>OZ025294.1:247287346-250037346 GCA_964019185.1 Maratus speculifer
AATTGCTCAGCCTGGCTATCATCGGGACAAACTTCCACCAGTAGAAAATAATTGATCATTTTTTCATAATAATAATAGAAATTTTGCATGAAAAGATATTTAAAAAAGGAGGTACTAGTTTCTATTCAAATTTACTGATGGAAAATTCTTGATTATAATCAGTGTGGATTTAGTTAAGAGTTGAAGCTTGCCTTTTTCAAGATTGAAATTATAATTTTTTTTCTTCATATTTTTATATTATGTTCTACTGGGTTTTCTTTATTTTCAGTTCTAATTTGTCAAAGGAGGCACTCGTGTTTTACCTGATCGTTAACAATTTTATCGTTCGTATTTTCCCATTTTCTCTATTTCAAATACTAACAACAACTAGGAGCTGGCAGCACAGGCAATCACCTCATCCAATTCAGGGCCGAAATTACAAAATTAGTTAAAACTCAATCCGCATATTAAAACGCAGTCAGTCTGCTAACAAGGAAGGTCTCCATACTGGGCATACTCAGAATTTTATGAAAAAAAATATTAATTGAAGTACTTATGTATGTAATAAAGGATCAGTCAAAATTAACGGCGGAATCACAGAAAAAAATGTGAAAAAAAAAAAAAAAAACATTTTCGAATATTTGGCGTGAAAAGACGAAAGAGTCACTCGATTTGGCGAGCAGCCCTTTTCCTCGCCAAAAGCAAACGATTATAATGCAACTCAAAACTGTTGGATATTTAGAATGCGTATAAATGATATTTAATAAATTTAAACATAAAAATGAGAGATTTTAAACATATTCATAAATATGCATATTGTATTACAGATATATATTACTTGTTGAAATAGTTATTTAATTAATCACTGGAAAAAATGTTTTTATAGATTTAAAAAAAAAAATCATATTGAGAAAAATTATCTTCATATATTCTAGCGTATTATAAAAATAAAAGCGAGATGTTTCCATAGCAACAAAATCCATTCGAAAATTTTCAATTAGACTTTGAGCTGGAAACAAATTTAATTAATTTAAATTATGATTTTCACTTTAAATCTGAAATTTTGATGATTAAATTAGAATATAAATATAAATATCGATATAACAAAATTATACTTAAAACATACTAAACCTTACAAAACTAAAGTTATTTAAATTAAATTTATCAAAACAAGTTCAACATGAAACTTTTTTTTCTTGAAGTGTATTTGACATAAAGTATTTTTTGAAATTACATTCCATCGCCAACCAGCGATAAATCGCCAAATAACGAAATTTTCATTTTTTTTTACGGTTACAGAATGGAAGTTCCGTCGAAACTTTTTTTATAAACGTATATATCCACACGAGAAGAACATTCTGTAATTTTTTCAGATTTTTCGGGGTATGCCTGTATGGAGACATTCCTTGTAATTGTTATCTTGGTAGAAAACACCTGAAGACCCAATTTTAGCGTTTAACTTGTAGATTTACTATTGTGTTTTCCTGCACCTAAAAGTATTAAAACATGGGAGACTCGGAGCAGAAAATCACAAGGGTGAAACTTATGAGTCAACCGCTTAAAACAGGTTTTAACGTGTTTTCCACCGAGATAGGACTTGGCAGACCGATTGCGTTTTAATATGCAAATTAAGTTTTAACCAATTAAGAAATTTCTGCAATGAACTCAGAGAGATTGACTGTGCTGCCACCTTCCAGTCTAAAATGGCGTGACACTTTTTTTTTAATCCTCTGAGCTGTATTTTATTTTCCATTTTCTCATGGAAATCTTGCAAAAGAAAAGTAATTTAGTACAGTAGAAATAAGGCAAAAAACACCTTTAGGTGGAACTAATTGGAACACAAATGATTCTTGTTGTAAATGGCAGGTAACATGCTCCTAATCAACATACTAAAAATATACAGTCGTACTGTTGCGCAAAATGCGTTTTTTGGCGGCCGTCTTGAAAAAAATGCGAAATATTTTAAAAAATCGAAAAAGGCCATGTGGGGTATCATATTAAAGGAAATTTTGAGCTGATAAAGAATATGATATTTGTTTTTAAAAGTATAAATATATAAAAAAGTTGAGGCAAAAAAATGAAGGATTTCGGTTTTTTGAAAAACATGGTTTTATTTAAAAAATTCAAAATAAGTACACAAGAAAAGGGATTTTGTCTATAAAATCATATTTATCTAACCAAATTTAAATAACCTCTCCATATTCATCTGAATCTAAACTGTCTCCTGTGTTTGCACAGTCCTTTCCACAACAGTTTTTACAAACTACTGAACATGCAAGTCCATATCTGCGACATGTACACTTTGCAGTGTTACATGGATCTTCAGTTGTAATTAGACAAGCACATTTTATCATTTTTAACAGTTTGTCTGGTGATGGGTTTAAGTCTGTTAATATCGGTTGGAAATATCCATCATCTGACTGCCAACCCCACAGTGTAGGATCAGGAGTTGGTATATTTAGATTTCGCCATATAAAACACTGCAAATGTACTCGAAGTAGGTGATATTTAGCTGCATTTTGCGTAGGATGCAAACGAGCTATGTCGAATTATTTTTTAGCTGAAGCTATTTTTCTCATGTACTGCTCATAACGAAGGACATTTAGGTCACTTTTTTCGATGTTGCCGCCATAACGAAACATGATAACTTTACAGCCATTTTCAATCAATTCTTTCATAGTAATATCTTTGGTTGATCCATAATATGAAGCCCATTCGCATAAAATTTTCGATTGAATGATTTTTTTGAAAGCAGAAGATTTACTTTTTCCAAATAATGTACTCGTGGTGTCACATTCCGTTAATGCGTGAATAAAAAGTAAAATTTTGCAAGCTTTCTCTCCAATAGATCCTTGCATGGCTTGAATGTCACGAACGTTTTCAGATTGTGTCGCAGACTGCATGAAAATATTCTTCGAAGAATGATATAGTAGTAGGATTAAAATGTCAGTGTCATCAGCTACTACAGTGACATGCTTTTCCTGGGCTAACTTTAGAGCTTCTCTGACGATTACCACGTCTGCATCTCCTTTTGCATGAATGACGGAATGACCCCTTTCTTGAAAATAATTCCCCCAGCATATTGATAAAGCGTTGTTTGTTTGCAGGGTTAGAAAGAAACTGGCTTTTCTTTACGATGACGGGTGAATTTTCATCAAAGAATACTACAACGGACGAGTGCTTCCAGCGCAATCTATGCTCAATATCTTTTATATTAGATTCTTCATACCCATCAAAAACTATTGTTACTTTTCCATACTTTCTGTTTACAAATGATTCGTATTGCCTTACGACATCGCCAAATACTGCAGAAGCGGACCATGGTATCTGGTGAATTAATGCCCCACCATCAAGAAGGTAGTAAGTAGTTGAATGAGACCGCTGTATTTCATTGACATTCATACTATATAATGAGTGTGCTAATGATGATTTATCTGTTTTTCTCATTAGTTGCGTACTATGGTCAAACAATGAAGGTGGTAGAATAGATAATTTGTAATTAAAAAATTCTCTTGTATCCTGAGTGCTATTATTCAAGGAGATACAAGCTAGCATCCTCTGTGTTAAAAGACGAGAATCTACATGGTGAGTCTCACCAGCAATAATAATTCCTTTTTTCAATACTTTCATGGTTACTGCTTGATCTGATTTCAATAAAGTTTCACCTTTAAAAAGTTTACCGGTAATTTTATCTTGGATGCTTCTTCCAATGTAGTCAGCATTTTCTACAGTTACTTTCCTTTTACTATCTGTAATTCCATTAAAAATATTCCATAAATCAGTTGAAGTAGCAATAAATGGATTGTGGTCCATAAAAAATTGCATTGCCTTTTTCATATCTTCGAAATCTCTCGCCATCCTTGCATCAGTTAAATCAGTATGTTGTTCATTGCCAACATGTGAAACATTGGTCAGCAAACTCATTGCACATGCTACTTCACTACATCGAGAATGACTCAAAATCCCAGTTGCACGTTGACTTTCAGTCATACCTCCTCCATGAGTTATACCAGAACGACTTTTGGTGCATTTCATGAGCGTTTGCTCAATGTGCATATAGGTCCAAACACCAGACCATATTCTGCCCTTTCTTCCTACTGTAAAGTGACCTTCATTAAGCATTTTGTAGAGTTCTGGTTTTGTTGACTTTAGTTCCCGCATTTGTTGAAGGTAAATTCTTGCACATTTGGCATAATTGTTATGACCTGAACTCGCAAAAAATGGTAGCATCTGCTCAACCGCCTGTAAGTGCATTTCAAAATTTCCTGATCGCTCTGCCGAAATAAACATTTTTACAATATCCACCATGTTCAGATACAACAGCCAGAGTTTAGCAGTGCGGCTTTGTGATTTCAGAAGGTTCTTCCGTTCATGTATTAGTGTTGAAAGTTTATGAAGATCAGGATCTGAAATAATTTTTTCTGCCTCGATATCATCTTTGAGCACTTTTTGGAAAAGGTGAATAAATTTTTGAAGATTAAAATCATCATTTAACTCCATTTCCATTCCGTCACCAGCAACGCGGCAACTTTTTGATGCAATCTCGCTAAAATCTGAATCTGAATCTGTAGTAACTTCAACTGGGAGGCTGCATTTCAGTATATTGGCTACGATTAAAGCAGTGAGAGATGAAGAAATTAAAAAATGTCCACGAAGAGCACGCGAATATGCTTTACCTTTCAACATATGCGGTATTGAATTTTCAGCATAAACTGTCTGTAGGACTTCTTCTATGCCTGATCCAGCCATCAATCCTCCAATAGTTCCAAGAAAAGACATCAGTGTATGAAACCCACCAAGCCGGATTACTACATTATCAAACTCTCTCTTGTGATCAGCGCATTTAATTTCCAGTACCTTTATCCACAAGCATTGATCGAAGGTTACAATCGGAGTTTCTACATTTAGTCTTTTTGCTTCATTGCTGATGAACATAAGTGTAGTGTATACAGAGCTGTAAGAATTGGGATTTAGATCAATCATTGGCAGAAACTTAGTTACTGTTGTAACACTGTTTTCACCTTCTGAAGCAGTTTGCATATATCCTAACCATCCTGGTTGAGGCGTTTTAAATAACTTACTGGTACTCCAAAGAACATCAAAATGATTAATTTGCATTGGTGCATAAGATAATTTTTCAAACTTCAATTTATTCATCGCTATTGAGCTAGGAGATTGAATGTAGTAAAGAGGAATTTTTGCTTTTTTAATAATGTCATGTGCTAGAGGGCGAGACTTGAGTCGTTTTATTGGGTCTGTGAGCAATAAAGAGTTGTTAAAAGATTCTCCTGATGAACACATTATAACTTCCATCCCGTGATAGGTATTATGGCCATCTATTGTTGCTATATTATGATCAACATTGTCAGCAACCCATTGAGAAAAGTGACCTGAATGTACAATGCTTTGGTTACTTTCATCCATTACAGAAGAGTAAGTATTTCTGTATTTCATCATAAGACACACTGAATCCTAGACTATAAAGTTCATCATTTAGAAAACGAGATCCAAAATCTCTATGAATCTGAATGCCTACACCAAGAGGAATCGGACATATCAGAGAACGAGGCCTGCATGATTGCATTACAGTTTGACCTATTGAAATCTGCTTCAGATCGTTCCGTTTACCACCAATTAGGATATCTAAAAAAGTTAATAAAACAGGGGGTAAATATGTCTTATTTTCTTCAATGGATGCAATATCTGATGAACTAGAATAAAAGTCCTTATTTTTGTACAGCAAATTTATTTCTGTTCCAATCAATTTCGCTGCAGATTCTATTAATCTAAGTTTTTCTTCATCGGGATCATCAAGTCGTTTTTGCTTATGATAGTCCAGTATTATGTTTGATACAGTTTTTCCAAACGTTATCATGTCACTTTTCCCATCACTACTTGATATTATAAATGTTGTCTCTAAACCTCTCTAGTAATTTTTTCTTCAAATGTTTAAAAGTGTAAGGCTCGCTTTCCTCTGATGAAAAACTACGCATTTTTTCGACTAAGTCATTGACAGATATTGGCTCTTTACAATTTTCTAGAAACCATTCACATGTCCTTTCAAAAGCATCAGAGTTCTCAGTGTTAGTTGGACGTCCTACTGCTTCGGACAATTCTCCACTGCTACCTTCAGATGTGTATTTCACAGGAATGGGTTTTCCGTTCCTAAAATTGATACTACACACTTGGTGATATTGAGCTTCTGCAGCAGGTAAATCTATGACTGAAAGCAACCTCGTATGTACATTTGCTGCCCATAAATCATTTCTAGCATTACATACTTTCAAAACTGTATCACGAAACTGGAAAGTACGTACAGGAAAGACTGCTCTTTTTTTACGGTTCTGATGATCCGTAATAATCTGACCACAGAATAAACAATTCTCTTTGAAATTGAAGGATCCAACACTTCCTCGTAGCGTTCTTGAGCTAATTGAACTAGCATCATCTTGCGACATTTTCAGTTTTCTGTCACTTTTAATTTTGATAGGGTTGACATATACACGTCGACATTCTGTATGTACTTTAAAAGTACCTGTAGAAGTAGGATTGAAAAATTCATGAATTTTATCAATTCTTTGCTTGCTTGCATTAATAATTCCTTAAAGGCCTTTTGCTGTTAATGTGACATAGGGAGTATCGTCACAAAGTTCATTAGAATACAAAATGCAAGATTTTTTTCCCATATTCCTTTTACTGATTTTAAAAACTCAGAACAAAGATTGCATATTTGAAAAGAATAAGTAAGTAATTAAAAATAAGTCTCACAGTGTCGTAACTCGTAATAATATTTCATCATCTCACCACCTGCATTTTATTATTGCAACACAGAAAACTATTTATGCGTCAGATTTTTTCCCCATGCAATGTAAAGAGAATATTACATAATCTTTTAAACGTACTCTTTTATCCTGCGCCTAAAAGAATGGCGCATGCGCTCTTGTAGGAGGGTTGAACATTTGCTCAGGTTAAGAACAAAATTTTCAGTATTAGTTTTTTTTGTTGTTGTTGTTGTTTTTGGACAAATAGAAATGGAAAATTTTAGAGCAGTTTGCTGTTCTAAAAATTTATTTGCACATGAGCCTTTTTACTTTTTGTAAAATTAACATTTAGTGTAAAGATTAAAGTGTATCGTCTAACTTATGATTCTTATTTTAATAGAGACAATTTTATAGTATGACATTAGAATTATAAATTTTAAATTAATATGGTATAAACGATCCCGATCCTTTGGAAATTTGGAGATAAGAAAATTTTATATCTTATATTTCATATTGTATAAATTATTTAGTAAAAATAAAAGCTGATCAATATTTATATTTTAATTTTGTGATAACAGTTAGTGTTGCAGTGGGAGTTGTCATATGACAGTATCAGGTGTTTTCTGTAATGCAATGCAACAAAGTTACATTTAAGGTACAATTAACTATGGAGTCATGTAGGTATCATTTTTCTGAAATTTCCCGCTAGTTAATCCTTACAAACTTTTTTTTTTCAAAAACCAATATCAATCTTTTTTAAGCATTAAATTTCCTGTAATTTGATACTCCACATGATTATTTAACACTTCAAATCATGATTTTCAAAAATCCGAAACCCTTCATTTTTTTGCCATATTTTTTTTTATTTACTTCTACTTTTAAAATAAATATCATATTCTTTATCATCTCAAAATTTCCTTTAATATGATACCCCACATGGCTGTTTTCGATTTTTAAAAATTTTGCGCATTTTTTTCAAGATGGCGGCCAAAAAATGCATTTTGCGCAACAGTACGAATGTATATTTTTAGTATGTTCATTAGGAGCGTGTTACCTGCCACTTGCAACAGGAATTATTTGTGTTCCAATTAGTTCCACCTCTAACGCTATTTCTACTGCACTAATTCTTGTGGTAAGAATTTTATTGTAGATTTAAAATTTTTGGCAACTGGCTATGATGAAAATTGTTTAAAATTTGATTGGATGTTGCTGTTAAATTGGTGTTCTTTTTTATTAATTAAAAATCAACTATAAATTATTTCGATTTCAGATTATTTCAACTACCTCGGTCGTGTTTTAAAACAAATATGTGAAACATTTCACAATTTTGGCTTCTAAACTTTAGATTTGTATTGAATTACAGACAGACAATTTTTCATTTCACATATTAGATGATTTTTTTTCTTTTAAATGCTATTTGGCACATTCACTTATGAAATCACGCTTCTGATTGTTGGAATGTGATAAAGTAAAATAAATTTACATTACAGAAAAAAAGATTAACCTGAGTACCATTAATTTCAAGAAATATTATAAAAACTAAAAAAAAAAAAAATGTAATTTAAGAATTAAGAGGGATAGGGTTTGTAATGATTCTTATTCTTATGACATTCCGAGTTTGTGGTTAGAATTACTTAATAAATATTTAGAGGGTGAGTCTAATAGGGGGAGCCGCGGTGGCATTGGCTATTCACGATCATAGGGGGCGCAATATTTTGTGTTTTGGGTTTTTAAATTATATTTATATGATATAAATATAATTTAAAAACCCAAAACACAAAATATTGCGCCCCCTATGATATAAATTATATCCAATGTCATTTAGTTTTCTACTTATATTAATATTAATTTTATACATATTAAATTTAATATATGATCAAAATATATTATATTTATATGCCGCGGTGGCAATGGCTATTCACGATCATAGGGGGCGCAATGTTTTGTGTTTTTAAATTATATTTATATCCAGTGTCATTTAGTTTTCTACTGATTTTATGTGTTATGAATACGGTTCTTATGAATGAACCGAAACATGTCAACTTTTTAATTTTTTATTTGTGACACCTGTTCTAAGTAAATAAATATGAAATGTTTTTTATACGTAAATGAAAAAGGTGAAGGGATTTTGTTTTAGTTTTTAGTTTTGAAAAAACGAAAGCTAACAACAGTTTTAACATTTGAAAAATGTTTCACTCAAAACATTCATCTATCATTTTAAGCTAAATACCAGTTGTTTTATTGTGTATTATCCGTGCCACTGCTATAAATGACTTTATACATGCTGCAATTTGAAGGTACGGTTCGTTTAAGTTACATCACTCCATTGTCGCCAAGCATAAAAGTTGGCGACGAAAGAAACATTTCAAACTATGTAACATTGTTGGTTCGAAAGTAATCATTATTAAAATACAGCTTTGGCATGTACTGTTATACTTGTAAGACTTTGGCGGTGCGCGGAAAAAAGGTCAACGGAAAAAACGTCAACGGAAAAAAGGGCAACGGAAAAAAGGGCAACATGTAAAAGATTATGTATAAAGACAGCAACTTTCATATCTTTCTGTAAACTTTGACCAAAAACATTCTTTAAGTGACGAAAAATTGAGCAAACGTGAAAAAAAATACAGGTATATATATTTTAATAGGATGGAAAAAAGACACAAAAAAAATTGTTGTCTTGATATTTAGAATGTTCAGACGGATAACAGAAAAAGAGTCGAAATTTTAAAATTTGGTACACGAAAACTCATTTTGGCAACATGCAGCATAAACCATTTAAAATAAAATTTAAAATATAACAAAATTTGTTATGGTGGTTATATTAATAAAAATAATTACAAGGCAAGAAAGAGACAAGGTTGGAAGAAAATCATGGAAAACTCCGAACGATTTGGCCGACAGATGCGATTTGGTTCGAACCCAGCACCTCACGTCTACCAGCTTCGAGAGCACAACCTCTTAGCCACTGGTGGGGCGGATTTGACAGGGGGGGGACTTATTTAGAAACCATAAAGTCGAATAATGTTTTCATTTTTCGATAAATGCAGGTGGCCTTCCTCCAAAATGATGTTTTCGATAGAATTTTCGCACACGAAAGTCTGATAAAGGTCATTGTGAGAAAACACAACTTTATAACAAAATGCAATTCACTTGTCGAAAAATGAAATAATATGTTTATACATACATTTTTTTATTCAATTATTATTATTACTATAATCAATAGAATCACCATAACAAATTTCCTTATTTTTTAAATTTTAATTTAAATGGTTTGCTGCTGTATCCAAAATTGAGTTTTCTTGTGACAAATCTTCACATTTCGACTCATTTTCTGTTATCCGCCTTATCATTCTAATAACATAATTAAATATAAAAAAAAAAAAAAAAAAAAAAAAAAAAAATTGGCCATTTTTTTAACGCCATTTAAAATGTATTTGTACCATTTTTTTTCATTGCTTGTTTTAAAGTTTTTTTCTCACTCCAAAGAATGTCCTTGGTCAAAGTTTGCATAAAGATATGAAAGTCGCTGTTTTTATACGTAAGCTATTCATCAATCGAGTTGAAATAACCGATACACGTGTACTAACCGATACACTTGTATGCTAACTTGAAACATAAAATCGGTATTCTATAACTTAAGATACCTCCCTTTATAAATAATGTATATCAACTTTCGATTTATTGAAGAACTGACATTTATTACTATTATTTATTGTTGCCATTTTTATCTGTTGACCTTTTTTCTGTTGCCCTTTTTTCCGTTGACGTTTTTTCCGTTGCCTTTTTTTCCGTTGCCTTTTTTTCCGTTGACCTTTTTTCCTAAATCGACTCTGGCATATACTGTTTGATTTTACAGAGCAGAATTTTGGTGATGGAGATTTTACACTTACACCAAAGTCTATCGCAGCACATGCATCTGTGAATGGGTCCATCAGACATTGAATCAAAAAAGTTTTTTCCAGTTTTTCCCAAGCCGATTGCTGTTTAGTTTTCTTTTTAGATGGTGGAAAATCAAGAGTAATAGCAAAACATTTTCCGGCTTGCAGTGGCATAGCTAAGGGGGGGCGGTCCGCCCCGGGTGTCACCCTCGAAGGGGTGACACCCGAGCGGCCTTTATTTGCAAAAAAATATGCATAATCTTTTAAGATTTCGGAAGAAATTCTGACGCAAAATGAATTTTCTAGGGCAAAACTAGGCGCAACAGACTTAGTTTTCTTTTCTTGGAGAAAGTGAAACGGTTAAAAAAATGGGGTGTATAAATTAGATTTGCAACAGTGAGGAAAAACCCATTTACGCAAAGTGCGGGTAACCAAAACAAACTTTAAAAAGAAAGAATTTTTTCTACTTATACACGCAGCGCCATGCTAAATGAGGGACGAAAGGGGCAGGCCCCGGGCGCTGAAATTTAGAAGCCGCCAAATTTATACTACCATCGTCATTTTTGGTCGGTCACAAGAAAAAGTTGGGAGGGGGGGGGGCGCCCCGGGTGTCAACTTCGAAGGGGTGACACCCGATCTTTATTTGTAAAAAAATATGCATAATCTTACAAGATTTTGGAAAAAATGCTGACGTAAAATGAATTTTCTAGAGCAAAACAAGGCGCAACAGACTTACTTTTATTTTCTTGGAGAAAGTGAAATGGTACACCAAATGCGGCGTCTAAATTAGGTTTGCAACAGTGAGCAAAAACCCATTTACACAATGTGTGGGTAACTAAGACAAACTTTAAAAGAAAGATTTTTTTTCTACACGCAGCGCCGTGCGAAATGGAAGAAGGGGGGGGGGGGGAGCGCGGTCCCGGGCGCTGAAATTTAGGGGCGCCAAATTTATACTACCATCGTCATTTTTGATCTTTCATAAGGAAAAGTTGGGATGGGAGGGGGAGTGCCTATTTCTAACTTTGCCCCGGACGCAATTTTCTCTTTGCATGTCCCTGTACATACGCGCTGCATTGACTTATGCAGAATTCGCGATGAGTGATGAGACATTGTTGTCAGGGGTGTAGTCATAAAAATAACAGAGGATATACGCTCTAAGCAGAGGGTATATTCTGAAGACAGAGGGTATACCCTAGCGTGTGTTAAAAATTACAGAAGGTATACGGCGTATACCCCCGTATACCCTTCACTACATCTCTGATTGTTGTGATCTTCTTATTTTGGAGATCCTGTTCGCTTTCGTCAACGTGAAACTAACAGAAAAAAATTATGAAGTACTAGAATAGCTAGAACATGATTAAAATATTATCCGTATACATTTAAAAATAATATTAATTTTGTAAGCCTTAAAAAGCAAATGAGTTTTTTTTTTCATAAAAAAGGGAATTAGTTTGTTTTTGAATGTTTCTTTGTTTCAATTATCCAATCAAAATCTTTTAAATATGTTCGATATGTATCCAATGACAGGACCTTCATCGCGAAAAATACATAGACTGTCTGGCACCGAAGAGCGTCACTTCTGTTTCATTTTTTATTACTTACCCATCATACGTAGTATAGGGTAAGTCTTGCAGTCGTTTTGAAAATCGATAAATCTTTTTTGACGGATTTACACGTTTTAGATAGTGGAGATTCCGAAAAACATATTTTTTAAAAAAAAATTTTGCCGTCCGTCTGTCTGTTTGTCTGTCTGTCTGTAAACGCTCTATCTCCCGAACAAATTGAGATAGAGACTTGGAATTTTGTATGTAGTTAGTATGTAAGAATGGGACGAACCCTATTTAATATCAGTAACCTCGATTATCCGGAACTATTTTTTTCGGACTCTCGAAAAATTCGTTCTGATGAAAGGTACATAAAAATTTTCGATTTTTTTTGTTCTAAGGAATGGACGTAAAAGGCAATAAAATAACACATATTTTGCATATAGAACGAAGTCGATCGGATTATTAGTTGCCGAGATATTTGTAATCTTGTTTTCCACATTCTTCGATTTTTCGTGACCCTGTATTTCATTCAAATTTCAATTTAAAGGTATATTTTAATTGGAAATGAGACGCTTAATCCGACGCAGTTAATTGTTAGTTAATAGAGTTATTATTTTTGGAGTTATAAGGATGTTTCTTTTACGCAGTTTGGTACTACTTGAGTAGTTTGGCGTTTATATAATTTGTCGAAATTGGTACATCAGCAGTTCTTTAATATAGCATTTCTATGTATATTAACAATATTTAAATTTTGTTTATGAATTGCAATGCATTGTATAAATAGTTTCACCTGTTTTATTTTCGTATACATAACCATGATGGGTAAGTATTACGGTGGCCCCCAACGACTAGTTTTTTAATTTTCTTTAATTTGGTCTCAAACTTTTGGCCGGCAGTGAATATATATATACATATATATATGGGAGCGACATTCTTACTCCCTCTAACCAGTCTGCTCTAACAAGGAAGGTCTCCATTGGGGGCATACTCAGAATTTTTTGAAAAAAATACGAATTAAACTACTCATGTAGGTAATAAAAGATCAGTGAAAATTAGCGGCGGAATTACATTATTAGATACGTAAAAAAATAAAATAGTTTGGAATAATTGGCGTGAAAAGCTGAAAGCGACGCGGGATTTGGCGTACAGTGCATTTCCTCGCCAAAAGCAGACGATTTTAACGAATCTGAAAATTGATTTCAATTGACTTCACTGTTAAAAATCTGCAGCATTTACTGCAACGTCACTCCACTACTTTTAAAGAATATCTCTCTGACCAATGAGAATGCTCCATAGCACCGTGAATTGGCCGTGTCATACACTGTTAAAAATCTGCTGCATTTTGTTGCAACGCACTCCTCCGCTTGTATATAATATCTCTATTCCAACCAATGAGAAAGCTCCATTTCACGGCCAAGTAACCGTTTTCTATACAAGCAAGGGATGTGCGTTGCAACAAAATGCAGCAGATTTTTAACAGTGTATTTTTCAATTTGGCACAATTTTAATCAATTTAAATTGTGTTTTAAATGATAAAATATATTAATTTCATTTTGTTTAAGTACGTGTAAACGTATGTGACAAAATTACACTTAAAGTAAAGTAAAAATGCAAAACTAAAATTACTTAAACTAAACTTATTTAAATAAATTGAACATAGAAAGTTTTTTCTTTAAAAAGTATTCGAAGCGTAAAAGCGTATTTTTCAAAATTTCGTTTTTCCGCCAACCGGAGATAAATCGCCAAATAAACGAAATTTTTATTATTTTTTTACGGACGTTATAAGGAGATTCCGCCGAAATGTTTTTTATAAACATGTATAACTATATGAGAAGAACATTCTGTAATTTTTTCAGATTTTTCTGAGTATGCCCGTATGGAGACCTTCCTTGTAAGTCCTATATCGCAACATCGACGATAAAGGCAATCCAGCGACTCAGCTAGCTGAAAGGCGTGGTTAAGTGCCGACGCTTAAAACTGAAGTGAAGAGAGGAGAAAAAGACAGTTGTTGTGAGTTCGCGAGACAGAAAAGAACGAAGTAGGACTTGAGATGACAGAATATTCTAATTGAGGGTGAAACTAAAAACTACGATGCTTTAAAACGTATATGTTCATCTTGTAAAATAGAGTCTGTAAATAATAACTTTGTAAATATTTTATCTTCAATATAGTTTACTTTAAAAGTTATAGGTGTCAGAACAATGTTTTTTACTTACCCATCATACGTAGTATAGGGTAAGTATTGCAATCGTTTTGAAAATCGAAAATTTTTTTCTGACGGATTTACACGTTTCAGATACTGGAGATTCCGAAAAACATATTTTTAGAAAAAAAATTTGCCGTCCGTCCGTCTGTGTGTCTGTCTGTCTGTCTGTCTGTAACCGCTGTATCTCCCGAACAAATTGAGATAGAGACTTGAAACTTTGTATGTGTTTAATATGTAAGAATGGAACGAAGTCTATTTAATATAAATAACCTCGATTATCCGGAACTATTTTTTTCGAACTCTCGAAATGTTCGTTCTGATGAAAGTATACAAAAATTTTCGAAATGTTTTATTTTAAGGAAAAGACTTAAAAGGCAATAACATAACACGAATTTTGCATAAAAAACGAAATCAATCGGATTATTAGTTACCGAGATATGTGTAACCCTGTTTTCCACATTCTTCAATTTTTCATGACCCTGTATTTCATTCAAATTTCAATTAAAAGATATATTTCAATTGGAAATGAGACGCTTAATCCACGCAGTAAATTGTTAGTTAATATGATTATTGTTTTTGGAGTTATAAGGATGTTTCTTTTACGCAATCCGGTACTTACTTGCGTATTTTGGAGTTTTATATAATTTGTCGAAATCAGCTCATTGCAAGCAATTCATTGATAGAGCATTAATATGTTTATTAAAACTATTTAAATATTCATTTAAACATTATTTTGGAATTGCGAAGCATTTTATAAATAGTTTATATGCGTTTTGTTTTCATATTTTATATTATGCGTATCCATGATGGGTAAGTATTACGTTGGTCCCCCAACGACTAGTCCTTTCTTAGTATTTAGTTCATTATAAAATCATGTATGATAAGTATTCATTTGAAAGATGTTATACATTTTGTATTATTATAATTTGAAATGTTATAATTGTTAGAATATAGGGTTTTATCATTTAAATTATTTGTTCTAAGATTGAACGATCCAAATCCAAGCAGTTAATAGGTAATTAAAACTTTCTTTTTTATTTAAAAATTAAATTTTAATTTGAAAACAAAAGTGTTTGTGTTTGAATGTTCTCTATAAATGTAAATATTCGAAAGTCATGTCATTCGTGAATTTTGTACATACGTTAGAGCAGGTCTGCCCAATACCGCACTCCAGGGTGTCCTTTGAATGTTCTCTTTGTGTTCCTTTCATGTTCCACTGCATCCTGTTTCTTAGTTTTTTATTTCTGTATAAGATTGAAGGGAATCTGTCTAAAGTAAAAAGATATTTAGCTTCCTTACGATTTTTAATCCAATAAATTTTACGGCAGAAAACTGTCAACAATGGAGTGTTTTTCGGTCTGGATCGATTTCACCCGAGACAGATTTTTTACGTATAAAAAGGTGTTTAAAATATACTCTGCTTTAAAATCATTGTTTATACGCTTTTGTTATTACAAGCAGTAATAAGATTTTTGGTTTCTTTCCTTAGAAATTTTTTTTAAGAAAGGGGATCATTAGAGAGATGAAATATTATATTTACCACTAGCGGCCTTCGCCCGCTACGCTGGTCGGTTTATCTAAAGAAATCTTGAAGAAGTAGTTAGATAAGGTTCAGACATACATTAAAAAATAAAAAAAAGCAAGTCGATCATTCAAAAAACGTTGGGAAATATCAAATATTTACTGTAATTTTTTAAGAAAAACAAAGTTTCGAAAAAAAAAATTAAATCGAAAAAAAAATTACACTGACATATTAATGCAAGGAAATTTTCCCAGAGAGAAAATTCGCCTTGAATACAATATTTCAAATTCTTTTAATTGCTTATAGGCGTTAATGCCAACATAGTGAAAAAAAATTCCATGCTGGGAATCGAACCCGGGCCATCAGTATGGCGCACTGACGTTCTACCGACTAAACCACATGGAACGACAGCCAGCTTGAAACTTTCTCATACTTAAGTAGACTGGCGAAAACATAACGATAGCGCGTTTTAAAATCGCACAGTGACATCTATTGGATTTTATATGTACTAAAAAACGTTATGTACTAAAAAACGTGAGCAGCGCACCTAATAGTTTCTTTTGTTTCTTTTTGTTACTTTTTTGTCTGTTGTCCGATTTTGATGAAACAAAGCCTATACACTGCCCGGGAGTGTGCATTCTTCATTAGTGAAAACCGCATAAAAATCCATTCAGTAGTTACGAAGATAACCTCGAACAAACAGACAGACAGACAGACAGACAGACAGACAAAAAATTCAAAAAAATTTTTTTTGTGTTTCATTGGTTTTCTTTTATCGCCCTGACTCCATTTTTGTCAATTATCTTCAATGTACAGACACACCGGGTCCTACTGTTTTATTATATGTATAGATGTTTCATATTTTTTCGACAATTTTTTTTTTACATAGGTCCCTACATATAGAACAGCTCTACATAATAATCATAGAGAACTTTATGTTATCACCTTCCCTTAGGAGCGGTATTTTTATGTACGTGTATCGACAACATTACTATAGCGCATAGGTTCCCAACCTTTTCTGGACCACCGCCCCCTTTACAAGAGAAAAAGATGTCAACGCCCCCTCTCCCATAATAGTTAATTACACATAATGTTAAAATATTGTTGCATATTATCTGTGGTTTATCTGACTAGCTATCTATTAAAAATCATAAAATAGAAGTTAATTAAAAAGATCATCAAATGTAGTAAAAAAGTGTTTAATAAAAATTGAAAAATAAACATAAAACCTATAAGAATTTAAAAAAAAAAAAAAAACGAAATGGTTGAGGCTGACGGAGTTTTAACAATTTGTTCATGTCGGATTCCGATTTCTTTAACATCAATCACAAATTGTCAGATTCAAAGATGTCTGTTCCTTTTCTTGAACTAATAAATTAGCTACTGCACGGAGCGCACACTCAGCCAAACCTGATGAAGGAAAAGAAATTAAAAATGTCATGTACTCTCGTTCACAATCCAGATTAGAGAGCTGTATTGGCTTTTGAAGTTAGAATTCTCGGTATCCAATTCTGAATTTTATTTTTAATTCTCGTTTGCTGTGAGTTCCACGATTTCCTCCTCCAAATATGGTGATACTGCTGTATCATTTGAGAAAAGATCTAAAAACAAGCTCGACATAATCATGCATAAATATCTTAGAATCGCTCTGAGAAAATTTCATGAAGAACATCCAAGTGTTGGCAGTAAATAAGCAAATATTCCTGTTTTCACAGACTGCGAATAATGTGGCAAAGTGGCTGTATTCTCCTCTACTTACAAGGAAGGTCTCCATTGGGGGCATACTCGGAATTTTTTGAAAAAAATACGAATTAAACTACTCATGTAGGTAATAAAGGATCAGTGAAAATTAGCAACGGAATTACATTATTAGATATGTAAAAAAATAAAATAGTTTGGAATAATTGGCGTGAAAAGCTGAAAGCGACGCGGGATTTGTCGAGCAGTGCATTTCCTCGCCAAAAGCAGACGATTTTAACGAATCTGAAAATTGATTTTAATTGACTTCACTGTTAAAAATCTGCAGCATTTACTGCAACGTCACTCCACTACTTTTATAGAATGTCTCTCTTCTAAACAATGAGAATGCTCCATAGCACGGTCAATTGACCTTGTCATACACTGTTAAAAATCTGCTGCATTTTGTTGCAACGCACTCCACCGCTTGTATATAATATCTCTATTCCAACCAATGAGAAAGCTCCATTTCACGGCCAAGTAACCGTTTTCTATACAGACAAGGGAGTGCGTTGCAACAAAATGCAGCAGATTTTTAACAGTGTATTTTTCAATTTGGAACAATTTTAATAAATTTAAATTGTGTTTTGAATGATAAAATATATTAATTTCATTTTGTTATAAGTACATATAAACGTATATGACAAAATTACACTTAAAGTAAAGTAAAAATGCAAAACTAAAATTACTTAAACTAAACTTATTTAAATAAATTGAACATAGAAAGTTTTTTCTTTAAAAAGTATTCGAAGCGTAAAAGCGTATTTTTCAAAATTTCGTTTTTTCGCCAACCGGAGATAAATCGCCAAATAAACGAAATTTTTATTATTTTTTTACGGACGTTATAAGGAGGTTCCGCCGAATTTTTTTTATAAACATATATAACTATATGAAAAGAACATTCTGCAATTTTTTCAGATTTTTATGAGTATGCCCGTATGGAGACCTTCCTTGTTAGATTTTGTTTGAACAAAAGAAGTTTACCCACACAAGCAGCTATGAGGGTTTTTTTTTTCATTAAATTCATATCATTATCTTGGAATCATCTTATGTCTTATGTTGTGTGAGCTAGCGATTGAATGTAATCATTTGCAAGTTTGATGCAAAGTGATAATGGCAACTGCACTACAAAATGAAACAATTGTTTTACTTTGTTGCCGAGCCAGCGGCTTGGTTGGTAGCGTCAGCTCTTCCCACACCGCTGGACCCTGGTTCGAGTCCAGCTAGCGGCATGGGTGTCTTGTGTTGTCCCTGTGATAATGGATGTACCGGATATTCTGTAATAAAAGTGTTCTATGTGGTTTCTTGTGATCATTGGAGGTTATGCCGGCGAATAGCTGTAGCGTCTACCTCAAAGCATGTAAAATGTAAATGTTTACTTTGTTGTGAAATGATTTTCACTATTAAGTTGGCTAACTATCCTGTCATTTAATGATTTGCTTCTATTCTTATTGACTACTCTAATAATGTAATGAAGCGACGTATATAGATGTTCTTTCCAAATTTTTGAAACCAAATGCTGATGATGTGTAATGGAATGTACAGAAAACACTTTTAGTACTATTTGTTTGAAATGCGTTAGTGAAACCCTTCTGATGTATCGTCGCTGCTGGTGTAACACTAGTAGCAAGTGAGAAAATATTATGAAAACGAATTTATTTCTCTTTGACTAACTTCGTGGTATTAAATATCGATTCTCTCTTTGTATCAATTTCCAAATTTTTAGCAAATAATAACTCTTGACATTTGTTTCCCTCTTTTATGAGTTTTTGTTATTTGGTAACACTAATAGATCGAGTTGAATGGAAAATTTGCAGGTCTTTAAGTAATAGCATAATAATATTTCAGTGCCTTTAGCCATCTATTTTTCTTTGTACCGAATTATCAATCAGGATTTTTTCTGGTGATATCCGATGGTTATTTCTTATGATGAAGAACAGTTTTTATTTGCTCTTTGACTACCGGCAAGATTAAGATTTCGCCGATTGCGTGCAGTTTCCATACTTTTACTATTCAAATGCTCTTCTAGCCTAGAAAACTTCATAATTTCATAAAAAAAAAACATTTTTGATTAAATTAAGCACATAGGTAACGATTGGTTGGTAGGAGAGTGTGTAGATCCATATTTCAAATACTCAATACTGGACTGTCGGCATTTCTTCTTCGATTAAGACATTTTTAAATATAAAAGTTTACCTTATTTAAGTTTAAAAAAGTTTACTTTTGAACAAATTTATAAATATAATGATTTTTATCACTTTCACAAAGAATAAACGAATTTCTCGAACTGACTCAAATAACGGATTCGTTTAAAAAACTCTGTTTAAGCATGTGTCCTCATGCTTCAGAATTTTTCGAAATACAGGTTAATAAAAAATAATTCTGTTCAAAATTTTTATGCAGCCAATTATCACGAATTTTGTACTCCACAATTATCGAATTCATAATGATTTTTAATGAGAATCATTTGCGATTTTTCGTGTTTCGCCGTGATATTTTGACATTCATGAAAGAATTGCAACAACAATGTTTTTAGCCTGGTATAATAAAATTTTGTTCTTCGCGATTTTAATCCTTCTTCGTGTTCACGGCGATTTTTTGAAATTAGTAAAATAAATTCAATCCCCTCATCTCCTCAGATCTACGCTCGTCTGTATGGAATTCCATTTAAAAGTGCAGTTAAAGTTTTTGTCACGGACTGAGCAATCGAGAGGGGATCAACTATTTTTTCTATATCACTTCCTAAACAAGTAGGTACGCCATCACCGCCCCCCTTGACTCTCATAACGCCCCCCATTTTTCTATAGACTCTCTACCGCCCCCCTGGAAAGCTCCAGCGCCCACTGGGGGGGCGGTACCGCCCCCGTTGGGAACCTATGCTATAGCGAGTTAAGAGCCTACACTAGTTATGTGGTAACTCGAACGCTAATGGCTAATGTTAAACCTGTTGGAGTATTTTTTACGATTTTCTCTCTTTATTGTTTTAAATGATTTTTTTTAATGGGATACCTGAAGTCAATATCTATTGTCAATGTGTACTTTTTGAGTTTGGTTATAGTTTTTTTACTTAAGGATAGTAGTATCACTTTTAGAACCAGGTATAAATAAGGTTACTGATTTCTTGTCTAAATTTATATTTTGTTTGTGATCTTTTTTTAAAATACGAGTTTTTATGCAGTCCTTTGTAGAAATAATAGTTTTTTATGCAGTCCTTTGTCGAAATGCATGTTTTTTACGCGATTCTTTGTTGAAATTCGCAGTTTTTACGAAGTCTTTCGGAGAAATTCGCATTTTTCTCACGATCTTTTGGCGAATTTTTTTTCCCCTGTCTTTTGATGAAATTTGCATTTTTTCGTGGTCCTTTAACGATATTTTGCGCTTTATCCGCAGAACTTTGAATAAGTTCGTGTTTTTTCCTTGATAATTTGACGAAATTGGAGGATTTTTCCTGAAAAAGATTGACAAAATCGATTTTTTACGACAACTGCGATGTATGAAATTCGCGATTTTTGGTGTTCGATATACCGGATTGAGGAATTTTAAAGTTTTCAGCATGAAATGACTTAAATTTCCGACTTTGCTGTTAATTGGACGCTAATATCAAATAAATCGTACATAAAATTGGCAGAATATTTTTAATTTTTTGACACTAAAAAAGTTTAAAAAAAAAATTGTTTCGTTCCTAAAATTTTCTGCAAAGTTCATAAATTTTTTCTGCAAATGGCGTGCACGCGTGCGTCTATATTATACAACTCTGGGTATTGGTATAATTAACATTTTGATGCTCTCTGAATTCATTTCCCCCATCTATATGAATGTATGTTGATTTCTTCTTTTTTTTAAAGATTCCAAACCAAGTGGTCCCAAACTTTGTTTTTGGTGTTTTTTCGATAATGTCTCAATGTAATTTGTGAGTATGTGTGTGTGAGAGAGCTAATACAATATTGCCAAAGTTTTGAAATTCTAATCACGCACATATATATGCAATAAGTTTTAAATAGCAAAAACGGATTCATGGATCCTCAAATGTAAAAATATATCAATTTTGTCGTAATCTGGTTTTAAACATGAATACAATCAGGGCATGCTAATGTATAGCAGATAAATTTTTACTATACTATCTGAAATATAAAAATAATTCTCTTCTTCCTGCTCACGTTTATGTTGGTGGTGGTGTGTGTGTGTGTGTGTGTGGGGGGGGGGGGGGTGACACCATTTACGTCCGCCCCGGGTGTCACCCACCCTAGCTACGCCACTGCCGGCTTGTTAGAATCACTATTGGCACTCAAATTTTCCTAGCTAGAACCGACCGGTTGTAAAACGCCATGGCTAGTGGATTGGTCGCCTTTGAGACACGATGTTTTACACGATGTGTGTCTCGAGAGCGACCAATCGACTTTGGTGTAAAACCTGGTTCGGCATTAAATTGCTTCCTTTTTCGTGATCGCCTCTCAACACGTAATTGTTTTCAGCGGCTCGATAACCTTTTGATTTTCTCGTTTTCTGCATTGAAAAACGTTTTTGCGCCAAACCAAATACAGTACTACTTAGTTATCCCGTTGACCAATTTTGCCAAATGATACGAATCGCCAAACTAATAAGCAACTTATACATGTTGACTAAATTTTTATTTTAAATAACAAAAGAACAAATAAATTAGTAAAACATTAATAAAATGTCGAAATAAAAATCACTTTATGATTGTTTAAGTACGCGTATTGTGTTTAATGTCATTGAATGCGATATTCACGGTCATTCATTTCTTTGGCTTCGGTTTTTTCCGTATCTGTTAATTTCCGTCTACCCATTTTTAAATTTGTTAGTTTTCTCCTTTATTACAATGATTTTAAACATTTAAATTTCCTAATCAAATAAAAATTCTTCTAAAAGAGAATTTAATTTAAATTCAAATGAAAATTCTTCTAAAAGTAAAGAATTTAATTTAAATTCAAAAGTGACCACGTCATTTTGTCAATCCTCCACCGAAAACAGCAATCATTTTTCAATGGTTAAAAATAAAAATAGACACAAGTTTAAAAAAATATTATTTAACAAATTATTACGACGATTTGGAAAATTAGATTTTCACAGACTAAAATTTTAGACTTATAAATAAATTCTATATTTAAAATAATAATAATAATAATAATAATAATAATAATAATAATAATAATCATCATTCTCAGGATGATCAAAACGTGGTTTTAAGTAAAAACAGAATCCTACACTGTAAAAAAAAAGGGTCGATCTACTAAAAAAATTTTAGTGATCCTTGTAATTACTAAAAAAGTTTTGTAATCTTACTCGGTTACAAGGAATCTGTAAGAATTACAAGAAAAAAGCTAGCAGCGAATAGAGTTAATAGTTTTACATTTTTAATAGCTATTACTAAAACTCACCTGGTGTGGCCGTGATAGCCTAGTGGTCATAGCACCGAACTCCAGGCTGAAAGTACCCGGGTTCGATGCTGGATGCCACCAAATATGCACCGAATGTATGCAATGTAAGTACCAGGGCTACACTAGATATCGGGCTTGCTCATTTCTTATCACGCCGTCACAAAAGGTGACTGGCCGCTATCTGTTATTGGTAAAAACAGGGCCAAAGTGAAGCACCTATCGTTTTGTACCAATCGCTGTACGTCATTCAAC
Organism: Maratus speculifer; assembly: GCA_964019185.1. Classification (NCBI taxonomy): domain Eukaryota; kingdom Metazoa; phylum Arthropoda; class Arachnida; order Araneae; family Salticidae; genus Maratus; species Maratus speculifer. The sequence goes on from OZ025294.1 coordinate 247,310,628, forward strand.
CACCTTTTGCGACGTCATGAAAGGAATGAGCAAGCCCGGTATCTAGTGTTGCCTTGTAAGTACTCGTTAAATAAAGGGATTTTGAAAATCCTGTCGTAGCAGTTACCATGGGTCTCTGGACTTTCCCTCCCCTTTAGAAACAAAATAGAGCAGGTAGCAATGTTTGGTGCAAGGCCCCCTTATCATAATATCAAGGCCTCGCATTCAGGAGAAAATCTATTGTTGAAATTGTCCCTATAATTGCCAACTTATTACATGACTTTGTCTCATAAGTAACGCCACCTGGTGCATACTACTGGTAATAATCCCATAGGAAATAATGGTAAACATTTCAGTTTCTCACATTAGATGGCGCTACCAACGGGAAAATCATGTAGTTCAGCGCCCCCTGTAACTGCGGTCAAAGGAAACTTGGCGAATGACAAGCCTTGATATTATGATAAGTTAGCCTTGGTTTAGTGCTGCCATCTATTGCGTCTCTGCCGAAAATCTTCCGCTTCAGAAGTCTGTCTTTTTACCCACTGGATGCAGCTCGAAGGAAGCTACTGCCCTTCGGACACACGTAATGGTTACTAAAAATAATTTTGAAACTATTACTAAAATTTGCTTGTGGCTCATACTAAAAAGTTTTAAGTTAGTTATACAAAAAATTCTTTTGTTCAGTTTACAAAAAAAAAAAAAAATGTTTGTTTCATTTGCAAAAAAAAAAAAAAAAAAAGTTTGTAATGGTTACTAAAAGATTCTGTGGAATACAAATTTACTAAAAAATTTTTAGTAACCTCTTGATTTTTTTTTTTTTTTTACAGTGTTTATTATGTACTCCATGGATTAAATATTAATATTCCCGTATCAATCATATACAAAATTTAAATGGAATTTTAGTTTTACAATTTTCGGTACTGCAAATTTTTCAACTTGTAAATATCACACATTTTCGATTTTTACACCGTCGTATAGAAAAAAAAATTTACTTTTAAATGCAATTTGTTTGAAAGCTGTATCTCAATTTGTTTTTAAGTTATTGATTTTTTTCTGTAGTTTTTTAAATATTTTTTTTGTCATCGTGGCAACAGAGATATTCTATTTTTGGACATTAAAGATGGACCAATCGGAAAACGAATAAAATAAAATAAGTTGCGGAATTCAACCAATAAAAAGTTTCAGATAAACTTCAGATTCCCCGATTCTCTACCGAGGACAACAACTATTTCCTAAATGGTTAAAAAAAATAGCTAGAACGGGCACATTTATAAATCAATAGCTTGCTAAGGGCCAGGGCTGATGTCTAAAATAGAAAAAACAACAACATCAACAACAACAATCTGGTTTTTAAATATATATGTTACAGGCCAAACCCGATTTTAGGCCAAACTAGATTGGACTAGGCCAAACTAGTTTATCCTAACGCCCGTCGGATGGACTAGTTTTTTCTAGGTCAAACCGGTCTATCCTAACGCCCATCGGATAAACTAGTTTTTCCTAGGCCAAACCGGTCTATCCTAACGCCCGTCGGATAAACTAGTTTTTCCTAGGCAAAACTAGTCTATCCTAAGGCCCGTAGGACAATCTAGTTTTTCCTAGGCCAACCTAGTTTGGCCTAACTCTTATAGGATAAACTAGTTTAGCCTGCTGTTTATTGGTCTGAACTAGTTTCTCCTAGGGTAATTCAATATGGCGTGATTTTATTGAATTCAATGGCACCACAGCGCCAACATTCTAGTTTGTCCTAGGCTGATCTGGTTTATCCTAGGCCAATTTAATTTTACGTGTTTTTAGCTCGCAAGCGTCAAAGCCTGAGAAATAATGGGCTCGCAGGTTCTGTATGTATGAATGTACGTATGTACGTCCGTATGTACGTAACACGATAACTCGTGATAGAAATATCCGATTTGCTTCAAATTTTGGATGTACGTTCATTGATATAAGATACTTTTCTGATTAATTTTGGGAATTCATTGGATAAGAATAAAAGGAAGCGAAAGGGAGGCTAATCCCCCACCGTTAATTTAGAGAAATGGATTTTTGATGCAGAATTATCAGTTTTTATTTAAAATTTTAGATATAGGATCATTTTCACTATGCTCCTCCATGATTAGTTGTGGATGTTTATTGTTTAAGTGTAAAAAAAGGGCAATGTAGGTTACTCTCCCCCCATTATTTAGATAAATGGTGTTTGACGCAGAATTTACGGATATGTTTCACATTTGTATATGGATTCTTTCTGATAAGGCGATTCCCTGAATAGTTTTGTGGGTTTAATGGTTAAGTATGAAGGGAAAAATGAACGATTACCCTCATACATAGAAAAAACTAGTTTATCCTATGGGCATTTAGATAAACAAGTTTGGTGTAGAAAAAACTAATTTATCCAATTGGCATAAGGATAAAATAGTTTGGCCGAGGCTAATCTAATTTAGCTCGAAAACGGGTTTGGCCAGTAAAAACATATCTTTTTAGAAAAAGTATAAATGTGTGTCAAGAGTCATTGCTTATGACACCAATACAGAAATTTAACATGTTCACTTTAAATAAATGATGCGTTGGACATGGTGTTTGCTTATTCAAGCAAATTATTATTATTTACTTTAATGTTATTAACTTTTGTACAGGCAGAGCTCTGTCTGTACAAAAATCAGTGAAAAAAGACTCAGTCCAGCTCGATCTGGCCCTACTCAATTTCTGCAAAAAAATTCACGTTTTACTTCACATACAATTAAGATTCCTTTAAAAAATACTGCTTATATACTTACTAGCAGCCTTCGCCCGCTACGCTGGTCAGTTTTTTTTAAAAGAAACTTTGAATCGAAAATTTTTTTTATATCATAGTAATTTTTAGTTTTATATCATATTTTAATCTGTCATCGGTGAAAAGTCAGTCATCTAAACGGAAAGTTCAATGTTAGTCACCAATGAATGACGTAACGACCAACATGTTAACAGTTTTAATCAAATAAAAATTCATTCAGCGGCAACTTTCAAATAAAGCCAAACTTTTGTAATTGGGTTCATCTGATTTAAAACATCTCCATAAGTAGTCAATTAAAAAACATACATTGCTATATTTTATTTATTACAAAATTTCTGAAAAATTATACAACGCAATGTAAGTTACATTAAAATCCATCTAGCTTTCCGCTCGCGGCTTCGCCCGCGTGGAATTCGATTATGACAAATGAAATTATGACTTTATGACAAAACTGAGTGGTACACTATATTATATAGGTTTTCCCTTGTGGAGCAAAAACATGCAGATTTTGGGCACTGGAAACCCGGGAACACGCTACATAGAGCTGACCATGCGAAAAACAATGTTTTTCCAAGTGTACTCCAGCAACCCTTAGAGTTTGGCCTTGTGCTTTATTAATGGTCATTGCAAATGAAACCCTTATAGGAAATTGTAGTCTTTTAAAATGAAATAGGAGGTCTGTTGGAATAATCGGAATCCGAGGAATGAGTACACTTTCACCCTTTGCTGCGCCAGTTAAAATAGTGGCTGTAATAATGTTCCGCCCAAGCTGAGTGACACGCAGCCTGGTACCATTACACAGTCTAGGGGCATCGAGATTACGCATGAGCATCACCGGAACACCTACTTTTAGTTTTAATTTATGAGAAGGCACCCCAGATAATTCCAAAGAATTTAAGAACTCCACAGGATATGAGGTACTATGTTCTGTTTCTATCACTGTGTCTACAGATAAATATTCAGTATTTTCTCCCATAACTTCATTTAAAATATTTTCATTTATTTTAGTGACCGTTTCAGTTTTTGGTGCTAATATTGCGCGTTCGCAGAGCCATTGGTCATCATTTATATGATCGTGTAAGTCAGTATAAACTTTTGCTACCAACTCCGATTCGCTGCCCACAACATTACAAAACTCTTCCGTTAAAGTTATCATTCCCTCTGCATCTACTGTCATTTTCCCATCACCGATTTTTAACAATGTTTCCGCGTAATGACCCGATTGAATGTCGTTGAATAATCGCACTCGCATGTTTGTGGTTAATTGAAACTTTATGACATGGTCCCACAACTTGGACGATTTTAGGCAAGCTTTTATTTCATCTGCTGGAATCCCCCTTTGTATGACTGGCAGTGTTTGCCGGAAGTCACCTGCTAATAAAACTACCAATCCTCCCATTATGCTTTTGCAGTCCCTTATATCCTGCAAAGTCCTATTGAGAGCTTCAATAGCTCCTTTGTGCGACATGGTACAATCATCCCAAACTAACAGCTTACACTGGCGCAGCATCGCGGCCCGACCACTATTTTTACTAAAATTGCAGATTGGGGATTCCTCTTGAGCAAGATTTAGAGGCAGTTTCAAAACGCAGTGCGCAGTTCGTCCTCCAGTAAGCAGCGTGGCAGCAATTCCAGAGGAAGCAACGGCTACTGCAATGTTTTTATCCTTTCTGACATGAGCCAGAAGAAGTTTCAGCAAAAAAGTTTTTCCAGTGCCCCCCGGAGCATCAAGAAAGAAAAGTGCGCCATTCCCTGACTCTACGTAGCGTGTTACTTCGTCGAATACAGTTTTTTGCTCGGGTAATAATTGTGGGACCATGTCATTTACTTGCTGTTGCAATATAGTAGCATTATAATCTGGCTCTCTGGCGATGTCAGTTACGCTTTCTTCTGATCGTTGTGGGCTAGTCATTCCAAATTCACTCAATTTTTTACCGATTATTTCCATAGTTTTATTTTCTATTTTAGTGAGAGCCTCATTGTAAATAAAATCATTGTACGTGATGTCCGGATGTGTTATCTGCAATCTTTTTAAAATATCTTCTGCCATATCATTTTTATATTTTTCCCATAGCTGTTGAGGATTAGAAACACCGCAGGTTGAGATCAAGGTTGCAAACTACTCTCTTATTTTTGTAGGTGATCTGCATTGAACTGCTTCTATCATGGTTTCCTCCCAATGATTCTCATTCTCCAACAGACCAAGAACTTCACATGCCTCTCTGTATGTTGCGCACTCTTGACCGTTCACAATTTTAAGGTCCCTGTGGCTAGTTGGTCCACGAACATGGTGCAGAAGTATTCTTAAACAAAAACACTCAAAATTGCACACGTGAACAGTATATACACGACCAAGAGCATCCCCTGATTTTACCCCGGGCCAGTTTTCTACTGGTGTGCCTTGAATTCGAGGTTTCCACTCTTTTCTAGAGGCATTCCATGTATAGTATCGGGGAACCTCTGAATACAAAAGGGTTTTTGAAAATGGGTCGATTTGGCAAAGATGGAAAAATGCGGTCAGTGTTGTCTTTGGCGGAGACGCCATCCTATCATGAAAATTGCTTTCATTAAATACATACGCTGTCCGTTTTCTAAATGCACGGCCAAATGAGTGACAGTGGGGTGCCTTTCATGTAATGGGAATCCTAAAAGTCGCCATGCTGCCTCATTGCTGCTCACATAACGCCCCTGTTGGAAAGCTTGCACTTCGTTTATGACGGACGATCCAGCTTCCTGTATAAAATTGAACACGGCTTGATCGGTTCCTTTGTTAATATATTTACAAATATATTTGATAGCGCGCACGGAACCGCAGGCCTCCACATTTATATGGGCATTAAATATTTTACATAAAATTGGCGAGTACGGTACAATGCAACTATTGTCCATAGTTTCAAAAGCTCCGCTGCGGGTTTTGATAGTAACCGTTCGGCCCCCGTCTTCAGGTGATCTTCTTCTGTATAACGGATAGCCCTGTTCATTGTGGATAGTGTCTTTTATAAGTGATCGCGGGTACTTTTTTGTGCATTTCCCCTCCTTCATACACGGTGACGTAGAGTTACGAATTCCGCAGGGACCATGCATCATGTTTTTAACCACAGTGTCGTGCAACTCCTTATCTTCTGTAGGATCAGGAATTTCAGCGCTAATCAGATTGTCAATGTGGGTAGGTCGCAATTTCTCCTTGAGCCAAATCAAAATATGAACATGTGGCAGCCCCCTTTTCTGCCATTCGATGGAGTACATATAACAATGCACGTCGCCAAATATTTTACCTTTGGTAATGACACCCATAAGTTTCTGTACTTTTAATCTGAATACTCTCGCTATCAAGTCGTGTCTGTCAATTGGTTTCTGACCTGGCATTAACTCATCGGTTATCTCCTTCCAAGATGGGTTACAGGTGAATGTAACAAAGAGATCGGGACGGCCGTGAGCACGTACGTATGCAAAAGCATCTTGCGTATATTCGTGAAAGTAGCGCGGGCTATTGATAAAAGTTGATGGGAGAATAACCATCTTTCCTAAATCACTGGGATTTACATTGGCATCGTTACTTACTGCATCTTGCAGGTGAATGTATTGTTCAGCTCGTAATTTTTTTTGGTTAAGAGTTATATAACGGAGGCGCTCGCTCTCGGTTTTAACCCACATGTCCACTAAAAACTGATGGAAAATTTGCCTGAAACGGGGCAGCAAGTTAAAATCATTCTCACGTAACATCATATGATAAGCATAAAACTTCATACTGGATACTTTTTTATTAGGCATGGGTTGACCTGTAGTTCGGTTGATTAATGGCAGCTCAAAATGATAACTTTCTTGGCCTTTGCTGAAAATCAAGGGATACTGAAGGGCGTCATAGAACTTGTGAGTATCGGGTACGCGTGTCAAAGTATTATCATGCGCTCGGAGAACGATGTCGCGTGATGAAGAAAAGTCACCACAAACCACTGCAGCAACATCATTGATGAGAGGCGCATTGAATCGTCTCTCGTGTTCTCTGTGCGGAGTGCGATCTGCGTGAATAACCAATTTGTATTGTTCGTGAGGCATGCGGTCTAACGCCGTTTTAAAAGTATTAATAAGTCGATTGTGCTCATGCAACATTCTTTGGATTTTTAGTACGATTTCCCTCTCAACTCCTTGAATGTACTGACATCGCCGATCTGCTTCATTATCTTCATCTCCCATGAAATATATCTGAAGAAATTTATGTTGTTCATTGGCCGCGGGAAGCATAGAACCGATCCTGTGGTAAACTTGGCCCTGGATAGTAAAAGTTGGTGAAAATCCGGGCATGATTATTTCCCGGTCTACCCCGAAAGATGTCATCTGGAAACAGGAATTATATTTTCGAATCCTATTTAAAAAGCGCCGTGACTCATTGGAGTCATACAAAAGAAGAGTTTTGAGGGGTTCTTCTGGTGCATCCAATGTAGGAATACGTACTTTCCCATTGACGCAACAGAGACCTGCCGTTTCGTCCTTCCATTTAAGGGCATCACAAAACCTACATTTTTTATTAATTAACCCGATGACGACCAAGGAATGGTTTTTGTAATCGATCAAAGGATGGTATTCAAATGCAGTATTATTAAACACAGACCAAGTATTTCTCATAAAAGCTCGACGCCGTTCAGCTTGCATTTCTGCATGCGCGGTTCTTCTCGCCAGAGACTCTTCTGGAGTCTCCGCCATTCTAGAAGATGCCTGTCGTTCAGCTTGCTCCTCTAAACGTTGTTGCGTTTGAAGAGGCGTCACATTAGCTCTCAAAATAGTTTGTCTTTCTGCTTGCTCCTCTAAACGTTGTTGCGTTTGAAGAGGCGTCTCATTAGCTCTCAAAATAGTTTGTCTTTCTGCTTGCTCCTCTAAACGAAGCTGTGTTTCAAGGGGCGTCTCGTTAGCTCTCAAAACAGCTTGTCTTTCTGCTTGCTCTTCCAAACGTAGCTGCGTTTGAAGAGGTGACTCTAACGCCCTTAGTGCTGTCTGACGTTGAGCCTGTTGCGATAAACGGGCTTGAGTAAAAATATCATTCTCAGAAGCCCTCAAAGAAGCTTGGCGAGCGGTTTGCTCCTCAAGTCTTTGCTGGCGCTGAGATGGTAGCTCAGCATCTCTCGAAGCAGCCTGACGCTCTGCTTGTTCGCTCCTTCTTAATTCAGCATAGAGAGACGATTCTTGAGATCGGGCAATTTTCATTGCCCGAGCTTTAAATGAGGTGCTCGACAAATTAGATTTACGTTTGCGAGGCATTGTGAAAATATGAGTAAACTATAAACCTAAACTAAACTAAAATCCCAAACTAAACTATAACAATCTGTTTAAATAAACAGAAAAACACAAATCACGTGAACATGAGCATATAAAAATAAAACTGGAAATAAAAATGAATAAAAATAATTGTGAGCGTGAAATATTACAAATTATTGTCTTAAAAACCTTTGAAGTATTTCCTTCCATATTTTAGGTAACTCCATGGAGGCAAATTCATTGCAACGTGATTTGTTCAAATGATTCAAAATTTTGTTGCAAATGTTCACGTGATTTGTGTTTTTTCTGTTTATTTCGAGAAACTTCTTTTTATCATTTATTTGCTTTTGAAAATGTTGCCGTAAGAGCAATGAAACATGTCAAGCTATAATCCTTTTATGTTATTTTAATTTATCACTTAAAGCATCTAAATTGAATTGATAAACTATAACAATCTAAACGACGAACAAAGCGACGTAATTACCTATCGAAAAAACAATAACTACTTTAGATATCTACCTAGAAAAAAAGCACTAAACTAACCTAACTATTATACAGCTACTGCATATCGTTACCACGTTTTAAAAACACCCAGCGCCATCTATCGCATTACTTTATCTTGTTTTAAACGACACACAGCGCCATCTCCAATCCATCCATCAAGCAAACTATATTTTTGTTTTCCCTCGGGAATATCAATTTTTTTCGGGATAAAAAGTACTCTATTATTTAATCCGGACTTCTAACTTTACGCCTGCAAAATTTCAAAGCAATCGGTTCAATAGTTACGGCGTGAAAGCGGAATGCGGAACAAACAAACAAACAAACAAACAAACTCACTTTCCGATTTATAATATTAGTAAGAATTAATTAGTATAAGTAAGTATTTCTGATTCATTTTAAATATGACGTCACTATTTATCTCGCTCCATTACCTACTGATATTCATACCCCTTGTATTTTTAACGACTGCTATAAAGTACCTGTTTTATTTCAACTATGACGTCACATTTTCAAGAGTGAACCATTTTATTAAAAATATAATTCTTTTTCATTCTTTTTACTTTTAATTTATGTCACCATATTTTACACAAAAATTCCCATTAACTAAACAAATATCCTTGTTAAATGTATTATAAAAAATACACCTTTTATTTTTATTTCAAACATGACGTCATATTTATTTTCTTTTAAATTATTTTATTATAGTTTTTCGCGTGGAAGTTTTCTATTAAAAATTCATTGCCGCTGAAAAATTATTATTCCAATTTTTTATTTTCTTGGCAACAGGAAAGGAAAATGGTTAAATTTTATCTGAAAAATGCCTATTGATTTTGTATGAAAAATAATTAAATTTTGAATTATTAAGGAAAATATTTGAATAAAATAAATAAAAATTACCCTATTATTTAATCCGGACTTCTAACTTTACGTCTGCAAAATTTCAAAGCAATCGGTTCAGTAGTTACAGCGTGAAAGCAGAACAAACAAACAAACAAACAAACTCACTTTCCGATTTATAATATTAGTAAGGATTGGATAAATTTACAATGTATTTTTAAATTATGTTGTGTTCACAGAATGGAAAATACACAATGTATTAATGATTATCTAGATTCTTAGAGTTTCAATATTCAAATACGGATTCATTAAATAATCAACGTAGTTTAGAACAAAAGAAAAAATATGAGAGTTATAAACATCATAACTTTTGAATCCGTTCAGTAAAAAATAGATTTGTGAATATATTTCTCTGTCTTTCCTTAAGGCTTTTCTCAAATCCTAAAGAGCTACATTCTAACACATTTATGAACTACTTCCTTTTCGGAAATGCATAAGGTTAACAGATTCAGATAATATATAATCGAATGGCGTAAACCATTTTTTCATAAAAGCGATGTATCTTTGAGAAAATAATAAAGCTACGTTTTGAATCGAATTTCCGGTTACGGCTTCACGAAAAAAAAAAAAATAAATAAAAAAAAAATTGTAATTTAAGAAATTACCCCAACCATTTGAAAAATGTTTCACTCGATACATTCATCTATCATTTTAAGCTAAATACCAGTTGTTTTATTGTGTATTATCCGTGCCACTGCTATAAATGACTTTATACATGCTGCAATTTGAAGGTACGGTTCGTTTAAGTTATATCACTCTATTGTCGCCAAGCATAAAAGTTGGCGACGAAAGAAACATTTCAAACTATTTAACATTGTTGGTGCAAAAGTAATCATTATTAAAATACAGCTTTGGCATATACTGTTATACTTGTAAGACTTTGGCATATATTGTTTGATTTTACAGAGCAGAATTTTGGTGATGGAGGTTTTAAACCAAAATCGATCGCAGCACATGCATCTGTGAATGGGTCCATCAGACATCGAATCAAAAAAGTTTTTTCCCAGTTTTTCCCAAGCCGATTGCTTTTTAGTTTTCTTTTTAGGTGGTGGAAAATCAAGAGTAATAGCTATAACATTTTCCGGCTTGTTAGAATCACTATTGGCACTCAAATTTTCCTGGTTAGAACCGACCGATAGTAAAACGCCATGGCTAGTGGATTGGTCGCCCTGGCGACATGATGTTTTACAATTAATCGGTTCGGCATTAAATTGCTTCCTTTTTCGTGATCGCCTTTCAACACGTAATTGGTTTTCAGCGGCTCAATAATCTTTTGATTTTATCATTTTCTGCATTGAAAGACGTTTTTGCGCCAAACCAAATACAGTATTACTCAGTTATCCCGTCGACCAATTTCGCCAAATGATACGAATCGCCAAACTAATAAGCAACTTATACATGTTGACTGTGTTTAATATCATTGAATGCGATATTCACGTTCATTCATTTCTTTGGCTTCGGCTTTTTCCGTATCTGTTAATTTCCGTCTACCCATTTTTAAATTTGTTAGTTTTCTCCTTTATTACAATGATTTTAACCATTTTAATTTACTATTCAAATAAAAATTCTTCTAAAAGTAAAGAATTTAATTTAAATTAAAAAAAAACTCTTCTAAAAGTAAAGAAATTAATTTAAATTCAAAAGTGACCACATCATTCAAAAGTGGTAACATCATTCAAAAGTGGTAACATCATCGGGTCCATTCTCCCGAAAACAACAACCATTTTTTTCAAATGGTTAAAAATAAAAAAATAAAAAAAACGCCGTGACAAGAATAGCTTATATGTCGACAAGTAATTAATTTCTCAAAAATGGAAAACGCTGCTCGATTGCAAATTTTGTTCAGCTTCATTCTGGCTCGAATATGCAATAATAATAATAATAAATGCAAGCCAGATCTCAGTTGGCACGAGTTTGATGAAAAAAAAAGCAAACACCCTGTCCTATGCATCATGTCTCTAAAGTGAACATGTTAAATTTCTGTATTGGTCTCATAAGCAATGACTCTTGCCATACATTTATACTTTTTCTATTGAAAGATATGTTTTTTACTGGCCAGACCCGTTTTCGAGCTAAATTAGATTAGCCTCGGCCAAACTATTTTATCCTTATGCCAATTGGATAAACTAGTTTTTTCTACACCAAACTTGTTTATCTAAATGCCCATAGGATAAACTAGTTTCTCCTATGTAAGAGATGTAATTTTTCCCTTCATACTTAACCATTAATCCCCAAAACTATTCAGAGAATCGCCTTATCAAAAAGAACCTACATACAAATGTGAAGCAAATCCGTAAATTCTGCGTCTAAAACCATTTATTTAAATTATGGGGAGGGGTTAACCTACATTGCCATTTTTTTACACTTAAACAATAAATATCCAGAACTAATTATGGAGGCGCCTTGTCAGAATGATCCTATATCTAAAATTTTAAATGAAAACTGATAATTCTGCATCAAAAATCCATTTTTCTAAATTAACGGTGGGGGACTAGCCTTCCGTTCGCTCCCCTTTATTCTTATCCAATGAATTCCCCAAATTAATCAGAAAAGTACTTTATATCAATGAACATGCATCCAAAATTTGAAGCAAATCGGATATTTCTATCACGAGTTATCGCGTTACGTACATACGCACGTACATACGTACGTACATTCGTACATACATACGTACATTCATACATACAGAGCCTGCGAGCCCATTATTTCTCAGGCTTTGACGCCTGCTAGCTAAAAACACGTAAAATTAAATTGGCCTAGGATAAACTAGATCAGCCTAGGGCAAACTAGAATGTTGGCGCTGTGTCGGTCATTGAATTCAATAAAATCACGCCAAATTGAATTGGCCTAGGATAAACTAGATCGGCCTAGGGGAAACTAGTTCAGATCAATAAACAGCAGGCTAAACTAGTTTAACCTATAAGAGTTAGGCCAAACTAGTTTGGCCTAGGAAAAACTAGATTGTCCTATGGGCCTTAGGATAGACTAGTTTGGCCTAGAAAAAACTAGTTTATCCGATGGGCCTTAGGATAGACCGGTTTGGCCTAGGAAAAACTAGTACATCCGATGGGCGTTAGGATAAACTAGTTTGGCCTAGGCCAATCTAGTTTGGCCTGTAACATATACATAATAAGTCATATTACGCGTAGGAAAAAGTATATTATGAATTTACTCGCTGTGAGTGAATTGTTATTTTTTGCCTATGTCGAGATGAGAAGTACTTTCTTACTTGGTTGCTGCTGTTTAATGATGTCAATTGCATATCATTTACACACTTTATGATATTTAGATCACGAGAAAAACTCTCTGTGACTATAACGCTGAATTATACCAAGGCTACCTTATCATCATTTTCTTAGTGGCAACGTTAGCCAATTTATAATACTTTTAAATTTTATAAATTTATTATTTAACTAACTCAAACGAACAATAGAGTAAGACTGATCGTTCTAGAATAACCAATCATTAACTGCTGAGAAAGTATTACCTAAATTAAGATAATTTTTGCATGTGAGTTATTCTTTTGTTCTCCTTAAAAAAATAAAAAAATGTATACCATATTGTACTTTTCAGTTAGCCGAATGCAGTGTTTTAAATGCATATTTTATACTATACATACATGTATTTATATTTATATGTGCTTGTACGTACATATATGTATAGATATATATGTATATATAACACTTGCGCCCGGCTAACCGAAAAATACCTATATAGATTTTTAACCAAGGAAATCCACTTTACTAAAAATATATATAATATTGGAAGAGGATACTTACGTATTAACGCCACCGCATCAGAAGTTGGGCTAATGTGCCAATAAAGAGCAATCTTGTTATTGTCTCCTTATTGCCTTGTTTGCTGATTTTTGACGCTATTTTTTAGTGGTACGAAAATGAGTATTCAGGATTTGCCAGAAACAGAACAAGATGCAGTATTTGTTTTTTCAGGAGCGGTGACACGGGAGTTCATTCAAAAAATTTTGAGAGAATGTGGGGCAGTGCTAAATGGAGGAACAATAAAGGAGGACAGCGAGGCATCATTTGCAATTTTATTTATAAGAATTCATTTGGCGACAGCATCAGGTGAAAGAAAATAGAGACTGTTTTTGAATCTATGTTAAACTCTATATCGGCTCATTTTCTGCCGGAATCCGATTGACTGCTTTATTTTAAAATAAAGTGTTTTGAATTTTGAAAGTGTTATGCAGAGGCGTCCGAAGAGAAAACTGCGCCTGGGGACCTGTTTCAATCTGGCGCCCCCTCCCCCCAACTTGACGCTAACTCCCCCAAAATGATATTGGTAGTATAAATTTGGCGCCCCCTGAATTTCTACGCCCGAGGCGACCGTCCCCTTCGCCCCCCGTTTCGCACGGCGCTGGTGTTATGGTTTTAAATAAAGTGTTTTATTTTATGATTTGTCGCAAAGATTTTAAATGCAGATTGGCGGTACATAAAAAACGTCAAATCTGTAGCTGCGGTGGCGTTAATACATAAGTACCGGGAAGGGTTCAATATGCTGTTTTGGTTGGTACGAAGGAATCCAATATGGCGGCAAAAATTTTTTTTAGCATCGTATTAAGTTTTTCAAGTTGGCGAAAAATCATGCTCTTTAAATAATTATAAACATATATTTATTTAATTAAGATTACATATGTCACATGCTAAAAAAATAAATATGTTGTTCGTATAAATATTTTTGGTACTACTTGGTTATCCCGTCGACCAAAAACCTATCGCCAAACTATAAGATTAAATGCCAATAATGGATGATCGTGAATGTCACATTCAATGAAATTAAATACGGCACAAGTGTTTTAAACATCGTGAAGTGATTTTTATTTCACCTTATTATTTGTATTTTTATTAATATTCTACTAAATATTTATTTCTTTTGTTATTTAAAAAAAATAATGTCGATATGTTTGATTTGGCTATTAGTTTGGCAATTTGTAAAATTTGGCGAAATTGGTCGACGAGATAACTAAAGTACCAATATTACATATTTAATTTGTGTTATGGACACCGCAGCATTTTATATATTTTCACAGCTGCCATATACGCACCACGTTGGCGTGATTTTTTCTGACGCTAATTTGGCAAAAAACTCGTTTTCGAATACCAGTTATATATGTATATATATATATATATATATATATATATATATATATATATATATATACAGTCGAGTCTCTATAACGAAACTCCATACATCGAATTTCTCTGTATAACGAATTTTTTCCATGATTACATGGAAAACAGTCTCTATATATCGAAATATCTATCTCTATACAACGAATATTTTCATACAATGTTCTTTATGTATTCATTTTTTAAAAAAACTTCGAAATCAAATGGAATCAATTTGCCATCACTTATACCTGATTTATCGTTCAGTGCTGAATTTTTTATATTACCTTATACTATTTGAAGCTCCTTAAATCGTCTTGTTCTTAAACTCCAGAGAGTTCATTTCCACCCCTCTACCCATGCAAACACACACCTTTCAACATCATTCTCAAAACAGTGTTAATTTGATTGCTACACATATATAAGAGCGGGATCAGTGGGAGGTAATTGAAGAAAAAACAATTTAAAATTGCTTCAAAAAGGGTGGATTTTCTGTACTAGAATACTTTGCTAGAGCACTATTGAATAGTATACTATAGCATTCAATATGTGGATTCTGTCGACGAAGAAGACGTGATTTGAGCACACTTAAAAGAGAAATGGAAATTAATTAAGGAACGCGGAGATGTCGAAGACAATGTTGCTCTCCCTAATTTTTTGGAAATGAATGATAATCTCACTGGCAATTAAGTAGTACTCCATAGGTGTATGACATTGGCGTCAGAAAAAAATAGCACCAATGTGGTGCGTATTATGACATCTATGACTTTTCACGACAACCCTTTAATAGTGATCATATGTATTCACTTTTAATTTACATCCTATTATTGTCAAGTTTGTTCCATATTTGTCATGTTTGACGTCCGATTACTTTGGCAGCAGACAACTCTGCGAAAAAGCAACTTGTTTATAATGGATTTTTAACCGACTTTAAGGAGTAGGTTACGATTTCGACCTGTATGCATTTCTTGTTCACTCATAAATTCTTTAAATATGCATTGATTTTGATAATTCGTTTTTTGTTTGAAAGTATAAGATACCCATGTGGTCCCATTTTAATTTCATTAAATTCTGATGATTAGAATATTTTTTAGATAAAAAAATGTAAATTTGATAAAAAAAATGATTTGGCGCAAATCATCTTTCATTGTTGTAACCGTTTTCAAATCATAAACATATTAAAACTATGCATTCATATGCGTTAGTGCCAAGTTGTCGTCAAGCTTGATTCTTTTTTTTGAAGTCGGTTAGTATTTTTTTTTTTTTAAGCATATTTTATTATTATTCTGTAAACGGAAAACACGCCAGATTTGTTACGACGGTACTTCTAGGTTATCCCGTCGACCAAAAAATTATCGCCAAACTATAAGATTAAATGCCAATAATGGATGCTCGTGAATGTCACATTCAATGACATTAAATGCGATTCACGTGTTTAAAATGTCATTAAGTGATTTTTATTTCGACTTTTTATTAATATTTTTATTAATATTCTTCTAATTATTTGTTTTTTTGTTATTTAAAATAAAAATTATGTCAACATGTATAATTTGGCTATTAGTTTGTCGATTTGTATAATTTGGCGAAATTGGCCGACGGGATAACCTAGAAGTACCGTTACGACATTCGAAGTAATCTGTACTTTTTGCGTCAAATATCAAGGTGAGATCTTAGAACGACCCTCCATCGCCAAGGCACGATTTTCAAAAATCGCCAAATAGGCAAAATATATTGTATAGCATATATATAGAACCATTAGATAATACTACAAATCAACATCAATTACTGTAAATATTTGTTAATGCCAAATTATATCATACAGAGGAGTTGTCAGAATTAGAAATAAAATTGGAAATGATATATACAGGGGTTGGACAAAAATATGGAAACACCTTTAAAAAAACACGTTTCCTTGCCTAGTTTTGTGTACGGTACCCGTTGTTATTCAAAACAGCTTGCAGTCTTCTCGGAATGGATAAATACAGTTTCTGTATGTTTACCAAGGGAATATTGTACCATTATTCCTGCAAAACAGTGGCAAGTTCAGATAACGATGTTGCAGGTGGATAGCAAGAACGCACACTCCGCTCCAATGTAGACCACAAAGGTTCGATAATATTCAAATCTGATGACTTTGGTGGCCTGGAGAGATGCGAAAATTCATCCTCGTGCTCAGAAAATCAGTCCTGGACAAGGTGAATTGTGTGAACGGGGACGTTGTTGTCTTGGAAGATACCATCATCATTGGGGAACAAAGCTTGTACCATTGGATGGACTTGATCGGCCAAAATGTTCACATAAGTCTGAGCAGTAATACGCCCTTACAGAGTTATCATGGGGCCAGAAGAGAACCACGATATGGCTGCCCAAACCATCACCAAACCCCCGCCATGTTTCACTCTTGGCAACAAGCAGTCTGTATTATAGGCTTGAGATGGCGTTCACCAGGCGTAAACTCGGCCAGAAGTGGGTAATAATGCGAAAGAAGACTCATCAGACCATATTACGCTCTTCCACTGTTCTATAGTCCAGGCTTTATGACTTAAACACCACTTTTTCCTGTTACAAGCATTAGCATTACTGATGGATGGCTTTTCAATTGCAACGCGGCCAGCAATTCCCTATTTATATTCCCTATTTTACTCCCTTCTAATTGTTTTGGTACTCACAGGATTTGGTAACACGAAATTCATTTCAGCAGTAACTTTTGCAGCAGTGGACTGCTTATTTTTCGCGATAATCCTCCTTAATGATCGTCTGTCACGATCACTCAGCACACACTTTCGTCCGCGCTGTGATTTAGCGGATGATGTTTTTTCCGCATTTCAAATATGCGGAATAAATCTTCGACACAGCACCTCTTGAAACACTAAAAACCTCGGCTACCTTGCTTACGGAAACACCCACCATACGCGCGCCAACAATTTGTCCACGTTCGAAGTCTGTTAACTCTGACATAATGCAATGATAATCTCACATGACAGTGTTCCAACGACGAGTGAACGCTGCAGCGATTTTACGAAGTTGTATAGGTGGCGTCAGTAGGCGAAAATTCCAGTGCCATCAACATAGTTCATTATAATCAATCTTTCTTTTCAAACATGTATTTCTCAAAGGTGTTTCCATATTTTTGTCCAACCCCTGTATATTGTATAGCATATATACATATATAAGCCAGTGTTATATATACAAATATTATGTATCTGCATATGCGTTCATATGTATATACATACATTTACATAGATACATACATACATACACATATATATATATATATATATATATATATATATATATATATATATATATATATATATATATATATATATATATATATATATATAAACATATATATATGTATCGCGCCAAAAGAAAAAAAAGTCGCCTTGGTGAAGGGGGTTATCCTAAGAATTAACCAACATCGGATATGTAACTGTGAAATTATAAAAAATAATAAAGATGTAAATTAATTGTCAATAACTGTGTCCATGTTTTTTTTTTTTTTTTTTTTTTTTTTTTTTTTTTTTTGGCTTTTTGTTTAAAATTATAATAATTTCAGTTTGGATTAAAAAAGTGCTATTATACCAATCTAAAAATATGTAAGCTTTGTCCTTGTAAACTTTGAAATTTCCATTTGATTAAATTTATTCACGTTCTTAAAAATACTTAAAATTTACGTAAGCAAATTTAAAAAATGCACCTCATCGCCATCTAACGTCTACTTTCTGATGGTGAAAACGGTATTTTAATAATTACAGTAAAACCCCGATAATTCGGATTGATTGGGACCAGACCCAATCCGGATTATCCGGAGAATTGTAAAAAAATGAAATAAAATAAAACATATTTACAGAAAATCACTTTTATTTTAAACTTATTGAAATTTTTACAGGCAGTAAAAATGTTTACTTTGTAATAAAAAATTTTGTAATTTTCTGCTGTGCCAGTTTTCTATAACTTTTACGAGCATTACGGTCACGTATCCGACCCTGTATGAAAACTCCGGGCTCGTGGTAAATCTTTACAGTGTTGATTTCAGAGGGTGGCATTCCCCTCCCCCCCGTAGCAATGAAATGACCCCCCCCCCCAAAAAAAATTAGATTTTGTGTTTTTAATGGTAAAAAGTTCAAATCCTCTGATCCACCCCATGGAACTCTATGATGTCTTCTCCCCGGTACCACAAATGTCCCTTCCGGAAAATGGAGTGATTGCATTGCCACAATTACAAAATTGGTACTAAAAATTAAAAAAAAAAATTAATATCTCAAAAATAAATTGAGATACTGCTTTGAAACAAATTGCATTTAAAAGTAAAATTTTTCTTTGTACAACGGTGCAAAAATTTAAAATGTATGATGTTTAGAAGTGAAAAATTTGCAAACCGAAATTGCATGAGAAAGTGTTGCGCATTTTAATTTCTACTATTTTTTTTTTTAATTTTAAGCGAAAATGGAGCGATTCTGTTGCCTCAATTACAAGATTGGTACTAAAAACTATAAAAAATTAATATCTCAAAAATAAATTGAGATACAGCTTTGAAACAAATTGCATTTAAAAGTAATTTTTTTCTCTATACGACGGTGTAAAAATTTAAAATGTCAATGTTTAATATGTTTAGAAGTGTAAAATTTGCAATAGCGAAAATTACAAAACCGAAATTGATGGGAAAGTGTTGCCATTCGTAAAATGACATATGCGTTAACGCACAGATACGTTTGGCTTTTATAATATCGATATTACGCTATCGTGTGTGGCAGAAAAATCACGATTATTTGTTAATTATTTAATGGCAACGCCCGGATGAAACGCATCTGATTATTTTTCTGTAAAATTCTTTTCGTAGAATTTAGGTCGAGTAAATTGGGTTTATTTACGTTTCGCTCTTTCTTTGCAATTATAGAGCTTCAAAATATCTTTATTTTTGTTTTTTCCGTTCTTTTTGCTTTAGAAATAAATAAATAAAAAGGTTTAAACGTTTTGATCTAAAATTAAAGTTATGTATTATAAATAAAATGAGTGAAAGGATTATATTTTAAATATTGGAATTAATGAAATACGAAAAAATGTTACGGACACAATGTTTAGAAATTTATTACATGCGCCCAGCTAGCATAAGTATGCCAAGTATCCAACGTAGGCAAAAAACCTTTTAAAAATGTAACTATTGTGTTACTGAAGAACCTAGAAATATAAAATTTGCCATGTTAATTATTTATAAGATATAAATGATCTGTAAAGGTATTTGCTAAAAAATTCAAATACGGAATTCAAAAGGGGTGAAAATTCACGAAAAGCGTTCTAAAAATGTTCTAAATTGCGATTTATGAGCAATCTCAGCATGTAATGAACCGATCTTAAATCAGTAACATAGTAAATCATTTTAAGCAATTGAAGAACGCTATGCATGACAGAAGCTATGATTTAAGGAGTTTCGAAAGAACTTAGTTTACAGTTATATCTCACTTCTTTTATTAGCGAAACCGTTCACGAACTTGGCATTCTTTCATATACGTTTTTGATGGGATTGAATATATACAAATCACCATCAGAACCCATCGAATTCGACGAATGAAAATGTTAAAAACAACTGATTGAATGAATTTATAAAACTAATCACAAAAATAAATTCGATAATTAATCATTAACTAGCCTAACTTTTAAAACAAATATTATTTCTAACTAAAGCTTAGTTTAACTTTCAAATTTTTTTACATCATCTGTAATATGCAATTAATATAATCTCTATAAATAAAAGGAATAAAGAGGATAATTAATTAATTAATTGAGGCACAGGGGAAAGCAAATCTTGGCAATGCGCCAACTCGGTCCAGAGGAAGCAAATCTTGGCAATGCGCCAACTCGGTCCAGAGGTATAAAAGCAAGATAGAAAAAAACGCGCAGGTCTGTGCATTCAAGTACAACCACCCATATGTATATGCTGAAAGTTTGTTCTGACGCTCACCCGACGCACGTGGAGTGCCGATGGTCCGGGGAGAGTCACCGGGGGATCCGTCGCCAGCTGAGAGAGAAGTGTACCATACACATAAATTATTAAATAAACCTTCAAATTAAGCCCGGCGAAGCGGGCTGGGTATGCTAGTAGAATTATAAAGTTATTTATTAAGTATTTGACTATTGGTATTAAGAAATGAAAAACCATACAAAATTGCGCCTCTATCACACAATCCTAATTTTTGTTTTTAACGAAATGTAAAAATAACATCTTTTTCACCGCTAACATTAGTCCATTTCATATTAATATTCATAATTTAAAAAAATATGTTATTAGTAGATTATTAATAAATATATTCTCAAACTTAATGTCCCAATTTCCAGTTACAGTCTTGAATGTAACACACATTTCATTTTTACTATGACATCATTTTCGCCTATTCAAGCCTTCTGAGATGAACACACAAATCTCAGTATCAGCGAAATGAAAAAAAAAAAAAAAAAAAAAAAAAAAACTAGTCGTTGGGGGCTACCGTAATACTTACCCATCATATATATATATGGATATATAATATATGGATATAAAAGAATAATTCTTGCAATCGTTTTGAAAATCGAAAAATTCTTTTTGATGGATTTAGACACTGGAAATTCCAAAAAACATATTTTTAGATTTTTGTGTGTGTGTGTGTGGGGGGGGGGGCATCCGTCTGTTTGTGTGTCTGTAAGCGCTCTATCTGCCGAACAAATTGAGATAAAGACTTGAAATTTGGTGTGTACTAAGTATGTAATAATGGGAAGAAGCCAATTGAATATCAGTGACTTCGATTGTCTGGAACTATATTTTCGCGCTCGCGAAATATTCGTTCTTAAGAAAGGCATAAAAAAAAATCGACATTTTTTATTTTAAGGAATGAATGTAAAAGACAATTAAAAAAGCATACATTTTGCATAAAGAATGCAGTCGATCGAATAATTAGTTGCCGAGATATTTGTAATCATATTTTCCACACTCTTCGATTTTTCATAATCCTGTATTTCATTAAAATTTCAATTCAAAAATATATTTTAATTGGACGTTTAATTCGACGCAGAAAACTGTTAGTTAATATGATTATCATTTTTTGATTTATAAGGATTTCCTTTTACACTGTTCGGTATTGCTTGATTATCCTGTTGACCAAACTACTATCGCCAGGGTCTATGTCATTTAGCCGACAACCAAATCACCGACAAGACATTTAGCATACAGAAAATAGTCGACAGGACGTTTGGCCGACAAGTACATTTAGCAGACACGTACATTTAGCCGACAGGACATGTAGCCGAAACGTACATTTAGCCGACAGGACATTTGACGGAAACATACATTTAGCCGACAGGACATTTGGCCGAAACATACATTTAGCCGACAGGACATTTAGCCAAAACGTACATTTAGCCGACAGAACATTTAGCCGACAGGTCAATTAGCCGACAGGTCGATTAGCCGACAGGACATTTAACCGACAGGTCAATTAGCCGACAAGACGATTAGCCGACAGGACATTTAGCCGACAAGACGATTAGCCGGCAGGTCAACGGGCCGACAAAACGATTAGACGATTTGTATTTGCAAAATTTTGTATGTACTTAGTAAGTAAGAATAGGACGAAACCTATTTAATACCAGTAAACTCGATTATCCGGAACTATTTTTTTCGGACTCTCGAAAAAAGAATTTGACAGATTTACACGTTTCAGATACTGGAGATTCCGAAAAACATATCCTTCTATAGTAAAAAAAAACTAGCCTTAAAAGGAATGACTCCTGGAATGATGCTGATGTGTAAGATTTTCGGAAATAACGCGTCCGGGTGGACCACTCCTTCCATGAGTCGAATAGACCAATAAGGAAAGGGCTCCGTCTATGCATCGCGAAGCCATTCCATGGGGTATTGGCGAGCGCAGCAAGCAGGGGTAACCTATAACATGGAATCGCGAAGCGATTACGTGGAGGGTTGGCGAGCATAGCGAGCAGGGGGCAGAGCCCCCCCTAGTTTCTCAGAAAAAAATTGCCGTGCGTCTGTCTGTCTGTCTGTAAACGCTCTATCTCACGAACAAATGGAGATAGAGACTTAAAATTTTGTATGTACTTAGTAAGTAAGGATAGAACGAAGCCTATTTAATATCATTAACCTCGATTATCCGGAACTATTTTTTTCGGACTCTCGAAAAATAATTGACGGATTTACACGTTTCAGTTACTGGACATTCCGAAAAACATTTTTTTAGAAAAAAATTGGCGTCCGTCTGTCTGTCTCTAAACGCTCAATCTCACGAACAAATGGAAATCAGTGTTCTCGATGACATTTAACCAACGTTAGTAATTTGGCTAATTAAAAATAAAAAAACATTCGCCGAATGAGAAAAGTATTAGCAAAATATATTCGCCGTGTAGCACAAAAAAAAACTTTATTTTTTTTAAAGAATTCTCTTTTTTTCAATATGTTCTAAAATAACCCAAGTTTTTATAACAGTGACAGCGATTGTTATTAAACTAATTACAACTATCCACTACAAATATAAAAAATATGTATAGATTAACTGTATATGCATATGTATGAAAAACGAAAAAGAAAAAAGGAAAAAGCAAAAACTGAGCACTAGCAATTTGGCGAATCTAATCGCTTGTTTACTCAGAAAATGAAGAATTTAGTCGCAATTTGGCGAATTGGCGAGCGACAGCGAGAACACTGATGGAGATAGAGACTTAAAATTTTGTATGTACTTAGTAAGTAAGAATAGGGCGAAGCCTATTTAATATCAGTAAAATCGATTAGCCGGAACTATTTTTTCGGACTCTCGAAAAAAAAAGTTGTAGGATTTACACGTTTCAGATACTGGAGATTCCGAAAAACATATCCTTGTATATTAAAAAAAAAAAAAAAAAAAAAAAAAAAAAAAAAAAAAAAAAAACTAGCCTTAAAAGGAATGACTCATGGAATGATGCTGATGTGTAAGATTTCCGGAAATAAAGCGTCCGGGTGGACCACTCCTTCCATGAGTTGAATAGACCAATCAGGAAAGGGCTCCATCTATGCATCGCGAAACGATTCCATGGGGTATTGGCGAGCGCAGCAAGCAGGGGTAGCCTACAACTTGGAATCACGAAGCGATTACGCGGGGGGTTGGCGAGCGTAGCGATCAGGGGGGCGGAGATTTCAAGTTTCAAAGAACTCTAACTGCTCATTCCAATTATGTATGTTTAGGGCGCCGCACCCCACTTTGCCCTCCCCCAACCCCATAGAGGAACTTTTTAAATTTTTATCCACAGCACTCGTGTTGCATATCTTTAGAAAGGTCTGAAACTGCCTTTTCCTATTATGGATGTCTTGTGTGTCCCCCTCCGCTCTGTCTCCCAGGGGGGGGGGTACATTTTTAATTTCTTTACAATACTAGTCGTGTGACACATCATTTGAAAGGTCTGCAACTGCTTATTCATATTATTGATGTCTTGTGTGTCACGCCGCACTCTGCCCCTCCTAGGGGGGGCACATTTTTAATTTCTTTACAACACCAGCCGTGTGACACATCATTTGATAGGTCTGCAACTGCTTATTCATATTATGGATGTCTTGTGTACCACCCCTTCCGCTCTGCCCCCCCAGGGGGGGCCCATTTTTAATTTCTTTTCAACACCAGTCATGTGACACATCATTTGAAAGGTCTGCAACTGCTTATTCATATTATGGATGTCTTGTGTGTCATCTCCCACTCTGCCCCCCCAGGGGGGGGGGCACATTTTTAATTTCTTTACAACACCAGTCGTGTGACACATCATTTGAAAGGTCTGCAACTGCTTATTCATACCATGGGGTATTGGCGAGCGTAGCAAGCAGGGGTACCCCACAACTTCGAATAGCGAAGCGATTACGCGGGGAGTTGGCGAGGGTAGCGAGCAGTGGGGCGGAGCCCCCCAAGTTTTCAGAAAAAAATGCCGTCCGTCTGTCTGTCTGTAAACTTTCATTCTCACGAACAAATGGAGATAGAGACTTAAAATTTTGTATGTACTTAGTAAAAATGTATGTATATTTTCGTATGTACTTAGTAAAAATGTGCCCCCTTGGGGGGGCAGAGCGGAGGGGGACACACAAGACATCCATATTATGAATAAGCAGTTGCAGATATTTCAAATGCTGTGTCACACGACTGGTGTTGTAAAGAAATTAAAAATGTGCCCCCCCCTGTGGGGTCAGAGTGAGGGGTAACATACAAGACATCCATAATAGGAATAAGCAGTTTCAGACCTTTCAAATGATGTGTCACACGTCTGGTGTTGTAAAGAAATTAAAAATATGCCCCCCCTAGGGGGGCAGAGTGGGGGGGGGGTGACACACAAGACATCCATAATATGAATAAGCAATTGCAGACCTTTCAAATGATGTGTCACACGACTGGTGTTGTAAAGAAATTAAAAATGTGCCCCCCCTAGGAGGGGACGAGTGGTGGGTGACACACAAGACATCCATAATATGAATAAGCAGTTGTAGACCTTTCAAATGATGTGTCACACGACTGGTGTTGTAAAAAAATTAAAAATGTGCCCCCCCCTGCGGGGCAGAATGGAGGAGGACACACAAGACATCCATAATAGGAAAAGGCAGTTTCAGACCTTTCTAAAGATATGCAACACGAGTGCTGTGGATAAAAATTTAAAAAGTTCCCCTTTGTGGAGGGGGGGGGCAAAGTGGGGTGCGGCACCCCAAACATGCATAATTGGAATGAGCAGTTACAATTCTTTTAAACTATAGGGAGGCTCCGCACCCCTGCTTGCTACACTCGCCAACCCCCCCGCCTAATCGCTTCGCGATGCATAGACGGAACCCGCTCCTGATTGGTCTATTCGACTCATAGAAGGAGTGGTCCACCCGGACGCGTTATTTCCAGAAATCTTACTCATCAGCATAATCCTTGGAGTCATTCCTTTTAAGGCTAGTTTTTTTTTACTATAGAAGGAAACGTAACCTATCTGTGGCGTAACTGCAACCAAATTGTAAGCCATTACAACCTACCGGAACTTAACTGTAAACAAGCCGTTACCTATGCATAACCTAACCATAAACTATCAGTAACGTAACTTTAAGCAAACCGAAACCTAATTGTTACTTAAAAATATTTTTACAGTGGCGTAACAATAACTTAATTGTAACATAACTGTGACTTAACTGTAATCAAATTATAACGTAACCGGAACTTAATTGTTATCAAACTGTTACCTGTACATAACCTAACCATAACCTAATAGTAGCATAACTGTAAGCTAACCGTAAGCTAACCGTAACCTAATTGTTACCTAAAAGTAATATAACAGTGGCGTAACCATATCCTAAATGTAATGTAATCAGGACCCAACTATAGCCTAAATATAACCTAATATTGCAGTATAAGAATAATCTACCTGCAATCTAACCATAATCTAATTTTAACCTAACCGTGACCAAATTTAAAGATTACTGTTACCACCGTAACTCAATTTTAACCTATCCATATAACGGAACTATAAAATAACTATAATCTTGCCATAACCTAACTATAAACTAACTATAACCTAATTACTACCTATCGGTAATCTAACTAATTAAATCGTCCTATCGATTAAATGTCCTGTCGGCAAATCGTCTTGTCGGTTAAATGTCCTGTCGGCTTATCGACATGTCGATTAAATGTCCTGTCGGCAAATCGTCTTGTCGGCTAAATGTCCTGTCGACAAATTGTCTTGTCGGTTAAATATCCTGTCGGCTAATCGACCTGTCGGTTAAATGTCCTGTCGGCTAATTGACATGTCGGTTAAATGTCCTGTCGGCTAATTGTCTTGTCGGCTAAATGTCCTGTCGGTTAAATGTTGCGTTCGATCAATTGCGTGTCGTCCAATTGTCTGTCTGCTAAATGTCCATTTCGGCCAAATGTCCTGTCGGCTAAATGTACGTTTCGGCCAAATGTCCTGTCGGCTAAATGTACGTTTCGGCCAAATGTCCTGTCGGCTAAATGTACGTTTCGGCCAAATGTCCTGTCGGTTAAATGTACGTTTCGGCCAAATGTTCTGTCGGCTAAATGTACGTGTCTGTTAAATGCACTTGTCGGCTAAACGTCCTGTCGACTATTTTCTGTATGCTAATTGTCTTGTCGGTGATTTGGTTGTCGGCTAAATGTCTGTGACCGCTATCGTTAAACTATAAGATTAAATGCCAATATAGGCCTATAGTAAATGTCACATTCACTCTCCATTAAACACTTTACATATGTTTGCTTCGTCATCAAGTGATTTTTAATTCGACGTTTTATCTGTATTTTTATTAATCTTTTACTCATTTATTTGTTCTTTCGTTATTTAAAATGAAAATTTTGCGAATTTGTACAATTTTGCGAGTAGTTTGGCGATTTATATAATTTGTCGAAATAGGTTGATGGTATAACCAACTGTACCCGCAATTTCTTAATGGAGAACTACTATGAGTTAAAAACATTTAAATATATATTTAAATATTTTTTTGGAATTGCAATGCATTTTATAAACAGTTTACACACGTCTTATTTTCATATTTTATAGTTTGCATATCCATGATATGATGGGTAAGTATTACGGTGGCTTCAACAACTAGCTTTAGTTGCTATACGAAAATGGCATTCGTAATGATACGGAGTTCTTAGTGTTTCCCTTCAACAATGTAAGTATCCCGATTGCCACCAATGTGAAGAAATTTCATCAAATCCTTCTATAGTAAAAAAAAACTAACCTTAAAAGGAATGACTCTTGGAATGATGCTGATGTGGAAGATTTCCGGAACTAACGAATCCGGGTTGTCCACTCCTTCCATGAGTCGAATAGACCAATCAGGAAAGGATTCCGTCTATGCGTCGCCGTATGGGTTACCATAAAGAGAGGAAAGGTTACAATCGCCAAGTTTGTCGCCAACTTGGCGATATATCGCCAAATTTGGCGACCAAAATTAGTTGTCAAAAGTGACGCCAACTTTGCGATAACTGTAATATTTCGCCAAATTTTTAATTTCTTTACAACACCAGTCGTTTGATACATCATTTGAGAGGTTTGCAACTGCTTATTCATATAATGGATATCTTGTGTGTTATCCCCCATTCTGCTCCCCAGGGGGAACACATTTTTAATTTCTTTACAACACCAGTCGTGTTACACAAGATTTGAAAGGTCTGCAACTGCTTATTCATATTATGGATGTCTTGTGTGTCACCCCCACACGCTGCTCTCCCCAGGGGGGGGGTCACATTTTTAATTTCTTTACAACACCAGTTGTGTGACACATCATTTGAAAGGTCTGCAACTGCTTATTCATATTATGGATGTGTTGTGTGTCATCCCCCACTCTGCCCCCGGGGGGGGCACATTTTTAATTTCTTTACAACACCAATTGTGTGACACATCATTTGAGAGGTCTGCAACTGCTTATTCATATTATGGATATCTTGTGTGTAACCCCCCCCCCCCCTCTGCCCTCAGAGGGGGCGCATTTTGTAATTTCTTTGCAACACAAATTATGTGACACATCATTTGAAAGGTCTGCAACTGTTTATTCATTTTATGGATGTCTTGTGTGTAACCCCCACTCTGCTCCCCAGGGGGGCACATTTTTAATTTCTTTACAACACCAGTCGTATGACACATCATTTGAGAGGTCTGCAGCTGCTTATTCATATTATGGATGTCTTTTGTGTCGCCTCCCACTCTGCCCCCCCAGGGGGGGCACATTTTTAATTTCTTTACAACAACAGTCGTGTGACACATCATTTGAAAGGTCTGCAACTGCTATTTCATACCATGGGGTATTGGCGAGCGCAGCAAGCAGGGGTAGACAATAATTTGGAATCGCGAAGCGATTAGTCGGGGGGTTGGCGAGCATAGCGAGCAGGGGGGCGGGGCCCCCCTAGTAGCTTTAAAAAAATGTGGGTTATTAAGAAAAAAAAATAGTGAGTACAGGCCATGGCTAACTAGATCTATGCGGCCAATCTATTGAGATTAATGTATGAAGTATCCTGCCAGAGGACTCTGACACCCTGCCCAAGTTATTATGTTAAATCGCGCAAACCTTGAACCAAAACAATGACCACGTGCACAGAGCAGAAATCAGCTTATTCAATGCTAATTTGGGCAGGGTTTGCGCCATTTAATCCAATGAAATGGTTCAGGGTTTGAAATTGAGTACTACAAATAAAGGGATTTCATTTAAAAAAAATAATTATCAAAATCGGTTCATTAGAAAGTCCAGGCCGGATGACTAAAAAAGAGTCTGGTCCTTTAAATATGTAGATAATCACTGCAGAGTTTTGTCGAGTCTTTTCAAATTCTATGAAAATTGGATCGAAACTTAAAAGATATCAATAAAGTTTTCTTCATTCTATTAGATCGTATCATACGTAATTAATTCAATGTTATCCTACGATAGCTGATGATTCTAGGTTGCCATGGTGATTACTATTTAAGGTAGAGTCCTATTATTTCAGCATTACTGAATTTAATATATACAATAGTAATAAATTTTGTATTAATCCTTTTTTCTATATAAGAGCGCAAGAGTAATGCCCCAAGATCTGAATATTTATAAAACTAGTTATAGTATGAACGCTCCTCATTTGCCACGTTTGACATACAATTTCGGACTTGTTACAGCATAGTTAATGTAAAGCTGATTTAGGTTTTGCTATTTCGAATGTATTTGATAATATAAAGGATATAATGACAAGTATTTATCTCAAAATGGAAATCTTTGAATGTTAATACAGTTGCGTTATTAATTACTGATAATTTGTGTTTCAGTATGATTCTTATTTTGCAAGCAGGTCTAAAATGAGTAAAAGTATGTCAAAGGAGCATAATAAAAAAGAGCCCCATGAAAAATGCGAAGCCTGTGATTTTCAGAAGCTCAAAGTAAGCACTCATTTACATCTAAAATTTATTAATTTCAAATTTTGACGTAACATGTAACGCTATAACTATATTAAGCAACTCTTGAATATGTGAGGACAAAAAAATGGCCAAACTTGAATTCGTACAGATGAGAACTTTTTTTCTTTAAAAATTGAAAACTTTTTTATATTTTTATTTTTAAATGAAATATTAGATATTCTTCAATAATATTTGTAATCCTCAAGGATTTTTATATTTACTGACATATTTCGCAATGAAATCATAACATAATACCGGCTGAATGCTAAAGAAAACAATATCTTTTCTCGAAGTTTTAGTTTAAGCTAATAGTTTTCATGATTATTGCGGTTCTAAGATATCGTATCTGTTATAGTTTTTCAAACAAATAAAAGATACATTTTTGTGGCAAAAACTTTAATTGTTTCACGACTCTCCAAAGTGCTCGCCGCAGGAACTGCTGATAGAATAGATTAATTGTTATACTTACAAAAACTCAAACATGGTGCGTCTTAGATACTTAATTAACATATTAAAATTGATAAAACTCCAGATATTTATAAAATACTAAGCTATACAATATAAATACAATAAAAATATACATGCTTCGGATTCAATTGGGAATTTCTCGTCAATATACCTGGCGTTTCGGATTCAGTTCTGAATTCCTCTTCAATATACAACATTACAAATACGGACAAACAATCACAAAACGAAGCGAAGTTAATCAGTACAGACAGTGTTGAATTCAGGCACTTTTCTCCGGGAAGGATTTCTGAGGCTCCGGGGGGGACGTTATAGAGTTCCGGGGGGATTGCACTTTTAGACAATTGAAAACCCAAAATCTTAAAATTTCCGGGGGGGGGGGTGATATTTCATTGCTGCGAGGGGATCCCCCCGGACCACCCCCTGGATTTAACACTGAATACAGAATAATTAGACTTATATCAGCAATTCGTTTTAAGATTAGCGACGTATAGGCCAGTCAAATTGTCAGAAAAAAGGGCCGATAGATGCAAAAATTCTGCTAGAAGATTTTATGTTTTTAAAGTGTTTATGGGGATGCTAGTAACAAGAATTAATGGTTTTCCAACAAAATATCTCGAGGCTAAACTATTTGGAGCCAAAAAACAGCAAAATTTTCGGACTTTTTTCCGTTTTTTGCCTATAACTCAAAACTTATAGATTTTTTGTGTACAATACTTATTTACAAAAAGAAAGAGCATTAAATTCTCTACAAATTTCATTCTAAAATTGTTTTTTTAAAGCTATTATGAAGCGCGCTACAACTTTCTGATAATGACCCTTTTTTTCTAACTTTGAGGAAATATCGCAAAAATGGATATTTGACGCCATTTTTCATTATTTTATCCTCTTTAATGTATTTAAATAATATTACAGGCATTTGACTTATAGCAATCATGATTAATTACAACAGTAACGTTGTAAAATAATTAAGAGCATTGTAACTTTTTTTGTATTTAGAGCTTAAGTGGAGAACATTAATATTAGGTATTTAACTGAATGTAATTAAAAAATACCTACGATGACATTTTTCATGTATTTAATAGCGTCTAGAACGCTTTCGGGTTAATGGAAATGGTAATGGAAACTAAGCGCGCTAGGACTTTTTGAAAATGTCACTTTTTTTTTTTAACTTTACAGGAAATGATCTTTCTCGAATCGCATTCCAAAAAAATTTCTTACATCGCTAGCTATGAAAATTAAATACACCTATTAATGGATGAGAATTAAAATTTTTAAGAAAGGCAGGCAGAAGGAGCATAAATTTTGGAAACTCTATGCGAAAAATTACGAAAGAGTTGGGGGGTGTTTCCTTTAAAATTGTTGTTAAAAGTTATATTTCTTACCACCAGAAAAAATTTGGATCACAGGTAGCGATTGTGTTTAATAGATATCCATCTGAGGGAGAACAGAATGGAATGAAAAGTGCAGAAAGAATACGCCGATCTAGAATGCATGCTTCTCCTGAAGTCATTGTTGCAGCAGAAATGCTGCACAGAGTCCCTCAAGACAAGTTTCTCGCCAATGACAGAAACAAGAGCCGCTTCATCTCATTGCTTAAAATAGAATTTCAAAACAACCGAATCCAAGTTGACCAGGCAGAAAAAGAAGCTGATATCATGATCGTTATCTCAGCCATTTCAAGAGCCAGATCTTTTGAAAGTGTTGTAATTGCCGGAGAAGACATTGACCTTCTCGTGATCAATACAAATACAAGCTTGGACTATCAACACAAAAATCTGTTTTTCCAAAAACCAGGAATAGGTAACATCGAAACCAAATGGTTTTCAACCATGTCACACAAATACAACTACAACAATGTTATTTTCACTCATGCAATAAGCGGATGCGATACAACATCCGCTCTTTTTGGACAAGGATAGTCAAAGTTTTGTAAAATTTTGAAAAAAACATGATCAGCTTGAAGAAATAGCCTGCGTGTTCAATAAACCAGATTCTACCCATCAAGAAATCATGAAGACTGGAGAAAAGTTCATTATTGTACTATACAGGCATAGATATCACACATATTTTGAACACCTTGAGATTCCAGTTATTTGCTAAATCTGCCACATAAAGCAAAGTTTATCTTGCAAGATTACCACTGACGAAAGAGGCTACGCAGCATCATTTTCTCCGATGTTATCATCAGATACAAGTTTGGCTAGGAAACAACATCCCTCCTGAAGAATGGGGGTGGGTTCGCAGATTGGACGGTCTCTTTCAGCCATTTCAAATGTGCAAAGACCCAGCATCTGAATCCTTGCTCCATGTTCTGTCATGTAGCCGTAAAAAAGGGTGCAGCAAAGCATGTTCTTGTCAAAAATCAGGACTCAAATGTTCGGCCAATTTGTAAAAATCGTAACGGGATCAACTGCGAAAATGTCAAAGACATTATTTATCCAGAAGAAGAGGATGGCGAATCTGATGCCTGGGAAACTATCAAAACCTAGCAATGATGAGGACTTTCACAGTCAGGTAGCTGATGTCGCGGCTTGCTCAAAGAATATCAAGGCTACAGAAGAACAAGAAACAGAAACCTGGTCATTTGCTCCTCAAGCGGAGGTTGAAGAACCATTTTCCTTAACACGAAAGCGTTCTAGACATTATTAAATACATGAAAAATTTCATCGTAAGTATTTTTTATTTACATTCAGTTATATACCTGATATTAATATTCTCCACTTAAGCTCTAAATATTAAAGAAGTTAAAATGTTCTTAATTATTTTACAACGTTATCGTTGTAATTAATCATGATTGTTATGATTCAAATGCCTGTAATATTAGTGAGATACATTAAAGAGGATAAAATAATGAAAAATGGTGACAAATATCCAATTTTGCGATATTTCCGCAAAATTAGAAAAAAAGGGTCATTTTCAGAAAGCTGTAGCGCGCTTCATAATAGCTTTAGAAAAATAATTTTCTAATGAAATTTGTAGAGAATTTAATGCTCTTTCTCTTTGTAAATGAGTATTGTACACAAAAAATCTATAATTTTCGAGTTATAGGCAAAAAACTGAAAAAAATCCGAAAATTTTGTGGTTTTTTGGCTCCAAAAAGTTTAGCCTCGAGATATTTTGTTGGAAAACCATTAATTCTTGTTACTAGCATCCCGATAAACAGTTTAAAAACATAAAATCTTCTAGCAGAATTTTTGCATCTATTTATGACAATTTGACTGGCCTAGTAAAGAGAAAACGAAATAAGTCTAGGTTCATTTAGAGATAAGCAATAAAGATCCTCCAATATTTAATGTTCATATTTTATTGTATTTAGGGATTAGATTATATACATTTAGCATTAGCAAAATTATGATTTTGCAATGCAAGAATGTGGAATAAATCAATAAGTTGTTAATGCAGAATTTATTGCTCTTCTAGCTTTCCAGTTTAAGTTTTTGAGGATGTGAAAAGATTTTGCAATGAAGTTTGAAACGAGAATTTTTCCCTTTTATCTCTTATAAACACAGACACCCTTTTTTAATGTCTTTGTTTATTTGTTTGTCGCTATTATGTGACTGTCACTGGGAATTTTCCTTTCTAAGAGTTAAAAAAATTCAAAGTTCGTGTTAATTAATTTTTTACAGGCCAATGTTCCCAATTGGGAACATAAGTTTAAAAATTTATTAAAAAATTAATTTAATCAAAATTGACTTGAAAAAATGAGCAGAAATAGTAAAAAAAAATGACTTGATTTTTGAAATCGAAGTTACATTCCTATCATTAATGAGGAAATGTACAGAAAATCTTAAAAATGACCAATGACCACTGGAAAATGATCAGTCATAAAAATGATTTTTAGAATTAGATAACTTGATTTTTTGAAATAGAAGTTACATTCCTATCATTAATGAGGAAATGTACAGAAAATCATAAAAATTTCCGATGACCACAGGAAAATAACCGCCGGAAATAACCAATATTCCCAATTGTGAAAATTCTGAAAATTATATATAAAAAAAAATTTCCACCATATTAATGACTAATATCTCTTAACTAATGCTTTAGAAAGCAAAATGTGCAAATAAAAAAATAAATAAATAATTTAAAATATGCCTGGATCTGAATTTAATCTGTAAAAGGTTAAGGATTTTTTTTCTAGGTCAGACGGCGTAAATTGGGATAACGTAAGTCAAAGGGACAGAAATTGAAGTAATCTATAGTAATATTATAAAGAGGAAAGATTTGATTGTTTGTTTGAATTGAATAGGCTCCGAAACTACTTGAAGGATTTGAAAAATTCTTTCACCGTTGAAAAGCTACACTATTTCCGGTGAACATAGGCTATATTATATTTTCAAAAAAAAAAAAAAAAATAGGAATTTTTACTAAAATACCAATAATGTAACCCAAGGTGTAGAAAAATGACCTTAAAATTACCTTATATCGCGTCCGCTGCAAATACTATTGATTATCTATACTAATATTATAAAGAGGAAAGATTTGATTGTTTGTTTGTTTGAATTGAATAGGCTCCGAAACTACTTGACGGATTTGAAAAATTTTTTCACCGTTGAAAAGCTACACTATTTCCGGTGAACATAGGCAATATTATATTTTCAAAAAAAAAAAAAAAAAAAAAAAAAAAAAAAAAAAATTAGGGATCCTTACTAAAATGCCAATAATGTAACCCAAGGTGTAGAAAAATGACCTTAAAAAATCAATACATTGCGTGCGCTGTGAATACTATTGATTTTAATCTGTACATAAAACAAAGTCGTGTTAGTTACACTATTTATAACTCAAGAACGGATGGATCGGTTTTTATGAAATTTTTTATGGAGGTGTCTGACACCTTAGATTAACATATAGGCTACTTTTTACCCGACTATCTAAAAGGAGGATAATGTTTTTAGTAGTTGAATTTAATGGGATAAAGTGGTTGTAACAATTTGCGGTATCAGTTGTGGCTAGGGACTGGGTGACTTACTCTATCCGAAGGAAAGCGAGGGCGGGCCGCTAGTTCTGTATAATCAGAGTAAAATAGTATGTTTAGGTGGAATCGTGTCTGTTTCGTTCATAATCCATTAAGGATACACTGATGAGGAATTCAGAATTGAATCGAGACGTTTCATTTTTATTGTATTTACACTGTATTTTAGCATTTTATTAAATGCACGAAATTTTATCAATTTTAACCCTTTGCACTCGACTCTTATTCACCAATAGTGTCCCTTATAAATCGGGACGCCCAATGCTTTGGACATCACTAATATCTTACAATTTATTTCGCCATCTTTTCATCACAGATTATTCGGCCATTAAATAAGGCGAAGAAAATTAGTTTAAAACACTGGTGTCTAGAGAATTTGGAGCGTCCATTCATGCGGGACCCTAGTGGTCAGTGAGAATAACTTGTCGAGTGCAAAGGGTTAACATGTTAAATGTACTTAGCTTTTACTAAAGATAGAATAAAATTCAGATAATGTCACGAAAGATTAAAGAACTTTTTTAAATAAAAAATTAAAATAATTCCGGTTTAAATTTTGACATAGTATGGGATTCACAAATAAATATACGAGGGCAAGAATTTTATTTTGTATAATTTTAAATGTATTGCAGCGTTTTATGCGAAATTTT
Source organism: Maratus speculifer (assembly GCA_964019185.1). Taxonomy (NCBI): domain Eukaryota; kingdom Metazoa; phylum Arthropoda; class Arachnida; order Araneae; family Salticidae; genus Maratus; species Maratus speculifer. The sequence goes on from OZ025294.1 coordinate 247,346,151, forward strand.
CAGCAATCCCAACTTTGAATTAATATACCATAAATCATGCTTGTTTTTAATTTGTTTTATCGGCGATTTTATGAATAACGAATACATTTCATTTTCTGTTTCAAGCAGTTAGAAAATAATCCTGTCATAAGAAGATTGCGAGATAAGATCGAGCAACTAAATTTCAGACTCACCGAGTGTAAAAATGAAAATCAGATGATGAAAAGGAATTTACAACTGGCCAAAAAGGTATATTGTGCTTTATTTTAAAAGTTTGCTTTTTACTTATGGTTTGCCTAAACAAAATTTACTTCTAACGTTACTTCATTATAAAAATAAAGCATCAGAAAACAATGTTTTTAGGTGCGTTCGTAATTATGTAAATACGTAGCACCTATTGTTTTCGCTCAGTCCGTCCGTCTGTCTGTCCGCATATAACAACGCAAAAACTACCCAACCGAATCGTTTGAAATTTAAAATACATAATTATTACACAATTCAATTCACAAAAGTATTCAATTACATTAAGGTCAATGGGGAAAAAGTTTCAAATGTATTTTATACGTTTGAAATTTAAAATACATAGTTATTACATAATTTTGTCGTGTTATTTCAAATTTTATGAAAATCGGATGCATAGGTCAATTACAGGGGCAATCAAAAGTATTCCATTACGTTACGGTCAATGGGGAAAAAAGTTTCAAATACATTTTAATCGTTTGAAATTTAAAATACATAATTATTACATAATTTTGTCGAGTTATTTCAAATTTTTTGAAAATCGGGTGCATAGATCAATTACAGGGGCAATCAAAAGTATTCAATTACATTACGGTCAATGGGGAAAAAAGTTTCAAATACATTTTAATCGTTTGAAATTTAAAATACATAATTATTACATAATTTTGTCGAGTTATTTCAAATTTTTTGAAAATCGGATGCATAGATCAATTACAGGGACGATCAAAAGTATTCCGTTACATTACGGTCAATGGGGAAAAATGTTTCAAATGCACTTTAATGGTGTTTCACTCATTCGAAATTAATAAAATTTATATGCAACTATAAAGTACATTTATGATATACATTTTAGATAACTTGTGGTGCACAGAACATTTGTTATTGATTTACAAAGCCACACAAAAATATTCCATTACAAAATGGTATAGGGAGAACATTGTTTGATGAGCTTTTTAATTGTAATTCACTATTTGCAATTTTATGAGATTGATATATGAGAGTAATATTTTTAAAACTTCGTTATCGTACGAACACACCTCATTTGCTACGCTTCACGTGTAATTTCCAACTTGTTTGATTTAATAGATATTTTGTTAAAAAACATTTAAATGAATGTTTATAGCAACATTTTCTAACCAGACTTCAGCTATCTGTAGGTGTTAAAAAATTGTAAATAGCAATCGTAAATTAATATTCTTAAATCGAGGAAAAAAAAAAAAAAAAAGGGCAAAAATTTAATTTTTGTAAAAGGCACAAAAATATTCAAATATAAAAAAATTCCATTAAAAAGTTTTTCGGTTTTTTTTTTTATGCTTAAAATGATATTTGAATCGTATCTATCCCAGTTGGGACAGGAAATATAAATTTTTTCGTTTTGTTTTGTTTTCAAAATCTAGCTCTCAAACAATGGCTGTCATAAAAACGATTTCTTGGGAAACAAATGAAATTTTCTTCATGTTTTTTTAAAAATCATTTTTAGGTGCGTTCGTAATTATGTAAATACGTAGCACCTATTGTTGTCGCTCAGTCTGTCCGTCTGTCTGTCCGTCTGTCTGTCCGTCTGTCTGTCTGTCTGTCCGCATATAACAACGCAAAAACTACCCAACCGAATCGTTTGAAATTTAAAATACATAATTATTACATAATTTTGTCGAGTCATTTCAAATTTTATGAAAATCGGATGGATAGATCAATTACAGGGGCAATCAAAAGTATTCCATTACATTACGGTCAATGGGGAAAAAAGTTTCAAATGTATTTTAATCGTTTGAAATTCAAAATACAGAGTTATTACATAATTTTGTTGAGTTATTTCAAATTTTTTGATAATCGGGTGCATAGATCAATTACCGGGACAATCAAAAGTTTTCAATTACATTATAGTCAATGGGGAAAAAGTTTCAAATGTATTTTATACGTTTGAAATTTAAAATACATAGTTATTACATAATTTTGTCGAGTTATTTCAAATTTTATGAAAATCGGATGCATAGATCAATTACAGGGGCAATCAAAAGTATTCCGTTACATTACGGTCAATGGGGAAAAAAGTTTCAAATGCATTTTAATCGTTTGAAATTTAAAATACATAGTTATTACATAATTTTGTCGAGTTATTTCAAATTTTATGAAAATCGGATGCATAGATCAATTACAGGGGCAATCAAAAGTATTCCGTTACATTACGGTCAATGGGGAAAAAAGTTTCAAATGCATTTTAATCGTTTGAAATTTAAAATACATAGTTATTACATAATTTTGTCGAGTTATTTCAAATTTTTTGATAATCGGGTGCATAGATCAATTACAGGGACAATCAAAAGTATTCAATTACATTATAGTCAATGGGGAAAATGTTTCAAATGTATTTTATACGTTTGAAATTTAAACTACATAGTTATTACATAATTTTGTCGAGTTATTTCAAATTTTATGAAAATCGGATGCATAGATCAATTACAGGGACAATCAAAAGTATTCCGTTACATTACGGTCAATGGGGGAAAATGTTTCAAATGCATTTTAATGGTGTTGCACTCATTCGAACTTAATAAAATTTATATACAATATAAAGTACATATTATAATATACATTTTACATAATTTGTGATGCAAAGAACATTTGTTATTGATTTACAAGGCCACACAAAAGTATTCCATTGCATACTGGTATAGGGAGAACATTGTTTGATGAGCGTTTTAATTGTAATTCACTATTTACAATTTTATGAGATTGATATATGAGATTAATATTTTTAAAACTTCGTTATCGTACGAACGCACCTCGTTTGCTACGCTTCACGTGCTATTTCCAACTTGTTCGAATTTAAGTTGTTATAAATCAAGAGCCGTTAAAGAAAAATGGTTGAAACTTGAAACATGTCTTTTTCAATTATTTTATTTTAATTTTGATTCAAAAAATTTGAAAAAAAAATACTTACTTTTGAAAATATAATTTTTTAAAGCTACACATTTTTTATTCTGATTCAAAATTTTTAAACTTTTTATTTAAATTAATATTTAAAAAATGATGAATCAAAATTAAAACTTAGAAATTTCTGTTCATTCGAGTTATAACGATTTTAAATTACACCACTTTTTTCGTATATTTTAAATTTTAATTTTTTAAAAAAAATTCTGAGAAATTTTATTACGCGATTTTGTTTACAAATAATATAGTTAATCATCACAAAATATTTTAATTTTTCACCCAGTAAAATTCTTTTTTTTCTAAAATGTGTCCCAGACTCCCTTAAATTTATAAAAATCGCCAGGAGGATGTGGTATGCCACTAAACATTTTGCTAAGATTCTCAGCTATAATCGCATTGTTGTTTTCGCACAAGGCTTCATATCGTCAACAAAATGAAAAATACCTACGAAATATTGCTAGCTTCTCAGATTTTTCTCAGTTCTGAAGTTTGTAGTCTCGTTTTCCAGAATCCGAAGAAATTTGCAAACAATTTGTGGGTTCTAACTTGAGAGATTCGATTATGCGGCTGTATAATTATCAATATAATACTAAGTTGAAACTGGTGCAAATAAATTGAAGTGAAAAAAACTTTTTTAAAACACCATAAAATAAATTAATTGCGCAAGAATTTTCAAAAGAACTTAGTCTTTCTTAGTCAGGCCCAAAAAAGACGTACGTCTACTATGAATGTAGGGGCTCGACTGAATTGAAAAGGCGGGAATACTTTCCTATTGGCTGTTCCTACAGCTTGCTCCCTTTACTGCCTTTTCAATTCAGTCGTGTCCCTACATTCATGGTAGATGCACGTCTTTTTTGCGCCTGACGAAGAAAGACTAAGTTCTTTCGAAAGGCCTTGCGCAATAAATTTATTTTATGGTGCTTTAAAGAAGCTTTTTTCACTTCAATGTATAATTATCGTCCAAATTCTTTTTATACGAAAATGAGGAAGGTCACATTCCCGCAGGAAGTCTTCTCTGAAACTTTTTCATTATTGAAATTATGGCCTGAACTTATCCTTTTTTCTAATGAGTTTAATTTTATTATGTTGATTTTTCTTTAATATGAAATAAAACTTCACAGTTCCATAAAATTTCGATTTTTGAGAACACTATTTTAGTCTATTGTGCATCTTGAAAGAATTTTTGTACTGTTCAGAGAATCAAAGATTGCGAACCCTCAACTCCCTACAGACGACCAAAAGTAAAAATAAATAAATAAAAATAAGAAACCTAAATGTCTGAACTAAAAAACTGAAACATTCGTACTTTTCGTCTTTTAGCACCGATTTTAATCGTACATTTTGTGAATCGGCACAGCTTCAGATTTTTTTTCAGGCCGACTTTGAATATCTATTAACAAGTTCGTAAACTGAGTAATTAAAAACAACCGTTAAGAGAGTTTAAGAAACAAATTGATAATTAAAATTTTAAAAAAGAATCCCCTTTTAATTAAAAGTTCTCTTCAGAGGAAATCTGCATATCGTGAGAGGGGAAAATTTTTCTTTCTACAAGAAAACAGGCTGCTTTTATACAGTCAATATGAAAACATCTTTAGTTACTGTCATTCAGATCTTCTTGAATGAAATATTAGAAACGCCGCTCAAATCGTGAGCTTCCATGTACCTAAAACTACTGAATCATAAATTTATCCCTGAGATCATTATTAACTGTTCATGATAATGATTCTTACTATGCCTGTCAAAAATTAGGCTGCTGCTTTTGACGTTGATGCTTCTAAGGCTACCAAATGAGAGTAACTTTTAGTGGGTGTCGTAATAATAAGTATTTATAAAAGCATGGGTTTGTGGATATAGATGTTTATGACTTGCGATGTTGGTTCACCTCCCAAAATTTGCTTCATAGGAGATGGCAATCCAACTTTATCTTTCGCGTCTTTCGTCTGATATATAATGTTGCATTAAAACAGATAATTTTTTTAAACCTCTATGTGAGATACCGTTGATATCTAGCATACATTACCCCGATAAATTGTTCTTGAGCTGTTGCATCGGATTCGTACAATTTGAAGTTGTATAATTTTCATGGTCTCGTCTGCTTCTTGTTGACACAACTCTTCTTTTTGTCTGTCATATATAAAATACTAAATCAAATAAGTATTCACCTTCGAAAAATCTTCGATCAATTATAAATTGCCTCCTAAACAAGCATTTTACTTTGGCGTAAGAATAAGAATTCATATTCAAAACTTACAATGCGGCTTTATCATCAAGGTAACTGGGCTTAGTTCGCACTTTCTTTTTTTTTTTTACTTGAGTAGTTTTTAGAATTATTTATTTGGATAGACGTCTAGATTAGCATTTATTTCGATGAAGATGATCGCCTATCCACCACTTCTATGTTTCATTTTTTCTATAGAGGCGCTTAAGAGTCCACACTACAGACTGATAAAGATCCAGATGATAATGTTCGTTACTCCAAAGTCTAAAGCGCCCTCTATCGGCATTTTTTGAAATTTATCTTTATAATATGTTTTCAAGGCAATACTGAAATAAAGAATAGTTTTAGTGTAAACTTCAAATCAATCGACCCATTTTTCTGTTTTTAGGTGCGTTCGTAATTATATAATACCTAGCACCTATAGTGGTCGTTCAGTCCGTCCGTCTGTCCGTCCGCATATAACAACGCAAAAACTACCCAACCGAATCGTTTGAAATTTAAAATACATAATTATTGCATAATTTTGTCGAGTCATTTCAAATTTTATGAAACTTGGATGCATAGATCAATTACAGGGGCAATCAAAAGTATTCCATTACATTACGGTCAATGGGGAAAAAAGTTTCAAATGCATTTTAATTGTTTGAAATTTAAAATACGCAATTATTACATAATTATGTCGAGTTATTTCAAATATTTTGATAATCGTGCGCATAGATCAATTACAGGGGCAATCAAAATTATTCAATTACATTATGGTCAATGGGGAAAAAGTTTCAAATATATTCTATACGTTTGAAATTTAAAATACATAATTATTACATAATTTTGTCGAGTTATTTCAAATTTTATGAAAATCGGATGCATAGATCAATTACAGGGACAATCAAAAGTATTCCGTTACATTGCGGTCAATGGGAAAAAATGTTTCAAATGCATTTTAATCGTGTTACACTCATGCGAACTTAATAAAATTTATATGCAACTATAAAGTACATATTATAATATACATCATACATAATTTGTGGTGCAAAGAACATTTGTTATTGATTTACAAGGCCACACAAAAGTATTCCATTACATAATGGTATAGGGAGAACATTGTTTGATGAGCGTTTTAATTGTAATTCACTGTTAACAATTTTATGAGATTGATATATGAAAGTAATATTTTTAAAACTTCGTTATCGTACGAACGCACCTAATTTGCTACGCTTCACGTGCAATTTCCAACTTGTTTATGATTATTTGAAATTTTGGACCCTAAACTTTAATGACGGCTATCTCCTTCGGAAAACGTTTGGGACCCTTGGTTTCATATTTAATATTGTTTGTCTTTATGTGAACTATTACCCCTCTTTTTTGTAAAAACAATTTAGAATCACCCTGTATATGTATATATACAATATATGTATACATACATGTTTCGAATGTATATATAACACTGACGCTCGGCTAACCGAAAAGTATCGAGTACGGCGCCTAGAATATATAGTGTGGAAAACAGCTATTCCTATAATGCTTTAAAGAGTGCTAAAAACTTGTATCCTATAAATCAACGATGCTAATGCTGTGACAATATACTGATAAAAGCGCCATCTGGTAGCTCTTTTCAACGAATACACTTTATTTTCAAAAAGCAAATGTCAGAATATAAATCTAAGTTTATTTGTTCTACCAGACAGCGCTCGTATCAGCATATTATCACAGCATGGTCATACATTATTTATCGGATACATTTTTTAGCACTACTTTTCGGTCGTTTTCCTAGGCGTTCCTCGTCGTTTAGGCGCTGTAGTACCAAGCATCATTTCTACTTACACACACCGCGAAAAATAGAAGCTGCTATTGGCGAGTGAAGAAAAACTATTTGTCATATTTGCATCTGTCTAAAGAAAAAGTACCTTGTTTGTTATATTTGTTTGTTAACTTGTTTCTATTCTTTGTTTCTTAACCAAAACTTGTTTGTTATATTTGTAATCTAAGTAAGGAAACATCCTGTACACAATGGCAATGCCAAATGTATATGTAAATTATCCTTTTTTATTTTCATTTTGCGTAGATGGTATGCCAGGAAGTTGGTGGAGAGGACGTTGATTTTCAAGACCTTTTGAAGCATGGCACGGAATCCGGGTCTAAAGGGCGCCAAGAGAATGTGCTGGTTTTGAAGAGGCGGGTTCAAGAATTGAAAGATTACTTGAGAGAACTGGAAGGTGGTGATGTGCAGCAGCCTGGTCGAGAAATACACTCTGATGAACTTGTTAAGCACCATCCAGTGACGAACGATCGAAAGAAACTTTGGAGAGTGGAATTGGAACGTCGTTTAGCGAGAGAGGTACTTTCCCTCTTACTAATAGTTTTTAAGAAAATGTAATAGAAAAAGGCCGTTTAAAAAAGAGAGAGTCAGGGAGAGAGAAAAGGCTTGAAGGCAAGCCTAATTGGTCGAATTTTTAGAAATTTTGAATTATTTTTAAATTAAATCTGATGGCATTCTTTGGCTATTTTTTCACGTACTATTTTTTAAATACGTTATCATACATATGAACTATAGATTTATCAAATGTATAATATGCTAAAACTTTTAATAGTTAAGGAACGCATAGCAAAGTTGAAAATACATCTTCAGCAATTTTCGTTAATAAACAGAAACATGTCCAACTAGATATATAATGGGGTGCACATTTCGCTAAAAACCACTGAAAAAATGAAGTTGGATTCAGCTTCAAACCCTGAACCATTTTATTGGACCACGGTGGCGCAAACCCTGCCCAAATTAGCATTGAATAAGTAGATTTCTGTTCTGTGCACATGGTCATTGTTTTGATTCAGGGTTTGCACGATTGGTCAGAATAACTTTGGAAAAGTATCAGAGTCCTCTGGCGGGAGGCTTCATACATTAATCTCAAACAGATGGGCCGTATATATTTAGTTGGCCATGACAGAAAAGTACTTCCGATGTTTTGTGCAGTCCTGTATTTGATTTATAGAATTTATATATACTAAATACTAGCATGCATTTTTTCAATTTAAAAAAGCGTTCCACAACTGAAAACGCATCTCCAATTATTGTTTTTAAAAAGAAATATAATTGATTTATTTTGTGTGCCCCTGTATATGAAAGATGAATGCACATGATATTCAATAGTAAGCATCTTATATAGCACTTCGGAGTTATATATCAATTTTAATGCGTTTGAAATAGGGTAACATGAACAAAGTACAGCACGAACGATTTTTCTCCTTTGATTGTAATGAAACGTAATTCTTTTTAGTGCCCCTGTAAAAGAACGACAAAATGCTTCCATACCGTATGTATTCTATAGCAATCATCTTGTAGTGCATTTTATATATAAGTATATAAATTTCAAAGGATTTAAAATTATGAAACATCATTAAGAACCACCACAAAAGATTTTCCTCATAGGACGTAATGTAATGAAATTCTTTTGAATGTCCCTGCAACGAAATTATGACTGGTACACGTTATAATTTGCAATACTGAACATAGTGAACATCAGTAACATTATTCAACATCATGGAGATACGACTATATTAAAGTTAAAATAATTTTTTCCAAGTAGAATCGGTAAATCACCCACCGTGGGACGTTGATTGCTTCCACGTGGGTTGATCGGAAGCAGGTGGATGTGCCCAAAACAGGTGAATTAACAGAACATAGATGGTTGTCAATATTTGGTCGAACCACATTTTAGCTTTCTTCTTCTATCTGGTTCTTAGAAGATGATCCATCTATTCGGGACCCATCGAATAGATGGGTTCCGATCTCAATCGAAGTAGCCCTAAGGCTCCGAGCACACGTGTATTTTGCTCAAATTCAACTGAATTCCGGGAAATCCTTTCTTCTTCTCCCTTCTGCAGTTTACTGACAATGGAAAACGGGATATTACAATGGTTCAGGAGATAACCATCTCAACCGTACTTAAGGGACAGGTCCTTGTCTCACAGTTGGATTGAAGTTAAACTGGAAAAGTCATTATATATCAAACACGTGGACTGCGAACATAAAACACGCCGAATTCTAACCGCAAAAAAGTAGTTGTGTGTGCTCGCAGCCTTAGAGGGTAGCGTACTCTTTGTGAAAGGATCCGATTAGGAGTAATGGGATTTAACTTTCCTATTTCATGTTATTATAGTACTAACACATTATGTTGTGTGTCGTCCTCAAAGGCTGGATATTAATTGGTGGAGTTCCTTAGTCATCTGAGGTTTTTCAAATGTTGCCCGTTTGGCCTCTGAAAATCTTTTTACTTTCTTTCTTTCCTGCAGCTTGAAGTTGAGTTGCTTTCACGTTGTACATACTTGTGAAGGATGATATATTCCAACGAGCCCCTCCCTGTGTAACTAATTTCCGTCTTGTTCGGTCCGATGAGCTGCAGGACACTAATTTTCCTGTTTTTTGTTTTATTGACTCCTGACATTTTGTATCGTCGTGGGAGTCGTAATTTTGAGATGGAGGGAACTGCTCGTACTCTAAAATAGCAGGTGCCTCTTCAGAGGGAGGTTCATAAGCAGAGTTGGTGCGAGTGTGTGACCAAAACGTTCCGAAGCGACTCCCACTTCTCGATTCAGATTGATTAATAAGCATGTTATAGGGCGTGGAGCTGCGTCCATGGGTGAGTTGGTCCGATAATCGAGATATGTATTTATGCTGTGTTGTATTTTATGCTTGTTTTGTCTTTTATGCTGTTGTGTTTATCTTTTAGCCTTGTCATCAACCACTGAGGTTGGTTGTTCTCACCCAATCTGGGGAACCCTTCGGGCTTTGCTATTTCACCTGTGTGAACTATCTGTTAGGGTTTGGTGATAATAACGTTTCTATTTATTATTCTATCTTTTACTAACATTTTATCCGCTGGCTTGAATCGTAGAGCCATCCTTTATAGGGGATCCTCAGTTCCGGCAAGCTGTAAAACAAGGGGGTAGAATAACTCTCGCTAGTCTCAAAGCAAGGTCTCTTTTTATGAGGTCTATGCGATTAGTAGACGATGATGCTTCGATCCGATTTGTTCCGACCACTCTCTTAAGTACTGATTGGGTGCCTTGACGCAGCGTCTGGATGTTTGTATACTGTCTCTTCGGTCTGGTGTGCTTCTTTGATTTAGCAAGGAAACTTGCTAGGTCCGAAACTCCCTTTGGGTAGACAATACCAGTAGACAATCGAACTAGGGTTTAATGGCAGTGGGTTTTGTGGATGTCTCAACCGGTTGTTCCTGGGGATGGTTGGAGTAGGGCTCTTGTCGACGGGCGTCGTGGAGGCCTCGACCGTTGGTGCCGTGTAATAGATTGTATTAAAGCCGGACGCATCCAATCATGTTAAACATTCTCTAATTCTGAATGGAAGCTTTAAAACGATCCACTCGCGCTCAACTCCTAATGAAAACATTCAACTGTTCGGGGATTGAGTAGAATCTTACTCGTGAATCGTTCAATCTTATTCCTTTGAGCAGTTAATCCATTTACTTGCGCATACCATACATGAAATGCATTGTTGGTAAGCTCTGCCTTGGTGTAATAAAGCAGGCTGATCGAAATCCTAGCCGGAAATGATGATTCAAGCCAACGAAGAGCATTCATATGCCGCATTCAAAAAGCACCCTCTCCTGTCTCAGCATTGCCTTTTCAAATTCACATTCCTATACGAAATTACTTATTTTAGGCCTCTCTACTTGCCTTTATATTTTTGAAATATAGTTCTGAACCACCCTGTTTAACCTCTTTAGTCCTGAGACAAATATTACGAGGGACCACAAAAAATTGTTTAAAATTATCTTAGATTTAAACTTAAATTTTGAGCTCAAAATCTGTATAGTAGGGAGTGGTTATGTAGCGCAAACTGAACTGTGTTCAAGGGGATGGAGGGAGGTTTAAATTTCAAATAATTATAGAAAACGGAAAAATTGGTCGATTCGTTTGCGGTTTAAAATAAAACTATTCTTAAAGTAAGTATCTTCTTAAAAATAAATTTTAAAGATAATTTTCAAAAATCTCCATTAGAAAGCGCTTTAAACTCAGAGTAACGAACAACTAATTTTAGCCGTTAATTTTGTATCTAATTAAATGGTTGCAAAAGCTTATTAAATGTTTTTGGAAGCTTAGATTAAAATTTAAAATTTGAGCTCAAATTCTGAATCGTTGGGAGAGGTAAAGAAGCGCAAAGTGAAGTGTGTTCCGGAGTTGAAATTTAACCCTCTCCCTCCTCGAACACAGTTCAATTTTGTGCTACTTAAAACTTCCAACGATTCAGAATTTTAATTCAAAATTTAAGTCTAAGCATTTGAAAGCATTTAATGAGATTAAAAAAAATAACGGTTAAAAATAGTTGTACTCTAGTCCAAACTCTAAGGCGTCCTCTATTAGCATTTTGTAAAATTTATCTTTAAAATTTATTTTTAAGAAAATACTGATTTAAACAGTAGTTCTAGCGAAAACCGCAAACTAATCGACGAAATTTTCCGTTTTTTATAATAATTTGAAATTTGAACCCTCTGAACACAGTTCAGTTTGGCTACTTAACTACTTCCAACTATTCAGATTTTGAGCTCAAAATTTACGTTTAGGTCTAAGCTTACGAAAACATTTAATGAGGTGCAAAAAATAGTTCTTTGTTACTCCAAAGTCTATAGCGCCCTCTATCGGCATTTTTTTGAAATTTATCTTTATAATTTATTTTCAAGAAAATGCTGATTTAAAGAGTAGTTTTAGCGAAAACTACAAACGAATCGACCAATTTTTCCGTTTTTATGAATAAAAGTGACATTTAAGAATGCACTTCGGAAGCATTAAAATACTAGTATTAAAAAATGCTCTGACGAGCACCAAAAAAGGCTAATATGTTTTTAAGTATGAAAAAGGGTTTGACAAGTGCTTCTGTTAATTATTGAGCATGAGGAAGGACAAGGGATTCCTTCTTGGCTACAACTCACTTCAATGCCAACTTTGAAAAAATCATATTTGCGCTTTTTCCGTGAAAACAAATCAGTCGCAGTTACTATAAAAATGTATAGTGTAAAGACATAACCAGTAAAGATACAGCTTAATCGGGCATAAATGTAAGGGAAGACGACATAGTGCCAAAAACCTAGTTCCTGCAGGTATCACACTTATGCACTGCACCAAGCATGCCCTAAGTGTATAATTGCACAGAAAATTGATTTGTAGTATTGTGCAGAGTGAACAGTGCAGTTAACATCAGGGATGTAGTGCAGGTTATACGCCGTATACCTTCTGGACTTTTTAATAGAACACCATATACCCTCTGTTTCTCAAGAAAGCTTATAGTATACACATTCTAGGGTATCCCTCTGCTTAAAGCATATATCCTATGTTATTTTTACGACTACACTCCTGGTTAACATCTAAAGCTCGGTGGGAAGTTCTATTAAAGAACCGCAAATTTCTTTTATATGGAAAAAGCGCAAATATGATTTTTTCAAAGTTGGCATTGAAGTGAGTTGTAGCCAAAAAGGAATTCCTTGTCCTTACTCATGCTGAATAATTAACAGAAGCACTTGTCAAACCCTTTTTCATACTTAAAAACATATTAGCCTTTTTTGGTGCTCGTCAGAGCATTTTTTAATACTAGTCATTTAATTTTTTGATAAAAACTGAAGTTTTTCTAATATCTTAAAAAGAAAAATAATTGCTGCTGTCAAAATTTATAAAATGATAACAGCAGCATAAAATTTTGATGTATCAGAATAATTATAAAAGTCAATGCATTGCCATATAAAATGCATGATATGAAAAATAAACCATGGATTCGAACAAAAAAAGTACAGAACTTTATTCAAAGAATTAAAAACCATACCAATTAAATACATTCAAGGAAATTTCTCAAATAAAACATTCACAACTAGAAAAATTCTAGAAATTGAATAACAATTAATATAAGAATATTCCCGAAGGAGTAATAACTTAACACAAAAGCATTTCTAAACAAAACGAACTTACATCCAAAGCGATTTGAACTCTACCCGCTGCTGAGCAGCCAAATGCCTTACCTCGAGAGTCCTAGTTTAACACCAGAGATGTTGCAAATTTTACTATAGTACCTATATAAATACCAGTATAAGTCCTGTGACTGTCATCAACAGCTCCGATCTGATTGTTTTATTTTTTATATGCCCGGCGGCTATTTTCCTACTTTTATTTTAGCTACCCGAAACAATCGCCAAATAGTATTCCTTCGCCATAATTTCATTTTAAATATAAAGCTGTCACTAGCTTTATTTAAAACTAGCAGGCTAAGCCCGCTGCACTGGTCTATTTTTCAAAACAAAACATGAATCAAACAAAATATTGAATATGATTGTGTTTTTTAAGCAACTTCACCTCGAATACTCTTTCACATTTCTGAAAATCATACAAAACGCCATTGTATTTAAAGATAGAAAACCAACGATTATAAATGCACCAAAAATTCATTAAATTTAGCAAACAGCTGTTTCGAGTCTACTGTCGAGATTCTTCATGCGTGCAAAACTCAGTAAGCTAGAAAAAACAAAACTGAGCCAAAAATAAAAACAACAACAATGGAATCAAGGCCCGTTGACGCCAAAATATATTAAAATAATAATAAAATATTATTTTGTTATACAGTAAAATCTCTAAATAACGGACACCTTGGGAACGCAGAAATTGTCCGCTATTCGGAGGTGTCCGTTCTTGGGAAAACCTCAGAGATAGAAAAATTGCTAATGGATGCTTAATGTTTCATTAGTCGATTTTAAAATGTCCTAAAACCTTTATTATATGATTAACCAGAAATTAAAATAATTTTTAAAGCAATAACACTGAAATTGTGCACACCTTTATCCTTTGTTTAGTACATTCTAAAAAAAAATTACTAAAGTTTGTTTTTACTTGCGATTACATGTAATTTGTTTTTCAATGCGAAGGTTTAACTCTGTCTGTAATTTTAATCCTTTTAAATCATTTTTCTTTTCTAGTGGAAAAAAAAGAATTGTATAATTGTTTACTGTATTTTTCTGCTTCTTAAAAGCATACAATCTCAAATAATCCGAGGGAGGGGGAAGGCGTTGTGATCACAGATAAGTGTAGGGGGAAAGGGAATTTACTCCAGCTCATCCCCACATATATCTGTGATCACAAAATTTGTGAAACATCGCCCTGATACATTTAAAGGATTTTTATTTTATTTTTTTTCCTCGTTAAAAAATAATTTTTCATTCTTTTTTGCAAAAAATTACTGTCCGTTATTCAGAGGTTAAACATACAAAAATTTAAGTTTTGGGAGTGGGGATTTGAAAACTGTCCGTTAAATAGAGGTGTCCGCTATTCGGAAATGTCCGTTATGGAGGTTTTACTGTATCAGCTTATGCATTCGATAAAATTCGGGCTTTTAAGAAAAAAATATTTCAGTTGACCATTTATTGTAGAGTTTGATAGATAAATGAGGCAAGTATGAAAAGAGCAATTTAAATATTGTCTATTCACCATACTTCTAAAATAGCGAGCATTATGATCGCAGAGATTGACCAGTGAATTTAAACAATTCTCAAGTGATTCATTTTCATTTGATAGTTTTTGAACTCTAAGCCTCTCAACTTGAGGATATGGGTATCTGTGGAAACCTTAATACATCCTCTATCAATATTATAGCATATTTCGCAACGTACATCTGCTCTTGATAAATCTCTTACAGTGTTCCGTTTTTGGAATGCAGCAGAATAAATAAAGTTAAATAAAGTTTTCCTTAGAAAAAAAAGGTGAATGTTTTTTGGATGTGTGAAATTCGTTTTTTGATACAGACGTCATATACGCATCACGTTGGCGTGATTGAAACAAAATGAACATTTTATGCCTCTTATGGTAATCCAGCTTTGTTTTTAAATTATTAATGAAGTATTTATTTACTTTCATTTGCATTTTAAAATGATACAAAATGTTATGCTCTATACATAAAAAAGTAAAATAGAAAATAGAAATGTATCTATCATTTGAAAACGAAGTTTCCGTTAAAGTGGCGCCTGAAATGTATCACCCCAACGTGGTGCATATATGGCATTTATGCCTCTTTCTTACAACACGGGTGTGTGGATTTGCACCTAAATTTAGTTATTTAGCTCTATTTTTGTAATAACTGGAGTTTGTACAATGTACGGTACTACTTGATTATTCTGTCTAGAACAAAATTAATAGGAGATTATAGGAATCAATGTCAATAATCGATGATCGTAAGTATGATAGCAATTGATATTACACGTGATGCACGTATTTTTTTACGTCATAAGTGCTTTTTAATTCGACTTTTAATTTGTATTTTTTATTTATGTTTATTGTTCTTTCGTTATTTAAAATGAATTTATGTAAATTTGAATAGTTTGGCGAAACTGGCCGACGTGTTAATCAAGTAGCGCTCAATTTACATTTGAAAATACCATATTTCACAAAAAAACTCCATCACAAAGCCGGATTTGCAAGATTTCCTTCCAATACCAATGCGGCAAAATCCTCGTTTAAGAATAGCGAAGAAATGTGCATTTTTAAAAATTATTTTCGTTATTTTAAAACGAAAATATTAATAAATAAATAAAAAAGCTACTATAGCAAAAAACAATTTATAGAATTTCTAAAAAGAAATTGAAAGTAAATAAACAATTTATTAATACAGAAACAGCTATTGCTGGATTATCGTACCAAGCAAAATAACACCGTTTTGGCGATAGTCAGATACCTCAGTGTGTATATAATATCTGTGCCAAACATGTTTGGAAAAAACAATAATCGTTATTTATACAGCATGTTTAAATACTGTAGTATAGTGAAAAAAAAATGTATACATGGCATATACGTACCACATTGGCGCGTTTTTTTTTTTTTCTGACGCCGATTCGGAGAAAATTTTGTTTTAAAATACCAGTTACATATATAGTTTACAATTATTTTCTGTTATTTTAAAAAGAAAATAACAATAAATTTTAAAAAGTTTAGTTAATCCTTCTATAGTAAAAAAAACTAGCCTTAAAAGGAATGACTCCTGGAATGATGCTGATGTGGAAGATTTCCGGAACTAACGAATCCGGGTTGTCCACTCCTTCCATGAGCCAAATAGACCAATCAGGAAAGGGCTCCGTCTATGCATCGCCGAATGGGTTACCATAAAGAGAGGAAAGGTTACCATCGCCAACAATCGCCAAGTTTGTCGCCAACTTGGCGATATATCGCCAAATTTGGCGACCAAAATTAGTCGTCAAAAGTGACGACAACTTGGCGATAACTGTAATATTTCGCCAAATTTTTAATTTCTTTACAACACCACTCGTTTGATACATCATTTGAGAGGTTTGCAACTGCTTATTCATATAATGGATGTCTTGTGTGTTATCCCCCACTCTGCTCCCCAGGGGGAACACATTTTTAATTTCTTTACAACACCAGTCGTGTTACACAAGATTTGAAAGATCTGCAACTGCTTATTCATATTATGGATGTCTTATGTGTCACCCCCACACTCTGCTTTCCCCAGGGGGGGGTCACATTTTTAATTTCTTTACAACACCAGTTGTGTGACACATCATTTGAAAGGTCTGCAACTGTTTATTCATTTTATGGATGTCTTGTGTGTCACCCCCACTCTGCCCCCCAGGGGGGCACATTTTCAATTTTTTACAACACCAGTCGTGTGACATATCATTTGAGAGGTCTGTAGCTGCTTATTCCTATTATGGATGTCTTTTGTGTCGCCTCCCACTCTGCCTCCCAGGGGGGCACATTTTTAACTTCTTTAGAACACCAGTCGTGTGACACATCAGTTGAAAGGTCTGCAACTGCTTATTCATACCATGGGGTATTGGCGAGCGCAGCAAGCAGGGGTAGCCAATAATTTGGAATCGCGAAGCGATTACGCGGGGGGTTGGCGAGCATAGTGAGCAGGGGGGCGGCGCCCCCTAGTAATTATAAAACAAAACTTTTTATATCCTTTAAAAAATAAAATAAAATAAAATTTTATTAATAAATAAACAACAGCCAGGTTACCAAGTGAGGCATAAAATCGCCATTTTATTGCAGTCGCGCAAATGTGGCTCATGTATGAGAAATGTGCCTAGATTAAAATAGTTTATATAACTGGAAAAAAAAAAGAAAAAAATTGTAAATTGACAATTTATTAATAAACTAGCAGGCTATGCCCGCTGCGCTGGTCAATATTTCAAAATCAACCGTGGATGAAACGAACTGGTGAATTTAAATTTGTATTTTAAATAATTTGGACTTAGACACGATTTAGACACCACCAGTGGCGCAGCCAGAATTCGGTTCTAGGGGGGGGGGGGGTTGAGTTTCTGATAAAGGTGCTTGCCGGTTATTTGAATCACCGGTTAATAGAAACAGTATTTTTAATAAATCCAATTATAATGCATTTTTTTTCCGCAGTGGTCATGTTTCATTTAAACAGAGTTTACAATATAGTTTACAATAGAGTTTAGAAAACATAAAAGTGGTCAGTTTTCACAGCCTGCAGATTCCGTTATTAAGGTTGGAAGCAGTTTTAACGAATGATGTTATCCAATGTGCATGTGGTCATTTGTACAGTTCGTTAAAGAAATGCTCTACCTTTAGTGTATGTTTCTGTTTAAAAGCAAATGCTGATTTGTTCTCAAATACCCGAAGCACCCTGTATAACTCAATGAAATTAAAATACAATCAATACTTCTTTCCTACAAGGGACGGCTATGAAAGCATCCCCGAGAGCACAAGCACCATTACTCACTTCTACATTTACCACATAATGGAATATTATGTTTTTTTAAATTTGTGTACTAATCCCCCTCCCCCCACGGAGCAAATATATCGAAAGAAACAATGACTGCGATAATTTGTTCACTCGCAATCAGAAACCGCTTTTAATATCATTATTGTATTATTTTTTAATTTTAATTTTTACAAATATTTTTACCTGAATAAGCAAAAAGCTTGATATGTTCGAGAGAAAACATAAAAACAAGGCATTTCAAATTGACTAAGATAGACAAAAAGTATGTTTTTCTGCATAACTTGATAGTGTATTATTGTTTCAAACATGGAATAAAGACGGAAGTGCAGTTAAGAAACGGTTCATTTTATAATACTTAAAGTTAAAAAGCATCTGTGTGGTTGGATATCACCATTCTTTTAGCATGTCTCAGAAAACTGACTTAGTTCAAATAACCAATTTTCACTTAACTAATGCATATAATATGCCCTTTCACAGTTTTAAGTAGAATTTTCGCCATTCCATTGAATCACTTTGTTGAATGGAATCTGATTCAACAAAGCGGTGGATTCTGAAATACGTAAAAAGGTTTAAATATTGAGTTTAGCTTTGATTCATATAAGCGGAAATTATAACGATCTTTCTTACCTCTGGGAGGGGTTTTAACCCCAAAACCCCCCCTCTGGCTGCGCCACTGGACACCACTGTGATATAAAATTATCTTAAACGTTGCGCAAAAAACAGCTATTTAGAAGTAACTATTTTAATTTATTACAATCAGTGCACATTTGGAAGCGAAATGAGACCATTATGGCAACAGGATTTAAAATTTTCCCTTATAATCATCTGAAGGATTTGGGTGCTTGAGAGCCAAAATAGATGCATCATGATTGTGACACTGAGAGACAGAGTGTGAGAATTTAGGGGTAATTAGGAATGAGTAATTATACATACCGATAAGAACGGAAGTGTGAAACGCGAAAAAACAGACCGTTAAATACTCCATTTTCGTACTGCGTTTAAAGATTTTCACCCTCAGAACACATGTCATTTTCTAAATTGAAAAACCCATTAAGAATTCTACTGACAGAACGTTTTTACACGATGGAAAATAACATGATATACGACCCCTGACCTTCGTACGATCCCATGGTGCATGCTATGTGATTCTTATCTTATTTTAAAGGTTGTTTTTAGAACACAGTTCTAAGGATAAATACATGTATGTTTTTTAGTATATCACCGTGTTATATTAGTTGCATACATTGTATTAGTTGCAATAATGAAATGGAATGCAATACATTATTTTCATATAAATTAATGCTTAGTAAACAAAATATCAATATTTTAAGGTAGATGAAAGAGATTTTCTAAGCAGTCTTATTTTTCTTATTATTGGAGAGTTAATCAATAAAATTGCAACAATATTAAAATTTAAAATTCTTAAAGTTTTTAAATTTATTTTGCTATTGTAATTTTTAACTGCGTTTCTCAAAAATACTACTAAAATATGTTAAATTCTATGGAGAGAAAAGAAAAGAAAAAATAAATAATACTATCCGAAATTATGAATAAATATCATTATTTTTAGTTTAAATATGTCGATTTAACGGTTTTCAATTTACGCTTTAAGAAAAAAGTGTAATGTAAAGCAGGATAATATGATTTAGTTCTACATTTACAAAAAGTTTTATCCAAAAGCTGATATATTTTCATATTATTAATCTGTATGAAATAATATCATTCTAATTCGTTTAAAATGCAAGTAAATATAGAACTGGAAATATCATCATGTAAATAACTTGAAATTTAAAGCATGTATTGAATATGTGTACAAGACATATATTAAAGTTTTAGAACAGTAGTTTTTAATCAAAAGTAGGTCAGCCACCTATAGAACTTGACGACAATCGCATGGCCGAATTCGATTAAGGCAGCACTCGAAAACTATTTTCCTTCGAAGACATTTTCTGATTCACTTTTAAATATAAGCACACTTCAGACACAACCATATTCAAGATATTTTTGTAATCAAACAGTTTTTTCCTATAAGTGATTAACATGTGGAATTATAAGTATATAATTCTCTCAGGAAGATGATTTTTTCTCCTTTCTTGAGCTTTCGTCTCTGGAAATTAGGTTCAAAACGCCAAATTTGACTGAGCGTTTGTTCCCCAAAAAGAAAAAAAAAACAGTTCGATTGCATCATTTCTGAATAAGGTCATCTGCTAATTTGATACGTTTATGAACAAAAATGAATTCAAAAATGGGTCAGAAAGTAGCCAATTTGCATTTGAAAAAATTCTTAAACACGAAATAAACAAGCATTAATTTGACAATAATGTAAAACTCTCCAAACTTTTATCCAAAATAGTGCCTACATGTCTCAATTTTCTATAATTGCATCAAAATCACTAGGTGTATTTTTCATTTTATTTATATTGTAAATTCCAAATATTATAAGTTTAGAATAAAAAATTGGATAAAATATATATTTCCGGAGAACAAAATTAAGGCTGTATTGGCTTGTTTGTATAATTTATAGATTTGTCTACTGATCTGAAAATCCCGTTTTTCTAAAATCAATTTATTCATTGCCTGATTTTCTCAAATTTACAATCAATTGGAATATTAATAAATTTTTGAAGTGAAAGTTCTATATTAAAAAGAAAGAAAGAAAAAAATCAATTGTGTTTTTAGAAATTGCATATGCAAATACAATAAACTTTCTGTAATGGGCACTCTGTGTCAGAAGGAAATTCATCCTCGAAAAGATTTTCATGCCCTGTGAATTTATAAACATAAAAGTAAAATTTGTCTAAGATGAAATATTGTCTACTGTAAAGGGGAAAAAAAAATCCGATTTTGATCGATTTTGCCTTAGAGAAAGTTTATTCTATTTAAAATCAAAAGTTAAAGTTTAGATAAATAAAAAAAAGCCAACTTAAGAACTAAATATGTAAGTAAATTCCATATGGATTATCAATACCCTCACTCACGCCTCCCTCCTCAAAAAAAAAAAAAAAAAAAAAAAAAAAAAAGAGAATCCTGTTGCACTTTGAAAAAAATTACATACAAAATTGCCAAATATTTTTAAAACTTTAATAACAGCTATAACACACATTCAATTTCCGATAGACTTAGCAAAATTTCCAAATATAATTTGATTTGTCCCCCCCCCCCCTAACCAGTAAAAAGTCTCAGCGATGGCTCTGCATATTCCTGTGGAATAAAATCCTTTAATAATTGTAAAATATCTTTAATAGTATCATATTTCTCTCATATTTCATTTAAAATATTATTTTTTCTATTTTTATCAATTATAGATCAAGCAGGATTCACTTTATTTTAATTTTTTAATTATAAAGATTTACATTTTACTGTACAGATATACATACCGTTTGCTTTCTTATTTTAGATAAATATATTTTCGTTTTCTTTTGTAATATTTCAAACACAATTGCGCAATTAGTTTCTCACATACTCCTGAAGTGTTCAAATATTTTCATAAGATGAATAAAGATTGTTTGTTTGTTTGTATTTATGTCGGCCAATTATCTACGCTGTGGGATATAGGCCCTAAGGGGTGGGATGGCCTCCGTGTGGGGGGGGGGTCTTTCTGAGGGAACCTAATCCATATTTACGCAATGTTCGAAGAAAACCACGGAAAACTCCGAACGGTTAGGACGACGGTCGCGATTGGGTTCGAACCCAGCACCTACCGTTTACCAGTTTGGAAGTCAGAACCTCGCGGCCACTGGTGGGACCTAGATGAATAAAGAATAGAACACCATATTAACGTTGTTGTAAAGGTTGTGTATGCAGGGGTGCAGAAAATGTTTCTACTCTCAACATTTCCCCCAATCCGTATGAAAATTTCCCCAAAATTTCACGGCATGTTATAGATAAATGCTGTACTACCATATGTATAGAAAATCAATTTTTCCATTATGTCTGAACTTATGCACAAGTATGTGAGCAAGAGTATTTCTGAGTAAAAAAAAAAATTCTGAAAATCACACAAAATTTTCTAAAAGGTTACAGTAAAGGGGGGGGGGGAATCCACTCCCAGCATTATTATTATTATTATTATTTTATTTATTTATTTATTTATTTATTGTAGCCTTTTGACTAAATTCGCTATTTTTAGCGATCGTTTGACGAAATTTGTAGTCTTTGCCTTTTAACAAATGATCTTTTAACAAAACAAAAAATTATCGTTTAGCAAAATTTATTATTGTTTTGTGATCCTTTGTTGGAATTTGCGTTTATTTTGTGATATTTTGACGATATTTGCAATATTTTAACGAAATTTGCAGATTTTTTTTGCCCATTTTTTGGCGAAATATGTGGTCGTTTAAAGATTTTTTTGACGTAAAATGTGGTTTTTTGCGATCTTTTGACAAGATTTGTTTTTTTTTTTTTTTTTCATTTGTAGGTGAAATTTGCGTTCTTTTTAAATTTTACTTACGAAAATTGCAGTTTTAGCAATCTAATAATGAAATTTGTGGTTGTTTCGCCATTTTTGATGGAATCCTGCGATTTTTTCACAAAATTTGTGGTTGTTTTGTGTTTGACTAAATCCGCAGTTTTTTTCGCGGTCTTTTGTAGAAATGGGCGTTTATTTTGCAGTCTTTTGACAAAATTTGTGTTCATTTCGTGATTTCTTGACGAAACTTGTAGTTCTTTAGACAAAATTTGCAGTTAATTTGGCGATCTCGTGATGAAACTTTTTTTTTTTTTTTTTTTAATTCTTGGAAAAAGTTTACGGTATTTTTTGTATCCAAATTTCCAGACTGGTGATTTTTTTTTTTTTTTTTTTTTTTTTAATTTTCAGAAAATTTTTAATTGATTCACCTGTGACATATGGTACACATGAATTTTGTGAAGGTCGCCATATGGATCTTTTTGTTTATAGTGAATTTTCTCTGGAATTATGGAATTCGTTGTTAAAATCAAAATCAACTGTATATGTTTCTGCAAAAATTCTCTGGTTGGTTAAAATTTCCCCCTATCCTAGATCGCCGGATCGGACATATTCTGCACCCCTGTGTGTATGTTGTTTATAATTGATTGCTATAGGAATATAAAATTTTGGTTATTTTCAAGCTTCAAAAATTATCTAAATCATCAAATTTTCTGTAAAGTGCTGTATAATTATAGAAAAATAAAAAAATAAATAAAATCTTAAAATTTTTATTTAAAAAAAAAAAAAATCTTTAAAAACCAATTTTATGAGGGTTTTTTTCTGGCTTCTCAGATTTTTTGATGATATGTTTTTTTTAGATTCGATTGTACTCTTTAAGGCTATTCTTAAATCTAAAAGCGAAACTTTATGACATAAATTTTAATTTATATTTGTTCGGATATGCATGAAAATGATGCTGTTGTTCAAAAACTATGTTATCAAAATATTTTTCTGGTTTATTTGCAAACGCAATAGATCTTTTCAGAAAATAGTGTCTAAATGGGCGTTTTTAACCGAATTTCTGTGAAAAAGAAGAATACACATTCAAGCAGGGTTTAAAAACGTATTTGTCACGTGATCAAAATCGCTGTTAACTTAAGAAGTCATTTATTCATCAAAATGGAGATACAGGTCGATTCCGATTCGCTTCCATAGTCAGGCCATCCAGTTTTATGTATTTCTGTTAAAAAAAATATATTGTAAATGTGTTTAAGGTATCTGCCTACATCAAATTGGCTGTTTTGGTGAAAATTTTCGAATTTTTTTTAATTGTTTGATATGAAAGAGCAATCTTTTACGATTCCAAATCTGTTTTAATTTCATTTCTACTATTATTAGAAAAGGAGTTATGGCAATTTTAATAAACATCAAAATGGCCATTTCTGTGAAAAGTTTCGAATTTTTTTTATTGTTTTTTATGAAAGAACAATCTATTATGATTCTAAATCTGTTTCAGTTTATCAGTTTTAATTTATAATTCAGGATATTTAGGACTTTTACCTGTATTCGAACAATTAGGAGTATCAGTTGAACAAAATATGATCATAAACAGTTTTAAAATTGATGATGAGCGAATAAAAAATTTAAAAGTCACTCGCTATCCTCTGCAAATCTTACCAGGAAAATTAAAAGTGCTACTAAGAAGTTAAAAATGGTTAAATATGAAGTTAAAAATGGGTTAGAATATAAATGTGATGCATTTTAAGTGTATAAATTAAATATATTAGATTTTTACAAGAAAATACATGCATGCGATTTCTGGAAAATTACTTTTTTTTTTCATAATTTCTATGTTCGATTAGCTTCATAAGAAAAACAAGTTCTAAAGATATTTAAGTGAAATTTGGTAATGTTTTCAATATCACTCACGATGCTCTGAATTATGATCTAAGCTATATGTGATAATTTAATTATTTTATAGGCTCAAATATGAAAAAATGGTAATTTTTACTTTAAGAAAAGTATTTTTTATATATTTTGAAAATTTTTGGTTATTTTTCAAGATATTGTAAAACTCTTATTTCAGTGCACAGATAAGTGTAATAAAAGTGTGCAGCATAAAGGAAATTGAAATATTTTTATTTGAATTGAGTGTACGCTGTCTGGCGCAAACATGGTATTTTGCTACGAATAAAAAATTCAAATCGTCCCTCGCTTATACACAGAAAAACTTACCAGGAAAACAAAAAGAGTTACTAAGAAGTTAAAAATGGTTAAAAATAAAGTTAAGGAAGTGTTTGAATATAATTGTGATGAATTATAAGCGTTCAAAAATTAAATATTCTAGTTTCTTACCTATAAAAAGAAATCATTAAAGGCGATTTCTGGAAAATCATTTTTTTCGCTATTTCCATGTGCGATAAACTTAATTAGATATAAAGATTTAAAGATATTTTAGTGAAATTTTGTAAGAATGTTTTCCATATCACTCACTATGCTCTGATCTAGAATCTAAGCTATATGTGATAATTTAATTATTTTATAGGCACTCGAATATGAAAAAATGGTAATTTTTACTAAAAAAAATGTACTTTTTTACATATTTTGAAAATTTTCGGCTATTTTTGAAGATATTGTAAAACTCCTAGTTAAGTGCACAGATAAGTGTAACACAGAAGTGTGCAGCATAAAGGAAATTGAAATTTATTTATTTGAATAGAATGTAAACGTGAAATTTTGCTAAAAAACAGTAAAAACCCCCAATTTTTTAAAATATTAAAAAGATATTGCTAGGATTTTATGTTTTCTTATCATTCTGTAATACAATAGAACTAAAAATTATTATATTTTTTCAAAACTGTCATTAAAAAAAAAAAAAGAAAAAAAAAAAAAAGTACTCCGCACGTACGCAGATACGTATCGTCTGTATTTCGTAAATTCAAAGAAAAGTATAAATCAAAATAGAGACATTCTATAAAAGCGGTGTAGTAGCAGTGCAGCAAAAGTTAGAAATTTTTAACAATGTGTTTGCATGAAAAGTAGTATTTATGACAATATTCAGTATAGTTTTAAAATCACGAATGCATTAGTAATAAGTTCCGATTTCAGATAACATTTACGTTTGTTTTCTATTCTAAACTAGGGTGTAAAAAACATTGATTTTTTAAAATTACATTTTATTTTTATTTAACTCTGATTTTTTGTTTATTATTATTTATTTAAATCGGATTGTTACAATTTTTCCTCCAGTGTACAAATAATGAATAGTGACCAACAGTTTTGAGTTTCCAAAACAATTAAACCTCAACTTGCAAACACAATATGTGCGTTTATACTTTGATTAATAATGTGATAATTAGTAATTACATAAATTGTAAAAACTCCTTCATTTGTTAGTAGCATGCAGTAATCTAGCATGCAATAATAGACATTTATATTTTGCAATAATTATGTAAAACTACATTAAATACTAGTGATATTTACAATAATCAGAGTAAATATAATGAATAGCCAGTTATAGCTGAAATCCTCAAAACATTAAATAGCAGCATTATGAGCACTTAGTGAGAATTCCCAGCATTCAGTGTTTCAGATATTTTTATCAACTTTTTAATCCATAACATTTTTTTTAATACATATAAATTCAAAAAAATTAATATATATATAAAACCATTAATTGTATTACAGTATGAACCATTTGAATTTAAAAGAAAAATAAAACCACATTGAACAAGAGGAAAAAATTAAATAAAGAAAGAAAATGAATACAGATGGGATTTGTAGAACCAAAGCAAAATTTTTGGAACTACAAATGAAGGGTGTGGTTTCATCTTCGTATTAGCCATCAAAAAGCAAAATAATACGAATTTGGAGCTACTAACATACATAAAACATAAAGAAATAACATAAAAAAAAAAAAAAAAAACACAACAAAATTACTAAACTGGATAGAAAAATTAAAAGGTGTAAAAAATAAAAATAATTATCGTACACGTGATAATAATAAATTAATAAATAAATTAAAAGCAGAGTAATGTGAAATTAGAAAAAATAAACCATACACCATAATTTACCCTATTAAGATATAAAACAAAATCATTTAATTCGACTATGCTATGCTAAACTCAATATCTTAATTTAAGATGATTATATGTATATGTATATATATCTAAAAAAGGTTTTCTTTGCTTAAAATTTTATATCAATTGGTTCTTTTTTACGTTTTATTATTATTATTTTTTTTTTTATAATAGCAATGCAGCCGGTGTCATTCTTTCATTCTTCTTTAGCCTCCAGTATTTGGTATAAATTTATTATTGCAAATGTAGAATGAAAAAATAAGATTTTGGCTATTTTATTCTTTTACTTGCAGAAATTTATTATATTTTCTGTGGTTTTTTTTTTTTAATATATATAGAAAAGCATGAATAATTTGTTTATTTTAAGGATATTATGACATTGCAAATTATATTACAATTAAATATAATTTTTAATTGAAGTATTTTTGTGTTATGTTAGAAAAAACTAGGCTTTTTACGTACTTGCTGTACCTGAGCTTTTAAGTTATAAATTAATCTTAAAATCAATCAATCAATCAATCTCAATCTCTCTCTCTCTCTCTCTCTCTCTCTCTCTCTCTCTCTCTCTCCTTCTCTTTCTTTCTCTGTTTTTAGATAGATTTCGTATGAAATACTTACCTATTGCGATCAACTCTTTATGAGAAGCTGCCTTTCAAAACATGAGATGAGCGAATTTTGGCTCAACTTAAGTTATTTTTTGGCTGACATTTTAAGAAAGTATAAATACATATAAATGTAACTTTTTTATGGACGCGATAACTTCTTTAATTCGGCTCAGATCTCTTCCAAACTGCTACATAAAATCAAGGCGCAAAAAATCTCGGTCACGTTCGTTCATGGGCAAAATCGGACCAAGGAAGTAGGAATAGGGAAGGGTTTTGTGAAAACCGTAAAAACCCCATAACTTCTTAGTTAAAATATCAAATCAGTTTAAAGTTTATATTATTTCTAAAAAATGAGCCAAAGATTTATGCATGACAGATTTTTGATAAAATTAAAAATGGGCTTAAAGGGCAAAAAATAAATAAATAAATAAATAAATAAAAAAAAAAAAATAAATAAAATAAAAAAAAAAATAAAAATAAAAATAAAAAAATAAAAAATAAATTAAAAAAATAGAATTTTTGGAATTAAAAGATCACAACTTTGTCGATTCTGAAGATATCAAATCCAACTAATTTTTTTTTTATAAATACTCTTAATATTATCGAAAACTTTTGTATTTACAATTTTTGATAGGAGTAATTCTTTTTGCAAAGGAAAATTAAAAACGAAAACAAAAACAATAAGAGGGAAAAAGAAGAAGAAAAAAAATCAATAACTTCATCAGTTCTTAAGATATCAATTCCAAATAAATTTATTATACATCGTCTTAATAATATCTACAACTTTTATGATGACACGTTTTTGATAGGACCAATTCTTATAGCAAAAATAAATTCAAAAATAATAGGAGTTGAAGAAAAAATCCTAAATCCAAACTGCTTACATTCTGACCCATTTTTAAATTCGTTTATAATTTTCGTGATTTTTTTTTTTCTAAGCAAGGAATGTGAAAGCTACCTCTTCCTACCAGCACTGACCGGAAGGACTTTTTTATTACATCACTTTGTTCTCCTGCATCACTTTAACCTTCAAATGCATAACTGGACATTTGAATTATTCTATTGCTATCAGTTCTGAAAGGAATCTCATAAAGACCAGCTAATTCATATTTCGGTGTCGGATCTATTTTCTTGCAAATTACCTTTTTATTTCTTTGATGACCAGGCTATTACATTTATATTATGTCTAAGTGGTTCAATAGAACATATTGTAACTTCTGGTACAAACCAGGAAAATAGTTAAAACTTTTATATATCATTCCTATATGGTTTACATTCTTGATATTTTTATGAAAACAGAATTTGTAGATAAGTTTATTAATGAGGTTTGTTGAAAACCATTTTCTTCAGCGATAATTCGAATGGTTAAATATTAAGTTCTTCAAAGTATTTACTTGAACATACTTTAAAGCTAGTCAAATAAAGCTTTCAGATCAAATGACACGATTCCATCGTAGAATTTATTGTTCATAACTTTTTTTTATGTAAAAATGTATCATGCAAATTTTACATTAGATGAGATTTAAAAATATGTTCTGATTCATTATGAAACATAAATCATGATATTTGCAGGCATAACCAGAGGCGGATTATTCATTAAACTGAGCAGTCTAAAGTCTAGGGGCCCGAACGAAAAGGGGCCCCAGTACTAAGATTTAACATAGATTGTATTCTGAATACTATCCATTTTTAATTTCTTCTATTTCCACAAAAAAAGAAAAAAAAAAGAACTTTTTTGACATGCATTTATGATAGTTATACACAGAACCGCGGCAGTCAAGCCAAGATTTTTTAAGCAACTCTACGAATAATATATTTTAAAGACTTTTAAAAGTTTGAATCAAACGGTTTGTCTATTTTCAGCTTTTAATTTTTAGATCACAGCCTATCTAAGCCTGAGAGCTTATGCACCGCCCGTTTTGTATATATGTGTGTAACGCGATAATTCATGATAAAAATGTCTGACTTACTTAAAATTTTGGATATAGGTTTATTCTGATAAGGCGTTACCTTGATTAGATTTTGGGAGTGCACTTTATAAATATAAGAAGGAGAACGGGGACTAATGCCTTCCCCCTTACTTTATATAAATGTGTTTTTCATGCAGAATTTTCAGATTTCATTCAAATTTTAGGTACAGGATCATTCTGATAAGGCTTTTCCATGATTACTTTTCGAAGTACATCGAATAAATATAAGGAACAAAGAACAGGGACTAATCCCCCCCCCCCCCCCCAATAATTTAGATAAATGGGTTTTTCATATAGAAAAACCCATTTTCATTCAAATCTTAGACATAGAATCATTCTGATGAGGGCCCCTCCATGATTATTTTTTGAAGTTCTTTGGATAAGTATTAGGGACGGAATTTACCCCCCCCCCTTTTCAGAAAAATGGGTTTTCCATATAGAATTACCAAATTTCATTCAAATTTTAGGTATCGGATCATTCTGATGAGGTGCCTCCGAGATTAGTATTGGGTGTTCATTGGATAAGTATAAAGGGGGAATGGAGTGTAACCCCTCGTAATTTAGGTTAATGTGTTTTTCACGCAAAATTTAACTATTAACTTCAAATTTTTTATATAGGTTTATTGTGATAAGACGCTTCCCTGATTTGTTTTTGGAACTCATTGGATAAATATAAAGAGGAGATAGGGGGGACTACGCCTCTTAATTTAGGTATGCAGAATTAACCAATTTGCTTCCATTTTTCAATACAGGTTCAAAGTAAAAAGCTTCCCTGATTAATTGTGGGCTTCTTTTATAAAATATAAAGTAAGTTAAGGACGATTACCCCTCTTAAGTTAGCTAAATGGAGTTTTATGCAGAATTATTCGATTTGCTTTAAATTTTGGATGTTGGTTCTTTTTGATAAGTTGAATTTCTCAATAGTTTTGGAGGTTTAATGGTTTAGTATAAAAGAGGGAAAGGGGGATAACTCTTCTTTAATTACATAAATGGGTTTTCATGCAGAAATATCCGACTTGCTACCAAATTTTGGATGCAGGATTATTATATGATAAGGTGCATTACTGATTAGTTTTGGGGTTCAATCATTAAGTGTAAAAAAAAAAAAAAAAAAAAAAAAAAAAAAAAAAAAGAAAGAAAGAAAAGAAAAGAAAAGAAAAAAGAAAAAAATGCGAGGCTATTTCCTCTCTTATTTTGTTTTTCGAAGGGCATTATTATATAAGGCTGTAATAGTATTATTATATAATAGTACAATCAGTGTGCATAACCTGTGATCTCAATGTCACCAGTTTAACTGGGCAATATTCTTTTTATTAAATCTCCCCCCCCCCCCCCCCCCACACACACACACTCATCTTTTTAAAGAAAGCCCTGTATTTCAAATTTCTGGATATCTTAAATATGATTATTTTTCTTTAAACGATTTCTGTCCGTTTATTAAAAATTTATGAGTGCTACTATATTGCAAAACTATTGCACAAAATTAAAAGAAATTTTATATTTAGTGTAACCTAGTCTGATGATTATTGATTATGCACTAATACTTATTAGATTTTGATTATAATAATGAAGAAAATAACTTCTGCCTGGGAAGAAGATGTACAAGTTGAAAATTGCACGTCAAACGTGGGAAATGAAGTGCGTTCGTACTGTAACTAGTTTTATAAATATTCAGATATTGGTTCAATTATGCAAAAATGCATGAACATGATATTTGATACGATTATACATATTAAATTCAGTAATACGAAACTAATAAGACTCCATCTTAACTAGGACGTAATCAACATTATAAAGCCAGAATCATAACCTGTCATGGGATATCACTGAATCAATTACGCTATGATTTGGTAGAATAAAGAATACTTTTATTTTTATGTTTCAAGTTCTGAGTATGTAAGTCATTTGAAATGACTCGACAAAATTCTCCAACAATTATATAAATTACATTTCAAACCATTCAGTTGTGTAGATTTGCGCTGTTACATGCGGACAGACAAGATGACGATTATAGGTACAACATATTTACAAAAATACATCTCCCCATAGACCATAATGTATTGGAATACTTTTGAATGTCTCTGTGTAAATAAACTATGAACGTTACGTACTTAATTTTCATTACCGAACATGGCACAGAAAATCTCAATAACACATATGAATTACATGTAATTCATATGTGTTATTGAGATCAGAGCAATCCAACTGTATATACGCAAGTTAAGAATTCAGACACATAGTCGGACAGATAAACTATTTTTTAAGCACTTTCAACTATGTTTATATTGGTTTCGGATAAATTTATAAAAAAGATACTTCACTTTCGAAACTAGTTCTGAAAGTGGAATTATGTTATTAAAAAATCTACAAATCTGATAAGTGGAACAAGCCATATTAGAACTAACATAAGTTATCCTATAGAAAAAAGAAATGTTTGAAAATATTCAAATTTAATTCAGAAATTCGAAAATACCCTGCGCATGGGTTTAGAATCAGTAAGCGGGTGTTTTCAAGTGAGTGAATAGACCACTTAATTGCACAAAGTATGCAAATCAAGTACAGCATCACATTTGTTTTAAAAGATGCTATGCATATTAACATAAGAAATTCAATTTTTTTATATTGTCCCTGATTTCTAAACTATTCTCCTCCCTTTACTAAGAACATTTAAAAATATTATATTGTTTTGCGACCAAAACTTATTGAATTTTATTTAAATTTTATGAAAATTCAATTTTTTAGATTATCTAGATCTATCTAGATATCTTAGATTATCTAGAAAATCAATATAACTATAATTTAAACAGAAACAGTATACAAATTAAATTTCATGTTTTAATATGCATACAGCTTATTGTAAAACAAATATAATATACATAAAATCTGTACTTAAATTTTATAATCTGATTTATGATATGATCTAAAAGATGTACATTTTGAATCAACCGAAATATATCTCTTTGAATAAATGATAAAGAAGTCCGCAAATATGTCAAGCCTACGGGCTCGTGTGGTCATTAATTCGCCTCTGGCATAACTATTGAATTTTTCATTATCTAAAGATTATTTTAAAATTTATTTTATTATTTATTTATTTATTTTTGATAATTGAATTACATCTTAAGTCATAAATGATTTTTTTTTCTCGTGATTACAATATCATGAATAAATTCATCAGTAATTGAACATTTCAAGTCAGTATTTCCCAATTTTTTTTTTTAATAAATGGCACAGTTTAGAGTGTTCTCACATCGTGACGTATTATCTTTTGACATATGAAACATTTAATGTGTTCTTTTAATACATGCATAAAATTTTCAGACGGCTCTTGATAATGATATAATGTGTTTAATTTTCTTTCAAGTAAAGCATGTTTCAGATTATGCCATCAATACTGAAATTTAAATGAAATGTTTGAGCCGTATGGCAATACTCAAATAAAAACTGACTACTTTGACACATTTTTAGTTCATTTTTGTTCTTAAGCGAAGGAAAGATGCAGATACTCTTATTCGAAAACTGTGCAATCGAATAGTTTTCTATTCTTGGATAAAGGAAGAAGATATTTCAAAGAACGTTGTCAAGGAACCGCTTTGAATACGGAAAAAGAAAAATCTGCCATCATGAGAAAACAGCTGTTTATAAGTCAAGATATAAGTAATTTATCGGAAAACGAAAAATCTTTGCATAACAAATCATTGAATAGTTATGTCTCCAAGTATTGTGTTTTTATGTCTTTAAATGATCCGTTAATGTGCCAGTAACTCTTGTGTTGCATAGAGCAAAGATTTTTTTTCTTTTTTTTAGGGGGTAGGGGGCGAAGGAGAAAGGATCACTTTAACAGTCATGAAAAAAATTACATTACAGATGTAATCTGTTGTAACTGAAAATCTTTCATGATATGTGACATTTCTGGTCATTTTTTTAAAAACTGATAGAGAATACCGAAAAAGTACACATGTAAGCATAAAGGAAATTTCGCAGCACTGTCAGAACATTCCGCATTATTGAATTGTGAAAGAGAAAAGATGGAAATTGACAATTATAAAATAAGTTAATACTGATTAAATTAACTTATGATTTTAACACTTTTCGACATAACTGAAATGAAACCTTAATTTCTAATATGCTTGTTTGACATTTCCTTTCAGGATGACAGGTAGAGGCAGTTCCGAATTTTCTAACGGGCTGGACCGACAATAAATAAATAAATTAAAATTTAAAAAAAAAGAAAGAAAGAAAAAGAAAAGAAATTGAACGGGCCTTACGGGCCAGGCCGGCCCAATAAAATATTTAGTGGGCCGGACGATCCGTTAGAAAGATTTATGCAAAAACGATAAAATGTGAACTATTTTTAATGAATACAGCTTTATCGAGAATAAATATAAATGTGCATCACGAACCGATTCTTATTTGGCAACATCAATATAGAGATGTAAGTTTTACAGATCGGCATCGGGCAGTTACATTGTATCTAATCCGGGCTTAATACTTTTTTAGCAGACTCGTTCCTGGCCGAGATCAGGCTTGCATTGCTTTTCTACATATAGTCGAGCCGGGCCGGAACCAGACTTAATTGCGCTTATGATGTGTAGGGCAGACAACAAGATTTGTAAAAGTTTGAATAGCGATAAAGAATTTATACGTTAACGTAATCTATGGAAATATACTTCTTAGTGGTTCTTAAATTCATTTCTCAACAACGCGAAAGTCTGACACTTTTTCTGACTAATTTTTAACTGTAAATTAATATATAAAATCAACAAGCCTGACTGTTAAAAAGATTTAGAATCGAATAGAGTTTTCTATTTTTGATAAATAAGAAAATTGTATACACTTGTTGAGATATAAGAGATTCTTGTCATGTAGTTGGAGATTTTTTCCCCCTTCCCATGATGTCGCTTCCGGAAATTTGATTCAAAACGCTAACTTTGATAGCATTTTCTTAAACTGCTTATATAAAAAAATGGATAAAGCCATTCGATTACATAGTTTCTAAATAAAAACACTTGGTAATTTTATGCGTTTCCGAAAAAAAAAAAAAAAAAAAAAAAAACAGAAATGTATCAGAAAGTTAGCGCCTTCGGATTTGAAAAAAATCATTAATAAAATGATATAGAAATATATCCATAAATCTTCTTTTTATTTTGCAGCTTCAAAAGTTGTGATGTTTTTAACTTTCTCTTTTTCTTTTATTCTAAATCTTTTTTTTAATGAATCTTTATTTAAATGTTGAAAATCTAAGAATATAAATAATCATTAATGTTGCTATTCTGCATTTTCTGTAATATATATACTGTAAAATCATTCCATAAATGCATGCAGTATGTATGCAGTATTCTTTGAAAAAATGTTAATTATATGATAAAAATTTGATTTTTTTAGAAATAGAAATTATGTCGGCAAAATTATTCAAGGGCAAAAATAACTATACGACGCATGTCGCACGTCGCGCTCTTTCTGCTTCAGGAAATGTTCCCTCAATAATAAATAAGGAGGAAATTAACGAGGAAATAACAAAAATCATCAATTTTTAAAAAATAAAAACGTGTATCAATACCTATATTAAAACCTTACTCGTAATTTTTAATATTTGTTAAAGAGAAAAAAAAATATTTATTAGATCTCATAATTTTTGCTTTTCAAACGGGGGGGGGATTAAAGAATTCTTTTTCGAAAGCCACATCAGCAAAAACTGAATCTTTTTTCTTTTCTTTTTTTTATGTTTGAAATCCATTTCTATAAAAACAGTTTAAAATAGTAATAATAATAATAATTTGCGCATATATAATTCAGCAATATTGTTTTTTTTTTCTTCAAAACCAGCTTTAAATGAATTTCAATCAAAATATTGCAGAATAATAATTCAGTATATGAAATATTTTTCCAACACTATTTCATTTTTACATTCTATGCAAAAATCCTTTTTAGTTTAAGTGTGAACTAACTTCAACTAATAATGCTGTATAATTAAAAGTTTTATTTATTTATTTATTTATTTTTCTTGTATTGCTGCATGGCATATTTAAAGAAACATTGTAACGTTAGTTGATAAAATGCACAATGTATATACCGCAAATATTTGTTTGAGAACCGCTTTCAAAAGTAAAGAAGAGATTACACATCTGGACCACTGGTTTCCCAGATGTTCTTGAGTCCAGATAAGATCATCTTTCTTCAGGTACTGACCATTAAATAAATAAAGTAAACATAAAGTGGAAAATGCATGTCTTTCGAAGACGTAATCAATCACCCGGAAAAAAATCATTCCCGCTGATAAAAAGGGAAAATCGAAGGCTACAAAATGGCGTTAGTTTTAATTTTATCAAAAACAGCAGAAGATTAATCACTTTGTCCCGCCCCTAATTTGTTAACCTGCCGAAGATGTCATCACCTCAAATTAAAATTAATCGATTTTGGCTGTTATGGGAAGAGGCCATCTGAAGAAATATTAATTATTACAGTCGTTACCATGGTACAACTTCTGAAAAATTTCTTCGCAACTTTTCATTATGTGAAGCCAGGAACCCAAAGCTACTCCCACCTAAAAAGTTTATATGTATATTAAATTTTGTCCGCGCGATAAAAGGCACAATTATGCAAGAATCATCTTCAAACTCGTCCAGTACATTGAGATGGTTAATATCTCAGTGGGAATTGCAAATGAGCAAAATCGGCCCAAGGGGGTGGTAATTGGGAAGGGTTCAAAAATTTGAATACCATCTTAACATGGCTTTCACAAAACCAGCTCTTACAAAACAATAGCAGGAAAAAAAATAAACATTTTTCGTTGCAGCAAGTTGCCAACGATAAAAAAAACACACACATTAAAATTCTCACTACAACAATTACTTTATTATTGCGAAATTTCCTCCTGAAAAATGAAAATAAAATTATTTGCTCTTTCGTATTTAAGCATTTTCCCTTTAGTTATTTAAGATAAAATTATGTAAATTTCTATAATTTGGCGAACGATTTGGCGAAATTGGTTGACGTGATAATCAAGTAATAGCAGGGCCGTAGCTAGAAGTGATCTATAGGGGGCAGTGGGGGGCTCATAATTTTTTTTTTTCGCTTTCTCTGACACAGAAAGATAAATTAGTGCATATTTACACTGTAGGTATTATGTTTCTTATTAAACTGTTGTAATAACTTCATTGTTTTTTATTAAGAAAAGTATGATGAAAAGTTATAATGAAAACTTTGAGTACATAACTGCTGCAAAATTAAGCATCATGTTAGCTTCATAAGTACAAATAGGATTAGGGAGTGTGGAATTACTTATTTTAGATACATTTTAGTAATTCTGCAACACTGTAAAAGGATCTCAAAACTATATTAGATTTTTGTACAGAATTTCATTTGAATTTTCGGAACATAAAGTTACTTAGTGACCTTGGAATCTTTTTCAAGGGGGGCTGAGCCGCCCATAGCGCCCCCTTAGCTACGGCCCTGAATAGTAGCCAATTTACACTTTTCATATTTCACAAAAGATTCCTACACAGACATCATATACGCAATAGGTTTAGCACGATTATCTTGCAACTACAATGTGGCAAAATCCTCGTTTTATGTTACCAAAGAAATTTATGTATATTTTATAATTTTCTATCATTTTTAACAGCAATTAACAATAAATAAAAAGTAACTGTAGAATAAAACAACAAATATCATTTCAAAAAAGAAAAAAATGAAAGTAAATAAACAACTTATCATCAGATAAACAACTATAGCTGGGTTACCATATAAGGCAAATAATGCCATTTTGGCGCCAGTGAGATACCTCGATGAGTATATGACCAAATCCGTGACAAAATTTCCATTTGGAAAAAACTTTAATCGGTATTTATGCTTCATTTTTCCTTCTTTCATTTTTCCTTTGCTATAACTGCTATTTATATATTTACAATTAAACATAAAAAAAATATCCTAAAAATGCTGTCACACATTTAAAAGAGAGTGAGAGAATTTAGTAATTATGAACATCGCTCCGGCTTATGCCTTCTTGGCATAAAATCGCATTGTTTGATGACAAAAGTAAATTCAAACACCCAAATAAACAAATAACATACAATCGACAGATAAAACCATTTTCAAAAGTAATTCTGCTATTTTGTCCTGCAAAACACATAATAGTAGAATTAGATTTTAAAAATATTTTTTTAAAAAATAGAAAAATGTTATTTACGTTTTATCTAATAAAATATTTAAAATACATTTTTGTTAGCCTGCGCGAAAGAGAATAGCGAAAGTTTGATTGAAGAAATATTGAAGAGGAAATGGTCAATTAAAAAAGACTTGTAAATTTTATTCAGCGGGAATTTTTCATTTCAAAATGTTGAATTTATCTATAGTAATAACGCATAATTGCATAAATTTACTTTGAATTGCAAAATTTTTCTTTGGTTATACCGTCGACCAATTTCGCCAAATTAAACAAATCGCCAAACTATTAGCCAGATTATATAGATTAGCATAAATTTTCACTTAAATAACGAAAAACAAATTAGCAGAACATATATAAAAGTAGAAATAAAATGTCGAATTAAAAATCACTTGATGACATAATTAGTATTTATATTACACTTAATGTCAAGTGAATGTGACATTTACGATCATCCATTATTGACATATAATCTTGGAATTTGGGGGTAGATTTTTAATCGATGGTGTAATCTTTCCTTCTTCAGTTTTTAAATTTTAAAACTGAAATTTTTCCTGTAAGTGAAATTGACGAAATGGCGCAAGAAAAATTAAATTAACAATGAAAACATTTGCAAAAAGAAATAAAAGAGTTATACTCATATCTATATAATTTACGATTGAATATTAAAATATACTCTAAAATTTATCTTCACTTGAAAAAAAAAAAAAAAAACATTATTGCGACCATTAAGAACCCTAGTCAGGCATTAAGTCAGTAGTGCATTTTCGGCTTAAAAACACATTCTTTGGCGACAAAGGCAAGATGAAAATGGTATAGAAACGAATAGTAACTCACAACTTACAGTGTCTTTTACAATCAGATCTGCTTTTTTCTGCTGTAAGTTATATTATACGGAAATTCGATAAAAAAGAGAAAGAAAATAAAAAAAAGAAAATAACTATCATTCAAAATTCATTTAATCAATTTCTGAAATTCATGTTTTTATTCTAACACCAGGGATAAGTCGCCAAAAGTTGAACCAATTGTTATATTTCGCGTTAATTTATTTTTTAAGCATTACAAATATTTTTTTCATTTTCAAGATAAATATATTTTCATAATATTACGCCTCATTTAAGCGGTTTTTCTTTATTATTATTAATATTATCAGTAGTTATTTTCTGCTATTATTTGCAAGATATTTGTAATATTTCTAATAGATATAGCCATTTTAATTCATTTAGCAATTATAATTTTCGCCAAAAACAGCTACTGGCAACCCTTTTGTCAAAAATAACTGAAAAATACAAAATTTACTACGAAAAATCAGAGTTATCCCTGTAAATTTGAATCATAAACCTTCGGAAAAATATTTCCTATCGAATGATACAATCGGCAAAAAAATCCATCGGGTAGTTTTTGAAAACACTCGTTTGGAAGTTTCAGAACTTCTGCTTTATAATATACTAGCAGGCTATGCCCGCTGCGCTGGTCAATATTTCAAAATCAAACGTCGATGAAACGAACTGGTGAATTTAAATTTGTATTTTAAACAATTTCGTCCTCCAGCAGCACCTTACTCATTTTTAAAAACGATTTAGACACCATTGAGATATTAAATTATCTTAAACTTTGGACAAAATCCAGCTATTAAGAAGTAACTATTTTAGTTTATTACTAACAGTGCACATTTGGAAGAGAAATGAGACCATTATGGCAACAGGATTTAAAATTTTCCCTTAAGAAATATTAATTATTACAGTCGTTACCATGGTACGACTTCTTAAAAGTTTTTTCATAACTTTTCATTATGTGAAGCCAGAAACCCAAATCTACTCCCTCCTAAAAACATATATATATACTAAATTTTGTCCGCGCGATAAAAGGCACAAATATGCAAGAATCATCTTCAAACTCGTCAAATACATTGAGATGGGTAATTTCTCAGTGGGGATTGCAAATGAGCAAAATCGGCCCAAGGGGATGGTAATTGGGAATGGTTCAAAAATTTGAATACCACCTTAACATGGCTTTGACAAAACCAGCTCTTACAAAACAATGGCAGGAGAAAAAGTAAACATTTTTCGTTACAGCAATTTCCAACTATAAAAAAAACCATTAAAATTTTCACTATAACAATTGCTTTATTCACTAGAACAATTGCTTTATTATTGCAAAATTTCCTCCTGAAAAATGAATGCAAAATATTTGGTCTTTCGTATTTAAGTATTTTCTCTTTAATTATTTAAGATAAAATTATGTAAATTTGTATGATTTGGCGAACAGTTTGGCGAAATTGGTTGACGTGATAATCAAATAATAGCCAATTTACACTTTTCATATTTCACAAAAGATACCTACACAGACATCATATAAGAAATAGGTTTAGCACGATTTTCTTGCAGCTCTAATGTGGCAAAATCCTCGTTTTAGAGTACCAAAGAAATTTACATATATTTTATTATCTTCTATCATTTTAAACAGGAATTAACAATAAATAAAAAAGTAACTGTAGAACAAAACAACTAATATCATTTCAAAAAAGAAAATGAAAGTAAATAAACAATTTATTAATAGATAAACAACTATAGCTGGGTTACCATATAAGGCAAATAATGCCATTTTGGCGCCAGTGAGATACCTCGATGAGTATCTGACCAAATCTATGACAAAATTTTCCTATTTGGAAAAAACTGTAATCGGTATTTATATTGAATTTTTCCTACTTATGTATAGTGAAAAAAATTTGGCACAGATGTCATGTACGCACTACATTGGCGCATTTTTTTTTCTGACGCCAATTTGGAGAAAACTTCGTTTTTAATTGCCAATTTCATACATATTTTTTAATTATTTTCTATTATTTAAAAAAATTTAATAAATAAAAAAGTTTAATTAATATCTATAGAACAAAATGGTTTATATTATTTTAAAAAACAAAATGAAAGTTAAATAGTTTATTAATAAATAAACAACAGTAATCGGTTTTCCATGTAAGGCATAAAATCACCATTTTGTTGCAATCGTGCGAATGTGGTGCGCATATCACATTTGCGCCAAAACTTTAAAAAGTTGCAATTAAATTATTTTACAGTTTGGATGAGGAAGACATTTATACTAAAATTTAAACATTATATGCATTTTTTTTCACTATAACTGCTATTTATATAGTTACATTTAAACACAAAAAATTACCGTAAAATGCTCTCACACATTTAAAAGAGAGTGAGAGAATTTAGTTATTGCGAACATCGCTGCGGCTTCTGCCTTCTTGGCATAAAATCGCATTGTTTGATGACAAACGTAAATTCAGACACCCAAATAAACAAATAACATACAATTAACAGATAAAACCATATTTAAAAGTAATTCTGCTATTTCCTCCTGTAAGACACATAACAGTAGAATTAGATTTTAAAAAATATATTTTTTTTTAAAATAGAAAAATGTTATTTACGGTATCTAATAAAATATTTAAAATAATTTTTTTTTCTTTTTAGCCTGGCGCGAAAATGATAAATAGCGAAATATTGATTGAAAAAATATTTAAGAGGAAATTATTAATTAAAAAATACTTTTTATTCAGCAGGAATTGTTTATTTCAAAATGTTTAATTTTTCAATAGTAATAACGCATAATTGCATAAATTTCCTTTGAATTCCAAAATTTTTCCTTCAGTACTAATTGGTCATACCGTCGACCAATTTCGCCAAATTATTAGCCAGATTATATAGATTAGCATAATTTATCATTTAAATAACGAAAAACAAATTAGCAGAGCATATATAAAAGTAGAAATAAAATGTCGAATTAAAAATCACTTGATGACATAATTAATATTTATGTTATGCTTAATGTCAATAGAATGCGACATTTACGATCATCCATTACTGAGATTTAATCTTGGAATTTGGCGGTAGATTTTTAATCGATGGAATAACCTCTTTCTTCAGTTTCTAAATTTTAAAACTGTAATTTTTTCTGTAAGTGAAATTGACGAAATGGCGCAAGAAAAATTAAATTAGCAATAAAAAACATTTGCAAAATTTTTATTTCTGGGGTCATATGAAAACACTGGTTTATGACACCCTTGTCGACAATGCTGAAGAGCTGGTTGCAAGAATCACAGTAGCTGCGGGAGAAATTCGAGATAATGCAGAAGTATTCGAGAATGTTCGGATTTTCATGCGCCGGAGATGTGAGGTGTGCATTGTACTCGGTGGCAGACATTTCGAACACTTATTTTGACCCCTGTACCTTTTGCTTTTTTACATGTATTAATAAAACGATTTTTCACTTACGGTGTCTTTACTTTACGGTGCTTCTGTGTACATCACCGCTTCAGGAAAGCATTTCCGACCCCACATTGCTATATGATTTCGAGTCGTCAGGCTGCACGCTACCTCTCTTAGGAGTTCTGAAACGTTCAACTGAAACACCCTGTATATGTGTGGCAAAAATTCATACTAAAGCTAAAATTTAAATATTTGATTAATTTTTTTTAAATATTAACTCATATCTATATAATTTACGATTGAATATTAGAATATACTCCAAAAATTATCTTCACTTGAAAAAAACAACATTATTACGACCATTAAGAACCTAAGTCAAGCATTTAGTCATTAGTGCCTTTTCGGCTTAAAAGACATTCTTTGGCGACAAAAGCAAAATGAAAATCGCATAGAAACGAATATGTAACTCACAACTTACAGTATCTTTTACAATCAGATCTGCTTTTTTCTGATGTAAGTTATATTATACGGAAATTCAATAAAAAAGAGAAAGAAAATAATAAAAAGGGAAATAACTATCATTCAAAATTTATTTAATCAAATTTTCAAATTCATGTTTCAATTCTAACGGCAGGGATAAGTCGCCAAAAGTTGAACCAATTGTTATATTTCGCGTTAATTTATTTTTTAAGCATTACAAATATTTTTTCCATTTTCACGATAAATATATTTTTATGATATTACGCCTCATTTAAGCGGTCTTTCTTTATTATTATTATTATTATTATTATTATTATCAGTAGTTATTTTCTGCTTTTATTTGCAAGATTTTTGTAATATTTCTAATAGATATAGCCATTTTAAATCTTTTAGCAATTATAATTTTCGCCAAAAACAGCTACTGGCAACCCTTTTGTCAAAAATAACCGAAAAATACGAAATTTACTACGAAAAATCAGAGTTATCCCTGTAAATTTGAATCATAAACCTTCGGAAAAATATTTCCTATCGATTGATACAAACGGCAAAAAAATCCATCGGGTAGTTTTTGAAAACACTCGTTTGGAAGTTTCAGAACTTCTGCTTTATAATATATATATATGATAGACTATAAAATCCAGGTTGCCATATCAAGCAAAATAATGACACTTTTGCGTCAGTTAATTACCCAGATGTATATATGGTATTGACGTAAGAGACAAATCGAACCAACGTAGTGCGTATGAAATATCTGTGCCAAAAAAATTTTAAAAGTTGCAGTTAAATTATTTTACAATATCAATGTATGTGGAAAGACATTTACCCTAAAATTTAAATATTATTCATTTTTGTGGTATTAACTGCTATATATGTTTTAAGTTAAATGTAAAAATTTTTTCTAAAAATGCTCTCACTCATTAAAAGAGAGAGAGAGAGAAATAAGTTCTTGCGAACAACTCACCGTCTTGTGTTTTTTTTTTCTTTTTTTTAGAATCGCATTGATTGGCGACAAAAGTAGATTGAAATACCCAAATGAATAAACAACATATAAATAACAATTGGAGTCTTTAAAAAATAATTAATTCTGCGAGTTTCTTCTGTAAAACACATAACGGGAAAATTAGATTTAAAAATATTTTTTTAAAAAGAAAGAAAAAAATACTTATGTTTTGCCTAATGAAATTTTTGAGATGTTTTCTTTTAATCTGGCTCAAAAGAATGAAACAGCCAAATATTGTGTCACTTTAAAACTTTCTTTCACATTGAGTTACTTTTTAAATATTATAAATATTCTTTTTTTTTTCGTTAAAGATAACGGATTTTTTTCTTTTTTATCATTATTTATTTTAAATCAAGGAATTAACAGGTTTTTTATCGAAATGTTTACATTATTTTTCATTAGAGAAAGCATTTCATTTCTTTTTTGAAATATAATTATCGCCAAAAAATTAGTTGTTGCAACCCTTCCGTCAAAAATAACCGAAAAATACGAAATTTAGTACGAAAAATCAGAGTTATCCCTGTATATTTGTATCATAAACCTCCGCAAAAATATTTCCTATCGAATGATATAAGCTGCAAAAAAATCCATCGGGTAGTTTTTGAAAACACTCGTTTGGAAGTTTCAGAACTTCTGCTTTATAATATACTAGCAAGCTATTCCCACTGCGCTGGTCAATATTTCAAAATCAACCGTGAATGAAACGAACTGGTGAATTTAAATTTGTATTTTAAATAATTTGGACCTCCAGCAGCATCTTGCTCATTGCTGAAAACGATTTAGACACCACTGTGACATTAAATTATCTTAAACGTTGCGCAAAAACCAGCTATTTAGAAGTAACTATTTTAGTTTATTATTAACAGTGCCCATTTGGAAGCGAAATGAGACCATTTTGGCAACAGGATTTAAAATTTTCCCTTATTTGAAGAAATATTAATTATTACAGTCTTTACCATGGTACAACTTCTGAAAAATTTCTTCACAACTTTTCATTATGTGAAGTCAGGAACCCAAAGCTACTCCCACCTAAAAAGTTTATATATATATTAAATTTTGTCCGCGCGATAAAAGGCACAATTATGCAAGAATCATCTTCAAACTCGTCAAGTACATTGGGATGGTTAATATCTCAGTGGGAATTGGAAAATGAGCAAAATCAGCCCAAGGGGGTGGTAATTGTGAAGGGTTCAAAAATTTGAATACCATCTTAACATGGCTTTCACAAAACCAGCTCTTACAAAACAAAAGCAGGAAAAAAGATAAACATTTTTCGTTACAGCAAGTTGCCAACGATAAAAAAAAACACACATTAAAATTCTCACTACAACAATTACTTTATTATTGCAAAATTTCCTCCTGAAAAATGAAAGCAAAATTATTTGCTCTTTCGTATTTAAGCATTTTCTCTTTAGTTATTTAAGATAAAATTATGTAAATTTGAATGATTTGGCGAAATTTGTTGACGTGATAATCAAGTAGTAGCCAATTTACACTTTTCATATTTCACAAAAGATTCCTACACTGACATCATATACGC
Organism: Maratus speculifer; assembly: GCA_964019185.1. Classification (NCBI taxonomy): domain Eukaryota; kingdom Metazoa; phylum Arthropoda; class Arachnida; order Araneae; family Salticidae; genus Maratus; species Maratus speculifer. The sequence continues at coordinate 247,390,715 of OZ025294.1, forward strand.
AATAGGTTTAGCACGATTATCTTGCAACTACAATGTGGCAAAATCCTCGTTTTAGAATACCAAAGAAATTTATGTATATATTATTATTTTCTATCATTTTAAACAGCAATTAACAATAATAAAAAAGGTAACTGTAGAACAAAACAACAAATATCATTTCAAAAAAGAAAAAAATGAAAGTAAATAAACAACTTATCATCAGATAAACAACTATAGCTGGGTTCCCATACGAGGCAAACAATGCCATTTTGGCGCCAGTGAGATACCTCGATGAGTATATGACCAAATCCGTGACAAAATTTCTATTTGGAAAAAAACTTTAATCGGTATTTATACTGCATTTTCCCTACTTATGTATAAGAAAAAACTTTGACACAGATGTCATGTATGCACCACATTGGCGCAATTTTTTTCTGGCGCCAATTTGGAGAACTTAGTTTTTAATTACCAGTTTCATAAATATTTTTAAATTATTTTGTATTATTTGAAAAAAAATAACAAATAAAACAGTTTAATTAATAGTTATAGAACAAAATGATTTATATTATTTTTAAAAACAAACTGAAAGTTAATAAATAGTTTATTAATAAATAAACAACTATAGTTGGTTTACCATGTGAGGCATAAAATCGCCATTTTGTTGCAATCGTGCGAATGTGGTGCGTATATGACATCTGCGCCTAAACTTTAAAAAGTTGCAATTAAATTATTTTACAGTTTGGATGAGGAAGACATTTATACTAAAATTTAAACATTATACGCAATTTTTTTGCTATAACTGCTATTTATATATTTACATTTAAATATAAAAAATTATCCTAAAAATGCTCTCACACATTTAAAAGAGAGTGAGAGAATTTACTTATTGCGAACATCGCTCCGGCTTATGCCTTCTTGGCAGAAAATTGCATTGTTTGATGACAAAAGTAAATTCAAACACCGAAATAAACAAATAACATACAATTAACAGATAAAGCCATTTTTAAAAGTAATTCTGCTATTTCCTCCTGTAAAACACATAATGGTAGAATTAGATATAATTTTTTTTAAATAGAAAAATGTTATTTAAGTTTTATCTAATAAAACATTTAAAAAACATTTTTTTTACCCTGGCGCGAAAGAGATAAATAATGAAATATTGATTGAATAAATATTGAAAAGGAAATGGTTAATTAAAAAAGACTCAGCAGGAATTATTAATTCAGCAGGAATTTTCTACTTCAAAATGTTGAATTTATGAATAGTAATAACGCATAATTGCGTAAATTTACTTTGAATTGCAAATTTTTTCCTTCAGTACTACTTGGTTATACCGTCGACCAATTTCGCCATATTATACAAATCGCCAAACTATTAGCCAGATTATATAGATTAGCATAAATTTTCATTTAAATAACGAAAAACAAATTAGCAGAGTATATATAAGAGTAGAAATAAAATGTCGAATTAAAAATCACTTGATGACATAATTAGTATTTATATTATGCTTAATGTCAAGTGAATGTGACATTTACGATCATCCTTTATTGACATTTAATCTTAGAATTTGGGGGTAGATTTTTAATCGATGGGGTAATCTTTCCTTCTTCAGTTTTTAAATTCTAAAACTGAAATTTTTCCTGTAAGTGAAATTGACGAAATGGCGCAAGAAAAATTCAATTAACAACAAAAACATTTGCAAAAAGAAATAAAAGAGTTATACTCATATCTATATAATTTACGATTGAATATTAAAATATGCTCTAAAAATTATCTTCACTAGAAAAAAAAAAAAAAAACATTATTGCGACCATTAAGAACCTAAGTCAGGCATTAAGTCAGTAGTGCATTTTCGGCTTAAAAACACATTCTTTGGCGACAAAAGCAAGATGAAAATGGTATAGAAACGAATAGTAACTCACAACTTACAGTGTCTTTTACAATCAAATCTGCTTTTTTCTGCCGTAAGTTACATTATACGGAAATTCGATAAAAAAGAGAAAGAAAATAATAAAAAGGGAAATAACTATCATTCAAAATTCATTTAATCAATTTCTGAAATTCATGTTTTTATTCTAACACCAGGGATAAGTCGCCAAAAGTTGAACCAATTGTTATATTTCGCGTTAATTTATTTTTTAAGCATTACAAATATTTTTTTCATTTTCAAGATAAATATATTTTTATAATATTATGCCTCATTTAAGCGGTCTTTCTTTATTATTATTAATATTATCAGTAGTTATTTTCTGCTATTATTTGCAAGATATTTGTAATATTTCTAATAGATATAGCCATTTTAATTCTTTTAGCAATTATAATTTTCGCCAAAAACAGCTACTGGCAACCCTTTTGTCAAAAATAACCGAAAAATACGAAATTTACTACGAAAAATCAGAGTTATCCCTGTAAATTTGAATCATAAACCTTCGGAAAAATATTTCCTATCGAATGATGCAATCGGCAAAAAAATCCATCGGGTAGTTTTTGAAAACACTCGTTTGGAAGTTTCAGAACTTCTGCTTTATAATATATATGATACATGGCTGCCAACTTCTACGCCTATTTAAAGTTAAGTAAATACATTCGAATCAGAAAATTTGCTTAATAATTGACAATACGTATCCTAATACATAATACTGAATATATTTCGCATATATTTTACTAAAACATTTTTGTGGTTCCAAACATGTTTACATGATTTAAAAAGGCGTAGAAGTTGGCAGCTCTGTATATATGATACATGACTTTCATTAAAAAACACATAAATTAAAAATACATATATCCGGTACATTTAACTTGCACGTTTTTCTTTCATTTTATTAAAAATACTATAAGTAAATATATAACTACTTAATTTATCCCGTCGACCAAAGAAAGATAGACAAACTGTAAGATTATATGCCAATAACACAGGCCTACAAAAAAAAAAAAATTTTTTTGGTGCCTGAGATTTTACAACTGATTTTGAATATTTTTGGGACGCTGATTCCAAATATGCAATCAGTTTTTCTCTATCAGCTCTACTTTTTAGCTCACAGGCTATCATAGCCTGAGAGCTTATGTGCCCGTCCGTTCTGTATGTTCGTTCGTGCGTAACGCGATAACTCGTGATAAAAATATCCGATCCACTTGAAATTTTGTATGTAGGTATATCCTGACAAGGCGCTTCCCTGATTAGTTTTTGGAGTTCATTCGATATGTATAAAAGGGGGGACGGGGGCTCATGCCCCTCCCCTTAGTTGATATAAATGGGATTTTCATGCAGAATTAAGTTTTCGTTCAAAATTTAGATTAGGATCATTCTGATGAGGCGATTCCGCGACTGTTATTAGGTGTTCATTGAATAAGTATAAATAGGGGGAAGAGGGGTTCTAATGCCCCCCCCCCCCTTAATTTATATAAATGGGTTTTTCAAGCAGAATTTTCAGATTTCGTTCAAATCTCTGAATAGTTTTGGGAGTTTAATGGTTAAGTATAAAAGAGGGGGATAACTCCTTTTTAAATTATATAAATGCTAAATGGGTTTTTATTAAGAATTATCTCATTTGCCCTGAATTTTGGATATAGTTTTTTTATATGATAAAGCATGTCTTTGATAGTATAGGAGGTTCAATGATTAAGTATAAAAAAAGAGGAAAGGAGAGAGCTGTTTCCCCTTCTTAATTTTTTTTCGAACGGAATTAACCCTTGAAAATATAAGGCTTTAATGTACAATTAGTATTTGTAGCCTGTGAGCTCAATGCCATCAGTTTAACTGGGCAGTTTTCTTTATTTAGATATGCAAAGCGAACTAAAGATTTTTTAGAACTAAAGTGACCTTGAACATTTAAACTGACCTTATGATACATAGCCCTGTAACGACCCTCAAGGCGATTAGAAGGGCGTTGAAATACCACAAGATCTTCAAAAAAAATGTGCAAGCAAAACTGAGGATCTGCGCATGCTTATGATTTCGCACCGCTCATCCATAAAGCCAAATGAAAAAGCCTCCAAGAGATAAGGTTAGTTTCAGAGTTCGCTCCATGGAAACAAAACTGGCTTTCTTTGACTTTCTAAAGTTTTTGAACTTCCATGATATTTGTGTTTAAGGTAGAATTCGTATCAATTTAACGTAAAACTCGTAGTGTTGTAGATTGTTGTGTTTGCGTTGTAGAATGGAATTTAAATGAGTTCAAGTAGCTAAGAAGTTACACAAAATACTATTGTTTTTATATTTTTGGGATAGCAGGGATAAAACACACCACTAGATTAGAAAAGAGGCCTAAGAAAGAAAACATGGATGTTCGAGAAAGGAATGTCATTAATAATACTTTAGTTGGGCGAAAGAAAATCAAACTATATCAAGCTCTGTCCTATGAAGCAGTTTATGTAAATTTTTTATAAGAAAGGGTCATGATTTGCATACATAAGGTAAAAACACCCGTATTGAGTTATGAAGATATTAAAGCAGGAATATTTAACGGACAACAAATAAGACAACTGATTAAGGATCCTGCTTTCGTAAATTCAACGAATGAGGCTGAATAAAAAGCCTGGACTTCTTTTGTGGCAGTTCACAAAAACAATCTGGGCAAATGCAAACGAGAAATCTATGTAGAACTGGTAAATGAAAAGCATAATAGTCGTAAACCTTTTGGGTGTACTAGAAGCATTAAAGTGCACTATTTACATTGCGACTTAGAGCATTTTCTTGAAAATAAAGAAGGCATAAGTGATAAACAGCCCGAAAGATTTCACCTCAATACTAAGACTATGGAGGACCGCTACCAAAAAAGATGAGATATGCAAAGGGTTTCAGATTACAGTTTGAGTTTAAAAAGACACTTTTCTAAAATATATTCCAGAATGTCACGGAAAAGAAGCTTCCGAAGCATTCAATGAGTATCAGTTTCATCAGTGACGTTTTTCTCTATTTTTGTGAGTAAAAATATTTGTATAATATAATAAAAAAATTATTATTTGAATATGTGTATATCATAATAATAAAAACTAACATTTGTGTATTATAAAAAATAAAAATCCTGTATTTATTTTATTTTTACATACATTTTTTAAGACATGGATTTACCTTAAAATAATGAAACATATATTTCACAAAAAGTTGTTTATCTTAAAAAGCTGAGCTGATAGAGAAAAACTAATGCCATATTTGAATTCAGGACAACAAATTAATATAAAATCAGCTAAAAATACCCCGGCACCAAAACAGCTGTTGACCAGTGTAATGGATGAACATAAATGTTATACTTTCTTGACATTAAACAGGCTACACTTGTTTGTTAAGTGATCAAATGATTTTAAATTCGATGATCATACAGCACGATAGTGCTGTACAGTAGAGCTCAGCTGCATTTATTTATATTTTTTATTAATGTTTGACAAATTTATTTGTTCTTTTGTTATTTAAAATAAATTTTATGCCAATAAGCGAATAGTTCTTGATATTAATTGAGAAAAATATAATATGTATTTTATTAAAGTTACTTTATGGTTACATCCGCCGACATTATTTTGTTAAATAAAAAGCATTTAACTCTTTACGAATTTCCGCTAACATTGATATTTTTGGTACCTTCGTATTAATGCCACCGCAGTAGAAGTTGTGCTAATGCGCCAATAAAGAGTGATCTTGTTGTTCGTGCCTTTTTAGTGTTTTTTATTTTATTTTATTTTATTTTATTTTATTTTTTTTTTTTGCTCATTTTGACGTCATTTTTAGTACTTTAGTATTTTTTTTTAGCCTATTTTTGACGCCATTTGTTTGTGCGCGTGGGAACAAGATTGCTCTTTATTGGCACATTAGCGCAACTTCTGCTGCGGTGGCGTTATTACGTAAGTACCATATTTTTTTATGCTCTTTAATAAATTCTAATATTACATTTAAAATGCTTCAATGTTATTTACATATGCGATATCTTACAAATATCTCTTTATGGTTTGATTTGATAAATTCTGCATTAAAATATGAAAACTTTTATTAGTATTCTTTTGCTCGAAATCACCTGAATAAATCAAATTTTATATTTTGTACGTCTCGACGTCATAACCAAACGTCATCATTAAAGTAATCCTTTTCGTTAATGATTTTTTTTTAACCTAAATTCATTAATTTTCTAAACTTAAATTTTTTTAATAGCAACATTTTTCCTTTTGAGTAATTTTGCGATTTCTATAAATAGGTGAAATTGGTCGACCTGATAATCAAGTAGCACCGTACGTAATGTAAATGAAATATTTGTGCATTTTCGGCACAGATGTTATATACGCACCATGTTGGCGAATTTTTTTTTCTGACGCCAATGTCATATGCGCATCGGAGTATTTAACTGAATCCAGAGTGTCGTTATTTTGCTTGATATGTCAACCCGGATGTTGTTCTTTACTTTTTAATAAATAATTTATTTTTATTTTTTTTAAATATATAAATTGTTTTGTTCTATTAAACAAACCTTTTTTTATTTATTGTTATTACCTTTCAAAAAATATATACCGGGTGTCCCAAAAATGACTGATGGATTTTAAAATTCAATAACTTACAAACGGTGACAGCTATTTAAAAAATTTTTGCAGGAGGGTTATGTACAATGTCAGGAGGTTTTTTTTTTTTTTTTTTTAACCATAACTTTTGATTTTAGTTCGAATTTCAACCAATAGATGGCGCTGACAGTAATTGAAGACCAGGTCGACGCCGAAACTGACCTCACTCACCTGGCCTTCAATCGCTCTCAGCGCGATCTATTGTTTGAAATTCGAACTAAAATAAAAAGTTACGGTAAAAAACTCCTGAAATTATACATAACCCTCCTGCAAATTTTTTTTTAAATAGCTGTTACCGTTTGCAAATTATTGAATTTTAAAATCCATCAGTCATTTTTGGGACACCCGGTATGTAACTGGTATTCCAAAACGAGATTTTCGCCAAATTGGCTTTACAAAAAAAATTAACGCCAACATGATTCGTATATGACACTTGTGCCGCATTTTAATATAGAAACAGAAAAAATTCGTACGAAAACAAAAATTAAAGTTCATCAGGTTTTTTTTCAAAGCTATTTATATATTTTGGCACCATACCCTCCCTTTTTGAAGCCAAAGTAGCATCAAGCTTTGGCAAACAGATGTATATTAATCAGACATTCATAAAATAAGTAATAATTTAATTGACCTAGAATAATTTAACGCACCTTAAAAAAAAGCTGACACATTCTCACGTCCGAATCATCATGGAGCGTCCGACTCACCGCTCTTGTGTTGCGCCAAACCGGATTTCTGACCGGTACGCCCTTACCTTACATCTCAAAGGCTCAAATAAATGTTTATAAAAATGTAAAACCATATTTTTACGCTTATCCTTTAAGTGTCCTGTAGATTTTTCCTTTCATGTCTAATTATTCATAAAATAATAACTGTGAAAAGTATTGGTATGAACGTTTGTACTTAATAACTTTACATATCTTTTTGTCTTGTACAATTAAAAAAAAAATACTAATGTCAATCTTGTGTTAAATCAGTCTTTGAAATAAAATATTACGTGATGGAAAAACACAGTTACGTCGCTTTAGCGGTTAAAAAAATTTGCTATTCGGTCTTTCGGCGCCATTTTTGATTTATTCTCCAAACACACCAACCAGAACAGGATAATTAACTTTTCTGCAAAATCTTGCCCTGATCACCTAAATTTGTTGATTTCAGCATATCGACCGTCAGATAAGCAAGTAAAAAAAATTATGAATAAAAGTATCATATTACAGTGGTTAGCATAAATTTAAGAGAGACTAAACTTTTTGCCAGAGACGGCTTTTAACTTTAATAAATGAGAATTTAATAAATAAAAAAAATCAGGGTTGTTATGTTTAAAACATTTTGTTTAAAACAGCTGTTTAAAACGCGTTTAAAACATTACATTTAAAACAATGTTTAAAACATAAATAGTGCTAATAATGTCACAAATTAAAATTTACGAAATAAAATTGTATTAAAAATTTCTAATTAGCTGTATGTACTAAAATATATTCAAATTTTATTAAATTTATAAATTGGTTATTTAATTTTAATTAAGTATTTAAATTAAATTTATTTCCTCTAAAATTGGAAATATATAATTTATTTTTTTAAATATCTCAATTATGATTTTTTATATAATATCAAAGTTCTATAATATATTAATTTTCGAAGATTAAAAGTAAGACTGAAAGAGCATTTTTCGGATATACAATACAACAAGCCTAGTACAGCCTTATCTAGAATGCAACGAAAAGAAAATATTTTGATAAATTTCTACAAAGCTAAAATAATCTTTTCAACATCAAATCATTACTCTTCAACTATCCGTGAATCCCTCGAAATTTTGCTTAACAATGATACTGTTTGTAATGACGTCATTTCTTATAATATTCGACACTTCGGTACAATATCCTTGGTGTTTTGATGAATTCATTGTGACTTTGTTTGTACAAGCAGACTGTTTTTGTTTTGTTTTTACATTTTCCATTTCTAATGAATTATCTTCTTTTATACTCCTTTGAAAATGGATGCGAGGGCATCCAAAAGATCTAAGGTAAATAATAATTAAATAATATCTATTTTTACAACACTTTTTAAGTATTTATTTGTATATTTTGAGAGATCTATTTCTCCTTTTTAGTGAATAAATTCGGCAGTTGGTGCACAGAGAACATAATATTGAGTAAAAAATCTGGGCTAAATGCCTTCTTAATATACTATAAATAATACTTTCTCCCATCAATAGATAATGCTATAATACTTTATAGATATTTGTTTAGTAGTCAAAAAAGATTTTTTATTGTTTTTTTTTCTCTTTCTTTATTAAAATTATAATGGCTTCAGTTTAAAATATTCATATATAAAAAAAAATTCAACATTAATTTAAATTTCTTTTAATAGTATTTCCTTTTTAATAATTCATTTATGAAAATAAACTGAAATGAAAAAAAAAAAAAAAACTTATCTACTTTCAGTTCGTTTTAAATTCTAATTGTTTAAATTTGTCCTCAGAGTTATAAAAGTATGCTACCTACCAACCAATCTATCTACTTTGATTTTCAGTTTGAATATGTTCTCAAAATAATAATAATAATTTAATAATAAAAAATGGACATGTTTAAAAAATATTTATTTCTTAACTAATTTTTTACGTACTTCATATTTTTTTACACATTTATTACATATTTTTTACATATTTCATTACGCTTTAAAGGAGAATCACTTGCAATTGATGAGACTGAAAAAGGCATGAACTTTGCTGCCAAATTATGTCCTGAACTAATTCCAATAATTATAAATTATAAGCTAAGTCAGTTCCATTCTCTGATTATATGTTTGATGCAGTTGCCAATCATAAATTTGACATTGGAGAATCAAATAAAGTGGAAATAACACAGGTTAAGCTTTGAAAAACACATATATATTGATAAAAATGCCATGAATATCATAAAACAGTTACACACAACTGTATGTTCTACTGCTGGATTAGAATAGAAAGAGTTTTCCCTACTTTTGGTTTTGTGCAAAGCAAAACCAGAAATCGTTTGGGTGTTGATAAGGCTGTTGTAAGGGTATTGACAAACTTGTTACCATTTTTAAAGAACTGAACAATTAAATGTTTTAGTTTAGAATAAAAATAAAATTTGTAATTAATGTTTGGTATTTGTTATATAATTTTTTTCTTCCTTACTGCCGTTTGAAAATATTTCCATTCTTTATATTTAATAATTTTTGTTCACTTTAATCAAAATTGTGCTGTGTGAAAAAAAAAACGTTTTAAACGTTTAAAACATGTTTTAAACAAAAAAAACATGTTTTTTGTTTTTTTTTATAAAAAACATGTTTTTTTCCAACCCTGAAAAAAATACTTCACTTCGCTCGTCAAAATAGATAGTGAATATGATACACGAAAATAACAACAAATAAGTATTTTTTTCACGTGATTTATCTAATCTATTTATTTATGTTACATACATAGCAATTTTTATGTTCATTTAAACTTACGTGCAACAATTACAAGAAGAAACAATTATAAGAAAAAGACTATGTTTAGCTGGAAATTTCAGACAAAAATTCGATTTTCTCAGCGACCGACAAACATACAAAGATGAAAAAAAAAACCGTTCTAAGTTTTACCATGAGGATTAAAATAAACCAAAAACAAAGTTAATCCATCCACGGAAACGTTAGCTAGGCTTAGTTGAATTTTTTGCCTTCATTTTTTTTATTAAAAATTAAATAAAAAACTAATCTAAGCTGCAGTAATTTTTTGAATGCCATCATTTTATTCGTCTCGTCGAGTTCTATCTTTTAAAAAAATTTTTACTGCCGTATCTCGACTGGTTCGCCAGAAATTTTAGAAAGTTGTTTGCACTTTCTATTTCTTACACATATTATACCAAACGCTACCGCGTTTGCTATGATATAATTCTAGCTAGCAGCTGTTTTTAAAACAAACAATATAATATCATGGTTAGGGTAGCTTTCTGAAATAGCATGAGTCTTGGATTTTGGTCAAACGTTTAAAATGTCAGACCTCACAAACTTTCAAAGTGCCTAATTGAACGAGCCCGACTAACTGTGGTAACTGTGATTGAGACATCCTAGCTTTTAGGCCTGTCTAGAGGTACGGTGTTTAATCATGGCAGCGTACACACAGCGCCACCAGAAAAGCTTGGTAAAGCAAAATAGTGGGTGGAAGTAGAAAGCGGAGTGAAAAAGATCGATGGGTATTGAAGTGGATTATAATGCTTAATAAGAAAACAACTGCTGCCAAAGTGACTGCAGAGCTCATTCAGCATCTATGTAGTGTTAATAATTAAAGTTAGGAGGCAGTTTCATAAACAGAACATTTTCGACAAAATAGAAATTCCCAAGCCGCTTGTCGCAGCTATTAAAATCAAACGTCGTGTACAGTAGTGCCACAGCCACAAAACCTGGTCGATTGATAAATGGAAACAGTTATATGGTCAGGCAAATCATCTTTCACACTTCTCCTCGCAACAGGACGCGGACACTCGTTCGGAGGACATCTGCACAAGCATATGATCGTGATTGTCATCATCTAGCATGCAGGCGATCTGTCATGGGCAACTATATCGTTGTTTTCTGTTAGCCAAATCGTAACCTCGAAAGGAAGGATCACAGGAGAGAAATATAGAGAATTTTTATCTGACCAAGTCCATCCTATGTCCAAACTTTGTTCCTGCAAGAGATGCAATTTTCGAGGATGATAATACTTATATTCAGGCAGAGGGACTTGTCGAATCATGGTTTGATGAACACGAGAATGAAGAGCAACATCTACCTTTGGCCCATACAAGCCTCAAATCTCAATGTAATCAATAATCTATTGTTAATTTAAAGTGTTAAATCCGGAATCGATATCCTCCTCGGAATCTCTCGGAAATTTCCCAATATCTACACGAAGAATAAAACAATATTCTTCTAAACATTATTCAGCAATTGTATGAATCGATTCACAAACAAATGCACGCTGTATTAGACGCCAAAGGCGGTCCTACGTCATATTAGTAAAGGATTCTCGATATTCCCCATATTTTGACATGGTGGAACCCATCGAAATTCGACGAAAGAAAATATTCAAGAAAGAACTGTTTTATTGATTTATAATAAAACTAACAAAATTAGTTGCAGTTAAAAATACATCTTATATTGGTCAGTCTAACTCTCAAACAAATATTATTTTAAGCTAAAATTAACAAAATACTATCAAACTCAATTATCCAAATTATTAAACGAAATAAAATCGGAATCAACCGGATTTTATAACAGACGATATTTTAAAAATAGTATATGCATTTTACTTTCTATTTTTTTTAATTTTAAGAAAAAAAGGAGTGATTATGTTGCCACAATTACAAAATTTGTACAAAAAACTATAAAAAAAATTTGATATCTCAAAAATAAATTGAGATACAGCTTTGAAACAAATTGCATTTAAAAAATAATTTTTTTTCTCTATACGTCAGTGTAAAAATTAAAATTTTTACAATGTTTAGAAGTGTAAAATTTGCAGTACCAAAAATTGTAAAACTGAAATTGCATAGGAAAGCGTTGCACATTTTAATTTCTATTTTTTCTTTCAATTTTAAGAGAAAATGGAATAATTCTGTTGCCACAATTACAAAACTGGTACTAAAAAAAATAAAAAATAATAATAACTCAAAAATAAATTGAGATACAGCTTTCAAATAAACTGCATTTAAAGTACATTTTTTTTCTCTATACGGCGGTGCAAAAATTTAAAATGTGCTGTGTTTAGAAGCGTAAAATTTGCAATAGCGAATATTGCAAAACTGAAATTGCAGGGGAAAGTGTTGTCATTGGCAAAATGACGTATGCGTTACGCGCAGATATGTTTGGCCTTTATAATAGAGATATGATAACCACCTTTATATAAAGTGGAAATTTTTTAATAGTTTTCTGTTATTTTCTATGTTTTATAATCTAAACATGCCTTAAATGCTTTATAATCTGTGTTTGATGAATATAATTTTACGTTCTTAACATGTAGAATGCGGAAAAAGATATTAACCCACTCGTCCAAGAGTGTTTGGAGTTACGCAGAGCTTTAGATGTTGAGAAAAGCAGATTTCGCGATCTCAACGAAGAAGAGAAATTGCTAAAGGCTGAACTTCAAAGTCAGGTGATAAAGAATGAAGAAGATTCTGGAATCATGAAGTCATTCAAGGTATGAATAATTAAAATAAAAAAACATATATGGAATTTGAATTTTAGATGCTTAACTTCATTCAACTTGACAAAGAGGTGTAAAACAACAAAGTGAAAAATCAAGTTGAATAAAAATCAGCAATTAAAATTTCAATTTATTAAAACTAGGCTTGTGGAATTTTCTATAAAATATCTAAATTATATATATGTACTTTTATGGATTGTTTTTGAATAATAAAAAAAATCCTTATTAAGTCAAAATTAACCCACCCACTTATGTGGTTGTTCTGATGATTTTTTGTTTAAATACGGATCCTAAAAAGATCGGAATAGCTTTAAGAGTTGCTGGCGCTCATCAAAACAAATTATTTTTACACAAGAAAGCTGGATACTAATCCATTTTTTCACTCAAAAATACAGGCTGCTTCACTTTTCTTCACACATCACGGTCCTTTCCAGAAATATCTTTAGGACATCAGGTAAAAGTGATTCTTCTCCTTGTGTATGTTGACTTCCCTCCACCTCATTGCACTGACTATGTATCGGATTGGCAAGATATTATCACGTTAAAAAGCACAAAAATAGCATTATTCCGGACTGGATTAATTATATAGTGAAAGTTCCGTTCTAAAGAACAGAATATCTACACTAATGAGATTTATAGAGAAAAAGGAAGTAATTTTTTAAAAATAATTATTCATATTTCTCAGACTTATTTTCAGAAGACGATCTCTGATCCTTTTTGCCATTTTCTTTGTTTTTACTGTAAATAGTTTTCTCTCATTATTTATTTATTAATTTTTAATTCTTCTTTTTATTTTGTCTTTTATTCTTTTTTCTGTTCTAGATTTTGTATTTTACTATTTAGTGCATATGAATGCCATGTTTTGAGTCAGGCAGCCACTAATGAGAATCTTTAAATTTTGTTCTTTTAAGATATTAGAGTGATTGAAGCATAAATTATTATAAACATTATATATTTAATAAAATTAAAACTGCCGACAAAAGGACGGGGTAACAAATGGGCTGTTGTTAAGATTTCCCTTTCCCTATTTCAATACGAACACAATCATCATTCATAACATGACTAAAATAAAGATATTTGAAAGCAATTTTCTACTGGTTTGTAAGAAATGTAATAATACAATGTAAAATAATAGAAATGTACACAGAATTCCAGTAAGTGAAGCCGTATGGACTGTCGATTACGTTCGTTAAAAGGTAGCGCCTAGTTAACGCTATTTGGATAAGGATAATATATAGCTACTTCAAAATACATCACTCTTTTTCAAATTTCGTTAAAATATCTTCATGATTGTTAAAGTTAGGAACGAAAAAAAAATCGTAATTCGAATTCGAATGAAGCACCTTTAATTTTTGATTGAATAAATGGAATGTGTTCCTGGTTTCCTATACAAAAAAAAAAAAAAAAAAAAAAAAAAAAAAAAAAAAAAAATGTTTGCTATAATTTTTTAAAGTTTTGGAAATCTTTTGGACAGCCCCTTGAACATAATAATCTTTTACAATTTAGATTTTTTTTTGTCAGTTTAGTATCAGCAAATACCGGGTGTCCTGAAAAGGACTGAACGATTTTAAAAATCAATAACTTGCAAACTTTTACAGATATTTAAAAAATTCTTGCACGAGAGTCATCTAAAAGGTCAAAAGTTTTTTTCCAGCGATTCTGGATTTTAGTTCGAATTACAAACAACAGATGGCGCTGAGAGCGCTAGGTGCTGTGTTGAGATGGATATTGACGTCACTTGGTACTGAAGCAAAATAAGGAGGTTAAGCCTGTGGAGTAGGTCTCGTTTGACAATGCAATCTTACTCTTAGGGCGCGATTTTGAACTTTTGTTTATTTGTTTTTATTGAACAACATATATCTGACCTGTGTACTCGACATGAAGCCCGATTTTGGACTCAGTCGGTATGATTTCAATGAAATGTGTTGTTGTCATGGAAATAAAAAATCCTTTTATATAGTAGCAGCGATTGAAACTGGGCATGAATTTAACGAGCAGCATACGAGTTTTGCAGACGATTTTACATTTAAGAAAGCGGTATTTTTTCGGATTAAATTACTTTTTATCATCTAATTTAAAGAATATTTTGTGCATCATATTTTAAAACTGAGTGAAACAATTTAATAGTTTTTTATTTTATTTTATTTATTTTTTTTTTTTTTAATTAATCAATTTTCCTATTTTTAAAAAACTGTTATATTTTAAGAAATGCTAGTTCTTTTAAAAAAGTTTTTTAGTAGAGTTTTCTGTATGCTGTAAAAAAATTGCGGAAATGGTTTATTCTTTAGAACAAAGAATATTTACAGTATAAACATTGAAAACTTGGTGCAATAGCTGTTGCACTCTTTCGAATAAATACCTAAATACAAAATTTATTACGTTTATGTATATTAAATTCATGGTAATAGGGAAATAATACTACCTCCATCTTAATGAGCCATAATCATTATGACAATCTAGAATCATCACCTATCATTGGATATCATCTAATTAGTCACGCATGATAGGTTTTAATAGAATGAAGAAAACATTTATTAATATCCTTTTAAGCTTTGATTCGCTTTTCATAAAACTTTAAATGAGTAACGAAAATTCTGCAACGAGTATATATATTATAATTCAAAGCAATCTGTTGGGTAGTTTTTGTACTATTATATGCGGGCAGATAAAAGAACATTCCAGATGGCAAATATAGGTGCTACATCATTTATATTTTAATTTAATTCATAAATGCATATTAATTTCATTATGTTCGGACGGGTGTAACATCATCAAAACGCATTTGAAACTTTTTCCCCCGTCGGCCATAATGTAACGCAATACTTTTGACTGTCCCTGTATTGGAAATACACATCCGATTTTCTTAAAATTTGAAATAACTGGACAAAATTCTTCAACAAATATATATTTAAAATTTCAAACGATTCGACAGAGTAATTTTTGCATTGTTATATGCGGACAGGCAGACAGACGGACGGACCAGAGACGAGTGTAGGTGATACGCATTTATATAATTACTAACGTATCTAAAAAAACAGTTAAATTTAAAAGCGCATGCCGAAATTGAAAACGCATTTCCAGCAATTATTACTTAAAGAGAGTACAGTAACCGATTTCTTTTTGTGTGCCCCTGTAAATGAACGTTAAATTCTATAAATACCAAATACCCTATTCTATCATAATCATCTTATACTGAAATTCAGTGATTTATATCAGTTTCAATGCATTTGAAATAGTGTATTTCATTAATATACACTGCAAGCGATTTTCCCCCATAGACTATGATGTGATGCAATCTTTTGGGTGTACCTGTAAATAAACTTTTAATCCAACATACATAATATACAATACAGGACATGACTAGGTGACATATAAAAAGGTTTAAAAAATACCCAGATAAATAAACAGATAAATAAGATATCCTGTTCTCAAAAATACTTACATTCTTGGAATGTAAAAAAAAAAAAAGTCGTTAATTTGAACGTTGTTGTTTCACGCATTTCGATTTCAAAGAAGTTGTACCCATGAAAACAATATTTTTCTCTATTATTGCGCTGACGCCAGCAAAATCAAAATTATATGGATTGCATTCAAAATCGGATGGTAAAAGCAAAAGTCCATTTTCGAAGAAGATCCACTCCACAGCTTAATCTCCTTATTTTGCTTCAGTGCCAAGTGACGTCAATATCCGTTTCAACACAGCACCTAGCGCTCTCAGCGCCATCTATTATTTGTAATTCGAACTAAAATCCAGAATCGCAGGAAAAAAACTTTTGTCCTTTTAGATGACTTTCGTGCAAGAATTTTTTAAATATCTGTAAAAGTTTGCAAGTTATTGATTTTTAAAATCGTTCAGTCCTTTTCAGGACACCCGGTATCTTGCACTTGCTATGGATAACTTTAACCAGAAATTTCTTTTCCTATAGTAACAAAATTCAACCTGATGCAATCCAATTTTTTAAGATAGAAGCCTGTCAATATTTTTTGTTTATCAACATTTTATTGAGAAAGGTGACAGAGATGGAACTAAGGATTGATTACAAATCCTTAAACATGGTATATATTTTTTACTAGCAAAAGCCGTGCTTTGTTGGATTCGCGAAGAATTTTTTCATAAGATAAATATTTGAAAGTAACATTATTTTTTAATATTATTTTTGCATCTTTATTAAACAAAAACGTTGTTTTATGTTTTGGCGCATTTTAATTCTACAAATGTAAGTTCAGCCAAATAACTATCAATTTCCTAGGAATTTTTTATTTATGATGTAAGACTGGAATAAAGAAATATTTTCAAATCAAACTTTTACAAAATATTTTTAAATTTTCAACTAAAAATTCTTTTAAAAATGTTTTTACAATTTCTAGTAGTCACTGGTGTTTTTTAAAGTTGTTTGAAATATGCATGTTTCCAATCTTTGTTATTAACATCAAATAATCTTTGGTAGCTATTTTAGAATAATATATTTGAAGAGAGCTTGAAGAAAGTTACTTCTTCAAAATTCTATTTTCTGGAAAAGCATTTGAAATCTGTTTTCGTCGATACTATGAATTTTTAACAGTAAAACTTTTTATTCTATTTTCTTCGTTTTTATACATGTTAGCGCATGAGAATTTTTGATATTGTAGAATTTTTCGTAAGGAAAATTTCTACTGAATGCATATTTTTGAAGGATTTTCACCCTTGACAACGTTACGTACGTTTTTAAGCCAAAACTGGTGCCTATATATCCTCAATACCTACAACTGCTTCATCTAATGTTAAACCTTGGGATTTATGAATTGTAACAGCAAAAGCTAACTGCAGAAGAAATTCTTTCCTTGAGCAATTTATGCTTCCATTTTTCCAGAATTCAATTATTGGGGGAATTGGTACGCACCAATTCTTATAAGTTAAATTACTGCAGTATTCAAATTTATCCATCATTATTCGCGATATCTGGTCTGGTGGCTTGTGATTTTCTTTAATACGTGCAACAAAGTCTAAAGTCCCGTTCACTAAACCTTTTTCGGTCCACAAATAAGAACGTAACATTACTTTCGATACAAATGATAAAGTGAGAAATGGTTGAAGTCCATTTGTCATTTCTGAATCGGCCAACTTTGCTTTAATATATTTATAAAGAACTTGAATCCAGGCAACAAGTTCACGCAATTCTTTTAATTTTTCATTTATGTAACAAATTTAACAATTAATTTTATTTGTTTACAATTCTTTGGTTGCCACTTTACAAAAAAAAAAAAATTCCATAATACAATTCTTTTAAAATGTTTAAGTGTCATCTGTGCAAACGATTTTGCTGAATAATGGAAACACAGCTTATTTATTAAATTAATCATGATTCTATCTATAATTACTACTTACTCCATGATTTATATTTTTTTTTCTGAAAATATACGCGTTTCATTTTTTATTCATTTGCTAAAATGCGTCCGTATTGGAAATGCATGTAAAATAAATTAATTAAAATAATATTTTTTCAACGTTTTACTGTAAAAAAAATTATATTCTGCAAATCTACAGATCATATTTTATTTTTGTGTTTAATTTGAAGTCAAAATATTGAATAGTTTTTTTGTAAAGTGTACGACAAATTGTAATTTGAGTGGCCTAGTAGAGGATTCGCTTCGCTCATCCTAATAAGTACAATTAAACCTGTGACAAGTCAAAATTCCAAAAAGTGCCATTTCCAAAATAAAAAAAAATATATAGCGAAAGAATCTGATTTTTTTATTTGCTTAGAAAATAAAAATAAACATGTTATCTTTTTTTTAATTATCATGTCATTTTTTTAGGATGTAGGAAAGAAATGATTGAATTAGATCATAGGAAAGAAATGATTGAATTAGAAAATTTAGAAAGAGATATTTTTTATAATGTTAAATTATGGAAGATGGTTGAAAAAAGGGGGTGAATTTGTTCACCCTTTTGAAAGGGGAGTCTGGTGATTTTGTTAAAGTTGACGGCGACTGTTTCCATGTTCTAAAATGTATATACCGCAAGTTTCATGCAAATTGGCCAAAAATTGAAGATTTGTATAAGGAACATACACACAAAGAACGGACTTTATATACATAGATTTTTTAAATAAATCGCCTTGAAGTGCATTACAATATTATAAAAGTTAACTTTAATAATAGAATCGTACATTAATATGTTGGATGCATGTCATGTTGAAGGTGAAATATTAAATTCTATTTAGACTCTGAAAAAGCAGCTGGACGAAACTTTGTCAGAGAGGTCAGAAATACGGGAGCATTTAAATGGAGCAAGAGCTCGAAACAAACGGCTAGCAGACGAAATAACATCTTTAAAAACAGAGCTCCAGGTTTTACAGAAGAAGACAAACGATAGCAATATTTTGATTGATTCTCTCACTGTAAGTACATTTTTGATTTATAAAGATAAGTTATATTTCCGAAAATAAGGTGGTTTGGAATGCAAAACTCTCAACTTTATCCTTCTCTCTCTCTCTCTCTCTCTCTTTATTTTTATTTTTTAATATAAAAATAACAGCTTACAATATAAGGGAAGAGTTCCATAAACTATCCCGGTTGGCGCGATTGATGAAAAAAATCGGAAATTGCGACAAAAGCCATTTTAGCAACTCATCAGATTTCTCAAGATGGCGGAAAAACATGATTTTTAAATAATTTATGAACATATATTTATTTAATAAATATTATACATGTTACATGTTAGAAAAAATGTACGATGTTTATATAAACATTTTTATGTATATGCATTTCAGATGTATTTCTCTATACATGTAATTACATATACAGATATATAAATACATAATATATGTACCTATAAATAAATATTATGTATTTATATGGATTTTTATAATTTTATATATTTCATATATTTATTACACGTGTCAAATTAAAACAAAAGCTGTAAATTCTTCCGAAAAAAAAATGCTAAAGCACCATCCATAAATGATGTCACGCTTGAAGAGGGGGGTAGGTTGCTTCATGAAATTGTGAAAGTTTGTGACAAATGGGTGGGAGGGGGTAAGAAGAAATGTGACATCATGCATTTTGGTTAAAATAAAAGAATTAAAACTCTGCGGATTAAATTATGAAGTATGAACTTATTTTAAAATTAAAGTATTTTGTGTTCCTATAGATAAGATTTGAAGCTAAAAATGTTAAATTTTATTTCAAATTCCAAAATACTACTGTTTTTAATAGTTCTTTCATATTAATATTTTATTACTGTTTATTACTGTTCCATAATAATTTTTTTTTGTTGTAAATATTTTGTTGTAAACTTTATTTGATACAAAATAGGTGCACAAATTATATTTTTATTGTTCATCTCACAAATGTCATTAAAATACATAGTTAAAGTTAAAAAATAAAATTTGAAATATGATCTAAAACGTAGTACTTTGTTTCTGAATTGCAAGTATATGTTAACGTATTATAGTGTGACATGAGATAAGAGGGGGGAGGGGGTAAAGTGAAGTGTGACACTTTGTGACAAAAGGGGGGAAAGGAATAAAAAATATGGAAAAAATGCGTGACATCATTTATGGATGGCTTCTAAATGCAAAATGATACAAAATAAATAAATAAATAAATCTGAAAAGTTCATTTCAGCGTAAAAAAGCAAACTCAAATATCTGAAGATTGCAACCACACCAATTCATTTAACACACACACACACACACACACAAAAAGGAACAATATATGGAATTCTTATTTAAAATAAAAGGATGTAAACCCATATAAATATGATAATTAGATAAAAAGATTCAACGCCTTTTTATGTTATATTTTTTGTGTTTGTCCCGATTTTTTTAGATTCAAATAAATTTATCTATAATACCATATAATTCTTGTTCCAATAAAAAATACCATTTACGAATCTATCTGTTAAGACGAAAACCTGCCTAAAGTCTGTTTTTTTTTCTTCCTGTTTGATAGCGATTTCATTTTCACAAACTGTTTTCTATTACCCTAATTTTAAATTTTTTTCTAAAAATTTTATGTCCATATTATTCGCAAGAACTTATTGCTACTACTACTCTATTACTGCTATTATTATTATTATTATTATTATTATTATTATTATTATTATTATTGTTATTATTATTATTACTAATATTACTACTACTTTATTATAGATAAAAGGGCGAAACCCACAGTTATTGATACCTACCAGTAACTGACACTTCAGCAAAAATCTAATTCAAAAAAGCATTTTCTTGAAAAATTCTCCAATGTAATGTCATCTAGGTGTAACTTTTTGGTCAAAACTACATAACTTATTTGTCTTATTTGTCTTAAAATAGAGGTAGTGTGAATAACTGGGAACAGTATTTGATAATCTTTTAGGATCATAGTTAAACACAAAAAATGCAAATGTCCATTGTAAAAACGACAACGACTTCGACTCTGACTCTTTTACTCAAAAATAGACCGAACTTCGACTCTGACTCCACGACTTCGACTCTGTCTCCACGACTCCTACTCCGAAATAGAGATGGGCATTATTTAACGTATTAGGATAAATAACAATGTTATTGTTATGTAGTTCATTATTTAATAACAGATTACCGGAAACTCCCTGTTAAATTTAGAACGCAATCCTAGCAACGTATTAAAAAAGAAAGATTTGAAACAATCGTTTTTTAGAAGTATACATTAAAATTATAATAAAAACAAAATTTCCGAAATTTGTTTTCTGTATTTGTAAAAAGAGCTTAAAATTGTGCTTAAAAAGAATTGTCTTTCAAACGCTTATAGCGAATCAGTGGATGCAATGAACCCACCGATCCCCCCTTTGAGCGTGTTTTCTTAGCAGAGCTATTAGCAGTGTTTCAATTAGTTACGCGTACGGTTTTTAAAGCCTTCCTTTCTTCCGCTCTAAGTTCTTTGTAACGCATATTTTATTATTCCTTTTTGTTGATTTTCTGTTATCATTTCAGTATTTTATTCCAGGTATCGGTATGAAACAAAAGATCGTTTTACTCTTCAGAGATATAAAATCACGTATTGCGGTTAAAGCTCAAAATAATTCCTATTTGTTGTGGAATAGAGTTTTGTAGAACAAATTGAGTGGTATAGAATATTTTGCAACGAAAGTGAAAAAGAGCTCTCGCGTTTTTTTGTAATCGGAAGGAAAATGAGATTGATTCGAACGAACAATGGATATGGGGGTAGAGGAATGGTTTTTGTAGCGTAAAGGTTTGTTTTAATCAGATTCTTTGGAATGCGTTCGCTTGACCAGGGCGGAGTGAAGGAGGGGGGGAGGTGGATAGGGCAGTCAGAGGGGGCATGTGCTCCGGGCAACAGACAAAAGGGAGGGTACGGCGCTAAATGATTATTTTGTTTGTCTATTTTTTTTTTCAAGTTTATGTTTTCACGATATTGTTAAAATGGTTCTGTCTGGTCTGGAATCTACAAATGATATAGGATTATAAGAATCCTGCCTGTTTAATACGGAATGTTTTTCTATTCTTTTCGATTTTATTTGCAGGGTTTTAATGGATCCATATTTAAAAAGCTGATTATGTTGTTCAGTACAACATATATAATGATTGTGCTTTTTAAATGTCAGCTATTTGAAACTTATAAATAATACCTCTGCAAATTTAATTATGCGGGGTAGGGGCGAAATTCATATTTATCCCGGGTCTAAAAAAACACTAGTTTCAGCCCTTGCTTGGCAGATGGTAGTTTATTTGGTTTTAAATATTCGAATTTTCGAAAGGAGATTTCTGATACTAGATTTTTTTTTTCTAGTGAGGGGAGGGGCGAATGATTTATTAATTTTTTCCCTTTCCTTTTGTTCCTTTTTTTCCCTTTGTCATTATTGTGTCTTAAAAAATGAGACATGAAAGTTTTTTTTTTTATTTTCTTGTTTTTAATCTATTGGAAAAAAAAAAGAAAAGAAAGTAACATTTTGAAATTTGTGAGGACACGAATAGACCGGGAGGCGGTAGCAAAGCCATTCACCTCGTCAAGTTCTCGGATAAAATTCTAAGATTAGTTAAATCTCGATTCGTATATTAAAATGCAATCGGTCTGCCAAGTCATATCTTGGAGGAAAATACCGAAAACCCGATTATAGCAATTCATTCGTAAGTTTACCATTATGTTTTTCTGCAACCAAAGTTATGAAAGCATGAAGGACTGGGACGAGGCAAACACAATGGTAAACCTACGAGTCAACCTTTTAAATCAGGATTTCAAGATATGACTTGTCAGACAGTTTTAATATGCGAATCGCGATTTAACTAATCCTAGAATTTCATCCGTGAGCTCGATGATGTGATTGTCTGTGCTGTCACCTCCCGGTCAATTAGCTTTTAATACAATTGTAATTAATTTGAAAAACATATTTGTGCGTAAGAAATTTATTTGCATGAATTGAATTTGATTAAAAGTGTATAAATAATATTTTCGTAATCTTGCCCTTCACCTTAAATATGCGTTCATGGATATGATTGCAATTTAACCTTTTTTTTAACAATCGGGCTTTTAAAGCTGTGTCTATTGTTATACAGGGTATCTCTTATTATTGTTTACCTATAGTTAATAACCATTAGTTTTAGAGGTGTGGTTTAAGTTACAAAAATCTTTTACATTTTGTTATGCATTATTTTAAAAATCGATTTATGCTAAAATAATGCATTTTTAAAAGGTTAAGAAATTCCGAATTTTATACAATGTATCGGTTCCATCATAAGTTTCATTTAGAAAATGTTCCTCCATGTTCTAACAAGTAAACAGTAAAAATTGATTGTTATATGACCAAAATTTACTGAGTTATGATACTTTCAATTTTATGAATTTTCAATGTTTTAATCACAGCAATGGAAAATGTGTTTTTAATAAAAATAATAATAATAAAAGAAAAGGAAAAAGAAACGCTAAAAATGTATGAGATTTATACTATCATAAATAGATAAACCTTTGCTTTCCAGAATTAAAGTTTTTAAACACAAACTAATTTAATGGTGTAAATTCATTTCAAAGAAAAACTGCGTCTAAAATTGCATCCAAAAAGTATTTCAAGCATTTTGAATAACTTTCTTCTAATTAAAACATCCGTTGACAACGCATCGATTAGTTATATGTTATAAAAATAACAGGGTTTTGGAACCTATTATCTGTGCAAGAATGTAACAATGAAACCTGTTAATCAAAATTAACTATATTTCCCATCTCTACTCCGAAACCCTATTTCTGAGCGTATAAGGTCCGCCACACACCAGGGAGACATGCGTCAAAAATCCTGCAACAGGACGCAGTCAAACCGGTTTTTTCTTTGTTATCAGGGTTAAATTGTCGCATGTCGCACGTTTTTTCGTTCAATGTCTCACTGGTGTGTGGCGGGCCTAAAGTTTTATTATTGCGCTGTAAATCTAAAAGCCGTAAGAGATATGCGACTTATTTCCCTTTAGATTCTTTATAAAAGATCGTGTCTATATTCCGAATTTACCTATTAATTTGCCAGAGTCGTGACACATAGTTGAAGAGGCTGTTACTTCCATCACTCCGAACATGTTAACCGATGTGTGGTAAAAATTGGACATGAGGTTGTATGTGTGCGTATAATGAAAGGTGCACATATTGAACACATTTGTTAGAAAAACTAGGTTAATTTACCTTCAATTTGATGTATGATTTGTTGTAAATAATCTAAATTAAACTGTTAAAATAAAAACTTTGAAACTGGGAGAATATTTTATGGATAACCTGTATTATGATGTAACTTTTTTTTTCAGAAAAAGCATAATGGTGCTAATAGAATGTGGTACATTCGACATTTATTAACAAAATATCAAACTAACTCATTTTCAAAAAAAAAAAAAAAAAAATTATTACATTTTTTTTTTCGAAAAAGAAGTGGTACTAAAAAAGAAAAGTTATTAAAAAAATTCCTTGTTCATTTAAAGCATTTATTTTTGTTAGGAATTGATAAATTAAGTTATCCCAGTTTATTCACAGAAAATCGTTTGCATATTTGCAATTGTGATATTTAATTTATTTATAAGACGCGACTCGTTGCTATGGAAGCGAAGCTGTTTTTTCGTCTGCTTTGCTTTTTATATTTTTTATCTTACGAGATGAGTTAAAAGTTTAGATAAAAAAGTTGGCATCAATTTTTGATGGAATGTAAAAGAATTTTTTTTAGAGAGAATGTTTATATTTTTTGTTTGTCGTGCGTGTCTTGAGTTTTATTGAAGAATTATGTTAATTTTATGAAAAGGCACGCAGAAATGCATAAAGGATCATCTTTCCAGTTTTTAGTATGATGATCAACATTTATCAAGGTAAAAGCATTTATATTTTGTACATATTATACATTTTGTACATAGTATGTAAATAATTTGAATTCAATATTTCTTTATTCTATAATTCTAAGTATGTAATAAAATTTTTAAAAAGAAAATTCAAGAATATTTAGAAGATTTTTGAACCCAAATAAGTTTTGATTGTTTACAAAAACAGCTGGCGCCCCGAGCACGGACATTTGAATAATACTGTTGAGATATTGAATTGTTTTTATAGCGTATAGTGTTTTCATAAGCTGTACATTACTACTTAATTTTTCGATGATGAATAAGCTAAAGAAAAAGCGTACGCCGCTACGTTCGTCATTTACCAGAACTTTAAATGTTTTGAATGAAGAAATTAACAGCGAGTCATTAGATAAGGGTAAAATTTCAGACGATTTTAGTAAATTAGAAAATTTGATTCATGAAATTAAATCTATTGATGAAGCTATAATTGAACTCATGTTAGATGATGATAAATGCGATGAAGAGGCTATTGAAAATGAAGTAGTGGAAAATGAAAGTTATTCAGATCAATTTATTACCATTAAGCGTAAAGTTAGTGAAGCATTGAGTACAAATAAACGTAATCAAGATGATAGTGAAAAAAGCACAGATTACGGTTATTCCAAATCAAAGCATTATAAATTACCTAAGCTAAATATTAAGCCATTCGATTCGCAGTTAATAAATTATCTTTCATTTTGGTCCCAGTTTCAGAAAATTCATGAAGACATAGATTTGGATAATAGTGACAAATTTCAGTATCTTATCCAATCGGTAGAACCTGGAACCAGTGCCAGGCGTTTGTTAGAGAGCTATCCAATGACCGCAGTTAATTACTCCAAAGCTGTCGAGGCATTTCAAGAGCGTTTTGGAAATAAAGATTTACTAATAGAAGTGTACGTTAGAGAATTCCTAAAATTGATTGTAGCTAATGTACAGGCGCACGGCAAAGATAAACTTCCCTTATCAGATTTATTCACGAAAGTCGAGGCATATTTAAGATCGTTAGAATCAATGGGTTTAAGTTTAGAAAGCAATTCGGCGTGGCTCTATCCCATGATAGAATCTAGCTTATCGGAAGATGTATTAAAAGCATGGCAGCGATATAATATTTCAATCACATCAAACACTGTTAGTAATAATAATGCATTGTCAACAAAAGCAAATATAGTAAGTTTGATGGAATTTCTGAAACAAGAAGTTGCAAACGAGGAAAGATTCAAATTAGCCAAATCGAGTTTTATAGAGCTGGGCTTTAAAGACAAACCTAAAGAAAAGTTAAGAAAAGCAGAAAGTAAAATACCTACTGCGGCAGGGCTATTTAGCGCAAAAGAACGCCTTTGTTTATTTTGCAGTAAATCTCATGAAAGCAAGGACTGTGTTAGGGCTAGATCTCTTTCCTTTAATGAACGGAAGGCCAAAATTAAGAATAAAAATTGCTGTTTAAAATGTCTTCGTTTTGGTCACCACGCTAAAGTTTGCAAAGTTTTTATTCGTTGCCACGTTTGTTCTAAACCCCATACCGAGTTATTATGCCCTGAAATTTCAATGTGTAAAGAACCAGAAAATACAGCTAAGACCCCAGAAGTTATTCAAAGCACCATAGCAAGTAAGCAGTGTTCTGCTGAAGTAGCCCTTATGACTTTAGAAATAGTTATTAAAGGTCGAATAACAAAGAAAGTACGAGCGTTACTTGATTGTGGGTCGCAAAAGAGCTATATTTTAAAAGGTACAGCTGAAGAGTTAGGTTTACATCCCATTTCTTCTGAAGCTATTGTACACACTTTGTTTGGTGGTACGCAAACAGAAGCTAAATCTCACAATAAATTCCAAGTTGAGTTAAGTTCTTCTGATAGACAGAAACAAACGAAAGAAGTCTTAGAACTTTTGGATCAAGATATAATTTGTAACTATATTCCTCGGATACCAAAAGAATCAGTAATTAAAGAGCTTAAACAAAATAAACTATGGATCACAGATTTAGGAGCAGGAAGTCCAAAAATTGAAATTTTGATTGGAAGCGATTACTACGGACAACTTCTTACAGGTCGAGTAAAACAGTTAAAGAGCGGTCTTACAGCAATAGAGACAAAGTTTGGATGGACACTTTGTGGTCGTTTAGAAAGTACATCACAGTCTTGCCTAAATTATGGAAATATGTTTATCACGAACCTAGCTTTAAAAGATATGAAGATTCCAGAATTATGGAAGTTAGAGACAATTGGTATAACAGATCCCTGTCAAACTTTGTCTAAAGCAGAAGAAGAAGAACTCGCTCATGATAATTTTATAAAAGAAGTTGATAGAAATATAGAAGGTCGCTATATTGTAGGTCTTCCTTGGATTAACGGCAAACGTGAGATTCCCTCAAATAGACACATAGCTGAACGAAGATTGATAAATTCAACAAAGAAATTAAAATCAATGAAAATGTTTGAAGAATATGCTAAAGTTTTCTATGAATGGGAAGAAGAAGGCGTTATAAGTAAAGTACCAGATGAAGCACTCAAGATTCCAGGACATTTTTTACCTCATCATCCCGTCATCAAACCAGATAGTCTTACTACAAGTGTTCGACCAGTTTTTGATGCATCGTGTAAGGTAGGGAGGTCTCCTTCTTTAAATGATTGCCTCTTTAAAGGACCAAACCTCATCGAACAAATTCCTGCAGTGTTAATAAGATTTCGTGAGAAAGCTATTGGGGTAGTAGCCGATATAAGAAGAGCATTTCTTCAAATTGAAGTCAAAGAATCAGATCGGCATTTCTTGCGATTTTTATGGTGGAAGAGTCCTGACGAATTTCAAGTTTATCAACACAATAGAGTAGGTTTTGGAGCAACTTGTAGCCCATTTTTGCTAGGTGCAGTTATAAGATATCATTTGAGTAATGTTGATGAAGAAAACAAACAGATAGCTGAGAAGCTTATGAAATCATACTATATAGATAACTGCGTTACTTCAGTCGACAATGTGCCTGAACTAGAAAATTTTATTTCAAAATCTACAGAAATCATGGCTGATGCGAAAATGGAATTAAGAATGTGGGAATTCGGACCAATTAAAAGTGAAGACAGCAGTTTCCTTAGCGAAAAAAAGATGCTCAGCAAAAATGTAACCACGATAGTTCCGGTTTTAGGGTTGAAGTGGGACACAATGGAAGATAGTTTGAAGATCGCTTATAAATTTAGTGATGAGATAGAAAATCTGTCGAAAAGAAAGATATTAGCTGTAACCCAAGGGATCTTCGATCCAATAGGATTTTTAGCCCCAGCATTGTTGCCAGCCAAACTGATAATTCAAGACGCCTGGTCGACGAAATTAGATTGGGATGCTCCACTTCCAGAAGAAATCCGGAATAATTTTCAAAAATGGTATAGCGAACTCAAGTATTTAAATGACGTGAAGATAAATAGACGTGTAGGATATGGTTGTAAAGAAAAATGGTCTATTCATACATTTTGTGATGCAAGTACCAGAGCTTATGCAACAGCAGTTTTCTTACGTTGTGAAGATAAAGACGCAGTCTTTGTACAACTTTTAGGAGCTAAGTCTCGTCTTGCACCAAAGAAAAATGTAACCATACCACGTTTAGAGCTTCTTGCTTGTATTTTAGGAATAAGGTTGACTAAATTTGTTTTGAAAGCCTTTAATTGTATTTCCATACCAGTAAAGTATTGGACCGACTCTTCGACAGTTCTCGCTTGGATTCGAAGAAATGATCAATGGGGAACGTTTGTAGGCAATAGAGTTAGAGAAATTTGTAAATTTTCCGAATCTCAACAATGGAACTTCGTACCTGGTCATCTCAACCCTGCTGATCTACCTTCTCGCGGATGTAGTCCTAAACAGCTGCTGAAGATGAGATGGTGGGAGGGACCAGAATGGTTGAAGTTATCAGAAGAAAATTGGCCACATTCAGAAACAAGCCCCAACGAAGAATTAGTAATGATGGAAAAGAAGAAAACTTCAGTACCTACTCTTTTATGTTCTAATTCACATGAATTTATGATATATAGTAGAATTTCAAAATTTGGTAGATTTATTAATGTCGTATGTTGGGTGAAGAGATTCATAATGAAGTGCAGAAATCGAAATATATGTTTTCCATCAGAATTGTCAATTGAAGAAAAAGAAGATGCGGAAAGGTCGCTCTGGTCAATAATACAATCTGAAAGTTTTGGTAATACTACTGATGCAATAAAAGGATTAAAGGTTATGAAAGATCAAGAAGGTTTGTTGAGAGTAAAAACAAAGATATTAGAGCGGGATGACGAGTTTTCTTTCAGATATCCAATTTTATTACCATCGAAACATCATGTAGTGAATTGTCTGATTCAAGAATGTCATTTAAAGAATTGTCATGCTGGACTTCAAACAGTTGGATCCATTTTGAGAGAAAAATATTGGATAATTTCTTCTAGACGCATCATTAGAAGTCAATTGTCTAAGTGTTACAAATGCAAAAGATACTCTGCAAAACCATATACTACACCTCCAATCCACCTACCTCTAGATCGAGTCAGAGATTCCAAAGTTTTTGAAGTTGTTGGAGCTGATCTTTTTGGCCCTCTTTTCGTAAAGCAAAGATCCAAAGTTTGGGTTGTACTTTTTACATGTGCAGTATATAGGGTAATACATTTGGAACTTGTAACCAGTCTCTCAACAGAAGGATTCCTTCAGTCACTTCGAAGATTTATATGCAGGAGAGGAAGGCCGACTACTATATACTCTGATATTGGCTCAAATTTTAGAGGAACCAACAACCTTTTAAAATCATTGTATTGGAAGGCAATAGTTTCTTCGAAAGAACTGTTTCCTATTAATTGAAAGAACTGTA
Source organism: Maratus speculifer (assembly GCA_964019185.1). Taxonomy (NCBI): domain Eukaryota; kingdom Metazoa; phylum Arthropoda; class Arachnida; order Araneae; family Salticidae; genus Maratus; species Maratus speculifer. Next base: position 247,420,560 of record OZ025294.1, read on the forward strand.
CCCTATTAGTCATCCAGCCAGCTGCAGCTTGGTGGGGTGGATGGTGAGAAACAGTACATCTAGAAGTGGCAGAGTAGTAAAGAGACTTTTGAAATGACTTTTTCTAAAGTTCTGAACTGACTTTTTCTAGAACTCTGAAATAACTTTTCTAGAACTCTAAATTTTTCATTATAGTTTTATTATTGTTTAGTTATTATCTTTATTTATTTGCATATTTTTTATTTTGAATTAGGGCTTAATTTGATCAAAAGTGATCTTAAGTTTAATTTGGCTTCCGCCTAAATTAAAGGTGGGAGTATGTTAGGAATTGATAAATTAAGTTATCCCAGTTTATTCACAGAAAATCGTTTGCATATTTGCAATTGTGATATTTAATTTATTTATAAGACGCGACTCGTTGCTATGGAAGCGAAGCTGTTTTTTCGTCTGCTTTGCTTTTTATATTTTTTATCTTACGAGATGAGTTAAAAGTTTAGATAAAAAAGTTGGCATCAATTTTTGATGGAATGTAAAAGAATTTTTTTTAGAGAGAATGTTTATATTTTTTGTTTGTCGTGCGTGTCTTGAGTTTTATTGAAGAATTATGTTAATTTTATGAAAAGGCACGCAGAAATGCATAAAGGATCATCTTTCCAGTTTTTAGTATGATGATCAACATTTATCAAGGTAAAAGCATTTATATTTTGTACATATTATACATTTTGTACATAGTATGTAAATAATTTGAATTCAATATTTCTTTATTCTATAATTCTAAGTATGTAATAAAATTTTTAAAAAGAAAATTCAAGAATATTTAGAAGATTTTTGAACCCAAATAAGTTTTGATTGTTTACAGAACAAAATTTTCACCTTATACAAATTTTTGAAAAATCGAAAGGTTTTTCTTGGCTTATTAAAAGCAAAACTACACCTTTATTTAAATTTTGAAGTGATGCATTAAGCAAATAAATGGTCAAATAAGAGTAACAATCAATCATTTAATTATTTATCGCAGAGTTCACACAAAAGTATCCAAGAAGCTATCGATATCGAGAAAGTGATTGTGCAGCAAAACAAGCAACGTTATAAGGAAGAGTTGAAAATATTGCAAGAAAATCAGGTAATTGATTTTAAACTTTTGGATCACCTTCAGTGCATTATCCATGATAGGAATGCTCTCATCGACGAGTCAAGCAAAGATCTCAACTCTAATGAAGAGGTAATTTCTTAAAAGAGATAATTTCTACTCTGTTTGTTTAATTCTTTACTGTATTTTGCGTTGCACGGTGGGTGATTTACTGATTCTAGATGGCCAAAAATCGAATTTTAAAAGTTTATCATAGCGTAATTTATTTTTTGCCTTTTATAGCTCAATAGTTATGACATTGTATCCCACTATTAGTTTTGATATACATATATTTGTATGGGCCTTAGACTAGTGCAAAGTTGGTACTTCTTAGTTAGGAATGAATCAATCAATTTGAGTACAGTTGTTTAATCTGTTACTTGAAGCAGAATAAAATGTACTGTTCCACTATGAACGCTTCCGAACAAAATATGGACTTTATTTTATCGGATTTATGTGCATAAATTTTGTACATATCAGCTGTTACTTCGTATTTAATGTCACAAAAACTCAGTAAAACAAAAAGTTTTTAAAAGTAAAACAAAAGTTTTTTTAAATAAACAAAATGTTATATCATAAACCACGATTAAGCTCAATTTTTGATACAACTAAATAGTTTGAATTATTACCATTTCGTTCCAGTTTAATTTTTCTACTGCTAGGGCTCTCCCATTTTTGGAATTTTTTATAGATTATTAAGTCTAAATAATTTTTTTTTTGTTTTAATTCAGGCACAATTTTTATTTTATCAAAGTAAACAAAATTTAATTTAGTCATATGAATAAACTTTTGCATCATTATGCAAATTTGGTTGAAAATAGTTTATTTATAGAGGAAAATTCAAATGAAAGGCACACGAAGTTTGCCAATCGCGAAATGTTTAAATTTATGACCAAATTTGAAAAAAATTTTGCCAGTTGTATATCAATATCTCAGAATAAATTGATATAAAACATATTACTTGACTGCAACTTTTGGTTGCTTGAAAATTACTCCGCCGTGCCGAGCCAAATATACAATAGAATATACAACATAGCAATTTTCATTAAAGCTTTCGAATGTTTGTGTCGTATTTTAAATTCTAATAGAATTTTAAAAATAGTTTATCCCTTTAGCTTCCATACCCTTAAGAAAGTACAGTTAAAATTATCAACAAAAAAATGTAAAATCAAGTGTTTATTTGATTATGAAACATTTTCAACGCATTCAGACTACTATAATAAAACTTCATTATTTAATAACGTGAAAAACGATATCCAATTAATTATTTATAAAATGCATAACACGGTTAAAAACTCAGTTTCAGCCAAAGTATTAAAAAATAAATGAACATTTCGTACATCCCTGATATGAATTATAGATTTATCATATAATACATAATATGCTAAAAATTTTTAACAGTTAGGGAAAGCATAGCACAATTGAAATTCCCCCTTCATCATTTTCTGTCAATAAACGGGAATGTATACTTCAGTTGTTTTGTACAACCCTGTATTTGATTTATAGATTTTATGCTCACTAAATATTATACAATTTCTATTCAATAAAAAAAAAAGTATTCCACTACTGAAAACGCACCTCTAGCATATATTGTTCACGAACAAAAATATAACTGATTTATTGTCTGTATCCCTGTATATGAAAGGTGAATGTACATTATATTCAATAGTAAGCAACTTATAGCGCACCTCGGAGATATGTATCATTTTAAATACGTTTGAAATAGTGTATCAGAACAAGATACACCATAAATACACATAAATTAATAACATTAATTATTTCTAGTGTCTTTGTAAAAGAACGATAAATGCGATCCATACCGTATTCTATAGTAATCATCTTGTAGTGCACTTAATATACATTTATATAAATTTCGATGTGTTTGAAACTATAAAACATCATAAAAAGCCACTGAAAACGATTTTACCTACAGGCCGTAATGTAATGAAATTCTTTTGAATGTCTCTGTACGAAACCATAGTGAATATCAGTAATATTTTTCAATTTCATGGCGATGTGACGATATTGAGACCAAAAATAATTTTGGCCAGCTAGAATCGGTAAATCACCAACCGTGCATCGTGCATAATGTTATAATTTTTCTTAATGTGCCATGCATTTATTCATGGTTCATCATACGTCTGCAATTAATCATGTATTTAATAGCATCTCATCATGTGCTCCATAAATGCAATATTATTTTTTAATGAATGGAAAATGTACTTTGTACGTACAAATAGTTTTAAAATGGGTTATTAAGAAGAAATAATATTTTCCGAATTTCAAAAAAATGATTCCTGATAATAATTTCTGATAAAACATGGAGCTATTATCAACAATGAAATGAAGGCTTATGTTCCATTAGATATCTGATTAGTATTGTCGAGTTCCCTGAAAGATAAAATTGCTTTAAACTGGGTTGTATATTATTCTGTGATAATGATGTCATTTCCATATTTTTCTATAGATTATGTTTAAGACTGAATCGTAAAAATGGAATGCTTTAGAGAATTCAAATGACTTCATTTTATATAAAAAACGGAGTGTAGTTTAATTCTTAAAACTAAAATATGTTTTGTAGAAGTGCGTCATTTCATCCCAACTGCTTTGAAAATCTTCACAGGTTAAAAATACTCCACTTTAAAAAATAACGTAATCGGAAGCACAAGCTGATAAGATGTAATGTTTTACAAAACTATGGAGTATCTTTATAGAAGATCAGTGACATACATTGTGATTGCTCAGATCGGAAGTCTTTATCCAAAAAATAGTGATGTATATACTAAATAACTTTATTATTCTCGCCTAGAGGAATTCGCTTCGTCGAGTTACACAAGTATGACGAAGCGATCTTGGCAGTAATTCAAGGTTTAAAATAATGTCAGGTTAACCCAAGTTTTTGTTCAAAATTCTCTTGATTACTAAGATCTTATTGTTATTTTTTAAGACATTCTATTACGATTTTATTTTAAAAAAAAAGATTAATTTTTTGTAATTTTATATGATCTATAAATTTAAAATACAAGGCTGTTTTTTATTGTCACCTATCTGTACTTAGCTTTCTACTGAACCAATTTTACTAATAATATTTTAAGTTGAAGTTGTTCATTTATCGATGTACCCACTCTAGCCGTTTTTTTAAATATCCCCATTTTTATATTTTAATTTTACAAATATTTATTAAATTTTTTCAAAATGGCAGTAGTTAGATAACTTTCATTATTGCAGAATTGAGAGAATAATAATGTTTATTTGTCTTTATCCATTTTCTGATAAAAATTAAAATAATAATAATATATTTTTTCTTATTTCTATGATTTAAATTTCTTTGCATAGGGTTTTAAAGCCTAAAAATTCTATTAGAGACATGCTGCGCTAAAATACTTTTGAACCGAAAATTACATACTGCTTTTGAAAACAAGCATCTTTCCTTATGAAATTTCCATATTTGTTCCCTTTTGTATATGTACTGATGCTAATTTTAAGGCATTAGGCAAAATGCTTAAGTAAGTAAAAGTGACGTCATAGTTAAAAGAGAATGATCATTAGATAATACTAAACATTTTAGCACAAATTATATCTAAAAGCAGAAATAACGGCCATTTTTGCTCTTCGCTACTGAGATTAGTATCTGAAATTAAGAGTGCGACATTAGGTACACATGCAAAAATATTGCTGACAATAGTGACTTCAAGTTTTGAGTTAAAATCAGGCCCGGACTGGCCAGGTCGGCTGGTCGGCGATCGCCGAGGGCCCCCGGCCCAAAGGGGCCCCGAAAGTGCAACTCAAAAAAGGAATATACGATTTTATAATTACTACCTACACTGTAAAAAAAAAAATCAAGAGGCTACTAAAAATTTTTTAGTAAATTTGTATTCCACAGAATTTTTTAGAAACCATTACAAACTTTTTTTTTACAAGTGAAACAAGCATTTCTTTTGTAAACTGAACAAAAGAATTTTTTGTGTAACTAACTTAAAAATTTTTAGTATGAGCCACCAAGCAAATTTTAGTAATAGCTCCAAAATTATTTTTAATAACCATTACGTGCGCCCGAAGGGCAGGAGGTTCCTTCGAGCTGCATCCAGACTTCTGAAGCGGAAGATTTTCGGCGAAACTGCAATAGATGGCAGCACCAAACATTGCTAACTGCTCCGACAGGATTTTCATAATCCCTTTACTAACGAGTACTTACTCTACATTAGAGGTCTGCACGGGCCGGGTCGGCGGAATCGTTTCGAATTTTCTAACGGGCCGGGCCGGGCCGACAAACAACATAAACGGGCCGGTCCGGCAAAAAAATTGAACGGGCCAGACGGGCCGGGCCGGGCCGATAAAAAAAATTTTCGGGCCTACCGGCCCGTTCTGAAGATTTAAGCAGAAACGATAAAATATGAGCTATTTTCAACGAAAATGGTTTTAACGAGAATAAGTATAAATGTGGCCATACTAGTTTGACAGTGTCAATATAAAAATGCACAGTGTATCGGCATCGGAGAATTACATTATGTGTAACCCGTTTTAAAAATTTTTAACTGACTCATGCCGATCCGAGATCACGCTTGCATTATTTTTCTACATATAGACTGGCCGGAGCGGTACTAGACTTAATTATTGGCAGAAAACATGATTTGTAAAATTAGTAACAGCGATAAGGAACTTATGTTAGCTTAGTCTTCGGATATATACTTCTTGATGATTTTTAAATTCATTTTTCAATAATGCGAAAGTTTGACACATTTTCTGATTAATTTTAAATTGTAAAAGTACAAAAGTGATAAGCCTAACTATTGAAGGGATTTGGAATCGAATAGCGTTTTTCATTTTTGGTAAATAAAATACTTGTATAACCTTGTTGAGATATAATAGTTTCTCAAATGATTGCAGGTTTTTCTCCCTTGCCTTGCTATTGCTTCCGGAAATTCTATTCAAAACGCTAATTATGACAGTATTTTATTTGTTTGCAGTATTCTTAAATTGCTTTTATCAAAAAGTGGATAACGCTATTCGATTATATAGTTTCTGAATAAAAATATCTGCTAATCTTATGCGTTTCTGAGAAAAAAAAATGAATTTAGAAATGTATCAGAAAGGAGCTTCTTTGAATTCAAGAATGAATTTGGAATTGAAATCTATAATAAAATGATATAGAAATATATTTATAAATCTTTTATTAAACAGCTTCAAAATTAACGATGTTTTTAGCTTTCTTTCTTTCTTCTTTTATTCTAAGCCATATTAAATTTTTAATGAATCTTTATTCGAATGTTGAAAGCCTAAGAATCTAAGTAATCATTAATGTTGTTAATGTGTATTTGCTGTAAAATATACTGTAAAATCATTACATAGATATGTACGCAGTATTCTTTAAAGGAATGTTAGTTATTTGATAAAAATCGGAATTTTTCAGAAATCGTAGAAATTGTAACGGGCCAAAACGGGCCGGGCCGGGCCTGTTTTCGCTGATTTTTGTACGGGCCGGGCCGGGCCTAAAATATAAAAATTTAAGCGAGCCGGGCCCGGGCCGAAATAACTTTCCTACGGGCCGGGCCTGGAAATTCCGGCCCGTGCAGACCTCTACTCTACATACATTCGGGGCGTATTTGGCGGTGGCCAGTATCGAACCCGGGACCTTTTACTCTGGAGTCCGTTACTATAATCACTATGCTATCAAGGCCACACCAAGTGAGTTTTAGTAATAGTTATTAAAAATATAAAACTATTAACTCTCTTCGTTGCTAACTTTTTAGGTGCGTTCGTAATTATATAATACGTAGCACCTATAGTTGTCGTTCAGTCCGTCCGTCTGTCCGTCCGTCTGTCCGTCCGTCCGTCTGTCCGTCCGTCTGTCCGCATATAACAACGCAAAAACTACCCAACCGAATCGTTTGAAATTTAAAATACATAAATATTAGATATTTTTGTCGAGTCATTTCAAATTTTATGAGAATCGGATGGATAGATCAATTACAGGGACGATCAAAAGTATTCCATTACATTACGGTCAATGGGGAAAAAAGTTTCAAATGCATTTTAATCGTTTGAAATTTAAAATACGCAATTATTACATAATTCTGTCGTGTTATTTCAAATTTTTTGATAATCGTGTGCATAGATCAATTACAGGGGCAATCAAAAGTATTCAATTACATTATGGTCAATGGGGAAAAAGTTTCAAATATATTCTATACGTTTGAAATTTAAAATACATAATTATTACATAATTTTTTCGAGTTATTTCAAATTTTATGAAACTCGGACGAATAGATCAATTACAGGGACAATCAAAAGTATTCCATTACATTACAGTCAATGGGAAAAAATGTTTCAAATGCATTTTAATCGTTTGAAATTTAAAATACGCAATTATTACATAATTCTGTCGAGTTATTTCAAATTTTTTGATTATCGTGTGCATAGATCAATTACAGGGACAATCAAAAGTATTCAATTACATTATGGTCAATGGGGAAAAAGTTTCAAATATATTCTATACGTTTGAAATTTAAAATACATAATTATTGCATAATATTTTCGAGTTATTACAAATTTTATGAAAATCGGATGCATAGATCAATTACAGGGACAATCAAAAGTATTCCATTACATTACGGTCAATGGGGAAAAATGTTTCAAATGCATTTTAATCGTGTTACACTCATGCGAACTTAATAAAATTTATATGCAACTATAAAGTACATATTATAATATACATCTTACATAATTTGTGGTGCAAAGAACATTTGTTATTGATTTACAAGGCCACACAAAAGTATTCCATTACATAATGGTATAGGGAGAACATTGTTTGATGAGCGTTTTAATTGTAGTTCACTATTTACAATGTTATGAGATTGATATATGAACGTAATATTTTTAAAACTTCGTTATCGTTCGAACGCACCTAATTTGCTACGCTTCACGTGCAATTTCCAACTTGTTTCTATTAATTCTTACAGATTTTCTTGTAACCGACTAAAATTACTAAAAATTTTTTAGTAATTACAAGGATCACTAAAGTTTTTTTTAGTAGATCGACCCTTTTTTTTTACAGTGTACATAAGAAAAAAATGAAGTATTTTTCAATAATAATATGCGTTTACAATAAATTTTAAACAATTGATAGTTTTTTCATGGTAACTTGTATAGTTTCGTCGTGTCATGTCGTTGGACAGACGGAATAGGGCTGCTGACTGATACATCGCTTTTTCTGCAGTACACATAGAATCAGATTCAGAGTGCATCGCGACGCTCACTTGCCAATCTCGTATAGTATGGTTGTAACTTGTGCAATTTCACGTACAACTGCTTCAGGTCAACATGAAGCAGTTGTACGAAAACGGCAATACGACAAAGAAAGAAAAAAAATGAGAAAATTTTTAAACATTGAAAAATGTTTAAAACTTTTAATACTTGGTTAAGTAGTCAGGACGACCCGATTCCACTCAATTTGCTCAAAAAAATTAGTTTTCCTTAACATACAATTATGATTCTTTTAAAGAATATTACATACACATTTATGAAATATTTTATATTTTAAAACTATACTTTAAATTACAATATTTTCTCACTATAGAAAATACACGATAATAACATTAATGATTACTTAGAAGCCTAATGTTTTAACATTCAAATAAAGATTCATTATAAAATTTATGTAGTTTAGATTTAAAGAAAAAAAAAAAAAAGACGGTAAAAACATGATTAACTTTTGAAGATGTATTATAAAAAATATATGCGAAAATATTTCTCTGTCATTTATTAGAATTTTTTTCAAGTCCAAAGGAGTAAGTTCCTGACACATTTCTAAATTCATTTTCTTCAGAAATACATAAGTTTTGCTGTTTTTTTCTTATTCAGAACCTATGTAATCGAATGGTGTCTTCCATTTTTTGATAAAGACATTATATTTTTTAGAAATAAAGAAGTGGACTGAAAACCACCCTAAGTTATACTTCCAAAGATTCCATTAACAGAAGTTTATTATCGCTATTAATATTTTTTTAAAACATAGTAACTGCCCTACACATTCTGAGAACATTTAAGTCCAGTTCTGGCCCGACTCTACTTCGTAGAAAAAAAGTGCTAAACCTGATCACGGCCTTAGGTATGAGTCTGTTGAAAAAATTAAACCCTGCCTCTGATACCACATAACTGGCCGATGCCCTCGTTTTTGTTTGGGTGGTGTCAAACTAGCATCGGCTCGTGACGCACATTTATACTCATTCTCGCGAAAGTCACTCACTGAAAGCGGATCATATTTTATCGTCTTGGTTTAAGTTTTTATATCGAATTGGCATGTTCCCTATTTTTTTAATCATTTCAGCACTTCCGCTAAATTTCTTTGCCTGACCGGCCCGCAGACCGGGCTGGATACGGGTCTCGGGCCGAACCCGGACTCATGCAAACCTTTAAAACAAATAATAGGTTCAATGTTTGGTAATATTTTAAAAGACCCATATGATATAGCATAATATTCAGCATAATGGTAGGTAGTACTCCAGATATAGCTGTTACAAGTGGGCAATTTGCGTTAGCTATGGCCCCACTAGTGGCCTAAAAGTTCTGACCTCCAAACTGGTAGACGGTAGGTGCTGGCTTCGAACCCAATCGCGACCGTCAGCCTAACCGTTCGGAGTTTTCCGTGGTTTTCTTTGAATCTTGCATTTCCTTGCGTAAATACCTGTTAGGTTCCCTTAGAAAGACCCCGAAGGAGGGCACCCCTCCCCTCCCCTTAGGTCCTATATCCCACGTATAGTTAATTGGCTAGCATAAAACACAAAAAAAAAAAAAAGCGTCAGCTATCTCCTTCAAAGAAAAGTATGTGAAAGACTTTTAGGAAAACAGATTCGCTAGTTAGCAGAAGATTCACAGTTCGAACCGTGATGCTGGAATTTAAAGTTTTCATACTAACTAAGAAACTGCAAGAAGTGTAAGTCACCGATTTTAACGAAAGTGGTATCGTTGGAAAGATCTCATTATGAGGAGTAAAAAACTCAATGGAAGTACCCGTCGGAAACTAGTCGTTTTTGAGATATTTGACAATTTATGTAACTTAGCTAGTGCATACTTACTGGGGAATTGCAAAAAAATTAGTTTAGATTTTGATAAAAGTAGTATTGTTGGAAAGATCTTATAGTGAGGAGTAAAAAATCCAAAAGAACTACCCATCGTAAATGAGCCGTTTTCGAGATATCCGATAATTTAAGCCACGTAGCTAATACATACTGGGCTACTGCACACCTAACAGAGGACCGCAAAAAATATATTTCTCGATTTTGACGAAAATGATGTCGTTGGAACGAAATCATTTTGAGAAGTATAAAACTCAATGAAGCTACCCTTAAGAAATGAGTCGTTTTCGAGATATCCGACAATTTATGTAACTTAATGCAGTTTCCCAGTAAGTGTGCATTAGCTACGCGATACAAATTGTCGGATATCTTGAAAACGTTTTATTTCCGATCGGTGATTCCATTGAGTTTTTTAATCCTCCCGATATTATCTTTTTAGTGATTACCGCTTTTGTTAAAATCGAGACCAAAATTTTTTGCGGTTTCCCAGTAAGTGTTCTATAACTACGTTACATAAATTCTCGGATATCTCGAAAACGGCTCATTTCCGACGAGTAGTATCATGGAGCTTTTTACTCCTCACAATGAGATCTTTCCAATGATACCACTTTTGTCAAAATCGGTGACTTGCACTTCTTGCAGTTCTCTAGTAAGTTAGAATTTTAATAAAAAAAATCGTACTTTTTTGCCGTTTTAAGGGTTTATATTATTTTTTATCACTAATACATACATACACACACACACACATATTATATATATATATATATATATATATATATATATATATATATTACAATTTTCTTTCTATTTTAAAAACGAGCAGTTTATTAATGATTCAACATTTTAAATTTCGTTTAAACATTTTTTTTTTCGTTTTTAAAAATTTAAAAATTTATTTATATTTCCACTATTTTTCTTTTTATTTCGCGCTTTTAAAGAATTTTGAATTTTATTTAAATAATTTAATTTGAACATTTTTAATTTAATTAAAAGAAATAACTTCCTTTTACTTTAAATTTATTATTGCTACCATCTATGTAAGGATTTAATAATTATAAATTAACAATTTGGATTTATTAATTAAAGGATAAGTTGTTTTGAAAGATATATTAAAGGAAATACTCTGAGCGATCTGCGATCACACGTACCCACATTTTTTTATTACTGTTATGTCACTTTTAATATTACTTAGGTATCACAGTAGGATTTAGATTATTATGACTTCGACACAGTCATTTGATTGCCGAAAACTAAAAATATACCTCACGCTCATTTTTAAGTAATAACCACTTAAAATGAATAATTCTTTTTTTTTTTTTTTTTTCTAGCATGGTATTAGTTAGGTATGGTGTATAAAAGTAATATAAATATATATTGTGAAAGTAAGTTAACAACATTACAAAATCCTTACATTTTACTTAATTATTTTCCAAGTAACAAAATAGCCTAATTGTGTTTTTTTTTTTTTTTTTTTTTTTTTTTCCATCCAAACCTAAATTTAAAAATAAAATGTAATATTCTGTTTTCGCTAAGGGGCCCCTTCTCAGTCTCTAGCCGAGGGCCCCCAAGGGAGCCAGTCCGGGCCTGGTTAAAATTATTTCAAAAAAATTAAATTAAATGTCATTTTTTTAAAGCATGGTGAATACGGAAATGAGGAGAGCATATGTAAATTTTGAGAAATTTAAATTGATATAGGGTTCAGATTTCACGGGAAAAAAATCTATGATCGTGTCAAAGTGGAATAAATTTTGTTTCTTTCATTAGGGAATATCAAGCACAAGAGCCTCAATTGACAACTTCATAATAATAACAGAATTTTGTTATATTTTACTGAATGCACATATGATTATCGCATATTTATGTCATAATAATTTGGATAACCGAGTTTTATAGAAATAGTATTTCGTTAATTTTACGTTAAAATAATATTTGTTTCAGAGTTAGAGTAGTCAATATAAGATGCATTTTTTATCATAACTTATTTTTGTAGGTTTATTATAAATCAATGAAACAGTTCCCTCTTGAACTTTTTCTTTAGTCGAAATTTGACGGGTTCCACCTTGTTATGGTAAAAGTTAAAAATTATGATTAAAGGCTTTTTTTCTCATGATTGCTTTACAAATAATCACTAATATTTTGTTATTTACAGGGTGAAAGTGAACAGAAGAAATCTAAGAGATTGAAGAAAATGATTACAAAAGATCAAGAACCAAGTGATTCAACGGATAAAAAGTAATTATTTTAATTATTACAAATTTCATGTATTATATAAATTTTATCATCCTTTTTATCATACCCCCTTTTGTTTTATCATCGTGCTTTGTATATATGCAACATACCTCAAAATCAGTGTTAGTTATACAGTACGCTTTAAAGGGCGAATTTATTTATTGCCACTATGTCTCAACACATCAGATATTGTAATTTGTTCATAAAACTCTCAACAGACGACGATATTGGGGTAATTTTTCATACCGAAGTTTTATTTATCATTTGAGCAGTTTTGCATCGTTATTGCTAAAATGAATTTCGTAAATTTTGAAAAATTGAAAGGGTTGGAGACACCCCAAATTAGATTTTTTACAAAACCTATTTCGTATATTTTACACTTTTATTTAGAAAATAAACAATACTTATGAAAAGTATGTAGTTTTCTAATACAAAACTGTTAGGAGTGTGAACTGTGTGTGAAAAACCGTGCGAGTATCTTTCAGTTAAATTTTTTTTCATTTTTTGTGTTCTAATTTTTTAAAAGTTTTTCTACATTCATAAAATTATGTATTATAACATACATCCGTATATACACAATAGCACTAACAATCCATGAAGGATTTTGAACTCCCTTAATATACCTCGCCAGATCTTTTGATCTCTGGCTTTTAATTTATAATTTGCAATTTGGTTTTGCGTTCGGTCTTTCTCTACCTCTTCTATCCATCTCGTCTTGAATCTACCAAGATTCCTTTTAACTATTAATTTTCCATTACATATCTTTATGCTTCTCTTATACCTCATACCTCATTTTGATTAAATGGCGTAATCAATGCATCTTTCTTGTTTTGATAGTATTTATAATGTCTTTCTCGTCACATAGCTGTTCAATCTCTGTATTTGATCTGATATGCCATGTATTGCCTACCTTAATTGGTTCAAAAATATGTCTTAAGATCTTCCTTTCCCAAAAGTAATAAGTGACTTTTCATCTCTTTGTGTAGTGGTCCAAGTTTTACTATCATATATCATTATTGATTTCATAATAGTTTTATACATTTTAAGTTTAGGATGTATTCTGACATGTAAGTAATTATTTTTCAAATCGGAGTTCTGGAATCACAAAGTGTTAACTATTGGTCAACGATAAGAAGGGATACTCTATATGTATTATCTTTAATATTAAACTAGCATATGTATCAAGTCCGAAATTATCTTAGCAATCTAACATGTTAATTGCCAATCACGCGTGATGCGAGTTCTCACCGAACGATCGATTACGCGTTATCACGTGAACGTCGCTATATCATAAGTCTCTAAATGGAATAGTATAGCGGCCAAAGTGCAACGGCGCTTAATATTTATATTGGCCACTAAAGAAGGGATCAATTTTCGTGCAGCTGATGATGGCCGCCAGTCATTGTCTGCTGCTTACAGTGTTCAGTACAGGCGACGACTTGAGAATTTTAGTTGTTTGTACAGACTTCTCATCTGTGGGTTATTTGTTGATTGTGCTGGGAGTTTGGTTTTTATTTATTTTGAGTGTTGGTTTCTCATTTTTAGGTGCGTTCGTAATGAAGTAAATACGTAGCACCTATAGTTGTCGTTCAGTCTTTCCGTCTGTCAGTCCGCCCGCCTGTTTGCCCGTCCGTTTGTCCGTCTGTCCGTGCGTCTGTCCGCAGACGTTCGCTATAAAAAGATAAAGTAGCATTAAATACAATAGGAAAACGGCGGGACCAAAATTTTCGTTTGTTATATCCGGGAGTTCGTTATAAACCGGGTTCGCTATAAAAGGGTTCGACTGTATAATATACATTCTGCACAATCTGTAGTGTAAAGAACATTTGTTATTGTTTTACAAGGCCACAGAAAATTATTTCATTATATAATGGCATAGGGAGAACATTGTTTGGTGCGCGTTTTAATTATAATTAACTATTTAACGTTTTATGAGATTGATATACGTTGCTGCGGAATACTACAAGTTATTTCCTGTATAGAAGAAGCAGATAGTATTTACAGGGACACACAAAAGATTTTGGCTACTATACTGTATTCGAAATACTGTCTACTATAACAGTAAGATCTGAATATTTTTAGAACTTCCTTATCGTACGAACGCACCTTATTTGCTACGCTTCACGTGCAATTTCCGACTTGTTTTTTAATATGACTGACGAACCAGGAACCTCGAAAACACTGAGTGCAATGCCGTGTCGTGAAAAAAAAAAAAAAAAAGGTCTAAAATGTACAGAAGTGGAAGAGTTATTACTGGATTCGGACGAAGATTTTTATGCAGAGAGTGATATCGATAATATAAACTATGAATTTGTTGATAGTGAAAGTGTCTCGAAATCTCAAGAACTAAATAAATAAAAAAAAAAAAATCGGTTACCAAACAAAATTCCAATTTTTAGATTGGCAATAAACGTATTAATAATTGTGTTAGTTATATTAAATAAAATCTGGTTTTTTTTACAATCTGGGGCATTTTTGTAGTTTAAGTCGAGAGAAAAAACTGCTTTCGTGAGTTTTTCATTTACAACAATAATAAAGATTACTTCTCCTAGATCTGAAGAAGGCACAGCTGATGGTCTCGGTGAAAATCCTGCGGGTGATACAAATAAATCTGAATCAGATCGGGAGACGCTAAAGCTGAAACTCGAATGTGCGAAATATAAAGCTCTTTGTGAAGCAGCCAAAATGGAAGGAGATCGTCTATCACATCTTATAGCCAATCAAGACAAGAAGTAAGTTGTATTGTTGTAATATTTTAAGAACATTTTTTTTAAGCCTTTAATAAAGATGTCTAGGAGAAAATCTATGCTTTACAAACATGATTCCTACGTCTGATCAGTTCCACCTTAGGCAGTCAAAATAGCTGTCAAATGTTTCTTCTTTCAATTTCAGAAACATAAAATAGTCACTGGATGCCAAATATTGGCTGCTATTTTTTTTGGGAGGGGGGGTAAGGGAAAGGACCTTCCCCCTAATCTCCTTCTCCATCCCAGTTGAGTTTTCGCAGCAATCCTTGAGTTTTGCGAGTAGTGTGGGATCGGTAACGCCATGCATGAGGATGACACCGTTACTTCACAAATCACATGCCAGTAACTTAATTTGTGTATTGCGTTGGTGACTTTATGTAATCTTGTCGAAGTGGCATGAGCGAAGTCACTTTTTTAAACATCTTGTCATTTCAAATGCTCTGACGGTTTTCTAAACTTATGAATAGATTTGGTGATTATGTAGAAAAATCATTGACAACCATGTTTTAATTCCCTTTTGCATTTTCTGTCTATCGTTAATAAATAATTTTTTATTACTTTTGTAGTTAAAAAAAAAAATCCATATTCGTATATAGCTAAGAGGATAGAGTAACTTATTCTGTTCGCTTAGATGTAAAGTTAGTACATAACTGCAGCTATTTAATTAACATATCAGTGTTTCAATAATCCTGAAAATCAGACTCTCGAAGCTACATTGGACATTTGAGCAGCTTTAAGAAATGATGGTACGGGTCTCATTCCCGCACACATTTTAGAATCCAGGACCCCACTATCACACACGAAATATAACAAGAAAAAAAATCATGCGTCTAGAATAGATTATGAAGTACTTTCCAACACTTTCAAAATAATCTTACAAAACTACACCGTTTAAAAAATTAAAATATTACGTCTCATTTTACAATACTAAAGTGTATAACGCATTTCAAAGCGAATTTCAGCTGTTCCTATCTACAATCGGAAAACTATCCGAATATTTTAGCAGCTCTGTATATAATAAAGAGATTTGTATCTATTAAGAACATGCATTCCAAAATTTAGTTCATTTAAGAAATACATATATTTCAGTTGAAAATTCCCTTTCAGCAATTTCCTCTAATAAGAAGAATGGTATCCGAATACTTTTGTGCAGCCCTGTATAGGATGTATAGAATTTATGTATAAAGAGTAATATGCAGAAAAACTAATTAAATTTAAAGGCGCATACCGAATTTTAAAACGTACTCTCCAGCAATTATTACGCAAAGACAGTGCTGTAACCGTTTTTTTTGTGTGTGTGTCCTGTAAATTAATAAAAAATGCTACGAATGCAATGTCGCAGTGAAAATCAGTGATTTATATAAGTTTCAATAAATATGAAGTAGCGTAATGCCATTGAAATATTCTCCAAATGATTTTTTCCCACATACCATAAGGTAATCGAATTCTTTTGAATGTCCTTGTAAATGAGCCATTAATCGTACATTTTTCATATTCAATACAAAACATGCTTTGGTGACCCTAAATAAGCTTTATCAATCGCATGAAAATCAAAGTATATTTACCAGAGTTAGAGCGTGGACAGACGGATAGACTAGCCGAATGCACAAGCACTTTGAACTTCGTTGGAAAGGGCTAAAAATATACTCCTTCACTAGAGTGCCGTTATGAAAAAGCAACCCTACACTGTGCCACACCTTAAACCAATATTTTTACGGAAATCCTTTATTTTTTTCTTTTCTTAACCCCCCCCCCCTCCTCTCTCTCTCTATTTTTTTTTAAAATACACAAATAAGATTGTTACAAATCATTGAAGTATTTGTTGACAGCAATCTTTATAATTTCTTTCAAGGATGAACGAAATTGCCGTGCAGGTTGTGGAGACCGGTAGGATAGTGATGCAGAAAAACGCCGAAAAGAAAGAACTTCTGGAAAAAGTCAACAAGTTGCAGAAATCTATATCCGCGAAACGCAGGAGAGGAAAATTTATTGGCCAGACCAAAAGCAGAACAGAAGAATTGAGAATCAAGTAAGTTTCATTTTCTTGCTAAATATCAGTAACTTCATAGACCAAGTTCTATTTTTTTTTTCGATCTACTTTTAAAGATTTAAAGGTTTTTGCAACCACCTAATAAGTAGGTAGAGTAAAATCTGTTAAAGCAGAATCAGAAGGGATTGGTGAAAAAACCTATTTGAGACAGAATCCTCAATGGGATACTTCATTCACACGAAAACATCCGCTCGATAATGTTAATGTTATGGACAAAAAAAAAAAAAAAATAAATAAAAAAAAAAAAAAAAATAAAAAAAAATAAAAAAAATAAAAAAAATCTATCGTATTTCAATATTTTATTTTTATTTTATTTTAGTAATTTACAAATTTACTGGTCGAAAATGAATCTATTCGTCTACATTCCCAAAGCTTCTTTACTATTGCTGAAAAGTTTACTAATTGTCAAAACAAATACATTCATTTTGTAACAAGGCATTCGTAAAGTCTTTAGTTCCTGTAATTCTATTCGAGAAGTGAAGAGTGGTACCTTATTAAATGCATCTGTTCGAAGAATTACACATTTTGCAATATTCTTATGTGCGTGTGTATTGAAGTTGAGGTGTAGGGTGAGAAGGAAAGAAGTTGCTGTGTGTGCGTGCAATTCTTGGAAGTAATTTTTATAGGATGATAGCTATTATGTAACATCAAACTTACAGTTTTAAAAACATTGCCGCTTTTGTGAGAAATATTCTAAATGGACAAGTGCGCAATATAAGCCAAGGCTTTACAAATTAACCCTTTTGCGACGGGGGCATTTTATGAAATTTTTAATGTTTTGTCACCGGTTTTTAAAAACAGAAATTTGTGCCTTATTAAATCGAGAAAACGCTCCGATTAAATAAGGCAAATTTTACTGTAAAATTTTACTGGTGGGATAAACAAGGATTCTTAAGCCTTCTTGTGGCGCGCATACGTGTCGCTCGTCCCCAAGAAGTTAAGAAATTTGGTAACTTCTAGATATGGAAGCAGCAGCACAGACAATCACCTCATCGAGTTCACGGACATTTCAGAATTAGTTTAAACTCGATTCACATATTAAAATGCAATCAGCCTGCTAAGTCATATCTTGGTGGAAATTACCTGAAAATCCTGGAAAACTTACGAATCAACAGCTAAAATTAGCTGTTGATTCGTAAGTTTTCCATTGCTCATTCCTGCTCCTAATCCTCCATTTTTTATACCTTTGGATGTAAAAAAACAAAATGACAAACCTACTAGTCAATCTTTAAAATCGGGTTATCGGGTGTTTTCCTCCAAGATAAGACTTGACAGATCGATTGCGTTTTAATATGCGAATCGAGTTTTAAAAAAATTCTTGAATTTCAGCCGTGAATTTGATGAGGTCATTGTTTGTGCTGCCGCTTCCCGGTCTGTTCTGTTTAATGCATTATTATCTACACTGAAAAAAATGACATGCTCAAAAATGAGTAAGTCGATGTACTTATATCGATTTGAGCATGCTTGGATTAAAAGTGAACACATTGCTTTCTCAATTTTGAAACATCATATGTTATCAAATACAAACAAACGATAATTTTGTACCCTGTATACGTTTATTTCATGCACGACGGCATAAAAGATGTTTATTGATGTAAATATTAAATTATGCACAGTATTTTAAAATAATTTAAAAGTGCTTGCAAATAATGGTCTTGTCATAAAAATATTAGATTTGGCTATTTTTCTAAATAAATAATCAATTAAACGTTTATTGTTAATAATTTGAGCATGAAATAAATGCCAGTATATTTTTACTTTAATTTGTAAGTTCACGGGGGCAGTTCATAGCGATTTATATTTGAACACAACCATGGAATCACAAATGAGAACATGCGTGTTTCTCGGTTTTGAGTACATTTGGATTCGAGCTATTTTAAGTATGTGAAGTACTTAAGACTGAGTACTTTTTATTCAATTTTGGGAACCCATTTTTTTTTCAATGTAGGCTGTTGTATTATTAGGTAAATAAATATCAAAGGTAAAATATATCAAAATAAATATCAAAGTCCTTGATTTGTAACATAATTCTTCTTTTTTGAATTCTTCTTTTAGGTGTGATGCGCAGAAGGAAGAAAATGACTTTTTGCGAAATTTTCTACGATCTGCAGTGTGTTCCAAAGCTAAAGATTTACAGCAATTAAAGGTATTCATAGCTGACAATAAGCACTTCTTTGACGCAAGCTTAAAAGAAATTAAAGAACTCATCGAGTCAGAATCTAAACATGAAACTACGACTGACTCGACAGATGAACTTAACAACTGAACATTCCATCAAAAATTCCTTTTCGCTAGACACGTTTTTATGAATTTGATATGCAGATTTTTACTGTATCAAATTATTATTAATAAAATTATTTTTTTACACTTACATTAAAATGTATTCCCTTTTTAAAACAACTTGGATTTATTTATTTATTTATTGAGCACATACATCTGACTTGTGTGCCCGACATGAAAGCCTGCTTATAAGTCATCGTATTTATGCAGGGACAAGATAACACAAGGGAATTTTACAATACGATGTAAATACTGCTGGGAGCTCCACACACACACAGTGAGTGCAAATAAAGCCAATGGGATCGAACCCACAATCTCCTATGCTCAACTTGGATTTACTGAGCGGCATTTGAATGGGCAATATTTGTGCGCGTTCTCTTTCTGTCTATTCTGTTAAAAACTTGAAACTTTTGCTGCATCGTCACTCCACCGCTTTTATAGAATATCGCTAGTTGACCAACGAGAATGCACCATAGTGAAGCAATCATTTTCTATAAAAGCGGTGGAGTGACGATGCAGCAAAAGTTTCAAAATTTAACACAGTGCAGTTGTTTTTCTTGCCAAAATTATGAGGAGGGCAAACTGAAGCCCAGTTTCTGATCAAGTAATCGATATCAGAACCTCGAATCATGGGTTCGGGTGAGTTGATTCTATTTTTTTTTTGTTGTTGTTGTTGAAGGCGGTTATTGGATGTATTTCTATTTTTGAGAATCAGTTTCAAACAGCTAGGCTTTAACAAAAGAAAGTCTAGAATATGTTTTTAGATGAAAAACCATACAGGACATTATGTATTAAATAACGAATTAACGTATTAAGCAGCAACAACAACGACAACAAATTCATATGTGAAAAGGTTGGATAAGTTGTCTATACACGATTAAATATATTTATATTTTTAATTTTAAATATTGATCTTTCAAATTTGTCTTACCTTTAAAATTTCCAAGAATTTATTTAAATGTACACGTAATAGCGTAGCAGTGTGAAATACGTAAATCAAATTTTTGTTACTTTTGTGATGCATCGAACAATAACAAGTCAGAAATTGCATGTTAAACGTGGCAAATGGGGTACATTCGTACAATAACTTGTTTTAAATATTCAGATCTTGGTGCAATAGTATTTGCACTCTTATGAAAAAAAGCATTAATACAAAATTTATTATGATTGCAAAAATAATAGGGTTTGAACGGACCAGATGACAATTACAGCTCTTTAAGACCTAACCCGCACGATCGTGCGGGTTCGACATTCCTTTAAATTTTTTCTTCTCAGTCATATGTAATGAAAACCCGAATCGGAGAATCGTTCTGGTTTGCAGAAAGTGCAAAGTATAATTTTTTATCAACAGATAGCCAGGGGCGTATTTAAGTAGAATTCATTAGGGGGGCGTAAATGACGATTTTGCCGACTAACTTAAAATATATAACTTAAAATAGATATGTTTATATCTTTAAAAGTATGTTTCTTTATTTGTATATATGCATCTACCGGATGTCCTAAAATTGACTGACTGATTTTAAAACTCAGTAACTTGCAAATTGTGGAAGCTGTAAAATTAAATTCCTACAAGAGTGTTATGTAAGAATGTAAGATAGCCGAAATTTTTTACCGCGATTCTCGATTTTAATTTAAAATAACGGGGATAGATGGTACTGTTAGCAACAGGCGCTAAATCTGAGCCCTTTTGGCCTCTTTTCTCAATTCTGGTGTGAAAGAAAAAGATTAAATATACTTCTAATAACAAAATTACATTGGCAACTGACAGTCACTTCATATATTTAATCTCCTTTTGTCGCAACAAGACTGAGAGTGAAGAGAAACAAAATATCGGCCCTCAATTTAGCACCCATTGCTAGCAATGTTATTTATTTCTTCTATTTTAAACTTAAGTCGAGAAACGCTGTAAAAAACACTCCTCACATCTTACCTAACCCTTCTGCAACTATTTTTTAAATAGCTGCGACCATTTGTAAGTTATTGAATTTTTAAATCAGTTAATTCATTTTAAGACACCCTGTATGTTCTATATAAAATTCAACATTATTAACCCACCGAGATTAACTCATTACTGCCTATCGTCCCTTTTTAGGGACAGTTGCAAAAAAGACAAAAAAGCACTTTTCATACCAGTAAATAGAAAGATATATAAGTACTATTTTTTTAAGAGACCTCAATAAATTAAGATCAAAGTTATTCTCCTTTTAAAAGTGTGGGAAACCCAAAAATTTCATTTTTATTGAAGAAAATAATTTGGGCATTAATGGGTTAAATTTTTCACTTTAAAACATCGAATATTTTACACTTATTGAGGAGACTATAAGATAGATTTAAAGATGGACATTCTATACTACCCCTTACGTTATATTGCTATAAATATTCCAGTTA
The DNA here is from genome assembly GCA_964019185.1 of Maratus speculifer. NCBI lineage: Eukaryota > Metazoa > Arthropoda > Arachnida > Araneae > Salticidae > Maratus > Maratus speculifer. Next base: position 247,442,436 of record OZ025294.1, read on the forward strand.
CGTATTTTGATATTAATGAAAATTTGTTTATTTTATTGCTGATGGTACAGCAGGAAATTCGAATCCAAATTAATTAAACAAGTTGAAATTTTTAGTAAGAAGTTACTTGGAATTTATTTACAGTTAACTTATTTATATTAAAAAGAATTAAATCAAAATTTATTTTATTACTCTTCCTAGGTCGGGCTGGGATAAGGACTTACTTTTTTCCTGAAAGATCGGATCAGGCCGGGCCTAATTTATTTTTTCCGTACCGAGCCGGGACTAATTTCATTCTTCTTAGCCTTCACGGGCCAAAATATTTTGTCCCAATTTTGAGCCAGCCTATATGAAAATCATTATCTCGGCGTAGCCAGGTCTGTTGAAAGATCAGTAAAATTTGGCCTGAGCCAAAAATTTTTGCAAAAAAAGCATACAGTTTAAAGTCGCCTTTATTCTTCAATTAAATATAAAAATTTATTCTTTTTAAAGAATCGTAGATTTCTAAGCTCATTAAAATGTAGTAAAATGTATAAAAAAGTATTTGCCTATGGCGGAATAATGTTTTAAATTGAAAATTGCGTTTCATCCATACAAAATTAATGCAATAATATGTGAGGATAAAATATAATACATTTTTATACCTGCTAAGAAGGAAACATGTCTATAACGATTTTTTTCTTTCCTCTTAAATCAAAAGAGTGAATTCCTCAGTCAACAAAGGAGCGAAATCTCTTGGCAGGACAATCATTCCTTCAGAGCGGCAGTTTTATCGAAAAAGGACGCTTTTCGAAAAAAACTGGTCTTTTAAATCATGTTTATAGTAGCGAACTTTTAGACGCTCCTTTTTAAATGAAAACCGGAACTTGTTTGACGTAGTTAAACGGAACTATTTGAGATGAATGTTCATTGGTTGCAATCTGGTCACATGACGTTCGGCTGGTTTGGCGGGATCCCTTATCTGCTATGCAACGAAGACTGATATCATGGCGCTTGGTTACGCTTTTGCAAAGAAATTTGGCTTTTGTTACGCTATACCCGAGATTTCATTAATTCAACTGATGCTGATAGTCAAGTCAATGAAATTGTGAATGAGGATACCCAAAAACTATAATGTAAGTACTTGTTTTCGGTCTCTTTAATAACTTTCTTGTTCTCAATGTGATCTCATATGTAAGAAAATTACTTTTTTCTGTTTTTAAACATCATCTGCCCCTCGGGGGTCGTACATAATACTAAATTTTCAACTTTTGTATCCTTTATTATCTTTACATAAAAATGATCTCCTATATAAGTTACATACGAATTACGGAACAGATGCAGTATCTTCCCGCGAGCCGCCATTTTGTTTCCCTATTATTTCTCACAAATTGTTATTATTATCATTATTTTGCAATTATTTTTTTGAGGAAACATAAAATAAATATTTGTAAGGCTTATGGATACTAAAAAATTTATTTTCACTTTACTTGCATGTTTTACATAATAAATGAGTAAATAAATCAAATGATTTTTACTGTTAAAATTTTGATCTTTCAATCTTTGAATTTCCAAAGTAAATTGTCTTCTTTAACTTCATATCATTTTTTGAAATGCATGATTCAATCATTAAATAATCATTTTCCAATAATGGACACCTCATGTAGATATTTCCAAAAATGTGATTTCAAAAATGCTTATAGTGCGAAAAATATTTTGACTTATTGAAAATCTAAATATTCAAACTGAATTTTTTAACAAAATGTAATAACACCAACATTTTACAAATAGTTGCTTTTAAGTTATTTTAATGTGGTTAATAAAATTTCAATGTTTAATTCATTTTATTATTTTTATTATAATGAATGTTACTCTATTTTATAATCTGGCAATCAAACCAGTCAGGAAGCCGAAAACATTTATTAAGGGCAAAGCTAAATAGGAGCTTATAGGGCTTTATTCCTCTCCATTTCAATAAAAACAATTGCAGTATATACTTATAAATAAACCGATTTTTGTATAAGTTGCCTCCCCCCCCCCCTTCCCCATTTTCAGCTCCCAAATTTTGTCTGACATTACAGCAGTGTGATTAAAAATGCATTTTCTGTCTTAAATGCTTCCTTATTTAATCTCAGACAAAAAAATAAAGTAATAATAATAATATAATAATGAAAATCATAATAATTGTGAATCTAGTAAATCTGCATACCAGTTACCTCAAACATCAGTTCTAATTTTATTTTCAGTTTTATTTATTTATCTTTTTTTAAGTATTTAAAATTAGGGTTGGAAAAAAACCTGTTTTTTTGTTTTGTTTTGTTTTGTTTTGTTTTGTTTTTTCCAGAAAAAAAACCCTGTTTTTTTTTTTTTTAGCTTGTTTAAACCAGATTTTTTAAAAACATTTTTTTTTATCTCAAATATATGCATATTTATTGATGAAAATAGACAATGTTGGATATATAAGCAGCATAACTTCATTTGATTTTTTTTATAAAATTAAATAATTATTGTCAATTTATGTAAAAAATTGAAAATATTCATATCTTAATTTAAACAGCATTAGTAATTCTTTTATGTTCAAAGAATAAATTGCTCTATAATATGAAACATTGATTATACTTTGGAAGCCTTTATAAAAAACTTTTAATTACTAATTATAAACATTTGATGATTTTTTCCCCCCAGAGTTATTCAAAAATAAATTTCACATACTGCTCAAGGTTTTGTTTTTTGAGTAATATACAAAGTCAACATTTTTTATCATTAAATTCTGCAGACAACAGAAAAAAAAAAAAGGATTAGTATTATTAAAATGCTATAACTAGAACCCAATTTTTTAATAGTCTCTTATTCAACTTCATGTTTTGATTTTAATTCTCAAAAGAAATCTCCTGAATCAATATATATATATATTTAACAGTTTGACTAAAATTTTAAAGATTATCATGTTATGTTATTAATTGTTGTAAATAATTTGCATTTTTGTCAGGGTTGTTATGTTTAAAACATGATTATTGCTAATAATGTCACAAATTAAAATTTATGAAATAAAATTGCATTAAAAATTTCTAATTAGCTGTATGTACTAAAAGACATTCAAATTTTATTAAAATTATAAATTGGTTATTTAATTTTAATTAAGTATTTAAAGTAAATTTATTTCCTCTAAAATTGAAAATACATAATTTATTTCTTTAAATATCTCAATTATGATTTTTTATATAATATCAATATTCTATAATATATTAATTTTCGAAGATTAAAAGTAAGACTGAGAGAGTATTTTTTGTACATACAATACAACAAGCCTGGTACAGCCTTATCTAGAATGCAATGAAAAGAAAATATTTTGACAAAGCTAAAAAAATCCTTTCAACATCAAAACATTACTCTTCAGTTATCCGTGAATCCCTCGAAATTTTGCTTAACAATGATACTGTTTGTAATGACGTCATTTCTTATAATATTTGGCACTCTGGTACACCAGGTATCCTTGGTGTTTTGATGAATTCATCGTGACTTTGTACACGCAGACTGTTTTTGTTTTGTTTTTATGTTTTCCATTTCTAATGAATTATCTTCTTTTATACTCCTTTGAAAATGGATGCGAGGGCATCCGAAAGATCTAAGGTAAATAATAATTAATCTAGAGTAGAACTCCGCTAATTCGGACCCCGATAATCCGGATCTCTGGATAATTGGGATCAGTTTGGCCATTTTTTTTTTTTTTTCAAGTTTGAGAAGCGATTGGCTAATTTCCATAACATTAACTTGCTTCATTGTCGTATTCTAAATAAAAAAGTTTTTCTGACATGTTTTCGGAATAATTAAGCAAACATTATTACTGTCTGCAAATATTCAATAAGTTTAACATAAAGGTGATTTTCTGTTAGTATGTTATATTTTATTTCATTTTTTTCTAATTCTCCAGATCATCCGGATTGGGTCCGGTCCCAGTTAATCCGAATTATCGGGGTTTTACTCTATTTGTATATTTTGAGAGATCTATTTCTCTTTTTTTTCTGAATAAATTTAGCAGTTGGTGCACAGAGAACATAATATTGAGTAAAAAAATATGGGCTAAATGCCTTCTTAATATACTATGAAAAATACTTTCTACCATCAATAGATAATGCTATAATACTCTATAGATATTTGTTTAGTAGTTAAAAAAGATTTTTTATTATTTTTTTTTCACTTTCTTTATTAAAATTATAATAATTTCAGTTTAAAATATTCATATAAAAAAAATCAACATTAATTTAAATTTTTTTAAATAGTATTTCCTTTTTAATAATTCATTTATGAAAATAAACTGAAATGGAAAAAAAAAAACTTATCTACTTTCAGTTCCTTTTAAATTCTAATTGTTTAAATTTGCTTTTCTGTCCTCAAAGTTATAAAAGTATGCTACCTATCAACAGTGTTCTTGCTGTCGCTCGCCATTGCGCCAAATTGCTACTAAATTCTTCATTTGGCGAGTAAATAAGCGATTAGATTCGCCAAATTGCTACTGCTCAGTTTTTTCTTTTTTTTCTTTGTTGCGGATTGTTGAAATTAGATTAACAACAATCGTTGTCGCATTTATAAAAATTTTGGTTACATTAGAACATATTGAAAAAAAGGGGTACATTAAAGGATTAAAGTTTTCTACACGGCGAATTTATTTTGCTAATACTTTTTTAATTTGGCGAATGTTTTTTATTTTTAATTAGCCAAATTACTGACGGTCAAATGTCAGTGAGAACACTGCCTACCAACCAATCTATCTATTTGATTTTCAGTTTTGAATGTGTTCTCAAAATAATAATAATTTAATAATAAAAAATGGACATGTTTAAAAAATATTTATTTCTTAACTAATTTTTTACGTACATCATATTTTTTTTACATATTTCATTACGCTTTAAAGGAGAATCACTTACAATTGATGATGAGACTGAAAAAAGCATGAACCTTGCTGCCAAATTATGTCCTGAACTAATTCCAATAAATTATAAAGCTAAGTTGGCTCCATTCTCTGATTATATGTTTGATGCAGTTCCGAATCATAAATTTGCCATTGGAGAATCAAATAAAGTGGAAATAACACATTTATTGTGGTGGTTAAGACTTGAAAAACACATTGATAAAAATGCCATGAATATCATAAAACAGTTACATACAGCTGTATGTTCTACTGCTGGATTAGAAAGAGTTTTCTGTACTTTTGGTTTTGTGCAAAGCAAAGCCAGAAATCGTTTGGGTGTTGATAAGGCTGTTGTAAGAGTATTGACAAACTTGTTACCATTTTTAAAGAACTGAACAATTAAATGTTTTAGTTTAGAATAAAAATAAAATTGCTAATTAATGTTTGGTATTTGTTATGTAATTTTTTTCTTCCTTACTGCCGTTTGAAAATATTTTCATTCTTTATATTTAATAATTTTTGTTCACTTTAATCAAAATTGTGCTGTGTGAGAAAAAAATGTTTAAAAAAAAAAAAAAAAAAAAGTTTTTTTTTTTAAATATTTTTTTTTAATTTTTATAAAATGAACATATTTAATACTAAATATTGAATATTTTTATTCTGTTTTATATCTGATAAATTCATATGTTTTGCTTTAGAGCAATATGTCAAGAAGAAACTATTTATAGTCGATAATCTGAAACACTTAAATTATCATGAAAAAAAAAAGTTTAAACTGTGGTTAAAATTAATTGGTTTAAACCTTGCCAACCCTGTTTAAAATATCCAACTCATGGTATTATTTCTTTTATGTTTCTAATATTAATTATTATAAGTAAAATAATACATCAAGTATTCTCAGAAAGTTTGATTGTTAAAAATACTGAGATGAAACTATATTAATACTCAAAAAACATTTTTGTATTATTGCTTTTTGAATCCCATGCAGTCTCAATAATTTGATAGTTATAATTTCTTGATATTTAGTATTTTAAACTCTTTATCTAAATTAAAGAATGTTTTAATTTTATATTGGTTAATAATTGTACTTGTTGTGTATCAATTCTGCACACAGGTATAGATATATGTACACAGGTATACTTATATATATGTACACATAATGTATATATTTTTTTATGTACACATGTATATAAGCTCACATTATGCACACATCGGTGATTTTTTTTTCTTACTACATAACTACTTGGTACTCGACCGAAGTACTACTCGGTTAATACAAAAATTTATTATTTATAAAATACAAAGAAGCTAAGTTACTAACCTTAAACCTATGAGAGAGTTCTTTTCAAATTTGTGAAAAAAAAATAATAACTATGTATATTTTTAAAAAAGGAAAAAAACATTGCAACCAAAATTGAAAAAGTAATCAGTAACTAATGGGGAGGGGGTGACAACTCAGTAATACTTCATCACGTGAGAAAATATGTGTAATAGACTCTATTACCTCTATTTTGCATTTTTGGCGCTGCAAAATCAAGATTTATAATGAAAACCAATGACCAGAACTAAAGTTTTTTGGCGTTTAAAAAAAAAAAAAATTGATTTTCGGATGAAGTAAGTTTTTAAACTCTCATCTTCATAAAAAAAATAATGGCTATTACTTGTTAATACCATCCAGGGCCAATTTTTTAAATACACAAAAATCTTCTTCAAGATAATACAAAAATGTTGCATCTTTTATGTTTTATTTGTGTTATGTCATTTATTTATATTTATTCTTTTTCTCTCTTTTTATATTCAATTAGAAAACTTCTGTGCCTTATAAATGTTAGCAGATTTATTACCAATTGCAAGCTTCAGAAAGAAAAGAAAGGTATTTTTTTTTTAATCTCAACACTCTCAAAAAAACTTCCGTCTTTTCACAGAAAATGCACTGGCAGCACTGCTGCCAGAAATTGTCTGTATATTGACGATTTTCTGTTTATTTTTTTCTCTGTCAAAAGAGGAAAAATATCCGTCACTTGAAAAAAGTTTGGAAAAAACCAATGCGGAAGAGGCGGGGATCGAACCAAGGACCCCAGGATTACCAGACCAACGCTAATCCACGACGCTACGGCTGCTCATGATGATTGTGCGTTAAAATAGAACTCTTCATTTCATATGGTGTGGGTTGGTGTATTTCGTTAAAAAGCTTTTAATTATGCAGTTAATCTCGGAAAGATTTCATCTTTAATGAAACTGTGGCTGGGTTTTTTTTACGTTTAGTATTAATATAGTATAAAAATGTGAATTTTAAATATATTACGTAGAATGTTAGAGAAAAAACATGGATGTTCTATTTGTGAGAATTTTTGAACGAATAAAGAAAGTAATTGTTATTTATTTTTAAATTCGAAAACATTTTTGTCTTTTAAAACTAAATTAGACATTTTAATCAATAGAATATTTTTGTTTTTCATTTTAAAAATAAATTCGAACTTATTACTAACAGACCCAATGCGCATGCGTGCTGGATAGAAACGGAAACTTTTCCTCATTTTTCGACGCTCGGAATGAACTCACTGAACAAATACGTTTTCTGGGAGAACAGAAATTATTTGTGAAAAAATAACGATAACTTAGTGTATATTGACGAATTTTTCTGACAGTGAAAACTGTCAATAAGTTATTGTTTGCATATATATAATCTGATTTGCTGATCAGTCTTTTTAGCCATTGTGAAGGACAAAAATATAAGGGATGAAACAAACAGTTATTTGCTTGAACACTAGTTATTCAGACAAATTTTAAACTGTGTATCAACTTTTTTTTCCTTTTTTGTTAAAAAATAATAATAAATTTAAATAATAAAAATATATGGTAGGTATTGCTTTTTTAAAAACAAAATAAAATTATTAAAAGATTGAATAATATAAATCAAGATAGACCTGAATACATTTTTAAAAAATAAATAAAATTTATATGCAAAAAATGGTAGTACTAGGTTATCCCGTCGACCAAAAAATCATCGCCAAACTATAAGATTAAATGCCAATAATGGATGATCGTGAATGTCACATTCAATGACATTCATTGCGATTCACGTGTTTAAAATGTCATTAAGTGATTTTTATTGTGACTTTTTATTAATATTTTTATTAATATTCTACTAATTATGTTTTTTTGTAATTTAAAATAAAAATTATGTCAATATGTATAATTTGGCTATTAGTTTGGCGATTTGTATAATTTGGCGAAATTGGTCGACGGGAGTACCCAAAAAATTAAAACACTAAAAAACATTAAAAATATAAAAGTAAACATTTCGCCAAGCTACACGCAATAATACTAGTAATGTTTCCAAAAGACTCTGAGTAAGTTACAGTATGGGAAAACTGCTTGCGGACCTAAAGATTTTTATAATGCACTTACATGTGACTTTATGTTTAACAATTTTCTTCTTGTATTAAAACTGTGATGAAACTTTAAAGAGTTGATGTTTCTGTATTTGCAGGTCCAATTTTATGTATCATTCTGTACGATTAATTTATTTAACACTACTTGAACCAGAAATACCTTCTTTGCGAAGAGGATTTTCTAAGTAAACTTGTAAACATTTTGAGATTGTAAAATAAAAAAGAAATAAAACAATAATCATTTACAGGGCTTAATTTGCACCTGAGCTCAGCTTATGCGTTTCTCTGTTTCTTGTACATATTTAAATATTGGTTGGAATTCACCAGAGCTCATAAATACAGGTCTCCGAAGCCCAGAACAATAGTGATTCAGAAAAACTGAAACTTAAATTACCCTTTCCTTTCCCTGTCATCTACAAGATTCTGCATTCTTTTCTATCAAAACATGTATATGTGATGTAGTGTGTTGCACACATAAGAAATGGCATGTAAGATTTTCTGAAAATTTTTCTTATAAATGTTTTTGTTAGTTATACAGTAGACTCCCTCAAATCCGCACAGCTTGGGACCAGAGGTTTTGCGGATTTTAGAATTTTGCAGATTTCTGGTCATTGCTTTGTTTACATTTTTTAAACAGTAATTTGAGTGCAATTAATAGTGCAATCAGAACTATAATGAATGCTTACAATATAATAAAATGTTAAAATAAGTAATAAACTAAAACAATAAAAATGTAGTTAATTTTTATAATGATTAAAGTACTAATAGCAAATGTCAAGCTAATAATGAATAGTGTATGATTAAATATACATTATAAAGATTAAATGTATTTTTCTAAAACTATTCAACAAAACTTGCTTCATAAAAGTACATTACTAATTCACATCAAAATCATAAAATAAGAAATTTTTTTCAAGTTTAGACAGGCTTAATAACCAAAAAATCATGATTAATGTATAAGTATATATGATAAGAAGATTGTGATTACCAGTAATATCAGAAATATCTTCAATTTTTTCCAAAAAAATTTATTCATCCTTTAAGAAAAAAAACATGAATAGAGTATTATTAAGAAAATTGCAAATTAAAAAATATATGGAATTGATACAAAACTTTAAAAAAAAAATCATATTTTGTCCCAATATCTGAACTGAAAGTTTCCAAGTTTACATCCATAAAATATTTGCGGATTTTAGAGAGTTGCAAATTTCTGGTTTGCAGATTTGAGGGAGTCTACTGTACATTCATTATATTATGTATGTATGCATATCTGCAAACAGTCCTTTTTTTTTGTGTGTGTGTTGACACTATTTCTGAATCATAATTATGCACTCCATATTAAACACTACTGTAGCAGAAAAGGGCACTTTTGGAAGAAAAAAATTGTTATTGCCTTTAGAAGGGGAAAACAGAGAGCAGAAAAAATACTTAATTTTTAAGTATGATAAATCAAGTAACATTAATTTTGAATGATTTTATGATATAAAAATTTAAAATACAACTAAGGGTGTATTTCGATTCAAACTGCTTATTTTCTGATTTATTTTTAAATCTACTTTTGCTCTCTAACTCATCAAACTCGCAGATTCTTTTATTTAGAAACTACACAAGGTGCTGTGACTGTCAATTCTTTGATAAATGCAGAAAATATTGCAGAAAAAGCAATCAAAAATGCCGTTTTGAACAGATTTTTCCGAAGCGGGAGATTTGGGGACGAAAAAAAGTGTCATGCTGAGTAGATAATTGTTCATAAATCATATTCTAATGAATGGAGCGTAAAATGACATCACACGTCACCTTGTACGTCTCTTCAAAATTCCCCTCAGCACGTTTCATGTTTCTACTTTTAAAAATGTGTCTGGAATTGTATCGGAAAATTTCGAGCTGTTGAAGGTGGAAAAGCGTTTTTTCGAATACACCCTTAAATTAAAACATGATTGAAGAGTTTCATGTTCTTTTTATTAAAGAAATGAGAAAATTCTGTCATTTTTGGGCACACAAATTTAGAAATACTACCAAATAAAAAAATACTTATTAAAAATCTCTGGGTAAAACAAGTGATGCATTTTATTACTTTTAAAAAGGGCAGGGTGCATTTTGTAAATTTGAAAAAGGGCAGGGTGCTGCACCCTTCAAAAATGGCCTAGAATGAACACTATATGATAGTATATGGATATACATATACTACGATATACGGATATACGGTAGTATACGGATATGAGAGATTGTGTGTGTGGGGGGGGGATCTAATTATAGGCATAAATTAAACTGAGAAATATTACAATAAATTCTGCATAAACAAAACTGCATATGATTGAAAAGAAATCTGTTTAAGTTAGTCTTCTGTTTTAATAGTATTAAATAATATTCCTTATATTAGAAATATTACATTTTTGTTTAAAAAATAAGTTTGGAAGAAATGGTAAAAAAAATAATTTGACAGTTAAGCTATGAGCTTTTCAAGCATGTAATATGTATAATAAGGTGTAATTTTGAACAATTATAAAATAATTCAATACTATTTCAACCATTCTTACACATGTCAGAAGAATGCCTTCATTTTTTAGAAATTATAAAATGTGTCGAGCAAAACAGCAATATTTTTTTGCTGTTGTTCTATAAGCTGTAGTGTGATTCATTAATTAACTCAGCAAAGATTTTATTCCAATAACTTTTGAAACAATTTCTTTACATTTGCAAAATTCATATAAATTTATACAAAATATTTAAAGACTTAAAATTAGACTGAATAATAAGCATTTGTTTTATTAATGAGTGTGCAATAATAAAAATGGGACATACAGTATTTGTCTTAAGGGCCAGATGTTTGTTACATATCCAGCTTTTACTATGTACAATTTTCTTAATGTATGTTTTCCTTGTAACAGTTTTTTAATATGCTTTTCTGGTTTGTTTAATTGATATCTATTTATTGCTAAAAATGTTTTTTACAGGTTTCTGGTAATCAAAGCTTGGATACTTTATTTTCTTCTGATGCTCTGGTCAGATTTATTGGAGTATGTTTTCTTTAGTTTATTTTAGTATAGTAATTTACATAATTAAAATTCTTGAAAAGTGTCTTAAATAGGTTATAAAATGAAAAAATGCCACTTGATTAAAAAAAAAGTTTTGTATTTTGTTAGCTTGTGAGAATCTTGAAGATAGTAAAGCAAGGCCGTAGCTAAGGGGGTGCCATGGGCGGCTCAGCCCCCCTAAACTATTTTGAGCCCCCCCCCCCCCCTGGAAAAGATTCCAAGATCACTCAATGAATTTCTGTTCCAAAATTTCAAATGAAATACTGTTCAAAAATCTAATTTAGTTTTGAGACCCTTTCACAGTTTTGTAGAATTACTAAATTGTATCTAAAATAAGTGTTTCAACACTCCCTCATCCTATTTCTAAATATGAAGCTCAGATGATGTTTAACTTTTCACCAGTTATAGACTCAAAATTTTCATCATCATGTACTTTTCTTAGCATAAAATTAAGTAATTACAACGGTTTTATGAGAACCATAGTATCTACAATGTGAATATGCACTAATTTAAGTTTCTGTATCAGAGAGAGAGAAAAAAAACAAAATATGAGCACCCCCCCATTGTTCACTTCTAGCTGCAGCCCTGTAGAAAAGTATACCCAAGAGCAGCTTTTTTAACATTCACAAGCTTTATTTTTTACAAATTTACATGCAAGCAAAGCTTAGTTTTCATATTTCCTTTGTAAAAGATTTAATCTTATTATTATTTTTTTTAAGAAAAAAAAGCTATGATTTGTTGCATATTTGATCTATCACAAAAATGTATTTCACAGAGCAAAATTAGACATTTTTAAAGCTTTCTGCAAAAAGAGCCCAGAACAGGGTAGTCAAAAACCTAACATGGAAACATCAGGAAAATTAGTTAACCTGGAAATTCATTGAAAAATATGTTAATTTCCAATATGATTGCAATAATCTGGGAAGAAAAAAATTATCTCAGCTCTTGGGCTCAGTCCGTGCCTGAAACCAACTTGGACTCTCTTTTTATATCAGCTTTCGGGCTCAGGCTGACGGTAAAATTTTGTTTATACAAAAATTCAAAAACAAAGATCTCTCATTAATTACAAAACAAGAATGTAGCCTAAGTTTCTGAAACAAATTAAATTACTATTCTGCTTTTTAATATATTTTTCGGATGATTCTCAGTGCCAAAGATTCTGTTATAAAGATTTGATATTTTTATGTTTATTCTGTACATATTGTCTTACACAAAAGTATTTCACTAATTCAAGAAGGTAATAAAAGGAAGGGTTTTATAAAAATTATTATGAGCAATTATTAATCAATATTTAATGTGTTTACTGTATGTATTATACTTTGGAATTTTAATGCTTTTATGCTATTGGAAATAAAGTAGAAAAAAAAACCTTTTATCTAATAGCAAACATTATCCTGATCAAAAACAGAATAAAAAGCTACATAAGCGTCTAGTTAAAATAAATAAATAAATTTTATGACAAAAGATTTGGTTAAAATCATCATCCAATTTAAATTATGTTTTACAGAATAGTCAAAGTTTTAATCTCTAAACCTGTCTTTAAAATCACCAAATTTAATTATAACACGAAAAGTGGCAGATATGGATTCCTTTCATCCAAATTTCAAACTTTAAGCTTGCAGTACAGTTATATCCGCTTGTATCCCAAAACCATTTGTATTAGAATAAATGTTAACGATCACATTATAAATATTATATTAAACCTTGAAATTACAAAAAGAAAAGAAGTCAAAATTTTCAGCAATTATTCTGGAGGACAAACATCTCTAATGTCATTCAAAGTAGTGATGAAATAATCATCCTTTCTGTGAATTTCTTACCATAAAAACTCAGTTAAACATTACTTAATTTAAGTCCTAACCTTTTGTTTGGCGGTATTTCTTATTTCCCAATTTAGCTGACCCCAAAAGTGTTTGATGACTTGTAATCTGTATCTGCAAAATTATATTGATATTTCAAATCCTGCATTATTATTTAATTTAGACTATTTTATAAGCCTGCCATGAATCTGAAACAATGATAGTGATATTCTCTGTCTTTTATTTTACCCATCTGTTCTGTCAGGAACTTTTAGTATAAACCATTCATTAGCTTCTTTGAATAATCCTCCAAGCAACCATTTCTGAGAAAGAATTTGACTGGCTTTTTAATTTTTAACTCTTTTAGGTGCAAAGTACTATTACAAATGGCACCAGGATTTACAAACTAATTTATTTGCAAATAAATAAAAACTTTTTTTCATGTGACTTATCAAGGCAAGCTTTTATTTTAAAATTTTAATGTGAATGTGGCATTTTAGAATAAACATTAAGTGGGATCACTTCCCTTTAAGGGTTCAAAAGAAACTTTCACCAATCTTTGCAACTTTTTTTTTTTTCAAGGACGGGGGTGCTCAATCTGTTTTACATTTCCTTGTTATAAACTTAGATAGGACAAACTTCTGAGATAATTACTTCAATCAATAACTTTCATTCAGTTGTCTTTTCTCTCATTTTATTGATGCTAATTTATCAGACTAGCTATGCATGAACATTGCAGTTACAAATGCTAATTTGGAGTCATCCAACCAGTTTTCTTTTTTAATAGATATTCTTTTATCATAATTTTTCGCATTTCTCCACCACTATTTATCAGTTTAAACCAAAAAAAGCCTAGCAGTTTAAAATGGACTGGTTTTCAGAGCCAGCAGTTCTGCGATGAGGTAATAAGCAAATATCAATTATTCTTATTTGAAGTTTGCCCTTATTGTCATTACCGTTATGCACAGTAAATTTTCATTCAGCTCTTCACTGGATATCATTTTGTTAACACAGTATTCTTACAATGTACAGTATAACGTATTTTTGATTAGATATGTAAAAACTTGTGTAAATAATTTTATGTATAAACTTATTAAAAGTTTATGAATAGTTAAAAAAAATTGACAACATGTATTTGTTAAAGTAATTATCTATGAAAATTTCATTATTTTAAAGTTAACCTGGAATTATTAGGGAATTTTTCAATACAATATTTGTGACCATCCTGCCAGAAGTACTCCATAAAAAATAGGTTCACCTGAAAATGGTCTGAAATTGATATATGTGAAAATGCTAAAAATAGGCAGTTTTTGCTATGGACTGTGAAATTTGGATTGTTCAGGATATCAAAATTTACAAAATTGTTAATTTCAGATATTTTCATCTAAATTTGCTTCCTATAACAGCAGGGTTGTTTGGTTTAAACCAAGTTGGTTTAAACCACGGTTTAAATCATGGTTTAAACCAATGGTTTTTTTTTTAAAACCATACTGTTTTTTTTTTTTTTTCAATCTGGTTTTTTTGTATTCTTTTTCCCTAATGAATTCCGTTTCACACATTATTGAAAAATGCAAAATCCAAGTTATGCAGAAGCGACAAAGCTGTAGAAAAATGATGAATTAATAAATTTCTAAAAAACAAACATTTTTAATCAACCCAACTTTTCATATAAGCTATAAATCTACATGGCTACATACTACTATTTTTTATATAATTAGTTGGTTAGAGAAAAACTTAGTTTTTCTTTCTCCCCCCCCCCCCCCTCTTTTTTTAAGGCTTATATAAATCCATTAATTGTTATACAGATATACAGCCAGAAGTGCATATTTGAGCTAAAAAGGTACTTTTACTATTTAAATTGCTTGACTAGTTGAAATCAGGGTTGGGGTTTTGGACGCCCAAAACAGATTTTGGACAGGACACGTGGGTTTTACTGTCCAAAACTGTACTAAAGTATCCAAAACTGTACTAAAGTGTACAAAACTGTACTAAAGTGTACAAAACCTTAAAAAAAATCCACATTTCACCACTGTACACTTATTAAACATATGAATAAATATCTCACAATATATTTTATTAACATTCTATTTAATTCTTTGGTAAATGAAAAAAAGTTCAAACTTTTCTAATATCTCTGCAGCATAAAAAGTTCTGTTACTGTTAAATTTGTGCAATAATAATAAGCAATTCTTTATAATACTACATATGTAGTTGAGAGGGGATGCTTTTCTGAGTTTATAAACCTTTTCATTTGTTCCTCCAATTTCTTTCATATTTATATTTCATGTCATGTTTTCAAAGCCAAAGTATGTAGCATTTTTATCAAATTAAATTTCATTTTGATTTAATCTAATTCTTGTGAAGATTCTATTTATTGAGTTAAATAGTATTGTTACGATAATATTGTTATATAATATAGTGTCATAATAAGAGTCAATATCTAAATATCTCATAGTCAAGCTAAATCAATAATTTTTATTTATACTATTTATTTCTTAACATGCACATATTGTCAGCAGTGAGCTGATTTAATCAGTATGCTGAACGTGACTTTTTATTTAACAGTTATTTTCAGTAATAACTCTTGGGAATTTCAATAACAGAATCGGAATGCATTCTTCATAAAACTATTAGTACTTCAATTAACTACTATTATTTAAGTGAATAACATTAAAATTATTACACATACAGCTCATATTCAAAATATTAGAATAATTGAGAAAAAGTAATAAGAAAAAATTATTTGTCATTTATTTATTTTTTATACTAAGTAAATGCAATTAAATTTCTTATAAATTAAATCTGGAATGTTTAGATAAGATTTTAACATTTATAAAATATAAAATACAGCACAATAAATTAGGTATACAGCTTCCTTAAACACACCAGAATATTAGAATAAAATTTAGATTGGTTCAAAATATTAGAATATTTTATTTTACGCAACAATATTACCTTATGAATATGAAGTAAATGGTAGTTAATATTTTGTAGCATCCCCTTTAGCTTTCATAACAGCGTACAATCGATCTTGCATACTATATACAAGGTGTTTACAAACATTTCTATCAATATTAGCCCAAATAGACTTTATACGTGCCACTAACTCAGTTTTACTTGAAGGAGGATTTTCTTGAAGTTTTTTCTTCATTATACACCATAAGTTTTCGATGGGATTAAGATCTGGTGAATTTGGTGGCCAAGGAAGTACCTTAATGTTGCGTTGGCGGAACCAATTCTTAGTTGACACCGAGGTATGCGGGGACGCTAAATCTTGTTGAAAGATGAAATCATCTTCAAATAAATCTTCTGATGATGGAATCATGTAATATTCTAAAATTTCTTGATATATCAGAGAGTTAACCTTTTCGTAGACGATGCATAACTTTCCAGGTCCTTCTGCACTCATACAACCCCAAACCATGACACTAGCAGCAAATTTTACGGAACGTTTAAGGCATTCTTTATCAAATGCTTCTTGCTTCATTCTCCAAACTCGAATACCTTGATTACCATATGAAACACAAAACATACTTTCATCACTAAATAATATATTTTCCCAATCTTCATTGCTCCATAAACGTCTTGATTTACATCAATTCAATCTTATACGCTTTTGTCTTGCAGTCATGAGAGGTTTTGTTTTCGGTACACGAGATTCAAATTTAAATTTATGGAGGCGTCTTAATGCTGTCGATGTAGAAACTTCAACTCCTTCTTCTTTCCATTTTCGGTGCAAGAATCGCACACTTTTAAAACAGTTTTTCTTAACTATACGCTTCAGTTTCCTGTCATCTCTAGCAGATGTTTTTGGTTTTCGGCCACCATTTCGGCAATTATTTTGAAATTTTCCAATTTTTGAATATTGTGTTAGTATTTTACTAACGCTCGATTGCGAACAATGTAAATAATTCGCTATAAAACATTGATTTTTACCGTGCCGATACAAATCAACCATACGAAGTTTAGTAGATTCAGGAATATCACTCACACGGCCCATTTTAAGACGAAAAAGAAACAAACTGCAAAAAAGAATACTGATTTTAAATAAAATAGTCTGAATTTAATGAATGATGCCACCAGTTAAGAATTGGTAATAATTAAAGGAGAATTAATGTGAAATATTCTAATATTTTGAACCACTTGAATAAATATTCTAATATTTTGACTTTTCAAAATAATTTTTTTGCAATTAATCTTTTCAAAAATGATATTAAATTTAAGATAACAAGTAAGTTTAATCAACAATAAGTTCTTAATAAAAATATCGTTTGCATATTTTCATTAAAAGACATTAAATTACCAAACGATATTTTCAATTTCTAAAAAAAAGGTAATTATTCTAATATTTTGAATATGAGCTGTAATTAAATTTAGTGTCATTTTTATGCAATTACATTGTTACATAGGGTAATTATGTTGTTAATATTTTTGTATTGTAATCATTTTGCCAATTGCACAAACTTTAAGCACTGTTCTAAAAAAAACAATTTTACTATAAAATATAGTTTTGGACAGTTTAAGACAGTTTTGGACAGCAGGGTTTTGGACAGTACGGTTTAAACCATGGATTTTACCGTGGCTTAAACCATTGTGTCCAAAACTTTGCCAACCCTGGTTGAAATTTACCAAGGATTTATCATTCCTCGAATATAACATATTCTTAAGTAATTTTCTCCATTGATTTCTTTTTATTAAGTATGCTAATGGATAATTGGCAATGATTTTTTTTCTTTGCTCTGTGTTTATTAGATTTAATAAGCTTTTGTTTTTCTCACATTTCCAAATTGGGATTAGTAATTTTGCATTTTGATTTTATTCTGTTTCCAGCTGGGTTGGCACAGTTTAAACCAATTGGCTTTTTAGAAGAAATCTAATATAATATTATCTCATTTTTGTAATTTAAGTTCTTCAAATTATTGGATGTAAGTAATTTCTATTTCTAAGTCTTATCTCAGCAGTCACCATGAGACATTGCGAGTCTAGTCTAGGTCATGTTAATATGCATGAAGAATGCAAATTTTATGCATTGATAAATATATCTGAAGCTAAAAAAACACTTAAATTGTGTAAGTTTAGCAAAAATAAAATAGATTAAAAATGGCAATATTTAGAAAAAAATGTTTTCCTTTGAGAAACGCAGATGTGCAGTTAGTAACATAAAATGACCTTTAAGATTTCAGTCAAGCTCTAAAAGAAAATTTTTTTGATTGTGGGGGGGGGGGGGGTATTATATTTTAAGAATAAAAAAGAAACTTAGATATGAAGTTGAATAAGAAGACGTTGAAAAATCGGGTGTTAGTAAAGCACCTGTTTGCATTTAACTAAATTAAGCAATAAAATATATTTAAATCTTCTATTGCATAACCAAACTCATTACGTAAATCAGCCAAGAAAATTGGGGAGGAAGGGGGTGGAACAAGACAAGGTTTGCTTGAGACATAACAGAAGAAAAGTCTCATAAAATGCCTAAAAAGATGTAATTTTTAGTTTAGACATTTAAAAGTACTAAGCGTTGTAATATAGCGTGTAGTCTAATGGCTGTTTAAATGCTTTAGTGAATGACAGTATTTATAAAACTGCTTTGTATTTTAAGATCAATGTTTTCAATAGTCTAAAAAGCTGTTAAATAGGTATTTTTGTTTATTTTACTGTTACCTTTTCTTTCTTTTTTTCTTTTAACCTGGTAGTTTCAGAGGAGAAGTGTCAAATAGCAACAATACACAATACTTCAAGTGTGTAAAGATTCTACTGCTAAATTCAAATCATTCCAAAAATTCTTTATAAAAAGCTTTACTTTCAATAAAAGATAATTCTTAGAGACTCTTCTAACAGAACAATCAGACATCTCATATAAAAAGTATTTCAAAGAAATTATTTTGAATAGCCATGTGAAAATAATATATATGAAGTTTTATGTATGAAAATACATCATATATTTATTTATAGTATAATAAGATTGTTTTTTAAGATTTTCAAGGTATCAATGTTTCATTATGTAGAACATTTTATTTATGAGGTATAAAACATAGCTTTTTCTAAAAAATTTTTAAAATTTGAAAAGATTTCAATTTTCTATATAATTCATTGTATATTAAATAATTCATTGATTAGAATAATTACTTTTAAATCAAGTTATTATGTATTCAAAAACATTGTTTTATTGCTAAATATGCATGTATATATAATAGGAAAACATATTTTTAAAAAACCTGGTTTAAACCAAAAAAAACCATGGTTTTTTTTTTTTTTTTTTTTTTTTTTTTTTAATTCGGTTTTTTACCAACCCTGTATAACAGTATCATAGAGAGATGGAGGATATTCTGTATTCACAGCAAAAACACAAAAATCAGGCAGTTTCACCTAAATCCATTTTCTATAGCAGTACAGCAAAGTCTTCCTTTACAAAAAAAAAAAAAAAAACTCTTTTAATAGGGTAGATAGATATTTTTATTAAAATTATCAAAGTTAGTTATTAAAAAAATTAATAGAATAATGTTACTGAAAGAAAGATTTTTCCGATATCTGATTGATTCATAAAGGAATGGTTCAGGTAAAAAGTCGGTCTTTTCTATGAACTAATATTGAAGTATTATATTGAAAAATAACATATAAATTGTTTTACGGTAAAACTAAGCTAACCAAATTAAAAATATACTTTTATACATGAGATTTCCTGTTATGATGAAGTAATATTTTTCAAATACACCATAGTCAATATTTAAAAAATAGTTATTCTTGTATTTTAATTTTCTGTTAAAATATAAATGATTATTAATTTTATTTTTATATTTGCAGAAGACCAATGGCTCTTTGAAAGAAGCAATTCAAGAAATTGAAGAAAAGCTGCTGTACTTCTTGTGTACGGGTGAAAAATGTTTTCCTGATCCTCGATCAAGAATCAGTTGAAGTAGAGAAATGCGGCTTAAAGGCTTTTGACTTTTTTGTATTAAAAGCCATTATATATTTACTGTCAAGTTTATCAAGTTGTCGAGTTTTTTAATTTTATGATTTACAAAGTTATTAATGGAACTGCAGCTCAGTGGAGAATCTGAACATTATTTTGAAAGCCATGGATGCAAGCACTTAAATGTTTTATAATATGTATAGAAAATAAAATATTGTTTTAATTCTTATGTGATTCATTTTAAATATATTTATTGTGCAATTATTTTTTTTTTGTTGTTGTTTTAGTACTGCATATTCAAATGAGTAAGTATAAAATTTTCGATTTGCTTTGCACTGATAGTTTTAAAGTATTGGCTGTGATGCTTAATACTTTGCCTCCTTGAGATGGCTGACTTGCATTTGTCAAATTCGTTAAAAATCATTGAAAGAATTGCATGTTTTATGAGTTACACAGTGACTAAGTTAGTAGGATACTAGATCCTATAACAGTGAACCCTAGTCTTACTAGAACTGCCTAATATAGTACCAATGTGTTAACACACGATAAAATAGTGTGCATAAACTTATGAAATGCACATACAAATGTCAAAAGATTAATATCATAGCACTAGCAGAGTAAAAAGAAGGTTGTAACTAGATGTGAAGTTAATATGAATTTACTTCTATATAGAGAATATAGAGAACTTTTTTGAGGTGATGCAGCAAGCTTTCTGGATTGATAAAATGTATCAAACTGAAAGACTAATCATACCATGAATAATGGAAGACAAGCACTAAAATATATTTGTTATGATGAAATGGGTGTTCTGTTAATATGCTGATTTCATTTAAAATTGAAGGTTTTTAATTATTAAAGTAAAATTAATATAAATAAATTTTATTTACGATTTATTTTGAGAAGCACACAGAAGTGCGGTGATTCTTTTGAACACCTAACCTTAGGATGATAGTTTGACAGGAGTTTTTCTCTTGTGTGAAACATCTTCTAACATACTCAATAATTTTTTACAAATTAAACTTGATGAAATATATTATGTTTCTTGTGTTTGACTGTTTGGTATTAAAGGCACTAAAAAGAAAAACAAACAATTCAATACTTTAAAGCAAACATATCTTTTACTGCATTCTATTATAACCTCTATTGGTAGGGTTGGGTTTCATTTCTGACCACATGTACTTAAGTAATAAATTTTATTTTAGCTAATGTGTGTTCTTTCAATTCTGAAGGTTTATCACATTAATTCTCTCTAAAGGTAAATATTAACAAACATTTCTTTTCTTTCTTTTTTTTTTTTTCAGTTATTGAGGAGGGAAGGTGCACTTTCCCATTATTATTTTATCCAATGTTTTTTTTGAAAAATTAGAATAAGGTTAGTAATTAAAAAGAAAAAAAAAAGTCAGTCGTCAACTACATTTAATCATTTTTCATCAGTTCCTGATATATGTTTTACTAAAGTGCACTTGCAGTTTTACAAAGATTTATTTTTGTTTACATGTTTAAATACAAAGTGCAATGACTTAAAGTAGTAATTAAAAAAAATGCAAAGACAGAATTTTGTTATGGAAAAAAAATTATATGTCTATACAGTCCTCTCATATGTTTATATGCAATATCATAAACTTACGAGTCTACTTCACTTATGCAAAAACATTCACTTACTCGTGTTTGTTCTATGAGAAAATTCCTTTTAAATATATTGTTTGTATTTCTATATTTTTAAAAACCTCTTTTTTTTCTTCCAAATTTAAGATAACCGACCTAAATCTCAAATAGTTTTTTTTTTTTTTCCAATTTATTTTGTATGAGGATGTTTTCATTTTCAAAATGATTTTTAAAAATTAAAGTAACCTCTTAATAAACCTGCAAAAAGAAAAATCGATGAAGTAAAGAATGAACTTTGTAGAGATCAGCCTCAGCTATCCAATATCAAGAAGAAAAAAGTATTTAAAAACATTGAAATGCAAATTGTATTTTAAAAGAAATTCTGTCATTAACATTAGTGAGCTAGTGTTTTGATGCGAATTAAATATTCTTTTAATAAACTTCAAACTCTTATCCATTTTGTTTAAAAAACAAATCATTCACTGTAGAACCTTTGCATCATTACAAGACAAAAAAAAAAAAAAAAAGTTACAAATAATGACTGATTCTATATTATCAGAGATGAGATGAGATTTTCATTTTTTGAATACTATCATAATCTTAAACAAAATTTTGTTCCATTAAATCGCCAAAATGTTCTGATTAAATAAAATAACATTTTCTTTAGGATTATACAGGTATGTAAAAAGTCGGAAATTCCATCTCTGATTAAGAGACTGCAGTCATAATTTATTTATTTTATAAGTTTCTCGTCATTATTGAACTTTACAAATATGTATTTTCTAACAAATATATTTTTAAGTTATTGATTAGAAATAGTGGTGTCAAGATATCAATCCAAAGACCTAGGACACAATACCTGAAATTATTAACTGGAATTGCAGATTTCAAAGCATGATTAGAATGAATATTAAATCTACAATACCAGCATTGTACTATAAACCTATTTTTGGAAAATATCAACAACTACATTTTATGTTACATGTAGGAGGATTTTTTTTTCTAATGTTAAAAATTTACGAAATTACTTCTCAAATTTTGTTATTTATGTGTAGTAAAATACAAAACTAAGGTGAAAAAAAATTAAGTCGAATGAAAGATATTAATTTGATCCATACATATTACTTTAAAACAAGAAGGAAAACTTTAATAAAGCTAGTTTTGAAAAAAATCATTCCTGATTTTAGTAAATATGTTACATAAATAATTCATCAACTGTAGAAAGTAAGACATAGATATTTATTAAATTTGTTATAAAATTTCTCTTTAATTTTGTTAGGTACTTGCTTATTAACGCCACCACAGTTATCCTTGCTTTGTTTTTGTTGATTTTTGACGAAATTTTTAGTGCCTTTCTTGTTTTGCTCATTTTTTGACGCCATTATTTTTGTTCACGTACGAAGAACAACATTTCTCTTTATTGGCGCATTAGCACAAGTTCTGCTGCGGCGGCGCTAATATGTAAGTACCTTCTGTTATTTATCTGTATTAAAATATAGAATTAAAGGTAATTATAATATTAAATCATAAAAACTGAAATATTTAAAATTATTTCACATATAAATTACTTTTGAAAACAAAGAATCCCCCCCCCCCCTTATTACAAACATAGTAAGCTATAAATAAGTAAAGCAAAAAAGAATTTCTCAAAATAAGAGTGAAATCGTTCATTTTGTCTATATATTCAATCAATACAATAAAAAAAAGTGAAAAAGATGGATTTATCAAAAAGGAGTGCAGTCACCCTTTTTACATACTAATTTTGTCAAAATAGGAATGAAAAATAAACTTATCAAAAAGAAGTACTGTCACTCTTTTTACATACTAATTTAGTCAAAATAGGAGTGAAAAAACTACTTATCAAAGAGGAGTGCAGTCACTCTTTTTACATACTAATTTAGTCAAAATAGGAGTGAAAAAACAACTTATCAAAAAGGAGTGCAGTCACTCCTTGTACATACTAATTTAATCATAATAGGAGTGAAAAGACAACTGATCAAAAAGGAGTACCGTCACTCTTTTTATGTACTAATTTAGTCAAAAAAGGAGTGAAAATTGCTTCTCAAAAAGGAGTGGAAGGGCTTCTCAAAAAGGAGTGAAAATATTCGCTCCGCAGTAAGGGTGAAATTCACTCCTATAGGATAAGTGCATCTTCGACACTGGAAAGGAGTGAAAATTCACTCCTTTTGAGTGAAAATCGCCGATTTTTTTTTAAGAGAGATGCGATTCCGTTTTGGAAGATTTTACTGTATACCATTTTTAAGATATTTATATCTGCAATACATGGAATACGGATTAATAGTATTAAGAATAACTGAAACATTTACATACAACAAACAGCGGTTCATTTTAAACATAAACTACGTCATTTCTACATAAATGAAGATCATAAACGTTAGAAAAATTCTAAGGGTTTTTTATTTTTTAATCAGAACTTCTCCATACAAGTAAAAATCACTATTTAGTAGAAATTCAATCGGACTGAGTTGGAATTTTGCGGGCCGGTCTCGGGCGAAATTTCAACTTCTATTTAGGGCCAGGCCAATATTTTTTTCAAACAGGTCGAGCCTGAAAATTTTGGCCCGTATGGATACATTTTTATACCTGTTAAGAAGGAAACATGTCTATAACGATTTTTTTCTTTCCTATGCGATTCCGTTTTAGAAGATTTTACTGTATACCATTTTTAAGATATTTATATCTCCAATACATGGAATACGGATTAATAGTATTAAGAATAACTGAATCTCTAGTCTCTAAAAGGGATTAAAAAAACATTTTATTCAACAGACTGGTCGATTTTTCAACAATCGGCGTTAGTCGAAAATAATCGACTAAATGATTCAATTATTCAACCCATTTCATTGAACTTTACCTATGTCACTTCAGCCGCGGATATCTAGAAGATAAACAAACACCATCAGACTGAGAATCAAGCTGCACTGATCATCACCACATCGAATTGACGGCTGAAATTTCAATATTCGCATGTTAAAATGCAACTGGTCTGCCAAAGTCATCTTAGTGCCACCTGCAGATCTGATTTTCGTCAATGATCGATAGGTTTATCATCAAATTTTTCTGTATTAGAGCCAGAATTTCACTATGGGCCAGAATTTTCAGGTCCAGGCCCGACTCGAATGATAGTTATCTTGGACCGGCCTATCCAATGTAAAAATTTTAAGTTTGGTCCGTTTATATTTATAGTACACAGCCCCGCCCTGCGCGATCTGGCCCAATTCAATTTCTGTAAGAAAAAAAAATTACAATTTTGTCTTAACTACAATTAAGATACCTTTAACAATATTGCATGCATATTTATATATAATAAATTTACAGTATATCTTACAGTATATACAGTATATTACGATGCGTTCGCATGACAGAAAGTACATAAAAGCAACATTAATGACTACTTTTCCTAGACGTTTCAACATTCAAATAAGGATTCATAATAAATAAATAAATAAAAATGATAATAATGTAGTTTAGAATACTTTTGAAGCTGTCTAATAAAAAGTAGATTTGTGAAAATATTTCTCCGACATTTATTAAGGTTTTCCCAAAACAAAAGGGCTATTTTTTGACACACTTCTGAATTCATTTATTTTCGGAAATGCATAAGATTGGCAGTTGTTCTCATTAGAAACTATTTAATCGAATGACGTTATTTATTTTTTGGTAAAGGCAATGCATCTTAGATAAAATAGTGTTAAAGAAAGAGTTTTGAAACGAATTTCCAGTTCCGACATCACCAAAAAAGAGAAAAACCTGAACCCGTAACAAGAATCTTTTATTGTCAACCTTATATATATATAGGGGGAACTGGGGGACATTGATACAGCTTTTTTCAAAAAAATTTTGTGGTGTCTAGAAAGCAGAAATTTCAAGTTATTTTTCTATGTGATGTCAGCAAAACCTGTGTAGTGTGTTATAAAAATGTACAATCGTTGTTTTATACATTATTATTGCATGTAATTTAAAAAAAATCAAAAAAAGTAATTTGTATCAATGTGCCACATCCCCGGGCAGATTGATACACTTTGACACATCTGGGAAAAATGGAGACAAAATAACACCAATGCATATTTTTCATAGAAAAATAATTAGCAAACCATTTTATATATATTTATAGACATTAAAATCGCACACAATTTAGTAGTAAACGATATTAAAGCAATCAAAATGAAATGTATAATGACCTGATGTTCTGGCTGTTCATTGCCTGTTTGTTGGCTGTGATAACTTTGTCATATCTGGCACTTTAACCCCAGAATTATCTTCTTTCATAGGAAATGTGAAAGAATTACCAGGATTTCTGTTTATAAATCGGTTTACAAACAGAAGATAAAGGATAATTATATTAAAAATTATGTTTATAATATAATTATCTGGCACTGTTCTGCAGCTTGTTTCTCTTACTTAACATTTCTCATGTCGATAATATTTTTTTCTCTGGAGAATCGATATAAATTTGAGATTTGCCAGAATGCCGTCCATTTCTTTTGTTAATTCTACTAGCACTAGATATTGTGTAAGTTTGTACGTCTTCTGTTTGCAAAAATACTATAAAATGTTCTAATATGAAGAAATTAGAGCTATTTCACTTCAATAAAAACTAATAGTAGAAATTTTTGACGAAAAATGGTTGAATTAAGGAGTATATGGTAAAAAAATAAAATAAATGGTAATGAAAAATGAACTAGAAAAGGATTTAGGTTGTATCAATGTGCCCCGACAAAGACTGTATCAATGTGCCCCATACAGCCATTTTGAATAAAATGAGTCTCAAATCCAACACTTCATAATTTATCTAATAATAAAGAATGAGGAACTGATAAAGAGTAGCTTTACTTGCCAGGGAGGGTATTCTTTTCGGTTGAAAATACTGGAACAGTTGTATAATACCATTTCAATTGTACAACTCAAATTTACTTTTGACCTACAAAAACAATTAATCACCCATCCCATTTCATCAAACTATTGAATCATTCCAAAACTTTCTGTATGCAGTTAATTTCACTAGTATCACCTTTTGGAGCTGTTGTGAAACTTCCTGTAATAACCCTATGTGCTGTACAGGGGGTGTATCAATGTGCCCCAAGTATCAATGTACCCCAGTTCCCCCTATATATGTTACATGCCAAACCCGATTTTAGGCCAAACTAGATTGGCCTAGGCCAAACTAGTCTATCCTAACGCCCATCGAATAAACTAGTTTTTCCTAGGCCAAACCGGTTTATCCTAACGCTCATCGGATAGACTAGTTTTTCCTAGGCCAAACTAGTCTATCCTAAGGCCCATAGGACAAACTAGTTTTTCCTAGGCCAAACTAGTTTGGCCTAATTCTTATAGGATAAACTAGTTCAGCCTGCTGTTTATTGGTCTGAACTATTTTATCCTAGGCCGATCTAGTTTATCCTAGGTCAATTCAATTTGGCGTGATTTTATTGAATTCAATGACTGCCTCAGCGCCAACATTCTAATCTCTTCTAGGCTGATCTAGTTTGTCCTAGGCCAATGTAATTATCCGTGTTTTTAGCTCACGGGCGTCAAAGCCAGCGAAATAAAGGGCACACAGGTTCTGTATGTATGTACGTACTCATGTATGTACGTACGTACGTACGAATGTACGTAACGCTATAACTCTTGATATAAATATCCGATTAGCTTCAAATTTTGGATGTAGGTTCCTTCTGATAAGATACTTTTCTGATTAGTTTTGGAAAATCACTGAATAAGAATAAAGGGAGCGAACGGAAGTCTAATCCCCCACCGTTAATTTAGAGAAATGCATTTATCATGCAGAATTATCAGTTCTCATTTAAAATGTTAGATATAGAATTATTCTGACAAGGCGCCTCCGGGATTAGTTGTGGATGTTTATTGTTTAAGTGTTAAAGAAAGGGCAATGTAGGCACATCCCCATAATTTAGATAAATGGTTTTTAACGCAGAAATTATGGATTTTCTTCAAATTTTGCTTATAGGTTCTTTCTGATAAGACAAATCCCTGAATAGTTTTGAGGGTTTAATGATAAAGTATGGAGGGAAAATGACGGATTTCCCTATTACCTAGTAAAAACTAGTCTTTCCTACGGGCATATTGATAAACAAGTTTGGCGTAGGAAATCTAGTTTATGTAATTGGCGTTAGGATAAAATAGTTTGGCCTAGGCTAATGTAATTTGGCTCGAAATCGGGTTTGGCAGGTAAAAAACATGTATTTCACTAGAATAAGTATAAATGTGTGTGAAGAGTAATTGTTTATAACATCAATACAGGAATTTCACATGTCCACCATAAA
This sequence comes from Maratus speculifer, assembly GCA_964019185.1. Lineage (NCBI taxonomy): Eukaryota > Metazoa > Arthropoda > Arachnida > Araneae > Salticidae > Maratus > Maratus speculifer. The sequence continues at coordinate 247,470,349 of OZ025294.1, forward strand.
GACATAATGCATTTTACATGTTTTTTTTTTTTCCTGCAGACTCGGGCCAGCTGAGATCAGGCTTGCATTTATTATTATTATTATTATTGCATATTCGAGCCAGATTGGAGGTGAACATAATTTGGAATCAAACAGCGTTTTCCATTTTTTAGAAATTAATTTCTTGTCGACATATAAGCTATTCTTGTCACGGCGTCAAGTTTTTCTTTTCCGAGAAGTCGTAACCGAAAATTCGATTCAAAACATAGCTTTAATAGTATTTTCTCAAAGGTTAATCTCAAAGGTTACTTATAACTCTCCTTTTTTTCTTTTGTTCTATACTACATTAATTATTTAATGAATTATTTAATGAATGAATGAATGATTAATTATTTAATGAACCCGTGTCAATATTGAAAGGTCTATGAAATTAAATAATCAATAATATATTGTGTATTTTTCATTCTGTGAACACCTCGTAATTTAAAAATACATTGTAAATTTATCCAATATGTATGTATGTAGTATTTTTAAAGGAATCCTAATTGTATGTTAAGTAAAATCTGAATTTTTGGCAGAAATTGAGTAGGGCCAGACTGAGTGGGACTGAGTCTTTTTTCACATATTTTTGTAGAGGCAGGGCTCGGGCTGAACTTTTAATTTTTACACAGGGTCACGACAAAATAACTTTCCTTCGGGAAAGGCGGGGCCCGGAACTCGAAATTCTGGCCCGTGCAAACCTCTAACAGTATTCTACAATGCGTCGAATAATATACATTATAATGGTGATGACAAAACCACTTTGCACAAGGTTAGCAACGGAGCAGTAGTCGGGATCAATATTAAAAAGAATATTGCCCAATTAAACTGATGGCTTTGTACTCGCAGGCTGTTTAGTCACTGTGTATTTCAGCCTTTTTTTTTTTTTTTTTTTTTTTTTTTTTTTTTTTTTTTATAGAATAACACCCTCGAAAAATAAAGTAAGTTGGATTACTTTTTCCCATTACCCCCACTTATATTTAACCATTGAACCCCCAAAACTAATCATAGATACACTTTATAAAATTGAACAATTATCCAAAATTTGAAACAAATCAGATAATTCTGCTCAAAAAACCATTCATCTGATTTAGAGAGGATAATCCCACATTCCTCCCTTTATACTTAATCATTAAACCCTCAAAACAATTCAGGGATTCACCTTTTAAAGAAAAAACTATAAGCTATATTCAAAATTTACGACAAATCGGATAATACTGCATAAAAACCCATTTATTTAATTTAAGGAAGGCGATAAATCGTCCACTAACGCATTATACATAGCCATAAGAAAAAACCCAAATTAATTAAATAAGCACCTGATCAAATGAATGGCCAAAATTTTAAGCAAATTGGATAATTCTGTATTATAATAAATTTGTATATTTTAAGGAAGGAAATAAATTGCTGGTTCAGACCAAAAGCCAAAGAACCACCAAAATTAATCAGTGAAACGCTTTATCAAAATGAACAAATCTAAGATTTGCAGGAAATCGGTTAATTCTGCGTGAAAAACCCATTTAACCAAATTAGGCGGGATTCCCCCGTTCTTCCCTTTGTTCTTATTCAATTAATCCCCAAAACCAATTAGGGAAACGCCTTACCAGAATGAATCTACTTCTAAAATTTGAAGCAAATCAGTAAATTCTGCGTGAAGAAAGCATTTACATAAATTATGGGGCGTTACCCCTATTTTCTAGGGGTAACGCCCTTCCCTTTATACTTAAACAACTGACACCCACAACTAATGAAGGCGCTTCAACATAATACTCCTATATCTAAAATTTGAATAAAATATGCTAATAATCCATGGAAATCCATTTATTTGAATTAAGGGAAGGGGCGAATGAGCCTCTCGTCCCCTCCCCGCTTATTCTTCTCCAATGACCTCCCAAAATTAATCAGAAAAGCTCCTCATAAGAATAAACCTATATTAAAAGTTTGATGCAAATCGAGTATTTCTATCAAAAATTATTGCGTTACGTACTTACGTACATACATAGATACAGAACCCACGGGCACATTAGTTCTCAGTCTTGGGTAGCTGACGAGATAAAAACATGTCATATTACATTATTTCTGTCAAGAGTTATCGCGTTACGTACATACGTACGTATATACGTACATACATGCGTACATACATACATACAGCACCTGTGAGCCCATTTTTTCTTTGGCTTTGATGCCCATGAGCTAAAAACACGTAAAATTACACTGACCTAGTATAAACTAGATCAGCCTAGGACAAACTAGAATTTTGGCGCTGAGGCGGTCATTGAATCAAATAAAATCACGCCAAATTGAATTGGCCTAGGATAAATTAGATCGGCCTAGGATAAACTAGTTCAGACCAATAAACAGCAGGCTAAACTAGTTTATCCTATAAGAGTTAGGCCATACTAGTTTGGCCTAGGAAGAACTAGTTTGTCCTATGGGCCTTAGGATAGACTAGTTTGGCTTAGGAAAAACTAGTTTATCCGATGGGCGTTTGGATAAACCGGTTTGGCCTAGGAAAAACTAGTTTATCCGATGGGCGTTAGGATAGACTAGTTTGGCCTAGGCCAATCTAGTTTGGCCTAAAATCGGGTTTGGCCTGTAACATATATATATATATATATTAAAACTGCTATTAAATTAAAAATCACTTCAATACTCAGGCTTGTCAGTTTTAAGCCTTTACAGTTAAAAGTAGTTTAAAAATGTGCTGTTTAGCAATACATTTGATCACCTTACGATATATTTCCAAAGATTACTTTAACAGAACATTATCGTTTTTAATATTTTTACAAAACATGTTGCCTGCGCTATACATCTTGAGAACAATTAACCCCTTGAGGGGCAGAGTACTTATGTTGCTAGAATATCAAAATGATTGAATAACACCAGTATTTATAATCAAATTCAAATGAAAGTAAGTAAAAGCTTTTTTTCGCGTATAATTTTTTAAAGCAAAACTTAATATCTAAATTCTGGTGCCAATGTGGCATTTGGGAATTAAAATTAAGTGGTATATATTATATACCGGTGCCCTTCAAGCGGTTAAATACAGTTCCAGCCCGTCTCGACTTCACTGAGAAAAAAAGCAAGCTTGATTTCAGCACTGCACAAGTCTGCTAAAGAAAAAAAAAAAAAAAAAAAACTCAGCTCAGACACCATGCCTGATGCCGACTTCTATGGTGGACATGCAACATTTCTGTATTGATTTATCAAACTAGCATCGGTTTAAGACTAACATTTACACTTATTCTCCCGAAAATCATATTCATTGAAACTAGCCAATATTTTACCGGGTTTGCTTACTCTTTTAGATCGGGCCGGCAGGCCCACTAATTTTTTTTTACCGGCCTAGCTGGTTCGTATAATTTATTTGCTGGCACGGCCCGTACTTTTCGTTTATCAGCCCGTTGATAAAAATGTCTTAATTCTGCTGACCCGACCCGTTTGAAAATTGTCTTTATTTCGTCTGGCCGGGCGCGGGTCTCGGATCAAGCCCCGGCCAGGGGCGTTTTCGACTGGGAGCAGGAAAACGCAGTGATAAACCTTCCAATTGACCACTAAAATACAGTTTTTGAAAGTTGTTTCCACCAAGTTATGGCTTTGGCAGATCAGTTGCATTTTAATATGATAATCGTGTTCTGTCCAATCCTAGAATTTCAGAAACAAACTCAATGAGGTGATTGCCTGTGTAGTGGCTTTCCTGTCAAATAGGAATGAAGAACATTTTTACTCAACTTTCCTTTCGTCCAATAAACAGTCTTTTTTGGACGGTATATAGTCGCCGAAGTGTGATTGTTGCTACTACTGGGTTAAGTCCATGCACACAAAAAAATATGAATTTCTTCACCGAAGTCGTCATTATTTTTAATGCTAGTTGATCTACTAGAACTCTACTCATCTACTGCAAATTCTCAGAAAAACTAGTATTTCCCGAATTTTTTTTTCAATTTATTTTCAGTAGTCATGAGAAGTTGAAAAATGGTGAGGTAAACTTCGGATTTTCGGAAGAAATTCTTTAGAAAAATGCTAAGGATTGGTGTTTTTTAGTGTATGTTTTAAGTAAAAACATGTAAAATTGGAAAAAATCGGGTGTTTTACAGTTGTATCGATTGTTACTGACTACCTAGAATTTGCCGACTGTCATCGAAGTTGCCGACATTAGGGGGGCGAGACGCCCCCCTACGCGCTCCCAGTAGCTACGCCCCTGCAGATAGCTATTGCAGTACATGTTTTACTTTCAGTCGGCATGAGAAGTATAAGGGATGCATCTCAACGGGGCATAGAGGGATAAGAGTTACTTAATTTATATAATTACGAACGCATATAAAAAAAAAAAAAAAAAAAAAAAAAAAAAACTCCAGTTTTTGAAAGAAAACGAAAATAGTGAAATTTCGTTGGGATTTTATTTAAGCGGTTCATAAATAACAACACTATTACTTTTTTTTTTTTTTTTTTTTTTTTTAACGAGATTGTGTTTTTAAATTTTGACATAATCAGTGTTTTATATTAGTGTAGTACATTAAATTGTAATTTATTTTCAATTTAAGTAAAATAATTTAAAAATCAACTTTAAATAAGTAATCAATCTCGATTGCACACACATGAAAACAACGATACACATGCATATATTTGTGTGCAAATACGCATATTATGTATCACTGCAGATTTATGTTCAAATAGAGTGGTACTAACAATATAAAAAAAAAATAATAATAAAGTTACCGTGAAGTAATTGGAGCAGGCGCAGAAAAGAGGCGAAAGAAATTTGTAAAAATATGAGTATAGCTTTTTTATTTATCAGATTTTCGAAATATATACAGTAAAATTTGTGAAAACGGTATCTGCATTTAATGAAAATTTTCTTAGGTTACCATGCGATTACACCAGCTGAAACAAAAAACTGCTTAAAACGGAATCCGCTATTTCTTTAAGATTCTAGCAGGTTTTATTGTAATGAAAAGGTTAATAGATAAAGCTACAGCATTCTTTGCACTTGATTTATGATAATTTTGATCAGATAAGATACGTTTAATGGTACATATATATATATTGTTTGTTTGTTTAAAGCAGGATGCTTTTGTAGGCATGTTTAGTTTTCACTGTTATACTTTTTTAAACCTCATCACAATTCATAAATTTTGTAAAAACATTATCGAAAATCAAGACAATTTTATTTTTCCCAGTGTACTATGCTACATAAGTAGTTACCAAATTCTAGCTACTTACACCACTGTATAATAAATATCAGTGTACCGTACCCCAAACATCAAGATGTAACAGCAACAGCAACTTGAAAAATGCATGTTAAATTCCTTTCTCCGTTATTTCGTTAAATTTATAGTGGCGCCATCTATTATAAAATAACGAAAACATTATGCGAAAAGTTGAGTAGACTACCAGTTATTTACTAATATGAAAATGCAATATATATCTCTTTAAGCTGTAGGAAGCAAGTCCGAGGCCAGTGTTTTTTCATTTATAAAGGCATAAATGTACTTTGAATTTCGAATAGAAACAATTTAATGATAGGTTAGATTATTTAATAACAGGCTTTTACTTTAGACGTAATCAAATAGAGCATAAATTACTATTCGAAAATTCTTGTAATTTTTTTGAATTTCTGGTGTCAAATCTAGTTTTTAGCAGAGCTACCAATGTAGTGTGATTTATAATTTAAAATATTAAACAGAATTTCTGATTAGCAGTTTTTGTTTTGCTCTATAACCGAAAGTCCGTCTTTAACCCATTAACGCCCAGCGTCCTCTTTTGAGGACGGTTACAAAAACAGCAAGAAAGCGGCTTTCCCACCAGTAAAGGTTTGGTTACGTATACCGATCCATTACTGGACATCATACGTCGCTAAGAGGAAGATAGATATATGCCTTCTTTCACGAGACAGAATCTTCCATAAATTTAGATAAAAGTTAATTTGATTTTAAAAGTGGTGGGAAATACAAAATTTAAATATTAGCGAAGAAAATAATTCGGGCGTTAATGGGTTAAATAAAGCGAAAAACAACTAATTCGCAAAGCATGGTAGATTTTTTTAAATGGAAAAATTAGTGGGCCAAAATTTCCAGGCCAGAGCCCAACCTGATCCATAGAGAAAAAATTGGCCTGACCCAGCCCGTAATAAAAGTTAAAATTTAGGCCCCGGCACGGCCCGTAGACAAAAATTTAGAGACCCGGCCGATATACTAGCTAAAAACACGGCCTGAAACCGTCCCGTCCCGGAAAAAGTTAAAACTTCTTCCCGAACCCGGTCCGGCTAGAGTAAATTTCTACAGAACATTGATTTTTACTCTTACGGAAGAGTTCTGATAAAATAACTTATCTTAGTCTTTTTTTTTTTCCATGTTTATAATCTTTATTTATGTAGAAGTGTCGTAGGCTACGATATTTATGTTTATAATGATTCTAAGTTTGCCATGTTGATTACGTGTTCCAATTAAGATGAAATCCTATTATTTTCCTATTACTGAATTGAAGATATATAATCGTATCAAATTTTGAATGCATGCATTTTTGCATAAGAGTTCAACAGCTAATGCATGATTTTTTTACAGTGAAATACTATGAAAATAACCCTCTGCCTTGTGTAAACACCTGGATGCATACCCATAAAATAAGTACTTTACCCGCTGAGTATTTATCCTTTCCGTATCATTGACTACGGACTTTTGACTACAAAAGTATGCCTGGAGAAAACTGTAGCTCAATTTAATGATTTATATATGACTTTTTGAAATAATTTTCAATCATGATTTTTTAGATAAAAAAATCTCAATAATAATAATAAAAAAAAATGTGGTAGAGTTGCCACAGTCAGTAGCTGATTGTCGAGAGCCAATTAAAACGGATGAAACAGATTAGATTAATTATAAGATATACACACATTCTGGCGCTAAACTGCAATCTGTCAACGAAAAGGCAGGCTTTCGTTTTATATTAAGCTTGAAATTTATACTGAATTGAATTGGTACGCTGCATTAAAACCAAAGCAGCGGAGTCGGATGGAAAAATGGTCGACTCCGACTCTGGAAATTTTGACGCCTTCGACTCCGAATCTGGGCCGGCTAATATACTAGTATTTTTTTTTTTTTCGTTAAAATTATGAGGGAACATAAAAAAATAAGGCGACAATTTCATTATTTCGGTATTTCATTCTGTTCGTAGTTTTTTAAAAGAAAAAAAAAAAAAAAAAAAAAATATTTTTCGTTTCACTCACTTTTCAATTTTGCGTCACACAAACCCAGAAAATCCAACTATTGAAATCTAAAGAAGAAAACAAAACAAAAATTTAAACTATTTCCGATCCGTGGACTTGAAAAGGAGAAATCTTTACAATTTTTATGTTAATTCGTGTCCTACAGAGGAGAAAAAATTCGATGGAAGGAATAAAAGGAAATAAATATGAAAATTTTACTAGTTTGGATGTAATTCGGGACCTATTAGAGGTTTTAATTAAAAACTGTTTTCATATGCTGTATACGCCGAGCAGTATATTGGAAACCTTTAACCCCTTCGCGACGGGAATCTTTTACGAAATTTTTAATGTTTTGTCACCGGTATTTAAATACAGAAATTTGTACCTTTTTAAATCTCGAAAATGCTTCGATTAAATAACATGAATTTTACAGTGAAATTTTACTGGTGGGAATAAACAAGGATTCTTAAGGCTTTTTGCGGCACGTATACGTGTCGCTCGTCCCCAAGGGGTTAACTTGGATACCCCGATATAATCCAAAAATAACAATAATGATTCCTTTTATGGATTTAAAATTTCATATAATTGATTTAATTTCACTTCAAACCGTCTAACAAAAGAAGCCGGAGTCGGCTTGTTTTTAAGCGACTTCGACTTCGACTCCTTTACTCAAAAATAAGCCCGACTCCGACTCCAACTCCGCAGCCCTGATTAAAACATGTTCGGATTTTTTTTTTCTTCTTGCCACTCGTTATTTAGTCATTGATCTATGATATATGCTTTAAAAATGAAACTGCAGCTAATCATTCGTTATGCTCTCGGAAGCCAGGTTTCTTAGAGTATGTAATGCTGCGAATTACCTATGACTCACATAGCAATCTGTGTGTCAAACTTTTAAAACGTTCCAATTTATACAGTTAATAGATTATTCGATGATGCACTGTACATCTCGCTTCCTAGAAATCTAACCCTAAAAAATATTCATGACAGGTAAATTCGTGTGAGGATGATACTGATAGAATTTTTGTAAAAGAAAGTTAAATAAAAAATACCCCCCATCTCCTATTAACAATTGCATAAAATCTTTGAGATACATATAACGAAAATAGTGTATAAAATCAATTACGATTCATAAATGTCAATTAAATATAAAGAAAATATTATTTTCTTAAATTTGGGACCAAGGGCATAGCTACGTACAAATATTTATTTAAGGGGAGCCACAATTGAAAAATTTCCCAATTTGAAACAAATCACTCTAATTTCAAATTTAAATGATATGTGCAATATATGTATAATGGTAATGATACTTGTACATAAAAAAAATCCCCTCTAATTATTGATAAGCTTGATAAAAGTTTGAATATACCTCTTTCGCTTAAATCATAGGTTCCCAACCTTTTCTGGTCCACCGCCCCCTTTACAAGGGAAAAAGATGCCAACGCCCCCTTTTCCATAATAGTTAATTATACAAAATGTTAAAATATTATTGCATATTATATATATTTCATCTATCTGACAATCTATTAATCAAAGTAGAAGTTAATTAAAACGACCATCAAATGTAATAAAAAAATGTTTAATAATAACTGAAAAATAAACACAAAATCAATAAGAATTTAAAAAAATAACGAAATAGTTGAAGCTATTGGAGTAATTTTTTCATGTCAGATTCTAATTTTTTCAACATCAGTCACAAATTCTCATGTTCAAAGATGCATGTTCCTTTTCTTTGACTGTAAATTAGTTACTGCATGGAACCCACTTTAAGTCAAATCTAATGAAAGGAAAGCAATTAAAATTTTATGTACTCTCCCTCACAATCCAGATTAGAGAGCTGTAGATTTTTGAAATTAGAACTCTTGGTATCCATTTCTGAATTTTACTTTTAGTTCTCGTTTACTGTCAGGATTTCCTCCTCTAAATATGATGGTACTGTAATAGCTGCATTTCGAAAGGATCTAAAAACCAACTTGGTATAATCATGTATAAATATCGTGGAATTGTTTTGAGAAAACTTCATGAAGAAAGTACAAATGTTGACAGTAAGTAAATATTTTTGTTTTCACAGACTGCGATATTTAAATTTATTTAATTAAAGATTCTAAACACGTCTGTCATTTAACCGATGTCATTTTTTAATGCAATCAGGTTTTAGCGTATTTTTACACCTCTGATTTTAGTTAAGTGAAATACTAAATCAAATATATCAAAAAACGATTCAGACAAATGTTTTTTCAGAGAAAACAAACTTTTGTATGCAGCAGCAACCGATTGAATTCATTTGCAAGTCTGATACAAAGTGATAGTGACAACTGCACAACAAAGTAAAACAATTGTTCCACTTTGTTGTAAAAAAAAATGATTTTCAATACAAAGTTGGCAAAATATCCTGTCATTCAATGAATTGCATCTATTCCTATTGACTGCTCTAATAAAGTAATGAAGCGATGTATACAGGTGTTCATTCCATTTTCTAAAACCAATTGCTGATGATGTGTAACGGAATGTTCTGAGAGTACATTTAGTACTGCTTGTTTAAAAAATGTTAATGAAACCTTTCTGATGTCCCGTCGTTGTTCGAGCAACATAAATAGCTAGTGACAAAATATTAGAATAAAGAATTTGTTTCTCTTGGTCTAACTTGGTAGTATTAAATTATTGATTCTCTCTTTGTATCAGTTTCCAAATTTTTAGCAAATAATAACTCTTGATTTTTTTTTATGAGTTTTTGTTATTTGGTAAGGCCGATTCATGGAATTAAATGGAAATTTGCAGGTCTTTATGTAATAGCATAATGATGTTTCAATGCTTTTAGCCATCTATTCCTCTTTGTACCGAATTATTACTCAGGATTTTTTCAATTGATATCAGACGGTTTCTTTTGATGAAGAGCAGTTTTTAACTCACAGGCTATCATAGCCTGAGAGCTTATGTGCCCGTCCGTTCTGTATGTACGTTCTTACGTGCGTGCGTAAAGCCATAACTTATGATAAAAATATCGGATCCACTTGAAATTTTGTATATAAGTATATCCTCATAAGGCGCTTCCCTGATTAGTTTTTGGAGTTCATTCGATATGTATAAGAGGGGGAACGGGCGGCTCATGCCCCTCCCCTTAATCGATATAAACGGGATTTTCATGCAGAATTAACAGTTTTCGTTCAAAATTTAGATATAGGATCATTCTGATGAGGTGATTCCGTGACTGTTATTAGGTGTTCATTGAATAAGTATAAACAGGGGGAACGGGGGTTCTAATGCCCCTCCCCTTAATTTTTATAAATGGGTTTTTCAAGCAAAATTGTCAGATTTTGTTCAAATTTCTGAATAGTTTTATAAGTTTAATGGTTAAGTATAAAAGAGGGAGATAACTCCTCTTAAATTATATAACTGCTAAATGGGTTTTTATTAAGAATTATCCGATTTGCTCTGAATTTTGGATGTAGATTTTTTATATGATAAAACATGTCCTTGATAGTTTAGGAGGTTCAACAATAAAGTATAAAAAGGGGGAAAGGGGATAGCTGTTTCCCCTTCTTAATTTTTTTTTCGAACGGAATTAACCCTTGAAAATATAAGACTGTAATGTACAATTAGTATGCGTAGCCTGTGAGCTCAATGCCATCAGTTTAACTGGGCAATATTCTTTTTATTATTATCTCTCTGACTACAGGCAAGATTGATTTCTCGTCGATTGTGTTCAATTTCAATACTTTTATTATTAAAATTATAATGATACATGAGGCTCGTAGCTCATCATATTTTTGTTTAGAAGATGACTTAAAAAGGCTTGATGTAGTTGACTGTTTTAATTTTTTCTTTTCCAGCCTTTGAACTGGTCAGATAGGGCAATCCCAAAACTATCTTCTGTCTCATATAAGTTAATATTTCGAAATTCGCTATCATAGCGCCAGAATTAAATGGCAATCTATGTCCATCGTGAGAATTCTAATGATATGAAATCCTGTGCATTATTTCTTGAAATAGGATTACTACGACTATCGAGAAAAATGCAGAGTAAAAGTGCCACCAATTATGCGATTTACATCAAAACGTAATCAGCAATCATATAGGTAAAGATTGGTTTGTGGGAGAGTGCTTAGATCCATATTTCAAGTACTCAGTACTGTACTGCTGGCATTTCTTTTTCAAGATATTTTGAAATTAAAAAAACTTCCTATATAAGTTTAAATAAATTTACTTTTGAACAAATTTATAGACATGACGATTTTTATAATTTTCACTAAGGTTAAACAAATTTCTTGAACTGACTCAAATCACAGGTTTCTTAAAAAATCTTTGGTGAGGCATGTATAATCATACCTCAGAATTTTTTGAAATACAGGTTAATAAAAAAATAATTATGTTTAAAACTTTTAGCCAACCAATAATCTCGAATTTTTTACTCCACAAATTCATAGTGATTTTTAATTCGTCATAGCCTTTCTTCTAGTTCCACGGCTATTTTTTGACATTAGCAAAATAAATTGAATCCTCCCCCCCCCCCCCCCTCAGATTTAGGTTCGTCTGTATAGATTTCCCTTTAAAGGTGCAGTAAAGGTTTTTGTCTCGAACTGGACAATGTAGAAGAGAGCAACTATTTTCATTATATTAGTTCCTAAATAAGTAGGTATGCCATGCAGTGGCGTAGCTACCTACTGTCATGTTTTTTGGCGCCCGGGGCCAGCAAGAAATTTTGCGCCCCCACCCCAATATAGATATATAACAATTTCTCTCAATTTGGCGCCCGGGGCGGACGCCCCCCTTGCCCCCCCCTTAGCTACGCCACTGATGCCATGATCGCCCCCCTCGACTGTCCTAGCGCCCCCCATTTTCCTCTAGACTCGCTACCGCCCCCCTGGAAGACTCCAGCGCCCACTGGGGGGCGATACCGCCCCCGTTGGGAACCTATGGCTTAAATGATTAAAATGAAAACTAATATCGTTTTGTATTTATGTGTCTTGGAATCATTCGATGTATAAAAATAAAGATAGAAAAAACTAGTTGGATGTGTCAATCCCATAACTTTCTTCTATCTCATAAGTACATTTTAATATATATATATATATATAAAAGTGGTGACCCTAAAGTTACCCACTATCGAATTTCCTCGAACATTTGACCTAGCCTAATGAGACTCTGGTATCCGAAAAGCCTAAAACGCAAAATTTAACTAATATTCTGAGAAAATGAGCTTAGTAGTGCCTCATGTTGGGTAATTTATACTAAAACCTAATAACCATCTATTTATGTCAAGACCTAACAGAATCTGAAATTTGATGGAATTTCGCCCATTAGTTCTTGAGATATAGTTATAACAAAAAATTTGCAAAACGTAGCACAGCAACACCATACCTTGGACAATTTATGCCAAAACGTAAAAAAGCGTCTAATTATGTTATGGTGTAAAAGAATCTGAAGTTTGATGAAATTATGTGCATTAGATCTTGAGATATAGCTAGTTTTAAAAAAAACCCGTGTAAAATATAGCACAGCAGCACCATCAGTTGAATGATTTATAATAAAACGTAAGCATCGGGTAATTATTTTATATGTCATTTTGTAACAAAATCTGAAGTTTGATGAAATTCTATGCGTTGGTTGTTGAGATATAGCTATCGGAAAAATCGTGCAAAATGCAGCATAGCTGCACCACCTGTTGCAAGGTTAATACCAAAATGTAATCAGCGTCTAATTACGTTATATATTCTAGTGTAACAGAATCTAAAATTTGATGAAGTTCTCTGCATTAGTTCTTGAGATATAGCTATCGCAAAAATCGTGCAAAATGTAGCATAGCAGCGCCACCTATAGGGCAATTCACACCAAAACATTATCAGCAGCTATGTATCTCAAGGTATCGCGGAATCTGAAGTTTGGTGAAATTCTGTGCATTAGTTCTTGAGATATAGCTATCATGAAAATCATGAAAAACGTGGCATAGCAGCGCCACCTGCTGGCCAATTTACACCAAAACTTAATCAGCGTCTATGTATATCAAGGGGTCACAGAATCTGAAGTTTGGTGAAATTCTGTGCATTAGTTCTTGAGATATAGCAATCTTGAAAATCATGAAAAACGTAGCATAGCAGCGCCACCTGCTGGCCAATTTTCACCAAAAACAAATAGGCACTAATTCATACCAAGGTCTAACAGAATATAAAATTTTATTAAATTTCGAGTATTAGTTCTTGAGATAGAGCGCCCACAAATTTTTTGTCACATACAGACAGACTCACATCACATACAGACAGACGGACAGACTCACAGACAGACATTTTCTAAAAATAGTCAAAACGTGTTCAGGACCTTCTAAAACGTATAAATCCGTCGAAAACCGGAAGTCGAAAATTTTCATGAATCCAATACTTTCTTCTTGTAAAGCCCCCCAGGGGGATACCTTCTTTAGGTATTCACGGGCTTCACAACCCCGGGGCACCTGAGTGATCTTTCTCCTTTCCTTTTCCTCTAACCCCCAGGGGAATACCTTCTTTAGGTATTTACGGGCTTCGCGACCCCGGGATCCTGAGCGATCATTCTCCTTTCCTTTTTTCTTCTCTATTTTAGTTGTCTATCCTTTTCCCTTTGTTTCACACTTTTTAATCTTCTCTTTTCAGTTTGTTATCCCTCTCTGTTCTTGTTTTTTTTTTTTACTAACTCTTTGTTCTTGTTTGTTTTCTTACTAATTCTTTGTTCTTGTTTGGGGTTTTTAGACTAACTTTTTGTTCACATATTTCTTTGTTCTACTAACTTTGTTGCTGTTCTCTTGTTTAAAAAAAAAAAAAGAAAAAAAATTTAAAAATGACAAAAGACAAAAAAGACACCATTTTTTTAAGCTCCCTCTCGAATAACTCTTTTACAATAGTGGTTTTTTTTATTCACGTGAGACACCCTGGGTGTTGAGGTTTCTTTTAACCTCATCGACTCGTCTCTTCCTCTTTAGGTTGATATCGAGTCCCAGGGTGCAGGGCATCTCTGAACTCTGGTTCTGAGTACGGGGGACGCCATGCTTGCATGGTGGGTTGTTAGGAGGAGCTATATGCTACCAGGCGACTGGATCCTTTCGACGTAAGGGCCGGCTGTAGGTTGGACAGAGCTGTAAAGGCTTACCTACGGCTACCCATTTTCCTTGGAAAAGAACCGGAGCTTTGGAGATGCTATCGAGTTTAACCCAATGTTCGAAAAACGTGGGGGTCTGTTGAAAATAGTTTTCGCCCTTTTGAGACCTGCACCAGACGTAACGGTAAGAAGAAGGGTCGGTGACCAGGCCCGATGCCTGGCGTTTTATAATTTCTCTCTCTAAATATGGTTACAACTAAAGGAAATGAAATATGCGATGTGGAGGCCCCACAACCACTCACTGAGGTGAGCTATATCTATAATAAAAGTGATAATCAGCACTCTAAAAAATCTTGGGCTGAGAGGGTTGAAGTTTGTACTTCCAATATGGAATGTGACAATCTCAACTCTGTAGCCGGTAAAGCTGAAGGCAGATTCTTTGTGGTCAAACGTGATGAGGGAAGTTTTGACAAAACTTCTCCCTTTTTGATCCACAAAGCTATCCAGGGATTGGTTGGAGAACCTAAGACTATAAAAAAATTACGATCTGGGGAGCTTCTAATAGAAGTAAAAAATAGCCAACAAGCGGAAAATATAATAAAATGCAAACAGTTCGCAAACATTCCTATCTCTGTTAGCCCTCATAGAACATTGAATACATCTCGTGGAGTAATTTCTGAACCTGACCTCTTACATGTTACTGAAGAAGAAATAGCAGACAATTTAAAAGATCAGAATGTAATACAAGTTAGAAGAATAAAAATATATCGTCGTGATGATCAAATACCCACAAATCAAGTACAGTTTCCTACCAAACACATTATACTCACGTTTAACTCACCCAACCTACCAAAATATATTAAAGCTGGATACTTGTCATGTTCTGTCAGACCATACATTCCTAACCCACTGCGTTGCTTCAAATGTCAACGCTTTGGGCATTCAAAAATAGGATGCAGAGGTAAACTCACCTGTGGCCGGTGTAGTGCCATTGGTCACGAAAGTGTCCAATGCAACGCACAACCTTACTGCGTAAACTGTAAAAGAGACCACCCATCCTATGCTAAATCTTGCGAACAGTTTAAAAAGGAGAAAGAAATTCAGACATTACGCACTAAAGAAAATATCCCATATCCTGAAGCAAGAAAAATAGTAGAAGCCAGAACACCCAAAGTTGGTGTATCTTATTCCGCTGCCCTATCCAAAACAACACAAAAAACTTATCATACCATTGCCACTCAAACTGAATTCTTTATTGAAACCGACTGCCAAACAAAGCAAAAAGATAATAGTTTACCGAACCATTCTGGCAAAACTACAAGATCAACACAGTCTCTTTCAAATAAATCTATAAATTCTATTCCTCCTAATTTGCAGCAAAATGCTTCGTCAAAGTCATCGCAATCATTATTTCCTAAAACCCCACTCCATAGAAGAAGCTCCCAAAATACACCTCTAAAACAAACCCGTAGATCTGAAGCAGAGAAACATAAAATACCAATAATTAAATCCACAATACCACATGAAAATAATACCAAAAAGAAAAAGAATAATAAAATAACCAAAATTGAAACCAATCTAAAACAGAGCAAAGAAAAATCATGTATGCAGGATGACGACGCGGTCGCTCTTCATCCTGAACCGGATGTAGAATTAGACGAGGGAGATAGTATGTCTACTATCTCTGAAGAAAATGACATAGATACCTTTATCTAACCCATTCATGAATAATATAATCTCTTGGAACTGTCGTGGCTATCATAATAATTATGACGAAATCCGTAACCTTCTCTCTGATCATCAGCCTTTATGTTTAGCTTTACAGGAAACTCATTTAAAACCCAATAACAAAGCCAAATTACGCAGCTATTCAACTTACAGAAAAGATTTTATAGGTAGTAACAGAGCTACTGGTGGAGTGGCTCTTTTCATCTCTCACACTTTGCCCCATTCTTATATTACTTTAAATACTAGCCTACAAGCTGTTGCAGTCCGTGTGCATATTGACCATCTCATTACAATATGTACTATCTACTTACCTCCAAACCAAACTATCCAGTTAACAGATCTAGATAATCTTCTTCTCCAACTCCCCACTCCATACATCATTATTGGAGATTTTAATGCCCACAGCCAACTATGGGGGAACAGTGATTCTAATCATCGTGGTGACATCGTAGAAAAACTTATCTCTGACAATGGCTTATGCCTGCTCAATAATGGCAATCATACTTATTTTCACGAACCTACCCGTACTTTTCATGCTATAGATCTGGCAATTTGCTCCCCATCTATCTATCCTTTTTGGAATTTTTGGATTTCTAATGATTTGCACGGCAGTGACCATTTTCCAACTTTTATCACAAAGACTACTCCTAACAGGGACTCTTGTAATTATTTTAAGCGTTACATCTATGACAGAGCTAATTGGCCAACTTTCACGAGTCATGCTATAATTACAAATGATATGATTGACTGTGATATTGATGATGCACTTAATAATATTACCAGGTGTGTCATTAATGCTGCAGATTTAAGCATCCCTAAATCCCGTACCACATACAAACACAAAAAGCCTTGGTGGAACAGTAACTGTCAGAATGCAAAAAAGAATCAACAGAAGGCTTGGGGCATCTTCAGGAGATACCCCACTAACAGTAATTATATTGCTTTTAAAAAAGCAAAGGCAGAAGCTAGGACAGTGCGTCGCAATAGCCAACGTGAATCCTGGATGCAATACATATCTAACATTAACTCTAGTACCTCCAGTAAAATCCTGTGGAAAAAGGTCAGAAACTGTATGGGTCTTTATTCTGAAAACCATATCTCTATTCTAAACCACAACGGCCACACAATTGCTTCACCCAAAAATATTGCTGAAACCATAGCAAATGCACTTGCATCTAATTCCAGCTCCGACTCTTACCCTGAACCTTTCTTGTCCTATAAAAGGCAAATGGAAACTACCACCATCAATTTTAACACTCGCCAAACTTATGACTACAATATTCCTTTCACCATTTCAGAACTACATAGCTGTTTACATAATAGCCATCCTTCTGCTCCAGGCCACGACGGCATTACTTATACCATGCTGAAACATCTTTGCACAAATTCTCTCAATAATCTCCTCAAGTTTTATAACCGTATTTGGATGGAACACATCTTTCCTGACGCATGGCGTAAAGCCATTATTATTCCCTTTCCTAAACCAGGAAAAGATTCCAGTGACCCAAATAATTACAGACCTATCGCACTCACTAGCAGCCTTTGCAAGCTCCTAGAAAAAATGATTAATTCCCGTCTAGTGCATGTTTTAGAATCTAACAATTCCATTGCTGCTTTTCAGAGTGGATTTCGACGAGGTAGGTCTACTATTGATAACCTCATTCACCTTGAAAATTACATACGGACTGCCTTTCTAAAACGCAACCATTTGGTGTCAGTATTCTTTGACATGGCGAAAGCCTATGATAGAACTTGGCGTTATGGGATCCTTCATGATCTTTTTAACTTGGACTTTCGTGGCAATCTGCCAATCTTTATCAAAAATTTCCTTGCTGCTCGACTTTTTCAAGTTCGAATAGGTGGAACTCTTTCTAATTTTTATGTACAAGAAGAGGGTGTACCTCAGGGCAGTGTCCTGAGTGTCACCCTCTTTGCTATCAAAATAAATGGGGTACTTAGTCAACTTCCCCCTTCTGTGAAGGGAGATTTATATGTTGACGACTTTCGCATCATGTGTATGGGACAGGATATTCGTTTTATTGAGAGACAGCTGCAAATTGCCATCACTCGCATTCTTAACTGGACAAATAAAAATGGTTTTACTATTTCTCAAGACAAAACTTCTTGTGTGCATTTCTGTAGACGTAGGGACCTACATCCAGATCCCGAAATTTTCATTGGTTCTACTCAAATTCCTGTTGTGGACACTGTTCGTTACCTCGGCGTATACTTTGACAAGAAACTGACATTTTTACCACATGTTTTACAATTACGGACAAAATGTGAAAAATTGCTAAATTTAATAAAAGTTCTATCAAATACTTCTTGGGGAGCAGACCGCAGTTCGCTTCTTAAAATTTATCGTGCTGTTATTCGTTCTAAAATTGACTATGCTTGCCAGATCTATGGTTCTGCTCGTAATCATGTTCTTAAAAAACTTGACACTGTGCACCATAGCGCACTTCGTGTTTGCTCTGGTGCATTTCGTACTTCTCCTGTTCTAAGCTTGTATGTTGAATGTAATGAGCCCTCCTTACATCATATTCGTGAAAACTTGTCATTAAATCTCTTTTATCGTCTTCTTTCACATCACGGTCATCCACTTCGTTCCTACATTTTAAATACAGACAATAACATTCTATATCAGCATCGTCCATCATGCATTCCATCTTTTGGTGTCAGGATCAGAAATACAATTGACAATAGCATTCTCAGCAATATTGAGGTGAGTCCAAGTTCCTCACATGTGTTCCCTCCGTGGAAGCCTCCTAATATTACCATTCTCCATCCATTCAAAGGATTTGATAAAAGGAATTTGCCTCCTGCCGTTTTCCAACAATTATTTGCTGTTCATCGAGCAAAATACAGTTCTTACACTGATATATACACAGATGGATCCAAAAGAGGAGATACTGTTGGATGTGGGGTTTTTTGTGATAACACTTCTTTGAGTTATCGTGTTCATCCTTCCATTTCTATATTTGCTGCTGAATTGATTGCAATACACAGAGCAATGTTGCACATATCTCATCATCGTAATAGATCTTTCATAATATATACTGATTCTAGTAGTTCTATTGAGGCTATTGATTCATTTAACAAGCATCCATTTGTCACTTACATCCTTGAGCTTTATAATAATTTGACAACACGTGGCTATAATATTTTATTCTGCTGGGTACCGGGGCATATGGGTATTCCTGGAAATGAAAAAGCTGATGAAGCAGCAAAACATGCCCTTATTCCATTAAACTATAAAATTCCATTCTCAGACATCAAACTACTCATAAAATACTTCATTTATAATAAGTGGCAAGATAGTTGGAATCTGGAATACAATAATAAACTGCACCATGTTAAACCTATCATAACGACCTGGCCTCCGAACTATCCAAGGAAAACAGACGTCATTTTAACTCGTCTGAGAATTGGACATTCCCGGATCACTCATAAACATCTTTTACTTCGAGAGGACGCACCTATGTGCTCTCATTGTCATTTTGTTCAGTTAACCATTCATCACATTTTGACTGACTGTGCTGGTTTGCGACACTTATATAGAATTTATTTTAAAACTTCTTCACCTAATTTGACTAACCTCATTGGGGAAACACCTCATGGGGCACTCTTTACCTTTTTAAAACATGCCGGATTTTATTTTCAAATATAGTTTCTTTCTTTTGTTTACAATTTTCATTTTTACATTCTTTGACATTTGGATGCGATTCCTACCTGGACATTGTTTTTACGGATTTAGTACTTAAACTTTACCTTTCATGACTTTGACTACATCTGGATGGGGTACCCCATCCAGATTGCTTTTTTCATTGTTTATTTTCACTCTATTATTTTTCTAGTTAACTTGAATTGGCGCAGCATGTCCCTTAAGGGATTTTGTGCCATAAAACCCTATACAACCAACCAATCTTCTTGTAAAGATAGAAGAAAGTAAAAATAAGATACCGATTTGTAAATTGCATAGTTAACCTTCCTACCCTGAATGGGTCTAATCGACCCATAACTATAATTTGTTTTATACGATTGGAACCAAAACTTTTTTCATAAAAAAGTTAAATTAAAGATACAGAGAAATAAGTCAATTAAATACATTAAAGTATTTTAAATAACAATTCTGGTGCGAAATGTTTTTATCAAGATTCAGTAAAATTTGAACAGGGTAGGAAGGTTAAAGAAGCTAGGGCTCATTCCTTCTGAAATTGAAAATTTTATTTATTCACGCATGGTAAGGAAAAAAAATGTCCTTTTTGCTTCTTTTTTTTTTTTTTTTTTTTTTTTTTTTTTTTTTTAATTAGTTATTTGATTTCAATTTAATTTAATGCTATTTGAGAACACAATGAAGGGGATATAGGCAGAGTACTCGTTGGCTTTTGTTCCACATTAGCGATTTGGCGAATAGGAAATTAAAAACAGTAGTCAAATGGAAAAAAAAAATATTTGTAAGATAGATTTGACGTAAAACACGGAAAAAATTACCTTTAACCCCTTATTATACACTGGTGTCCAAAAGTTAAGCATAATTGGTAATTAAGTAATTATTTTTAAGTAATGAAAGAAATATAAATCGAAATGTGGTGAAACTCCAGGTGTGTAAACAAAATAGTACGCGTCATATATTTTCACGAAGAGTTTTCCCCGAAATCAAACAGGGGACCGTCAACAAATTGAAAGAGAACGAAGATCTTTTGGATAACCCTGTCAAAACTAATATAGCAAAAGTGTTCAAACTGCATTATGATTAATTGGCTTATTGTAATGTACTGTGTTTATTTTTATAAGGATAACATGTACACTCGTAGAGAAATTAAGGTTTTTATAAAAACAGTCCTAAGTTTTTTGCTTATAATTTGCAGAGTTCTTAATATAAAATAATGTTCTTTTTTGAAAAAATGACAAACATCATTGTACACAATACCCTGTCATCAGAATTTAAAAATAATAAAAATTGTATGAAAAATGAGTATGTTTAGTAAATAATTTTTCATTGCGCATGCGTCAACGATATCAAAATGTCATTTGCATATTGTGTTAGCTAAATGTATAGAGCAACTTCTGTAAAAGTTTCAAAAACATAACTTGAAAATTCTGAAAATGGTCGCCTATAGAATCAACTCAAAATCCGTTATTCCTAAAGGAAGCAAAATAATCAGGGGTTTTACCTAAATGTAGTTGTACGTGCAATATTGTGTAGGCACTAAACAATGGAATATGGATACAGCCCCTCATCTTTTTGCTTCATTTAGGGGATAAAGGATTTTGATCTCATTCTATCAACGATAATTTTCAGAATTTTTAAGCTATGTTTTTGAGACTTTCACAAAAGTTGCTCTATACATTTAACTAACATAATATGCAAATGAAATTTCAATAGCGTTCACGCATGCGCAGTAAAAAATTATTTAGTAAACCTGCTCATTTGTCATACCATTTTTATTATTTTTTAATTCTGATGACAGGGTATTGTGTACAATGATGTTTGTCATTTTTTCAAAAAAGAACATTAATTTATATTAAGAACTCTGCAAATTATAAGCAAAAAACTTAGGACTGTTTTTATAAAAACCTTAATTTCTCTACGAGTATACATGCTATCCTTGTAAAAATTAACACAGTACATTACAATAAGCTAATTAATCATAATGTGCAGTTTGAACGCTTTTGCTACATTAGTTTTGACAGGGTTATCCAAAAGATCTTCGTTTTTTTCAATTTGTTGACGGTCCCCTGTTCGATTTCGGGGAAAACTCTTCGCGAAAATATGTGACGCGTACTATTTTGTTTACACACCTGGAGTTTCAGCACATTCTGATTCATATTTCTTTCATTACTTAAAAATAATTACTTAATTACCAATTATGCTTAACTTTTGGACACCAGTGTATATATGTATTTTTTTCAATATGTTCTAAAATAAGATATTTTTTTCATTTCTTAGAAAATAAAAATTCTTCTATACGATATGCATAAACTGTTAAAAATAAATACATTCTAAATGTCGCTTAAATGTATAAATGTTTCAAACATTCTTTTAGTAATAAATTACTATAAGATTTCGACTATAAGCGATAGAAAAAAATAACTAATTGGATGTGCCAATCCCAAAACTTTCTTCTATCTCATACATACATTTAAATATTAAAAAAAATAGTTACTCATTTTAATGCTTTAATAATTTTATTTCAATACCTTACCAAATTTGATTTTCATCTTAAATTTCTGCTTCAATCAATTAATCGGAGTAAAAACGAATTTCCGTCTCTGTACGAGCCGATGGACAATAGAATGATAAGCAGATTTTTTTTTTTTTTCAAATTCAGGGATGACCTACTTGCCTTACCAAAAAAAAAAATCATATACAAAATGTTTAGTTCAGTTCTAGAACTAACTTCATACATTTTTATGTGGTGCAATATTGAAAATGGTATCAAATTTGGTATTGCAGCGCCCTCTTCCGGCGGATTTTTTTCAGATTCAGGGCGATCCAACTAGCCATAGCCATACACTTACACAAAAAATTTGGTTCAATTCGATGCATAACTTCATATACTTTTGGTCGGTACAATATTGATAATGGCACAAAAATCGCGATTGCAGCGCCCCCTTCCGGCGGGATATTTCAAAACTGAAGGAGGACCTGCTTGCCACAGCCAGAAACATTCACAAACAATTTGGTTCAATTCTATGCATAACTTCATACACTTTTTGACGGTAGAATGGCGACATACAGACAGACACACAGACACACGGACAGACAGATATTTTGTAAAAACATGTTTTTTGGAATCTCTGACCCCTAAAACGTGTAAATCCGTCGAAAACCGGAAGTCGAAAAAAATTTCGATTACAATACTTTCTTCTATTGAAGATAGAAGAAAGTAAAAACTTAAAAGGGATTTACTTCTGTGCCTTTTTAAAATCATAGGTTCTATCGAAGCTTCAGGGCAGGTTACACCGGATGGGGAAACTCTGATGGACACTTTAACCCTTCACTGCAATGTGTGCCACATTTAGCACATACTTAAAAACACTATAATTATCATTATGTACCATGAATTAGGTCAATAGGATCGCTGAAACTGATCAAAAACAGTCCAAAAAAAAAAAAAAAAAAAAAAAAGAACTTTTTTTTTTTTTTTTTTTTTTTTTTTTTTTGTTAGATGGCTACATTTCAAAAAATGTTAGAATTTGTTCTTCATAAACGAAAAAAAAAATCGATTAAGCTATTAAAGTAAAATTTACCTTTAATATTTTTTTCCTTTATTAATACTTACAAATATTGATAGAAAAAAAGGTTTAGAGTGCTAAACAGATAATGTTAATTAATTTAAGCCAATTTAATTGCAAAATATAGCAATACATTATTTAAACACCCCGATTGTATATATAGAATATATATTGAAAATTTGAAAATAATTTTTTTTTTTTTTTACCATTTTTCCCATTATTAGACCGATATACAGATTTCAAATAATTATTTTCGTAAAAATAGAAATAATCGTGTAGAGAAGGATTAAAATAATTAAGTTACAGTATGGTTTTGTACTCAACCCAAGGAACCCAAGTGATTAAAATAGAATTCTACGAGTAAAGACTTATGGATCTTCAAGGACTTACCTTCAAAACTGCACTTAAATTACAACCATAATTTTAATGTTTTATCTGTTGCTACATTACTGTAAATTAAACTTGCATTCACTCAAAAGGCTCTCCTGAATTTCATATGATGGTACAACACAATGTCAAGTTAAGTCATCCTGGTTTATATATTTAACTGTTACAACACTCAGAAACGAAGTCACCAAACGAATAATAAATTCATATTTGCTTTACTATTATTTTTTTAAAGAAAAAGTTTTTCAAAAGTCTACAATTTCCGAACTCTTTTAAGTCCAAATTTCTCAAGTTCACAAATGTTCGAGGAGGAGACTCCCTTCTCCCATAACCCCTATGGCAACGCCTGCATTGGGACTAATTTTTCGTAATTATTAGGTTGAGCAAAAAGGTTTGGGAATTTTTTAATCTATTAGTTACCAGAGTTTGTATCGTAAAAGAGTACTAGTGGTACATCTATAGGAGTTGAGGAATTTCGGTCCAGACGTTCGGCTCCAATCGATCAATGCAACATTTTCTTCAAGGACTTGAATCCATTAATGAAGTTGAAGAAGCACGTCAAGAGTCTTTCGATTCCAAGGAGCCGCCATGGTACTTCCAACAATCTGGCAGAAGGTTGTGACAACGATATTCTCTACTTTGAAGAACTGTCCTTGTTGTTTTTAACATGCTTTTATTAGCTTCACATGCATGCATGTATGCATGGAATGGAATCTTTGAACGTTATTTTCATCTACTTTAAGGCATCAGATTAAACTGAAACTTTGCACACTTATTGAGAATCAATGACAATTCAATAATTTGAAAAGCCGACGCTTAAAAGGATCAAAATAAAAACGCCGGATAAACGGATCAAACGCAATTTGAGAAATTAACAGTCACCTGACACCCTTGACGCATGACAGTCACTGAAATACATATAAAAACCGTAACTATGCAACCGAAAAAAAGATTTTAAACTTTTTAGTCCGACCTGATATAAAGCATGTGTTTCAGTTTTTTAAACTGTTTAGCAATTATTATTGTTAATTTGCGCCTAAAAATGTAATTTTCACAAATTCCCCAGAACTTTTTGTTCAACCTATTACTATCAATGCAAAGTGTTCGCTTCAAACATAAATGTTAAATAATATCTGGTCAAATACTGTTTAGTATAATCAAACACTGTAAAAAATAGCAAGGATAAAAGTAAAATTAGTTTTACTTACCCATCATACGAAATATAAGGTAAACCTTGCAATCGTTTCGAAAAGTTTATCATCATTTCTTGCTATAGTTTAATGAGAGAAGTTCTAGAGTAAGAATAAGATTTTTCTGAATGCATTTTCACATTCCTTTATTGCAGCTAGGAATTTTTAGGACGAAATGGAACTTCAAAAATAGATATCATCACATCTCTAATTAACTCAATGAGAGCAGACCTAGAGTAATTAACGGTCTTGGAAGTATATTTTCACCTTTCTTTGTTGCAGCTAGGAATTTTTAGGATGAAATGCAACCAAAGATTTCGAAAACTTCAAAAAAGGATATCATCATATTTCTAAACCATTGAGAGCATACCTAGAGTAATTAACAGTCTTGGAAATACATTTTCACATTTCTTTATTGCAGCTGGGAATTTTTAGGATGAAATGCAATCAAAGATTGTGAAAACTTCAAAAAAGAATATCGTCATATCTCAAATAAACTCAGTCCTAGAGTAATTAACGGTCTTGGAGATCGTCTTTTGGTCTTGGAGATTGGTCTTTTTTCGTTTCTTTGTTGTAAATTTGAGGAATTTTCAGAAGGAAATAAAAGCAGAGTTTTAAAAACTTCGTAAAAGGATATAATAATATTTCCAATTAACTCAATGAACGTATAGTACTAGAATAAATATAAAGCCATGAAAATATATTTTTACGTTCATTTCTAGGAGATTTAACACCTTCGGGACAGGGCCCTTTTATGGAATTTTTAATGTTTTGTCACCGGTTTTTAAACACAGTAATTTGTGTCTTATTAAATCGAGAAAATGCTTCGATTAAATAAGGCAAATTGTACAGTAAAATCTTACTGTTGGGGATAAACAAGAATTCTTAAGCCTTTTTTGCGGCAGATATAAGTGTCTCTCGTCCCCGAGGGGTTAACCCTTTGAGCTCTGGCGGGTAAATTTCTTCAAAATTCAAAATGTCACATTGGCATCAGTATTTTGCAAAGAAGAAATTCGGTTAACGATATACACGAAAAAATGCATGAAACTTTTATCAAATAAATTTGGTCAAATATTCCTGTGCCATTGTGACATTTCGGAATTAAAAAATTAAGTGGTAGAAATTTCAACCACCAGAGCTCAAAGGGTTAAGGAATTTTTAGAAGGAAATACAAGCAAATATTTTCGAAAACTTCTGATAAAAGTATTATCGTTGTTCTATAAACAATCAAAACTTATTTGGGTTCAAAAATCTTCTAAATATTCTTGATTTTTCTTTTTAAAAATTTTATTACATACTTAGAATTATAGAATAAAGAAATATTGAATTCAAATTATTTACATACTATGTACAAAATGTATAATATGTACAAAATATAAATGCTTTTACCTTGATAATTTTTGATCATCATACTAAAAACTGGAAAGATGATCCTTTATGCATTTCTGCGTGCCTTTTCATAAAATTAACATAATTCTTCAATAAAACTCAAGACACGCACGACAAACAAAAAATATAAACATTCTCTCTCAAAAAAAAATTCTTTTACATTCCATCAAAAATTGATGCCAACTTTTTTATCTAAACTTTTAACTCATCTCAAAAGATAAAAAAATATAAAAAGCAAAGCAGACGAAAAAACAGCTTCGCTTCCATAGCAACGAGTCGCGTCTTATAAATAAATTAAATATCACAATTGCAAATATGCAAACGATTTTCTGTGAATAAACTGAAAATAACTTAATTTATCAATTTCTAACATACTCCCACCTTTAATTTAGGCGGAAGCCAAATTAAACTTAAGATCACTTTTGATCAAATTAAGCCCTAATTCAAAATAAAAAATATATAAATAAATAAAGATAATAACTAAACAATAATAAAATAATAATGAAACATTTAGAGTTCTAGAAAAGTCAATTCAGGGTTTTAGAAAAGTCATTTCAGAGTTCTAGAAAAAGTCATTTCAGAAGTCTCTGTACTACTCTACCACTTCTAGTTTTACTGTTACTCACAGTCTGGATTACAGGGTCATCAGGACTTGATATCTCTAATGAGTACAGCTTACGAAGTGGACGCACCAAGGTCCCTGAACTTGTTTTAACTTCAGCCACTCTAGCTGCTCCATCTCGACTTGGGAAAATCTTTACAATTTTTCCTATAGGCCAATAAAGTCTCTTTTGGTTTAGTTCTATCAAGACTACTTCACCTAGTCTGACAGCTTGTCCTTTCTGTTTTGATTTTTGGACCAATTCAGCTAAATATTCTTTTCTAAATCTATTTCTAAGTTGTTGCCGAATATTTTGACAGTGTTTATATCTAGATTGAAGTTTCTTTGAATCTATTGCATCTAAATCAGGAACACCTATTTCTTCAATGTCTTGCAAAAATGATGATGGAGTCAAAGGTATAAATTTATCTGTTTCTTCAAAAATATAGGTTAGAGGCCTTTTATTTACTGTTGCTTCGACATCACATAGAACAGTCATGAGTTCTTCAAAAGTTAAAGTTGAAGTGCCGAGTGTTCTGATCAAGGGAATTTTAACACATCTAATCAGACGCTCCCACCATCCACCCCACCAAGCTGCTGCTGGAGGGATGAACTTCCATTTAATAGGAGACAGTTCTTTTGAAGAAACTATTGCATTCCAATCCAATGATTTTAAAAGGTTATTGGTTCCTCTAAAATTTGAGCCATTATCAGAGTATATAGTAGTCGGCCTTCCTCTCCTGCATATAAATCTTCGAAGTGACTGAATGAATCCTTCCGCTGAGAGACTGGATACAAGTTCCAAATGTATTGCCCTATATACTGCACATGTAAAAAGTACAACCCAAACTTTGGATCTTTGCTTTACGAAAAGAGGGCCAAAAAGATCAGCTCCAACAACTTCAAAAACTTTGGAATCTCTGACTCGATCTAGAGGTAGGTGGATTGGAGGTGTAGTATATGGCTTTGTAGAGTATCTTTTGCATCTGTAACACTTAGACAATTGACTTCTAATGATGCGTCTAGAAGAAATTATCCAATATTTTTCTCTCAAAATGGATCCAACTGTTTGAAGTCCAGCATGACAATTCTTTAAATGACATTCTTGAATCAGACAATTCACTACATGATGTTTCGATGGTAATAAAATTGGATATCTGAAAGAAAACTCGTCATCTCGCTCTAATATCTTTGTTTTTACTCTTAACAAACCTTCTTGATCTTTCATAACCTTTAATCCTTTTATTGCATCAGTAGTATTACCAAAACTTTCAGATTGTATTATTGACCAGAGCGACCTTTCCGCATCTTCTTTTTCTTCAATTGACAATTCTGATGGAAAACATATATTTCTGTTTCTGCACTTCATTATGAATCTCTTCACCCAACATACGACATTAATTAATCTACCAAATTTTGAAATTCTACTATATATCATAAATTCATGTGAATTAGAACATAAAAGAGTAGGTACTGAAGTTTTCTTCTTTTCCATCATTACTAATTCTTCGTTGGGGCTTGTTTCTGAATGTGGCCAATTTTCTTCTGATAACTTCAACCATTCTGGTCCCTCCCACCATCTCATCTTCAGCAGCTGTTTAGGACTACATCCGCGAGAAGGTAGATCAGCAGGGTTGAGATGACCAGGTACGAAGTTCCATTGTTGAGATTCGGAAAATTTACAAATTTCTCTAACTCTATTGCCTACAAACGTTCCCCATTGATCATTTCTTCGAATCCAAGCGAGAACAGTCGAAGAGTCGGTCCAATACTTTACTGGTATGGAAATACAATTAAAGGCTTTCAAAACAAATTTAGTCAACCTTATTCCTAAAATACAAGCAAGAAGCTCTAAACGTGGTATGGTTACATTTTTCTTTGGTGCAAGACGAGACTTAGCTCCTAAAAGTTGTACAAAGACTGCGTCTTTATCTTCACAACGTAAGAAAACTGCTGTTGCATAAGCTCTGGTACTTGCATCACAAAATGTATGAATAGACCATTTTTCTTTACAACCATAGCCTACACGTCTATTTATCTTCACGTCATTTAAATACTTGAGTTCGCTATACCATTTTTGAAAATTATTCCGGATTTCTTCTGGAAGTGGAGCATCCCAATCTAATTTCGTCGACCAGGCGTCTTGAATTATCAGTTTGGCTGGCAACAATGCTGGGGCTAAAAATCCTATTGGATCGAAGATCCCTTGGGTTACAGCTAATATCTTTCTTTTCGACAGATTTTCTATCTCATCACTAAATTTATAAGCGATCTTCAAACTATCTTCCATTGTGTCCCACTTCAACCCTAAAACCGGAACTATCGGTGTTACATTTTTGCTGAGCATCTTCTTTTCGTTAAGGAAACTGCTGTCTTCACTTTTAATTGGTCCGAATTCCCACATTCTTAATTCCATTTTCGCATCAGCCATGATTTCTGTAGATTTTGAAATAAAATTTTCTAGTTCAGGCACATTGTCGACTGAAGTAACGCAGTTATCTATATAGTATGATTTCATAAGCTTCTCAGCTATCTGTTTGTTTTCTTCATCAACATTACTCAAATGATATCTTATAACTGCACCTAGCAAAAATGGGCTACAAGTTGCTCCAAAAACTACTCTATTGTGTTGATAAACTTGAAATTCGTCAGGACTCTTCCACCATAAAAATCGTAGGAAATGCCGATCTGATTCTTTGACTTCAATTTGAAGAAATGCTCTTCTTATATCGGCTACTACCCCAATAGCTTTCTCACGAAATCTTATTAACACTGCAGGAATTTGTTCGATGAGGTTTGGTCCTTTAAAGAGGCAATCATTTAAAGAAGGAGACCTCCCTACCTTACACGATGCATCAAAAACTGGTCGAACACTTGTAGTAAGACTATCTGGTTTGATGACGGGATGATGAGGTAAAAAATGTCCTGGAATCTTGAGTGCTTCATCTGGTACTTTACTTATAACGCCTTCTTCTTCCCATTCATAGAAAACTTTAGCATATTCTTCAAACATTTTCATTGATTTTAATTTCTTTGTTGAATTTATCAATCTTCGTTCAGCTATGTGTCTATTTGAGGGAATCTCACGTTTGCCGTTAATCCAAGGAAGACCTACAATATAGCGACCTTCTATATTTCTATCAACTTCTTTTATAAAATTATCATGAGCGAGTTCTTCTTCTTCTGCTTTAGACAAAGTTTGACAGGGATCTGTTATACCAATTGTCTCTAACTTCCATAATTCTGGAATCTTCATATCTTTTAAAGCTAGGTTCGTGATAAACATATTTCCATAATTTAGGCAAGACTGTGATGTACTTTCTAAACGACCACAAAGTGTCCATCCAAACTTTGTCTCTATTGCTGTAAGACCGCTCTTTAACTGTTTTACTCGACCTGTAAGAAGTTGTCCGTAGTAATCGCTTCCAATCAAAATTTCAATTTTTGGACTTCCTGCTCCTAAATCTGTGATCCATAGTTTATTTTGTTTAAACTCTTTAATTACTGATTCTTTTGGTATCCGAGGAATATAGTTACAAATTATATCTTGATCCAAAAGTTCTAAGACTTCTTTCGTTTGTTTCTGTCTATCAGAAGAACTTAACTCAACTTGGAATTTATTGTGAGATTTAGCTTCTGTTTGCGTACCACCAAACAAAGTGTGTACAATAGCTTCAGAAGAAATGGGATGTAAACCTAACTCTTCAGCTGTACCTTTTAAAATATAGCTCTTTTGCGACCCACAATCAAGTAACGCTCGTACTTTCTTTGTTATTCGACCTTTAATAACTATTTCTAAAGTCATAAGGGCTACTTCAGCAGAACACTGCTTACTTGCTATGGTGCTTTGAATAACTTCTGGGGTCTTAACTGTATTTTCTGGTTCTTTACACATTGAAATTTCAGGGCATAATAACTCGGTATGGGGTTTAGAACAAACGTGGCAACGAATAAAAACTTTGCAAACTTTAGCGTGGTGACCAAAACGAAGACATTTTAAACAGCAATTTTTATTCTTAATTTTGGCCTTCCGTTCATTAAAGGAAAGAGATCTAGCCCTAACACAGTCCTTGCTTTCATGAGATTTACTGCAAAATAAACAAAGGCGTTCTTTTGCACTAAATAGCCCTGCCGCAGTAGGTATTTTACTTTCTGCTTTTCTTAACTTTTCTTTAGGTTTGTCTTTAAAGCCCAGCTCTATAAAACTCGATTTGGCTAATTTGAATCTTTCCTCGTTTGCAACTTCTTGTTTCAGAAATTCCATCAAACTTACTATATTTGCTTTTGTTGACAATGCATTATTATTACTAACAGTGTTTGATGTGATTGAAATATTATATCGCTGCCATGCTTTTAATACATCTTCCGATAAGCTAGATTCTATCATGGGATAGAGCCACGCCGAATTGCTTTCTAAACTTAAACCCATTGATTCTAACGATCTTAAATATGCCTCGACTTTCGTGAATAAATCTGATAAGGGAAGTTTATCTTTGCCGTGCGCCTGTACATTAGCTACAATCAATTTTAGGAATTCTCTAACGTACACTTCTATTAGTAAATCTTTATTTCCAAAACGCTCTTGAAATGCCTCGACAGCTTTGGGGTAATTAACTGCGGTCATTGGATAGCTCTCTAACAAGCGCCTGGCACTGGTTCCAGGTTCTACCGATTGGATAAGATACTGAAATTTGTCACTATTATCCAAATCTATGTCTTCATGAATTTTCTGAAACTGAGACCAAAATGAAAGATAATTTATTAACTGCGAATCGAATGGCTTAATATTTAGTTTAGGTAATTTATAATGCTTTGATTTGGAATAACCGTGATCTGTGCTTTTTTCACTATCATCTTGATTACGTTTATTTGTACCCAATGCTTCGCTAACTTTACGCTTAATGGTAATAAATTGATCTGAATAACTTTCATTTTCCACTACTTCATTTTCAATAGCCTCTTCATCGCATTTATCATCATCTAACATGAGTTCAATTATAGCTTCATCAATAGCTTTAATTTCATGAATCAAATTTTCTAATTTACTAAAACCGTCTAAAATTTTGTCCTTATCTAATGACTCGCTGTTAATTTCTTCATTCAAAACATTTAAAGTTCTGGTAAATGACGAACGTAGTGGTGTACGCTTTTTCTTTAGCTTATTCATCTTAGAAAAATTAAGTAGTAATGCACAGCTTATGAAAACACTATACGCTATAAAAACAATTCAATATCTCAACAGTATTATTCAAATGTCCCTGTTCGGGCGCCAGATTTGTTCTATAAACAATCAAAACTTATTTGGGTTCAAAAATCTTCTAAATATTCTTGATTTTTCTTTTTAAAAATTTTATTACATACTTAGAATTATAGAATAAAGAAATATTGAATTCAAATTATTTACATACTATGTACAAAATGTATAATATGTACAAAATATAAATGCTTTTACCTTGATAATTTTTGATCATCATACTAAAAACTGGAAAGATGATCCTTTATGCATTTCTGCGTGCCTTTTCATAAAATTAACATAATTCTTCAATAAAACTCAAGACACGCACGACAAACAAAAAATATAAACATTCTCTCTCTCAAAAAAAATTCTTTTACATTCCATCAAAAATTGATGCCAACTTTTTTATCTAAACTTTTAACTCATCTCAAAAGATAAAAAAATATAAAAAGCAAAGCAGACGAAAAAACAGCTTCGCTTCCATAGCAACGAGTCGCGTCTTATAAATAAATTAAATATCACAATTGCAAATATGCAAACGATTTTCTGTGAATAAACTGAAAATAACTTAATTTATCAATTTCTAACAATCGTATCTAAAGTTGGCTCAATGAGAGCAATCGTAGAGTAAGTAAACATATTGGAAATATATTCTCATGTTGATTTTTGCAGATTTCAGGAATTTTTAGAAGGAAATACAAGCAAATATTTTCGAAAACTTCTGATAAAAGTATTATCGTATCTAAAGTTGGCTCAATGAGAGCAATCGTAGAGTAAGTAAACATCTTGGAAATACATTCTCATGTTGATTTTTGCAGATTTCAGGAATTTTTAGAAGGAAATACAAGTAAATATTTTCGAAAGCTTCTGATAAAAGTATTATCGTATCTAAAGTTGGCTCAATGAGAGCAATCGTAGAGTAAGTAAACATCTTGGAAATACATTCTCATGTTGATTTTTGCAGATTTCAGGAATTTTTAGAATGAAGTACAAGTAGAGATTTCGAAATCTTCTGACATCATACTTAGCGCAATTTTGTCGTAAAATTTTTACAAACATAGTGATTTTTATGTGATTTCGTGATCAGTAAACCCCTGTTTTATTGTGTTCGGTTTTATTGTTCGTTACTGAAAGTAAAATTGAAATTTCGCTGTCAAAGCCCTTCATAAAAATGCCTTAAAATAATAAGACAAAAAAAGTCTGTACATGTTTGATGTCAGTATGGAGCTTGTATCGTGTCAGGAAATCGCGCTTTCCTTTTATTAATGCAATGCATTTCGATGAAAAATAATGTTCGCAGGCCATTGTGTTGTCAACACTGGATGACAAAATTAATGGTGCGCTCTCTACAAAGCGGATCGAACTTTGATCTGGAAAGAAATCTGTTGTCAAAATCACGGACTTACGGTTGTTGAAATATGCGGAACATTTTATCTATCAATATTGCAGCATAAAGAATATTTATCATGGGTACCACAGTTCTCTTTGGACGTTTACTTTTGTATGGATTATTTTTGGAGGAAAGAATCGAATAATTTTCATCGCTTTTTAGCGAATGATTAAGTGTTTTGCGTTTAGCAAAATTACGTTTTTTTTAGCGCAGGTTCGACTGCAGATAACAAGAGAGTGACGCGTGTCAAGCGTTCCATCAAACAATATAAGGTATGCACTTATTTAGTGGGGAATAACGTGCTCAATCATTGTAAATATATTGAAGCTGACAAGAATTGAAGCAAAGAATTAATCGCATTATAGAAATTTTTATGCTTTAATAAGATTAAACTATTCAACGCAATTTGATTGAAGCTAACAAAATATTGACACATGACTTGCCTCCATTTAAGCAAGAAAGACAAATAAAGCGTCAAGCGTAGATTTTGAAACATTTTCCAACCGATTTAGATTACTGTAACAAAACTTCCCAATATAATAGGGTGAAATATAAAGTCTAAGAAAACAATTTGGAAAACGTATAAAAAATTTGAAAATAGTGTCAGCAAATACTGTTAATAGCCGGAAAAGTAATTCATTCGTGCAGACCAGTATAGGATCTATAAATGTGCATACAGTTTAACTACATTTATAAGAGCTCTGGTCAGTAGAATGCCAAGCAGATACCATTTAGATTGTTGGGAGAATAATCTTTATGTATTCATGGAAACGGCATTCAATATTGTTTTCTGTTCTGAGTAAAATTTTATTTTAATTAAATAAATTGTGCAGCTTCAATTGGTTAATGGATTAGGCTTTTCCAAAGTACGTGTATATATAAATATATTTTTTACATTTTTGATAATTTTAATAGAAGCATATTTATTTTTATTTATTTATTTATTTATTTTACATTTATATTTATGGCTGAACCATAGGTTTAACGACTGCTTAGCGTTTGACACAGCAGCTATGCGATAAATTTGACAATTCTTTTAACCTAAATATTCAAATCCAATGCAAACAAATATTATAAATAAATAATGCAACAAATAATGCAAACAATAATGTAAATAAATAATGTAAACGAGCATTTTTTAAAAAATCGCCAATTTGGCAATTTTTTTAAAATTTACGCCAACCAGTCGTGAATTCTCTAAAGTCTTTAATTCTAAAAAGATTAAGTTGCGCTACGTTGGGAGGGAAAAATTTATTACGATTAATTTAATAATTATATCTTTAAACAATCTTTTTCACTATGTTTGTCTTTTTATAGCTTATTTTTATTATAATACTATAACAATACAATATTTAAAAACAAAATAATGACTAAAACAAAAAAGTATTTAAAAAAAAGATAAAAAATTTGACATATTGGAATTGTTTAATAAACAAAATCTACCCGAGATAGTACGGACTTCCACATTTTCGACATGGACTAGGCTTTTTCACCCATGCGCAGTTCGCTCCAGGTTTCTGTCAAACGTAGTACAACAGTAATAAGTACATATTTTTCTAAATTTTATTACAGTTAAGAAAGGTACAGCATTTTTGTAAATTCCACTAATAAATGGAAACATACACAATATCTTTTGTACAACTCTATGACCTACTGAATTTATATACACCAAGTAATGCGTATTTAAAAAAAAAAAAAAAAAAAAAAAAAAAAAAGAGTTAAAGTTACGAATGTATTCTACAACTGAAAATGCACATCCAGCAATTGTTATTCGATCACCATTGGTTGGCAGCACTGTAACAGAATTGGTTTGCATATGTCCGTGTAAATTAGCGATGAATACTATGCTCATAATCTATAGTAATTATCTTGTAGTGCCCATTAATGATATATGTCATTTTCAGTATGTTTGAAACAATGATTATTAAACATTTTGTTTTAGGTTGAACCAATCTTTAGTTCAAATCACTATAAACATATTAACAATGTACGTCATAAAAGATTTTCCCATAGACCGTAATATAATGCGATTCTTTTGAGTGATCCTGTAAATGTATAATATAAATGTATAACATGTAATATAAATGTCACATACTTCACTTTCAAGTACAATCCACAGTAAATTTCAATAGCATATATCAATTGCATGACAATCCGAGTCTTTCTTATATGTGTTAGAGCATGGACAGGCAAACAGCAGACAGACAGACAAACCGAATTTATAAACATTTCTCATCTATGTTGGAAAGTATTAAAAAAGATAAAATATTTACTTAAAAAAAGAAATCAGGTTTCAAACCGCAACCAAAGCAGGGCTGTAGCTAAGAGAACGCTATGGGCGGCTCAGCACCCCTCAAATATTTTGAGCCCCCCCCCCCCCTCCCTGGAAAACATCCCAAGATCACTAAATGAATTTGTGTTCTGAAAATTCAAATGAAATTCTGTTCAAAAATCTAATTTAGTTTTGAGATTGTTTCACAATTTTGCAGAATTATTAAATCGCATCTAAAATAAGTGTTTCAACACTCCCTCATCCTATTTGCACATATGAAGCTAACATTTTGCACCAGTTATAAACTCGAATTTTTCACCATTATATTATTTTCTTAGCATAAAATGAAATTATTACAATAGTTTAGTTTGAAAGATAGTACCTACAATGTGAATATGCACTAATTTATCTTTCTGCCGTAGAGAGAGGGAGAGAAAAAATATGAGCCCTCCTACATTCTCTTGAGTCCTCCCTATTGTTCACTTCTAGCTATGGCCCTGAACCAAAGATATTTTACTTTCTGACGTAACGAAAACTGAAATTGAAGCTATATTATCTTGTTTTTCCATTTTCAAGAACGAACAGAAATTGTTTACTTTCATTTTTTAAATTAAAAAAAAATAATTTTTATTTGGAGAATAAATTAAAATACAAACGTTTGCATCGCTAAATTTCTGATCTTTTTGATATGAAGTAAGTTGCAAAAGTTAAGTCACAAATTATGTATACTGAAATTAATGGAATTAGTTAAACTGCCTAAAATGAAAATATTTATTAACTAAGATAAAATAATGAACGCAGTACCAGTAGAAAGAAGGAATTCAATATCGACGTTTTTTTTTAGTCTCTTAATTTCAAGACTGGATAAGAAATAGGATTGTCATTTAATTAAGAAGTTAAATGAATATAATTGTTTAACCTTCTACATTGAAACAGGAACTGAGTAGGGCAGGTAGAAAAGAAAATAAGAGTTTGATAATGTTGTTCGATGATATTTTGTACATCATTTTGTATGCTTATATGCCAGGAAGTGACTGCACAAACCATCACCTCACCAAGTTGATGACCGGAATTTGTAGGATTAGTTAAAACTACATTCGCATATTAAAACGCAATTGGTCTGCCAAGTCCTATCTTGGTGGAAAACACAAACACCTGCAAAGCAGGGCCGTAGATAGAAATGGATACTAGAGGAGGATCAAGAAAATGAAGGCGGGAGCTTATATTCTCGGTGTCTCTCTCTGACGCAGAAAGATAAATTAGTGCCTTTTTACACTATAAGTTACGATGTTTCTTATTAAACTGTTGTAATAACTTCATCTTGTGCAAAGAAAAGAATAGGATGATGAAAAATTCGAGTGTGTAACTAGAGCAATATTAAACATCATGTTAGTTTCATTTATGCAAATAGAATGAACGAGTGTTGAAACACTTATTTTATTTGCAATTTAGTGTCTCTGGAAAACTGCGAAAGGCCCTCAAAATTAAATTAGATTTTTAGTCAGAATTTCATTTGGATTTTCGGAACATAAATTCATTTAGTGATCTTGAAATTTTTTTCAGGGGAGGCTCAAAATGTTTTAGGGCGGGCTGAATCCCCTTCTCCCCTTCTAGCACCCCTTTAGTTACGGCTCCGCTACAAACCCGATTTTATTGGTTGACTGGTAGATTTATCATTGCGTTTTCCTGCTTTCAGTCCTGCATGTTTTTATACTTTTATGCATAAAAAATACA
This sequence comes from Maratus speculifer, assembly GCA_964019185.1. NCBI lineage: Eukaryota > Metazoa > Arthropoda > Arachnida > Araneae > Salticidae > Maratus > Maratus speculifer. Next base: position 247,507,802 of record OZ025294.1, read on the forward strand.
ATGGTAAACCTACGAGTCAACTGCTAAAATCGGGTTTGCAGGTATTTTCTACCAAGATATTTTCTACGCAGACCGATTACGCTTTAGTATGCTAATCGAGTTTTAAATAATTCTGGAATTTCAGCAGTGGTCCCATCACGAGGTGATGGGATGACATTTATTGTAACATGCTCTCTATTGAAAATAAAGCGTGTAGTATTGCTAGTTTGTTTACTGCAGATATATCAAACACATAGTACACAGACAAGCTATAGAATGATATTCTATTTTTTTTTTCTTTTAGATCAATAAATAGAAGCACAATGAATTAAAACTATATTTATTTGGTATATAGCAACAAATGTAATAAATATATAAAAAAACGAAGAAATAAAAGACAGTCAGAGCTGTTATGGAAACTTATGCACCTTAGTACAGCTATGGAAAAAATTATAAGGATGCGTTGGAAAATGAGTAATATGTGTTAAACTAATCATTAACTGAAAACACAATCAAACATTATCTACTTCTCGTAATTAGCAAATATTAGGGACATATTAATACGAAATTAAATTACAATAAAACTTATAAAACACAGATGAATAGAAATATATGACGTGAAACATGGAAAAAATTATAAAGACATAATGAAATATTTCTAGAAATAAATTAATTTTTCACAAAAACACCTTTCAACGACCTTTATTAATCGTGCAGTATTGACTCAGAAAGTTCAATTAAAATTTATTTAGAAATGTTTTTCAACGCTAATTAGATAAATGGTGTTAAATTGTCTATATTTGCCTATTTTGTGCCAGACTTACGTACTTTTCTAGCTAAAATGCTTTACAGTTTCTCTATGGGGTTTAAATCAGGGCTTTTTGAAATGCCAATCCAAAAGTTGGACAGCAGTGGACGCGAACTACGGACATGACAATGTACGACAATGTACGAGACTTATTTAAAATTTCATTGTCTTTTCGAAACAAACAATCACCACTTGTGATTAGGGGCAATAATTTTTCAGCTAATATATCCACATATGTTTTTGAATTCATGCGACCTCGAGTGGACAAAATTGGTGTTGTTCTGTTGGTTGCAAAACTTGCTAGTGGAATCACAAAACCTCCCTCGAATTGGCGTTTTCAAAAAAGAGGTTTACTTTTTTGCAATCCTACCAGTAATGGAGAATATCCTCTGGTGTTTCCAAAGTAAATTTTTTTCGTTCGAAAATACTACATCTTTCCAACGAAATCCATAAGAAATGTATTTCTAAGCAAATTCTAATCTGGGCTTCTTAAATAGTTTTGTTTGTAAGTTGTGGATGTTACCGTTGTTTAACATATATAATATTGCACAACAGTTTTAGGTCACTTTAAACTATCCTATGATATTACCAAATAGGCAACGTTTTAAATGCGATTAAAAAAAAAAGTGTATCTTTATACTTTTTCCGAGTAGCAACCTATTAAAACTTTTTTAAATTCGTGTCTTTTAATGGTTTTTCAAATTTTCAATAAAAACTTTGCTTGGAAATGCTCCATTTCGAGCCTTTTTATCATATAAATATTCGCATATTTTTTTTAGCCAAGCGGCTCCTATATTTGATAATTTTTTGCTTGTTTTTATAACTTTTTTTTCATGGCTGTGTAAATACAGAACTAGTCTCAACGCAATAATTTTTTATTTCATCGCCGCACTGATTGGAAAATAATTGCCAAACAATTACCAAGGGAAAAAAGACCACTCATCCCCTACGATTAGTATAAGCAATCTTTGAACACACCCAAATAAAAAAAAGGTCACTGGAGGTTTTGAGTGAATATCATGATATAGCTTTAAACTTCAGGCGAAGATATAATTAATTTTCATAGATTGATCACGATATAAGTATGAATGACTGCATGTTCTCTCGCTATCAATTTTCATATAATTGATACCGACCAATTGAACAGTTGATTGTTAGAGAATAAAAGAAAAATATTTTAGTGTAGAAAAATGCAGTGGATGCAGATAAATTTTTTAACTGTACGCATATTGTGAAATTTTACGTTGAAAAAAAAGAAGATGAAATTATTTTAATCAACTCAGAATACTTCACCTTTATTTGAAAAAAAAATCCTGTATTAGCACATTGAGTGCCAAAAAAGTCTCCATGTGACTAACACTGAACTTTCTGTTTAGGCTGCGTCAATCACCGGTAACTGACAATCTAAAATATGATACTAAACTAAAAGAAAAATATATTGTTTAAAATAATTGCTGAATACTTATTTCAAATTCATTTAATTTTTATTTTATTATAGGGTTATACTTTCTTATTACTTCAAATAATATGCAGGGTGAGTCATAAATATCGAAACAATAGGCTATCTCCTTAAATATTGCCCCTAAACCCATACTTCCAATTGCAAAAATTCATTAAAATAAGGTGAAATTTCTGATACGATAAGTTGCAACTCCATGGGAAGTAAGTCTATTTGAAAAAATACGAAAATCAAATTTTTATACGGGCCCCGTAGGACAAAATTCCAAATTAGGAAATTATTCCTTATGCATTCCTAAATTAAACAACAACAACAACAACAAAAATTATCTCCAATTCTAAAAACCTGACAGAGATATTAAAATCCAAAATTCTCCAAAATTTGTGAATTACACCACTTAACCATGCCTGTAAACGAAGAGTTTTTGACAAATTTTGAAAGCAAATGAGGGATCGGCCATAGATTATCCATTATTAAATGTCGATTTAATACAGTGACTCTTATTTGGACATGGCAAAGTAGCGTATTGAATTACATCTAAACTTGTTTTCAAAATATGTTGGTAGTTTTCACTGGAGATCTGGATGGATCGAAATATTTAGGTCCGATCCCAAACCGACCCATAGGTAAAAAAGTTTGGCCCGGCCTGGAAAAATGTTAAAATCATAACCAGACCGGCCTGGAAAAAAGTTTAAATCATAGCCCGGCGCCGTGAATTTCTACATAGTTTTTTACTTCGGTGTGGTTAAAAATTGTTTCGTATGGAGAAGTTCTGACCAAAAGTACTTATTATAACTTTTCGATTTTTATATTTATACCTTTTATTATTAAAGAAGCGCCAAAGGTTGTGATATATTTATTTTATCAATGAATCTCTATTTATATGTAAATGTTTCACTTATATTTTAATATCGTTAATCCATATCCCATGCGTTGGAGACTTTAAAAAACGCTATACAGTAAAACCTTTTAAGATGGAATCACTTAGAAAAGAAAAAATACGTTATAGACAAATGTCCTTCCTAGGAGGTGCAGATGGACTTTATTTTTTTCTCTGGTATTATTGCATTTATTTTGCATGGACACATTTTCCGTTTCAGATGGAATTCTGTCATAGGCAGATTTTTATCACTGGTTTTGTTGTATTTAAGTTTTTCGCCTTTAAATATACCATTCCTTAAAAAAATGAATTTTAAAGTTTTTGTAAAATAAAAGCGATTTTAAAATCTATGTGGTTTTCGTAAAAACTTTTATTGAACCAAATTTTACTTATTTTATGCAAGTGTAAGGTCAGTCAGTGACAGTGATTTTAATACGGATTGTTCGGACCGGGATTGAACATTTCGTCCGGTGCAGACCTAGGAAGAAGGAAGTAGGCAATAAACTACTCAGTCCAGCAACCGTTAGCCACAATCAGCCGACCTCGGTACTTGTCTGCGTAGATCGCCTCCACTTTGCCGGCTAAAATTCCATCATGTACGCTAATGGCGCCTGGTGCATGTAAAATCCGTCATGGGTGCAAAGTCCTCCAAGTTACCTGTGAATTGTACCTCTGGAGGTGCCTTGCCAGGTAAAGGTCTCGTCATCTGATCAAGGCTCTAAATTACGAGAGCATCTTGCGAAGCCATTTGCAGTTCAAACAACAAGACGTACCATTAATTAACAAGCGAAACAAAGTATGCTCAACGACAAGCAAATACTGCAGAAATGATGGCATGCGAAGCAAAGTTTATTGCCACTACGTGGCAATTAGTCGGTCGTCTGCCCCTATACCAGGTATCTAACCCGTTAAGCTGAGAAAACTCGGCAGGTAGGGGCCTGGTCATCGGTTAGAAAGAAAGGAAGAAGGAAGCAGTCCTCTACGGTATAAAAAATACGTCAGGCCCGGTCAGGCGAGTCTTCAGAAAAAAGTTATGTATCGGTCCTGGCCAAGCCTGGGCCCAGAATACAGATCTTTTAACAGCCTCTCCAGGACGATAAAAAGCCTGAACTTGTGAGATATAAATAAAAAAAAAGACTTAATATGCATCTTAGAAAACGCATTATTTTAAATAACTGACGATCACTTAAACAGTACACTTCGTCTTTCTGCCTAATGAATTTTTTCCCCACTATTTCTTTTCTTTAAATTATTAAAAGTTAAGAATTTTTAAAGAAAAAAAATTGAAACCTGTCATTTTTGATTATTTTACATTAGTTTTGTTTCGGCAAATTTGAAAAAATATTTACTTTTGAAAATATGATTTTTTTAAAGATATATTATTTTTTCAATAAATATTTTAATAGTTTTAAAATTAATATTGAAAGACAAAAATCTTGGAACCAAATTAAAATCAGATTTCCGTTTGTAATTAAATGGAAAAAATTGAAATCCGATAAATAATATTTCGAATTATAACGATTTTTAATTATCTCATTTAAACCAGTACGAACAATAGGGAATTTTTATAAATTGTATGAGAAAGGAGGTGGGTTAATAAGGGCTATTTCTCGCTTATCATATACCTGGAAAAAAAAGTTTCGAATTCAGATGATTGTTCTGTGGCTTTGTAAAGTTAAAGACATGTATTTTTGTTTAATACGGTTAAGTAGAATATCTTGGCTTTTTTCTGCATTTTTGACGTTTTTTGTGTCTTTGAATTAATTTCTTTAAAGAAGCGCTCGATGAACCCAATTAATTTTGACATGAAATGATTCTACTCTTTATAAGCTTTTATATGAGCATTATTTTATTTGGGTTCAGTGTGCGCATCTACCTATTAAAGAAAAAAAATGTATCATGTGAGAGCAGTGGCGTAGTTACGTTTTTTGGCGCCTGGGGCAAAAATTAATTTTGCGCCCCCCCCCCCCCTCCCGACAAATACAACGACTTTTTGGAAAATATTTTCAAAGACTAGAATTTTAGACTTAGAAATAAATTCTATATTTAAAATAATAATAATAATAAGCATCATTTTTAGGATGATCAAAATGTGGTTTACTTAATAACAAAGTCATATTACGTACGCCATGGATTAAAAATTAATATTCCTGTACCAATCATATACACATTTTAAATGACATTTTAGTTTTACAATTTTCAGTACTGCAAATTTTTAAATTTCTAAACATCACACATTTTTAATTTTTACACCGTCTTATAGAGAAAAAATGTACTTTTAAATGCAATTTGTTTGAAAACTGTATCTAGATTTGATTTTAAGTTATTAAATTTTGTAGTTTTTTTAATACTTTTTTTTGTCATCGTGGCAACAGAAGTATTTCATTTCTGGACATTAAACATGAACCCATCAGAAAACGAATAAAATAAAATAAAAGAAGTATTCCATTTTTGGACATTAAACATGGACCAATAAGAAAACGAATAAAATAAAAAATGTTGCGGAATCCAACCAATAAAAAGATTCACATATACTTCAGATTTCCCAGTTCTTTACCGAAGACAACAACTTTTTTCCAAATAATATTTATTTATTTTTTTATTTATTTATTTATTTATTTATTTATTTATTTTTAATGAAAGAAAAATGTCTTTTTGGCTTGCACCAGGAGAAGACAGCTTCACTCTTCCTTGTTTTTAAGGATTCGGTGAATTTTATTCAAACAAGCGAAACTAAAATGCGTGTAATCCGATTATAGAAGATTTCTAGTTTTCGTCGATACTGAATTTGAATGGGAATTTCAAAAGTTTAGCGGAACGTTCTCAGATATCGAACTGATAAAAACTTCTTAAAAAACGCCATAAAATATACTAAAATATGCTAGTCCTTTCGAAAGAACTGCTTTTTTCTTCGTCAGACGCAAAGAAGACGTCCATCTACTATGAAAGCAGCGACTAGATATATAGTTGTATAGTTTTTCATAGTAGACTTTGCGCCCGACGAAGAAAGACTCAGTTCTTTCGAAAGGACTAGTATATTTTAGTATATTTTATGGCGTTTCTTAGAAATCTTTAACAGTTCGATTGATTAACACCAGTTTCATCAACTTAGAGAAGAGGAGGAAGGAGAAACAGAACTTGAAGTTCACTTGAACTCACCTTCAACTAGAAGTTTCTTGTTCTCAGATATGCATGTTGTTTTAACCCCTTAACTGGTTTGCCCGAACGCCGTTCGGGCAAGACGAATTTGCTTATTGCATCATTTAAAGCTTTTTGACACCACTATTACTTTAAAGAAATCTTTCATATACCATTGAAAGGCGGAAATGTTTAGACTAAATTTTACGAATATTTTATTTAAATAATAGTGGTGTGAATCCGTTATTTTCAATTTATTAAACGGAAAAGAATTAACCAGTTAAGGGGTTAAACGTATGGGAATAGCAACAATGAAAATAAATTTAAAAAGAAAATAAATATATTTGCTAAAAATCTTAATCAAGTCCAATTATGTAAAAAAAAAAAAAAAAGCCTCTATTGCAAAACGGTAGCCGACATAAAATTTCAAATTCTTGTATTCACCATTTTTAAGAGGGGAAACACTATATATATATATATATATTTATCCTTTGAAATCTTTAGAGGGTCACCATTTTGAAAAAGGATAGCAGATCAAGATTTTCAACGAATTTGATCGAGATCTTAATAAACCTTTAACATATGCTCAATCACATCCAATTCAGTTTATAAATGACCGCGTTTGCATGAAAATGATCAGATATCTGTAAAGAGAGATATATATTTCACACTTCTATCATTGAAAAGGATAATAATTAAAATGCTCTTAGAATTTAAAATTAAAATTAAATTTCAAAAACTTAAAGTCCTAAAATTATTTTTCTTTACTTTAAAATTTCTAATCTAAAACCCATTTTAATCCTAATAACTTTGCTTCACAGCACAACATTTATCACATTCACCATTAAATTCAGAGATTAACTTAAGATAGAAAATGCTGACATTTGGATAATTCCTCTTCGTTTGTGGTTAAGGCCTTGTACGTCACAGATATCGGAACTTGCGAGGTTCTTGAGGCCACTGGTCAATGAAAAATTAATTATCCAATTAAATTAAATGTTACTCCAAAATTTTACCTTCGCTTCCTGCTGGGAAATATTACAATCCCCGATGTATTAGCAAGAACACGCACGAAAAAGATTAAATTTTGCTTACACAAGCTATGACCTGTGTTGAATGCAGGGGGTGGCCTGGCGAGAGGAATTTACCCCCCCTCCTGAGCAGTAAAATGTGCCCCCCCCGGAAAATTTGAGATTTTGTGTTTTCTTATCGCGTTTTCTTTTTTATCCCATTCTTATCTCGGGTTCTATGGACTCAATTTCAATTGGGTTTTGCTCATTTAACTTGATTTTCGATTGTCTTACAGTTTTTAGTGCTACTTTCCACAGCCGGGGTTGGGGGGGGATATTTTATTTGAGGTTTCATGGGCCTGATTTTTTTATCTTTCACAAAGGAATTTTTTTCTTTCAATCAAATTATCATTCTCTTCAGATTTTCCGGCGCGTACAGAGCACGCCTGCTATACGCGGCGCAAAAAGCTTAGACTCGTACCGGACGTTCCTGTAGATTTAAAGAAAGATAAATTTGAATGTAGGTTAGAAGTCTGCACGGGCCGGAATTTCCAGGCTCGGGCCCGGCCCTTTGAAAAACCCAAAATTTCGGCCCGTGCCGACCTGTTCATATTTTTACATTTATAGGCCCGGCCCGGCCTGTACAGATATGAATGACAACAGGCCCGGCCCGTCACAATTTCTACTATTTCTAAAAAATTCAGATTTTTATCATATAATTTAGATCTTTTTAAGGAATACTGCATACATGTCTATGTGACGATTTTACAGGAAATACACATTAGCAACATTAATGATTACTTAGATTCTTAGACTTTCAACATTCAAATAAAGATTCATTAAAAAATTAATATGGCTTAGAATAAAAGAAAAAAATAGTTAAAACACCATAACTTTTGAAGCTGTATAGTAAAAACAGATTTATGAAAATATCTCTATATCACTTTGTTAGAGATTCCAAATCCAAATTCATTCTCAAATCGAAAGGAACTACTTTCTGATACATTTTTGAATTCATTTTTTTTTTCGAAAACGCATTAGATTAGCAAATGTTTTTATTCAGAAAGAACGTAATCCAATGGATTTATCCATTTTTTGATACAAGAAAATATTGTCAAAGTTAGCGTTTTGAAAAGATTTCCGGAAGCGATAGCGTGGGAAGGGAGAAAAATTTGCAACCATTTGACAAGAATATCTTATTTCTTATATCTCAACAAGGTTATACAAGTAATTTATTTACCAAAATTAAAAACGCTATTCGATTCCAAATCTCTGCAATAGTCAGACTTGTCAATTTTATACCTTTACAGTTAAAAATTAATCAGAAAATGTGTCAAACTTTCTCGTTGTTGAGAAGTGAATTTAAGAATCACTAAGAAGTATATTTCCAAAGATTATGTTAACATAAGTTCTTTATCGCTATTAATAATTTTACAAATCATGTTGTCTGCCCTAAACTTCTTGAGAACAATTAAGTCTCGTTCCGGCTCGGCTCGTCTATATGTAGAAAAACAATGCAAGCCTGAACTCGGCCCGGCACGAGTCTGCTAAAAAATATTAAGTCTGGGTTATACACAATGTAACTAACTATCCGATGCCGATCTCTACACTGTAGTATTTGCATTTCTGCATTGATGTTGTCAAACTGTGTATCGGCTCGTGACGCACATTTCTATATGTTATTTTCGTTAAAGCCATATTCATTGAAAATAACTCATTGTATCGTTATTGTGAAAATATTTATAACGGGCCGGCAGGCCCGCTAAATTTTTTTATCGGACCGTATGACCCGTTCAATTTTTTTGCCGGCCCGGTTCGTCCCGTTGAAAAAAATATTCTAATTCTGCCGGCCCGTTAGAGAATTCGGAACCATTCCGCCGGCCCGGGCCTGTTCAGACCTCTATTGTAGGTTTTTAGTGGTTTGAGATGCGCACGTAGCACGTCCAATCTACACTGCCGAAGACAGTGGGGATCCATCACAGATAATTTTGGAAGATTCGCTTTCCTTTTTTAACATTTTAATAAAGTGGAGGTTTTAATCATTCGCAGTTCATTGATAAAAATTTATGGGAGGGTCAGCTACTGTACTGATAAACAATGTTCTTTTGATGCTAGAAATGTAAATCCAGATCGCCAACAGGCCTTTTAATTTATAATCTGGAGGTTAGAACGTTAGAAACCTCCTCTATGATCAGTTGACTATTATAGATCATTCCTTTCCTCCCATCTTCATTGAATTTCTTCAAAACAGTCACATTCACACAAAAAGAAAGGTGAACGATTCCTATTTATCTTCAAAGTATGTGACATAATTTCTGGTTAAAGGTCCTCTTAATTTGGCGCCCCTATTTAATTGCAATGCGAGTAGTAGGAAAACAACAGTTTAAGCTCAGCCGCAGGCGGGGCGGCGGGGCCGTCCCGCCTGCGGTGCCTCCTGCGGCTGCCCCGCCTGCGGTGCCTGCGGCTGTCCCTCCTGCGGTGCCTCCTGCGCCCACCGTGCCACCGCCACCCTCCTGCCCCCTACTATGCATCCCCCATCCACGAACGCCCCCTAGTGGAAAAAAGGAACATTCTATTATAACATGAGAGGTGATCAACCTTCCCTAATTAAAAATATTATCAATCACATCTCAACATTGAATCATACTATAAGATGAAGATTAAATTTATATTTGAATTCTGAACAACCATAATTTTAATGAGTATTATTAATTAAGCGAAACAATGGAAAATTGCAGTTTTTAACCATTTTATTTAGATTTCTTCAACTACATGATGAGATTATCAATTTAACACAAGAAAGTTAAACATATATTTGAACTTTGCTTGATAGACATCTTAATGAGTATCGTTAATTAAGTAAAAACAATAGAAAATATCCAGTTTTATAGAAAAAGACTGATTTCTTACGATTTTTATCAACTATATGATCAATGTAACGACTTAAAAGTTGAAAGTTAAAGGTACATCCTAGTTTTTCAACTGCTATAACCTTAAAGAGTATCGTTAATTAAGTAAAAACAATTGAAAATATCAAGTTTTATAGAAAAAGACTGATTTCTTACGATTTTTATCAACTGCAACATCAGTGTATCGACTTACAAGTTGAAAGTTAAACATGCATTCTAGTTTTTCAACAGCTATAATCTTAATGAGTATCGTTAATTAAGTAAAAAACAATGGAAAATATCAAGTTTTATAGAAAAAGACTGATTTCTTACGATTTTTTCAACTCAAACTTCAGACTATCAATTTGATAGAAAGAAATTTAAGCATGCATTCCAGTTTTGGAGAACCATTTCCTTCATGAACATTATTAATTAAGCAAAACAACAGAAAATATTAAATTTTTATCTAATTTCTTCATATTTTTTGATTTTTTTTTTTTTTTTTTTTTTTTTTTTTTTTAATATAAAATCAGAATACACAACTTAAAATAGAAATTTAAACATAGTTTTTAGTTTTTGAACAGTCGTTACCTCAAAGAATTTCGATAATTGAACAATTAACAAAGGAAACTAATGATTTTTTAACGAAAAAAGACGAATTAAACGAATTTGGTTAACTTTTACTCTAATTGGAAATTTCATCGTACTTTATATATACCAACTAAGTAGAATTTTAATACATAAACGAATAATTTTGAGAAATCCTCAACACACAAATGTGAACCTGCAGAGCATTTCTTATTACGTCATATCTAAACTAAAACTTTTTTCTACAACCCCTCCACCCATGTCTCCAAGTAGGGGAAACACACAATAGAGTTCTGACGTCACAACTTACAAAGGTATACAAAAAAAAAAAATGTTTACGTTCAAGTAAAAGTATCGCATAGAGAGAAAAAAGAAGACATTTAAACTATTTATCCATTCTAGTTTTATAACAGTTACCACAACATCATCAAATTAAAATTTGAAGTCATAATGAGTGTAATTAATTAAGCAAAATAATAGAAATATTAGTTTTTCAGAGGGGGAAAAGACGAATTTAAACAAATTTTATTAGTTTTACACTAGTTTAATAATAATTTTAAGAGGAAAAAGACGAATTTAAACTTTTTTTTTTTTAGTTTTACACTATTTTTTCTCATCTCCAACACGGATATATCAATTTTAACAGAAGAATTAAACGTATATTTTAGTTTTTAACAACAAAATCTTAACAAGTATCATTAATTAAACAAAAATAAATATCAGTTTTAAAGAAAAGACGAATTTGAATAATTTTACACTAGTATTTTCAAAAGCAACATGGAAATATTAATACTTATTCACATATTTCACTTATTCACTGTATTCAATACTATATTTAATAAATTTGGATACACTTTAATAATTTCCTAATCTATAATTATATATTAGCTGTATATTTAATGTTACCCATGTTTTCAACATTAGTTCATAATCGTGAATTTTGTATTTTAAATACCATGTATTCAGGTTCAGATTATTTTCACTTGAAATCATACAGAATTTTTTAACAGAGTTTGTTTTTGAAATCATTGAAGCAACTGTATTTAATATTTTTAACACCAATTTTCTAAGATTTTTTAACATTTTCCGGTTATACATTCCTCAAAAGTATATATTCTAAACAATAGAAAATATTAATTTTAAGAATAAAAAGACGAATTTAAACAAATTTTATTAGTTTTACAATATTTTTTCTCATCTCCAACACGGATATATCAATTTTAACAGAATTAAACGCATATTTTAGTTTTTAAGAACAAAAATGTAATAAGTATCATTAATTAAACAAAAAATAAATATCAATTTTCAAGAAAAGACAATTTTTTACACAAATTTTCAACTTTGAAATACATTTGTTTACATATATTGTTACAATATATTACTAAACTTAAACTTTTTAAAAAGTTTGAATGTCTTTACAATTGGTTCATATTTATATTTATCACGTCTTGACTGCATTCGAAATCTTACAACAAAAGTATACTTTTATTATTTTTATTATTATTATTATTCTAGAAAACCTAAAAAGTCATTTCTTGCTGCTTTAAACACTTAGCATATTAAAACTACTCTGAGATATTCTACCCATATAATTAATCAAATTAGGACATGATTCATCTTACACTTCAAAATTTCTGAATTTTTAAGCTATTCTGCTGATTAATAGCTGATTTTACAATACTTATTTCCATCAAACTTTATTCTTGATCCTATAAATTTTAGGAGTACAGAATTTTAACATCTGTTTATATCTACTTATCAGAAAATTATCAAAACACCCAACAACATTTTCCAAATATGAATATTATCTTTACAGTTTAATAATACAAAACATACACGAATACAAAGTTTAACTTTTACAAACATTTTATATTTCAAACCAAACTTTTCGGAATTTTCACATCATAAGAGCAAACATTAGACGAACTTTTTAACTTTTTAACTTTTTTTATTGCTTAGATCTTTTCATCATAACTTTTAATTATGATAATTATCCATTTTTAGGTTGATTGTCGAAAAACTGTAACTGAAATTACATAAACTTAATGTAAAAAACCATGTTCTCACACAATTTCTTGAAATTCAACAAAGAATTGACTATTACTTATCTATTATTATTCTTATTAAATACTTATCTACATCAATATCAACTCTCGATAGTATATAGATATTTCATCATTACACACTTACAACTCTTTTCAAACGTTTATCAGAAAAATAAGTCAATCAAAGTCTAGTAGTTATCACACCTGTTCCTCAGAAATATTACTATCATATGAAACAGTAAAGAAAATTAATAGATATTTAATATTTAATAGCCTCATACGTGAAATTACTGTCGAATGAGAATACTAATAATCTATAAAATCAACTGTTGAACAAAAAAATAGCACAGATTACCGAAAATTCAAATGTTTTTTCTGCAAAAGTTACAAAAATTAACAAATGAATGACAAGTTAGAGAAATAACTAAAAAAGTTAATGAACATATTTACAAATTTATTAAAATCACACCTTTTTCTGGATTACAAACCACAATTTCTTGAAAAATTTATCACCGAATTTGTAAGATTTTAGTCCTAGTATTACAAACACTCAATAAATATTCAAAATTAACAAAAATATAATTTTTTAGTCTCATCAATAAGCAGAAATTCTATATTAAAAGAATATTTTCATAGTAGTACTTATAAAAATGAGAGTTTACAAACTGATTTTCATAATTTTATCACATTTAAATTTAATATTTTACATAAAACATTATTTAATCAAATTTTATGCTTTCTAATTCAGTAAAATTCAATACTTTTTTAGTTTTTAAACCAATACCACAATATTTATTTACATCAAACTTGATTCTTCACCTTTTATATTTCCACATTACACACGTGAGATAAATACTAACTTGGATCAGGAGTTGAAATCAATTGATTCCATTCGATTTTCATCATGTACGCATTGCTCCTACACGAAATTTCTTACTGCTATAATCATCTAATGTATTAAAACTAATCTACTCATATTTTTAATCAATTCATCAGATGTTTCATCTCGCACTTCTGAATTATCGTGCATCAAGTTGCTTAAAATATAAATACTATCTTTATAGTTTTAATGATATATAGTATACATGGTTTATCTTGAGTTAGCACTTCCATAGTATTAATCAAATTATGTGTTTCATCTTGCACTTGATCTTAATGTTTTCATCTTGCATCTGAATTATCGTCCATCGAGTTTTTTAAATAATAATATATTTATAGTTTTTGATTATACATAGCATGTACAAATACAATCTTTAATTTTAACATTTCATATTTCAAATAACCTATTTCCGAAACCAAGCTATGCGAATTTTACCACAATGCTTATTATCATAGAATAATTTGTGTTTCACACTTTTCTAAAAATTATCAGATATGTACCCCTCAGAGAAATTACTATCATATGAATAAATGAAGAAAATTTAATTTATATTAAATGTACACGAAATTGATTGCAATATACATGTATTTAATAAAAATAAATAAATAAGCGATTATTTATACATTAAACCTTTACTAAATATATATTTCTTTCATTATACAGATGTTTCAACAAGATGAACCAAAACAGCAGCAAACTTCAGAAATTAATGACCCGAATGATTCATCCCCAGCACATGTACCGTTAACGAATAAACATATGTGAGTACTTATATGAGAAATACTAGAATTCGTATATGAAACGTAATTAGAGTAAATACAAAATGATTTGTCTTACTACCTACACTTTAACAAGTGCTTTTTACCTATATTATTGAAGAGAATCCTAACTGTGTCCATTTATTTCTACTACATTTTATCTCTACTATATTTTACTACTATATACTCTACTATATTTTACATCTACCACATCTTATTTCTCTGTGCTCTATTTGCTACAAACACTTCTTAAGTAAATGGAATTTAACAGAACATACAAAAATCTATACATGTGAAAAACCATACACTTGGAAAGATTACCATAAATGCTGTTTTCAAGGAGACATGAACCAAAAATGCACACATCATCATATAAAGCATCATCAGATATATGTAAACTTAGCGAAGATATTCAAAAATTAGTCAGACTTTTGAAGAATTTAGAAATAAAGGAAGATATTTAGGCTATTTATCCATCATATTTTCACAACACTTACCACAATATCTCAAACTTAAAATTTGGAAGACATACACACTGCTGAAAAGTAATTTTGTGATTCTTCTAACCAGTATGAATGTATAGATGTTATTTTGCAGTGTATTCTTTAAATGCTCACATTAAATATTCTTTTATATGCATATATCGTTGTGTTTATTTTTCTAATACCTATTACATTAATGAAATACATAACATTTTAAGTGAAATAACACTCTCACAACTTAAAAAATGCATAAGAACATACAAAAAATAAACAGATGTATGAAAAAATATGCAAGTTTACAAAATATTTTCATTGTTTTCTAGAAATATTAACAAAAAATATTTACAATATGAAAAAATTGTAAAAGTGAAAAGAAAAAACATAAATGTAAAAACAAAAACCACAAAGTGAAAAACTCATAACAAAGTTTTTGAAAAAAATATTTACAACAAAATTTTTTTTTACAAAAACCAAAACTTCCAAAAATATTTTTTTCAAAAATTTTTTTTTTCAAAAACATTTTTTACAAAATTTTTGTTTTTCAAAATAAGTTTTTACAAAAGTAAAAAAAAGAAAATCACAACGTTAAAAAAATGAAAAATTTTTGTTAAAAAAAAATGTAAAAAAATTGCAAAAAAATGTTGCAAAAATTTCAAAAAAGTTATGAAAAAAGCTTCAAAAATTTCGTTGGTTTTAATGCAGTATGCAATGGCGAAACCATTGCATTTGCTATTAAAAACAACAAAATTTTTGAGACTTTTTTCATAACTTTTTTTGAAATTTTTGCAACATTTTTTTGCAATTTTTTTACATTTTTTTTAACAAAAATTTTTCATTTTTTTAACGTTGTGATTTTCTTTTTTTTTACTTTTGTAAAAACTTATTTTGAAAAAAAAAAATTTTTGTAAAAAATGTTTTTGAAAAAAAAATTTTTTGAAAAAAATATT
The DNA here is from genome assembly GCA_964019185.1 of Maratus speculifer. Classification (NCBI taxonomy): domain Eukaryota; kingdom Metazoa; phylum Arthropoda; class Arachnida; order Araneae; family Salticidae; genus Maratus; species Maratus speculifer. The sequence goes on from OZ025294.1 coordinate 247,523,664, forward strand.
TTTGGAAGTTTTGGTTTTTGTAAAAAAAAATTTTGTTGTAAATATTTTTTTCAAAAACTTTGTTATGAGTTTTTCACTTTGTGGTTTTTGTTTTTACATTTATGTTTTTTCTTTTCACTTTTACAATTTTTTCATATTGTAAATATTTTTTGTTAATATTTCTAGAAAACAATGAAAATATTTTGTAAACTTGCATATTTTTTCATACATCTGTTTATTTTTTGTATGTTCTTATGCATTTTTTAAGTTGTGAGAGTGTTATTTCACTTAAAATGTTATGTATTTCATTAATGTAATAGGTATTAGAAAAATAAACACAACGATATATGCATATAAAAGAATATTTAATGTGAGCATTTAAAGAATACACTGCAAAATAACATCTATACATTCATACTGGTTAGAAGAATCACAAAATTACTTTTCAGCAGTGTGTATGTCTTCCAAATTTTAAGTTTGAGATATTGTGGTAAGTGTTGTGAAAATATGATGGATAAATAGCCTAAATATCTTCCTTTATTTCTAAATTCTTCAAAAGTCTGACTAATTTTTGAATATCTTCGCTAAGTTTACATATATCTGATGATGCTTTATATGATGATGTGTGCATTTTTGGTTCATGTCTCCTTGAAAACAGCATTTATGGTAATCTTTCCAAGTGTAAGGTTTTTCACATGTATAGATTTTTGTATGTTCTGTTAAATTCCATTTACTTAAGAAGTGTTTGTAGCAAATAGAGCACAGAGAAATAAGATGTGGTAGATGTAAAATATAGTAGAGTATATAGTAGTAAAATATAGTAGAGATAAAATGTAGTAGAAATAAATGGACACAGTTAGGATTCTCTTCAATAATATAGGTAAAAAGCACTTGTTAAAGTGTAGGTAGTAAGACAAATCATTTTGTATTTACTCTAATTACGTTTCATATACGAATTCTAGTATTTCTCATATAAGTACTCACATATGTTTATTCGTTAACGGTACATGTGCTAGGGATGAATCATTCGGGTCATTAATTTCTGAAGTTTGCTGCTGTTTTGGTTCATCTTGTTGAAACATCTGTATAATGAAAGAAATATATATTTAGTAAAGGTTTAATGTATAAATAATCGCTTATTTATTTATTTTTATTAAATACATGTATATTGCAATCAATTTCGTGTACATTTAATATAAATTAAATTTTCTTCATTTATTCATATGATAGTAATTTCTCTGAGGGGTACATATCTGATAATTTTTAGAAAAGTGTGAAACACAAATTATTCTATGATAATAAGCATTGTGGTAAAATTCGCATAGCTTGGTTTCGGAAATAGGTTATTTGAAATATGAAATGTTAAAATTAAAGATTGTATTTGTACATGCTATGTATAATCAAAAACTATAAATATATTATTATTTAAAAAACTCGATGGACGATAATTCAGATGCAAGATGAAAACATTAAGATCAAGTGCAAGATGAAACACATAATTTGATTAATACTATGGAAGTGCTAACTCAAGATAAACCATGTATACTATATATCATTAAAACTATAAAGATAGTATTTATATTTTAAGCAACTTGATGCACGATAATTCAGAAGTGCGAGATGAAACATCTGATGAATTGATTAAAAATATGAGTAGATTAGTTTTAATACATTAGATGATTATAGCAGTAAGAAATTTCGTGTAGGAGCAATGCGTACATGATGAAAATCGAATGGAATCAATTGATTTCAACTCCTGATCCAAGTTAGTATTTATCTCACGTGTGTAATGTGGAAATATAAAAGGTGAAGAATCAAGTTTGATGTAAATAAATATTGTGGTATTGGTTTAAAAACTAAAAAAGTATTGAATTTTACTGAATTAGAAAGCATAAAATTTGATTAAATAATGTTTTATGTAAAATATTAAATTTAAATGTGATAAAATTATGAAAATCAGTTTGTAAACTCTCATTTTTATAAGTACTACTATGAAAATATTCTTTTAATATAGAATTTCTGCTTATTGATGAGACTAAAATATTATATTTTTGTTAATTTTGAATATTTATTGAGTGTTTGTAATACTAGGACTAAAATCTTACAAATTCGGTGATAAATTTTTCAAGAAATTGTGGTTTGTAATCCAGAAAAAGGTGTGATTTTAATAAATTTGTAAATATGTTCATTAACTTTTTTAGTTATTTCTCTAACTTGTCATTCATTTGTTAATTTTTGTAACTTTTGCAGAAAAAACATTTGAATTTTCGGTAATCTGTGCTATTTTTTTGTTCAACAGTTGATTTTATAGATTATTAGTATTCTCATTCGACAGTAATTTCACGTATGAGGCTATTAAATATTAAATATCTATTAATTTTCTTTACTGTTTCATATGATAGTAATATTTCTGAGGAACAGGTGTGATAACTACTAGACTTTGATTGACTTATTTTTCTGATAAACGTTTGAAAAGAGTTGTAAGTGTGTAATGATGAAATATCTATATACTATCGAGAGTTGATATTGATGTAGATAAGTATTTAATAAGAATAATAATAGATAAGTAATAGTCAATTCTTTGTTGAATTTCAAGAAATTGTGTGAGAACATGGTTTTTTACATTAAATTTATGTAATTTCAGTTACAGTTTTTCGACAATCAACCTAAAAATGGATAATTATCATAATTAAAAGTTATGATGAAAAGATCTAAGCAATAAAAAAAGTTAAAAAGTTAAAAAGTTCGTCTAATGTTTGCTCTTATGATGTGAAAATTCCGAAAAGTTTGGTTTGAAATATAAAATGTTTGTAAAAGTTAAACTTTGTATTCGTGTATGTTTTGTATTATTAAACTGTAAAGATAATATTCATATTTGGAAAATGTTGTTGGGTGTTTTGATAATTTTCTGATAAGTAGATATAAACAGATGTTAAAATTCTGTACTCCTAAAATTTATAGGATCAAGAATAAAGTTTGATGGAAATAAGTATTGTAAAATCAGCTATTAATCAGCAGAATAGCTTAAAAATTCAGAAATTTTGAAGTGTAAGATGAATCATGTCCTAATTTGATTAATTATATGGGTAGAATATCTCAGAGTAGTTTTAATATGCTAAGTGTTTAAAGCAGCAAGAAATGACTTTTTAGGTTTTCTAGAATAATAATAATAATAAAAATAATAAAAGTATACTTTTGTTGTAAGATTTCGAATGCAGTCAAGACGTGAAAAATATAAATATGAACCAATTGTAAAGACATTCAAACTTTTTAAAAAGTTTAAGTTTAGTAATATATTGTAACAATATATGTAAACAAATGTATTTCAAAGTTGAAAATTTGTGTAAAAAATTGTCTTTTCTTGAAAATTGATATTTATTTTTTGTTTAATTAATGATACTTATTACATTTTTGTTCTTAAAAACTAAAATATGCGTTTAATTCTGTTAAAAATGATATATCCGTGTTGGAGATGAGAAAAAATATTGTAAAACTAATAAAATTTGTTTAAATTCGTCTTTTTATTCTTAAAATTAATATTTTCTATTGTTTAGAATATATACTTTTGAGGAATGTATAACCGGAAAATGTTAAAAAATCTTAGAAAATTGGTGTTAAAAATATTAAATACAGTTGCTTCAATGATTTCAAAAACAAACTCTGTTAAAAAATTCTGTATGATTTCAAGTGAAAATAATCTGAACCTGAATACATGGTATTTAAAATACAAAATCCACGATTATGAACTAATGTTGAAAACATGGGTAACATTAAATATACAGCTAATATATAATTATAGATTAGGAAATTCTTAAAGTGTATCCAAATTTATTAAATATAGTATTGAATACAGTGAATAAGTGAAATATGTGAATAAGTATTAATATTTCCATGTTGCTTTTGAAAATACTAGTGTAAAATTATTCAAATTCGTCTTTTCTTTAAAACTGATATTTATTTTTGTTTAATTAATGATACTTGTTAAGATTTTGTTGTTAAAAACTAAAATATACGTTTAATTCTTCTGTTAAAATTGATATATCCGTGTTGGAGATGAGAAAAAATAGTGTAAAACTAAAAAAAAAAAAAGTTTAAATTCGTCTTTTTCCTCTTAAAATTATTATTAAACTAGTGTAAAACTAATAAAATTTGTTTAAATTCGTCTTTTCCCCCTCTGAAAAACTAATATTTCTATTATTTTGCTTAATTAATTACACTCATTATGACTTCAAATTTTAATTTGATGATGTTGTGGTAACTGTTATAAAACTAGAATGGATAAATAGTTTAAATGTCTTCTTTTTTCTCTCTATGCGATACTTTTACTTGAACGTAAACATTTTTTTTTTGTATACCTTTGTAAGTTGTGACGTCAGAACTCTATTGTGTGTTTCCCCTACTTGGAGACATGGGTGGAGGGGTTGTAGAAAAAAGTTTTAGTTTAGATATGACGTAATAAGAAATGCTCTGCAGGTTCACATTTGTGTGTTGAGGATTTCTCAAAATTATTCGTTTATGTATTAAAATTCTACTTAGTTGGTATATATAAAGTACGATGAAATTTCCAATTAGAGTAAAAGTTAACCAAATTCGTTTAATTCGTCTTTTTTCGTTAAAAAATCATTAGTTTCCTTTGTTAATTGTTCAATTATCGAAATTCTTTGAGGTAACGACTGTTCAAAAACTAAAAACTATGTTTAAATTTCTATTTTAAGTTGTGTATTCTGATTTTATATTAATCAAAAAATATGAAGAAATCAGATAAAAATTTAATATTTTCTGTTGTTTTGCTTAATTAATAATGTTCATGAAGGAAATGGTTCTCCAAAACTGGAATGCATGCTTAAATTTCTTTCTATCAAATTGATAGCCTGAAGTTTGAGTTGAAAAAATCGTAAGAAATCAGTCTTTTTCTATAAAACTTGATATTTTCCATTGTTTTTTACTTAATTAACGATACTCATTAAGATTATAGCTGTTGAAAAACTAGAATGCATGTTTAACTTTCAACTTGTAAGTCGATACACTGATGTTGCAGTTGATAAAAATCGTAAGAAATCAGTCTTTTTCTATAAAACTTGATATTTTCAATTGTTTTTACTTAATTAACGATACTCTTTAAGGTTATAGCAGTTGAAAAACTAGGATGTACCTTTAACTTTCAACTTTTAAGTCGTTACATTGATCATATAGTTGATAAAAATCGTAAGAAATCAGTCTTTTTCTATAAAACTGGATATTTTCTATTGTTTTTACTTAATTAACGATACTCATTAAGATGTCTATCAAGCAAAGTTCAAATATATGTTTAACTTTCTTGTGTTAAATTGATAATCTCATCATGTAGTTGAAGAAATCTAAATAAAATGGTTAAAAACTGCAATTTTCCATTGTTTCGCTTAATTAATAATACTCATTAAAATTATGGTTGTTCAGAATTCAAATATAAATTTAATCTTCATCTTATAGTATGATTCAATGTTGAGATGTGATTGATAATATTTTTAATTAGGGAAGGTTGATCACCTCTCATGTTATAATAGAATGTTCCTTTTTTCCACTAGGGGGCGTTCGTGGATGGGGGATGCATAGTAGGGGGCAGGAGGGTGGCGGTGGCACGGTGGGCGCAGGAGGCACCGCAGGAGGGACAGCCGCAGGGACAGCCGGAGGCACCGCAGGCGGGGCAGCCGCAGGAGGCACCGCAGGCGGGACGGCCCCGCCGCCCCGCCTGCGGCTGAGCTTAAACTGTTGTTTTCCTACTACTAATGCGCTTCAGCTTAGGAACATAATTATCTTAGGTACTAAGTGTGTTGAGTCATCTCTAAAATCATTTAAAGAAGTATTTTCTTTCTTCATTATTTAGATATAACAAGATATATTACTAAAGAAAACATTCACAAACAAAAAAATTGTTTTTGAAAAATCAACAGTTTTATGTTTTATTTAAATAAGTGAGATAATTTCAGTTTGAACTTTTCTCAATTTCGCGCCCCTAGGCATCGGCGCCCGGGGCGGACGCCCCCCTTGCCCCCCCTTAGCTACGCCACTGTGTGAGAGAATCAAATGCACTACTATCGAAACGCGTTCAGCCGTCAATGTTGTTTTCTAAAATTGTTTTCATAAATATTTATTAAAGAAATTACTAATAAATAATGCTTGGATGCCAATGTCATTGTTGTAAAGTCTCGCAAAAAACTTTCGTATCTGTTCTAACAGAAAAGTTATATTAGATACTTAGATATTCGAAAAACTGAGATTTACAGAATGATTCCAAGTACTGTTCTAAATACAAATATGTATTTCGTGCTTTCCAGGCTCTAAATACTTCGATTCTTTCTTCTGATGTTACAATAAGAGATTATGCGTCAACGATTACTGTCGATGAGACCACAAATAAGAAATCTAATACATATTTATTAATATCTCATTTTCACAACTCTAACACTTGTTGTATAATATGTAAAGGCAAGAACTGCCTCGTTATTGTGGCAAAAGCTATTGAAACTCAAGCCTTTGTAGAAACTAGAATCTATATTTCATCGCGAAAACGATGCTGTAAAACTTATATTAGTTGATCGGTATATTAACTCTGCAAGATTAAAGTCCTGTAAGTGAGAATACATCGATGTATGAAATACGATGCATGAAAATATTTAAAACAATACCAGAAATGTAGAAAAGAAGGCCTCGATTTTGATACACCGGGACACTTTTCCAAAATCTATTATTATATTCTCATGGGTATATTTATGTCTGATTTTAACAATATCTTTAAACTTGTAAAGTCCAAAATACGTTCTTCAAAAAACAAGTCATCTCGTACTTGGTTTGCAGTGTTACTTGTAAAACTTAGAACTGGTCTCTATTATGGTGTTCTGTCTACATTATTCAATATAAGAAAAATAATAATATCTCCTGTAAAATATGAAAACCAGGCTGTGATTGAGAACGTTGTTCCAAAACACCGTAGACTGGAACACATCACCAGTTATTGAAAAATATACGAGGCCTTCAGGAGGAAGATTGTTTATTCCGCATGACGACAATGATACTGTGATGATTGCTTTCGATAGCACGTACATTTATATCTAAAAGAGAGTAAACTATTCCTTTCATAGACATTCCTTCGGGCTATACAAAGGACGATCTTTCAAGCATATGTATTTTTCATTACTTCAAATTACATTTTGGATGTCTTCGTTCCTTACTTCGCGGAAACAAAGTACAATTACACTAACATACTTACAAACAGATTAAAAAATATTCATATAATATCGGAGAGTGGCTGAAGCCAAATGATGTTGAGAGTATTGATATATTTTACCGGGATTGTTTGGAACTTCTGCACGAAATGGACATTGAACATGAAATGCCAAATTTCTTAAATAAGCAGAAACAGTTTTCCAGACACCTCTCGTAACCAAAATTTGATTTTTCAGCACATAATTTCTAAAATCTATAATATTTGGATAAAAACACAGCGAAACATCATAACATAATGGTACTATCAGTGTAAAGTACGCGAAAGTATCATAGAGTACTGGGTGCATGTTGTTTTCATATTATGGTTTCTGGCTTACAGTACTATTGTAATGTGCTATAGCTCAATCAAAATTAAAAAAAATATCGAATATGTTCATATACTATACAAAACGCTGCCGCTGGATGGTCCATTTGTGATTCTGGTGAAGCAATCAATAAGGGAAATTATCTAAAACACATTGTCCAAAAGGTCTGAAACTGTATGATTATTATTATTATTATTGATTAATTCCGATATTTCATATATTGAAACAATAATCTTAGTAAGATCCATTCATCTTAAATTTACACTTATTGTTGTATTTACTATTGATTATATGGATTAAAAGTAATTACAATGGTGTTTATGTTCATTAATGCACATAATATTTACTTGCATTTATATTTCATTTTTTTCATCAATTATTAAACTTTCATTCAAGATATTATTATTTTCTTACTTGTTATGAGATATACTAATGAAAAAAATGTATGTCATGTCTAGGTCCTGATGGGCAAAAAATGGGCCTTATTAGCCCACCTTCTCTTAGGATGTGTTTTGCTTAGCAAATTATATGGCTAACCATCACAAAAAGAAGAAAAAAAATCAAAATTCTAACTCAAAAGATAGATTTTCATTTTTTTTCACGTTTCCTAGAACTGTTAAAGTAACATTGTTTTTTGAATTGCGCACATTTCAATTTGTGTCTAATCCCTTAAAACCTGATGAATTATTTAAACGGGTAAAACTCTGCAGCAACTTTTTGTGTCTTATTCAGGACTGAATTAGGTTAGTTTTTCTATTTAGAATTTTTATCCTACGGGGGCCGTATAAAAATTTAATTTATATATTTTTTCAAATAGACCCCCCCCCCTCCATGGAGTTGCAATTTATCTTATTAACCCGCGAGTAGTCGCGACTTTTTTGACAACTTCATTAGTCGCGCTCGGTCTTTTCGCCGCTGAACCCCCCGCATACCAAATATGTAAAATAAGAAATATTTTTTACCTTATATACGAAATAACAGTTCAATGAAGATATAAATTTGCAATTTTCTTAAATTATGCATTTCATTCATGAGACCTGGAGTAATTTATAAAAGTAAAATTTAACTGTCATTATTGATTTTAAGTAGACTTTTTCCCCAATTCCAACTTTGTTTCTAAAAATATACCTGAAAGAAAAACAGAGGTGCCCTGTTCCTTCCCTAACGTGGTCAAGAAACCTTCAAAGTCAGCTACATGGTAGATCGCCGTTGTATCTGCAATATGATACAAGTTAGGAGAAGATAAGTTATACAGGCGGCAAAAAGACCGACACGCTACTACTGACGAGTTAAAAATTTCACTTCTTTTTATGAATTTTTGCAATTTTAAATATAGGTCTAGGGGTAATATTTAAGGATATAGCCTTTTGTTTCGATATTTATGATTCACCCTGTATATACAGTCGGCTCTCGTTAATTCGAATCTTCGCTTAATTCGAACTAAACATGAAGTCCCGAAATTTTCAATGACAGAATAACGTTAAAAATTTTCATTAATTCGAACTCATTTTCTCTCGACTTCGCTTAATTCGAACTAACGAGAATTCCGATTTTTCATTTTTCTTTTCTTGCTCACGAATTTCAGATCATTCGAATGACTTCTTTCTTTGATTTTTGTGAAACTTGTTCCGAACGAGTATACATATGATCTAATGCATTTGATGTACACTTTCTTAGTGCTCCGTCTGTCCATCAGTGACGCTTTAAATTTTTCTTCCATTATGCTTGTTTCTAATCTTTTAATCAGTTTATGTATTTATACATTCTAATTTAATATTAAGTCATATTCTAATGATAACAAACGAAATAAATTAAAAAACACTATAATTTTAATTCCTTTGCAACAGTACCCTATTAAATATGTTTTCTTTTCGTATTTTCCATAATTCGAACTTCGGATAATTCGAACATTTCTTGTGGTCCCGACGAGTTCGAAATAACGAGAGCCGACTAGTGTTTAGAACGGGTTTTTTCAAACAATTAACGTCAGGTTACAAATGCAGGCACGCAAATTTTTTGAACAAAATTGAGTTAAATAAGATCTTTTAGGATCTTTACACAAATGTTCTCAGTGCATGACAAAACGAAATCTTTCAGAATATCAGAATATTTTTTTTTCTAAACTACATATAGATCAGAAAATACTCAGCATTTAAAGAGACATTAAAAACATTGTAAAACGTCGATCAACTCCCTAGTGGTGAAAATTGAATTTTGAAAAATGCATTAGGTAATAGACTGAGAAGCAGCAGCACAGACAATCACTTCATCGAATTCATGGATAAAATCAAGGATTAGTTTAATTTCGATTCACATAATAAAACGCAATCTGTATGCCAAGTTATATTTTGGTGGAAAACACCTAAATAACCGATTTTATCGGTTGACTCGTAGGCTTATTATTGTACTTTCCTGCACCAAAAGTATGAAAATATCGAGAATTGGAAATAGGAAAACATAATGGAAAACCTATGACTCAACCGCTAAAATCGGTTTAGGTGTTTTCCATCAAGATGAGGCTTGGGAAACCAATTGCGTTTTAATATGCGAATCGAGATCTAACTAATCCTAGAATTTCATCCATGAACTCGATGATGTGATTGTCTGTGCTGCCGCTTCCCGGTCTATAATGTATAGTACTGGTATTAAATATAAAATATCGCCAAAGTTAACATATGATTCATATCATAGGTGAAGATCATCGGAGAATTCCCTTAGCTATGCACACTATCTAATAAATTAGTTATAGGAAATTTTCATGAAAAAAAGAAAAAAAATCTCCTTAGCTTGTTCTTTTTCAGGGCTGTAGTCGTAAAAATAACAGAATATATACACTCAAAGGAAGGCGTACACGCTCAAGACAGAAGGTATATCCTAGATTAGTGTATGTGAACCTATGGCACGCGTGCCGTAAGTAGCACGCAGTGAATTATTTTCGGCACGGTACAGATTTAATTTCTCAAATCAAAATATATGGAAATTGAACGAAATGTATAAATTTTGAATAGCTAGATTTGTCTGAATTCAATTTGTTCAATTGGTAGTTGTTGTCAAACAAATTGAAGAGAAATTATAATAGTAACAGCTCAATATTCAATATTGGAATAAAAAAGTTTCTTTTTGAATGATGAAAAGGAAAAGGAAGCATTCATTATAAGGCATTATAGGCAAAATTACGATGATAAATCGCAGTTTGAGTAATTATTTATTATCTAACATGGAACAACAGAAACAATGCTTTTAATTTACTTTAACATACCACCAAATATTACACTTATTTTTAATTAAAAAAAATAAGACATTTTTAATAATTAACTTTTTTGTCTCTTGGCACGTCAAGATCACGTAAAGTATGTTTTTGGAAAAAGCTGGCACGTGAATGTGAAAAGGTTTGCCTCCCTGCCCTAGATTATGTATAATATAGCTTTCTTGAGAAACAGAGGGTATACAGGCGTTCCTTTGAAAAATGCAGAAGGTATACGACTTATGACCACGTATACCTTTCACTACATCCTTGTTCTTTTCTAATTTTAGCAGTTATTTACAAAATTTCGAGTTAATATAATTTTTTTTTTCAGAAAGTAATATTGGGTGAAAGATTTTCAAGAATACACTAGCACACTTTCCAAAATTCCAAGACACTTAGAAATATTACTTGTAACAATGAAAACAGATCTGGAATGGGTCTTGCGAAAAACATTCCGAAAAATGTTCCACTTCGTGACCAATTTCCGCCTGAATTCCCATCGTTCAAGAGCAATTACCAGGCTCACACATTTTGAAGAAAAAAACAGAAACAAGACGTTTCCTGTCCATTTAAACATGACATGAGCGAGCTGAAAAATTGATACAGCCGTCTGCCTTTTACGAGATTTGTGATGGTCACGGGCTGTTGAACTTGCAGGTAAAAGTGGAATCTTCTTTTGTTATTTTTTGGATTTTATTTCACTAATTCAATTTTATTCGGACTATTCAGGAAGTATGCTTTCAGCGCAGCAGATTAGGTGAGAGCTCGTGCCAATTTCAGCTGCTTTGATTGAGCTTAATAGTACGATATTTGGCAGCGTTGTTTAGATGTTAAATGAGGGAATGTAAGGTTTTGTGAAAGATTAAGATTTCGGAGATAGGTAAATGTGAGAAAAAACTTCCGTGATTCGTTTTTATTTTATTTTTTGAGAATATGAAATAGAATTTTCAGTTTTTCTTTCATATGTGATACGTCCCAATATTTGTGATAGTCCCAAAATCCATGGTCGAAGGTTTTTTTTTTTTTTTTTTTTTTTTTTTTTTTTTTTTTTTTAATAAAGCTAAATATTTTATTACGAGATTTTTGGTTCTGAAAAATTGTTATAAAATTCTCGATGTTCAACAATGGTTACAATTAAGGATCGACCGAAACAGGTTTTTAAAACCGTAACAGAATTTTGGTAATCTTCCTAATCTTTGGTAATCTTTCGTTCGAAAACGAAAATGTCCATTTTTTAATGATTAACAATACATAAACATAGACATACATATAGAAGAGCGCCGATTATCCGGACGATTAACCGGATTATTTAATTAACCGGATCAATCAAGTTGCATACGTTTTCTCCGCAAACTTCTCCAAAATTTTTGAAGTAAAACATCTTTAGGCGTAGTAGGGTAAATTTGACTAGTTGTCACGAAAGTTAACCGCTGACTCCTTTGCGACGGGAGTTTTTTTACGAAATTTTTAATGTTTTGTAACTGATTTTGAAAACAGATATTAGTGCCTTTTTTAAATCGAGAAAATGCTCCGATTAAATAAGGCATATTTTACAGTAAAATTTTACTGGTGAGGATAAGCAAAAATTCGTAAACCTTTTTTTTTTTTTTTTTTTTTTTTTTTTGTACGTATGCGTGTCGCTTGTCCCCAAGGAGTTAAATAACTGTTTTCTAATCCTGAAATAATAAAGTCGCTAACAATGCGAAGAAAGCAACGCATAAATTCAACTGTTTAGAAAATCTAACAAATTTCATTTTTAACAAGTGAGAATCCCACGGATATTTTTTGTCCACGCAAGCCCTCTTTATCTTCAGTTTTTCTGAAAAGGGTCTAAATTGCTGGGTTTTTTTGGTCTTTTGAGTCCTTTAAAAAAAGGATTCCCCATATGACTGCATAAAAAGACAGATCCCTATGAAACAGAAGATTATTAAGAATTTCTTTTCTTTACAGCAATGATTTTTTTTTAATTTAATGAATGTTCTGTACAGTGAATGCATATATACATATAGCAATTTCTATGTATAATTTTGTACCAATTTTGTAGAAAATAAAGTTATAAAAAATAACTTCTAATCCTGGATTTGCAATGTGATAAAATGTGGGCTAGAGCAATGCATTAAAGCATGAAACGAAATTATCTAAAAAAACATTGTCATAACCGTTTTTTAAAGTTGCCCAATTATCTGGATTTTTCATTAACCGGAAACACATCGATCCTGACCGGTTCGGATAATCGGCGTTCTTCTGTAATTATTAGTTAATTAAACATGTAATTATATGTATGGCTCAAGTTGTTTTTCTTTGTCTCTCATCAGAATTTTTTATTTTCATATAAAATAAAATGTAATTAAGTGATACAAAATGATTTTCTAACAATAGAAATTTCATCTGAGTAGAAACTGTTTTATGGATAGATATCTTGACTTATCTTTTATGATGAATTTTGTAAATGATCACTAGAAGTTCTTCAAACAGTATTCAAAACACATTCAAATTAAAAATATCTATTATTGCTAAGAGCCTACAACTTTTAACGAGCAGGTAAAAAGCGTCTTCAAAGTTTAGTCATACATGCATTTCTTGCTTTATAATTTGCACTCTCGTCTTCAGTCAGTCGTAACTGATAATTATAAACAGTGAAGTTCATAACGATAAATATTATCGTTATGCATCTTATTTGAACCGATACAGCTCAAATCAGTTTAATGTTGAAAATTTCGAAAGAAAGAAATGAGACTTTTGAAATACAAAAAATTTCAGTCTGGCCGAGTTTTAGACTGCATTTTTGCCTAAATACAGATTTTGAGCCGAAAAGAAAGCCGAGACAAAAGTTTTCGGTCGACCTGTAGTTAAAATGCCAGGGTTTGTAATACCCATGGATATAACGGTCAAAACTTTTATACTCTTTTTTTTTTTTTTTTTTTTTTTTTTTTTAAATTTAGTCTGTTTTTGTACATAAAGATGAAATTTTGCAATCGACTTTTCACCCACTTCCTGAAACGCTGGAATTATAAAAATCACACACAAAAGTGCGTTTCCCATGACAATACAACATTTTAATATTTTTATAAATTAATAGTGAATTAAGACATTAATTTTGAGGTTTTTCTCAATTAAACCGAAAAGTCGCCCAATATTGCCTGTAACAACACATTTAATGAGGTGACAATAAATGCTCTTCAAAATCGGCAAAATCGCTAACAAACTGTACCAACGAAACATTTTAAACATTTAAAGTAGAGAACAGATTGTAAATAAACAAGTAAGGAAAATCATACATTAAGCATAGATTAGGAAACTTTTTCCAACACTTCCTGAAATCTTTAACAAAACTTCGATATTTAGTGAAATAATGTGTTACTCTCCATAGCTAAATTTGTATTCTGATACTTTTGAACAGCCCTGTATTTGATCCGTTGATTGAGATATATACTATACAATGATAAAATTTAATTTAGTGAAAAACCGCATAGCACATTGAAATTTCTCTTTCATCAATTTATGTGTAATTGATTTAAACATATTTGAATACTTTTTGTTCAGCCCTGTAGTTTACCTGGTATATTTATTAGACGCCAGTATTTAGCTAAAATTTAATTTAGGTTAAACCTCTCTTAAAACTACTGAAATTACAATTCCAGAAATTATCATTCATAGGTGGCCATGTATCAAATTCTTTACGTGGCTCTGTATATCATTTTATCTATATTATACAAACATTTCTTAGTAAGCTGAATGTAGTTCAGCACAAAAATGAATAACTCATTTAAAAAAAACATCTTTAAGTAATTTACGCTCATTCTCAGTAACTTGTACAATATTTTGTGCAGCCCTGTATACGAACTTTAGTATTTATGCACACCATATAATATGCATAAATACAATGAAACCTCAAAGCGCACATCATAATTAAAGATGTATTTTCTGACATCATTCCTAATATAAAATATAGCTGTTTGGATAGAATATACTGTTCAAAATCTTTTGTGTGTCCTTGTAAATACTATGTACTTCGTATCATGCATGACGACATGACGACACATATACATGATGTATTAAGCCTCAGCGACGTATATCAATTTCATTATACATGATATAATTTAAAATAATTAAAATATGCCGCAAACAATTTCCCTCCATATTATTATGTAATGTAATTCTTTTATGTGGCCTTGTAAATGAATAATAATGAGTAATTATTTGCAGTGCATATTCTACAGAACGCATATTTTAGTGCACTTCGTAAATGAATATCAGTTTTTATTATGTTTGAAAGTGCTCAATAACGTGAAAATTACTTTGAAACGATTTTTTCTCTTTGGCCATTAAGTAACAGAATAATTCTGATTGTTCATGCAAATAAACTAACGTGCTAAAAACTTCATTTAAAATAGGGTTCATTCTAAAGTAAACGTCAATAACTTTCAAAAATTTCAGGACAATCCGAGTATATTTCCGAGAGTTAGAGCGCGGCCAGACATTCAGACAAACCGAGGTCATAAACATTTTTTTAATTTGTTGTAAAGTCTTAAAAAGGAAGAGGGTGATATTTAAAAATGAAAATAACACTTTTATCAATTAATAATTTAATATTAGTTAGTTTAGAATAATACTTTGATAAACCAATTTAAAAATTAAAAATTCTAAAAATATTTGTAAAATAATGTTTCCTTTTATCTTTTCTGCTTATAAGAAACAGAGCAAAATTTATATAAGCATTAATAATTTCACTTGCTTCTAGTTTTTACTATACGTAAAAGTGAATTTTTCATAATCGAATTTTAGTGTTCACGCCAAATAAGTGAATTTTAATGTACATTTTTTGGTAAAAGACATCAATTACCGACAAAAAATTATGCGTAATTTTCAGATTGAACATTGAATGTTTGTAACAGGGATTTTGAAATAAATTTTGAATCAATGAATGCTTGTAAAAGAGTATTGTTAAAAATCTGTTTTTACTTTCACACGTTTTAACCTTCTTCTATCTTCAATAGGAGAAAGTATTGTAATCGAAATTCTTTTCGACTTCCGGTTTTCGACGGATTTACACGTTTTAGGGATCAGAGATTCCAAAAAAATGTTTTTACAAAATGTCTGTCTGTCCGTGTGTCTGTATGTCGCCATTCTACCATAAAAAAGTGTATGAAGATATGCATAGAATTGAACCAATTTTTTTGTGAATCTTTTTGGCAGTGGCAAGCAAGTTCTCCTTCAAATAAAAAATATTCCGCAGGCAGGGGGCGCTGTAATAACGATTTTTGTGCCATTTTCAATATTGTATACGACTAAAAGTGTATGAAGTTATGCATTGAATTGAACCAAATTTTTTGTGTAAGTGTATGGTTATGGCTAGTTGGTCCTCCCTGAATTTGAAAAAAATCTGCCGAAAGGGGGTGCTGCAATAGCGGTTTTTGTGACATTTTCAATATTTTACCACAGAAAAGTGTATGAAGTTATGCATAGAATTGAATGAAATTTTTTGTATAACTGTTTGGCAGCAGGCCCTACCTGAATTTGAAAAAAAAAAAAAAAAAAAAAAAAAAAAAAATCCACCGGAAGGAGGCGCTATAATCGCGATGTCTGTGCTATTTTTATTATTTTACTATCAAAAAGAGTTTGAAGTTACGTATAGAACTGAACTAAATTTTTTGTGTATGATTTTTTGGGGGTATGGCGAGTAGATCCTTCCTGAATTTGAAAAAAAAAAAAAAAAAAACATCTGCCTATTGTTCTATCATTCATCGGCTCGTGCAGAGACGGGAACTCGTTTTTACTCCGATTAATTGACTGAAGCAGAAATTTAAGACGAAAATCATAGTCGGAATAGTATTGAATTAATTATATTAACCCATTAATATGTGTGACTAAATTTTGAAATATTAAAATGTACGTATGAGATAGAAGAAGGTTTTGGGATTGGCACATCGAACTAGTTTTTTAATAAAATCACATGCCTTATGTGACTGTGATGGTCTGATGGTTACAAAAAAATAATTTGTTGGTAAAGGTTGAATATTCTTTTAATATAATATTAGCTTGGATAGGGCACCGTTTCTTGGTTACATTAACTAGGTTTTGCAACATTGAAGGTAAATATAGGGATTTTGTACAATGATAATCTTATTTGTAATTAATGTATTTTAATGTAAATTTTTAAGGAAAAAACATCTATTAAAGCCAAAAAATGAGACGTAATTTTAAAGATGAACAATGAATGTTTATAACAGAAGGCTTTTAAAAATATATTTAAATTTACTTTACCCTTATTGGTATTTTTTTAATAAAGTTATATGCCTTATATGAGTTCGATGATCTGGCGTTCACGAACAATTAAATTTGTCGTTAAAAGTTAAATTTTCTCTTAATACATTAGCTTAGATAGGATGCCTTTTCTTGCTTACATTTAATAGTTTACTACATTGAAATTAAATATAAGGATTTTGACCATTGAGAATCTTATTTTTAATTAGATAATTTTAATATAATTTTTTGGGGGAAGAAAACATCAATTACAGACAAAAAATGAGGCGTTATTTTTATAATGAACATTGAATGTTTTTAACAGATTGCTTTTAAAAATCTGTTGTTATTTTTACCCTTATGGAGTTTTCTTTACTAAAGTCACATGCCTTATGTGATTGTGATGATCTGACGGTCACGAAAAATTAAATTTGCAATTAAAAGATGAATTTTCTTTTAACCCCTTGGGGACGAGCCACTCGTATCCATTCCGCAGAAGATGTTCAGATTCTGAAATAATTTCCATAAGTTATTTTTTATTATGCATTTTGCCCAATTAAATCGACGCATTTTCCCGATTTAATTATGCAAAAATTTCTGTTTTAAAAAATCGGTGATAAAACATTAAAATTTCTTAAAAGACTTAAGAGACAAGGATATTCATTTCTATTTTCAAACACTGGTAACTGTAAAGCAATATTTTTTTCTTCTATTCCAGTCTTCATCTCAAGGTATTTATCTCTATGCTCTTCCGCCGATTGGAAATCATCTTCGCACTCCTTTTCGCAATCTTTACCTTTTAATAGAATGTCACTGATATTTTTCTGTCAGCAATCTAATCTTTCGAATTTATCTTCTAACTGTTTCTGCAAAACAGGAAATTTTTTGATATCAATGTCCTGTTTCAACAATTCTTCTTTAATTTATTTACACAGGCAGAAAATGATATCCTTAGATTTTTTCTTTCTTGTTTTAAACTGTTTAAATCCATCTTTATGCTGTGTCGCCCCACGTTTTGGGCGCCAAATATTATTACTTTCTAATTATCAAACTATCTGTTAATTCATAACAGTCTAAAAAAACTACCATTTGTAGTGTCATAGCATAAGAATGTTTTTTAAACACACTAAAATAAATGTAAGGAAACGTAAAAGAAAAACACTTGTTATCCTTTAAGTAAAAGAATTTCTTAAACTGAAAATCGTCGCGAAGGGGTTAATATACTAGCTAAGATAGGGAACCTTTTCTTGGCTACATTATTTAGGGTTTGTAACATTATAACTAAATGTAGGGGTTTTAAGCACTGAGAATAATTCCTTTGACCTATATTACATTAAGTGTGTTTAATTGTATACAAATTTGTTTTATCAATAATCTAAAGAAAGTTATGTACAAATTTTATCTAGATTGTAGATCAGGAAGAATTAGATTATATAAAGGGTGTTTTTATCCCATAAAGAAAAGAAATCTGATAAAATGCAGAAAGTTTCTCAGAAGATATAAATCTTTAAAATATAAAGATTATAAATAATTTTAAGAAGGATAAAATTGTGGAGATAAAAATGCGATAATTTTCAATAATTGTTTGTAAATTTCATGAATATTTTAATGATTTATATTCTTTTTCATGGTATTTATATTGAATATGCATTTATTGTTAGTGCGTGAAATTTCATATGCAAAGGAAATAGTTTAAATTTAAAATTGGATTAATGGTATTCCAATACTTAAAAAAAAGGTAAAGCGAGAAAATAAACAGTTATGTTTTTTAAACTTAGATATATCAAAGTTAGTTATTAAAAATAACAAAATTTCAGTACACACACACATAAAAAAAAGCTGTAATTTTAGAGATATAAAGTTACAGAGTTTGCTTACTAAATTAGCAATTCTACACTTGAATTTGAGGTTGGGTCATTTTCGTGTAACATCAAGTTATTTGACGCGATTCAAGATACTAATCCGTCGAAAAAAAGTTTATTACATCTACTTTTTTCTTTTTATGATTCAAATTTATTAATTTTTTTATAGTTCTTAATTGTTTATTAAATTTTTATAACTTTTCTACATGAGCCCCACGGATGTCTTTGATAAGTGTCAGGATTCCATAAAGCTGTTGTTATATATATATATAGCCGTTATATATATATATATTGTAAGGTCCATCATTTTTAGAAAACTTGATGATTGCTTCATATTCCCATTTCCCACAGTGTTGAAATACGAATGCAATAGACCTATTGTTTGAACAATGGCAATAATGAAAATCAAATATTTACTTATTAAGTAGAGGTGATTCGTTAGTTAATCGAATTAAATCGTGAAATAGCTTGTCATTTCAAGAACAATATAACGGCGCATTAGCAAAGCGATGAATATGTTGCCATAAGCGAATGGAAATATTTTAGTTTGCATAACTCCTTGTTGATAAGAATTGAGTTAATTGGTTCGGAAAACTTCACTTTTGATTTCTTGTAGTCCTTGCTCTTCACGATGACTTACTTAGAAATGAAGGAATAAAATTCTTTTGCAATTAAAGGCTCTTGGTACACCATAAGAACTATTTTAATAATTTCAAAATGGCATTTTAACTGGAAAGGCTATAGACCGGAAGGCGGCAGCACAGACAATCACCTCATCGAGTTCACGGATGAAAATTTAGGATTAGTTAAATCTCGGTTTGCATATTAAAACGCAATTGGTCTGCCAAGTCATATCTTGGTGGAAAACACCTAAAAACCAGATTTTAGCAGTTAACTC
This sequence comes from Maratus speculifer, assembly GCA_964019185.1. Taxonomy (NCBI): domain Eukaryota; kingdom Metazoa; phylum Arthropoda; class Arachnida; order Araneae; family Salticidae; genus Maratus; species Maratus speculifer. The sequence goes on from OZ025294.1 coordinate 247,543,461, forward strand.
GTACGCTTACCACTGTGCTTTCCTGCACTCAAAAGTATAAAAACATGGAGGGTTGGGAACAGGAAAATATAATGGCTTATGAGACAACCACTAAAATCGGGTTTGTAGAAGTTTTCTACCAAGATATGACTTAGCAGACCGATTGCGTTTTAATATGCGAATTGAAATGTAACTAATTCTAGATTTTCATCCGTGAACTCAATGAGGTGATTATCTGGGCGCCTCTCGGTCTACTATGGACAAACATTGTTTTTGCATTTAGACTGACTTAATTCTAATAACAATTTGAAATCATTTTTTAAAGATGTAATTTTTTTCTTATTATCATAATTATTTTATAGGTCGTGTTAATGAATTCATGCTTTAACATTTTCCCCTGCATAGAACAACTGTTCTCAAACTGTAGTGCGTCTAACCTAAAGGGTATAGGTGAGGGATCCAAGTTTCTAAAAGAGAAATATGAACTAAGTTTTTGTTTGATTCTTCTTGACGAACTGATTTTGACACGTGTCCTTAACGGGACAGACTCCTTAAGGACACGTGTTCGGTTCAGCTGATAATGAGCTGTTTTTGTTGTAGCTCGAAGCGCGTCTTGATTTATATTTTAGTTTAATGATGATTATAACAAAATGTATTATTTTAATTATTTTAATTTTAATTATAAGAAACACCTTTAACTTTAATGAGAAAATATTTTGTGTAATTCCTGAAATTATTCATTTGTTTATTTTTTTTTACCGTAGTTCATTAGCACACCTCTGGCTAATATTTATGAAAGGGAAATATTTAAACTAATCAATAACACGATGACTATCAGTGCTTCTGGACCATTAGTATTTAGTATATGTTAAAAATTCAGCAGCGAGAGTTCTCACGAATACCCTAATTTCTGTGAAGGATAATGAACGAATCTGAGAACTGGTTTTAATTTAACACTTTCTAACGACACATTTGACGGCAGAGTTAAATAGTACTCACTGAAGCAGGACGGTGCCACTTTCAAGATCATTCACTTAATTCAGGTTCATTTCTGAGAAATGAGAACTTTTATTCAATTATGAATTCTTTTTTGACTATATTCGGTTTGTCTGTCTGTTTGTCCGTGCTGTTACTTCTGTAAATGTACTTCGATTGCTATCAAATTGATATATGCTTTGACGTTTGCTGTGGCACGATCTGTATTGAAAACGGAACGTGTAACGTTAGCAGTTCATTCAAAAACAGGGACATTAAAAATAATTTTGCTACTACATTACGGTATGTTGGGGAAGATATTTTACCGTTCTCTAACTGCCGTAAATGTATCCAGATTGCTTGTTATGGATGTTTATCCTAGCACGAACCCTATTTCAAATGAAGTTTCTAGCATGATTAGTTTATTTACAGAGACAGTCAAAAGTTTACTGTTACATTATGGCCTATGAAAAAAAAAAAAAAATCATTTAAAATGAATTTTAACGATGCTACACCCTGTCAAACACTCTAAAATTTATATGCATTTACAAAATGCATTAAAATATGCATTCTGTAAGATAATTGGGGAGGGGGGTAATTGACTATAATTTATTTACAGGGACGCACAAAAGAATTCTTTTACATAATGGTAAAGGGGGAATTTTGTCCGACACATTTTAACTATAGTAGTATAGTATAGTAACTATAGTAACTATAGTATAGTAATTATAATTAATTTTTCAATTAATTTTCAGCAGTGAAATTACGCTTGAAATTATTGAATATTTAATATGTGACTATCACATTGCTTACAAGTTGTAGGACCAACATAGGGCTTTTCAGTATGTTGGTCCTACGACTTGTAAGCAATGTCATAATCACATATTAAATATTCAATAATTTCAACTGTAATTTCACAGGTGAAAATTAATTATAATTAAATGATGTATTCACCGATGCTGAGTTGCTTGTGTCTCATGTTATGCCACAGGTTTGTGTGTTCATGTAGACGTTAACATCTTGTGCTGTAGTTGCAGCCTTACCAAGAAAATGTAAGTGAGAAATAACAAGCTGGGCGTCGTCCTCGTAGCTTAAATGGTAGAGCACTTGGAGCGCTATTCCAAGGATTACGGGTTCGATCCCCGGTTTAGACATTTTTTCACTACGTTGGTCCTACGACTTGTAAGCAATGTGATAGTCACATATTAAACTATTCTATGAATAATAAAATTGATGTACATCACTGAGGCTTAATATAAGTGTTATACGATATAGTCATGCATAATACGAAGTGCATAGCATTTACAGGGATACAGAAAAGATTTCGAATAGTATATTCTTTCCAAAGTACTGTATATGTATCAGATAATGGCTGATGGATAGATGAAATGCATTTTAGTTTTGATATGCACTTTTATGCGCTAAATCGATGCATATTATACAGTGAGAATAAATGATAGTTGATATATAGGGTCACGGTCAAACAAAAGAATTTGCAAGCGTTACTGAATATGAGCGTAAATTAGTTCAAAGTAGTTTTTAAATAAGTTACGCATTTTTACGCTGAACTGAATTCAATTTACTAAGAAATGTTTGTAGAATATCGATAAAATGATATTCAAAGCCAGAAAAAGAATTGGATACATGGACGTCTATGAATAATAATTTCTGAGAATGTGATTTAAAAAGTTTTAAGAGTGTTTTAGTTTAAAATAAATTTAAGCTAAGTATTGTGGCATGTAAAAATGTCGACAGATCGACCGAAAGATCAAATACAGGTCTGTTCAGAAGTATTGGAATACATATTTCGACAGTAACCTTATTTCCCTAAATAACGAAGTTGTGTTAAAGATGTTGGGAAGTGTTTCATAATCTATGCTTAACATATGATTTTCATTGCTGTTTTATCCCTACTGTGTGCACAAGATTACAATAGATAATTCAACTTGTATTTGGGCTCGGACTCTACTTTTATTTCAGTCTTCGTGCGTAATCTTTTTCTGAAATCTAAAAATTTCGTTCATACACCCAGAAAAAGGAATTGATTAAAACTAAAAAAAAATGTTTTGTTCAGTATATTTTGGTTGTTTTTAGCGAATTTTTTAGTTAAATATCGGTTTTGTTGCTCTAACCAATGTATATTATATATATATATATATATATATATTGTTAACACTCTTATAAAATAAAATAAAAAATACATTAATTTTATTTGAGTATTGATAAAATCTTGTATTTTCAATTTGTAATTCCAACAAAATTTTGTTGTTTTTGCAAAATTTAAATTGGTGGGCAGTAGCCATAACTCTCTCACGTAATTTTCTTTAACTGACTTATGAAGCTATCATAACATAATTTTTAGATAGTAAAAACTTTTCAAATTGAGATGGATTAATGACGTTATTATTACGTTATTATGCATTGCGAATGAAAATTGAAGACGGAAAATTGAAAAAAAAAAATAATAAAATAAATAAATATACAATTTTTTTTCATTGACCCATATTGGATTCAATGGATCAAAATTTTATAAGAGTGTTAAAAATATTTTTTTTTGTCTGAGCAACAAAACCGATTTTTATTTAAACTAAAAAAATCATTTAAAACAACCAATATGTACTCAACAAAACACGTTTTGCAGTTTTAATTAATTCCTTTTTCTGGATGTATAGAAAAAAATTAAAGGGGGGAATTTCCTATCCCCTTAAAAATTACTTATTCCTTTTCAAATCCTTTTAATGCGATTTTGATCAGGATGATAAAGAAGGGAAAGAGAAATTCGAGCCGTAGTTCTTAGCTGTATGCCTGCTGGAGTGTGTTTCAACGGATGACCAAAAGGATAAAGAGAAACGGAAATCGCGTTTTTCTATTTCAGTATTAGAATTAGAATACTACTTTAAAAGAACATTTGTGACATTTTCCGATTTATGTTTGGCAGATGTATTTCCACCACGATTTGTAAATATAGCTCCAATGAAAAGACGCGATAAAATTTTTTTTTAAATTTGTTTTCAATTATGATAGAAGATATTTTTTAATGGTATTTTTCTTTCTTTTGAGAGAGAGCACATTTTCTACTGTTTTTAGTCGGACAGGATTAGTTTGACGTTTGCGAATTTTTCAGTCTTTTATTGTACACGACGACTCATTACCGATCTTCAGATGAAAACAGCTTTCAGTCACTATTATAATTATTTTTCATCATGAACCCTGCTTAGGGGTCGTACATAAATGATGTCACGCGTTTTTTCCATATTTTCGGCGCCTTTCCTCTCATTTGTCACAACGTGTCACACTTTACTTTACCGCTCCCCCCCCCCCCACCCTCTTGTCACATGTCACACTATATTACGTAAACATTACTTGCAGTTCAGAAAAAAAGCACTACGTTTTAGATCGCATTTCAAATTTTATATTTAAAATTTTAACTATGTGTTTTAAGGACATTTATGAGCTGAACAATAAAAATGATTGATATTTTTCATTAAATAAGGTTTACGACAAAAACAACAAAAATAATTAATATAGAATAGTAACAAAATATTAATATGAAACAGCAATTGAAAACAGTAGCATTTTGGAATTTGATATGGAATTTTTATGGAATATTTGGCTTTAAATCTTATCTATAGGAGCACAAAATGTTTTAATTTTAAAATAACTTCTTAGTTCAGAATTTAATCCGCAGAATTTTAATGCTTTTATTTTAGCCAAAATGTGTGATGTCACATTTCTTTTTACTCCCTCCCACCCCCTTTTCAAAAACTGTCACAATTTCACGAACCCCCCTCTCCCACTTCAAGCATGGCATCATTTATGATTCATAAACTCATATGATTCATTTATGATTCAACCCCCTATGCGAAGAGTGTACTCAGCACACATACTAAGTAATTTTCATTCGTGAGCAAATACCAAGTTTTTTCGAAAGAACGTGATCCAGTGTGTTTTCCCTTTTTAGGTGCGTTCGTAATTATGTAAATACGTAGCACCTACAGTTGTTGTTCAGTCCGTCCGTCCGCATATAACAACGCAAAAACTACCCAACCGAATCGTTTGAAATTTGAAATATATAATTATTACATAATTTTATCGAGTCATTTCAAATTTTAAGAAAATCGGATTCATAGATCAATTACAGGGACAATCAAAAGTATTCCATTACATTACGGTCAATGGGAAAAAATGTTTCAAATGCATTTTAATGGTGTTACACTCATTCGAACATAATAAAATTGATATGCAAATACAAAATACTTATTATAATACACATTTTACACAATCTGTGGTGCAAAGAACATTTGTTATTGATTTACAAGGCCACACAAAAAGTATTCCAATATAATGGTATACGGAGAACATTGTTTGGTGCGCATTTTAATTGTAATTAACTATTTACAATTTTATGAGATTGAAATATGCGAGTGATATTTTTAAAACTTCGTTATCGTACAAACGCACCTCATTTGTAACGCTTCACGTGCAATTTCCAACTTGTTTATATATATATATATATATATATATATATATGTGTGTGACATTTTGAAGTTAGAGGGGCAGAAACATCATCGCTAGGTTTCCCTTACTCCGCACAGAAGTCATGGCCAGCGAGAAAAAAACAAAATAAATAAATGTAGAAGGTCAAAATAATCACTCCTTGGCTGCTGCAAGTTCATTTTATTAAACTGTAGCTATAATAGAGGGAAAAGCTCCTGTTGCAGACGATATTTTACCGAAACATCCAAAAAATATTCCATGCTTTACTACATCAACTCGTACTCATGCAAGAGCGAACTCAAGAATCCTTCTTCTCATCTTCATCTCCCTCTTACCACCTCTCGAGCTTCCTCTTTTAAATCTAAAAAGAAAATTCTAGAACATTCTCTTACCTCAAACCATCATTCTTTTACGTAAACAGAATTCTTGTCCAGCTTCGAGATTAAACACATCATTCAGACGATAATTTTATTTTTTTTAAAAAATATTATTTAACCAATTTATAATCGACTCAGGATTTTAAATATCTTAGGTAGACGATTTTTATAGATGATTAATTTTAAGAGAAAAAGAAAAGAAATGAATTTATTGATATGCACACTATCAAAGGTTGACGCAGGGAAAATAAATAAATAGATAAAATAAAATAATGATATTTTTTGAAAGGTATGGTTTTGGAATAAATTTAATAAGACTTTCTTAAAAAGGGTTGATAAAAACATAGAAGAAATGAGTTTTATTTGGAATATTAAGAAATAAAGTTTAATTAAGAACATTTTTAATTTAGAGCCATCTTTTTAAATTTATGCACACTGGAAAAATGTTTTTTAAGGCAAATTAAGAATTTATATCGTCTGCATAAAGATTAACAGATTAGATCTAGAAACAAGATTTTAGTTTAATAATTTGAAGTAAGTACGGAATATTATTATAAGAAAATTAAGATAGTATAAAGGTTAGTTTTGGCGAAAAAAAAATTTTAAATTATTCGATCTTTCTGATAACAAAGTCAAATTTTTAATTTAAGTTGAATTTCAAGAACACGACGATCACGAAGAGAAAATGAACGATTATGCTTAAAGATGTGCAGTTTTTATAGGAAATTAAAAAAAGTTGTTCGATTTTTTGGCATATAAATAGCAATTTCTGCATAATTGCATGCATTTATTCATGCCTATTTTATTCATGTTTTATTAACATGTCCATCAGGTTTGCTTACAAAAGGAAAAAAAAATGTGAGAATCCATTTAACTATGACGTATATTTTTATTACCAAATTTCTATTCCGATAAGATTGAAACAAAATTTTCTTTTAAAAGTTATTTCTATGTAAGATCTTTCAAAGAGAGATATTAGTTTTGCGGCAATTTTGAAGTAACAGCGTTACATATTAAAAAAAAGAAAAAAAAAGTCGGAAATTACACGCTAGACTCCAGAATGAGGTGTGTTCATTCGTACTAGAGATCTGCATGGGCCGATTTCCATTAACGGCATTCGGGCCAGGCTAGGCTCGGGCTTTACGTCTGTAGGCTAGGGTCGGGCCTAGTCACTGATATTTTCGGGCCGGGCTCGGGCTTTAATTTTTTTCCCTGGAGTATCGGGCCGGGCCTAACGTATTTTTCCGTACGAATCCGAAACTGATTTCATTTTCCCTAGTCTTTCCCGGACCAAAATAATCAGTTCCCGTTGAATCATTCCGTATGAAAATCCTTTTCTCGACTTGGCCAAGTCTGTTCATAAATCAGTAAAATTTATCTTGGTCCAAAATTGTCTGCAAAAAAGGCATATACTGTTAAGTCGTCATTATTCTACAATTAAACATTAGAATTTATTCTTTTTAAAGAACCGTAGATTACTAGGCTTATTAAAATAGAGTTAAACACATGAAAAATAAAAACATGATTATGATGGAATTTTCTTTTAAACTGAAAACTGCAATTTTTTTTAAACTGTTCATCCATGCAAAATGAATACAACAATACGCGAGAAAAAATTATGTTAAACATTTACATCTGTTGAGAAGGGAACATATATTTTTCTTTCCAATGCGATTCAGTCTTAGAAAATTTTACTTTTACTATACAATGGCGGATCTAAGGGGGGGGGGGCGATGGGGCGATCGCCCCCCCCTTGAGCCCAATAAAGGGTCTGAAAAACGATATTAGATGCCCGCACGGAAAAAGGATTGGACTTAAACTCGAGACCGGCGCGGCCCGGCCGGGCCGCGCCATTTTTAAGTCATGAAGCTGGTCAGATCTTTACACTTTCAGAACCGCGATCCTCGCAGGAAATGAATTGAAGCCTAGCTTGAGTCCGGCGCGGCCCGCCCCGGGCCACGCCTTTTTAATTTCACAAGGCTCGGGCTGGGTCAAGTCTTCTCGCTTTCAGAATCGGGCCGTATCGTGATCATTATTTTTCTACAGATTTGGGTCGGGCCCAATGGCGGATCTGAGGGGGCGATCGTCTTCACTTCTTGTGCTAATAAAAGTTTCCCAAAAATACATGCATCTTTGCAAGAAATGAGTTAGATCCTAACTAGAATCCGGCGCCCCCCCTCCCCCCGGGCCGCGTCTTTTTAAGTTCACGAGGTTCGGGCTGTGTCTGGTCTTACCGAACTCGGACGTCACGTATTAGATACTATCATGATCATTATTTTTCTGCAGATTTGGGTTGGGCCTGACTTATTTTTCTTCCGGATGGAGTCTGGCCTGGAGTCATTCTTCTTAGATGTCTGCATTAGAGATGACACAGGTTCAGACTTAGCCCGTGTCAGATATGAGATCGTGCTCTGTCTTTATGCTGGTCTACTGATTCGGACTCATTTTTCTGAAATCTGAAAAATTTATTTATCGATGAATAGAAAAATGTAAAAAACTTTTTTCCCCTTAAAAATTGGTACTTATTCTTTTTCAAATCAATGTCTTGCTATTTTGATAAAAATAGCAAGACATGAAGCACAATTTTTTTTCTTTTTTAGTATTTGAATGCTATTAAAAAAAAAAAAAATACAATTACTCATATCTACATCTGTAGATTTATGTTCAAGCATTACCGACGATCTGGCGCCTACGAAAAATAAAAAGTCGGGAATAATTTTAGTTCGATTTTTGTTAGTGGCAGAGATTATTTTGCAATTTGATCGTTTATTATTTTTATTATTTAGACATCTAACGCGAAAAGAATATTTTCTTTTGATTTTATTTTGCTGTTACCGAATAATTTAAATTTCTAGTGTATGCAACGTATACAAGTCATAATCGCTTTTCATATGGAAATAACTGTAGTAATTATCATTTCATTTGGGATCTCTGCTAATACCGTAGCGGTAAGTAAATGTATTTAACATATTCTTGCGATCGAGTAGTGTTTCCTCTGTTCCTAAAAAAGTATTGAACTATAAAAATTTTAATTTGAGGTTATTTTCTGGGTCTTGCCTATAACGAAGGCTTGTTATGAAGGATGAAATGGTTATAGTTAAAAATGTGCATTTTTCACAGAAAATTTAAAAATATTGTTCGATTTGACAGATAATAGACAATATTTCCTACAGGTTCAATGCATTTATTCATGAAACACACTTCATTAACATGTCCATTGTCCATAATATTTTCTTACTGAAACAGAGACAAAATATGAGAATCCTTTTATGCGTAAAGTATATTTTTATTTTATACCAAACTGTTTTTTTGATAATATTAAATTCAATTTTTCGTTTAATGGTCTTTTTTATATAAAAAATAGCTTTAAAATTATAATTACTTTTGGAACATTTTTTATACGTATTATGCAATTTTTTCTACTGTATAATTTCATTATCGGGCTTTTGCTCTTGATGCCGCAAAATGTTTCTGGCTCAGGCGGGACCGGGCTGTGGAATAAGAGCCCGAATTTATCTCTAGTCCGCACTGACCAAAATTTCCCTGGTCGGGATTCGGCTCGGAATGAAAGTTAAATTTCGGTCCGTGTCAGACCCAGCCTAGACGTATGCACGTGCCAGGGCCTGGCCGAGTTGGCAAAATGGTTCCGAATTTTTTAACGGGCCAGCAAAATTAGACAGCCCGGGCCAATAAACAAAATAAACGGGCCGTGCCGGCAAAAAAATTGAAGGGCCTTATGGGCCGAGCCCATAAAAAAAATTAGTGGGCCCACTGGCCCTTTATAAAGTTTTAAGCAGGAACGTTTAAATATGAGCTATTTTCAATTATATGGGTTTAATGAGAATAAGTATAAATGTGCGTCACCAGCCGATACTAGTTTGGCAACATCAATACAGAAATGTTACTTTTACAGTGTAGAGACCAGCAGCGGAAAATTATATTGTGTATAAACCAGGTTTAGTAATATTTTTTTTTAGCAGGCTCGTACGGGCCCGAGATCAGGCTTGCATTGTTTTTCTACATATGGACGAGCCGGGCTGGAACTAGAGTTAATTGTTCTCAAGATGTGTAGGACAGACAATATGCAGCGCCGTGCGAAAGGGGGGGGGGGGGGGGCGAAGGATGCGGTTGGCCCGGGCGCGGAAATTTAGGGGGCGCCAAATTTATGCTACCAGCGTAATTTTTGGCCTGTTACAAGAAAAAGTTCTATCGGGAGGGGGCGCCACATTTTGCTTTGCCCAGGGCGCAATTTTTTCTTTGCACGCCAAATGATTGCAGATTTTTCTACCTTCTCATGTTCGCTTCTAGAAATTCTATTCAAAACGATAATTTTCACAGTATTTTCTTAAACTGCTTATCAAAAAATGGATAACGCCATAGTTTCTGAATAAAAACGCCTGCTTATACTGCTAATGCAATCCACAACATAAACATTAGTTAACCCGACCAGCAGCAAAAAAAGGAAGTCAACCGGACCCAAAGCAAAAACTAGAAATCTACCGGACCCGGACCCGACCCGCAGTGAAAAAATTAGCCCCGACCCACGCATTAAAGTCGAGTCTCCAAATTTCTAAAATCGGCCCCCCCCCCCTTTTGAGGACTCTCCAGATCCGCCCTTGTTACTATATATCATTTTTTACATTTTTTATGTCTTTATTACATGGAATGTGGATTAATAATACTAAAATTCATTAAAAGCATAAAAATCGCAGCCTACAGCACTTCTGCATAAATGGAGATTATAAACATGAAACAAAAGACTAAGATAAAATTTTTTGATCTGAACTCTTCCGTAAGAGTAAAGATCAATGTTCTGTAAATATTCTTTTTGGTCGGACCAGGTTCAGGCCGAATTTTTAGCTTTTTTCCGGGGCGGGCCAATATTTTTTTCGTTCGGGCTGGGCCGAGCCGAATTTTTTTTTCTATGGATCGGGCCTGGAAATTTCGGCCCGTGCAGACCACTAGTTCGTACTACAACGAAGTTTTTAAAATATACAGTATTTCGAATTCAATACAGTATCTGAAACCTTTTTGGAGTCCCTGTAAATACTAAATGCTTTCTATTACACAGGATTTAATTTGTAGTAAACCTAAGCAACGTATATCGATTTCGTAAAGTTTGAAATATTTTAATAAAATAATAATAATAATAATAAAAAAAAAAAAAAAAAAAAAAAAAAAAAAAAAAAAAAACGCACCCAAAACAACGTTTCCTTCTAAACCATTATGTAATAGATTACTGTTGTGTGGCCCTGTATCTCAATAATAATAAAAAAAAATGTGTGTGGCACTCGGGGACTGCCGTGGTAAAGCTATTGCATAGCATTTATTATCAACTTATGCAAAAATACCGCGTCAATGTCTGCCGAAGTCTATCGAAGGATACCGTGCCGAAGTCTGCCGAACTGAAACGTCGGTCGTTAGCTGGAGTGTTAGGATTTTTCTCGTTACGGAATTTCTAGATTCGGTCGCCGCGCTCAAAGACCGCTATAAAAGCTATACAATAGCTTAATAAATTACCAAACAAAATTTGGTCCCGCTACGACAATTTGATCGCGAGTTATAAGCATCTTAAATTTTTCAACCCTCACCGTGGGAGGTCTCCTGTCACCAAAAATTAACACTGTCTCATAATAAATTACCAAAAAAAATTTGGCCGCGCTACGAAAATTAGATCGTGAGTTATAAGCATTTTAAATTTTTCGACCCTCACCGTGGGGGGGAGGGTCTCCTGTCACCAAAAATTAACACTGTCTCATAATAAATTACCAAACAAATTTTGGCCGCGCTACGAAAATTAGATCGCGAGTTATAAGCATCTTATTTTTTTTACCCTCACCGTGGGGTCTCCTGTCCCCAAAAATTAACACTGCCTCATAATAAATTACCAAACAAAATTTGGCCGCGCTACGAAAATTAGATCGCGAGTTATAAGCATTTTAAATTTTTCGACCCTCACCGTGGGGGGGGGGGGTTTCCCGTCACCAAAAAGTAACATTGCCTCATTATAAATTACCAAACAAAATTTGGCCGCGCTACGAAAATTAGATCGCGAGTTATAAGCATTTTAAAATTTTCGACCCTCACTTTGGGGGGGTCTGCTGTCAGCAAAAATTAACGCTGTCTCATAATAAATTACCAAACAAAATTTGGCCGCGCTACGAAAATTAGATCGCGATTTATAAGCACATTAATTTTTTTTACCCTCATCGTGGGGGTCTCCTGTCACCAAAAATTAACAGTCTCATAATAAATTACCAAACAAAATTTGGCCGCGCTACAAAAATTAGATCGCGAGTTATAAGCATTTTAAGTTTTTCGACACTCATCGTGGGGGGTCTCCTGTCGCCAAAAATTAACACTGTCCCATAATAAATGACCAAACAATATTTTGCCAAGCTACCAAAATTAGATCGCGAGTTATAAGTATTTTAAGTTTTTCGACCCTCATCGTTGGGGGTCTCCTGTCACCAAAAATTAACACTGTCCCATAATAAATTACCAAACAATATTTTGCCAAGCTACCAAAATTAGATCGCGAGTTATAAGCATTTTTAATTTTTCGACTCTCACCGTGGGATGTCTCCTGTCACCAAAAATTAACAATGTCTCATAATAAATTACCAAACAAAATTTGGCCGCGCTACGAAAATTAAATCGCGAGTTATGAGCATTTTAAATTTTTCTATCCTCACCGTGGGGGGTCTCCTGTCACCAAAAATTAACACTGTCTCATAATAAATTACCAAACAAAATTTGGCCGCGCTACGAAAATTAGATCGCGAGTTATAAGCATTTTAGATTTTTCGACCCTCACCGTGGGGGGGAGGGGGTCTCCTGTCACCAAAAATTAACACTGCCTCATAATAAATTAACAAACAAAATTTGGCCGCGCTACGAAAATTAGATCGCGAGTTATAAGCAATTTAAATTTTTCAACCCTCACCGTGGGGGGTCTCCTGTCATTAAAAATTAACACTGTCTCATAACATATTACCAAACAAAATTTGGCCGCGCTACGAAAATTATAACGCGAGTTATAAGCATTTTAAATTTTTCGATCCTCACCGTGTGGGTTTTCCTGTCACCAAAAATTAACACTGTCTCATAATAAAGTTCCAAACAAAATTTGGCCGCGCTACGAAAATTAGATCGCGAGTTATAAGCATTTTAAATTTTTCGACCCTCACCCTGGGGTGTCTCCTGTCACCAAAAATTAACACTGTCTCATAATAAATTACCAAACAAAATTTGGCCGCGCTATGAAAATTAGATCATAAGAAACATAAGTTTGAGACTTGATATCCTAATACATCTGAAAAATATCGCGTCAATGTCTGCCGAAGTCTACCGAAGGATACCGTGCCGAAGTTTGCCGAACTGAAACGACGTTAGCCGAAGTGTTAGTTTTTTTCGTTACGGAAGTGTTAGGTTTTCTCGTTACGGAATTTCTAGCTTCGGTCGCTGTGCTCAAAGCCCGCGATAAAAGCTATGCAATAGCTTAAAATCTCTTTGTACCACAGATTGTACAGAATGTATATTATAGTATATATTTCATAGATGCATATAAATTATGTTATGGTCTAAAGAGTGTAACATCATTAAAATTCACTTGAAACTATTTTTTCTATTAACCGTAATGTAATGTAATACTTTTGATTGTCCTTTAAATTGAACTATGCATCCAATTTTCATAAAATTTAAAAAGCCTCGACAAAATTATGTAATAAATATATTTTTTAAATTTCAAACGATTCGGTTGGCTAGTTTTTGGTTTGTTATATGCGGACAGATGAACGGATTGAACAACGACTATAGGTACTTCGAATTCATATAACGCACCTAAAAATATTTAGATGTTGGTGTAATAGTATACAGTATTTCGGATACAGTATAGTGGCTTAAACTTTTTTGTGTCCCTGTAAATACTATTTGCTTTCTATATTATACAGGAAATAACTAGTAGTAATCCTCAGCAACGTATAAGGTACCTGTACCCAATATGGACACCCTAAGGAAAATGTATTTTTTTCACCCCCATGTACAAGCCATAGGACTCCAAAAATATGTGACCACTATCCTTGGACTATTGACTATCATTATTAAAATTATCGAACTTGTAATTATTATGGTTTAATTTAAATGATAAAAACAAAAAAATGTTTACAAGTGTCCATATAAAGAACTACCTGTCCCTATTATGGACAGGTGCTTCCTTATTGACTTTCTATACAGTGTGTATGGAAGAGCCACTCTTCCAAGGAATTTTAGAGGAGAGGGAATAAAAAATATATATATATATCTTAAAGTATTCCGAGGAGGATGGGGGGACAGTAAATATGTTCAGAACATGCATTTTAGAAAGGGGGGGGGGGTTCTCGGTTTTTACCCTTCGAAGACCCATGCAAAGCCTCTTAGTTACTAGTAAATATTATGAAGTAATATTGTTGGTTTTGCTTAGCTTTATTGCATCTGTCTGCGAATTTACATCTGTTATTACTCAGTGCTCACACATGGACAAATAGAAACTTTTTCACCATGGGCAATAAGTCCCGCATAATCCTCATGAACATATCTGCCACATATGATGCATGGCCGCATGTTTGAAAAAGCATCAAAACTGCAAAAGAAGCAGTACCAGCTCTCCTTTGTTGTGGAAGTCATACAATTGGTACCTACGATTTCGCCAACAGATATCCTACTGAGGGGGGGGGGGGAGGCTTCTTTTTATTTTTCTGCAAGGATATTTTGGAGGAAGGTTTTGGGGGGATTGTTCAAATAGCATCTTGTTGAACAAAGATTCTACCACTTTGATGACTTTTCAAGTTATTGCTTGGCAATGTTGGATTTTCTTCTTTCTTACAGTTGTAGTCGATGGGGACATAAGCTGTCTATATTGGGAACCGGGCGTAGTTTTACTAAATCTTGTACCAAATGAATAAGGAAAATTATTTTAAGCAAAATATGCAATAGCAATCGAAAATATGTTTTATTAGCTTTCTAAAATACTCCACTTTTCAACATTTAATATAATTTTATCATATCTAAGAAGAATTTAATCTTACAAGTAATTAAGATCAGCACATCTCGAAATAACAAGTTTCCTCCTAAATGGCGCTTTTTCACGCTTTCCAGACTTAAGGCCCCTGTCCTCGCTCGAGGAAACGCTCGCGAGCTAATGCTATTCCTATGGGGAAGCATTTTTCTAATAACTCTTTCGCATTTTGATATTTTTGAATAATTTTTTTGCATTGGATAGCTGAGGTGCATGCCGACAGCGCACCTTTTTTACTTTTTCGATTTTGGTTGCAGATATATTTTTTAAAAGCACTTTCAGTTTCGAAACCGGTTTTGAAAGTGAAACTAACTTTGTAAAAAATATCTGCAACCAAAATCGAAAAAGTAAAAAAAGGTGCGCTGACGGCATGCACCTCACCTATCCAATGCAAAAAAAAAAAAAAAAAAAAAAAAAAAAATATCAAAATGCGAAAGAGTTATTAGAAAAATGCTTCCCCATAGGAATAGCATTAGCTCGCGAGCGTTTTTCAACTGCTTTTCTTCGCGAAAATGTTTAGCCATCTCTCGATCAAAATTATTACCTTTAAAAATATTAGGGGTGTCCATATTGAGAGCCCTGTCCATATAGGGTACAAATATGCCTTATTCATTTTATAATATGCTAAATAATTTAATACAATGAAAACACGCACTAAACAATGTTTTACCTATACCATTATGTAATGGAACACTTTTGTGTGGCCCTGCAAATCAATAATAAAGATTCTTGGCACTGCAGATTGTACAGAATGAATATTATAGCATATACTTCAAAGATACACATCATTTTTATTATGTTCGGTTTGACGGACGGATTGAACAACGACGATAGGTGCTACGTATTTTCAGAATTACGAACTGACTAAAAACAATGTGTACATATGTGTAATAAAAACAAGTGAAAACTGCACGTGAAGCGGAACAAATGAGGTGCGTTCGTACGATAATGAAGCTTTAAGAATATTCAGATCTTGCTGTTATAGTAGACAGTACTTCGGATGTAAACGAAGCTTTAAGAATATTCAGATCTTGCTGTTATAGTAGACAGTACATCGGATGTAATATGGTGGTTGAAATCTTTTTTGTGTTCCTGTAAATATGCATGAAGTAACTTTTATTCCACCTCAGCAACGTATGTCATATTCATAAAATGTGAAATAGTTTAATATAATTAAAACACGCCCCAAACATTGTTTCCCCATATAGCATTATGTAGTGGAATAATTTTGTGTGGTCTTTTAACTCATTAGTGCTTAGCGTCCCTTTTTAGGGACGATGATAAAAAAGGCAATAAAGCACTTTTCACACCAGTAAATAGAGAGATAAATCAGCACTATATTTCACGAGACAAATTCTTCAATAAACTAAGATAAAAATTATTCGTTTTTTAAAAGTGGTGGGAAACCCAAAATTTCATTTTTAATGAAGAAAATAATTTGGGCATTAATGGGTTAAATCAATATTAAATCTTCTTTGCACCACAGATTGTGTAAAATGTATGTTATAATATGTACTTCATAGATGTACATCAATTTTATTATGTTCGAATGAGTGTGACATCATTAAAATGCATTTGAACTTTTTACCCATTGACCGTAATGTAACGGAATACTTTTGATTGTCCCTGTAATTGGTTTATGCATCCGATTTTCATAAAATTTGAAATGACTCGACATTTCAAACCGACATTTCATTGCTCGACCGACAAAATTTCCGGGGGGGGGGGTGACATTTCATTGCTCCGGGGGGTGAATGTCTCCCTCGGGTTAGTCCCTGAATTCAATACTGGACGGTCGGACTGAACAACAGCTATAGATGCTACGTATTTGCATAATTACGCACGCACCTAAAAAGAAAGGAAAATTTGAGGATCTCCTCCTCCAAGGTTACGCATTCTCTAAACACCACTCTCCATCTTCAAACGTTGTGGGATCGGCGAACAATGAGAGCACGACTTGCTCGGGAGAAGGGAGAGTTAAGAAGATGTTGAAGAGAGAGAAAGGGTTGCAAAACTCACTCTCATCTCTGCTGCTGTCCCCATTCGGCTCCAATTAAGGCGTCCGGTTATAAAGGACGGCTTTCCCCACATCGATGATTTTCGGAACGATTTCTCTCTCGCGCTTTTTTCGTAAAACAGCTGCGAGCTGGATGCTGCGCGCACGCAAACATCCACGCTGAGATACTTCTTAGGATACAAAAATGCGGAATTTACATCTCATCACCGTCTGCCTCCTGCTGGTGAGTAGAATGATTTTCTATATTCCGTGCTGACTGTATTGCATTTTTATATATGTCTTCGAGCTTTGGTCTTAATATGATATTATTTTTTAAAATGTTTGTTGGCAAAGGGGATAGTAGTGAGTAAATAAAGCTATATTTACCCCCCCCCCCCCCCCAGGAAGTGTAAAACCCTCCATCTTTTTTTTTTTTTTTTTTTTTTTGTTAAAAACTTGGATTGATATTTTATGATTTTACAATGGATTTTTATACGAACATTTGTTAATTATGTTATTCAAAATCTGGAATATAAATTATGTTTCTAAGTGTGTGAAAAAAAGTTCGGGCCAGGATTCGAAGCTGGAACTAACTGAGCCATCCCGGTAATATTGATTTCAGAAGGTGAATTTGGGGGGGACATTACCACCGGAGCAATGAAATGCCCTCTTCGCCCTCCCTCGAAAATTTGAGATTTTGTGATTTCAGTGGTAAAAAAGTGCAATCCGCCCCCCCTACCGCCGGAGCTCTGTAATGTCCTGCTTGGACTTAAAAATGTCCTTCTAGGAGAAAATTGTCTGAATTCAACACTGTATTCCACATGAATGACATGGATTAATTTACTCAACTAACTTTAAACGATCGCGATATCTGGCCTGAAATCTGAATTAGATCAACAGAATTAATCGAACAAAATATTTATATATTTGGCATACATTCGTTATTAATATTTAAATAACAAACAAAATAGATAAAAAAGTCAAGGCTAGTATTATATATATATCATAGGCTAAATGAGAAATCAGGTTTGAAGCGGCAAGTTAATTAAAGTATCATCTTTTTCCAACCAGTGTGATAATTTTGAAATTTAATGCAGAGGGCCTATGTTACTTTAGGATGCTAACTGGAATAGGACCATTTGTTTATTAATCAGCCTGATATTTTTAAAGCTTACTACAACCAGTCTATCTCTGTAATAGATTAATTAGGAAATGACCAGCTGTTAGGCTAAATAGAATAGTTTCATCCAGATTTATTGAAATAAGTCCAAGTTAGTGAATGTTTATGCATAATTTCAATATAAAGATAGAAGCAGGAATTTAAACTTCACATAAAAAATAAATAAGAACTTCTTTTACATATCCACGACTGAGAATCTAAAATTAGATAAAATTCCATTCCTATTTTAAGGGTATATTTTTCGCAAAAAACCCATGCATAAAACCTTTTAAATTTTTAAGTGAGGAGTATTTTCCCAGCCTTGCGTAGATAACATGATAAGCTGAATGAGAAGAATTATAAATCTATATAAGAAAAAGGGTTTATCAATTAAATCTGCAGATAAGGCAAATTTGTAATGTTTTGTTAGCATTATGTAAAGAAGTGAATTGCTGACTGAAAACAATTATACAAAATATATAAAGAAGTATCTGTTTTAATGAAAACTGCAGACACCAAACAGATATTCAATTTTTTGCAGCTTTATGTAAAGAAAATGAGTTGCTGAATGAAAATAATTATAAAACTAGTCGTTGGAGGCCACCGTAATACTTACCCATCATTTATATGCATATGGAAATAAAACATGTGAAAACTATTTATACAATGTATTTCAATTCCAAAACTAAATTTAAATATTGTTAATACACATAGTAATACTCTATTAATGAATTGCTGATGCACCAATTTCAACAAATTATATAAAACGCCAAACTACGAAGAAGTACCAAATTGCGTAAAAGAAACATCCTTATAACTCCGAAAATAATAATCATATTAACTAACAGTTTACTGCGTCGGATTAAGCGTCTCATTTTCAATTAAAATATACCTCTGAATTGAAATTTGAATGAAATACAGGGTCATGAAAAATCGAAGAATGTGGAAAACAGGATTACAAATATCTCGACATCTAATTATCCGATCGACTTCGTTTTTTATGCAAAATTTGTGTTTTTTTATTGCCTTTTACATGCATTCCTTAAAATAAAAAAAATCGAAAATTTTTATATACCTTTCATCAGAACGAATTCTTCGAGAATCCGGAAAAAATAGTTCCGGATAATCGAGATTGCTGATATTCAATAGGCTTCGTCCCATTCTTACATGCTAAGTATATACAAAATTTCAAGTCTATCTCAATTTGTTCGTGAGATAGGGCGTTTACAGACAGACAGACAGACGGACGGCAAAATTTTTTTCTAAAAGTATGTTTTTCGAAATCTCCAGTGTCGAAAACGTGTAAAGCCATCAAAAAAAAAAAAAAAAAAAAAAAAAAAATTTCGATTTTCAAAACTATTGCAAGACTTACCCTATACTACGTATGATAGGTAAGTAATTATACATAAGAAAATTGCTGTATTAATAAAATATCCATCTACAGTAGATTTTTCGTATTCTATCAACATTGTGTAGGGGAGATATGTTACTGAACGAAAGTAGCCCTTACAAATATTCAAGAAACTGGCATATATGTAGATAACGATTTATGCTCCTTGAGTACTTGACAGCCTGAGACTAGGGACTAATTTTATTTCATTTTAAGAGGATCCGGCGCACAAAAATCTTCAAAGTTTCTAAAAATAATTTATTGCATTAAAAATTTCTTTGTTTTTTGTTTCTGCTTAGAATGGCATTTAAATTATGTTTATAACTTAATAGGAACAGGAAATATTTTTTTTCGTTTGGTTTTTCAAAATCTAATTTTCAAACAATGGTTGTCATGGAAATGACTTTATGTGAAAATGAGTTTTTCTTCATAATAGATTTTAGTCATAAAATATATTATGACTAATAATAGATAATAATTAATAAATGATTCTTAACTATTAAGTCAAGAATCGTTAGAGAAGAATGGTTAATTTGAAGCATTGCGTTTTCCAATTATTTTACTTTAATTTTGATTCAGCAAATTAAATGATTTTTTTAAAGTTACATTATTTATTTATCAATTTTTACTTAAATATTTTTAATTTTTATATAAATTGATATTTTTAAAAGTGCTGAATCAAGGTTAAAGCTTATGCATTTTTAAAAATTCAAATGAAAAAAAAAATTCTATAAGTAATAGTTCGAGTTATAACAATCTTAAATTACCCCCACTTCTTTAATAAATTTTAAAATTTAATAAAAAAAAAATTATGACAATTTTTATCATGTGATTTTGTTTACAAATAATGTAGTAACCATCACAAAAAATTTAAAAATCATAACTAAAAATAACTAAATATAAATAAAATAATAATAATGTTATTAACTGTGCCCCGGATCTCCTTAAGCCCATAGCGTACCTAAAATAATTATAATAGAAAGCCGAAAGTACCTGAAATTAGCGAATAGTTTATTTTTAAGTATACATTTTGCTATTTACCAAATGCAGTTTTATCGACAAATCACAGTAAAAACTTAAAGTTTTATGAAATATAGTAAAATAATTTTCGATATCTTTGTCAAAAGTATAGCTAATTCATAAATTAACCGAACGTTATCGCAATTTTCAAGCACATTGCTAATCAAATAAGTTAAATGTTCGATGAAAAAAAATAATTAAAAATATTAAGGATCGTTTCAAAAAAACATTTTTCTGTACAAAATATCTTTTGCCACATTTATGCTCTTATTTTTAAAATATAAAATTAGGAAATTTGTATTTTAAAAATTATTTGGAATCGAATTTTTTCAGTTATTAATAAATGACGAATTAGCGTCAATTTTGATAGAGTTATTTGAAAGATCGTCTGCGTTTATGGAAAAAAAATAAAAGCTATTGAATTTGCATTTGATAACTTTCGAATAAAAACGCCTGCCACTCTCATACGTTTACGAATTAAAATAAACTCTGGAATATGTAAAATAGGAGCCTATGACTTTGAGTTTGAAGAACAGGTATATATAACAAGTTCTCGGTGTCAAAAATTTGGCGTCAATCAAAAAAGTGCGTGTGAATGTAAGAAAGCAGATTAATTGTGTTCATTGAAGTGTCATAAGAGTTCACATGGCGAAATGAATGAAAAGACCTAGAATTGACAACTACAGATTATTGGTAACTTTAATAACTATATTCAAAGCTAAAAAGTTAGTGTAATTTTGTTTATTACTGTTAAATCATACTTGTATTATTATTTTCATATTAATAACTTGTTTATGGAGAAAATTACATCAAAATTAGTGTTCATTAATAATAATTAAATACAGAATGTTTCTGAGTAGTTTTTTAATTTATTTTTTATTTTTATCAATGTAGTTGATGACAAATTCAAAGGTTAACTAAAGTAAACACTGAAAAAAATTAAAGTATGTGATACTAGGAAAGCATTAAAAATCAGTCTCATCTGTGTATTTTACTAATATGGCAATATTCTGACACATTTTTTTTTAATATTATTTTCGCACACAATAATCCTTTTTCGCTATGTAAAGCTGTGAAAGAATTGAAAATTACCTTACCTATAGATTTCATTATTACAAAAAATTCTTGTATATTTCTCAATTATTTTCAATCAGCAACATATTTTTCTCTACAACAAATTAAGTAATCACAAATATTAGACTTTCATGGTTGTTAATTAAATCGCTTTATAAGACAGTTGTTTTAAATATATTTTTATTTTCTTCTATTATTACAAGAAAAAAGTATTGATTTGTGAAAATTTTCGACGGATTTACGCGTTTTAAGGGTCAGATATACCAAAAAACATGTTTCTACAAAATGTCTGTCTGTGAGATTGTGATCCTGTATGTCTGTATGTGACACAAATTTTGTGGGTGCTCTTCTCAAGACCTAATGCACGGAATTTAATAAAAAAATATATATTTAGTTAGTCCCTATAAGTTGGAGCTGATTATGTTTTGGCATTAATCGTTAAACAGGTGCGCGCTATGCAGTATTTTCTACGATTTCTGCAATAGCTCTATCTCAAGAACTAATGGACGTATTCTCATCAAGCTTCAGATTCAGTTAGTCCTTCGCATGAAATGACTTTTTCTCCATTTTGGTGTTAATCTCTCAACAGGTGGCGCTTTCATGCTGCCTTTTTTGCGATTTCCACAATAACTATCTCTAGAATTAATGGACGGATTTTCAGAAAACTTCAGATTCATTTAGCCCTTAATATAGCTTGGTGTTGTTTACATTTTGATGTAAATATCTCATCAGATGTCACTACTATGCTGCATTTTCCACGATTTTCGCAGTAGCTCTATCTCAAGAATTAATAAACGAGTTTTCATCAAACTTTCTATTCTGTTAGATGTTGACATAAGCTGTTCCAAATTGGGTTTCGGTGTAAATAACCCAACAAGTGGCGCTGCTCTGTTTCATTTTGCATGATTTACATGATTTTAGGGATAGTCATAATTCAACAATTAATGCACGGAATTCCATATTATTAGAATCCCCAGGAAGGACATAGATTACCATTTAATTTTGACACTGTGCTAGTGAATTTTAAAGTATTATCATGTATCATAAAAGAAAGTTTTGGGATTGTCACATTCGACTAGTTTATAGACTTTTAAATTCCTGCTTTTATTGTTTATGCTAAAATTATGCATAAACATCCACAGCCCTTGAACCTTGAATTACCTGGATGTCAAGATATGAATTTTTGGAATACTTTACGCCCTTAATATATATCAATGAAATTATATCTAATAACATTTAAAAGTACAGTAGAACTTTTTTATTATGCTTGTTTACTCATGTATTAATAGTATCCGTTTATGATTTTTAATTAGACGTCTTTTTACTTAAATATATTTTAAATTCGTTCTTTTGAAAATATATATATACAGTGTCTCACATAAGTGATTGGACACTTGTGCTTTACAAAAGGAAACTAATGAAATAAATTAAAAAAACATGTACACATTTTTTTGTGGGTGTGTTTCATACTTAAATTTAGTAAAGATTATTACATAACATGCATTTTGTCAAAATATTAAAATATTAATTTAATAAAAATACAAATGTTTAGAACGGAGCAAAAAATAGCTCACATAAGTGATGGGACACCATTATATATGCAACAAAAATCGTCTGAAATAAGCAATAAAAATATTTTTTGGGGTTTTATTTTTACTTAAAAGCAATTGGCAATAATTTATAAAATCGTCTGCAGTATTTCTCTTCAGTTTGTTTTGGAATTTTTGTGTTTTTTAGCTCTGTGTAGCCATGAATGCTAAACGAAAAGAAACTTCGCCTGAAATTCGAAAATTAGTTATTAATTTGCATATTGAACGTGGAAAATCTATTAGAAAAACTGCTGAAACAGTTAACTTGAGTCGTTCAACAGTTTTCAATATCATTAAACGATATAAAAAGAATCATATGATTCAGGATAAAAGAAGACATGGCTGACCATCAAAGCTATCCAATGGAATAAAGCGAATTATCGTTCGAAATATTAAAAAAAATCCAAGAAATAGTGCTTCAAAAGTTGCTGCTGATTTACAAGCATTATATGGAATAATTGTTAATCCTAAGACTATTAGAAGGGTAATTCGATCTGCTGGATATCACGGTAGAGTAGCCAGGAAAAAATTCTTCATAAGTGAAAAGAATAGAAAACTCAGACTAGCTTTCGCAAAATCCAACATAAATAAGAATTCTGATTACTGGAATAAAGTTATATTTGCTGATGAGAGTAAATTTAACATATTTGGTTCTGACGGTAGAATCTTGGTGTGGAGAAAACCCAGGGAAGAATTTCGCAAACAGAACTTGGTACCAACAGTAAAACATGGTGGCGGAGGAGTTATGGTGTGGGGGTGTATGTCGTCCGCTGGAGTTGGTAATCTTGTTTTTATTGACAGTATAATGGATCAGTACAAGTATATTGATATTTTAAAGCAAAATTTGAAATCTTCAGCACGAAAATTGAACCTTCATAACGATTTTAAATTCTACCAGGACAATGACACCAAGCACACTGCTCTGAACGTTAGACTCTGGCTGCTATATAACTGTCCTGAAATAATAAAAACACCACCACAATCTCCAGACTTAAATCCCATAGAGAATATTTGGAAAGAAATGGAATCAAGAATTCGCAAACACACCATTTCTTCAAAACAACAACTAAAATCGGTGCTTCAAGAAGAATGGGGTAAAATCACTCCAGAAATCACAAAAAAATTAGTCGAATCCATCCCAAAAAGATTAAATCATGTTTTAAAAGTAAAAGTAAATCCAAAAAAAAAATATTAAAACCTTTTAAAAAGTAAAATTTTTGGATAAATATTTGATGGAAAAGTAAGTGCCCCATCACTTATGTGAGCCATTTTTTGCTCCGTTCTGAACAATTGTATTTTTACTAAATTAATTTTTTAATATTTTGACAAAATGTATGTTATGTAATAATTGTTGCTAACTTTAAATATGAAACACACTCAAAAAATTTTTGCACATGTTTGTTTATTTATTTTATTGCAGTTTCTTTTTATAAAGCACAAGTGTCCCATCACTTTTGTGAGACACTGTATATATAAACTTATACTCTAAAAACAAACCTAAAAATAAACCTTAAAACAGTAAAAACATTTTTCTTTTGAATGACTATCTTAATATATAATAAGTTGGAAAGAAAACAAATTAACTTACATGCATTTTTATTGCTAATAAGTTATTTATAGTTTTTTTTTTTTTTTTTTTTTTTTTTTTTTTTTTTTTTTTTCGTAAAGATTAAATACTTTATATATTTAATGTTACTTTACTTCAAGTCTCCAAAGTCTCCATATATATCATAGACATGTGAAAAAATCCTCTGTTAAAACTGTGAGAAGTTTCTCAGAATTGTCGTACACTAGTAGTTTTAAATTTACTCCAGATGCGTAGTTATCAACCATTCGCTCTGAAATTTCTCTCCCATTTCTCCACTGTTCTGTAGACTTTATATAAACATTCGTTACATTCTACGTAACTTCTTAACATTCATATTTTGTTTCACTTATGTATATTTACTTTTATTTTTGATATAAATGCAGTACATTTTTTTTTTTTTTTTTTTTTTTTTTTTTTACTTGTACTACTGAAATTTTTCTACTTTTTCGTAACACTACAGCAAAATTTTCGTTGTTGAAACGTTATTAATCGGAATCACCAACATTGAATACATGCTCTTTACTATTGCAATCCTACAATTTAATGAGTGCTTAAATAAATGCATAATTTGTTAAAAATTTTCTTTTTTTAGGTATCTATCAAATGAATTAACAAAAGCGAATTTCTAAATATTTTTTTTGTTTTTGAAAATCCATTTCCTCTTTTTTTTTTATAACTATGTGTTTAGAAATGAAAGTTTTATATTTAATGAAGAAGTTTGGGTTTTGCAGAATATAGAGATATATTGTTAAAACTTTGCAATAGTTTCATTATATCTATTTATGTAGAAAGGTGATGTTAATATAATTTTTTTGGTCTGAAATATTATAGTTTATTTACACATTGATTTTTTATATCTGAAACTTTTAAGAACTTTCCTTTTCCTAGAGACAGGTTTACTTGTTGTTTGATAAGTTGTAAAAAAAACAATGTATTCTGAGATTATTTATAAGATACTATAACAAAAAATTAAGACTGAAACTCGTTTTGAAATATTTTTCTTTTAGACGTAGTACAGGATGGTGCTTCATATACTATATATATTTTTTTATTATAAGGCTGTGTAATCATACTTTTTGTTTGTTGGAATATTTTCTGAGCGTAGAAATTTTTCATTAAATTATTTTTATTGATTGTATAAATGATATATTAAATATTATCTGTGATATTGTCGATACTTTTTTATAATTTAGTTATAGTAAACAAATATCTTTGAGTCAACTTGTAGTTAAAACCCAAACAATTTAAGGACAAAACATTTGTATTAGGTTGTGTGATTTAGACATATTGTTTCATTTTTATAACGTTTTTATAAAAACTATTTACTTTTGCAAAACCTTTTTCGATTTATTTTAGATTTTCTAAGTTTATTTTAATTTTAGATATTTTTGGAACGTAATTCTTTCTTTTACTTTTTGAATTATTATACGAATAATATAATGGATAAGAAATGGTAATTCAATAATAATTTTAATTGCGTAGTGGTTTCATTTGATCAAATGTAGGAATGCACAACCTTTCCAAGAGAAGGGCCACATATAAATATGTCTGGGTGGTCGAGGGCCACATCAATTACATGGAGGGAATTCGATTTAGAGGAGGTGATCTGTGGCCTGTCATTGGATAAAAAATATGATTTCAGAAGGGGGGGGATACCCCTTTAAGTTTGCTTACCCAGTCAAAATATCCAATTCAGTTGGTAAGGATAATCAGCAGTTTTTACATTTTTTTTATATAACGGATATAGCAGGTTTTATTTTCAAGGTGTTGACTTTATTTAGAAGAGCAAGTTTTGTTTTATTAAAATTGCTAAAAGACAAGCATACAAGTCTGGTACTGATAAAAATGTGAACTTTATGAATGAAGAAGAGAGAAGATGCCGATTAACGAGATTTTTCTTAGCCGGATCAATGAAATTCCCGATTTTCTGTTTCTGATCAATGAAATTTGTAATTCTTCCACGCCTGGTCTACCAAATTTTCACTTTTTACAAAACCGATCGACGAAATTCGCAATTTTTACGAAGCTGATCGAGAAAATACACGATCTTTTCTCGCCTGATCAATAAACCTCGTAATTTTTGCAAAGCCGATCGATGAAATTCTTTTTTATCTTTCGCATGATTGACGAAATTCGCGATTTTCCTTCACGTGATCTACGAAATTCGTGATTTTACGTAGCATGATCGACGGAATTCGCGATTTTTCTTAGCATGATCGACGAAATTCGCGATTTTCCATCGCATGATCGCCGAAATTCGCGATTTTCTTTCGCATGAACAAGAAAATTCGCGATTTATCCGAAACTGATCAACAAAGTTCGCAATTTTTCCGGAACCGATCGATAAAATTCGCGATTTTTACAAAGCTGATCGACTGAAAACAAGATACTTGAATTAATGAGAAAATGTTCATTCACACTAATTTGTAGTCATCCCTTTACAGAAAATAGGTACAGTCCAATGGACTTGCATACACTGTTTATCTATCGTACGGCGTAATAATTATGTATTTTAAATTTAAAACGATTCGGTTGGGTAGTTTTTGCGTTGTTATATGCGGATAGACAGACGGACGGACTGAACGACAACTATATGTGCTACGTATTTACATAATTACGATCGCACCTAAAAATTCAGGAGATTAGCTAATGAGTTGACTAATTTTACAATAAATATCAATAACCAAATTTCTGGTAAAATTATGTAATTTTTAACAACACTTTTTGCACAATCTTTTCCTGGCATTCGCAATACATTTCCAAGACAATGTTAATTATTATGTTCAGTTAGTGTTTGTTCTAAATGTATTTCGCGAATTTGCAGTGTAGAATTTTCTTACGATTAAGTAAGACAAATATTTCTTTACTAAAATTCTGGTAAAAGCTGTTTGAATGTTCTTAATGCATACGAACTCTAAAATGATTAATTTTAATAGGGGTATTTTTCATGTGGTATGTAATAAAATAAAATCAGATAAATATAACGGTAAAATTATGTTTTTTTTAAATATTTTATCAAATGAAACCTTTACAGAATTAGAATTATTATTATTGAATTGCAATCCTTAAGGGGATTCTGGGCACAAAAATTTTCAAATTTTCAAATTTTCCAAATAAATAAATAAATAAATAAAACAAATAAATAAATAAAAATAAAAAATAAAATAAAATAAAATTTTCTTTGTTTTTTTGACGTTTAAACAATGTTTCTATATTAATTGGAGCAAGAAATATCAAGTTTTATGTTTTGATTTCTTTTCAAAATCCAGCTTTCAAGCAATGGCTGTTACGAAATTGACTTCTTGTGAAAATGAGTTTTTCTTCATGATGGGATTTTTCACTATTTCTCCTATTTAAGTTGATAAGTTAAATAAGATTTGAATAAGATTAAATCAAGAATAGATAAGATAAGATTGAATAAGTAAAACTTTAAATAAGATTTTAATCTTGCATTTGTGAGTTTCTATGCTCAAAGTTTCCCCCAGAGAGTTTCAGGGGGACGCTCCGCCCCTCCTGCCCTTTAGTTTAAAAAATAGCGCCCCTCTTGCCCCTATTCCAAAATCTAGCACTCCTCTTGTCGCTTATTAAAAAAATAGCGCCCTTCTTGCCCCACATTTGAAAAAAACGCAACCCTTCAGCGATGATGCGGACGCGCTATAGCGCGTAAATTACGCACAAAAATCGGCAACGGAACGCAAAAAACAGCTCTTACGCGTCCCACGGGGCGCGTAATTTCATCGAAAAATCGCGAAAAAACGGCAAATTTCGTTAAAAAATCGCGAAATAACGACTAATTTCCGGCAAAATTCGCGAAAAAATGGCTAACTTCGTCACAAAATCTCGAAAAGCGGTAAATCTCCTCAAAAGATCGTGAAAAACGGCAACTTTCGTCAAAAAATCGCGATAAAACGGCAGATTTTGTGAAAAGATTTACAGAAAAAAAAGGCAGATTTCGTCCAAAAATTGCAATAAAACGAAAAATTCTGTCAAAAAATTGGCAGAAAACGGTAAAATTCACGAAAAAACGCAAAACAACCCGAAAAAAAAGGCAGATTTCTTCAAAAGATGACAAAAAAATGCAAATTTTGTCAAAGGGCACAAAAAAAAAATTGGTGCCAGAAGTGAATTGTTCTGTTCTAAAAACTAATTTTCCTGCTTCAAAATTGTGTTTCTATTTCTCCAAAAACGAATTTTCCTGATTCACAATCATTTCCGTGTGAAGAGAAAATTGCACCCAGGGCATAGTTAGAATTTGAAGCCCCCCCCCCCCCAACTTTTTCTTCTGAAAGACCAAAAATGACGTTTGTAGTATAAATTTGGTGCTCGGGGGCGGAATAAATTTGGCTTTTTTTGTCATCTTTTAACAAAATTTGCCGTTTTTTCACGAAATTAGTCGTTTTTCCGTCATTTTTTAGCAAAATCTGCCGTTTTTTGCGATCTTTTAACAAAACCTACTGTTTTCTGCGATCTTTTAAAATAATCGGCCTTTTTTTCGCGACTCTTTAACATTATTTGCCGTTTTTTGCGATCTTTTAACAAGATTTACCTTTTTTTTTCTTTTTTAAATTTTTTGACGAACTTTTTGGATTTTATTTTTTTTATTTTTTGACGAAATTTCTGTATTTTCACGATTTTTTTTAACCGCTAGATTCTAGATGCAACTCTATAAAAGTGCCCTTAAAAATCAAAAATGTGCCCTGAAGAATGTAAAAGGTGCCCTTTTCAGAATAGTAGCGCCCTGCCCCTTTTTAAACTAGGGGGAAACTCTGTCTATGCTATTTCTATCATTAAATAAAGTTAAGCAAATTTTATTAGCAGCTACAATAGCCATGTTTTTTACTTTTAACTAAAGCAACAACAATAGAACAATGTTTTAACATTTGTAGCAAGTACAGTAAAGCATCGATTATACGACGATCACTTATACGACGTTTACATTTATACGACGTTTTAATGTGGTCCCGATTCATTCCTATTCATTTTAATGTAAAAATATATCTTTTATACGATGCTCAAAATCGTTTATACGTCGATTTTTCGATTTTGTATAGGTTTATTTTTGTTTATTTTTCTTGTATATTTTACGAACAAGCGGAAGTTGGCAGCTATGAATGACACCAAAGAGCGTGTTTAAATGCACTCTACATTATAAAAATGTGGGTTGGTGTTCAATTAGTCTGAAAAATCAGCTTACATGTAACAGATTACACTGGGAGGGGTCATTCTTTTTAGGTAGATTTCGTATGAAATACTACCTATTGCATTGTCTCCCATGTTGGAATTTCTGAAAAATTTTTGCAGATCTACACGAATCATGACTCCTAGACCCCAAAACTACCATCAGTAAAAAAGTTTATATATATATATATCTATCTATCTATCTATCTATCTATCTATCTATCTATCGGTGTATATCACTTTCTTCTAGACACGATAACTTCCATAATTATGCTCAGATCTTCATCAAACTTTTACATAAAATCAAGGGGCATAAAATCTCGGTTAAGTTCGTTAATGGGCAAAATCGGACCAAGGGGGTGGAAGTTAGGAGGGTTTTTGTGAAAACAGAAAAAACGCGATAACTTTTTAATTAAAATAGATATCGAATCGGTTTAAAGTTTATATTACTTCTAAAAAATTAGGAAAAAGTTTATGCGGGACAGATTTTTGATAAAGTTAAAAATGGGCTCAAGGGGCGAAAAAAACATGGTTTTTGGGAGAAAAAAATTCATAACTTCGTCAATTTTCAAGATATCAAATCCAACTAAATTTTATATAAATGTACACAATATTATCTAAAACTTTTGTATTTACAAGTTTTTGATAGGACCAATTTTTACCGATGAAAAAAATTAAAAACGAAAAGAAAAAGGGGGGAGGAAAAAGAAAAAAACCCATAACTTACTCAATTCTTAAGCAATTAAATCTAATTAAATTTATTTTACATCTTCATAATAATATCTACAACTTTTATATTGACAAGTTTTTCATAGAACCAATTCTTATAGCAAAAATAAATTAAACAAAAATAGGAGTTGGAGAAAAAACCTCAAATCCAAACTGCTTATATTCTGACTCATTTTAAAATTCATTTTTGATTTTAAACGCATCCAAATGACAGATCCTCTTATTTAGCAACTATATAATGCGACTTATTGGCCAATTTTTTGATAAAGGCAGAATATATTTTTAAAAAGGCTGCCAAAAAAGGTATTTTGAACAGATTTCCCGAAGTTTTCATCATTAAAAAATTCATTAAGTATAACAAATTGCGTTTTTCATGAGTCATTTTTAAATTCACTTTTGTTCTCAAACCCATCCAATTTACAGGTCCTATTACTTAGGAACTATATAACTTGACGTATTGGCCAGTTTTTTGATAAAGGCAGAATATATTTTTTAAAAGGCTGCCAAAAAGGGTATTTTGAATAGAATTTCACGAAGTTGTGATTAAAATTTGAGGAAATTTAAGAAATTGCGTTTTTACCGAGTCATTTTTAAATTTTTTTTTTGTTCTCAAACGCATTCAATTTACAGGTTCTCTTACTTAGGAACTATATAATGTGACGGAGTGGCCAGTTTTTTGATAAAGGCAGAATATATTTCAAAAAAGGCTGCCAAAATGGGCACTTCGCACAAAATTTCCCAAAGCGAGATGATTAATGAACTGTGGGTATTCAAATAACAAATTGGTTATTTTATGACTCATTTTTAAATCCAATTTTGCTCTGACACGCATTCAATTGACAGTTTTTTGTTACTTAGGAACTATATAATGTGCGTATTCGTCGATTTTTTGATAAAGGGTGAATATATATATTTTAAAAGCTGTCAAAGTAAGCACTTCGCAAAAAAATTTCCCAAAGCGATCATGATAAAAGAATTGAGGTTGTATTCAAATAACAAATTGTTTATTTTATGACTCATTTTTAAATTCAATTTTGCTCCCAAACGCATTCAATTGACAGTTATTTGTTATTTAGGAACTGTGTAATGTGCCGTATTGGTCAGATTTTTGATAAAGGCTAAATATATATTTAAAAAAATCTGTCAAAGTGGGCACTTCGCACAAAATTTCTCAAAGCGATGTTGATTAAAGAATTGTGGATGTATTAAAAATAATAAATTGGTTATTTTATTACTCATTTTTAAATTCAATTTTGCTGTCAAACGAATTTAATTAACAGTTTTTTGTTATTTAGGAACTATATAATGAGCATGAGCATATTGGTCAATTTTTTAAATAAAGTAAGAATATAATTCAAAATATATTGCCAAAATGGGCATTTAAGTAAAGATAGGCCATTTTTTTTTTTTTTTTTCTGAGATGAAAACTTTTCGAAATCTACCTCCGCCTATAGGCCATGCCGAAAGGGATTTTTTTGGGAATAGTTATCTTTCCCGACCTATTTTAAGTTGCAAATAGACTATCCTTCTAACTGTTATCAGTATTGGCGACTTTTAGTTGGCCACGCGGGGTTTTTGATCTTTGACTTTAAATGGAAAGGAAATGATATACTGCAAATGAGGAACCTTTAATTATGAGGAAACATAATTAAAGGTACGTATATTTAAATAGCATACTAATTCCCCCCCCCCTTTTTTTTTGTTATTTCTTCATTTTGGTTTGTTTAATTTACAAATTCATGCAAATCATCACGTTAAACATTAAAATTAAGCGAAAACAAAATTAATTCTAGTTTTGGAAGTGAAAATCGTTTATACGTCGTTATCGTTTATATGACGTTTTTCGTTAGTCCCTTCGGCGTCGTATAAACGATGCTCCACTGTATTTAACTTCTTTATAAATCATGATGTTCATTTACAATTTTAACAACTGCTATGTCCTTAATAACATTTTCATTAATTTCAAATATCTGCTAATAATACCCCTGATTCTTCATGAAAGATTCAAAGTATCAAATTCTAGTACAATTTTTAAATTAAAACTTCACAATATTTTATTTGTTATTTAAGCTGAATAATAAAATATATATAAGCAATTTAATACTACTAAAAAATTCTGAAATGATGTCATATAATGAGTTCATGCCAGTTGCCAGTTTCTACCGGTAAAAACCGGTTATAACCATTTTTTGCCGGCAAAAATCTAGCCTTAATGAATACGGCTACACATGAAAATGCGTTTTTCTTCACGATGGGTTTTTGCATGATTTTTAGATTATAAATTGTTATAAGTGAAAATCGTTAACGGTAAATGATACAAACTTGGAACATATATTTTTTCAATTATTTTACTTTAATTTTGATGCAGCAAACTTAAAAAAATATATATTTGCTTTTAAAAACATAATTTTTTTTTGTAATTTTTATTTTAAATAATTTAAAATTTTCTTTAAATTGATATTTTTAAAAATGCTGAATCAAGTATTGTATATTTCTGCTATATATTGTCTGCTTATATATTTCTGTTTATTTAAATGAAAAATTATTGAAATTCTAAAAATAAAATTTCGAATTATAACGATTTTGAATTATTTCACTGTTTAAATGAATGTTAAAATTGCTAAAATCCTTTCTGAGAAGTTTGTTGCTTTGTTTACAAATGTATGGTTATTCATCACAAAATAATAAATAAATAAATAAATAAATAAATAAATAAATAAAATAATTCAATAAATAAAAATTATTTGAAAATGTTTCCGAACCCCCTTAAATAATTTAAATATTACTTTAGCTAAATTGTGGTAAAAGGCGCTTGAATGTCCTTGAAAGTCTCCCAAAATTTTTGAGGAGCCAGTGGCTCCTAAATCCAAATATTCCAGTCACCACCAGGGCTTAATTTCTTACAAAAATTAAGAAACAGCACGAATCTCCCTAAAAGATCGCCTAAGGAAAGCTACCTTTATCAAAGCATCGCAAAAAACGCTGCGACTTTCTTCGAAGAATCGCTGAAAAAGGAGATGTTCGTCAAATGATCGCAGAAAAAACGCGACTTTGGTTAGAGGATCGCTAAAATGTTTACATTTATTGTCAGAGGATTGCGGAAAAATGCAATTTTCGTTAAATGATCGCGAGTGAAAACTCAAAACTCGCCTAAAGCTGGCGACACAGCCGCCGAAAATTAGTCAACAAGTCAAAAAATTTAGATGCTACGTGCCGACTTGCGACTGTGAATCTGTACCTATTCTTCTGAGATGACTGATTGTTCATATTTTCACTAGGCTCGTCTTGAAACTGTTGCTTGGCTGATATTTTATAGTACCCGGCACGCCATCTTGTAAAAATAAATAAATAAACTCTAACCTTGTCAGTAAGTTAGCAAAAAGATAAATTGACTAACGCAGTTATAAATATATATGAACTTGGTTAATATCACTGACGAAAAGGTCTTATAATTAATTGAAATTTTATAAAACTTATTTGCAAAAAATTGTAACAATTGAGAATGTAATTCGATTTCTTCGAGTCATTCCATCAGCAGGTGTCCAAACAGAAATCACCACAGTGGAAGAAATCATGGGAGGAAATCGTTCTGCACTTTTACGCTTGGCTGCTGCACCACAGGGGACAGATATTAAAGTATTTCATATTGCCTGACCATTCCTGCCTATATACAGGTTTAGCCTAAATAATTCACCGGGTTTCAAAAGACTGTTTACTTATAAGCATACGATGGACAAAGTCGGGTGATAAATAAAAAGATACACACATCCATAAAATTTTCTGGTACCTACCACAAATGTTAAATTGTACGTCCTTAGTCACGCGATACACATCCCAACGATAATCCAGTTTCGTCTTTAAGTTCAATAGAAAATTTTTATGTTTTTTTTTTGTCGATGTCCGAGGCAGCAGTAGTGGTGCGTTCCTGCAAGCAAGCACCAAGGTGGACTTTTAAACTTGGTGAGTGTATATATCTTATCCTGTATTGCTTGTCTTTGTAGATCGTTTATCCCTCAATACACAATGTTTTGAAACCCGACGAATCGTTTTAGGCTAACTTTGTATTTAATTAGGGATTAGAATACACTGCTCAAAACAATTAAAGGATATTGCAGTTTTAGGTGGATTTTGTATCTGGGAAACTTTTTAACTGATTGATACATGGTCGACAGACACAGTAGGTTATATGAGAATAAATTACACATGTTTGGCAGAAAAAAATGCATTTTATTGCGCATTTGTGTATAAAAGGAAAAAAACACAATTTGTGCATATGAGAAAAAAGAATAAGAAAAGGTGTTTTCTTCAAAGAAAATCATTTTCAGTAGGGGGTATGGTTTCCACGGGCGGCCAGTAACGTTGAACACCTTTGAGGCATGGACTCAATGAGGCTATTTATGACGAGTTGGGGTATTCTGCCCCACTCTTCCAGAAGAGCTCTTTCCAGTTCTTGGAGAGTTTGTGGGGGTTGTTGGAGGCCAGAAACTCGTCTTTCTAGAGCGTCCCAAACGTGCTCGATTGGATTCATGTCTGGAGAACACGCTGGCCATTCCATTCGAACGATTCCTTCCTCGAAAAGGAAATCCTCCACCAGGTTTGCACGATGTGGCCTGCAATTTTCGTCCATTAAAATGAAGTTATCTCCGATTGCTGCAGCGTAAGGGACTACAATAGGTCTGAGGATCTCATCCCTATATCGGCGACCAGTCAGAGCTCCATCTCGAATGATGTAGAGGTCAGTGCGCCCGTCAGTAGAGATGCCACCATACACTAACACTCCTCCACCGCCAAATCTGACACTTTCGTGCACGAACGCAGGATTATTCCTACTGCCACGGTCCCTCCAGATTAAAATACGCCTATTATCCGGATGCACAGAAAAACGGGACTCGTCAGAAAACAGAATATTGCTCCATTCATTTCTCCTCCAGTTGACATGCTCGGTTGCCCACTCCTTGCGGTCGCGACGATGCCCCTATGTTGATCTAACATATTCCATCGGTCGGCGAGCATACAGACCTACAGCATGGAGCTGGTTTCGGACAGTCTGAGTTGAAATCGTGGTTCCTGTAGCCGAGCGAAGGTGTTGTTGGAGAAGAGTAGCGTTCATGTTTCGGTGTCTCCGAGCTGTTAACGCTAAATACCGATCTTCATTGGGCGTTGTTATCCGTCTACGACCTTGCCCTGGTCTTAGGCTTGCACATCCACTCTCCAAAAGACGGTTCCAGATCCTGGAAATGACACTTTGTGACACTCCAATGGCTTGCGCTACTTCGGCTTGAGTTTGGCCCCCTTCTAACCTACCAACAATTCTCCAAGCTTCTGAATCTGTCAAATGACTTCGTTGAGACATCGTACTCATCGAAACAAAGCAATCACTGAATGCCGATCATCCTTGTCTTCATTCTCTTTTATCCAGTTGAAAGTCAAATTTCATTCGCTGCCGCTGAAGCGACGTTTTTGACGTCGAACTCAAAATTTGCATACTCCACAGTTTGAAAACCAGAAAAATTTGCATTTGTGATTCTCTTCTTCTATTTTCGGCAAAAAAAATTTCGTTTATACCTTTATTTTATAAAAACTTCAAATATCCTTTAATTGTTTTGAGCAGTGTATTTATCCTCGGAAAGCGGGAAGTTGCATACTCCGATCCACAGCTTCTTTACGTGCGCAGTTTGGAAAGGATATTAAATTTGAAAGTGTTAAACAATAATTTTAATTAAAAATAATTAGTAACAGAAATTCCCCCCCCCCTCCCCCCCCAAAAAAAACTATTTGCATTTCAAAATCTTTATTGAAATTGTTAAAATAAATGCTTCAACATTT
Source organism: Maratus speculifer (assembly GCA_964019185.1). Classification (NCBI taxonomy): domain Eukaryota; kingdom Metazoa; phylum Arthropoda; class Arachnida; order Araneae; family Salticidae; genus Maratus; species Maratus speculifer. Next base: position 247,579,893 of record OZ025294.1, read on the forward strand.
TTTATGGAATCTATAAGCATTTTAGTTTTTCTTATACCATATATTGCCTCACAACAGTATCATTTAAAGAATAAAATATATTTTTTGAGAAAATGACACAACATTTGCTCTACTCAGGTTTTTATTTTTAAAGCATTTTCTACGAACTAAATCAACAATTTTCTTGCATCTAATTAGGTTTAAAATTATAGCCATTCATTCTGATTGTTTTCCTACGGCAATTTGATGTAAGACGAAAGCAATTTATATTTTTGTGCAAGCCTTTATGGTAATTAGGAAAGAAAAATCTTAGATGTATATGTGCTATTTGTGTCATTACACGCATTTCTTTGAACTTGATGCCTGTAATAACGTATTAAAGCACTGAAATTTACATTTTGAATTTAAAAGAGATTATCTAATTTGAATTTGAATTTCATGTGTATATAATATGAGTTAAGCTTGCAGTTTATTAAGGTATTTATAAAGACATTTTGTGGAAGGTAATTGTTGATTTATACCCTCAGAAACCTACGCATCACGTTAATATTGATACGAGCCAACTTGCGACTTATGTTCTACAGGTAGAAATGTTTTTCAATGCCGCACACGTAAAATGATGTAATCGCTGTAAAATCGAATCGATAAAAATGTACATCTTTAAAAAATGAGTAAATGCATTTTTTACGACATGTTTGTTTATGTTTCATTTATATTAGTACCTCATTATTTATGTTTCTTTTTTTTCTTTTTTAACTTGCACTTCTTTCGGAATAAATGCGCTATATTCAAGGTATTGCAAATAATTTTGAAGACTTTTAAAAAATTAGTACAGAAAAAGAACAGAAAAAAATGATTATGAAACACACAAATATGTATCAGCTGATATACAAGTTAGTGGAAATAACTCCATTAAAGTCAGTTCTAGAATGTGTTTTACTGCTTCCAAACCAGAAAAATATTCAATTACTGACAAAGCTAATGATGCGTCAATCACATACAAATAATAATAATTATATATATATATATAATTATTGTATACATATATATATGTGTGTGTGTGTGTACAAAAGTTCACTAATTAATGTACCCGCATGTGCTCTGAAACAAAGCTTTCATCGCCATGTTTTAGATATATGACAAGATACACTGGATTATTGTTGCCAGTTCACAACTTTTTAAAGCTCCACATTTAAAAACTTAAAAACGGATTCTTTGTAAGAACATCCTGTCTGTCCATCACTGTCATTTCCCCCCAAAACTATGAGCCGTGGAATGTCCAATCTTGGCGGAGTTATAACGGCTATTATTTCTAGATTATTAGCTAATTATTAAGTTTATTAGGTTAATTTAATTCCTTAGTTTTATTTATTTACTTATTTATTTATAATTGTTATTTGTCTATCGTGTTAGGTATCATTCTAAAATACTCGTAATATCAAATTCAAATGTTTACTTGTTTTAATTTTAGCTATTATATTGTCACAAAATTAGCTATTATACTACAAAATTATGCGCATCTTATTCATTTCGGAAAATACTGAAAATAAAATTTTGAAAAAATCTGTGCATTGTGTGTTTATTTAAGCCTTATAGGAAAACTACAGTAATTATCACAGATCGCACAGGTTTCGAAAAAAATCGCATTAAAAATAAATAAAAAATAAATAAATTTTATCTCATATGGAGCAGTTGGATGTATCACAGAGACCTTTAAAATGTAAAACTTTTTTTTCTCTGTAAACTATTTATTTTGCAAAAAAAATTCGCTGATATAAAAAAGAAAAAAAAAAAATCAGATTTTTTTTTTTTTTTTTTTTTGCCTTAAATTTCTCATTTGCAGTCAAAAAGTAAGCGACGCATAACTTCACATTGCATTATATTTTTAAAATTAATGTTGTGTTCAAATGCATTCCTTTACCGTTAGAAGTAATAAGAGGATGTAAATTAATGGATTAACTTTCTGCAATACAAAATATTTAGTGAAGAAATCATACACCCTGCTTTTCACTGTTCATAAAGCTTTAACTATTAACAAATAAAGTCATTCACTTTCAAACAACGTGCTGCATAGCCAAGAATCTGTTGCACAATGTCTTTGCATCTTCTCAAACAATGATTTCATCCCAAAACGAGATTTATTATTCATTTATGCTTTTCCCTTCGAGACCCATTCATTGAAATTAAATCGATTGAGTAAGAAGTTTGACAAGTAAATGATGAATACTGCCACAAGCTCATTTAGTAGAACTTCATTAATTACAAATAAAAAAAGTAGTACAAGGTCGAAAATTTACTCTTCAATTACTGTCTGTAAGGAAAATACTGTATTGTTACACTAAAATTAATTGAAATTTACCAGTACGCGTTATCTGTCTGTTGTAAGAGTGAAAAATTGGGAGAAAAAGATAATAAGACGGGTTGTACCCGACGCGAAATTTTCTAATTCTGTTTAAAGTCACAACCGAAACCCGAAACAAATCCGACACAAAAATCAATCTAAATCCAATCCGAACTCGACATACTTCAATCCGAAACCGACTCGAATCCAAAATATTCAAACTTGAACCCGACTCCAACCCTCGGTGAAAGATAGTAAATCCAAATGTTAAGAAAAATAGACTACAATTATGCTTTTAATATCAGTTTCATTTTTTAGCATAAAAATAAACATGTATATAATCATTAATATTCAAATATATATAGTCTTTTTAACTGAAAAATATTCAAGACGCTTATTTACATATTGGTGTAAACCCAAACCCAACCAAAAGAAAAAAAACGAATTTAACCCGAATCCGAAACATTTGAAGTCAGTCTGAACAAAAACTGTATTTCAACGAAAAAAAAAAAAAAAAAAAAAAAAAAAAAAAAACGAGCGACCGACCTAGCTTGACCCGAAAACATCGGGTCTGCTTGATTTCGTGTGCAATCGTATTAGAAGACCCGACGCCGGTCTCTAATAAGAACTAAAGTTTCTAATTTATTAAAAATGCTTTTTATCGAAAAAGAAAAGAAAAGAAAAAATAGGAAAGAAAAACGTTTGTTGTAAATTGCATGAAAAATTATAGTTATGATACTTTTTACAGTAATCTTTATTTAATTTTTTTTCTATGGATCCGATTAAGGTTTCTTATCAAATGTGGAGGTACGTGTTACACACGAATATATCTAAAAATATAAAAATGATGTAAAATATTAGGTGCGTGTTGCATACCGGAATATACGGTACTGATATGGCAGAAAAATGCTGATTTTTTGTAAAAAGAATCGTTACTAATACGCAAATGTTTTTATTTGTGAAATGACTTATTTTTAAACAAAACTTGACAAATAAAATAGAAGCTAAGTTGGATTTAATTTTGCTTTTCAAATTTCATTTTTTTACATGTTTTTAAACGAAAGAAAATAATAATTAAAGTTATTTATCAAATTGACACAAATTCTGGTCAGGGGTAATTATGAATCAATCAATTATTCTTTGGATCAAAGATGAGTTAGGTGTAGTTGCAGTGTATATATATATATATATGATAATAAATAATCATTTCAGAATTTTATTTGACATGTTTACTAAATTAATCAATGAAGATTTAAATACACTAATAGCGCCGTTTTTTAAGTCACAGGCTATCAAATTTGAGAGATTGAGCTCGCCAAGGGCGGCGCCAGAATTTGCCCGACGTGGGGGCACTGTATCCCCGACAGGGGGGCCAAGTTCATAACATATATCAGAGGTCCCCGCGTGCTGGAGCAGGTCCTAAAAATTGCGTGGGCAAAAATTTCAAAGGCCCAGTTCGTACAAAATAAAATAATGTTCCGGTCTGCGTAAAATTTAAAAAGTTGTCCTGCTTATATGGTTTAGCAAGTATTATATATATTAGTCCCTTCCTCCCCCCCCCCCCCCCAAAAAAAAAAAAAAGTTAAAATCTCGACCCAACTTAACTTTATTTCTACAAAACATGAATTTTTACTTCGATATTGTTATAAACTGTTTTACACGAAGAGTTCTGATAAAAAAAAATTAATCTTTTTTTTTTTTTTTTTTTTTTTTTTTTAACTATTTGGAAAATAGTTGTTGATCTCGGTGGAGAACTGGAAAATCTGAAGCAGATCTGAATCGTTTTATTGGTTGAATTCCGGAACTTATTTTATTTTATTCGTTTTGTGATTGGTCCATATTTAATGTCCAAAAATGGAATACTTCTGTTGACACGATGACAAAAAATGTAATAAAAACTTTTAAAATATTAATAATTTGAAAACAAATTGTGGTAAAGTTTGCAAACAAATTTCATTTAAAAGAGCATTTTTTTCTCTATGTCACTGTGTAAAAATTTAAAATGTGCGATATTTAGAGGTTTAAAAATTCGCAGTTCCGAAAATTGTAAAACTGAAATTTCATTTAAACCTTGTTTATGTTGGGCCCAGGAATATTAATGTTTAATCCATGTCGTACGTAATATATGAGGCGTAATAATGGGTGCTCTACTGTATGTATTACTGAATGCAAAAATACAAATGAAAAACTTACCTAATTTCTTTAAAAAGTTAAATTATTATTATCAACAAAATTACGAATTCTGCGTATAAAGAAGTTTTAAAATTAAAGCACTCGAGTAAAAATATCAAATTACATACAAACGCAAAGAAATAAGAAATCATTTGAACTTACTCGTATGAAAGACTTGAAACTTTTTATGTACTGCAGAAAAATAGTATAGTTCACACATTCGTAGAAAGATTGAACTCATAAAGTATTTATAATTAGTAGAAATAATAATTCAAATGCAAAATTTGCAAAGTCATAAATTTCATTGTTTTATAGTCAGATTCGTTCTTTAAAAGGTCATTGTAGCATTGTTCTTACGGTTACTGTATTATTAATTATATAATTTTTGTAAAAAAAAAAAAAAAAAAAAAAAAAAAAAAGCATTAAATAGACGATTTCGATATTTTTAAATAAAAATACTAGATTAGGAAAAAAAATTAACTCCTTATATCTGTGGTCAATGGACAAATGTCGATAATAGGGAACTGCACCTTATGTAACTCTGAAATATCCTTCAAGACTATCAGAGCAGATGTTTTTCTAGCAATTCCCACAACAACATCGAGATGTATAAAGGTTCTTTTTACAACCAATCAGCAAGAATACGTTTGCTGAAGCTAAACAACATATTCATCGATCTCTTTATCATTCTAGCAGTCGAAAAGTTTTATATTAACTTGCAGAACAGAATTTGAAAACTACTCAAAACAGATAGGGATGCATTTCCTTTTGGTGAACCGCAGCTGTTCTTTGCAGTTTAAACATCGTTAGATTGAAATCTAAATAAGAATACGAGTATAAAGAAACAACATACTTGGCTAGAACAAAATCTGTATAAAGTTGAAATTTCTTTCATATCCTTTTTCGTTAAATCTGAACACGTTGCTGTACTAAATACTAATTTCCTTGAAATTAATGTGAAAGTAATTAATCGAACTAGAATTTTTGAAATATATATATTTTAAGAGTTTATAAGTACTGCGTTTTACTTTTTTCATCATTTTCTAATTTAGTCATTTTTGAGAAAATGTAATTATTTTATAAACTCTCAAAAAACATTTCGCAAAAAATAAAACATACAGGCAGTAATTTGCTGGAACGCACGTGTGGTTGGAACGGATTTTTCTATTACTTGAAGAATTTTCTGTCTTTTGATTGTAGAATTTTTTAAAAAATTGAGATTTGATTCATGAATTTTTTATATTTTGAGAGAAAATAGAGGTAAGTAAAAAATCAGTTTATAATAGAAAATCCTAGTACACAGCGTTGTTGCACAGTTAATTAAACAGTCCTTTAATTAAAAAAATGCATCTGTAGATATTGGAGGATTTCAGGTAGTTTCAGCATTAAATTGATTAATTTTCTTTATTTTCGAAAAAAATTTCAAATTAAAGCAGACTTTTTTAGCTATAGAAATAATAATAAAAACAATGGGGAAAAATATCTTCAATTTCCATTTTGTTTTAGAGTGTATATTGATCAAATGCACAAAGTGTGATGTTCCAAATTTTGATAAGATCAGAATTTAAATCTGAAACAAAAACTTTAACACAAAATGTCCAAGAGAAATGTAAATGAAGTGAAAAATTGTAAAATAGTTGGGAATCTAAAAGTGAATTATTTTAATATCAGCGAAAAGCGATCTGAAATTATAAATATATCGCTGATTCAAACTGCGGGTTATGCATGAGATTTAGCTGCGGGTTAGAGGTCTGCGAGGACCAAAATTTCCCCTCAACATTGCCGAAGCATTCTTTTGATTTTCATCTTTTCTATTATTTTAATTAATTTATGCCTTCTGACATAAGATTTTTTTTTTTAATTTTGATCTTAGATTTCTCATTTTTACATACAGTTGGCAAAAAAAGTATTTGTACACTTCATTTTTTTAAATTATAATGAAATTAAACAAAAGATTTAAGCAAAAAATACTGTAATACATTAATTTAATGCATTATAATATTATAGAAGCAAAAACAAAATTAAACGAATCGATTTTTACATTATAATAAACAAATGTACAAAAATATAATGCAAAAAAAGTATTTGTACACTATATTAATGTAATATAATTAATGAAAATTTAGTAAAATGATACAAATTAATATTTTGTGCGAATTCATTTAGCGTTATGACTACTTCTAGATGGTGTGACATTGATTCCACCAACTTTTTTGTATCGGTCTGGTTAATATTATTCCATGACACAATAAGAGCTTCTTTAAAACTGTTTTTCACCAACACATTTTTTTTTCGGATTTTTGCATCCATTAGCATCTGCAAATTTTCTATTGGATTCAAGTCTAGAGATTTTAGAAGAGTTATCAGTCGTCTTGGAGTATTGTCGTAAGCATGTGCTGGTGATCACAGCAGTATGCTTTGGTCGTTATCCTGCAGAAAGTGAAAAGCTTCCTCTTTGCATAATTTCTTGGCACAGTTTAATAAATTATGGCGCGACACATCAATGTATGTTCAACCTGTCTTTCCATTGTCAATAAATTTAAAATGTCCTGCTCCATTAGAAGCTATGCACCCCAAAAGTATAATATTCCCCCCAACATATGCTTGATAGTTTGAAGTATATGTTTTGGATCTAGAACAGTTTTATTTTTACGCCAATTTTTTCGAATGCTTGATGGTAAGAAAATTCCGAATTTTCCCTCATCAGAAAAAATTACTGTTTTCCAAAAATCCAATGATTTACTTCTGTATGCGAAAGTGAATACTATGCGTTTTCGCCTATTTGTTTCCCTGATGAATGGATTTTTCCTTGAGGTTCTTCCTTTTAAATCTGCATTGAGAAGAATATTTTTTATTGTTTGAGGTATTACTCTGATGCGAGAAGATGTCGCAAGGTCTCCAGCAAATTTTTGAACCGAAAGCATAGGATTTTTTAAAGCTTTTTTAACAACACTCCTTTTTTCCCTCATTGTTAGTTTGCTAAGAAGTCCTGGTTTTCATTGAATTTCGATGCTTTTAATTTATTCATACTTTCTCACTATACATCCAATAGTTGTAAATGGTAATTTAATAGCTTTTACAAATTCTTGTTGCGAATTTATATTTTTATTATGCTCAATCATAGGATTTCATATATCTAGAGGTGCCTCTCTAGTATTAGGTTCTATACTCAATTATTTCAAGAGCAAATTAGATTAAATGTCAGACAAATATAATATGAACTCAAACATTATTAACAGCTTCTGTAAAAGTAGTCCTTTGAACCATAAACACTATAAAACATAGTACATATCAGGATGGAGAAATGTACAAATAATTTTTTTGCAAGAAATTTTTAAACTTTTCCTATTAGAAAATTATTTTACATCTTTATCGAAATTTTCTGTTGTGTAGTTTAAAACGCACGGTAAACAGACTGTATTAAAACTATTTTCGACAAAATATCTTAGTTAAAAATTAAAAATTTTAGAGTGTACAAATACTTTTTTTGCCAACTGTATTTATAGATAAAAGGGATTTAAATTCCTTTTCTAACACGAATAGTACTAAGCAACACAGATGCCAGAATACCCATGTAATTTGACGAACATGCTGTTTAGGTGTGAGTATTTCAGGTATTTGGTGTTTTTTCTGTATTTTTTGCGGGAGGTGGAGTAGAAATGGCAAAATTAAAGTGCAATTTTTTCTGTTTTTACGGAATCTAATCAATGGAGGGGGGATAGTTCAATTCACGGATTGTTTACCGAGCACGGAATCCTCCGCCGAATGGGTTATACCTGACCTGAGCTAATTAATTATATATCCATTCAACCTGAACCAGTTTTTAAAAAATAGATAACCCGAACTTGACAAAACTTCTAAAATCAATAGTATTCATTCCGAACGCAATCCCAACTCAGTATGAAAAAACAAAATTCCATCTTGTAAAGCAATAATGGAAAAGTAGTCTAGTATCAATTATATTTTTTATGTAGAAAAATCGATATATCTGTATATTGACTCATTGACATTCAAATAATGTAATTTTTCATTTTAAAATATATTTTGGGGATACTTTTGAGGAATCTGATAGAATCGAGCCCATACGCTAAAACAATTAAAATTACCCGACTCGAAAAATAGAAGTCAATCCTAAACTTTCCGAAAAAAATTAACTTTAGCCAGGTCCGACTAAAACCACCAGTCGAGTTGAGTTTAATTTTCCGAGGAGAAGCAAGATCGGGTTTCTACCCGAAACCCGATTTGAGCTAGACATCTCTACATTTCGACCTGAACCCGAAATATTTCAACCCAACCAAACCCTAATTGTAGCTGATGAAAAAATATATCCGTACTGTAATGCAGTTATGTAAGAATATGTTTACAAATATATATTCAGTAACAATTTCAGATTTTAAGTAAAAAAAATCAACATACATAAATTCATTGACATTCAAATTAGAGGTCTGCACGGGCCGGAATTTCCAGGCCCGGCCCGTAGGAAAGTTATTTCGGCCCGGCCCGGCCCGTTGTAAAACTCAAAAGTTCGGCCCGGGCCCGGCCCGTTTAAATTTTCATATTTTAGGCCCGGCCCGGCCCGTACAAAAATCAGCTAAAACAGGCCCGGCCCGTTTTGGCCCGTTACAATTTCTACGATTTCTAAAAAATTCAGATTTTTATCATATAACTAAGATTCCTTTAAAGAATACTGCATACATATCTATGGAATGATTTTACAGTATATTTTACAGCAAATACACATTAACAACATTAATAATTACTTAGATTCTTAGGCTTTCAACATTCGAATAAAGATTCATTAAAAAAATAATATGGCTTAGAATAAAAGAAAAAAGAAAGAAAGCTAAAAACATGGTTAATTTTGAAGCTGTTTAATAAAAGAAGATTTATAAATATATTTCTATATCATTTTATTATAGATTTCAAATCTAAATGCATTCTTAAATTCAAAGAAGCTCCTTTCTGATACATTTCTAAATTCATTTTTTTTTCTCTCAGAAACGCATAAGATTAGCAGATATCTTTATTCAGAAACTATATAATCGAATGCGTTATCCATTTTTTGATACAAGCAATTTAAGAATACTGCAAACAAATAAAATACTGTGATAATTAGCGTTTTGAATAGAATTTCCGGAAGCAATAGCAAGGGAAGGGAGAAAAACCTGCAATCGTTTGAGAAACTATTATAACTCAACAAGGTTATACAAGTATTTTATTTACCAAAAATGAAAAACGCTATTCGATTCCAAATCCCTTCAATAGTTAGGCTTATCACTTTTATACTTTTACAATTTAAAATTAATCAGAAAATGTGTCAAACTTTCGCATTATTGAGAAATTAATTTAAAAATCATCAAGAAGTATATATCCGAAGACTAAGCTAACATAAGTTCTTTATCGCTTTTAATAATTTTACAAATAATGTTTTCTGCCAATAATTAAGTCTAGTACCGGTCCGGCCAGTCTATATGTAGAAAAATAGTGCAAGCGTGATCTCGGATCGGCATGAGTCAGCTAAAAAAATATTAAAACGGGTTACACATAATGTAATTCTCCGATGCCGGTACACTGTGCATTTTATATTGATGCTGTCAAACTAGTGGCTGGCCACATTTATACTTATTCTCGTTAAAACCATTTTCGTTGAAAATAGCTCATATTTTATCGTTTCTGCTTAAATCTTCAGAACGGGCCGACAGGCCCGAAAATTTTTTTTATCAGCCCGGCCCGGCCCGTCTGGCCCGTTCAATTTTTTTGCCGGCCCGGCCGCGGGCCGGGTACGGGCCACGGGCCAGGCCCGGGCCCCGGCAGACCTCTAATTCAAATAAAGTTTTTCATCTTAAAATAAGTTTTGTAAATTCTTTTGAGAGATCGATTCTTCTCGAATCAAGAACCATAAGTATCAACATCCAACCCGAACCTGAAAAAAAGTTAATCCGACACTCAACGACAAAAATTTAGGCTCAACCCGATCCGGTCCAGACTGCGAGTCATGTCAGGTGCAGTTTGCCCCACACGATGAAGCATTCTACTTGTTATCCAAGACAACCCCGACAAAATAATTTTCGTTTTCGTATTTTAACTGAACTAAAAATTCTTCATTACCAAGCCGATCGTAAATCCAAAATAAGCGAAAACTGATCCACAAATTTAATGTAGTTTAAAAAAAAGTATAAAATTGATTTTTAGTATAAATTTTATCTTTTTGTTGAAAAATAAACATGCATAGAGTCATTCATGCATCATCCTATGCTGTCATCCATGTAGATTTTTATTTTAAAAATTCAGATTTTTTTCGACAATTCGGGTTTATCTAAACTCAAATTGCAAGAATCAAACTTCAGTCAGAAACCGATGTACAAAAAGAATTAGTTTAGTCAATCCGACTTTCAAAAAAAAAAAAAAAAAAAAAAAGCTCCATATTTCGACCCAATTTGAATGGGCTGAAATTCAAAAGTCAAAATATTTTCCCCGACGAAATTGAATTTTGACCCCGATGGGGGGGTCAGGTATGCCCGACGGGGGGGGCATATGCCCCCACGGCCCCCCCTCTGGCGCCGCCCTTGGAGCTCGCAGATTCTGTATGTACGTACGCATGTACATAACGCAACATGGTAGGTGATTTACCGATTCTAGGTGGCCAAAATTATTTTTGTTCTCAATATAATCGCATCGCTCTGAAGTTGAAAAATATTACTGATATTCACTGTGAATGCTCGGTATTAGAAAATGTAGCATGTAGTAGACAGAATTTCTTTACAGGGACATTCAAGAGATTTCCATTACAATATGTACGGCCTATGGGGAAAATTGTTTGCGGTGGTTTTTGATTTGCAGGCATTTACTAAATTATTAGTTATTTTTTATACTTTGGTTGAAACTGAGTTTTCAAACATGTTACGCATTTTACAAATTATTACTTGGACATCGTTTTTTCCGTTATTAAACTATGAAGTTGTGTTATAATTGTCTGAATGCGTTCAAAAATATTTTGTAATCTAATCAGCGCATTAATTTACGTTTTTCTTGATAATTTTTATCATACTTTCTTAAGAGTTTGGAAGCTAAACTGATAAAACCATTATAATAGCAAATAAAAAAAGAATATTTTTTTCTAAAATTTTATTAGAATTTAAAATACGAAACAAACATTCGACAGCTTTAACGATAATTGTTTGTTGTATATTCGAGTGTATGTTTGTCTTTGTAAAACGGAGCAATTTCGTAACCAATCGAAATTTGCTACCAAGTAACATATTTTACATCAATTTGTCCTAAGTTATTTACATACAACTGGCAACTTTTGTTCAAATTTGGTCATAAATTTAAACATTTCGTGTTTGCCAAACTTCACGTACTCTTTAATTGAATTTTCCCCTATAAACAAAATATTTTCAACCAAATTCGCATTTTAGTTAAAATTTAAATATTTTTGCCATTGCATAATGGTGCAAAAGTTTATTTATATCACTAAATCAAATCCTGCTAATTTGATTAAAAAAAAAAAAAAACTTAGATTTAATAAGCTATAAACAATTCTATAAACTAGGGGAGAATTTAGGAGCAGACACATTAAATTGGAACGAAAAGGTAATATCCCAAATTATTTAACGGTATCAAAAATTGAGCTGAATCGTCCTGTATCACACACTTTTTGTATATTAAAAATGAAAAATGATTTTAAAAAAATGCAGTTTTTTTGCGACATTAAATATGAAGTAACTGCAGATATATGCAAAATTTACGCACATAAATCGGATAAAACAAAGTCCATACTTTCTTTGGAAGCTATCATAGTCGAGTAGTATTTTTTATTCTGTTTCAAATAACAAATTAAACAACTATATTCAAATTGATTGATTCATTCTCAACTAAGAAGCCCCAACTTTGCACTAGTCTATGGCCTATGCGAATATATTTATTTCAAAACTAATAGCAGGGTACAATAGCCAAACTATTAAGCTATAATAGACAAAAAATAAATTACGCAAGGATCAATTTTAAAAAATTGACTTTTGGACAGTTAACCAGCAAATTGCCCCATCATGCTCCATAACTCTTGATAGAAATGTCTGATTTGCTTCAAATTTTGTATATTCAATCTGATAAGGCGGTTCTCTGATTAGTTTTGGGAGTTCACTAAGTATAAAGGAGGAGGAACAGAGGTAAAACACACTCCTTAATTTAGATAAAAGGATTTTCAAGAAAAATTAACCGGTTTGCTTTAAATATCGATTAATTCTGACAAAGTGATTCCTTGATTAGATTTGGAGGTTCATTGGTTAAGTATAAAGGGGAGGGGGATGGGGAAATTACCCCCTCCTTAAGTTAGCTAAATGAGTTTTTCATGCAGAATTTTTCAATTCACTTTAAATTTAGTACACAGGCTTATTTTGATAAGGCGCTTTCTTGGTTAATTTCGGAGGTTCTTTTTTCTCATTTGAACTATATTGGTTCTACTATAACAACAACAACAAAAAAAGGAAGCTTTTTTTCTGTTGTTTTGATTTTTTACTGTTGATTTCTTTAATTTTCGAGAGGTATTATTCTTTGAAATAAGAGTATAATATACAATTAGTGTGATTAGCATGTGAGCTCTACGTGATCAGTTTAACTGGGCATTTCTGAAATTAGGGAATTGGCACTGTGAAATCTAAACAACTAAATTCTCAAATGATTAATATTTTAATAAATATTGCTGGAATTTCAAGCTTTGTAGTTGCTCATTAATGCTACAGTTTTTGGATACCAGTTTACAATTTTTATCAGGTACTGTCTATCGTTACATACTCCTTTTTCATTTAATTTCAACATATGTTAACTAAAAAGTCTACGAAAATAAAAAAAATAATAGAAGCTGCTCTTGGAGAGATAAATATTATACTTTCTCTTCTGATATACTTAAATTTAAGGGGTGAAGTATTTTTAAAATATTATAAATTAGTGTATGTTTAAAGATTGTTATATTAAATTATTAGAACCCCCTGTACGAAACTTTAAAGGAATATTTTTAATATGTATTACTTTTAAGGCATAAATAATTTTTCACTGCACGTAGGATAACAATAATACTCACATAACTTAATGATTTCATACTTTGTCTTTTTCATGGAAATAAATTGATGAAACCGATTAAAAATTAGTTATATTTTAAAAAATTTCGATTTCTCTTTGAAATTTTTAGATGAAATTAAAAACGGTGATACTGTACCAGAAAAAATAAAATTGTAACCAAATATATAGTACTTAAAAAAAAATATATATAGGAAATTTATTTTTTTATGAAGTAAAGTTTGCCTATTCTGATTTTACCAAAATAATTTGATAACTCCGTGAAAAGAATATTATGGAATTATACCTCCGAAGGCCTGGTCAACATAAATACGTATTTTTACTGGCAGTTTACATTTACGCCTTAGATTACACTGTAAAAAAACTCTCAATTTTGCGGAAATACTACTGGTAAATTGGACGGTATAATTTACTGTTTTTTGACGGAAATATTTCCGTAAATTCAAGAAAATTTTCCGTATTTTTCTGGAATTTGCGAAAATTTTTCCGTTAAAAAACAGTAAATTGTACTGGCCTCCAGATTACCAGTAGTTTTTCCGTAAAATTGAGTTTTTTTTTTACACTGTATGTATAGGATGTATAGCAATGTAATTGTAACGTATTATATAAACTTTGATAATTCTTACTTGCATCAACGTCAGTCGAAATTGATTTCCATATTGCAGTCGTCTATTTGCATATTTTCAAAAACCCAAGTTTCATGATTTAACTTAATTTGTACTACATATAAACAATGAAAAAATATTACTCTTATTGATCATCGGAATGAAAAGTTAGCTTAAAGTTCGGTGATTTGGACGAAATTAGGATTTCTTTTTTCAATTTTATGAATGAAAAATACGTTTATAATTTTTTTTTTTTTGTTTATAACGTTTATAATAAGCGTAATGTTTCACTGATGGAAGTATTCCACCTGATCACCATATGGATATTGACTGATTTGCATTGCACAGTTTTAAAGATACAACCGTATGACCATTGTCATATTATATATATATATATATATATATATATATAAAGGATTTTTGATTATATATGATATGATTAAGCATAATTATTGTTTTGCGCAATTAGAAAAAAATAAAACCAGCATAACAGACTAAATACAAGGCATACTCATTCAATAGCCGCGAACCAAATAGATGGTGATTCATTCATGATAAAATAATTCGTGAATTTTTATGGCTTGCAGCACGTAGTTTGAGACTTCTGCTACAAAAGAAACTTGGCTGTTGACCTTCTTTGAAAAGAAAATTTTAAATTAAATACTACCTTAGTTAATTAGGATTTTCAGAAACTAGTTGTAAAACTATACCAGCTACTTTATTCCAGGGAATTTTAAATCATTTCAGAACCCAGATCTAGATATTAATCATGTTGGCTGTAGGCGGATTGATCAAAGCTTCTTCATTTTAAATAATCTTATACGTTGGGTTTTGAAAATATGCATGTAGAATAAAGTTTTACTAATAAGGAAAGTTAATTGACAAATTAAAATGCATTTTCGCAAAAACGAAGACAAATTACAGCTAGTTTGACACTCACATCATTATGCAATAACATTCTTCAAAAGACTAAATTACAATGTTTAAGATGATGGTTATGTTTAGTATACGGATTTAATTGGAATGTGTAGTAGCTATATCTTTTCTCTTCGCTTTCAACGACATTTATTTATTCAAAAATACCTTTATAAATTTTTTTATAATGGCAGTTAATGTACGAAAGTAAACAGGCATTTTAAATTGAAAGAGATAATTTCGTACCTTAAGACATTGAGTTACGTCCTTCACAATTGAAATACTTCACTTGAGAGTCCTTCACAAATGAAAATATATAAATTAATGCTAAAAAATTTAAATTAGAATAATTAACTTTATATAGATTTAAGCGTTTTGTTTAAATATTTATTTCGCAACAAATAAAAACACATTCACCCTGAATATATTTCTTTAAAACTTATCATCTACAGCTTTTTTTATGTTTATTTTATTTCATTATTATAGTTTTGATTTGAAGATGAAATAAAAGCTGTCAAACTGCATCCGATATGCAAGTTTGAATCACATCCTAGAATATCTGTCTTATTAAGTTTTTAAGTGAAAATTACATTCTATATATGTTTATTAACAGAGTTCCGTTGTTTATAGCATTTGATTTTGATTTTATTTTTTTAGCTTTTCTACACTTTTATGCAACTTTTTAAACAATTTTCCACATTTTAACCCTTTATGAATAAATCTGATAAAAATGATAAATCTGAAATAAATTTACCGAATTATGAATTCATGAAAATTTTACATTCTAAAGCATTTTACGTAATTTTTTTAATCTAAATTAAAAGATTTACGTAACCATTTAATAAATATTTGAAGGATTTTAGAAGGATTGGGGGATTTAGAAGGATTAATTAAATTTGAATTTACAGTGATTTTGTGCAATGTTTATATTCCCACTTAAATCTATTACTTTAAATTGTTTTCTTCGTATTTTGTAGAATTATAAAATGTACAAATATGATGTTCTTACAATATAAATATAGAAATATTTCCGAATTTAAAAATCCCCATCCCCCTCCCTCAGCGCAAAGAAAACTGAAAAGATACAAAGGCAAAAAAATCATCCTTTTAAAAATATTTTTGTCTTGTGTAACCAATAATGGTTTTGGAACAAAATAAAGTAATGTATCTGTAACTCATTCTAAAGAGTATTTCAACTAATGAGCGTATTTAAAAAATATATAATAAGTAATTTTAATAGTCTTATAAGTACCGTCGCTAGATAAAGGTTAAGAGCTTTAGTTGCAGTTTTTATCGCGATTTATAATAAGATTGAAACGTTCTGTATTCTGTCAAAAAACTTTGCTCTAATTTGTACCGAATTTTGGTGCCACTGTAAGATAATGAAATCTTGAACCAACATTTGGAGGTTCTCTTGAAGTTTAGTTCCAATAGTTATAACAAGGTTGAAATAGGAAGCTCGAAATGTTGATAAGAGATATTACCATCTGATGGTGGCAGTTACTGAGCACCAAAATTTGGTTCAAACTAGAGCAAGATTTTTACCCGTGTATATCTCTATCTTAGTGCAAATACGTATCCAATGAGAATTGTAAAAATGTTTAAGGGGACAAGGGACCTTGAAATCCTTAAAAATATTTTTTTTTATTTTTTGTAAATTTTACCTAAATATTATTCAAGGGTACATTATATGCATTATAACATGCATTTATCACAAAAAAAATGCAAAAAAAAAATTATTTTTGACAAAAAAATGGCATTTTACGCAGCGTCTTCGAAATCTTCGAAATGCGCCTTGCGCATTCCATATCAATGAAAATCCCCAATATTTTTTATGAAAGTTTGTTTTATATATATAAACAAAATTGTGCATCGAATTTTTTATTTTTGAATTTAAAGGTTAAAAAAAAAAAAAAAAATTGAAATTTTGAAATTTTTTCGAAAATTTTTTCAAAATTTTCAATTTTTTTTTTTTTTACATCTTAAAATTCAAATATGTAAAAATCGATGCTCTATTTTGTTTATATATATAAAACATACTTTCCAAAAAAATATTGGGGATTTTCATAGATATGGAAAGCGCCAGGGGGCATTTCGAAGATTTCGAAGACGCTGCGTAAAATTCCATTTTTTCTCAAAAATAATATTTTTTTAAAAATATTTTTGTGATAAATGCATGCCATAAAGCATATAATGCACCCTTGAATAATATTTAAGATGAAATTTACAAAAAATAAAAAAAAAATTGAAAAAATTTGAAAATTTTGAAAAAAAAATCGAAAAAATTCCCAAAATTTCAATTTTTTTTTTTTTAACCTTTTGAATTCAAATATTCAAAATTCGATGCACAATTTTGTTTATATATATAAAACAAACTTTCATAAAAAATATTGGGGATTTTCATTGATATGGAATGCGCAGGGCGCATTTCGAAGATTTCGAAGACGCTGCGTAAAATGCCATTTTTTTGTCAAAAATAATTTTTTTTTTTATTTTTTTTGTGATAAATGCATGTTATAATGCATATAATGTACCCTTGAATAATATTTAGGTGAAATTTACAAAAAATAAAAAAAATTATTTTTAAGGATTTCAAGGTCCCTTGTCCCCTTAAAGAAAGAAAGGAACTAAGATTATGTTATGGCCCCTGTCCCTGCCCGCGAAGACACTCGCGAGCTAATGCTATTCCTATGGGGAGTCATTTTTCTAATAACTCTTTCGCATTTTGACATTTTTAAATCTTTTTTTTTTTTTTGCATTGGATAGATGAGGTCTCTTTTGACATCGCTCCTTGTCTACTTTTTCGATTTTGGCCGCAGATATTTTTTATAAAGTTACTTTCACTTTCAGAATAGGTTCAGAAAGTGAAAAGACCTTTATAAAAAATACTTGCGACCAAAATCGAAAAAGTAAAAAAAGAGCGATTTTGAGAAAGATCTCAACTATCCAATGCAAAAAAATAAATAAAATAAAAATGTCAAAATACGAAAGAGTTATTAAAAAAATGCCTCCCCATACGAATAGCATTAGCTTGTGAGTGTCTTCGCGGGGCCTTAAGGAATAAAAAATTCAAAGGGTCATACAATTTCATTTTAATTCTTTATACGGCCTTTGAGTATCATAACTTATATTTTGGATTTTTTTTTCTATATTTTCACTTGTACAACAGTAAAAATTTCATTCTCATGCGATAAAAATTCTTCGTGAGACGTTGGATCACATATGACATATATTTTTAATTTTGCTTATTTAATCAATGTATATTTTTACTAAATTTAATCGTTAATGCACATAATTAGAATCCTATTTCAAATGGGAAATGTCATCCTGTTGAAAAAAAAAAAAAAAAAAAAAAAAAACTCAATGTGCATGATGATTATGCTAAAAAGATGCACTTACAGGCTTGATGGATGTAAAGATATGTATTTCAAAATAAAAGATACACTATACGACCAAAGGTGGCTGGCCACTTGCACTTTTAGACATTTTCTTAAATATTTATAAAAATTCATGAGGAATTATCCCAAAACTCTAAGTGTGTAAATATAATAATACAGGTCGTACATTTCCGTGAAGATTTTTTACCGAAACCTCATAGGGGACCGTCAACAAATTGAAAAAGGACGACTATTTTTTAGATGACCCTGTCAAAACTAATGTAGCAAAAGCGCTCAAACTGGATATTATGATTAAGTGGCTTATTCCAATAAACTGTGTTTATTTTTATGCGGATAGCATGTATGCATGTAGATAAATTAAAAGTTTTTATAAAAACAGTCCCGAAATTTTCCAAGTTTTTTTGCATATAATTTGCAGAGTTCTTAATATAAAATACTGTTCTTTTCTGGAAATATGACAAACAACATTGTACAAAATATCCTGTAATCAGAATTAAAAAATAATAAAATTGTATGAAAAATGATACGCAATGCGAATATGACGCATGCGTCAATGATATCAAAATGTTATTTGCATATTGTATTAGCTAAGTGTATAGAGCAACTTTTGTGAAAGTCTCAAAATCATAGTTTGAAAATTTTGAAAGTGATCATCTATAAAATAAGCTCAAAATCCGTTGTTCCCAAAATGAAACAAAAAAATGAGGGGTTTTATCCAAATATAGCAATACGTGCCATATCGTGTATTCTATACTGACACTAATCAATAAATATATAGATACAGCCCCTCATCTTTTTGCTTCATTTTGGGACTAACGGATTTTCAGCTTATTCTATTGACGATTATTTTCAGAATTTTCAAGCTACGATTTTGAGGCTTTCACAAAAGTTGCTCTATACATTTATCTAACACAATATGCAAATGAAATTTTGATATCGTTGACGCATGCGCAGTGAAAAATTATTTAGTAAACCTACTCATTTTTTCATACAACTTTATTATTTTTTAATTCCGATCACAGAGTATTGTGTGAAATGTTGTTTTTCATACTTTCAGGAAAAAAAAAATATATATATTATTTTATATTAAAATTTTTGCAAATTATAAGCAAAAAAACTTGGAAAAATTCGGGACTGTTTTTGTAAAAAAATTTCTCTACGAATATACATGCTATCGACATAAAAATGAACTCAGCTTATTACTATAAGCCATTTAATCATAATCTACAGTTTTGCTACATTAGTTTTGACAGGGTTATCTAAAATGTATTCATTCTTTTTTAATTTGTTGACAGTCCCCTATGGAGTTTCGGGATAAAATCTTCACGAAAATGTATGACTTGTATTATTATCTTTACACTCTTAGAGTTTCATGTATTTTTCTAGATATTTAACAAAATGTCTAATATCGCAAGAGGCCGGTCATCTTTGGCCATATAGTGTATTACATCATAAAGATTTTTTTTATTAGGCGATTCAAATATTTACTTAATCGGGTTCCGTATTTAACCTCTTCATACCTGAGGTACACAAATGTGTATCTCCCTTTCCTTTCCCCTTAAAAACTAAACTGTTTGAATTTTTTGCATTTTTACTTTACTTCTATACAGCTGAATGCTTTTTGCTTTAAAACAAAACCAATAAACCGATGAGCTTAGCACTGATGAATATTAACTCATAAAATAAGTATTATTTTTATCCGAGTTTCGAAAATACCTTCAAGACATTGTGACCAAGAAAGTAAGAAATATTCATGATTATTTAACTTAAATGCTTTACAATAAAAAAATTTCAGGATTTGCTGAACGTTAACTTCACTCTCAAAAAAACTTCCGTCTTTTTACAGAAAATGTATTAGAAGCAGTGCTGCCAGAAATTGTCTGTAGATTGACGATTTTCCGTTTATTTTTTTTCTCCGTCAAAAGAGGAAAAATATCCGTCACTTGAAAAAAGTTTGGAAAAAATCAGTGCGGAAGAGGCGGGGATCGAACTCACGATCCCAGGATTACAAGGCCAACGCTCATCCTCGGCGCCACGATCGCTTATAAAGATTCTGCTCTAAAATAGAACCGTTCATTTCATATGGGTGTGGTTTGGTGTATTTCGTTAAAAAGCTTTTAATTTTGCAGTTAATCTCGGAAAGATTTCATCTTTAATGAAACTGTGGCTGGGTTTTTTTTACGTTTAGTATTAATATAGTATAAAAATGTGAATTTTAAATATATTACGTAGATTGTTAGAAAAAAAAACATGGATGTTTTATTTTTATTCGATAAGATTTTTTTTAATAATATCAATTTTTTTTTAATTCTATTTTTTAATTAAAATATTTTTTAAATGTCTTCACTTAAAGTATATTTTATATGCGAATATTTATCATAGAAATAACTTAGTATATTGAACTTTATTCAACTTATCCAACTTTGAATAACAGATTGTGAGAATTTTTGAACGAATAAAGAAAGTAATTGTTATTTAGTTTTAAATTCGAAAACATTTTTGTCTTTTAAAACTAAATTAGACATTTTAATCGATAGAATATTTTTGTTTTTCATTTTAAAAATAAATTCGAATTTATTAGTATCAGACCCAATGCGCATGCGTGCTAGATATAAACGGAATCGTTTCCTCATTTTTCGACTTTCGGAATGAACTCACAGAACAAATACGTTTTCTGGGAGAACAGAAGTTATTTGTGAAAAAATAACGATAACTTAGTGTATATTGACGAGTTTTTCTGACAGTGTTGTTTAAATACCTTAATTTTGTTATTGCGTAAATTTGCATTATAGGTGTTGATAGGTCTGATGTTTTAAGGGGATTAGTACTTTTATATCCATATTTGTAAATCTACAATACGAGTCCCCTAAAATACTGATTTCATAAAAATGACTTTTTCTGTCATCTATTGTGTCATTTCGATTATTCAAAAGCAATAAATATATATTGTAGAGTTATTTTAAGCTCAGGTCTGAAGAGGTTGAAGAAAAAAAATGGAACCATTGTAAGATCGCGCCTTTGACTGTCTGTCACAGCTATTTTACTTGTAAACTATGGGACGTGGAAAGTTCAAATTGGAGGAAGTAATGTAATTATTATTGAGTCACATATTTACAGAATGTTAAACATTCACAAATATATTTAGGGAAAATATAGAGGGGTAATTAGGTTACTTGAAAAAAAAAAAATCTTTTCTTTGTATATTGTATAGGGCATCGTGTGAAAGTTTACTAACACTGAACTCAAAAACACATTTCTTTCACTGCGAGCCCCTGCGTAAAGGTTGGCTCGCACAGTGATTACCTGAGAATACATGCAAGTCTGGACAGATGCTGTCACAGCCCCTCCGTAAAGGTTTTAAGGTACGATTATATTTTCAGAAATATCGTCAAAAATGTAGAGCAAAAATATATCCCCCTCCCAATCTATTTCTGAATCTACTGAAACTAAAATTATAAAAAAATTAAAGATAGTAGATATTAATTTAAACCTTGCAGAAAAAGTATGGCGGATATCCTATGGCACAAAGTTTTTGAGAAAAGATCATTTTTCCGTTATACACAAAGTTTCGATTTACGGACATTCAGCAAAGGTGTTGAGGAGTGCGAGAGAAACCTATCGTTACAAATTTATAGAAACATTTTGATAGTAATTTTCGAAAAAAAAAATCGTCGAAAATTAGGTGAGATATTATATGCTTTAAAGATACGGACGGTTTGGACTCGATAACGACAGGAGCGGCGTACTCTATGTACGATCGATTTTTAAAGAATAGATAACAACTTGTAATGATATATTTAAGTATGCAATGCCCAGTAGCAGTATAAATATACCGGGTGTCCTGAAAAGGACAGAAAGATTTTAAAAATCAATAACTTGCAAACTTCTAGAGATATTTAAAAAATTCTTGCACGAGAGTCATCTAAAAGGTCAAAAGTTTTTTTCTTGCGATTCTGGATTTTAGTTCGAATTACAAACAATAGATGGCGCTGAGAGCGCTAGGTGCTGCGTTGAGATGGATATTGACGTCACTTGGTACTGAAGCAAAATAAGGAGTTTAAGGCTGTGGAGTGGGCCTCGTTTGACAATGCAATCTTGCTCTTAGGGCCCGATTTTGAACTTTTGTTTATTTGTTTTTATTGAACAACATACATTTGACCTGTGCACTCGACATGAAGCTCGACTTTGGACTCAGTCGGTATAATTTCAATGAAATGTGTTGTTGTCATGGAAATAATAAATCCTTTTATATAATAGCAGCGATTGGAAACTGGAAATGAATTTAACGAACAGCATACGAGTTTTGCAGACGATTTTACATTTAAGAAAGCCGTATTTTCTCGGATTAAAGTACTTTTTATCATCTAATTTAAAGAATACTTTGTGCATCATATTTTAAAATAAAGTGAAACGATTTAGTGTTGTTGTTGTTAAAAATGAATCAATTTTGCTATTTTAAAAAATTTGTTATATTCTAAGAAATGCTAGTTTGTTTTAGAGAAGTTCTTTAGTAGAGTTTTATGTATATGTTGTAAAAAAATTGCGGAAATGGTTTATTCTTCAGAACAAAGAATATTTATGGTATAAACATTGAAAACTTGGAGCAATAGCTTTTGCACTCTTTTGAAAAATACCCAGATACAAAATTTATTACGATTATGTATATTAAATTCATGGTAACAGGGAAATAATACTACCTCCACCTTAAATAAGCCTTAATTATAATGACAACATAGAATCATCACCTATCATTGGATATCATTGAATTAGTCACGCAGAATAGGTTTTAATAGAATGAAGAAAACATTTATTAATATCCTTTTAAGCTTTGATTCGCTTTTCATAAAACTTTAAATGAGTAACGAAAATTCTGCAACGAGTATATATATTATAATTCAAGGCATTCTGTTGGGTAGTTTTTGCGCTATTATGTGCGGACAGATAAAAGAACATGCCAGATGACGAATATAGGAGCTACATATATAATTATCCTCACAGAACATAATGTAATGGCATAATTCTGAGTGTCTGTGTAAATGAATCATGAATTATGCATAGTTTGTTTACAATACCCAACACGGCATAATATATCTTATTAACATATATCACTTACAGACCAACTCAATTATTTCAACGCAAGTTAGAGTTTGGAAAGACAGGCAGCCAGACGGCTAACTAAATAGAAATCATAAACATTTTTAACTATGTTTGAAAGCGTTAAAAACTCATGTTAAGTTGAAATTTGACATTTAGCAATTTATTTAAATAGACGGAAGCATATTTGAACTCTTTTGTATAGCCCTGTACTTTTCCTACTATCTTTAAATACACGCCATTTATCTAGCTAAAATCTATTTAAACCGAAACATGCTTTAAACTAATGAAATCACACTTCCAGAGATTACCACCTAGAGCCGGCTATTAATCCAATTTTTGAGTGTCTCTGTATATCAATTCATTTCTATTCTTTAAACGTATCGTAATATACTTAAAGCTGTTCAACGTAAAAAATGCATAACTCATTTAGAAACCACCTTTAATATATTTATTTACACACTTAGTAAGGAGTGCGAATTCATTTGTGTAGCCCTGTATATGATTTGCACCAATTATATACACAGCGTAACATGCAAAAATATAGTGAAACTTTAAAAAAAATCATATCAAGACTTAAAACTTCAAGCAATTATCGTTAGCGTACAGCATTTTTGATGCAGCATAGTTTCCGAAATATTTTGTGTGTCCCTGTAAATATTTCATATTTTCTATTACACAGTAAGAAATTCGTAGTAAACCTAAGTAACTTATAACAAGTTTATTATATGTGTAACAAAATTAAAATATGCCGCAAAGTATGTTCCCTTCTATACCGTTATGTTACATAATTATTTTGTGTGGCCCTGTAAATACATAATAACTATTTTTTGTTCATAAATGCATGTTAATTTCATTATGTTCGGACGGATGTAATATCATCAAAAAGCACTTGAAACTTTTTTCCCGTCGGCCATAATATAACGGAATACTTTTGACTGTCTCTGTATTGGAAATACACATCCGATAGTCATAAAATTTGAAATAACTGGATAAAATTCTTCAATAAATATATATTTAAAATTTCAAACGATTCGACAGAGTAATTTTTGCACTGTTATATGCGGACAGACAGACGGACGGACGCACCAGAGACGAGTATAGGTGATATGCATTTATATAATTACTAATGTATCTAAAAAACAGCTGAATTTAAAAGCGCATACCGAAATTGAAAACGCATTTCCAGCAGTTATTACTTAAAGACAGAACAGTAACCGGTTTCTTTTTGTGTGCCCCTGTAAATGAACGTTAAATGCTATAAATACCAAATACTCTATTCTATCATAATCATCTTATACTGAAATTCAGTGATTTATATCAGTTTCAATACATTTGAAATAGTGTATTTCATTAATATACACTGCAAGTGATTTTCCCCCATAGACTATGATGTGATGCAATCTTTTGGGTGTACCTGTAAATGAACTGTTAATCCCACTTACTTAACCCCCTGACTACCCAGCCAAAGGGTAATATTGTAATGTTGTTTTCTCTGTAATTTATTAAAAACATAAAAAAAGATGTTTTTTCCAACCTGATGCAAAATACGTTATTCGTATCGGTGTATAATCTTTGATAGCATCAATCCTAACTTAATTTTTCAGAACTGGGTTTTATTTGTGGAATTATACTAATTTAAATATTGCCTATGTTGAAGTGAAACCTGCAGCTTAGTGTGTGAAAATATCAGCCGGCGGCAGTCAGGAGGTTAAAATACAATACAGGACATGACTAGGTGACATAAAAAGGTTTAAAAGATACCCAGATAAATAAGATATCCTGTTCTCAAAAGTACTTACATTCTTGGAATGTAAAAAAATAAAATAAAAAATAAAAGTCGGTAATTCGAACGTTGTTGTTTCACGCATTTCGATTTCAAAGGAGTCGTACCCATGAAAATAATATTTTTCTCTATTATTGCGCTGACGCCAGCAAAATCAAAATTATATGGATTGCATTCAAAATCGGACGGTAAAAGCAAAAGTTCATTTTTGAATAAGATCCACTCCATAGCCTTAACCTCCTTATTTTGCTTCAGTGCCAAGTGACGTCAATAACCGTCTTAATACAGCACCTAGCGCTCTCAGCGCCATCTATTGTTTGTAATTCGAACTAAAATCCAGAATCGCAGGAAAAAAACTTTTGACCTTTTAGATAACTCTCGTGCAAGAATTTTTTAAATATTTGTAAAAGTTTGCAAGTTATTGATTTTTAAAATCGTCGAGTCCTTTTCAGGACACCCGGTAAAAGCAATAAACGTCAAATTGTTAAAAACATACTATTTTAACTAGAATCAACCCATTAACGTCCAAATTATTTTATTCGTGAAAATTTAAATTTTAGATTTTCCACCACTATTCTAAGAGCATTTTTATGTTATTTTACTAAGGATATTGTTTTGTGAAAGAGGTTATATATTTATCTTCAAATTTACTGAACTGAAAGACGTTTTCTCGACACCAACCCTAATCATATCTAAAAATAAGTCGCCCGATGTTAATGGATTAATTAGATAAATGCCATGTGATTAATGACTAGTTTGCATTGAGTAGATCACAATCCACCTCTCCTGTTTTTAAGAGTTAATTAACAGTAAAATGGCCGTCATCGGTTACTTTGAATGCTACCATGGGAATATATTTCAGTTCAAATCAGAAGTTGTATTAATATATATATATATATATATATATATATATATATATATATATATATATATATAAGGTACAAAGAAGTAAAACATAAATAAAAATTTTAAACTATTTTAAATCAAAAATATGGTGTGAAATTTTTTTAATATATTTGACCAAAATTTCTGGCCTTTTTAGTGTTAAAACCTATTTGGAAGAATGTGGAATGGACTACGGCGATTTTGCAATTTGCGACATAGTTTCGAAGCGCGCTTAGCACAATACCAAATTTAAACTTTAACCGAAGATTTTTTAAATTTTTTTTTACATTGTAAAAACAAAAGATTATTGCTACGTTGAACTTCGTTTTTTGAAATGCGAAATGAAGTTTAAATATGCACTATTTTTATTATCAGTACCGAACTATGTTTATAAAGAAATATAAAATAAACAAACAAATAGAAAACAGATTAAAATAATATTAAAAAAAGAGTTATAATAAATAACAATGTCTGATATTATTTAGGCTTCATATCTCTTTGAAATTTTATTACATAGTCTTTTATACTTTTCTAGTACATACAGCTATACCCAACCCTACGTTGTACAGTTTTTTTTTTAAATAAAGTTTTATTATTCATTTATCAAAGATTTCTTTAGATAATATAATACAGTTAATAATTCATATATTTATTGTATGGAACCCTCTGAGTGCGAGCAATACTTGCACTTGACTGTTTATTTATTTTGACATCAGAGCAATTGAAAATATTTTTGCTTGCATACAAATCCGTATATGACTGTTAATGAAAATTGATAATATGAGAAAAAGGGGTTGATACATAATTATTGAGCTTTCAGTCAAAAGATATTTTCTTTTTTATTACGAAGTAAATTAATTGAAAAAATGTATGTCACAAGAAGGAGCTGATGGGCGATAAACGCTCTTATCAACCCACCTCCTTTATATTTATAACCGCCTTAAAGTTAACTTTTCATATACACGTCATGGTGAGAGGAAAACTTTAATTATTCTATGCAGTCGAATTTTGTAAAAAGTACTAATATTTCAACAGTATTCCAATATATATCCTTGTCAAAAATCAGAAGAATTCCGAGATTTACTCACAGAAATTTCGCAATCACTGAAATCAGAATTTTCGGAATCACTTTTCTCAGTGTAGATAATAGAGAAACTTTACATTCGAATTTAGAAGTAAACGTCGGAAATTTTGTTGAACTCTATTGCCTGAAACAAAAAGACGACTTATGCACATAATATAATTCTGTAAACAGTCGTCTCCACGCAAAAATCAGCAAACGCAACACACTATTTCAAAAACTAACACGTGCGCCGCATAAAATTATAAAGCTAGATGACAGCAAAACATGTTTCTGGATGCCCAGTGCCATTTATGAGCAAAATTGTCTACTAGATTGAAATATACCCTATAAACAAAAATATTAAGATTCGCCATTCGTTATTGAATAAATGCCAATGCCAATTACAGTGGGTTGCCAAATTATTAGGGACAGTCATGAAGTATAGGTTTTTTGTACGATATTAGGATATAATTTGAAATTAAACACTGTTTTTATGTTTAAAAGGCTTTATTGTTATAGTTTAAGTGTTTACGCAATATTATATGAGAAAAATATATATAAATACAGTTACCAAAATATAATACAGTCAATTTACCAATGTTATGTAAAAAGCATTAGTATTTGGTGACATTTCATTTCACTTTGAGGAGTGCTTTGATGCGTCTCGGCATGATTGCTATGCAATTTCTGGCACTTTCTTTTATTTTAGAGTTGCGATTCCATACATTTATTAAATTTTCGATGAGTTGTACCATGGTTGTAATCATATCTTTGGCGATTTCCGCCTTAGTGATCTCCCTTAAGTTTTTTTATGCGGTTCATGTCTGTAGAATTGACAGGCGAAGGTAAAACTGGGATATTTGGGCTCCCAAAAACTTTGCAACACTTCTAGATTTATGGCAAGGTGATGAATTTGCATAAACATGAACTCTTCACCACCTGAGAACCATTCTTCAGTTTGCGATACCAGCCAAGTTTCCAGAACTTGCCTTTATTGGTCTTGTTTTATAGTTCCCTGGACAATATAGAAGCATCCAACCCCTTTAGCGCTTATAAAACAGCACACCATTGTTTTATCAGAGTGTTTAACACTCTCTATGATGCAGTTAGGGTGGTATTTTTAGCCTGGGGGTCACCTGACAATGTTGCTTTTATCGGCTAAAATCTCAAAAGTTCATTCATCTGAGAAACACACCTGAAAAACTTAAATATTTTCACAATTTATAAATAAATGATTTTAAATGATATAAATAATAATTATGTTAACAAATGACTTTACTCCAGTCTTCTGTCAGTGCTTACGAACCCATGTAAAGCGATTCTTCTTCATCGCTTCTGTCAACCGTATTTTTTTGATTGGACAATGTTCTGTCAACCCTACTTCCGCTAATCTGCGTTACACATTTCCCTTAGAAACTGGTATTCCATATTTTTGAAAGGTCTGAGTAAGGAGTCCCATACTTTTCTTTTGGTTTCCTAAACAGATATCCCGGATTTTCCTATCGGTATGTGGATTTGTTATGCGTTTTCTTCCACTTTTACCTTTTTGTTTAAGCAAAAGTGGCTAATTTTTGTTCAGATTTATTTTTATCCTGTTGACTACTGATTTGAAAATTCCAGTAAAGCCTGCTATCTTCCTTTGGGAATGAATCTTATGCAGGAAAAGGGTTTTTACCTCAGATTTTTTTTCCTAGGGGACAAATCAACCCCTTGACCCATGCTGAAATCAATAAAAATATAAAATAAAATAATATTGTAAGCAATTTTTCAAAAAACAAACATTTAATCAATAAAAGAAAGATAATACATATATTTCTTAACTTTTCCAAAAAAAACCCCAAAAGAATTTTGTTTAAATTAAAGAAAAGCATCTTCCACTATTTCATGTGTAACAGACTCCGCGTCTCTCCCGTTATTAAAATATTTATAGAAAACAAACAAATCTTTTAACATATTAAAAGTACTTAAAAGTATAATTATAGAGGTATTAACAATGGAAAAATACAATTCTACAACACTTAAACCACTTAGAGTCGCTTCCAAGCACACCCGAAGTATAAAACTTTCAAAAAATAAGACTGTCCTTAATAATTTGGCAACCCACTGTAGAATCAATTATCTAAGGTTTAAGTGCTGTACAATATAAGTTTTAAAATGTAATGTACATTTTGGGGAACATTTTTCTTAAATTTTCAATTTGTTCGTAATAAATACAAATAAGATGATATGTTGCTTATAAAATAATCACAAAATCGATTTTATTGCTATAAAATTCGGCACTTGTTTATGTCTTACATTAATCCAATTTTTTGTATTCTCTCTCTCTCTCTCTTTTTATCGATTCCATATAATTTTTTATAACAATGTTTTTTACTTACCCATCATACGTAGTATAGGGTAAGTCTTGCAATCGTTTTGAAAATCGAAAAAAAATTTTTGACGGATTTACACGTTTTAGATAATGGAGATTCTCAAAAACATATTTTTAGAAAAAAATTTTTGCCGTCCGTCTGTCTGTCTGTCTGTAAACGCTCTATCTCCCGAACAAATTGAGATAGAGACTTGAAATTTTGTATGTAGTTAGTATGTAAGAATGGGACGAACCCTATTTAATATCAGCAACCTCGATTATCCGGAACTATTTTTTTCGGACTCTCGAAAAATTCGTTCTGATGAAAGGTACATAAAAATTTTCGAATTTTTTTGTTCTAAGGAATGGACGTAAAAGACAATAAAATAACACACATTTTGCATATAAAACGAAGTCGATCGGATTATTAGTTGCCGAGATATTTGTAATCCTGTTTTCCACATTCTTCGATTTTTCATGACCCTGTATTTCATTCAAATTTCAATTCAAAGGTATATTTTAATTGG
Source organism: Maratus speculifer (assembly GCA_964019185.1). NCBI lineage: Eukaryota > Metazoa > Arthropoda > Arachnida > Araneae > Salticidae > Maratus > Maratus speculifer. Next base: position 247,610,083 of record OZ025294.1, read on the forward strand.
AAATGAGACGCTTAATCCGACGCAATTAATTATTAATTAATAGAATTATTATTTTTGGAGTTATAAGGATGTTTCTTTTACGCAGTTCGGTACTACTTGAGTAGTTTGGCGTTTTATATAATTTGTCGAAATTGGTACATCAGCAGTTCTTTAATATAGCATTACTATGTATATTAACAATATTTAAATTTTGTTTATGAACTACAATGCATTGTATAAATAGTTTTCATATGTTTTATTTTCATATACATATCCATGATGGGTAAGTATTACGGTGGCCCCCAACGACTAGTTTTATTTCGTCAAAAGAAAATATCTACTAAGTCGTTACAAATTCATAACTGATACCCTTTAAACGTTCTAACCGGGTTTTTGTGACGCGTAACTTTTAAAGCAAGGGCTGGTTTAATGCAAAACTTATATTAATGTTATTTTTTGCTGTGTATAAGATAAGTTAATATGTAAGATAATCATAAACTAATATCCATACGAATAATTTTCATAGGTATTATTTTACAAACCATTAAAGATAAAAGAAGAAATATACTGGACACTTAAAGGATTAAAAAACTCTCGATTTAACATAAAGTTTAAACAAGCGACTCTAAATTAAATTTTTTACCTTTGCTGGTAATTGACTTAAATTCTCGTGGAATGCAATTACCTACTCAGAAACATTAACTTTGCACCCAAAATTAACAAGTGCATGAAGAAAATCATTTTGCTGACAGTAAAAATGAACAACAAAGTCAAATGGTACGAACTGAACTGGGTCTAGCTCAATACACCATGCTTCACAAGTTTCCATGCTCCAAACATGTGTTTATTTCCTTCAAGGTGGATTAAGTACGCCATTTACTGGATGTAAATAGTCGCACATTGTTTTGCCGACACTAACGCGGATTAAAATGCTATTCTACGGTCATAGAAAATATTGCGTTGGAAGATTTTCTACCAATACTACAGTGAGACTTGCATTTTCTGTGCGGAACACAAAAATGTTTAATGTATGTGCCTGCCTTTCAGGCACGTCTTTTTGAAAATTTTATACGTTTATAAAATACATGAGTTTTTAGTTAAAAAAAGGAATAAAACCATGAGTTCATGTAATTTTTTAATGGAATGTGGATTACCTTTTCAAATTTGGGTAATATTTAGACAAATTTTAGTGATATTAGTGAAGAATTCGTTTATGTCAAACCTTCTGTAATGAAATTCGCTTTTTTTTTCAACAATTTAATCAGCAAACCATTTACTTGTGTTATGAAGCAAAAGAATTGTAATACCTCTTAAATTTTTAACATTTACCAAATTTTGTATACAAAGTAGGATTTATCTTTTATGTGTATTTTTCAATAAAAAATAGTTTTTTAATTAATATGTACAAACTTACAAGCTATATTTTGCTTCACAACATACCAAAGATGAGCAGAATCTTGTAACAAAATTAAATTTCAATATCTTAAAAACTTTTTTTTAAATGAAGTTTTTTGTAAATGTACACACTGAAAAACGCAGTTTTTTAGAAAATGCTAATTAAAATTTTTATGTAATACAAAAAAAAAAAAAAAAAAAAAAAAAAAAAAAAAAAAAACAATATATAATACAATTATAGTACAATTAGATACGGTTATAGTACAATTGATTTTATATTGAATTTTAAAAGGCGTCGTGCATCATGTGCAACTAATTTTTTTTTTTAAATCTCTGATAAAACTTTAGCATTTCTAAAATAATAATTTTAAAATATATACGTATACATACATTGAGATTGAAAGGTTTAAAGATTTAAATCGCCATTGATTCAGTCGACAGAATTGCTAAATTTTAATAAAGGTATAATTTTACGGGGGGGCAGGAGGGGTTACAGAACTGTATTTTGTACGAAATTTCTCTTATTTTAATTGTCAAATACTGTATTTCACTGTAAAATACAGATTTTCTCCCGTAAAAACAGCATTCTAAGCAGTGCTAATAATTTAGTTCGAAAGGAGTTGCATTTGACTACTTTCCAAATAACTTAGTTCTAACATTTTGTCAACAATTTTGAGCTAACGATTTGAGCTCAAAATTTAAATCTAAGCATTTGCAAGCATTTAATTAGATACAAAAAATAACGCTTAAAAATAGTTGTTGGTTACTCTAAAGTTTAAGGCGCCCTCTATCGGTATTTTTTGAAATTAATCTTTAAAATTTTTTTTCAAGGAAATATTGACATAAAGAATAGTTTTAGCGAAAACGGCAGACGAATCGACCAATTTTTCCGTTTTTTAAAATAATTTGAAATTTGAACCTCCCCACCCCCATTGAACACAGTTCAGTTTGCTCTACTTAACCACTCCCAACGATTCAGATTTTCATCTCAAAATTTAAGTTTATGTCTAAGCTTCTAAGAAAATTTTATGAGATGCGAAAAATAACGGTAAAATATAGTTGCACGTTACTCCAAAGTCTAAAGCGCCCTCTATCGGCATTTTTTTAAATTTATCTTTATAATTCATTTTCAATAAAATACCGACATAAAGAATAGTTTTAGTGAAAACCGCAAATCAATCGACCAATTTTTCCGTTTTTTATAATCATTTGAATTTAAAACCCTCTGAACACAGTTAAGTTTGTGCTACTTAACTGCTTCCAACTATTCAGATTTTGAGCTCAAAATTTAAGTTTAAGTCTAAGCTTACGAAACCTTTAATGAGATGCAAAAAATAACGGTAAAAAATAATTGTTCGTTACTCTAAAGTCTAAAGCGCCCTCTATCGTCATTTTTTGAAATTTATCTTTATAATTTATTTTCAAGACAATACTGACATAAAGAATAATTTTAGTGAAAACCGCAAACGAATCGACCAATTTTTCGGTTTTTCATAATCATTTGAATTTTTGGACCCTAAACTTTAATGGCGCCTATTTCCTTCGGAAGACTTTGGGACCCTTGGTTTCCTGTTTAAATATTGTTTGTCTTGATGTGTACTATCACCCATTAAAGTTTGGACCATGAATTTAGAAACACCCTGTATACTTTTAAACGTGTTAAAAAAAATAAAACCCAAAGTCATTTTCATAGCAACAAAATTGAATCGAAAATGCTCGTTTACACTTCATTTTGAGCTTGAAACAATTTTAGTTAATTTAAATTTTGAATTTCGTTTTAAATCGTAATTTATGATAATTAAATTCCAATATAAATATCTATATGACAAAATTATAATTAAAACAAACTAAAACTGCCAAAACTAGAGTTATTTAAACTAAATTTATTTAATCAAGTTCAACATGAAACATTTTCCTTAAAGTGTATATACTGTAGTGTATATATTGACATTAAAAAACGTATTTTTTGAATATTCCATCACCAATCGATGAAAAATCGCTAAATAACATAATTTTCATTATTTTTTTACGGACGCTGTATGAAGGTTCCGACGAAATTTTTCTTATAAACGTATATATCCTCATGAGAAGAACATTCAGTAATTTTTTCAGATTTTTCGGAGTATGCCTAAGTATGGAAACCTTCCTTGTAAGATGTGGAAATGCGAGTAAAGGAAGGGAATTGCAGTGTTTTATTAGCAAAGAACTGTTCAAGTGATTCTTAAATCGTTAAACTTAATTATTGCTTTTACCAAATGTCTATGTAAGTTAAATTATTGTTTTTGTTATTGCCTTGATTATTACATTTAACTATAAGGAATTTTTTCTAACTGAAAACCGTAATAAACGGGTAGATTTCTAAATTTTTTTTCAATTACTTATATTGAAATGTTTTTTAATAAGTGCAATGTCTTAATACTTACAGAAAAAAAAACTTACAACAATTGTTATCATAGGTATTAAAAAACTCATTTATGCAATTTTTTTTTAAATTATTTATTTATTTTTTATTTTTTAAAAATTTGTATCTGAATTGAAAAAAAAAAAAAAAAAGAAAAGAAACCTTTATAGGTTCGCTTCCGACTTTCCGATTATGGAAAATTATGTAATAAATAGAAATGGAATTATAAATTATAGTTTTGGATTTTTTCCTTTACTTGTGATATAAAGACCTTCTATTGTTCCAAATTTCAAAGTTCTAGATCAAGTGGAAATACCCTATATTTTTTATTAAAAAAAAAAAAAAACTAATATAAAAATTTATATCGATCAGGTATAATGATGATTTAGCAAAAAGCAACATATTTTCAGTATTTTTCCTTCTCATGTTCTATAGTATCTTCCTTTGTGCCGAATTTCAAGGTTCTAGTTTCGTTTTTATTAGGTCGTTCGTAATTATATAAATACGTAGCAGCTATAGTTGTCGTTCAGTCCGTCTATCCGTCCGCATAAACAACGCAAAAACTTCCTAACCGAATCTTTTGAAATTTAAAATGTATAATTGTTGCATAAATTTGTTGTGTCACTTCAAATTTTATGATAATTGGATGCACAGAACAATTACAAGCACAATCAAATGTATTCCTTTACATTACGGTCAATGGGAAAAATAGTTTCAAGTGCAGTTTAATGATATTACACTCTTTTGAACCTAATTAAATGTTATACATCTATCAAATATATACTAAAATATGCATTCTGTACGATCTGCGGTGCAAAGAATATTTTTATTATTAAATTAAAGGGCCAAACAAAAGTATTCCATTACGGAATGGTATAGGAGGAAACACTGTTTTATGGTGCGTTTTAGTTATATTAAACTATTTCGCGTTTTATGAAACTGATATACGTAGATGAGGTTTACGAAAGATTGCTTCCTGTGTAATAGATAATATTTAAAGGGACACACAAAAGATTTTGGACACTTATACAGTATCCAAAGTACTGTATGCTATTACAACAAGATCCAATTATTTTTAAAACTTCGTTATAGTAGGAACGCACCGCACCTTATTTTCTACGTTTAACATGCAATTTTAGACTTGTTTCGTAGATTTTCTCCTATTAAAATTTACCCCTTTCAGATCTTTACTACCTTAATGGCAATTTTGCGCCCTGACTACTTTCTTTTTTTTTTTTCTGAAATTAATATATTTTTTTCCCATATAATGTATTACTTACTATATAATGTATGTAAATTAAAATGTTCATAACGATGTATCATAATAATTTAAAACATTACTCTAAACACTTCTTTTCTGCATATAAAGCCTGACACAAAAACAAAAAAGGCAAGTAAGGTAAGGGAGAAATTTTTTTTACCACACATTTCAACAGCATTAGGTTTGTGAATGGATGCTCTTCAACATACAATGTAATTACCTTTTATTTGCTTCCTATTTTTTTTCCTGCTGCATTAGGTAAGAGTTTTATGCCGCAGGTCCAGTCAATTGAATGGGCTGAAACAATAGATGAACGTTTGGTGACCTTAGCTTCGTTCTTTTCCTTTTTCCAAACTAAGAATCGATCGTTGTGAAAACAGATGAAGGTGAAATCTCCCACGTGTTCCACACATAAAATATTTTGTATTTTACTCGTGATTTCGTTTGTTTATTTATTTTTCTTATGGCCATAGTATATTTGCTACATAAACTAACAAGAAGTATATTTTGTAATCTTGATCTTTTCAATATTTATCACGTGCATCGTAACGACTTTAAATTGTTCCCATTGTAATAAAATATATATACATGCATCATGTATGAAATATGAGATAAATTTCATTATTGTGTATAATATTAACCCCTATACCCTCTAGATTTTTTAAAGGAACACTGTATACCCTCTGTTCCTAAAGAAAGCTATAGTATACAGGGTGAGTCATAAATATCGAAACAATAGGCTATCTCCTTAAATATTGCCCCTAGACCCATACTTCCAGTTGGAAAGCTTCATAAAAAAAGGTGAATTTTTTTATAAGATAAGTTGCAACTCCATGGGGGGGGGGGGTCTATTTTAAAAATTACGAAAATTAAATTTTTATACGGCCACCAGAGGAAAAAACTTCCTATTAGAAAATTTTTCCTTATCCATTGCTGAATTTAGCCCCCCCCCCCCCCCAAAAAAAAAAAAAAAAAAAAAAAAAAAAATCATCTCGATGCCTTTAAAACTCGGAGAGTTATGGCAGTTTTAATAAATCGTGAGATTTCAAGGGGATAGACACAAATTGAAATGCGTGTAATTGAAGAAACAATGTTGCTGTAATGTGTCAAGAAAACATTTATTTTATTTATTTATTTATAGAGTAAGAATTTTGAAAGTTTTGTGATAGTTAACCATATAATTTTTAAGCATTATAACATCAGACTTCTTAATAAAATATTTTTTTTTTTTCAAAAAATTTAGAATAAATTAAAATTGTGTTTTCACTCAAAAAAAAACTCAAAATATTATTTGTCGCGTTGAATTTTTTTCTTTTGATTAAATGAAAATGTCTAATTTTCAATTTTAATTCAACATTTTAAATAATATATATATATATTTAAATAAAAGTATTTAAAATGGCAATATAAAATTTTTTTGTATACAAATCATATTTTTAAAAGTAAATTTTCTGAGGTGAAAACTTCAGAGGGATGTTAAAAAACTATTGAACTCGCTGGACTGTTACCATAACCGACGGTTCTTGACTTATGTCAGTTTAAAAATTAGAAATAATGAAATAAAAGCATTTGATACAGAAAAGTGCATTTAGTTTTCAACAAAGAGGGACTCCTAATGTTTAAATGCTTTTTAAAAGTTTCTAGGTGGTTAATTCCGTCCTGTATAGTTTCGATTTCAGATTTTGTTTAAGTTTTGCCATTCTCACCTTCTTTAATTACTGTTTAAATGCGTCAGTTGATTTAAACCTCATTTTTTTTATCACGTCGATTTCAATTTTTTTCATTGTTTTGGCCCTGTCAACTTCCTATTTTTCTTGTTAAAATTGCTATTGCACGATGCGTAAAAGGTGCCTCTAATTACGCGCAACACTAGGCGTTATAATTCTGGAGATACAGCTACTGAGGAAATCGCACAAAAGCTTGTACAGTAGGGCCACCTATTAAGCGATTCACACCAAAAACTAATCAATAGTAATTTATATCAATGACTAAGTAAATATAATTTTTTTTTTAATTCCGTGGATTAGTTCTTGAGATAGAGAGCTCATAAAATTTATGCCATATACAGAGATATAGTAGCAGTGACTCACAGACAGACATTTTGTAAAAACATGTTCTTCGGTATCTCTGAGCCCTAAAAATGTGAATCCATCGAAAACCGGAATTCAAAATTTTCATAAATCTAACACTTTCTTCTTGTAAAGATAAAAGAAAATAAAAATAGGTTTAAAATCATCGTAAATATTGATGCTGAATAGTAAAAAGTAGATTTTTGAAAATATTTCGGTGTAATTTATTAAAATGTATTTCCAATGATTCCGTTAATAGAAGTATCATTATCGCTATTACTATTTTTACTAAACTTATTGCGACTATTACGTTTTTAAGACACTTTTAATGAGAGTTTAATTAATATCACTTAATTCAATAACACTTTTAATAAGTCTTTAATAAGACGGTCCGGCCAATGGGTCGTGCCAGTTACGAGGCGGGCGTCAAGCTTGAGATATTGCAGATATCTAGCATATTTCAAAGAAGTTTAAAGCAAAAACCAATACGCTTTTGTTTTATATCTAAAAGTTAAAGTATTGTCTTTGATCGACATTTAATAATGCGTAAATGTATGGTCGATCCCTAAATTGTATTTCAAATGAACTGATATCGCTGCGCTCAGAGGTATGCTTAAGTGGTGTAAGTTACGAATTTTGGAAAATTTTGGATTTTAATATCTTTCGGGGATTTGTAGATATCGAGATGATTTTTTTTTTTTTTTTTTTTTTTTTGTTCAATTCAGGAATGGATAAGAATTTTTTTTCTAATTGGAAGTTTTATCCTCTGGGGGCCGTATAAAAATTTAATTTTCGTAATTTTTAAAATAGACCCCTCATGGGGTTGAAACTTATCTTATAAAAAAATTCACCTTTTTTTATGAAACTTTGCAATTGGAAGTATGAGTCTAGGGGCAATATTTAAGGAGATAGCCTATTGTTTCGATATTTATGACTCACCCTGTATACACAATAGGGTATACCCTCTGCTTGAGCGTATATCCTCTTCTTAGAGTGTATGTCTTCTGTTATATTTACAACTACACCCCTGATTAGTTAGATTGCATACCTGTTAAATTCGTCTTTCAATTTTATTTATTTTCTTTTTTTTGTGAAGTTTTAAATTGCTTTCTAATTCAGTAATACGGAAACAAAAAATGTCAATGTATTTATATCGATTTTAGCGCTAACTGGTTAATTTTCCGTTATGTTGCATGTAGATATAAAATTTTTCATATTTTTAAATTGGTCCGTGGACACAAAAATATTGAAATTTTCTGAAAAGATTTTAATGCATTAAAAATTCCTCTTTTTTTCTGCTTAAAATGAGTTTTAAATTATGTTTCTATCTTAATTGAAAAAGGAAATATTAATTTTTTCGTTTTGGTTTGTTTTCAAAATCTAGTTTTCAAGTAATGATTGACATGGAAATGACTTCTAATGAAAATATATTTTTCTTCATGATGGGTTTTTTTTCACCATTTCTCGTATTAAAATTATTATAAGTCAAGAACCATTAAAAATTAAAAATTCAACTTGGATCATGTCTTTTTCAGCTGTTTTTCTTTAATTTTAATCCCCCCCCCCCCAAAAAAAAATCTTAAAAATAGGAATTTTTTTTTAAGTTACATCTTTTTTTTTTAATTTTTTCTTTAAGTATTTTTAATTGTCATTTAAATTAATATTTTTTAAAATGCTGAATCAAAATTAAAACTTATAAATTTTGCTTATATTAAATTTAAAAAAAAGTGAAATTCTACTTTAATATCTAGAGTTATAACTATTTTAAACAATACCACATTTTTTTAATAAATTTTAAATTTCAAATTTAAAAAAAAAACATGAAAAGTTTTATTATGTGATTTTTGTTTACAAATAATATAATTAACCATCACAAAAAGTTTCAAAATTTTAATTCAAAAAATAAAAATTATTTTAAAATCTATCCCTGACTCCGTTAACATCTTGGATCCCCATCCGGGGATCTCTGTTCTTTTCCTTGTAAAAACTAAAATGTCCAGTTTTTTTTAACATTTTCACATTATTAATTAATAGCAAAATGTTTTTTGTATTGAAAGTAAAGGAATAAATGACAGCATCTAAGCTGAATTCCTCCTAAAATAAATGTTATTTTCATCAAAGCTTGCAAAATCCTAAAAATGCCCAAAAGACAGTGTGACCGAGAAAGTGTGAAAATTTCATAAGTATATAACTTAAATATTTTTCAATAAAAAAATTTGAGGCTTTGTAGATTACTTGTTTAAAGCTCTTAAATTAGTCATTGCGTTAATTTGGGTTAACAGTTATTAAATTGATGTTTTAAGGGTGTTCTTAAATCAAAAAGGGCAACAATTGTGACATATGCTTTAATTTATTTTTGTTCGAAAATGCATGAAAATAGAAGGTGTTGTTATTCAGAAACTGTCTAATTGCATTCAGTTTTCTGTTTTTTAAAAAACATAATAGATCTTTCATAACAAGTCTTCAAAGTTGATGTTTTTGAGCACATTTCCGGACGAAAGCATAAAAACGGTCGAAAAGCAGGATAAAAACGGGTGATTACGTGATCGAAATAGCTTAAAACTGTACAGGTAATTTAATTTTCATAAAATAGAAAACTAAGTTCGATTCAAAATCACTTCCATAGTCAGGCATTCCAATTTTATATCTTTTGTTAAAAAATAAATTTGTAAATGACATTTCAATGTCAAAATGTTTTGCGCTTGTTTAGCGGAGCAGCTGAGAACAAACATCCTTAAGAAGTTTTGTAGTTTTAGATACATATTTTGGAACCTGAATTACTTAGCGTTTAAATGATGAATTTCAGAAAAGATATTTTTTCTTTCATTTACGATGCCATTTTGTTTGTAAAAAACCCCCAATGAATAAGTATTTGCATTATTATTTTAGCTTCGGAACTGAAGAGATTAAAGCATAGCAATTAGTAAATTCATACACGGTTTTAAAATAAATCTCATTTGAAAGTACATTTTTATTCTATATTCGACGGCGTAAAAGTTGAATTGTGCCATGTTTAGAAGGGTAAAAAAAAATTGGAATAAAAGCTAACCATTATTGGTAATGTTATTGTGACCGTCAATATGACGTCAAAGTTAGCCATGGACTTTTTTTTTCTTTTTTCTTTTTGCTTTATAACAGTATGTAAAAAAAGACATTTCGGAAGAGTACTCGAATGTAATAACTCTTTAATAGTAAACAATTCACGAAAAAAATAATTTAAGATTTTGTATTTATTACATTTGATAATTTTATTAAAAATTGAAGTGATAAAATGAATTAAAACACGATTGAGACCAATTGTGTTTTGAAGGGTTAAATTTTGATGCAAATGATTTAACAAGATGATTGAAAAAAAATTATTAGAAATATTAATAGTTATAAATATTTATTATGTGAAATCGTAACTTTTGATGATAAAAGCGTGTTTTTTACTCATTAAAACTATTTTAATCAAGGTATTGATGCATTTTGAAGTGTAAACATAAACACATGCTCTTTTTTTACTTTTTTATGCAAAAATACTAGTATGCAAACACCTGAATCATGTTTTCTCAGACCTAATGATTGATTTATTGAAAATGAAAATGCATTCAATCATATTTTGACCTTTAATGCATGATTAAAGCCAGTTCTTCCAAGATGTTATCGACGAGCTTTGACTTATATTGGAAATGAGTCTTCGTTCATTAGATAAAAATAAAATTCGCTCTCTTTTACTTCTTCAATCTAAATTGTTTAAAACATCTCAGTGTTCTTCAATTACCGATCATTAACGGTTAATAAAGGCAGGATTTACAGAAGACCGAAATCCAGTCTGTTCAGAGTTTAAGCAAATCGTGCTTTGAATAAATTGAAGTAATAATAATAAAAGAAAAACAGACTTAATTTCATTTTAGGATGTTTTGATCCAGTTCCATTAAGTAATAACACCCTATATTCGCTTTCGAAACCAAGTATTTGTTTTATAAATGGATCGATTAAAAGTCTGTCTAGTGATTGATGTAAATCAATCTTTTTCGGTTACTTTTTTCCCTAGGCATTCTTTTACGTGCCTAGAATCAGTATACCAAATTCCGAATATTCATTAGAAAATTACGAAAGTCATTTTGTGTAAAGTTTCCCTTAATACTTTCCCATATAGATGAAAAGTGTTTATCGCTATCGATTTGTCTATCCGTTTGTTCGTTTTCTAATTCGCATAGATATACAGTGTGTCCCACACAAATAAAGCCACCATGGTTTTGTGTCTTAATCGGGCACAAAACAAAACCACGAGAACGAGACAAATATATTAAGAAAGACCATATAGAATGCTTATTTACAAGGAATAACTCCCTCCCTACCCTTACTTGATTAGAAAAAATAAATGTGTAAAAAAAGAGGGGGAGGAAGAGTGTTCCGTCGAAATAAAACCACTACTGTTAATAGCAATTATATCTGCCATTCTTACATATGACTTGGAATGTACGATGTGGCATACCATTTACCAATTGCTGGAAGGCATTAGCATCAATGTTATCTCAGATCTCAATGATGGCGGCCATCAATTCTTCCAAGGACTTGAACTTTGTGCCATTGGCATTTAAAGTTCTACTGAGGATATTCCATGCAATTTTTTCAGGATTGAGATGAAGGTACAGGGCAGGCCATTCCATAACATGTCCCCAATAATAATAATAATAATAATAAATTAGAAGGATTTTTCAAAGATTATGGGGGCGTTTTCCGGCTGGAAAATCCAACTTAGCCCATCATTTCTCTCTTCAGTTGGCAATAAATGGATTTCTAGCAGTTTTTAGTAATTGGCAGCGTAATTGGTCTGAGGGATGAGTCAGGTTAGGTTTGCCACTACAGCTGAAGCCTCCCAATACCATTAATAAGCCTCCATTGTGCTATCTTTTTAAGAAAATTTCCTCTCCTTTCCTCATGTCATACCAATAGAAAGCAAAACAGTCTGAGTCATCCAGGCTAATAATTTTCTTGTCTGGGAATATAACATGTCATTGGTCCTTCCAGATTTGATGATATTTGGTCCCATCGACTCTATTTTGCTGGTGGATAGCTTTCAACAAGGGCAAGCTCAACATGGGTAGATGGAGGCTTATTTAAAAATACCTGAAAACAAAAAGTAAAAAGTAAAAGAGGCCAATGTAGAGATCGATGTCAGCTAACCAATTAAAAAAAATCATTAAAAAATCATTAAAATGCATCTGAGAGATCTTACAAAAATTCCTCTGATTGGATTAACATTAGCGAAATAATATTTTCGGCTGACTCAAATAGCTTCTTAAGTAATTTGCTACACGTAGTTTGTTTATGTAATTGTTTTTTAAATAGCAAAATAGAAAAAGCATGTTTGTCATATTGAACCCTATCAAGGAATTCAAAATAGTATTTCTGGGTATTCTTCTCGTATACTCATCAAGACGAAAATTAAGGATTTTCCTCTTGAAATATTATTTACTATTAATTTGATATATTTTATGCCATATGAAATAAAAGGTATATTTTAATGACAAACTTCGATTGTTTCGCGACCCACAACAACACTCGCCGCGACCCATAAGTTGGGCACTGCTTACATAGAGGGTCGCACAAACGTTCTCTACAATACCTGTTTATTGGTTGGAAATTGTTGAGTGGAAATTTCAATTGTACTTTGCATTTAATTCAACAAACTTTTAGAAAACTATGTAGTATGCATATATATCTGTACATCCCAGACAGGGCAGCACAAAAAAATCTATGTTATAACGACTATTCAAAGTAATATCAGAAATCGTATTTTCAAATGCGTTTATGAATTTTCCAAATTATTCATTTAGACATCACGTTTCACCTTATTAAGCTGTGAAGTTTTACTAAATGAGTTGCAAAGTGTTTCACAATCTATGCCGTACGCTTGATTTTTCATTCTTGTTAAGTATTTCTGCTCTTAGTATAGTTTTTTTCTGCGCATAATGGGTAAAGAACAGTCGAAAGCAATCAATTACAGTAGACTCTCCCATAACCTAACTAATGTAGACTGCAGCAATCCAAAAAGAGAGAGAAGCATATTTTTTTTTTTTTTATAAAGAAAATAAACATAAATGTACCTATTCGACATATAAAGCATTTATTTTCATATTTTATTATATTTATACATTATTTTGGCAATTACAATTAGAAATACAGTGCAACCTCGGTTATCCGAGCTAATTGGGACTGCTAGTAACTCGGAAATCGAATTCCCGGTTAATAAAAATTGCATGTAAAAACTCACCGTGCTCGCGAATTTAACATCTCTTAAACTAAAAAACAACCGAACGTTTTTTAAATGATAAAAATAATCATAGAAAGTTATGTTTCAATGCTCAACAAATTTAATAAAGAATACTGCCCAGTTAAACTGATGGCATTGAGCTCACAGGCTACAAATACTAATTGTACATTAAAGCCTTATATTTTCAAGGGTTAATTCCGTTCGGAAAAAAATTAAGAAGGGGAAACAGCTCTCCCCTTTCCTCTTTTTTTATACTTAATCATTGAACCTCCTATACTATCAAAGACATGCTTTATCATATAAAAAATCTATATCCAAAATTCAGAGCAAATTAGATAATTCTTAATAAAAACCCATTTAGCATTTATATAATTTAAAAGAGTTATCCCCCCCTTTTATACTTAACCATTAAACTTCCAAAACTATTCAGAGATTTGAACGAAATCTGAAAATTCTGCTTGAAAAACCCATTTATATAAATTAAGGGGGGGGGGGCATTAGAACCCCTGTTCCCCCTATTTATACTTATTCAATGAACACCTAATAACAGTCACGGAATCGCCTCATCAGAATAATCCTAATCTAAATTTTGAACGAAAACTTAATTCTGCTTGAAAAACCCATTTATATAAATTAAGGGGGGGGGCATTAGAACCCCTGTTCCCCCTATTTATACTTATTCAATGAACACCTAATAACAGTCACGGAATCGCCTCATCAGAATGATCCTAATCTAAATTTTGAACGCAAACTTAATTCTGCATGAAAATCCCATTTATATCAACTAAGGGGAGGGACATGAGCCCCCCGTTCCCCTTCTTATACATATCGAATGAACTTCAAAAACTAATCAGGGAAGTGCCTTGTCAGGATATACCTACATACAAAATTTTAAGAGGATCGGATATTTTTATCATGAGTTATCGCGTTACGCACATACGAACGAACATACAGAACGGACGGGCACATAAGCTCTCAGGCTATGATAGCCTGTGAGCTAATAAAAAGGAAATCCTACAAACTGTCACGGCCCTAATGGTGTGTGGATGTAATGGTCCGATAACATATACCGGGGTGCAAAGTGATTAGAAAAAATCATGTAATTACCTAAATAAAAATATGATTATATTAACCCTCATATAAATCATATAAATTTATTGTATCATACTAAATACTCAACATTAACATAAAGAAACTATTCTAAAATAATTGTTTCAAGTATAATATAATACATTGCATTTTCACTCGATATGCACTGAGAGCGAAATGATAAGAACGAAACAGATTTTTCTAAATTATAGAAACATTATATATCATGTGTGGGCTTCTTTTGTGTTTAATAATTCCAATGAAGCATTGTTGCATAGAGTTTACATAGTTTTGAATTTGTTGAGGAGACAGAACACGTCATATTTCCCATATTTCAGGTTTTAATTCTGCTTTCAAGTGATACTGCACGATTTGACCATCTTTCATTAAATATTGTGCCTTACAATACCACAAAAGTTATTCATAAAATTTAGGTTTGGACCATTGGCTGCACAATCAAGTTTGATAGTCTTATTTATCTTCAAACCACTTTTTTGCGTCTCTTTCTGAGTGAATTTAGGCATCATCTTGTTGAAAATTTCGTAAAAGTTGGTAATTTTTTTCACTCAGGTTCAACAAATGGCATTTTAACACATGAATAAATGAATGTCGTTTTTGTTTATTCATCTAGAAAAGCAATTATAAGTTTACCTACCGAGGAAAAATTAGCCCAAATCATCAAGAAGCCTCCTCTGAATTGACACGTGGAAAATACTTGCTTTTCATTTTTAAGGCCATGCAAATTTAGATAAATACTATTTGGAATATCGAAATTAAACTTTTTGTCAGCACTGAAGATAATCTAAGACCAATTCGTTAGTTGTTTCAAGTGTTTCTCTGCAAATGGAAAATTGGCTTTTTAACTGAGAGATGTTAAACGCGAGCAAAGGTGTAGTTTTATATTTCTATGAACGTCCGACATTTTTATTGTTGTTCGTACGGTTGATATTGATACTAGCGTCTTTTCTGGCTCTCAAATTCCTTTACTGCCATTATTTTACTTTGAACAATGCGAATTGTCAAACTTCAGGATCGTTTTGAAAGAAACTTTCTCCTTACACTAGATTTTGTAGCAAGACAAATAGCTGGATTCTTAAAAAAATAATAAAAATGACAGTCTTTGAAACTTTAATTTCATGAAGAATTCTTTGAAATTACATGTTGTTAAAAGCTAGAATTTTCTCTTTTTCGAAGTTACAAGTCATTTTGATTCACCCTATAATCCAAATGTTTTGCGAACAAAATAAATGTGCTCAGAATGTCTTTTAACGCGTTTTTAAATGCTATACAAAAATATCCGACAATCACGTTCTGCGGTTTTAGAACTATCGATTGCGTTCTTATCATTTTGGTCCTGCGTAAATTTAGCAAAATACATATTTTAAAAAAATATTTGCAATTTTTGTAATCGATTACTTCAATAATTATTGAAATACTATGCATTTAATTTTAACACAGAGGTTTGCTCATTTGCTTAGCCAACCAAATTAATTTCTCTGTTTTTGTATCGTTCCTATCATTTTGCACATCGCTTATTCCACCTAGTACACTGGTGTCCAAAAGTTAAGCAAAATTGGTAATTAAGTAATTATTTTTAAGTAATGAAAGAAATATAAATCGAAATGTGGTGAAACTCCAGTTGTGTAAACAAAATAGTACGCGTCATATATTTTCATGAAGAGTTTTCCCCAAAATCAAACAGGGGACCGTGAACAAATTGAAAAAGAACGAAGATCTTTTGGATAACCATGTCAAAACTAATATAGCAAAAGTGTTCAAACTGCACATTATGGTTAATTGGCTTATTGTAATGTACTGTGTTTATTTTTATAAGGGTAGCATGTACATTCGTAGAGAAATTAAGGTTTTTATAAAAACAGGCCTAAATTTTTCCAAGTTTTTTGCTTATAATTTGCAGAGTTCTTATTATAAAGTAATGTTTTTTTCTGAAAATATGACAAACATCATTGTACACAATACCCTGTCATCAGAATTTAAAAATAATAAAAATTGTATGAAAAATAAGTATGTATAGTAAATAATTTTTCATTGCGCATGCGTCAACGATATCAAAATGTCATTTGCATATTGTGTTAGCTAAATGTATAGAGCAACTTCTGTAAAAGTTTCAAAAACACAGCTTGAAAATTCTGAAAATGTTCGCCTATAGAATCAACTCAAAATCCGTTATTCCTAAAGGAAGCAAAAAAATCAGGGGTTTTACCTAAATATAGTTGTACGTGCAATATTGTGTTGGCACTAAACAATGGAATATGGATACAGCCCCTCATCTTTTTGCTTCATTTAGGGAATAAAGGATTTTGATCTCATTCTATCAACGATAATTTTCAGAATTTTTAAGCTATGTTTTTGAGACTTTCACAAAAGTTGCTCTATACATTTAACTAACATAATATGCAAATGAAATTTTAATAGCGTTCACGCATGCGCAGTAAAAAATTATTTAGTAAACCTGCTCATTTGTCATACAATTTTTATTATTTTTTAATTCTGATGACAGGGTATTATGTACAATGATGTTTGTTATTTTTTCAAAAAAGAACATTATTTTATATTAAGAACTCTGCAAATTATAAGCAAAAAACTTAGTACTGTTTTTATAAAAACCTTAATTTCTCTACGAGTATACATGCTATCCTTGTAAAAATTAACACAGTACATTAAAATATGCCAATTAATCATAATGTGCAGTTTGAACGCTTTTGCTACATTAGTTTGACAGGGTTATCCAAAAGATCTTCGTTCTTTTTCAATTTGTTGACGGTCCCCTGTTCGATTTCGGGGAAAACTCTTCGCGAAAATATGTGACGCGTACTATTTTGTTTACACACCTGGAGTTTCAGCACATTCCGATTCATATTTCTTTCATTACTTAAAAATAATTACTTAATTACCAATTATGCTTAACTTTTGGACACAAGTGTAATTAATAGTGCAAATGGCAACTGGAAATAAAATCAGGCTTCGTTATGGGTTCGGTTAACAGAAACCTCGGTTAATCAAAGCTCGCTTAATCAAGGTTCTATTGTACGTATATATATATATATATATATATATATTAAATAATGCCAACCTTTGTCTTTTCTTTTTCTTTACTCGATTCGCTGGTGAACTGCTATCTCGCGCCAATGCTTGATTATAATTACAGGAGTTGATTCGTCGTGCTGTTCTGCGAATCGCAAGGCAACCTTTATATATATATACTAGCTGACCCGCCCAGCGTTGCCCGGGTCCGTATTAACAATATTAAACGAACTTGAAATTTGTATGATTTTATCATTAACTCATTACAGGCAGAAATGTATTGTCTGAAATACGTAGCCACTGACTGTGTGAAAAATCGGTTTTAAAAACAACTAATATTAAGCTCTAAAAATACTCAAAATGAGCAATGAAAAATGCGGGAGGGAATATGTATCCAACGATTTCATGATGTTCGTGTAAAAAAGTTGATATTTACCCGTAAAAATCACTGTTAAGTCACGTAACTAATTATTATTTTCACATACAAATCCCAAGTGAAATATTTTGAATTTCAAACTAATTATATCACTCTTAAATCCGACTATACCATGAATGAAATCGATACACGATGGTAGCTAAAAGGTTGGTATATAGTACTATAATTTCAGAGCTATTTAACAAAAGTAAGTGTTATTTTTAATCAAATCTTGCGTATAGGTTCACTCTGTGTATAAATTCCTAACCTAAAACTTTTATACAGTAACCAGAACCTGTCTGTAACCTAACAGCGACTTAACAGTACCCTACCGTAAATTAAATATAACAGAAATGTAACCTAGCCTAAATATATTCACTTTATTGTAACATATCCTTATTCTAACCATAACATAAATGCAATTTAACTTTAACCTAACTTTAACCTAAATAATAAGATAGAAAAAAACCATTTTAAAAAATTACTATTTCTTCGTAAAATATGCTTCAGCTGTAATTCGTTTCTTTCAATTCGTTTTATTAATACAAAATTCCTTCCTCGTGCTTTTGTTTGAGGCATTAAAATTTCAGCGATAAATGGTTCAATATTGCAAACCACGGAGTAAGACACTTCTTACTCCGTGTTGCAAACCTTTTTTTGGTTTACTTCGCCTCCACGTATCTTTTTCTCCATGGTGTACAGCAGCTGTGATTAAAAAAAAAATCCTCATTTAAACTGACAGTTTGCCAGTCTATGAATTTTAAAGGTCTGTCCCAGGTTTTTTAATTATTTCCTCGAAAATTTTATGCAACCAATCAACCATAAGAAAATGAAATGGAAAAAAAGCGAAAAAAGGCGATTTTTTATGAGAGTGAGCTTTGGAATTTAATTAATTACTCAGTTAATAAATAAAATTTTGAAATTCTGAGCTTCAGGTGCATCAGGAGAGACATTGGGCTACTCTCAAAAAAATTTTGAGCTTCGTACGTGCTGTAGATTTTGCTAGCCATCGCAGACACACAGACACACACACACACAGACACACACACACACAGACAGAGCGTTTTGTTCTTTTATTAGTATAGATATAAAAACTATTTGAAAATGTATGAAATTGAGTGTAAACTTTTAAAAGTTAAAAAAAAGCATGCACACTTCTAGTGTTCGAAATGTTTCTTCCGAAGAAATGCATTCAACAGGTAAAATCCATGTCAATGTTTATATCCATTTCTTTTTCTTTTGGGAAATTAAAAAATTTTTCATAGACCATTTGTTGAATCATTACTTACACAGTCAAAAACTTCTGTTTTTGTGATATTTTTACAACCGGAAACTTGCCTTGCCGCATTTGTTAAATTTAGATCTTATTGATTTTTCACAACTTCCATTGATTGCTAATAATGTATTCCAGCACTTTTTTAACCCTTTGCGGCGCAGGATAAATTCATTGCTTAACTGTTGAAATTAATGACTGACACCGGAATTTGAAAACAACTTTACCTGTAAAGAAGAAAACGCTATATTTCGAGCTTTCAAAAAACCTTATTTTTTTAGAGAAAATTTCGGTGCCAATGTGGCGTTTGAGAATTAAAATTAAGTGGTATATCTATGAAACCACAAAGGGTTAAAGCAGAGTTTTTGAACTGTTGTCCATGCTTTAGCAGATCCAAATTTTGCACGGCTAATGCATATATTTCAGATTAATAATAATAATAATAATAATAATAATAATAATAAACTAGCATCTAAATTAACATTTAAAATTGACTGAAGCATAAATTTAGAGTTTATGTCAGTCAGGATATGAGAGTATCTGCTATATCCAACACATCAGACGATTAGTAGCACAGATAAGGTAACCCAACAAAAGAAATCAGATTCTCTCAATCTAAATCTGGAAGTCCTAGCCGCGAGAAAGGGGAAGGGAGAAGATGGCGAATGAAGAGAAGTATCTTTTATCACACTTCTTTTATATAGAATTAGTCATTTTTCTTTTGTTAATAATAATTTATTAATGATTTTTATACTAAAATACAGACTTTTAATTACTTTTAGCGCAGAAAAAACATTGCCTCTCCGTGAAGCACGAAGTAAGATGCGTTTGCAAGTACATTTGAAAGAGTTAAAATTTATATTTTTTAAAACCGATTGTACACCGATTAGAAAAAGGTTTCAGCTTTAAGAGCATATATTTGGATTGTCGGTATCTTTTAAATTGTGCCTTGGAAGAACGTTGCTTTAAGGCAAAAAAACGTTTTTCGGAAAAACGATCCTTTCTTAATTTTTTAAACTGTAATTAAGATATTAAAAATTAATTGATGCATTTGGAATGTAACACTACGATGATCTTCTGAAATGAGGATCTTCTGAATGAATTCACCAATTAATGTTTTTTATCATAATCCTTATTAGTTTTAAAATAACGTTCTTTTGATTTTTCTTTATATTCATACTTCGAAATTTCAATATGGGTAAAGGAATTTTTTTCGTCATCTACTTCCTTCTTGTATTCGTGTGTGTGTGTGTGGGGGGGGGGGGGGGGGAGGGGGTGACTACGTATTTTTCTCTCGTATTTCTTCTAAATACTTCTAGCCTTCTGACATTTTTATTACTCCGCCGTTTCTTTTTTTTCTTTTTACATTCGGATTTTAGAATTCCAAATTAGAATTTAAAATCTCCTTGCTGTACTCATTTTCCTATCATCACGTCCGGTTAATTACTCCCTTTTAGTAATCACCTGTTGAAGAACGCTGGTAATTAATTGCTCTCGAAACTTTAGTTATGTTCTTTACCCATTATATAGAATAAACAAGAAAGAAAAATCATTCGCTAAGCATAGGTTATGAAACACTTTCCAACGCTAGTTAGTTAGGGAAATAAGGTAAATAAGATAACTAAGTAAACATTTAAGAAAGCAGATAAGCATTTGAAAATCTGAT
This sequence comes from Maratus speculifer, assembly GCA_964019185.1. Taxonomy (NCBI): domain Eukaryota; kingdom Metazoa; phylum Arthropoda; class Arachnida; order Araneae; family Salticidae; genus Maratus; species Maratus speculifer. The sequence continues at coordinate 247,630,938 of OZ025294.1, forward strand.
TTCAGCAATTACCTTCCATAGCCATATTTTCAATATGGCATTGAGGTGAGCTGGTTTTTGTGAAGCCATCTGGGGAAGGCTAGAGGTGGGGGGGGGGGGGAGGCAGATGTTCCCTTTTCACGCACATACATCAAATAATTTTAATAATATTTACGAGTCATTTTAGGTCAGATTCAAAACCTATTTCAAAAAATTGCACAAAATCTAAAATAATTATTTTTTTTTTAATTTTTCGAAAAATAAATAAAAATAAATCTTTTTTATAGTAGTCCATAAACCGAAAATTTTATATCCATCCCGTATTGCGCACTGCACCCCTCCCCCATTTTTCATACTGTAAAATAGTTTTTTCATAATACAGAACCATTTTATTCCAACAAAGTACAATTTTATCACGTTAATACTATTAATGTTCATAAATTGAGTTTCGACCCTCCAGATTCGCAAAATCTTACACTGTGCGGGGTGTATCGCTAGAAAAAAAAACTGTTTCATGAACTAAATACTTGACGTATATGAAGTACCACCTCACGACATATTGATACATCAAAACCATGTAAATGTTATTTCTTTTTCGAAAGGGGAAAAAAAAACCATGCGGATCTAGTTTTATTTCCTGAAAGTATAGAAGTGTAGCATATTTTAAAACCCACCTGATATGTAATTAGTCGTTATAAATGAAAATTCTCAATCTGTAGTGGTAATAAAGGAAAACAGTTCGCCTGAACTTTATTTTAAATATATTACTTTAATGAGTAAAAGGTCGTGTACTTCTTCGTCTTTAATTCGCCAATTTTTGCACGAATGAAGAACGCAACCCCTTGACTTCTTAGGTTAACGCAGTCATTGGTGATTTCAGATCGAGAGATAAAATAAAATAAAAAATGATTTTTTTTCACACTCTTCGAAATTGATCATCTGTTTCTGTTTCGTGAAATGCTTTTTTCCTGGTAGCCGAACATTAATTATGAGCCATTAATATTATAAACCATCATACATAATAGTAGTTGTTAATTCTAAAGTAATTCATGGCAGGAGGAGGCATCTTGTTATACATTTGAGCTTGCAAAGAAAAATGAAAACATTTGATTTATGCAAGTGAACTTTAAAACCCTCCTGAATTTTTTCTGCTTCTTGATTTGTTTTTAAAAGTATTCAACGGCTTCCCTGATTTGTTCGTACCTTGTACGGGCACCCATATTCCAGTCATGATTTATTATTCCCACAAATAAGTTTTTATTGTAAATTTTGCATTATTTAATCCGAGAAATTATTCGATTCAATTAGGGAAAAATTTCTGTTTTCAAAAACTGGTGATAAAAGATTAAAAATTCTGTAAAAGACATGAAAAAATAGGCCTTTTTAAATTTTTTTTTTCAAAAATATTGATTAATTAAATAGTTTAAAAAAAAAGTGAATATAAATTTATAAAATCTAAAATACAATCCCGGGGATATTCTGATGCACATAACTTTCAGCTATTTTTTCTTAAATTTATATGTTTATTTTATGTTTTTTTCGTTGACAAATTTTAGTTTAGCGTTAAAGCGATTGTGGTAGCTCTATCACTTGTTACTTTATATTAGTATAACAAACAAATATTCATTGCTGAGATAGAAAAAAATAATATTTGAAAACTATTTAAAAAGTTACTAAATTGAGCTAGAGTTATCAAACAGGTATATTTCATTCAAAAGTACCTTATTAATCATTTTAACTTAGAATTTTAAAATAACTTTATTGCAAATTTTCTCCGGACATCTGAGAAACTCTGACGAGCATCAGTGTGTCGTGGCATAGCTATGCCAAGCTGCAAAACCGCTGTATTACAGTAGAATGATATCCGTAAATATAAACAGGTTTTTTAAAAAAAATAATTCATTTTCATGGTAACAAAAAGAGAAGCATTAATTGTATGTCTAACTAGTCAGATGAGGCAATCTCAAAACTTTCTTCTAATCTCATACATGTTAATACGTCCTGAAAAATGGAGTATAGCAGTCAGCAGTGTCACCGGTTTGGTGGTTTACACTACAATCTAGTCAGCAATAACTGATATCAGCTTTAACTGAATCTGATGTTCAATAAAAATCCGTACATTAGTTTCTGAGATATTCAGGATCAATCGCCTGTCATTAGCCCGATTTGTATAATCAATTAGTGAAGGAGTTTCTTTGGCTGCAATTCAAGAGAAAGTGTCTGCTATGATATTATCTGAATTTTTTACAACACGCAAATTTGTTGTGAATTGCGATATATAATCTAGTTGTCTGTTCTGTTGTGGGGATGCTTTATGAAATTTCTGACTAAAAGCGAAAGTTAAGGGTTTGTGATTGTTATGTATGTAAAATGTTCTACCTTCAAGCATGTATTGGAAGTGTCGAATAGCCGAATAGGTATATCGTATGCACTATGACATTTTACTTTCCGGGATAAAAAAATCAGAGGTTGAAATTGATTATTTGTAACTTGATTGAGTGCAGCCCCGATAGCGAAATCTGAAGCATCATTACACAAAACCAAATCTGACGTTTCTGAAGAATGAGTAAGTAGAGCTGCATTTGACAATTGTTGTTTACAATCATCGAAAGCTTGTTTAGCTTCCACAGTCAACTCTATATGGTTGTTATCTTTTTTGTTTACTTTAAGGTACTCATTTAAGATGGCCTGTTTGTCCACAGTATATGGCAAGAATCGACGATAAAAATTGATTAAGCCTAAAAACATGCGTAAATCCCTTACAGTTTGCGGCTCCTTAAAACTTAATTCGGCTTGAATCTTTTCTGCCAAGGGTTTAGTCCCATCCTTTGAAACCAAGTGTCCTAAAAATGAGAGTTCAGAGACCTCGAAGACACATTTAGATGTATTTAGTTGTATCCGGTAGTCGCTGAGTCTCTGAAATAGTTGCTTTAAATGCTCTTCATGCTGCTGTTCGATAACAGAGAAAACAAAAATGTCATCCAAATATGCAAAGCAAACTGCCAAATCCCTTAAAACGTCATTGATAAATCGCTGAAAAGTTTGAGCAGCATTACAAGGACCAAAATTTAAAAAGGGAAAATCGAACAGGCCAAAAGGTGTTATTATTGCTGGTTTTGGGATATCATTTTCATTTACCAGAATCGCATGGTAAGCCCGAAAAATATCTAATTTTTAAAAAATGGCTTTGCCATAGAGAAGAGAGGAGAAATCTTGTAAGTGAGGAATGGGACAACGATCTGTGATTGTTTTTGCATTTAAATGCTTATAATCGCCAACAGGAGATATACCACATGTGGATTTTGTTACAACATGAAGGGACGAAGACCAGGGGCTCTTGGACGGTCGACAAATACACTTCTCAATCATAAATTCAAGCTCCTTTTTAACGGCATCGAGGGTTTTTGGATGTAATCTTCTTAGGGCGACTATGTTCTGGCAGCCCAGCTGTCTCAATATGGTGCACAGTGGAATGTTTGGCCTTCCCAAATTTGAGATCTGGGGTTAATATCTAGATAAGATCTTAACAAGGCGTGATAACGGGAATTTTCTATAATGATTTTAACTGCCCCTTGAATGAGGCGCCTATCTTTGTTATTCCATCGATAAGTTTTTTATTCCTAATATCAACAAGTAGATTAAAATGTCTCAAAAAGTGTGCTCCGATGATGGGTCCTGAGACCTCAGCAGCTGTAAAATTCCATTTAAAAACCTGGCATAAATCTAAATTCAATTGTAATAATTTAGTAGCGAAAGTTTTTATTTTGGATTGATTTGCGGCGTATAGTTCTAATGAGTCAGGGATGCGTTGGTAACGGTGTTGGTTATGCATAAAACATTACTACCGGTATCAATTAAATATTTAAGATTTGTAGCACTGTCTTACTCGCAAAGGTGATTATTATTTTTAGCTACCGAAACGTCGCTACCACCCACAGAACTTTTTTGAGTGGTAGTGCTTACTCGTTTCCCGACTGGATGAACGAGCAAAGTTGCCTACAGTGCCTAGTAAAACAACCAAACCGATTATGGTTGTAGCAATAATTTTGATTGTTTTCATAAGCCGGATTTCGGCTTCTATTCCCAGATTGGCTTCGGTGTGTGAATCTTCGACCCCTTGAATAAGATTGACTTTTTTCTTCGGAAAGTTTCTCGACAAGCAATGTCAACTTCTCAGTTTGTTTCAGGGGCGTGCCAGCAGTATCCAGCGCCTGTGTGCAGAACTTCATTTGGCGCCCTATACCCCCTCCCATCGCCTCTGAAAATAAAAGCTTATTCCCCCCCCCCCCCCAAAAAAAAATTCTATGAATATATATACAAGTTTAGTTGCCATTCTTTTGGAGTTTTTTACCAGGTCAAATAAAGTTTTTTGAACCAGAAAATTTATTTAATAAAATGTTTCTTGTTTCTTTACCTTTCATACTTTATTTCATTTATTAAATAAAATTTCCGGTTCCATAAATGCTTAAATTACTTGAAAAACAAAGAAAGATGGCAGCTATATAAGAAAATTCGTAACACAGTAAAACCTTTTAAAACTGAAGCACTCTATCAGAATCCAGCGTAACGGTAAAATTTCATTATCCCGGAAAAAAATTTCAATGTAATAACAATAGATTGCATCTAAAAGAAAGAAGTTTGTTTTTACTTAGTATGTATTGGCGATGGCTAAGAAAATCTACCGCATATAGAGATCTGAAACACATAGACATCATGCCTGAGTGCTTCCCGAAACTTTAAGCAGTCTTTCCCATTGATCAAAAACGTAACTTTCGATTTTTCTGCATTTTGAAAATGGCATACTCGGATCCTTGTAGAGTTACAAAAAAAAAATAATAATAATAATAATAATAAATAAATAAATAAGAAAGAAGTAAAAAAGAAAGAAAATTGCTTGACATTCCGATTTCATTTGTACTTCAAAAAAACCTTTTTATTTGGCCACAATTGAGTCAGTTTTCAAATTTTCCATTTCTCTGAAATTTCAAACATAAAAAACAATAACAAACAAACAAAAAAACATCTATTGATACATTTTCGGTATTTTTCGGATTCTAATGATACATCTGGTGTTAAAAAATATTAATATTTTCTGTTAAAAAATTTTTTGAAGTCATTTCAAGGATTCGCTAAACATGTTTTTCTTTCGGTGAAAACTTTCTCAAGATATCATTTGCCAACTAAGAAATATGTGATTTAAATATCATTTCGCGTTAAAAAAAAAAGGGGGAAGGGGTTGTGCGCATTTTCATTATTTGTTTTATCAAGAATTTTTTGTCAGAATTGAAAGTTTCATATTTAAAGTTAGAAATTAAATGCAAATTGACGGTTAGCTTGAAAAATCATACCGGAACGTGAATAGCACCCCCGGTGTACGCTACCAAAGGAAGTGGAAAATCTAGAGTTTCGATTAGATGGATTTTTATTTAAAAATGAAAAATCATGCAAATTCAATTTAAATCTGTATTTTTTCATTCATATTACAACCATCATTGTAACTCATAATTTTTTATTCATTGTCTTATTCATGATTTTTTTTTTTTTTCATAATCGTTATCAATGTCTATAAATTCATTGGATTTTTTAAACTTTTACTAGTATTTCCGAATAGTAATTTTCTTCATATTTATGACAAATTCTGAAGTAAGGCGGCAATTGCTATTTAAAGATAAAATTCAGGTGGATAGCCTCTGTGGTAATAAAACTGTATATTGGGTTCTGCGGTTTTTCAAAGTAGCGCGCGATTTCGCCTAATTATTTTGTTATTGCTGGTTAGGAGCTATTTTGAACGGATCGGAAAGTTAATTAAGTCTGTCTTTTTGCTTACATTCATAATTTTCGCTCGAGTTGTCGCATTATTTTAGTTTCAGCGCTGTGTTAAGAATGGGGAATCAGAAAGACAATTTTCACCATATTATTCTCCGTTACTCCAAAAATGATAAAAATGCTAATCAAACTGCTCATAAAATTTGAACGGTATAATGGACTGTATGCTGTTTCATCTGAGACAGTTCGAAGATAGTTTGAGAAATTTAAGTGCAGAAATATTAGCTTCAAAGAAGTTGCCACTTTAGACGAACATCATTTGTAAAGGAGAACTGATTAAAAGATGCAATCGTTGAAATTCCACGTTGCACAGTTCAAGAACTATCACATCGATTAAGCATTTCTAAAAGTATAGTGTGTGATCATTTGATAGCTTTTTTAAGAGGTCCTCCTTTACAGATGTTGACGGTCGTCCACAGCGAGTATCATCTTCGAGATTAAAATTTCCGTGCTTAATCTTCTCAAATTACTTTCAAACATCATCATTTGAAATGTCACTTTGTCCGTGTACGTATACAAACAAATTTTACAAGCAGTCTGACTAACATTTTTATTTCCCTTGAAATTACAGAGAATAATGTAACGAAAAAGAAATTTTTGGGGTCTCCATTTTTACCACTGAACTGAAACAAAAAATTCTGACACAATACAAAAGAGAATTATGTAGAAGAAACAGAAAAGACCAAATGCACATATCTGTGTCGTTCAAAATCACTCCTTATTAGTAATAGCAAAATATAAGAAGACGAAACTATGCTTCGTTTTGTAAAACCGCAGAAATTCTCGGATGATCCAATATTAAGCTTTCTGACTACAGGGTCATTCCATGTCAATTCAACCAGACCTTGTAACCCGACCCACAGGGATTTTGATGAAACTTTGTGTACACACTAATTCTATCATGAAATGATTCCATCAGAAATTTTTCCTTCCTAGAGCTCATACTTTGTGAGATAAGGGGGGGTCCAATTCTTGGGGGTTTCTCAAATCGCACATTTCTGAGTCTGTATTTTGAGATTGCAGTTCCATCTTCAAAAAATTGTTTCTCTGGATCTAAAACGTGAATCATCTTAAAAATATCACTGTAAGAATATAAAAAGATGCAGATTTTAATAAAAAAATATTTAAAAAATTTACTTGTAATATTTAGGATAAAAAAAGTCAGCCAAAGTTGAGAGTTATGGTTATTTTTCCAAACTTTTGTGACTTCACCAAAAAGGCTGTACACAAAAAGGCAAATTAAATTTCCAATTTCTTTTTGTTTTAAATAAAAGTTTATACTTTGGGCTTTCTATCTATGAAATAAAAATGATGTGTTTCGCATGGCTTATGCAAAAATTTTGGGTACTTTCCAATTAGCCGGATGCATGATTTATTTTTACATATTACATATGCAAGCAAAAAGGCAAATGAAATTTTCAATTTCTTTTTGTTTTAAATAAAAGTTTACACTTTGGACTTTCTATTTGTGAAATAAAAATGATGTCTTTCGCATGGCTTATGCAAAAATTTTGGGTAATTTCCACTTAGCCGGATGCGTGTTTTATTTTTCCATATGTACATATGTATAGATCTATATAAATGCAGATGTATTATACATGTATATATGTATGTATTGTATATATACAGTATACTGATATACATATGTATAACACTGGTGCCCGTCTAACAGAAAAGTACCAAATTTTGCCTTGTTTTGAGAATCTCCACCAATTAAGAGGGAAAAAAATCTGACTAAGTTTAGCTGTGGTACTTAAATAATTACTTTAATTTCAATGAGTTATTGAATTTAATGTCATTTGATGCATATTTTTTAAATTTGCAAAGTAAAATTTAGGCTTTATTTTTTTTGATTAAAAAAAATCTGACTGTAATATGTTTCCCCATTAAATTTAGTGAATGATCCATGTATTTCATTTAGTTATTTAATAATGGGCATTTTTTGCCAAGCTAAAGAATCTCATATTTTCAATAATTAAATGCAAAACAGATTAGAGGTCTGCACGGGCCCGGGCCTGGCCCGTGGGCCGGGCCGGCGGAATCACTTCGAATTTTCTAACGGGCCGGCAGAATCAGAATAGTTTTCTCAACGGGCCGGGCCGGACCGACAAATAAAACAAACGGGTCGGGCCGGGCCGGCATAAAAATTGAACAGGCCATACGGGCCGGGCCGGGCCGGGCCGGGCCGATAAAAAAAATTTCAGCATTTTCTGAATTTTCTGAAGATTTCAGCAGAAACGATAAAATATGATCTATTTTCAACGCAAATGGTTTTAACGAGAATAAATATAAATGGGCGTCACGAGCCATACTAATTTGACAGCATCAATATAAAAATGTAACTTGTACAGTGTGAGATCGGCATCGGACAGTTAAATTGTGTGTAACCCGTTTTGATATATTTTTAGTTGACTCATACCGGGCCGAGATCAAGCTTGCATCATTTTTCTACATATAGACTTGCCGGACCGGAACAAGACTTGATTGTTCTCAAGATCTGTAGGGAAGACAACATGATTTGTAAAATTATTAACAGCGATAAAGAACTTATGTTAGATTAATCTTTGGATACATATTTCTTGATGGTTTTTAAATTAATTTCTCAATAACGCGAAAGTTTGATGGTTTTTAAATTAATTTCTCAATAACGCGAAAGTTTGACACATTTTCAGATTAATTTTTAATTGTAAAACCATAAAAGTGATAAGCCTGACTATTGAAGGCATTTGGAATCGAATAGCATTTTTCATTTTTGATGAATAAAATACTTGCATAAATTTGTTCAGATACAATAATTTCCCAAATGGTTGCAGGTTTTTCTCCCTTCCCATGCTATCGCTTCCGGAAATTCTATTGAAAATGCTGACTATAACAATAATTTATTTCCTTTCAGTATTCTTAAATTGCTTGTATCAAAAAACGGTTAATGTTACTTGATTATATAGTTTCTGAATAAAGATACCTGCAGTGCGTTTCTGAGAAAAAAATTAATTTAGAAATGTATCAGAAAGGCGTATATTTGAGTTAACGAATGAATTTGGATTTAAAATCTTTAATAAAATGATATAGAAATATTTTTATAAATCTTCTTTTATTAAACAGCTTCAAAAGTTACGATGTTTTTAACTTTCTTTCTTTTTTCTTTTATTCTAAGCCATATTAATTTTTTGATGAATCTTTATTTGATTGTTGAAAGCCTAAGAATCTTAGTAATCACTAATGTTGCTAATGTGTATTTCCTGTAAAATATACTGTAAAATCATTCCATAGATATGTATGCAGTATTCTTTAAAAAAATCTTAATTATATGAAAAAAATCTGAATTTTTTAGAAATCGTAGAAATGGTAACGGGCCAAAACGGGCCGGGCCGGGCCCGGGCCGAACTTTTAAGTTTTACAACGGGCCGGGCCGGGCCGAAAATTTTTTCCTACGGGCCGGGCTTGGAAATTCCGGCCCGTGCAGATCTCTAAAACAGATTTCTTTTTCTTTCTTTCTTTTTTCTTTTTCTTTTTTTTTTTGTACAGTATAAAATAGATAATTTTTTCTCCTCACATTTCCATTCTTTCTTTCGAATGCTTATATATTATTTGTGTTTAAAAAATGTTCAAAACCTTGTATTTCCTGAAGTACTTCCTTGTACTTCCTTGTATTCTCCTTGGTTAATTTTTACCAGTTTAAATATTTATATTGGCAAGTTTAAATACACAAATGTTTATCAGAACTTAAATTTGTTTGTATAGTCTAAAAGATTTAATTGCACCTGCCTTGTATAAACACCTTCTGATAAAGGCAGGATAATGTTCGTTGGTATGAAAGCAGATGTTTATAAATCAATTTAATAAAATTATTGTCATTCTGTTGTTTCTTATCAGAAGAATGATCTAACTTTTACTGTGCTACTAAAAATATAATCTGATTGTTACATATTTTATAGTTTATGATATGTATAAATATTATTTTGCTTTATTGTTTTAATATGGAGCCTGATATTAAAACTTCTACTAGTCTTCAGGCTTGCAGTATTGTAATATTAACTGGTTTAGAATGTCACAAAACTAGCTATAGAAATAACAGAGAAATTGACTACATTGATAATCTCTGTGATTCAGAAAAAGAACTTTTATTAGTTAGGACTATTGCATTTATAAAACAAAAATTAAGTGAAAATCGTTTGATTAATATATGTGAGCATCACAGAATTTCGCTCTTAATGAAATACGAATTATATAAATGTGGAGATCCGCTTAAGCGGCATAAAAAGCAAGTGAAAAAAGCAATTAGGGCAATTAATAGAGATTTATATACGGCCGAAAAAGTAAACCAAAGTTGAAAGTTATGATTATTTTTCCGAAATTTTGTGACTTTATGAAAAAGTCTGTACACAAAAAGGCAAATGAAATTTCCAATTTGTTTTTGTATCAAATAACATTAAATTCAGTAACTCATAGAAACTCCAGTAATTATTTAAGTACCACAGCTAAATTTGTTCCCCTTAATTAGTGCAGATTTTCAAAACAAGGTAAAATTTGGTACTTTTCGGTTAGACGGGCACCAGTGTTATACATATACAGTCGAACCTCTATATAACGAAACTCCATACATCGAATTCCTCCATATAACGAATTTTTAGTAAGAACGGTCCCCTTTTCGCATGATTACATTAAAAACAGACTCTATATAGCGAAATATCTATCTCCATATAACGAATTTTTTCATAAATTGATCTTAATTTATTCAGTTTTAAAAAAGCCTCGAAATCATATGGAATCAATTTTCCATCACTTATTTTTGATTTATCGTTCAGTGGAGAGGTTTTTTTTTTTTATAAATATTACTTCTTTCCTTATTTTTTAAATCTAACAAGTTCATCCCACCTCCCACACACCTTTCAACATCCTTCTCAAAACACAGTCAATTGAATTGTTACACATATAAGAGAGGAATCAATGAGAGCACATAAGAGAGACCTTCAAATGGAGGAAAATATCAACTACAATTTTTCATTCCTTGCTAAAATTTGAGAATTTTTTTGAGAGCGTAACAATTGTAATTTTAATATCAAAACAACAAAAAAATTACAGATTTCTTCCTCTGAAATTTATGTAAGTCTTCCTCATTTGATTTTCATTAAGCTTTCAAATAAATGTCTTTTCTCTTTTTTGAAACTGCTTAAATAAGTAAGAAATAAAATGTTAGGTTAATATATACTTTTAAACATTTCAAATTCTTAATTAAAAAGATCAAAAATAATATTTGTTCAAAATTTACACATTAAATACTATTTTTAACATCATACTCTATACATCAAATTTCTCTCAATAACGAATTTTTTACTGGAACGATGGATTTCGTTATATAGAGGCTCGACTGTATATATCAATATACTGTATATATACATACATATGTACATGTATAATACTATATTTATATAGATCTATACATATGTACTTATGTAAAAATAAAACATGCATCCGGCTAAGTGGAAAGTACCCAAAATTTTTGTATAAGCCATATGAAAGACATCATTTTTATTTCATAGATAGAAAGCCCAAAGTGTAAACTTTTATTTAAAACAAAAAGAAATAGGAAATTTCATGTGCTTTTTTGTGTGCATATGTAATATATAAAAATAAAGCACTTATCCGGCTAATTGGAAAGTACCCAAAATTTTTGCATAAGCCATGCGAAACACATCATTTTTATTTCATAGATAGAAAGCCCAAAGTGTAAACTTTTATTTAAAACAAAAAGAAATTGGAAATTTAATTTGCCTTTTTGTGTACAGCCTTTTTCGTGAAGTCACAAAAATTTGGAAAAATAACCATAACTCTCAACTTTGGCTGACTTTTTTTATCCTAAATATTACAAGTAAATTTTTTTAATATTTTTTATTAAAATCTGCATCTTTATATCTTCTTACAGTGATATATTTAGGATGATTCATGTTTTAGATCCAGAGAAACAATTTTTTGAAGATGGAACTGCAATCTCAGAATACAGACTAAGAAATGTGAGATTTGAGAAACCCCCAAGAATTGGACCCCCCATATCTCACAAACCATGAGGTCTAGGAAGGAAAAATTTCTGATGGAATCATTTCATGATAGAATTAGTGTGTATACAAAGTTTCATCTAAATCCCTGTCGCTCGGGTTACAAATGGGGGAAAATTGGTTGAATTGACATGGAATGACCCTACAGCGAGATAATAGAGTTGCATATTTTTAGCTATGTACATTATGGCGCCTTTCATTATATGCAACTATATGAGGTGCGCCTCTGTTTATAAAGGTTGAACAGGTTTTGTTTAAATGACTTATCAGAGGACTTATAAGTAGAATAAAATTAAATAAATTTTTATTCAAAGAATTGAATATTTATAAATAAGTTTGTATAAGGTAAATCTACTAAAGATAATTCAGATGTCAAGAAAATGTAATATATTTTAGTACACTTAAATTAAGGATTTTTTAAAAGTATTTTCTCCCCTCAACTGAAATCTTTTGGCGCCTTTACTTCTTCGGCGCCTGTGTGTGCCGCACACTTTGCACACTGGGTCGGCACGCCCCTGGTTTGTTTTTGCATGTCTAAAATAGATGGCTGGCCTATTGCCGCAACTGGTTCTGATTTTGCAACAGAATATACCTGTGTGCTATCGGCTGTAATTTCGTATATCTTGTCGGCTAAAACCCCAAGTTCAGGTAAATTTTCGTTCGATGACAATAAGATGGTTTGAATATTTGGTGGTAATCTCTGTAATCATAATCTCTGCAAAAAGTTATCGTTGAGTTGGCCTGCAGCCAGGTCGCACATTTGGCGGATTAATGTAGACGGTTTACTGTCCCCCCAATTGCAAATTATTCAGGAGTTTTTTTAAGTGCTTTCCATCAGAGTCTGCGAACTTTGCAATAAGCGAGTTCTTTAATGTGTCATATTTATCCTGCTACGGAGGACTGTATATAAAATCACTAACATAATTTAAATTTTCAGAGTCACTTAACGAAATGAGACTAGCATATTTGGTGTCATCGTTTGAAAAATTCCAGATAAATGAAACGTGGCTTCTACTTGTGAAAACTATAACTGAATATTTTGTTTTCAAAACGGCTGCACCCAATGTGCAATTCTATTAATTTCATTGCCTTGCATATCCTGTTATTTATAAATGTTTAAATTATATTCACTTATAATATGAATATGTTTTATATACAGTAACCTTAATAATAATATAAATTAAGCATGATAAAGTTAAAAAAAATCTCTCTTGAATATACAGAAAATAGAACTGACTTGACCTGTATTTCTCTCAGATGCTTGGTTGATGTACGCCATTTAAATGATTCATTAAATTTCATCAATGCGATAAAGTATTTTCCATAGGAAAACAAAAACTTCGCAAATCAGTTTTTTAATTTCCGGTTTACTACTGAAGTATTAGTTAACACATAAACATACTCATTATTTTATTAATACTGTTATTATAATAAAATAATATATCTTCAGAGATTTAACAATTAATGTGGTTTACACTGAGATAAAAAGTTAGCACAACTTAGATAAACATCTTGTTCGAAGAAATCTCGTCAGGAACGAGTGGAGTGGAGAGGTTCCGGAGTAACGGCGATCATGTTAATAGATTATCAGAGATTGTATTTTTTGTAAAAGTTAGTTACACTTAAGGCACTACATCATAATCAAGTATTTAAATAATAAACGAACTCGAAACAATTCCTGATTCAGTCAGCCAAACAATATGACATTGGCTTTCGATTAAACCAACAATGTGACACAGACTTTCAATAAACCAACAATGTGATTGATTTTCGAGTAGGACACATCTTAAGCATCTTTTTAAATTTCAAACTCCATCTTAAATTTTGCCTTATGCATACAACTTTTATGAAATCACTAGTTTATGATTCACAAAGTCACTTTCATTCATAAAATCATAAAATTCACAAGTATTTTTTTTAATCCGATTCCAAAACACAGAATAGCGTTTCTCATTTTACTGTAAAGGAAAGAGATTTTTCAGAAAATAGCATCAAACCTGCTGATTTTAATAGAATTTCGGGATATGATAATGCCAAAATTGTAGCCATTTGATAACAGTCTGTTATGATTCAAGATTATAGAATTTGAAAAAGTTAAAAATCCTATTGAGCCTAAACAATTAGATTACAAATGCCTTAATATTTGAATAAACTAACAAAATAAATCAGATTTTGTTGCACATTTTTTTCTTTTCTTTTCTTTTCCTTTCTTTCTTTTCCTTTTTTTTAAAAAAAAATTGAATAATGGTTTATGCCATTGTATAATAATTGCTGTTTTAAGCAAAATGTTTTTCCAATTATGCAGCAAAATCCACTAACACGGAATTTTAAAAAGGTCTAAAAAAAAAAAAAAAAATCGTTTTTTTTTTTTTTTTTTTTTTTTTTTCTTTCTTTAAGAGCAGGTTTTAATGTGCATATTATTTGAAAATGCATCATATCAATCAATAAACGGGTTATAGGGGCACAAAAGTCGCTGCGTCATAGGTTGTTTCTGGTCGTCCTGGTTATTCCATAGATCCTAATTTAGTCTTTAATTTTCTTAACAACAACCCACTGGCTACACAGGAATCCTTTACTCCCTAAAAAATTCTTCACCGCGTTTAAGTTAACCAATAACCATCTCCAGTTCGTGCCGTTTCATAGCTTAGCTAATTAATTTATTCAAAATCCAGTTTACAAAGCGCATCAAATTTAATTAACAAAAACCAGGTCTTTTTTACAACTTCATTTTTTTAGCACTACCACCCTCCGGAAAAATGAAAAAGAAAAACTAAACAAAAATGAGAAAGGAGCTGGTTGTCGAAGCAGCAGATCAGAAAGCATGACGAAAAACAGGTTAAAATGATCAACACTCGGCGGAGAAACCGAAAAACAAAAAGCAAGCACTGTTGGTGGTATGCAGATGCACGCTTCTTTCATCGGCAAACTTGACGGAGTATCGTAATATATTTTTATATTTTTGTTCTTTATTATTGAAACAAAAATGATGAGATGCTATATGTTAGTTTCGTTTTGTAGTGAGTGGAGCACTATTAACTGTATTGTCGCTTTGTTTCGATGGGTTTCGTTCATCTGTCGAAATTCCAATTGTCGCTGTCTTCTATCTGTCGGTCCGTCACAGATTCCGTACACAAAATCTGTATAAGTGAGAGATTTCAAATTTTGTGTACTAAAACTCCTTGAAATGAATTCTCCCCCCCCCCCCAAACAAAAAATAAAAATAAAATACAAAAACAAGATAAAGAATAATCAAGCCAATTGAATTAAAATGCAAGATGGCAATATTTAATTGACATAAAAAACATAGTCAATGACCGTTTATCAAAAATAAAGAAATACAACATAATATGCGCATATGCAGCAGATATTCTTATGTCAAATATGTATTTGTGCAAAATATAAAAAAAGTAAAAAAATAAATAAAAAGCAAAGAAAAATTTAATGTATATAGAGTACAATGTATGTTGCTGATACATGCAATATTTTAAGGAATGGCGACTTCAAATTTGTTGCCTGAACAAAAAAGTTACCACAACTGTGGCAAAGATAAGTCTAAAATCACTTTAGTTTGAGAAAATCTAAATTTCAGTCTGAGAAAGTTTTTCATATGACATGTGTTTATCGAATATGTTTCTGACACACATTTTAGCAATCATTTGTTAATGACAAATTGCATGTCAAATGAAAAAACTGACATAAAATTATGATTAGTTTGTTGGGTTGAAGAAAAGATGTTTTTATAGAAACTTAAACTCCAACATAGTGCAACACTTTTAACAGAAAAATTATCATTAATTGATTTTCGGAGGTCAATAAAATTTTATTTTTATTGTAATAAAGTAACACATAGCAGTAAAATTCGAGCATTCTTGAAAATAATAACAATAGTATTATTATTATTAATAAAAACAATAATAATAATAGTACCAAATTTATTTAAGTCAGTTACGTGTTGTGATAGTTTTAGGATCTATACATGTAACATTATGCTAACAATATACAAGGCAATAATTAGGATGATCGTAGCGAATCCTCTACTAGGCTACACAAATTATATTTTGCAGTACACTTTTACAAAAAAAAAAAAAAAAAAAACTATTGAATGCTTTGATTTGAAATTAAACATAAAAAAAAAAAAAATGATCTGTAGATTTGCACAATAATATTATTTTTTTTACAGAATAACCTTAAAAAAATTATTATTTTAATTAATTTCTTTTACATGTTTTTCCATAAGAACGCTTTTTTGCAATTAAAAATGAAACACGTATATTTTTGAAGATAAAGGAATCATGGAGTTAGTAATTATAGATAGAATAGTGATCAATACAATAAATAAAATATATTTTCATTATTCGGCCAAAATATCTCAAAAGCTGTTTTTTAAATTTAATTAAGGAATGAAGATTTTTGGAATTCATAGAAATAAAATATTATCTGTAGATTCTGACAATATTATTTTCTTATCGAATGATTTAAAATATATGTATATATATTATTTTCTTGAATATATTTTTTTATTATAAGGATTCGATTTTTAAAAGATAATGAAACCTGCGTATCTCTTGCAGTGAATAAAAATCATTGAGTCAGTAAAAACGAATACAGTCATGAATGATTAAGTAACTGAAATATTAAATTAAAATTTTAAATTAAAATTAAATTTTAAATTAAAATTTTAAATTAAAATGTTAAATTAAAATTTCTCTCTCTCTCTTTTTTTAATATTCAAATTAGGAAAGGAACATATATATCTGCATTTTGCGAAGGCGAAATACTTTTAATATAGCAAATAACTGCAGAATTTATACTTCAAACTGTAAAAGAACATTAAACTTTCTTATATTAAAGATGTATGTTAATTCAGAGGAAAATATACATTTTTAATTGAATACTTTATTAAGATTGGTTGGAAATGATGCATATTTTGGTGCTCATTTAGTCAATCATATAGTTTCGCGATTTCTTTTGTGAAATTTTTTAATTAGGTATCTTTTTTATGAAAATTACAGCATATTTTTAATGAATTCAAATGTGTGAAAATTCAATTATTTACATTCAACTATAAAGTATTTTTCAGTGTTAAGAATTCGAATACAAAATTTATTATTATGTGAAACTATTTACCAGACGATACTTAAGCATTTTAAAAGAATTATATTATAATTTTGTGTGTGTGTGAAATGGCAATAAAAGAATTGTAAACAAATAAAATTAATTAATATTTTATAAAATATTGGTTCGGATATATTTTTATTTATACCAGTCTCATATCATACATAAAAAATTTAGAGAAAACTCTTAGCTATTTGACTGAATTTGCATTTCTAAAATTATAATGCGCCAAACATAAAATACCGTTTTTGCTTAATAAAGGTGCGAAAATAATATAAAAAAATATTGTTCCTTTTAAATATTTACTTCATCAAATAATGCTTCGCGAATCCAAACAAAGCATAGCTTTTGCTGGTTTAGTTACAATAACTACATGTAACAGATAGCTTGAAAATATACTTCTCAATGGACATACCCATAGTATATATTTTACATTTATACAGTCAGTGGCGCAGCCAGAATTCGGTTCTAGGGGGGGGGGGAGTTTCTAATAAAGGTGATTGCTTATTTGAATCGCCGGTTAATAGAATCGGTACTAATTAGAATAAAGAGCTCTGTGTGGCAGGAAATCATCATTTTTTTAGCACAATACGTCTCAGAAAAGTGATTTAGTACAAATAACCAATTTTTACTTAACTAGTCAATGTAATATGCAGTTTCACAATTTTAAGTAGAATTTTCGCCATTTATTGAATCACTTTATTAAATGAAATCTGATTCAATATAGCGGGGATTCCGAAATGCGCCAAAACATTTAAATATTAAGTTTGGTTTTGATTCATATAAGCGTAAATTATAGCGATCTTTCTTAGCTCTGGGAGGGGTTTTAACCCCAAAACCACCCCCTTGGCTGTGCCATTGTATACAGTACATTTATAGTACATATCCATAGATTGCTTACGAAAGTTTGAAAGTGCAATTGCAGTCCATAGAGTAAAAATCACCGGCACATTTTAATAATCCTATAAAGTGTTAAAAATCATTTCTCTTTTTCTCCCCTTCCTCAAAGAAAAATAATTTATAGTACATTTATAATACATATCCATAGATTGCTTATGAAAGTTTGAAAGTGCAGCCAAACGAGCAAAACCCCCCGGCACATTTTAATAATCCTATAAAGTGTTAAAAATCACTTCTCTTTTTTTCCCTTTCTCAAAGAAAAGTACATTCATAGTACATTTATAGTACATATCCATAAAATACTTACGAAAGTTTGAAAGTGTAGTCAAACAAGTAAAAACCACCGGCACATTTTAATAATCCTATAAAGTGTTAAAAATCACTTCTCTTTTTTTTCTCCCTTCTCAAAGAAAAAACACAAAACCAAAACAAAATATTTATTTTCTAATGAGTGTCTGGTCATGACCAATTCCCTCTACCTCTGCTTGGTAAGCTGTCACTAATAGAGAGAGAGAGGGGGGAAAAAATCTCTCTCTTTCTGATGACCCAAACTATCTGCTGATCTTTTGCGTCGATTCAGAACGAATAATGCTCGCAGGCAATAACGTGCTTGATCTATGGCTTTCCGATTCATTTTTCAACGTATGTTTTGTTTTTTGGGTGCTATTAAGGGATGAAAAATAGAGAGTAAAGGTAAACACTGCTTTCACTTTGACCGCTATATTTTATTCATACCTACTTTTACGTAACGCTGAATAATTTTTGAGCAGAGATATTGAGAGCCAACCTTGGACCATATGGATGAAGTTTCATAAAGGAGTCCTATATGTATTCCAGTAAAATAAGGACTTTTAGAATGTATTATTGTTTATTAAATTTGTTATTTTTTAGTTTAAACTAGGGGGCTTTACCCTACAAGCTGAGCTCGTCAACCCCCCGTCCCGCCTCTAAAAATCAGTTAATTTGATAGGCTTTAAAAAGATTACGAAAGATCGAACAACAACAATAACAACAACAACAATAATAATAATAATAATAATAATAATAATAATAATAATAATAATAATAATAATAACAATAAATGGCGATCGCCCTATCCTCCTCAGTCCTGAGACCGACTTTGAGTCTTAAATTTTAAAAATTTCTTGTTAAATGGGTTTTAAATACTCTGAAAAACAATGGAAAAATGCTGAAATTTTTTTTTATTTTTTTTTATTAGAAAATTAGTGTATCCTACAGGCGAAATGATATCCGGTCATAATGATGTACGATATGTTAAATACAAAGTATAAATTTATGTATACATTTATATTTATTTTACGATCAAATAGCATTTTTATGTTATAATACACATTTATAATAATTCAGAACACATTTTTAAGATTAAATAGTTAATTCATTGTATAGAAACATCATTTATAATAGTTTGAAAATTAAATTGTAATTACCTAATCTTTTAGAAATAACTGAAACTTAAATTAACCCTCTAAGCGTTTGGCTCGTAATATTCCGCACACTAAGCTCCAGGTTTCAGTGCAATATAAGCAATGTTTAAGATATTATAATTCTATAAATTTAATGAATTTTCAAAGTATTGAAGAATGATTAAGACTCTCAAGGATTACATTTATATTCCTAAATAAGATTTTTTATGTAATATTGAAATAATCATATTTTATTAGCATTTAAAACAAAATGCAGAGAAAACAAGATTACAATTTTACCCATTTGCTAGACGCTTGGAGGGTTAAAAAAATATATATATATACAATTTTTGCAGATACTTTCCTAAATATCAGTAATAATTTTTAAATCATTTTTAAAATATTATTTTTTGTGAAATAATTTGAAACATTATCAGTCTTCTTGCAGACAAAAAAAAAAAAAAAAAAAACTTTACATGCAGTGCATCGAATTCTTGCAGAATTGGATTTACAATCAGGCATCCTACATCGTTTTTTTTTTTTGTGGATGGTTAAGATATTTTAGGAAGATGTGAAACCTTTCTTTTACGCAAAGGAGTGGATGACAAGGAAATTCTTTAGTTATACCTGTTTTTCTGTGGTGATGATGGCTCGCTAGGAATATACTCTGAGCCACTGCATTCGTCTATGCCATAGAAAAGATATTATTGTAGATGAATTCTAAATGCAAGATAGTTTAATATTTCTTTCTTTCCTCTATTGAGCAACGTTTGGTGACCTCTATATTCTATCCAACTGGCAGCTATAGCAAAATGAAAAAAAAATCATAATGACTCTTATGGTCCATTTTTTTTTGTCCTCGCATGCATTCTATAATAGCTTAAATATCAGTCAAAGAAATCGACACGTCTCATAAATTCATTATACTTTTTTATAATGGACGGACGATTCACCTATATATATATTCTTTATCCTTTTTCGACCATCGCTTACATATATCTTCAGGATGCTTACCGTCAGCTGATGAGGCAATATAACTGGTTTGTTATCAAACCATTTCAAGATACAAATTTGTCCATCATTACGAATTTTTTGGTCAACTGAACCCCGTCCAAGCTTTTTCATATCAGAGTAGGATTTAAAATTTACATTTGGGGATATGTTACTCTTTCGTAGAGTACCTGTTCCCTGACATTCAGCTTTATATAATATATTATAAATGTCTAATAAAGGAATTGATGTAAAATATCTGTTCATATACAAGGTACAGCTTGGAAGTAAATTCTCTGTAAGTTTAAGCACTATTTTTTCACTAGTATCTAAATAATTTTCATCATTCTCATTTATATCCGTATTTATTTTGTCTCCTGTACATTGATACATAAAAATGTCTTATGGGAGACCATCTGAATCTGTGGATAAAAGACCTTCAATACACAGGGATTTGGTTTTCCTTTGATGAATCGTCTTCCTTGTGCATGGCCATAAAAAGGAATAATTTGTTCATCTATAGCTACTGCTGAGAATTTTTTATTCAACAGACACTCTGATACAACAGTTTGGAGAATAGATTTGGCTTTCCCAAATTTATCTTCAGACTTTTCTTCATCGGTTACTGTAAAATCATCTCTTTGTTTTAAATTGTCTCTGATTGAAAGTAAGTATCTCTCGACATGTTATCTTGAAAGCAGGTGTCTTTCGAACATTACATCCGTATTCTATGATATTTTAGATAGGTCATTATAATTGAAAAGGAAAAATAAAATTATCTCAGATTCTGTAAGTAAAAGGCTTTTTGGAGTCTCTACTGTTTTTAATTAAGTATTTTTATTGTTTTACATAAAAGCTATAAAAAAATTTAAACTCTACATTCTCTAATTTTTTTTAATAATGAATTTTGAACGTTGTGAAAATTGTGTGAACATTGTGACACCTGGTCTACTTTGCTTATTTCATGTTAAAGTTTCCGAAGACAATTGTTAGGTTATGTGGCATTCTGTACTGGGAGCTATTACTGCTGTTTGCTTTCCTACCACACAGAACAGAGCGGGAGACTCAAAATACCAAAACTAGACCATGTGTCACAACGTTACCTCATCTGTCACAAAGTAATCCCATCTTACGGTAAGAAAATCTTTATAAAAATACTGAATTTAAATTCAGAAAAAATAGTTCTACCAACAACTTCAGAAAATGCAGTTTTACTTGAGCATGACCGGATGTCTCCTACAGGCGACACTAAAGTGACCTTGCTTTTTTTTAACGCTTACAGCAGTTAAAGCTTAACACCAATGGTATCATTAAAAAGAACAATCTTTATATCATAAAATCTTAGGCTGAATAAATTTTAGCAAAATTATTATTAATAGATAAAAGAGATTAACTGTACGCAAGTGATTATTTTTCCTTCTTTTTGGCGGTGCCATATTTACATACCGCTAATTGAACGAAAAAATTAATTTTGGTAACAAAAAAGAATTTTGCAATATGCTGTCATCTATTAACAATAATAGGAACCAGTTTTTGAAAATCTGGAATGAAAATTTTGAATGTGATAAAAGTTTTAATAAGGCCTGTTTAGTGTCGCCTCCAGGCGACATCAGGACTGAGGAGGCTATAAATCAGTATGCATTATTTTTTATTCTGTGGAGAGGGTTTAAGGCAGAATGAGCTGTTGTTGATCGTTGTTTTCGCATTTGATTCAATAAGACTATTTAAGGTACCCGACTACGTTCGATGCAATTTTTTCCCATAAAAGCGATTTAATTACTTTTTAAACTTGTTTTTACTAAGATTATGACTAGAAAATGTGAAAAAAAGTAAAAAATATTTTATTCATTGATAAAATTTTGATAAATGGAGGAATATCGCAAAATTTAATGAAATTTGTCCCAAAACGCAAAACGCTCTAAAGAAAATTCTACTGTATGTATCTTAATTTCCTTTTTACACTTCATATTTATGACATTGGCGAAGGGAATGAACTAAAATCTAAGAGATGCTTTAAGTATTTCAAAATTTATAGCGTATTGCACTTGTTTACATGTTGATTTTCATAAAATTCACCGATGTCATTCCACAAAAACATCCATAAAACAAAAAATATTTATTCTAAATTTGAATCTTTAGCTCATTCCTTTTACAAAAGTGTAAATTCAAGAATCAATATATTTCAAATTTCATGGTGAAAGTCCTATAACTTTTTGAGAAATCGTGTTTTGCGTATGGAATTTTCACTGAAAATTACATTTTCCAAAAAAATGCAATTAAAGTGTCGATGTATGTTTTTCAAGAATTTACAGTAATGTACATCAATAATAAACAAATAAGCCTCGAATCCAAAAGATAAATATTGTCCATGGAGCATATTATTTACATTTCTTATAATTATAAAAAAAATCTACCAAAACCACGAAATTTCTCCAAACACACGGCCCTTTAAACGGCACTTCCGGTTTGAGTGACAGCTGTTGAGTATAGTTTAAAAACTGCTATAACTCCGCATCTATTTATCGTATAATAAAAAGAAATACAGTTTTGGAAAGGTAAAAAGTTAGTCTTTATTAAAATAAAATAAAAAAGTTTTAACACTTTCTGTCGAAAATTGCATTTTTAACGTAGTCGAATACCTTAAACATTTTAGAATCACTAGTGTCAAATGAATTTAGCCAGCAGAATCTTAATTTTCGGGGTATTTTTAACAATGCTATAAGATGATGGTTTTAACTAAGTGATTCTTAAATGTAACATTTTAAATCTGGCGTAATTTTCATTAAAGTTTTTTCTTTTTGTAATATTCACACGAACACATTTTTTACCATTATAAAAGAAATATTATTTGCACTGACTTATTTTGTTTTGTTTTTTTAATCTGGTGTATTTTTTCTCTATTTACGAATTTTAACGCATATTAATGAATTTATTAATGTACAATTTTCTTTCTCTTTTAAAATTCACGTGTAAATGTAACTTTTATGCCGTAATTTTCAATACTTTCTTTTTTTAATAAGTATTATTTCTTTTTATTTTAATTTGAAAGTTTTTTTTTATTTATAATAGTCACGTGTCAATAAATTTTTAATTTGAAGAATTTGAAGGATTCTTTGCGCTGTTTTAATAGTTCGCAACAACATTTTAAAATAATTTCCTTTTTCTAAAACATGTAAAAAATATCTCTCGAAATGCTGAAAATTGGAATTTAAAATGGAAATAAATCGTCAAAAAATGTTTCAAAAAAAAAAAAAAAAAAAAAAAAACTTAAACATTAAATATCTCTTAAAATAATTATTCGATTCAAAAATTGTCTGCACCAGCGTGTCTATCAAATATTTCTCTATAATACGAGATATTTTCATATTTTTGTATGCAATAGCTCTCTTAATATTAACGAATAACGAAAAAAAGACCTCCAGTTACAAAAAATTCATTGTCAGTAGCGGTGAAAATGTTAGTTACTTTTTTTTTTTTTTTTTTTTTTTTTTTAGAATAGAGAGATTAATTTTTACTTAATTTTATTTTAAATTATGTTAATTTTTTAGCTAATTTCGATTTTTTTATTAATTTGATTTTATGTGATTTTATGTTAGTTTCATAGTTAATTTTATTTTTAAATTAAATTAATTTTTAAGTATTTTTATTTTAAAATTAAATTCATTTTTCATTAATTTTATTTTTAAATCAAATTAACATTTCATTAATAATTATGTACTCTTTGTAATTTTTATGCAAAATACTGTTCAGTTAATAATATGCACATTTAACTGAACGTTTATGTCATAAACAAAAGAAAAAAATTGGATGATATTTCTCACAACAACTTATGTATGCAGAGGCATCTAAGCAGCTCATATTTTTGGCTTATCTTTGCAATTTTGTGAGATGGTAGGGAATGTGATTAATGGCAGGGATGGTATGCCATAGCAGCACTATCCTGCTCAGAATCTTGATTAGTAGCCTACTGAGCAGCTAATGGTTGGGTTACTGTTGAGCCTTTGTCGGTAAATGGTTCGTCGGTCAGTGATATGGCAAAACGGGCATTTCTTATAATTTTAAATGTACCTTATTTTCAGGCATTAGTTTTCCTCAATGCAAAAATTATAACCATAGACAAATTTTCTTATTTATACTCTTTATTTTTGAACAGAACGGGATTTTCTTTAAACAACTTTTTTGTTAAATAACTGTATTTCTAGATATTCATCTTACAAAATGTCCGTTCTGTTTAAAAATAAACAGTATAAATAAGAAAATTTGTCTATGATTGTAGTTTTTGTATCGAGAAAAACTAATGCCTGAAAATAAGGTACATTTAAAATTATAAGATAACATACGGGCATTAATATAATATAATGATTCTATTAGATAGAATTGTTTTTCTAAAAGTGGGATTTTCTTATTGTAGACCAAAATGTGTCAAAAATTAGCCACCGTTGACCCAAACATTCCATGTGTTACGTGGGTCTTGCATATAGCTCGTTACACATTTTTTTTACATGGAGTGTTTCCTTGGCAGGCCCATATCAATCATGAACCTTGACAACAACTTTTTAATTCACAACGAGCGTACACCGCAAAAAAGACACATGTTTCTTAAACTACGAAAATTTACTATAATCACGAACGATGATATTCAAAAACCGCTTCCAAGTCACCCAATATTCCGAAAAGCGTTCCTCTAACTTTAACAACTTCAGAAAACAATTTATTTTCGAAATTTAACGAAGAATTTATAAAATAAATTTTTATTAGCAGTCCGTAACTTTCGGAAACGTTTTGAATAGCTTTTACAATGCATTTTTTAGTTCTCTTTAATTGCAAAATTGGTTTTTCAGATGCTATCAGACTACAATTAAACATTTTCAGCTGCATAAGTGAAGTTGTACATCCAACTGTAACAGAAAAATGTAAATTTTAATGTTAATGTTATTGCTATAATTCTTATGTTTTTCAGATAAACATGAAAATATTTACTTGAAATTTCACAGTATCCTAAAAACAGATTTCCTGGAGAGAGAGAACTGTTGAATGCATTGGAAAAGCTACTCGGAAACGTTTTCAAACACTACGGGCTGCTAATAAAAATTTATTTTTATAAATTCTCCTTTAAATTTCAAAGATAAATTCTTTTGTGAGATTGCTAAAGATAAAGGAACGTTTTTCGGAATCCTAAGTGGCTCGGAAGAGGTTATTGTATATGTTTGTTTTTAATTATAGTATATTTTCGTAAATTAAGAAATATCCGTTTTTTTACAGTGTGTAAGTTATTTTGAGAGCAATGTAGAGAAGAAAGTAAAAACATTAGAAAGTTGTAATATCCTCTCAAATCCAGTTATAACACGTTATTTTCCAAACGTCTTCAAAAACTCTTCCTTAACTTTTTATCATATAAATATGAATCGAATAGCACACAAAACTAGTACATTCGATGCATTTCAGACAATGAGATAATCTTTAAACTTCAGTGAGTCTATTTGGATTATGATTGCCGTTATTAAAACGAATGTAATTTTGTTCTCAAAATAGAATAAATTCGGACCGTAAACGTTAAGGACGAAATATTAAACAGGAAAAGCAAACATTGTATTCATAGTGATCAATACAATTTATGTACTTTTCATGCAACTTAAAAAATTTTCAACACTTTCCAAAATAATTTAAATGTGTTTATGATTCCAGTTTGTCTTTCCATCTGTTAGCTTGCTTTTTCGCCTATCAGAACTCCGACTCTTGAAAAATATCTTGGACTGGCATGCAAATTTTATAAGGTATTGAGATTTATTATGGAAGGTATAGTATTAAAAATGAAAAGTAGTTATAGTTAATTTACAGGAATATACAAAAGGATTTAGTCACATTATAGTCTAGTGCGAAATTTTTTAGGTGCATTCTGCTGATGTTACGATGTATCAATCATAATGTGATTGGTGTCCATTACCGAGATGGAATATAACATGCTTTATCTGGAGTATAGAATAAATAGCATTTTTATTTCGTGTACAGGGACGTACAAAAGAATTCACTATAGGTATTTATGAGGAGTTTGTATTGCATTTTAATGACTGTTATAATTAATTCTAATACAGTGAAATTAAAGACCATCATTAGTATATACTATAATATGTTTCCTATAGATTATATAAGAAGCACTTATCATTAATCTACAAAGACGTACAAAAATATTCGTTTATAGATTGACACTGATTGATAATATCTGGAAATACGTTTTCCGCTGTAGTATGCATTTTTAAATGTATCTAATTTTTAGTGTATTACGTGGGGTGTATTAATTCTATGGATCATTTACAGAGCTTCTCAAAACAATTCATAAGCATTACCGTCTGTGAATGTGAATTGCCTATTGTGTTTTTTAAATTGCTTATTTAGATATCTGTTTTCATTGTATCAAAAACTGAAATTTCTTAACAATATTTTCTTAGTATTACAAATGTTTATCCATGCTGAATACTATGCTGATTTTTCTTCCCTGTTTAACAGTAGGATGTTTTCCAAGTTTTGGTATTTAACTAGTTGAATTGGTATTATGATAGGATCCTTCATTAGTCTCTATTATTTTCATTTGTTGAATAAAGGGCTGTAATTTGCATTATAAGCACCGAAAGTAATTGTATGCAAGCATGGTTGTACTATTTTATAGCATGTATGCAAGTAGTTAAGAAGAATGTAAGTATATGTAGAATGTTTGTAAATCAAAGCAAGGAAATGATATAAATGTAAACTGTATTGCAGGTGTTCAGATTTTCAAAGGTTACAAAACCCGTCCCACGAAACTACTGCGTGGGACGCTAAACGTTCCGATTCTTCATCATGAAACTCAAGTAATTTTTTTATTGTTTTTT
Organism: Maratus speculifer; assembly: GCA_964019185.1. Classification (NCBI taxonomy): domain Eukaryota; kingdom Metazoa; phylum Arthropoda; class Arachnida; order Araneae; family Salticidae; genus Maratus; species Maratus speculifer. The sequence continues at coordinate 247,658,091 of OZ025294.1, forward strand.
GAACCACTCTATTCATTAGTCTGTATCGAATGGTACTTAGCATAGTATGTGAAAATAGAAACAGTCCATAATGGGAAATTTTTATCATTCCGCTAAAAGAAATAATGTACAATAATGTACAAATCTCGATGTTAAAACGAAAACATTTTTATTTAAAAAAAAAAAAAGTTTTCGGTTTTTAGCAGATTTATTTTTATTGGTTTTACTGTGCCTTGCTCAATAAAATATGCGAAAACGGAACATGTTTATAACGGAATTCAGTTTTAAGTGTTAAAAATTCACACTAAGGAAGGAACATGGTACAAATATACCGTAAATAGCACCAGTGCTCAATAAGAAAACCTCTTGGAAACGGATTTTTATGATTGAGTCCTTTGTGATTCCGCTTTTAGTAAATTTGATGCATGATTTTATAGTGGCTGCAGAAACATTCCGTTTTATATAGGTTTTCATCTAACAAGTATAATTGTGCAGTATGTCTTCCGTATAGGACAAATGACTTTTTACTTTTACTACAAAAGTTTGTTATAGACATGTTCGGTTTTCGTACTATTTTCTCTATGTTTGCATGCCGATTCAGAATCCGCTATCCCGCTTTTGTTTATCTCTTTGATCCGATTTTTGTGAGAGTGGATTTAGTAACATTTTGTGAAATGAAGAGCTGGCACAACCAATGGGCAAAGGAGGCGGTTGCCTTGGGCTTCGCGGTATTTGAAGGTCTTGTTAGGGCTCATTGCTTTTTTATGCAAATCAAAATACTATTGTCTCTCTGTTAAATAATTTTGCTGCTATTTTTGTTCTAGATTTGTTTTTAAATATTTTTTATGGTAAAAAGTGAATATTAACTTTATTTTATACAGCCAAAGTTGATACAATTGTTGCTAGATTTGATGATACTGAATGTAAAATGAACGTCAAGAAATATATTTAATAATATATAAAATATTTTAAGAAACTGAAAATAATTTTACACACTAAATGTGAAAGAAGTTTCATGGTGTTTTTCATTTATTTTGTTATGTTACATTATATATTAGTAATATACTACATTATGAAAAAAAAAATGAACCATGTATTGCAGTCAGAGACACTCTAACTGCTTTTGCCATGGGACCTAGAGAAATTTTACACGACGCCAGACTTGTAGGGAAGTATGAAAATAATGTATTATGTATGGAGTATTTATCATAAAGGTAATTAAAAAAGTTAATTCATCTTAATCTATGTCGTGTATAAATAAAATCTGCTAATAACGCAGTTTCTCTTCTTTTTTTAAATAATGATTCAGTATTGAAAATTAATAACCTATTAAAATAAATAATCGTTATTGGCTTCGCTGAAATTTTATTTTGCCAAAATATTGCATAAGGCGTCAAAATCACTCGCTTGTTCTTTTTTATTAATCCTGACCTACGTGTCGGATTGGAATGAAAATACCTTGTCTAAGTTGACAGATTTGAAAAGAAAATTCCTTTTGTTACCAATGACATCGCATCGTTAACCTTTCTCATCCTTTAAGACAAGTAGCCATTACGATGGCAAAGAAAAAGGAAATTGCCTCTTTCTTCTCTTTAATCTGAATCTCTTACCTAACATAGTCGTTATACTTGTTGATGAGATAAAACTAACGCAAAGCAAGACATTCGTCTTTTTAGGGATTCGAACAAATTATCATAGCCTACATTCGCTATAACAGCCGCCTTCGTTCCCTGAAAAGGGATCGCTGTAGCTGAAACTGTACTTACACTTTTTTATATTAAATCTGCATTTAAAATTTTAAAATAAATGAAAAATTAAAAAATAATAATAATGAAGATTTCGATATAAAATTAGAAAATCACTTAAAAGAAGACATAAATAGGTGTAATACTGTGAGAAACATGCGAGCTTAGGGACCTATATTTTCAGAAACTACGCGACAGACTTTGATGAAATTTGGAATCCACATTCAATGGATTCTACTCAAGACACATGGCAGTTAGTTATTTTATGAGACTAAAACTCTTTATTTTAGAGTAAAGGCAATTTTTCAAAAGTTTGTCATTTCTCAAAAAACATTTTTTTCCTGAAATTAATTAATTTCAAAGATCTTATATTTAAAATTATAATAATAATAATAATCTAATATAAGATTATTCCTGTGTCTGTCTGTCACAACCATTTTGCTCGTAAACTACCAAACATGGTCAGTTCACATTCGGAGAAGTAATAAAGATTCACATATTTACAGATTATTAAACATTTACAAATATATTAGGGGGGGGGGGTAGGAGGCTAATTAAATTACTTGAAAAAATACTTTCTTTGTATATCATGTGGAGTATCGACAGACTTTAAGACAAGTAGCCATTACGATGTCAAAGAAAAAGGAAATTGCCTCTTTCTTCTTTTTAATCTGAATCTCTTACTTAACACAGTCGTTACACCGGGTGATCCAAAACTCAGGACTAAATTTTAAAATGAATAAATCGAAAACGAATAAAGATACAAAAATATGGTTTGCACCGAATTGGTGGAGAAGAAACCGCGTTTTGTGTAACAATGAAAAAAAAATAATTTTGTTGGCGACGAAAAAATAGCGCTATAGTGTTTTATTGCACCAAAAGATGATTTACAAAGGAAAAAAATGTTGACAACTTACAAGTCAGCTTAATTGCAGTTAATTAGTATACAGTAAATGTTCAATATACTGTCCATCATTCATAAGTGCAGCTGTGAGACTAGGCACCACGCCATTCACAGCATTTAGTAGCATTTCCTGCGTCATGGCTGACACATTTTGGCGGATGGCATCTTTCAGTGCTGCTAGTGATGCCGTTGGTAGCCAACATAACTATATTTTTTCGTTGCCACACAAAACTCGGTTTCTTTTACATTCGTTTGCTGCAAACCGTATCTTTGTATCTTGATTTGTTTTCGAATTATATATTTTTAAAGTTCGTTCTGACTTTTGGATCACCCGGTACTTGTTGATGAGATAAAACTAACGCAAACCAAGACCTTCGTCTTTTTACGGATCCGAGCAAATTATCACTGCCTACATTCGCTAGAATTCACCCTCCATTCCCACCTCTATTCACCGATAAAGGGTCGCTGTAGTGGAATGTAATTTTATGTATTAAATCAACATTTACAATTTTAAAGTAAATGAAAAAAATAAAAATAATAATAATGAAAATCTCGATATAAAATTAGAAAACCACTTAAAGGAAGACATAAATGGGCTCAATATTATGAGAAATATGCGAGCTTAGAGACCTATTTTTTCAGAAACTATGCGATGGATTTTGATGAAATTTGGAATCCATATTCAATAAATTCTACTCAAGACATATGGCAGTCAAGTTTTTTTTTTTTTTTTTTTTTTTTTTTTTTAATGAGACTAAAACTCTTTATTTTAGAATAATGGCATTTTTTCAGAAATTTGTCAGTTCTCAAAAACATTTTTTTCTGAAATTAATTCATTTTAAGGATCCCGTACTTAAAAAATAAGAACGGATCCATTATAAGATCACTCCTGTGTCTGGCTGTTACAGCCATTTTTGCTCGTAAACTACCAAACATGGACCGTTCAAATTGGGTTAAGTAATAAAAGCTATTGACCCACATATTTACACATTATTAAACATTTTCAAATATATTCAGGGGGGGGGGGGGGTTAGTGGGCTAATTAAGTTACTGGAAAAAAATTTCTTTGTATATCGAGTGGGGTATCGACAGACTTTAAGACAAGTAGCCATTACGATGGCAAAGAAAAACGAAATTGCCTCTTTCTTCTGTTTAATCTGAATCTCTTACCTAACATAGCCGCTATACTTGTTGATGAGATAAAACTAACTCAGGCAAGACATTCAACTTTTTAGGGATCCGAGAAAATTATCACTGCCTACATTCGCTAGAACGGCCGCCTCCCTTCACCGAGAAAGGGTCGCTGTAGTGGAATGTATTTGTACTTTTATATATTAAATCTACATTTAAAAACTTTAAAAAAAAGGAAAATTTTGCAATAAAATAATGAAGATCTCGATAGAAAATAAGAAAATCACTTAAAGGAAGGCATAAATGGGTGCAATACACCAGAAATATGCGAGCTTAGAGAGCTATTTCTTCTGCAACTACGCTGCAGATTTTGATGTTTGGCACACACATTCACTGGATTCTACTCAAGACTTACGGCAGTCAGTTTTTTATGCGACTAAAACTTTTTATTTTGGGGTAATGGCAATTTTTCGGAAATTTGCTATTCCTCAAAAACATTATTTTTTCTGAAATCAATTTTTAGTGTTCTGTGCTTAAAAAGTAAAAACTGATCCATTATGAGATCACTCCTGTGTGTCTCACAGCCATTTAACTCGTAAACTATAACACATGGAAAGTTCAAATTAGGCGAAGTAATAAAGACTATTGATCAACATAATTTACAGATTATTAAACCTTTACAAATATATTCAGGAGGAAGGTAAGGGGCTAATTAAGTTATTTGAAGAAAAAAAAAATGTATATTGTGTGGGGTATCTTGTGAAAACTCAACGCTGAACTTAAAATTGCATTTCTTTTAATTTTAGGCATTATATTTTTAGAGATGTCATTAAAATTTACTGCAAAAGTATTTTCATTCGCTCTTTTTCTGAATCTTCTGAAACTAAAATTGTAAAAAAATATAGAGGAAGTAGACATTAATTTAAACCGTGCTGGAAAACTGTAGCGATAACCGTAGGTCACATAGTTTTCAAAAAAAAAAAAAAAAAAAAAAAAATGCTTTTTTCCATTATATACAAATTTAGATTTACGGACAACCAACAAAGGTGTTTAGGAGCGCCGGAGAAACCTAAGTCAGATAGTTCAAATTTTATATACTTACAGCTGAATACCTCTTGTCACAAGACAAATCATAAAATTTTGAAAAAGAATATTATTTTAATTAATTTTTTCTTAATATCATCAGTTCATTTTTTTGTTTCCTTGCATTTATTCAACAAATAATTAATTTTCTATTGACAATTTTCGTTTGTTATTTTAACGATAAAGTGTTTTAAAAGAGATATTAATCGAAACCCTCTGTGCGATCTGCGATCACACTTACCCACTTTTTTGTGGATTTAAGTAAATTCCAAGCAGGGAACTTTTTGAAAAATCTATTTCTATCCCATGCAGACAATTACGAAAGATGAATACGTGTGCGCATAAACTTATATAAATTGGCTAGCCTTTGCTTCTAGTTAAATATTTCATGGTGAAATAAAAACTTCGTCAATAAATAAACAAAATAATAAAATATAAACTAAAGATGAGGGTAGTAATATGAGGATATTTTACTTAAAGAATCGTTTCAAAAGTGAAATTATCCTCATGCAAAGAAAAGAAAAAAACTGTAACTCAAAATAATAATAAATAATAATAATAATAATAATAATAATAATAATAATAATATTAATAATAAAATACAAACATACTATATAAAATATTGACTTCGGGTATCCTGTGCGAAAAAAGGGAAAAAAATTAAAATACAAGCGAGAAATCTGTAAAGGTTTCTCTCATAGGTTTAAGATTAGCATTAAAATTTCTTCAGTTACTGAAAAAAGAGCCGGGTGATAATGTAAAGTCTATGGGGGCGTTATTTTCAAATATCGCGCTCAAATCTTAATATTTTTACTTTTTTTTTTTTTCTTTCTTTTCCATAGGATAGCTGAGGTCGATTTATAACCGGGCTAGTTTTTACTTTTTCGATTTTGGTTTCAGATTTAAAGAAAGAAAAAAAAAATACTTTAACTTTCAGAACCGTTTTGAACCGGTTTTGAAACTGAATCTATTCTATTGTAAAATATACATACAGTGAGCAAAAAAAGTATTTGCATACCAGGTAAATTTGTTGTAGCATATGTATAAATAAATAAAAAGCAACTAAGAATTAAAAATACCAACACTTTTACAAAACAAATAAACATATTTAATATCTGACTTAATAATTATATTTAAAATATGAAAACAGAAAAAAGTAGCATTTGTACTGCCATCTTTGCACACTAGCAATAAAAATAGAACTAGAGGAATTATTTATAAGTTAAAAACTGTGTTAATATTTAGTATGCATGCCCTTTGCTTCAATTACAGCTTGTAATCGTCTGGGCACTGATTCTATTAATTTGTGACATGTTTCACTGCTGATTTGTAGACATTCTTCCCTAAGAGCTTACTTAAGTTCTGATTTGTTAGAAAATCTTTTTCCTTATTTTCACATCCAAAATATGCCATAAGTTTTCAATCGGAGTGAGGTCTGGTGATTGTGGTGGTGTTTTCAATTGATTTTTTACGTTATAAAGCAACCATAACCTCGTAATATATGCAGTTCGTTTCGGATCATTATACTATTGGAAATAATATGAATTAAGAATTCCTAATTTCAGAGTACTATTAGATAAATGATCTCGCAATATATTAATATATTGTTTAGCATTCATATTGCTTTCGAAATGGTCATTTGGCCAAATCATTACATTACCACCGCAATGTTTTACAGTTGGTTTCAAGTTTTTAATTTGAAGAGAAATATTTGGCTTTCGGCATACAGTTTTCTTTAACATCTGAGCCAAAAATATTGAACTTGCTTTTATCGGAAAGAATAAGTTTTCCAAAACTCTAGTGGCTGGCTGACATAAGCTTTTGAAAATTCAAGTCTTTTCACTCTATTTGTTTCACTAATGAATGTTTTTTTTTTTTTTTTTTTTTTTTTTTTTTTTTTTTTTTCGAGCGGCTCTTCCTCGAATATTTGCATCATGAAGAATATTTCTAATTGATTGTGGTGTAACTATTGTTTTCGACGTTGAAGCGACATCAACAACCAATTCTCGAGCACGTAGAAAAGGGTGTTTTGATTGGATTTTTTGGATTCTTTTATGATGCCTCTCCTTTGCCTGGTATTTAGCTTTCTTGGACGCCCAGTTCGCGGCTTATTTATTGTCGAACCAGTTTCTTTTTTCTTCTTAATTACATAACGAACACTAGAAAAGTTTAGATTTAATTTTTTACCTATTCCTCGGTAACTTAATTCAGAACTGTTAAGAAATATAATCTTCTCAGGGGTAGCAACAGACAGTTCACACGTTTTCGGCGCCATTAGAACAAACACTTCTCAGGATCCCTGCTCCAGTTAATATATTACGTGACTTTAAAGTGCGGGGCTAATGTACTGCGGGACTGGTATGCTAAACATTTGCATAATGTTCACATTTAATGCCTTTTTAACAGTCAATGCTTGGTGTACAAACACTTTTTAGGTATGAGAAAATATTAATTTATTTTTTAAAATGTGTAATATTACTGTTTAATTAAAATGGGTAATTATTTTTATTTTCTTTTTATTTAAATAAATGAATAATTAAGAGAATAGTATCAAATTTGCTTTCTATGATTACTTATGCAAAAAATCGTCTGCGTGCAAATACTTTTTTTGCTCACTGTATATAACCAAAATCTAAAAAGTAAAAACTAGCCCGGTTGTGTGTAATCCTCAGCTATCCTATGGGAAAAAAATCATGTAAAAATATTAAAATTTGAACGAGATATTTGAAAATAAGGCTCTCATAGGCTTTACACTATCATCCGGGTCTTTTTCAGCGACTAGTGTGTCGTCTTAACTAAAATATCTGTTACAATAGTGCTGGAAAAATCAACAGTGAAAGTAACAGACTTCCTTGTCCACTCAAGCATACATTATAAAATTAGCGCGAAAGTATGTCGTGCTACCCCTTTGTAACATAAATGTTCGCGTGTACTTTCAGTTAATTTTACTTCTCGCAATTTATACGGCACGGAAGTAGTCAACCATAAAAGCTATGATTGTCTGGTAGGATGACAAAGTGCTGTTTTTGCGCCGATTCTTAAAATAATAATTTTCTTAAACCTCCGGAATGATAGTAATTTCGTGTTACTAATGCGGTGCATTAGCATAACAATGAATACAAAGTCGGTATCGTAACAATTGTCTTCGGTAATGAATGACAATTTTGTAACAAATATCTTTGATACATTTGTTACAAACGCTTTGATTCTTTTTACCGCAGGATTTTAAATACAAATTTTGAAAGAAAATTTTAAATCGCAGTTTTTATGTAATTTTACTTTAAAAATATATTTTTTGAATAAAAATAAAAATTTCAAATAGTAATTTAGTGTTAATAATGCTTTTTTTTTTTTTTTTTTTTTTTAGAATAAGCATGCATGCAACTCGGTGTTCTAACAACTTGATTGGCAATGATTGCAAAATTTTGTTACAAATAACTCGATACTTTCGCCACAAAAAAAATTGATAACGAAATTTTTAAATAAATTTTTTAGTGTTAGTAAATTAAAAACTTGTCATACATTTTAAATGAAAAAAAATGTTTTATTAATGCGTTCATTAGCATTATGATGCCTCTGAATTGATATACTGACACATTTTATTTGGGAATGATTGAACCATATTGTAAGAGATATTTTGATACTTTTGTCATAAATGTTTTGGTCCTGATATTCATGAAGAAATTAAATAAAGTTTTTAACATTAATTATTTTTTTAAATGTATAATTTAATTAACAATAAAAAAATTAAGCACAAATTTTTAAATAGTAATTCCTTGTTACCAATGCGTTGCATTAGCATAAGACTTTGATTTATGCTAGTCGGTATTTTAATAAATTCTTTGACAGCTAGTGCAGAACTGTAATAACAATTATTGATACCTTCGCCCCAATTGTTTTAATACATTTACCACAGTAATTTTTGAATAAAAATTTCAAAGTAAATTGTTTAACTTTAATTAAAAAAATTGTATATTTTAAATGAAAGTTTTAAAAAAGGTAAATAATTTTGTTATTAATGCCATGCGTTAGCATTACGATGTCGCTGAAGCGGTATGCTGACAAATTATTTGGGAATGATTAAACAATATTGTAAGAAATATCTTGATACTCTTTGCATAAATGTTTTGATCCCTTTGCTGTCGAAAAAAATTAAATAAGGTTTTAAACATTAATTATTTAAAAAAATTGCATTTTTTAATTACAATAAAAAATTAAGCAAAAATTTTAAATAGTAATTTTCTACTCGATTGCCGTGCATTAGTATGTATTTAGTTATGCTAAAGCACGTCGGCAAGTCAATATTCTAAGAGTTTCTTTGACTGTCAAAAACTTTGACTAGATTGCAAAATTGTGTAACAAATATTTTCTTACTTCTTCACAAATTTTTTGTTACATTTATCACAGAAACTTAATAAGAAATTTTTAAAGTAATTTTTAACATTAATTAATTAAAAGCAAATTGTATATTTCAACTGAAAAAAAAAATTATTTTGTGTTACAAATTCCGTGCATTAGCATACCGATACCACTAAATCTGTATTGTAACAAATTATTAGGGAATGATTGAACCATGCCGTAACAAATATTTGGTACTTTTGTCGCAAGTGTTTTTAATCCCTTGACTGCAGAAGCTTAAATAAAAAATAAATAAATAAATAAAGTTTTCAACATTAATTATTGGAAAACAAATTACATGTTTTAATTTAAGAAAAATCTAAACAAAAATTTTAAATAATTTTTTTGTGTTACCAATGTCGTCGACAAGTCGGTATTAAAAAAAAATTCTTCGCAATTATAACAAAATTATGTAACAAATATTTTTTATCTGTTATACATTTTAACTAAAAAAAATAATAATAAAATAAAAATAAAAAAACTTTTATTCATAATTGCGAATTTTATATGAGGACAGATAAGTATTGCACTATACAGCATTAAAAAAAGGGGGGATGAGCAATTATTATGGAGATATAACATGAGGACAGATAATAGCTAGCATGCAGCACAATAATAAAATTATTTTATAATTAATTCTCATTTATCATAATAAATGATTGTTTGATTTTTTATAACTGCGTAAAAAATAATTCATGCATGAAAGGGTTAAATAATTTCGTATTACTAATGCCATGCATTAGCATAGCGATACTTCTACCATCTGTATTCTAACAAATTATTTGGGAATGATAAAACCATATCGTAACAAACATTTAATACTTTTGTCACAAATATTTTTTATCTTTTTATAGTTGAACTTTAAATTAAAATAAATAAATATATAAAGTTTTTACATTTATTATTGTAAAACAAACTTTATATTTTAATTAAAAAAAAAAAAAAAAACTCATTAAAATGTTTACAAAGTTATTTCGTGTTATCAATGCCATTAGCATCCGTTTTTTAAGAAATTCTTTCGCAAAACTGTTCAGCAAATATCTTCCTACTTCTTCACAAATGTTTATACGTTTGCCTTAGAAATTTAAATAAAGCTTTTAACGTTAATTAATTGAAAATAAATTATATATTTTTAAAATCAGAAATAAAAATATTTAAACAGAAATTTTAAATAGCAATTTTGTGTTATTAATGCCGAGTATTAGCATAATAATGACAATAAGTGTTGTTTCTTGTTTTTAACAAATTAAGGATACTTTAAAAAATATATATTTGTGATATAGAAAAATAGCCTCAACAAAATAAATTAATCAAAACTCAAGAGTTTCAATTGTCGATGTGTGAGATGCATGAGATAAAAGTAACGAAGAAAAGATTTCGAGTGGAATAAAGGAATAAGAAAATAATATATACGTTAAGAGGTTGAAAAATAGAAGAGTTCTACAATTTATATGTTTAGAAAAAAGACAAACTTTAACTAATATATTTTAACTTTTATTTCAAATGTGCAAGATGTATATTTTTTATCAGAGTATTTGAATTAAGGACTATATATTTGTTCATTCCAAGATTAAATGTTTTTTAACTGTAAAATCAAATTAGTTGTTGATATAAAATACATGAATATTAAGTACATAAAACATAAAAATCCTACAAATTTGTATATTGCTTGGAACTTATTTAGCATTTCGCCAATATTTTTGCTGATAGCGAGGAATATTTGATTAACATTACGTTTTTGTATTGAAATAAAGAAATTAATCATTTAAATATTAGAACATTTTGTTTTAAACACATGTTTTTTTTCTTCTAATAAAGTCGTAAAAGCTGAAGAGTTTATTGAAAAATTTAATCTTGAATTTTTGTCACAGGGAATTTAATTAAGAAATACATAGAGGGGGGAGGGGGCTAAACTTTTATTTTGAAATATTATGCATACTAGTAAATATAAGGATAAGAAATTAACTACTGCTCAACTTAAAACGTCAACGAAGGTTATGTAGTGGGATACTCCATAAACCTTCTTGATTTTTTAAAGAAGCGTCGCATAGTTACTTTTTAAAATTTGGAAGCCGGCCACTTTGAATAGAGTAGTCTTATCTATTAACAATTTTTTACTTATTATGCCTAAATGTTTTTTCTTTTATTAGATGCTTGTGATCGTTAAAAATCTGTATCATTCCATTAAGACACTCGCAAGCTAATGTTAAATCTATGGTCGGGTTCTTTTAAAATATCTCATTTGCATTCAACATATATATTAATCAGATAGCCTAGCTCTAGTTCGATCAAATGCGGTTTTTAATTGCTTTGATTATGGTTGCAGTTTTTTTATATACTTTCTCTTTCAGAATGAGGTATTTTAAAAGAACTTGCACATATTACAGTCAGAATATAGTTAAATTACGGTTATGCAACTATTGTCTATAAAAACTGTCGAATGACTGGGCAGTTTGCTGCAAATTTTTAACAATGCAGTTAAAGCCACACATCTGTGTTCATTTAGATTAGTTTTTTATGAACCATTAATAATCATTGTGGTTAAATACAACGTTACAGGAAAAAAATAAATAAAAGACAAAATATCTTCTGTAATATTGATAAATTGAGTATGATTAATTAATAATTATCTGTTATGAATGACAACATTTTATAAATGGTAAAAGTTTTCATTTTAAAATATGCATACTTAAGGATTTTTATATGAAAATGCATTAAAATTAAATTCTGTAGTAGTTTGCAAGTATATGTTTCCTAAAATTACAAATATATATATATATATACATATATATATATATATATTCGCCAAAGCAAACTAATTTCTCAATAATCTTTACATAAGTATTCACTAAATGCTATTTAGAAAACAATAACAGGGTTGATTTTGAATTTAACCAACGATGCCTTTTGTTTTACACATTTACACACCTGATGACATCATATACAAAGAAGATGGTAGACTAAGTTGGTAATATAAATGAGGTAATATCCCTCTTTATAAATTCTGGTGGTATATGAAGTAATGTTAAAATGTATACAAAATTTTATAAGTACTGATTCAAACAAAAGAAGTAATGTCATCTAGTCTTTGTATCTCTATTGTGATTGAGTGATACGCCTTATCGACAACTTCAAACATTTTATCTGCATCAGTTGTCCATAGTGTGTTTCTGTTTACTTAAAAAGTTCACGTTTTATGAAAACATTAGTATTCCTTGCTGATTTATGTGTTGTTTCACGATCCCTGTTGAGAAAGACAGCATTGGGAAAAATCACGATCGCTAATGAATTTTAATCAAATGAAGATGTCGATGTTACTAGTAAACCTGTCTGGAATTTCGGTAACGAGAAGTTGAATAAATTACTTATTTACATCATTCAGCACAAATATAGTGAAACCTTAAGTGCGGTTTATCTTTAACATCAAGTGAAATGTTATTATTCAAACCCAGTAAACGGAACTTTTCAATGAAAATGAAATGTACCAACACAAAAGAAAGATCTGTCTGTTTTCTACCCTTTTTTTACAACTCATCTTAAAAAATATATGTGTGTCTTTCTTCATGAAAATAGAGATTACACCAATTAGTTCTTGCGCTTAGTGATATTATTCATGACAACGTAAAAAAAAAAAAATAATAATAATAATAATAAAATAAATAACTATCTGTTTATCTAATGACACCAAACAATTATTAATCTGTCATAATAAAAACAATTTATACTTGGCAATAGGCTTTTAAAAAGCTTCTCTTAATACTTATTAGTCATACAAACTTTTAGTACGACAAACACATAAATATAGCGTGTTCAGGGGGTCAAACTAAGAGGAATGTTAGTGTACTTCAAAAGGAATAAAAACTGCATTAGAACATGGTGCCCCAAAAAACATCAAAAATACAAAATGTTTTACACTAACTCAGTTTGAGTTGATAGTATAATATACACTATATTGCCATTGATTATGGGACACTTGCGATTTTAGACTTTTTACTAAATATCTAGAAAAATACACGAGGAATCATCTCGAAACTCTTAGTGTATAAATATATTAGTATACGCCATACATCGCCGTGAAGATTTTTTACCGAAACTCCATAGGGGACCGTCAACAAATTAAAAAAGAATGAATATCTTTTGAATAACCCTGTCAAAACTAATGTAGCAAAAGCGCTCAAACTCTAGATTGTGATTGAATGCCTTATTGTAATACACTGTGTTCATTTTTATGCAAATAGCATGCATACTTGCAGAGTAATTAAGGTTTTAATAAAAATGGTCCCAAATTTTTCCAAGTTTTTTCCTTATAATTTTCAGAGTTCTTAATACAAAATAATATTTTTTCAGAAAATATGACAAACAACATTGCACACAGTACCCTGTAATCAGAATTAAAAAATAATGAAAATTGTATACAAAATGAGTTGGTTTACTAAATAATTTTTTACTGCTCATGCGTCAACGATATCAAAATTTCATTTGCATATTATGTTAGCTAAATGTATAGAGCAACTTTTGTGAAAGTCACAAAATCATAACTTGAAAATTCTGAAAATAATCGTCAATTGAATAAGTTGAAAATCCGTTATTCTCAAAATGAAGCAAAAACAAGAGGGGTTGTATCCATATATTCATTGATTAGTGTCAAAATACCGGGTGTTCCAAAAATAACCGGTAGATTTTAAAATTCAATAACATAAAAACGGTGACAGCTATTAAAAAATTTTTTGCAGGAGGGTTATGTATAATGCCATAAGTTTTATCTCCGTGATTTTTGATTTTAGTTCGGAAACCAAACAATAGATGGCGCTGACTGCGATTGGCGCTCAGTCGAAGCCGAAACTGAGCTCACTCAGCATTGATACAAAGGAAGGAGATTAAGGATATGGAGTGCGTCTCATTCGATTTGATTTCAATGAAATGCATTTTTGCCATGGATGTAACAGATTCTTCGATAGTGGAATGCAGCGTTCAGAAATGGGTATAAATTTCGCAAACAGTATTTGAGTTTGCAGGATATTTTACATTTATAAAGTTTTATTTGCCCGGATAAAATTACTTTCTTATGGCATGATTTAAAGAATATTTTATGCATCGTATTTTAAAACTACACTGTTAAAAATTTGAAACCTTTGCTGCATCATCACACCTCCGCTTTTATAGAAAATGATTACTTCACTGTATTATGGAGCATTCTCATCGGTCAAAACAGAGATATTCTATAATAACATCGAGTGACGATGCAGTAAAAGTTTCAAATTTTAACAGTGTTGGTGACGATGCAGAGAGTCACAAAAATGACCGGTATATTTGAAAAATCAATAAAATTTAAATGGGCAGCGTTAGAAATATACCGTTTGTTGCAATATGATTGGGACAATAGTAAATTTTCAGGTATACAACTTTCAGAATCACTTAAAATTTTCAACAACAGATGGCACTGCAGGCAATTTGAAAGCTATAATAGAAAACGCAATCTGTGAATTTGCCATTCTGTAAACCCTCTGTCCCTGCCCGTGAAGAAACTCGCAAGCTAAAGCTATTCACTGTAAAAAAATTTGACCCATTTGCTGCAGCGTCATTCACTCCGCCGCTTTTATAGAAAATGGCTACTTTATTGCGTTATGGAGCATTATCATTGGTCATAAAAGACATATTCTATAAAAGCTGTGGAGTGACGCTGCATCAAATGGGTCAATTTTTTATAGTGTTCTTTTGGAGAGGCATTTTTGTAATAACTCTGTCGCATTTTGACATTTTAATTTAATTTAATTTAATTTAATTTTTTTTTTTTTTTTTTTTTTTTTTTTTTGCACTGCATAAGTAAGGTCCCTCTCAAGATCACTCCTTGATTACATTTTCGATTTTGGTTGCAGATTTTTTTTATAAAGTTAATTTCAATTAAAAATCGGTTTTGGAAGTAAAAGTAACTTTATTCCGGCTGTTTCAAAAATGACGGTATATTTGAAAAATCAATAATACACCGTTTGTTGTAATGTGCTTGGGACAATAGTAAATTTTTAGACAGACAAACTTACGAAATTACTTACAATTTTCAACATCAGATGGCGCTGCAGTCTGAAAAATCTAAAGAACGATATTTTCCACATATCCACCATGCGCAGCAATAATATGGCCTAGTCTCTGAACGAAATTACCAGTAAAGTTTATAAACGTTTCAGGAGGGATGGCTTCACATACAGAAGAGATGTACTGCTTCAGTTGTTCGACTGTTCCTGGATTGTGGCGGTACACCTGGTCTTTCACGTGTCCCCACAGATAGTAGTCACAGGGGTTCATGTCTGGCGATAAGGGAGGCCAATCCACGCCGCTCCCTGTATGTGTGGGATAGCCCAAAGCAATCACACGATCATCGAAATGTTCATTCAGGAAATTAAAGACCTCGGCTGTGCGATGTGGCCGGGCACCATCTTGCATAAACCACGAGGTCTTCGCAGTGTCGTCTAAGGCATTTTGTACCGCCACAAATTCTCGAAGAATGTCCAGATAGCGTGGTGCAGTAATCGTTTCGGATCTGAAAAATGGACCAATGAGCCCCTTGGAAGAAATGGCGGCCCAAACCAACACATTTGGAGGGTGTAGGGATGATGGGACTGCAACATGGGGGTTTTCAGTTCCCCATATGCGCCAGTTCTGTTTATTTACGAAACCGTCCAGGTAAAAATAAGCTTCGTCACTAAACCAAACGCTGTCCACTTGGATATCGCCGACATCAATCCTTTGCACCCTATCATTAGCAAATGTTACTCGTGCATCAATAGAAGAAGCGCTGAGGGGTTTCCGAGTTTGAATTTTGTATGAATAGAGGTGTAAACTCTGGCGCATGAGACGGTACGTGGACGTTGGCTTTATTTGGACCGCAGCTGCAACACGGCGAATGGAAACCTGAGGCCGCTGTTCGATCACCTTCTGCATAAGCTGAGCATTACTCTCTGTTGTTGTCGTACGCGGTCGCCCTACATTTCCAGCACGTTCATCCTTCACGTCTCCAGTCCGTTGAAATTTTTCAAACAAATTCTTTATTGTATCGCTTTTCGGTCCTTTGGTTACATTAAACTTCCGTTGTAAACTTCGTCTTGTAGCAGCAACACTGTGTTCTAGGCGGTGGAATTCCAACACCAAAAAAATCCTCTGTTCTAAAGAATAAACCATTTTTACCTGCAAACTTGCAGTCTGTGAACAGCATACGCTTGCAGCAGAAAGACAACTTACAGAATAGCGAACTCAGAGACTGAGTTTTCTTCAATAGCTTTCATCACACCTGCAGCGTCATCTGTTGTTGAATATTGCCAAAATAATTGAAAATAATCAAGAAATATAATAAAGGAGAGATCTTGAGAGGGACCTCAGCTATGCAATGCAAAAAAAAAAATTATTAAAAAATGTCAAAATGCGATAGAGTTATTACAAAAATGCCTCCCCATACACTGTTAAAAATCTGCCGCATTTTGTTACAACGCACTCCTCTGCTTGTATAGAAAACAAACGGTTACTTAGCCGTGAAATTGAGCTTTCTCATTGGTTGGAATAGAGATATTATATACAAGCGGTGGAGTGCGTTGCAACAAAATGCAGCAGATTTTGACCAGTATAGAAACACTGCAGAAACGTTGACTCATTTGCTAGAATGTCACTCCACAGCTTTTATAGAATATGTCTTTTATGATCAATGATAATGCTCCATAATACAATATTGTAACCGTTTTCTATAAAGGTGGTGGAGTGACGCTGCAGCAAATAGGTCAATTTTTTACGATGTAAGAGCAAGATTGTAGCAAAATATCTTCACCAACATTGTTAAAATTTGAAACATTTGCTGCATCGTCACTGCATTGCTATTTTAGAATATCTCAATTTTGACCAATGAGGATGCTTCATAATACAGTGAAGTAATCTTTTTCTATAAAAGCGGAGGTGTGATGATGAAGCAAAGGTTTCAAATTTTTAACAGTGTAGTTTTAAAATACGATGCATAAAATATTCTTTAAATCATGCCATAAGAAAGTAATTTTATCCGAGCAAATAAAACTTTATAAATGTAAAATATCCTGCAAACTCAAATACTGTTTGCGAAATTTATACCCATTTCTGAACGCTGCATTCCACTATCGAAGAATCTGTTACATCCATGGCAAAAATGCATTTGATTGAAATCAATTCGAATGAGACGCACTCCATATCCTTAATCTCCTTCCTTTGTATCAATGCTGAGTGAGCTCAGTTTCGGCTTCGACTGAGCGCCAATCGCCGTCAGCGCCATCTATTGTTTGGTTTCCGAACTAAAATCAAAAATCACGGAGATAAAACTTATGGCATTATACATAACCCTCCTGCAAAATTTTTTTTAATAGCTGTCACCGTTTTTATGTTATTGAATTTTAAAATCTACCGGTTATTTTTGGAACACCCGGTAGAATACACAATACGGGATGTTACGACTACTTTTGGATAAAATCCCTCATCTTTTTGCTTCATTTTGGAAACAACGGATTTTGTCCTTTTTCTATAGACGATTACTTTCAGAATTTTCAAGCTATAATTTTGAGACTTTTACAAAAGTTGCTCTATACATTTAGCTAACATAATATGCAAATGAAATTTTGATATCTTTGACGCATGCGCAATAAAAAATTATTTAGTAAATCTACTCATTTTTCATACAATTTTTATTATTTTTTAATTTTGATTACAGGGTACTTTGTGCAATGTTGTTTGTCATATTTTCTGAAAAAAATATTATTTTATATTAAGAACTCTGAAAATTATAAGGGAAAAACTTGGAAAAATTTGGGGCCATTTTTATAAAAACCTTAATTACTCTGCGAGTATGCATGCTATTTGCACAAAAATGAACACAGTGTATTACAATTAGGCATTCAATCATAATCTAGAGTTTGAGTGCTTTTGCTACATTAGTTTTGACAGGGTTATTCAAAAGATATTCATTCTTTTTTAATTTGTTGACGGTCCCCTATGGAGTTTCGGTAAAAAATCTTCAAGGAGATGTATGACGTATACTATTATATTTATACACTAAGAGTTTCGAGATGATTCCTCATGTATTTTTCTAGATATTTAGTAAAATGTCTAAAATCGCAAGTGTCCCATAATCAATGGCAATATAGTGTACTTCCGTGCCTTTCAGAAAATGGATGTATATTATAATGAAATTTAGAGATGCTCATCTTTATTGTAAATGTGTTAACATTAAAAACACTGTATTTTTTATAGTTATTATTAAATATGTTTACGCATAGTTACAAGTAAAATTTTTGTAAGAGAAAATCTACCAATTTACTCATGAAACAGCCTGAATCACAGCTCTTTTGAAAATGGTCTGAAAAGTTACCCAATCACGGAAGAACCAAAAAAATTTAAAAGAGAAACTCAATACCATGATCATTAAGACATCGACGATCGGACTTGAGATTGCTTGAGGCATTTAATACATCGGGCGACAGAGACAGCTTTGCTCTACACAGGACGTTCAGATATTCATCCAACGAACTTAGAGTGTTGTTAGAAAGCATCCAGAGGAATGAAAATTACAATGAAACCTGGCTTCGCAGACTACTTATTTAATCGAAGATACAGGGAATTCTATCGTAACGCAACTTGGGTTTCCAGTAATAAGTTTATGAAACATTTTAACAGATGTTCTCACCTTGTTAGTAATGTGGCAATAATAATAATAATAATAATAATAATAATAATAAGTGGTAGAAGTTTTAATTATATGCGCCAACAGTATACATATTGCTCACCGGCAAGAAAAGTGGCACATCTCGACAAAAGTAAATTTCACAGGAAAGACAAGATAAAATTTGCATGGTTTTGCTGCAGTATGAAATATGCAGGAATAAAAATGCACATAAAAGCACATAATCCTTAAGAAGGATACCGCAGAATGAGATTTGGAGCCTTGGGTAATTTTACCTGACCACCACTCCACCTCTCTTCTGTGGACGCAAGAGGACCTATAGTGTAATAAAGCGGCTTTCTGCTCAACAACATTTACTGTTTTTGTAGCAAGATGAACCTATGATACACTTTTTTATGGAATAAAACACAAAATGAGTTGTAAGATGTATCACTTGTCTTGTGGGTGAGTGATATTTACATGACATTTCACATTTTTGACCGCGATTACCAGCTCATACGGTATCGTCGATTGCGTGAGAATCCTGGTTTCCCAGATCTTTTCCTGATGTTATCACATTCTATGCAACACAAAGTAATAAATTTTTGTTGCAATGTTCTTATTTTTATCAAGATTATTATCGTCAACCCGGGTTCAGTTAGAACGAAACACTCTGTATTTATGTCTAAATAAAGAGTTTGTGGTTCCAAATTCGATTACGTTTTCTATTATCTTTTGATGCCGCCCTCCCCACTAACAGCCATCTGCAAACTTCGTACGTCAAGGAATTTCAAGCATCTTTTATCAGATTTTTTGTAAAGTAATATTTGCCTTAATTAATGAAAAAAATATATCTAGCTTGAGATATAACGACTAGTAGTTTACGAAAATTCTGGCGCTGAAACACCTAAATTCCTTTTTATCAACTGATGCGTACGAACCCTGATCTAAGTTTGTAACATGCATATCTGAACATCTTGTATATACAGGGTATCCAGTAAATTACTAATCCATTTTGAAATTAAATAACTAAAGAACGGTTTGAGATAAAAATGCGCGGTTTGCTGCATTGTTATAAGAAAATCAATAAATTTTTAGATATACACTTTCTTAAAATAGTTCAAAATTCGACCAACAGATGGCGCTGACGGCGACAACAGGAAATTCAGACATTACTCTAGATTTCATACGCATGTGTTTTTCGGTCCCTTTCGCAGAGTCGAATTTCAGTCGACATATTAAATTGACATTCCACTCACCTGCAGAAATAGAGTTTATTCGATGCATGGAAAGAGATTTAAAACAGTATTTGTGATTGAATAATGTCTATTATACTTAATAAAAACCAACAAAATATTCATTGACTTTTCCCACATTTGCCATAAGTTAATTGTAATCAAAAAATGTTTTTGTAATCGGTTAACTGATTCTCTTTTTACGTGCAATAAATTGAAAATATGGGATAAACACCGCTTTTTTTAGTAAAAAAAATCTTAATATTTAATCTAAACATTTCTTCCATTACATAGCATGAAATTGTATTTTAAAAATTAGAAGGTGTTAAATAGCTTTAATTTGTGCATCAAGCAAACTCTTCTTGCCTACGTCGTGCATTAAAATCAGTTAAGTGGTTAAAACAGTGGTACGGAAATAGTGTTGGCAAGTTCCCTGTCTAAAAGAAGCGGAACAGTGACTTATAAATTGGCACATAAAAATATAATAAACCTTAGAATGAAGGAATCCATTTATAACAAATTCTGTTTTAAACGTAAAAAAAAAATTGATTTCGACGGAGAAAGTATATACAAAACCAGATGCTAGGACGTAAATCTGCCTAAAATGAAATATAGTTCATTTTTCCGAAAACCGAATTCATCCCTACATTTTATTCATATTTTATCATTTAACACATCTGAAAATTTTATTACGAAAGCCAAGAGAGATTTAAAGATGACTTTTACACACACGTCTCCCTCCCCACCCCCAACAGAAAACATAATCTACGCTGAAATTGAAGGATGTTTAAAAAGAAAAAAAAAAAGCATTGAACCTGTTTTATGTCCTGCCAGTTACCCCTTTAGAAGATTTCATTACAAAGAGCATCATAGATCCTGAAATATATGTTTGACCTCCCCCTTTCCTTAATTATTCTTCATGATCAAAAGAAAGAAAAGAATAATTCTAAAAATTCCTCTTGTATTTGATTTGAAATTATTTAAAAAAATGATTCTAATAACTTTTTAAAAATTATATATAAAAACACTAATGTTCCAATAATACGGTAATATTTATATTTATAAAATTGAATTAAAATAAGTAGACCTATGATGATTCTATGATAATTAGGATCTATTATGCCTTCTGTGATGAAATTTTGAAAAGGGATGACTCGCAGGATACAAAACAGGTGCAATGCTTTTTTTACTTTTTAAACATCCTTCCATTTCAGCGTAGATTATGTTATCAGTTGGGGGGGAGGGAGACGTGTGTGTAAAAGTCATCTTAAAATCTCTCTTTAAGCATCTTTTCTCTTTTTAAGCAACCTTCCATTTCAGAGTAGATGCGTTTGCAATCAGGGGAAGAAGAGGGATGGATTGTGTGTAAAAAGCATATTAAAATCTGTCGTGGATTTCGTAATAAAATTTTCAGATATGTCAAATGTCAAAATATGAATATAACGTAAGGATGAATTCGGTTTGCGGTAAAATGAAAAAAATTTCGTTTTAGACAGGTTTCTGTCTTAGCAGGTAGTTTTGTATGTTGCTTTCTCCGTCTTGATTAATATTTTTTTGTGTTTAAGACAGGATTTGTTATAGACGAAATATAGACGAACCTTTATTTTAAGGTTTGATATATTTTTATGCGCCGATTTATAATAAGTCACTGCTCTGTTTCTATTTTAGACAGGGAACTTGCTACTATTATTTGCGTACTACTGTTTTAACTTCTGATTTCACTAGATGTCGTATAGGATAGAAGAGTTTGCTTGATCCATCTCTTAAAACTTTTTGACATCTCTAATTTTTTTAAATACAATTCCATAATGGAAGAAATGTTTAGATTAAATATTAAGATTTTTTTTATTTAAAAAAGCTGTGTTTATCCCATATTTTCAATTTATTGTACGTAAAAGAGAATCAGTTAACCGGTTACAAAAACATTTTTTGAATACAATATACTTATGGTAAATGTGTGAAAGGTCGATGATTATTTTTTTGTTTTTTATTAAATAAATAGACATTATTCAAGCATAAATATTGTTTTAAATCTCTTTCCATCCAACAAACTCTATTTCTGCAGATGAGTGAAGCGTCGATTGAACATGTCGACTGAGATTCGACTTTGCGAAATCAGCCGAAAAGCTCTAGAGTAATGTCTGAATTTCGACAGCCTGTTGCCACCATCAGTGCCATCTGTTGGTCGAATTTCGAACTATTTTAAGAAAGTGTATATCTAAAAATTTATTGATCTTCTAATAACAATGCAGCAAACCGCGCATTTTTATCTCAAACCGTTCTTTAGTAATTTCAAAATGGGTCAGTTATTTACTGGACACCCTGTATATACATATATAAATATATCATGTCATATCATATCGTATATTGGGATTTAATATACTATTTATGAGTAATATTAGATGTTTAATGTTGTAATAATTATTTTAAATGTTAAATTCAATATCTTGATACACTTGTATGTTTTTGTCCTATATGTTACAGGTATTAATTTTATTCCTCATTTCATCTTATTTTAAGATATTAAGTTTAGGTTAATATTGTCAAATTAAATGATTTTGTGCTACATCTTTCTAGGGTAAACTATCTTGTATGGTATGTTTTTTCTGTTTTTTTATTTTTATTTTCCCATGCAATTTAATATAATGTTATTGTGATTTATTTTTAATGTTTTTTTTCGCCATTTAATTTTGGTTTTATGTGTGTTGGTAGCCCCGAATTCGTATTATTTTGCTTTTCATGGCTAATGCGAAGTTGAAACCACACACTTTATTTATAATTCCAAAGTATTTGTGCGTCTAAGGATTCTGCTTAAGTTCTGTAAATTTTATTTGTATTCATTTTACTTTTTTTCCATGTTTCAATGTGGTAATTTTGTATTAAATTCAATGGTTTATATATTGTTTTACAATTAATGGTATTATATGTATATATAGCGCAAGTAATTATGACTGTATTTTCATTTTTATTTCACTATGATTTGTTAAATTCATTCTGAAAAACCAATTCTTTTATGGGTATCTTATATATTATTAAATTAATATATAATCGTATAGCTATATGTTTATCATTAGCAAATTGTTTAATTTTTATACACAATGTCTAATGATTCTGTGCGCATTATCATTGTGTATTATTTGGATTTCTACTTTGTAGTCATTTGATACCCTTCTTTAAGAATTTCCATTTGATTGCTACTCGTTTTTTCATCACTCTGATTCTTGTTGTATTATATTACTGTCTTATTAAAATTAATTATTCTAATACTGCATATATTTAACACTTTATTTATCTAATCTTTCTTTATAAGTATATTAATTGTAAGTTATCTTTATAAATATTTAATTACAGTTTAATTGTTTTTCTAATATTTTTTCTTTGAAATGG
Source organism: Maratus speculifer (assembly GCA_964019185.1). Classification (NCBI taxonomy): domain Eukaryota; kingdom Metazoa; phylum Arthropoda; class Arachnida; order Araneae; family Salticidae; genus Maratus; species Maratus speculifer. The sequence continues at coordinate 247,681,614 of OZ025294.1, forward strand.
TTTTTCTATTGCAATTACTATGTTGATGATTCTATTGTGTTCTTGTTATTTTTCTTGATATTTTTCTTTGAAATGAGTTCTCATTTGCGATTAATCGGGAAATGTGGAAATAAGTTTTAGGTCTATTTCCACTCAGAAATTAATCGCAATTAATGTGGCTATTTAGTATTGCCCTTGATAACGAGCTAAATACCACATTTTCAATTTTATTTCTAATTCTGACAGCTCCTCTGTGTGATATGGTTTGGCATTAACAAATTTTTACAGTAATTGATGTTGATTTGTAGTATTATCTAATGGTTCTATATATATATATATATATATATATATATATACATATTTGATATATAAAAAATGCATGTATAGAAATTCAAGGAATAGAGGGCATATCTAATATGTTGCATGATTAACTATGAAGCATTCAATAAACAATTTATTTAACAAAAACAAGATACAGGCAAGAAAAGTCAGTCTGTTCACATCAGAGAGAGGACAGACAAGTTTAACTCCACCCCCCTTTTTTAAAAAAGTTTAAACTGTTGCAGGTTTCTGGTTACTTGCATTTTTTACATATGAATTTTTTTAGCGCCAGTAGTGCTACAATTTTTCATAATGAATTTAGAATTATATATATATATATACTCTGAACAATATGATAGTCTTAACTCCAATTGTAAAAGGTTGAGAATAAAGCTGTTTGCGCCAAAAGTCCTTTTCCATGATTTCCCATATCCCCGTTATAGTTAACTTTATTTGAAGAGTTGCATACATATTTGTTTTTATACGGACTTAAAAAAGTCTGAGTACTAAACTCTATATTGCTTTCTTTCATTCGATTTCTTATTCTCAGCAAAATAAACCGGTTATGTGAGAGTATTACTCATATACAGAGAGTTCTGTAGAATAGATATATGAATTAATAACATTAATGCATTTTATTATACAATTATATCATTAACCCCTTAACTGGTTTGCCCGAACGGCATTCGGGCAAGACGAATTTGCTTATTTCATCATTTAAAGCTTTGTGACACCAATATTATTTAATTTTCATGTTACTGAAAGGCAGAAATCTTTAGACTAAATTTTACGAATATATAATATAGTGGTGTGAGTCCGCAATTTTCAATTTATTGAACAGAAAAGAATTAACCAGTTAAGGGGTTTAAAGTTGTTAATTAGGCTTTAAAAGCTGATAGCGCATAGAGTAGGCCGACCGTGTCTTTGTGTATGTCCAAATTCCAAACCGTTTGTGTTTTTAAGGTTAATATCACGGCTAATTGCCGATAATTTTTTTTTAAATCTTTATCAAGAATCGTTTTATACTTCTAAGACTATAGGCATCTCCAGCGCTCCTGAACTATTTACGGAAATCCCACAAATCGAAATTTGTGTGTAACAGAAAAATGCGAATTTCTCAAAACTATGTAATGTTGGGTAACCGCTATACTTTTCCTGCAAGGTTTTAATTAACTTCTACGATCCCTAATTTTTTTTATTTAATAAATGTAGTTTCAATAAATTCGGAAATAGATGTGAAATAGATGTGGTGTGTGTGTGGGGGGGGGGGAAACATATTTTTCCATTATGATGTTAAAAAAAAATTACGACGTTACAAATAAAGTAAACAGCGATACATTTTTACAAGAAATTCTGATACAGTTTTCAAAGGAATTTCATTTGAAAGTACACTTTTTAACACTTTCCAACAAAATTGAAAAGTGTTTATGCTTTCGGTTTGTTTGGCCGTATGGCCTTCTGGCCGCCTGTCCGCGCTCTAACTCCCATAAATATACTTGGATTGCTATGAAATTTTTATAAGGTATTGATGTTTACCGTAGCACGAACCCTATTGAAAATGAAGTTTCTACCATGATGTACAGAGATAGACAAAGGTTTTTCGATACATTACGGCCTATGGGAAAAAATCGTTTCAAATGAATTTTAAAGGTGTTAAAAAATTGTGTCCTTCAAACATACCCAAATTTATATGTATTCGCAAAGTGCACTAAAATATGCATCCTGTAAAATATGCAGTGAAAATAATGGTTATTATTCATTTACAGAACCACTCAAAAGAATTCCATTACACAATAATAAAGGGGGGAATTGTTTGCGACATACTTTAATTATTTTAAACGATTTCAAGTATCATAAAAATGATAAACGCCACTGAGACTTAATATTTCACGGATAATATGAAGTGCATAACATTTACAGGAACACACAAAATATTTTAAATCGTATATTGTATCCGCCGAAGTACTGTAAATTATCGATGATAGCTGATGGATGGATGAAATGTATTTTCAATAATGATATGCGCTTTTAAGTTTTACTAAATGTCTGCATATTATATGGTGTGTATAAATGTTATAGTTAATATACAGGGCTACACAAAAGAGCTCATAAAGGATACTGAATATGAGGGTAATTTACTTAAAGGTGGTTTTTAAATAAGATGTACATTTTTACGATGAACTCCTTTCAGTTTAATAAGAAATGTTTGTAGAATATAGACAAAATGATGTGCAGGGTCACGCAAAGAATTATCTACATGGTCACCCAAGAATGATAATTTCTGGAAATGAGATTTAAGTAGTTTTAAGAGTGTTTTTGTTTGAACTAAATTTTAACAAAATGCTGGCGTGTAATAAAGATACTAGGTAAACTACAGGGCTGTAGAAAAATATTCAAGTGTGTTTCCATCTATTAGAATAAAGTACAGAAATAGAAATTTCAACCAGTTAGGCTTTCTCTTGCTAAACCAATTTCTCCATTAAATAGTATATATATACACCGACAGATCAAATGCAGGGCTGTTCAAAAATACTGGAATACATATTTGGCTATGGACAATAGCATTTTATTTCTCTAAATAACAAAGTTTTGTTAAAGATTTCAGGAAGTGTTGGAAAGTGTTTCATAATCTATGCTTAACGCATGATTGTTCTTACTTCTTTCTCTATTGACGTGTAAAAATTTAAAATATGCGAAAGCCTAGAAAAAAATTGCAGTAAAATGAAATTTGAACCCTTGATGTTGCCGCCGTCAAAATGACGTCAGCTTTATCCATGGACACGTTTGTCCTTTACAGTATAGATGTCACCTTTTCCTATTTACGACGGTACTTCTTTTTCTACCGGTATTTTTTCTATTCTGTTGTTTTCGGATGGATAAATTATCAGAATATGTGATTTTCTGTACTTCGCATCTACATTATCATATTTACCAACCTTCAATTTGTTTAAATTAAAAAAAAAATACTTCAACCAGAAAATGTACTTATCCAACTTAGTTGAAAAGCGTTTATGAATTCGGTTTTTCTTATCCAGCTATCTGCCTATCTGTCTGTCCACACTCTTATTCGCGTATACTTATGCGAGTTTATTGCACATTTTAAATTTTTACCATGATATGTTCTGTATTGAATATAAAGTGTGAAACATTAATAATTACTATACAATAGAGCTTTCATAGCGGTTATTGTTCATTTACAAGGCCACTCAAGATAAATTGGTTTCAGTTCTATCTTTGAGCAGTATAATTGCTGGGGTTTTTTTTATCCATTTATAGCGTGGTATAATTTTCCGTATCATTAACTCTATTGTTTTTATAAGTCGTAAGCAATAACACCCAAAAAGGTTATTTGTCGATTTATCACCTGCAGTCGGATAATGGAAAGAAATACCTCAAAATTATCATTTCTGAAATTTAAAGTTCTAAATTTATTAAAACGTTCCATTGTCATCGGAAACGTACGCAATGTTCAAAATTCTCTCCTAAGAGGAAGCGAGTCAAAAATCGATTTGAAAATTCCTTCTTTACATAAAGAAAATCCTGTTAAGTTAAATAAGAAATACAAAATTCTGGCTTATATGTATGCTTTATGAAATTTATTACAGCTTTGCTTTTTAGGTGAGTGCGTAATTATATAAATGGGTAGCACCTATAGTCGTCATTCAGTCCATCCGTCTTCCCGTTTGTCTGTCCGCCCGCATATAACAGAGCAAAAACTACCCAACCGAATCGTTTGAAATTTAAAATATACAAAACTTTGTTAAGTCATTTCAAATTTTATAAAAATAGGATGCATAATTTCAACATAAGGACAATCAAAAGTATCTGGTTACCATTACGCCCAATAGAAAAAATAAAAATAATTTCAAGTGAATTTTAATTATGTAACACTCTTTCGAACATAATAAAATTGGGTACTTCTAGGTTATCCCGTCGACCAAAAAATTATCGCCAAACTATAAGATTAAATGCCAATAATGGATGATCGTGAATGTCACATTCAATGACATTAAATGCGATTCACGTGTTTAAAATGTCATTAAGTGATTTTTATTTCGACTTTTTATTAATATTCTACTAATTTGTTTTTTCGTTATTTAAAATAAAAATTGTGCCAACATGTATAATTTGGCTATTAGTTTGGCGATTTGTATAATTTGGCGAAATTGGTCCACGGGATAACCTAGAAGTACCTAAAATTGATATGCATCTATGATGTATATACTAAAATATACATTCTGTACAATCCGTAATGTAAAGAATATTTCTTATTAATTTACAGGGCCACACAAAAGTATTCTATTACATAAGGATATAGGAGGAACATTGTTTGGGGGCGCGTTTTAATTATATTAAACTATTTCATATTCTATGCAATTGATATACGTTGCTGTGATTTATTAGAAGTTACTTGCTGCATAATAGAAAGCAGATAGTATTTACAGGGACACACAAAATATTTCAACTATTATAATGTATCCGAAGAACTGTATACTATTACACCAAGATTTGAATACTTTTTTAAAAACTTCTTGATAGTAAAAACGCACTTCATTTGCTACTCTTGTCTTTCAATTCTCGACTTATTAAATAATATTTCAGGTGAAAAAATAAAAAGCTAATATGGACGACAAATGCAAAAAAGAATAGGAAAATTACAAAATGTGTTATTTAGTAATTATCGAAAGTGGCTCATGAAAAAGGTTTTATTAGGCACTAAGCAGTTTTATTTACATTATTTTCGATACTTTTAGAGTGTGCGTACTTTTCAAATGGAAAATACTGAAATTACTGCTTTGCGTTAGCTCTTCAAAAAAGTTACTGCACTTTACTTGCAAATTTGAGCTATTCTTAGTGAATCAAAACTTTTATTTTAATGTTTCTGCTATTTCCTTGTATTTATTATGTTATTTCAGTTTTCTTTTGCGATGTATTTATTGTATAGATTTTAAGTTGTAATTTTTTTTTCTAAAGAATAAAGCATTGTAATCGAAATTCTTTTCGTCTTCCGGTTTTCGTCGGTTTGTACGTTTTAGATATCAGAGGTCCCGAAAGACGTGTTTATACAAAATGTGTATCTGTCCGTCCGTATGTCCATGTGCCCCTTTTCTGTCGTCAAAAAGAGTATGAAATTATGAATAGAATTGAACCAAATGTTTTGTGCATGTTTTGGGCTATAGCCAGTAAGTACTCATTGAATTTAAAATATTCCGCGTTAAGGAGGCGCTGTAATAGCGTTTTTGTGCGATTTTCATTATTGTACCATGGAAAATTTTATAAAGTCAAACATAGAATTCAACGAAATTTTACATATATGCTTTTGGCTATGGTCAGCAGATCCTATGGGAATTTTGTAAGAATTCGCTGGAATGGAGACGCTATAATAGCGATTTTTATTAATTTTCCCCAGTCTTGTTTTATATCGACAGTTCATGCAGCGACAGGGAATTCTCAATTAGCTGATGCACAACAAATAACAAAAAAATATTGAGTTTAATAAATACTAGCTTACCTGCCCGGCGTTGCCTGGAATTTTAAGAATGTTTGTTTTGAGAAATCAATTTTAAAATTAAACATACGGTATAAAATGAACAATAAAAAAAAACAGTAAAGCGATCTTTATTTCCGTTTTTCACTTGGAATGAATTCTAGGAATTTAAATCTTTGAGGAATTTACAATTTACATGTTTATACACACGTTTATATAAGGAATATTTTTTAAAAAGGGCGAAAACAAAAACAGAGAACTCAAAAATGTTAAAATATGCCAATATTTGCAAAATCGAGTTTTTATCATGTTTTAATGCATTTTTCAAACTCATATGACATTATATATTAACCTTCTGGGGTCCATTACATTTCTAACGTCACGTAATATTAATTTTTTTTAAAAATTCATCAAACTATTTATTTTAATAAATATAAAAATATATGACGGAATGAAATTTTCGCCTTGCTTTTAACACAAAGTACATAATATGAACTTTAAAATATTCAAGTTTACTTATTCAAGTTAGGCGATTAAAATAATCAAAAATTGATGTTAATATAGTTAATTTTATTAAAAAACATAATAGTACTTTCAAGCCTTTTCATCAATATCTTCCTCTAGAGAATATTTTCTTTATTTATACAAATACATGAACCGTTTTGAAAATGAACGAGACTCTTGGCTTGAAGATCGAGTCAGTAGTGTTAGGTGAACTGTAAAAAGAAGTATTTAATTACTGTACCATAAATTTTAATATGTCATTTTCTCAAATTGTCAGGATTTATTTTCAGGATGTTTAACCATAAACTCGGTATATTATACGATGGGGAATCATTACACACTTGATTGTTTTTGCATAGAATTTTTATGGATTCTCTCATAATGGATAAATAATAATGGATGTTGGGTTTATTATTTTCGTATGATGAAAATTTTTTGTGATTTTCTGATTGAGATATAAACGAGAGAGAGTAGTAGATTGGCGACAAAATTTTATATCTGCTTTATGTTCTTTTATTCTGTTTTTGAGTTTTCTAATGGTTTTTCCGATGTATTCTATTAATTTATTGTAATGAATTCTAAAAGAAATGGTATACACACCAGCTAATTCGACTTCCGGTGTTGGATCGATTTTTGTAGAAATTACTTCTTTTAATTTCTTTGTGGATAGGCTGTTAAATTTATATTGTGTTTCAGTACAGCATATCTTAATTTTTATTATAGACAAGGGAAATTGTTAAAATTTTTGTATATCATTTCTTTATGATTTACTTTTTTGATATTTTCATGAAAATTGAATTCATGAATGAGTTTATTAATGAGAACCTTTTCTTGACGTTAGTTTAATTAAAAACAAAGAAAACCTCAGCATTGATGGAAATGTTTGTAGGAAACCAATTAAATTAAATAATACGATCCCATGTAATATCGCTTCATCATTTTTATATAAAATTGCAGCTTACAAATTTTACATTAGATGTTCTTTTAAATTATGTTCAGATAAATATTTAGTAAAAGTGCTTAATACTATCAGAAACATCGCTGAAGAAAACGGATTTTCAACAATTCTCATTTTTGAAACCGAATGGTTTTGTTTTTCAGTAAGTTTTCGTGGGAAAATGACAAAGAATTTGTGCAATGTTTAAGCGTAAAACGCAGTTTTTGATATAATTCGTGTTGTTTAAAGTTCACTATTATAATTAGAGGTCGACCGAAGATTCGTTTTCGTTTTCGGTAAAAATGCTGCTGAAAATACGGTCGGACCGAAATTCGACGAAAACTATTTGTATTCCAAAAGTTTAATTTCTTCTTTCGGAGATTTTCAACATTACTTTATCAATTTGAGCTGTGTCGGCTCAATTGAGATTATTTATTGCTATGAACTTCATTGTTTATAATTATCGGCCATGACTGATTGTAAACGTGTGTACAAATTATAAAGCAAGCAATACATATATGACTAAACTTTTTCCCGTGCTTATTAAAAGCTGCAGACTTAATAGTAATAGGAAACATTTAGTTTGAAACCTCAGAATATTTCGAAGACTCTTTAAAAGGGTTATTGTAAACAAATGACCATTTAAAAAATAACTTTGAAAGGTAAATCGAAATTTCAATATTAAAAACTAAAATGTTATTTAATTAAATGAAAGTCGTATAATTAGAAAATATTTCTCTTGTTGATGAGTTAATTGCGTTATATTCTACATGAAAATAAAAAGTTTTAGTTCTCAGGGACAGACAGTCAACTTGGGACACACATACAGTAAGCAAAAAAACTATTTGCGGGCAGACGATTTTTTGCATAAATAACCATAGAAAGCTAATTTGATACTATTCAGTGTTGGGCACGTTCACAAAATAAACGAACTAACTCAAACTCACGTTCAATTTCTGAAAAGTGATTTAAGTTCACGTTCAAATTCAAAAATTTTCAAACGAACTCGTTCAAATCAAACTCATTTGTAAAAGTGAACGAAGTTCACTAAAAAGTTCACTTTTTTTATGTTTGGATATTATTGTCTAAATTTACAAAATTTTGTGAACTAATCATTTGATTATTCGATATGTAAGATAGAGATATGCACGGACGGAAATTTCCAGGCCCGATCCATAGAAAAAAAATGTCCGGCCCGATATTAAAATAAAAATTTCGGCCCGAGACCAGCCTGGCTCGTAGAGAAAATTTAGCGGCCCGACCCGACCCGATATAATAGCTAAAATCAAGACTCGACCCGGCCCGATATAATAGCCAAAAACAAGCCCGACCCGGCCCGATATAATAGCTAAAAACAAGGCCCGAGCTTTGCCCGGCCCGAAAAAAAGGTGAAATTTCGCACCGAACCCGGCCCGATCCCGAGTACATTTCTACAGGACATTGATATTTACCCTTACGGAAGAGTTCTGGCCAAAAAAACTTACCTTAGTCTGTTTATAATCTCCATTTATGCAGAAGTGCCGTAGGCTGCGATGTTTATGCTTTCTTCTAAAATCTTTCCGATTTAGACATATTTCCGCCTTACACAGTCAACCTTGTACAGAGAGTTTACTGTATATATCTATTTTCGGCGAAATTGTATACAGCCCAGGTCCGGTTCGGCGCGACCCGACTCTGCAGAAGAAGTAAGACTAGGATACTACCCACAGAAGTGATATCCAGACTTAACCCGTCCTGAGGCTCGTGTAGGCCTCTAAATGGCATTTGAAAGAGGGAAAAAATGTACTAAGGTCTGGAAAAATTTTAAATAAATTATGAAAAAATTGAACGTAAATTTCGTTCAAACTCGTCTATTTTTTGAGTTTCCGTTCAGTTCAAACTCGTTTATAAAATAGTGAGCGAAGTTCAGTTTAAAGTTCACAAATAGTGAGCGAAACTCGTGAGTTTTCGTTCAGTGAACGCGTTCATACCCAACACTGATACTATTCTCTTAATTATTTATTTATTTAAATAACAAGAAAATAAAAATAACTACCCATTTTCCTTAAACAGTAATATTACACATTTAAAAAAATAAATTAATGTTTTCTCATACCCCAAAAAGTATTTGCACACGAAGCATTGACTGTTAAGAAAGGCATTAAATGTGAACATTATGCAAATGTTTACCATATCAGTCCCGCAGTAGTTCCGCACTTTAAAGCCACGTAATATATTAACTATAGCAGAGATTTTGGGGAGTTTTTGTTCTAATGGCGCCAAAAACGTGTGAACTGTCTATTGCTACCCGTGAGAAGATTAAATTTCTTTAAAATTCTGGATTAAGTTACCGAGGAATAGGTAAAAAATTAAATCTAAATTATTCTAGTGTTCGTTATGTAATTAAGAAGAAAAAAGAAATTGGTTCGAAAATAAATCGGCCGCGAACAGGGCGTCCAAGAAAGCTAAATTCCAGGCAAAGAGAGCCATCATAAAAGAATTTTCAAAAAACCCTTTTCTAAGTGCTCGAGAATTGGCTGTTGATGTCGCTTCAACGTCGTTAACAATATTCACATCACAATTTTTTAGAAATATTCTTCATTATTCAAATATTCGAGGAGGAGCCCCTCGAAAAAGAAAAGAAAAAAAAAAACATTTATTAGTGAAACAAATAGTGTGAAAAGACTTGAATTTGCAAAAGCATATGTCAGCAAACCACTAGAGTTTTGGAAAACTGTTATTTTTTCCTATAGATGAAAGCAAGTTCAATATTTTTGGCTCAGATGGTAAGAAAATTGTATGGCGAAAGCCAAATACTTCTCTTCAAATTAAAAACTTGAAACCAACTGTAAAACATGGCGGTGGTCATGTAATGATTTGGGGATGCACGTCTTTTAACGGAGTTGGCGAAATGACCTTTATTGAAGACAATATGAATGCTAAACAATATATTAATATATTGCGAGATCATTTATCTAATAGTGCTCTGAAATTGGGAATTCCTAATTCATATTATTTCCAACAGTATAATGATCCGGAATGAAATGTTTATATTACGAGGTTATGGTGGCTTTATAACGTAAAAAATCAATTGAAAACGCCACCACAATCACCAGACCTCAATCCGATTGAAAATTTATGTCATATTTTGGATGTGAAAATAAGGAAAAAGAAAATTTCTAACAAATCAGAATTTAAGTAAGCTCTTAGGGAAGAATGTCTACAAATCAGCAGTGAAACATGTCACAAATTAATAGAATCAGTGCCCAGACGATTACAAGCTGTAATTGAAGCAAAGGGGATGCATTGCATACTATATATTAACACTGTTTTTAACTTATAAATAATTCCTCTAGCTCTATTTTTATTGCTAGTGTGCAAATATTTTTTGGCATTACACATGCTATACTTTTTTATGCTTTCATATTTTAAATATAATTATTAAGTCAGATATTAAATATGTTTGTTTGTTTTGTAAAAGTTGTTGGTATTTTTAATTCTTAGTTGCTTTTTATTTATTTATACATATGCTACAACAAATTTATCTGGTGTGAAAATACCTTTTTTGCTCACTGTATAATTAATTGATAATTATATCTAATAAATACATGTAAATTAATTAATAATTATGTTTTTTTCCTTAATACGTAAAATACATTAATAATTATGTATAGTTATGTATGTATTAAATACTTAAAAATTATTTTGAATTTTTTCGATTTCGTTTTCAGCCAAAAATAGGAAGATCATCGAAATTCGCTTTCGGTTTTGGTTTCGGCCTTAAAAATCTGTTTTAGTCTATCCTTAATTATAACATTGTACATTAATAATAACTACAGTAAAGCATCGTTTATACGACGATCACTTATACGACGTTTTAATGTGGTCCCGATTCATTCCTATTCATTTTAATGTAAAAATATATATTTTATACGACGCCCAAAACCGTTTATACGTCGATTTTCCGATTTTGTATAGGTCTATTTTTGTTTAATTTCTTGTGTATTTTACGAACGAGGGGAAGTTGGCAGCTAGGAATGACACCAAAGAGCGTGTTTAAATGCACTCCACATTATAAAAATGTGGGCTGGCGTTCGATTAGTCTGAAAAATCAGCTTATGTGTAACATATTACACTAAAAGGGGTCATTCTTTTATCGGGGATGGTCAATTTTCCCGATCTGTTTTAAGTTGCAAATAGATTATACTTCTAACTGTTATCAGTATTAGACTGTGGGACAAACACTGATATCGTTCAAGTTCGTTTGCCAAGCTTTGGGACTATAAAAATCTTTTAGTAAACTATTCTAATTATTTAATTTTATCTGAAATCTCAATGTTCCCACGCTTAAATGTGCACATTATTTATAAAATAACAATTATATTACGAACTATATTTATTATCTTGTTTACAGCAATTTGTACAATCGTCACTAGATGGCGCCAGCAAAACGCAATTTAAAATCTAAAAGTCAGCTTTTAAATAGCAATTATCGCTTTTTTTTTATTAAATTTTATGTTTTGACAGTATTATTAATGTAAAATACACTTAATGTTTGCACTTTGTATTTATTTATTCGGCTGTGCGTGTTTTGTATTCTTCCGCGTGTTTACGTTTTGAATGCTTGTATGCCATATTGTTTATTCTAACTCGCTGAATATGGCTGATACTGCTGCTCGCAGTGGCGCAGCCAAGGGGAAAGGGGGTTTTGGGTTAAAAGCCCTCCCAGAGCCAGTGGTGACCATCTCCCCCAAACCCAATGACGCAACACCCCCCCCCCCCCAAAAAAACTTCATACTTTAACATTGACCCCCCCCCCCCCAAACTGAATATCAATTGTAAAATATATTCTACTTTTAATCTACTGCACATTCAAAAGATAGCGAGTCGAGCATAGCGGAATGAGTTCTTATTGCCCTTATCTGGAATTTAAAGAAAGAAAACACAGGAACATTTCTGAAAATTCATTGTTGAAAAAATTTTAAAGTGATATTAAAAGAATCAAGATTTACAAAATATAGCGAGTTGAGTATAGCAGAATGAGTTCTTATTGCCCTTGTCTAGAATTAAAAAAAAGAAAACACAGGAACATTTCTAGAAATTAAATGTTGAAAAAATTTAAAAGTAATATTAAAAATTATCAAAAAAATGTTTAGCAGTAAAAAAAAGAGAGAATTTAAAAATCTCCCCCCTCCCCCCAAAAAACTAAATTGTATAACGCACTTTGCATGACTAAACCCCTCTCTGGACACCGCTGCCCAGAGCTAAGAAAGGTCGCTATAATTGCCGTTTATATGAATCAAAACTAAACTTAATATTTAAACGTTTTGGCGTATTTTAGAATCCGCCGCTGTATTGAATCTGATTTTTTAAAAATAAAGTGAATCAATAAAATGGCGAAAATTCTACTTAAAGCAGTGAAAGTGTATATTGCATGGATGTAAAAATTAGATATTTGAACTAAATCACTTTTCTGAGACGCATTATGCAAAAAGAATGATGATTTCTTGCCATACAAATGCTCTTTCAGTTAAAGTATTATACAGCGAATATTCAAATTAGTACTATTCTATTAACCGGCGATTCAAATAACCGACAAGCACCTTTTCTTGAGAAACTCCCCCCCCCCCCCCCCCCTTAGAACCGAATTCTGGCTGCTCGTATATTTTTGCATTCACATCATTCAGAATTTAAATGACAATTGAATTTCCTTTTCACTTTCCTAATTTTAATCGACGATTTAATATCCTAGTAATGACCTTTTTTTTTTTTTTTTTTTTTTTCTTTTTGCTATTAATTTTACATTTAAAAATTTGTCCATACGTATATTTAATTTTAATTAGGTAATTGTCAGAGCATCGTATTTCATACAAGATTTTTTTTTCCCTTGCTGTTACTGTTTGCATTCAAAAATTTATTCATAAATATATTTAATTTAATTAATTTAATCGACAGAACATCGTGTATCATACAACTTTTTTTCCCTTGCTATTACTGTTTGGATTCAAAAATGTATCCATACATATATATTTATGATTTTAAGTAATTGTCAGAGCATTTTGTACCATACATTTTTCCCCCCTTGTGCTATTACTGTTTGCGTCCAAATATCAGAGCATCGTGTATCATAAGATTTTTTCTTTTTGCTATTACAGCTTGCATTCAAAAATTAATTCCACCATATTTGTATATATTTAATTTTAAATAATTCTCAGAGCATCGTGTATCATACAAGATTTTTTTCCCCTTTAGCTATTACTGTTTGTGTTCAAAAATTAATCCACCATACATATATATACGTTTTATAATTACCATGAAATTAAAAATTTTATTAATTAAAAAAAATCTTATAATTATTTTTAAATATATGAAATAAGATTTTTTTTAAATATAAAATTTATTTATTAAAAGTTCTTGAAAATTGTTTTAAAAGTAACATTTTAATACCTTTAACCCTTTCCGGCACACTGTGCCCAGTCTGGGATACCTAATTTTAATTCGAAACTTGCAAACGGCACCAATAATATTTTAGTAAAATTTTGCTTTTACAATAGAAGCTTAAATTAAGGATTTCAAAGAATTTAAAAAATTCGTTTGTGAATTCCGGTGTTATTCGATAATTTCTCATTTTACATCAGATTTTGCCCGTGTCATAAAAGGGTTAAACTTTGAAGCATAAAAAGTATTTGGCTAACCGAATATTCGGTATTCTGTTAAATCACTATTCGCTGTATCCCTAATATATGTGTGAATATAAATATAAAATTACGCGCTTCTGCTAGGGTTTTTTTTTTTTTTTTTTTTTTTTTTTTATGGAAATTTGAATATTCTGTGAAAAACTAATATTTATAAATTTTTTATAACACAGACACACGTTTGACATCCTATCTGTTTGTAAGCAATTGCATTATTTTTTATTATTTCTCGTTTCAAAATCTTCCAAGGATTTAAACCCATATGAATGTAAATAAACAAATGGCGGATGGTTACAGTATCATTTATATGTGACAACAATGTAACAAAATACCAAACATATGCTTATTTAGCTCAGAATTAATATCTTTTTAGACACAATATAAAATAAAAATACATGTATTGTGATTTAAAAGTTGTTTTATTGTATTTTTGTTTCTTTTTAAATGATTTTGGTGACGCCATCTTGTGCCGATTCTAAAAATGGCTGCAAAGTGGTTAAAAGATATAGTTCCGAATATATTTCTGTATTTTATAGAAATGTGCAAGTTTCAATGTGGGAACATTGCTATTTTCGATAAAATATGGATGTTAAAATATTTTAACAACAAATTTACGTAGTCCTAAGAGATGGCAAACGGAATCTCATTTTTAAGCATATTTTGAGACTTCGTCCCATCGTCTATATTGACGACTTTGAGTTGGCCACGCGGGGTGTTTTTGATCTTTGACTTTAAATGGAAAGGAAATGATGTACTGCAAATGAGGAACCTTTCGGTGAAACATAATTAAAGGTACGCATATTTAAATTGCACACTAATCCCCCCCCCTTTTTTTTGTTATTTGTTTATTTTTGTTTGTTTAATTTACAAATTCATGCAAATCACCACGTTAAACATTAAAGTTAAGTGAAAAAAAAGTTAATTCCAGTTTTGGAAGTGAAAATCGATTATACATCGTTATCGTTTATACGACGCTTTTCTGTAGTCCCTTCGGCGTCGTATAAACGATGCTCCACTGTATGTAAATAATGTCGTAGTCTCTTATTAATGTATAACCTGAATTCCATAAAATTATCAAGCATTTTAAAACTAACGTATGATTTTGTATTTCAGGTTTTTTTTTCCTCTGTTATATAAATAAAGAATCTGTGCAATAACATAAAAAATGTAGTTTTTTCTTGAATTAAATGGTTTAAAGTTCACAATTAAAATATTTTACGTCAATTGTATTTCAGAATAAATAATCTCATTACTTTTTAATAATATATAACCTGAATTCCATAAAATGATCACATAACTTGCGTATAATTATGATTTTCGAAAAAATTACTAAAGGAAGCTATAACGTAAAAGTATTACATCAGTAGAAAAACTTTGCATAATTGAAGGACACGAGCGTTAAACGATGGAAAGCAACCCATACAAGAGCGCAGCATAAAGTGCTTTTTATGCTAAATTATCTTTTAATTTACGTATATATATTTCCTTAAGAAATGGTATTGAAAAGACATCTTAGATTGGAAAATGTAGGTCATAAAAAAACTTAACTAGAAACGATAGAATTGCAATTATAGCGAAGATCAAATTAAACCTTGTTGTTCGAGGCCTTATTTTCATTCAATTTTCTAATTTACCAAAAAACGATATAATAGCAGGAGGATACGGGTGAACTGCGTAATTTCTATTTCATTTAGATTTTTGCATTCGTTGAATACGTTTTGTTTTTTAAAAATAATAAATCATGCTTTCAGATATTGTACAATTTTTGCGAATTTCCAGAAATCATTGAAATTTCTCCCCATCTCTCTTTTTACATGTTGTTATTTAATTTAACTTGCGTCATGAATGGAAAGATGTAATTGATTTCTCACTCACTTTCTGATGTGTTAGAGTTCTAAAAATTATGTGCATTTGTGAGTTACAGATGCCAATATAATTTTTTTTTTATCAGAAGTTAATTTCATTTTATCGATTAATTTTAATTAAATTTATATAATATATCTTAATTAAAAAAATAAATAAATAAAAAAAGAGTAACAAACACTGTTTTTGCCACTATAAATGAATTTTTTGTGACCTGAAGTCTTTCATCCATAATACTGAGATAAAAACTGTATACAAAAATATGAAAATCTGTGATATTATAGAGAATGTTTGATAAACATGCTAAAGAACACAGCTTTTAACCCTTTATCTATCGACGGTACTTATAAGTACCATTAAATTAGTAAAAAATTCTTTTAATACGTCAATTAGTTGTAATACTGTTTAGAATGAGTTACAGATATATTACTTTATTTTGTTCCAAAAGCCTTATTGGTTACACAATACAAAAACATTTTTTAAAGGATGATTTCTTTTGCCTTTGCATCTTTTCAGTTTTCTTGGCGCTGAGGAAAGGGCATGGAGATTTTTCAATTCGGAAATATTTCTATGTTTATATATTGTAAGAACATCCTATTTGTACATTTTATAATTCTACAAAATACTGAGAAAGCAAAAATAAAAACAAAAATTATTTAAAAAAATAAAAGATTTGAGTGGGGTTATAAATATTGCACGAAATCTCTGTAAATTCAAATTTAATTAATCCTTCTAAATACTTCAATCCTTCTAAAATCTTTCAAAAATGTTTTAAATGATTATGTAAATCTTTTAATTTTGTTTAAACAATTTATGCAGAATGCTTTAGATTGTAAAATTTTCATGAATTCATAATTTGGCAGATAAAGGGTTAAATCGAAGAATTATTTTAAGAACCGTTTAATGTTAAATTTGGTCAAAATCGTTTTATTGAAAAAGTTTTATGGGAGCAAAAAACTATACACAGCAATTGAATCATTTTTCTAAGATCATACTTTGGAAACTTACGGCATGCAGACTGGATTTATTCTTTTTACTCTTTTTTGAGGGTTTATTTAAATTTTAAATTCAAATTTTCAGCATTTCAAAAGAGATTTTTTTAACGTATTTTAGAAAAACTTATTATTTAAAATTTTTGCCACTTGTAAAAACTTTGTAAAGAATAATATTTCCTTTATATTAAAAAATTATTTAAACCTGAATATTATACGCAGAAAAAAGCCCTATTAAAATAAAATGAAAAGTTTACGTTAACAGCAGGAAAATATCGAAAAATACGTCATAAAAATTGTTTTTACACATGTAAATTTATAATTTAAAAAGAAAAAAATTGTAAAATAATGTATTATTTAATGTATGTTAAAAGTTGTAAATTCTGGATAAAATTACGTCCTCTTCCAAATGGCCAAATAATAATATTGCCAAACAGTTTAAATTAAAATCTATATTGACACGTATACGAGAGATTTATTTCATATTTCGAGATTATCTTTTTAACTATTGTCGCAAATTTTGAGGAAGCGCAAATAATAATATTTCCTTTCTAAAAATAAAAATACTTTCAAGTGAATATTACAAAGAGAGAGAAAAGTTTTGTAAATATTGCTTCAGATTTATAACGTTACATTTAAAATAATTTTGTTTAGCGTTATTAAAAATTACCTGAAAGCAGTAACTCTGTTCACTTAGTTCATTTTATATTAATTAATTTTCAGATGCTAACCTAATTTTTTTAATCAAGGACGAAAACGGGAATTAACAGCAGCTAGCCTTAAAATCCCTCAGTAAAACATAAATTAATATATAAATTTTATATATTAATCCACATATTAAGATATATGTATAAAAATTTTAATAAAAATCCGCTTACAAGAAGATCGTTATTATTATTTTTTTTAATTATAATTCAATCTTATGTAATCATTTTAAAACCGAACAAACTAATGGATTTTTAGAGTTTGAACGGGTGTTGGCGAGCATAGCTCATAGAGGCTGAGGTTCAAGTAAATTAAATTAACATTTATGTTATTATTTCTTAATATATTAGTAGTATTAACAGTCTAAACCTTCAAAGTATTTTTTTTATTAATTCAGTGCAAAATTTAGTACGTACACACACACACACATATAAACTTTTCCAAGGGGGTGGTTTTGTGTTCCTGGGATCATATAATGAAAAGTTATGAAGATATTTTTCAAAAGTCGAACCATGGTATCGACTACAATAGGTAGTATCTCTCACGAAATATACCTAAAAAGTCGTTAAAATAAATAAAATGTCATTTTTGCTATACTTTTACATATCTCAAGACATTATTTAACTTTTTTCTTAAATTAACTAACTTTTTGAAAATCTTGCCCTTACATTTATCGAACCCACTTGTAAGAAAGAAACTAAAGTAAATCATTGCCAAAAGTGAACTAGTATGGTCTGACTATCAAAAAACTTTTAATCAAAGAGCCGTCAGCACAAAAATTTAAGGTATCAAGCACGAGGGAAAAAAACCTTATTTTATCGAAGAGTAGTAATAGGAGAATCTAATGATCCATGTCTGCCGGATGTAAAGTGGTGTATAAGCCAAAAATTAATACCACCAGTGGTTGGCTCGTAGGTTTATCATTGTGTTTGTCCTACAATCAAAGATGTGAAAACTTTGAGGACTAGGAGAAGGGAAACACAAGTCCAACCTACGAGTCAACCATTAGTCGTAATATTAATTTTTGGCTCATGCACCACTTCATTTCCGGTAGAACATAGATCATTAGATTTTACTATTTCTACTCTTCCATGAAATATTTTTTTTTTCTTGTGCTTGATACCTCAGGTTTTTGTGCTGTCAGAGCAACTATTTCTTCTTCTCTCATTCTTCAAATCGTCTGCAATCAAATAAAAATTCTTTAAGTTAAATAGTCATTTTTATTGTACTTTTATAGAAATGAGATTTTTCTTTCTTAAACTAATTAATTTTTTGAAAATTTTACCCTTACAGCTATAGAATACGCTTCGAAGAAAGGTGCTAGAAAAAATTGTTGCAAAAAGTTAATTAGTATGTTGTGTTTACTAGAAAGCGTGTTCTGTTCTCATTCTTCAAATAATCTGCAATCATAATCAAATGATAATATTTGCGGTATAGTTATTACGAAAATCATAAAAATAGACTATATCAGCGACACCAGTTGAGCGGTATACTCCCAATTCTAACAAAGCTCAAAGAAGACAAGGTTTGTTGAAATTTCGTTCATTAGTTCTGGAGATATAAGTATGGTGAAAATGGCGAAAATGTAGCATAACAGTGTAACCTATAGAGTGATTTGCACCAAATCTTAATCAGCGCATATTTATGTCAAGATATAACAGAATATGAAATTTGTTGAAAGATTGCACATTAGTTATTTTGGTACAGATATGGCAAAAATCGTGAATAGCATAATATAGAATCTATTGGGAGATTAACGCCAGACCCTGATCAGCACCAATTATGCCAAGATCTAACCGAATCTGTACTTTTAATAAATTCTATGCATGAGTTCTTGGGATAGAGTCATAAATATCGTGGAATAGCTAGACAGCCAGATAAAGAGACATACTCACGGACAGACATTTTTCTAAAAACAGTCAAATCACATTCATTACCTTCTAAAACGCATAAATATGTCAATACTAACCAATTCGAAATTTTTCATGAATCCAATCAATCTTTATAAAAAAAAGATACAAGAAAGTTAAAATCGTAAAAGAAGTTTTGTTTTAAAATATTTAAGAATAATGATGAAATTTTACTAGAATTTTGCATTTTTTTTTCTTGATTATATAAGTTTGCTTTATAAAAACATTTAGTAATATCTCAAAAAAAAAAAAAAAAAAAAAAAAAAAAAAAAAAATACTATAAAATATTTAAAAGCAGTTAGTTCAAACGGTTTCAGCATCCTTTAAATGTTTGTACGAATAATTTTGAAGTATCCCGTACACAATAAAGGTTTATAAAAAATAAGCTTCAACTTCTTTTAAATGTTATTTAAATCATAATAATCTCAGCTTTACTTTATTTTTAGTTTTGACGTCCGTTTATCAAGCTTTTTTAAATATATGCCATGTTAAATATGTTTTCCAATTTAAATTAGTCTTGTTCCAAATATTAATTCAAATGCAAAAGTGAAAAATTGCTTACCTGTATTGAAATTAGTTCAAGGTTAAATTTAATACAACTAATTAATATTAAGTTACAAAATTCCTCCTGCCAAATTAGGAAAAACTCTCATCTTAGAACGTTATATCAAAATTCTGCACATCCTCGTCCGAACAACCCTGTTACAGGAATTATTAAATTATCAATCTAGGGTAAAGAGAAATAAAACATATTAATAAAATGTTATTCAAAATACGACAGATGTATTCCAAGCGATTCAGTGACAGAGTAAATTTCAATAAATTTCAGGACGGCATCACATGAAATATCGTTTCTTAAACATTATTATTTACATAATCATCTTACACCAGTTTGAGTTCAATAAATCAGAAAATGAATTTAAAATGGAAATTTTTTCGTGAGTTAATTATTGATGTAAATGATGCTGTAATAGATATCATTCACCTAGCTTCGAAATCTTTTTCTTTTTCACTTGAAATGGTTATTTTCTTTCTATTCTTTGGGCTGTGTTGAACTGTTTTCGAATGTTATAATGAGCATTTAGAATAAGGGGCTGTCCATAAATGATATCACACATTTTCAATATTTTTGACCCCCCCCCCCCTTTGGCACAAAGTGTCACACTTCACCATATCCCCTCGCCCTTGTCACATGTCACGCTATATTTCATATACATATACATGCTGTTCAGAGATAAAGAATTACGTTTCAGATCATATTTAAAATTTTATTTTTAAATTTTAACTATGTGTTTTAATAACATTTGTGAGCATAACATTAAAAATGATTAGTATTAATTAATTAATTAATATTAGAAAAATATTAATATATTTTGCATAAAATAATATTAAGGTTTACAACAAAATTATAATTAATATACCGTAGCAATAAATTATTATTATGAAAGAGCAATTGAAAAAAGCAGTAGTTTAGAATTTAAAATGAAATTTGTTATATTTGGCTTTAAATATTATCTTTACTTTATGAACACAAAATATTTTAATTTCAAAATAACTGTAATAATAAAAATAATTTAATATGCTGAATTTTTATATTTTTATTTTAATCATAATGTGTGATGTCACATTTCTTCTTAACCCCTCCCATTCCCTTATCACAAACTGTCAAAATTTTCTGAACCCCCTTGAAGCGTGACATCTTTTATGGATAGTCCGTAGGAATAAATTAAAAAAAAAAAAAAAAAAAAAAAAAAAAAAAAAAAAAAAAACAGAAATTTTTGTGACATATTGGTTATATTACCTATAACAACTATTTATGAATATTAAAAATCTGCCAAATTTAGTTTCCATTCGAGTATATATATATATATATATATATATATATATTTTATTATTGTTAATCCTAATTTTGTCAAGGTTTTTATTTATAAACTTTTATAATGACACTTCAGTTAAACATTTATTTGCATCTGCATTTTAAATTATTGATGTTTAAAGTCCAAATTTCGTATCTTGATTTTGCAAATATAAAAAAAATTAAATTAAGTAAAAATTAAAAAAAAAAAATTAAAAGTAAAAATCTATGCTTCCAGCATTTATTTATTTCAATTTATTCAATACCGTTCAATCACTATATCTTCTTCATTTAACAAAAGTAAAGCTGTTTTTGTGGCTAATTCCATTGTGAGTTTTTTATCGGCACAAAATGGGTCGAATTATTGTTTCCTGAGACGTGAAAGGTGTGAAAACGGTACGTATAATTATCCCATTATTTTCAAAATATCTATTATATATATTATACGATGTACTATTGAAAGATACTCCAGATAGAGAATGAGACGCAGACCCCTTTATCCCAAAGGCTGTTGTAAATAAAAGCGAATATATTAACCTTTTATTACAGTTTTCTTTCACTTCAACAGTCTACAAATTCTTATTGTCTAGATACTTTAATGTAACAGGATTTCATGCATTTATTTATGTATAGACAGGATTTCATGAATGTATTGGAAAATTAACTGTTTTATTTGTCAAGGATTGGGATCAAATATTCGATGTTGATATTTAACAATATACTTCCGCAATCGCATATGCAAATATCACCTAAAGATAAAATTGTGACAACCGTATTTCTAATTTCAAGTTGTACTGTGCTGAACAATAAATATATATATCCTTTATTGAATAACCTAAAATTGTTTTTATAACAGATTCTAGTAAAATATTCGAAACAAAAAAGAGATTTTTTTTTTTTTTGTATGAGACGTTACTTGGTAAACTGGAAATGACACATGTAATTATTTTATAGAATTATTTGAGTATATCTATCTCATATTCATCTGCAGATGTCTTAAAAAGCTGCATCTACAATATTCATACATAAATTTTAAATAATGCCATCTATGCTTTTGAATAATTATGCATTCTTCATTTAACAAACCTCTTACGAGAACTGTCAAAATATATTTTCCATCTAAACTTTCTTACACGTCTACGGACTCATTTGTGGAAGTAAAAGCTTGACACTTGTAGGCTTAACAATTGAAGTAAGTGACTTGGAATCGAATGATTATTTTTTTTTCACTAAATCAATTAAATAGTGAATTGTAATTAGTGTTGTAGTGTAAAGAAATAAAACACAAAGAGTATACGCAAGTGGCAGAGAATATACTGTAAAATCATGAACGTCCTGTCTAGACTATACGCTAATATAGCTTTATTTGAGAAACAGAGGGTATACAGAAATTCTTTTAAAAATCCAGAAGGTATACGGTGCATACCTTCTGGAATGAATGAATGAATGATATGGAAAGAACTATTCGATTTAATAGTTTCTGAATAAGATAATTTCTTGATAAGTCAATTTCTTGCGTTTACGAAAAAAAAAAAGAATAAAAAAGAAATGTGTTTAGTTAATTTTGATTTGAGAACAACACTCCTAACTGTTTAATTTACAGTTGATAGACTACTTTCACAGAGGTCTATTATTTAACCAGATACCAATAAAAAAAATTAACAACCGGAAAAGTCATATAACGTTTTTAATAATATTTAAAATTTCTACAAGAAATTCCCTGTAATTTGTTTTTGAAATTTTTACATAGCATTCTATTTATACAGAAAAAAAGGAATGATCAAGATGGGCATTCTGATCAAAAGTATTGCTTCTTCTTTTTTTTTTTTTTTTTTTTTTTTTTTTCTTTATGGTTGCTTCTAGTATAAGCTTTCTCATGACACTAAAGAGGTCAAACTTCTGCTTCCTGAGACACTACGTGATAGATTTGAAATCGACACATGTAATTATCTCATTATTTTCAGAATATCTATTGTATGGACCATACGTTACAATTGAAAGATATTCCAGACAGAGAATAAAGGCGCGGACCCTTTATCTTGTAAACAGAAGCGAGTTTATTAATATTTCTTCTATTGAAAATGAGGCACTTTCTTGCAACGTTATAAAAAGACGCGGCTTTCTCTTTCAAATGTCTTCATCCGCGCATTCGTAATTTTCATCTATAAAGCCATTGTGATACCAGATTATGTTTCCTCCAGTTCGAAGTTGCTCTTATTGTCAGGAAAAAAACTGCATTCGGAACATAAATCAAAAAGAAATTTCCTCAAAATCTATTTCGTGACGAATTTAGAGACGGTTGACGCCTCTTTTACTTCTCAGAAAAATGTTCGAAAGTGCTTCTTTTGTGTTGAAAATGCTGTATTGTACTGTGAAAAAAACATTCAATTCGGAAGAAGAATAGGAATATAATTATATAATGGCTAGAGAGTTTATTTTTAGAAGCATACTGTGTCTTAAAACATCTTCTATAAGTTTACACAAGGATTAAGTTATAATCTATCTGTTTATGCTGTTTCAATGGTCAAGGTACGTGTTGTCTGCACTAAATGTGCTAAGGCTGAGACCTGATTTTGATTCCTCAAACAAGTGTACTAATAACATCATCTTTCAAGAAAATGTGAGATGTGTGTCGTTGGCCTATGGTAATACCAGGTTTGTGTCATTTGCAAATTGGAAGAAAACCTCTTAAAAACTTAAGAGGTCGGGAAACTTTTAAATCGATATTTACATTCAGCTGATTTGTGATATTTTAAACGTCAAAGCTTTCGCCAAATACAGCATAAGAATGTTTATTTTTAAAGTTTTTAATTCAAAGCTGTTCTTTTCTAACTTCCGCGAAAGATTTTACGAAAATGTCTTGTTAGATTTTAATAAAATTTTATTTAACATTTTGTACAATAAACGGGGCGGTAATGTTTTAGCAAGGGTAGTTTTCATCAATGAGTTTTTATCTTCCTGGTCAACAATGTTTGATCATCAAGTGATCAAAACTATAGAGTAAAAAGAAAGAATAGAGATGAACTGTGGGTGGAGGGTGGGGGTAACACCAAACATGTAACCCTAAAATTCGATACATAGACCCAAACACAATCACGTGCTTTCGTGAAAAAAGAAGAACACTTTTAGTAATACAGATTTTAATTCATAATACAATAAAATGCTTAAATATAAGTAGGTCATTTTCATTCAGAGAAAAAAAAATCTACGGCTGATGTCAAAGAATTTGGTCCCTGTTTTATGTCATTATTTTGTTTGGGCCTAGTGAGGGCATTAAAATTTGAGCGATAACTTGAATGACTTTGCAAGCTGATTTTATGGCATACTGCACCTGCATCTATATCTTTCCTCCATGGACCAAAATTCATTTTGACTGGGAAAACAGGTATAAATTTAATTTGTTTAAGGGGTAACACTACTTTCGACGCTTTGAAAATAGCTTTTTTATTTTATTTATTTATTTATTTTTGAGAAATCTATATACCGAAATTAAAATTGGTTTGAAGCTAACTTGTTATGTAATTATGTAAGATAATATTTTGTAATTATATTAGTTTCTAAGAAAATTAGCATAAACACAATTTAGCCCGCCGCGGCTTATAGCACACATTCTCTCCAAATGAACATTTAAAAAAATCTTTTTAATCTACATCAAATTTGTTAGAAAAGTACACAAGACCATTAATCCGGGAGAACTCACTAATGAGAATTTCTCTCACTCTACATTCGGTGAATACCAACTTTTTTGTTTAGTTTAGTACTTTTAATCACAAAAGAAATAAAATATTTGAAATAACATTTAAAAATTTTAATTAAAATGAAAATTGGTTTAAAAAAGAGTCTTGAAAAACGTACAACGGTGAAAGAAAGTCTCAGGCAGCGAGTTCTCCCGGGTTAAAAAATATACATATTTGAGAAAAGGGCAAACGTACAAAAGAAGGTAATTCTTTTGTATAAAAAAACGATTTTATCCTTTTTTTTAAATTTAAAAGTATTTGATAAATAATATATACAGCAGGGTTTGCAATTGTCCTGAAATTTCAAGACTAGAAACTTCTTCGGTAACAGTATTATTTTATATAAAAAAATTTCTTCACTCTTTAGATTCATGTTTATTATTAATAGTACCTGTCTTCTTATCGAGTATTACTAAGTCTTAACAATTACTTTTGTTACTTTCTACATATAGAAATGATAGTATATGGCTTTATTTATGACGTGTATATGATTTGATGACGTCATTTGTATATGACTTTATGGGATAGTATATGCATTTCTTATTATGATTTCATTTATTTTTTGACATTTAGTAATAACAATACTAATAAAAGTTTGCTTAATTTTCTTTGCATCGTTGGCGATTCCTTTGTTTTATACATTTATTTTACTCTTTAAATTTGAAATATAAGTTAATTTTGTGAACAAATGATCTGTAATTAAAAAAAAAGTTGTAACTAGAGCCGTGCGAGGGGGGACGGTCGCCCCGGGCGCGGAAATTTAGGGGGCGCCAAATTTACACTACCATCGTCATTTTTGGGCTGTTACAAGAAAAAGTTGGGTAAGGGGGTTGCCAATTCGGCACCTTGCCCTGGGCAGAGTTCTTTCTTCGCACGCCCTTGGCTGTAATGTCTGTTAAACCCTGTTTTATAGGATATTTCCCAAACGTTTTCAAAAACTCATGAATTGAATGGTACAAAAAAATAGTATATTCGTGCATTTCAGACAGTAAGATAATCTTTAAACTTCAGTAAGTCTACTTAGATAGTTACGATTAACATTATTAATGTAAAGGTAATTTTGTTTTCGCAAATTGGGAAAAAAGGGTTAAAAGACGCGACAACGAAAGAAAGTCGAAAGATGCGAAAGGGTTAAATAAAACGAAATTTCGCGCGTTTAACCTAGATTTATTTTTTCATCAAAAAAAAAAAAAAAAAAAAAAAAACAACTGATATTTATCCGGAAAAAAATCACTAAACCGTACGACCCCTAATTTTGTGTACCTTTCTAGAGAAAAGTGTTGAGAATATGATGTCAAGCGTTGCAGATTAATCGACGAAAATTGTTTAAGTTATGCTGCAAGTCAAGTTCAAATGCATGTATCAAAGAGCTGAGTAAACTGTTTAACTTTTAGAATGGGAGGTGGCAGCACAGACAATCATCCCCATCGAGTTCACTGCTAAAATTCTAGAATTAGTTAAAACTCGATTCGCATATTAAAACGCAATCGGTTTGCCAAGTCATATCTTGGTGGAAAACCCTTAAAAATCCGATATTAGCGGTTGACTCGCAGGTTTACTATTGTGCTTTCCTGCACAGAAATGTATTAAAGCTTGGAGGATTAGGAGCAGGAAAACACAATGTTAATCCTATGAATCAACCGCTAAAATCGGGTTTTTAGGGGGGGGGTACAAAGAAAATGCCATGAATTTGATGACGTGATTATCTGTGCTACTGCCTCACGGTCTATTATATTTTCTTTTCACTGCTAACAGCGTAAGATAATTCTTCATTGAAATTTAGAAAGTTACCATTTTATTAGAAAATAGTTGTATTCAAAATCGGTAGACTTGATAACTACACTACTGGCCATTAAAATTGCTACACCAGGAAGAAATGCAGATAAAAAAATTATATTTATTGGACAAATATATTATGATAGAAATAACAAGTGATTAAATTTTCAAGAAATTTGGGTGCATAGATCTTGAGAAATCAGAAACCAAAACATCCACCTCGTGCTGTAATATAAGCACTTATACGCCTGGACATTGAGTCAAACAGAGATTGGATGGCATGTACAGGTACAGTTTCCCATGCAGCTTCAACACTATACCACAAATCATCAACTGTAGTGACTGGCGTATGGTTCTGAGCCAGTTGCTCGGCGACCATTGAACAGATGTTTTCTATTGGTGAGAGATTTGGAAAACGTGCTGGCCAGGGCAACAGCCAAACGTTTTCCGTTCCAAGGAACATCCGTACAATTCTGAAACATGCGGTCGGGCATTATCCGGCTGAAACTCAATGTTTCGCAGGTCTCGATTAAAAGATAGACCCACGGGTCGTAAAATATCAGGAATGTAACGTGCACTGTTCAAAGTGCCGTCAATGCGAACAAGAGATGACCGAATCATGTATCCAATAGCACCCCATATCATCATGCCAGGTGATGGGCCTGTATGACGATGACGAGTGCACGCTGCCGATGTTCGTTACCCACGATGCCGCCAAACACGAATGCGACCATCATGATGTTGTAAATAGAACCGGGATTCATCTAAAAAATGATTCCTCGCCATTCGTGCTTTCAGGTTCATCCTTGATCACACCATTGAAGGCGCTCCTGTCTATGACGCAGCCATGATCTTCGAGCTGAGAGTCCATGCTGCTGCAAACGTCGTCGAACTGTTCGTGCAAACATTTTTTGTCTTGCAAATGACCCCTTTTCTTGACTCGGGGCTCGTGACGTAGTTGCACGATCCATTACGGCCATACGGATAACATGCCTGTCTTCTCGGCTGCTAGTGATAGGGGGCCGTTGAGATCTCGTACGGCGTTCCGTATTACCGTTCTAAATTCATCGATTCCATATTCAGCGAACAGTCATTGGATCTCGACCAAAGCGAGCAGCAAACACTGCAGTACGATAAACCGCAATCCCGGTAGGCTACAATTAGACCTTTATCAAGGTCAGAAACATACTGGTACGCATTTCTCCTTCTTACACGAGGCATCACAACAATTTTTCACCAAGCAACAAAACTCAAATGCAATTTTTGTGTGAGAAACCGGCTAAATAATTTCCTCATTTAAACACATTGTAGGTGTCGCTACTGGCACCTGCTATATCAGAATGAGCTGAAAAGCTAATCATTTGCATATCACAACACCTTCTTCCTGTCGTTTAAATTTCACGTCTGTAGCATGTCGCCCTCATGGTGTAGCAATTTTAATGGCCAGTAGTGTATATACTAAAGTTAATGTCAGTAACAATTTCTATTTCCTTTTAAAGGACGAACTGAAAAGTAATTCTCAATATTCAACCCATAAAAATGCTTCATTGTGAAACATAATTACAGGAAAACCTGATGGATTAATGCAGATTAAAATTTAACCTAGGAATCATTCCATCTCCTACATTATATAAATATTAGGAGATGAGAATACTCTTCTTTCAAAGTAACGCCAAGTGAAATTTCGCGTGAGTTTTAATACCCATGCGAGCAGTTATTGAGGTTTGCGTACAACTGTTCGAACAATTAAAGAACGTTCTATAAATCGTGCACAAGGAAGAGGGAAGAAAAAT
Source organism: Maratus speculifer (assembly GCA_964019185.1). Lineage (NCBI taxonomy): Eukaryota > Metazoa > Arthropoda > Arachnida > Araneae > Salticidae > Maratus > Maratus speculifer. Next base: position 247,710,148 of record OZ025294.1, read on the forward strand.
ATTAAGTAACTGTGTGGTGCTAACGTACATGGAGATAAATTATAGCTTTGACACAAAGGTTCTTCTAGAGGAAGACTTATCAGGCTACCTGTATTTAGACTTAATTAATTATATGCCTAAAACGTTAATCATAGACTTTTTTTATTATATATGTTGAATAGTTACATGGCAATAAAATATTTTTTTTATTTTATTACGAGGTAGAACCCGTCGAAATTCGACGAAAGAAAATGTTTAAGAAGGAACTGTTTCATCGATTTATAATAAATCTACAAAATTAGTTACAGTAAAAAATGTATCTTTTATTGGTCAGTCTAACTCTCAAACAAATATTATTTTAAGCTAAAATTAACAAAATACGATTTCTATAAAACTCAGTTGTCCAAATTATTAACATTAAACTTTAAACGCATTTGTAATCAGTAAAATATAATAAAGATCAGTTATTATGATGAAGTTATTAATTGAGGATCTTGTGTTTGGTATAAATGCGAATGAAAAAAACAAAATTTATTATAAATTGACACGATCATAGAATTTCACGTGAAATCTAAATCCGTCATCATTTTCATCTTCCCAAAATTTACGTGCGTGAAATCTAAACCCGTCATCATTTTCATCTTCTCAAAATTTACATACGTACTTCTTACATCCGTATTCACCATGTTTAAAGAATGGTGTTTTAATTTAATCATTGATGAATAAAAACTAAATAAAACTGAAATTCAGCGGATTTTATAACAGACGATATATTTGACATACGCATTTTAATTTCTTTTCAATTTTAAGAGAAAATGGAGCGATTCTCTTGCCACAATTTCAAAATTGGTGCTAAAAACTAATAAAAAAAATTAATATCTCAAAAATAAATTGAGATGCAGCTTTCAAACAAATTGCATTTAAAAGTACATTTTTCCTCTATACGACGGTATTAAAATTTAAAATGTACGAAACTTAGAAGTGTAAAATTTGCAGCATAGCGAAAATTGCAAAACCGAAATTACATGGGAAAGTGTTGCCATTCGCAAAATGACGTATGCGTTGCGCACAGATACGTTTGGCCTTTATAATATAGATATTCCACTATTCAATCCATCATATGCACGGTAAAATCTAAATAAAATTTCATATCGAAAATGTAAATATCTTTAACATCAATTACTAAGCATAACAGTGCTTAACAATGCTTAACAGTTTAGTCATTTTGAGGAGTTTTCGAATTTTCGACAGCTTTAAGCCCAGTCTATTGATAAATGTCTTACAATGTTGGCAATCGATGTGCCAAGTCTTACCTTGGTGGAAACCATCTAAAAACCCGATTTTACCGGACCGATTGCGTTTTAATATGCGAATCGAGATTTAGTTAATACTAGATTTTCATCCATGATCTCGATGAGGTGATTGTCTGTGCTGCCGCCTGCTTGTCTAACTGTTTAATAGTGAATATTTTGACGCCTCATTTTTACCCATAATTATATAGTGAGATATTGTAAATTTTGTTAATACGCCTAGCGCAATTATCTATACAAACAAATTGTGAAACTTTAAATGGCTTTTTCTCCATATTCATATTTTTCCCTCTTTCCTGTTTTAAAGGAAAGACTAAGGATACTAAGCCTTTTTTTTCCTTTTGTACTTGAGATAGAAATTTTTTGTGGTTTTGTGCATATTATTTTTTGTACATGTGATAAGTTTCAAACTAGCTTTCCATTTTTTTTTTTTTTTTTTTTTTTTTTTTTTTTTTTTAAATAAAAGTTTATGACGATGTGTTAGATTTTATCTTTATCCACTAGATATATATATCAGTAAAAAAAAAAAAAAAAAAAAAAAAAAAAAAAAAAAAAAAAAAAGTGTATTTAAAAATCAATATGCAGAAAAAAAAAAGTGTATCTAAAAATCAATATGCAGAAAAAAAAAGTGTATCTAAAAATCAATATGCAGTCTCGTGAAATACCCATTTGAGAATCTTAGGGGGAAAAATTGGGCAAAAATATCAATATTTAAAAAGCAGCCGGAATTTTCAAAATAGCATTTTAAAAAATTAAATTTTAATTTAATATGCAGTTAATTTTTTTATTTCAAAATTCAATGTTAGTTCAACACTGAAACGCGGTAATTTCACCATTTAAATTATGTTTTAAAAAAATAAACAAAATTGTTTAAATGGTAAACTATCCTCTTAAATATATTATTATTAGTAGTACTACTACTTCGTTATCCCGTCGACCAATTTCGCCAAACTACACAAATCGCCAAACTAATAGCCAAATTGTACATATCGACATATTTTTTATTTTAAATAACGAAAAAACAAATGATTAATATAATATTGATAAAAATGTAAATAAAATGTCGAAATAAAAATCACTTAATGACGTTTTAAATACAGTCGAGTCTCTATATAACGAAATCCATCGTTTAGAGAAAAAATTATTTATATGGAAAATTCGTTGAATAGAGAACGGCGAAAAATTTTCATTTAATGTTTAAATTTTGAAACAGAATTGTTTTTGAGGTGTTTAATTAAGTTTTTGAAATATTTAACGAATTTTTTTTCAGAATTTCAAACATCTTCGCCACTTCCTTTTTGTCCCAGTGTTATTGATTATTTTCAAAATTATTACTTTATCACAGAGAGTTATGTTTAAACTAGAAGCGATTTTATGCAAATGCAATGAACGATAACATCAGCAAAGATGATATTTAGTAACAATTCTTCATTCAAATGGTTTCTCGCAACAAAAAATGCTCCGAGTCGCCACAAACAACAAACATCCTCTCTAAACTCTTAAAGTAATGAGAGTTAATTTAACTAGATAAAAACCTGCTGCCTTTTTTGCAATTCCCCCTTATTCCTGCCTTACTATCCAAACCAAGAAACAAACACCATTTTAAAGACATTAATGGAATAATTTTATGTTTTAGGATGCTTTGTGATAGTTGCAAACCGCCCCACTAGCAAGCAAATGTTTCAATCTTTTCCAAGAACGCATGCTCATCTTGGCTAAAACAAGGGTAACCATGCAAAAAGATGTTTTTCTTGGGGGAGGAGGGGAGTTGAATGCCTTTTTTTGGACATGAGGAATAAGGAAGAGGAATGTAGCTATGAAATATAAACCAGAAATCAACGAAAAAAATTATTCTACAAATAATTTGAAGTGGTTTCTGAACTTATGATAGAACATTTTCGAAAAAATTCGTTAAATGGGGATATATATTTTGCTATATGGAGATTATTTTTAATGTAATCACGAAAAAATTAACGGTTCCTATAAAAATTCGTTAAATAGAGAAATTCGTTGGATGGAGTTCCGTTCTAGAGAGACTCGACTATATGTGCATCGTATTTAATATCATTGAATGTTACATTTACGATCATCCATTATTGGTATTTAATCTTATTTTTTGGCGCTTGTTTTTTGGTCGATGGAATAACCAAGTAGTGCCGTATTATTATTATTATTTTACACTCTGAAAATTTAAGTAAGTATTTAGATTAACTACCGTCCTAAAAAGGTTTAATAACTATCACAACTATTGTTAAGTTATTGTTTATTCTAATACAATAACATAAAATAAAGCGCATGTAAAAATTGAAATTGCTTTACTTTTATCAGTGGACTTAAATTTTCTAGAAATTCTTTTGCAATGTTGCTAATTGAGGAGATGGTAATCAATAGGTTTTTTTGCTAAGTAGAATCTTCTGAAAACAAACGCAATAAAATCTAAGCTAAAATGATACCTGATCTGCATTTTAATTTTCTGAAATGCAGTCTTAATACTTTTTCCCTGACTAAACAATACGATTTTCTCTGATACAGTCAACTTGGAAAACAATTGTTTCATTTTAAATATCTGTTTTTAATACCAGCACTTCGATTTATTTTATTTATACATTCTTTAAATTATTTTCTTTTGGTTGTATACCTTAACTGCCCATCTTCTTATTTTCTATGCCCTTTTTAATTTATTTTAATTTATTTATTTATTTATTTATTTATTTATTTATTTTGCATTACTAACATTATAACTTGATTTGATTTTTATTTATTACTTTATAAATTTATTAATTTTAATTTTCTTTCTTTCACATACAAAAATTTCCTTTTTTTAACTATTTGGAAAAAATAGTTGTTGTTCTCGGTAGAGAATTGGGAAATCTGAAGTATTTAACTATTTGGAAAAAGCAGCTATTGTTCTCGGTAGAGAATTGGGAAATCTAAAGTATATCTGAATCTTTTTATTGGTTGAATTCCACAACTTATTTAATTTTATTTCATTAATTTTTATTTAGTTTCCTGATTAGTCCAAGTTAAATGTCCAAAAATGGAAAACTTCTGTTTTTTATTTTATTCGCTTTCCAATTGGTGCAAGTTTAATGTCCAAAAACTAAATATTTCTATTGCCACAACGATAAAAAGAGTAATAAAATCTTAAAAATAATAATAATAATAATAATAATAATAATTTAAAAACAAATTGTGATACAGATTTCAAACAAATATCATTAACGAGTGCATTTTTTCTCTAAACGGGATAAAAATTTAAAATGTGCGATGCTAAGAAGTTTAAAAATTTCCAGTTCCAAAAATTGTAAAACTGAAATTTCATTTAAAATTTGTTTGTGATGAATCCAGGAATATAAATGTTTAATCCATGTCGTACGTAATATGAGGCGTTCAGAAATCAGTCTGATTAACTCCGTCAAATAAATATGCACATTTTAAAGAGTTGCCTATCTTTAATCTACTGTTTTTTTTTTTTTAATCATTGGTCTAGGAATATTAATGTTTAATTCAGGGCGTACGTAATATATGACTCGTTATGATCATCCTAAAAATGATGTTTATTATTATTATTAATTTAAATATAGTATTCATTTATAAGTCTTTAAAATTTGAGTCTTTGAAAATATCATTTTCCAAAAAGTCGTTGTAATTTGTTAAATTACATTTTTTGGGGTATTATTTAAATGTATTTATCATTCTTATGATATTTTTCTTTTTCTGATTGGCTACTCATTTATTTCCTAGTTCCACATTGGTTGTTATTTTCCAACTGCACTACTCTTTATTCACTTCTCTTGTTTCTTCGTGTCGTTTTAGATACTGCTCTTGTATTAGTAGGGTCTTCTTTTACCTGAAGAAAGACGACTAACTCTTCCAAAACGTATTGCAATTTCAACATTCTGAAAGATTTTTACAAAGACTTTTATGTTCTAGAAAGTCTCTTCATCAAATGAACAGTACGAAAATACCTAGAAAAAGGAATTGATTAAAATTACAAAACATGTTTTGTTGAGTGCATTTTGGTTGTTTTAAGCGAATTTGTTAGTTAAAGTAAAAAATCAGTTTTGTTTCTCAGACAAAAAAAAAAAAAAAATACAAAAAAAAAAATTACAAAAAAAAAAAAAAAAATGTTAACATTCTTATAACATTTTAACAAAATTTCATCAATTTTATTTGTGTCTTACTAAAGTCTTGTACTTTCAATTTGTAATTCCAACAAAATTTTGTTGTTTTTGCAAAATTTAAATTGGTGTACAGTAGCCATAACTCTCTCACTTAATTTTCTTTAATTAACTTATATAACTATAAAATATTAAAATAAATTTTGAATAATAAAACTTTTCGAATTAGACGGATTAATGACGTTATTATTACGTTATTATGCATTTCGGATGAAAATTGTGAACAGAAAATTGAAAAAAAAAATTTAACAATATTTTTTTGTTTAATTAAACAAAATTTCTATTGACCCATATTCAAACGAAAAGATTTGTTGGACCAAACAAATTTTTTTGATTCAACAAAACTTTTTCTGGATGTATTTTTATCGTTTTCACAAATTCATTTTCATACCTGTTTGGCTGAAAACTTCATAATCACATTCAGGTGAATAAGACCCACGTTATCAAGCAACCATTTACCTGAAAATGGATGCGTTTGTAAACCGAAAAGATTGTTGAAGTAAAATTGTCAATTCATCACATTTCATGAATGGGGCAGTGAAAAAAGACTCTTTGAAATGTTTGATTAGGCAAAGATTTCGCCAAAACAATTGCAAACGTGAAATGCATATCGCCAGTCATCCATCATTCGCCTTTGGAAATTCAGATATCACGATTTGCGTGAGTTTATCACGAAACTGCATTCATGACTTATAGGATCGCTAAGATTTCGAGCTGTAAAATAGATTTTAATATGCGTCTGTGTTACATGTTAGGCAGAGTTGTGATGTTCTTACTTAGTCTGCTGCCATCTTCGTGGGAACATTAAATGTGTGAAATACAGCAGAAGCTCGATTATTTGAAATAACTGGGCCTAATATCTATATCAGATAATCAAAAAATCAGTTTATATATATTAGATTTACTCGTAAACGATTTAATTTAAATATATATATATATTAATATATATATTCATGCCTATGGAATGAACAAATTTTGGAAAAGTTTTGCATCAAATATCTTCTTTATTTTCACAAAACCATTAATTAAAAAAAAAAAAAAAAAAAAAAAAAAAAAAAAAAAAAAAAGATTTTTATAAATTTTTTGATAATTTTAAGATTCAATCTTTTCTTGAAATCCGAAAAATTAATTCCAACCATTGATTACAATTTTCAACAAATTGGAAATTGCACGTCAAATGAGATGCGTTCGTACTATAATTAATTTTATAAATATTCAGAGCTTGATGAATTAGCTGTTAAACTCAGGAATACAAAATTTTTATATCGAAAATAATAGGAAGTAATCAACATGATAAACCTAGAATCATTACCTATCATGATATATCGTAAAAATTCGAAACTCATTCGAAAACCATTTTTAAGCTACTTTCATTCATATTCTGTAACTCTTACACACTCTATTGTATTACCCTGTACATAATCTACAGCATTTGCACACGCAACGTAATATGCAAAAATGTAGTTAAACTTAAAAACTCATGTCATAACTAAAAATGTATTTCCAAAAAAAATCTGTAACATACGGTATTTCTAGTACAGTATAGCGTCCGAAATCTTTTGTGAGTCCCTGTAAATACTGTTAGCACTTTCTATTATACAGGAAGTAACTTGTAATAAATTTCAACAACGTTTATCAATTTCATTATATATGAAGTAATTTAACATGATTCTAATACGCCGAAAACAATGTCTTCCCATATATCATTATGTAACGGAATTCTTTTATGTAGCTCTGTAAACGAATAATACTTAACATAATAAAACATAATTAACATAATAAACATTTTTTCACCCCATTTTGCACAGAATATATATTTTACTATACTTCAGTAAATACATATCAATTTTATGAAAGACTGTAACACCATTAAAATGAACTTGAAACATTTTTTTCCCCCATTGAACGTAATGTAACGGAATAGTTTTGATTGTCCCTGTAATCAAACTATACAACCGATTTTTATAAAATTTGAAATGACTCAACAAAATTATGCAATAATAATATATTTTAAATTTCAAATGATTCGGTTGAGTAGTTTTTGCTCTGTTATATGCGGTCAGACGGAAGGACCGAATGACAACTATAGGCGCTACGCGTTTACATAAATGCGAACGCGCATAAAGACGACGAGTCTGATATTATTAAATTGAAATGTTACTAAGTTCTAATAGCGAGGTGAGTTCTTCAGCATAAATTGATTTATATAGTTAGCGGATTTTTGACCGCTAATTTCATTAATGTTAGTGGCAGAGGAATATAATAGACATTCTACACGTTGAAATATTTTACCTCCCTTCATTTCCCTTGATTGTAATACGGAAATAAGTAAATAAAAGAAAAACTGACAATGATTCCCGTAAGACATGGTGACGTCACGGTGACGTCGTTGTGAAGTCACATTGTGACTTTGTGACCGTCGATGTGACGTCACGTGACGTCGATGTGAAGTCACTGTGACTAAAATGTGAAGTCGTTATGGCCGTTTTAGAGCTTGTTTGTGACGTCACATTGTGACCACATTGTGACGTCGCAATGTGACCAATTTGTGAAAAGTGTGTCATTTGTGACGATTTTGTCATTAACATTGTGACGTAATTGTGACGAAAGTGACAATGCTTTCAAGTCACATTGTGACTAAATTGTGAAATACAGGGTGAGTCCAAAATCATGGAACAAACTTTGAGGGGGCGGTAGGACTCACTATAGCAAATAATGATGGCACAGAAATATATGACCGGAAGTGACCCGTCAAGACGCTACACTAGTCACCAAAAAAGACCCGGATGGTAATGTTATGTCTATGGGGGGGGGGGGTGTTGTTTTCAAATATCTTGCTCAAATTTCAATATTTTACATGATATTTTTTCCATAGGATAGCTGAGGACGATCCACAACTAGGCTAATTTTTACTTTTTCGATTTTGGTTATATTTTTTTTATATTACACTAGTTTCAGTTTTAGAACCGGTTTAAACTGGTTCTGAATTATTGTGGGCTCTTAATCTGTAACCAAAATCAAAAAAGTAAAAACCAGCCCAGTTGCAGGTCGTCCTCAGCTATCCTATGGAAAAAAAATATGCAAAAATATTAAAATTTTAGCGAGATATTTGAAAATAGCGCTCCCATACACTTAACATTATAATCCGTGTCTTTTACAGTGACTAGTGTGGCGTTTTAACGCGTCACTTCCAGTCATACATTTCTATGCCATAATTATTTATTATAGTGAGCTCTACCACCTCCCTTAAAGTTTGTCCCATTATTTTAGACTCACGATGCAGATCGTTTGTGACAAAACTTTCGTTAACACTGTGATGATTCTGTGACGATTTAACTTTTCTTAACGATTCTCTAACAATTTAAAAGAAACAGGATCTGCTGAAGCTATAACTCCACGCCATGTTCTGTTAAAATAGGGTTTGAGTCCTAAAATCATATATTGACAATTTATGAACAAATACTGTATAATATATAAAATAGTTACCAGCAGTAAGGAGACTTTCTTCTAAATTAAAGTTAAAAATTCGATTTACCTCACATGCCTTACAACTCTGGTGTTGTTTTTAAAATTTGAAAAATATTGCCTTTCAAAAATATTTATATATTTTCCCCACATGCTGAAAATTGCATAGCTTCAATTTTATTTATAACTGACACACATTTTGTAATATGCTGTTCAAACTGTTTAATCTTTTTGAACTTTTTAAAAAAAAACTTTTACTCGCTTTAATATCCACAAATTTCAGCACATATCTAAAACTGTACAGCTTGCCAATATTTCTGACCAATAATCCTGATGTCTATAAATATATAGGGTGGATGCTCCAGTGTTGGCCACATTAAGAGAAAAGTTGAAATGGAAATTTTATAGTTTTAGACTGAATAAAGCATATTAAATCGCAATAACAGTATTCTTTAGTAAATTTAGTTGTCTTTCTGTTAATTATAATAACTTTCTATCAAATATTTTAGATTGTGAGTAATAACTCGTTAAGTAATTTCTTTCAATTTGCACCAGTTTTGGCCACCCCTGCACCAGTTTTGGCCGCCCTAATATCTTGTAATTTTGCAAACATTTTAACTGATAATAAGTAAAAATAAAGCATTTTTGTGCAAAATCTGTTTTACCACACAGATATTTGTTTGCTGTATAAAAAAGATTTGCATTTTTTTAAATGAAATCATAAAAACATCGAATAAAATATACTTAAGCTGATTTTAACTGAACATTTAAATTTAAAAACAAAAAATATATTTAATTCATAAAAAAGACTTATAGGACATAAAAAGCTTATTTTAACATTTTGCATATTTTCATTTATATATATCATATGTTATACTATACCAATATTTACAGTTATATGACTAGAATCTTGAAATTATTCCATTTTTACATGAAATAGTATTTTGACAATCTCTAAAATCCATTTTTTTTCAACTGATTTTAAACTTTAATTCCTCGTACTTAGCTGCCTGTCAGCCTAATCATTTGGAGTTAGTTTTCTTCAAACCTTAGATTTCCTTGTGTAAATATTGGCTAGGATCTTAGAAAGACCTTCACAGAGGGCATCTCCCTTCTTTTTTGGCCCATATCTCTCATATAGATAATTGGCCATCATAAATAGCACAACCCTATTACTTGAGATTCAAAAATAGTAAAAACTGGTCTCCATTCTGTAAACTTGTGTTGCAAGGTAGAACGAGATACTACAAAACTTAACCATCTTGAAAAGCTGACAATGAATTTTGAAAAGCCATAATTTTACTTCCTATCTTATAACAGTGTTTAATCTAGACCATTTTTAAGAGTACAGAATTGTCTTTTTTAAACTTGTTAAAATGAATCCTATTTATAGTATAAAGATTTTCACATTATTTGTTATTTCTAAATTCATGTGCTTGAAATTTTGCAAAAGTTATGCAACTTCCTCATTTTGTTTTGAAAAAATACAAGAAACCACTAAATCATGCTGTAATTTTATTGAACTTTTAAATTTATAAGTCATAAAACATTTCTAAATATATTGCTGAAATTTTCACTATAATTAGTCTTGTGGCCAAAAGTGGAGCATATTGTTGTGCCATTTTTGGTCACACAATGGCCATAACTGGTACACATAGCAAATTTAAAGCACGTACTAGCACGTAAAGCAAGTAGTTTTGGCCACCCCTACTTTAAGCTGTAAAAATAATTAATTTAAATATGAAATTGCAACAGGGAGAAAGCCTACTTCATAAAGCTTCATAGCAATCTGTTTCAGAACAAATAAAGTTCGATAAATCCCTAATATTGAAAGATTGTGAAAACTTGTTACCTAAGCAAAAACCTTAATATATGTGAGTGCACACTATAGTTTTACACTTTTTTTTTTTTTTTTTTTTTTTTTTAAGTCATTTTTTATCAAAAAATAAACAAATGGAATTGAAAATAATAAAAGAATGTTAGATTAAGGAGTAAGAATGCATATAATTTGTTAAAATCAATTTACAGCCTAAATAGAGGGTAAATCATTCCAATGTGGCCAAAACTTGTGCAGTTGCCAAAACTGGAGCATCTACCCTATATCTTTTAATTATCTTTTGTTGTAATTTTCCAACTGATTGAAAAAGTGTCCAGGTCAGGATTCGAACTAAGCAGTCTTTCGCGCAAATTGTCAATACTTTGTCGACTGAACTATCCTGGAAGAATCTGACGCACACAATTCACACAGTGAATACGAACGCATACTTATCATTATTATATATAACCCTATGTAATAATACTTTAATTTTTTTCAAACTACTCGTATGATAAATGCATACTATTCGTATGAGTATATAATGATATTTCTCCGGGTGAATTGTGCGTGCTAAGTTGCTCTGTTGGAAGAGCATTGGCAGCATACATCGAGGGTCTCTAGTTCGAATCCTAATCTAAACATTTTTTTACTCATTTTGGAAAATTAATATTCGTTTGATTAATTTACCAATTAAAATCATTCTGTTAAATATAATATAGAATTATCTTTTGATAAAACTACGTGAAGTTTATGCGCAATATTTGTAATATACAGATTTTATTTAAAAATCGAGTACTAATGAAGATGAGGCAATTAGTTCTAGTATTACGCTTAGTTATTTCCTTACTATAGTGGCCTGTGTGCATGTATGATTACACCAAGGTTTAAATTCGTAGTTAAACTCATATATATATATTGTATATGTCATATAGTGTAGATGTGCCGGTAAAGGTCATCCTTATGGAATTTATTTTTAAAAAGTTTCCTTATTAATAGTTATAATTATTAGATTTCATTTTTTTTTTCGTATTAGATGAATCTATTAATAGTATTTAAGTATTCTCAGTCTCACTTCCCAATATTAGACAAAATTTTATTGAAAATAATAGAAATACATCAAACACTAAAAATTTCAGTAATGTACATCCCACAAAAAAGTACATGTAATTGTTTTTATGACTATTTAGAACCAGGATTTAATGAACACATACTAATGGAACAAAATTGTTATTTTCAGCACCATTTAACAATTAAGATATCAAAAATTAATAAAATAATGCGATAATTACTCATTTTTTAAAATCAATAATTGTTATTATCACAAAATCAATATCTTAATTATTTTAGATACATGGTTTAAAATAATAAATGTCATGGAATTACAGTTATTAAATTTTTGGGATTATGAGAAATTCAGAAAGGTAATAAAAAAGTTTTAAAAAATTTGTTTTTGCAATATTAGTGCATAAATTAATGTATTTATCACTATTTTCAACAGTTAAACAACCCCAAACTCCTTTATATATTAATTATAACGTTAACTTTTGATTATGCATACATTTTTAAATTTATTAATATTTGATTTTAACCATGTAATTAAAAAAATGTGATTAAAGTGCATTTTAAAAATAATGTTATTAACTATTTTCAAATCGTTGACATGCTGTTCCGTATTTCAACAAAATAAATGTTAAATTTATTGAATTTACTAAGGTAAGTGGATTCAAAAAAGTTAAATTAATATGATACTTATTCCTTTTATAACATGTTTTTTACGAAATTCACAGAAATCATTATAAAAAAAGCAGGAAAAATAACATTTTCTTACCTCTTTCTTAACGGCATTATCCTCTAATTCAAGTTTCATAATCCAAATAGCGAAGATAATTTCGAAGTCGGAATGTCCGAATGAAGTACATTGACATTGGCGCGCTCATATTAACGAAACGCCACTGACAATGTATTTTTTCGGACCGGCATTTTATATAAAATGTCAACTGATCGCATTTCTGCATAACTTTTTAAAAATTTTCAACTTACGTACTAAATATACACGCATAACATCATAACAAAGTTACTAGAGCAGCTGGCCTAATATTCTAAAGAATAAATACACTAGTGTCAACTATTCTGGTTGTTGCCAAACGATATTTTTTAAGCAGGTGATTTTTTGTTATTATTGGTTGTTTGAGCTTCGAAGATTTATAAGTTGAATGCGCATGCGCATTAGTTTTATGAGGGTATCCCTAATTAAAATTTTGAGTTAAATTTTTTTTTCACGCATTTCTATTTTACTTTCAATTAGTTTCAAAATACAGTGGAACTTTCATTTAACGAAGCGCATATTTAATGAAATTATCTACTTTTTTAATTTTCTGTTGAACCTTCTTTTAGAACGCAATTAACATTTAAATTAATATTCATAATAAAAAAAAATTCTTCTTAGCAAAATTTGTTGCACTTCCGTGCATGCACAATATTCAAAAGGATAGATTGCTGTTAAGATTGATTGGTGAATATATTTCAGCGGATTGTACGAATTGAAATTATGTATTTATTTTATCTTTTAAATAAAAAGGAAAAAATGCGAAAATTTTTCGATATGCTAAGAAAGGGATTCTAGTTCCGCGAAAATATTATAGGTCCATTCTCTGAATACTTAAAAAAGATGCGAAAGTTTTTATGAGTGTATCTTTCATAAGAGATCGCACACAAAGTAATATTCGAATTTTTTTTTTAATTTTTCGATTTGAAATACAAGAGAAAACGAGAATTAGAACGCTGCGATTCAGTTTTTGTTTCCCTTCCTTTATTACGCGGTTTTTTAGATATTATACTAATGATTTTTTTTATGTGGCTATATTGCATAACAAAAAGTACTATCCAAATTAAAACACAGTTTTATAATATTTCCATTTTTATTTGTAGTTTACTATACAAATTTCATGAATTTTCGTGGATTTCTATTCAACGATATTTTTTTCATAACGAAGCATTTAAGTGTAACGAGAAATTTCCTTAAATGGAAGTTTCACTGATAGGTTCATTGCTGAGTGCTTAGTTTCATATGATGGGAGGTTTATCTCATATATGTGATATGACGTACATGTTACATGCAGTGCATGTAATGTGTGACATAAGAGCGATTGCACAATATTCTTCTGCAATGCCAGAAAACACGTTTTTTTACCAGTAAATAACATGGTTTGGAGAATTTTTGTAATTTTCTAAAGTTTTCTAAGAAAGTCACATCTGAGTCACAATGTGACGTCACTGAGAGGTGGCATTTTGGTCACAGATGTGACGTCACATTTCAGTCACAATGTGACGTCACTGAGGGGTGGCATTTTGGTCACAGATGTGACGTCACATTTCAGTCACAATGTGACGTCACTGAGGAGTGGCATTTTGGTCACAGATGTGACGTGACCACAGTAACTCACAGTGACGTCACTGTGACGTCACTGTGAACATGCATGCTATGTGGGTTTATTCAGACCTGAAAATGTGTCATTTTTACTTTTTTTCCTCTAATCCAGTGGTTCACATCCTAAGGCGTACGCCCACATCTGGGAAGCAATTTGACTTTCTACTGGGTATAAATTCTAAATTTGTGAAATCAGCGATTCAGTTACTGAATGACGACAGTTTCCCGTCCTTTTTAATGTAATGTTTTATTTATTTTTTTTATGTAATGTTTTAGACGTAAAATAAATGGAATAGGAGAGGATTGAAACATTGATATTTTTCCCCAAAAATGGCATTAGGAATCGTCCACAAATGATGTCACGCTTGGTGGGGGAGGGGGGCTCGTGAAATTGTTACTATTTATGACAAGGGGGTGGGAGGGGGTAAGAAGAAATGTGCCATTACACATTTTGGTTAAAATAAAAACGTTGAAATTCAGCGTATTACATTTTGACGTTATTTTGAAATTTAAGTTTTTTATGTTCATGAAGTTAAAATAAGATTTAAAGAAAAATATATTAAATTTCATTTCAAATTCCAAATTATTAATGTAATCAGCTGCTCTTTCATATTAGTATTTTATTACCATTGTATAGTATGTTTTTTGTTGTAAACCTCAATCTTATTTCATACAAAATAAATACAGAAATTCTTTTTTATTGTTATTTTTAATAAATGCAGGAATATATAATATTATGTATAATATGAATTTATGAAATATAATATTATATTTATATATGTTACAGGCCAAACCCGATTTTCGGCCAAACCGGTCTATCCTAACGCCCATCGGATAAACTAGTTTTTCCTAGGCCAAACTGGTCTATACTAACGCTCTTCGGATAAACTAGTTTTTCCTAGGCCAAACCGGTTTATCCTAATACCCATCGGATAAATTAGTTTCTCCTAGGCCAAACTAGTCTATCCTAAGGCCCATAGGACAAACTAGATTTTCCTAGGCCAAACTAGTTTGGCCTAACTCTTATAGGATAAACTAGTTTAGACGGCTGTTTATTGGTCTGAACTAGTTTATCCTAGGCCGATCTAGTTTATCCTAGTCCAATTCAATTTGGTATGATTTTATTGAATTCAATGACCGCCTCAACGCTAACATTCTTGTTTGTCCTAGGTTGATCTAGTTTATCCTAAGCCAATGTAGTTTTACATGTTTTTAGCTCACGGGCTGAAAGCCAGCGAAAAAATCGGCTCGTTGGTCCTGTATATGCATGTACGCATGTATGTACGCATGTATGTGCGTATGTATGTACGTATGTGCGTACGTATGTACATAATGCGATAACTCTTAATAGAGATATCCGATTTGCTTCAAATTTTGAATGTAGGCTCATTCTGATAAGATACCAATCTGATTAATTTTGGGAATTCATTGGATAACAATAAAAAGATCGAACGGGAGGCTAATCCTCCTCCGTTAATTTAGAGAAATTGGATTTATCATGCAGAATTAACAGTTTTTATTTAAAATTTTAGATATAGGATCATCATGACAAAGCACCTCCGTGATTAGTTGTGGATATTTATTGTTTAAGTCTAAAAAAGGGCAATGGATAACACAACATAATATAAATAAATGGTTTTTGACGCAGAATTGACGAATTTGCTTCAAATTTTGGGTATAGGTTTTTGCTCATAAGGCGATTCCCTGAATAGTTTTGGGGGTTTAATGGTTAAATATGAAGAGAAAAATGAAGGTTTAACCTTTTACCAAGGAAAAACTAGTTTATCCTATGGACATTTAGATAAACAAGTTTGGCGTAGGAAAAACTAATTTATCCAATTGGTGTTAGAATAAAATAGTCTGGCCTAGGCTAATCTAATTTGGCTCGAAATCGGGTTTGGCCGGTAAAAAACATGTCTTTCACAAGAATAAGCATAAATGTGTGTAAAGAGTCATTGTTTATAACATCAATACAGAAATTTAACATGTCCACCGAGATATGACGCATTGGACATGTGGTGTTTGCTTATTATTTTTTTTTCTGCAGACTCGTGCCAACTGAGTTCAGACTTGCATTTATTATTATTATTATTATTATTATTATTATTATTATTATTATTATTATTATTATTATTATTATTATTATTATTATTATTATTATTATTATTATTGCATATTCGAGCCAGATCGGAGATGAACATAATTTGGAATCGAACAGCGTTTTCTATTTTTGAGAAATTAATTACCTGTCGACATATAAGCTATTCTTATCACGGCGTCAAATTTTTCTTTTCCATTAAGTCGTAAGCGGAAATTCGATTCAAAACGTAGCTTTAACAGTATCTTCTCAAAGGTACATCGCTTTTATGAAAAAATGGTTAACGCCATTCGAATACATATTTTTTGAGTGAGAATGCCAGTTAATCTTATGCATTTCCGAAAATGAAGTAGTTCTTAAATGTGTTAAGATATAGCTCATTTGGATTTGAGAAAAGCCTTAAGGAATGAGAAAGAAACATATTCACAAATCTACTTTTTACTGAACAGATTCAATAGTTATGATGTTTATAAGTCTCCTTTTTTCTTTTGTTCTAAAGTACATTAATTATTTAATAAATCCCTATTTGAATATTGAAAGGTTTAAGAATCTAAATAATCAGTATTACATTGGGTATTTACTATTCTGTGAACACATCGTAACTTAAAAATACATTGTAAATTTATCCAATAAATATGTATGCAGTATTTTTTCACCCACAACTAATCATGCAGGCGCCTCAAGAGAATGCTCCTATATCTAAAATTTGAATAAAATATGCTATTAATGCATGGAAACCCATTTATTTGAATTAAGTGAAGGGGCGAATCAGCTTCTCGTCCCCCCCCCCCCATCTGATTCTTCTCCAATGACCTTTCAAAATTAATCAGAAAAGCTCCTCATAAGAATAAACCTATATTGAAAGTTTGATGCAAATCGAGTATTTCTATCAAGAATTATTGCGCTATGTACTTACGTACATACATAGATACAGAACCTACGGGCATATTAGATCTCAGGCTTTGGTAGCCTGATGAGATAAAAACACGTCAAATTACATTATTTCCACCAAGAGTTATCGCGTTACGCGTATACATACGTACATACATGCGTACATACATGCGTACATACATACAGAACCTGTGGGCCCATTATTTCTCTGGCTTGGACGCCAGTGAGCTAAAAACACGTAAAACTACATTGGCCTAGGATAATCTAGATCAGCCTAGGACAAACTAGAATGTTGGCGTTGAGGCGGTTATTGAAATTAATGAAATCACGCCAAATTGAATTCGACTAGGATAAACTAGATCGGCCTAGGATAAACTAGTTCAGACCAATAAACAGCAGTCTAAACTAGTTTATCCTATAAGAATTAGGCCTAAATAATTTGGCCTAGGAAAATCTAGTTTGTCCTATGGGCCTTAGGATAGACTTGTTTGGCCTAGGAAAAACTAGTTTATCCGATGGGCGTTAGGATAAACCGGTTTGGCCTAGGAAAAACTAGTTCATCCGATGGGTGTTAGGATAGACCGGTTTGACCTAGGAAAAATTAGTTTATCCGATGGGCGTTTGGATAGACCGGTTTGGCCTAAAATCGGGTTTGGCCTGTAACATATATAATATTATATTTAATAAATTCAGGAATTCTTTTTTATTGATATGCTCTGCTCATAAATGTCTTTAAAAGACATAAGTTATACTGAAGTGTGACACTTTGTGACCAAAGGGGGGGGGGGATCTAAAATACTGAAAAAATGCGTGACATCATTTATGGACAGCTCCTTAACAGTACGTGTACTGGCTTCTTTCACTAGCAGATTATATCATTTGCTGGACTTAACAGTAAAGAATTGACAACATTGTTTTTAATTTTGAAATGTCAATGTAATTTTTTTTCAAGTTTTTTTCATAATTCTTATTATTGTGAAGATAACATCTTGTAATTCTTTTTAGTTGTTAAGCATATTGTTAGGATTATTTTCACTTGAATGTATATTGCCATTTTGCAACCGTGTTTATACAAAGCGATTGAAAATCCAATAAAGCAAGGTAGGGAGAAATCATACATTAGTACTGGGGAGGAAATATACACTTGTATATTCGATGTTTAATAGTTTTTTAAGCTGCGAACTAATATATGAGTGTAATATTCTTTATTATTTTACAAGAACTACTGAAATTGGTTAAGAGGATTAACTGGTAAAGCTTTTCCGAAATCCTTTACTCAAACAAACATTTTGCTTTACCTTGGATTTAAAAAGACAAGAATTTAACTTTTTGATCTTAATTGTTTTCATGATATCTATTTTTTTACCTTCAACATCTTGTGATCCTCTCCACGAAATCAATGAGTTAAATATGAATCAGTTATCTATTGAAACGGCACTAAAAAATCTGTAGATTAAAATACAGGGTCGTCATACTAAGTTGACAAGTCTTCCGAGGATTTTAAATGTTATCCGCCCCCCCCCCCACACACACACACGCTTGGACTACAAACAGTGAGAAAAAAATAAAAAAAAATCTTTAATATTACTAGATACGCTTGTCAATAATAATAATAATAATAATAATAATAATAATAATAATAATAATAATGATAAAGTTATCTATATCAAAAAATGTTAAGAAAAACAATAATTTTCAAGCATTGAAGTAGAATTTTTTTCAGATGATGATGATGGTGATTTATATAATCCAATTAGTCCTAATTTATGGATTATTATGGACTTTTAAAAAGACTATTCAACATTATGTAAGTTACACAGAAAAACAAAACGATAATGGATAGTTTGTTCACTTCTCTCGTCATGTGGAAAGGAAAATATTTAAGGGGTCTCCAGAAGTCTTACTTTTTACCCGGTACTGCAATTTAACAACATGTCATATTTAATTTTTTTTTCCTCAGAGCCTATAATATTTCTAATATAAACAACTTAATAACTTTCTACTTATTATTTTTTAAATTCTATATTGAAATTTTATTTTATTTTATTTATGTATAATTTTGATTAAAAAAAATAAATAAACTTGTTCTTTGACTTGCATCGACTGCGCGCAACATTTCTCTAAAACGCA
The DNA here is from genome assembly GCA_964019185.1 of Maratus speculifer. Lineage (NCBI taxonomy): Eukaryota > Metazoa > Arthropoda > Arachnida > Araneae > Salticidae > Maratus > Maratus speculifer. Next base: position 247,729,445 of record OZ025294.1, read on the forward strand.
TCGAGCAATTTGCCTTAAACTTGGTAAATATCTTCATTTTAAATTAAAGAATAACTTATACTTCAAATTTTGTATTGTAATTGCATTAATTATTTAAAATTGAAAATTTTATTTATAAAAAAGTTTTTTTTTTCAAAATTTTATAATTTAAATTTAAATTACAAATAAATAAATAAATAAATTGATTTAAAATGAAGTATAAGTTCAAGATACATTAGTTTTACACCATTATCAATATTTTGGGAGGCTCTTTAACCAATAATTTTGCCACACAGTCTTACGCGCAGTGGATACAAATCAAAAAAACAATTTAAATTTTTTTTTATCAAAATTAAACATAAAAAAATACAATTTCAATGTAGAATTTTAAAAAAATATATTTTAAATCGAAGCGATATTAAATTGTCTATATTAAATTTTGTATGCATTTATGTTTTATAGGGACTGAGGGGAAAAAAATTAAATGTAACATATTGCTAGACTGCACTACCAGGTAAAAAGTAAGACTCCTGAGGCTCCTTAAATGGCCTAATGGAAAGTGTTTCTATAATTGGACGAAGGTCAAATTGAAAAAATAAAAAAAGATAAAAATGCCAGGTTTAATTATCAAATTAATAAATTTTCTTTTTCTTCTTCTTATTATTGCCTTTTTTTTTTTTTTTTTTTTTTTTTTTTTTTTGCTTAAATGTGCTAAATTTATGTTTAATTGTTTGCCGATCAGTAAAATTCGCTTCATTTTTTACTTAAAACAATATCTCTAGGGGTTTTGTCATTAATTATTCTAAAAAAAATGTCTATTTTATTTATTTACTTATTTATTTATTTTGCAATGAACATTTCTGAAACAAAAATATGTCAACTGAATTTAAATTTTGCTGAAATATTTCAACATTTACACCAAAAAGCATGAAAATATAGAAGATAGGGAGCAGGAAACCACAACGGAATGGTAAACCTATGAGTTTTTAGGTGTTATCCACCAAGGTATGACTTGGAAGACCGGTTGCGTTTTAATATGAGACTCGTAATTTAACTAATCCTAGACTCGATGATGTAATTGTCTGTTCTGTCGTCTCCCGGTAGCCTGTAGAAATTATTAATATTATATTTTGTCAAATAGTTTATGCAGTCATATTGCGTACTTTACTTTATTGCGTAGGGAAAGGGGAGTCGAATGAAACTGAAGATCAATGCGAAAAAAAGAAGTTTTGAATGGTCTAGAATTATAAATAAATTGGTCTTTCATTTAATAATTGGTATCACTGAGATCATTATTCATATCGTGAAATCGATTTAATAAACAAATATGATTTCAAAATAGTACATATTACAGATGATTAGAATATTTTACAAAGTTTCTTTTTCCACAATCAATGTAAGTTTTTCTGTGTGAGCTTTAAAACAATTAATAGATAATCAAAATGTTTATACATATTTTTGCATTCTAAAATGATATATCTTGTGATATTTATTGATATAAGTGTGTGTGTGGGGGGGGGGGGGGGACTTGAAATATTTTTTTAAAAAATGTAATCTTTTAAATATTTTTATGAAACTAGTGATCTCAAATATTTTATTGACAGAATTTCTAAATTTTACAAGAGATAAATACATGACATTAGTTATTGAAATATCTATTGCCAATTTTATTGTAGCTATTTTATAAGGTAAAAGTATTTCTTACATAAAATGTACTTATTTTTTGAGCTCTTTCCTGTTCTTCTATTGAACTACAATCCATCTTTAAAACAGTAAACCATTAAAACATATGTTATCAATAATTGGTACATAAATTATACCATTGAAGTGCGGAATAAAATATGTTTTTTGCAAATTTTCATACGTGTTCCATTGATCTCTAGGAAAATATGTATGCATTATGAAAATTATAAAAATTATAAAAATTATTAAATTAATCAAGGATTCTTTCTTAATTGAAACTATCATGACAATAAGTTACTAAACATTGAAGTATTCATTTAAATGATGTTTTGAAATTAATATTACTAGATAGAACCCGTCGAAATTCGACGAAAAATTTTGTTGTTTTATAATAAAAAACAAAACGAACTGTTTCATTGATTTATTATAAATTTACAAAATTAGTTACAATAAAAAATGCCTCTTATATTGGTCAGTCTAACTCTCAAACAAATATTATTTTAAGCTAAAATTAACAAAATACTATTTCTGTAATACTCAGTTGTCCAAATTATTAACATTGAACTTTAATCGCATATGTAATCAGTAAAATATAATAAAAATCAGTATGATGAAGTTATTAATTAAGGCGCTCATGTTTGGTTTAAATGCGAATAAAAAAAAACAAAATTTATTCCAAATTGACCCAGTCATAGAATTTCACGTAAAATCTAAATTCACCATCATTTTCATCTTCTCAAAATTTACATGCGTACTTCTCATATCCATATTAACCATTTTTAAAGAATGGTATTTTAATTTGATCATTGATTGAATAAAAACGAAATAAAACCGAAATTCACCGGATTTCATACCAGACGATATATTTTACATACGCATTTTAATTTCTTTTAAATTTTAAGAGAAAATGGAGCGATTCTGTTGCCACAATTACAAAGTTGATACTAAAAACTAATTAAAAAATTAATATCTCAAAAACAAATTGAGATACAGCTTTCAAACTAATTGCATTTAAAAGTACATGTTTTTCTCTATACGACGGTATAAAAATTTAAAATGTGCGAACTTTAGAAGTGTAAAATTTGCAGTAGCGAAAATTGCAAAACCGAAATTGTAGTGAAAAGTGTGGCCATTCACAAAATGACGTATGCGTTACGCACAGATACGTTTGGCTTTTATAATTTAGATATACTCTTAAAGTTACTGTTTTTTTTTTTTTTTTTTTTTTTTTTTTTTTTTTTTTTTATCATCTACATTCTGCTTTTCTTTTAAAATTATATAAATTTATTGAATATAAAATGTCTGTTGAGGTGCAAATAATGTAGAATTTGCTGCTACGAATTTTTAGAAGTCGACATGCATGATTAAATCCGTGGGGAACATTTGAATAATCGGTGAAGAAGTACGTTTTTCGCATTTTAAGAAAATTGATAAAGCTATCTTATTTTTGAAATGATATACTGCATTTGCTGTTGAGTGTATAAAAAAGTTGTAGGGAATTTTGTCGTTTTTTATATTGTAACTGGCAAACAATATGCTAGACAACGGGACTCGAGATATTTTAGAAGAAAAAAAAGTCCCAGAATTTTTTTTTTTTTTTTTTTTTTTTTTTTTTTGTTTTGTTTTGTTTACCTTAGAAAATTTAGCCTTAAGAGCCCATACTACTGATCGAAAAAGACCAACACCGACGCTATTATCATAGCGTCGGTGTTGAAAAGACCCGGATGATAATGCAAAGTCTATGCGGGAGTTCGTTTCAAATATCTCGCTCAAATTTCAATATTTTGACGTGCTTTTTAGATGCGTTCGTAATTATGTAAATACGTAGCACCTATTGTTGTCGCTCAGTCCATCCGTATGTCCGTCTGTCTGTCCGTCCGTCTGTCTGTCTATCTGTCCGTCCGCATATAACAACGCAAAAACTATCCAACCGAATCGTTTGAAATTTAAAATATATAATTATTACATAATTTTGTCGAGTCATTTCAAATGTTATGAAAATCGGATGGATAGATCAATTACAGGGACAATCAAAAGGATTCCGTTACATTACGGTCAATGGGAAAAAATGTTTCAAATGCATTTTAATGGTGTTACACTCATTTGAACATAATATAATTGACATGAATCTATGATGTATGTACTAAAATCTACATTCTGTACAATCTGGGATGCAGAGAATATTTATTATTAAATTACAGGGCCACACAAATGTATTCCACTAAATAATGTTATACGGGGAAACATTGTTTGGGACGTGTTTTAATTATATTAAACTACTTAATATTTTATGAATAAGATATACGTTAATGAAGTATAATAAAAATTACTCCCTGCATATTTACAGGAACACAAAGATTTCGACCACTGTACTGTATCCAAAGTATGCTCTACTATATCAGCAAGATCTGAATACTTTAAAACCTATAGTAGAAACGCACCTCATTTGCTACGCTTCACGTGCAATTTCCAACTTGTTTTTTTTTTTTTTTTTTTTTTTTTTTTTTGCATAGGATAGCTCAGGACGATTTACAACCGGCCTAGGTTTTACTTTTTTGATTTTGGTTATATTCTTTTTTATATTAGAATAGTTTCAGTTTCATAACCGGTTCAAATCGGTTCTGAAAGTGAAAGTATTTTAAAAATATCTGACACCAAAATCGAAAAAGTAAAAACTAGGCCGGTTGTGGATCGTCCTATGCAATCTTATGAAAAAAAAAAAAAAAAAATCACAAAAGTCAAAATATTAAAATTTGAGCGAAATATTTGAAAAGAAAGCCCCCAGACTTTATATTATAGGTGTATTCGAAAAAATTCTTTTCCACCTTCAACAGCTCCAAATTTTCTTATACAATTTCAGACGCATTTTTTAAAGTACAAACATGAAACTTGATGGGGTGATTTTTGAAGAGATGTATAAGCTGCTGTATGATGTCATTTTGTGCTCAATTCATTAGAATTTGATTTATAAACAATTAACTTCTCAATATGATCCTTTTTTTTTTCGTTTCCAGATCTACCGCTTCGGAAAATTCGAATCAAAAGGCTAACTTTGACTGCATTTTTTGTAATATTTTCTGCATTTATCAAAAAGTTGACAGATACGGCACCTTGCGTAGTTTCTAAATAAGAGAATCTGCCAGTTTGATGAGTTTGAGAGCAAAAGTGAATTAAAAAAAATAAATCGGAAAATAAGCAGTTTGAATCGAAATACACCCTTATCATCCGGGTTTTTTTCAGTTAGTAGTGTGGCGTCTTAAAAAAAATTGCTGGAAAACTTGTTTTTGACATGCTACCCTCAGTATAAATAAATAAATAAAATAAAGTATACAACCCGACTTTTTTGAAGGTTAAATGTACATTTCTCTTAGACCATATTCAAAGTAAATCTTTTATTTTTTCCTTTCTGGTTGAGTTATTATGGGCCAATCAAACATCTTGATAGGATCGTGGCATTCAACTCGTGATGCGCTGATGATAGAAGTACGCTTTTGTTCTTCACATGTGACTGGAACTTGCTCCATCCCAATGAAAATTCACTTGTATTCATTGTTTCATGTAACAATCTGATGTTATCTATAAGGAGTTCACCGGCACGTTCTTGTAATATTTCAAATAAATATTTACACTAATTTATCAGAATTTGAATGATGCGATTTGAAACGGTCTTTCATCAGGTTTACAATTTTTCGCGCAAGTTTTTTTTTAATGTTCATACACTTTTTCAGTTATATTCTGAACGAAGCTTTTTTTACTCTTGTTGAAATCATTTCAGCATACCTGAACTTTTGAAAGATACGACAGCATCAATCCCATGATGTTTGGGTGCACGCGTTTATTTCACATCTGCGACTGGAATTTGCTCATATGTTATGAATTAGAATTTTATCGTTTTAAAGTAAGAACCAGGTGTTACAAAGGTGTAAAAATTATTAGAATAATTGTGAAATTTACAATAAAATCTTGTAGAATCTTGTAGTATTGTGAAATTTACAATAAAATATTGTAAAATCTTTGTGTTTTAAGCCTTTTTTCGATGACAACGAGCACTGAATCCAGCTGAGATGAGCTTTCTATGGATAGAAAAATTACATATATTTGTATGCTTGCAAAGAGATTTTTCATTCATGACTAGTTTCTCTTATGCTGACTTTATGCTTAATTTCCATTCTGCTCTTGCAGGAAATTTACTTTTCTTCGCATATCTCCCTATTCTAGAATTTTCATATTCACATTTGGATTCCAAAAACGCTTTTTACTCTACACACAGAACAGATGCTGACAAAATTTTTGCTTTTTTAGCGATTTCGTGCTGTGTATAGTGATTTCCTTGGATGAGACATTTTACCCCAGCTAGTTTTCTAGAAGAAATATCACTTGCTTTTTCCAAAATCACGCAATAATTCTTTGACAAAAAAAAATTGCTTCCATTTAGTATAAACTAATTAAAACAGCGAAAAGATTTGTTTTAGGGAAAAAAAAAATAATAATGATGCCAACTCGAGAAAAGAAAAAAAATACTAGCACAGCAAGCAAGCGAATTTTAAATTTTATTTTAAGTTAGTTTTAATCAAACCTATTGTTTATGCATTGTAAACAATCTAAGTACTTTGGATCAAATATTTTTCTTTTTAAAAAATGTCAAAATGTAACAAAATTTAAATCCCCAAAACTATTCTAAAAAAGTAAAAAATTCACTGGGTCAAAAAAAAAAACCTTTCACGAAACATTGTAAGTACATACAATACACTGTAAAAAAAAAAGGGTCGATCTACTAAAAAAACTTTAGTAATCCTTGTAATTACTAAAAAATGTTTAGTAATCTTAGTCGGTTACTAGAAAATCTGTAAGAATTACTAGAAAAAAGTTAGCAATGAATAGAGTTAATAGTTTTATATTTTTAATAGCTATTACTAAAACTCACTTGGCGTGACCTCGATAGCATAGTGGTTATAGTAACGAACTCCAGGCTAAAAGGTCCCGGGTTCAATATTGGACAGCGCCAAGTACGCCCCGAATGTATGTAGTGTAAGTACTCTATAATAAAGGGGTTATGAATTTCCATTTGGAGCTGGTCTCAATGTTTGGTGCTGCCATCTATTGTGTTTTTGCCGAAAATCTATCGCTTCAGAAGTCTGGATGCAGCTTGAAGGAAGCTCCTGCCCTTCGGACGCACGTAATTGTTATTAAAAATAATTTTGGAGCTATTACTAAAATTTGCTTGGTGGCTCATACTAAAAAATTTTAAGTTAGTTATACAAAATATTCTTTTGTTCAGTTTACAAAAGAAATGCTTGTTTAACTTGCAAAAAAAAAGTTTGTAATGGTTACTAAAAAATTCTGTGGAATACAAATTTACTAAAAAATTTTTAGTAACCTCTTGAATTTTTTTTACAGTGTATTAATCAAGAAAAAGAGTAAAAAAATCGCAATTATTCTAATAATTATCACACCTTTGTGCAGGCAGAAGTTCTCAGAATTTTTTTTCTTCCATATTTACACCAATTCCTGATTGACTAATTAGATACATATGCTTTTTCTATATCTGTAATTAATGGCTCATGGAACATAAAATGGTACATATTTTTCAGTTTTTAATTATGGGTCTAAAGAATAGAGCTAAAAGATTATGGTGCTAAATGATTATGGACCTAAAAAATTAGGGTGCTGGAAGGTTTTTAAAATAATATGTTTTAAGCATTGTCGGTGTGTATACAGGGTGATTCATAAAAGATGGGCAGAACTTTAAGGGGTTATAGTACACTTAAAGACAAATAATATTAAATAGGAGACTAAGGGTCCCAGACGTTTTCCCAAGGAAAAAGGGGGCATTAAAGTTTAGGGTCCGAAATTTCAAATGATTATAAAAAATGGAAAAATTGGTCGATTCGTTTGCGGTTTTTGCAAAAAATTTTCTTTATGCCAGTATTTTCTTGAAATAAAATTTTAAAGTTCAATTTCAAAAAATGCCGATAGGGGGCGCTTTAGACTTTGGAGTAACAAACAACTATTTTTTAACGTTATTTTTTGTATTTCTTTAAATGATTTCGAAAGCTTAGACTTAAACTTAAATTTTGATCTAAAAATCTGAGTCCTAACGAGTAGTTAAGTAGCGTAAACTGAAATTTGAAATTTGAAACCCTTCTCCCCCCAGAACAAAAATCAGTTATTCCCGATCTTTGTGTCGTAGATTAGGCTCTAACTACTGCCGCGTTTTGCTAAAATTATTCTTTATGTCAGTATTTTCTTGAAAATAAATTTTAAAGAAAATTTTCAAAAAATTCCGATAGAGGGCGCTTTAGACTTTGGAGTAACGAACAACTATTTTATACCGTTATTTTTTGTGTCTCATTAAATGCTTTCTAAAGCTTAAACTTAAATTTTCAGCCCAAAATCTGAATCGTTAGACGTGGTTAAGTTTCTGGGGAGAGGGGTTTGAAATTTCTACTCCTGAGCACAGTTCAGTTTACCATGTCCACACATTGTGTGCTGTGATACGAGGTAAAAAGACACAAATTAGGATTATGTTTCCAAAGCATATTTATTAACATGTTATTACAATAAATGTTCAAAATTGTGACCACCAGAGGTTATGCACGCGGAACAACGGCGAAGAATGGAACGGCGAACATTCGCGAAAACATCAGGCTTTTCGAGCACTTCCCCTACAGCGGCGGAAAGTCTGGCGACCAGTTCCTCGGGGGATTCAATGGGTGTCTCATACATAAGAGCCTTCAATTGTCCCCAAAAAAAGAAATCGAGGGGTGAAAGATCTGGCGAGCGAGCAGGCCAAGCAACAGGACCTCCTCGACCAATCCATCTGTTCGGAAATGTGATGTCCAGATAGTTGCGGACATCTCGTACGTAATGGGCTGGCGCTCCATCGTGCTGGAACCACATGACCCGCCGGATGCGTGGAGGAACAACGTTTAACAGGTCTGGCAGCACATGTTGCAGAAATGTGAGGTATATTTTACCGTTGAGGCGTTCAGGAAGAAGGTACGGTCCGATTAGGTGGTCTCCGAGGATTCCTGCCCAAACATTGATGGAAAAGCGTCTCTGATGAGCATGTGGATACGTAGCATGTGGATTGACATCCGCCCATACATGTGCATTGTGTGTGTTAAATGTACCTTCACGTGTGAAGGTACATTCATCGGTGAAAAGCACAGTTCGTCCAAAATGTGGATTTAGCGCGTTCTGCTGCAGAAACCAGCGGGCGAATTCAATACGATTTGGATAATCCCCTGGAGACAGTTTCTGGACTCGTTGCACATGAAACGGGAGCAAATGTTCATCCTTCAGTACCCTCCAAGTCATGGACTGTGAGGTATCCACCTGCCTAGCCACTGTTCGTGTACTTGTACTTGGCTGCGCCGCTACTACATCCAGAATGGCTTCTGCAACAACTACTGATTCGTCCTTTTTTGCACGACCTGCATTCGACCAGGAAGCGAGAAATGATCCCGTCTCACACAACTGTCTGTGCAAGCGCTCGAAAGTTTTACGGTTAGGCAACCGCCTGTTGGGAAATCGCTCTCCGTACATTCGTTGTGCCTCTGCACCATTTCCATCTGCCGCTCCGTAAATTAAATGCATCTCAGCCTTTTCCTTATTCGTGAAGGGCACCATCTTCCGATTCATTACTACAGCGACTTACACTTGACTCACCGTTCAGTGGTTTTTATGCCTGAATCGTGTCGAAATTTTGCATACGTGTTCTTCTTCTTCCCCATTTGACATTTGCATACTTTCTGTCTCCTTCTTCACCCGGTGACTAGCGTCAGGAATGGAGCTTTAACGTTTGCATGAGCGACGTTTCTAACTGTGCCAGTGCCTTTATGAGTGAATTCCGACTATGCAGTCCTTGACGAAAGTTGTATTTTTGCCTCGTATCACAGCACAGAATCGTTGGGCATGGTTAAGTAGTGCAAACTGAACTATGTTCAGAAGTTGAAATTTGAACCCCCTCCCCTCCCTACTGAACCACGCTCAGCGATTCAGATTTTGAGCTGAAAATTTAAGTTTAAGTCTAAGCTTTAGAAAGCATTTAATGAGACACAAAAAATAACGGTATAAAATAGTTGTTCGTTACTCCAAAGTCTAAAGCACTCCCTATCGGCATTTTTTGAAATTGAACTTTAAAATTTTATTTCAAGAAAATACTGACATAAAGAATAATTTTAGCAAAACGCGGCAGTAGTTAGAGCCTAATCTACGACACAAAGATCGGGAATAACTGATTTTCGTTCTGGGGGGAGAAGGGTTTCAAATTTCAAATTTCAGTTTACGCTACTTAACTACTCGTTAGGACTCAGATTTTTAGATCAAAATTTAAGTTTAAGTCTAAGCTTTCGAAATCATTTAAAGAAATACAAAAAATAACGTTAAAAAATAGTTGTTTGTTACTCCAAAGTCTAAAGCGCTCCCTATCGGCATTTTTTGAAATTGAACTTTAAAATTTTATTTCAAGAAGATACTGGCATAAAGAAATTTTTTTGCAAAAACCGCAAACGAATCGACCAATTTTTCCATTTTTTATAATCATTTGAAATTTCGGACCCTAAACTTTAATGCCCCCTATCTCCTTGGGAATACGTCTGGGACCCTTAGTCTCCTATTTAATATTATTTGTCTTTAAGTGTACTATAACCCCTTAAAGTTCTGCCCATCTTTTATGAATCACCCTGTGTTTATCTTACATTTTTCGATATGTGCTTTTTTATGCTTTGCTATTCTTTACTAAAATTCTCTTTTAGGTAAATAATTGAAAATTTACAAATTTGTGTAACTAATGTTTTTTTTTTAAATATCTAGCATTTTGGGTCTGAATGAAAAAATCTTTTAAATAATGAAAAAATGCGTTGTTAAAATCTTTAAGATTTCCAAAGTTTTTTAGTAAAATGTTGGAACAGATATAATATACGCACCACATTGGCACATTTTTTTTCTGACGCTAATTCGGGGAAAACTTCGTTTCCAAATACTAGTTAAATGTATATTTTAAAATTATTTTCTATTCTTTAAAAAAGGAAATATTAATAAATAAAAAAGTTTGGTTAATAATTATAGAAGAAGACTATTTATATCCTGACAAAAGAGAAAATAAAAAGAATGTTGCCCAGTTAAACTTATGGCATTGAGCTCACAGGCTAGGCATGCTAATTGTACATTACAGCCTTATATTTTAAGAATTAATTCCGTTCGAAAAAAATAAGGAGGGGAAACAGCTCCTCCCTTTCCCCTTTTTATACTTTAATCATTTGAACCCCCTAAACTAATCAGGGACATGCTTTATTATCATATAAAAATCTATATCCAAAATCAGAGCAAATCGGAAAATTCTTAATGAAAACCCATTTATATAATTAAAGCGGAGTTATCCTCTCTTTTACACTTAATCATTAAACTTCCAAAACTACTCAGAGATTTGAACGAAATCTGATAATTCTGCATGAAAAACCCATTTATATAGATTAAGGGAAGGGCCATTGGAACCCCCGTTCCCGTAGACCCTGTTTATACTTATCCAATGAACACCTAATACCATTCATGGAGGGCCTCATCTGAATCTGAGAGTTTGAATTTAAAAAGCAACTAACAATTATATCTTCAGCTCTTGATGAGCTGCAAAAAGATACAACTAATACAACTACACTGTCATGTTCCGTTAAGATTTGGAGAAATTTGATGGAATCAGAAGAATTGAAATAACACAAGGAAATTATGCTGAAATGCTACAAACAGATCATTTTTTAGCTAATACAATGGATGCAAAGTTTAAATGGGAAAAGCTTAATTTAACAAAAGAAGAAACGGATGAATGGATAATGCAGTATCATTCAGAGTGGTTGCCTGCAATATTGGCATTTTAAATTAAAGACATAGACTATTTTCCTAAATCACTTTTCTCAGAAAGTATTATGTTACAATTCTCAGCTTCAAAATGGTGAGAAATTCTTAAAGGAAAAATACAGAAAAAGAAAAACAAGTTAGATTCTGATTTTTATAGTTTTTTCCAATCCCTGCAAATCTCAAAATTCTGTTTCATCTAACTCTGCTTCCATCAAAAGGATTTTCTCTATATTTGGATTCATATAATCTAAATTACAGAGCAGACTAGACTCAGAGCAGTGTGAAAAATTTATAAAAAATTATAAATATTACCATAACAATTAAAGGGAATATGATTTTGATTGATAAACTATAAAAAGATCAATTGTAATTATTTTGTATTACATTGCATAACTTATTTGAAATATATTTTTATAAAATAAATAAATAAATTGAAAAAATAAATATTCTGAAATAAACTATCACCTGATTACCATAAATATAACTGTCTTTTTTTTCCCCTTTAATAATGTGATTTTGTAAAAGAAACCACCTAGGTTTTGGGCTTAAAAGGAAAATTTGTATTATACTATTAGGGAGATTTGCAGATTCAGAAATGATTTTCAGCAAAAACCCACTTTTAACAGAAACCCAGGTGGGTTTTTTTTGGTGGACCCGCCCAGAAAAACCCGGGTGGGTTTTTCTGGCCTGGGACCACTTTGCCAACCCTGATTTTGTTGCAGTCGCGCAAATGTGGTGCGTACATGACATATGTTCCAAAATATTTTTTGCTTTATTTCTTTTAAGCCGAAATGAAGATCTCTTCTTATTATTCTCAAAAAGTATGTTTTTTGGTGCCACAACAAATATTTAAGTGATAGTATATTGAACAATGTTTAGAAATGAGTACCGAATAGACATAGTATTCAAAAAATTATATAAAAAGTTAATTAGTTCTTTAAAACTAATTTATGCATGAAATTATTTCTTTTAATTTATATATGGGCAATAATGTATAAATTTATTGTAAAAAAAATGTTTCATTTCTATCTCTATTGTAAATTGAAATACATTATGTTAAATTTTTCGCAAAATTTGTTTCAATTTACTTGCCGAAATGTTTCATGCACCCTTAAAACTTCTTCAATTCCATTAAAATGTTGATTTTTTCTATTGTTCAGTGAATGCATTTAGGCCCGACTATTGCTTTAGTCTCTTCGGCACAAACTTGATATGTGACTTACTCCATGTACATTACATTGTGTAGACTACATTGTAAGCTGAAAACATTTTCATGTATTTATCAAACTCAGAGAGTTGTTATGAGGCATCAAAATGAACGAAAATTGTGGTGGGACATGGGATCACCAATCACTTATTTAGACACAAATGCAAAGTGTTTCACTCTGACTGAACTATGATAGATGCTTGCAAAATCTTATTTAATGTTTTTGGAAGCTTAGATTTAAACTTAAATTTTGAGCTCAAATTCTGAATCGTTGGGAGGGGTTAAGAAACGTAAGCTGAAATGTGTTCAGGAGTGCAAATTTAACTCTTCCCCCCCCCCCCTCGAACACAGCTCAATTTTGCGCTACTCAAACACTCCCAACGATTCAGAGTTTGAACTCAAAATTTAAGTCTCAGCATTTGAAAGCATTTAATGAGATTTAAAAAAATAACGGTTAAAAATAGTTGTACACTACTCCAAAGTCTAAGGCGCCCTCTATCGGCATTTTGTGAAATTTATCTTTAAAATTTATTTTCAAGAAAATACTGATTTAAAGAGTAGTTTTAGCGAAAACCGCAAACGAATCGACCAATTTTTCCGTTTTTTATAATCATTTGAAATTTGAACCCTCTGAACAAAGTTCAGTTTGTGCTACTTAACTACTCCCAACTATTCAGATTTTGAGCTCAAAATTTAAGTTAAAGTCTAAGCTTCCGAAAACATTTAATAAGATAAAAAAAAAAAAAAAAAAAAAAAAAAAAAACTTTTTTGTTACTTTAAAGTCTAAAGCGCCCTCTATCGGCATTTTTTGAAATTTATCATTATAATTTATTTTTAAGAAAATACCGACATAAAGAATATTTTTAGTGAAAACCGCAAATCAATCGACCAATTTTTCCGTTTTTTATAATCATTTGAAATTTGAACCCTCTGAATACAGTTCAATTTCTGCTACTTAACCATTCCCAACTATTCAGATTTTGAGCTCAAAATTTAAATTTAAGTCTAAGCTTACGAAAACATTTAATTAGATGCAGAAAACAACGGCAAAAAATAGTTGTTCGTTACTCCAATGTCTAAAGCGCCCTCTATCGGCATTTTTTGAAATTTATCTTTATAATTTATTTTTCAGAAAATACCGACAAAAAGAATAGTTTTAGTGAAAACCGCAAATCAATCGACCAATTTTTCATTTTTTTATGTTTATTTGAAATTTTGGACCCTAAACTTTAATGGCGGCTATCTCTTTTGGAAAACGTTCGGGACCCTTGGTTTCCTATTTAATATTGTCTGTCTTGATGTGTACATCACCCATCTTTTATTGTAAAAACAATTTAGAATTACCCTGTATAATTACCCTGTATACACTATATTGCCATTGATTATGGGACACTTGCGATTTTAGACATTTTATTAAATATCTAGAAAAATACATGAGGAATCATCTCGAAACTCATAGTGTATAAATATAATAGTATACGTCATACATCTCCGTGGAGATTTTTTACCGAAACTCCATAGGGGACCATCAACAAATTAAAAAAGAATGAATATCTTTTGAATAACCCTGTCAAAACCAATGTAGCAAAAGCACTCAAATTCTAGATTATGATTGAATGCTTTATTGTAAGGCACTGTGTTCATTTTTATGCAAATAGCATGCATACTCGCAGAGTAATTAAGGTTTTTATAAAAATGGTCCCAAATTTTTCCAAGTTTTTTCCTTATAATTTTCAGAGTTCTTAATATAAAATGATATTTTTTTCAGAAAATATGAAAAACAACATTGCACACAGTACCCTGTAATCAGAATTAAAAAATAATGAAAATTGTACACAAAATAAGTTGGTTTACTAAATAATTTTTTACTGCGCATGCGACAACGATATCAAAATTTCATTTGCATATTATGTTAGCTAAATGTATAGAGCAACTTTTGTGAAAGTCACAAAATCATAACTTGAAAATTCTGAAAATAATCGTCAATTGAATAAGTTGAAAATCCGTTATTCTCAAAATGAAGCAAAAACAAGAGGGGTCGTATCCATATATTCATTGATTAATGTCAATATAGAATACACAATACGGGATGTTACGACTACTTTTGGATAAAATCCCTCATTTTTTTGCTTCATTTTGGAAACAACGGATTTTGTCCTTTTTCTATAGACGATTACTTTCAGAATTTTCAAGCTATAAATTTGAGACTTTTACAAAAGTTGCTCTATACATTTAGCTAACATAATATGTAAATGAAATTTTGATATCTTTGACGCATGCGCAGTAAAAAATTATTTAGTAAACCTACTCATTTTTCATACAATTTTTATTATTTTTTAATTCTGATTACAGGGTACTGTGTGCAATGTTGTTTTTCATATTTTCTGAAAAAAAATATTGTTTTATATTAAGAACTCTGAAAATTATAAGGAAAAAACTTGGAAAAATTTGGGACCATTTTTATAAAACCCTTAATTACTCTCCGAGTATGCATGCTATTTGCATAAAAATGAACACAGTGTATTACAATAAGGCATTCAATCATAATCTAGAGTTTGAGCGCTTTTGCTACATTAGTTTTGACAGGGTTATTCAAAAGATATTCATTCTTTTTTAATTTGTTGACGGTCCCCTATGGAGTTTCGGTAAAAAATTTTCACGGAGATGTATGACGTATACTATTATATTTATACACTAAGAGTTTCGAGATGATTTCTCATGTATTTTTCTAGATATTTAGTAAAATGTCTAATATCGCAAGTGTCCCATAATCAATGGCAATATAGTGTATAAATGTTTAAAAATTTCTGGTACTTATATATAAATTTATAAAAAATATATAAATTAACTTACATATAAATCACTGCTATTTACATATAAATTTTATACGATAAATAAAAAATGTAATAGTTTTTTTTTTTTTAATGCTGAAAGAGAAGGAGTCGTTTTGCTTTATTTACATTCCCGTTTCACTTGTTTTTTCCACAATGTACCTGGTATCACTAGGCCCGAATACATTTCTGAAATATCGCGTGAGCGTTTCAAACTTTTACCCAATATACCGACTCTATCCTGCTTTTCTGTGAGAGTATCATTAAGGATTATTGCATAGATTTAAAAACATTCTTCAGACTTCTTAGTTTACTGATATCCCCCAAGCCAGTCCTATAATGAATACATACAGAACAATATCGAAGTAAAACAATCGGTCACTTTAATTATTTGCCTCGCTCAGGATTCATTACGGACGCCTGAGTAACCACGGAAAAAGAGATTACTTGCTCTAAGTTACGGATCGGTGCGCTTATCAAACATTAAGCATCCATTACATCGTTTTATTAATTTTTATTTGCTTTAATATATGCACAATGGAATCTGCCTGTAGCAATACTGAATTGGACAGATAAGACTATCACTACAGATCGAATCGTTAATTCACAATGCAAACATTCATAATATATGTAAATGCAAATGTTTTGTAATAATCTAATTAATTATGTAAATAATTCATTTTTGATAATTAAACATCTAGTAACTACTACAATATTAACTATTAACTCTGTGTGGTGCCTTAGCAGAGTTACAAGAGATGTTTTTAAAGGTGCAGAACGCTAACAACAACCAGTTCTTAAGTGGAGAAATCAGCGACGTCTGAAAATGGTGCGCGAAGGGGGCGGTCGTCCCGGGCGCGGAAATTTAGGGGGTGCCAAATTTATTCCACCAACGTTAGTTTTGGTCTGTTACAAGAAAAAGTGGAGTTGGGAGAGGCGCCAAATTGAAACTTTGCCCCGGGCGCAGTTTTCTCTTCGCACGCCCCTGTAGAGAATTAAGATTATAAATCGCAAATCAAACTTAATTTGAAAAAAATACATGGCACCACAGACAGATTATTTATTTATTTATTTGAATAACATACATCTGACTTGTGTGCTCGACATGAAAGTCTGCTTATAAGTCATCGTCAATATACAAGGACGAGATAGCACAATGAAATTTCCAACACACATGAGAAATACAACCAGGAGCTCCACACAAAGTGTGTGTGCAATGGAGCCAGTGGGAATCGAACCCACAACCTCAAGATTAGTAGAGCGGCGTCTTAACCACTTGGCCACTGAGGCCCACCACAGACAGATTATAAAATCAACAATAATAAACAGTAAATAAACAGTTGTATACCGTTTTACAAATGAAAATGCATAAATATACCATACATTTCTACTTAGCGGTATATTTCTGTTATTGTCATTTAAAAGTATAATTTTTGCTTTTACAGTATTACACTGGCAGCACAATTGCTGCCGGTATAATACTGTAAAATCAACAATTTTTTATTTTTTTCGACGCACTCTAAACTGAACTCAGATTTTTGTATATTGCTTTTTCTTAAAATATTACGCGTAAACTACATACTTTCTGTAAAAATTTAGATACATTTATTGTTACTTTAATGCTATTTGTACTTACGTTTCGAATAATATTTGAGGGGGGGAAAAATCTGTAATGACTTTTGAAAAAATAACAGGCTTTCGCCTTTAAACACATTCCAATATAATTGAAAAATGTTTGCGGATTCGGTTTGACTGTCAACAACCCTCGAAAATATACTCAGAATGCCATGTAAATTGATAGATGTTATTGAGATGTCTCGTTCGCTATTGAAAAGGAAGCATATAGTATTTATAATTCTTTTACAAGGACACTTAAAAGAATCCATTGCATTATACTCCATGTGAAAAAATTGCCTGCAGTATATTTTAACAATGTTACTCTATTTCAAATTTAATGAAATTCATTTGGATTTCTGAAGTGCACTAAACATACTTTCTGTGCAACATGAAGTGAAAAGTATTCATCTTTCATTTACAGTGTCACACAAAAATATTCGTTTATACAGTGAAACCTCCAAATAAGGGACACTCCGAATAAAGGACACCTCTATTTAAGGGACAAAGCTTCCGGTCCCAGTCCCTTGGTATAGGACGTGTAATGTATTTACCTCTGAATAAGGGACACTCGATTTAAGGGACACTTGAAAATGAGATTAAAGAACCTGGTTCTTGCATTTCAGATAGTGAAGTAGTTTGTGATGAATATGAAAATGCAGATTTTTGTGAACTAATCAAACAGATAGACAATCATGTTGATAGAGAGACATACGACGCAATTAAAAAGCATTTATTTACCCACAATTCTGATTCGATATCAGTGCGTTTATCCCCACTAATGAAATTAATGCTGAAAATTGTAATGATGATTCTGAAAGTGGAGAATAAGAAAAAATTGTGAAATAAAGAACTTTACAGATGCTTTAAGGCTGTTCTCAAATCCAAAAGGGCAACTTTTAAGACATAAGCAGTATTGAATTCAGTGGGTAGTCCAGGGGAGACATTTCCCCCCCCCCCCAAAAAAAAAAAATGAGATTTTGGGTTTTCAATGGTAAAAAAGTGATGCAATAGATCTTCCAAAAAATATTGTAAAGTGAGTGTTTTGAACCAAATTTCCAAGCGAAAGAAGAATAACTATTCAAGAAAAGGTAAAAAACGCCTTTGTCACGTGATCAAAATCACCTCTAACTCAATAGATAATTTGTTTATCATAAAATTGAAAACAGCTCAATTCCATCTCACTTCCGTAGTCAAGCATTCCAATTTTACACCTTTCCGTTTAAAAAAGAATTTGTGTGTCAAAACGTTTTCCACTTGTTGAGTAGAGCAGTTGAGAGATTTGTTGCCTTAAAATACGCTTTTTTATGTAAATACTGCTAGTAACGAAAAACTGAATTTATAAATATGATAAATAAACACCTTGAAAGGTTTGTACTTAAAAATTGAAATTTGCAAAACAATTCCTTTTGATTGATAACTTCAAGTAAAATTCTTTTAAATATTTTCATAGTTTTTGCATGGACACAGTTTGCATAAAAATACAAATCAATAATTCTACAAATCATTTAAAAATTTTGTAATCAATTGAAAATTTTAATTAATTCTCTTTTCTTCTTTTTGTCTGGTTAATGTACTTTATACACTTCAGGTATATTTGAATTTCACCTTTATTGCTTTGTAAATTTTATATCCTTCTGAACGATTAATTGAAAATAATATAAAAAACTCTGAATAAGGGACACCTCTATTTAAGGGACAAAAGTTCCGGTCCCATAGGTGTCCCTTATTTGGAGGTTTCACTGTATAATGGTCTACGACGGAAAAAATGTTTGAAGCATATTTTAATGATGTTACACTATATCAAAAATAATGCAATTTCTATACATTATTGATATGTATAAATCATGCATTACAAAATGCTTACTGTAGAATGTGACGTGCTAATAATTGTCGTTCATTTACAAGGGCACATAAAAGAATTCGGTTCAATACTGTTTATAGCGATAAATGCTGGAAGTGTGTTTTCTGTTGTTATGTGTTTTTGAATGTTTTTGTTCGTACTACATGGTGTGTATAAATTCAATACATTATATACAGGGTTACTCAAAAGAATTCATAAGCATTACTGATACTGATTAAAAGCGTGAATGGTTTAATTGTGTTTTTTAATCGTGTTTGTTTTTTAATTGTTCGTACTACATGGTGTGTTTAAATTCCATACATTATATACAGGGCTACTCAAAAGAATTCATAAGCATTACTGATACTGATTAAAAGCTTGAAGGGCTTAATTGTGTTTTTTAATCGTGTTCTTATACTGACCAGCTGAACTATATTTAGTTCACTAAAAGAGGGTTGCAGCATATAAATAAAATAATATACATCGCTACAAATAGAACTGGCTATACATTGCCATACATGGATAATTATTTCTGAATACGTTTTTAGTTGTTATGGGTTTTCAAAGCATTTTGCGTAACATATCTTTTCACCTTATTAAACAGTAAAATTATGTTACAGTATTCCGGAAGTGTTGGAAAGTGTGTTTCATCATCTATGCTTCATGCATAATTTTTTCATCGTATACTTTTAATACTAATCTAACTAATTCATTGTAACCACTGTGCCGCTTGTAAGGAAAGTTTTTCCTGCAGAGATAATGTAATCAGGGCTCAATAAAAAACACGTGAGATCCTGAGTGGCGTGGGATACCTGCACGTCAATGTAAAAAAAGGGGGACAGAGAGACCTAAAAGTTGGACAGCAGCATGTTATTCGGGACATTAAAATATAGCAAGTCCTATAAAAACTCTAGTCTATAGCGAACAATATTCACGTCCGTTATGGAAGGAACATATACAAATATAACTTCTGCTAAGACGGAAATCTACCTAAAACGGAATCTCTCTCTGGTCATTTGAAATTTCGCCTTAAAACGTTTTACTGTATTAAATAAACACAATAATCTTGTATAGTAAAATGTTTAAAAGTTGAATCTCTAGGACCGGAAAAAATTTTCGATTTGGGGAGGTTTCCAACTGAGCAGTTGTAATTGTATGGCATTGATTACTCAAGGACTCTAAAATTTTTACATTTTATAAATAGGGTTCTGTTATACTCACAATGTTAAAAATTTGCAGCATTCTGTCTTGTCATTCGACTATTTTTTATCAAAGACGGTTACACAACCGTAAATTAACTATATTCTTACTATAAAATGGGCAATAATATGGTCAGAATAGCGTTAAATTGTGTTTGTGTAACCGTTTATGATAAAAACGGTCGAATAATTGGACAGAATACTGCACATTTTTAAGAGCGCAGATATCGTTTTCACAAGTTTTGTTAATTGAAATACATAGGGTTTACACTTATAAAAACAAAATATTTAGTAATAATAAAATATTCAGTTTTAGCAGATAGATTTGTGCGCTACTCTTTTCGGTGGAACCTTTAAATTAAAAATATTTCTTTATAGATAAGTTTTGTTTTCAGAGGTTTCACTATATTAAAGTTTACACGATACAGATTAATAAATGCCATGATACTAAAATAATTTTTTTTAATTATGCATTATGAAAGAACGGAACATTTCGTGTCCCGTGATGGAGCTCTACGGGACGGATCTTGGAGCACCTGAAAATGGGGATATCCCGCATAAATCTTGACACCTGGCAGCACTAGTATTGTGATATTTTTGAAGTATCCGAAGTGTTAATATATACTGATTTTAACGTGTAAATGTATGTATTAATTCATTTCCCTAATATTTCAATTTATACCTCGTGATTCTTTTAATCAATATTACGAAATCGACCGCGAATCTACTTATAATAAAATCTCAGTGGAGAAAAGTATAGGTACCCAGTCCGTTACGAACCATTCTGGTCTGCGAATCAACCGTAGTTAAACGCCATGTTAGGCTCAATGGAAGACATATCTAACATATGACAGCTAAATCATAATTTCTTCTACTTGAAATAATATTTGTTAAGCATATTTTCGTATAAAATATGTATAGGATATAAAAAAAAGGTAATATTAAAGTTACATAGCTGAAGTTATAAAAAAATTGATTTTGATTTAAATCAATGCCTCCTGCTTTTGCATAGTTTCTATAAGAAACTATAGTTTTTCAATTCTACCAAAAAGGGTTTTTGTTTATATTAACTGCTAATAGATGGCCCCATATCCAGATTTAAAAACAAAACATAAAGCTTCATTAATCTATGAACTAGGAATCTATCATACATCCTTTCTATGACTAAAACGCTACCGACTCAATGCTTTTTATAAAAATAATGTTACAATTAAAGAAAATTCAAAATTTAATTTTAATGTTTCGTGAAATTTTCAGAAATTGTATTTTACTTTGCTTATTATTATTGTTGTAATAATTACTGCTGTTTGTTTTGACCAATTGTTGAACTATTTCAGATATTGAATATCAAGTTTTAATTAAAAAATCTCATCATTTGTATTTGTGGAAAATTTATTGATATTTTTAAAATGTGTTTTTCTGCAATACAAACTCTCCAATAATAAAATCTTCATACTGTTTGTTTGTAAAAAGTATTATAAAAAATGAAATACCGGTAAAAAATCCGTCTTTTTGACGAAGGTTATATTCTAGTGTATATAAATATTATTTGTATACTCAGACATATAATTTTCTAGTATTAACAACAGAATTGGTCCTAAGTATGACCCTTGTGGTAACCATATATAAAAGATTTATTTATATATTTCACCATTTCTTGTTTATAAATTTTATTTTTTACTAATTATAAATATTACACAGATTTTTCATTGAAGCACGCGATCCTGAAAATTTCGCAATATTTTTTAGAAATCCTGCTTACGATGTCAGTACAGTGAAACCTCTCGATAAGGGACACCCATGGAACCGGAACTTTTGTCCCTTAAATGGAAGTGTCCCTTATTCGGAGTTCTTCCATTTTTAAAAAAAATATTATTAATAATCGTTCAGAATCACATAAAAAATAGCAAAATATTAAAGTTGAAGTTTAAATGTGAAGGTTATAAATTATATTAAACAAGCACAAAAAGAATAAAGAATTAATTAATTCCAAATTTTCAATATGCTAAAATATAACGGTAATGATTAAATTACTAAATCATTAAAGGATTCGTAGAATTATTGATTTTTATTTTTTTGCGTAAATATTTGTGTACATGCAAAAAGTGCGATAATATTTAAAACAATCTTACTTGAAGTCTATAAAAAAAAGTTATTGTTTTGCAAATTTCAATTTTTCTAATACAAAATCTTTCAGATATTCATTTAGCCTATTTATAACTTTCAATCTTTCATTGTACGCAGCATTTACGAAAAAAAGTATTCAACTGCTTTGCGTATTTTAAAGCCAATTTTTCTTTCTCTGCACTTCCAGACTCACCCTCACAATTTTCAGCATTACTTTCAATAGGAATAAATGCATTTCGATGTCTTCATCTGAATTGTGGGTAAATAAATGCTCATTAATTCTTTTGTATATTTTTGTATCAACATCACTGCCTGTCTGATAAGTTCACAAAATACTGTATTTTCTTTTTCATCATAGACTACTTTATTATCTGAAATGGAAAATACAGTCCCATTAATCCTTTGCGCTCGTATGTGTAGTGTGACTGGACAGCATATTCCTTTGCAAAATTTGTTTTTAGCACCAATAACAGAAGAAAAAAATTGCCTTACATAATTAAAGCTTTTTTGCGATTATATACTTTAAGGAAACCTTTTTAAATGTAGTGTTAATAGAATATATTTTTTTAAGAAACGCCCGAGTGGAAAGGGTTAATTTCATTTTCAAGTGTCCCTTAATCAAAGGTAAATACATTATACTTTCTATACCAAGGGACTGGGACCGGAGTTTTCGTCCTTTAAATAGAAGTATGCTTTATTCGGAGTGCAGAGGTTTCACTGTATTTACATTTTTCGAATATATCACTTAAAATTTCTTTTACGATCAGAGAATTGCATCTTATTTCTTTAATACTTCAAAACTTGCGTTAGAAAACTATTTTAATTAAAATATCAATTATTAAATGAATAAACATAAACCATAATTAAATACAGTGAAACCTCCGAAGAAAGGACACTTTTGGAACCGGAAATTTTTTCCCTTAAATAGAGGTGTCCCTTGTTCGGAGTGTCCTTTATTTGGAAGTTTCACTGTATTATAAAGAGCTTTCAAGTAGGCGGAAAATCTATTAAAATCTACTAAAATTTTAAATCAATTTCTAACAATAATATATAAGAAATTTTTTTCAAATGTGTTGTAAAATCTGAGAAACCAACAAAATTTGGGGACTTAAGTTTGAACCTACTTTGCGTTATGAAAAATCTTTCCATAATTATCAAAACAGATCAAGATATATATATATTTATATATAATGCGTATATGAAAATAAGCAAAATGTTATTGGTTTAACGTTTGTTATTGGCTATAGTGTTTGGATTCAAGAAAAATGGATTTGAATGAAAAGATTTAAAGGAAATCTCAAACATCTAAAGACAGTTAAGTATCGTAAACTTATTGATTATTGTCTTAATCTGTCCTTAATCTAAATGATTGTGATCTGTAAAAATATAACTATCAAATTACGGTAGAGATATGTTCATGATTATTTAATCATAAAATTATTGCATTTACTTGACCCTAATCATGAATTACATAATTAATATTCATTATATAATCTTAGTAAAGGCAAAGTTTTCATGAAAACATTTAGGCATACTGAACACTCACAATAAAATATTTTCAATTAATACAAAAACATGAAATTCAAAAACTGAGATATATGAATCACCACATTGAAACGTTATTTCCTAAAGAAACAGAATACGGCAGACATTTTAAATATCCTTGATTTGGTCGATTTTAAATAAAATTTTGACGTATACTTGTATTGTGGTTTTAGTTTTATTCCATTCACTTCTAATTATACACTAAACAAAATTAAAAATAGATTTCAAAATTTGGAGAAACATCAAAATTTTGGAGCACCCTAAACACGGTCTTGCTGTGCTTAGGGAAAAACCAAATCCTGATCATCAGGATTGAAAACAAGTACAGTCGGCTCTCGTTTATTCGAACTTTTAGAGACCTGAAAAAATGTTCGAATTATCTAGCGTTCGAATTATGGAAAGTATAAAAAGAAAACGTGTTGAAAGGGTACTTTTACAAAGGAATTAAAGTTTTGGTATTTTTTAAATTTATTTCGACTATTATTGTTAGAATACGACTTAATACCAAATTAAAAGATATAAATGTATAAACTTTTAAATAATATAAATAAGACATAAAAATTACTAATATATCATAACACAGCTGCCTTTTTTTTTAAAATTCTACTATAATTTTCTTACTTGAAATTAAATAATTATTTAAGAAAATATTCGAACTATTTATCATCACTACGAAAAAAAATATATCAATAGTTGTTTGATTAGTCCTATTCATTTTTAGGTAGATTTCGTATGAAATACTACCTATTGTGATCGCTCCCATGTTGGAATTTCTGAAAATTTTTTGCAGATCTACACCGATCACGACCCCTAGACCCCAAAACTACCATTAGTAAAAAAGTTTATCTATCTATCTATCTATCTATCTATCTGTCTATCGCTGTATATCACTTTCTTCTGGACACGATAACTTCCATAATTATGCTCAGATCTTCTTCAAACTTTACATAAAATCAAAGGGCATAAAATCTCGGTTAAGTTCGTTAATGGGCAAAATCGGACCAAGGGGGTAGAAGTTAGGAGGGTTTTTGTGAAAACAGAAAAAACGCGATAATTTCTAAATTAAAATAGATATCGAATCAGTTTAAAGTTTATACTACTTCCAAAGAATGGGCCAAAAGTTTATGCATGACAGATTTTCGATAAAATTAAAAATGGGCTCAAAAGGCGAAAAAAACAGGGTTTTTGGGAGAAAAAAATCATAACTTCGTCAATTTATTAAATATCAAATCCAACTAAATTTTTTATAAATGTTCTCAAAATTATCTAAAACTTTTGTACTTACAAGTTTTTGATAGGAACAACTTTTACCGATGAAAAAAATTTAAAACGAAAAGAAAAAGAGAGGTGGAAAATGAAAAAAATCCATAACTTACTCAATTCTTAAGCAATCAAATCTAAATAAATTTATTTTACATCTTCTCAACAATGTCTACGACTTTTATATTAACAAATTTTTCATAGGACCAATTCTTATAGCAAAAATAAATTAAACAAAAATAGGAGTTGGAGAACAAAACTCAAATCCAAACTGCTTATATTCTGAATCATTTTTGAATTCACTTTTGATTTTAAACGCATCAAAATGGCAAATCCTCCTATTTAGGAACTGTATAACGTGACGTATTAGCCAGTTTTTTGATAAAATCTGAATGTTTTTCGAAAAAGACTGCCAAAAATGGTATTTTGAA
Organism: Maratus speculifer; assembly: GCA_964019185.1. Taxonomy (NCBI): domain Eukaryota; kingdom Metazoa; phylum Arthropoda; class Arachnida; order Araneae; family Salticidae; genus Maratus; species Maratus speculifer. Next base: position 247,755,019 of record OZ025294.1, read on the forward strand.
CAGAATTTCCCAAAGTGACGGTGATTGAAAAAATTGAGGAAGTATAACAAATTGCATTTTCTCTGACTCATTATTAAATCCATTTTTGTTCTCAAACGCATCCAATTTACAGGTCTTCTTATATAGGAACAATATAATGTGATGGATTTGCCAGTTCTTTGATAAAGGCAGAATATATTTCAAAAAAGGCTGCCAAAATGGGCACTTCGCACAAAATTTCCCAAAGTTATGATTAAAGAGATGAGGATGTATTCAAATAACAAATTGGTTATTTTATGACTCATTTTTAAATTCAATTTTGCTCTCAAAAGCATTCAATTTACAGTTTTTAATTATTTGGGAACTATAGAATGTGAGAATTCGTCGATTTTTTGATAAAGGCAAAATATATATTTTTTAAAAGCTGCCAAAGTAGGCATTTCGCACAAAATTTCCCAAAGCGATCATGATTTAAGAATTGAGGATGTATTAAAATAACAAATTGGTTATTTTATAACTGATTTTTAAATTAAATTTTGATTTCAAACGCATTCCATTGACCGTTATTTGTTATTTAGGAACTGTGTAATATGCCGTATTGGTTAGTTTTTTGATAAAGGTTAAATATATATATTTTTAAAGCTGTCAAAGTGAGCACTTCGGCCAAAATTTCCCAAAGCGATCATGATTTAAGAATTGAGGATGTATTCAAGTAACAAATTGGTTATTTTATGACTCATTTTTAAATTCGATTTTGCTCTCAAAAGCATTCAATTGACAGTTTTTTGTTATTTAGGAACTATATAATTTGCTTATTGGTCGATTTTTTAATAATAAAGTCAGAATATATTTCAAAATATGTTGTCAAAATGGGCATTTGAGCCGAATTTCGCTTAAGATGATTTTTATAAAAACCAGTTCCTACATAAAAATAAATTAAAAATTTTCAAAAGCGGCCAAAGAAAATTGTTAAACTGGATTTATCTCTAATCATATTTTATTTTTTGTTGCTGAAATGAGCACTCTTCAAAATCTACCTCCGCCTATAGGCCAAGCCGACAGGGATTTTTTACTTTTTAGCCAGTTGTAACAAACAGTTAAATTCTTCGTCAGATGACGACTGTACCAGGATAAATCTACATAAATCCTCGATTGTGCAGTTGACTTTCCTCTGGATAGGGAAAGCACTTGGGACATGGTAGCAGAATTGCCAGAATCTGATTCCATCTTCTGATTACATTATTCGAGAATTGCTCCACAGTTAAGGGTTTAGATATTTCTAAACTAATGTCAGCTGATAAGTCCATTAGAAAGAGAAAAAAAATGAAAAAATGGAATTCTGGTTAGTTCGAATTAAACGAATTAAAGATAAAATGAGTTCGAATTACTGAAAACTTAAAAAGTTTTTCTGCCATTGAAAATTTCGGGACTTCATGTTTAGTTCGAAATAAGCGAAGATTCGGTTTATGCGATTTCGAATTAACGAGAGCCGACTGTACATAAGTGTGATCGAAGATGGGAAGGATGTTTCGTTTAACATTCTTTTCAAAACATTTTATCCTTTAATTAATAAATTCAAATATTTAACTTACAATTATTAAATACTTAACTTTTTCAATAAAAACATAAATGGCGAACCATTAAATTTAATTTAAAAATTATTACAATTGGAAGATAGTTTTAAAAATTAAATTAAACGTATTCAAATTGCAAAACCATATGTTTATAGTTTATGTATCTCAAAGCATATTTAATTACATGATTTAATCGTAGCTAAAACAAAATGATAAAAGAAACTCTTAAAATACTCATGTCAACAAAATCAAAAAACTAATTTATCTAACATTGTGTTGGGGGAAATTTAACATTTGCTGTATTGGCAACAAAATGTAATAGCAGTTTTACTTAATTTTGAATGAAAGAAAAAAGCCTACATGTTTATACTTTATTGGAGTACAGGTGAAAATTTCACAAAGACATGCCTAAGTTAACAACATCTCAGTAAATCACATTCACACTACAGTTGATTTTATCCCTGTTGATCTTTCGGTTTTGATGACAGGTGGTCATGAATTAATTTATTTAAATTAAAAGTGTCATTGCGAAAAGCATATTAAATGCACAGAATTTTTTATTAATTTCTTTTTATCGACTAGACGAACAACAACACACATTTAAAGTGATCATTGATATATTTTGAGATAAAAGCTGATTTTCAAAAATTCTTATGTTGTTCAATTATTATTGTCCTCCTACGATAATAAGTTGTTTTTAAGATTTTTAAATGTAGCTTATTTATTATTTGAACAGCTGAAAGCATTTTGCAATATGAGCGATATTAAGTCGGCTGTTGAGCAGTGTAATGTTGGTAAAGGAGTTGGGACTATTGTCATAAATAGCAAAACTACTGCCAGATAGTAACAATTTATTTGACATGTTAAGAAAGTGATCGTTTATGCATTTGTTATTTTTGCTGTAACAGAGAAAGATTTTTGAATATTATTTAACTTTATTTTTATTCCTGTAAATAATATTTATTATTTTACTATTGCATATAGTATTTTTAAGCAAGAATAGTATTCAACTATTATATCTTAATCATTACAGTATATCTTAGCATGAAAAACTTCAATATTTATGATTAAAAATTTCATTTTACCAAAATTTTTTTTAAATAACTCAAATTTCACACTACTTTTATCATATAACAATTTAAAAGATAATTTTAAAAGGAAGTAATAGCACTCTGCCTTCGCTTAATAATAAAATTTTGACTACCATATTATTTTTGCGCAAAATTCTTGATTTTAAATAAATGACAAAATTATAGATACACTTACTGTTTTAAACATAATAAAAAACAAGAAATAATATAATCATACATCAAGAATGCAAACTGACGTCAGCTTTTTCAAAATTTTTACATTTTTTTTTCTCTCAGAAACCATTTTACCAACAATTAAAAAAAAAGCTATGAAAACAAACACACGCAGTTTCGTTAAAATTTGTGATGGTGGATTACAGAGCTGCCTGAACAGACATGGAATGACTCATCTAATATTAATGTACTAGGCAAATATGTATAAAAATTGATTGCTTATAATGTATAAAAATTAAATGCAATGTATTTTGTCTTTGAAATTAATAATGATGAATTACGATAAATGATATGCTTATGGTAAAATAACCAAAATAATTGTTTTCCATGCATTCGACCTTATCATATATAATCCCTTACCTCTTGTTAAAATGCATGATTTTATTTTACATTAGTAGCTAATTAACTTTAAGTCTTGAAATTAAATACTTCCCAGTACCATAAAAGAAGGAAAAGTCAAAAACTTAGCTATCATATCAATTATCACAATGAACTTTTATTTTTTAAAAGGAATGGAATCCGGTGATCAACTGAAGTATCCTTGATTTGGTCGATATTAGATAATATCACGACATTTGCTTGAGCTACGGTTTTAGTTTTACTCCAGTGATTTCAAAGCCGATGACATTCATATGACATAATCTCCAGAAGAAATTTTCTCTCGATTAATCCGGAGTTTTTCGTGATGAGATAAGATTTTTTTTTCCTCTCGTCATTTTGATTCTATGTTTTTTGTGTCGGAATTGCTATATTACCCAGATTACAGAGGGTCAGAAGGAAAAGTTTGGACAATTTTTTCGAAAGTGTTTGTAATCCAAGCCAACTTGACCTACAACTTAAAAGAAGTGTTTGCACAGAAGAACGGGAGAGTGAAAAATTCAAGGAAATCATCTCTCTCAACCTCGATTGGAAGAACTGTTTGGAATTCTTCTGTAATAGTTGTTGATTTTAGCTGTCATAAGAAATGTGGAATATGCCATAATTAATCTCTAGGAAATGTAGAAAAACAAATTACAGTTAGGTTATCACTACGCGCTATGTAATTTTATGACTTCTACCTCCACTTTTAGAATATCTTGGATTTTGTAAACAGAACGCAACAAAGCCATTGGAATGCAACGATATGTTGCTTTGGAAAGAAACGATTTTATCATGATAAGAAGATATGACGATTATTGTTAATAATCGATATGAAAGTGGTGCATTGTGTCCCCCAATAAGGATAAAAGTATATATACAGTGAAACCTCCAAATAAGGGACACCTATGGGACCGGAACTTTTGTCCCTCAAATAGAGGTGTTCCTTATTGGGAGTTTTTATTATTTTTTTAATTTAATCATCCAGAAGGATATAAAAATAACAAAACATTAAAGGTGAATTTTGAATGTATTCGAAGTGTATGAATTACGTTAATTAGACAAAAAAAAGAACAGAAAATTAATTAAAATTTTCAGTTGATTATTAAATCATTAAATGATTTGTAGAATTATTGATTTTATTTTTTATGCAAACTGTGTCCATGCAAAAAGTATAGAAACTTTTAAAAGAATGTTACTGAAAGTAATCAATCAAAAGTGATTGCACCAAGGGTAAGATACTATTGTTTTCCAAATTTCAATTTTCCCCTGTAAAATTCAAATGTTCATTTACCATATTTATAAGTTTTAGTTTCTTCATTAACAGCAGTATTTACAAGAAAATATATTCAACCGCTTTATTTATTTTAAGACAAAAAAAATCTCTTAACTGCTCTGCTCAGCAAGTGAAAAATGTTTTGACAAATTTATGAATTTATTTTTTAACGGAAAGGTATAAAATTGGAACGCCTGGCTATGGAAGCGATTGGGAATTGAACTGTGTTTTCAAGTTTTGAATAAATTACCTATTGAGTTATAAGTGATGTTGATCTCGTAACAAAGACGTTTTTCACCCTTTCTTGAGTAGTTATTCTTCTTTCTTTTATAAATTTGTTTCAGAACACCCACGTTGACAGTGTTTTTTGAAAAATCTATTTCGTTAAGGGAAAAAAAATACAGAAATAACACTTTGATTACATAGTTTCTAAACAACAACGCCTGCTAGTTTCAAGTATTTCTGAATAAAAATAAATAAAAACTTCTGTCGTAAATGTTACCCTTTCAGATTTTAGAACAACCTTAAAGCATCTGTAAAGTCCTTTATTTCTCAACTATCTTTTATTCTCCCCTTTCCGTTTCAGAATCATCCTCACAATTTTGAGCATTACTTTAAATGGGGATAAACGCACTGAAGTCAAATCAGAATTATGGGTATTTATATGCTAGTCAATTGAGTCTTATGTCTCTGTATCAACATGAGTGTCTGTCTGTTTGATAAATTAACAAAAATCTGTATTTTCATCACAGACAACTTCATTATCTGAAATGCAAAACCAGCCCCTTTAATCTCATTTTCAAGTGTCCCTTAAATCGAGTGTCCCTTATTCAGAGGTAAATACATTACAAGCCCTATACCAAGGGACTGGGACCGGAAGTTTTGTCTCTTAAATAGAGGTGTCCCTTATTCGGAGTGTCCCTTATTTGGAGGTTTCACTGTATATGTATTAGTTTACTTTCATTAAACGTTTACTTTTAAAGAAATATTCGGCGCGAAGATGTTTCGACTTGATAGTAATACGCACTTCTTGTTTTTTTACTCTCCAAACTAGATAATTTATTTTAGAATGTTTTTAGTAGATCATTTATGATTCACATATCCGAAATAAGATTCACTTGACTTTAATACCTTGGATATCCTCTGATTTTTGTTTTCTTTTTTTTTTAAGAGAAAAAAGAACAAAATATTTTTCAGGTATTAATATTATGGGTCAGGTATTAATATAATGTTTAAATAACCACTGAAAACGCCTGTGTAATGGCTAAAAACGCTTTCGTTTTTACCTATTTTTATGATATTTTGAATAACTTTACATTAAATGCATGCACCTACAAGTAATTTTTGCAAATTTATTTGCGCTTTTTTATATGAATTTTAGGTATTTTCTGTCAGTAGCGTTCTGCCCCACAGAATTCTCGTTGAAAGATACATTTGGGTGACTCTAAGCAAATAGAGCATAATGATAAAATTTTAAGATATTTTTTTTTTTCAAGAGAAAAATACAATGCATTTTTTAAACATGTATTTCAAAGATGATTTTGTTACATTAGTTCATAAAATTGAAGCAGTAATCAAAACATATATTTAAAATAAACTGTTAATCCTATAAAATATCATTTCCTCACATGCAACTACTACCATCTAAAATTATAAAAAAATCCCTTCTTACTGAAATATTTACATTTATTTTGTTTTATTTCTGTCTTTTATATTGTGAATACTTAAGTATTAACAGATGTAAATTTTCCAAGTGGGTGAAAAAAGTCCGAGCCAGGATTTGAACCAGAGCTGAAGCCGTCAATGTTCTTCCAACTGAGCCATCCCGGATGAATACTGGAAGACTAATTCACCCAACTAATCTCAACGATCACGCAATCTGGCCTCATACTTTGGATCAGCTCAACAAATAATTAGCCCTCCAGTATTCGTCCGGGATGGCTCAGTTGGAAGAACATTGGCGGCTTCAAGCAATATATCCCTAGACATTTATTTGTTTATTTTGAAATAGAAGTTTTCTTTAACTTATGTCTGTAGTTCTTTCCTTCAATCATTTTCCTTCCAATTAAATAATCCTATTTTTTTTTTTAACTTGATGTTCCCATCGCTTTTGTGCTTTGAGTGCTTCTTTTTTGTAGTTTTTTATTATTTTTTTTCCCGTTTAAAGTTTTATTTTATATGGTAAAAATGTTGATATAGTTGTTTTTGGCTCCCTCTGTACTTAACGGATTTTGGCAAAAAAGATAATATTTCCGACGATTTATTTATTTTTTTATTTTTTAAAGCGGGGAGCCTGTAGCTGCAACCTTCTTACGGGTCTCTTAACAGCCTATTTTTTCCTTTCAGTTTCCTATATTTGGCAAAATTTAGGAAATGGACTATGGCAAAAAAGTTAAACACCCCCAGAACTGTAAACAGTTTCCCCCACCCCCTACACCCCACCCCGGAACAGCCAATATCCTCCCTGGGGAACTTGTTTGAATTCAACACCGCAATTCATATGCTCTGTAGGAGTAAAGAATAAAAAATAAATAAAAATAAATACATGCATACAAAATAAAAGCAACTGCAAAATTTATTACACAAAAATGTAAAAGTTATATTTATATATATATAAGCCTAAATTGTACAAAGAAATTGATCTAGATATACAAAATAAAGTAAATTAAAATATTCATAAACTTGCATAAATCCATTACATAAAATATATCCATTGTAATATATATGTCATCCATTATATAAAATACACATTAAAAAAGAATAAAGAAAATAGTATACAAAGCGTTGAGTCCTCGAAATTCGTTACTTTTGAAATGCATGATCGTATATCTATGTCCAATTTAAGCAACTCAAATTGATCCAATTAAGGCAACTGCATTAAAAACAGATAATCTTAAGACTAAGAACAATAAATCGGAAATTGCAGGTCAAGCGTAGCAAATAAGATGCGTTCGTATACTAAAACTAAGTTTTAAAAATATTCATATCTTGGTTTATTAGTATGTACAGTCAGGGCCGTAGCTAAGGGGGCGCTATGGGCGGCTCAGCTCCCCTAAAATATTTTGAGCCCCCCCCCCCCCCTGGAAAAGATTCCAAGGTCACAAAATGAATTTCTGTTACGAAAATTCAAATGAAATTCCGTTCAAAAATCTAATTTAGTTTTGAGACCCTCTCACAGTTTTGCAGAATTACTAAATTGTATCTAAAATAAGTGGTTCAGCACTGCCTCATCCTATTTGTACATAGGAAGCTAACATTATGTTTAATTTTGCACCAGTTATACACTCAAAATTTTCATCATCCTATTCTCTTCATTGCATAAAATGAAGTTATTACAACAGTTTAAGAAGAAACAGAGTGCCTACAATTTGAATATGGACTAATTTATCTTTCTGCGTCAAAGAGAAAAAAAAATTATGTGTGTGTCCCTCCCCGCTACATTATCTTGAGCCCCTCCGATTGGTCACTTCTAGCTACGGCCCTGTGTACAGTACTTCGGATACAGTGTATTGCCCGACATCTTTTGGGTAGCCCTGTAAATACACTGTAAAAAAAAATTCAAGAGGTTACTAAAAATCTTTTAGTAAATTTGTATTCCACAGAATTTTTTAGTAACCATTACAAACTTTTTTTTTTTTGCAAGCGAAACAAGCATTTTTTTTGTAAACTGAACAAAAGAATTTTTTGTATAACTAACTTAAAAATTTTTAGTATGAGCCACCAAGCAAATTTTAGTAATAGCTCCAAAATTATATTTAATAACCATTATGTGGGTTCGAAGGGCAGGAGCTTCCTTCGAGCTGCATCCAGACTTCTGGAGTGGAAAATTTTCGGCAAAACCGCAATAGATGGCAGCACCAAACTTTGCTACTGCTCCGTCAGGATATTCATAATCCTGATTTAATAACGAGTACTTACACTGCATACATTCGGGGCGTATTTGGCAGTGGCCAGTATCGAACCCGGGACCTTTTAGCCTGGAGTCCGTAACTATAAGCACTATGCTATCAAGGCCACACCAAGTGAGTTTTAGTAATAGCTATTAAAAATATAAAATTATTAACTCTATTCGTTGCTAACTTTTTTCTAGTAATTCTTACAGATTTTCTAGTAACCGACTAAGATTACTAAAAATTTTTTAGTAATTACAAGGATCACTAAAGTTTTTTAAGTAGATCGACACTTTTTTTTTTTTTTTTTTTTTTTTTTTTTTTTTTACAGTGTACTATCAATTATGCAGGAAGTAACTTGTAGTAAACCTCAGCAACGTATATCTATTTCATAAAACGTGGAATAGTTCAATACAATTAAAACGCGCCCTAAACAATGTTTCCCCTCTATACCATTATGTATTGGAATACTTTTGTGTGTACATGTAAATTAATAAAAAATACTCTTTGTCCCACAGAAGGTATATTGTTGTATATACTTCATAAATTTATATCAATTTTATTATGTTCGGAAGAGTGTGACATGATTAAAATTGACTTGAAAGTATTTTTTCCCATTGGCCGTAATGCAACGTTTTAATTATCTCTGCAATTGAACTATGCATCCGATTTTAATAAATTAAAAAAGATTCGATATAATTATGCAACAATTATATATTTTAAATTATAAATAATTTGGTTGAATAGTTTTTGCTCTGTTGTATGCGGACAGACGGACGGAGTGATGGACGGACGAGCTGAATGACTACTATAGGTGCTACGTATTTACCTAATTACGAACGCACCTTAAAACGAAAGCAAAGAAATCCGCGGGAAAAATATGCGCAATAAACACATGTATTTATATATGAATAAGAAAACATAACTACTTAACTTAGTTCTAAAGTATTCTCTCACGTTTAGTAGGGAAAAAATAAATCAAAACAGCTAATTTTAGGTTTTAAAAAATTGTTTAAAAACAGGTGTAAGATGGGTGATTATTCTAATCATAAATAACAGTATTCTGTAGAATTTTAGCAGTAAATGGCGTCTCTTTCTGTAATTTACGGCAGGATGAGGATGGCAACATTGGTAGTCCAAATATGGCTAGTTGCCTCTTAGTTCATTAAAGACCTAAATTAAAATTATTAAAACATTTTTCCGTTTTCCCCTGATTAATTCCGAATTCAACCACAATCCACTGGACTATATGTGAGAATTCAAGAGTTAAACAAAATTTTGAAATTTTGGTGGTTTGTAAATTATATTTATCGCGATTTTTTTTTTTTTTTTTTTTTTATGGAATTTATTGCGAATCGGATCGTTTGTAAGGTTTCAAAGGCAAAAAAATGAAAAATATGTAAAATGAAAAATGGTGTAGGATCTGAATAAAAAGAAACTCGTTTTCCCTGTTAATGGGGGTTCGTGACTGGATGTTTATTCAAATCATCAAAAGTAATCACTTACCGCCGCGCGTGCGATGGCAAGCGGCGAGCAATATCCACGGACAACATGGATAAATAAGCTGTGAAATTACCTTTCCTCATAATTTTCTCTCTCTTTCTCCCTTTTTCTTCCCCTTTATTCCGTTGTTAATAGATAAAATATTTCGCTTTTTTTAAAATGACCAACTTTCGGTACCCGAAGTATAAGTTTCAAACTTTACGGGTTATTTTTTCTTATTTGTAATTCATATGCTCACTATTTATGTAGGCATCAATGCTGTTCGCCTTCTTGATTTATTTTAATCGTGATAAACTAATAATGTTTGCTTGTGACTGAATTCATTTCAATATTTTTTTTAATTGTATTCATTTGACTCACGTGTGGCTTTTTTTACTTTGTTAAATGATGTGATAATTCGCCTCGTCTCATAAATCAATTTTTCGAGGGTGTTTTTACTTTTGATGAGGCCGATTTCTTCTGTGCATCTAAACCTTTACTAAAATAGAATTCTAAACCGGAAGTCATTCCTTTAAATTGTTTAGGAATTATGCAGATTTGAAGTTTGAAACTCCTATTGCTAAATAGGACTGCGCAAAGTCGCGTGGGGCCCTGGCAAAGCAGTTAAGGGTGTCAAACATATATACTGCAATACTACACTAATAAAAAAAAAATGTATATATCATATAATAATATAGAAAATACCACTAATTTTACATTTAATGCGCATAATTATTTTTACATATAATATAAAACATCACTTTAAAATATCAAATTATTTATATAATGCTATAAAGTGATCCATTAAAATAAAATAAAATTGCAAAAAATACCTTTTTTATTTTACATGTTTCGTGTGTTCTGACGGCAACTTTTTCAAAAGAAAATTTTCGCTAAAATAGCTTCAAATTAACAGAAATAACATAAATCCTTATGTTTTTCCCTTATGTTTTGTTTATGATTTACGTTTTTAATTTTATTTAAAGCTGTTTTAGCGAAAATTTTCTTTTATCATTTTTGTTTTTGAAAAAGTTGCCGTCAGAGTACAAGAAACATGTAAAATTAAAAGGTATTTTGCCATTTTATTTTATTTTAATGGATCACTTATAGCATATATAAATAATTTGATAATTATTTTTAATTTCTCAAATTATTCGAACCTTTAAGATATTTTAAATATTTATTTATTTGTTTACTTATTTATTTTGCGTTCATGGTTACTTTCAAGATTATCAAATCCATTCATTTTTCGATAATTTCACTGCTGTAAAAATATAAGTCCCAAACTAGGTTGTAAGATTTCTAGATATAACAGTGTTCCCAAAATAGTTAATCCAAAATGGTTCAAAATAGAACTGATCTTTAATAACATTAAAACAATCACAACCTCTAAGATATAATGTATATACAGTAAAACCCCGATAATTCGGGTTAATTGGGACCAGACCCAATCCGGATTATCCGGAGAATTAGAAAAACATGAAATAAAATAAAGCATACTTACAGAAAACCATCTTTATATTAAACTTATTGAATATTTACTGACAATAAGGACTATTTTTCAGTGCTTTCTTGCAATGCTCTAAGTAAATAAATACGTGTGGCACTCGGGGACTGCCGCAGTAAAGCTATTGCATAGCATTTTTTATCAACTTATGCAATTATAATTATTTATTTTTTTTTTATTTATGCAGTTTTTTTTTTTAATTTGTCTTTGATATTAATTCAAGTTTTTTCTTTTTTTTTTTTTAATATTAATTCAAGTTACACTTTTTGAATGATGACCGATGAGAAAACAATTTTTTTTTACCTTTATTGAATAAATGATAAGTCTGCCGAACTGAAACAACGTTAACCGGAGTGTTAGGTTTTTTCTCGTTACGGAATTTTTAGATTCGGTCGCCGCGCTCAAAGCCCGCGATAAAAGCTATGCAATAGCTTAAAATTTATTGTGCAGTGATTTTTTATGGCATTTCTAAGTGGTTTAAATAGAAAATTGGGAAAATTGGAATTGCCAAACTTAGTGACACATTGCTGTTTCTTTGAAAGATAACATCAAAGAGTTTAAATAAGAAAGCTTAAGGTATTCTCCTGAAAAGATTTAAGAATTTTTTTTTAAAATTCAGAATACGACGATGAAACAAGTTACTGTGATGGAAATCAGCCAATCGCTTCTCAAACTTGAAAAAAAATTAACAAACTAATCCGGATTATCCGGAGATCCGAATTAACAGGGTCCGAATTAGCGGGGTTCTACTGTATTATCTAAGATGTTTTGATTCTTTTAATGTTATTAAGGATCTGCTATTTATTTAAAACATTTTCAGCCACAAAATGATTTTCCGATTCTATTATATATGAAATAATTTTAAATTAAATGACATTTAAAATAAATAGTTACTATTTAAAAAATAATAGATTTTTGTTATGTAATGCATTCAACTTCAACAGTAATAATGTCTTCTTGCACATGCTCTCATACAGGGGAAGGGGAATGAAGCTGAACTTTTTATCAACGAAATAGAAGGATAACATTCCTTCTCTTTTCTTTCTTTTTTTTTAAATTTTTTTTTTTAATTTTTTTTATTTTTTTTGTAAACACAACTAATATTATTTCAGACATACTTAGCAATTGGTTTCTTGAACAGCGAATATATAGGCATACACAATATACATATGACTGAAGAATAATTATACAAATCGTTGGGATATTTCATATTTTGGAATTAAATAATTTTATAATCATTTACTGATTTTAAACACGATTTTGTATTTTTATAAAAATAGATTACAGACAATTTTGATGTAAAGAATAGATTTTAAAAAAAAAGAAGAGAGAAATTTTGGTGGGATCAAACCCGATACCGAAATTTAAAAAAAAAAATCCCCTCTCCCCCTAACAGTGACGCCAACTTATATGGGCCCGTGGGGCCCGAGACCACCCACTAATTTTTAATCCAATTTTCATTGTTCTACTTATTTAGTTCATTATCATTTTATTATTCATTTTTCTCCTTAGAATAAAATTTATTCTGCAGTTGACCATGTGTTTTAATTCTCCGATTGACACCCATAAATTCCAAATGTTCATGATACCATGACATTACAATAAATATCAGTATCTTTATAAGAAAAAACGCGTGAGAATTTAATTTAATAAAATTTCAAATTTATTAAAACATGATAGCTTGACTTAAAATTCTCATCTTTCACCATCTGTAAAACCCTTCAAAGAAAAATAGACTTATCACACCAATTTACAAAATTATTTTTGAACCCACCCAATATTTTTGAGCCAACCCAATATTTTTCAAAAGTTGGCGGCACTGCCCCCTAAAGATATCTCATGATATCATGTGACAGACCCTCCTCTCCCCCCTAAAATAGTAATATTATATATGCACAGCCCCTTATAAAGAACAATTAATTTTTGTTTTATTAAACTTTGGTGATATTGACGAAATAGATATGCTTTCAGTGTGATGTCACTCATTACATTTTGGTTGGAAACTGACACTAAAAAAACGGTTGCTATGTATAATTTCTTAATAATTGTAAATCATACAAATGTTATAACTTCGTATAACAGCTAAGTATTAAAATGCTTAACTGTGAGATTAAGCTATAAGATATAGCTGTAATATACAAACAAAATAGAAAATACAAAGGTTGCAAACTTTCACTTGAAGACCAACCATCATCTGAAACGTCACGACTGAAAGTATTACATATGAAATCAATCTTAATAATACGTTATATCGATTTCCAAAGAATTTTCAATTAATCGAAATTGGTTTCGACTCGACAGCACGTGATGTTTGGCAATCACGAATTCTACGAAGAAAAATATCATGAACTCTGTGTATAACAAAACGTGTCTCTTTGCAATGAAAAAAAAAATGTTTGTTTGAAGTTTAAAGCAGAAAAGCTAACGTCTATGAAAGCCTCATTCCATACACATTTAATTGAACATACAATACGAGAGAGAGAAATACGTATGAAAATATGTCATTCTTTACAATAAGAGTAATTTATATCGCAATATCTAAAGTCAAATTCGTGATAATAGTTTCCTTTTAATTAAAGAAAATCCGATGTCAAGAATTAAGTGAATCGCAAATTATTTTCTTTTATTACATTGTTTGCTTTTACATCAGAAGAAATTTTATTTTAACGAAAGAAAATCAGATAAAAATATAATAACCTTAAAGTTTCTTTCCGAAAGAAACTTACGGCTGTTCTCAAATACAAAGGAACTACTTTCTGGCAAATTTAAAAATCACTTTTGTTTGGAAATGCATATATTTGGCAGATGTTCTTATTCAAAAGCCATATAACCTAAAGACATTTTCCATTTTTTAGTAAAGGCAGAAGATTTTTCAGAAAATACTGACGAGGTTGATGTTTTGTACCAGATTTCGGCTTGCGGCAATACGAAAAAGGAGAAAACGTGCTCGTAAAGTGACAAAAATTGCTTATAACTCAATAAGTAGTTTATATATATATATATATATATATATATATATATCGATATATATAGGTATATATACATATATAAGGAAAAATTATTACAACAGTAATTCTATTCACTGGTCAGGCTTGCCAATATGTCTTTACATTTAAAAATGAGTCAGAAAATATGTTAGAAAGTCTCACTTTGTTGAGTAGAGAATTTGTAAACCGCCATAAAGTTGTCTGTACTCATTTCCAAAATAGCAAGTTTATGACATATGTTTAAATTTTTTTTTTTCGGAAATGCATGAAACTAACAGGTGTTGTTGTTCAGAATCTATCTAATCAAACTGGTTTTTTTTCGGGTTTTTTTTTTTTTTCATTTGCAATAGATTGTTAAAAAAATAGTGTCAAAGTGGGCATTTTGAACCAAATTCCTGCGCAAAAGAAAAAGAATCACTTTAGAAAGAGATGAAAATGACCCCCTCACGTTTACCACTTGATCAAAATAGCTTATAACGCAATAGGTGATTTATTTATCCAAAATGGAAAAACGCAGTTCGATTCTAAATCACTTCCATAGTCGGGCCTTCCGTAATTTTTGTCTTTCTCTTAAGAAATGAATTTATTAATGTGTCAAAATGTTTTGCGTTTGTTGAGCAGAGCAGTTGAGAATAGCCTTAAGAAAGAAAAGCTTTCATTACGAAAGCTTCAATTCCATGCACATTAAATCGAACACCAGTGGAGCGGCGATGACAGAGTCAAAATTAATGATCGGACAAAATTAGCTTTGTGTTCCATTCGATATATTACGCTGAATGTATATTTCTTGCTATATAATTGGCTATAAAGCATTTCATTTTATAGAGTATTATTTACAGAAAAAATCTACATGAAAATTATGTACGTACATGTTTCTAAATTTTACATTATATTTTTACAACGAAAGGACATCAATCCAAACTACATTTTTAGTTCGACTCTGATTGATTCAACTTGGTATCTCGCGTTCTATTGAGAATTTCTAAAAAACATCCTTCACATTCTGAAAGCCTTTTTCTTCTGTCAAATATAGCCAAATTTGGCGACATCTTATATGGCGCTAATCATGTGTTTTGCCAATGATAAACTTAAAAAAAAAAAATTCAATCAAATGGCCCCAATATTACGCTAAATATCGCCAACTTATCGGACATTGCCAACTTCGGGGCTTCGTTTGCTACCAAAAATTCAACAGATTGATAACAATTTAAAATTAATTTCTATTGAAATGCATTGACGCATAGTAAACCCAACCTATTAATCAAATTTGTTTCGAACATGTGATTACTAAAATATATTCCGTGCAGTCCAAAATAGTAGGATACAATATTCAGTCAAAATTATTAAAGTTTTATTGAAATAATAGTAGCTTTCTTCCCACATAATGACAAAAAATACACATTAATCAAATTTTTTTGAACATATAACTTAGCCCAATGAAAGTCTTATAATCCAAAACGACAGACAAAATTTTTCTCAAAATTATTACAGTCGTTTCTTAAATTAAATTAGCTTGGCCTGTTGTGTCCCACATATGACTCGCTAATCGAAATTTCTTGAACATGTGGTCTAACCCAGTGATCTTGTCGTCACCGCAAATGGTATAGTATGAAATTTGGTCAAAATCGTTTGAGCCATTTTTAGATACAATTAGCTTGATCTTGACTTACAGTGACCCAAAATGACCCATTAATCGAATCTTCTCGAATCTGTGACTTAATCCAATGCTCTTCTCGAGTCTCAAAACGATAGAATACAAAAATTAATAAAAATCGTTAGAGCTACTTTCTAGATAAAAACAGTTTGACCCGTAGTGACCCCAAATTAACCTATTAGTCAAAACTTTCCCAAAGTATGACCTTAGCTCATAAATCTTCTAATGTCAGAAACGGTATAATACATGATTTTGTCAAAATCGTTTGAACCGTTTTTAAATACAATTGGTCTACCTTGGCACTGACCCATAGTGAGCCAAACTAACCCACAAATCGAATTTTCTCGAAAATGCGAACCAACCGAATTCTTTTCTGAAGCCCGAAAAAAGTGTAATACAAGATTTTATCAGAATCTTTTGAGCCATTTTATAGTTTCAAATAACTTAACCCTGACCCACTAATCGATCAATATACAAAAGTTTCTTGATTATTATTATTATTATTATTATTATTGTTATTTTTAAGAAATTGTTATATCTATAAGAATATTCGTGCTGTTCACACAAACGAGCAGAGATTGGGACAATATTTACATAGCTATGTGCTGCAGCGACAGATCATTTCGCTTTTTTTATTTTACAAATTGATTCAAAATATTATTATTATTTTTTTTATTATTATTTGCTTTCCTAATAACCCTCGTGATCAAATCATCATTAGAAAATATGAGGTGAATCATGTTCTTTATATATATGATATTCCATAAGAATTTGTCATGTATTTCTATACACATTCGACAAATGTTTAAAATTAAAGGTGTCCGAAGACTTTTGTTTATATAGTGTATATTTACATTTTCAGAATCTGTATATGCGCTTATATCTATGCATCTTCATCCATTCTTCTAGCTTGTGCTATCTTTCTTTTTTATTTAAGTGTACGACGGGTGCTATAAAATTTGGGGGGGGGGGCTAAATTAGTTTCAAATATAGAATGAAACATTTTTTATCAATGGGCCACTTACAAATATAAAGGACTGTGCGAGCTTGGATACAAAACATTTGGGAATTTAACTTTTTATTAAATAGGCTCTTTTAGTATCATTGTGAACCATGACAGGTGCATCAGTCAATGCATTTCACACACATTACAGAAAATCCAGCATCTTTATCTGTATGTTCTCATCTAAATTCCCACTTCTTTTACTTGTAAGTACACGCGTCTACATCGACACCTTTTGCATATATGTTTAACATCTATATGTTTGCAGCTAAATATGTAGATAGCTGCATCCAGACTTATGTGGTGTTCAATAAATTGTAAAACATTTTAGCATACATTTTCAAGGGATACATGAATTAAAACACTTTACAATTTATTTATAGATCAAATAATTGAAAGATAATAAATACACTTTTAAATTGGAAATCATAAATGAATAGTCTACCATAATTTTCAATAACAAAATCCTCTTTTAACAACAACAATAAAAATAATAAAATGGAGATTCCATTGTCAGTTAATAATTAAAAAGGAAAAAGATCCACGATCCCATTTATGGAGTTAAATTCTTTACTCGAAGGGTTAAATTTACTTGAACTCGAATCATAAGAAAACAACCTTTTACGAAACGTCTTTAATTCTAGTTCTATTGAATTGTCCTAAGCGATATTGTCGTAATTATATGAGAAAGCAATCTTAATTATATGTTAGTGTGTGTGCAGATAAAAATTCAATTAATCAGATATGGCGCGGGCCTGATAACTCATACAGATAGCAGTCACGAATTCTATGAAAGAAAACATTATGAACTTGATGACAGCAAAAAGGTCTCGATGGCTGTAGAAAAAAGTTTGATTTCATATTAAAGAGGTTTAAATAAAGGGATACCCTAGATCCCAGTCTCATACTCTATATTAGGGATGCACAACCTATGGCCCGCAGGCCAGAAGTGGCCCGCGATGGGTTAACGTGTGGCCCGCGAACTTCGTCAGTTTACAACTAGAAAAAATTGCAATTTTTGTGCAAAAGCTGTAGCAAAAAATCGTAAATTTCGTCAATTTATCGCGGGAAAATATAAAATTTCGTCAGTCTTTTAAGAATCGCAAATTTCTTTGATCGGGCACGGAAAAATCGCGAATTTTATTGATCAAGTGCGGAAAAAATCGCACATTTCGTTCATGAGGTGCGAAAAAATCGCGAGTTTTGCCAATCGAAGACGACAAATTCGCGAGTTTTTGTCGATAAGGCATGGAAAATCACTAATTTTGTTGATCGGACGCAAAAAATTGCACATTTCGTTGATCGGGCAAGAAAAAACCGACAAATTTGATGATGATGCACGAAAAAATTGCAATTTAAACTCCTCGGCTGCGAAAAAATCGGTTGTTTTCTCGGTTTATCGCCTGAAAAAAAACCCGAATTTCTTTGATCGGGCACGAAAAATTCGGGAATTTTGTCGACCAGGGACAAAAAATTCGCAGAGTTCGTTGATAAGGCACAAGATAATCGCGAATTTTGTGATGATGCGCGAAAAAATTGAAAATTTCGTTGATCAGCTGTGAAACAATCGTAAGTTTTATAAGTTTATCAAGAGAAAATATCCCGAATTTCATCTTGCCGCGTAAAAAAATGCAATTTCGTCAAAATTAGTTAAGAATCGCGAATTTTGTTTATTCTATGCCGAAAAAATGCAGATATCGTTAGTTAAAGAAGATAAAGCGCAAATTTCGTTGATCGGACACGGAAAAATCGCTAGAATTATTGATCGGGTCCAAAAAATTACGAATTTTGTTGGACGAACACGGGAATATTGCGAATTTCGTCGATCTCACGCGGAAAAATTGCAAATTTCATGATCAGGTTCAAATAAAGTCGCGAATTCCGTCTATCTGGTGTGGAAAAATCAGGAATTTCATCGATCCGCGTTGCAAAAATCTCAAATTTCGTGGATCAGATTTGTAAAAATTGCGAATTCCGTCAATCGGATTTATAAAAATTGCGTTCGTCGATAAGGTTTGTAAAAATCACGAAATTCATCGATCAGCTTCGTAGATATCGCGAATTTCTGCGATAGGCCCCGTGCAGTTCGCGAATTTTGTCGGTTGGCTTTGAAAAATCGTGAATTTACCGATCAACTTCGTAAAAAATGCTAATTGTTGATCAGGTGCGAAAATTTGAAGATTTTCTCGATCGGCTTGGTAAAATCGCGAATTTTGTTGATCATGCGAAGATAAATCCCAAATTTCCTGATCAGCTTTGTAAAAATTGCGAATTTTGTCGATCGGCTTCGTAAAAATCACGAATTTCTTCGATCGCCTTCTTAAGAATCGAAAATTTCGTTCGTCAGCCGCGGAAAAATCGCGAATTTTACCGATCATGTGAGGCAAAAATGCGAATTTCGTCAATCGGCTAAATAATTTTGTTAATTAAGCGTGAAAAAATTGTGAATTTTGTTGATCAGGCGCGGAAAATGTGTGAATTTTCTCGATCGGCTTCGTAAAAATCATGAATTGTCTTCGATCGGCTTCGTAAAAATCGCGAATTTCGTCGATCGGTTTCGTAAAAAATCGATAATTTCTTTGATCGGCTTCGTAAAAATCGATAATTTCGTCGATTAATCGCAGAAAATCGCGAATTTTATCGACCATGCGAAGAAAAATGGTGAATTTCGTCGATCAGCTTTGTAAAAATCGCGAACTTCTTCGATCGGCTTCGAAAATATCGCGAATTTCGTCGATCGATTTCATAAAAATCGCGAATTTCGTTGATAGGCTTCGTAAAAACCGCGAATTCCGTCTATCGGCTTCATAAAAATCGATAATTTCGTCGATAAACTGCAGAAAAATCGCTAATTTTATTGATTATGCGAAGGAAAATCGCGTATTTCGCCGATCGATTTCGCAAAAATCGATAATTTCGTCGATCAGCAGCAGAAAAATCGCGAATTTTATCGATCATGCAGTGTTAAATTGCGAATTTCGCCTATCAGCTTTGTGAAAATCGCAAAGTTCAGCTATCGGTTTCGTAAAAATCGCGAATTCCGTCGTTAGGCTTCGTAAAAATCGCGAATTTTGTCGATCGGCTTCGTAAAAAACGATAATTTCGTTGTTCACCAGCAGAAAAATCGTGAATTTTATCGATCATGCGAATTAAAATTGCGAATTTCACCGATCAGCTTTGTGAAAATCGCAAAGTTCAGCTATCCATTTTGTAAAAATCGTGAATTTCGTCGATGGGCTTTATAAAAATCGTGAATTTCGTCGATTGGTATCGTAAAATTTGTGAATTTTGTCGATCGGTTTTATAAGGATCGCAAATTTTGTTAATCAGGCACGGAAAGATGGAATTTTCTCGATCAGTTTTGTAAAAATTATGAATTTTGTCGGTCACTTTTGTAAAAAGCCCAAATTTGGTTGATCAGGCATGGAAAGCTGCAAATTTTGCTGACTGAACGTTGAAAAATCGGGAATTTCAGTGATGAGGCACGGAAAAATCTTGCCGATCAGCTCCTTCCCTCTCCTTCGTTCATAATGTTCACATCCTTCGTTCATAAAGTTCACATTTTTTCGACACCAGCCTCTTATCTTTGTTTTTTAGCATTTTTAATAAAACAAAATTTACTCTCTTTAATAAAGTCAAGGAATACTATTACATCTTAAGAATATAATCCTTGCTATATCTGTTATATATACAAACGTAAAAACTGCTGATATAGCTGTACCAATTGAATTGGATATTTTCACTGGTTAAGCAAACCTAAAGGGGTATCTCCATCACTTCCCTCTGAAAACATACTTTTTTTTTCCGATTACAGGCTACAGATCACAATTGAAATTCAATTCTCCCCATATTATTGATGTGGCCCTCGACCACCCAGACATATTTGTAAGTGGCCCTTCTCTTGAAAAGGTTGTGCACCCCTACTCTATATACTTAATTGAATGTGCAATACCAGAAATTCAAATTCACATGAAACTTCGATATGATAAGGGTAATTTATCCATTATAATAGCGAAAGTCAAATTCGTGACAATAGCTTCCTTTTAGTACAGAAAGTCTGACACTATAATTAATTGAAGTGAAAATTATTATTCTTTGATATTGTATAAATGTATACCATTGGGAATTTTACTTTAGCGGAAGCAGACCTGGCAAAAATACAATTAATTTAATGATTATTTGAACAAAAGGCTGGATAGTTATGCATACAAAGATATTTTTAAACAATGGAATACTTTTTTTTTCAAAGTTATTAGAATCCAAAAAATAAATGTAAATGAAAGTAGGGAAAATATCTTATAATTCTTTTAAAAATTAAAATCTGCAATATTTTTCAGATTTTAATGACAGATCAGAGTGCTTTCTTTCGATGATATACATTCTTAACATTTTTAGGGTTCATTTTTTTCCTTTCGAATCATACGGGCATTTCGTGCAATTATATGCTTGAATTCTTAATAACAGAATGTAATTTAGAAAATTTGCGTCACAAAGTAAGGAGGAGGGGCATAATTTATTTTTGTTGCCTGTACTACGTTTTATTTAGTAAGGAAGGCTCCACCCCCTGCTTGCTACGCTCACTAACACTCGCTTAATCACTTCGAGATTCCGTTCGAAACCGGTTAACAGTCCCTATTTTCTAGCCAACCCCAAACGTAAGTGTTTCGCGTTTTTATTCTGGAGTTGTTAACGATCCCTTATTTTATATGCATTCAACTTTAAGATTCCACTTAATGAAAACGCGCTTTTCCCTCCCCTCAATTTTTGAAGCGCTGTTTTTTTTTAATTATTATTATTATTATGCGGTATGAATTATCTTAAAGTTTCAAACAGATCGCTTTGTTAGATTTCCAAATTTTAACAAAATCACATTCTGTTAGTTCCACATTCCACCACAACGGAGCGCGCTCAATTCTTAACAAAACTGTATCTGAACGAAACTCTGTTAAACAACCTATCAGTAGATATGTTACTCTAGAGAATGGCGGTCTTAAGCAAGAACTTAAGATACTTGATGAAATTACTATTCGAATATAGTGATAACTAAATTTTTGAAATTTTAGGTAGATTTCGTAAGAAATATTATCTGTTACATTTTCCCCTATGTTTTAATTTCCGAAATTTTTTTCCAAACTGATATATAAAATCAAGGAATATAAAATTTCGTTAAAACGCCACACTACTGACTGAAAAAGACCCGGATAATAATGTAAAGTCTATGGGGGCGTTCTTTTCAAATATCTCGCTCAAATTTTAATATTTTGAAGAGACTTTTTTTTTTTTTTTTTTTTTTTTTTTTTTTTTTGCATAGGATAGCTGAGGACAGTTCATAACTGGCCTAGTTTTTACTTTTTCGATTTTGGTGTCAGATTTTTTTTTAAATACTTAACTTTCAGAACCGGCTATGAAACTGAAACTGTCCTAATATAAAAAGAATATGATCAAAATCACAAAAGGAAAAACTAGGTCGCTTATGGATCGTCCTCAGCGATCCTATGCAAAATAAAATGAAATAAATCACTTCAAAATATTAAAATTTGAGCGAGATATTGAAAAGAACGCCCTCATTGAATTTACATTATCTTCCGGCTTATTTCAATCATTAGTGTGGGCTCTTAATGGGTAAAATAGGACCAGGGAGTGAAAATAGGAAGGGGTTTTGTGGAAATCGAAAAATTCCTATAACTTCTGATTTATAACACATATAAAATGAGTTTAAAGTTATTATTACTTTAAGAAAAAAGGCCAAAATTTTTGATAAAATCGAAAACAGGCTCAAGGGGCAAAAAAATAGGGTTTTAGGGAGAAAAAAAATCATAACTTCGTCAATTCTCAAGGTATCAAATCAATTTAAATTTATTATATATCTTCCTTATATTATCTACAACTTTTAAACTGAAAAGTTTTTGATAGGATTAACTCTTACAGGCAAAAATATATAAAAACGAAAACAAAAGGAGGCCTTATTGGATTACAATGGGAGTCTATGGGAATATGGCGAAATACCGGAAACAGCGCCAAGTTCGCTTCACTTATAACGAGTAATTTTGGTCACCAGATTTGGTGATATATTACCAAGTTGACGACTGAACCGGGACCCCTGGAATCCCCCCACCCCTGCGGTTTCGCGGTGTCTAAGATTTGCACGGTACGTAGATTTTCAAATCGTTTGATACATTTCCAAATCATAACTTTTTTTTTCTATAAATAAGGATACTGGAAGAACCGCTTGACGTTTTCCGTAAATACGTTGAATGTTTACAATTTTAACAAGCAAAAAATATATATAATTAGAAATGATATTTAAATAAGCAAGGAGATGGTGAACTCCTCATGTACTTGTGGTGGGCGTTTTATCAAAGTGGCGGTTGGTTTATTGTGTCAGGTTTTCTTTTTTTCCGGTGGTTTGATATCGCTGGTATTATTATTTCTCTTTCTTTTGAGACTTGCTTCTAGAGTAAGTGTACTTATTTATATTTTGTATCTTTTTTAAATCTTTTGTTGGTACATTTACACTGGACTTATTGTATTGTGTTAATGTAGCTAGGCTACCCATACTAATATTGCGATTTCCGGTCTTAATGTAGTATCTGATTCTAGCTCGGAAATTCCGCTAGTGTATACTGAAATGGTTGGTGGTGAAGATAGTGCTTCTCCGTTTAGCAATAATAACTCTTATTTCATTTGCTCTTCTGTTCTAATAGAATCATTCTTTCATATGGTGGCAGATAATGAAAGAAGACACTTTCATATATTTTTAAAAATTATAAGTCAGCTGCAATTCCTAAACGTTGTCCTGGAGATGTTCGAGCAGAAATAAGGTTACAAATTGATCAGGCCTCGAAATTTGATAGTGCAAGATTCACCCTAGCGGGTAGTATCATATTTTATACAAAAGATGTGATACGCGCCACAAATATTAGTAAAGCGCCATCATTCCTTGGCTTCCAAGTACCCTCCAGAATTATATGGGAAAATATCTCCAGTCGTTTCCTCCCGTTTAATATTTCAGTTGACACCCCCTTAGCTGAAATTGTCCGTGAAACAGAAGATTCCAATAATCTTCATATTCTGAAACCGCTTCGCTTTACAATAAGAGAGAATACTTATGAAACGTCACTTATTACAATTTTGGGTTCTTCCCTCCCTCCCGAAATCAAAATGAGGTTTTCGGTTTAGTGAATTACCAGGTCGTGTTGAATAAAATACTGATTTGGGAATTAGCTTAAGTATCGGATGTATTTAACATATTTTTCACTAAATTTATAGATCAATTTCAACTAATGTCAGACTCTAGTCTTAACAACCAGATAAGCGTTTTGTTTGATCATCGATTTTGATTGGTTGAGTGATTTTATTGGTTGAGCAGGGCCGGCAGTTTCGCCATTTACAAACTGGAGAATTGTGATCACGTTGTTGGCACTGATGTATTAGCGAAAAAAAATCTTCACAAAGAGTTAACTTTTTATTCATTAATGACATGAAAAGTAGAAAAAAACATATTTTATCAGGTGCCACGTCCTATTACATCATGTCATTCACTGAATTTTGGTAATCAGAAGTTTTCTGCGACCTCAAACATCCATCATATTATACAGGGTGATTATGAATGAATATCCTAAGTTTACAGGACTATGAAAAAAAAAAGTAATAGCTTATTGTTAATTGGAAATGAAAAATGTGAACCACTCCAGAAACACGAACGATATTGAGATGGTGCGGTAACTTATCCCAGGCACCGCCCCCCCCCCCCCCATTTTTAGTGTAATTCTTTGTAAGTTCCTTAACGACAGTTATTAGCTGTCCGACAAACACATAATTTGTGATACAGTTAAAAAAAAAAAAAAAAAAAAAAAAAAAAAAAAAAAAAGTATGCTGAGAAAAGTTCTGGATGAGTTGCCTTACCACCTCGATTTCGTTCATGTTTCTGGAGGGGCTCAGAATGAACATTTATAACTGTGTCGAATTTAAATTTTCAACTGTTATTTTTTATTACCAGTGAATAGCGATGTTGTAATGTTTTGTTTTCTTTTAATAACCCTGTAAAGTTAAGAATTCATTTAGAATCAAGTATATTATTACAAGTATATTTACAATCAAATATATGATATGAACTGATAAAGTTCTTCGTACTCACTAATAGTGATAACAGAGAAATAGACGTGATATTCTACAAAACTTATGATTAACAAAAAGTATATACTGTTAAAAAAAATTTCAAAAACACAGAAAAAAAAAGCGAGACTCTCAGTAAATATACACTAATTCTCAGTTAAATGCATTCTACTGAGTTTATTGGTCTTTATTTTGCAGACCTTATTTCCCTTATCTTATATCTAATTCCCTGTAGGGATTTCCATGTCTTTATTTAAAGATATTTTTATCTTTCTTAAAACTTGTAATTTAAAATATACACTTATAAAACTCTTTAGCAATTTATTTTAAAATATTAAAAAAAAAAAAAAAAAAAAAAAAAAAAAAAAAAAGTTTGATTTTTTTTTTTTTTTTTTTGCTATGGTTTGTACAGGTACTGTTTTTTTTCAAGTTCAATACCAACATTTCTTTGCAGAAAAATCAATATATTTCAAAAGCGCGAAATTTCGTCTTGTTTAATTACGGATTTTTTATAAGAAAATTCTGGTACGGAAGAATTTCCTAGTCATGAAATTTCAGGACGCGTGCGAACCTTGTGTTTTGAATAATTTAGAAAGGGAAAAATCCTCTCCTCGTAGTTAATGGGGATTTTTATTGACAATCACTTAACAGTTGCTTCCTTAATATGCCAGAAACTTGGAAATATTGAAAGTAAATAGTGTCGTATTATTTCAAAGCTGTTAATTTTTATTACAATACTATTGTCATTCTTACTTTATAATTGGTAAATACGCTATAAAAAATTTATTAATCTTCTAAAAACATATTACACAAAATGAATTAAATAATGAACTATTTCAAAGCTGTTATTATTTATTACAATACTATTGTCATTCTTACTTTATAATTGGTAAATACGCTATAAAAAATTTATTAATCTTCTAAAAACATATTACACAAAATGAATTAAATAATGAACTATTTCAAAGCTGTTATTATTTATTACAATACCATTGTCATTCCTATTTTATAATTGGTAAATACGCTATAAAAAATTTATTAATCGTCTAAAAACATATTACACAAAATGAATTAAATAATGAATTATTTCAAAGCTGTTATTATTTATTACAATACTATTGTCATTCTTACTTTATGATTGGTAAATTCGCTATAAAAAAATTATTAATCGTCTAAAAACATATTACACAAAATGAATTAAATAATGAACTATTTCAAAGCTGTTATTATTTATTACAATACTATTGTCATTCTTACTTTATAATTGGTAAATACGCTATAAAAAATTTATTAATCTTCTAAAAACATATTACACAAAATGAATTAAATAATGAACTATTTCAAAGCTGTTATTATTTATTACAATACCATTGTCATTCTTACTTTATGATTGGTAAATTCGCTATAAAAAAATTATTAATCGTCTAAAAACATATTACACAAAATGAATTAAATAATGAACTATTTCAAAGCTGTTATTATTTATTACAATACTATTGTCATTCTTACTTTATGATTGGTAAATTCGCTATAAAAAAATTATTAATCGTCTAAAAACATATTACACAAAATGAATTAAATAATGAACTATTTCAAAGCTGTTATTATTTATTACAATACTATTGTCATTCTTACTTTATAATTGGTAAATACGCTATAAAAAATTTATTAATCTTCTAAAAACATATTACACAAAATGAATTAAATAATGAACTATTTCAAAGCTGTTATTATTTATTACAATACCATTGTCATTCTTACTTTATGATTGGTAAATTCGCTATAAAAAAATTATTAATCGTCTAAAAACATATTACACAAAATGAATTAAATAATGAACTATTTCAAAGCTGTTATTATTTATTACAATACTATTGTCATTCTTACTTTATGATTGGTAAATTCGCTATAAAAAAATTATTAATCGTCTAAAAACATATTACACAAAATGAATTAAATAATGAACTATTTCAAAGCTGTTATTATTTATTACAATATCATTGTCATTCTTACTTTATGATTGGTAAATTCGCTATAAAAAAATTATTAATCGTCTAAAAACATATTACACAAAATGAATTAAATAATGAATTATTTCAAAGCTGTTATTATTTATTACAATACTATTGTCATTCTTACTTTATGATTGGTAAATTCGCTATAAAAAAATTATTAATCGTCTAAAAACATATTACACAAAATGAATTAAATAATGAACTATTTCAAAGCTGTTATTATTTATTACAATACTATTGTCATTCTTACTTTATAATTGGTAAATACGCTATAAAAAATTTATTAATCTTCTAAAAACATATTACACAAAATGAATTAAATAATGAACTATTTCAAAGCTGTTATTATTTATTACAATACTATTGTCATTCTTACTTTATAATTGGTAAATACGCTATAAAAAATTTATTAATCTTCTAAAAACATATTACACAAAATGAATTAAATAATGAACTATTTCAAAGCTGTTATTATTTATTACAATACTATTGTCATTCTTACTTTATAATTGGTAAATACGCTATAAAAAATTTATTAATCTTCTAAAAACATATTACACAAAATGAATTAAATAATGAACTATTTCAAAGCTGTTATTATTTATTACAATACCATTGTCATTCCTATTTTATAATTGGTAAATACGCTATAAAAAATTTATTAATCGTCTAAAAACATATTACACAAAATGAATTAAATAATGAATTATTTCAAAGCTGTTATTATTTATTACAATACTATTGTCATTCTTACTTTATAATTGGTAAATACGCTATAAAAAATTTATTAATCTTCTAAAAACATATTACACAAAATGAATTAAATAATGAACTATTTCAAAGCTGTTATTATTTATTACAATACTATTGTCATTCCTATTTTATAATTGGTAAATACGCTATAAAAAATTTATTAATCTTCTAAAAACATATTACACAAAATGAATTAAATAATGAACTATTTCAAAGCTGTTATTATTTATTACAATACTATTGTCATTCTTACTTTATAATTGGTAAATACGCTATAAAAAATTTATTAATCTTCTAAAAACATATTACACAAAATGAATTAAATAATGAACTATTTCAAAGCTGTTATTATTTATTACAATACTATTGTCATTCTTGTTTTATAATTGGTAAATACGCTATAAAAAATTTATTAATCTTCTAAAAACATATTACACAAAATGAATTAAATAATGAACTATTTCAAAGCTGTTATTATTTATTACAATACCATTGTCATTCCTATTTTATAATTGGTAAATACGCTATAAAAAATTTATTAATCGTCTAAAAACATATTACACAAAATGAATTAAATAATGAACTATTTCAAAGCTGTTATTATTTATTACAATACTATTGTCATTCTTACTTTATAATTGGTAAATACGCTATAAAAAATTTATTAATCTTCTAAAAACATATTACACAAAATGAATTAAATAATGAACTATTTCAAAGCTGTTATTATTTATTACAATACTATTGTCATTCTTACTTTATAATTGGTAAATACGCTATAAAAAATTTATTAATCTTCTAAAAACATATTACACAAAATGAATTAAATAATGAACTATTTCAAAGCTGTTATTATTTATTACAATACTATTGTCATTCTTACTTTATAATTGGTAAATACGCTATAAAAAATTTATTAATCTTCTAAAAACATATTACACAAAATGAATTAAATAATGAACTATTTCAAAGCTGTTATTATTTATTACAATACCATTGTCATTCCTATTTTATAATTGGTAAATACGCTATAAAAAATTTATTAATCGTCTAAAAACATATTACACAAAATGAATTAAATAATGAACTATTTCAAAGCTGTTATTATTTATTACAATACTATTGTCATTCTTACTTTATAATTGGTAAATACGCTATAAAAAATTTATTAATCGTCTAAAAACATATTACACAAAATGAATTAAATAATGAACTATTTCAAAGCTGTTATTATTTATTACAATACCATTGTCATTCCTATTTTATAATTGGTAAATACGCTATAAAAAATTTATTAATCTTCTAAAAACATATTACACAAAATGAATTAAATAATGAACTATTTCAAAGCTGTTATTATTTATTACAATACTATTGTCATTCTTACTTTATAATTGGTAAATACGCTATAAAAAATTTATTAATCTTCTAAAAACATATTACACAAAATGAATTAAATAATGAACTATTTCAAAGCTGTTATTATTTATTACAATACTATTGTCATTCTTACTTTATAATTGGTAAATACGCTATAAAAAATTTATTAATCGTCTAAAAACATATTACACAAAATGAATTAAATAATGAACTATTTCAAAGCTGTTATTATTTATTACAATACCATTGTCATTCCTATTTTATAATTGGTAAATACGCTATAAAAAATTTATTAATCGTCTAAAAACATATTACACAAAATGAATTAAATAATGAATTATTTCAAAGCTGTTATTATTTATTACAATACTATTGTCATTCTTACTTTATAATTGGTAAATACGCTATAAAAAATTTATTAATCTTCTAAAAACATATTACACAAAATGAATTAAATAATGAACTATTTCAAAGCTGTTATTATTTATTACAATACTATTGTCATTCTTACTTTATAATTGGTAAATACGCTATAAAAAATTTATTAATCTTCTAAAAACATATTACACAAAATGAATTAAATAATGAACTATTTCAAAGCTGTTATTATTTATTACAATACCATTGTCATTCCTATTTTATAATTGGTAAATACGCTATAAAAAATTTATTAATCGTCTAAAAACATATTACACAAAATGAATTAAATAATGAATTATTTCAAAGCTGTTATTATTTATTACAATACTATTGTCATTCTTACTTTATAATTGGTAAATACGCTATAAAAAATTTATTAATCTTCTAAAAACATATTACACAAAATGAATTAAATAATGAACTATTTCAAAGCTGTTATTATTTATTACAATACTATTGTCATTCTTACTTTATAATTGGTAAATACGCTATAAAAAATTTATTAATCTTCTAAAAACATATTACACAAAATGAATTAAATAATGAACTATTTCAAAGCTGTTATTATTTATTACAATACCATTGTCATTCCTATTTTATAATTGGTAAATACGCTATAAAAAATTTATTAATCTTCTAAAAACATATTACACAAAATGAATTAAATAATGAACTATTTCAAAGCTGTTATTATTTATTACAATACCATTGTCATTCCTATTTTATAATTGGTAAATACGCTATAAAAAATTTATTAATCGTCTAAAAACATATTACACAAAATGAATTAAATAATGAATTATTTCAAAGCTGTTATTATTTATTACAATACTATTGTCATTCTTACTTTATAATTGGTAAATACGCTATAAAAAATTTATTAATCTTCTAAAAACATATTACACAAAATGAATTAAATAATGAACTATTTCAAAGCTGTTATTATTTATTACAATACTATTGTCATTCTTACTTTATAATTGGTAAATACGCTATAAAAAATTTATTAATATTCTAAAAACATATTACACAAAATGAATTAAATAATGAACTATTTCAAAGCTGTTATTATTTATTACAATACTATTGTCATTCTTACTTTATAATTGGTAAATACGCTATAAAAAATTTATTAATCTTCTAAAAACATATTACACAAAATGAATTAAATAATGAATTATTTCAAAGCTGTTATTATTTATTACAATACCATTGTCATTCCTATTTTATAATTGGTAAATACGCTATAAAAAATTTATTAATCGTCTAAAAACATATTACACAAAATGAATTAAATAATGAACTATTTCAAAGCTGTTATTATTTATTACAATACTATTGTCATTCTTACTTTATAATTGGTAAATACGCTATAAAAAATTTATTAATCTTCTAAAAACATATTACACAAAATGAATTAAATAATGAACTATTTCAAAGCTGTTATTATTTATTACAATACTATTGTCATTCTTACTTTATAATTGGTAAATACGCTATAAAAAATTTATTAATCTTCTAAAAACATATTACACAAAATGAATTAAATAATGAACTATTTCAAAGCTGTTATTATTTATTACAATACCATTGTCATTCCTATTTTATAATTGGTAAATACGCTATAAAAAATTTATTAATCGTCTAAAAACATATTACACAAAATGAATTAAATAATGAATTATTTCAAAGCTGTTATTATTTATTACAATACTATTGTCATTCTTACTTTATAATTGGTAAATACGCTATAAAAAATTTATTAATCTTCTAAAAACATATTACACAAAATGAATTAAATAATGAACTATTTCAAAGCTGTTATTATTTATTACAATACTATTGTCATTCTTACTTTATAATTGGTAAATACGCTATAAAAAATTTATTAATCTTCTAAAAACATATTACACAAAATGAATTAAATAATGAACTATTTCAAAGCTGTTATTATTTATTACAATACCATTGTCATTCCTATTTTATAATTGGTAAATACGCTATAAAAAATTTATTAATCTTCTAAAAACATATTACACAAAATGAATTAAATAATGAACTATTTCAAAGCTGTTATTATTTATTACAATACCATTGTCATTCCTATTTTATAATTGGTAAATACGCTATAAAAAATTTATTAATCGTCTAAAAACATATTACACAAAATGAATTAAATAATGAATTATTTCAAAGCTGTTATTATTTATTACAATACTATTGTCATTCTTACTTTATAATTGGTAAATACGCTATAAAAAATTTATTAATCTTCTAAAAACATATTACACAAAATGAATTAAATAATGAACTATTTCAAAGCTGTTATTATTTATTACAATACTATTGTCATTCTTACTTTATAATTGGTAAATACGCTATAAAAAATTTATTAATATTCTAAAAACATATTACACAAAATGAATTAAATAATGAACTATTTCAAAGCTGTTATTATTTATTACAATACTATTGTCATTCTTACTTTATAATTGGTAAATACGCTATAAAAAATTTATTAATCTTCTAAAAACATATTACACAAAATGAATTAAATAATGAATTATTTCAAAGCTGTTATTATTTATTACAATACCATTGTCATTCCTATTTTATAATTGGTAAATACGCTATAAAAAATTTATTAATCGTCTAAAAACATATTACACAAAATGAATTAAATAATGAACTATTTCAAAGCTGTTATTATTTATTACAATACTATTGTCATTCTTACTTTATAATTGGTAAATACGCTATAAAAAATTTATTAATCTTCTAAAAACATATTACACAAAATGAATTAAATAATGAACTATTTCAAAGCTGTTATTATTTATTACAATACTATTGTCATTCTTACTTTATAATTGGTAAATACGCTATAAAAAATTTATTAATCTTCTAAAAACATATTACACAAAATGAATTAAATAATGAACTATTTCAAAGCTGTTATTATTTATTACAATACTATTGTCATTCTTACTTTATAATTGGTAAATACGCTATAAAAAATTTATTAATCGTCTAAAAACATATTACACAAAATGAATTAAATAATGAACTATTTCAAAGCTGTTATTATTTATTACAATACCATTGTCATTCCTATTTTATAATTGGTAAATACGCTATAAAAAATTTATTAATCGTCTAAAAACATATTACACAAAATGAATTAAATAATGAACTATTTCAAAGCTGTTATTATTTATTACAATACTATTGTCATTCTTACGTTATAATTGGTAAATACGCTATAAAAAATTTATTAATCTTCTAAAAACATATTACACAAAATGAATTAAATAATGAACTATTTCAAAGCTGTTATTATTTATTACAATACTATTGTCATTCTTACTTTATAATTGGTAAATACGCTATAAAAAATTTATTAATCTTCTAAAAACATATTACACAAAATGAATTAAATAATGAACTATTTCAAAGCTGTTATTATTTATTACAATACCATTGTCATTCCTATTTTATAATTGGTAAATACGCTATAAAAAATTTATTAATCGTCTAAAAACATATTACACAAAATGAATTAAATAATGAATTATTTCAAAGCTGTTATTATTTATTACAATACTATTGTCATTCTTACTTTATAATTGGTAAATACGCTATAAAAAATTTATTAATCTTCTAAAAACATATTACACAAAATGAATTAAATAATGAACTATTTCAAAGCTGTTATTATTTATTACAATACTATTGTCATTCTTACTTTATAATTGGTAAATACGCTATAAAAAATTTATTAATCTTCTAAAAACATATTACACAAAATGAATTAAATAATGAACTATTTCAAAGCTGTTATTATTTATTACAATACCATTGTCATTCCTATTTTATAATTGGTAAATACGCTATAAAAAATTTATTAATCGTCTAAAAACATATTACACAAAATGAATTAAATAATGAATTATTTCAAAGCTGTTATTATTTATTACAATACTATTGTCATTCTTACTTTATGATTGGTAAATTCGCTATAAAAAAATTATTAATCGTCTAAAAACATATTACACAAAATGAATTAAATAATGAATTATTTCAAAGCTGTTATTATTTATTACAATACTATTGTCATTCTTACTTTATAATTGGTAAATACGCTATAAAAAATTTATTAATCTTCTAAAAACATATTACACAAAATGAATTAAATAATGAACTATTTCAAAGCTGTTATTATTTATTACAATACCATTGTCATTCCTATTTTATAATTGGTAAATACGCTATAAAAAATTTATTAATCGTCTAAAAACATATTACACAAAATGAATTAAATAATGAACTATTTCAAAGCTGTTATTATTTATTACAATACTATTGTCATTCTTACTTTATAATTGGTAAATACGCTATAAAAAATTTATTAATCTTCTAAAAACATATTACACAAAATGAATTAAATAATGAACTATTTCAAAGCTGTTATTATTTATTACAATACTATTGTCATTCTTACTTTATAATTGGTAAATACGCTATAAAAAATTTATTAATCTTCTAAAAACATATTACACAAAATGAATTAAATAATGAACTATTTCAAAGCTGTTATTATTTATTACAATACTATTGTCATTCTTACTTTATAATTGGTAAATACGCTATAAAAAATTTATTAATCTTCTAAAAACATATTACACAAAATGAATTAAATAATGAACTATTTCAAAGCTGTTATTATTTATTACAATACTATTGTCATTCTTACTTTATAATTGGTAAATACGCTATAAAAAATTTATTAATCTTCTAAAAACATATTACACAAAATGAATTAAATAATGAACTATTTCAAAGCTGTTATTATTTATTACAATACCATTGTCATTCCTATTTTATAATTGGTAAATACGCTATAAAAAATTTATTAATCGTCTAAAAACATATTACACAAAATGAATTAAATAATGAATTATTTCAAAGCTGTTATTATTTATTACAATACTATTGTCATTCTTACTTTATGATTGGTAAATTCGCTATAAAAAAATTATTAATCGTCTTAAAACATATTACACAAAATGAATTAAAGAAAACGTAAAAAGTCACTTTTAAACAGAAAATTGAAGTTTTTCTGTTTATTTTTCTCTCATTTCTCACAAAAAAATCTTTTAAAAATATTAGCACACAAAAAATAAATAGTAGGCAATAATTCCGAAAAATTCTCTAAAAAATTAATGTTGTAGAAAATGAATTAGATTCAAATTTTTGCATTAAAAGATACATTGAAATTTTTTATTTATTACTTAAATTAGTTAAAAAATTAAAATTGACTTAAAAAATAATAGGTATTATTTATCTCTCTAAAATAAATTAAAATAACTCATTTACGAATTATTTTAATGAATTTTTAAGGAATATTATAATGAATATTCTAATGAATTTTTTAATGAATTTTAACGATTTTTAATGAATATATTTAAAGCGAAATCTTTGAACTCACAATACATTTTTCACCGGTGAATCACAAAATAAATATTTTGTGCGTAAAGACAGCAGCTTCTATTGATCAGTAAGTGAGATGTTCGTCCAGAGGTTTCCGGTTCAAACCCCAGGAGGGCCAGAAAAAAAATCGTGTAAAAAATAAATTATACAGTAGTTCAAAAATACTCGAAAATTTCTGAAACTTTAAAACTCACTGCAGTCTGAGTGATTCACATATTTTAAAAAACTTAATTAAATTATTATCATTAAAAATAAATTTGCAGAGTCTTGTGTATTTTGAACGATGTTAATTTGAAGAGTCTATTGTAAATTTACCGAATAACTTCTCTATTATTTAACATAATCTCGCGTTTATAATCTCTGTAATTTTACATAAGACTTCAGATAATGGAATACCCGTAGATTTTCTGTAATTTCACAGAAAATTTTTTAAACTGTTTAACACGTTATATTTTCGATCAAACATAAAAAAATTCGAGTCTTGACATACAATAAAAAAATAAAATTTCACTAAGCAACTCAAGTACAATAAATTTTGTTGTAGCAAAATTTAACACAAGAAAGACGAGACGTTTTTACGCAAATTTTATAAAAAATATTTAACACCAGAATTTTTATTTAAAACTGTTCAAGTTATTTAATCAACCATTTTCTCCCTTGTTTATCTTAAACATATTGTAGAAAGAAATTTGTGGTTCGAACCGAAATATGCTCATTTAGTAAGGGCCAAATTGACCCCTCGCCATCATTGTAATGTTAATGCAACAGTGACAAAGGGGAGTTCAACCAGTTTTCAATGATCGTAGAATATTCATTACAGTAAAAATCGTTAACTTTATTTACACCAGTTTCTTCGCTCAACACAGTTCAAGTAAAAATTTGAAATATATTGATCTGGTTTATAGATTAAACATAATTTAATAATATTCCATTTTGTATTTTTTTACAGGGCATGATGGTGATCAATTGCGGCGCAGTTTCTTTGCTTCGCAAGCGAAGGAAATCGGATGACAAATTGAAAACCTTCACAGACAGATATGCACTGCCAACGAACGTAAGTGATCAGATTGACGTGCATTATTGAACTATTATAAATCTTCGTAACAGACTAATGCTCGAATACATACAGTTTTTTAACGCATCAACGATTAACATATTTTTTAGGTTTATCTAAATACAGGTTTCGCATGAGAACCGTCCGTTTTCCAGGGCAAATACCAGTATACATATGTATATATATATATATATTTTCCAATAAAAAATAAATCTGGCTCAAACGCACGAAATTTCGCCTTATTTAACTCCTCACTGCATCGTGGGCCATACATGGCACATACCTAAAAACACAATAATTCTCCTTATATGTTGTGATTTTGGCCAATAGGATACCTGTAACTGATCAAGAACAGTGCAAAGAATGGAATATAACTTATTTTGTCCATGTGACGTGGTTGCATTTGATACAAAATTAGAGTTTATCCTTCGGAAAAAAAAAAAAAATTTAAGAAGCTTTTATTAAGGCGAAATTTACTTTTATTGTTTTTGCTGAATACTTAAAATAATAATATAAAGTGAATTGCAGAGTGTTAATCAGATAAAATTAATTAATTTAAGCCCATTTAATTGCAAATTATAGCAATACAATATTTAAAAACCCTAATTGTGTATACAGGGTACACTCCATAAAATATCAAATTTTAGCTGAAAATTTGAAATTTAATTTTTTATTATTATTTTCCCCATTATTAGACCAATATATAGATTTCACACAAAAAAAATCATAAAAATAGGAAAAATCGTGCAGTGAAGGGTTAAAGGAAAATTTTCTATAAGAAAATACTGGTACTGAAGAAATTCCTGGTCCTGAAATTCCAAGACCTGTTTGAATCCTGTAAATACATGTACTCTAAGCAGTCTTAACAGAAGTGAAAAAAATTCGCAGTATTGTCGCATCTAGCGGAATTTTTATTTAGGAATATTACATTCAAAAAAGAAAATTTTGAATGACGATTTTTTTTAAGCTGTGGAATATCTATTATATCTATCAGCTAAAAGAAAAACAGCTGTTGAAATGTACTGGTGAGAATTTGATTTGGAATCCCTAAATAAAAATCCACCAGATGCAGTGACAGTGTCTTACCAGCCAAATGTAACTGGTAGCTGTGATTTTCTGCTTGCCAATTGTAAAAACATGCTACCATAAATCAAAGAGGAGAGTTATCTCTTCAATTATTATGAACTACAATGTATTATATTTGTAAATAACAGATTATATTTTGTTCATTTAACTGACTTTATACGAAATAGTACATTTTTAGTAATACATGATATTCTTGCAACTGAAGATTAAATAATACGTTTTGCTATGCTTTTCATCATTATTGCTTTTTATTATATATTTTCGTCACATTTTGTTACATTTGTGATTATTTGCTTTTTATGTCAATTTTATTTGGTAGCATTCATACATTAAAACTTTTAGGATTGTCAATATTTTGATATTTCCTAGTGGGTTTCTATATACCATTTAGCTTTACTTCAATATTTTTTAGTATAACGATTAATGCTTGATAATATTACATGCATATATAGATATTTACACTTATAAATGTATATATTGGTGTTCTTCATCCCAATATTGGAAATATTTATTCATGTATACAGGCTAAAAAAATATTGTGTTCGCAGATAAAGTGTAATTTTATGAGCCGAGAACAAGAATTGAATGCTAGATCTTTAACAAACGTTTGTATGACATTTTCGGAAAATCTTTACTTCCTTTTATGAAACATCAGCCAGGAAGAGAACAACAAATCAATACCTACGCACGTATTTCTTAAAGGAACGTTAAAGAGACGATTTGAATAAATTCGTATGGATTTTAATTAATTCAACAAAGTCAAAGCAAAGACCTTCCTCGTTCTCAAGAAAATAGCTCATAAATAGACCAGACTTTCTTTTACTTTACAAACGGTGTCGTATCGTATATCATAATCTAAGATTCAAAACCGATAGAAATGCTTATCTTGTAAACTTATCTTGAGATAAGCCATTTCTATGTCTCCGCCATGCCGCCTTTAGAAATAATGAAAATTACTGGAAGGAAGAAGACAATAGATCAATTTCCCATTGTGCGTAACGCCAATCAGTTGCATAAAATGATTTTTTTTCCGTGGATTTATCAGTTCGTGGCCATTTTTAATATACGAAGGCCAATGCGTTAAAATATATTTACATATGTGTATGTCGGAAACAAATGCAGTGAAATCTTATCTTAGGTATCAACTCATTATCACTTTCTAGCTTCGATTCATAGCTGCTCCCTGGACTATTACTATTTACGTGTATTGCATATTATTTATATATAACAGGTAAAGCTCAAAGTACATTCTCACAAATCGCAGAGAAAAATAAGAATAAAAGTTAAAATAGTATTTACTGTTCATCTTAGAAATTATGCCTTTTTTTAAATCTTTTTTTGATTGCATCTTATTTTTTCCCCATAAATTTCCGCTACAATCAATGTAACTGATCCATATAACTGTGTTACGGGGAATATTTGAGGATTCATCTGCTGTAGTGGCCTAATCGAGAAAGTCTAACAAGGGGACCACCAAACATGGTGCTCACAGATTTTTATGAATTCAAAGTATATTGTAGGGGTCAAACCATTAATTATTCGGCTGAAAGGGTTCTTTCAAATGGGCCTTAGTTTTTGAGAAATTGGGGGTCAAAGTTCAGCGTATATTTTAAGTACTTATTAGTAAAGCTGTTTGTCAACAGCTTCGTGGCTCCGCGGTAAAGCACGAGATTCCATACCCAGAGGTGGCGGTTTCAACTCCAAGTTGGAGCTTTTTTTTTCTTCTTTATATGTTTCGTATATGTTAAATTTTTTAAGCAGAATTGGAAATTCTACAGCTTTCAACTTATTAATATTTTCTTATGGGGATAGTTTACTTTTTTCATTTTTTTTCTTATTTAAAAAAATATGGTTCAAATGATAAACTAATTACACTTCAAAATTCATGAAATAAATAAAAATAAATAAAAATTGCATATATAATTAAAATTTTCAAAAGTATAAAAATTTTGAATGTTTTAAAATCCCTTCTACTTTAAATATTAATAATTTTGCTCAATTACATTTATATATATTACTTAGTAAAAAAAAAAAAAAAAAAAAAAAAAAAATATTGGGAATTCTACAGCTTTGAACTTTTTGATATTTTCTTAATAAAGTTAATTTATATTTTTTAATGTATTTCATGACAATTTCTTTTTATATGCAATTTTTAAACTAATATTTTTATTGACAAAACTGCATAACGAATTTATGTCTTTAACCTTTTTTTATTAATTATTAAGTAATTTCTTTTCTAAGCACAATTCTGAAATAATAATTTTTCTTTTTTCTATCGCTTTTTTGTGGAATATTTTAAATGAAAATTTATCCTTTTTTCTATAAATTATACAAAATAATTTTCAGGTGCAATTTCTCAAACATTTATAGGATTAGTTAATTCAAATAATGCATACCTTCGAAAGTGTAATAAAATATTAATACAGTAGTGCTAAAATACTATCCAAATTTTTACTGATCTTTAAATACATTTATCTCTAACGTTTAATAAAAAAATCAATTAGATTGGAAAGTCGTCTGCTAATGAAATTAGAATTTACGATACATAAAATGATATATATTTATTTTATTCGTCTGCTTTTATTTTCTCGGTAAAATCAAGCAAAAATAGAAATTGTTTTTGCTGTTGTCATTTTGTTTCTTTTGCAGACAAATAAAATATTTGAAATATTGGTATGTATATGTATAGCTGAAATTATGGTATGAAAATTGAGTATGCAATTGGTAGATTTGTATCGAATGCTAAAAATGGGTTGAATGCTAAAAATACTGTAATAGAAGGAAGCAGCACTAGTACAGAAAACTTTCGTTTGGAAAAGGAACAAAAAGGCGAAATTACGAATGCATTAAAATATTGCGAGATGTTGTTACGAAATGATAATCTGCTTACAAATTCCCAACCGGATGATATTTCCTTTTCTTCTATTGCTATAGCTGAAGAATTTCATAATTCAATATTAGAAATATGAGATAATCGACAATTTATTGAAGCAGATGAACGGATATTGCATGAAGAATGTGAATTTAATGAATTTACAAAGGTATGATTTTTTTTTTTTTTTTTTTTTTTTTTACTTAGCAATATATATAAATGTAATTCAGCAAAATTATTAATATTTAAAGTAGAAGGGATTTTAAAATATTCAAAATTTTTATACTTTTGAAAATTTTAATTATATATGCATTTTTATTTATTTTATGAATTTTGAAGCGTAATTAGTTTATCATTTGAACCATATTTCTTTAAATAAGAAAAAAAAAAAAAATACGTGTGGCACTCGGGGACTGTCGCGGTAAAGCTATTGCATAGCATTTTTTATCAACTTATGCAATTATAATTATTTATTTATTTTTTATTTATGCAGTTTTTTTGTCTTTGATATTAAATCAAGTTAAACATTTTGAGCGTGATGACCGATAACAATTTTTTTTTCTCGTATTGAACAAATGAGAAGTTAATATCGTTTAAAATATTTTTATTATCTTACAATACATGTAGGTTAATCAGGAATTTTTATCATTGAAACTATACGTTTATGGTAGCTGAAAAAAAAAAAAAAACGTAAGTTTAAGACTTGATATTTTCAAAATATCTGAAAATACCGCGTCAATATCTGCCGAAGTCTACGGAGGGATACCGTGCCGAAGTCTGCCAAACTGAAGCGATGTTAGCCGGAGTGTTAGGTTTTTTTTTTCTCGTTACAGAATTTCTAGATTCTTTCGCCGCGCTCAAAACCCTCGATAAAAGCTATGCAATACCTTAATAAATTACAAACAAAATTTGGCCGCGCTATGAAAATTAGATCGCGAGTTATAAGCATTTTAAATTTTCCGAACCTCACCGTGGGGGTCTCCTGTCACCAAAAATTAACACTGTCTCAGAATAAATTACCAAACAAAATTTGGCCGCACTACGAAAATTAGATCGCGAGTTATAGGCATTTTAAATTTTTCGACCCTCACCATGGGGGGGGAGGTCTTCTGTCACCAAAAATGAACACTCTCAAAATAAATTACCAAACAAAATTTGGCCGCACTACGAAAATTAGATCGCGAGTTATAAGCATTTTAAATTTTTCGACCCTCACCGTGGGGGGTCTCCTGTCACCAAAAGTAACACTGTCTCATAATAAATTACCAAACAAAATTTGGCCGCACTACGAAAATTAGATCGCGAGTTATAAGCATTTTAAATTTTTCGACCCTCACAGTGGGAGTCTCCTGTCGCCAAAAGTAACACTGTCTGATAATAATTACCAAACAAAATTTGGCCGCACTACGAAAATTAGATCGCGAGTTATAAGCATTTTAAATTTTTCGACCCTCACCATGGGGGATCTCCTGTCACCAAAAGTAACACTGTCTGATAATAATTACCAAACAAAATTTGGCCGTGTTACGAAAATTAGATCGCGATTTATAAGCATTTTAAAATTTTCGA
This sequence comes from Maratus speculifer, assembly GCA_964019185.1. NCBI lineage: Eukaryota > Metazoa > Arthropoda > Arachnida > Araneae > Salticidae > Maratus > Maratus speculifer. The sequence goes on from OZ025294.1 coordinate 247,796,786, forward strand.
CCCTCAGCATCGGGGGGGGGGGGTCTCCTTTCACCAAAAATTAACACTGTCTCATAAGAAATTACCAAACAAATTTTGGCCGCGATACGAAAATTAGACCGCGAGTTATAAGCATTTTAACTTTTTCGACCATCATCGTGGGGGTCTCCTGTCACCAAAAGTAACACTGTCTCATAATAAATTACCAAACAAAATTTGGCCGCGCTACGAAAATTGATCGCGAGTTATAAACATTTTAAATTTTTCGACCCTCACTGTGGGGGAGGGGGGGTCCCCTGTCACCAAAAATTAACACTCTCTCATAGTTAATTACCAAACAAAATTTGGCCGCGCTACGAAAATTAGATCGCGAGTTATAAGCATTTTAAAATTTTCGACCCTCACCATGGGGAGGGGGGTCTCCTTTCACCAAAAATTAACACTGTCTCATAATAAATTACCAAACAAAATTTCGCCGCGCTACGAAAATTAGACCGCGAGTTATAAGCGTTTTAACTTTTTCGACCCTCACTGTGGGGGTCTCCTGTCACCAAAAATTAACACTGTCTCATAATAAATTACCAAACAAAATTTGGCCGCGCTACGAAAATTAGATCGCGAGTTATAAGCATTTAAATTTTTCGATCCTTACCATTGGGCGGGTCTCCACTCACCAAAAGCTACATTATCCTACCTTGTTTTATCTTAAGACGATTTTTTTCTATACACATTCTATCAGGAATTTTTATTATTGAAACTATAGATTTATAGTAACTGAAATAAGATATATAAGTTTGAGACTTGATATCCTCTAAATATCTGAAAAATACTGCGTCAATGTCTGTCGAAGTCTGCCGAAGGATATCATGCCGAAGTCTGCCGAAGTGAAACGACAGTAGCCGAGTGTTAGGTTTTTTCGTTACCGATGTGTTAGGATATTTCTCGTTACGGAATTTTTGGATTCGGTCGCCGCGCTCAAAGCCCGCGATAAAAGCTATGCAATAGCTTAAAAATGAAAAAAGCAAACTATCCCCATAAGAAAATATTAATAAGTTGAAAGCTGTAGAATTTCAAATTCTGCTTAAAAAATTTAACATATACGAAACATATAAAGAAGGGGTAAAAAAAAAGCTCCAACTTGGAGTTGAACCCGCCGCCTCCGGGTCTGGAATCTCGTGCTTTACCGCGGAGCCACGAAGCTGTTGACAGACGGCGTTACTAATAAGTACTTCAAATATACGCTGAACTTTGACCCCCAATTTCTCAAAAACTAAGGCCCATTTGAAAGAACCCTTTCAGCCGAATAATTAATGGTATGACCCCTGCAATATACTTTGAATTCATCTAAATCTGTGAGCACCATGTTTGGTGGTCCCCTCGTAAGAATCAATGGATTAATTTATAAATAAATTGAAAAAATATTAAGCGTTGTATTTGTCCTTGGAAATATATTTTTGTATACAATTTATATAATTCTTAGGCTAACAGGAAATGCATTAAAAATCAATTACAAAGTTTCATCTTTACATACAAAAATCATGAACCGTGAGGCAACAATGCAGACAATCACCTCACCTGTTTCACGGATGAAATTTTACATTAGTTAAATTTCGATTTGCTTATTAAAATGCAATCGGTCTGCATACTCATATCTTGATGGAAAACACTGGAAAACCCGATTTCAGCGGTTGATTGGTAAATTTACCATTATGTTTTCCTGCTCCCTGTTCTCTAAGATTTTATACTTTTGGATGCAGGAAAACACAATGTTAAGCCTATACGAATTAACCGCTAAATCGGTTTTCGAGTGTTTTCCACCAAGATATGGCTTGGGAGACCGATTGCGTTTTAATATGCGAATCAAGTCTTAAATAAACTTCGAATTTCATTCGTGAACTCGATGAGGTGATTGTCTGTGTTACCGCCTCCCGGCTTAGTTATACAAAAGAATATAAAAAAGCGGAAAATTGACTTTTAAAGCGAACAGTTTTCTGTCATTATATGAAATTTATGAAAAACAAAAATAAATAAATAAATAAATAAATAAAAATAAGAGATGCAGCGTGAAGTTTCCTCAACTTAAAAATTATTATCAATGTTTGTAGGATAATTTCAGAGTGCATAAAAGAAACAATATAACATTTAGAAATAAACTATTAGTAATATACCAAAACTCAAGCTTTTTTTAAAATCGACGTTTGCAAACTTTTAATTTATTAAAATTCCAATAAATTTAATTCAACAATCTTACATAAATTAAAAACAATAAAACATATTCTGAGTTGTATCAAGATTTACTTATAGAATAGTTATTAAAAAAATCAACAATCCTAAAATCTGCAAACGCCGAAAATCCGCACTCCATAGCACTTGTAAGCAAATGATTTTTTCTTCCCTTTGTACGTATATAGATATAGGTATAGGTATAGATAGATAGATAGATATCATTTCATATGCATTTTAATGTGTAATTCACAATAATATGATTAAACTCGTGGTTTTGCGTAAAGGAAGTATAAATTTATTTCTGAAAAAAAATCAATATATTATTTAGATTACTGATATTCATGCAATCTTCTTACCAAACTTATGCATTAATCAAGATTTTCTGATTATTAAAGCTGGCTAAACCTGCAATAAAACTTCCTTACTTTATGATTTTGATGTGAATTAATAAGAGTATTTTTATGAGGAAAATTTCAAGAAAATTTTGTATCTTATCTTTATTATGCATATTAAATTACACGTTCATTATTTATTTGACTTTTACTTATAATAATTTAATCATTTTTAAAACTATCTTATTTTTTATCATTTTAATTTATTATTTTACTTAATTATTCTAATATTTTACTGTATTTCAAGCATTCATTATAATTTTGATTTCATTATTACATTCAAACTACTAGTTAAAAAAATGTGAACAAAGCAATTGCCAAAAATCCGCAAATTCAAAAATTCAACAACCTCTGATCCCAATCTGTACGGATTGAGAGAATCTTACTTATCAAATTACGCATCTATCGTTACCAGTAATTTGACATAAAACTTTCCATGAAAATTTATGAAAATCAAGTACTACTTACTTGTTCTGAATTCTATAGTTTTTAAAAACTTTTCGGGAATAATAAAAATTTGGAAATTTATTGAAATAAAATTCTTGTTTGGCCTAACATAACGAAAGTTCAAACCAAATCGTATCTCTCGATTTTAAAAATAAAAGGTCAATTGCAAGTATTACTCACACTCAAACGATTCCGGACAATCAATATAAGAATTATTAACTGTATTATATTACTGAAAGAAATCTTTGCTGAAAGAATAATAAGATTTTGTGAAAAATTATACACCGTAAGGTTGGATATAGCTGTACATACACTAGTGGACAAAATTAAGAGATGAAAGGCATTTTCCCAAATATCTCGAGAAATACTGGATAAAAATAAATGATATAACTTATAGTATGACAATAATATGTGCAAAGCAAAAATTAAAGTGCCATTCATTGGCAAGAGTCAGTCAACAGTCCAATGTGGACTGAAATTCATGATGAAAGATGGCAATGAAAGTAAGGCTTGTATGGTGTGTGGTCGCCTCTAGTATGGTGTGTAGTCACCTCTTACAGATAGACAGCATGCACAACGAGTATGCATGCTGTTAATAAGAGAGTTAAGGATTCCCTGTGGAAGACTCTCCCACTCTTCCACCAGAGCAGTTTTTAACTCCGGAATGGTTTGCGGTGGGGGTTGGCGTCTCGCAATAGCCGTTCCAAGAGCATTCCAAGTATGTTCAATGGGATTAAGGTCAGGAGATTTGGCTGGCCAATCCATTCGATGAATATTCTCGCTTTCCAGATACTCCTCAACCAGGCGAGCCCTATTGTGGTCGTCCATATTGTCGTCCATATAATCAAATTCAGGGCCAACAGCACCCCTTAAAAGACAATCGTAGGATTGTAGGATCTCCTCCCTGTACCTCTGGGCATTCACGGATTTAGTGTCAAACACATGGAGCGGTGTGCGGGTATCTTGCATGCTCCCTGCCCAAACCATCAGTCCCCCACCAGCATAATGGTCCCTTTCCATGATGTTACTAGGATGGTATCGAGTCCCAGGTTTCTCCATATGAATATTCACCGAAAATCAGGTTGAAGACTGAATCTGGACACATCTGTGAACAAAACATTAGCCCATTGAAGCTGTGTCCAATGCTGGTGCTGTCTGCACCATTGTGCACGCTCTCTTTTGTGGAAGGGAGTGAGTGGGATGCAAATGGCGGGCTTCCTGGCATACAACCTTCTTTCACTGAGCCTCCTGGCAACAGTCTTCCTAGAAACTAATGTTCCTGTGACAGAAGCAAGGTCCCTAGACAGTTTTGTCGCTGTAGACGTCCGTTGAGGAGTATCTGGAAAGCGAGGATATTCATCGAATGGATTGGCCAGCCAAATTTCCTGACCTTAATCCCATTGAACATACTTGGAATGCTCTTGGAAGGGCTATTGTGAGACGCCAACCCCCACCGCAAACCATTCCGGAGTTAAAAACTGCTCTGGTGGAAGAGTGGGAGAGGCTTCCACAGGCAATCCTTAACTCTCTTATTAGAGACAGCATGCATACTTGTTGTGCATGCTGTCTATCTGTCAGAGGTGACTATACACCATACTAGAGGCGACCACACACCATACAAGCCTCACTTTCATTGCCATCTTTCATCATGAATTTCAGTCCATATTGGACTGTTGGCAATAACTCTTGCCAATGAATGGCACTTTAATTTTTGCTTTGCACATATTATTGTCAAACTATAAGTTATATCCATACCAATTTTCATTTATTTTTATCCAGTATTTCTCGAGATATTTAAGAAAATGCCTTCCATCTCTTAATTTTGTCCACCAGTGTACTATAAAAGTATGAAATCCTATGTAATAAAATTTCAAAGAGCCCAAATATGTCGGATATTGCTATTCTGTATAAAACAAATTTTAAATCATATTTTAATTGTTTTTCTGTTGATTTTTCTTTTTTTTATGAACTTAATTTGTTATTGACATTAAAAATAGTGCATTTTTTAACTTCATTTGGCAAACTTCACCTGAAAATTTTAAAACTAAATTCAATTTTGTTTTTACAGTGCAGCTAAAATAATACCCTTGTTTACAGTTTAAATTTGTCTTTGTGCTAAGCGCACTTCGAATATATATTAAAAATTTTCGACACCACCATGGTCCGTGCCACGTTTATCCAGATAGGTTTTAACAATAGAAAGGCCGGAAATTTTATGAAAATATTTCATACCAGAAATTTCATTTAAAATTGTTTAATTTTTTTATTTAACGTGTTTCTTCTTTGTATCTTTTATACTTCTTTTATAATAAAATTTCTGGTTTGAACCGAAATATATTCATAATACAGCAGTCAAAATGACCGCTCATGGTCATTCTATTGTTAACTAACTTTTAAAAACAAGAGAGGTGTACTGAGCAATCCACTCAATGCAAACGAGTCGTGGATCCCATAGTGTTTATATGATTAATCCATTAACACTCAGTGGCATAGTTTTAGATCACTAGACTTAGTGGCAAGAAAGCGTCATTTACACCAATAAATAGGAAAATAAATATACATTCTCCTTCACAATACCATTCCCTTGATAAAATAACATAAAAGTACTCTTTTAAAAGAGGGGGAAATCTAAAATTTAAATTTTAACTTCGAAAATATTTTGGACGTTAATGGATTAGTTCTATTGTTAAATTACTCTGTTTTTTTTTTTTTTTTTTTTTTTTTTTTTTTTTTTTTTTAATTGACGTTTTTTGCTTTTGTAATACTAATGGACATTTTATTACACAAATAAATCATCAAAACTTATTATCAAGGCTTGAAAATTCGAAGGTATACTTAGGGTGGGCCGAAAAAAACTTTTTTTCAATTTTCAATGATGGCGGGTGCGGAAAAGTGGCCACTGGCACTCAGTTCCATAGGTGCCAACCTGACATCGATTATCCGTAATACATGCGTTAATTTGACCCTGGTTTAATGAGTTTCGAACCAGAATTTTTTTTAAGAAATGAATTTAACTATGTTCCAGTAACAAACCTGAAATTAAATAAATAAAGATCCATGAAATATATTTTCTGGTTTGAAATGACGTGAACCTGGATCAAACTAATCCAGGTATTACGGAAGATTAGTTGAAAGTTGACAGCTATGCAGTTCATACAAAAAATTTGACATTTTTTGGACATTTCCTTACCCTGCCGCAAACGGCTTGAAATTTTGCAAAAATGCTCATTTTTGAACTTTTCCCGAAAAAAATTTAAAAATGTTAAATTAAACTTATTTTGGTTGTATTTACTTTAAAAGGCATATTTAATGTACCAAATGTTTAAATAAGATCTCATCATGCATTATTTAATATCTATGTGTATTATAACTTAGCCTATTTTTATAGCTTTTTCTCGTATAACAGGCAAAAGTTGTATTTGTTTGAATCGATCGTTAGTTTCTCTCTTATTTTTATCCCTTGGTCTTCTTTATATTTTTTCTATTTGTCAAAGGTCATATATTTGGGCAATGGACAGCAGTATACTTCAAAAACAAATCTGGAAGGTGAGAAGAGGGGGAGCAGAACTCTAAGCGAGCGCAATGACTTGTCGTAATATAATACTTGAGATAGATGATGAAATGATAAATAGATGAGAGCCAAAATGCGATAAAGGATTCTTATTATTTCTCCATGCTCAGTTACCTGCGACATTTGTTCAGTGTGAACGTGAAACCTTTTTTCTAGTGAAATACAGTGCTTTTTGGATCGTTTAATGTTCCATTATAGTGTTTCGTGCGCTTTATTACGACGTGCTTAGAAATGGCTAGTATGAAGGACTATGGTAATGTAAAGACACGCGATAGCGTGAAAAGTAGCCTTTTGGAGGCATCATGCATATTGAAAGTATTTCAATTGCCAACTTATGCCGATAATCATGCGCCACTATTACTGGTTGCTTAAACCATGTAGAAGTGTGACAGCAGAGGATACGAATCTTGTCATCGATAAAAACAAAGTCAGAAGAGAGAAATAGACACTTGGAAAGAAGATACAGGCAGAATAAGTTCTTGAAAGAAGGAAAATTAAAAGCATATTTTTTGATGGTAAAAAAGATAAAAGTTTATTCAGAGAAAAAAAAAAAAAGAACAAGCGGCACCGTCGAGAGAAAGGCGAGGAACACATCACCGTGTTGTTTGAACCTGGTTAGGAATACTTGGGTCACTTGATACCAGGGTTGGCACGGTTTAAACCAACTGGTTTTAACCATGGCTTAAACCACGGTTTAAACCAAATGGTTTTTTTTCTCAAAAAAAAAGAAAACTTTTCTTTTTAATATAATGATATTTTCTTATTTTCTTTTATAATTTAAGACTTACAAATTATTGTATATAAATATTTTCTATTTTTAACACTTTTTTTCAGCAATAAGTATTAAATATAGTGGGCTTAGGTTTTTTTTTTATGTACATGATTAAAATCTCTATGCATTGGTGAACATATTCCATTGCTGTAAAGAAAAATCTTAGAACATGTGAATTGATCAAAGATAAAGTAGATTAAAAATATTCAATATTTAGTATAAAATATTTTCATTAAAAAATGCAGATTATTTAAAGCAATCTATCATAACATGCACAATCTTTTGAATATATGGAGCTACATAACTTCATGATGATTAAGATTTTGGTAAAAGTATAAGAGAAATTTTTTTTTTTGATTGGGGAGATAATGTTTAAAAATTAAAATCAAAATATAAAGTTCTATAAAAGAGTATTCAAAAATTGGGTGCTAGTTATAGTATTTTAACAATAACAAACTAATTTTCCCCTTGTTATCTGCTAAATCGAATGACCATCAATGTTGATTTCAAATTGTCTCTCAAAAAACCAAACCCCCCACGAAGTATTTCAAATTTATTTATTTTTTAAATTGTGGAAAATAATATTTACATTCATCAAACTACATCAGGTGTTTATTATAAGTAATCAAAAGATTGTTTATAAAGATTTTCAAAGTATCAATGTTTCACTGTGTAGAGTAGTTTGTTTGGACAAAAGACTGTTTACTAACAACTGTTTAAATAAAAATGATTTTTTTTTCAATTTTCTACATAATTCACTGTAATTATTTACTTTAAATTATTTTCAAATGAATTTATACTACTTATAATCCAACAATGTCTATTTTTATTAATAAATATTCATGTATATGTAGTAAAAAAGGTTGTTAAAAAAAAAAAAAAAAAAAAAAAAACCTGGTTTAAACAAAAAAAAATTGGTTTTTCTTTGGGGGGGGGGGGGGGGAGTTTAAAAAAAACCTGGTTTTTTTCCAACCCTGCTTAATACCTCGTTCCAGTCACGGAAAAGAAATAGCAAAATCATTATATAATCTTCCAAGTCACCACAAGATAGACTTTTCTGAACTGACGTCACTTGTGTGTGATGGCACCACTGTTAACACAGGAAAACGCAATAGTGTCATTGCCTGTCTTAAAAAAAAAAAAAAAAAAAAAAAAAAAAAAAAAAAAAAAGGAAGAGGGCTGCAACAGTTGATATGTATTCTTCATATGAACGATATCCCACTTCGACATCTACTCTCTAAACTTGATGGTGAAACCACGGGACCTTTGCCAAACCAATCGGTGCTAGAGTAATGGGATGTGAAAAATGTACGTGTCACTTTGTTCGAGCCTATTGCTGTTTCATTGATATCAGAAATAAAAAATACTGACGATCTAAGTACCGATCAAAAGTGCTTATTTGATATTTATGCAGCAGTTTCAACCGGAGTATGTCCTCGAGAAATGGAAAACAGATAACTTGGACCAGCTGAGAAATCGAGACGGATCACAACTGCTTCCAGAATTTTACACTCATGCGTTAGTAGTTTAAATCCTGATAAAGCGTCTTTTTTCCAAGTTTCTGTTTTTCTCTTCTGACTTTGCTTTTATCGATGACGAGATTCGTATCCTCTGCTGTCACAACTACGACATGGTTTAAGCAACTAGTAGTAGTGGCGCATGATTATCAGCATAAGTTGCCAATTGAAATACTTTCAATATGCATGATGCCTCCAAAAGGCTACTTTTCACGCTATCGCGTGTCTTTACATTGCCATAGTCCTTCACACTAGCCATTTCTAAGCTCGTCGTAATAAAACACCAAACACTATAATGGAACATTAAACGATCCAAAAAGCACTGTATCTCACTAGTAAAAAGGTTTCACGTTCACAATGATCACAGGTAACTGAGCATGGAGAAATAATAAGAATACTTTATCGCATTTTGGCTCTCATCTACTTCATCATCTCATCATCTATCATCATATTTCAAGTAAGGTGGTCTGGTGTAATAACGCTAGGCGGGGTAATAACGCCAAGTGCTAATATTTTGCATAATTGTGATATAATCTGGTAAATGACACCCATGTGCTCTGCGCAAAAGGGTTTTGAGTCATATAAATCGCAAAAAACAGCTTCAAGTTAATTTGTTTCATTTTTAGGTCTTATTGTTTTTACAAGCGACTAAAATTAACGCTTGATCTAAAATTTGCAAGATACGTTTTGTGATGTGAAGACTATTTTTTTTATCCGGAAATACTTTGTTAATTACATAAATTTGTAGTACATTTCATGGACTTTCAAAATGTTGTTGAAGATTTTGGATATCTTCTCGAGATAATTTGTAATTTAAAATGTACAGCGCAATAACTATAACGGGGTAATAACGCCAATTCTTGGCATTAATACCCCATTAATACCCTACAGTGGCCGAGCTACTGTACTTCAAATAAACACAGTTAAAACTGTGCAATGTTTCTAATAATTCTATTTAAGCGGTCCTTTTTAAGCAAAAAGAAGCTCACGGTCTGATATTCTTTTGCCTCATCCCCCCCCCCCCACACACACACACACATACCACACCTTTATTTTTCTTACACTTTCACAAAAAATTGAACATTTTCAATAACTTAGAATGTGATTTGTCAATTTCAAAGTTTGTAGAGTTTGTATTTTTAGAATTGGGCAATCTACATGCAATTATTCCATCTTATTTCATAGTTTTGTTTGCATGGCGTTATTACCCATATAGGTGGATAATGTTTTTTTATATGTATGTATTGAAAATAGTAAATATAAAAACTTTCACAATGAAATTAAATGAATATTGCGTTTTAAAAACAGCAAAATTTTGAAAATTACGACATAAAAAATATATTTACGCATAAACTTAAAAAAAAAAAAAAAAAAAAAAAAAAAAAAAAAAGAAAGAAAGAAAGAAAGAAAGAAAGAAAGAAAAAGAAAAAAGAAAAGAAATTTTTAAAATGTTAAATTCAATTATATGTTTTAAAAATCGTAAATGGAAGAAACTACGTCAAATCTAAAATAGTTAAATCACATACAGTTAAAATTAAAAGGAAAAATGCATTTACACGTAACGAGAGACGAGATAATCTTTTAAACTATTGTTGCCAATTCTAAGACAGCGTAAATAATATTTCATTTCTAACAATAAGCATTTTTTGAGATAATCTCTTTAACTATTGTTATCAATTCTAAGACAGCACAAATAATATTTCATTTCTAACAATAAAAATATTTTAATATAACCTTTTAAACTATTGTTGTCAACTCTAAGAAAGTGCAAATAATATTTCATTTATACCAATAAAAATATTTTTGCATAAATATTACATAAAGAAAGAAAAGGTAGGTGAATATTATTTCCGATTTCAAGCGTTGACATTTAAAATCACTTATTCAAAACTATATTTCTTTATATAATTCTTAAAAAATAACGGTAAGCAAGACTCTTTTAATTTAGTTCATTTTAGATTAGATGATTTTGAAATGAAATGTTTAAGTAATTTTGTTTAATCAAACACAAAAACAGCAGTTGAATAGGCCTTAAGGGTGTTCTTAACTGCTCCGCTCAACAAGCGCAAAACGTTTTGACACATTTACAAATTCATTTTTTAACAGAAATATATAAAATTGAAATGGCTGACTATGGAAGCGATTGCGAATTGAACTTATTTCTCCATTTTATGATAATTAAATTACCCAGCGAGTTATAAGCTATTTCGATGATGTAATCATCCGTTTTTCTCCTGCTTTTCGACCAGTTTTTCTGCTTTCGTCGGGAAATGTGCTCAAAAGTGTCAACGTTGAAGGCTTGTTATGAAAAATCTATTGTGTTTTTTCAAAAACAGAAAATTGAGTGCAATTAGACAGTTTCTGAATAACAACATCTGCTATCATGCATTTTCGAACAAAAATAAATTAATGCATGTGTCACAAAGTTGCCCTTTTTGATTTAAGAACACCCTTAAGGGGAGTCTTCACTCATTTGAAAACGCCCTCTCCATTACGTTAAACCAATGGGAAGGTTAATTTCGAATTACTCGTTGTTTAAATTTCAATATTTTAAAACTTTTTTTTTTTTTTTTTTTTTTTTTTGCATAGGATAGCTGAGCTTGATCTTCAGTATGATTGTTTTTTACTTTTACGATTTTGGTTGCAGATTTATTATTTTTTTTTAAAGTTACTTTATGTTTCAAAACCGATTCTGAAAGTAAAAGTATCTTTATAAAAAAATATATGTAACTAAAATCAAAAAAGTACAGAATAGTCATAATAAAGATCGAGTTCAGCTATCCTATGCAGCACAAAAAAAAAAAAAAAAGCTTAAAAGTATTGAAAGTTAAACGAGAAATTCGAAATTAATCTACCTATTGGTTTAATATTATGAGGAGGGAGTTTTCAAATGGGCGAAGATTCTCTTTAAACCCCCTCCGTACAAGGGAAAAGATTTAAAACCCATTTACACTGTAATCGCCACTGTTTTTGTTAATTATGAGTCCATCTTCCGTATACTTTTTAAAACCGATCAAATTAACAGATTTTTAGATTCGGAACAAGAACGCTCATAGAGGCAAAGGACCCTAGTCTATTTAAAGATTATCTAACCTCTCTTCAATTGACGAAATTGTAAAAAAAAAAATAATAAAAAAAAAACTTTGTTTATGGATATTCAGCAGAGGCACAAATACCGTTAATAATTTTTTCTTGCATTTTAATGAAATATGTATTTAGAAAGTATGTCCTTAATCGATTACAAATCATAAAAATAAAAAAAGGAAAGAAAAATCATGCTCATCAATCATAGATTATGAAACATTTTCCAACACATTCAGAATAAAGTAACAAAACTTCTCCGTTTAGGAGAGGGGGACGCATTTTAAAATAATTTTTGTTTACGTTTTACGACTTTTAAATTTTGAAATTTTTGTGGTTATTAAACTTATTATTTGTAAACAAAATCACACAATAAAATTTTCATAATTTTTTTGAAAAGAATTTCACATTTTAAATTTATGAAAAAAATGGGGTAATTTAAAATCATTATAATGCGGAATATTATTTTTAAAATTTTCATTTATTTTCATTTAAATAAACAGAAATATCTAAATTTTAATTTTGATTAAGCATTTTTAAAAATATTTATTTAAAAAAAATAAAAAAAATATTAAGTAAAAGTTTGAAAAAAAAATAATGTAATTTTCTTTAAATCATATTTAAAAGAAATCGAATTTGCTAATTTAAAATTAAAGTAAATTAATTGAAAAAGACACTTCAGTTGAAAATTCCCCTTCAGCAATTTCCACTAATAAGAAGAATAACACATGAAGTCTTTTGTGCAGCTCTGTATACGAAATACAGAATTTAAACACAACAAGTAACATGCAAAAATTTAATTCAATTTAAAAGTGTATACTGATATAGAAAATGCACTTTCAACAACTATGGCTGAAAGACAGCACAATAATTGATTTCTTTTGAGTATTCTTGTAAATCAACGGCGAAACGCTATGAGTTCCCTATTCTATAGAAATCATGTTATAGTGAAATTTAGGGATTAATAACAATTTTATTGATTATTGATTAATTAATATTCTCCAGTTTCCGGGATATTTGTACCATGGGATCAAAAGCTAAGTTTCAAATAAATCGTATTTCAAAACGGGCAACCAGTGGTGTAGTAGACATCATTTCGGAGGGGACTGAGATACAGTAAATATTCCTAAGAGGGGATCATAAGAAAATTAACTTTTCCGCTGTCCGTTTTTTTTTTACAGTGTATAGGATTGCAAAAAATTTCGTTTCAAGTAGGTTTTCGTCTTTAATTAGTATAATTTTTATGTCAACTAAAGAGAGAGTATATATAACGGAAACTTGGCTAAAACAGTTTTTTTTTTTTCTGTAATATTTGTGAAATAATGTATTTTTAACGAAAACCTGCCTGAAACGGAACGTCATTATGCTCCCTATAAATTCTATTTTAGCAGATTTCATTACATTTTGATACATTTTCGTAATAATATTTTATGTTTTATACAAATTTCGGAGGGGGTTGCAGCCTCACACATGGCGTATTCAAGGGATTGCCCACCCCCTGAATGCGCCACTACGTGCAACTGCCCCTTAAAACCTCATACACCGGTAGTTTTAAGAATTTCAAAATCTCCCTTCAAATATGTATTTTCAATGCCCTCAAAAAATGAATGAAGGAAAAAAAATTATTTTTTTCAAAACTAGAACTTTCTTTTACATTTATGGTGAAAAATATGCTGAAATTTTCAAAATAATATAAACCACAGGGACTTGGCTTAGACCTGTTAAGAAAAAAAAATCTTTTTGGCTTTGTAGATGGGATTATGTCTGTCATATACTTTTGTGAAAACGATTTCTTTTTTTCTTTTCAATAACATGTTATAACCTTGTTTTTAAACTAAAAATAGTTCTCACAAAATTATAATGTTAGGGATGTTTTCAAAAAATATTTTTAAGTGCGAAATTTTCTGACGCTTCATTTTTAAATGTAAAAGGATAACACTAACAGGCATGACAGTTGCAGTGAATTGGAATAGAATGCTTTTTCTTTTCGTCTTTTATTTTTTGGGCATAGTTTTTAATTTTGAATCCCACAATTGTTTTCCATGGGACCTTTATCGACTGTTGTATCAGAAAATTCGGTCTAAAAAATTCACTATGACAGCATTTTCCGAAATATCTTTTGCATGTGTTAAAAAAAAATCGATTTCATAGCTTCTGAATCTGTCATTTTCATGTGTTTATGAAGGAAAAAAAAAATGAATTCTGGAATCGAATGTATCAGAAAATAACATGTCGGTTTTCGCGCATAGAAAGAATTGTGCAATTTGAACAATAGAGGGCAGCAGCAGAATAACTTGAAATGGATGATCTAAGGATAAGTATGAAATAACCGTTTTTCTGAGTTTTGAAAATAAAAATGGAATTAGAAAATAAAGCTGTGGAATATACATATTTATGACAACATGTGTTTGTTTAAAATTTAAGGATCATTTTCCGTTTACTATACTATAAAACTATAGAAAAAAAAAATAGCATCCGTAGTTACAGATTTCTAATTTACACAGATTCGTAATAAATTCAAAAGTCGTCCGAGGCGAGATAAGCTGTGAATTCATTACCATCCCCATCCTTAAACCTTTGTCCAGGGGTGGAGCCCAGAACTTGACCGATACGGAGAACAGCAGGGCCGACGCAATCATTGGGCAAACGGTACGGCTGAACAGAGTCTCGCACCTCTCAAGAATCGATTAGGGGCTCCGCGGAACTCCACACTTTTACTCTTATTTTGATCATTAGGTTCTTACTTTAAAATTTCTTTGCGAGAAAATGTGAGTATGAGATTTTTCTTGTTATAATTAAAATTTATATAGTTCCCATTAGAGCCATAGCTAAGGGGGCTCTCCCCCCCTCCCCCCTAAAACACTTTGAGCCTCCCCTGGAAAAGATTCCAAGGTCACTAAATTAATTTCTGTTCCGAAAATCCAAATGAAATTCTATTCAAAAATCTAATTTAGTTCTGAGGCCCTTTCACAGTTTTGCAGAAATATTAAATTGTAACTAAGAGTTTCAAAACTCGCATATCCTATAATATGGTGTTTAACACCATGCTAATGTTGCACACCATGTTAAACTAATAATATAATAAATTTCTATACCATGTTAATTTTTACACTAGTTATACGCTCGAATTTTTCATCATTATATTCTTTTCTTAGCATAAAATGAAGTTTTTACAACAGTTTAATAAGGAACGTAGACCTATAGTGTGAATATGCCCTAATTTATTTTTCTGCGTCAGAGAGAGAGAGAAAGAAAACATGTGACCTACCTCCCCTCCCCCTCCCACCTAATATTCACTTCTTACTACGGCCTTGATTCCCAGCAATCTATAGATAATAGGCTTCATGATCTTCTTTTTTGGAAATAGGTATCCAAAAAATCCCGTCCCTTTCGGCGTATTGAATAGTGACTACATTCATTCATTCAAAGCTATTGGCTAATGAAAAGTGGCCAAATATACAGCTCATATTCAAAATATTAGAATAATTACCTCTTTTTTAGAAATTGAAAATATCGTTTGGTAATTTAATGTCTTTTGATGAAAATATGCAAACGATATTTTTATTAAGAACTTATTGTTGATTAAACTTACTTGTTATCTTAAATTTAATATCATTTTTGAAAAGATTAATTGCAAAAAAAATTATTTTGAAAAGTCAAAATATTAGAATATTTATTCAAGTGGTTCAAAATATTAGAATATTTCACATTAATTCTCTTTTAATTATTACCAATTCTTAACTGGTGGCATCACTGATTAAATTCAGACTATTTTATTTAAAATCAGTATTCTTTTTTGCAGTTTGTTTCTTTTTCGTCTTAAAATGGGCCGTGTGAGTGATATTCCTGAATCTACTAAACTTCGTA
The DNA here is from genome assembly GCA_964019185.1 of Maratus speculifer. NCBI lineage: Eukaryota > Metazoa > Arthropoda > Arachnida > Araneae > Salticidae > Maratus > Maratus speculifer. The sequence goes on from OZ025294.1 coordinate 247,812,638, forward strand.
TGGTTGATTTGTATCGGCACGGTAAAAATCAATGTTTTATGGCGAATTATTTACATTGTTCGCAATCGAGCGTTAGTAAAATACTAACACAATATTCAAAAATTGGAAAATTTCAAAATAATCGCCGAAATGGTGGCCGAAAACCAAAAACATCTGCTAGAGATGACAGGAAACTGAAGTGTATAGTTAAGAAAAACCGTTTTAAAAGTGTGCGATTCTTGCACCGAAAATGGAAAGAAGAAGGAGTTGAAGTTTCTACAACGACAACATTAAGACGTCTCCATAAATTTAAATTTGAATCTCGTGTACCGAAAACAAAACCTCATGACTGCAAGACAAAAGCGTATAAGATTGAATTGGTGTAAATCAAGACGTTTATGGAGCAATGAAGATTGGAAAAATATATTATTTAGTGATGAAAGTATGTTTTGTGTTTCATATGGTAATCAAGGTATTCGAGTTTGGAGAATGAAGCAAGAAGCATTTGATAAAGAATGCCTTAAACGTTCCGTAAAATTTGCTGCTAGTGTCATGGTTTGGGGTTGTATGAGTGCAGAAGGACCTGGAAAGTTATGCATCGTCTACGAAAAGGTTAACTCTCTGATATATCAAGAAATTTTAGAATATTACATGATTCCATCATCAGAAGATTTATTTGAAGATGATTTCATCTTTCAACAAGATTTAGCGTCCCCGCATACCTCGGTGTCAACTAAGAATTGGTTCCGCCAACGCAACATTAAGGTACTTCCTTGGCCACCAAATTCACCAGATCTTAATCCCATCGAAAACTTATGGTGTATAATGAAGAAAAAACTTCAAGAAAATCCTCCTTCAAGTAAAACTGAGTTAATGGCACGTATAAAGTCTATTTGGGCTAATATTGATAGAAATGTTTGTAAACACCTTGTATATAGTATGCAAGATCGATTGTACGCTGTTATGAAAGCTAAAGGGGATGCTACAAAATATTAACTACCATTTACTTCATATTCATAAGGTAATATTGTTGCGTAAAATAAAATATTCTAATATTTTGAACCAATCTAAATTTTATTCTAATATTCTGGTGTGTTTAAGGAAGCTGTATACCTAATTTATTGTGCTGTATTTTATATTTTATAAATGTTAAAATCTTATCTAAACATTCCAGATTTAAGTTATAAGAAATTTAATTGCATTTACTTAGTATAAAAAATAAATAAATGACAAATAATTTTTTCTTATTACTTTTTCTCAATTATTCTAATATTTTGAATATGAGCTGTATATATATCAGGCATGAGATTGCAAAAAGTTAAAAAAAGAGGAAAAGCGCGTGAGCTGGAAAATGAGAAATCTATATTATAAAGGCCAAACGTATCTGTGCGTAACGCATACGTCATTTTGCGAATGGCAACACTTTAATTAGAAATGAAATTTAAGTTTTGTTTTCTTTCTTTTGCAATTTTTTTTTTACTTCCAAATACCGCAAATTTTTATTTTTAATACCATCGTATAGGGAAAAAATTACTTTTTTATGCGATTTGTTTGAAAGCTGTATCTTTATTTGTTTTTGAGTTATTAATTTTTTCGTAGTTTTTTATACCGTTTTTGAATTGTGGTAACAGACATACTCATTTTTTATTAAATAAAAATGAAAAAAGCCAAAAAACAGCAAATTAATGTATCTTTTTGTTGCCATTTTTTTAAAGCAAAAAAAAAAATAATTCGTTTTAGTTCGTTTTTATTTATTACTTAAAGGATTTTTAGTTTATTAAAAACTTTCTTGAAACTCGATACAACACTTTCTTTTTACACTCTGACGTCATAGGAATATTCTATATCGTATTTATTGCATGCACGTTATTTCAGATATTTTCATTTACACTTAAAAGAATATACTAAATAAATTAGTATCTTTTTATAACTAATAGCAATCGAGATTACAAATTTTGAATTAAAATGATTTTGAAATAATCAAATTAAAATACCATTTTTTTAAACGTGAGGTGCATAAGTAAATTTTTGAAGTGGTAAAAATGATGTCGGATTTAGATTTCATGGGGCAAAAAATTTTACTGTTGAGTCAATGATGAGAACATTTTACTATTTTACATTTTGGAATACCGTGCATAACAGCCGTAATTGATAACTTAATAATAATACAAGATCTTTATTATATTTTATTGTTTACATATCGATTAAGTTTAATTTTACTAATTTCTACAACTGAGTTTTATAGAAATAGTATTTTGTTAACTTTAGGTTAAATATCATTTGTTTAAGAGTTAGACTTACGAACATAAGGTGTATTTTTTTATTTTGACTAATGAAGTAGATTTATTATAAATCAATGAAACAGTTCCTTCTTAAACATTTTCTTTCGTCGAAATTCGACGGGTTCTACCTTGTTATTTTAAAATAGCATGTGTTATAGGCAATTAAGAAAGTTATTTGCCATAATAAAAGGGGTTGGGGGGGGGGGGGTACAGAGTGAATCAATTTATGCAAATACTACTCTAAGTAATTCTGAAATGAAAGTTTCTATTTTCACTGAAAAAATCATTCAACAAACATTGTAAGCTAATGTTTAATTTGCCACTCAACTGCAAAAAAAGTTTGTACATCTAATGCAATGTTTTGCACAGCAATCTTAGCTCGTCATCCAATTCCAATTTTAACATATTTTTTAAAATATCATTTAAACATGAGAAGTTAAACTTGCAAATCATCTGAAAAAAAAAAAAATAATAATAATAATAAAAACCTTAAAAACATTAAAATTGCAGCTAATTTTTTGCGATTCTTTGATGAAATTTGAATTTTTCTGCTATCTTTTGACAGTGTTTTTTTTTCTGTGTTTCTTTCACAAAATTTACGTTTTTCTCGCGATCTTTGGACGAAAAACGCGTTTTTTTCACGATCTTTGGACGAAAAACGCCTTTTTTTCACGATCTTTGGTCGAAAAACGCGTTTTTTTCGCAATCTTTGGTCGAAAAACAAGTTTTTTTTCGCGATCTTTGGTCGAAAAACACGTTTTTTTTCGCGATCTTTGGTGGAAAACACGTTTTTTTTCGTAATCTTTGGTCGAAAACGCGTTTTTTCGCGATCTTTGGACGAAAAACGTGTAATCGCATTTTTCTTGCGATCTTTCAACGAAAATTCGGTTTTTCTTGGGATCTTCTGACGAAAATCGCGATCGTCCGGCGAAAAGTTTTTTTTTTCACGATCGATTGACGAAAATAGTGTTTTTTCACGATCTTTTGATGAAATTAGTATTTTTCGCGATTTTTTGAGACACATATAGCATTTGTTTTCGCGTCTTTTTCAACGAAAATCGTACTTTTTTCACGCGATCTTTTGATGAAATTTGTGTTTTTCCGCGATCCTTTGCCAATAAAAAAATCGGAAAATCGGAAAATGACAAAAAAGCGGAAAACCGCGGATCCGCGGAAGAATCTCATGCCTGATATATACCGGGTGTCCTGAAAAGGACTGAACGATTTTAAAAATCAATAACTTGCAAACTTTTACAGATATTTAAAAAATTCTTGCACGAGAATCATCTCAAAGGTCAAAAGTTTTTTTCCTGCGATTCTGGATTTTAGTTCGAATTACAAACAATAGATGGCGCTGAGAGCGCTAGGTGCGGTGTTGAGATGGATATTGACGTCACTTGGTACTGAAGCAAAATAAGGCGTTTAAGGCTGTGAAGTGGGTCTCGTTTGACAATGCAATCTTGCTCTTAGGGCCCGATTTTGAACTTTTGCTTATTTGTTTGTATTGAACAACATACATTTGACCTGTGCACTCGACATAAATCCCGATTTTGGACTCAGTCGGTATAATTTCAATGAAATGTGTTGTTGTCATGGAAATAATAAATCCTTTTATGTAATAGCAGCGATTGGAAACTGGAAATGAATTTAACGAGCAGCATACGAGTTTTGCAGACAATTTTACATTTAAAAAAGCCGTATTTTCTCGGATTAAATTACTTTTTATCATCTAATTTAAAGAATACTTTGTGCATCATATTTTAAAATAAAGTGAAACGATTTAGTAGTTTTTTTGTTGTTGTTGTTGTTGTTGTTAAAATTAATCAATTTTGCAATTTTAAAAAATTTGTTATATTCTAAGAAATGCTAGTTTGTTTTAAAGAAGTTCTTTAGTAAAGTTTTATGTATGTTGTAAAAAAATTGCGGAAATGGTTTATTCTTTAGAACAAAGAATATTCATAGTATAAATATTGAAAATTTGGTGCAATAGCTGTTGCACTCTTTTGTAAAAATACCCAAATACAAAATTTATTACGATTATGTATATTAAATTCATTGTAATGGGGAAATAATACTACCTCCACCTTAAATGAGCTGTAATCATAATGACAACCTAGAATCATCACCTATCACTGGATATCATTGAATTAGTTACGCAGAATAGATTTTTATAGAATGAAGAAAACATTTATTAATGCTTTGATTCGCTTTTCATAAAACTTTAAATGCGTAACGAAAATTCTGCAACGAGTATATATATTATAATTCAAAGCATTCTGTTGGGTAGTTTCTGCGCTATTATGTGCGGACAGATAAAAGAACATTCCAGATGACGAATATAGGAGCTACATATATAATTATCCTCACAGAACATAATGTAATTGCATAGTTCTGAGTGTCTGTGTAAATGAATCATGAATTATGCATTAGTTTGTTTACAATACCCAACATCACGGCATAATAAATCTTATTAACATATATCACTTACAGACCAATTCAATTATTTCAACGCAAGTTAGAGTTTGGAAAGACAGACAGGTAGACGGCTAACTAAAAAGAAATCATAAAAAATTTTAACTATGTTGGAAAGCGTTAAAAACACATGTTAAGTTGAAATTTGACATTTAGCAATTTATTTAAATAGACGGAAGCATAATTGAACTCTTTTGTATAGCCCTGTACTTTTCCTACTATCTTTAAATACACGCCATTTAACTAGCTAAAATCTATTTAAAACCGAAACATGCTTTAAACTAATGAAATCGCACTTCCAGAGATTACCATCCAGAGCCGGCTATTAATCCAATTTTTGAGTGCCTCTGTATATAATTTCATTTCTATTTTTTAAACATATCGTAATATACTTAAAGCTGTTCAACGTAAAAAAATGCATAACTCATTTACAAACCACCTAATATATTTACTTACACACTTATTAAGGAGTGCGAAATCTTTTGTGCAGCCCTGTATATGAATTGCACCAATTATATACACAGCGTAACATGCAAAAATGTACTGAAACTTTAAAAAAATCATATCAAAACTTAAAACTTCAAGCAATTATCGTTAGCGTACAGCATTTTTGATGCAGCATAGTTTCCGAAATCTTTTGTGTGTCCCTGTAAATATTTCATATTTTCTATTACATAGTAAGAAATTCGTAGTAAACCTAAGTAACTTATAACAATTTTATTATATGTGTAACAAAATTAAAATAAGCCGCAAAGTATGTTTCCTTCTATACCGTTATGTTACATAATTGTTTTGTGTGGCCCTGTAAATGAATAATAACTATTCTTTGTGCAGCATATTCTACATCATTTGTATTTCAATTTAATTAATAAATGCATATTAATTTCATTATGTTCGGACGGGTGTAATATCATCAAAAAGCACTTGAAACTTTTCCCCCGTCGGCCATAATGTAATGGAATACTTTTGACTGTCCCTGTATTACAAATACTCATCCGATATTCATAAAATTTGAAATAACTGGATAAAATTCTTCAATAAATATGTATTTAAAATTTCAAACGATTCGACGGAGTAATTTTTGCACTGTTATGCGGACAGACAAACGGACGGACGCACCAGAGACGAGTATAGGTGATATGCATTTATATAATTACTAATGTATCTAAAAAAAGCTAAATTTAAAAGCGCATGCCGAAATTGAAAACGCATTTCCAGCAGTTATTACTTAAAGACAGTAACAGTAACCGGTTTCTTTTTGTATGCTCCTGTAAATGAACGTTAAATGCCATAAATACCAAATACTCTATTCTATCATAATCATCTTATACTGAAATTCAGTGATTTATATCAGTTTCAATACATTTGAAATAGTGTATTTTATTAATATACACTGCAAGTGATTTCCCCCCATAGACTATGATGTAATGCAATCTTTTGGGTGTATCTGTAAATTAACTGTTAATCCCACATACTTAAAATACAATCCAGGACATGACTAGGTGACATAAAAAAAAGGTTTAAAAGATACCCAGATAAATAAATAGATAAATAAGATATCCTGTTCTCAAAATACTTACATTCTTGAAATGTAAAAGAAAAAAAATAATAATAAATAAATAAAATTCGGTAGTTTGAACGTTGTTGTTTCACGCATTTCGATTTCAAAGGAGTCGTACCCATGAAAATAATATTTTTCTCTATTATTGCGCTGACGCCAGCAAAATCAAAATTATATGGATTGCATTCAAAATCGGACGGTAAAAACAAAAGTTCATTTTTGAATAAGATCCACTCCATAGCTTTAACCTCCTTATTTTGCTTCAGAGCCAAGTGACGTCAATATCCGTCTCAATACAGCATCTAGCGCTCTCAGCGCCATCTATTGTTTGTAATTCGAACTAAAATCCAGAATTGCAGGGAAAAAACTTTTGACCTTTTAGATGACTCTAGTGCAAGAATTTTTTAAATATCTGTAAAAGTTTGCAAGTTATTGATTTTTAAAATCGTTCAGTCCTTTTCAGGACACCCGGTATATATATATATATATATATATATACACATATCAATTTGTTTTTGTTTCCCTGCTTTTTTTTTTTTTTTTTTTTTTGGTCTGAAATCAAAAGCGGATCGAAGAGAATAGAGACAGGGAGCATTGAGATCCGGGGACCCGGAGGAGATCCCCGGAGGATTGCCCTCCAAAGCAGTGATATGTCTCCTCTCCCCGGAAGATTTGAAATTTTATGTATTCAATAGTCAAAAAGTTCAATTCCTCCCCCCCCCTCCCCGCCTTGAACTCTCCGCCTGAAGCACAGAAACCGTTCTGTGCAACCTCAGTAACCAATAACAGCTCTGAAAGTTTGTTTTACCATTAGAAAAAAAAAAATCATATTCAATGAGAAAACAAATTATATATCTATAATAAATTATTGCTAAACTAATACATCAAATTTAAAACGCAATTGTTTCTGTTTGAAAAAGCCACTTGCATGTATTTTTGTGGATGGTTGCTGGTGGTGCAGAAAGCATGTTGTTTTGTAGAGACGTTTTATAGTGGAAAACGACCTATATCTTTGAAAAAATTACATTCAGACATATAAACAAATCCCTTCACTTACAATAATATAAAATTACATAAATGCCTAAAATTTGTAAATATATATATATATATATATGAAAACCGAATGGGGCGCTCTGATAACTGTAAATTTATAAGATCAGGAAGTACATTTTAATATTTTTAGCTTGATTCTTACATATAAACTAATAAAGAAGAAAAAAAAGAAAATTGTTTAATGTGTTCAGCAAAATAATATGGTAAAAAAATTAGCGTCACTTTGAAAATTAATAATGTACAAAATAAGGATTACTACACTATGAGCCAATTGTAATGACAAAAAATGTAATAACAAAAAACAGGGCCCGACTAACACTATAGGGAACCCAGGGGCATTCTTGGGAGAGGGGCTTCTGACTATCGATAGATTTTTTTTTTTTTTTTTTTTTTTTTTTTATGAATAACGTTGAAAAGACTCATAGTAAAGATGGTCACAATTTTAAGAAATAGTACTAGCAGGTTAAATGTAGAAAAAAAAAGATAGATTGGTTGGCAGAAGTATCTCTTTGCAAAATTTTTCTTTTGTTATCTACGAGATATAATGTTGCAAAAATGTTGAAATTGGTCATAATTAATGGTTTTAGTTTGCCATGCTACGAGGAAAACGTTAATAAACAATTTCTTTTGAAAACAATAGAATACTAAATTGTTATAATAAAACTTTAATTATTAATTTTCTAATGTAGTTTGTTTTTCTCATAGATGAATGGGGTACTGAAAGCAAAGAGAGGAAGGTGGACTACTCTTATCTTCCTAAATGTTTGAAAATATAGGAATTTTGATCACTTTTGGCTAATTTTAATTACCTGGCACTTTTTTGTGAAAATCTTAATTACTCTCATGGGGAACCCCTGAAGCGGAGGGTCCGAAGCAATTGCCCCGCATGCCAATATCTTTGAAAAAAAGTAAGGCCGAGCCAGGGCAGTAGCTAGAAATGAATAATAGGGGAAGCTCTTTTTTTTCTCTCTCTCTCTGTATGACGCAGAAAGATAAATTAGAGCATATTCACTCTGTAGTTACTATGTTTCTCACTAAAGTGTTGTAATATCTTTATTTTAAGCTAAGAAAAGAATAGGATGATGAAAAACTCGAATGTATAATTAGTGCAGTATTAAGCATCCTGTTTGCTTCATATGTTGGAGGAGCAAGTGTTGAAATACTTATTTTAGTTACAATTTGTATTTTTGCAAAAAAAATTGAAAAGTCATCTAAATTAAAATAGATTTTTGATTTGATTTTTATTCGGATTTTCGGAACATAAATTCATTGAGTGACAATAGAATCTTTTCCAGGGGAGGCTCAGAAGGTTTTAGGTGTGGGGGGGGGGGGGGTGTCGCCCGTAGCAACCCCTTAGCTACGGCCCTGGACCGAGCCTAACCCAACCCGCCCCGGACGAAGTAAAAAACCAGTCCATAAAGATCGAAGACCAGCCCTCGAAGAGTGTCATGAATGAAAATAGGCCTAAACCCGGCCCATACAATCTTCTGTTAGGAGTGCATTTTGAAAATTATGAAAAAAATTAAAATAAGGCTGTTAGAAAAATCACTGCAGTACGAGACAATTGGGACTTGCCCCTACTCCCTAAAGCAATATACGATTTAAAAATTCATTTCAGCATCAATTTGTAAACTGTGCATGAATCTAAATATTTTAGGGCCACTAACGAACTAAATGAATTAAAAATAAGCTATTTTTAGTGCTCGCTTGCCCTTCTTTATTTAAAAACATTCTATAGATAGTGAACAAGTTTTCAATATAAAGATAGTTTATTTAAAAATAAAACATCTTTTGATTTTTTTTCTCTTGATACACGGAAAATAAACCGGACTATTGAAAATGTATTCATCTTTAATGCATATAAAACACTAATTATATTGAAGTAAAAAATATTTTTCGATTGAATATTACCATTACATTGAACTATATTTTTCAGTAATATGTTCTTCCAAGGAAAGCGGAAGTCGGAAAGTAAACGTCGCGTCGGACGTAGCAAATAAGGTTCTTTCGTACTATAACAAAGTTTTTAAAAAGTACAGTACTTCTGATACAATACAGTATCACAAATCTTTTGTGTGTCCCTGTAAAAAAGCAAGTTTTTGCTCGTGATTTATTTAATTTATTAATTTATGTTGCATACATAATAATTTTTTTGATATGTATGATTTTGTATCTATATTTAAACTTGCGTGCAACAATTAGAAGAAAAAAAAACAAAAAAAAATTGAACTGATGATAATAAAAAATATTTTAATTAAAATAATATTCATTTTCAAAATTTCATGATTTGTTGTGTGACAAGAGGTATTCAGCTGAAAGTACACAAAATTTGAACTCTCTGACTTACATAGTTTTTGTGTATGGACTGACAAAGGACAGAGACTAATAGGGTTATCAGATGAACGAAACCCTAAAAATATATATATTTCCTGAGGAGATATTTTAAATATACGAATACATTAAACCGCCCACAGACTTTACATTACGGAGGGGAATTCAGAAGCTTAGTGATCAGCACCCTTAAAATATTTATTGAAAATTCAATTATTTATTGTTCTCCCTTAAGAGTTTAAAAAATAATTTAAGGATACCTTGCTGAGTTAATTATTTCCTGCCCTGCAAATATGCTTTGTAAACTTTCATTTTGGTGGCTTTCTTTTATCCGAAAACAGGAAGGTACTTTTTATCGGAACTTCAACTGTATTCTTAAAAACTCGTTTTCTCAAGTGTCTGTAAACAAGTATTTATAGATATAGTGTTGAAAACACAAATTTTTCCGTAAATGGTGACAAAGCAAATAAATATATCATCTTATAGATCCGATACTTATTCTGACTTACTGTCAACAACTTTTGCAGTGGTCTCTTTTTCTTTTTTCTGTCAAATTGTTGCTCTAACAAAAATAGATTTTTGATCTAGATTGTTCAGTAGCCTTCCTTAAGTTGAAGTTCCACTTTGCCCATCAATGTTCTACTAATCTAAATAAAGAATACTGCCCAGTTAAACTGATGGCATTGAGCTCACAGGCTACAAATACTAATTGTACATTAAAGCCTTATATTTTCAAGGGTTAATTCCGTTCGAAAAAAAAATTAAGAAGGGGAAACAGCTCTCCCCTTTCCTCTTTTTTTATACTTAATCATTGAACCTCCTATACTATCAAAGACATGCTTTATCATATAAAAAATCTATATCCAAAATTCAGAGCAAATTAGATAATTCTTAATAAAAACCCATTTAGCATTTATATAATTTAAAAGGAGTTATCCCCTTCTTTTATACTTAACCATTAAACTTCCAAAACGATTCAGAGATTTGAACGAAATCTGAAAATTCTGCTTGAAAAACCTATTTATATAAATTAAGAGGGGGGGGGGAGGCATTAGAACCCCTGTTGCCCCTATTTATACTTATTCAATGAACACCTAATAGCAGTCACGGAATCGCCTCATCAGAATGATCCTAATCTAAATTTTGAACGAAAACTTAATTCTGCATGAAAATCCCATTTATATCAACTAACGGGGGGGGGGGGGGCATTAGAACCCCTGTTCCCCCTATTTATACTTATTCAATGAACACCTAATAACAGCCACGGAATCGCCTCATCAGAATGATCCTAATCTAAATTTTGAACGAAAACTTAATTCTGCATGAAAATCCCATTTATATCAACTAACGGGGGGGGGGATTAGAACCCCTGTTCCCCCTATTTATACTTATTCAATGAACACCTAATAACAGTCACGGAATCGCCTCATCAGAATGATCCTAATCTAAATTTTGAAAACTTAATTCTGCAAGAAAATCCCATTTATATCAACTAACGGGGGGCATGAGCCCCCGTTCCCCCTCTTATACATATCGAATGAACTCCAAAAACTAATCAGGGAAGCGCCTTATCAGGATATACCTATATACAAAATTTCAAGTGGATCCGATATTTTTATCATGAGTTATCGCGTTACGCACATACGCACATACGCACATACATACAGAACGGACGGGCACATAAGCTCTCAGGCTATGATAGCCTGTGAGCTAAAAAAATAAACAAAAATCAGGAAAGAGATCAATAGCGATGAAGATAACATTCAACAAAGTAAAAGCAATTTTAAAAAATAAGAAGAAGTAAGAGTTTAGTGGTCATGGCTTTTCAGCATGATGGCCGTTTATGTCAGAAAATGAAAAATAAAATAAGTGCTCCATTTTATGTTACCTAAACGTGAAAGTTATTGACAGGATGATAAATTTATCATTTCTCAGCAGGGTTACCTTTTAGGATGGCTTGGAAGCAATGTAGTAGCCGGTTTTCAACCACAGTAAAAAATTAAAAAAAAAAATCTAGTTTTTTCCCCGCGAAAATACTTTTAGCGATCAGATAGTTATTCCAAAATTACATCATCAAAGTAAATTATTGAGATGCATACTAGATGCATGAGTTGTGTTCAAGTTTGTTTCATTAGACTCGGCTCCAGTAGTTTTTCTATAAACTCGAACCGGGCCATGTCAGGCAGATTTTTATTTTTATTTTTTTATGTAATAATAGCGGTATTGTATATTTATTTAAATAAATCTTTAGATTTTTTTTTTTTTGTTTCATTAAATAGAGAGAATTTTTTTTTTTAAATCTACTTTATAAAGTATTAAAATTGAAACTTTGATTTAACAACTGCGGAGAGTGGATTGGTGTGGATTGACCATAGGGGAGCTTGACCCACCCTTCTGTTTTCATATTTAAAAGAATTTCAGAGTTTTGTCAATAAGTAGCTATCAAAGTTACTGAAATGCTCAAACAATAAATAGTCTTTGTTTCATCGAGATAATTGGAACACGTAAGGAAATAATCAATTTTGAAGCAGTGAAAAAACATCGATAACACTGGCGATAATTAATAATTTACACTCTGTGTACACAAAATGTATTATTTTAATTATTAATTGTGAAGCGTTTTCAATTTAAATTGTGTATTTTTTAGAAGTATTTTTTAAGGTTTTCTCATATAAAATATACCATAGAAATGTAAGTAACTAGGTTTTTAAGTAATGTAGAAATATTGATTATCAGATAGTTAATCCAAAATTATATCAACAAATTATTGATTATCAGATAGTTAATCCAAAATTATAGCAACAAATTATTGATTATCAGATAGTTAATCCAAAATTATATCAACAAAGTAAATTATTGAGATGCATGGGCTGTGTTCAAGTTTGTTTCATTAGACTCGGCTCTGGTAGTTTTTCTACAAACTCAAATCGGGACAGTTAGGCAGATTTTTATTTATTTAATAATAGCGGTATTGTATATTGTTTAAATAAATCTTTAGAATTTTTTTAACTATTTGGAAAATAGTTGTTGTTCTTGGTAGAGAACTGGGAAATCTGAAGTACATCTAAATTATTTTATTGGTTGAATTCCGCAACTTATTTCGTTTTATTCGTTTTCTGATTGGTCCAAATTATTGTCCAAAAATGGAATACTTATATTTTTTATTTTGTTCGTTTTCTGATTGGTCACTGTTTAATGTCTAAAAATGGAGTACGTCTGTTTCCACGATGATAAAAAAAGTAATAAAAACTTCAATAATAACAATAATTTGAGAACAAATTGTGATAAAGATTTCAAACAAATTTCCTTTTAAAGTGCATTTTTTTTCTCTACTCAACGGTGTAAAAATTTAAAATGTGTAATGTTTAGAAGTTTAAAAATTTGCAGTTCCGAAAATTGTAAAGCTGCAATTTCATTTATATTTAATCCATGTCGTACGTAATACCAGGCTTTCAGAAGTCAGTCTGATTAACTCCATCCAATAAAATTGCAAATTTTAAACAGTTAAAGTTGTCTATCTTTAATCTACTGGTTTTTCTTGTTTTGTTTTTTGTTTTTTTTGTTTTTTATCATTGGTTTAGGAATATTAATGTTTATTGCACGGCGTACGTAATATATGACTCGTTTTGATCGTACTAAAAACGATGTTTATTATTATTATCATTAATTTAAATGTAGAATTCATTTATAAGTCTGTAAAATTTTAGTCTTTGATAATATCATTTTCCAAATAGTCGTTGCAACTTTTTTTTCTTTTATTATTATTACTGTTATCAACAATTACTGTTATCAACTGTTATCAACAATGTTGTTATTGTTGTTTTTTCATGAATTACATGACATATTTTTTCAAAATCTACCTTTTAGAGCAGCCATACTCAACCTCTTTTTCGCAGGACTCAAACGTATAAGGATCAGATTTTAGGTGAGCCGCAAACAGAAGCTTTTGACTCTAGGCGAGCCGCAACACACTTATAAAAAGCAAGGTTAACTTATCATAATATAAAGGCTTGTCATTCACCAAGTTTCCTTTGACCGCAGTACAGGGGGCGCTGAACTACATGATTTTCACGTTGGTAGCGCCATCTAATGTTAGAAACTGAAATGTTTCCATTATTTCCTATGGGATTATTAGCAGTAGTATGCACCAGGTGGCGTTACATACGAGACAAAGTCATGTAATAAGTTGGCAATTATAGGGACAATTTCAACAATAGATTTTCTCCTGAATGCGAGGCCTTGATATTATGATAAGGGGGCCTTGATAAAAAGGTTTTCAAAATTTTAAATAACCAGGGATGTAGTGGAGGATATACGCCGTATACCTTCTGGATTTTTTAAAAGAATGCCGTATACCCTTTGTTTCTCAAGAAAGCCATAGTATATGCATTCTAGGGCAGCGGTTCCCAAACTATGGGTCACGACGAGTCTTTTGGTGGGTCACGGAACGAACGACGTTTGTCACAAAATATGCATTTTATTTCAACTGTTTCAAAATTATAATTGATACATGTTATAAAGTACAGCATGTTTGCTATTGAAAATGGCGTGTGTAGTTATAGTTCATTTTCAGGAATAATTCATTAAGGAATTAAAATATTAGCATTAATCAATTAGCAATGTTAGCATTAATTAATTAGCATATTAACAATTTATGAGCGCGAAACGCGCAAGACCTTGTTATACGGATGTAGTTATTAACACGAAATGCAAAGCGCTTAGGGCTTAGTTACTTTTATCGTAGCGTTTTTAACCCTTCATCTACCGAATTATGAATTCATGAAATTTTTGCATTCTAAAGCATTTTACGTAAATTGTTTAAACTAAATTAAAATATTTGCAATATCATTTAATAAATTTTTGAAGAATTTAGAAGGAATAATTTAAATTTGAATTTACAGGGATTTTGTGCAGCTGTTATAACCCCATTCAAATCTTTTATTTTTAATTATTTTCTTATTATTTTGTAGAATTATAAAATGTACAAATAGGATGTTCTTACAATATAAATATAGAAATATTTCCGCGTTGAAAAATCCCCGCCCCCCCCCCTTCCCTCAGTGCCAAGAAAGCTGAAAAGATGCAAAAGGCAAAAGAAATCATCCTTTTAAAAATGTTCTTGTTTTGTGTTACCAATAATGCTTTTGGAACAAGATAACGTAATGTATCTGTAACTCATTCTAAACAGTGGTACAACTAACTGACGTATTAAAAGAATTTTATAATATGTTATTTTAATGATACTTATAAGTACCGTCGCACAGTGGGGCAAAAAGCCTTCAAAACTGGCAAAAAATCGAAAAAATGAAATTTTATTTTGAACTACCGACATACGTCACTTTAATAGAGCAGATGTCAGTACACATCTTCCTAGTATTAAAATTTGCGCAAAGTTATTTTGATCGTCACTAGAGAAAGAAGTTAAACTGCATATTGTGCTTTGATAATAAGTGAAAAAAAAAATCAATAATTTTGTTTCAACATTCTTTTGTTAATTTCGCTATAATAATTTAAAAATAATTTTTTTTGACTATGGAACCTTTAACTACAAGTATGTAACAATAATTCATTAACTTTCAATTTGTTTTAATACGATTTTTATAGATATACAGACGCTTAGAATATATAGTGATAAAGTTTATAAAAAAAATTAACACTGTCTACAAACATTGTAGGTTTTAGTTATGAGTTAAGGCGAGTTAAGTGTTAATTATAATTTTTTCTACTAAGTATGAGTTTTAAAAGGACAAATATGCCAGAAAATCTTGCTCCTTTTTGCCACTTTTTTAACTGTATGGTCATTTTTATAGCTAATCATCCTTAAATTTTTGTTAGTGTACGGGTGTGCCAAACATGATTATAAATATTTTCTTTGTTAAATACGAATTTTAATGCATTGTTTATCACAAAACAATGTATTTAAATGAAACTGACTATCATGGAACGTTTTAACAAAAAACTTTTGAAAAGTAATGTGATTTTATGGTATAAGAGCTCCATAATCGGAGAAACTACGAACAAGTAGTTTAAATGAAAAGAAGATTAAATGTTTTAAAGTTCAATATAAATTCCGATGAGCAAAAGCCTGGCGAAACAAGGGAAATGCTTTAGAATTAACAAAGAGTGGCTTGGCAAATCGCTTTCATTTCCTCGATTTGAAAAACAAACAGAAGCGTCAATGAAAAGCAAACGTGCCCATCTTCATATTTCGTCTGAATTTGTTCTGGACGATCAAAAATATCAAGAGTAAAACGGTTATACAATTCTAGTTCTACATATTCGTTAGTGTACGTGACATGTATGAGTTTAAGATCTGAAAAACAGGAAAACAAAAAGTGTGTGTTAGCACTAAAACAACAGAATCAGTTTTTCTTCTGTTGTCTTTATAGTAATACGTAGATTTTGCCTGAGAAAGGTTGATCCAATCCTTCAAAACGAGTCGCTAATATTCATTATAAGGTTTGCTTGAGAATAATTAAAATTACTAATTATGTTTACATTTTTTAATGCGATATTATGGATGATTTATAAATATCTAATTAGTATAAAACTATCTTAAATTCTTGTTTTTAACTCACTTTTTCTACAAGAAATATTGAAAAAGGTTTGTAAATTAATTAATAAATTGCTATTTAGCTTATGTAAAAGTTTAAAATTTTACTACTTTTACTACAAAAGAATCCGTGATGTGCTTTTTTTGTTCAAAGTAAATTTTATTTTTTGCCAACTTTGGAGGCTTCCTGCCCCACTGTGCGTCGGTAGATAAAGGATTAAATGATATTTAATTTTTTTTGTGTGTGTTTTACGTAGGAGGTCTGCAGAGGTGAAGATGGATCAGCTAATTTATAAATATTGGAAATAAATAAATGATTCACTGACAGCATTTATCACTTTCATGGGGATATAAATTATTGCATTAATCTTATTAAACTAACTCATATTTTACTTGTATCCCATAAATCTAGCATAAGTTATGATCAGTAAATCGCTTTCTAAGACTGTAATGATCTTCCACATGCTGTGAACTATCACTGATTACCTGAAACAAACAAAAAAGTGAGTCATTCCCGGGGATTTCAGAGTCAAAGGTTTCAAACAGTGACTGCTCAAAATGAGTTTCGTGAGATAATTTTTTGGTTTACTTTTTTTTTAAATGAGTAACTTTTGGGCGAACTTTGAATACCAATAACTTGTATTCGGTAGCACACATATTAAAGCTCACCTTAATCAGATGCATTATGTTTGCTTTGTTTGATATGAGAAATAGAGTCATATACAGGGTGTCTGAAAAGTCTGGTATCGGTCGAATAACTCAAGAAATGTATATCAGATTGAAAAACGAAAAAATATGTGTTAAATATTTTTTTTAAAGCTACTTTGTATTACCAAATTTACCAAAAAAAACTTTTTTTCTTTTCTTTTCTTCTTTTTTTTTTTTTTGGTCTATACTCCTTGTTTTCCATCCCAGTTACACGCTCTTGGCACTCTTTATCCTCGGTTTAATGCCAAGTTACTCAGTGTTGTCATTAGTTGAGTTATGTCTCTCAAATTTGTCCAAGTTTTTGTGTAAGTGACAACCATAAGTGATAATCATTTTAAAATTTAAAATTCTTATTATCCGACTTTAAAATCTGCAATAGCTTAATTCTATGACTCCCTAAATGGGGATAGGGGGGTGGGAGGCGGTAGTTACGGTCCTGCTGATTGTCTAAGTTTTGGAGTTACTAATTTGGAGCTTCTCTGTGTGAATCTGTGAATATTGAAATATCGGTTCTAGAACTGAGAAATCGATTCTTATTATGATCGATGTTGCTTTATACGATGTTGATTTTAATGGATTCTCAAAATTTCCAGAATCGTCCTTTACTACCGTAGACCGGCTCCTTAACTGACGGGCGGAATGACTATAGCGTAACAGGTTGTTTCAACTTGGCCGCGGGGCGATATTCTCCTGATTGCCTCGACATCTACCTACTCTACAAGCATTTTGTCCACAATACTCAAGCGTGATTTGTTTTAATTTTGTACGTTTGTGGGTTCGTGGTTGCTATTAACTTTATTTGTCACAGGAAATAAAATTTAAAAAAAAAAAAAAAAAAAAAAAAAAAGAGGAAGAAGAAGGGAAGGGAAACAAGTTGGAAGTTGCACGTGAAGCGCAGCAAATGAGGCTCGTTCGTACGATAACAAAGTTTTAAAAATATCAATCTCATAAAATTGTAAATAGTTAATAATTACAATTAAAATGCGCACCAAACAATGTTTTCCCTCTATAACTACGTAATGGAATATTTTTGTGTGGCCTTGTAAATCAATAACAAATGTTCTTTGCACCACAGATTATGCAAAATGTATATTATTATATGTACTTTATAGATGATTATTATAGATGTACTACTTGATGTTTAGAAACAAGTAGTAATATCAATTTTATTATGTTCGAAGGAGTGTAACACCATTAAAATGCATTGGAAACATTTTTCCCCATTGAGCGCAATGTAACGGATTACTTTTGATTATCCCTGTGATAAATCTATGAATCCGATTTTTATAAAAGTTGAAATAATTCGACAAAATTATATAATAATTATATATTTTAAATTTCAAACGATTCGGTTGGGTAGTTTTTGCGTTGTTACATACGGACGGACTGAACAACAACTATAGGTGCTACGTATTTACATAATTACGAACGCACCTAAAAAGGAGAGATGGGGACAGAGAAACAGGAAGGTATTCTTCATGATCGAGAATCGCTGATTAATGTTCATTTTTAAAATATGTAATGTTTTCTTGTAAATTAAATAAATAAATAAAATATTAATATTTATATGTAATTAATATAATTTTTTTTTCTTTTTCCTACGGTTTCCAAAATAACTTACTCGGTCAGTCTGTATGAATTTCCTTAGATATTGTTCTGTGTGGAACCGGCAATATGCAATCCTTTTTTATATAATTTTTTTTTCTGCCTCTTTAAACACAATATACATATATATATATCGATTTTTGATATTCATTTTTCGAGATAATGAGCATCGCTATGTATTCGACAATTAGCTGTTTAGAAACAAGTAGTAAATAGAGATCTTTGTAAAACAGCTTGGGATATGAAACATTTTGAATATGAGGGAAATTTTCTCAGCAACGAACAATAAGGATTTAACACCAATTATTTAGTGGTACCACATAATGAAAATTTCATAGAAAACAGGTGATCATTTAATAGCTGCTTAGCAGAAAATAATAAATTTCTTTTATTGTAATACATGTCATTATAATCGATTTGTAAAATTTTCTAATGGTGATAGTAAATTTTTAATAATAATAATGGCTGTAAGTGTTATTCTTACTTATTATTATGATATTACCCAAGGTTCTCGCTGACTTTTAACCAACGTTAGCAATTTGGCGAAACAGAAATGAAAAACAGTAGCTAAATGAGGAAAATGTCAGCAAAATAGTGAAACTCTTAATCCTTTAATCATTTAATGTATCCCCCAATATGTTCTGAAATAACTTAATATTTTATAACTGCTTATAGATCTGTTATTCATTTAAATTGAACTATGCGCTACGGAACCATTAAAAATAAGTAGATTTTAAATGTCTTTCGGGATCGAGAAAATACACGAAACCGAATTCAACTCATTCAACTTTTATGAATAAAATTTTCTAACCAAAGGTAAATCAGAGTTACGATTTCACATTTAATGAATTCCAAAAATTTCAAAACATAAATAACAAACTATATGTCACATAAACCTTATTTTCCTTCTATTCTTCGGAGGTTTTTTTTTTTGGACATACTTCAAATTTATGTTGTAGCTTATTGTTCAAATTAAAATAATGAAAGACATACTGAAATGCATTATTGGCATTTCTTATACATACATTTGATTTCTCAATTTAATTTTCGTTGTGTTCAATATTTATTATGCTAAATACTCTCTCACAGTCCACCGATTGTTCTACAAAGTTGTAATAAATGTAGTCTAGATGTGTGTTTTATTAGAATAAAGCTGCTGCAGATTGTATATTTGATTAAAATTTATGACATCGACCAAATTCATGTTTCTGCAAGAACACAAATAGCAAAAATTTTAATATCTAAATATAGCTATTAAAATATAGCTAAATATAGCTAAATATAGCTATTAGCTAAAAATAGCTAAATTGCTCTCGCAATTTAGAGAATTTATTTGTTTATTTAGCCGCCAAATGAACCATTTTGTCGCAATTTGTCACAATGGCAAACAACAGCGAGAACCCTGATATTACCTATATGAAAATGTAAAAAAAAAATATTTCTGAAATTTTAATGTCTTGATTAATTACTTTTTTCATGATTTAATTATTATTCGTAATTATTTATTAGTGTTATTATTATTTTCTTAGGTTCACTCACTAACGTCCAAGTTGCCCTTAACATATGGCTATAGATTCACAGATGATTACGGAACCATGCAATCTAGAGAAGAGAAAACCGATCCAAATGGCTCTAAAACAGGTTCCTACAGTTTTGTGGATGCTTCTGGTCTTTATAGAAAAGTGGAATACATAGCTGATCATCACGGATTCCGGGCGACAGTCACTACTAATGAACCGGGAACTATATCTGTACACCCAGCGGATGTACAAATATTGACTGACAACAAGCACATCAGTCTCGGGGGCTTGAATCCTGCTACTGGAATTGCACCTCAACTGGAATATAGCAGCCATATTTTCTCAAGATATAATCTCACGGATAATTATGGGGGCGCGAAGAGGAATTTTCGGAATCCTGTTCCCAACCTGGACATTGCATCCAAACCCAATAATCCAATTTTCGAATCAGAAAGAGTCCAGTTTCAAAAGCCAAACTTTCACAACATCGATTCGTATAAAGGAGGCCCAATCTCTTTCTCGCCAGAAATATCATCTCTGATCCAGCAGTTAGACGATCCAGAACCTGTCGTCTATGGAAACATACATAATTTAAACTCTAACAATTATTTAAATAACGCAAACGTTAATCCCGAGATCTTATTCGGTGATAAAATTCCTGATGTAGAATATAAAAAGAAAGTTCCAACACGGTATCCACGAAGAAACAGAAATTCTAGGACCCGTTCCAAAAAAAGACGAATGTGGAAGGTTCATATACCAAGCGGGTATGAAGGCCGCCATGATTTACCACTATACATGGATAAGTGATACATTAAAGTATGAGCTTAGCTGTTTTCTTTTTTCTATCATGCACGAGCGAGCATGAGAGTCTCATTTGAGAAGTGGAGTGAGCAATGGTGATACATTGCAGGTCGCTGGGACAACATAACTTTGTTTACAAATGTGAAGCTTAAGTGAGTTCATAATTTTCGTGATTCTCTGTAAGCTTGGAATTAATTTATTACGAACTGGTTTTCAATAACCAGCATCGTGGACTAATATCAACAATTGCGAATGGTATGAGCTTTTAAAATGTGCCTGTCTCAAATCTTAATTTTTTTAATTACTCAACGAGAAGTGTTTATTAAGTTTAACTGACTGTTTATATAAATAGAAGAACAAAGCTGTGAGATATTTTATCAGTATTATTCATTCTGTGGTGTTTCTTCATTTTTTCCTGTAATGTGAAATATATTTTTTATTATTTTACATAATTGCATATGATTATATATATTTTTAGGATAAAATGATCAAAAAAAAAAATATTTAATTAAATAACTTTCACTGTTCATTGGAATTTAAATAATAAAAAAGTAAACTTTATAAGAACTGACATTTATTATATAGCATAAAAACTAAATTCGTTAACAACTAGTCAATATACTTATCATCAAAATAAGAATAATAGTAAAAGTAGTTTAAAAAACTCTTTTTATGAACATTCAGTGTTCATTTTGAAAATCACGCCGAATTTTTTGGCTACAATTCATGTTTTTTATCAAATATATTCATTGAAACACATTCATTTGGCATGGGTACTGAACTCGATTAGGAAAAATCCACTGTTTTTTGTACACTTGGTAGAAAATACAAGCAAGTGAATTTGTTAAAAATTATATAATTTTTGATTTTATCTAATTAATAATTTCTTTTTTCAAGATAGGGAAAGAAAGAAGACCAAAATGAAGCATTATTTAAACTATCCTACGAGGATTTCTAAAATTTCCTTACACAAATTAAGTAATATTAAGCTATTAATTGGTGAAAGCATTTTTTTTATTACACTCTTCATCTTTTATTTATAATTTATTTTCTACTGTTTAGCCTTTAAAGTGTTTTATTGTTGCAGTTTTACTGCCATTTATCCTATTTCGATCAGTGTTTATTGGTGCACCATTAAATAAATTCTTGTTTCAACTGATATGCAATTGTAATATCGAAAACATTTGCCGATAGGTCCAGTTTGGCGAGCTAACTGGAAAATGTTCTAAAATTAATGCATTATTTTATAATTAGGATCTAAAAGTATTGAAATGTTGGAACTATCTTCAGAAACACGCCTGTAAACATAATTTTTAAAAAATTTAATTTTAACCTACCAGAAAATGGGTTAAAAATCGATTCTAAAATCCCATGATTACATACAAAAATCAGGTTGAGTGTGATAAGAAAAAAACATATTAAATTTGATGAACCGTATTTCATTTTAGCAATTACAATAACATTTTATTACTAACAATGTATTAAGCTATGTAATATTGAAGCATTACAAGAATCTGGTTAACTAAGTGAGTGTTCAACGCAACCATTTTTCCTATATATTACAGTTCGTTCAACTTTAGAGTGAGGCATGAAGTGGCGGCATCCTAAACTCCTGACGGAATTTGATCGCAAGTCCATCACATCTGAAGATGACAAGAAAAGACTGCTTGTCTTCGTGTGGCTTTTTTATTGTTCCCTCATTTTTAATTTGAAATCTTATCAATTCACTTATCTTTTTAGAATAATCATAAAAAGTTTAGAAACTGAAATGAAAATTTTCAAAGTTAGTTTTTTCAAGTTAATTAATTCACTGTCATTTCTAAAATTTAATTTTTAAATTAAGTAACTCTTCAAATAAAAGAGTAATTAGAATTGGCTGTGTTATTGTTATTTTATACACCACGAGAGCTAAACGAGGTAGACCCATTGGCTCGCTTAAATCGTATTTCGAACTGGTGGACTCTTCTAAATTAATGATAAGAGTAAAGACTAATAATAAGCGAGACGTAGATACGGTCGTTCGGTAGCTTCATCGCCTCGAACCCTCCCTTTCAATGTTTTTAATTTTTGTAATTTTCCTCTTAAATTTGTCCTGTATCATTTTTTATCCCCCCCCCTTTCATTTAGAGTCTCAGGCATACAGGTCGCACGTAGGGACATCGAACGGAAAATGGCCGTTCACCGTGGCGGTTGGGGCGTCTCGTATAGCGCCAACAACATCAGATACCACAATGTGACAAAATACTTCAGGATACAAGAATAAAAGAAATTTGGTTGTTTCTAAGAAAAAATATTTTGGATTGGGTTAGTTTTGGTGGTGGTATTACCGTTTCATGCTCCAGGAAAACTAAAAATTTTAGCTTAAACTGTATTCCGAATTAATATCGCTCCTCTAAACTAATGACATAGCGACTTAACCTTTACACACCATAATGTGACAAAATGTTTCGAAATACCACAATAAAAGAAATTTGAGAAATAAAAGGAAGTTGTTTCTAACAAAAGATACTTTATATTGATTAGTTTTGGGGATGGCTTTAGTGATTGCATTCATCACGAGAGCTAAACTATCTAGAACACCTAACTAAACTTGTAATATGATTTAAAATGTCTCCTCAAATCTAGGGACAGTGCCCTAACCATTAGACAACATAATATGGCTAAATACTTCGGCACACACCAGTGAATGAAATTTAGTAAAACATAACATAAAAATAGAAATTTTTGGTTGGTACTTTTTAAGTATGAATAAACTGAAAAGAATTGTTTGCACTTTCAATAAATAAAAGCATAGATTAAACAACCGAATTTCTAACTTAAGATTTGCGGTATAATTTTGCCAAAGTAACCAGGTATAATATCCTCTGCTTATAACTCATTTAAACTTTTTACTACACCAAAAAACCTATTAAGATCCGCTAAACATCTAACTTAAAATTAAAAATTATATCTTTAATTTATACCACAGTAATGTTTATTTAATATGACGCTCAAATAATGAATTTTTATGTACAAGTATTACATATGAGGAATGACGACCATTTTTTATTTTATTTACATGGGGATTCGAAGCTATGGTCTCAGTTTCATATTGCTGTATCGCCCAAATGTATATGAGTGACATACATTATATTGATTTCATTAACATTGAAGTTTATGTATGTATAATACCCAGCTGTGTGGATAACACCAACACCACAATTGAATTCATTTTATACCTGCAGAAGAATGCGTTGCGACATTGAATTCATCGCAACTATGATTCATTTTTTTAGATATTTTTTAAAACTGTTGCTGGAATTTGTACGTAAACTCTTTTTATTACTGTCAAAATAAAAATTCATATGATCATATAATAGCTATCTTGCTCACAACAGAAACGTATTGGAAGAGATTTTGAAGTAAAAGGTAGAATGCAATCTAATGCTGCAAATGTTATTTATTTCTTAGATGGTAATTTTAGAGACATTGCAAAGAACAATATAAGAATTTAATGAAGATAAAGAATTTAAATGAAAATAATTATTACATGAAAGCATAAAGGAATTTTTTTTACTTTATTTATAAATGAAATAGCAGTAAGTTAAATAACTTATCTATTAAATTTAATAACATATGTGAAAAAAATATAAACAGAACACCAGAAACCAATTTTCTTCATGTACACTTCACCAGAATATTTGAAATTTTAATGATAATTCTGAGGTTGAAATATATTATATAAGAATATATGGAACTGGTAATGTCGCGAACACTATATCGTACGTATGAGCGATTCATGCCCATGGAAATAAACAAACAGACAAAAAGATCGCTGAATGCAGCAATCTCGTTGTGTAAGAATTTCAAAAATACATGAAATTCGGTAGTGCAGCGATAACTATACCGCTTGTTTGAGCACTTTAAACTCATATAGTAAATCACAGGCTGCAGCAAATTTTGTTGCATAGGAATATGTAAAACAAATTAAGATCAATAGAGTTCATACTACATCAGTATCGATTTATAAGCAGTCTAGTGATAGTTGCGACAGTGAAAACAAAACAACATTGTTTTTGAAAGATTAAAACATTCTCTTAAAAATGACTGCAGATCAACCAATGTGTGGTTAAAGAAAGGGCCTAGTCGTATGAAACTGAGTCCATCTTTTTAAAATCTTTGTGCATATAAACGGTTTAAAAAAATATCAAGTTCAGTAATTGCAATTTTAAAAAACAGCTGTTTGTGATGCATCTATTTTGATTCTCGAATGTACATTTAAAATGACTTTGTATGAACTGATTCATAAACTATTTGTAAATTTGTTATAGTGTATGTTTTGTTGTTTGTGATGTGAAACTAATTGTTTGCTTAAATTTTAATAAATTACTTCATTCATTCCTTATTGTATGTCTTAAGTTACTTGCTGTTTCCAAATGTGCAAATGCACGACCTTGTTCAGCAAAAATAGAAAAAATTTTGGCGAATGATCGTTATTTAAGCATTTAAAAATACAGTAAAACTCAGATAATTCGGAAAGCAAACTACAGGGCTGTAGCAAGAAGTGAATAATAGAGGGCTCAAGAAAATGTAGGGGGGGGGGCTCATATTTTTTCCCTTTCTCTGATACACGCCCGCACAAACACTCCCGCACGCAGATATATATGATCAACATATTATATAGAAAAAGAAATTAGTACATATTTACATTGTAGACACTATGTTTTTTATTAAACCATTTGAAATGACTTCATTTTATGCTAAGAAAAAAATAGAATGCAGAATGAAATATTCGAGTATTAACTAGTATAAAACTATATATCATATCAGCTTCATATATACAAATAATATACTATACAACTATTGTCACACTATTTGCTCTTTTTGTACAAATACTACAATTTAGTACTTGTGCTAAACTGGGGCCTCAAAACTAAGTTCGATTTTTGAACAGAATTACATTTGGATTATCAGAACAGAAATTCATTTGGTGACCTTGGAATCTTTCCCAGGGGAGGCTCAAAATGTTTTAGGGGAGGGGGGTCTCCCTGGCACCCTTCTAGCTTATGCCCTGATTATATTTGAATTTTTCTACTGTTTTCTTTTCTCGAAATTAGCTTTAAAAAAAACATTAAAAAAATCTTTCCCTTTTGAGAAATATATTTCGATGCATACTTGTCTCATTTTAATTCCAAATCACGTAGTTTAAAAAACTTTTTTTTTCTCAATAATAAATTACGGATGCTACAAATGGGTAAATTATAAACGCGACTTTCCTGCATAGTTTTCAAAAATGCGAAGATAATGAGCGGACAGGTAGCGCACATTAATGCTTTACATATTTTTTTGCGAAATACTAATTGAAAGTGATTTGTAGAGTAAACGAGTTCTTCTGAAGTTCAGGGCCCCTGGGCATTAAACCGAGGCGTTTATCTTTAGTTTTGCTACAACCTTATCTGTAACATTCTTCAAATGCAGGTCACTCTCACAACGTTCCTCGCGGTTTCACTTTGATTTACTTTATGTTGCTACTATATGAGATAGGTTAGAATTTGTTTAAAGGTTTTTTATAAAACTTTATTGTCCATAATAGTTGCGGAAAGAGTACGTATTCTTTCAATAAACACATTTTCTTTGAAAACATAATACATGATTTTTTTTTTTTTTTTTTTCTTTTTCTTGTCTGTGTGTGTGTGTAGCATTTTTATAGAAATTGAATAAGAAACGTAGTTTTTTATTCTTAAATTTGCTGAATAAAAGTTATCTTTTTTTTTTTTTCGTTTTTCTCTAAAAATAGCTTAGGTTTTTTGACTAAAGGCGATTTATAAATAAATAGATTTAATTTATTACTTTTTTTAGAGTTTAAAGTTTTTCAGAATTAAATAAACTATTGCTCAGTAACCCGCTAGAAAATGGTCCCTTAAAATAGCAAAATAGATTTATTACTTTCTATTTTGATATTTGAAAGTTGAGAATATTACTGATCATGACGTGTTTAAAAGAAGGAAAAAGTATTCCGGCCTGAATCTGAAGTTATCATTCATGAGAACGAATATTCACCGATTTCCACAGCGTAAGAGACCACCACATTAGGTCTGAAGATCAACCACTAAGTGATCCAATCTGAAATTGGTTACTGTATACGTCGGTCGATATATAGGTTCATTGATAGAGATACTAGCACATACATCATTTTATTTCCTCCAAAACGATGTGCAAATTCAAGATTAATCTATAAGGATATAACATATTTACAAACAAACACTTGCGTCAATCAGTCTACTACTATATTTTGCCATAGCTAGCATTTCAGGAATCGGCATGGTGAAGCATACTACTTCACTCAGACTGCAGGTTTTTATCTTTGGAATAACATTCAAATCGTCGAATACAGTTCGTAAATACGAAATTCTAATAAACGCAGTAAATCTACAACAACTTCAATTAAAAGAACTTAGATTAAAACAAACAAGTAAGAAAAATCATTCGTTAAGCAAAGATTATGAAGCACTTTCCAACACTTAATGAAATCTTTAACAAAACTTTGTTATTTAGGGAAATAATAGTGTATAGCCAAATATACCCAAATATGTATTCCAGTACATTAGAAAAGCCCTGTATTTCACATGTCAGCTCATATAATGGGAAAATTTAGCTTAGCAAGAAAATACCCAGTAGCTTGAAATTTCTTTTTCAGCAATTCATACTATTAGATGGAAACATACTTGAATACTTTTGTTCAGCCCTATAGTTTACATTGTACCTTTATTACACGTCAGCATTAGGCTAAAATTTATTGTAAACTAAAACACTTTTAAAACAACTGAAATCACATTCTCATAAATCATCATTCATAGGCGTCCATGTACCGAATTCTTTGCGTGGCCCTGTATATCCCTTTATCTATATTCTGCAAACATTTCTCAGTAAATTGAATGCAACCTTATATTTTTATAAAATGCATATTTTAATATAGTTGACAGGGTATAACATCTTTAAAATTCCTTAGCGTAAAAATGCATAGCTTATTTAAGAACCACGTTTAAATAATTTACACTCGTATTCAGTAACGTTGGTGAGCTCTTTTGGGTAGCCCTGTATATCAACTATAACATTTATACACACCATATAATGTGCATATATTTAGCGAAATATAAACACGAATATCATAATTAAAATGCATTTCATCCCTCCATCAGCCATCATCGGACACGTATACGGTACTTCGGAAAGAATATACTATTTGAAATCTTTTATGTGGCCCTTTAAATGCTATGTACTTCATATTATGCAAGACAGTAGCGTATAATTTATATTAAGCTTCAGTGACATATATCAATTTTATTATACATGAAAAAGCTTAATATATTTAAAATATGTCACACACAATTCCCCCTTTTACCATTATCTAATGGAATTCTTTTGTGTGGCCCTGTAAATGAATAATAGCTACATTTTCACCTTATATTTTTATAGAATGCATATTTTAATATTTTTTTCGGACTCTCGAAAAATTCGTTCTGATGAAAGGTATATAAAAATTTTCGAATTTTTTTGTTTTAAGGAATGGACGTAAAAGGCAATAAAATAACACACATTTTGCATATAGAACGAAGTCGATCGGATTATTAGTTGCCGAGATATTTGTAATCTTGTTTTCCACATTCTTCGATTTTTCATGACCCTGTATTTCATTCAAATTTCAATTCAGAAGTATATTTTAATTGGAAATGAGACGCTTAATCCGACGCAGTTAATTGTTAGTTAATAGAATTATTATTTTTGGAGTTATAAGGATGTTTCTTTTACGCAGTTCGGTACTACTTGAGTAGTTTGGCGTTTTATATAATTTGTCGAAATTGGTACATCAGCAGTTCTTTAATATAGCATTGCCATGTATATTAACAATATTTAAATTTTGTTTATGAATTGCAATGCATTGTATAAATAGTTTCACATGTTTTATTTTCATATACATATCCATGATGGGTAAGTATTACGGTGGCCCCCAACGACTAGTTTCCATAGGCCGTAATGTAATAGGAAACTTTTGATTCGCCCTGTAGATAAACTAATCATGGTAGAAACTTCATTTTCGATAGGACTTGTGCTAAGGTAAACGTCAATAACGTCCTAAAATTTCATGGCAATCCGGGTATATTAACGATTTTTTCCCATGGGCCGTAATGTAATGAAAAACTTTTCATTCGCCCTGTAGATAAACTAATCATAATAGAAACTTCATTTTCAATAGGGTTCGTGCTAGGGTAAACGTCAATAACGTCCTAAAATTTCATGGCAATCCGAGTATATTAACGATTTCCCCCCCCCCCCCTCCCCATAGGCGTAATGTAATGAGAAACTTTTGATTCGCTCTGTAGATAAACTAATCATGGTAGATACTTCATTTTCAGTAGGGTTCGTACTAGGGTAAACGTCAACAACGTCCTAAAATTTCATGGCAATCTGAGTATATTAACGATTTTTCCCCATAGGCCGTAATGTAATGGGAAACTTTTGATTCTCTCTGTAGATAAACTAATCATGGTAGATACTTCATTTTCAATAGGGTTCGTGCTAGAGTAAACCTTAATAACGTATAAAAATTTCATAGCAATCCGAGTATATTTACGGGAGTTAGAGTGCGGACAGACGGCCAGACAAACCGAATGCATAAGCACTTTTCAACTTTATTGGAAAGTGCTAAAAAGACTACTTATATTTTATTTATATAAAGAAATATTAATTATTATTACTCTCATTCTGAGAGTTTAGTTATTACCGACATATTTCGGTTCAAAAAACATTCTATATCTGAAAAGAATAAAATCATCTGTGAATAACAACAACAAAAAAAGTCCTTCCGGCAATGCCGGGAGGAAGAGGTAGCTTTCATATACTTATATATTTATTTATTTATTTTAAAGTAAGTTACATTGTTCAAAAATACTAAGCTGAAATTAGTGGAAATAATCTTATAAAATTAGTGATTTTATAAGATTGAATACTAGTTTTTGTCAAGACTGAATATTAATAGGAATTTTTAGAAATTAGTCATCTTTTATTCAACCTGGTTTTATTTTAAGTGATTTAAGCAGTCGCCAAATTCCACGATATCATAAAGTGTATGCCATTTTAAAGCAACATTGTGGATCGTTCAGATCAGACCGTTTCAAAATGTCAGCCATAAGCAAAATTCAAAGTGCTATAACTCAATCATTTTTTAAGATATAGACAAAATAAAAAGTGTTCTGGAATCGTTGTTTTAAGTTCTAACACGTAAAAGACAAATATTTTTCAAATTTTTATTTTTTTGCATTTAATTTTAAATTTAAATTTTTTTTTTAATTTAAAATGGCTACCATTTTGAAACAAAATGCCGGATGATGCTGGCCAACGAACTCGGTCGAGACATTTGTATGTACTATGTACGTACCAAGTTTCATTGAAATCGGTTCATAAATACGCGTGTTATCACATGACAAAAATCAGATCGTTTCAAAATGTCAGCCATAAGAAAAATTCAAAGTGCTATAACTCAATCATTTTTTAAGATATAGACAAAATAAAAAGTGTTCTGGAATCTTTGTTTTAAGTTCTAACACGTAAAAGAAAAATATTTTTCAACTTTTAATTTTTTCGCACTTAATTTTAAATTTTAAATTTTTAAAAAAATTTAAAATGGCCGCCATTTTGAAACAAAATGGCGGATGATGCTGACCAACGAACTCGGTCGAGACATTTGTATGTACTATGTACATACCAAGTTTCATTCAAATCGGTTCAAAAATACGTTAGTTATCGCATGACAAATATCAGATATATATATATATATATATGGTTATATATATATATATATATATATATATATATATATATATATATATATATATATATATATATATATATATATATATATATGTCAACATTTGATCGGAGGGTGGTTTTGGGGTCTGGGGGTCATGATCGGTGAAAATATACCAAAATTTTCCGGAAGTGCTTTCCTCCGGACGGCTGCAATAGGTAGCTTTTTACTTTTTGTAATGAAAGCTACCTAAAAGCTTTATTGCCAACAGCAACCAAGTGATAAAACTGGCTGGCAAAACCAAGGAGGTATTCTTAACACATGGTGATGTAGGCCAATCATGTCACCGAAAAGTTAAACATTGACCAGTGAGACTGGCCTAACTCATGTGTACAGTAGGAGTCATAAGGAATGGACAAGTGTTTCTTACTGATCATCAGAAGTAATTAAACCGACTTTAATGTCATCTGCCCTTTCCTTATATGCCATTTCTTTCTCCAGACTATAAAACATCTTTTGTCAAGTTATACGCTAAAGCGGGACTCATTCGTGAAGGCAAAGTTGATCTATCCATCGCCTACCCTCAAATGAAATACTCTCGGTTTGGTTTTTAATGAGCAATTCGGCTGCCTGCTTTTTCAAAAATCATTGCAATTCACGTTTAGAATACGACATGATGATCTCGATTTAAAATAGTTTGAATCAAAACACTTGTACCAGAACTACTGATGAGTGCATTGTTGCAGGAACGCGACTTTCACACTGTAGTTTCTGCTAATGTTAAGTATCGATCCAAATTCTGTGTTATTTCGCCATTTCTTTTACAACCTCATTTTTATCCTCGGATAACATTTGCAATTTTCGACTATCAATTCCACAGTCTGAAATTGACAGATTAGAACGCAGCCTTCTGCTGTAACATATTGCGTTCGTCCAGGTAAAGAGGATTTGACGTCTTTCCAAATCTCTCCAAATTCTTAATCAAACACTTCTAATGTAATGTAAGTTCAAAATACTGAATAATTCTTTTGCATATTTAAACATAACAAACGTTTTACATTTTATTAACTACGCAATATTTTAAATATCGCGCCTTCCAAACTGCGCCATTTTTGAAACATTATATCAGCTTCGTTTCGAAGACTTTACAGCATACTTTTCGCATCAATAGTTTATTTATAACTAAAGTTTTTACATTTCTATATTTATCTTGGTTGTGTCAATGGCGTCATCAGCAACTGACAATTATAATCGTTTCTTGACACTTGCCTCTAAAATGAAAGATGACTTTTCAAGCTACTGATGCGAATAAGTCATGTAAATGAGATATCGCACTCACTGTGATGAAAGATTTTACGCATTTCAACAATTTTTATTCTCCTTCGACACAAAAAAATATGCATGTAAATTTTTCCTCTCTATCTTAGATGCATAGTTTTCTGCACCACAGAAATATTTGTATGCTCTCAAATTTGTTAATCTGATATATATTTTTTTCTATTTAACCATGCTTTTTTTTAAATTATTTCTAAAAAAGTGTATTCCATTATACAGTTGTGTTATGCCAAATACACAGTATGTAATTATTGTTTTGGGCTGTTTATGTACGAGGGATTTTTTTAAGTAATTTTTACCCCTTTCTATGCAACTATTTGCCTCTTATTTCTTTTCACTGCTAAGCATTAGCCGTTAGTGGAATATTTGGATGGCCAAGTCTCTTTATATAGCCAATTTTTCATATTTAACGGGAAAAATAAAATAACGTATCTACTGAGATTTTAAATTAATAGTTTAAAATAACTATTACACTAATGTGGGTTAAACTATGATTTATGATCTTATAAATCTATTATTTATATATATATGTATGCATATATAAATTTAGATATATTTTTCAGTACACAGTGCATACAGCGTGTTAAAAAACTTTTAAAAATTAAAAGAGTG
The DNA here is from genome assembly GCA_964019185.1 of Maratus speculifer. NCBI lineage: Eukaryota > Metazoa > Arthropoda > Arachnida > Araneae > Salticidae > Maratus > Maratus speculifer. Next base: position 247,845,237 of record OZ025294.1, read on the forward strand.
CTAGTATAAATTTAAACAAGTTGGAAATTGCACGTAAACGTAGCAAATGAGGTGCGTTCGTACGATAACGAAGTTTTAAAAATATTCAGATCTTGCTGATATAGTAGAGCGTATTCCGGATACAGTATAGTAGTCGAAATCTCTACGTTTCTGTAAATATGCAGAAAGTAATTTTTATTACACCTCAGCAACGTATATCTTATTCATAAAATGGGAAATAGTTGAACATAATTAAAACACGCCCCAAACAATCTTTCCCCGTGTAGCATTATGTAGTGGAATACTTTTGTGCGACCCTGTAGTTTAATAATAAAAATTCTTTGCATCACAAATTGTACAGAATGCATATTTTAGTATATACTTCATAGATTCATGCCAATTCTATTATGTTCGAATGAGTGTAACATCATAAAAATGCATTTGAAACTTTTTTTTCCCATTGACCGTAATGCAATGGAATACCTTTGATTGTCCCTGTAAATGATCTATGCATCCGACTTTCATAACATTTGAAATGACTCGATAAAATTACGTAATAATTATATGTTTTAAATTTCAAACGATTAAAATGCATTTGAAATTTTTTCCCCATTGACCGTAATGTAACGGAATTCTTTTGATTGTCCCTGTAATTGATCTATGCATCCGATTTTCATAACATTTGAAATTACTCGACAAAATTACGCAATAATTATATGTTTTAAATGTCAAACGATTAAAAAATGCATTTGAAACTTTTTTCCCCATTGACCGTAATGGAGCGGAATCCTTTTGATTGTCCCTGTAATTGATCTATCCATCCAATTTTCATAAAATTTGAAATGACTCGACAAAATTATGGTATAATTATGTATTTTAAATTTCAAACGGTTCGGTTGGGTAGTTTTTGCGTTGTTATATGCGGACGGACAGACGGACGGACTGAGCGACAAAAATAGGTGCTACGTAGTTACATAATTACGAACGCACCTAAAAAAAGACAAACATTTTACGTATGGGAAACTAGGGTCACAACTTACTTATTCAGTCCAAAATTGCATATGCCTTACACTCAGAATCGAACTTTATTTTTTATTTTTATCAGTATTCACCAATTCTTTACCAGTAATGAAGACTCTTTACCAGCAACGATATTTTCAACATACTTTCTGTGAAATGTGATAACATGAAGGGAAATTCTATAAAAGACCGCCATTTGCATTCTGAAAAAAAAAAAAAAAAATACATCGACACCCCAATTTCAAAGCACCTAAAAGTGCATACTGTGTCATACTGAATAACTGTGTACTTTTTGCATTTCCGACTGCATCACTACTTTCTACTTTCAGCAATGTTAATTTTTTTAAAATTCCGCTTAATATATCTTCAGTATTTTTAAATTAGTAACGAAAGTCCTGTTTCAGCTTGTAGTCAAATATTCAGTACTAACAGCCCTTGGGGACCAGTTTGATCTCCCTTAAATGCATACTAACAAGGAAGGTCTCCATACGGGCATACTCGGAAAAATCTGAACAAATTACATAATATTCTTCTCATATGGGTATATATGTTTATAAAAAATTTTCGGAGGAACCTCCATACAACGTCCGTAAAAAAAATAATGAACATTTCGTTTATTTGGCGATTTATCTCCGGTTGGCAAAAAAACGAAATTTTGAAAAATACGCTTTTACGCTTCGAATACTTTTTAAAGAAAATACTTTCTATGTTCAATTTGTTTAAATAAATTTAGTTTAAGTAATTTTAATTTTGCATTTTTTGTTTGCTTTAAGTATAGTTTTGTCATATAGATTTATATGTACTTATAACAAAATTTAACTATTATATTTTACCATTTAAAACACAATTTAAATTGATTAATATTGTTCCAAACTGAAAAATATGACACAGACGATTAGACATTGTTGCTATGGAAACCTCTTTTTCGGATTCAAAATGTACGACGACAATTTCTTTAAAAGTGATTTTTATAACCGGTAAAAGCGGCTCAATTAAAAAAAAATGTGAATTGTAGAGTAAAACAATGGCGAAATTTCATTCAAATCAGTAATAAAAAGTAAAAAGAAAATGAAATATTTATTTAACCTTCTTTACAGAATATTTTAAATTTTGTAACTTTCAAAATATAAAAGAAATTGAATAATTAAAAAGAAATGTCAGATTGCCTATAACTTAAAATAGATATTTGGTAAACATAATACACACAAATATTTTTTTCAGTAATAAAATTAAATAGCTGCAACAACTAGCAGCATGTATAATACAAAATAATTACAAAAATAATAATAAATTATTCCATGTTTAAGTTTAAATTCATTAAATATTGCAAATTCTACAAGTCAATAAAAATCAATTTTCAGATTCGTTAAAATCGTCTGGTTTTTGCGAGGAAATGCGCTGCTCGTCAAATCACGCGTCGCTTTCAGCTTTTCACGCCAATTATTCCAAAGTATTTTATTTTTTTACCTATCTCCTATTGTGATTCCGCCGCTAAATTTGACTGATCGTTTATTACCTATACATGAGTAGTTTAATTCGTATTTTTTGCAAAATATTCTGAGTATGCCCAGAATGGAGACCTTCCTTGTCTCCATTAAATCATATTGCTTTTATTCATAATTTATTTTAATTGCTCAATTTTTTGCCAAAATTATTAGATTCTGCGAGAGAAATAGACACAGATGTCATATACGCACCACATTGGTGCGATTACAACAAAATGACAATTATATGTGTCTCACATAGTACCCCGGCTATTGTTATTTATTTTATAATAAACTGTTTGTTTGCTTTTATTTTCTTTTTAAAAATGATATAAATTGTTTTATTCTATAATTATAAACTATACTTTTTTAATTGTTATTTTTTTAAATGATAGAAATTAGTTAAAAATATGTATGTAAATGATAATTGAAAACGAAGTTTTCGAAAATTGGCTTCAGGAAAATAACGCGCCAATGTGGTGCATATATGACATCAGTAATGTTAAATCAAGAACTCAGTATTTTTATGCTAGCCCGGCGCAGATAATAAATCGCCAAATATTGTACCCATGGTATTTTTTCGTATTTCATTAATTATTTAAAATATATAATATAATCCTTTTACTCATCTTATTTATAATACATAACTTTAATTTGAAACTAAAAAATGTTTAAAATTTATGACTTTTATTGACTTTTTTAAGAAAAAGAACAGAAAAAAATAAAAATAATGCTATATTTTGAAGCTCCATAATTGCAGCGAAGGAACAAAACATAAATAAATCCAATTTACCGCAGCCTAAATCTTACCAAAGGACTTTCGCACAGTAATTCATAAGATATGTTTCATTTGGACGTTGCCATTAAACAATTATCAAATAATCGTGATTTTTGTGCCACATGCGTTAGCGTAATATTTATATAAATTTTTGACCGAATAAATGGATTGAGACCTTGTCACATATATATATATATATATATATATCCTATCAAAAACATGAATGTGAAAGAATGCCAAGTTCGTTAAAGGTTTCGTTAATAAAAGAAGTGAGATCTAACTGCAAACCAAGTTCTTTCGAAGCTCCTTAAATCATAGCTCCTGTCATGCATAATATTCTTCAATTGCTTAAAATGATTTGGTATGTTACTTGTTATTCAAGAGAGCGACTTAGCAAGTTTTCTCTTATTCAAATCTCTCTATTTAATTGATCAGAACTTAAAGTTGATCACTTAATTTATCAATATCTTAACATCAATGTACTTATTCGAACACTCGATTGACAATCAGATTCTAGATTAAATTGTACTCTGACTCAAGCATTAAAGTTGGTGGCTGAAAACTTGCCAAGTCGCTCTATTGAATAACAAGTAACATACCAAATCATTTTAAGCAATTGAAGAATATTATGCATGACAGGAGCTATGATTTAAGGAGCTTCGAAAGAACTTTGTTTGCAATTAGATCTCACTTCTTTTATTAGCGAAACCTTTAACGAACTTGGCATTCTTTCACATTCATGTTTTGGATAGGATATCATTATTTTTTGTCAGATCACCTCTTTTATTAGCGAAACCTTTAACGAACTTGGCATTTTTTCACATTCATGTTTTTGATAGGATATCATTATTTTTGTCAAATAAGTAGGTATTTGTTTCCTTCTTGAAATAAATAGGCTTAATATTAAATTAGTTTTATTTAATATTAATTAATCTTACAGCTTTTTCCTGCGTTTATTCACTAGTTTTTTTTTCAGTCAAATTTAAAAATTTTAACATTAGGACTGCTTATGTTCCTTTAAATTCCACTAATAAGGATGTTTCTTTTATGTGATTGAATACTACTTGATTGTCTCGTCGACCAAAAAAGTTTGTTGCCAACTTGGTAATATATCGTCAAATTGACAAAAAATACCCGCCAAAAGTGAGGCTAACTTGGCGCTATTTCTGGTATTTCGCCAAATTCCCATAGACTCCCATTGTAATCTGGCAATTTATCCAATATTTTGTTAGAACAAGGACTGTCGCCATCATTTTGACATCTTTTTTAAAAAATCAATTCGCTAACTGCCCAATATTGCTTAAATATTGCTATTTAGAAAGTTTTTAGAACGCTTTTCGCGCATTTTTACCCCTTTTAAATTTTTATTTGTTAACAAATGTTCTTGTACCGTGTTCGCACTGAGATAGTTGAGTCACTTAAATTTTTTGAAGCGGGATACCCCGAATTAGACTTCACCTGTTCGCATTAATTAAACATTGTAAGTGACTTAACTTGGCCAAAATGACATCTGGGCATGCGCATAAGTTCTGAAATTTGTAACTGCAACTTCTAACTGCTTTTTTGTTTACATAGCAATTATCCTGCCATATTTCAATTAAAAAATTAATTTCGTCATCCTCCCAATTTGTTTTGCAGGAGGAAATAACAGGTTCAACATTTTCCATTCTTGACCTTTAATTACAAAAAAATCCCACAAACACACGTGTTAAGCAATTGGGGTAAACAAATAACAATTTGAAATAATTCATAATTATTTTTAGGACTCAACTCCAGTAATTTAATAATCAGAATTAAATATTCTGAAATTCAGAAATAATAATTAAATATTCAGAAGGCACATTTCCACTCAACTCATAATTAAGAGAGCATCAAAGGCTTAAGTGAGTTTCAGACATTTGCTTAAGATCCCACAATAGTCACAGAAAAAGTACACAAAAAGACCCGGATGATCATGTAAAATCTATGGGAGCGTTCTTTTCTAATATCTCGCTCAAATTTTAATATTTTTACATGATTTTTTTTGCATAGGCTAGCTGAGGACGATCCACAACCGGCCTAGTTTTTACTTTTTCAATTTTGGTTTCAGATTTTTTTTAAAAAGATATTTTAACTTTCAAAACCGGTTTAAACCGGTTCTGAAATTGAAACTATCATAATATAAAAAATATATGAGCAAAATCGAAAAAGTAAAAACTAGGCCGGTTGTAGATCGTCCTAAGCTATCCTATGCAAAAATAAATCATGTAAACATATTAAAATTTGAGCGAGATATTAGAAAAGAACGCTCCCATAGACTTTACATGATCATCCGGGTCTTTTTGTGTACTTTTTCTGTGACTATTGTGGGCTCTTAAGCAAGAATCTTGATTCCGGGTACGACCGCTTCAAAAAACTTCAAGATAAGTGACTTAACTTTCTCAGTGCGAACAGGATATTAGTGATCATTTATATCTTATAAGCAATGAACATGCCAAATTTAATGTTTCTAGGCCCTTAACATACAGACATCGCATTTTTAGAATTTTTTTACTCTTTTAACCTCTTTGGATTAGTGGCATCGACATAATATATAGCCTATATTGAAGCAAGGACTGTCACTATCATTTTGATATCATTACTTTTAAGATCGGTTTGTTGTTTGCTGAGATTGCTTAAAAATCCCAATTTAGAACGCTTTTCGTGCATTTTCACACTTTTTGAATACTGTATTTTTTAGCAAATGCCCTTAGAGATAATTTATATCTTATAAATAATTAACATGCCAAATTTTATATTTCTAGGTTCTTCAGTAATACAAAAGTGGCAGTTTTAAAATGTTTTTTGCTTCTTCACCCTCTTATGATTAATGGTATACACATAAAATATAACCTATATTTGAACCGGGGTGAATACCATCATTTTGGTACCATTAATTTTGAAATCGGTTCATAGTTTCAGAGATTAGCCCCGATACTCGTTAAAAGTGACGCCAACTTGGCACCATTTCTGATATTTTGCGGAATTCCCATAAACTCTATAATTCCAAACTTTATAATTCCAGTCCCTTAACATACAGACATCGCATTTTTAGAACTTTTTTTTCTCTTTTAGTCCCTTTGGGTTGGTGGCATCGACATAAGATATAGCCTATGTTGGAGCAAGGACTGTGATCATCATTTTCATATCATTACTTTTAAGATCGGTTTGTTGTTTGCTGAGATTGTTTTAAATTCGCTTTTTAGAATGCTCTTCGCGGATTTCCACCCCTGTTAAATTTGGTATTTTTTTAGAAAATGCCATTAGTGAACATTTATATCTTATAAATAATTAACATGTCAAATTTTGTGCTTCTAGGCTCTTCAGTTAAAGCAAAAATCACATTTTATAATGTTTTTTACTTCTGAACTCTCTTTTGGTTAGCGGCACAGACATAAGATACAGTCTATGTTTGAACCGGGGCGAATACCATTATTTTGGTAGCATTACTTTTGAAATCGGTTTGGTAGTTTAAGAGATTAGCCCCGATACTCGCCAAAAGTGACGCCAACTTGGCACTATTTCTGGTATCTTGTGAAATTCTCATAAACTCCCATTATAATCCAATATTTATCTTCTAACCAACCATTAATGTTTAATTAATGGTGATTTCTGATTTTTTACCTATTTATAGATCCAATAACCTACCTCCACACCAAATTTCAACTTCCTAAGTCACCTGGAAGTAGTCAAACATTTCTATGATAGTCTAAGATTCGGCTGCAGAATCAGTGTACTCATCGAGTGTTTGCTGAAAACCAGATTTTTACACATATTTATGATTAGGAGAATTTATATCTACCAGGTTGCCTATCAAAATGTGGCCGCCGGTATTTTTAATTAAATTATTAATAATTCATAATCCGTAAGAAATTTCACTGACTTGTTTTTTCAATAAAATGTCGTCTACTTTACGGCAACATCTATAAAGACTCTGAAAAATCATGGTTGCCGTTGTGCACCTGGCCGCACCTCTTCGCAGCCAGGTATACACAGGTATGATTTTGTTACATTTATACACCCACAACGTACATTCATAATTTATATATCAAATTAAAGCTAATTTTTGTTCTGTTTATTATTATATACGGTTGCCTAATTAAATCTGGCCGCAAATAAGGGTTGCTGGCTGTTAAATATAGTAAATATTAAAAGTAGAGTGGAAGAGAGCTAGCGCGTAACACCACTAGTCAGACGAGGATAGCGATTGCCAGCTGTCGGACGGTTTAAAGCCATTGCGCATGCGTCAGATGCTAGTGTTCTCAACGGATCAGTTGCGACTTTTATTCTAACAAGGAAGGTCTCCATACGGGCATACTCAGAAAAATCTGAAAAAAATACAGAATGTTCTTCTTATATAGTTATATACGTTTATAAAAAAAATTTCGGCGGAACCTCCTTATAACGTCCGTTAAAAAAAAAAAAAAAAAAAAAAAAAAAAAAAAATTGTTTATTTGGCGATCTATCTCCGGTTGGCGAAAAAACGAAATTTTGAAAATATGCTTTTACGCTTCGAATTAGCGTGGCAAAGGTTAGAAAAAAGCCGGTTTAAACCCGGGAATAAACCGGGATTTTAGGAATAAACATGGAAAAAACCCGGGGTTTTTTAGGAATAATTCGTTTTTTTGGGAATAAACCCGGGAATAAACCTAGTCTATTGGAAATAAACCCGGGAATAAACCGACTTTTTGCAACTCTACTTCGAATTACTCTACTACTATTCCATATACAATTAATGGGCCTTTGCAAACAAGACCCCAATGATTTTCTAAAGAGCTTAAAGAACTTTCGTTTCAAAGAAGCCCTGGTAAAATTCTTAGCTAATCATTGGGCTGATGATTCTTTTGCAGCAGTATTAGGAAATAAAAAAAGTTACATTACTGTTGAAGAGAAATTTTTTTCATATTGTTCTGCTGGAAATCTCGTAGTGAAAACTGAAGAAACCGAAATTATCATGTTCACATGAAGAAGCTGATACAAGAATTATTTTTCACATAAGTAAAGTACCTGAAAATTTAAAAATTTTGGTGAAAGCAGCAGACACTGATGTTTTAATAATTTTATTAGGAAATATCCATAAATTTCCTAATTTGCAAATTTGGTTGGCCAACAGTACATCAAAAAAAATTAATAATAAGGACGAAGTTTACATCAATTGTACGGACTTATCAATAAAATTAGATACAACTTTATGTCTTGCTTTGCCTGCTTTTCACGCATTTACGGGTTGCGACTATACAGCTGCATTCTTTAGCAAAGGGAAAGTTAGACCCTTGAATGTATTTATTAAGCACCCACAAATTCAACAAGTTTTGCGTCTTTGAAGAATCCTCATGACATTTATAACGAAACCAAAATCGATGCAGTTAACATTTTACGTGCCTTATGTATGGACTCCCAAAGTGCCAAAGTGTAAATGCCGCAAGATTGTTATTATTCAACAAAATGTACGCTTCAAAAGAAAGTAGCGAAAAATTTATGAAAAGAATTAAAGGTTTTGACTCAACGCACATTCCACCGTGCTGGAAATCTTTAAAGCAAAAATTATTGCGGACAATCTTTGTTAATTCGATGTGGTTAAATGCTACTGAGCCGGATTGCATCAAGTTCAGCGCGGAAAATAATGGCTGGCTGTTGTTAGATGGATTTTTAAAACCAACATGGTTCCTGGGAGACTCAACTCTAGCGCAAGTTGAGAGTGTGCTGTGTGATTCCACGAACAAGCCTTCCGATAATAACGACGATACCGATATTTGCGATGAAAGTGATAGCTGCGATGATAGTATAACTGAGAGCTCCGATGATTCAGATTTTTAAAAAAAGAGTCACGGAAATATAAAATACATTTTAAAAATTTATAATTTGCTTAAATTGAATATGTAAAATAGATGTAATACTTGAATAAAATCAAATATTTTTCCATACAGTACTTGCACAATACAAATTTTTTACATAAATAACCTTGGTTTTATTCATCATCAATATCCATTTTTTTGTAATTTTTAAATTTGTCATTTATTTTTAAATTTTTTATTTTGAAAAGAAAGACGTTTCTCTTGGAGTATTTATTATTTTGAGGCGTACCTACTATTGTTTGAATCGGAGGTTGAGAACAATAGCATCTGACGCATGCGCAATGGCTTTAAACCGTCCGACAGCTGGCAATCGCTATCCTCGTCTGACTAGTGGTGTTACGTGCTAGCTCTCTTTCACCCTACTTTTAATATTTACTATATTTAACAGCCAGCAACCCTTATTTACGGCCAGATTTAATTAGGCAACCGTATATAATGATAAACAGAAAAAAATTAGCTTTAATTTGATATATAAAATATGAATGTACGTTGTGGGTGTATAAATGTAACAAAATCATACCTGTGTATACCTGGCTGCGAAGAGGTGCGGCCAGGTGCGCAACGGCAACCATGATTTTTCAGAGTCTTTATAGATGTTGCCGTAAAGTAGACGACATTTTATTGAAAAAACAAGTCAGTGAAATTTCTTACGGATTATGAATTATTAATAATTTAATTAAAAATACTAGCGGCCACATTTTGATAGGCAACCTGGTAGATATAAATTCTTCTAATCATAAATATGTGTAAAAATCTGGTTTTCAGCAAACACTCGATGAGTACACTGATTCTGCAGCCGGATCTCGTACTATGAGTGAGTCAGTGAGTTAGTGGTAAAAACAGTGATTTTCAGACGGCAATTTCTCGTGAACGGTAAAAGATTTTTTAAAAAAATTTAAAGGATTTGGAAATTAGAAGACGGTCTTACACGACACGAAAAATTGCAAGTGTGTAGGTCAAATAGAATTTAAGTTATTGAGGGGTCAAAAGTGGCCCGAAATGGTTATAACCCACGGCCGGTGTGTCTCCTTTTACTTTGTGAACTTGGCTGACACACTGCTGTGTGTCTAGATATAATATAACTTTCATCTTCAAACAGCATCATGTTAAATACTAGTATTACATTAATTTTGTAAAGACTCTTTATAAATACGCTGTAAAAAAAAAAAAAAAAAAAAAAAAAAAAATCTAATTTTAAAAGACAAAGACGGCATACTGAGTGAGTCACTCAGTGAAAAATACAGGGTGAGTCATAAATATCGAAACAATAGGCTATCTCCTTAAATATTGCCCCTAGACCCATACTTCCAATTGCAAAAATTCATTAAAAAAAGGTGAAATTTTGGATAAGATAAGTTGCAACTCCATGGGGGTCTATTTGAAAAAGTGCGAAAATTAACTTTTTATACGGCCCCCGTAGGATAAAAATTCCAATTAGGAAAACTTTCCTTATCCAGTCCTGAATAATACACAAAAAGTTGCATCTTCATATCTTCAAAATTCGCGGAGTTATAACTTTTTGAATAATTCATCAGGTTTTAAGGGATTAGACACAAATTGAAATGCGCGCAATTCAAAAAACAATGTTACTTTAACAGTTGTAAGAAACGCGTAAAAAATCTATCTTTTGCGTTAGAATTTTGATTTTTTTCTTTTTCCGTGATGGTTAGCCATGTAACTTGCTAAGAAAATCACATGCTAAAATTTACCATAAAATTTATAAAAATTTCATATGGTTAGTACTGGGTAAAATACGATATTTAAAAATTGTTTATAACTCCAAACATTATTTATCGAATTTCAATTTCTTTCTATTTAATTAAAAATGAAAATCTGATTTTAATTCTGATTCGAGGTTTTTGTTTTTCAATATTTATTTTAGAACTGTTAAAAATATTTATTTAAAAAATAGTAACTTTTAAAAAATCATATTTTCAAAAGTAAATAATTTTTAATTTTTTTAAAGTAATGTAAAATAATTAAAAATGACATGTTTCAAGTTTGTCCTTTTTTTCTTTAACAATTTTTAACTTTTAATAATTTAAAGACAAGAAATAGGAAAAAAATTCATTATACAGAAAAAAGAAATGTACTGTTTTACTGTCCATTAGTTATTTGAAAGAATGCTTCTCGATGCAGATTAAGTCCTTTTTAAAAATTTAGCTCTCACAACTTCAAACTTTTTATCGTCCTGTAGAGGCTGTTAAAAAATCTGTATTCTGGGCTCAGGTCAGATCAGGACCGAGACGTTACTTTTTTCTGAAGACTCGCCTATCCGGGTTTAATGTATTTTTCATACCGGAAGGTACTGCTTCGTTTTTCCCAGGCCTGCACTGGACGAAATTTTCATTCCCGGTCTCGAACAATCCGTATTAAAATCACAGACCTAATATGTACATGAAAGAAGTAAAATTTGGTTTAATCAATATTTTTACGAAAACCACATAAATTTTAAAATCGCCTTTATTTTACAAAACAATAAAAAAAAAACTTTATTTTATTATTTCTTTTTTTAAGAATAGCATATTTAAATGCTAAAAAATTAAACAAAATAAAACCAGAAAAAAAAAATCTGCCTATGACGGAATTCTGTCTTAAACAGAAAATGTGTTGATCCATGCAAAATAAATACAATAATACCTCAGAAAAAAATAAATTCCATTTAACCTTCATAGGAAGGACATTTGTCTCCTACGTATTTTTTCTTTCCTATGTGATTCCGTCTTAAAAGGTTTTACTGTATAACATTTTTCAAAGTCTTCAACGCACGGGATATGGATTAGCGATAATAAAATATAGGTGAAACATTTACATATAAACATAGTTCATTGATAAAATAAATACATCACAGCCTTTGGCGCCTCTTTAATAATAAAAAATGTAAATATAAAAAACGAAATTCTATATTAAGTATTTTTGGTCAGAACTCCTCCACGCGAAACAATTTTTAACTATACTGAAGTAAAAAACTATGTAGAAATTCACGGCTGAGCCGGCTATGATTTAAGCTTTTTTCCAGGCTGGTCCGTATTATGATTTTAACATTATTTCATGCCGGGCTGAACTTCTTTCCGTATGGGTCGGTTTAGGATCGGACCTAGATATTACGATTTATTCAGACCTTTAGTGCTAACGATCAACATGTTTTAAAAACAAGTTTCGATTTAAATCAATACGTTGCTTTATTATGGCCAAATAAGAGGGACGGTCTTAAACTATTTACTAATAACGTTACAATTTGTGGACGATCCCTTATTTGCTTTGAAAATGGATGAAAAACACTTCGTTTACAGGCATGGTAAAGTGGTGTAAGTCACGAATTTTTGAGAATTTTAGATTTTAATATCTCTGTCAGGTTTTCAGATAGGAAGATGAAATTTTTTTTGTTCAATTTAGGAATAGATAAGGAATAATTTCCTAATTGGGAATTTTGCTCTACGGGGGCCGTATAAAAATTTCAGTTTCGTATTTTTTCAATTAGACCCCACCATGGAGTTGCAACTTATATTATCAGAAATTTCATCTTTTTTAATGAGTTTTTGCAATTGGAAGTATGGGTCTAGAGGCAATATTTAAAGAGATAGCCTATTGTTTCGATATTTATGACTAACCCTGTATAGTTATGAATTTTAAAATGATTAAGATCTGCACTTCATTTACCCTATTCGCGTAAAACTTTTAAGCCCTCTAAGTCAACTAGTCAACTAATATTTAAAATTGAAATTCGTATATTTTTCTGTTCAGTTTCATTATTACTTTCTTCTGTCTTTACAAGAAGAAAATATTGCATTTTGGGTTCGTAAAAAAAAATTGAACTTTCGGTTTCTCATAGATTTACTTGCTTTAGGTCCTGAACAAGATTTGATGGTTTTTAGAAAATGTCTGTCTGTGAGTTTGTATGTCACTCTGACACTCTGCATGTGACAGAAATTTTGTGTGCGCTCTATCTCAAGAATTAATTCACGGAATTTCACAAAACTTTAGATTCAATTAGACCTTGCTATAAATTGAAGATGATTACTTTTTGGTACATACCGCTCAACAGCTGGTGCTGCTATTCTGCATTATTCACAATTACTACAATAGCCTTATATCAAGAACTAATGCACACATTTTCATAAAACTTTAGATTGAGTCAGTAACTGATATAAATTGATGCTGATTATGGTTGGTTGGTTGTATTGAATTTAGTGGCACAAAATCCCTTAAGGGACATGCTGCGCAAAACAAAGACTAAAAATACTAAAATTAAATAGAAAACATGGTCAAAATATCTGGATGGGGTATCCCATCCAGATATAGTCAAGTAGACAAAGTTAAAAAATTAAGATAGATAAAACATTTCAAAAGCCCATCTGGACATCGTTAGTGAGTATCCAAATTAAGATAAAAGATTATATATCAAAATAAAATCCTGCATGTTTTAAAAAGGTAAAAAGTGCCCCATGAGGTATTTCCCCAATAAGGTTTGTCAAAATGGGTGATGATGTATTAAAATATATTCTGTACAAGTACCGGAGACCGGGACAGTCAGTTAAAAGATAATGAATTGTTATGAATTGTTATGAAAAGATAATGGCAGTGAGGACACATGGGTGCATCCTCCCTTAATAACAAATGTTTATGTGTGATCTTAGAATGACCAATTCTCAGACGTGTCAGAAGAACATCTAATTTCCTTGGGTAATTCGAAGGCCAGGTCGCGATTGTTGGTTTAATATGGTGTAATTTATTACTAACTTCTGAGTCCCAACTTTCTTGCCATTCATTATAAATAAAGTGTTTGAGAAATAGTTTAACGCCTGAGAAAGGAATCTTATGATCTAAAGGGTTAAGAGCTAGTTTTGCCGCACGATCAGCATTTTCATTTCCAGGTACACCCATGTGCCCGGGTACCCAGCAAAATAGAATGTTATAGCCACGGTTTGTCAGTTTGTCATAAAGATCCAGTATGGCTGAGACATAAGGATGTTTATTAGATGATTTTATTGCGTCAATAGCACTATTTGAGTCACTATAAATGATGAATGAAGTGTTATGATGATGGGAGATGTGTAACATGGCTCTCTCTATTGCAATCAACTCTGCTGTAAAAACAGAAGTTGAAGGGTGCAGACGATAACTTAAGCTAGTGTTTTCACAGAAAACCCCGCAGCCAACAACATTGCTGTCCTTCGATCCATCTGTGTAGATATCAGTAAAATTTCTGAAACTTGAATGATGTGCCTCAAACAGCTATTGAAAGATAATAGGAGCAGAGTTTTTTTTATCAAAATCTTTAAAGGGATGAAGGGTGGTAGTGCTAGGAGCTTTCCAAGGAAGGAACTCCTGCAGTGAATATGAGCTCACCTTGATACTATTTAGATGTCTATTGCCAACAATATTCTTTACTCTGACACCAAATGATGGTATGCAAGATGGCCGATGCTGATAAAGAAAGTCATTGTCGGTATTTAAAATATAAGAATGAAGAGGATGATCATGATGTGAAAGAAAACGGTAGTACAATTCTAATGAAAGTTTTTTACGAATACGGTGCAATGCCGGTTCATTGCATTCGACATAAAGGCTTAATACCGGAGATGTACGAAAGGCACCAGAGCAAAAACGGAGTGCGCTATGGTGCACTGTGTCAATTTTTTTAAGAACAGAGTTACGTCCAGAGCCATAGACCTGACAGGCACAGTCAATTTTAGAGCGGATTACACAGCGATATATTTTCAGAAGACAGTTACGGATCTGGATGCAGATCCCTTCGTCTACAGAAATGCACACAAGAGGTTTTGTCTTGGGATATAATAAAGCCATTTTAATTTGTCCATCGAATAATACGGTTGATAGCAATTTGCAATTGTCTCTCAATAAAACGCATATCCTGACCTTTACATAAAATTTTAAAATCGTCGACATATAGTGTACCCTGAACGCTAGGTGGCAATTGGTGCAGGATATCATTTATCTTGATAGCAAAGAGGGTGACACTCAGAACACTGCCATGTGATACACCCTCTTCTTGTACATAGAAACTGGAGAAAACACCCCCAATTCGAACCTGAAAAATTCTAACTGCGAGGAAGTTCATTACAAAAATTGGTAGGTTGCCACGAAATCCCAGGTTAAAAAGATCACGAAGGATGCCATATCTCCAGGTTTTATAATAGGCTTTCATCATGTCAAAAAAAATTGTCACCAAATGGTTGCGTTTTAAAAAAGTAGTCCGAATATGGGTTTCTAAAAGAATGAGGTTGTCAATAGTGGACCTACCTCGTCGAAAACCGCTTTGAAAAGCTGCAAGGCAATTATTAGATTCTAAAAAATACACAAGGCGGCAATTATTCATTTTTTCCAAAAGTTTGGAAAGGCTGCTAGAGAGTGCAATAGGTCTATAGTTGTTTGGATCACTGGAATCTTTACCTGGTTTGGGGAAAGGAATTACAATAGCTTTTCGCCAAGCTCTAGGAAAAGTGTGTTCAGTCCATATTCTATTATAGAAAGTGAGTAAGTTATTGAGTGAGGCGGTAGAAAGATATTTTATCATTGTATAGGTGATGCCATCGTGTCCTGGAGCAGATACACGGCTATTTTGTAAGCACCGCAAGAGCTCTAGTTTGGTGAATAGTAGATTATAGTCATAAGAAAGGTGAGAATTAAAGTTTATGCTGTTAGATTTCATTTGTTTTTTGTATGTTAAGAAAGGTTCGGGGTACGAATCAGATTTAGAATTGGATGCCAAAGTACTTTCTATTGTTTCGGCAATATTTTTGGGAGATGCTATGGTCTGCCCATTGTGTTTTAAAATTGAGATGTGGTTTTCTGAATATAGTCCCATACAAGTTTTTATTTTTTTCCGTAAGACTTTTCTAGAAGTATTGAAGTTTATGTTGGAAATGAACTGCATCCAGGATTCCCGTTGGCTTCTACGTCGCACTCTTCTAGCTTCAGCCCTTGCTTTTTTGAAAGCCAGATAATTGTTATAATTGGGGTAACGACGAAATCTGCCCCAAGCCTTCTGTTGATTTTTCTTTGCCTTTTGACAATCTTCATTCCACCATGGTTTCCTGTGTCGCGGTATAGAGTGTGAGATTGGTATACTGATATCTGCAGCATTAATAATACATTGGGTAATATTATCAAACGCATCGTCGATGTCACCCTCTATCATATCGCTTGTTATATTAGCATTGTTAGTGAAAGTTGGCCAATTTGCTCTATCATAGATATAACGTTTAAAACAATTATTAGAATCCTTGAGCGGAGTAGTCAGAGTGATAAAAGAAGGAAAATGATCGCTGCCATGCAGGCTATCAGAAACCCAGAAGTTCCAATATGGATAAATGGAAGGGGAGCAAATAATGAGATCTATAGCATGAAAGGTGCGCTATGGTTCATGGAAATACGTATGATCACCATTATTGAGTAGGCATAAGCCATTGTCAGAAATTAGTTTTTCTATTGTATCACCGCGTTGATTATTGTCAGAATTACCCCACAGTTGGCTATGAGCATTAAAATCACCGAGCATGATAAAAGGAGAGGGGAGTTGGAGAATGAGATTATCAAGATCGGCTGAATGAATGGACGGGTTTGGTGGTAAATATATAGTACAGATAGTAATAAGTCGGTTTATATGTGCACGGATTGCAACAGCTTGTAAGTTAGTATTCAAATTAATTTGTGAATGAGGTACACTGCGAGATATAAAGAGAGCCACTCCGCCAATGGCCCTGTGACTACCAGTAAAATCTTTCCTGTATGTTCCATAGTTGCGTAATTTCGCTTTGTCATAAGGTTTAAAATGAGTTTCCTGAAGAGCCAAGCAGAGTGGTTGATGGTCTGACAAAATATCACGGATTTCATCATATTTGTTGCGATAGCCGCGGCAGTTCCACGATATAATATTAGTCATGAGTAAGGTAATTTTATAGTTTTAGTCAGGCACAGATTCTTCGAATACAATATTTTCATCAGCATCCAAGTCATTGCAGTATAACTCGGCATCCATAGCCTCATCCGCGTAATGCTTCAGATGTTTTGGATCTTTAATGTTTTTTATAACTAAACTGATGCCCGATTTTTGCTTCCCCTTCCCCACAATCTTCCATTGTAGAGAGGCTGGAATTGAGGTTTTCTTTTTAGTCGTTTGTAAAGAGAGTTTTTTTTGGTTCTGTTTTCTGGGGATATCAGGTTTCTGTGGTATTATGGTATTCGTGGCAGCTTTTGTTTTATTTTGAGGTTGAGGTGACTTATTGGATAGAGCTGTCATTCTCTGTTGTTTCTTCTCTAAGTCAGTTATTTTTACTGGTTCAGAGGATGGGGTGTTGGTAGATTGCGTTACGGTTGATTCACCTTGTGGATATGAGACATCAGTTTGTGTAGCCGTCTGTCTTACGGCTGTTGATTGCTTCTTGAATAAACTGGAATAGCTAATTCCAACAGATGGGGTTCTATTTTCAACAAGTTTACGGGCATCAGAATAGTACAAATTCTGAGTAATTTTTATAGTAATTATTTCTTTTTCACGGTTCCAGTTAGGGCACTTGCGGGAATATGCTGTATGATTACCTTTACAGTTAGCGCAGTGTTCGGATTTTTCACATAATTTATTGTCATGGCCTACTTCCGCACAACGTGCGCAAGTGAGAGATCCACGACAATTTATGTTAGTGTGACCGTAACGCTGGCATTTAAAACAGCGGGTGGGGTTTGGTATATAGGGTCTGACTTTACAGTTTAGATATCCTGCTTTAATTCTAGGTGGTAAAGTAGTGCTATTGAAGGTTAGAATAATATGTTTAGTGGGAATTATCTGCTCGTTTTTACGGATGGTGATACGGCGTACATCTATGATATTTTCATCTTTTAAATTTTCTAAAAGTTCATCTTTGGTGGAGTATAAAAGATCAGGTTCGGATATTACCCCGCGGCTTGTATTTAAAGTTTTATGTGCTTGTACAGAGACAGAAAAGGTGCCTATTGTAGTGCAATTTGAGAGAAATTGTGATTGTTTGGCTGTAGAAACCTCAACCAGCAAATCGCCAGATTGTAATTTTTTGAGAGAATGACCATCTCCCAAGACAGACTGGAAAGTTTTAGCTATAAGAAATGGTGAAGTTTTTTTAAAGGAGCAATCGGAGTGACTATCGGTACGTTTCACAATGAAAAAGCGGGTAAATGAGAAAGACAGTGCAGTTTGTTGCTCTCCACTAGGGAGAGAAATAAGAGGAAAAGAATTGTTTCCATCCATATTTAAAAATAATGAAATTCAGACCCCGGTCGCACCACCCTCTCCCGAGCCCTACAAGGGGATGCACATTCGTGCACCAGTGCTAACCAGGGCCCATACGGTCACAAGACAACCCTATGTCAGAACCCTATGTAGTTTCTCGATCACTTGATCCATAAAGCCAGTGACAAACGTCAGCTGACCAGCCGATTGATGCATACGGGACCAAATGTACCTCCCGTCTACCTGAAGCAGAGGCCAAAGCAGTGTGTTGGTTTCCCTCAACTGCCAGGATCCCCCCTTTCCAGGGACACGGGTCGCCACGCACGGCCAACACGTGGGTGGTTTACAATTCTCCATGAGTCGATATACAGGATGACATCGGCCCATACAGAATTACTCTCACCTCCGAAGAGGAAACCACAATGAGAATGAAACAAAGATGAAAGTAAGACACGAGGAGTAAGAGGAAAAGGATAAGTGAAAGATCACTCAGGTGCCCCGGAGTTGTGAAGCCCGTGAATACCTAAAGAAGGTATCCCCCTGGGGGGGATGCTGATTATGTTTTGGTGAAAAGTGCTCAATAGGTGGCACTGCCATGCTATATTATTCATGAATATTGCAATAGCTGTATCAGTGCATGCTCTACTAATCCATGAATTTTCATCTAAATTGAGATTCAATCAGTCCCTGATATAGATTATTGTTGTATAGTTTTTGGTGTAAATCGCTCTGCAGATGCCGCAGCTATATTGTATTTTTGACAATTTCTCAATTGTTGTATAAGAGCTAATGCATGAATTTTCATCAACTGTAGATTCTGTTAGTACCTGATAAAAATTGATCCTTATTATTTTTTCCTGTATATGCCTCAGTGGTTGACCTGTTATGAAAATTATTTAAGATTTCCATAATAGTTCTATCTCAGAAACTATTGCATGGATTTCATCAAACTTCAGTTTCAGTGAATTTAAGTTTTTGCTGACTAGATTCGGTGTAAATCATCTAAGCAATGGCGCTGCTATGTGGCATTTTTCAGGAAATGTTAATATTAAATTTAATTATTAATAAATATGTAAGAGTAAGAGATAGAAGAAAGTTTTGAGATTGCAACCTCTGTCTAGTTTTTATTCGTAATTCACAACTGGTGTACAGAATGTGTCGCCAATGTACAGACACAGAGTTAACAAGAAATAAGTTGCCTATTTCAAACAGCTCTGCGTTCAACTGCTCCAAATGAGATAAGATTTGATCAACAGATAATTTAAATGGTGCGCTTGACATTAAAAAATAAATAAATAAATAAATAAATTACCAAAATCTGCCTATAGGGAGCGCTATGAAACATTTAATTTGCTTCATAAACAATAAATAATATTTAAAAAGTGAAACAAGTCATTGAAAATGTAAAATCTATACCATAAAATTTTTACTACATTGAAATATGGCATTTCCAATACTCGGGAAACAACTGTCATAGTCCCACTACTATGCAGAGACTAATTGCGGGCTTCAAAGACTGCGGTAGCCACATTTTCGACACTAGAACACTAGATTTACTTTTCCCTCAACTTCTTGCAGAATTCAAAGTTGTTCATTATTTCAAATTCTTTTATCATCTTGCCTAAGGCAAATGGAGACTAGTCGTTGGGGGGGCCACCGTAATACTTACTCATCATGAAAATAAAACATATGTATAATATTTATAAAATGCATCGCAATTCCAAAATAAAAATTAAACGCATATTTAAATAATTTTAATATACATAGTAATGTTTTATTAATGAATTGCTGCTGAGCCAATTTCGACAAATTATATAAAACGCCAAAATACTCAAGTAGTACCGGATTGCGTAAAAGAAACATCATTATAACTCAAAAAATAATAATCATATTAACTAATAATTTACTGCGCCGAATTGAGCGTCTCATTTACAACTAAAATGTATCTTTGAATTGAAATTTGAAGGAAATAAAGGGTCATGAAAAATCGGAGAATGTGGAAAACAGGATTACACATATCTCGGCAACCAATAATCCGATCGACTTCGTTCTTTATGCAAAATTTGTGTTATTTTATTGACTTTTACCTCCATTCCTTAAAATAAAACATTTCGAAAATTTTTATATACCTTTCATCAGAACGAATTTTTGGGGGGGTCCGAAAAAAAATAATTCCGGATAATCGAAGTTATTGATATTAAATAGGCTTCGTCCCATTCTTACATACTAAGTACATACAAAGTTTTAAGTCTCTGTCCCAATTTGTTCGGGAGATAGAGCGGTTACAGACAGACAGACAGACAGACAGACGGACGGACGGACGGACGGCTTTTTTTTTTTTTTTTCTAAAAATATATTTTTCGAAATCTCCAGTATCTGAAACGTGTAAATCCGTCAAATTTCTTTTTCGATTTTCAAAACGATTGCAATACTTACCCTATACTACGTATGATGAATAAGTGATATTGGAGGACTTCCAACTCTTCGTATCTGCTTCATATGGGCAGAATTCCTTTACAGCTATAACGGAGAAATGTTTCTGATAGAACGATTTTACAATTAGCTCTTTTTGTTGCAGTGTAGATATGATGTACAGAGAAGTGACCGACGCTTGTTCTGAATCCAATTTTTTTTTATCTAAAGAATAATGCTAACAGAAATGCGTTGTAACGTAACTGATGTTTCATATTTTCAGTATGTATAAATAAATATAATTTGTTTTACAACACCATCTACTGGTTGATTTTCATGATAAAGTGTTTTATTTAGCGTATCGTTTGAATTATCTGTAGTTCAAATTTGATCTCATTTGAAGCAGTCTAACGCATTCTAGAGCCCTCTGAAGTGTACAACTTATTTCTTGCTAAACCATATATTTTTGTAATGCATTCTCTCTTTTTTTATTATTTTTTTTCCATATAAATGCGATGTCTATTTTTATACTACTACTAGGCATTAGACATTATTTTCTTTAACATCCAAAGTTAAGTAGGCTTGTAAAGTCATTGATGCATTGGGTGTCTTTATGTTATTACAGATTGTCCATGTTATATTAATTCTAATTAAATCCTTCTTTTTTAAAACAATTTCATATTTATTAGCTGCATACTGCTGATAAACATTGCATTCAATGGTGCTGTTCCCACGCCGTGACCACTTAATTTTAATTTTAAACTAACATACGACACAAAGACTATTTTAATAAAATTTTACTTTTAAAATGAAAGTTAAATATACAGGGTGTCCGAAAAGTCTGGAAACGGTCAAATAACTCGAGAAATACATATGAGATTGAAAAACATAAATATACGTATTAAATATTTTTAAATAAGCTACTCAGTGATACCAAACTTGACCTTCGTAACCGACCCCCTGGGGGTCAGAGGGGGTCCAACTTTGAAATCTTAAATTATAACCCCCATTTTTTATTGCAGATTCGGATTCTACGGACAAAAATACGTAACTTTTGTATTTGATGTTTATTTCGAATCCTGGTTTACGGTGTAATCGATCATATTAAATCGATACATTTTTCGGCTTTTCCAACGGGATTTTCCCTAATCGAAACTAATTGGGGAGAATTTATGACGTCAAATTCTTCGTCTTTTGCAGGAATAGCGTTTCCTGAAAATCACCCGTGCCGATTATTTCGATAGTGCTACACAGTTAAAAATTTGACCCATTTGCTGTAGCGTCACTCCACAGCTTTTAAAGAATATCTCTTTCATGACCAATGAAAATGTTCCATAACACAGTAAAGTACACTGTAAAAAATTGACCCTTTGCTGCATCGTCACTCCACTGCTTTTATTGAAAACGATTACTTTACTGTGTTATGGAGCATTCTCATTGGTCACAAAAGAGATATTCTATAATAGCTGTGGAGTGACGCTGCAGCAAATGGGTCAAATTTTTAATAGTGTAGCACTATTGAAATAATCGCCACGGGTGATTTTCAGGAAACGCTATTCCTACAAAAGACAAGGAATTTGACGTCAAAAATTCTGCCCAATCAGTTTCGATTAGGGAAAATCCCGTTGGAAAAGCCGAAATATGTATTGATTTAATATGCTCAATTACACTGTGATAAACGAGGATTTGAAATAAACATCAAATACCAAAGTTACGTATTTTTGTCCGTAGAATCCAAATCTGCAATAAAAAATGGGGGTTATAATTTAAGATTTTAAAGTTGGACCCTCTCTGACCCCCCAGGGGGTCGGTTTCGAAGGTCAAATTTGGTATCACTGAGTAGCTTATTTAAAAATATTTAACACGTATATTTACGTTTTTCAATCTCATATGTATTTCTCGAGTTATTCGGCCGTTTCCAGACTTTTCGGACACCCTGTCCAAAAGGTCGTTCACAAACTTAACATGCTGGTCTGTCATATCATGATGAACAACATTAAATAGGAAACTAAGGGTCCCAAACGTCTTCCAAAGGAGATATGCGCCATTAAAGTTTAGGGTCCAAAAATTCAAATGATTATAAAAAACAGAAAAATTGGTCGATTCGTTTGCGGTTTTCACTAAAACTATTCTTTATGTCAGTATATTTTCTTGAAAATAAATTATAAAGATAAATTTCAAAAAATGTCGATAGAGGGCGCTTTAGACTTTGGAGTAACAATAAACTAGTTTTTACGATTATTTTTTGCATCTCATTAAACTTTTTAGAAGCTTAAACATAAACTTAAATTTTGAGCTCAAAATCTAAATCATTGGAAGTGGTTAAGTAGCGCAAACTAAATTGCGCTACTAATTGGGGGGGGGAGGTTCAAATTTCAAATGATTATAAAATTGGTCAATTGATTTGCGATTTTCACTAAAATTATTCTTTATGTCAGTATTATCTTGAAAATAATTTCTAAAGATAAAACTCAAAAAATGCCGATAGAGGGCGCTTTAGACTTTGGAGTAATGTACAACTATTTTTTTCCGTTATTTTTTGCATCTCATAATTTTTTTAGAAACTTAGACATAAACTTAAAATTTGAGATGAAAATCTGAATCGTTGGGAGTGGTAAAGTAGTGCAAACTGAACTGTGTTCAATAGGGGTGGGGAGATGCAATTTCAAATGATTATACAAAACGGAAAAATTGGTCGGTTTTCGCTAAAATTATTCTTTATGTCAATATTTCCTTGAAAATAAATTTTAAAGATAAATTTTTAAAAATCCGTTAGAGAGCGCCTTAAACTTTAGAATAACCAACAATTATTTTTAACCTTTTTTTTTTAATTTAATTAAATTCTGGTGTCAATCAATAATCGGATCATTTTACGAATAGAATCTTTCTGTGCCTGAGAGGTTTAAAGAAGCATATTGTAAGAATCAGAAGTTCTTGAAATATCATACTAAATGAGACTGACACATTTTTAAAAAAAACATCGTCCTGACACCGATAACTTTTAAAGTAAACTATATTGAAGATAAAATATTTTCAAAGTTATTATTTACCAAACTCTATTTACAAGATGAATATATACGTCTTAAAAATCATAGTTTTTGGTTTCATCCTCAATTAGAATTTTCTGGCATCTTAAGTCCTACTTCATTCTTTTCTGTCTCGTGAACTCACAACTGTTTTTGGTACTACTTGAATATCCCATCGACCGATTTCGACAAGTTATAGAAATCGCCAAACTAATAGTCAAATTAAACATATTGGCGTAATTTTTATTTTAGATAATAGAATAGTCTTACAATTAGTAACTATTAATAAAAATACAAATAAAAAATCGAAAAAAAAATCAATGACGTTTTAAACACGCGTATTGTATCTAATGTCATTGAATGTGGCATTTTGGCGATAGTTTTTTGGTCGACGGGATAACTTAACAGTACCCTGTTTTTTTTTCTTCTCTCTTCACTTCAGTTTTAATCGCCGGCACTTAACCACGCTTTTCATCTGGCTGAGTCCTAGATTGCCTTTAGCGTCGAAGTTGCGATATGGGACTTACAAGGAAGGTCTCCATTGGGGGCATACTCAGAATTTTTTGAAAAAAATACGAATTAAACTACTCATGTAGGTAATAAAGGATCAGTGAAAATTAGCGGCGGAATTACATTATTAGACATGTAAAAAAATAAAATAGTTTGGAATAATTGGCGTGAAAAGCTGAAAGCGACGCGGGATTTGGCGAGCAGTGCATTTCTTCGCCAAAAGCAGACGATTTTAACGAATCTGAAAATTGATTTTAATTGACACCACTGTTAAAAATCTGCAGCATTTACTGCAACGTCACTCCACTACTTTTATAGAATATCTCTCTTCTGACCAATGAGAATGCTCCATAGCACGGTGAATTGACCGTGTCATACTGTTAAAAATCTGCTGCATTTTGTTGCAACGCACTCCACCGCTTGTATATAATATCTCTATTCCAACCAATGAGAAAGCTCTATTTCACGGCCAAGTAACCGTTTTCTATACAAGCAAGAGAGTGCGTTGAAAATGCAGCAGATTTTTAACAGTGTATTTTTCAATTTGGAACAATTTTAATCAATTTAAATTGTGTTTTAAATGATAAAATATATTAATTTCTTTTTGTTATAAGTACATATAAACGTATATGACAAAATTACACTTAAAGTAAAGTAAAAATGCAAAACTAAAATTACTTAAACTAAACTTATTTAAATAAATTGAACATAGAAAGTTTTTTTAAAAAAAAGTATTCGAAGCGTAAAAGCGTATTTTTCAAAATTTCGTTTTTTCGCCAACCAGAGATAAATCGCCAAATAAACGAAATTTTTAATATTTTTTTACGGACGTTATAAGGAGGTTCCGCCGAAATTTTTTTATAAACATATATAACTATATGAGAAGAACATTCTGTAATTTTTTCAGATTTTTCTGAGTATGCCCGTATGGAGACCTTCCTTCTTAGAGCAGATTGGTTAGAGGGAGTAAGAATGTCGCTCCCACAACATCATTAAAAGTTGTTATTTAGGTTTTAAAAGTCGATGGAGCATAGAATCCGCCGCCTATGTCTTAACGTTACACTCAAACCGCGTGTGTTTTTAAGAGGCTACTTCATTCAAATGAAAATACCTATTTGTTAATACTAATCCTATGGTAGAAATTTATAAAGATATCTCGGTTGCATTTCAATATTTTTAAATGATTCTTTTTGCATTGGATAGCTAAAATCAATCTATATGCATTGCTTTTTTTTTTGTTTTTGTTTTTTTTGTTTTTTTTTTGTTGTTTGTTTGTTTGTTTGTTTGTTTGTTTGTTTAGAGATATTTTTTCATGAAAACGCTCTCATTTCTGGAGCCGGTTTGGAAAGCGAAAGCACCCTCATAAAAAATATCTGTAACCAAAATCAAAAAAAGTTATACAAAAATTTAAATTAAATTAAAATATTAAAATTAATACAAGAAAACAATGATGTACATAACTAACTGTTAAAACGTAACTAACTTATTAAAATCATCTAACTAAATTTCCAAATCAATATATTTTTATCTTACTGTTAACAGTTATAAAACAAAAGCTTCTACAAATTTCTGTTGCGATATGCGTATAATAATAGCGTATAATTTTCTTCTTTAGCAGACGTTTCAGAATTTACTTTTTTTTTTCTTCATCGGAAAATGGACGTTTTTCAGTCTTCTCACTTTTTTCTTTTTCTTCGTTGGTTTCCTCTGCAGAAATCTTCATTTTGTCTATTGAACTGGTTACTTTCGACATAATAGCTTGTCCGGCTTTGTGTTCACTTTCTTTAGCATCCTTTGATTTACATTTTTCATCACAGAGTACATTTGCAGTCTTCTCATTTTCTTCTTTTCCCTTGTCGGTTTCTTTTGCAAAATCATTCATTTTATCTTTTGAAGAAGTTGCCTTTGACATAACAGCTTGCCCGGCTTTCTGTTCACATTCTTTAGCATCCTTTAACTTATATTTTCCATCAGATAGTGATACAATTCCTTTATCAACAGCACGATTTAACCAAGTTTTGATGCCTTCCATATCTGGCACTTTGCCTTCCTTTGAAGTCAAATACTCTTTGATATCTTCCAAAGATGCACCTGAAGAACCACCGATTTTCTTTAGAGCTGACATAATGGATTTTCCGATATCTGACTCTGTCAAACATGTAAGAGACATTTTAAAAATTTCTTTTGGTGATTCGTATAACTCAGGACGTGTCCTTTGTAAAAACTGCAACAAGGAATGAAAACTTTTGTAAAAACACAACGTTTGTTTTAGAAAGAAATTTAGCTTCCAAATTTCATTATTTTAAGCAAGGCTGGCCTTGATTTTAAGAAAAGAAATAAATTTTTATTCCAGAAAATTCTAGATTATCATCGCTCGTGATAAGCTGCGTGAAAGGTAAAAACAAAACCCATGGAGTTTTAGAAAAATATTAGGGGGAATTGCGGATACAAATATTGCGGACTACGCAATCAAATTTCTAGACGGCATTATGTTGTAGCATATGGAGGAATAAGATAGATAGATATGCAGTACACTGTAAAAAAATATTCAAGAGGTTACTAAAAATTTTTTAGTAAATTTGTATTCCACAGAATTTTTTAGTAACCATTACAAACTTTTTTTTGCAAGTGAAACAAGCATTTCTTTTGTAAACTGAACAAAAGAATATTTTATATAACTAACTTAAAATTTTTTAGTATCAGCCACCAAGCAAATTTTAGTAATAGCTCCAAAATTATTTTTAATAACAATTACGTGCGTCCGAAGGGCAGGAGCTTCCTTCGAGCTGCATCCAGACTTCTGAAGCGATAGATTTTTGGCAAAAACGCAATAGATGGCAGCGCCACACATTGCGACCAGCTCCAACAGGAAATTCATAACCCCTTTATTATAGAGTACTTACACTACATACATTCGGGGCGTACTTGGCGCTGCCCAGTATTGAACCCGAGACCTTTTAGCCTTGAGTCCGTTACTATAACCACTATGCTATCGAGGCCACGCCAAGTAAGTTTTAGTAATAGCTATTAAAAATACAAAACTATTAACTCTATTCGTTGCTAACTTTTTTCTAGTAATTCTTACAGATTTTCTAGTAACCGACTAAGATTACTAAACATTTTTTAGTAATTACAAGGATTACTAAAGCTTTTTTAGTAGATCGACCCTTTTTTTTTTTACAGTGTATACCGTAAAAATGATTTACAGTATGATGCGTGTTATCGCTCAAATTTAAATACACTCATTCGACCCTGACCCAGACAAAACAATTACGTAGAAAAGTGACCGAATTTTTTGAAATCGTCTGTGCATTTTTTCTATAAATGAAAATGATCTATACATATGTAAGTATTTTAAAGTAGCATTTCATTTTATTATTTTAAAAAAACTGTATTACTAAAAACATTCTTCTCTCTTTTTTAAAGCACGTGGCTGTGTTTGGACTTAACATATTTTAGGACTACATTTTTGGCGTCACTCCCAATCACCATACTTAATCTCTACTCTTTCTCTTAACTCTATGGTTGTAGCATATGATTATCAAAAGTAAATGAAAGAATGTCTTCTACGGGGCATATCATAGCACGATGTGAGCAACACGGAACGCCAATCCGTCAATTTTAAAGGAACTTTGACGGCTCTGAGTTTCGTAATGCAATTATTCTGCAATTGAATCTCAAACAAATTAATATATTAGTTTCATCTGACGTCACACCCTAACAACCTTGTAAATGTTAGGAAAGCTATAAATTTTTCAGAAATAATAATAAAATATGCTTAAAAAAAAAAAAATCTAACCGACTTCAAAAAAAGAATCAAGCTTGGTGACAACTTAGCGCTAACGCATATGAATGCATAGTTTTAATATACTTATGACCTGAAAACGGTTGCAACAATGAAAGATAATTTGCGATAAATCATTATTTTTTTTATCAAATCCACATATTTTTTATTTTAAAAAAGTTCTCATCATCAGAATTTAATGAAATTAAAATGGGACCACATGGGTATCTTATTCTTTCAAACAAAAAGAGAATGATCAAAATCGGTTCATATTTAGGGAAGTTATGAGTGAACAAGAAATACATACAGGTCGAAATCATAACCTCATCCTTGAAGTCGGTTAATAATAATAAAATATGCTTAAAAAAAAAAAAAAAAAAAAAAAAAAAAAAAAAAAAAAATTACAAACCGACTTCAAAAAAAGTATCAAGCTTGGCGACAACTTGGCACTAACGCATATGAATGCATAGTTTTAATATGGTTATGATTTGAAAACGTTGCAACAATAAAAGATGATTTGCGACAAATCGTTATTTTTTTTTTTTTTTTTTATCAAATCCACATTTTTTTATTAAAAAAAAAATTCTAATCATCAGAATTTAATGAAATTAAAATCTAGTATCGGTGTAAGAGTTATAGCCTGAAATTTTATTTATGTATTGTACACACACATATGATTTGTGTGCTCGATATGAAAGCCTGCGATTACCTGAAAAATGAACGCTTCTAATTGGATGATTGCTTCAAAAAGAATTGGAATTTTAATGTTTCATTTTTAAAAAGTTCTAATCGCAAGAGTTTGATAAAATTGAAATGGGACCATGTCGGCATCTTACACTTTCAAACAAAAAAATAATTATTAAAATCGGTTCATATTTACGGAAATTATGAGTGAACAAGAAATACATACAGGTCGAAATCATAACCTTCTCCTTGAAGTCGATTAATAAAAAAATGACCTGCATTTAGATCAATCTCACAAGGAAGGTCTCCATATGGGCATACTCCGAAAAATCTGAAAAAATAAAAAATGTTCTTCTCATGAGGATATATACGTCTATAAAAAAAAAAAAAAAAAAAAAAAAAAAATTCGGAACCTCCATACAACGTCCATAAAAAAATAATGAAATTTTCGTTATTTGGCGATTTATCATCGTTTGGCGATAGAATGCACTTTGAAAAAATACTTTTTTATGTCAAATACGCTTTAAAGACAAAAAAGTTTCATGTTGAACTTGTTTAAGTAAATATAATTTAAATAAGTTTAATTTTGCCTGTTTTAGTTTGTTTTAAGTATAATTTTGTTATATCGATACTAGTATGTATTTATATTCAAATTTAACCATCAAAATTTGCGATTTAAAACGAAATTCATAATTTAAATTCATTAAAATTGTTTCTATCTCAAAGTCCAATTTAACATTTTCAAGTCAATTGCGTTGCTATGGAAATATCATCTGGCTTTTAAAGTTTCAAACCCCTTCAATGTATGAAAATAATTTTTTTCAATATGCATTTTTTTATATGAAAATATTTTTCCAGTGATAAATTAAAAACTACAGCTACAAACAATATACTACCTCTGACAATAAAGTTCGGTGAATAGTCCTGTAGCCTTAATGTAGATGAAATATTAACGAAAGTTACCATACCATCCTTCAAAATAGTCATGTTCCATAACTAAGCACCGCTGAGATGTGCTATACATGTCCTAGAAAATTTGCAAGAAGTTTTCAGTCTTCTTTTGGGATGAAGTTCAAAAGCTTCGTCATGTTTCGTTGGATGTCAGCAATATGGTCAAATCTCTTTCAAAGAGAGTTTGAGTCTTGAAAATAGGAAGAAGTCTGGAGAACTGAGATCTGGCAAGGTTGGCAGTTGTTCAATTTGCACGATCCCTTATGAATTTCTTTCGGTGTCTTGCATAGCTTAAAACCAAATTTAAACTGACCTTTTATTCATTCATTTTCTTGCCCTCAGTTAAGAACCAACACACTGAACAAGCACTTAGTAAAGCACGTCTTACACAGAACATAAACGACGCTCAACTGAACAACGGTGGGGGGAGATCTACACTTGCCTCTATGCAGATGCTGCGTTTTGTTTCTCGAGTGTAGCCAGATCGGTCGTTCTGAATTCATTCACCGAACTTTATTGTCCGAGGTAGTATATGCAATACAAGATATATACATATATGTGTGTAGATATATATGTATACAACATATTAAACTCTTTATTGTTTATGTTTAAATTCATTAAATACTATTTACACGCATTCGAAAAATCAAGCAGTTTTCAATTGCATTAAATTGTTTGTTTTTGGCGAGGAAAAGTGCTACTCGCCAAATCGCGTGATAATCACTCCAAATATTCGAAAGTTTTTAATTTTTTTACATAATTTCTATTGTGAGTCCGCCACTAATTTTAACTGATCTTTTATTACATACATAAGTAGTTTAATTGGCATTTTTTTTTTCAAAAGTTTCTGAATATGCCCAGTATGGAGACCTTCCTTGTCAGCTAACCAATGAAAAAAAAATCATTTACAAATATTAAAATGCAATCGAAATATCTTTATAAATTTTTTTCGTAGGATTAGCATTAGCGAAGGGCTTTTTTCATTTGACTGATGTAGCCTTTTAAACGTAAGATTTCTTGTCCTCGCAATTATGAAGTTTCGTCTTAATCTAGTATCGTAGGCATTGTTCTGTAGAGAAACATGAAACCGTCCAAGAGTTAATAAAGATGATATAAAGAAACATAAATTTATTTATATCCAAATGAAGATATCCTCGCTAGTACGTGATCTTTAAATTGTAATTATACACAAAGCTAAAGGTGCCGTGAACTTGCGTGATTTTGCACACACACGCCTGGCATTAAACTAGAAGTTGATTTATATTCTTTAACACAACCCAAGGCACTAAGTATTCCTTATTCTCGAACACGAAGCAGCAGCCTAAACTGGTCGTTATTGATTTATAACCAACCAATTTATCCTCATTTTTTAACTGAGGCAGGAGCTTCAGCTGTCATTTTCAGTTGCAAATGACAGAGTTTATTAATTAGTCTAGACTGGAAAAGGAGGAGTTAACAGACGATAAAGTCACCTAGATTACAGGGATTATACTATGCATGGGTGCTCTAAGAAGCTGGAAAAGATTATTGTATCTTTGGGTCACTTCAGCTGACTACATAAAAAGGAGTCACGATCTTGATGCGTTATTTTTCATGGAAGTTTTCAAATTCAAGACTTCTTCGGAGTTGAATGTGAAAAAATCAACAAGAAAAAATCACGAATATTCATATTAATTCAAATGATTAATATAAAACAATTAAGTTTGTAGCAATAACATTTTTTTAAAATATCCAAGATTATTTCATAAATTGCAGCTTATCTGATCAAAACTAAGGAAGTTGGTTATGGCTTGATTAAGTTGAAGTGGAAATGGCTTAAAACCATGAAATTAATTACTATTCTATTCTAAGTAAATATACTGCAATGCATCTCAGCGATGTATACCGATATCGAAGGATTTTTTACTTATATAAAATATTACATTCTTTATTTTTTAATTTATACTTTACGTTTTTTAGTATTTAAGTTATTTCGCTGCGGCAGTTTTACAACCAGTTGACTATTTTGGCATATTATTAACGCATTTGTTTTTATAACTTGTAAACTGTTGTAACCATATAAAAAATATCTGTTTATTTGTGACTGGCACCTAAGTAACAAAAAAAAAAAAAATAATAAAATTAAATAATTTATAAATTTATAAATAAGTTTTAAAAATATTAAAATGTTGTACTGCCATCGAAAACACACTTATGAACATGTTTCCTATCATTCTGGAATATCGGAAAACATGTTACAAATCGATTAAAAAAATTCCATCTTTCCATAAAATTAGACCGAGTTTAATAAGCGAATGCAAAAATGTTGTAGCGGAAAAGTAGCTTACAAGAAATATTTCCCAGAATTAGTGTAGTTAATACAGTAAAACCCCGATAATTCGGATTAATTGGGACCGGAACCAATCCGGATTATCCGGAGAATTAGGAAAAAAAATGAAATAAAATATAACATACTAACAGAAAATCAACTTTATGTTAAACTTATTAAATATTTTCAGACAGTAATAATGTTTGCTTTGCTTAATTATTCCGAAAACATGTCAGAAAAAAGTTTTTTTTATTAGAATACGACGATGAAACAAGTTAATGTAATGAAAATTAGCCAATCGCTTCTCAAACTTGAAAAAAAAAAAAAAAAAAAAAGACCAAACCGATCCGAATAATCCGGAGATCCAGATTATCGGGGTCCGAATTAGCGGGGTTCTACTGTAATACATTTTAAATCTACTTACAATGCGAAATAGTTTTTTAATGTCTTTAAAAATTATTTATACATAAAGGGTTAAAATCCAATATCATCAAGGAAATTATTTTATTTGGGATTATTTAATGATTTATTAAGTAATACTATTTTACTAGACTAATTTTCAATCTAAAAATAAATAAACGTAAAACTATTTTTAAACCGAACATGTCTAACTCCAGTCTAAAAAACGATTTTTTTGTGTGTGTGTGCACGGTAGACAGCATGTCTGCATTTATTTCAACCATATATTCGTCTGTCACAAAGAAA
This sequence comes from Maratus speculifer, assembly GCA_964019185.1. Taxonomy (NCBI): domain Eukaryota; kingdom Metazoa; phylum Arthropoda; class Arachnida; order Araneae; family Salticidae; genus Maratus; species Maratus speculifer. The sequence goes on from OZ025294.1 coordinate 247,877,977, forward strand.
TAACGATGATTTACGAAAATGTCTCAATTTAAAATAAATAACATGTGATATATCTATCAGGGAAATCACAAAATAGAATTTTCGTTAAAAATGCAATGCCTTCGAGTTTGAATCCATAATCGCTGTATTGTAATCGAGTTTTCTCCAGAAAATATATAGTTAGAACTTCCATTCCAATAATAACACTTTATTTTTCTTAAAAGCCTTGTGATGAAGTAACCCATAATTTTAAAATATGTAAAGTTTTTTGAACACGATTTCTACCCAGAGGGAAGCGCAATTTCTTTTCTAAAATGATAAATTTTAGAATTACATCCTTAAAGCAAACGATTGTTTTTCTGTTTTGAAGAACAAATAACCGTTATTTCTAAAACAAGTTCAGTTACCGAAACAGATGGTTCAATGAATTACAAAGAGAATGTAGCATTAGAAATGGCAATAAAGTTATTCGTCTAGACTTTTTCGGAATTATTGTAACAAGTTAATAAAAGACAAAAATTGAAATGATAGTGAAAGCTACAAATGTATGTTTCTCTATAATTTAACCAAAGTTATGAAGAAAAAGGTATATTGCTATTGTTGTTCTTTTATTTAAATAGGGGAATAAAGCAGCGGCTACAAAACTTTATTGGTACGAATCCCACTTTTAAGTAAAATAAAATAAGAAAATCGCGACCCACCTAATATAAAGGTTTAAATCAATATGGCAATTTTATGAATTCCACAAACTATCTGCTATTCTACGAAAAAAAAGGCAACATTTCGAACGAAGTCACTATCAACAAAAAAACAAGAATCGGTATTCGCAATGTATATAAGGCAGAATAATAATTAAAACAATCTATAAACTGCAAAGGTAATTAAAATTTTTTAACTATTATGCAAACATAACTTTAAAATCAGTAATGTTCTGACTCGGATTTTTTTCAAATGAGGAATTCATAAGAAAGTTCAAAACTTTTCGTCAGCAATGTCTGTAAATAAACGGAAATGTATTCGATTTCTTTTTTTTTTTTTTTTTTTTGGTTCAGTTTTTTATATGAGCTATCTATAGAATTTATACACTCCAAGTAATATGAAAAAAAGATGCACTGATTCCACAATTCGAAACGGACTTCTAGCAGTTATCGCTCATAGACATCATTATAACCAAATTCCTTTATGTATCCTTGTAAATAAACAATAAATGCTATTCGCATTCTATTCCATAGTAAATATACTGCAATGCATCTCAGCGATGTATACCGATTTCAAAAAGGTTTTTTTAATATAAAATACAGTGAAACCTCCAAATTAGGGACACTTCGAATAAGGGACAAAACTTCCGGTCCCAGACCCTTGATATAGGACACGTAATGTATTTACCTCTGAATAAGGGACACTCGATTTAAGAGACACTTGAATATGAGATTAAAGGAGCTGGTTTTTGCATTTCAAATAATGAAGTAGTCTGATATGAAAATACAGATTTTTGTGAATTTATCAAACAGGCAGGCAATCGTGTTAATAGAGAGGCCAGAGGCATATGACACAATTAACGCACATTTATTTACTCACAATCAGTGAGTTTATACCCATCGAAAGTAATGCTGAAAATTGTAAGGATGACTATGAAAGTGAAGAAGAAACAAAAATTATGAAATAAAAAAAAATTACAGACGCTTAAATATGTAAAGCTGAATACTTTTTTCGTAAATATTGCCGATAATGAAGAATTAAAATTTATAAGTATGGTAAATGAGCACTGGGAAGATTCATAGTGAAAATTTGAAATTTTTAAAAGAATCACTCTTGATTGATTACTTCAAGTAAGATTCTTTTAAATTTGCTATGCTTTTTGCATATATGAAATGTTTATTAAAAAATGCAAATCAATATTTCTAAAAATCTTTTAACGATCGATTGAAAAGTTCAATTAATTAATTCTCTATTCCTGATGTATCTGATTGACGTAATTTATAGCCTTTGGGTACATATAAACTTCATCTTTAATGTTATGCTATTTTTTATGTCTATCTAAAAGATTAATTTTAAAAAAAAAGTAAAAACTCCGAATAAGGGACACCTCTATTTGGGGGACAAAAATTCCGGTCCCATGGGTGTTCGGAGGTTTTACTGTATTACATTCTTTATTTTTTAATTTACACTTTATGTTTTTATGTGTTAAATATGGTTACTTAAATTTTTAAAATCCTATATCAGGAGTAAAACCGTCTAACTTTAGCCTCAACTCACTTTCTACACGTAGAATTTGTTTTTGTACCGTGTGAACCCAATCAAGGACCACAAAGCTGATATAGATTTTTCTTTTCATATATTCATCCAGAAGGAAATTAAGGATTTTCCCCAGAAATATTATTTACTGTTGAAATTGTAATATTTTTTAAGCAGATGAAATAAAACATATTTTTATGACAAACGTCATATGTTCGCGACCCATATATTGGGAACCGCTGATTTAAAGCATCAGACACTAAAAAGCAACCAACAAAATTTCCACTGCGGAACCACAGCGAAAGTAAAAATGTTTTCATAAAAAAACCTGCATATAAAATCAAAAAGTTTTTAAAAAAAATCTAAAAATATTGAAATGCAAAAGAAATATTTTAAATAATTTCTCACATAGGATTAACATTAGAAAGAGTTTTCGCGTGAGTGAAGTAGCTCCTTAAAACAGTATATATATGTATGTATAGTACATATGTTAGAATTTTTTTCTGTTTTTGTCTAATAATCAATAAAACAATAACACTTCATCAATAAATGCATTAATTGGTCTGGAAGAAACGAAGACTAATACACAGCTACGAAATGAAATTAAAAGTTAAGCATAATTTGTTTATCAAGCAAATCTAAAAAAATGCAAGTCAATTTTGATTCTGATTCCTCAAAATCAATGTCAGATTTTGATTCTGATTGTACCAGAAGGTACTTATGAGGGAAACTACTGAATGCACCTACTATCAAAATTTAGTTCCAAATAGTTTAAAATTATACTGCATTTTTTGACCATTTTGGGGGTTGCACTTTTTGACCATTAAAAACACAAAATCTCAAATTTTCCAGGAGGACATTTCATTGCTCCGAGGGAGAATGTTCCCTCCGGGCCGCCCCCTGAATTCAGCACTATCCTGGACGCTTTGGTGCCCATAATGAGCCACGTTACACTGTAAGCAAAGATATCAAACTTGACCCGTCTTGGACGCTTGGATGTTCGTAATGGATGGATGTTTCCAGATTATAAGCGATGTTATTCTTTTAACAAAGATATCCAGTCTGACACTTCTTAAATGCTTGGATGTCCATAATAGTCCAACGTTACACTTTAAGCAAAAGTATCAATCTGAGACGTCTTAAATGCTCGAATGTCCATAATAGTAAAAAGTTGTACTTTAAACAAAGGTATCGAGCTTGAAGCATTTTAAATGATTGGATGTCCATAATATTCCAACACTGCACTTTAAACAAAGGTACGGATTGATTAATCTTTGTCTGCACCAGATAACTGTAACCGCTTTATGGTTCAAAATTTTATTAGTTCATGTTCAGCATTTTATCATTTCTGTGTTCAGCGTAGAGGTCTTAATCCCTACGAGACAGGAGTCGTTTACTAAATTTTTAATGTTCTGTCATCGGTTTTTAAAAACAGAAATTTGTGCCTTATTAAATCGTGAAAATGCTCCCATTAAATAAGGCAAATTTTACAGTACAATTTTACCGCTGGGAATAAACAAGGATTCTTAAGCCTTTTTGAGGCACGTATACGTGTCGCTCGTCCCCAAGAGGTTAATTAAACCTTCACAAATTTCTAGTTCAATTGGAGCACCATCATCCATGGGTGTACAAATGTTGGAACAAGATTCATGTCACCATCTCATAGTTTTACTTTTTTCATACCATGTTTTGATGAAATGTTGAACCAAATTTTTACAATATAAAACGTTGATAAATTTCGAGAGAGATAATTGATAAATTTTTTAACGCTCGCATTTCATCAGAAATATCTTAGGAGAGACTTTGATCTAATTTAAACCTTTCAAAAAGTCAAATTTTTATTACTTATGATTATTATTATTTAATATTTCATGTTTTATGAAACACATTCGAGAGTCACGTCTCGAAAACTGTTATCGTACCATCATAATTGTACGAATGTGTGAAATTATCACACGTAAGCCATAGCCATCAAACACCTGGCAACATCGCTCTTATTGTTTTACATGTATTTCTTATTTTTAAATAGATATGAAACATCCATCTTCCAACCGTTTCATTACCTTAGGATAGATAATAAATAGCTATTCTCCATCTTTCAAGGACGACAGATAGGAACATCAGAGTTTCTTATACCTTTTGAAAGAAATAACAATCGAGTTAGCCGCTTGAGCTGCGTGTTTGCTTATGCATTTCTTTTTTTCAATCGTTGTTATATGTAAGAATACTATAATAAGAGATAAGGTAAGTAGAACAAACTCAGTGTCCATCTTATTTTAACGTTTCATCCAGACAAGTGAAAGAAACTACCACTTAGTTTCCCAGATAATCGTGACATGAAAGAACACCACACTTAAATAGTAATAAACACTTGTTTATAAAACTTGCAGACAAATGTAGTTTGTCAGTATTTCTGCGTTTAGTTTCAGCTTGTTAAATAAAAAAACTTTCATAGTTTTGATTGCTGGTCATTGACCATTAGATTTACATCTTCTCCACTGATTACTAAAATTATTTTATTTGGAAATACCACTGAAAAACTTCATCAGCAAATGTATTTGATTCAGGAAAACGAAATAAAAATCTGATAATTATTAGGGATTTGTCTTTATTTGTATCAATCAATATTTATCGAATCACGCAATATCCGTTTTTAATGTAAACAGAATCCCGAAATTTTTAATACTACAGGCATTTAAAAATAATAGTACAAGTCAATACAAATCATTTTTGCATGGCAAAATAAAGTCGCCCTCCAAATAATCTGTCAAAAATATAGTGTTATATCCGATAAACCGAACCGGAATTTTCGCTTATAACGTTAACAATAATGAAGATTTCAAATACCTAAACATGCTATGTCTGAGTCAGAATTAAAATAATAATAAGAAAGTTAAATAAGAAATTTAATAAAATTTAAAAAAATCAGATTAATATCACATAATGTAATCAAGTAAATATTTCAAGTTCTATACATACTCGTCATCACCAAATATGTCAATCGAAAACCAAAGATATTGTTTACCTACGTTCAAGTTTAATATTATGCATTCAAAATATTAAATCACTTTACTTATATTTCGGTGATTTATTATTTTGAATGCATAATTTTTAACACTTTTCCTGACTTAAAGAATACTTTAACATAACTTTACCATTTTATTAGATGAAACCGAATTTCTATTTTGAAAAAGCATAACACATTTAAAAATCCAAATTCAGGAATTCCATCAATATAAATCGGAAAAGTATCCGAATTTGGAAAAGCATCCGAGTTTTTACTAAAGCCCTGTATATGATCTATATAGATTTCCTTAAATATACTGCATAATATGCTCAAATCTAATTCAATTAAGGAACGCCAAGCGCAGTTGAAAATTCCGTTGCAGGAATTTTTGCCAATAAACACAAATGCACTTGAGATATTTTGTTCAGCCCTGTAGCCTATATAACATCTATTACATAATTTATACATGATAGGAAAAAGGTTAGATTTTATAAAACGTATTACAACTGAAAACGCACTTCCAGTAATTATTGTTGATAGAGAGCGCTATAATTGAAATTTTTTTTTGTGTGTGTGTTCCTGTAAATGAACAATAAACACAATGCACGCTATATTCTAGTCCTTTTGTAGTGCAGCTCAATATTTGGTATAAATTTCGATATGTTTTAAATATACGCAATACAAAGGTATTCTTTTGAACGTCCTTGTAAACGATCTATTAATGCTACACACTTCATTTTCAATACCAAACATGTCATAAATATCAATAACATATATTAATTTCATGGCAATTCGAATATGTGTACAAGAGTCAGACAAACGGAATTCTAAGGTATTCTTTTGAACGTCCCTGTAAACGATTTATTAATGCTACATACTTCATTTTCAATATCAAACATACCATCAAAAATATCAATAACATATTATTACACATAATTACATGGCAATCCGAGTATGTTTACAAGAGTCAGACAAACGGAACTATGATTACGATAGAAATGCTAAAAAACACGTTTTTTCAGGGGACAACAGTCACACACACCTGTTCAGTTGTGGTAATCTTAAAACTTTCTTTTATTTGATGCATTTTACTACTTCCTTAAAAATGCAGCATATCTTCACCACCGGTTAGGTAACTTACACCAAAATCTAATCATCAACAACTTATGTCAAAATTTAACTGTATCTGAAGTTTGATGAAAATCCAAGCATTAGTTATTGAGGTAGAGCTATTGCAGAAGCGTTAAAAATTCTACATTGTAGTGCCACCTGTTGGACGATTTACACCAAAAACTAAATAGCGCTAATTTTTATCAGGGACTAACTAAATCTTAAGTTTCTTGAAAATTCGGGCATTAGTTCTTGAGTTAGAGATATTGCGATAATAATGAATAATTCAGCATAGCAGCGCCAGATGTTGAGCGATTTTCACCAAAAAAATAACAGCACCAAATTTTATTAAGAACAAACTGAGTTTAAGCTTTGTAAAAATTCGCATTAAAATATGGTTCCTTGAAATATGGTTATTGCGGCAATCATAAAAAATGTAGCATAAAAGCGCACACAATTGGACGATTTTTACCAAAAAGTAATTCATATTAGATCAAGGCCTAACTAAATTCTAAGTTTTGTGAAATTCTGTGCATTTTTTCTTGAGATAGAGCGCCCACAAAATGTTTGTTACATACTGACTCACAGAGTGACAGACAGACATTTTCTAAAAACAATCAAATCCATGTTCAAGACCTTCTAAAGCGTATAATTTTTTCGAAAACCGAAATTTGTCACCAAACCGATACTTTTTTCTTGCAAAGATGGAAGAAATTAAAAATATTGCTTATTTAATTATAATTAATTTTAATTATAATAAATTTAGTTATTATTAATTTGAAAAATCAACTATAATTAAATATGTATTTACCTATTCTGGGTTTATTTGTGTATCATGTTTTCGTGACAAATTTGTCTGCTCTTGTACACGTTTCCATCTTGTTCTATGCAGTTGCAGCCTTACCTACAAATATGAGTGAGAAATGCCAAGCTGGGCATCGTTCTCGTACCTTAAATAATCAAGTAAGGACTTGATTATTTTTGTTACGAGGAGTGCTATTTCAAGTGTTCCAAGTTCGATCCCCGGCTTGGGAACTTTTCGCTCTTTTGGATGCATGCTTACCTAGCAATGTGATAATCACATATTAAATATTTAAAAATATTACTTTTCCTTGAATTTTGTTCTACCAGTGCTTATGATTTGAGACAAAAATATGTAACACCTTAAATTCATATATAAAATAATATTTTAGAAAGCAAAATAAAAAGAAAACGAATGTATTTAGAAAGTTTTCATTCCGAATGCATTGAATTCTAAATTTTATCCAGCATCTATTCACTCGATCTACTCATCTACTTGCATCATGTTTGCGAGACAATCAGCAGTAACCATCAACTGACCGAAACACCTACTGGATGCCGGCAAAATTACACTCAGAGATTTCTTAAGAAAAGTAATTTTTAAAGAAGGGGTGTCACCAAATGGGCGCCAAGAAACAAAGAAACAGCGCTAGAAAATATATCACGCCGGAAATATGGGTCAAGACAATAAGTGAGGCTTCTTGTTTTCTTTCTTTGAATCCTCACAGATTAAAGCTGCACCTACAATAAACAAAATCTATTTGCTTTGTTCTTTTTTGTCAATTTCTGACAGATGAGGGTTAGTTTAAACACGAGCTGATGAGAATCAAACTTTTCATCTAATTGTAAGTGAGAAAAAAAAAAACCTTGGATAAAAAATATCTATAAGCTGCAGAATTACTTAGTGTTTTCAATAGACAGAAAAACATAACATAATTTATGATAAATGCATCTAATTATGGGGGAGAAAATCATTGTTCTAGCGATTATGTATCGTACTGTATTGTATAGTGGATTAAGATTATGGAAATTTTAGCCTCGACAGCTCCCGCAAACGATACCAGAAAACTGTGTTTGTCATTCTCTAAATTTCAATTTTAACAAAATTTTCTTTTTCCCTGGTATTTCCAAAATTATAATATGCATTCTTTACAAACGATTTAAAATAGTTAAAACACTAAGAAAAAAAAAAGAACTAGTTTAAAAATATTTATTTATCGTAACCGCAATGACACCGATGGAAAAAAAAAACTACCGGTGAAAAGAATTTTTTCCACATTTGTTATATTTTAGGGGTCATTCACGTATTACGTAAGCAGTAAGGGGGGAAGGGAGGGTCCAGTATTTGCTTATTTTTGCTATCAACAGGATTGCTACACAACCTAGAAAACTTGGGAAAGTCAGGGGATTGGGAAATTAGCCAATTAAGTCAGGGAAAAGTGAGAGAATTTCAATATTTTTTTCCTAAAACCTGGAAAAGTCAGGGAATTTGATAAACTTTCATTGTGACATCTAAAGGTGCTATTACACGTGTCGGGCTGCAGGCGTGAAATTGCAGGTGTCTCCACGTTATCCTATGGGACCAGGGGAGTCGCTTGGTAGCGCGCGATTCTCTTTTGTCGGAGCGTCTTTGACGCCTGGAACGAAACGAGTCGCCAGTAAGAGCCAATCAAATTCTTGAAAATCCAAATGATGGTAAAGACTCTTCTCGAACAGCCAATGAAATGCTAAGAACATGAAAAAACACAGGCGATTTTTGTCGCTTGCAATTTTTACGTATAATAGCACTTTTAGGGTGATTCTACGATAAGAGGTTTCAAAAACATAGAGGATTCGGCCAAAAAGAAAAGTCTGAGTTTGATCAAAAACCTTTAAATTATGATTTTTGTCCCGTTTATTTACTTTTTCATATAAGGGCAAGTCACTTTATACATATTTTATAACTTTTTCTGGTCAGTGACTCGCTCCCCTGGCAGTTATCTTGCCAGGGGAAATACAGCAGGGGAGAGACATTTTCATGTAAATTCAAATTTTTTAACTGACTGAATAAGTTTTTGGGTTAATTGTGTATTTCAGTTTAATTATTACCGTATTGTTTAATTAGGGCAGTAAATGCAATTGAATTAAATGAATATTATAAGTTTTATGACTTACCAGGGGAGATACACGATCACCATGCGAAACCACTACACCGCACGATCGCGTCGCAACAACTAAAAATGGCTACGCTTAAATGGCTTGCGCGTTTAGTATTGCTAACTTCAAGCCGATAGATGTCCTTAAACACTACTTCCGATATAGCCATCCTTGAGTTTATATTTGTTTCAGCGGAACGAAATTTGACAGGGTAGATCCACAAAAAAGCGGGACAAAAGTTAGTTTTAAAAATTATTTGAAATTAACAAAATTATTTTATTTTTTATTTTATAAAACGTAAGTATAATTACTTAAATTCCAATTAAACATACTTTAGCTAAGCATCTGATGGGGAAAATATATGTATTGTTTGAAAGTTAAATTGAAACCAGCAAGGGGACATGCCAGGGTAGAGACTTTTTTAAATTTTGTAAGAAATTTCAGAAAAATGTGTTTTAATTAGGCATTCAATCGTGATGTTATTTAATAAAGTGTATTAAGATGATGCGATTCATTGCAAAAAATAGCAACATATAGAATAAAATATCTGTTTTAAACGGATTGCCGTACAAATTACCGCTTATCGTAGAATCACCCCTAAGAGAGTTTGATTGTTGTGCTGCCAAAAGTGAGAATCTTCCATGATTTGGCAAATTGCATATTTAAAAATAATAAAAAAAACATCTACCCTTTTTTTTTCAAAAGTTTTCTCTTTTATTCTCCACATTTTATATTTTTAATACTCATTATTACAGATTTTAAAATTTTTTCAGCAGCTATTTTCATATAAAAACATAACTAATTATCTCAAGCCTCCATCTCTCCACTCTGTTTCCCCTTTCCTTGTTGAAAATAAATTTTAACTAGACAAAGATTTTGGGATATAGTTAACGAAATGAATATTTGTGAATTCAGTGCACAAATATTTTGTAGCAAGTTTGTACAGTTTGTAGGAAAATTCATTTGAAAGCTTGCAATCATAAATTATTAAAGAGAGCGATTCCAATTGTAAATTTCAAAGAAACATTGTTATTGATTTGGGAGGGGAATTGCGATAAAAAGCTTTATTTAAAAAGCTCAGAGATTATTAGTAATAATATTCAAGAAATTTTAGTGTTTTTTGAGTAATATAACAAATTATTATTATTATTATTATTATTTTACCCTCAGCATGCCCACTACGCGTTGCACCGCTAGACTAGAATTTTGTTGAAATACTTCTGGAAAAGTCAGGGAATTTCATTCTCCTTATGAGTAGCAACCCTGAAACAAGGGAAAGAGGTTGGGGGGGGGGGGGTCACGAGAATTCTTATGTAAGCATTAGACAATAAAGCAACTATGTTTAACATCAAAAAGCAAAAAAGCATGATTTGCATGAGCGTTCTGCAAATGTTAAACGACTTAAAATAGTAAACAAGGAACATTACAGTGCACCACTGCATTGAAAACGTAATAAAATACAATACAGGAAGATGGGTTCAAAGATCTTGGATACTACACTAGAAATGTGAACGCCAAACACGTAATATTTCTATAATTCTTGTTAAAGTTTTTAGTTATGTGCCTAAATAAGCTAAAGTTTGTTATATTTATTAAAGTTCTTTTTTTAAGCAATAAATAATAGTATAATGAAAACTATTTTGTATTCAATGAATTGTTTAATGCAATAAGCAATAATATATTAAACCGATTTTGTTTTCCTTGGCTACCACAACCCTTATATGTCTATTTACGTAAATTTGAAGGATTAATAATGTAATTTTTCGCTGAATGTATTTTTTTATGGCAACAATGCTGATGTTAGAACCAGTGTTGGGCACGTTCACAAAATAAACGAACTAACTCAAACTCACGTTCAATTTCTGAAAAGTGATTTAAGTTCACGTTCAAATTAAAAAATTTTCAAACGAACTCGTTCAAATCAAATTCATTTGTAAAAGTGAACGAAGTTCACTAAAAAGTTCACTTTTTTATGTTTGTATATTACTGTCCAAATTTACAAAATTTTGTGAACTAATCATTTGATTATTCGATATGTAAGATAGAAGTATGCATGGACGAAAATTTCCAGGCCCGATCCATAGAAAAAAAATGTCCGGCCCGATATTAAAATAAAAATTTCGGCCCGTAGAGAAAATTTAGCGGCCCGACCCGGCCCGATATAATAGCTAAAAACAAGGCCCGACCCGGCCCGATATAACAGCTAAAAACAAGGCCCGACCCGGCCCGACATAATAGCTAAAAACAAGGCCCGAACTTGGCCCGGCCCGGAAAAAAAGTTGAAATTTCGCACCGAACCCGGTACATTTCTACAGGACATTGATATTTACCTTTACAGAAGAGTTCTGGTCAAAAAAACTTACCTTAGTCTGTTTATAATCTCCATTTATGCAAAAGTGCCGTAGGCTGCTATGTTTATGCTTTCTTTTAAAATCTTTCCGATTTAGACATATTTCCGCCTTACACATTCCACCTTGTACAGAGAGTTTACTGTATATATCTATTTTCGGCGAAATTGTAAACAGCCCAGATCCGGTTCGGCGCGACCCGAGTCTGCAAAAGAAGTAAGACTAGGATACTACCCAGAGAAGTGATATCCAGACTTAACCCGTCCTGAGGCTCGTGTAGGCCTCTAAATGGCATTTGAAAGAAGGAAAAAATGTACTAAGGTCTCGAAAAATTTTAAATAAATTATGAAAAAATTGAACGTAAATTTGAACGTAAATTTCGTTCAAACTCGTCTATTTTTTTGAGTTTCCGTTCAGTTCAAACTCGTTTATAAAATAGTGAGCGAAGTTCAGTTGAAAGTTCACAAACAGTGAGCGAAACTCGTGAGTTTTCGTTCAGTGAGCGCGTTCATACCCAACACTGGTTAGAACGTCATAAAATCTTACGTGAGGAAGCGGGGAGGAGGATGTACATTCATGTATTTTTCCTTACAAGGGGTAAGGAGGGGTACAAAATGACTAAAAATATGCTTACGTAATACTTGAATGACCCCTTACTAATAAAAGTATGAAAGTGAAAAACATTCAAAAAATCATACCCTCTCCCTCTACACTAAAACTAATTGGATGTGTTAATCCTATAACTTTTTTAAGTTTCATACATCTTAATATTTCAAAAAATAGTTGCAGATGTTGATACTTCCATATTATTAGTCAGTGTTGAATTCAGACACAGCTCCGGAAGGGGCTTCCGTGGCTCCGGGGGGAAGATATTATAGAGTTCCAGGGGAGGGGGATAGCACTTTTTGACCATTGAAAACACAAAATCTCAAATTTTCCGGGGGGGGGGCATTTCTTTATTCCGGGGGAAATGTCACCCCCAGGCCACCCCCTGGATTCAACACTACTATTACTTCAATACAATAGTAATTTTGATAGTAATATCAAATTTATGCTTCAGTCAAGTAATCGGGGTGAAAACGAGTTGCCGGCTTAGCAAAATGCGAAGTTCCCCTCGCTATAAATTTATGCTGTTTATCCCATCGTTATTGTAGGATAAAACATGGTTTACCAGATTTCGGTTTTCAATTACAAAATTAAGGACTGACCAAAACAGGTTTTTAAGGCCGAAACAGAAACAGAAACCGAATTTCGGGGATCTTTCTAATTTCGGCTGAAAACGAAAATGGCCCACAAAATTTTTAAAGTAATCAATAGATACATAAATATTAATCAACTATGTATATGTATTTATTAAATATGCATAATTATTAATTAATTATACGAACTATTAAATATGCATGGTTATTAATTAATTATACGAATTATTAAATACACATAATTATTAATTAATTATACGTGGGGCCCAAGTTATTCTCTGGGCCTTAGAATCCAAAACTTTTTGTTTTCATATAAAATAAAACCCAATTAATTCATCAACGACACAGATTTTCCAATTATAAGAACATTATTTATTTTTAAATATGCACTTCTCCATTTATCTTTAATATATATGAGGAGCCCAGAAGCCAAGGGGTATAAGTGACAAAATTGAAAAAAATGAGTTAAGTGCACAAGCTATCTGGAAATATGTCTATTTATTTGTAGGTAAAGAGTTAAAAGTGATTTTTTCATTATGTACTGAGTTATAGGGGTCAGTCACTTAACCTCTTTCCCAAAACTGTGAAACGATTGGAGGCCAAGGGGTATAAGTGCAGTTGTGTCCGTTAACGTCTATATAGCAGAAGCACGACCAACGACATACATACAAAGCCATTTGCTTTTTTTATGCATTAAATATATGCATTTTAACTGTTATCAAGTAAGAAAAATCATGCGTTAAGCATGGATTATGAAACACTTTCGAACACTCCCTGAAATCTTTAAAAATTTTTGCTATTTAGGGTAATAAAGTGTTACAGTCCACTGCCAAATATGTATTCTGATACTTTTTAACAGCCCTATGTTTTATTTGTCGGTTGATATATACTGTATAATGGGAAAAATTAGTTTAGCAAGAAAACGCATAACAGTTTGAAATTTCTCTTTCAGCAGTTTATATTAATAGATGGAAGCACACTTGTATACTTTTGTTCATCCTGTAGTTTATCTTGAACCTTTATTATACGCCAGTATTTAGCTGAAATTTACTTCAAATTAAACACACTTAAGACTACTGAAATCACATTTCCAGAAATTATCATTCATCGATGACCATGTATAAAAATTTGTGTGTGATCCTGTATATCATTTTACTTATATTTTATAAGCATTTCTTAGTAAACTGAATGCAGTTCAGCATAGAAATGCAAGACTTATTTAAAAGAAATCTTTAAGTAAAGTACGCTCATAGTCTGTAACCTTTACGAATATTTTTGTGTAGCCCTGTATATGAACTATAGCATTTATACATATCATATAACGTGCTTACATTTAGTGAAGCTTAAAAGCGCAAATCATAATTAAAATAGCATTTTGTTCATCCATCAATCATCATCCATAATTATACAGTAATTCGGATAGAAATTCGGTCCTATTTGAAATCTTTTTTTGTGTCCCTGTAAATACTGCGTACTTTGTATTATGTGCGAAATAATTTATATTAAGCCTCAGCGATATACATTAATTTTATTATACATGAAAATTGTAATATAATTAAAACAAGTCGAAAACAATTCCCTCTTTATCATTAGGTAATGTAAATCTTTGTATGGTCCTGTAAATAATTAATAACTATCCTTTTCACCTCAGATTTTATAGAATGTCTATTTTAGTGCAATTCATAAATGCATATAAATTTTAACATATGACAAGGTGTAACATATTTCAAATTCATTTAAAACGATTTTTCTCATAACCCGTAATGTAATGGAAAATTTTGATTGTCCCTGTAAATAAACTAATCATGTTAGAAATATGTGCAATAAGTTGCACAGAGTCATTGCAAGAGTCATTTGCAATAAGTTCGTGTTGAAGTAAACATGAATAATTCCCAAAAATTTCAGGGCAATCCTAATATATTTACGAGAGTTAGGACAGACGGACGGACAAACCAAAATCATATTCACTTTTCAACTTTGTTGGTAAGTGTTAAAAAATATGAAATTCCAATGTTTTTAAACTTATAATAAAAATTTAAAACTTAAATTAGAACAAAAGTTTTTCATTTCATTCATTATATCAACATTGTTCATAAATTTTTCGTAAATTCATTTTTTTATTTCATATTTTTTCCTTTTTTAGAATTTATATTAAAACAAAATTTTGTCCTTTGATTTATTTGTATCAACATTAATCTTAATTTTTTCATAAATACAATTTTTTATTTAAAAATTTTTCATTTCTTGTGTTCATTCGGCACTTGTACCCTTTAGTTTTCAAGCAGTTTTCATTACTGCTTGGAAGCCAAGGGGTATAAATGCCGAATGATGATAAATATTGCTTAGTTATAAATTAAAAAAATATCCTATTCCACCTTTTTTTTAAACAGTTATTGAAACAAGAGTTCAAGGATCATTAAGAAATAAGCAAAATTTTCATTTCTCAATTCATTCAATTACAGTCGATGTGTAACTTTGAACTCAATTTACTCGAAATCTAAATTTTGTCACTTGTACCCCTTGGTTTCTGGGCTCCTCATATATATATATATATATATATATATATACACAATTTTATTAAAACATTCAATTAATTTTTAAAAAATGAAGAAACAAATAAACAGTTTTTTACAGACCAATGCGCAAAATGCTACAAAAGGAAATGTAAAAAATGTATATAACAAAACCAAAAGAAATTCCATAACCCCAAAATACATGGAAGTCTTCATCAGGGAGGCCCCTCCATGTAGGGGTAAATAAAGAGAAGTTTCTGAAAGGATGTAGGCTCATAAGCTAAATTACATCCTTAACCCCCAACTTCTCAGATTTCAGAAATCAAACTCAAACCTTCAAAAATATTATAAATATATACAAAATTTTTTTTAAAAATACCAAAGGACAAAACCAAAAATTACACAAACAAAAAAATTACACAAACAAAAAAGGAAAATTACCTACAAAACTATATATAAAAAACAAAATTGTATAATACAAACCCCCAGGAATACAAAACCCTCTTCAGCTAGTGGGGCCATTCACTAGCGCTTCAATCTCGCCCTAAATTGAAATCAAGCATCCGTAAGTAAAGAAACACTGAGACTCAGAAACTTTCAGTTAACATATAAGATGGATAACAGTTAACCATTAAAATCTTTTTTAAACCACTCATAGCCAATTCTAGATCTGTTTTGTTATTGCAAATCCTGCGGATCCTATTAACTTGTGAATACATAATATTTTTTAAAACTTTATTGCTAATACATGAAAACCAGTAAGTGAGGCTATTAACTTCAAAATTAAAATCTTTCCTTTTATCATAAAGTCCAATCAACCATTTTTCCTTGTTTTTCTTAATTTTAAGATCTAAGAAAGTAATTTGTTCACCATCATCGGTTCGGTTCAGGACGAGCTCTTTAGGGTAAATGTTAAGGCTTATTTCCTCAAAATTATTGCAGTTAAATACTATAAGATCTATATATTTGTATATATTGTATATATTTATAATATTTTTGAAGGTTTGAGTTTGATTTCTGAAATCTGAGAAGTTGGGGGTTAAGGATGTAATTTAGCTTATGAGCCTACATCCTTTCAGAAACTTCTCTTTATTTACCCCTACATGGAGGGGCCTCCCTGATGAAGACTTCCATGTATTTTGGGGTTATGGAATTTCTTTTGGTTTTGTTATATATATATATATATATATATATATATATATATATATATATTGGTAAATTATAATCTGTTATGCTAGACCTTTCTCAGAAAGTATTCGAAATACTTCTGCGGTTTCAATCTAAAAATTTTCGATTATCCTTAAGTCTGCAACTTTTAATGAGTACGCGAAAAAGTTTAGCCATACATATGCATTACTTACTTTATAATTTGCACTTAAGTCTTGAATCATTCATGACTGACAATTATGAACAACGACTTCCATGGCAATAAAAAGTCTCATTTGAGCCAATATAGCTCAAATCGATGAATAATATTGAAAATTTCCGATAGAAGAAGCGAAATTTTTGGAATATAGGTAGTATTGGTCGAGTTTCTGACCAGTCGAATTTTCAGCAGCATTTTTGCCGAAAATGCATGTTCAGCGAAACTCCGATTGTTGGCCGAAACGTACTTTTCGGTCAAACGACACCTATTTTTCGGTCAAACAGTATACAAAAATCTAAATCATTGTTTGTTTGTTTTAGAATCATCGCAATTAAGTTGCAGTACTGATCAGTCATAAGAAAGATTATGAATCCTTATCTTTCTTATGCTAATCAGGAAACTACCCATTCGCGTAAAAATGAAAAAAATCTAAGTAAGCAGCAATCGAAAGAGAATATTGAAATACATTTGCTCACACATAAATTATTTGCCCTCGTCTCTGCATTATAGAGATATGCATGTTTAACACAAAAGAGTGACCGGATTTTGAAATTCTATATTTTCAAAACTATTACACACATTATAATAAGTAATCTATGAAAACAAAGAGGATAACTTCAATTTTTATTTTCTTTTGTTACAAATGTTTTGTTTGTGAACATGGAAACCTAATTTTAGCGGTTGACTCGTAGGTTTACCATTGCGTTTCCCTTCACCCTAAGGTCTGAAAACATGGAGGATTGGGAGCAAGAAAACACAATGGTAAACCTACGAGTCAACCGCTAAAATTAGGTTTCCATGTATTTTTCACCAAGATATGACTTGGCAGACGGAATGCGAATACGAAACGAATTTTAACTAATTCAAGAATTTCGGCCGTGAACTCGATGAGGTGATTTTTCTGTGCTGAAGCCTCCCGGTTTATTGTTTCTGTATTCAAAATGTGGATTCAAAGCTGAATAAATTCATATGGCACTGATGTTTTACCCAAAGAACTTCTAATGATAAGAATGGAAGCTACTATTGCTTTACCATGAACTATTTCGCTCGCTGGCCTTCCGTTTTTAGCGCTAGATGTTTTAAAACTTTTTGTCTCGACAACTGGGAGATTAAGGCAAATAATTTATGCGCCTAAAAACTTGCTTTAATTTCGATTGCTACTTATTTAATTTTTTATCATTATTACACTATTGGAGTAGTTTCCTGGTAAAATTTCAGATGACAGGGCTGCCACTGACGCCTATTTTTTTTTTTTTTTTTTTTTTTTTTTTTTTTTTTTTTTTTTTAACTTTATCTGGCACCATTTTTTCAAAACAGAAAACCTTAACACACAGTTTGACCACATTTTCAAGAGTTCAAATAATATAACTATATATATAATAATATATATAATAATATAAATATAGTAAAATTTAGATTAGAAAAATACTAGTGCGAACACAATATAAAATAGTTGCCATGTGGCAGCCCTGAGATGACCGAGTTAATTTTATTTTTTATGGAATTAAGCTAATTTTAAAGTTTTGAAGAGGAACGAGTATATTTAGTCTTCTATCTTCACCTATCCGTTTGATGAGGACTGAAAAATTTTAATCTATTTATTAATGTTAAATTCATAAATGTCACGTACCATAAGAGGTTTTTTTTTTTTATTAAAAAGTGTTTTCCAGTTTGTTTTTATATTTTTGGCATTATATATTTCTCTTAAAAAGTGAAAACGCAACAATTATAAGATCACTTCTGTGTCTGTTTGTCCGTCTATCACAGCCATTTTACCCATAAATTATGAAACGTGAAAAGCTCAAATTGGGGGAAGTGATAAAGACTATTGACCCACATATTTACAGATTTTTAAACATTTACAAATATATTTAGGAGGGGGTAGGGGAGTAATTAAATTACTTGGAGAAAAAAAATATTTTTTTGGTGTATGGTGTGAGGTATCGACCGAACGCTTTCGAAAGGCTAAACTCAAAAATATATTTCTTTTAATTTTAGGTATTAAATTTGCAGAATTACCGTCGAAAATATAGTGCAAAAATATGTGCTTGCCCCAGCTCATTCCGAATCTGCTGAAATTAAAATTATGAAAAAAAATAGAGGTTCTAGATGTTTCTCTAAACCTTGCAAGAAAACTATAGCTATTATTCTGGATTGCATAATTTTTTTATAATAGCACATTTTTTTTGTTCAACCCAATTTTAAATTTGTGGGCATTGGGCAAAGATATTGAAGGTACCTTTCGTAGCAGAAGTAAGAAAGCATTGTTGATAACGATTTTTGAAAAAAAATTCGTCTGTAATTAGCCGAGATATTAACCCTTAAAGACAGGGACGGTTGGACATAAATAATGACGGGTACAGTTTAGTCTGCATACCATCGGCTTTTAAAGTCTATATAACAACTTTTAGTAATATATTTGTGTAATGCAATAACTGGTAGCAGTATAAAAGCAATAAACTTCATACTGTTGCAAACATACTAATTTAATTAGAATTAATCACATAAATCAGGGTTCTTACGCATAAGAAATGAAAAAAAATATTCATTTTAATACCAGGATTTTTTTTTTTTTTTTTTTTTTTTTTTTTTGGAAGTATTATTTGCTTATTTAATACAAAACGTTCCTTACTTCGGATATAGTGTAAAAGATAAAAACAACATATATATATATATATTAAATATATCATCAGATATTTATTAATTTAAAGAAAGCTATACATCAATAGGAAATTGATAAAAATAATTGGATTTAATGATTTTAAGTTTTTTATTTGTTAAGGCTAATATTTATTTTTTTCAATTCCCCAAACATTAAAAAAACATAGTTCCTTTCAAATATCACTGATTCAATTAAAGAATTTTTTTACATTAATAAAAAGCTGAGAGATATAATTTCAAGCTAAAGATGATATAATTTTAAATGGCTTCAAAAAAGTTCGTCAAAAAATTATAAGTGAGCTGAATTCTATATGTTAGTTGTAATAGTTTTTATTCAAGAAATAGTCGTAGAGTAATCAAGAACTTTTTGTACTCATTTTTTAATTAAGAATCCACAGTACTGACTAAAAAAGACCCGGATGGTAATGTTAAACCTATCGGGGAGTTATTTTCAAATTTTAACATTTTTACATGATTTTATTATTATTATTATTGTTATTATTATTATTATTATTATTATTATTATTATTATTATTTTCATAGGATAGCTAAGGACGATCTGCGACCGGGATAGTTTTTACTTTTTCAATTTTGATTTCAGATTTTTTTAATTACTTTAACTTTTGAAACCGGTTCTGAAATTTAAGCTATCATAATATAAAAAGAATATAACCAAAATCGAAAAATTTAAACTTGCCTGATCGTAGATCGTCCTGAGCTATTCTGTGCAAAAATTAAATAAATAAATAAAATAAAATAAATAATAAAATTTGAACAATATATTTGAAAAGGACGTCCCGAAAGAAGACTTAACATTATCATCCGGGTCTTTTTCAGTGACAAGTGTGGGCTCTTAAGTAACTGCAATTAGTAAACTTTGGAAGAGTGAAAATTTTCTGATTTTTTATTATTATTTGAGGCGAAAAAAAAAAAATTCTCGAAGCTTGAATTTTCACGATTACAAATGTCTCTTGCGAAAATTAAAGCCTCGTAAAAATAAGTGCTTTTTACGGTAGTCAAAGACATTTTATCAATAGATATGTAAAACTCTGATAAAATGTTTAATTTACGATTAATTACTTATTAATTTTTTAACATTAAGCTTTTAAACATTTTTAGAATAACTGCGGTGTCAGCCCGAGAAAATTTAGAGAAAAATCAAAAAAAAAAAAAAAAAAAAAAATCTCAAGCCTCATATTTGTAAAATTAATATATATATATATATATATATATATATATATATATATAGTCAAAAATATCTTATCAGCAGAAATGTAAAACTCTGCCAGTCAGATTTTAATTTTGTATGGGAATGAGTTCCTGATTATGGTTTGAATAAAGGTTTACGTTGAAACTTCTTGGTGCGTGGATCGACCACGAACACAGGCGTGATCGAAGGGGATTCGAAAATCATAGGCTGATTTTTACAGGCTGATCTGAGCATGCCTAAAAGAGAAAAGAAAATAATAAAGATTAGAATTAAGAAACAGTTTAAAACACGAGTGAAGAAGTCGCATTTTTATTACAATTATAGGTACTGCTTGGTTACCCCGTCGACCAAAAAACGATCGTCAAGCTATAAGATTAAACGCCAATAATAAATGTCATTCAATAACATTAAACACGATACATGAGTTTAAAATGTCATCAGATGATTTTTAATCCCACCTTTTTATTTGTATTTTTATCAAAGTTTTACTAATTTATTTCTTTTTTCGCTATTTAAAATAAAAATTATGTGAACATGTATAACTTGTCTATGAGTTTGGCGAAATTGGCCGACGGGATAACCAAGTGATACCCAGTTATACACGGAAAAACTATTTAGTTAAAAGAACCAAAAAATAAGCGCATTAACCGCTTCTCTGATTTGCCCGTACGTGATACGGTCAACGTGTTTTTGCCGATCATGATTTGCCCGTTACCACTTACGGGCATCCATATCCCAATCAAGATTTATTATTTTCACCAGTAAATTTTTTATAGTACATTTTGCGGCACAGATGTCATATACGCACCACATTTGCAGGTGTTTTTTCCCCGCCAGTTTGGCATTGCACATCTGTGCCAAGGAGAAGATCGTTTAATAAGTTTATAACAATTGTAAAGAAAATGAAAGAGGAAAAATTAAACATTTCAGTGAAATGTGCTGATTAAATGATACAGCTGCATGCATTTAATATGGCTATAAGTATTAATAGTTACAATTTATTATGAAAATTATATTTATTGTTTTCTTACTAATTAAGTTTATTATTTTTACCTGTTTGTTTATTGTTCCCTTATTTATTAAATTCATATTTATTTACTGTTATTTTTTATTTTAATTTTTTTAAATATTTTTTATTGTATATTATATTAATAATTATTTAAATCAAACTATCATTCATTTACTTTTATTTCCCTTTTTAAAATACTAGAATATCTTTCATTTTTTTCACGTTATTTTATTACTTACCCATCATACGTAGTATAGGGTAAGTCTTGCAATCGTTTTGAAAATCGAAAAAAAATTTTTGACGGATTTACACGTTTTAGATAGTGGAGATTCCGAAAAACATATTTTTAGAAAAAAAAATTTGCCGTCCGTCTGTCTGTCTGTCTGTAAACGCTCTATCTCCCGAACAAATTGAGATAGAGACTTGAAATTTTGTATGTCGTTAGTATGTAAGAATGGGACGAACCCTATTTAATATCAGCAACCTCGATTATCCGGAACTATTTTTTTCGGACTCTCGAAAAATTCGTTCTAATGAAAGGTATATAAAAATTTTCGATTTTTTTTGTTCTAAGGAATGGACGTAAAAGGCAATAAAATAACACACATTTTGCATATAGAACGAAGTAGATCGGATTATTAGTTGCCGAGATATTTGTAATCTTGTTTTTCACATTCTTCGATTTTTCATGACCCTGTATTTCATTCAAATTTCAATTCAGAAATATATTTTAATTGGAAATGAGACGCTTAATCCGACGCAGTTATTTGTTAGTTAATAGAATTATTATTTTTGGAGTTATAAGGATGTTTCTTTTACGCAGTTCGGTACTACTTGAGTAGTTTGGCGTTTTATATAATTTGTTGAAATTGGTACATCAGCAGTTCTTTAATATAGCATTACTATGTATATTAATTATATTTAAATTTTGTTTATGAATTGCAATGCATTGTATAAATAGTTTCACATGTTTTATTTTCATATACATATCCATGATGGGTAAGTATTACGGTGGCCCCCAACGACTAGCTTTTATATTGCAATAAAAAAACACATGTGCTTTTACTGCGTGCAATTTTCAAAAAAAAGAAAAAAAAATAGGCATTATTTAAAAGTTTTTTTTTTTTTTTTTTTTTTTTTGTTTTGAGAAATATTGATCGCAATTAAGTGGTTAAAATATTTCGTTGGGTTGACCAAATGGTTTCATTAGTTTAAAAATAAACGAAATCCTTTAGTCAATTCAACCAACATTTGATCAGTCTGGCCAAATAATCGAAAGGAATTATATTAACGAGAAATTTAGTTCACACAACTATGTTTTTGTTTTTTTTATCTAAATAAAATTTTCCGTGTACTTTCACGCTACGTAATTTAAATTCTTAACTTTGGCTTTGTGTGTAAAAATGGAATTAAATAATCCATTTTTTATTCCCTCCCTGATAGTCTAGAAATAAAAATTATGTTCACAGTTGTGTTTCAATGACGATGCAACCAGGGCCGTAGCTAAGGGGGGGCTATGGGCGGCTCAGCCCCCCCCCCCTGGAAAAGTTTCCAAGGTCACTCAATGAATTTCTGTTCCGAAAATTCAAATGAAATTTTGTTCAAAAATCTAATTTAGTTTTGAGACCCTTTTACAAATTTGCAGAATTACTAAATTGCATTTAAAATAAGTAATTCAATCCTCCCTCATCCTATTTGTACATAGGAAGCTAACATGATGTTTAATTTTGCAACAATTATACACTCAAAATTTTTATCATCATATACTTTTCTTAACTTAAAATGAAGTTATGACAACAGTTTAATAAGAAACATAGTATCTACAATACAATGTGAATATGCACTAATTTATCTTTCTGTGTCAGAATAAGAAAAAAATTATGAGCTCCCCCTACAATCTCTTGAGCTCCCCCTATCGATCACTTCCAGCTACGGCCCTGGATGCAACATATTTTCCCGATATGTTGCATCAATGTTTTTCAAATATTTCCCGATATCGTTACAACGGTTTCTTACATTGTCTGGTGAATTTATTTAAAAAAATGAATTTTCGCTCCTTTTATTTTTTTAAAGATATGGCAACAGAAAAAGGGCTGTTTTATGTTATTGAAAATGTTACATTATTTAAATAAACAAATATTTAAAATAAGCAAATACGTATACTTATTTTAATAATAAAACATAAATTGTTGAGTCATGTGGTAATAAATTTAAAATACACCAATTCTATTCAGTTTTTTTTTTTAATATTGTGACAGAATCTTGGATTTCTAAGTGGACTCGTAGGTTTATCATTGTGCTTTCCTGCACACAAAAGTATGAAAGCATGGAGGATTGGGAACAGGAAAACCTATAAGTCGAACCACTAAAATCAGGTTTTAAGGTGTTTTCCATCAAGATAAGACTTGGCAGACCGAGTGCGTTTTAATATGCTAATCAAGATTTAACTAATCCTAGATTTTCATCCGTGAACTCGATGAGGTGATTGTCTGTGCTGTTGCCTCCCAGTCCATTAATGCTTTTCAGAAAATTTGACAAAATATGCAAATTCGTTTAATTTTGTACATCTGTGTACTCGAGAGATCTGTCAAAAGCGTATTCACTGAGTTAAACCAATACTTAAAAACAGAATATTTAAAATAGGATTACAAATATCTCGGCTACTTATTATCCGATCAATTTCGTTCTTCATGAAAAACTTGTGTTGTTTTATTGTCTTTTACATCCACTCCTTAAAATACAAAATTAAAAAGTTTTTAAAATACCTTTCCTCAGCACGAATATTTCGAGAGTTCTAAAAAAAATAGTTCCAGATAATCCAGGTTACTGATATGAAATAGGTTTCTCCCCATTGTTACATACTAACTACACACCAAATTTAAAGTCTCTACCTGAATTTGTCCGGGAATTAGAGCGTTTACAGACACACAGACTGACAAACACAGACACAGAGACAGACGGACGACAATTTTTTTTCTAAAAATATATTTTTCGGAATCTCCAGTGTCTGAAACGTATCAATCCGTCAAAATTTTGCTTTTTCGATTTTCAGCACGATTGTAAGACCCTATACTACGTATAATAAGTAAAAAGTAAAAATGACACAAATTCTTCAAAAGTTTAGAAAGTTGCACAAATGTTACATACAGGGTGATTCATAATGAATGGGACAAAAAGAAAACATGATTGTGAACGTTGTAATTAATATATTTAGAAAATTCAAATTTACCTCAAAACTACATTTATTCCAGTTTCTACAGGTGTTCAATATGTGCCCCTCCGCTGACACAACAAATGTCTACATGGTAATCAAGCTCCTGCCACACTCTTGATAGCATATCCCCTGTGATGGAGTTCAACACTGCAGTTTTCCGCTGCTTCAGTTCCTCTAACAAGGAAGGTCTCCATACTGGGCATACTCAGATTTTCTTGAAAAAAATACTAATTAAGCTACTCATGTATGTAATAAAGGATCAGTGAAAATTAACGGCGGAATTCCAGAAGAAAACATGTAAAAAAAATAAAATACTTTCGAATATTTGGCGTGAAAAGACAAAAGTGTCACACGATTTGGCGAGTAGCACTTTTTCCCGCCAAAAGCAAACGATTTTAATGTAACTGAAAACTTGGATTTTTAGAATCCGCGTAAATGGTGTTTGATGAATTTAAACATAAACAATGAGAGAGTTTAATATATTTTATATATATATATGCATATTAAATTGCATATGTATATATTTTTTGTTGCTGTAGTTATTTAATTTGCCTCTGGAAAAATATTTTCATATATAAAAAATTATTATTCAGTAAAATTATTTTCACACATTTAAGCGTATTCAAAGATAAGTTAGATATTTCCATAGCAACAGAATCGAATTGACTATGTTCAAATGGACTTTGAACTTGAAACAATTTTAATTAATTTAAATTTGAATTTCGTTTCAAATCTCAAATTTTGATGATTAAATTTGAATTAAATACATATAAATATCATTATAACGAAATTATACTTAAAACAAACTAAAACTGACAAAAACAAAAATATTTAAATTATCTAAACACGTTGAACATGAAACTTTTTTCCTTTAAAATGCATTTGACATAAAAAAAAAAACATTTTTTGAAATTGCTTTTCATCGCCAACCGAAGATAAATCGCCAAATAACGAAATTTTCATTATTTTTTTATGGACAGAAAACGGGGGTTCCGCCGAAATTTTTTTTTATAAACGTATATATCCTCATGAGAAGAACATTCTGTATATTTTCAGATTTTTCGGAGTATGCCCGTATGGAGACCTTCCTTGTAAGTCCTGAGGAAGTGGAGGCACAAACACCTTGTCTTTAACGAAACCCCAGAGAAAAAAATCACAAGGCGTTAGATCTGGTGATCTAGGCGGCCGATGAAGACATGTCAAATCCTGAAACTGCTTCACCCACCTGCTTATGTTATGCCGATGCGGTAGTTCTATACGAAATTTCGTACGAAAAAGTCTTTGCACAACAGTTACCGAGGAGGTTTTGGCATATTCGAAAATGCAGTACGCTTTTTCTTGCATGGACGGCATTTGTTTTAACAGCGCCTCTAGCGGCGAGTTCGTCATTCGATGATTTTTCTCTGTTGCCAAATAAAACTTGTATAATTGTAGTTGCAGAATAAATTTGTTTCGGCTGAATAAATCCATTACGGCAGTCACACTGAGTTATTCTTTTTGGCCCATTCATTATGAATCACCCGGTATTTTTTATAATTTTCTTTATTTTGTGTTAAATTGAACTGAAAAATACCAAAACGTGTGTCAAAAGTACACTTAAAAATATATTTCTGAACGTACTCGGATACCTTAAGGTGCCACTCGAGTCTCTGAAAAAGACCCGGATGATAATGTTAAGTCTATGGGGGTGTTTTTCTTTCAAATATCTCTATATCTCGCTCAAATTTTAACAATTTTGCATGACTGTTTTTTGCATTGGATAGTTGAGGACGATCTATAACCGGGCTAGTTTTTATCGTTTCAATTTTGGTTATAGTATTTGTTATGTATTATGATATTTTCAATTTCAGAACTAGTTTCAACCGGTTCTGAAATTTAAAGTTATTAATTAAAAAAAAAAAAAAAAAATCTGAAACCAAAATTGAAAAAGTGAAAACTAGGCCGGTTATGGATCGTCCTCATCTATCTCATACAAAAAACAGTCATGCAAAAATATTACAATTTGAGCGAGATATTTGAAAGAAAACACCCCCATAGACTTAACATTATCATCCGGATCTTTTTTCAGCGAGTCGAGTGGCCTCTTATGTGTGCAAGCACTTTTTGTAACTTTGTCAGCCAGATAACAAAATGGTTAAGTTGTTATATGTGATGTCCCAATAACATGACCAATAGTAATGTCCCAATAGCATGTAGAATACAGATTGTCCTCAGCTATACCATGCAAAAAAAAAAACATGTGAAAATCTTAAAATTTGAGAGAGATATTTGAAAAAAAAAGCCCCTATAGACTTAACATTATCATTCCGGTATTTTTGAGTGGCTCTAATGGCATCTTAAGGGATTAATGTGGCATCTTAAATCAAAAAGGGCTACTTTGTGACATATGCTTTATTTTTATTTTTTTTTTATTTATTTATTTTTATTTTTTTCCGGAAATGCATGAAAATAGCAGACTTGTATAAAACCAAAATCTTTCTGCGCATATAAATAATTTGGTAAAATCTTTCTGCAAATTTAATGTTTAATAAAATTATGCGTTATATTATTTTGGCATAGACGAAAATCGCGCTTTTTCGCAATTCACGGACGAAATTTACGTTTTTTGCGTCATTCACGAACGGATTTTCCGTTTTTTGCGTGATTCACGGGCAAAATTCCCGTTATTTAAGCGATTCACGGGCGGAATTACCTCATTTGCGCGATTTACGGACGTATTTCCCGCTTTTTACTAGGGATGGGACGAATAGTGATTTGGCCGAATAGCCGAATACCGAATATTCGGCCAAATTTTAGGCCGAATACCGAATATTCGGCGGCCGAATACTAGCATTTTTTTTCAATAAAGAAAATAACTTTTGATTACATATAATTTAAAAAATAGGAGCTCATTAATCATTACTATTCTTAAATGTGCTTTAAAATGTATTTTTAAATTTGAAAAACTTATTTTAACACAAAAAATTAAGAAATTGCATTATATCTTTTCATCCTAATGTATATCAAATTCATTTTCAGTAAGTCAGGAAGGTAAGATATTTCCATTAAAATATGAAAAATATACTTCATGTTTACAATCAAATGATACTTTTACCCTTTCTTGCATCCAAAATCAATAATATTCTTAATCTCTTTCTTTCAGAACTCAAAAGAAGATATTTTCTGAAATAACCTTTAATCAGGCACGTAGCCAGGGAGGGGGCTAAGGGGGCTGAAGCCCCTCCCGAAAGTTTGAATACACTTTACAAAATTATCTCTATGATAATAAAATAAATTTTGTTTATTTTATCTTCCATTACATTAAAATCAATTATATTTTACCTGTAAAAATATCCATTTATTCAATTACAGTTACAGTAATCCTTCATTATATCGGTCATTTCGATATATATTTTTAAATAGATATTTACCACAAAAAATATAAATATTTTTATACAAAATTTTAACTATCTTTATGCGCAGTAAAATTCGATTAAGTGTTATTTCGTATCATTAATTTGACTAAGAAAAATTAGCGTAATACACATATGGCCTATTAACTTTAGGAGACAGATATAAAACAATTACTTGCATGTTATGATCTTCTTTAATTTTCTCTATCTTCATGCATATAAACGAAACTTAGAGCGGTCAGTGCTAACATGTTTTGCACAGAAGGGAGCCAAAAAATTTAATAGCCGCCTATAATGTAAAATCATGTGAAAAAAATATATATAATTTTAATTAAAGTATCTTTGATAATGATGTTATAACTGTAAAACGCTTTTATTTAAAAAGAAACTATTAGAATGTATTTTCGAAAAATAATGATGCCAAGAAAAACGACATATGGTATTGAAAAACATTCAAAAAATGCCACAGTAGCATCCCCCAATCTGTTCACTGAACAACTTTTCTGCGAATTATTTGCATGTGAATCTTTAATAATAAGAAAATGTGCTTAAAGTAACTGTGCTTTGTCTGGTTAATTTTCTTAGTATTTTGTAGAACTATCAACTTCAGAGATGGATACCTCTATGTAGGGTTTTTTTTAAAAGTTTTTCATAGTAGGGTAGATGTGCCAGTAATGGACCACCATAAGGAATTTCTCTGAAAAATAATTTTTTATTAATAGTTATAATTATTGTATTCTAATTTTTTTCATATAATATTAATCTTTCAACAATATTTAACTAATCCCATAGTTACATTTCCCAATAGAAATAAAAATTTAATTTTAAATAATAGAAATATGTCTAAACACCCAAAAGCCCAGTAATGGACCACCTATGTTCCAGTAATGGACCGCCTATGTTCCAGTAATGGGCCACCCTACAAAAAATTACAGATAATTGTTTTTAGGTGCGTACGTAATTATGTAAATACGTGGCACCTATTGTTGTCGTTCAGTCCTCCCGTCTGTCTGTCAGTCTGTCTGTCTGTCCGCATATAACAACGTAAAAACTCTCCAAACGAATCGTTTGTAATTTGAAATACATAATTATTACATAATTTTGCCAATTCCTTTGAAATTTTATGAAAATCGGATGAATAGATCAATTACAGGGAAAATCAAAAGGATTCCGTTACATTACGGTTAATGGGGAAAAAAAGTTTCAAATGCATTTTAATCGTTTGAAATTTAAAACATATAATTATTACATAATTTTGTCGAGTCATTTCAGATCTTATGATAATCAGATGCCGAGATCAATTACAGGGACTATCAAAAGTATTCCGTTGCATTACAGTCAATGGGGGAAAAAGTTGCAAATGCATTTTAATGGTGTTACACTCATAAGAACATAATAAAATTGACATGAACCTACCTGACGTATATATATACTAAAATATATGTTCTGTACAATCTGAGATACAAAGAATATTTATTATCAAATTACAGGGCCACACAAAAGTATTCCACTACATAATGCTATACAGGAAAATATTGTTTGGGACATGTTTTAATTATATTAAACTGTGCCACATTTTATGAATATGAAATACGTTGCTGAGGTGTAATGAAAATTACTTCCTGTATGTTTATAGGAACACAAAGAGTTCATATAGCCCATCAATTTGGCACAGATTGATTCCACAATTCCCTTCAGAGATGCTTATATGGATATATTATCACAAATGGAACAATCTCATTATTTGCTGAAAAACACCCCATAACAGTGATCTGTTCTTTTTAACCGACTTCAAGGAGGAGGTTATGATTTCGACCTGTATGTATTTGTTGTTCACGCATAACTTTCGTAAATATGAACCGATTTTGATAATTCTTTTTTTGTTTGAAAGCGTATGGGGCCCATGTGGTCCCATTCAAATTTCATAAAAATCTGCTGATTAGAACTTTTTAAAAAATTAAAACATTAAAATTCAATATCTTTTCGAAGCAATCGACCAATTAGAAACGTTCATTTTTCATGTTTTTAAGTTACATAGACACACGATCTTTTCAAAGTGTGATATCCTAACTGGACAAGATTCACTTTTATTAACAGTGTACACTGTAAAAAAATTGACCCTTTTGCTGCATAATCACTCCCCCGTTTTTATAGAATATCTCTCTCTTGACCCATGAGAATTCTTCACGATAGGCTGAAGTAATCGTTTTCTATAAAAACGGTGGATTGACGATGCAGCAAAAGGACCAAATTTTTTACAGTGTGCACTGTAAAAATTTTGTTCCTTTTGTTGTATCGTCACTCCCCCGATTTTATAGAATATCTCTCCTTTGACCCATGAGAATTCTCCATGATACATTGTTAAAAATTTGACCCATTTGCTGCAGCGTCACACCACAGGTTTTATAGAATATGTCTTTTATGACCAATGAGAATGCTTCGTGACGATGACCGTAGCAAAGTAATCGTTTTCTATAAAAGCGGCAGACTGATGATGCAGCAAAAGGCTCAAAGTTTTTGTAATGTACACTGTTAAAAATCTGCTGCATTTTGCTGCAACGCACTCCCCTGCTTGTATAGAAAACGGTTACTTGGCCGTGAAATGGCGCTTTCTCATTGGTTGGAATAGAGATATTATATACAAGTGGTGGAGGGCGTTGCAGCAAAATGCATCAGATTTTTAACAGTGTAATTGGGACAAGCGTCTGTAAAAGAAATATTTGGGAATCAAATGCTGTCACTCTCTTATAGAGGCAGCCAGGTATAGGTAATGAGTTTCAGATTTCTCATCGAATACGCCACCGCTCATTTCCGATTACAGTGTCACTGTAAAAAATGTGACCCTTTTGCTGCATCGTCACTCCCCTGCTTTTGTAGAATATCTCTCTTTTGACCCATGAGAATGCTTCGTAATTGGGTGAAGTAATCGTTTTCTATAAAAGCAATAGAGTGATGATATAGCAAAAGTGTCAAATTTTTTACTGTGTAGGATTCCTCGATATGAATATGACGACACATGTAGCACAGTATCTAATTGATTGAAACGATTCTGGACAAAAACGAGTCACCAAGCATTTTGTTGAGCGGGCAATTTTCGTCAATCTTGTTAACTTCTCATACGAGTACAATCGAATTCTTCCAGGAAATCATCATCAAATTCCATAATAAAAAACGCCTGGCAATGCAATGCACTGTTAAAAATTTGCAACTTTTGCTGCATCGTCACTCCATTTCTTTTATAGAATATCTTTATTTTTATCAATGAGAATCCTTCATAATGCATTTAACTAATCGTTTTCTATATACACTGTAAAAATTTGACCCTTTTGCTGCCACCGTCACTCCCACGCTTTTATAGAATACTTCTGTTTTGACCCATGAGAATGTTCCATAATAGGCTGAAGTAATCGTTTTCTATAAAAGCGATGGAGTGACGATGGCAGCAAAAGGGTCAAATTTTTACAGTGTAAGCGGTGAAGTGATGATACACTGTTAAAAATCTGCTGCATTTTGTTGCAACGCACTCCGTCGCTTGTATATAATGTCTCTACTGCGACCTATGAGAATGCTCCATAATACAGTCAAGTACACTGTTAAAAATCTGCTGCATTTTGCTGCAACGCACTCCCCTGCTTGTATAGAAAACGGTTACTTGGCCGTGAAATGGAGCTTTCTCATTGGTTGGAATAGAGATATTATATATAAGCGGTGGCGTGCGTTGCAGCAAAATGCAGTAGATTTTTAACAGTGTAACCGTTTCCTATACGTGCGTAGCAAAAAAATGCAGCACATTTTTAACAGTGTACAGCAAAAGTTTCAAATTTTTAACAGTGTAGTTGGGACAAAAGCGTCTGTAAAAGAAATATTTGGGGATCCAATGCTGCCACTCTCTTATAGAGGCAGCCAGGTATTGGTTATGAGTTTCAGATTCCTCGTCGAATCGCCACTGCTCATTTCCGATGCCATTACTGCCTGTATAGGTATTAGATTGTTGCTGTTTATCGATTGAAGCATAATGCGATTTTTGCTAAAATCTTTCCTTTTTCTGAGGGTGTGTTCAGCAATGTCACCGGTAAGTAACCGGTAAGATTGGTTAGTTACCAATGCGTTCAGTGCTGTAACCGGTAAGCAACCAACGTCGTTCAGCACAAGTGACCGATGTGACCGGTAAGTGACCGAACTAACCGGGGGAAAAATCTCGAAGCGCCTGAAGCTCTACTGGCCATCCGCTCTGTGATTGGATGTTGGTCGTTCGTCCTCTGATTGGTTGTTCTTTTAATACAGTAACCCGGCTGATAATGTCATTAAAAGGTTAAATCTATTAAATAAAATGTTTTAAACCGAATACACAGAGCACAGGACGGACATAAGAGGTAAATATTGTTTGGCTAATCTCTGTGCGCAATTAATCGCCTGTTACAGAAACCTAGCCAAGATACTTTACAAAAGTTCTACATCCAATCATAGAGCTATATTAGACAACAGAAAGGATGAATGACCAACATCCAATCACAGAGAAGATGGCCGCCTGAGCGTTAGGCGCCTGTGAAAAATCTTGGTTAGTTAGGTCACGTGATCGGTTACATGTTATTTAGTTAAAAATAAATGGCAACTTCAAATCAACAGGCGGTAGATTCGGTTTCGTTTTCTGTTGTTCGATGTCAAAATGGAATATAGATGGCGCTACATGACATAACTAACCAGTGCGTCCAGAGAATCAGTCAATTGGTTAGCTACCGGTTACTTACCATTCCGGTAAGTTACCGGTTACATCGGTCACTTTGGTAAGTTCGCTGAACACGCCCTGAGTGAAGGGGGAGTACTTTTGACTGACTACACTTGAAAAGCATTTTACTATACATTAATATATGAAGTCATCTTGCTGCGTGCTCATATATGGAAGCACTATGTCGCCCTCTTATGTGTAAGGACAGTTTACTTGATGGATCGTCACCTTTTGATACTAACTTTCGATGACCGTAGGATTCGATGCAGACTAAGATTTCATAAAGGCGGTAGCTTTTCGAAGTGGCAGATCTTGTCTGAAGAAGTTACCATACAAAGAAATTCTTAAGATTCACAACGATACTAACCGATATTGTAAGTGGTTTCAGAAAAGTTGACAATCAAACAGTGACAAGTAAACTGAATACATCAGAACTTAGCAAAGTGCGTACATTAGTAATGCATTGCAAAGAACTATCGTGTGCCAGTACACATAATTATGTATTACAGTATGCATAACTAAAAAGTAGGAAATAAAATAAGCTTTTTAAGAAAAAAATATCAACCGACTTCAAAAAAGCGCTAAAAAGAATTAAATAATTCTTTAAAATTCTCTAATGACAAAACGTTATCCAATAAGCACACATCGGATATCAGGTACCGGCATAAAAAACGGTTAAATTTAATATGTATAATTTAATATCCACCAAAATAGATTTTAGAGATAATATTATTTTACAAGAGATGAATTGAAATATTTATGATATATTTTATGAATATATACATATAAAAAGTAATGAATTACTTTTTGAAGTTGGTGCCAAACTATTTGATGTATATTAAGAATTGTATCTAAATTATGCCTAGTACCATAATTAAAATGGGGATAATCATTATCGATTGTGATTGTTTGGCACCAACTTCAAAAAGTAATTCATTACTTTTTATATGTATATATTCATAAAATAAATCATAAATATTTCAATTCATCTCTTGTAAAATAATATTATCTCTAAAATCTATGTTTGGTGGATATTAAATTATACATATTAAATTTAACCGTTTTTTATGCCGGTACCTGATATCCGATGTGTGCTTATTGGATAACGTTTTGTCATTAGAGAATTTTAAAGAATTATTTAATTCTTTTTAGCGCTTTTTTGAAGTCGGTTGATATTTTTTTCTTAAAAAGCTTATTTTATTCGTTATTTGGTACTACATAATGCACATCTTTAACTGATTTTGGTCCCAAAAATTTCCTTGTTTTAAGTGCACAAAAGAAACCTTCTTTTAACCTTATTGAAAATTCTCTCTGTATGCTTTAGAATTCGGAGGAAAATATTAATAATATCTTCTTCTAAATATGGTTTTACATTTCTGAACCAACTTAAGGGTGTATTTCGATTCAAACTGCTTATTTTCCGATTTATTTTTGAACTCATTATTGCTCTCAAATACACCAAACTTTCAAAATCTCTTATTTGGAAAGTACACAAGGTGCCGTAATTGCCGATTCTTTGATAAATGCAGAAAATATTGCAAAAAATGCAATCGAAAACGGCATTTCGAACCGATTTTTCCCAAGCGGGGGATCTGAGAACGAAAAAAGGGGTCATGCTGAGAAGATAATTGTTTATAACTCAAATTCTAATGAATTGAGCGTAAAAAAGACATCACACGGCACCTCAAACGTCCCTTCAAGAATCCTATCATCAAGTTTCATGTTTCTACTTTTAAAAATATGTCTGAAATTGTATCGGAAAATTTCGAGCTGTTGAAGATGGAAAAGCGTTTTTTCGAATACCCCTTAAAACAACTTCTCTTGTAATGGCATATCTAGATTTTGTCAAATGTTCTGCTTGTTTTTTGTATCAATTTTGAATGACTTTTTAAAAACAACTATTTATAAAGAAATTGCCTTTATTAAATTCTAATAGGCAAAATTTAAGTATTAAATTTGATTATTTAGCTTTTCAGTTATATCAAAAAATTTTATCTCTACTGAAATTACACTTTTTGTATTGGTCACTTGGGTGGTCCATTACTGGAAAATCAAGAAATAAGCAATCCAGTAATGGACACCCCTCCTAAAATCTTAAAAATAAATAAAATTTTGTAAATGGCCATTGGTATATTAAATTCAATGTTTTATATTGCTAACCAAACAAAAGCATTCAATTTTTACGGAAAAATAAAAAAGATATAAACTAAGTAAGTAAAGTCAGCTCTTAGCATGTTCATTAAGATTTTCAGTGAAAAACAGAAAAACTGTGAAACTTTATTTTCTGCTTTCTAATTATTTTGACGAAAAGTGTAAGAAATTAATCCAGCTTATAATGCATGCAAAGTGGAATTCAGAAAAAAATAATAAAAGCTTAACTATTATTTATTATTTTTTTATAAACCAAAAAGTGCGAGGTGGCCCATTACTGGAAGGTGGTCCATTACTGGCACATCTACCCTACCACCAGAGAGGGTTTTATATTCCGTCAGCACACGTATTTGGATAAAATTTACACAAACTACATTGTGAAGCCAATCTACAGATGTAGACGGGTGTGCTGATGGGCTAAGGGGTGCTATTTGTAAAGTCAGTATAGAGACATTTTGAATTGTGTCTTGGGACGAATTATTGGCTCAATTTACAGCCAAAAATTTAATTTGGTGTTTGAAGTGAAGTGTATTCTGAGATTAAAAAAAACGAATTTCATCAAATACAATTTCTGGATCTAAAAAAATTTTTTGAGCTTTAATGACGAAGTTTAATGACGGAAAATACAGTATTTTGTCAAATGGCTAGATAAGATAGAAAGAAAAATTTTAATGGAGTCTTTTAAGTAACTAGAAAATATGATATGAAATGGCAAAAATATTTTTTCAGACGTGTACTTTTTTTCAAATGCAAAATCCCAAAACAGCTCCATGGGGGCACTAAATTTTGAAATGACTTACGTAAAGCCGATTCCAATAATATAAACTCTTTCTAGAAGCAAATCTTGTTTGGCAATTAAAATTTAGAATTGTTTGGATGTTAGCATTTGAAAAAAATTCACTTTGGTGGGGATTCGTCAAGTATTCGATATGAGTCTACAGTATGGCAAGCAACTAGATTCGATATTGCTATGCAATTTAACTAGAGATGACTTAGATGATGCCACGAAGATAAACATTTCTTGTTCAATTTTACTTTCCAAATAGCCATATAGTTTTACAATATATGTAGGAAAGAAACAAAAATAAGAAAAATGGAAGAAAGATCCAGAAATAATATTTATTTTTCTTACATATTTTCAAAACCCATTTATTGACTTTGTTTTTTTTTTGTTTTTTCACGAAAAAATAGGAACAGAAAGCACACAAAAAATCAGGAAGACTAGTTTCTACACGTTTCAAAAATTGAAAAAAGGCTAAATGTGTTTTCTTATGCAATTCTTATAACATATGCAATTCGATTATTACAAACCGTATGTTATTTTAGCAAACAAAAGTAAAATTTCGTTAGGAACAGCAAATTAATATTTTATTGTTGAGTTTTCAAAGACCTTCAGGAAAAGAAGAAATCAGAGCAGCTCTTGAACCAATACTTGAAACAATCTTATTTTGTGCAGAGAAAAATACGCCACTTTGAGATTACCACGATGATGATCCTCTAACGTTAGAGAAATCAATATAAAAAAGACTGTTAGCTTTTAAGTTTTGAGTAAAGTATGGAGAGAATGAATTGAAACGCAATATTATAAATATCCATAGAAATGTATTTACTTTACCAAAGACATTTAGAATAAAATCACTCAAATATCCTCGGATAAAACTGAAGCATTTATTATCAAAATAAGTAACGTGATCTGTTTTCTTAGTACAAACAAAACGTGTAGCTTAATTGCTGATGAAACTCAAGCACAGAACAGCTTGACCTTTGTGTTGAATATGAGGACTATGAAAAAATTCACAAAACCCAATAATTCAAAAAATTCTTTTAGGTTTTATTCCAATAAACGTCTTCTCTGCCAAAAATTCAAGAAAAGTAATATTACAACATTGTGATGAATTTAGCCTTGACATACATAAATGTGTCACAAAGGCGTATGGTGAAGAAGTTAATAAGTCTAGTCATGTTAGCGGGGTCCATTCTAAAATTTTTCAGAGTAACCCAAAAATTAGATACGTTCATTTTGAAAGTCATATGTTAAATCTTGCTTTGGCCAACAGCATGCTGATTCCCATAATCCGAAAATATCATGGACTTGTTAAAGTAGTGACACAAGTTTTTAAAAATCACCTAAAGGCAAATTTATTGCTTCAATAAGCAATTGCATAGTATACCCAATTAAACGAAAGAAAATGACTTCTCCGCATTTGCGATACAAAATTTATCGAGAGGCATGAAAGCATATTAAATTTTAATGAGTTACATACATTTGCATTATCTCAGAAATTATTTTGAAAACGCATGGAAGATTTCTTTGGAAGCTGGTTCTTTTCTAGCTGTCAGGGGAAGAATGATTTTCCCATAAGCCTATTTGTGAGAAAGTTTTCTGTCTGACAAAGTCATAGTGAGTTCTTTAAGAAAAATTTCGTGACATGATATCGGCTGTAACTTATGTTAAAAATGTCCTAATTGTTTTACATAAATATGGCGAAAAATGCTGTAGAAATCTTTTGTGAGATATTTTATTGTGCATCAAAACTTCTGGAAGACATCTTCCAAACTGAAATAAAGATCTCAAGGCTAATATTTAGACAGACAACACATACAATCCTCAGAATACATATGTCGAAGAGTATTACAATATCACTGTCTTTATTCTCCTAGTAGAAAGTCTTATTGGAAACTTTCATGATAAAGTGTCAGTGTAGCAAGTGAAAGCTGGAAATGAATTAGGCTGCAAACAAATTGTTGACACCAACACAGAGGTCCTAAAAGTTTTAGTACTGCGTAATGTGACGTATTACAATAGTATCAAATATTTGTTCACAGTCTTGGTTGAAAACCCAGTAACAACAGTCAGTGCTGAAAGATCTTTTTTGGCAATGAAAATAATTAAATCTTTGCCTCAAATCATTATGGTCGATGAGAGACTGAGTCGCTTTGCAATGATTTCCATTCATTGGGACATTCCAGTACATTTTGATAAGTTAAGCAGCACGATGGCTAAGAAGAAATTACGATGATTGCTTCCGTTGCATTAGTAAATTTATTGTACCAAGAGTACTGCATTTCTAAATATTATAATCAGGTAATGTAAAATACAAAGATGATTTTCATGATTAAATATGATTGTAGTAATTAATTTTTCTTTAGAAAAAAAATACGAAAGAAATTATTTTTATTTGGATCAATAGTTTCAAGATCTCGCACTCGCAATGACAGATTCTTCCACGCTAGTATTAATCCTGTGTTTTAAATCAATTCAAGTTACTTGTTTGCATTTTATTATTTTTTAACTTTTTTTCATAGGATACTTGAAGCTCATCTCAAATTTTATGCTTTTTAGGTTTCGCGGAATTTTTTTTCTAAAATCTATCCGATTTCCGAACCGGTTTGGAAACTGGAAGTGCTTTTAAATGCCGAAAACTGCAACAAAATTAAAAAAATAAATAAATATGAAGTAACAATATTTTACATGGTTATCAAGTGTCCTATGCACAAACACATTTTAGGTTTATTTAAATTTTTTGCTGTAAATTATGCAAATTACTTTTGTAGGAACAGAAAAAATGTCAAGATTCAGCCCCTCCCGAAAGGAAATCCTGGCTACGGGCCTGCCTTTAATAAAGCAAATTTTATCATTGAGAATTTGTGTCCTCGATGATAAAAAAAATTTGTAAGAATGAGACTGTTCTGAAATAAGTTGCCGAGCTTTAAATTACAAATTATGTTAAAGCAAAATGTAAGCTTAAAGTAGAATGCATATGTTAACAAAATCTTTGACATTTGAATCGTACATACAATATTCAACTCCAATATTTTGCTTATTCAAGAAACATTTAAAAGATAAACAGAAATTGATAACAACATGAATGAAGGAAGATGTAAATTAAAAATATATACCGGGTGTCCTGAAAAGGACTGAACGATTTTAAAAATCAATAACTTGCAAACTTTTACAGATATTTAAAAAATTCTTGCACGAGAATCATCTCAAAGGTCAAAAGTTTTTTTCCTACGATTCTGGATTTTAGTTCGAATTACAAACAATAGATGGCGCTGAGAGCGCTAGGTGCGGTGTTGAGATGGATATTGACGTCACTTGGTACTGAAGCAAAATAAGGAGTTTAAGGCTGTGGAGTGGGTCTCGTTTGACAATGCAATCTTGCTCTTAGGGCCCGATTTTGAACTTTTGTTTATTTGTTTTTATTGAACAACATACATTTGACCTGTGCACTCGACATAAAGCCCGATTTTGGACTCAGTCGGTATAATTTCAATGAAATGTGTTGTTGTCATGGAAATAATAAATCTTTTTATATAATATCAGCGACTGGAAACTGGAAATGAATTTAACGAGCAGCATACGAGTTTTGCAGACGATTTTACATTTAAAAAAGCCGTATTTTCTCGGATTAAATTACTTTTTATCATCTAATTTAAAGAATACTTTGTGCATCATATTTTAAAATAAAGTGAAACGATTTAGTAGGGTTTTTTTGTTGTTGTTGTTAAAAATTAATCAATTTTGCTATTTTAAAAAATTTGTTATATTCTAAGAAATGCTAGTTTGTTTTAAAGACGTTCTTTAGTAGAGTTTTATGTATGTTGTAAAAAAATTGCGGAAATGGTTTATTCTTTAGAACAAAGAATATTCATAGTATAAACATTGAAAATTTGGTGCAATAGCTGTTGCACTCTTTTGTAAAAATACCCAAATACAAAATTTATTACGATTATGTATATTAAATTCATGGTAATAGGGAAATAATACTACCTCCACCTTAAATTAGCTATAATCATAATGACGACCTAGAATCATCACCTATCACTGGATATCATTGAATTAGTCACGCAGAATAGGTTTTAATAGAATGAAGAAAACATTTATTAATGTCCTTTTAAGCTTTGATACGCTTTTCATAAAACTTTAAATGAGTAACGAAAATTCTGCAACGAGTATATATATATTATAATTCAAAGCATTCTGTTGGGTAGTTTCTGCGCTATTATGTGCGTACAGATAAAAGAACATTCCAGATGACGAATATAAGAGCTACATATATAATTATCCTCACAGTAACATAATGTAATGGCATAGTTCTGAGTGTCTGTGTAAATGAATCATGAATTATGCATAGTTTGTTTACCATACCCAACATCACGGCATAATAAATCTTATTAACATATATCACTTACAGACCAATTCAATTATTTCAACGCAAGTTAGAGTTTGGAAAGACAGACAAGCAGACGGCTAACTAAAAAAAATCATAAAATTTTTTAACTATGTTGGAAAGCGTTAAAAACAAATGTTAAGTTGAAATTTGACATTTAGCAATTTATTTAAATAGACGGAAGCATATTTGAACTCTTTTGTATAGCCCTGTACTTTTCCTACTATCTTTAAAGACACGCCATTTATCTAGCTAAAATCTATTTAAAACCGAAACATGCTTTTTAAACTAATGAAATCACACTTCCAGAGATTACCATCCAGAGCTGGCTATTAATCCAATTTTGGAGTGCCTCTGTATATCATTTCATTTCTATTCTTTAAACATATCGTAATATACTTAAAGCTGTTCAACGTAAAAAAATGCATAACTCATTTACAAACCACCTAATATATTTAGTTACACACTTAGTAAGGAGGGCGAATTCTTTTGTGTAGCCCTATATATGTCTTGCACTAATTATATACACAGCGTAACATGCAAAAATGTACTGAAACTTAAAAAAAATCATATCAAAACTTAAAACTTCAAGCAATTATCGTTAGCGTACAGCATTTTTGATGCAGGATACTTTCCGAAATCTTTTGTGTGTCCCTGTAAATATTTCATATTTTCTATTACATAGTAAGAAATTCGTAGTAAACCTAAGTAACTTATAACAATTTTATTATATGTGTAACAAAATTAAGATATGCCGCAAAGAATGTTTCCTTCTATACCGTTATGTTACATAATTATTTTGTGTGGCCCTGTAAATGAATAATAACTATTCTTTGTGCAGCATATTCTACACCATTTGTATTTCAATTTAATTCATAAATGCATGTTAATTTCATTATGTTTGGACGGGTGTAATATCATCAAAAAGCACTTGAAACTTTTTCCCCGTCTACCATAATCTAACGGAATACTTTTGACTGTCCCTGTATTGGAAATACACATCCGATATTCATAAAATTTGAAATAACTGGATAAAATTCTTCAATAAATATGTATTTAAAATTTCAAACGATTCGACAGAGTAATGTTTGCACTGTTATATGCGGTCAGACAGACGGACGGACTCACCAGAGACGAGTATAGGTAATATGCATTTATATAATTACTAATATATCTAAAAAACAGCTAAATTTAAAAGGGCATGCCGAAATTGAAAACGCATTTCCAGCAATTATTACTTAAAGACAGTACAGTAACCGGTTTCTTTTTTGTGTGCCCCTGTAAATGAACGTTAAATGCTATAAATACCAAATACTCTATTCTATCATAATCATCTTATACTGAAATTCAGTGATTTATATCAGTTTCAATACATTTGAAATAGTGTATTTCATTAATATACACTGCAAGTGATTTTCCCCCATAGACTATGGTGTGATGCAATTTTTGGGTGTACCTGTAAATTAACTGTCAATCCCACATACTTAAAATACAATACAGGACATGACTAGGTGACATAAAAAAAGGTTTAAAAGATACCCAGATAAATAAATAGATAAATAAGATATCCTGTTCTCAAAATACTTACATTCTTGGAATGTAAAAAAATAAAATAAAATAAAATAAAATAAAATAAAATAAAATAAAATAAAAGTCGATAATTCGAACGTTGTTGTTTCACGCATTTCGATTTCAAAGGAGTCGTACCCATGAAAATAATATTTTTCTCTATTATTGCGCTGACGCCAGCAAAATCAAAATTATATAGATTGCATTCAAAATCGGACGGTAAAAGCAAAAGTTCATTTTTGAATAAGATCCACTCCATAGCTTTAACCTCCTTATTTTGTTTTAGTGCCAAGTGACGTCAATATCCGTCTCAATACAGCACCTAGCGCTCTCAGCGCCATCTATTGTTTGTAATTCGAATTAAAATCCAGAATCGCAGGAAAAAAACTTTTGACCTTTTAGATGACTCTAGTGCAAGAATTTTTTAAATATCTGTAAAAGTTTGCAAGTTATTGATTTTTAAAATCGTTCAGTCCTTTTCAGGACACCCGGTAATTACTAATATATCTAAAAAACAGCTAAATTTAAAAGGGCATGCCGAAATTGAAAACGCATTTCCAGCAATTATTACTTAAAGACAGTACAGTAACCGGTTTCTTTTTTGTGTGCCCCTGTAAATGAACGTTAAATGCTATAAATACCAAATACTCTATTCTATCATAATCATCTTATACTGAAATTCAGTGATTTATATCAGTTTCAATACATTTGAAATAGTGTATTTCATTAATATACACTGCAAGTGATTTTCCCCCATAGACTATGGTGTGATGCAATTTTTGGGTGTACCTGTAAATTAACTGTCAATCCCACATACTTAAAATACAATACAGGACATGACTAGGTGACATAAAAAAAGGTTTAAAAGATACCCAGATAAATAAATAGATAAATAAGATATCTTGTTCTCAAAATACTTACATTCTTGGAATGTAAAAAAATAAAATAAAATAAAATAAAATAAAATAAAATAAAATAAAATAAAAGTCGATAATTCGAACGTTGTTGTTTCACGCATTTCGATTTCAAAGGAGTCGTACCCATGAAAATAATATTTTTCTCTATTATTGCGCTGACGCCAGCAAAATCAAAATTATATAGATTGCATTCAAAATCGGACGGTAAAAGCAAAAGTTCATTTTTGAATAAGATCCACTCCATAGCTTTAACCTCCTTATTTTGTTTTAGTGCCAAGTGACGTCAATATCCGTCTCAATACAGCACCTAGCGCTCTCAGCGCCATCTATTGTTTGTAATTCGAATTAAAATCCAGAATCGCAGGAAAAAAACTTTTGACCTTTTAGATGACTCTAG
Organism: Maratus speculifer; assembly: GCA_964019185.1. Taxonomy (NCBI): domain Eukaryota; kingdom Metazoa; phylum Arthropoda; class Arachnida; order Araneae; family Salticidae; genus Maratus; species Maratus speculifer. The sequence continues at coordinate 247,921,091 of OZ025294.1, forward strand.
TGCAAGAATTTTTTAAATATCTGTAAAAGTTTGCAAGTTATTGATTTTTAAAATCGTTCAGTCCTTTTCAGGACACCCGGTACATAATAATGTTACATATTTAAGCAGTAATTATGCAAATAATTATTTTAAAGTGAAAAGTATAGAATAAAAAAAATATTTTGCTCAATATTTACAATTTGTACTTAAATATTTATAAAAACATGGTCATGAAGCAAGTTGTGTCATCTAATGAGTATCTAGTTTGACAACAGTTCTGTTTTCATATGTACTGTTGTACTTGGAATAGGGATATTTGACATTAAATCTAAAAAATGAATCTTCATTATACACTCAGTGAATGAATTTTTTCATTTCTTACTTTGTAAAAAATAAGTTATTAATTTCATAAGAGCTTTTATATGTGCATGGAATTTGCAGAAATTAATAAATATTCGAATGTTTTAGAATAAGGCAGTGTTTTTCTTTTTCTTTTCTATACCTTTTTATATGTTGACTTGTAATTTGTAATTCCTTAATGAAGACATATGCCATACAATTGAATCTCCAATCTTCCGCAGCATTTTCTAAAATATCACGTAACTTTTATAGGAAATACAGAAAGGCTGTATATTTTTAGTATCTGTATAATTGTACATTTTGTAAGTAAGAATGAGAACGACTTCATAAATGTGCCAGAATATAGCCAATTTTGGATTTAAGAAAAAAAGAAATGCAAGAAATGAAATTTTTAAAATTCTAAATTTATTTGGCAAGATATCTTTCACTATTCGGCAAAATTTTAGCAATATTCGGCCAGATATCTCTAAATATTCGGCTATAGGTATTCGGCCGAAGCATTCGGTCAACAAGCCTTCAATATTCGGCTAACCGAATATTCGGCAAAAGGGCCGAATAGGCCGAATACCGAATAGTGGCCGAATATTCGTCCCATCCCTACTTTTTACGCAGTTCACGGGTGGAATTTCCGTTATTTAAGCGATTCATGGGGAGAATTCCTGTTTTTCGCGATTCATGGATGGAATTACCGTTTTTTATGCGATTCACGGACGGAATTATCGTTTTTTACGCGATTTAAGTACGGAATTTCCATTTTTTGTGCGATTCACAGACGGAATCCCCGTTTTTTATGCTACTCATGGACAGAATTCTCGTTTTTATGCAATTCACGGGCGGAATTCGTTACTTTTTATGCGATTCACGGACAGATTTACGGTTTTTACGCAACTGACTGATGGATTTCCAGTTTTTTGCGTGATTCACAGACAAAATTCAAGTTTTTTGCGAGGCCCTTTGTTGAAATACGATTTTTTTATGCGGTCCTTTGTTGAACTGTGCATTTTTCTACGTGATTCTTTGTAAATTCGCGAATTTTTCGGGGTCTTTTGACAAAATTCGCATTTTTCTCACAATCCTTTGATGAAATTTGTGAATTTTTTCGACTATCCTTTGACGAAATTTGTGCTCATTGAAGAAATTGATTTTTTAAGAAAACCGTTTGTCGAAACTCGCGATTTTTAAATTGCGAAATTTAGGACTGATGAATTTTTATAGTTTTGAGCATCAAATGCCTTAAATTTTGGAAAATTCGAAAATCGGCGTTGCTTTTAACTATACACTAATTGTAAATGAATCGTACATAAAATTGGGGGAATATTTTTAATTTACTGGTGCAAAAAAAGTTACAAAAATAAAAAAAAAAATATTTCCTAAAATTTTCTGCGCACGGCGTGCGTCTATATTATACTACTCTGGAAAATAGCAGTTGTTGTTATTCAGAAACTCTCTAATTGCAATATTTTTTTTTTTTTTTTTTTTTTTTTTTAACACAATAAATCTTTCAAAACAAGCCTTCAAAGTTAACGTTTTTGGGCACATTTCCCGACGAAAGCAGAAATACCGGTCGAAAAGCAGGAGAAAAACGGGTGATCACGTGATCGAAATAGCATAGAACTGGATAGATAATTTAACTATCATAAAATGAAAAACTAAGTTCGATTTGAAATTGCTTCCATAGTCAAGCTTTCCAATTTTATACATTTCCTTTAAAAAATGAATTTGTAAATGTGTGAAAACGTGTTTTGCGATTGTTGAGCAGAGCAGTTGAGAGCACATTAGTACTTACTTTGATGCGTGAAAGGTTTTTTGCAGTCGCTCTTTCCTGTACGTTGTCTAGAGCACTTCTCGTGAACTGTAGTGCTGCGTATGACAGCGTCGCAAGATGAGCAGTGCTTGGTGTGCTGAGTCGATGATATCTTTTCGCACGTCTTCTGTGCCAGAGTGCGGATCTCTGTGCACATTTTCTGAAAAATATACATGTCGCATTGAGATTCAACGACAGAATAAAGGACATTTTATGTTATTTATGAAGTTTTATTTTTGTTATCATGAAGTTTTATTTAAATATAAAGTTATATTAAACATTTTTCACAGATGCTTAGGATGGTCTCTGGACAGCAAGTGCGTAAAGTATATTTGAAATTACTCATCTCCCTAGGGTTACCAGTTAAAAAAGGCCACGTGTTATAGTTAAATTAACACGATAAAATTGAGCACTTAGCTACCCTGTCAAACCCGTGATTATTAGTCATGGGATCCGTATCCAAATTGAGGGGCGATTTATTAAAAAACTAATTAACAGGTCTGATTTTTATAATTTCTTACACACATATGCATAGACGGTGTAAGATGTTGCCGACAGTGACTTCAATTTCGCTCGCATTTCATTTAACCCTTTAACGTTCATTGGTTTCTTTACGAAACCACAAAATTTTAATTCCGATATGCAACAACGACACCGGAATTTTAATTTTAAAAAATCCATCTTATTATGTATGTGAAAAATCATTTTCTCTTATTTAGAAATATATTTGTTCGAAATTACCGGTGTCTATCATTTATTTCAACATCTTAGCAATGAAAATGCTTTGTCCGTTAAAGGATTAAGAGCCCACATTAGTCACTCAAAAAGACCAAGGTGATAATGTTATGTCTATAGGGCGGCGTTCTTTTCAAATATCTCTCTCAAATTTTAATATTTTCACATGATTTTTTTTTCTATTGCATAGGATAGCTGAGAACGATCGACAACCGGGCTAGTTTATAGCGATGAAAAAAATCATGTTAAAATATTAAAACATGAGCGATATATTTCAAAATAACGCCCCCATAGACGTTACATGATCATCTGGGTCTTTTTTACTTTTTCGATTTGGGTTTAAGATTTTTTTAAAAAATTACTTTAACTTTCGGAACCTGTTCTGAAATTGAAATTTTCATAATGTAAAAGAAGTATAACCAAAATCGAAAAAAAATAATAATAATTAGGCCGGTTGTGATCATCCGCAGCCATCCTATGAAAAAAAAGAGTAAAAATATTAAAATTTGAGCGAGATAATTGAAAAGAACGCCCTCATAAACTTAACACTATCATCCGGGTCTTTTTAAGTGACTTGTTTGGGCTAATAACCCCACATTAGGCACAGAAAAAGACCCGGATGATAATGTAAAGTCTAAGGGAGCGTTCTTTTCAAATATCTCTCTCAAATTTTAATATTTTTACATTTTTTTTTTTTTTTTTTTTTTTTTTTTTTTTCACATGATAACTGAGGACGATCCACAACCGGCCTAGTTCTAACTTTTTCGATTTTGCTTTTATATTACGATAGTTTCGATTTCAGAACCGGTTTCAAAAGTTAAAGTAAAAAAAAAAAAAAAAAAAAAAAAAAAAACCTGAAATCAAAATTGAAAAAGTAAAATCCCTGTGGGCTTGGCCTATAGACGGAGGTAGATTTCGAAAAGTTTTCATTTCAACAACAAAAAATAAAATATTATTAACGATAAACCCAATTTAACTAATTTATTTGACCGCTTTTAAAAATTTTTTAATTTCATTTTTCTGTAAGAACTGATTTTATCAAAAGCCTCTTAAACGAAATTCGGCTCAAATGCCAATTTTGAAAACATATTTTGAGTTATATTCTGACTTTATTAAAAAATCGACCAATACGCACATTATATAATTCCTAAATAACAAAACAAAAAAAACTGTCAATTGAATGCGTTTGAGAGCAAAATTGAATTTGAAAATGAGTCATAAAATAACCAATTTGTTATTTGAATGCATCCATAATGCTTTAATGAAGATCGCTTTGGGAAATGTTGTGCGAAGTGCCCAATTTGACTGCTTTTTTTAAATAAATATTGAGCCTTTATCAAAAAACTGACCAATACGGCCCATTACACAGTTCCTAAATAAAAAATAACTGTCGAATGCGTTTGAGAGCAAAATTGAATTTAAAAATGAGTCATAAATTAGCCAATTTGCCCATTTTGGCAGCGTTTTTTAAAAATATATTTAGCCTTTATCAAAAAATTGATGAATACGCACATTATATAGTTTCTAAATAACAAAAAAACTGTCAACTGAATGCGTTTGAGAGTAAAATTGGATTTAAAAATGAATCATAAAATAACCTATTAGTTACAGTAAAGCATCGTTTATACGACGATCACTTATACGACATTTACATTTATACAACGCTTTAATGTGGTCCCAATTCATTCCTATTCCTTTTAATGTAAAAATATATCTTTTATACGACGCCGAAAATCGTTTATACGTCGATTTTGCGATTTTGTATAGGTTTATTTTTGTTCATTTTTCTTGTATATTTTAAGAATGAGCGGAAGTTGGGAGCTATGAATGACACCAAAGGCCGTGTTTAAATGCACTCTACATTATAAAAATGTGGGATGGTGTTCGATTAGTCTGAAAAATCAGCTTACGTGTAATAGATTACACTGGGAGGGGTCATTCTTTTTTCGGGGATGATCAGCTTTCCCGACCTGTTTTAAGTTGCAAATAGACTATCCTTCTAACTGTTATCAGTATTGTCGACTTTTAGTTGGCCACGAGGGATTTTTGATCATTGACTTTAAATGGAAAGGAAATGATGCACTGCAAATGAGGAACATTTCGGTGAAACATAAATAAAGGTACACATATTTAAATTACTTACTAATCCCCCCCCCCCCTGTTTTTTTGTGATTTGTTTATTTTGGTTTGTTTAATTTACAAATTCATGGAAATCAGCACGTTAAACATTAAAATTAAGTGAAAACAAAATTAATTCTAGTTTTGGAAGTGAAAATCGGTTATACGTCGTTATCGTTTATACGACGTTTTTCCGTAGTCCCTTCGGCGTCGTATAAACGATGCTCCACTGTATTTGAATACATCCTAAATTCTTTAATCATGATCGCATTGGGAAATTTTGTGCGAAGTGCCCATTTTGGCAGCCTTTTTTTGAAATATATTCTGCCTTTATCAAAAAACTGGCCAATCCGTCTCACTATATAGTTCTTAAGTAAGAGGACCTGTAAATTGGATGCGTTTGAGAACAAAAGTAGACTTAAAAATGACTCAGAAAAAACGCAATTTGTTATACTTCCTCAAATTTTCAACCACTATTACTTCTGGAAATTCTGTTTAAAAGACCCTTTTTGGCAGCCTTTTTAAAAATATATTCTGCCTTTATCAAAACACTGGCCAATACGTCACATTACACCGTTCCTAAATAAGAGGATCTGCCATTTGGATGCGTTTAAAATCAAAAATGAATTTAAAAATGAGTCATAATATAAGCAGTTTGGATTTGAGGTTTTTTCTCCAACTCCCATTTTTGTTTAATTTATTTTTTATATAAGAATTAGTCCTATGAAAAACTTGTTAATGTAAAAGTTGTAGATATTATTGAGGAGATGTAAAATAAATTTAATTAGATTTGATTGTTTAAGAATTGAGTAAGTCATAGATTTTTTTCTTTTTACTCCCCCCCTTTCTCTTTTCGTTTTTAATTTTTTTCATCGGTAAAAATTGGTCCTATCAAAAACTTGTAAGTACAAAAGTTTTAGATAATGTTGAGTACATTTATAAAAAATTTAGTTGGATTTGATATCTTGAGAATTGACGAAGTTATGAATTTTTTTCTCCCACAAAGCCTGTTTTTTTCGCCCATTGAGTCCATTTTTAACTTTATCAAAAATCTGTCATGCATAAACTTTTAGCACATTTCTTAGAAGTAATATAAACTTTAAACTGATTCGATACCTATCTTAACTAAGAAATTATCGGGATTTTTTGGGTTTCACAAAAATCCTCCCTATTTCCACCCCCTTGGTCCGATTTTGCCTATTAACGAACTCGACCGAGATTTTATGCCCCTTGATTTTATGTAAAAGTTTGAAAAAGATCTGAGCATAGTTATGGAAGTTATCGTGTCTAGAAGAAAGTGAAACCTATATATATATATATATATATATATATATATATGGTGGTTTTGGGGTCTAGAGGTCATGATCGGTGTAGATCTGCAAATTTTTTTCAGAAATTCCAACATGGGAGAAAATGCAATAGGTAGTATTTCATAGGAAATCTACCTAAAAACTAGGCCGGTTGTGGATCGTCCTCACGCGAGTGTGTCCTGAAGAATATTAGCAAGCATTTCACCAAAAAATATCGCACGATTTCCACGCGTGTATATTGGATTTATGATCATGATTTTGATTTTTCCTGTAAGGGGCGAAAGTGTGAAGGTGGAAGGAAACCATGCGCGTAACCAGGGGGGGGGGTGCCCGGGAACCCCTCCCCCCCTCCGCTCGCGCAGATCCAAAATTGATTATTTAAAGAAAAAAGAAGAAAAATGAAAGCAAAATTAGTTCAATTAGTTAATCAAAACTAACAGTTTATGTTTTGAAATGTGATAAAGGAAGAGACCCAGATTCTTTTTATTTTTTTATTTTTAAGAAAATTATTTTGTTCATCTTTTTTAAAACTAGAATATTTATTAGAGTCTCTGTTAATCAGTAAGTTAAAATGTTGGTTTTATAATCCCAATTTGATGTCTTTTATTTATGGAAGTTTTATTAACGCCGTTCTTTTTCATGCATGTTTTCGCAATTCCATAAAAAAATAGTGTAAATTCTCGAAAGGATAAAAACTATTTATATTTTTGCTTTTGTAATCTAAAGTCTATAGATGGGAGCAAAAGAAATCGAAGAAAATACAGATGTGAAACGATAATTTCACCATGTGATTAGACTGGAGAACGTGGAGGGGGGGGGGGGGGGGGGAGTTGTAAAAATCTGCTTCCTTTAAAAATGAGAAATAATGATATGCAAAATTAAAATTAATATGGTGGTTGGTTGGTTGGTTCGTTAAATTTCGTATTTTGTGACCATATTTTGACATGACATTCGTACGGGCTAGTTTTTTTAAACCGGATAATTTTATTTATTCATGTGTAGAAAACATTGAAAGAACTCTTTTCTACTTTAAATTGCGTACTACGAGTTATTTTAATGCTATTTTGATCAAAAAGACGGGGGAACTAAAGTCGTGTTTATTTATTTTAATATTTCATTGCTGTTTGGAATGAAAATTTGTGATAATTACAGATTTATGTTTACGGATATTTTTGTTTTATATCGATCATGTTTTATCTATGTTCATATATCTTTTTCTTATCCATTAGATTTAGTTTTGAGCAACTTTTCATCTATCTTCAAGCAATGATAAATTACGTTTGGGTCCTTTTTAAAAGAAGTACCACACAATTATACCTTCCGCAAACAAAAACCTGCCTAAAACGGAAATTTGATAGGTTTTATGCGGTTCCGTTTTATTAGATTTTACTACATAAGATATTGTTTGTACCCACATGTTCAGATTAAAAAATTTGGGCACCCCCCCCCCCCGCCGTTCAAAAGACTGGTTACGCCTATTGAAACTGAAATTTAATTTATGTAAACGTTTTACGTTGATATTTGGGATTACGTTGATATTTGGGAATGTGACGGGTCAGGCCTCAGTTCAATTGCAACACAAACAGCAAAAAAAGGAGAATTGTATTTTACTACTATTTTCGAATACTAATTTCAGCAAATGTATTATTTTTTTTGCATAAGTCCGCCATCCCCTTGACTAATATATCTGTGGGTAGGTTGTTTAACAGAGTTTCGTTCAAAAACAGTTTTGTTTGAACCCTTTGTCATGCGCGTAGCCAGGGGGCGGGGGGGGTGCCCGGGCAGCCCCCCGCACACGCAGACACAAGAAGGATTTTAAAACCGAATTAAAATAATCAGCATACATAAAAAAAAGAAAAATTGAAAACAATGTAAGAAAAAATAATTAGTAACTATTTTTATTTTTCATATATCCTGTCATATCCTGTTCATTTATCTTTTTCATGTATCACTTCTGTGAAACACAACAACAATTTCTCAAGTATCATGATGCAACAACTGATAATTAATATGTTCGCATTACATTTGTACTCATTTATCAATATTTTATAAAGTAGAATAATTTAGGTTTCCAAATATTTGGTAAGCAGGCGCCAGACACTACTGGCGCGGCCCCGTTAATCCAACGTTTGCAAGGCGGTATTACATTATTTGTTCACACTGACTATACACCCCCCCCCCCCCCCCGCTGAGGGTATATGAGAGATATAAAAACATTTGGAATTTAGATATAAAAGCTAAGCTTTTTATCTTTTAAATAACAAAATAATAATACAAAAATTAAAACCTGCCAATCACATTATAGGTTTTTCGAAAAAAGAAAAATCTGTTTTATTCAATTTTTATTCTCTTGGCTTGTACGATTCCGAAATTGACCAAAAAAATTTTATTTAATTTGTAAATATACTTCGCATTTATCACGTGTATTTAAAAAATATGGGACGCCAGAAAAAAGAAAACGAGCATTAGAAAAGTCTTCAAAAAAATGCAAGACTATTCAGAAAATGTTTAAAGAAAAAGTATCTGTCCAAGATTATTTCAAATCTCCAGAAGGCACAGTAACCAAAGAAAGTAAGAATAGTTTATTATACTGTCTTAAAGGCGGTTCTGAAATCCGTGCTTAACGAACGCGAAACTTTTTGACATATTTTATGGGTTTTTTTTTTAAACGTAAAGGCATAAAATTAAGGTACAAGATTGGATTTTAATAGAGTTGTCTATTGAAGCGATTTGGAATTGAATTGCGTATTCCATTTTTTGATAAATAAAAAATTATCGAGCTTAAGTGGCTTTTACACATGACGGCAGGTTTTTCTCCTTTCTCTCGTTTTCACATCCGATTTTTTTTTTTTTTTTTAAACATTAATTTTGAAAATATTTTATGAAAATCACGTTTACAAAAAAATAGAAAATGTCTTTCGATTACAAGTTTTTGAATAAAATAACAATACTTGCGATTTCACGTCTTTTTTTAAGAAAAGAGAATTTAAAAATATGTCAATGCATTTTCTAACAAAAAAAAAAAAAAAAAAAAAAAGCTTTAAAAATGTGTCAGAAAGTAATCTTTTTGTATTTGTGAACAGCCTTCAAAGGAATTTTGAAAAAAAAAAAAAAAAATTAAATTTTTTAATTTAATAATTTAAGTTAAAGTGGTTTGTCATACAATTAAAATACAATGTTTTAAAACTAATTTTAGCAGACCTATATTTAAAATGGATGTATCTTCTGACAGAATAAGTTTAAGTTTTTTTCTTTTTTAATCATTCGTGAATACACACACTCACACAAAAAGGAATAAATAATAATTTTCATTCAGAATTTATAAATAAATAAAATATTTTTTATATAACACATTTGAGAAAAATTAAAAATCTGTCAAGGAAAAGAAAATATTGTAAATAATTTTTACTGACAACTTTTAAAATTTTCTAAATAAAAGTTTATGAATATACTACAGTAGAACCTCGCAAATCCGGAACCCGTAAATCCGGATCTCCGGATAATCCGGATCGGTTTGGTCAAGCGATGGAGAAACGATTTGGTTAATTTCCATTGCATAAACTTGTTTTATCGTCCTATTCTGAATAAAAAAAACTTTTTTCTGAAATCTTTTCGGAAGAATACCTTAAGCTTTCTGATTTACATTACACCCAATGAACTACTTATGCTCAAGCAGATGTGTGATCGTACGGCTCACAAAAGGTATAGAAAACTGGCACAGCAAATCATTACAAACTTTTTTATTACAAAGTAAACATTTTTACTGTCTGTAAATAATCAATAAGTTAAACATAAAGGTGATTTTCTGTATGTATGTTTTATTTTATTTCATTTTTTTCTTATTCTCCGGATAATCCGGATTGGGTCTGGTCCCAATTAATCCGAATTATCGGGGTTCTACTGTATATATAACTAAAAATAATTGTATGAAGTCTAAATAACTCCATGTTTTATGGAAATTTTGTCATTTTATTCTAGAGTGTAAAAATTATTTCGTTTCATGGAGGGGAAGTAAATATTCGAGATTTTTCTGTTATCAGTCATATTTTAGATTATGGACACGACAAACAAAGGTAGGGCCATTGCTCCGTTAAATTTTGAAACGTACCTTTTTTTGGAGGGGGGGGGAGGGGAGTAAAATTTATTCTTTTCAAGTTGTTTAAATTGACTAAATACTAAAAGAATGAGGTACTGGAGTTTTTTCGTCCGATGAACAGAGTCCCTAAAACTACCGTGTAATTTCAATTTTTATTAGTTATGCTTATTTTCTTACATTGGTGTTCTTGTCTTTAAAATTTTCTTAACCTTCATGTTCTCCTTTGTTCAATATGATCCGAATTTAATTGTTCATAACTTTTTTACAAAAAGTTGTTTTTGTTCAAAATTTGTGGTTCAAAATATTAGATATATAACAAAAAATTACATAACATTTTGAGTAAAAACAATCTTTAGTTAAACAAGTCGGAAAATGCATGCATGGCATGCATTTGTAGCAAATGAGGTGCGTTCATACTATAATGAAATTTTAAATATATTCAGGTCTTAGTATGCAGTATTTCGGATATAGAACAGTAGCCGGAATCTTATATGCGTCCCTGTAAATACTATCTGCTTTCTATTATATCATTGTAGTGAACCTCAGCAACATATATCGATTTCGTAAAGTGTGAGATAGTTTAATATAATTAAATCGCGCCCCAAACAATGTTCCCACCGGTATCATTATTCAATGGAATAATATTTTTGTCTGTTCCTGTAAATTAATAACAAATATTCTTTGTACCTCTCATTGTACAGAATGTATATTTTAGTATAAACGTTATAGATGCATCTCAATTTTATTATGTTCGAAAGAGTGTAACATCATTAAAATGCACTTGAAACTATTTTTTCCCATTGACCGTAATGAAACGGAATACTTTTGATTGTCCCTGTACTTAAACTATACATCCGATTTTTATAAAATTTTCGACAAAATCATGCAACAATTTTTATTTTAAATTTCAAATAATTCAATTGGGTAGATTTCGCTCGGTTATACGCGGACAGACGGAAGGACTGAACGACGGCTATAGGTGCTACGTGTTTGCATAATTATGAACGCACTTAAAAAAGCTACTAGATGGTACCCGTCAAGATTTGACGATAAACATGTTAAAAGATTAATTAGAATAATGTTTGATTTTCTTAATTAGTTACCTGTAAATACAGTTTTGAAAACTTGATTTATTTGAATGTTATCTGCGTGGTTCCAATAGATTCAAAGCGTTTCATGGTTTTGTCAGTCTAACCTACTCAAGAAATCATCTATTGTTTTGCATGTTACTATGTTTAAAATTTTTGTTTACGAAATTTCTTAGACTATATGTTCATATTCTGAATCAAACAAATGTTGCGGACCACAGGCAATGTTTCCAAAACTTTGGCTTGCCATTACATGAAATTCGTCCTACTGGCACTATTGGAATTTATTTAGTAGAAATGCATTTAAATAAAAAATTCTGTTAAAAGTTTCATGAAAATGCATAATACACTTCGAAATGAAACAGTATATATATATGTTAAAATAGTAAAAAATAATTTATGAAGTCACATCTGGTAAAATATATTGACAGAAGAGAAAAAAAAAACACAATATACATCAAGATTTATTGATTTATTTTTGTTAAGATTTAAAAATACATTAGTTTTAATATACAGCCGAGTCTCTATATAACGAAATCCACCGTTCCAGTAAAAAATTCGTTATATAGAGAAATTCGATGTATAGAGAATGATGTTAAAAATCGTATTTAATGTGTGAAATTTGAACAAATATTATTTTTGATCTTTTGAATTAAGAATTTGAAATGTTTAAAAGTAAATATTAACCAAACATTTTATTTCTTAATTATTTAAACTGTTTCAAAAAAGATAATAGACATTTATTTGAAAGCTTAATGAAAATCAAGTAAGGAAGACTTGCATTAATTTCAGACGAAAAAATCTGTATTTTATTTATTTAATTTTTTTTTTTTAACTTAAAATTGCTACGCTCTCAAAAAATGTTCAAATTTTACCAAGGAATAAAAAATTGTAGTTAACATTTTCCTCCATTTGAAGGCCTCTCTTATGTGCCTCTCATTGATTCCTCTCTTACATGCGTATCAATCCAATTAACACTGTTTTGAGAAAGATGTGGAAAGGTGTGTGGGAGGTGGGATGAATTCGTTGGATTTAAAAAACATTAAGAGAAGTAATAATTAAAAAAAAAAACCTCAGCACTGAACGATAAATCAAAAATAAGTGATGGAAAATTGATTCCATATGATATCGAAGCTTTTTAAAACTGTTTTTTATGACCAATTTATGAAAAAATTCGTTATATAGAGATAGATATTTCGCTATATAGAGACTGTTTTTAATGTAATCATGCGAAAAGGGGACCGTTCCTACTAAAAATTCGTTATACAGCTCATATTCAAAATATTAGAATAATTACCTTTTTTTTAGAAATTGAAAATATCGTTTGGTAATTTAATGTCTTTTAATGAAAATATGCAAACGATATTTTTATTAAGAACTTATTGTTGATTAAACTTACTTGTTATCTTAAATTTAATATCATTTTTGAAAAGATTAATTGCAAAAAAAATTATTTTGAAAAGTCAAAATATTAGAATATTTATTCAAGTGGTTCAAAATATTATAATATTTCGCATTAATTCTCCTTTAATTATTACCAATTCTTAACTGGTGGCATCATTGATTAAATTCAGACTATTTTATTTAAAATCAGTATTCTTTTTTGCAGTTTGTTTCTTTTTCGTCTTAAAATGGGCCGTGTGAGTGATATTCCTGAATCTATTAAACTTCGTATGGTTGATTTGTATCGGCACAGTAAAAATCAATGTTTTATAGCGAATTATTTACATTGTTCGCAATCGAGCGTTAGTAAAATACTAACACAATATTCAAAAATTGGAAAATTTCAAAATAATCGCCGAAATGGTGGCCGAAAACCAAAAACATCTGCTAGAGATGACAGGAAACTGAAGCGTATAGTTAAGAAAAACCGTTTTAAAAGTGTGCGATTCTTGCACCGAAAATGGAAAGAAGAAGGAGTTGAAGTTTCTACATCGACAACATTAAGACGTCTCCATAAATTTAAATTTGAATCTCGTGTACCGAAAACAAAACCTCTCATGACTGCAAGACAAAAGCGTATAAGATTGAATTGGTGTAAATCAAGACGTTTATGGAGCAATGAAGATTGGAAAAATATATTATTTAGTGATGAAAGTATGTTTTGTGTTTCATATGGTAATCAAGGTATTCGAGTTTGGAGAATGAAGCAAGAAGCATTTGATAAAGAATGCCTTAAACGTTCCGTAAAATTTGCTGCTAGTGTCATGGTTTGGGGTTGTATGAGTGCAGAAGGACCTGGAAAGTTATGCATCGTCTACGAAAAGGTTAACTCTCTGATATATCAAGAAATTTTAGAATATTACATGATTCCATCATCAGAAGATTTATTTGAAGATGATTTCATCTTTCAACAAGATTTAGCGTTCCCGCATACCTCGGTGTCAACTAAGAATTGGTTCCGCCAACGCAACATTAAGGTACTTCCTTGGCCACCAAATTCACCAGATCTTAATCCCATCGAAAACTTATGGTGTATAATGAAGAAAAAACTTCAAGAAAATCCTCCTTCAAGTAAAACTGAGTTAGTGGCACGTATAAAGTCTATTTGGGCTAATATTGATAGAAATGTTTGTAAACACCTTGTATATAGTATGCAAGATCGATTGTACGCTGTTATGAAAGCTAAAGGGGATGCTACAAAATATTAACTACCATTTACTTCATATTCGTAAGGTAATATTGTTGCGTAAAATAAAATATTCTAATATTTTGAACCAATCTAAATTTTATTCTAATATTCTGGTGTGTTTAAGGAAGCTGTATACCTAATTTATTGTGCTGTATTTTATATTTTATAAATGTTAAAATCTTATCTAAACATTCCAGATACTTAGTATAAAAAATAAATAAATGACAAATAATTTTTTCTTATTACTTTTTCTCAATTATTCTAATATTTTGAATATGAGCTGTATAGAGAAATTCGATGTATGGAGTTTCGATGTAGAGAGACTCGACTGTAATTATTAAATGACTACATTATAAAAATAATTCAAAATATCAGAGCTACGTTATTTTTTTTTCATTGCGCAATTCATTTGTATTGTGTATGCATATCTATTTTAATAAATTATATAAAGATATTTTTTTTCCAATTAATATATTTATTATTAATTGAACATTAATATATTTATTATTAATTGAATTTAAAATTAATGAAACATTAGGATTTATATGTATTCAGTGTTTTGATTCTGAATCATGACGTACAGAGGCATGCGAAGAGAAAACTGCGCCCGGGGCAATGTTTCGATTCGGAGCCCCCCAACTTTACGCTAAATTCCCAAAAAAGACATTGGTAGTATAAATTTGGCGCCCCGTAAATTTCTGCGATAAATAGATTGCGGTAAAGATATTACTGCACCAGAAGTAATATCTTTATTGCGGCACTGAGATCCGAGTTTATAATGGGGCTTTATCATAAAATTAGACTAAATACTTTAGCTTTTTTATTTATTGTGACATTTATTATTATGTTCATAATTATGTTGCTGGTTTATGCATACACGTGCATACACATACATGTATGTGTATTTCGCCGGATGATGAATCGCAGATATTCTGAGATTTATCATCAGACTAAATTTCATCTACAAGACTTTGAATAGTAAAATATTTTAGATCTCATACAGCTTTCTTCTGCACCTACAGTTTTAGCATGATAAAAACAGATTTTTTATTTTTATTAGACGTTAGGGTGCGTAAAAGTTTCACACTTGTGTCCACACACAGTCTCTGTCTTATATCACTGCTGTAAGGAAATTTATATATCTTTTTTTACCATGAGATTTAGTTTTTGAACTTCTTCTAATACCCCTCACAAAAACAAAATTGTGTTTTGGCCCTTTTTTTAAAAAAATATCACACAACTATACCTTTTAAGATAAAAACTTGTTTAAAACGGAAATTAGAGCAGTCTCATGAGGTTTCGTTTTAACAGGTTTTATTATATAAGATATTGTTTCTACCCAATAGGTCCGGGTTAAAAAAATCTGGGCACCCCCCCCCCCCCCGTTCAAAAGGCTGGCTACGCCTATGTTTGTTCGCCTGTGGTGGTGGAATGTGAAATTAAAAGATTCGAGATTGTTCTTTTGCAAGGTTTGCAGTGAATGTGCAGAACACTTGTTAAACTCTCATGTGATATATCATCAGAAAACCCTCGGACCAATCTTTCATATTATGAAATTATCTACTTCTTTACTCAGATTCCCCTCCCCGGGGGGTCAATTTTCTAACTCAGCTCCTAGTTAAGCTACAACTAGATTCGGCCTCATTTGAAAGCTTGACCGAGGATGAAAATTTTCACGAGTCTTCGATTGGTGAGGTCTATTATTTACTCCAAACTATTAGAGTATATTCACCCCGTTGACGGCGGGCAGAAATGATTTTTGTCATGTGACATATCCCTTTAAAGCTTATGGACTGTACATTACTAAGCACTCACTTCTTGCCTCTTAACTCATTATTTCATAAGTAGAGGGCATTTTAAAATATTAAATTATTCATTATTGTCCCATACGATTATCCAAAAATTATGAAAAAAAAATTCATGACAAATTTTAACAATCAGAAGCTTATTTAGACACAGGCGTGCACATATTTCAGACAAAATCGAGATAAATGTATAAAATCATACAAATTTAAGGTTCATTTAAAGATATAAACACGAGCCGGGTCAGTTAGTTGTATATAAAAAAGAATAATTATATATATACATAATACAGGGTTATTACAAATGGATAATCAGGTTTTGGTACGTTACTACGTGCGAACTAGGAAACGTATATATGTTTCCATGAAAACTCAAACGAGAGGGCGTTAACTGCAGTTTCGCACTGCGTATAGGTCATGCACGTGTGGTTGCCATAGTTGCTGCGGGGATGTCATATTCAAAATGGTGACTGGACGGCAGAAAGCGTTTTGCGTGCTAGAATTCGTAAAGGGTGAATCGCTTATAATTGTTCGGAGAGCATTCCGGTAGGCACACAAATGCAAACCACCAATCCAACAAAACATCCTGCGCTGGTATCGACTGTCCAAAAAAACCGTTTTTTTTTTTTTTTTTTTTTTTTTTTTTTTTTTTTTTTGTAAAGGCAAAAGTTTCGACCGACTAAGCTTTATACAATGTTCGCACTAGAAATATGCATATTCACATCATTGACTTTCTAATATACGTACACGCCACATCCCATTGTTCTCTCGGCATGGTTTCGAATCCAACATCTTTGGCGAAAAGATGCCGTTTTTTGGCGGTGATCGCTTTATTGGCATGTTTCAGATTTCACAAAGAGAAAAGCAAAAGTGCGGTTAACTCAAGACAAACATAACAATATGAATTTCGGCGGGAGAAAAACCGGTTTGGCACGCTAAATCTGCCCTCCGTCACGTGACGGAAGGCAAAGATGTCAGCCTAGGAAAAGGTTGCCGGTGTGGTGTGTTAGGTATCTTAGGTCATTGGTTCACATCGAAAATCTTACCTAAGATATCTGTGATCTGAACAAATGTAACGTAGGCGCATGCGCTTAAAATAAAGACGGACGCAACAGCCAATCAGTAAAAGCGAAACTTTATAGCTAACGAAAGTGAGTGGTACTTCCTGTATCTAGCCGAATCAAATTGAAACTCTCCGAGAGAGTTTATGGAACTCTCTCAAAAAATTCGGCGGCCTGAGATACCTTGAGTATTCCTGTGTGAATAGAGTATTACTAAAGAAACAGAGAACCGAGTTAGAAAGGGTTTCATCCGTAGTCCCAAGAAATCAACAAACCGCGCTAGCCGCGAACTTTCCATTCCACAGCTAACTGTGGGGAAAATTTTGAGAACTATCACTTCGACTCTGCCATGTAACTCAAGGAGCACATATTAAACATCTCAACATCTGTAGTATAGTATACGTCAATCTTGTATTCTTTCGGTTTATTTTTATGTATAACTCATTGTTGTAAGCCAATTATGTTCCGAAATAAACTATTCGGAAACCCGATGACTCTTTTGTAATAACCCTGTATGTTTAAGTATTGATAAATAATTACATAATATAAATCAGTATAAAATGTTCATTAGGTTTCACAGTTCTTTATACCATTTGACATCAAATCTCACTTTCTAAAACCCAAATCGCACAAAGCTTCTAAATGAAAACAGCCAAGGACCTTACTATGGAAAAATACCCAAATAGCTAATGTTTTAAAATTGGTTAAGCAATACAACACTGTTGTTGCAAATTGTAGGATTACTTACTTTTAAAACATTCTTCGAAGGAGTTTGAAATCTAACGTCATCCGACGACGATGCACTTTCGATATCGACATACGACCTCTTTTTCGATGACGTACGATTTTCAAAGAATCCCCTCAAAGAAGACACTCGTCTCACATTTCTAGGCGTTGGGACATCAGATGGGACAGGGCTAGTTGGAGGCTGATCGGAGAACTGTGAAAACAAATTTTTAAATGATTAGTATTTGGACAAATAATTAAATTAAAAGATGTGTTCAGAACAGATATTACCAAACTATGGATCGCGACCAGTGTTCTCGCTGTCGCTCACCATTGCGCCAAATTGCGACTAAATTCTTCATTTGTCGAGTAAACAAGCGATTAGATTCCCCAAATTGCTAGTGCTCAGTTTTTGCTTTTTCATTCTTTTCTTTTTCGTTTTTTCGTGTGTGGGTTAATATTTTTATTTATTTTTAATATATTAATATAATAGCATATTTTTAATACAGGGTGGTCATAAAAAAAACTTTGCCGGTATATGGAGCTCTAGTGGCCAGTCCGTTCAACCGATCGGGGTAAAATTTCAGATATAACTATTCAGAGGTATGAGCTCGAGATTCTCTAAACGGCAACAAAATGGCGCTCACGGTTACGGTTATAGTTACAGAAACTCAAAATTTTCCAATGGCAACACCAATTTTTTTCATCGCAAAATGATCAGCGCATGCAAAAACCCTAAAGAGTGTTGAAACCGTACGTGTATAGCAAGAAACGGACACGTTATGCACGCACAAAAAACTGTTCTGTGAATCCCCCCCCCCCTCCCATAAAAAAACACGATTGGGACTCAAGGAGTAAATTTGCATATGACACACAGTCAGTACACTAATCTCTGATTACAACACAGATCGGATAAAACTTTTATTTTGATTACACATTTTCCACATAGGTGCCATCACAGGCAATTTCACATTGCATGGTGGCGACTGTGGACAATACAGCCGAACGTTACATCGCATGAGGGATGTTTGCAATCTCACGTTTGATAGAGTCTTTCAAATCCGGCAAAGTTTGCGGATTGCACATGTACACACTAGATTTTAGATATCCCCAGAAACTGAAATCCATACACTGTAAAAACAAAGGAGCAATATTACATTTAAATCGGGGTTATGAATTGCTGAATAAACTTTAAATCTACACTATTTTCGGTACTAGCTCCGTAAAAAATGTAAGAATAATCTTTGAATGGTGGTATTTTATTCTTTAGTCGCAATTATTGAACGGTAACACCAAATTCAGTGTCATATATCATCTTTCTGTTTTGATTTCATATGTTTGCAGACGACACGCCGCCATTTTACTTCGCATTTAATCCTTCTTTCTAACTTTCGGATAGCAGGTGGAAAAGTAAACAAACGGTAAGAATATTAATGTTATTCTTTGTAGATGTAAGATTTAAGACTAAATAATGTTTGCATGTGGGTTTTTTTAAAAATTAGATAATGCTTTTTAATAATGTGTTAGTGCACTGCCATTTTAAGAACAATGGCGACATGTTCGAATTTAACGGGAAGTATGCCTTTAGTATAACAGTTGTAATAAACTTTTTTTATATACAGCTTTGTTTATTTGATAGCTGGCATAGTTAAGCTTTTTTTATATTATGCATTAAATTGTATAATTGTGAGGTAATTTAATATCATATGTAGCTTATTTTTGTTATTTTCTTAAGAAAACTAGAAACTCCGAATTAAACTTATAGTGATAGTTACGAGTAATTATACATTTCATTACAAAAATATTTTATATCGTATGACTATAGCGTTTGCCCGAACTTTAACAAAAAATATTTTCATAAAAAATTCGTTATTATAATGTTTTTTAACTTACTGGACGCATTATTGACCTATGAAAAAGATATTTTTAAGCATGCAAATATAGGAAATTTTAGTTCGTTTCATTAAAGTTATTTCATTCAAGTTTAGTTCACATTTCTTTGCTGTAATATGCTTAAAATGAATGTTATAATAAATTCCCTCCATTAAAAGGAAGTTTCGCTGCCTCTTTGCGTCAAACTATTTATTTTAAATTATGACTGTATTAAATTTAAAATGTAATCTCTAAATTATTTTTTAATTTGCTGTTAAAGTCTTGTAAATATTAGGAAATTTCCTTTTTACCATTTAGTGTACTTTAATAAATGGTAGCAAAATAAAAAATAATTTAAAAATTACATTCCAAATGTAATACAGCCATAATTTAAAATAAATAGCTTCATGCAAAGAGGTTGCTAAACTTCCCTTTAATTGAGACAATTTATTATAACGTACATTTTAAACATATTACTTACTTTACACCACTGGCTTTACACCACTTAGTGGCAACTAAGTTGCCACTAAAAATGTTGTTATTTATACCATTTGATAGTTGGTGACTCATTACACCAATTTACAAGTGGAATTTCATTACACCCCTTGGGGTGGCAACTTAGTTGCCACCCTTTTTGGTGTAAAGTAAGGAAGTTCTTTTTTACAGTGTAGGACTGAGGTCGGGGGATCACGGAGGCCATTGATGTTACCAGTTAAGGTGAAGTGTGCTTCGTCCGTTCATAATATGCGAAGAGGCCGATCGTTATCTCCATCATATTGGATAAGAAATTTATTAATAAAGTCTATATGTTGTTGATGATCTCCCACTTCCAATATCTGGGCGCGCTGGTACCGGTAAGGAAACATGCGGATTACAGAACGCAGTAACTTTAAGACCATTGATTTTGGTATACCAAATACACGAGATGCACCTTTTGTAGTTTGCATGCGTCCTCTGGTCACTATGTGATGCACTTCCATAACAGTATCCTCAGGAACAATTGGTCGTCCGGATCTCAAACTATCACATGTGCAGCCAATTTCTTCGAATTTCATTACTAAATCACGAAGAGCTTGTGAAATGCATATAGGTCACGTATTTGGCTATGGTTTCGATTCGACAGTAAACGCGCCAGGTTTTCACTGCATTCATCTCATTTTGATAATAGTTTAACCAACTCACCACGAACGAAGTCATTTTGTTGGCATCTACGAACTCCGACTGAAGAAGTAACATTCCCACTCTACTTTTTATCAGTTTTCTACGCTGACTATCTGGCAAACGATGTTCCGTGATTGGTATTTTGTCTCTGTCATATTCAAATTTTCTTCGTGCGCTTTGGTGGAGAGTTTTTTTTTTAGACTATTCGTAGAGCTGATTTTGTGAGAGTATAACGGGTACGTTTATTGCAATAACCATACCGTTCCAACACTCTTTAGGGTTTTCGCATGCGCTGAGCATTTTGCTTTGAAAAAAAAAAAGGGTGTTGCCATTGGAAAATTTCGAGTTTCTGTAATTGTAACCGTAACCATGAGCTCCATTTTTTTGCCGTTCACAGAATCTCGAGGTCGTACCTCTGAATAACTATAACTGATAGCTATATCTGAAATTTCACCTCGATCGGTTGAACGGACTGGCCGCTAGAGCTCCATATATCGGGAAAGTTTTTTTATGACCACTCTGTATATTTGTTGCGGATAGATTGAATTTAGATTAATAACAATTGTTGTCGCAGTTATAAAAACTTAGGTTGTTTTAGAACATATTGAGAAAAAAAAAGGAGGGTAGGAGTATATTAAAGGATTAAAGATAATTTTTTAGTGCTACACGGCGAATCTATTTGGCTAATAGTTTTTTCATTTGGCGAATTTTTTTTATTATTAATTAGCCAAATTACTAACGTTGGTCAAATGTCAGCGAGAACACTGATCGCGACCCACTTGTAGGTCGCGACGGTTGGGTCGGGAAACAATTGGTTTGTCACAAAAATATATTTTGTGTCTCATTTGTTTAAAAAATTAGCAATTTCAAGGGAAATTCCTTAATTTCCATATGAAGAAATTCACGACCAGAATATCCAGAAACTTTCTGTATGAGCTTTGAATTGTTTGTTGGAGTTTAATACAACATACTCGTGTGAACATGCTTTTGTGCTTGGCTGTTTTTGATGTTGTGTTTCTTACCACAACAACTACCCTATTAACTCAATCATTAAAATATTTAACTATTAAAAAGAACTGAAAACCCACTTATAATACAACTCACCTTAAAACTTATCCCACAATCAAATTAAAACTTATTTGAATCATAATAATTACTTAAACCATCTTATAATCGTCAAAATAAAGGGCATTGCCTGCGTTGTGTTCCGGGAGCAATACCAGATAAAAACAAATTATCCCGCAATAAACCAAGGTGCTAAGCCTAGGGATCATGTTACCATCTGAAAACTTCTATATTAAAATTTCTTAACATTTATCCATCTTATTAACTATTTCTCTCAATCTTTTATTTAATTTACAAAGCATGGCAGAATCTTCATCACATTAAATTCAAAATCAAAAGCACTTCTAATTAAAATTTAACCGACATTAAAACATCATCAAAAACTAATAACTCCGGCAAAATTCCATAATAAGCAATTTACAAAAATATAACACTAATTCTGCCATCCTTTGTTGCCTACTTAATCACTTTATTTAAAATAATCATTCTAAAATAGTTATTCTCTGGTTATATGAGTGTAGGCAATCTACCAAGGTTCTAATTAATAATTAAAGCAATTAACCTATCTTATCAAAAACAATTATGCCAAAATTATCTCAACTATTAATAATAAAACATGATATAATATTTTTAAAAGATCCAAACTGAATAACCAAGAGAAATTGTCTACACTCCCTGTAAAAATAAAATTGTTCAACAAAGAATATGGCGCACTGCGATAATGACTAAACTAATTTAGCAGGAAAATGGTTTATTTAGAAATTTTATGACAGTTCAATTTAAAAACCAGCATTCTCTTCCACAAGCAATAATGATTTACAGATTCAGCTACAAAGCACAGGTCTTACACAACCAAATTTTAGCAAGAAAATCCATACTTCAAAATTGACAAGATCTTCATTACAATTCATGAATTTCTCTGTTATAATAATTTAGAACAAAAATCCCTTACTTCATATTACTTAATTATTTAGAATTTTAACCCTTCCTGCATTATTATCTTAAAATAACAATTTATTGGAACCACTAGATTGACCAAATGAAAATAAAAATCAATATAAAAAAGAAATGTGCACATAATAAAATGTTAATTTTTTCTAAATAAAACTCATAAATAAAAAAAAATTTAGAGAATGTTAGTTATGCATGCATAAATAAGAAAATTAGTTAAGGACTCAGCCATTAGCAAAGAATGGGGGACCCGGGCCTTCCATCTACATCATCATTTGTTTCTCGTTTCACCTCCAGGAACAGAATAGAATCCTTTCCAAAAATCAAATCCTCCTCCTAAAAAACTCTTGCTTATTGACGGCCCTCACGCCACCTCCAGAATGCGCGCAACGAAATAGTGCCTTTCTAATACTATTGTATTGTTGTAAATAAATTTACATGTTTCTTCGACTATAAAACTTAATGTAGCACGTTGTTAAATCTTTTTATCATAGCAAACGCGGTAGCGTTTGGTATAATATGTTTAAGAAATAGAAAGTACAAACAACTTTCTAAAATTTCTGGCGAACCAGTTGAGATAAGGCAGTGAATTTTTTTTTAAAAGATAGAACTCGACGAGATGAATAAAATGATAGCATTCAAAAAATTACTGCAGCTTAGAATAGTTTTTTATTTAATTTTAAAAGAAAAAATTGAGGCAAAAAATTCAACTAAGTCTAGCTAACGTTTCCGTGGATGGATTAACTTCGTTTTGGGTTTATTTTAATCCTCATGGTTAAATTAAAACAATTTTTTTTTTTAATCCTTGTATGTTTGACGGTCGCTGAGAAAATCGAATTTTTGTCTGAAATTTCCAGCTGAACATAGTCTTTTTCTTACATCTGTTACTTCTTGTAATTGTTGTACGTAAGTTTAAATGAACATAAAAATTGCTATGTATGTAACATAAATAAATAGATTAGATAAATCACGTGAAAAAAATACGTATTTGTTGTTATTTTCATGCATCATATTCACTATCTATTTTGACAAGCGAAGTGAAATATTTTTTTTTATTAAATTCTCATTTATTTAAATTAAAAGCCGCCTCTGGCAAAAAGTTTAGTCTCTCTTAAATTTATGCTAGCTATTGTAATATGATACTTTTATTCATAATTTTATTTACTTGCTTATCAGAAGGTCCATATGATGAAATCAACAAATTTAGGCGATCAGGGCAAGATTTTGCGGAAAAGTTCATTATCCTGTTCTGGTTGGTGTGTTTGACGAATAAATCAAAAATGGCGCCGGAAGACCGAATAGCAAATTTTTTTTAACCGCTAAAGCGCCGTAACCGTGTTTTTCCATCACGTAATATTTTATTTCAAAGACTGATTTAACACAAGATTGACATTAATATTATTTTTTTTAATTGTACAAGACAAAAAGATATGTAAAGTTATTAAGTACAAACGTTCATACCAATACTTTTCACAGTTATTATTTTATGAATAATTAGATATGAATGGAAAAATCTACAGGCCATTTAAAAGATAAGCGTAAAAGTATGGTTTTAAATTTTTATAAACATTTATTTGAGCCTTTGAGACGTAAGGTAAGGGCGTACCGGTAAGAAATCCGGTTTGGCGCGACACAAGAACGTGAGTCGGGCGCTCCATGATGATTCGGACGTGAGAATGTGTCAGCTTTTTTTTAAGGTACTTTGAATGATTCTAGGTCAGTTAAATTATTACTTATTTTATGAATGCCTGATTAATGTACATCTGTTTGCCAAAGCTTGGTGCTGTTTTGGCTTCAAAAAGGGAGGGTATGATGCCAAAATATATAAATAGCTCTGAAAACAAACCTGATGAACTTTAATTTTTATTGTCGTACGAATTATTTCTGTTTCTATATTAAAATGCGGCACAAATGTCATATACGAATCACATTGGCGTTAATTTTTTTCTAAAGCCAATTTGGCGAAAATCTCGTTTTGGAATACCAGTTACATATATATATTTTGAAAGTTAATAACAATAAATAAAAAAGGTTTGTTTAATAACTATAGAACAAAACAATTTATATATTTAAAAAATATATATTTATTAATAAGTAAAGAACAACATCCGGGTTGCCATATCAAGCAAAATAACGACACTCTGGATTCAGTTAAATACTCCGATGCGCATATGACATTGGCGTCAGAAAAAAAAAATTCGCCAACGTGGTGCGTATATGACATGTGTGTCAAAAATGCATACCTATTTTATTTACATTACGTACGGTGCTACTTGATTATCAGGTCGACCAATTTCACCCATTTATAGAAATCGACAATCTATTCGCCAAATTACTCAAAAGGAAAAATGTTGGCATTAAAAAAATTTAAGTTTAGAAAATTAATGAATTTAGATTTAAAAAAAATAAAAGTCATTAACGAAAAGGATTACTTTAATGATGATGTTTAGTTATGACGTCGAGATGTACCAAATATAAAATTTGATTTATTCAGGTGGTTTCGGACAAAAGAATACTAATAAAAGTTTTCATATTTTAATGCAGAATTTATTAAATCAAACCATAAAGAGATATTTGTAAGATATCGCATATGTTAATATCATTGAAGTATTTTAAATGTGATATTAGAATTTATTAAGGAGTATAAAAAATATGGTACTTACGTATTAACGCCACCGCAGCATAAGTTGCGCTAATGTGCCAATAACGAGCAATCTTGTTCGCACGCGCACAAAAATTGGCGTCAAAAATAGGCTTAAAAAGTACTAAAGTACTAAAAATGACATCAAAATGAGTTTAAAAAAAACATTAAAAAGGCACAAACAACAAGATCGCTCTTTATTGGCGCATTAGCACAACTTCTACTGTGGTGGCATTATTACGAAGTACCAAAAATATCAATGTTAGCGGAAATTTGTAAGGAGTTAAATGCTTTTTATTTAGCCAAATAATGTCGGCGGATATAACCGTAAAGTAACTTTAATAAAATACATATTATATTTTTCTCAATTAATATCAAGAGCTATTCGCTTATTGGAATAACATTTATATTAAATAACAAAAGAACAAATAAATTAGTAAAACATTCATAAAAATATAAATAAATCATCGAATTAAAATCATTTGATCACTTAACAAACAAATGTAGCGGGTTTAATGTCAAGAAAGTGTAACATTTATGTTCATCCATTATTGGCATATAATCTTACAGTTTGTCTATCGTTCTTTGGTCGACGGGATAATTAAGTAGTACCTTAAATACATTGCTATCGCATGAGAAAAAAATGCTTGTGTATATGAAATAGTAAATAGGTTGCCAGAATATACGTTGCCAAACTTCTTTTCCCGCCAAGAACTTTTCGTTATGTACAACTACTGAAAAAGTACCTTTATTTATTTACTTATAGTATTTTTTATAAAATGAAAGAAAAACGTGCAAGTTAAATGTATCTGATATATGTATTTTTAATTTATGTGTTTTTTAAGGGTGTTCTTAAATCAAAAAGGACAACTTTGTGACATATGCTTTAGTTTATTTTTGTTAAAAATAGCAGGTGTTATTAATCAGAAACTGTCTAATTGCACTCAATTTTCTGTTTTTTAAAAAACACAATAGATTTTTCTTAACAAGCCTTCAAATTTGACACTTTTGAGCACATTTCCCGACGAAAGCAGAAAAACCCGTCGAAAAGCAGGAGGAAAACGGGTGATTACGTCATCGAAATAGCTTAGAACTGGATAGGTAATTTAATTATCATAAAATGGAAAAATAAGTTCCATTCAAAATCGCTTCCATAGTAAGTCATTCCAGTTTTATAACTTTCTGTTAAAAAATGAATTTGTAAATGTGTCAAAATGTTTTGCGCTTGTTGAGCGAAGCAGTTAAGAACACCCTTAGTGAAAGTCATGTATTTTAAATAAAGCTAGTGACAGTTTTATATTTAAAATTAAATTATTGGCGATTGTTTCGGGTAAAATAAAAGTAGGAAAATAGCCGCCAGGCATATAAAAAATAAAACAATCAGATCGGAGCTGTTCATGACAGCACAAGACTTATACTGGTATTTATATAGGTACTATAGCAAAATTTGCAGCATCTCTGGTGTTAAACTAGGACTCTCGAGGTAAGGCATTTAGCTGCTCAGCAGCGGGTAGAGAGTTCAAATCCCGTTGGATGTAAGTTCGTTTTGTTTAGAAATGCTTTTGTGTTAAATTATTATTCTTTCGGGAATAATTTTATGTTAATTGTTATTCAATTTCTAGAATTTTTCTAGTTGTGAATGTTTCATTCGAGAAATTACCTTGAATGTATTTAATTAGTATGGTTTTTAATTCTTTTAATAAAGTTCTGTACTTTTTTCGTTCGAATCCATGGTTTATTTTTCATATCATGCATTTTATATGGCAATGCAATGACTTTTTTAATTATTCTGATACATCAAAATTTTATGCTGTTGTTATCATTTTATAAATTTTGACAGCAGCAATTATTTTTCTTTTTACGATATTAGAAAATCTTCAGTTTTTTATCAAAAAATTAAATGACTAGTATTAAAAAATGCTCTGACGAGCACCAAAAAAGGTTAATAAGTTTTTAAGTATGAAAAAGGGTTTGACAAGTGCTTCTGTTAATTATTGAGCATGAGGAAGGACAAAGGATCCCTTCTTGGCTACAACTCACTTCAATGCCAACTTTTAAAAAATCATATTTGCGCTTTTTCCATATAAAAGAAATTTGCGGTTCTTTAGTTGAACTTTCCACCGTGCTTTAGATGTTAACCAGGGGTGTAGTCGTAAAAATAAGATAGGATATATGC
Organism: Maratus speculifer; assembly: GCA_964019185.1. Classification (NCBI taxonomy): domain Eukaryota; kingdom Metazoa; phylum Arthropoda; class Arachnida; order Araneae; family Salticidae; genus Maratus; species Maratus speculifer. The sequence continues at coordinate 247,948,668 of OZ025294.1, forward strand.
TCTAAGCAGAGGGATACCCTAGAATGTGTATACTATAAGCTTTCTTGAGAAACAGTGTATATGGTGTGCTATTAAAAAGTCCAGAAGGTATACGGCGTATAACCTGCACTACATCCCTGTTGTTAACTGCACTGTTCATTCTGCACTATACTACAAATAAATTTTCTGTGCAATTATACACTTAGGGCATGCTTGATGGCAGTGCATGAATCTGATACCTGCAGGAACTAGGTTTTTGGTACTATGTCGTCTTCTCTTACATTTATGTCTAATTAAGCTGCATCTTTACTGGTTATATCTTTACACTATACATTTTTATAGTAACTGCGACTGATTTGTTTTCACGGAAAAAGCGCAAATATGATTTTTTAAAAGTTGGCATTGAAGTGAGTTGTAGCCAAGAAGGGATCCCTTGTCCTTCCTCATGCTCAATAATTAACAGAAGCACTTGTCAAACCCTTTTTCATACTTAAAAACATATTAACCTTTTTTGGTGCTCGTCAGAGCATTTTTTAATACTAGTCCATATTTTAATTGCATTACATCATTTTGTTCCTTTTTAAAATTCTTTTCAAAATGAATATTACTGTGCGCATCTGGTCACGTGATGACGCCACCCTTGACGTCAGTCATTCTCTAATCAGGCGGGAAAATCCAGCAACGTGGTGGAAGCATTTTACAGTCACAGTTAATCAAGAGTATTAGTAAAAAAAATTAATTTATGAAAGTTGAAAAACAAATAAAATTAAAAATCAGTCAAAATTTACTTTATCAAAATAATAAAACTATAAAAAATGAAAATTTAAAAATTATCCCTAATAACCAAATATTTAATCAAATACTTCCAGTAGTTCCACAATTTAGACCATTTATTTCCGGTGTTCCAAAGTAATAAAAATAACCAATATTAATATCTGATATAATGAATTTGTCAACATTGCAGCGAGTACAATCAACCACGGGGATCGAATATCATGATTAGCGGTCGCCAAGCTAAGCGCGCAAATTCAACCTAGTAAACGCCAATCAATCAATCAATCCCCCGATTAACCGCCCTCCACAATGTAAACAAACGCTGCTACATCCATTTTGTATCAAATTTGGGTTTGGTGGACAGTGTGAGTTTAATTCAAAATCCCAAAAATCTTGTGCCATAAAACTAATAATATAATTATTTACCTACTTGTTACCAAACATACGCCAATTAATAGAAACATCGTGAACAAGAAAAAGAATTTAAAAACAAAAGCATCCCCAAAATAAGTCAAATCCTATAGTATTGTGAAATATGATCGAAAATAGTTAAATTAAAATTTTGTTTATATTTAATTTAATCTTATTTTAAATTTAGAATATTTACTTGTGTTGCGACACAACATTGAAAAACAGCTACAGCATAGAAAAAACTGTGTATTGAAAATGAATTAAAGCTGAAATTAACAATTTTTAACCCTGATATAAATGCTTTCATCGATAAAAACCAGTGACAGAAAGCGCACTGATTATAATGATAGGCGGAAATGTCAACTTATAGTCCGGGAGCCGACCGTCGATTTTCCTATGTATCGAGTACAAGGACCGGACATACATCAAACTGTAGGTCTCAATGTGCACATTAAGAATATCACTGGCTGCTAGGTCCTATCCTGCCGGAACCCAAGGCAGCCGCACTTTTATGACGTCAATTTTGAGTGTTTGCCTATGTATGGCGTACAAGGACTGGACATACATAAAAACGTAGGTCTCAATGTGCACATTAAGAATATCACTGGCTGCCACATACATCAAAATGTAGGTCTGAATGTGCACATTAAGAATATCACTGGCTGCCAGGTCCTATCCTGCCGGAACCCGGTGGCAGCCGCACTTATATCACGTCAATTTGGAGTGTCTGCCTATGCATCGAGTACAAGGACTCGACATACATGAAAATACAGGTCACAATGTGCACATTACGAATTTTACTGGCTGCCAGGCCCTATACTGCCGGAACCCGGTGGTAGCCGCACATTTATGACGTGAATTTTGAGTGTTTGCCTATGTATCGAGTACAAGGACCGGATATACATCAAAATGTAGGTCTCAAAGTGCACATTAAGAATATAACTGGTTGCCAGGTCCTATACTGCCGGAACCCGGTGGCAGCCGCACATTTATGACGTCAGTTTTGTATGCACATTAAGACCTACATTTAGATGTATGTCCGGTATTTGTACTCGATACATAGGCAAACACTCAAAATTGACGTCATGAATATGCGGCTGCCACCGGGTTCCTGCAGGAAAAGACCTGGCAGCCAGTGATATTCTTAATGTGCACATTGAGACCTACATTTTGATGTACGTGGCAGCCAGTGATATTCTTAATGTGCACATTGAGACCTACATTTTTATGTATGTCCGGTCCTTGTACTCGATACTATAGGCAAACACTCAAAATTGACGTCATAAATGTTCGGCTGCCACCGGGTTCCGGCAGGATTGGACCTGGCAGCCAGTTATATTCTTAATGTGCACATTGAGATCTACATTTTGATGTATGTCTTGACCTTGTACTCGATACATAAGTAAACACTCAAAATTCACGTCATAAATGTGCGGCTGCCACCGGGCTCCGGCAGCATAGGAGCTGGCAGCCAGTGATATTCTTAATGTGCACATTGAGACAGCCAGTGATATTCTTAATGCGCACATTGAGACCTACGTTTTGATGTATGTCCGGTCCTTGTACTCGATACATAGGAAAATCGACGGTCGGCTCCCGGACTAAATGCAATTTGTTTGAAAGCTGTATCTCAATTTATTCTTGACATATTAATTTTCTTATTTTTTTAGTACGAATTTTGTAATTGTGGCAACAGAAATACGCCATTTTCTATTAAAATTGTTAAAAATTGAAATGTGCGCATGTGAATTTTGAGAAGAAGAAAATTATGACGGGTTTGGATTTCACATGAAATTCTAAGATCGTGTCAATTATTATTTTTTTTATACGCATTTATGACAAATATAACAGCTTTTACAGATAACTTCATCTTAATAACTGATTTTTATTATACAGAACTGACCATGATTATGCTGCTAATGCCATAATTTATGCTGCTGAGCTGACTATATAACTGATTTTATTTTGCTTTATTATACTTTTACATATGCGATTAAAATTTAATTTTAATAATTTAAACAACTGAGTTTTATAGAAATAGTATTTTTTTCTTAATTTTAGGTTTAAATAATGTTTGAGTGTTAGACTGACTATTGTAAGATGCATTATTTACTGTAGCTAATTTTGTAAGTTTATTATAAATCAATGAAACAGTTCCTTATTAAACATTTTCTTTCGTCGAAATTTGACGGGTTCCACATTACATAGATAAAGCCCCTCATCTTTTTGCTTCATTTTGGGAATAACGGATTTTGGCCGTATTCTATCGACAAACACTTTTAGAATTTTCAAGCTATGTTTTTTGAGACTTTTACTAAAGTTGTCTATACATTTAGCTAAGACAATATGGAAATAGAATTTTGATAACGTTGCCGCATGCGCAGTAAAAAAAAAAAAAAAAAAAAAAAAAAAAAAAAAAAAAAAATAGTAAACATGTTAATATTTCGTACAATTTTTATTATTTTTTCATTCTAATTGCAGGGTATTCAGAGCCCGATCAAGCTGAAGTTGGGCCCAGGGCCTGGTAAAAAGTTGGGCACCTCTACCTACCCATTTTCGGCGACACTTTCAGAAAAAAAGGTTTGTTTGATAAGTTGCCAAAGTTGTTTGGGTAAAAATTGCTTATTTTAAGTTTCTAAAAAATTTATTGAGTCATTCAGAATATTTAAATTTTACGTTTCATATTTTATAAAATAATATTATTTGAAAAGTATTTGATTAAGGGGAGGGGGGGGGGGAATTAGCCGCATAATTTGTGGTCCCTTGAAATTGATGGGACCAGGGCCAAGGCCTCGGAGGCCCGTGCATTAATCAGGCCCTGGGGGTATTAAGTACAACGTTGTTCGTCATATTTTCCGAAAAGGACAGTTCCATTTTAATATATCCTAATAGCATGCATGGTCACAGTGACGTCACTGTGAGTCATTTTGGTCACATCACATCTGTGACCAAAATGCCACCACGCAGTGACGTCACATAGTGACTGAGATGTGACTTTCTTAAAAATCTTTAGAAATTTATAAATATCCTTCAAAACATGTTATTTACTTTAAAAAACTGGCAATTTAAATATCGTCGCTTTTGTCACAGTTTCGTCACAATGTTAATGTCAAATTAGTCACAAATGACACATATTTCACAAATATGTCACATTGTGAAACGTCACAAAAGAGCTCTAAAACGGCTATAACGACTTCACATTTTAGTCACTGTGACTTCACATCGACGTCACGTGACGTTACATCGACAATCGATGGTCACAAAGTCGCAATTTGACTTCACAACGACGTTGCAGTGACGTCACCATGCTTTACGGGATGCTAATCGAGTTCTGTGTGATCCTAGAATTTCAGCCGTAATTTTGATGAGATGATGGTTTGTGAAACCGTCGCGTTGTGGGACATTTCGCATCATTTCGTAAAAAAATATGCATAACAGAATAGCTGCCAACGTCTTTCGCTTTTTTTTTTTTTTTTTTTTTTTTTTTTTTTTTTAGTAAATTTTACCATTTCAAATCACCGTAATCTGCCGATTAAATAAGAAAAAAATTTCTTTTAAATTTTTGCGGGCCAAAAAAGCAAAATATGTTGGTAATTACGATAAGAGAATATCTATTTGCAAATGAGAACAATGAACATTATAAGAATGTTCATGGAAAATGAGGGTCTTCTGCCATTCCGCGGGATGCGTCTTTTAAGCCATAAAAATCCCATATTAATTTTAATATCTAGAGTGATTATATCATACTAAACATTAATGACATGATGTTTTATACCATGATTGAATTCATAAGCAACTCTCTTACTGAACCCCTGGGGAACGAGCGACACATATACGTGCCGCAAAAAAGGCTTAATTGTCCCTGCTTATCCTCGCCAGTAAAATTTTACTGTAAAATTTGCCTTATTTAATCGGAGCAATTTAGCGATCTAATTAGGCACAAATTTCTGTTTTTAAAAGCCGGTGACAAATTATTAAACATTTCGTAAAAGATTCCCATCGCAAAAGGGGTCAAACGATTTTGGCACGGTCCACAGTGGGGCAAAAACCCAAAAAGCTGGCCAAAAGTCGAAAAATGAAGTTACGATTTAGGAAATTTCAATTGTACAGTTGGCTAGAATAATGTTTGGAGAGTTAGAATCTGTATTTAAAAAAAGATTTTTGCTTTGCCCTTACAAGCAGCATCATTTCAAAAATGATGCTTGAAGGAATATCATTTAGAGCGAACAAAAACAGCAAAACAACAGTTCCTCTAAACGCGTGCTATATTTTATAATATTATCCGATTTTAATGATTTGAAATGGATTCACACTATGATAGTATGTACTTTATTTGCATGTATTACAAAATTTATATTAAGCACGTAAAAATTAATAAATTCATTGTCATTTTTGATAAAAAAATTTTAGGATTTTTTTTATTTTTTTTGCTTTTAAACATCAAAAAGTTTAAATGTTCCACAGTGTTCCGCAACGAAATTTAATGGAAATAATAACTTGGGCTATTGTCTAGTGATTCATAAAAAACCAGCTGCCTAAAACTGCCTTTCTGAATTTCACGCATATTTTAGTAACCGCAAGTAAAAATGCCACTTTTTCGGCCGCCTCAAAAATTTTGAAATTGACTACTTTTTACATAATTTAGCTGATAAATATTTTTCTAATTTTTGAATTATTCAATTTTATAATAGTTTATTTCCTATTATATTGTAAATAAATACTATAATCATAAGATTACATTAATTTGATAAGTAAGCTTAGTAATGAAAAAATGAAAATAATTCTCTATTACTGATCCGGCAAAATAACATTTTCTTATCTTTATAGGTAGTAATTTTGTTTGTTCTATTATAATTAGAAGAATTATTTTGTCAATGGCTATATTTGCTGATAAAAACTACTGAGCGTGTTTCATTAATGCGAGTGAAAATCTTTATGAATATGACTTTCGCCTACATTAGCAATTTGGATTTGGTTTACAAGTGAGGATGTGATGACACATCTATTCTAAGTACATTTAAACAAATATTTAGCTATGAAGATGGTAGGAGGTTCTAATATATTTTTCACTTCTCCTGTGCTACTAGAATACATAAATGTTGCAAATAATTCATGAATCGTTAATTTGAAAATTCCGAGATCTTCATTTCACTATCGGGCCAATCAAGATCCATTTTTTTTTTTTTTTTTTCAAGAAATACGGGAGCTACTGTCAATGAATGGTATTATATTAAACACAGGAAAATTAACTTATTTCTTTTTATACAATCGTTGATACAGAAGAAATAGTCGTTAATAACGAATTAGTGTAATACTCGACGTTGCTACCTATGTCAGACAACATCAAAACAGTTTCTTACCGATATGACATTTTAATTAGAAAAGGATAGAGATAATTTAGAATTCAGAATATCTACGTTACATGCTAAGATGCTTAGAAAAAAATGGAAAGCTCGTACTCTGCATGAAAAGAAGAACACTGAAATTGCAAAATAAAATATGAAAAAAATATTTCGTTTACAATTAAGACTTCTTGTCAAGAAACCAAATCTCAGATTTGGAAGCACAAATGATGGCAATACAATTCAACGATTCTTTGAAAACACAACTATTTGCACTTCTATAACGAGTGTATACGAAGATTAGATAAAACGATTCCATGTCATAAGTAATTTCTTGTATCCATGTCATTTATTTGATCAATTTCGAAGATTTTTCCTAAGAAACAGCTCGTAGATTTAAACTACATCCCTGGTTCTATACGCCTACTTCAGTGCACAAACTATTTATTAATGACAAAGAAATAACATTATCTTCATTACTGCCAATTTTCCAAATGCCATAAGATACTCAAGATTCATGCAACAAACTGATCAAAAGGCATCGAGAAGATTTATCGCAAACATGCAGTAGCGCAAGAAAATGAAAGGTATTTTTATATCTTTTAATGTCATCAGATTATTTCATTTCAAGTTTAGGTAAATTATTGTAGAAGAAATTAAAAATAATTGATCCTAAGAGTCACAGGATCTTCTAATACTGCGAACAAGCTCTGCTAACTATTTCGACACCTTGACGTCTGAAGAATCTTTTTATTATACTACAATTGATTTTAAAGGTGAATTTCTGGAATATATTTTCTTTTTATTTTAATAATATAAAAAATAAATAGTCTAGTATTTTACTTTCCTTTAATGTACTTAAATTTCGATTAAATGTCTCTTGGTTCTTTGAAAATTCCTTTTTAAGTTTAGCCTCGAAATTTTAAATTTTACTTAAATCAAATTGTTTTTACTTTTAATCTGTCATTTTATTTATTTATTTATTTTTAAAGTTTAACTTTTGAATCCTAATTAGCATCCTGAAAAGTTAACGAAATTTCATACAAATGGAATAACTTTCGAGACATTGTAGTTTTTGTTCCACCATATTGTATCCGCCATTTTTTTAATTTTAATTTTGTATTCTTACTTAGCATCCTCAAAAACACCTGTATACGAATTTTCGTGCAATTCGAATAACATTTTCATATTTTGGCCAACTTTTCCGGATTTTGCCCCACTGTGCGGTCTCCTGAAAAAATACGGCTAATTTTAAATTTACTAGCACAAGAAATATTTAATTAAAATTTTCCGTCTACAGCATATCTGAAAATAGGCAAGTTCGTATAAATTTCTAATAAATTCATTTATAAATTCTGGTGGAAGTTAATAACAGTCAACTCTCGTTAATTCGAACTCGTCGGAACCACAAGAAATGTTCGAATTATCCGAAGTTCGAATTATGGAAAATATGAAATGAAAACATGCTTGATATGGTGGTATTACAACGGAATTAATATTATACTGTTTTTTTAACTTTGTTTCGTCTGTTAGCATTAGAATATGACTTAATATTAATTTAGAATGTGTAAATATATAAACTAATTTAAAGATTAGAAACAAGCTCAATGGACGAAAAATTTGAAGCGTCACTGATGGACAGACGGGGCACTAAGAAAGTGGATATCAAATGTATAGGATTATATGCATACTCTTTCGGAACAATTTTCACAAAAATCAAAGAATGAAAGTTATTCAAATGATATGAAATCAGAGAGAAAGAAAAGAAAAATGAAAAGTCGGAATTCTCGTTAGTTCGAATTAAACGAAGTAAAAAGAAAAAGAGTTCGAATTAATGAAAATTTTCAACGTTATTCTGCCATTGAATATTTCGGGACTTCATGTTTAGTTCGAATTAAGCGAAGATTCGGATTATCCGATTTCGAATTAACGAGAGTCGACTGTATTTCAAACAGATTTACTCTGCAGCGGAAAGGATTAAAAAATATAAATTAAACCCCACACTCACCTTTGCAACATTTTTTGAAGGGGCAAGAAATCGGACATCCTCTGATGACCGTGTGTTGTCGACATCAAGAAACGATCTCTTCCTCTGTGCACGCTTTCCAACTGTTTTTTTCGTCGACAGTTCAGATGTCAGAACAGGTGGCATGTTAGACCCTTTTGATTTGGAAGGCTGGATCGACAACTGCCAAAATAAAGATTGATTATTTAACAAACTAGTGGGTAAGTGTGATCGCACAGAGGATTTCGTTTAATATCACCTTCAAAACATTTTATCATTAATTAACAAACGAAAATTATCAATAGAAAATAAAAGGTGGCAGCACCATTATATTTAAGAATGCGCTTCCAGGAAATTATCCACTATCCTATTTAAAATTTTTATATTTAACTAATACTATTTATAGCAGGACTTCGTCAAAAACCGCTGCAGGTTTTAAAAAAAATTACGAATTGAACGAAACTTTTATGAGCAAATATTCAGTTTAGTTATGCATCTGCTTTTTGATGTGTATGTTGCTATCTTATTTTTCATAACATTGGGGCCATGCATAGCTAAATGCTTTTTCGGCGCTATTTCGGATTTCTTCGCCAATCACGCCAACCCAGGGCCGTAGCTAGAAATGAACATAAGGGGGGGGGGGGGGGCTCATAATTTGTTTACTCTCTCTCTGACGCAGAAAGATAAATTAGTGCATATTCGCATTGTAGGTACAATATTTCTTATTAAACTGTTGTAACAACTTCACTTTACACTAAGAAAAGTAAATGATGATGAAAATTTTGAATGTATGACTGGTGTAAAATTAAACATAATGTTAGATTTATATTTACAAATAAGATGGGAGACTGTTGAAATACTTGTTTTAGATGCAATTTAGTGTTTCTGCAAAACTGTGAAAGGGTCTCAAAACTAAATTAGATTTTTGAACAGAATTTCATTTGAATTTTCGGAACAGAAATTCATTTAATGACTCTGGAATCTTTTCCAGGGGGGGGGGGCTGAGCCGCTTATAGCGCCCCCTTAGCTAAGGTCCTGCGCCAACAGAACAGAATATTGAATTGTAGCCCTAAATGCTGCCTTGATCGCATAGATTTGTTGATTTATCTATCAGAATCTACAGTTTTGGTGAAGGTACGGAAGTAAATAAAATTATGAATAAAAATAAAATATTGCAAAGCTTAGCGTAAATTTAAGGAAGACGAGCAGCAGGTTTATTTGGAAGTCATGCATAATATTCTTCAATTGCTTAAAATGATTTGTTATGCTACTTGTTATTCAATAGAGCGACTTAGCAAGTTTTCTCTTATTCAAATTTATCTATTTAGTTGATCAGAACTTAAAATTGATCACTAAATTAACTTATCAATACCTTAACTTCAATGTACTTATTAGAACATTCGATTGACTAGGTCTTTGCAATCAGATTCTAGATTAAATTATACTCGGACTCAAACATTAAAGTTGGTGGCTGAAAACTTGCCAAGTCGCTCTATTGAATAACAAGTAACATAACAAATCATTTTAAGCAATTGAAGAATATTATGCATGACAGGAGCTGTGATTTAAGGAGCTTCGAAAGAACTTGGTTTGCAATTAGATCTCACTTCTTTTATTAGCGAAACCTTTAACAAACTTGGCATTCTTTCACATTCATGTTTTTGATAGGATATCATAATTTTTTGTCAAATAAGTAGGTATTTGTTTCTTTTTTTAAATAAATAGACTTAATATTAAATTAGTTTTATTTAATATTAATTAATCTTAGAGCTTTTTCCTGCGTTTATTCACTATTTCTTTCAGTCAAATTTAAAGATTTTAACATTAGGACTGCTTATATTTTTGGTATTTCGGCAAATTCCTATAGACTCCCATTGTAATCTGGCAATTTATCCAATACTTTTGTTAGAGCAAGGACTGTCGCCATCATTTTGACATCTTTTTTTTTTTTTTTTTTTTTTTTTTTTTTTTTATTATATATATAATCTGTTCGTTAACTTCCTAACATTGCTTAAATATTGCTATTTAGAAAGTTTTTAGAACGCTTTTCGTGCATTTTTATCTCTTTTAAATTTTGCATTTGTTAACAAATGTTCTTAGTGATAATTTATATATACTAATATTATAAAGAGGAAAGATTTGATTGTTTGTTTGTTTGTTTGTTTGTTTGAATTGAATAGGCTCCGAAACTACTTGACGGATTTGAAAAATTCTTTCACCGTTGGAAAGCTACACTATTTACGCTGAACATAGGCTAATTTTTAATTGATTTATTCAAATATTTTTCTTAATAATTCAATATTTCATTTTAATCAATATTTTCATACAGAATCAATTAAAATTTTTCCGATAAAAAATAACCATTTTTCTTTCCCGTTGCCAAGAAAATGTAATCTGGAATAATATTAATAATAAATAAATTAATTCAATTAGTAATTATGAAACAAAATAAGTTGTATAATTTTAAAATAAAAAAGAAAAATAATGAAATAATTTACTGATAAATAAACGACTATTACTGGATTACCACGTGAGGCATAAAATCGCAATTTTGTTGTAATCGTGCCAACGTGATCCGTAGATGATATCTGCATCTAAATATTATTGGCAATATTATTGTTTATATAATTTGTTTACATTATTTGGCAATATTACATTATTTGGCAATACTTTATCTCCCATCGACCAAAAAACTGCCGCCAAAGTATAAGGTTAAATATCAATAATGGATGATCGTAAATGTCACATTCTTTTAACATTAAATATGTTTTGCATAATTGTTACGTCGTCAACTAATTTTAATTCGATGTTTTATCTCTATTTCTATTAACATTTTAGTAATTTATTAATTCTTTGGTTATTTAAAATCTAAATTATATCCATTTGTATAATTTGGCGAAATTGATCGACTGAATAATCAAATGGTACCAATTGTTTGTCTACACTCTATCTGGATATTTAGGTTGATAGAATTAGCGTACTTATCGAGTCTCCGCCAAGTCATATGCCAAGCAGTCATTAAATCTGTGTTTTAGCCTTGCTATTATATTTTTTTCATCTGCAGTTATTTTACCATCACTAAAAAAGAAATATTTTGAATGTGGGGAAAAAATCATTATCATGAAAAAATATTTGCAATTAATTTATCATTCATTCTAATAAAAAAAACGGTACTACTAGGTTAACCCGTCGACCAAAAAATTATCGCCAAACTATCAGATTAGATGCTAATAATGGATGATCGTGAATGTCGCATTCGATGACATTAAATACGATTCACGTGTTTAAAATGTCATTAAATGATTTTTATTTCGACTTTTTCTTAATATTTTTCTTAATATTTTACTAATTATTTGTTTTTTTAGTGCATTTTTTCATGCTTAATTGAATGGTACTAAGCAAATTCTTTTAAATCCAGTACTTGGTGAGATACTTCACATTTTCCTAATTTGGCGATGTCTTCAGCGCAAAAACCTGAAATTTTGAATCCTTATCTATATATATATAAAAATCTCTCCTTTAGGAAGTTCATCGGATGGTCTAAAATAATAACATGTTTCACCATATCTCAGAAGCAAATTCAGGTAGAGAAATTGAAGTGGAATTCAAGATAAAAAAACCTACTAAAAAATTCTTAATTACTTTGGTACTTTTGTAATTTGTCAGTTATTTAATCATTTTAGAGGTATTTTGTCACCAAAACGAACTTTGAACTAACCAATGTAAGATTACATAAATCAGACAAAAATTGTGGGTATTTGATTCGATATTAAGATTGTTTATTTAAATATATTTCGTTTGATTCAAGATTATTTTAGAGAAACTGACCAGCGTAGCGGGCGGAGGCTGCTAGTATCTTATAAGTAATGAACATGTCAAATTTGATGTTTCTAGGCCCTTAACATACAGACATCGCATTTTTAGAAATTTTTTGCTCTTTTAACCCTTTTGTATTAGTGGCATCGGCATAAGACGTAGCTTATATTGGAGCAAGGACTGTCACCATCATTTTGATATCATTACTTTTAAGATCGGTTTGTTGTTTACTGAGATTGCTTAAAAATCCCAATTTAGAACATTTTTTTTCGCGCATTTTCAGCCTTTTTGAATTCCGTATTTTTTAGCAAATGCCCTTAGAGATCATTTATATCTTATAAATAATTAACATGCCAAATTTTATATTTCTAGGTCCTTCAGTAATACAAAAGTTGCATTTTTAGAATGTTTTTTGCTTCTTCACCCTCTTATGGTTAATGGTATACACATAAAATATAGCCTATGTTTTAACCGGGGCGAATACCATCATTTTATTACCATTAATTTTGAAATCGGTTCGTTGTTGTTTGCTGAGAAATGTTTTAAAATCGCTATTTAGAACGTTTTTAGAATGCTCTTCGCGGATTACCACCCCTCGTAAATTTGTTATTTTTTAGAAAATGTCATTGGTGAACATTTATATCTTATAAATAATTAACATGCCAAATTTTGTGCTTCTTGGCCTTTCAGTAAAACAAAAATCACATTTTTATAATGTTTTTTACTTCTGAACCCTCTTTTGGTTAGTGACACTGATATAAGATACAGTCTATGTTTGAACCGGGGCGAATACCATCATTTTGGTGCCATTACTATTGAAATCGGTTCGGTAGTTTCAGAGATCAGCCCCGATACTCGAGGGAAAAAAATACTACTTGGAAATTACTACTAAGAAAAAGTTCAAATAATAAAAACAAACCTTTTTGAGCGCTACCAGAGCGTCAGAATTCAATAAATCAGCCAGCAGTATGTCGCAGTATGACTTCCACGTGAATCGATTCCTCTGGTTTTTTCGAGCCAGGGAGAAGTATCGATAGTACCTTTCGATGTCATCGACGCTGTCCGTGCGCCGAACGGGCTTACGTAAATAGGGTGTGAACCTGGAAGCTTCATTCAGTCCGTCTGGCCAACTGGTAGTTTGTTCAATTTCACAATCGCGCTTTCCGTACCCACCGTGAAGCTGCATTCTGTAAATATATATATATATATATATATATATATATATATATATATATATATATATATACATACATACATGTATATATTAACTACTTGAAAAATAGTTGTTGTCCCCGGTTGAGAATTATGAAACCTGAAGTATATCTGAATCTTTTTATTGGTTGAATTCCGCAATTTATTCGTTTTCTGATGGGTCCATGTTTAATTTCCAAAAATGGAATAATTTCTGTTGCCACAATGACAAAAGAAGTAATAAAAACTAAAAAAAAAAAAAAAAAAAAAAAAAAAAAAAAAAAAAAGAAAGAAAGAAAGAAAGAAAAGAAAAACAATAATAATTTGAAAACTAATTGAGATAAAGATTTCAAACAAATTACATTTAAAAGTGCATTTTTTTTTCTACGCAACGGTGTAAAAATTTTAAATGTACGATGCTTAGAAGTTAAAAAATTTGCAGTTCCGAAAATTGTAAAATTGAAGTTTCATTTAAAATTTCTTTAGGATGGGTCCCGAAATATCAATGTTTAATCCATGTTGTACGTAATAGGAGACGTTCGAAAGTCAGTCTGACTTTTTTTTTTTTTTTTTTTTTTTTTTTTTTTTTTTATCATTGATCTAGGAATATTAATGTTTAATGCATGGCTTACGTAATACATGACTCGTAATGATCATCCTAAAAATGATCATTACGATCATGAAAATATCATTTTCCAAACATTCTAATTTGTTAAGTTCAATTTTGTTTTAGACTTGCTTTTATTATTTTTTTACTAATTTATTTGTTCTTTCGAACTATTTATTAAAAGCTGACTTCCTTTTTTTAGTCAATACATTTGACAAAATGCTTAAAATAATACTTAAAAGTGCCGGAGACCTCTGGCTATCTATCTATATTAAGGCCAAACGTATCTGTGCGTAACGCATACGTCATTTTGCGAATGGCAACACTTTGAAATTTGAAATGAAATTTCGGGTTTGCAATTTTCACTATTGCAAATTATTTTTAAGCTTCTAAAAACCGCATATTTCCAATTTTTACACCCTCGTATAGGGGGGGGGGGGGGCGGGAAATGCACTTTTAAATGCAATTTATTTGAAAACTGTATCTTAATTTAATTTTGAAATAGTAATTTTTTTGTAGTTTTTAATATCTTTTTTCTAATTGTGGTAACAGAAGTACTTCGTTTCTATCAAAAGAAAAGGGGAAAAGTAAAAAAAAAAAAAAAATATTACTGTATCTTTATGTTACCAAATTGGTGCCAAAATTGGCGTTATATTGCTTGACATGATAACCCGGCTATTGCTGTTTATTTATTAGTAAATTGCTTATTTACTTTTTTTTTTAATTATATAAATTGTTTTGTTCTACAGTTATTAGTTAAGCTTTTTTTATTTATTGTTATTTTGTTTTTAAAATAGGAAATAATTATTTACTGGTATAAGTAACTGATATTCAAAAACGAGATTTTCACCACATTAACATAAAAAAATCGCACCTAAACCGTGTGCGTATGTGACATCTGGGTATTTCTTGATTATCCCGTCAACCCATTTCGCAAAATTATACAAATCGCCAAACTAATAGGCATATCATACATATTGACAGAATTTTCATTTTAAAAACCGAAAAAACAAATAATTAGTAGAATGTTAATAAAAATAAAAATAAAAAGTCGGAAAAATCAATGACGTTTTAAACATGTGTATCGTATTTAATGCCAATCGAATATAACATTCACATTCATCCACTACTGGCATTTAATCCTACAGTTTGGTGATCGTTTTTTGGTTGACGGGATAACCAAGTAGTACCAACAATTTATATAATTTTAAAAAAGAAAGTAAAAGTAAATAAACAGTTTAATTGTAAATAAACAATAACCAGGTTACCATATGAAGCATAAAATCGCCATTTTGCTATAATCGCGCCATGTGGTGCGTATATGACATCTGTGCCTTTAAATATCGGTATTTTAAACAAAATAATTCGGGAGATTATATTTTAAATCAAACAAATGCGATACGAATATAATAATAGAATTAGGCGATTTATTACTTTTGTGAATAGCTAATATGAAAGTACATAAATTTTTAATATCGATTCACAGAAAAAATTAAAAGAAACCGGAACAAAGCGTTTGTCAAATCTTATTTTTCTTCTCACAGTTCGATTTTATTTAATTAGAATAGAAAGCAAAATAAATAAATAAACTTACCTTAGCTCTTTACAGAAGTTCTTGTTTTCAGCCATTTGCGAAAATGACCATATCATTCGGTATGATGATTAAAATTAACAATAATCAGATTATATAATGTAAAACTAACGGTATATTACAACTAAAGAAATGACAAAAATACAATTTATGTTTCTAATTATAATTCTCTTTGTATAATTTATTTTCTTTTTGAAGCAAACTGTTTTTTGTCATAAACAAAAATATTCAACAATGCTCTAAAATCTCATGAATTAATATTTGAAAGATATTCAGTCTACTGTCACCAAATCTTTCTTTAAAAACATTATGCTACGCTCAAATCAATTTTTAATTTTTCTAGACTATTTCTAATCTCCTTGATTTTAAAAATCCATTTCAGATTACGCAGGAATGAAAGCTTGTGAAAATTATGTCATGTTTATGCAATCTTAACAAAGCAGTTTAGCTTTATGAGTTTAAATATCCTGTTTCCCTTTTTTAATGGCATCATCTGGAATTTATCAACTTCTGAGAACTTCTGAGTCGTGGGGGGAAAAACTAAACACCCCCTAATGTCTCTGCAAATAAATATCGTAGAAGAAAGTTGCTAGTAGCAAACAATTGAAAATAAAGGATATTTTTAAAGGATGTACATAAAATTTGCTCAGTGGGCAATCTACATATTAAAACGATCCCTAATTTTGATTATTTAAATAGCATCACTTAATTCTGACAGCATAAATAAATTTTATACCGTGCAACTCATAATTTTTTCAAATATTAATTTCATAATTCATAATTCATTTAGTAAAATTAAAAAAATTACAACTTGAACGTATTTATGTTAGGGTATTTTAGTATTGATGCTACATAAAAAAAATTAGCATATTAGAAGTACAATTTTAGGAGGTATTAATAAAAATATGAAAATGTAACTTAACATTAGAAGCATTAAATTTTGAATGTTTATAATTCAAAAATTTATCATTCAGATGACTAGAAATTTGACGTCCAAGCATAGTTTGAACCGAAGATTTCAAACATCTTGTTAAAGTTGGATTGCTATTGAAAAAAAATTGAAGTTTGTATCTATTTTAATATGTTGATAATCCCCCAAACAAATTTTATATGCATCATTTAAAAGTAGACTGCATTTCCAATTGCTCGGCAACAGTCACTTTCTTCTACTATAATTTGTTAAGGCTCCACACTAGGCACATAAAAAGACCCGGATAATAATGTAAAGTCTATGGGAGCGTTCTTTTCAAATATCTCGCTCACATTTTAATATTTTTACATGATTTTTTTGTACAGGATAACTGAGGACGATCTACAACCGGCCTAGTTGTTATTTTTTCGATTTTGCTTATATATTTTTTATATTACGATAGTTTCAATTTCAGAACCGGTTTAAATCGGTTTGGAAAGTTAAAGTAATTTTTTTAAAAAAATATCTGAAACCAAAACTGAAAAAGTAAAAACTAGGCCGGTTGTGGATCGTCCTCAGCTATCCTGCGCAAAAAAATCATATAAAAATATTAAAATTTGGGCGAAATATTTGAAAAGAACGCCTCCATAGACTTTACATTATCATCCGGGTCTTTTTCTGTGCCTAGTGTTGCGCCTTAAGGAGTTGTTAAGGGGTGTTTACTTTTTTCCCACGATTCGCGGATAATATAACGAATACTAATCAACCCCCTATATGAATACTTAAAACAATTTTATCCCTAAACAATAGCTCAGTCACAAATTTTCCCTTAAATCTAATGGAAAACACCAATACTGCATTTACAATCATAATAACTAGTCGTTGGGGGCGAGAGGCACTGTAATTGTAATACTTACCCATCATGGATATGCATACTATAAAATGTGAAAATATATAAAATGCATCGCAATTCCAAAATATTAATTCATAATGCAAATTTCATTCCTTATGCAAAATTTATGTACTTTTTTATTCAATGGCGTAGCTATGTTTTTTGGCCCCCGGGGCCAGCAAGAAATTTTGCGCCCCCACACCAATACAGATATATAACAATTTCTCTAAATTTGGCGCCCCTAGGCCTCGGCGCCCGGGGCGGACGCCCCCCTTGCCCCCCCCCCCCCCCTTAGCTACGCCACTGTTTTTATTGTCTCTTACATTCACTTCTTAAAGTAAAAATAAATCGAAAATTTTTATATACGGAAAGAATATTTCGGAACAAATATTTCAAGAGTCTGAAAAAGAAATAGTTCCGGATAATCGAAGCCTATTAATAATGAATGATATTAAATAGACTTCTTTCCATTCTTACATAGTAAGTGCATGCCAAATTTCAAGACTCTATCTCAATTTGTTCGGGACGTAGAGCGTTTAGAGACAGACACACAGATGGATGGACGGCAATTTTTTTTTCTAAAAATATGTTTTTCGGAATCTCCAGTGTATAAAATGTGTAAATCTGTAAAAAAAAAAAAAAAAAAAAAAAAAAAAAAAAAACCATGTTTTGATTTTTAAAACGACTGCAAGACTTACCCTATACTACGTATGACGAGTAAGTAATAATACATAATTATAAGTATTACAAATTAAAGAATGCCTGTAAAATTTTAAAAAGTTTAACTAGAAGATAAGCACTAACATTATATAAAAGAAGCTTGAAAACAGTGAAACATTTTAAATGTCCATACCTTTCATTTCGCCGCCTACCAACATTCCAAATTACGTTTCTTCCTCTCATTATAGACTGCTCTCTCTACACTAAGAATCTTACGAAAAAATGATTTTAGTTCATTTTAAATATTATTAGGAGCCAATTTAATTTTTAGATTATCCGTTTTCTTACCTTCTACGAATCGAAATAAAATTGTTTGATTTTCAACGGAACGACGAGTTCATTACAAAAACATCTGCCTAAACTTATCATCACAAAGCAGCTGAAGACAAAAAAAAAAAACAAAAAAAAACGCTGTTGCAATTAAGGGGAAAATGGACAAATATAGGGAGAATAAGCTAAAGGAAAGGGGAAAATAAGCTAAAATCGACGAAACATTTTTATTTTATTTACTCAACATTTGTAAAATTTTAGAAGATATACGTAAATATTATTCTGTATTGTGCAGAAAGTGTTACCAAGTGACTACTTTCTGAAGCATATTTAAATTCATTCTTGTTCTCAAATGCTTAAGACCAGCAGGTGCTTTTTATTCAGAAACATGCGATGAAATATTTTCTTTATTTATTTATTTTAACTATTTGGAAAATAGTTATTGTCCTCGGTAGATAATTGGGAAATCTGAAATACAGTCAGTCGGCTCTGGTTAATTAGAACTCGTCGGGACCACAAGAAATGTTCGAATTATCCGAAGTTCGAATTATGGAAAATATAAAATGAAAACATGCTTAATATGGTACTATTACAAGGGAATTAATGTTATAGGGTTTTTAGGTGCGTTCGTAATTATGTAAATACGTAGCACCTATTGTTGTCGCTCAGTCCGACCGTCTGTCTGTCTGTCCGTCTGTCCGCATATAACAACGCAAAAACTACCCAACCGAATCGTTTGAAATTTAAAATACATAATTATTACATAATTTTGTCGAGTCAATTCAAATTTTATGAAAATCGGATGGATAGATCAATTACAGGGACAATCAAAAGGATTTCGTTACATTACGGTCAATGGGGAAAAAGTTTCAAATGCATTTTAATCGTTTGAAATTTAAAACGTATAATTATTACATAATATTGTCGAGTCATTTCAAATGTTATGAAAATCGGTTGCATAGATCAGTTACAGGGACAATCAAAAGTATTCCGTTACATTACGATCAATGGAAAAAAAAAAGTTTCAAATGCATTTCAATGGTGTTACACTCATTTGAATTAATAGAATTGACATGAATCTATGAAGTATGTACTAAAATATACATTCTGTACAATCTGGGATGTAAAGAATTTTTATTATTTATTTACAGGGCCACACAAATGTATTCCACTAAATAATGTTACATGGGGAAACATTGTTTAAGGCATGTTTTAATTATTTTAAACTACTTCACATTTTATGAATAAGATATACGTTAATGAAGTATAATAAAAATTACTCCCTTCATATTTACAGGAACACAAAGATTTCGGTCACTATCCTGTATCCAAAGTCTGCTCTACTATATCAGCAAGATCTGAATATTTTAAAACTTCGTTATAGTACGAACCTCATTTGCTACGCTTCACGTGCAATTTCCAACTTGTTTAAATTTATTTCGTCTGTTATCATTAGAATACGACTTAATATTAAATTAGAATTCATAAATACATAAACTAATTAAAAGATAAGAAACAAGCACAATGGAAGAAAAATTTAAAGCGTCACTGATGGACAGACGGAGCACAAAGAAAGTGGATATCAAATGCATTGGATTATATGTATACTCATTCCGAACAATTTTCACAAAAATCAAAGAAGGAAAGTTATTCAAATGATCTAAAATCCGTGAGAAAGAAAACTATTCAAATGATCTAAAATCCGTGAGAAAGAAAAGAAAAATGAAAAATAGGAATTCTCGTTAGTTCGAATTAAACGAAGTCAAGAGAAAATGAGTTCAAATTAATGAAAATTTTCAACGTTATTCTGCCATTGAAAATTTCGGAACTTCATGTTTAGTTCGAATTAAGCGAAGATTCGAATTATCCGATTTCGAATTAATGAGAGTCGACTGTATATCCGAATCTTTTTATTGATTGAATCCCGCAACTTATTTTATTTTATTTTTTTACTTACCCATCATACGTAGTATAGGGCAAGTCTTGTAATCGTTTTGAAAATCGAAATTTTTTTTTGACGGATTTACACGTTTCAGACACTGGAGATTCCGAAAAACATATTTCTAGAAAAAACATTTTGCCGTCCGTCTGTGTGTCTGCCTGTAACCGCTCTATCTCTCGAACAAATTGAGATAGAGACTTGAAATTTTGTATCTACTTAGTATGTAAGGATGGGACGAAGCCTATTTCATATCAGTAACCTCGATTATCCGTAACTATTTTTTTCGAACTCTCGAAAAATTCGTTCTGATGAAAGGTATATAAAAATTTTCGATTTTTTTAAAGGAGTGGACGTAAAAGGCAATAAAATAACACAAATTTTGCATAAAGAACGAAGTCAATCTGATTATTAATTGCCGAGATATGTGTTATCCTGTTTTACACATTCTTCGAATTTTAATGACCATGTATTTCATTCAAATTTCAATTCAAGAATATATTTTAATTGGAAATGAGACACGTAATACGACGCAGTAAATTGTTTGTTAATATGATTATTCATTTTGGAGTTATAAGGATGTTTCTTTTACGCAATCCGGTACTACTTGAGTATTTTGGTGTTTTATATAATTTGTCGAAATTGGTTCATCAGCAATTCATTAACAGAGCATTACTATGTATATTAAAACTATTTAAATATGCGTTTGAATTTTATGTTGGAATTGCGATGCATTCCATAAATAGTATAGTTACATGCGTTTTATTTTCATATTTTATATTATGCATATCATGATGGGTAAGTATTACGGTGGCCCCCGAACGACTAGTTTCTGATTGGTCAAAGTTTAATGTACAAAAATGAAATACTTCCGTTGCTACAATGACAAAGAAAGTAATGAAAGCTTTAAAAAAGAATAATAATTTGAAAACAAATTGTGATAAATATTTCAAACAAGTTTCATTTAAAAGTACATTTTTTCTCTACGCAACGGTATAAAATTTTTAAATGTGCGATGTTTAGAACTTTAAAAATATGTAGTTCCAAAATCCAAAAATTGTAAAACTGAAATTTCATTTAAAATTTGTCCATGAAATTTGTCATGGAATATGAATGTTTAAATCCATGTCGTACGTAATAGGAGGCGTTCAGAAGTCAGTCTCCATTCAATAAAAATGCACATTTTAAAGTCTATAAACGACTGTTTTTTAGGTGCGTTCGTAATTATGTAAATACGTAGCACCTATTGTTGTCGCTCAGTCCGTCCGTCTGTCTGTCCGCATATAACAACGCAAAAACTACCCAACCGAATCGCTTGAAATTTAAAATACATAATTATTACATAATTTTGTCGAGTCATTACAAATTTTATGAAAATTGGATGCATAGATCAATTACAGGGGCAATCAAAAGTATTCCGTTACATTACGGTCAATGGGGAAAAAAGTTTCAAATGCATTTTAATCGTTTGAAATTTAAAATACATAGTTATTACATAATTTTGTCGAGTTATTTCAAATTTTTTGATAATCGGGTGCATAGATCAATTACAGGGGCAATCAAAAGTATTCAATTACATTATAGTCAATGGGGAAAAAGTTTCAAATATATTTTATACGTTTGAAATTTAAAATACATAGTTATTACATAATTTTGTCGAGTTATTTCAAATTTTATGAAAATCGGATGCATAGATCAATTACAGGGAGAATCAAAAGTATTCCGTTACATTACGGTCAATGGGGGAAAATGTTTCAAATGCATTTTAATGGTGTTGCACTCATTCGAACTTAATGAAATTTATATGCAACTATAAAATACATATTATAATATACATTTTACATAATTTGTGATGCATTTGTTATTGATTTACAAGGCCACACAAAAGTATTCCATTACATAATGGTATAGGGAGAACATTGTTTGATGAGCGTTTTAACTGTAATTCACTATTTACAGTTTTATGAGATTGATATATGAGAGTAATATTTTTAAAACTTCGTTATCGTACGAACGCACCTCGTTTGCTACGCTTTACGTGCAATTTCCAACTTGTTTATCATTGGTCTAGGAATATTAATGGTTAATATGCATGGCGTACGTAATATAGGACTCGTTATGATCATCCTAAAAATGATCTTTATTATTATTATTAATTGAAGTGTACAATTTATTTATAAGTCTTTAAAATTATAGTCTTTGAAAATATCATTTTCCAAATAGTCGTTGTAAATTGTTAAACTTCATTTAAAAAAAAAAAAAAAAAAAAAAACGATACCGGCAGAATATATTTTTCAAATAGCATATTGAACCGAATATCAGTAAAAGAAATAAACTGTCATTATAAAACTATAATCTCTTCTAAGGGGCTATGCAAATATAACGTTATCAACTTTTTTGTAATCTTGAAACGCCCCCCCCCCCCTCTTTCGATACTATACGTTATCATGCCTTGACCCCCTCGTTAATAACATCGTTATCAAAGTGGTTTTTTTTTTTGTTTGTTTTGTTTTGTTTTGGGTTACATACAAAACTGATTAAATTTATTTTTCGCATACTTTATTGAATCAGATGAAAAGAAGTCAATAAAATATTGCATTATTCATATAACACTTAACAGTTACTATTTAAGACGTCACACTACTGACCAGGGGTGTAGTCGTAAAAATAACAGGGGATATACGCTCTAAGCAGAGGGTATACTCTCAAGGGAGAGAGTATACCCTAGAGTGTGTATACTATAGCTTTCTTGGGAAACAGTGGGTATACGGTGTTTCTTAAAAAAATCCAGAATGTATACGGCGTATACCCCGTATAGCCTCCTCTACATCCCTGCTACTGACTGAAAAAGAGCCGGGTGATAATGTTAAGTCTATGGGGGCGTTCATTTCAAATATCTTGCTCAAATTTTAATATCTTGACGCAATATTTTTTTTTTTTTTTTTTTTTTTGCATAGGATAGCTGAGGACGATCCGCAACCGGCCTAGTTTTTACTTTTTCAATTTAGTGTCAGATTAAAAAAAAAAAAAAAAAAAAAAAAAAAAAAAAAAAAAAAAAATCTTTAATTTTTAGAACCGGTTATGAAGCTGAAACTATCCTAATATAAAAAGAATATAACCATAATCAAAAAAGTAAAAACTAGGCCGGTTGTGGATCGTCTTCAGCTGTCTTATGCCCTCCCCCCCCCCAAAAAAAAAATCACGTCAAATTTGGAATTTGTTTACGTTAAAATTTGAGGGAGATATTTGAAAAGAACGACCCCCATAGGCTTTACATTATCATTCTCCTCTTTTTCAGTCAACAGTGTGGGCTCTTAAAAGTGTTTTATACTAGCTTTTTGTTACATAATCCATTCAACAGTAATAAAGTTTTGCTGAACTTGCCCCTCGAACGGAGGAAGGGTGGGGAGAGAGGGCAGACAGAAATTCTTATCAACAAAACAAGTGGACAGTATTTTTCCTCTTTTATTTATTAGTAACCATAAGCTTAATTTCAAATATACTGAACATACGGTTTCTCGAACAGTGATTGTATATGCATGCATATATGAAGATGAATAGGAATGTCAAACGTTGGGACATACTATATTTTAGAATTAGATAATTTTATAATATTTTTGCGATTCTAATAATAACTTTGTATTTTCATAAAAATAGATAACAGTCTAAAAAAGATAATATACTATATATTTTGAAAAAAAAAAAAAGACTGTGTTACAAATAAAGAGTCAATTTTGATTGGGTCAAAAAATTATATCGATATCAAAAGGCAAACCTTCCCTCCCCATAGAAATATATTACGATAATCATGTGCCAGACTCCCCCTCTCCCCCCCCCTATTATAATAACATTATATATGCACTAGAGATGAGTTCGGGCTCGTTTTTCGGGGGCCGAGCCCGACGATTTTAAGTCCGAGCCCGAAAGATTTTTTGTCACTAGAGCCCGAGCCCGATAACAAAAATAAAATTGTATGGTATTTAAAAATTGATACCTCACCTTTTAAAAATTTGTTACATAGATATAATTTTTAAATGAAAATTTAAATTCAATCCTATCAAAATCCGCATAAAATAAAAATATACTTCATACTTAAAAGGATTATCATATTTTTTGCCTCGTTTTAACAAGCAAATTTGATGGACACGTTTGTGTCTAATGAGTAAATGCATGAAATTTGCAGAAATTACTATTTGTAAGCTGACGAATCGAACAACGTTCTCCAATTGTCTGTAAAAAGTGTACATATTTCATTATAATCGATTCTTTTCTTATTACAACCTTCCGTGATTGACAGACACCTGAAAATCAACATGATTTAAAAAAAAAATTACATTGTTATTTTAAAGGTCCTATACTTTTTTTTTTTTTTTTTTTTTTTTTTTTTGAAAAAGAGGAAATACTGATCGATTTCTTTCTGTTAGAATAACATGGTAATCATATTTACTTACGGAGAAAAGTGACTTCGAAAAGCATCAGCGTCCTCAGCATTCATGATGACAAATACATATAATAATAATCACTAAAGTTAATTTCATAAGAAAAACGACTATGATTCGTGCACAATCGAATATTAAATAATTGGCAAACCTCCAGCTAATTCTCGTCTACCAAAAGCAGAATAAAATATTATCCTCGCGTTATGTAACTACATAATAAATAGGGTGCGTTAACTTGCCCCCCCCCCCCCCCAGCACCGATTTTTTTAAATTCAAATACATGAGGAATTAGCCCTCAATTAGCTCTAATTTGCTCTCTAATATTAGAATTTGCTCCGGTGATAAAATCGAGATATTTAAATTAGAAAGGTGGGGGGGGGGCTAAGTTAACGCTAGTCCCCCCACTTTTAAATATCGAAATTTCAAAGGTGCCAAAATATAGCTCTCAATTAGCTCTAATTTGCTCTCTAATATTAGAATTTGCTCTGGTTTTGTTATCGAGATATTCCAGATTCCAGTAGGGGGGAAAGCACTAGCTAGCCCCCCCACATTCGATTTTCGAAATTTCAGAGGTGCCAAAATTTAGCTCTCAATTAACTCTAATTTGCTCTACTAATACCAGAATTTGCTCCGGTTTTTTTAACGAGATATTTCAATTTATATAAAGGGGGCAAGCGTTAACTTAGCCCCCCCCACATTCGATTTTCGAAATTTAAAAGATGCCAAAATTTAGCTCTCAATTAGCTCTAATTTGCTCTCTAATACCAGAATTTGCTCCGGTTTTTTTTTCGAGATATTTCAATTTATATGAAGGGGGCAAGCGTTAACTTCCCCCCCCCCACATTCGATTTTCGAAATTTCAGAGGTGCCAAAATTTAGCTCTCAATTAGCTCTAATTTGCTCTCTAATACCAGAATTTGCTCCGTTTTTTTTAACGAGATATTTCAATTTATATAAAAGGGGCAAGCGTTAACTTACCCCCCCCCCCCCACATTCGATTTTCGAAATTTAAAAGATGCCAAAATTTAGCTCTCAATTAGCTCTAATTTGCTCTCTAATACCAGAATTTGCTCCGGCTTTTTTTTCGAGATATTTCAATTTATATGAAGGGGGCAAGCGTTAGCTTAGCCCCCCCCCCCACATTCGATTTTCGAAATTTCAAAGATGCCAAAATTTAGCTCTCAATTAGCTCTAATTTGCTCTCTAATACCAGAATTTGCTCCGGTTTTTTTTTCGAGATATTTCAATTTATATGAAAGGGGAAAGCACTAGCTAGCCCCCCTACATTCGATTTTCGAAATTTCAGAGGTGCCAAAATTTAGCTCTCAATTAGCTCTAATTTGCTCTCTAATACCAGAATTTGCTCCGGTTTTTTAACGAGATATTTCAATTTATATAAAGGGGGCAAGCGTTAACTTAGCTCCCCCACATTCGATTTTCGAAATTTCAAAGATGCCAAATTTAGCTCTCAATTAGCTCTAATTTGCTCTCTAATATTAGAATTTGCTCTGGTTTTGTTATCGAGATATTCCAGATTCCAGTAGAGGGGAAAGCACTAGCTAGCCCCCCCCCCACATTTGATTTTCGAAATTTCAGAGGTGCCAAAATTTAGCTCTCAATTAGCTCTAATTTGCTCTCTAATACCAGAATTTGCTCCGGTTTTTTTAACGAGATATTTCAATTTATATAAAGGGGGCAAGCGTTAACTTAGCCCCCCCCCCACATTCGATTTTCGAAATTTAAAAGATGCCAAAATTTAGCTCTCAATTAGCTCTAATTTGCTCTCTAATACCAGAATTTGCTCCGTTTTTTTTAACGAGATATTTCAATTTATATAAAGGGGGCAAGCGTTAACTTAGCCCCCCCACATTCGATTTTCGAAATTTCAAAGATGCCAAAATTTAGCTCTCAATTAGCTCTAATTTGCTCTCTAACACCAGAATTTGCTCCGTTTTTTTTAACGAGATATTTCAATTTATATAAAGGGGGCAAGCGTTAACTTAGCTCCCCCACATTCGATTTTCGAAATTTCAAAGATGCCAAATTTAGCTCTCAATTAGCTCTAATTTGCTCTCTAATATTAGAATTTGCTCTGGTTTTGTTATCGAGATATTCCAGATTCCAGTAGAGGGGAAAGCACTAGCTAGCCCCCCCCCCACATTTGATTTTCGAAATTTCAGAGGTGCCAAAATTTAGCTCTCAAATAGCTCTAATTTGCTCTCTAATACCAGAATTTGCTCCGGTTTTTTTAACGAGATATTTCAATTTATATAAAGGGGGCAAGCGTTAACTTAGCCCCCCCCCCACATTCGATTTTCGAAATTTAAAAGATGCCAAAATTTAGCTCTCAATTAGCTCTAATTTGCTCTCTAATACCAGAATTTGCTCCGTTTTTTTTAACGAGATATTTCAATTTATATAAAGGGGGCAAGCGTTAACTTAGCCCCCCCACATTCGATTTTCGAAATTTCAAAGATGCCAAAATTTAGCTCTCAATTAGCTCTAATTTGCTCTCTAACACCAGAATTTGCTCCGTTTTTTTTAACGAGATATTTCAATTTATATAAAGGGGGCAAGCGTTAACTTAGCCCCCCCACATTCGATTTTCGAAATTTCAAAGATGCCAAAATTTAGCTCTCAATTAGCTCTAATTTGCTCTCTAATACCAGAATTTGTTCCGGTTTTTTTTCGAGATATTTCAATTTATATGAAAGGGGAAAGCACTAGCTGGCCCCCCTACATTCGATTTTCGAAATTTCAGAGGTGCCAAAATTTAGCTCTCAATTAGCTCTAATTTGCTCTCTAATACCAGAATTTGCTCCGGTTTTTTAACGAGATATTTCAATTTATGTAAAGGGGGCAAGCGTTAACTTAGCCCCCCCATATTCGATTTTCGAAATTTCAAAGATGCCAAATTTAGCTCTCAATTAGCTCTAATTTGCTCTCTAATATTAGAATTTGCTCTGGTTTTGTTATCGAGATATTCCAGATTCCAGTAGAGGGGAAAGCACTAGCTAGCCCCCCCCCCACATTCGATTTTCGAAATTTCAGAGGTGCCAAAATTTAGCTCTCAATTAGCTCTAATTTGCTCTCTAATACCAGAATTTGCTCCGGTTTTTTTAACGAGATATTTCAATTTATATAAAGGGGGCAAGTGTTAACTTAGCCCCCCCACATTCGATTTTCGAAATTTAAAAGATGCCAAAATTTAGCTCTCAATTAGCTCTAATTTGCTCTCTAATACCAGAATTTGCTCCGGTTTTTTTTTCGAGATATTTCTATTTATATGAAGGGGGCAAGCGTTAACTTAGCCCCCTCACATTCGATTTTCGAAATTTCAAAGATGCCAAAATTTAGCTCTCAATTAGCTCTAATTTGCTCTCTAATACCAGAATTTGCTCCGGTTTTTTTTTTCGAGATATTTCAATTTATATGAAGGGGGCAAGCGATAACTTAGCCCCCCCCCCGCCCCCACTTTAGAGTATCAAAATTTCAAAGGTGCCAAAATTTAACTCTCAATTAGCTCTAATTTACTCTCTAATATTAGAATTGGCTCCCATTATAATATCGAGATATTTCAATTTATATGAAGGGGGCAAGCGTTAACTTAGCCCCCCCCCCCTTTCGAGTATCAAAATTTCAAAGGTGCCAAAATTTATCTTTCAAGGAGCTCTAATTTGTTCTGTAATACCAGAATTTGTTCCGGATTTTTATGGAGATATTTCAATTTATAGGAAAAGGGCAAGCGTTAACTTAGCCCCCGCCCCCCCTTTCGAGTATCAAAATTTCAAAGGTGCCAAAATTTAGAACTCTAATGTTAGAGCTCCAACATTAGTAGCTCTAATTTGCACTCTAATATTAGAAGTTGCTCATCGAAATTTCAAAGGTGCCAAATTTTAACTCTCAATTAGCTCTAATTTGCTCTTTATTATTAGAATTTGCTCTGGTTTTGTTATCGAGATATACCAGATTCCTCTAGGGGGGGGGAAGCACTAGCTACCCCTCCGCCACGTTCGATATTCGAAATTTCAAAGGTACCAATATTTAGCTTTCATTTAGCTCTAATTTGCTCTTGAATACCAGAATTTGCCCCGATTTTTATATCGAGATATTTCAATTTATAAGAATGGGTCAAGCGTTAACTTAGCCCCTCCCCCCACCCACTTTCGAGTATGAATATTTCAAAGGTGCCAAAATTTAGATTTCAATTAGCTCTAATTTGTTCTCTAATATTAGAATTCGGTCCCATGATATTATCGAGATATTTCAATTTATATAAAGGGAGCAAGCATTAACTTAGCCCCCCCCCCCCACTTTCCTCTATCAAAATTTCAAAGATGGCAAAATTTAGCTTTCAATAAGCTCTAATTTGCTCTCTAATACTAGAATTTGCTCCGTTTTATTTATCGATATACTTCAATTTATATGAAGGAGAAAAGTATTAATTTAACGCCCCCCCCCCCCCGACACTTTCGAGTATCAAAATTTCAAAGTTGCGAAAATTTAGCTCTCAATTAGCTCTAATTTGCTGTCGAATATTAGAATTTGCTCTGATTTTGTTATCGACAGATTGCAATTTCAACTAGGGGAAAGCACTAGCTTGCAACCCCCCGCCCCCATTCGAATATGAAAATTTCAAGGACGCAAAAAATTTACTCATCTTTAAAATTAAATTTGGTACTTTTTTATTAAATTAAAGATATTGCAGTTTGAATTCCAAGGGTAAGCACTAACTACCCCAATTTAGAATTTCCATGAGTTCCAAAATTTAGTTCTCAGTTAGCTCTGTTTTCATTACCTACATTAGATTTACTCATTTATATGTTATTAGAACAGTGTGTTGCAGTCTAAATTAACAATCAGTATACGCCCTAACTTTCAAAATCTAATATTGACATTTCAAAGTACCTAAATTGACTCAGAGTTAACTCAAATATGTTGATTAAAAGCAAAAAGCAAAAAGCAAAATTACTGGGGCACACGTTTTTCAACAACAGAAAAAAGGATGTAATTTTTCAGATTTTACCAAACAGATTTTAATTCAACTATATCTGTTTGCGTAAAAGGTATTTATAAAACATTCAGAATAGGATAAAGCTTTCTCCTCCTAAATAAATTCAATGTACTTGTTTTAACCAGAATAACTCCGAGTTTTCCATTGTTTTTAATTCAATTATTTAATTGTCAAATTTCTGTGCTTGTTAAAGCAAAATTTTTCATTCAAATTTAATAATATTCGAAAGGTATTTCCATAATGTAAAAAAATGGCAAAAATTAGTAATATAAATTAGTAAATTTGCTTATTAAAAAACTCTTATATGTGTATGAAAATGGTAAAAGGAGATTTTTAAATTATTAAAACTCATAAAATATAACAAAATTTAATTACAAATATCTTTATTAAAAATATAATCAAAAACCTTATCTGTTGCATATTGGTAAAAAATATCAAATGCATAGATATTTCAAAATTTTACAAAATTTTTTGAACAATTTTACAAAGTTTATTGAAATATTATAAGTTATAAAAAATATATGTATTGTGTTTCAGATGATTTTAAATAAAAAAATCTTTCCTTGTCTGTACAGTTTCATTTCACAAGGACATAAGGTTTTCATTTTTAAATTAAGAGGAAAATATACACAAATAAATAGAATAAAAATAATCTACAGAGAAATTAATAGATCTAAATCACTTGATTTACAAAAAGAAATAAACATTCAACTATCCCAAATTTTAAATTAAAGACAAATTTTAATTTAAATTTATAATTTCTTATACATGTAGAATAATGCATACTAAGAACATTTCTTTAGGAAAAGTATTAAAAGTATGAACTTAATTAAAATTAATTGCTTGTCAAATGTCAAACATATAAAATATAATAAAACGAATACAATAAGCAAAAGAATTTAAAAAAATGAATTCACACTCTCTCATTCTCAAATAGTTTTATTCTTCACAAATATTTAATACATATATTTATATATATATATATATTTGAAACAATAATCAAATCTGAATTAATAATCAAACACCTGTTACAAATCAGGATGTTTTTTTCTAAACTATTACTGAATGATATAAAATAATTTATAACAGGAATACTTTTTGCATCCAATTAATATCATAAAAAATTTAAATGGCTCATAACAGAATTTCTAAAACTGTACCATAGTGCGAACTGCTATTTTTCTGCTTCCATGCTATATTACTGAGCACTGATTTTCAGTTATAGGATTTTATACACTATTCATCAACAAATATTTATATCCTATTTATACTAAATATATACAAGATTCTATAATTTGAAGCAAAGGAGTTTGAAGTTGTGATATAAAATCTTTTAACCCAGTCTTTCATTTCCTTATTATTTTAAATCACTAAGAAAAATAGGATTTTTTTTAATGAATGAATAATAATGTATCGAATTAATAGATATTTGAATGAAATTTAATGGATGAAATTTAACAATATCGTAGATGAGTTTTCTTGAATCAAAGAAAGATGAAAGTTTTTTAAAGTTCGTAAAACCCACTGTTTTACTCGTGAAAGACAGAAAATCTATTTAAAAAAATAAAATAATGATGCAACAACTCATGATAAATATCCACATGCATAAAATATTGTGTATTTAGATTTTCTGTTATGTCTTATAGGATACACACAAATATACGCATTATTTAAGCATAATAGATTTAAAGACAAATTATTTACAATTATTTACTTAATTCTGGTTCAATAATTAAAAGAATAATAAACATAATATTACACTTTATACAATAATTTTTATTTCTGTCAACATGAACTAAGATTTTCTGTTTTTCTTGTTTTCAAAAGTTTTAAAAAAATTGTTTGCAATATTTTTAACATGTATTATTTAAGATGTAATATCAGCGTATAAAAAAACTTTGAAAATGCTTACAATCAATTTTAAAAAGTAGAATATTTTCAATTGTGTAAAAAGAAAATATACTCCCATGTTTACAATACATGTTTTAAAAAAAAAAGAAATATTTTTATATACATTTTCTCACATTTTAATAAATAATATACCAGCCTCTTATTCATACATGTGTGTATGTGCTTCAAAATGTTTAAAATAAAATTTAGCATTACTGTTCTAATAATATTGCTTGCAATTCAGAAGTGTAAAAGAAATGATAAGTAAGATTCATATTTGAAAAAATTTTTAAAAAAGAAATTAATAAATAAACGGTCAAATCCCAGTATTTCTCGCACGAAGAGAATTCCGTACTATAAATGTAATGATTTATATGTGTATAATTAAAAATAATCGTTTTTAAAAGGATAATAAGAATTTGTGATAAAGCTATGCAATGAAGCGCTGAATATAATTGTATAAACTACAAAAGTATAAATCAGAATACCATGAAAGTTCAAAGAGATATGGATCCTAAGTTATATCAAATATTGCTATTCTGTATAACTCTTTTTTTAATCTTAACCTAAATTGTTTATGATGGGCTTCATTCGATACAAAGAATAAAAATAGTGCATATTTAAACTTCATTTGGTATTTCAAAAAAATTAAATTCAGCGTAGTAAAAATCTTTTTTTTTTTTTTTTTTTTTTTTTTTTTTTTTTTTTTTTACAGTGTAACTGAAATAAAACCCTTCTTCAAAGTCCAAAAGTAAATTTGGGCTGAGCGTGTTTCGAAAGGAGGTCGCAAAGTGTCAAAGGAGTTGCAAGTGCAGGCTCCCGTAGTATTTAGATAATTAATTCTCACATTAACATAATTAACATAGAGAAAAAGAGGGATAAAGAAACCCCAACAAAATTTGTGCTTTTAAATTAATAGATAACATTTATACTGGATGTTGTCAAATTCGATTTACAAATTTAGAAGGTTGATATTAGAAATCAATAGAAATTATTAAACAAATCAATTAGAAAAAATTTAATTTTGTTTGTTAATGAGATAAATTTGAAATTACACAATTGTGGAATACTTTTAAATAATTTCTTTTGAATATTGTTTCTGATTGTTAATGAACTAAATAATTAGAATGTACGAATATACATTAAAATATAAAATACAAAAATAAATACAGAAATATTCAATAAAAATATGTAAACCATAATGTAAATATTGAAATATACTGTAGAAATGTACAAAATTTTTGAAAATAAAATCTTCATTTCCATATCTTTCAGCATCTAAATTAAAAAATGAAATAATATCTATAAAAATGAGCTAAAGAAAATAAACAAGCAATACTTATATTTCAGAATAAAAAGAAGCGTTATTCCAGAATTCTGGGCCCCACCAGAGGCCGAGAGGTTCCCACCTATCAACTGGTAGACAGTAGCTGCTGGTTTCGAATCCAATAGCAGCCGTCGGCCTAACCGTTGGGAGATTTCGTGGTTTTCTTCAAATCTTGCGTAAAAACGGGTTAGGTTCCCTCAGAAAGACCACCACGATGGGCACTCCTACCCAGGGCCTATATCCCTAGTATAGAAAATTGTCCGACAAAAAATAAACCAAACAAAACCAAAATTCTAGAGTGTCAGAGTGTTATAAATAACACCTGCAATAGGTGCATTAACTTGCCCCCCCCCCCCCCCACCACCACCAACCACCGATTTTTTTAAATTCAAATACATGAGGAATTAGCTCTCAATTAGCTCTAATTTGCTCTCTAATATTAGAATGCTTGTGTGTGTGTGTGTGTGCGTGTGTGTTCGTATTTCAGGGGAAGTGCGGACGAAAACAGGTTTACGGAACCGAGGACGTCCTCGGATAGAAAAAAGTCATTTTCTTCGCTTTTAAGCAGTTTATATGCTTTCTACAAATTCTTATTGTTTTCTAAAATTTGTCCTCTGTTGGAGGTTTTTGCTGTTTTCGTGTTTGTGTATCGATTTTTAAGTGTGTATCAGGTAGAGAAAGTGGTCCTCTGTCCCATGGCAATAAAAATCAGGTGTGTGTCCTCGGATTACCTTAAAAATAAGCGTTAGTGTGAGTCCTCTGAATCCGTTAAAAATAAGTGTTCTGTGTATAAGTCCTCGGATTACCTTAAAGTTACGTGTTAGTGTAAGTCCTCGGATTACCTTAAAGTTAAGTGTTAGTGTAAGTCCTCGGAATCCGTTAAAAATATGTGTATGTGTGCGAGTCCTCAGAATACCTTAAAATTAAGTGTTGTGTGTATAGGTCCTCAGAATACCTTATTTTAAAGTATTCTGTGTATGAGTCCTCTGAATCCTTTAAAATTAAGTGTTGTGTGTATAGGTCCTCAGAATACCTTATTTTAAAGTATTCTGTGTATGAGTCCTCTGAATCCTTAAAAATAAGTGTTGTGTGTATAGGTCCTCAGAATACCTTATTTTAAAGTATTATGTGTATGAGTCCTCTGAATCCTTCAAAATTAAGTGTTGGTGAATAGGTCCTCAGAATATCTTATTTTAAAGTATTATGTGTATGAGTCCTCAGAATACCATCTTTTAAAGTATTATGTGTAAAAGACCTCAGATTACATTTTTTTTTAAAACATTCTGTATATGAATCCTCAGAATACATTAAAAAATTTTTTATTTGTATGAGTTCTCAAAATACATTAAAATTAAGCATTTTGTGTGTGAGTACTCAGAATACATTAAAATTAAGCATTTTGTGTATTAGTCCTCTCACTTCTTTATAATAATTAGTTCTGCGTTTATCTCCTCTAAATAGTTTAAAATAAAGGGTCATAAGTTTAGATTGTTAGTTCTAGCTAAAAAAAGGGACAATTTGTAAATATTTCTCTATTTTTTAGCGAAACTTGTGTCCAGCAATAAAATGAATGTTATTTTTAATTATTAAAAGCCGTAAACTCATAAACATTTTTAAATTTATGCAAAAAAAGA
The DNA here is from genome assembly GCA_964019185.1 of Maratus speculifer. Taxonomy (NCBI): domain Eukaryota; kingdom Metazoa; phylum Arthropoda; class Arachnida; order Araneae; family Salticidae; genus Maratus; species Maratus speculifer. The sequence goes on from OZ025294.1 coordinate 247,983,419, forward strand.
ATAAGTAAATAAATAAAATAAATAAATAAATTTGGAATTATTATTCAATTTAAATAATTTCACTTTAACGAAAACTGAGCAACATTTAATTGAGAGGAACGATATGTCGAAATGCGTAATAGTCCCACCGGGCAAAAACCACTCCCTGTGGTAGAACTGCTTCATTTCGAATGAAGTTTCTTTTACAGAATGAAATTTCGAACATTTAAAAAATCTACTTTACTAATATGATTTTTTCAACAATTCTTTAGCTCCCTCCCCGCCCCCTCCCTGTGAATTTAGAGTGGAAATTACGAGTAGTGTGATACATATTTTCTAATTCAATTCTAAAAGTATCAAAAACCTTTCATTGATTATCCCGCGACTTCCGCGGGGAAGCATTTTTCATTGTAATTAATCCTCCATGGTTATTTCCACCATTTATTTTTTACGTAAATTTCGCTTTCTTAAACCAAAACATTTTCCCGAATAAATTAGAGAAAAATTACTGTTTTGAAAATCCGGTGATAAAAAATATAAAAAAATCTGTAAATGCACATTTTTTGATCAAAACATTTAATAAGTGAGAGGATTAATACACATAAAATCGCACGGGTTTTTAATTTTTAAAAAATGATTATATATATATATACATACATTCCCTGCTCCTCCCTCAATCTTTAAAGAGAGTATATACATTATCACGATGCAGTGTTCCTAATATAATTTTAGAGTAGTCAGATTTTCAATAAACACACCAGATTAGAATTATTTTTAAAATTTATTTCGACATTCTTTTCAAAATTTTATTATTTCAAATTAATAGAATATACCCAAATCCAGATAAGAATAATTTATATTCTAAACTAAGTCAACTCTATCACACAGGTGGAGCGCAAATATGTATCTTGGAAAATAAAATTTTACTTCAACTATGCTAAAAAGTTTTAAATTGACAAGTCAATTGGGTATGTTTGATTAATGTTATTTAAGGTCCCACACTAGTCACCGAAAAAGACATTGGGCCGAATGATAATATTAAGTCTACGGGGGCGTTATTTTTAAATATTTGGCTCAAATTTTAATATTTATACATGTTTTTTTTTTTTTTTTTTTTTTTTTTTTTTTTTTTTTTTGCATAGAATAGTTAAGGATGATTAAAAAAAAAATTACTTTAACTTTCAAAACCGGTTAGAACCGGTAAGCAGTTTTATAGCTGAAAACATCTTCATTAAAAAAATCCTGCAATCAAAGTAGTAAAAAAACAGGAAACGGTCTTTGTAGAGAACGATCTCAGTTATCCAATGCTTTTAATAAATAAAAAATAAAATTAGAAATACTAAAATGCAAATGAAATATTTTTAAAAAAATCTTCATTGGGTTAACATTTGCACTCGGATGATTTCGCGTGAATGAGGTAGCTTCTTACAATCACATGCAGTACATAAACAGTCTTTTCGATGTACATAGTGAAACTCTTAATGATGAGGATGGCTTTAGGCCACACATTAACCTCCCATCCCCGGCACACAGAATAAAAAAAAGAATATTATTTTTCTCATTTTAAACAAATATTCATTGTAATAACTCATAATCTACGAATATTTACTGCTTATGCGAATGTCAACACAGAATTATCAAGTTATTAAAAATTCCTATATGTTAAGTTACAATAAAAACAATGAATCTGAATGAATGAAAATGTGTGAAAATATCTGTACATTTTAAAATACAAATAAACTAAAAATTCTATCCTAAAGGTTATAAAAGGCAATAATGCATACAAATGCATTGTATATTTTTAAATCAAAATTATTATTATTATAGAATTTCCAAAGCAAAATCATGTTGACAAAATGATTGATTAAATCCTGAGAATTCAATTGCTAAATTTCGAAGTCATCAAATTATAGGTAATCTAATATGCTTTTTGAAAATAAAATTAAGTTTTTTTTTTTTTTTTCTACATAAAAAAATTCTGTAAGATACACAAAATTCTTCAATTAGATTACTTTTATTTTTAATAAAACTTTTATCAGTAAAATTATGTTTTCTTAGAAAGTATTACAACTCTTAATTAGAGGTCTGCACGGGCCCGGGTTTGGCCCGTGGCCCGTACCCGGCCCGGCCCGCCGAATCGTTTCAAGATTTCTAACGGGCCGGGCCGTCAGAATCAGAATAGTTTTCTCAACGGGCCGGGCGACAAACTAAATAAACGGGCCGGGCCGATTAAAAAAATTTTCTGAAGTTCTGAAGATTTAAGCATTAACGATAAAATATGATCTATTTTCAACGCAAATGGTTTTAACGAGAATAAATATAAATGTGCGTCACAAGCCATACTAGTTTGACAGTATCAATATAAAAATATAACTTGTACAGTGTGAGATCGGCATCGGACAGTTAAATTGTGTGTAACCCGTTTTAATATTTTTTTAGTTAACTCATACCGGGCCGAGATCAAGCTTGCATTATTTTTCTACATATAGACTTGCCGGACCGGAACAAGACTTAATTGTTCTCAAGATCTGTAGGGCAGACAACATGATTTGTAAAATTATTAACAGCGATAAAGAACTTATGTTAGATTAATCTTTGGATATATAATTCTTGATGGTTTTTAAATTAATTTCTCAATAACGCGAAAGTTAGACACATTTTCAGATTAATTTTTAATTGTAAAATATAAAAGTGATAAGCCTGACTATTGAAGGCATTTGGAATCGAATAGCATTTTTCATTTTGATGAATAAAATACTTGCATATATTTGTTCAGATGCAAGAGTTTCTCAAATGGTTGCAGGTTTTTCTCTCTTCCCATGCTATCGCTTCCGGAATTTCTATTGAAAATGCTAACTATAAGAATAATTTATTTCCTTTTATTATTCTTAAATTGTTTGTAATCAAAAAACGGATACTGCCACTTGATTACATAGTTTCTGAATAAAAATACCTGCTGTGCGTTTCTGAGGGGGAAAAAAAATGAATTTAGAAATGTATCAGAAAGGCGCATATTTCAGTTAACGAATGAATTTGGATTTAAAATCTTTAATAAAATGATATAGAAATATTTTTTATAAATCTTCTTTTATTAAACAGCTTCAAAAGTTACGATGTTTTTAACTTTCTTTCTTTTTTCTTTTATTCTAAGCCATATTAAGTTTTTGATGAATCTTTATTTGATTGTTGAAAGCCTAAGAATCTTAGTAATCACTAATGTTGCTAATGTGTATTTCCTATAAAATATACTGTAAAATCATTCCATAGATATGTATGCAGTCTTCTTTAAAGAAATCTTAATTATATGAAAAAAATCTGAATTTTTTAGAAATCGTAGAAATTGTAACGGGCCAAAACAGACCGAGCCTGTTTTCACTGATTTCTGTACGGGCCGGGCCGGGCCTAAAACATAAAAATTTAAACGGGCCGGGCCCGGAAATTCCGGCCCGTGCAGACCTCTACTCTAAATACACATGGGGATTTTGTCCGCGAGAAATTTGTCCTGGACCATTTTAAAACAATTCAACCAAAATCGAAAAAGTAAAAACGCACAACGATTATATACCGACCTCAAGTGTTTTATGATATCTTTATGTACATATTAATTCCAGCTATAATTCTGAAACGAATACTACCATGGGTTTAATATTAGCTTAGCTTAACTCTTTGGACGTTAAGCCATTTCATTTTATTCGTTTGAAAACGGTTCACATAATAGAAAATATTTTGTGTCACTATACATTTTCGAAGTCTGAGAATAATAATGCTTTAAACGTGTTTTTCAAAAAATTGCTTTCCCCCTTTGCAATGTTTGCGGGTAATCAATAATCTATTCATGACCAGATTTGTGAGTGTCTGTGTCTGGGAAGAAACTCAACTTTTTCTTCCCCTGACAGCTTTGTCCCAACCCCTTGGACACATGTATTAACTAATCTCTGTAATCCTTTTTAGAAGAAACTGGGACGTCGATTGCATACATTTTTGAAAACAGGTAAATCGCATTGGAGTAAAGAAAAAGAAGAAAAAAAAAAGAGACTCATAGAAAACATGGTATTTCCGCCTGATTTTAAAAGCTATCAAGGAATAGCTTACAAACTATTTTATAAATAACTTTCTTGATGCATATTTCTTGATATATAAATTAGTTACAGCTAATATAATTATTATAGTTTAATTTTTAATCGACTTAATATAGTTTTAATTTTTTACTGTAGTAAAAAGGTTTAATTAAACATTACTATTCTTTTTACTAATATAGGTTATTTAACTTTAATTAACTAAAAAACATCATTTTTAAAAAACTAACAAAGCAGATTTTTTTAATTTGATATAATATACAGTTAAATTCAGATATAGCTTACTAATTTTTTTAATTACACAAAATTATTAGAAATTATTATTCATACAAGATATCTTAGATTGAAGACTTTCTACAGAATATAATTTTAGAAGATTAGAAAATACATAATTATTAAAAAGGAAAAGCATTATTTCAAGAATATTTCGTCAAAACCCAAGAATGTATCAAAATTAATTTAAAATTTTTAAATATTGGTTCAAATCTATTATAAACTTATAAGTTAAATGATTTTTTTTAACTTCATATTTAAATTCATATATGGTTTCATGTGTTATACTAAATCAAGCCCAAAAAGAATAGATCTTAGAACTAGATTAGGCGACATAGATAAATTTTCTAAAGAACTCATGCTTTAAAAAATTCTATGAAAAATAAAAAATAACAAAACGACGAAAGAAGAAACTATACTGTTTTGTCGATAAAAATATCAGACAAACAATTTAACAATATTAGATAATAATTAAATATGATTTTAGAATGTGTTTTTAGATTTCAAAATTTATAAACCGAAAAACATATGAACTATCTGATAGGACACCAAAAATCTTTAACTAATGTTTTTAATTACAATTTCCAATATGGTATCAAATTTAGTTAAGATTACATATGGATGTGATGTAGTTCTCTTCAAGAAGTTTGAAAATCGATACTAAAATGATGATAAATTCATCTTTTAAAATTTTTGTATCGTAAAATACAGGAATTTTTTCTTTAAAATGTGATTTATAAAATAATTTTAGAATAAAGGAATTTTTTTTTATTACTTGAATTTCTACCCCCCCCCCTTTTTTTTTCACAACCTTTTTTTTTTTTTTTTTTTTCTCTTTGCTAAAATAAAAGATATTTTTAGCAATACCAATCTACACAAAACTTCATTAAATATAAACCTTAAGATCTCATAAACTGTAGAAGAGAAAAACTTTGTGATACTGCAGGAAAAAAAAAATATATATATAATATATGTTGTTTCCAGAAGAGTTAAAATAGCTCCTTTCATCAGGAGGAAACAACCGGGGATGTGTTCAACTAAAAATAAATAAATAAATAAAGGAATTTAAGAGAATGCAAACTCTGTTATTTCCATCTGATGAAGAAGGATATTTTAACTGTTGTTAAAATTATATTTATGATTTTTTATTAGCAACTTCCTTTAAAGTAACAAGACGTGCTATCATTTCTACACAAATATTTGCTTGAAATGTTCTGTAAGAAAATTTTGATAATAGGAATGCTTCGAATATAGAATTTCTCTTATCACAATGCGTTAAAAATAATTACATTTATAAAAAATACCTTCAAAAAGGAATTCTCAAACTTTCAATAGTTTTGCAGTTAAGAATTATTTTATTATTTACTATGAAATTTATTTAGCTTTTAAATTTACTAGTATTAAATCTAATTAATCATACTAATATTTAAATTTCTATTAAGTATTTAATAATTGACAATTATGTCTATCTGTATTTATAGCAAATGAAACAGAATTGGGAGTATTCTTTGAAATAATTTAAACATTTCAGGAATATTTTTAAGTTACTGAATTTTGCATACAGCGGCACAGACATGATATTATTTTCAAGAGGTGTGGGACGATGGTGTCGAATTCGAGACATACTGAACGCACTTTCTCATGCATTTCCCTGGAGTAAAAGTTTGAAATTTGAATTCATAAAAAACTTTAAAATTGAATAATTCTAATAAAAAGTAAAATGAAATAAATAAATAAATACCCCCCCCCCCCAAAAAAAAAAAATATATATATATAAGTTTGAAATTGTATCTTAAATTTTGAATTTCAAGAATGAAATTTTTACAATAAAAGGAGTGATCTAAAATTTTATTTTTCTCCGTCACATCAAGATAATATGCACGCATGAATATATAATTATAAATAAATTGCGCTAGGGGGGGGGGCGGTAGAACAATCACGGTAACCTAAAAATACGTGACATAAAAAAAGACAGAAAAAGAAGGGCGAAAAAAAAAAAGAATGAAAAAAAGTGACCAAAAAAGAGGGGGCATGGGAAAAACGGGACATGAAAACAATTACTATGCTTATATTTAATTCGGTATAAAGACATCTACACACAGCTATGCGAATAAAAATGTTTATTTTAAGTAACTGTCTACTAATGCGAAAATTGGAAAATTATGCAAATGTTGCATATGAGAATGCTCTTTACATAACTACTTGATTTTTGACTTACACATGTTCATTTAATTATTTTTTTGTTTATTTTTTATTAATTTATTTATATGAGTTTAAAGAAATTAATTAAGATAATAATGACCGATTTTTTTAAAACTTAATTTTATTTGAATTGCTTGTTTATTAGCATAAAAATGCATTTTTAATAATAATAAAAATTTTTAGACTTGCATTAAAAATTTTTAATTTTCTATGTTCAGATCAGCAGCATTAGTATTTTTAAATGCTAATTGAACAAACAAACAAAAAAATTATAATAAGCAAGGAACAAGATCAGAGGCCGTAGTTAGAAGGGAATAATGGGGAGGGGGGGGGATCATATTTCCTCTCTGTCTCTCTCTAAAGCAGAAAGACAAATTAATGCATACTCATGCTCCAGATACTAAGTTTTTTATTCAACTCTTTTAATAACTTAATTTTATGCTAAGAAAAGAATGAATCTAGGAAAAAAAGTGACCGGAAAAAAAGTTATCGGAAAAAAAGTGACATAAACTACAAAAGCGGAAAAAAAGTGACACGGAAAAAAAGTGACGCGGAAAAAAGTGACAAGGAAAAAAAGTTACCGGAAAAAAGTGACAAAGAATTGATTTTGGGGATTTATTATTGATTTTGAGGATTCATTGCTTAAGTATGAAAGGGGGATCGGGGAGGGGGGCTCATAGTTTAGGTAAATGGGTTTTTCATGCTGAATTAACTGTTTTGGTTCAATTTTTGGATATACGTTCATCCTAAAAAGACGCTTGCCTGATTAGTTTTGGGAAGGTACGATTACTCCCCTCCCCCATCCGTCCTCAATTAGATGAATGGGTTTTTATGAAGAATTGTCCAACGTGTGCATATAGGTTCTTTTCGATAAGGCTTATATATAGTATAAAATGCCTGAAGAGATTTAGGAGTTCTAATGGTTAAGTATAGAGAGGGAATGGGGGATAACCTTTCTAAAATTAAATTAATAACTTTTTACGCATAATTATCCGATTTGCTTAGAATTTTGGACATAGGTTCATTATGATAAGACGTATCTCTGATTAGTTATGGGGTTCTACTGCTTATTGTAAAGAAGGCGGGCAATTATTTCCCCTTTAAACTAGAAAAATAGGTTTTTATGCAGAATTATCCCATGTATTTCAAATTTTAAATATAGGTTCTTTCTGATAAGGTGGATCTCTGAATAGTTTTAAGGATTTAATATCTAAGTATAGAAGGGGAATAAAATATAACCCACCTTAAATTAAATTACTTTTTACGCAGAATTATCAGATTTGCTTCAAATTTTGGATTATAGAACCATTATGAAAAGGCGTATCCCTGATTACATATGGGGATATTTTGCGAATTAAAAATTTGGGCGTGTGATTACCCCCCCCCCCCCTTAAATTAGATAAAATGTTTTTTATGCTCACTTATCCGATATATTTCATATTTTGGATATATGTTCTTTCTCATAAAGTGAATCCCAGAATAATTTTAAAGGTTTAATGGCTAAGTAAACACTGGGGGAATGGATGATACCCCTCCCCCCTTAAATTAATAAATGGCTTTTTACGCAGAATTATCTGATTTGATTCAAATTTTGATTGGGCGCTCATTATTGTCAGGTTCTGAGACAACGACACCTGCTACAGATTGGAATTTCCGTTATTTCTCTATCTTAATCTTTTGTGTATTGTATGGCTGTGTACTAGAATTTTCAAGATGACATTCTTTCTTTGTTGAAGGGAGAATCGACAGGTAATCCTCTGCAGGTGGTGTTTGAGAAAGAGGAGATTGCTGAGAGGCGTTTTCATCTGTCAGTGATGTAGGTGAATGATGAGCAGACAAGCAACATGTCACTAATCAAGAAAGGAATATAGAATGTGTCCAATGGATAAGCTCCAAAGGGGGTTGACATTGGGGAAACACAGTGATTTGAGAAGAGCAAGTCTTGTCTCAGTTTAGTTCAGTTCGTATCTGGGCTCGTACCTAGAGAGTAGTGTAGGACCGAGGTCCTGGTGTTTAGTGCTCTGGGCCGAGAAGTGCAGGCAGAGTATCCATGTATTGGGAGATTCGAAAGTGATCTCCGATAAAGTGAATCTAACGTGCATTGAGTGTGAGGGAGAAAGGTGTAATTTGAACAGTACACAGCCAACCTTTACTGTATTTAATTTAATGTTGAACCGGATCACCTATATCCGAGTTGTGATTGTATATAACTGTAAATAGCATATTTAGTGTGTACATATATTCTAAATAAACTGTTAATTCAGTAAATTGACAGCGTCAGTGTTCATTTACACAATCTTCACAGTGGGTGACCGATATCACCTAATAATATCGGTGGTGGCAGCTATAACTACCACGGACTTTCTTCAAAGTTGTGCGGACTGAAAGGAACGTCCGACAATTATGATAAGGCGAATTCCTGATTAATTGTGGGTTATCCCCTGTTCATCGCTCTATACTTAGCCATTAAACCCTTAAAACTATTCAGGGATTCACTTTATCAGGAAGAACTTATATCCAAAATTTGAAATACGTTGAATAGTTGTGAAAGAAAAAAACAATTCATTTTATTTAAAGAGTGGAGGATTAATCGCCCGCTTCCCCTATTTAATTATCAAAAGAACCCCATAATTGATCAGAGATTCGCCTTCTTATAATGAATATACATCCAAAATTTGAAGCAAATCGGATGATTCTGCGTAAAAAGCCATTTATTTAAGGGGGTTTATCCCCCGTTTCCCCTCTATACATAGCCATTAAACCCATAAAACTATTCAGGAATTCACTTTATGAGAAAGATCCTATATCCAAAATTTGAAATACATCGGATAAGTGTGCATAATTTTTTAAAATCTAATTTAAGGTGGGTATAGTAATCACCCACCCTCCTTTTTAATTACCAATAGAACCCCATAACTAATCAGAAATACGTCTTATCATAATGAACCCATGTCCAAAATTTGAAGCAAATTGGATAATTCTGCATAAAAAGCCATTTATTTAATTTAAGAGGGGTTTCCTCCATCTCCCCTTTATACTTAGCCATTAAATCCTTAAAACTATTCCGGAATTCACCTTACCAGAAAGAACCTATATTTAAAATTGAAATACATGGGATAATTCTGCATAAAAACATATTTATCTAGTTTGAGAAGGAGAATTGCCCCCTTTTATAATAAGTAGAAGAACCCATAACTAATCTAAGATGAATCTAGGAAAAAAAGTGACCGGAAAAAAAGTTATCGGAAAAAAGTGACCTAAACTAAAAAAGCGGAAAAAAAGTGACACGGAAAAAAAGTGACACGGAAAAAAAGGGACAAGGAAAAAAGTGACACGGAAAAAAGTGACAAGGATTGGTTTTGGGGATTTATTATTGATATTGGGGATTCATTGGTTAAGTATGAAAGGGGGATCGAGGAGGGGGGCTCATAATTTAGGTAAATGGGTTTTTCATGCTGAATTAACTGTTTTGGTTCAATTTTTACTTTCTTCTATCTTCAATAGAAGAAAGTATTGTAATCGAAATTTTTTTCGACTTCTGGTTTTTGACGGATTTACACGTTTTAGGGGTCAGAGATTCCAAAAAACATGTTTTTACAAAATGTATGTCTATCTGTCCATGTGTCTGTGTATCTGTGTGTCTGTCTGTATGTCGCCATTCTACCATCAAAAAGTGTATGAAGTTATGCATAGAAATGAACCAAATTTTTTGTGTTTTTGGCTGTGGCAAGCAGGTCCTCCTTCAGTTTTGAAATATTCCGCCGGTAAGAGGCGCTGCAATCGCGATTTTTGTGCCATTTTCAATATTGTACCGATCAAAAGTACATGAAGTTATGCATCGAATTGACCCAAATTTTTTGTGTATGTGTATGATTATGGCTAGTTAGTCCTCCCTGAATTTGAAAATAATCTGCCGGAAGGGGGCGCTGCAATCGCGATTTATATGCCATTTTCAATATTGTACCGACCAAAAGTATATGAAGTTATGTATCGAATTGAACCAAATTTTTTGTGTATCTGTATGACTATGGCTAGTTGGTCCTCCCTGAATTTGAAAAACATCCGTCGGAAGGGGGCGCTGCAATCGCGATTTTTGTGCCATTTTCAATATTGCACCGACCAAAAGTACATGAAGTTATGCATCGAATTGAAAGAAATTTTTTGTGTATGACTATGGCTAGTTGGATTGCCCTGAATCTGAAAAAAATCCGCCGGAAGGGGGCGCTGCAATACGGAATTTTATGCCATTTTCAATATTGCATATAAAAGTGTATGAAGTTAGTTCTAGAACTGAACTAATCATTTTGTATATGATTATTTTTTGGTAAGGCAAGTAGGTCCTCCCTGAATTTGAAAAAAAATCTGCCTATCATTGTATTGTCCATCGGCTCGTGCAGAGACGGAAATTTTTTTTTACTCCGATTAATTGATTGAAGCAGAAATTTAAGATGAAAATCAAAGTTGGTAAGGTGTTGAATTAAAGTTATTAAAGCATTAAAATGAGTAACATTTTTTTATTATTAAGATGCATGTATGAGATAGAAGAAAGTTTTGGGATTGGCACATCCAACTAGTTGGATATACGTTCATACTGAAAAGACGCTTGCCTGATTGGTTTTCGGAAGGGACGATTACCCCCCCCCCCCCTAATCCGTCTTCAATTAGATGAATGGGGTTTTATGCAGAATTATTCAACGTGTGTCAAATTTGAATATAGGTTCTTTTCGATAAGGCTTATATATAGTATATAATGCATGAAGAGATTTAGGAGTTTTAATGGTTATATATAGAGGGAGAACGGGGGATAACCTTTCATAAATTAAATTAATAACTTTTTACGCATAGTTATCCGATTTGCTTAGAATTTTAGACATAGGTTCATTATGATAAGACGTATCTCTGATTAGTTATGGGGTTCTTCTGCTTATTATAAAGGGGGGGAAGCAATTATCTCCCCGTTAAACTAGATAAATAGGTTTTTATGCAGAATTTTCCCATGTATTTCAAATTTTAAATATAGGTTCTTACTGATAAGGTAGATCCCTGAATAGTTTTAAGGATTTGATATCTAAGTATTGAAGGGGAATAGAATATAACCTACCTTAAATTAAATTACTTTTTACGCAAATTTATAGGATTTGCTACAAATTTTGGATTCTAGATTCATTATGATAAGGCGTATCCCTGATTACATATAGGGTTATTTTTCTAATTAAAAATTAAGGCGGGTGATTATCCCCCCCCCCCCTTAAATTATCTAAATTGTTTTTTATGTTCACTTATCCGATATATTTCATATTTTGGATATATGTTTTTTCTCATAAAGTGAATCCCAGAATAATTTTAAGGGTTTAATGGCTAAGTATACAGTGGGGGAACGGAGGATAACCCTCCTTAAATTAATAAATGGCTTTTTACGCAGAATTTTCTTATTTGATTCAAATTTTGAATGTGCGTTCATTATGATAAGGCGAATTCCTGATTAATTGTGGGTTATCCCCCGTTCATCCCTCTATACTTAGCCATTAAACCCTTAAAACTATTCAGGGATTCACTTTATTAGGAAAAACCTATATGCAAAATTTGAAATATGTTGCATAATTGTGAAAAAAAAAATCTTATTTACAGAGTGGGGGATTAATCGCCCGCTTCCCCTATTTAATTAGCAAAAGAACCCCATAATTAATCAGAGATACGCCTTCTTATAGTGAATATACATCGAAAATTTGAAGCAAATCGGATAATTCTGCGTAAAAAGCCATTTATTTAATTTAAAGGGGTTTATCCCCCGTTCTCCCTCTAAACATAGCCATTAAACCCTTAAAACTATTCAGGAATTTACTTTATGAGAAAGATCCTACATCCGAAATTTGAAATAAATCCGATAAGTGTGCATATTTTTTTAAAATCTAATTTAAGGACGGGGGTAGTAATCACCTGCCCCCCTTTTTAGTTAGCAAAAGAACCCCATAACTAATCAGAAATAAGTCTTATCATAATTAACCCATGTCCAAAATTCGAAGCAAATCGGATAATTCTGCATAAAAAGCCATTTATTTAATTTAAAAGGGGCTTCCGCCATCTCCCTTTTATACTTAGCCATTAAATCCTGAAAACTGTTCCGGAATTCACCTTATCAGAAAGAACCTATATTTAAAAATTGAAATACATCAGATGATTCTGCATAAAAATCTATTTATCTAGTTTGAGGGAGAGATAATTGCTCGTCTTCCCTTTATAATAAGCAAAAGAACCCCATAACTAATCAGAGATACGTCTTATCACAATGAACCCATGTCCAAAATTCGAAGCAAATCGGATAATTATACGTAAAAAGCCATTAATTTAATTTAAGAAAGGTTATCCCCCGTTCCCCTTCTATACTTAACCATTAAACTCTTAAAATTCTTCAGGCATTGTATACTATATATAAGCCTTATCGAAAAGAACCTATATGCAAATTTGGATATAGGTTGGATAATTCACAAGTTGGATTTCACAAGTTCAAACACAAGTTGGGTAATTCTGCATAAAAACCCATTCATCTAATTGAGGACGGATGAAGGGGGGGGGGGGGTAATCGTCCCTTCCCAAAACTAACCAGGCAAGCGTCTTTTCAGTATGAACGTATATCCAAAAATTGAATCAAAACAAGTTAATTCAGCATGAAAAACCCATTTACCTAAATTATGAGCCCCCCTCCCCGATCCCCCTTTCATACTTAACCAATGAATCCCCAATATCAATAATAAATCCCCAAAACCAATCCTTGTCACTTTTTTTCCGTGTCACTTTTTTTCCTTGTCACTTTTTTTCCGTGTCACCTTTTTTCCATGTCACTTTTTTTCCGCTTTTGTAGTTTAGGTCACTTTTTTTCCGATAACTTTTTTTCCGGTCTCTTTTTTTCCGTTTACCATCTAAGATACGTCTTATCATAATGAACTTATGTTCAAAATTTTAAGCAAATCGGATAATTAAGCCTTATCGAAAAGATCTTATATGCAAATTTGACACACGTTGGATAATTCTGCGTAAAAACCCATTCATCTAATTGAGGACGGATGGGGGGGGGGGGGTAATCGTCCCTTCTCAAAACTAATCAGGCAAGCGTTTTTTCAGGATGAACGTATATCCAAAAATTGAACCAAAACCAGTTAATTCAGCATGAAAAACCCATTTACCTAAACTATGAGCCCCCCCCCTGATCCCCCTTTCGTACTTAACCAATGAATCCCCAAAATCAATAATAAATCCCCAAAATCAATTCCTTGTCACTTTTTTCACCTGTCACTTTTTTCCGCGTCACTTTTTTTCCGTGTCACTTTTTTTCCCGATAACTTTTTTTCCGGTCACTTTTTTTTTCCGTTTACCCATTATATGAGTAAGCTAATTTTATTTTATTACTCTGTTTAAATTTTCCTTAGATGAAAAATTCAAATAATTCCCTGTTGCCTTTTTTTTTGTTTTGAAATACAAACAATATTTCCAAAACATCTGAATCAGGCAACCGTTCGGCTCTCGGAAAAGCAGCACAAAATACCCCCTACCCCCCACGGCCTTCGGACACAGAGAAGGAAGAGAATTGTGCTTTGGGAGTCCAGATAATAATTGTCAACGAAAACAAAAAATGACCCTGACTATTGACCTTCCAGTTTCATTTGCATGGCTCAGAGTAGGGGTATATATGTAGAATGCTGATGTGTTTTTCTCCGATACCTTTCTTAAATGAAAAGAAGATATTCCCTATTTCATTCTTCCGTATTAAAGGGATATTGCACCTTCATATTATTTTATCTTGTGCATGGAAAAAAAAAGTCCTTCCGGCAATGCCGGGAGGAAGAGGTAGCTTTCATATACTTATACATTTATTTGTTTATTTTAAAGTAAGTTACATTGTTCAAAAATACTAAGCTCAAATTAGTGGAAATAAGTGATTTTGTAGTGATTTTATAAGATTGAATACTAGTTTTTGTCAAGACTGAATATTAATAGGAATTTTTAGAAATTAGTCATCTTTTATTCAACCTGGTTTTATTTTAAGCGATTTAGAGAGTCAACAAATTCCACGATATCATAAAGTGTATGCCATTTTAAAGCAACATGATGGATCGTTCAGATCAGACTGTTTCAAAATATCAGCCATAAGCAAAATTCAAAGTGCTATAACTCAAACATTTTTTAAGATATAGACAAAACAAAAAGTGTTCTGGAATCATTGCTTTAAGTTTTAATACGTAAAAGAAAAATATTTTTCAACTTTTAATTTTTTTGCATTTAATTTTAAATTTAATTTTTTTTTAAATTTAAAATGGCCACCATTTTGAAACAAAATGGCGGATGATGCTGGCCAACGAACTCGGTCAAGACATTTGTATGTACTATGTACATACCAAGTTTCATTGAAATCGGTTCATAAATGCGCGTGTTATTACGTGACAAAAATCAGATCGTTTCAAAATGTCAGCCATAAGAAAAATTCAAAGTGCTATAACTCAATCATTTTTTAAGATATAGACAAAATAAAAAGTGTTCTGGAATCTTTGTTTTAAGTTCTAACACGTAAAAGAAAAATATTAATCAACTTTTAATTTCTTCGCATTTAATTTTAAATTTTAAATTTTTTAAAAAATTTAAAATGGCCGCCATTTTGAAACAAAGTGGCGGATGATGCTGGCTAACGAACTCGGTCGAGACATTTGTATGTACTATGTACATACCAAGTTTCATTCAAATCGGTTCATAAATACGTTAGTTATCGCATGACAAAAATCATATATATATATATATATATATATTCATATATATATATATATATCTTTATATATAAAAATCTTCTGTGCGTGTGTATGTAATTGAACTCCTCCTAAACGACTGGACCGATTTTGATGAAATTTTGTGTGTGCGTTCCAGTAGATTCGAGAATGGTATAGATTCACATTTCGTCGAAATTGATTCAGTACTTTTTTAGTAAATAGGCAAAAACTAATAGTTAGTGATTTTTCGCTAATTAAAAGTGCTATATATATTAAAGAAAGTCAGGATTTCGTATTAATCATAGCACAAAAAAATCTACCGATCCAAAAGTCTTGAAAATTGGGGTAAAAATACTTCTTATAACATCGAGTGCCGCTAAAAATGGATTTTCGAAAATTCCGCCTCTACGATGAGTAAAAAGAGAACAAACTTTTAAAAAATTCCTTAAAAATAAGCTTTTGTATTTATTTTTCCACTGATAACATATTTTAGTGCATTTTTTCATTCTGAATCGAACGTTACTAAGCAAATTCGTTTAAATCCAGTAGTTCGTGAGATAATTCACATTTTCCTAATTTGGCGATGTCTTCGGCACAAAAACCTGAAATTTTCAATCCTTATCTATACATATAAAAGAAAGTCAGGATTTCGTATTAATAACAGTACAAAAAAATCTACCGAACCAAAAATCTTGAAAATTAGGGTAAAAATACTTCTTATAACATCGAGTGCCGCTAAAAAAGGGATTGTCGAAAATTCCATCCCTAAGATGAGTAGAAAAAAGAACGAACTTTTAAAAAACTCCTTAAAATCGGCTTTTGTATTTATTTTTCAACTGATAACATATTTTAGTGCATTTTTTAATTCTGAATCGAATGGTACTAAGCAAATTCGTTTAAATCCGGTAGTTCGTGAGATAATTCACATTTTCCTAATTTGGCGATGTCTTCGGCGCAAAAACCTGAAATTTTGAATCCTTATCTTTATATACAGGAAGGACAACGTCTGTCGGTGACAGGACAACGTCTGTCGGGTCCGCTAGTATATATATATATATATATATATATATATATATGGTTATATATATATAAATATATATATGTCAACATTTGAACGGAAAGTGGTTTTGGGGTCTGGGGGTCATGATCGGTGAAAATTTATCAAAATTTTCCGGAAGTGCTTTCCTCCGGACGGCTGCAATAGGTAGCTTTTTACTTTTTGTAATGAAAGCTACCTAAAAGACATAGTAGTCTATGGTAAATGCACATATACAACAAACAGAAGGGATATAAGATTTTTTTTTTTTATCATGATTGGTATACTGAGGCCAACACGGAAAAAACGAATTTTCCAACAATATTTCTCAAAAAAGATTTTTTTGTGAGGGAAAAAAAGGGACTTTTTTATATTTTGACATCCGTTGCCATAATGTAATGTTTTAAAACTAACAATTGTATACACTTAATGTTATTGTTTAAATTTGGAAATTGTCTTATTCATCTACAGTTTGGTATATTTGTTAAATTACATAGATTTATTAGATGTAAAATATGCTATTATTATGGAGATTGTATAAGTAACGAATATAACAGATAACTTACTGCGACCGATTTGTACAAATATCTGTAAAGAACATTTGAATAGTCGGGACAAAATTTAATTTTTAACGATCTTTAAGGAAATATATATGTTAAAAAATTAAATTAAAAAAAAGAAAGAAAGAAGAAAGAAAAAGAAAGAAAGAAAAATGTCTTTTTTTTTAAATGCCGCACTGCGCTTTCTATTTGGGTGTATAAAAAAGTTTTAACCGTGAAATTTTTAGTCCTTTTTAAAATTATAACTAACAAATATTACTCTAAGGCAACAGTTGAGATAATTTTTAAAAAAGCAAAAAATTCCGAAAATTTTGTCCACAGAAAAGTCTTTTTTTGGAAAACTTTGTTGAGTATGCTGGTTTCGGTATATATAAGATGAAAAAAATAATATAAATAAATAAATAAATAAATAAATCGGACCTTTTAAGAGGTAGCGCCCTTTTGTACATTTGCACTGGGCTATAAGAGATTGGAAAAAAAAAAAATATACCAATTTTACAATTTAGGTCAACAATGTTCTGGAATCCTAACGGGCTATTTTTTCAGAAACATTTTCTTTATAAATTCTTCTTCGAATACGCATGAAATTTTCCGAAACAAAGTAATCGAATGGCGTTTTCCATTTTTTATTCAACGCAAAAAATCATTCACAAAATACAGTCAAAATTGGTGTTTTGAACCGAATTTTTTGACATCATAGTGAGAGAAAGGGGAAAAACTTCACGAAACAAAAATCCCTTATAACTCAATAAGTTATTCTTTTTAAAATTGCAAAGTAAAAAAGAAATTTGATTCCAAATTGCTTCAATATTTAGGCTTGCTTATTATACTTGCTAATTTTACAAATTACTGTTATACAGAAAAATTAAACATAAATATCTTCCACCGTAGGAGTGTGATTTAAAAATCGGAGAAATAAATAAATATAAAAGTATTTAATTGTTTACGGTACTTTTTTTTAAACTGATAAATCCAATGAATTCTCTACGTAAGCATGTTGTAGAACAACTCTGTGCAGCATATTAATATCAATATATCTTAAATAGCATCATTAAAACACATCGCAAAAAATCTATTACCATGCACCAAAATGTAAAGAATTTTTTTGAGTGTTCCTATAAACGAGCTATAAATACTACACATTTCATTTTCCAATGTCCAATATTCCATAGTAAACTTCAATATCAATTAGATGGTAACTTACTAAATTTAAAGCACGAACTGACATACAGACGGCCAAGAAGTCCGAAATTAAAGGGAAATTCTCAAAACGTGAGAACATTAAACGTTAACTTATTAGTAATTTTTCAAATTTTCAAATTTAAGGCCTTTTTTTTTTTTTTTTTTTTTTTTTTTTTTTTACACAATACAGTATATAAGTCTATAAACTTATATACAAACATTAAAAGACAGCAACTATTCTGGAAAATTAATTATTAAAGCATTTCATTTAATCAATCTACACGTGAAAGTTGAGCGTACTTCTAAGTAAAATTATATTATTACAGGTATTAAATACGCTTTATTTACTAAAAATGCATAATTATTTATGATAAGACATTATATTAAATATCTTATTATACATTTCAGGACATCAGATCATCTTTAAAAATAAATTTACGGAAAAAAAATCGGCGGTTAGATCGTTAAGCAATTCGGACATTCCAGTTTCTTATTTAATAAACGTGCATTTATTGCAAAAAAAGTTACAAAAACACATACATATTAAATTATATAGAAAAGATTTTAAAGATATATAAAAGAGTTTAAAGTACTTACTTAATCTGTTTTGCGCTAAAATAGCAGCTTTGTTTAGATTGTTGCATTTGGGTATTTGAAAATGCAGAAAAATTCTTTCTAGAAAAGTCCTAACTTCAAAAAGCAATAAATTAATACTGCCATCTGTTAAAAAAAATATCATCCATTTCCTTTATGCATTCGTTTTCATCATTAGAATCTCCTGGAAACAAGTTAAAACTTTTTTTTTCTTAGTACTTTGGAAGAGTTAACGTTATGAATGTCCGATATTGGCCACTTTAACCCAAAATAATAAAATTTTAAGATATTTATATAAAACTTTTACAATTAACTATATCAAGTTTTGTCTTTGGACAGAAGGAAAAACTCAGTGAAAAAAAAAAAAAAAAAATTAATGTTAATGATGATTAAATTTGCTTATTGAAACGCTTAAAGTTATGATGTGTATAATGTGTCGACCTTTTGGTAGTTCTGGGGTCTACAGATCATGATCGGCGTTGATCTGCAAAAATTTTTCAGAAATTCCAACATAGGAGCGACCGCAATAGGTAGTATTTCATACGAAATCTACCTAAAATTTCACTAACGCTTTTTACGCAAAATTATCCGATTTGCTTGGAATTTTGGACATAAGTTCATTACGACAAGACTATCCTGATTAATTCTGGGGCTTTTTTGCTTATTAATAAAGAAGAGGACGGGCAATTATCTTTCTTCAAATTAGATAAATCGTTTTTTATGCAGAATTACCCGATGTATTTTAAATTTTAAATGTAGGTACTTTCTGATAAGATGAATCCCTGAATAGTTTTAAGGGTTTAATGTCTAAGTATAGAAGGGGAATGGAATACAACCCCCACCTTAAATTAAATAAATGGCTTTTTACGCAGAATTTTCGGATTTGCTTCAAATTTTGGATTATAGGTTCATTATGATAAGGCGTAGCCCTGATTAGATATGGGGTTCTTTTGCTAATTAAAAAAGGGGGCAGGTGATTATTACTTCACCCCCCCCCCTTAAATCAGAATTTTTTTATATGCACAATTAGCCGATATATTTCATATTTTGGATATAAGTTTCTTATAAAGTGAATTCCGGAATAGTTTTAAGGGTTTAATGGTTAACTATAGAGGGGGGAACGGGAGATAACCCCCTTAAATTAAAATAGTTGTTTTTTTAATTCAGATTTATCCGATTTGCTTCAAATTTTGGGTGTAGATTCAGTATAAGAAGGTATTTCCTTGATTGGTCATGGGGTTCTTTTGCTAATTAAAAAGGGGGAGCGGGGGTTATCCCCCTTCCTTAAACAAGATAATTATTTTTAGCACAACTATCCAACGTATTTCAAATTTTGGATATAGGTTCTTTCTGATGAAATGAAGTCCTAAATAGTTTTAAAGGTTTAATGGCTAAGTATTGAGGGGGGAAACGAGGGATAACCCACAATTAATCAGGGATTCGCCTTATCATAATGAACCTACATCAAAATTTTGAAACAAATCGGATAATTCTGCGCAGAAAAAACCATTTATTTTATTTAAGGGGGGTTATCTTCCGTTCCTCCCTCTATACTTAGCCATTAAACGCTCTAAACTATTCGGGGATTTTCTTTATTGGAAAGAACGTATATCCAAAATTTAAATACATCGGATAAGTGTGCATAAAAAGCAATTTATCTTATTTAAGGGGGGGGGGGGATAATCGCCCTCTTTTTAATTAGCAAAATAACCCCATAGCTAATCAGAGATACGCTTTGTCAGAATGAACCTACATCCAAAATTGATGCAAATCGGATAATTCTGCGTAAAATACCATTTATTTAATTAAAAGGGGGTTATCCACCTTTCCCTTCCCCCTTTATACTTAGCCATTAAACATTAAAACTATTCCGGGATTCACTTAATGAGAAAGAACTTATATCCAAGATATGAAATACATCGGATAGGTGTGCATAAAAAACAATTTATCTAATTTAAGCGGGGGTAATAATCACCCGCCCCCCTTTTTAATTAAAAAAAGAACCCCATATCTAATTGGGGTGCACCTTATCATACATAATGAACCTATAATCCAAAATTTGAAGCAAATCCGATAATTCTGCGTGAAAAGACATTTATTTAATTTAAGGGGTGGAGGTGTATTCCATTCCCCTTCTATACTAAGACATTAAACACTTAAAACTATTCAGGGATTCATCTTATCAGAAAGTACCTACATTTAAAATTTGAAATACATCGGGTAATTCTTCATAAAAAACGATTTATCTAATTTGAAGCGAGATAATTGTCCGTCCTCCCCCCTTTATTAATAAGCAAAAAAAAAAAAAAAAAAAAAAAAAAAAAAAAAAAAAAAAAAAATTAACTAATCAAAGATATTCTTATCTTAATTAACTTATGTCCGAAATCCAATCAAATCGAATAATTCTGCGTAAAAACCTATTAATTTAATTTAAGAGAGATTATTTCCTGTTGTCCCTCTATGCTAAACCATTAAACTCCCAAATCCCTTCAGGCATTATATACTATATATAACCCTTATCAGAAAGAGCCTATATTCAAAATTTTACACACTTTGGATAATTCTGCATAAAAACCCATTTACCTAATTTAGGTCGGATGAGAGGGCGGGGTAATTAACAGTAACAAATTAAGGGATGCAAGCAAAAAAGGAAATAAATCGCCAATTTTAAAATATTTCTGCTTTGTTTAACCACATACTTTCGAAATAAGATCAAGTAAAATATATATAACTCATTCTAAAATTCATTAGTTCTAATCGATATATTAAATGAAATTTATAAGCAGTTATTTTAATGGTACTGTCGGGGTATAAAGTGTCATTGTATTGTTTAATTGCCAAGTGTCATTTCCAAGTTCAATGATGCGAATATGAAATATCTTTTACTCCTATATATAAGAAACATTTTTAGAACTTTTTCTCTGGAGCTTTTTCTTTGGAAACTTACATATAAGTTTCCAAAGAAATGACCACAAGCAGTAATTTTCCTTTGAGACTTGCAGTTAAAGCATATTACAACTTTGATATACAGGGGTTGGACAAAAATATGGAAACACCTTTGAGAAATGCATGTTTGAAAAGAAAGATTGATTATAATGAACTATGTTGATGGCACTGGAATTTTCGCCTACTGACGCCACCTATACAACTTCGTAAAATCGCTGCAGCGTTCACTCGTTGTTGGAGCACTGTCATGTGAGATTATCATTGCATTATGTCAGAGTTAACAGACTTCGAACGTGGACAAATTGTTGGCGCGCGTATGGTGGGTGCTTCCGTAAGCAAGGTAGCCGAGCTTTTTAGTGTTTCAAGAGGTGCTGTGTCGAAGATTCATTCCGCGTATTTGAAATGCGGAAAAAACATCATCCGCTAAATCACAGCGCGGACGAAAGCGTGTGCTGAGTGATCGTGACAGACGATCATTAAGGAGGATTATCGCGAAAAATAAGCAGTCCACAGCTGCAAAAGTTACTGCTGAAATGAATTTCGTGTTACCAAATCCTGTGAGTACCAAAAAAGTTAGAAGGGAGCTTCATAAATAGGGAATTGCTGGCCGTGTTGTAATTGAAAAGCCATCCATCAGTAATGCTAATGCTTGTAACAGGAAAAAAGTGGTGTTTAAGTCATAAAGCCTGGACTATAGAGCAGTGGAAGAGCGTAATATGGTCTGATGAGTCTTCTTTCGCATTATTACCCACTTCTGGCCGAGTTTACGCCTGGAGAACGCCATCTCAAGCCTATAATACAGACTGCTTGTTGCCAAGAGTGAAACATGGCGGGGGTTTGGTGATGGTTTGGGCAGCCATATCGTGGTTCTCTTCTGGCCCCATGATAACTCTGTAAGGGCGTATTACTGCTCAGACTTATGTGAACATTTTGGCCGATCAAGTCCATCCAATGGT
Organism: Maratus speculifer; assembly: GCA_964019185.1. Taxonomy (NCBI): domain Eukaryota; kingdom Metazoa; phylum Arthropoda; class Arachnida; order Araneae; family Salticidae; genus Maratus; species Maratus speculifer. Next base: position 248,005,976 of record OZ025294.1, read on the forward strand.
ACAAGCTTTGTTCCCCAATGATGATGGTATCTTCCAAGACGACAACGTCTCCGTTCACACAACTCACCGTGTCCAGGACTGGTTTTCTGAGCACGAGGATGAATTTTCGCATCTCTCCAGGCCACCAAAGTCATCAGACTTGAATATTATCGAACCTTTGTGGTCTACATTGGAGCGGAGTGTGCGTTCTTGCTATCCACCTGCAACATCGTTATCTGAACTTGCCACTGTTTTGCAGGAATAATGGTACAATATTCCCTTGGCAAACATACAGAAACTGTATTTATCCATTCCGAGAAGACTGCAAGCTGTTTTGAATAACAACGGGTACCGTACACAAAACTAGGCAAGGAAACGTGTTTTTTTAAAGGTGTTTCCATATTTTTGTCCAACCCCTGTAGCTTTTTCTTGACTGTTTATAAAATAACATCCCCACCCCCACCCCCTCCAAAAAAAAAAAAGAAAGCTTGCAATACAACATCAAATTTTCTGGCACATTACGGACAAACTTAAAGACATAAAACCACAGTACTTAAAAATAAACCTGTTTTTTTTTTTTTTTTTTTTTTTTTTTTTTTTTTTTTTTTTTTTTTTAATTTGATAGATGATGTGCATCTTTATTAATAAGCGATTGTTTTCTCAGGGCGGCAATCTTTTTCTTTTTTAGTCCTGTTTCAAAGGGTTAACTTCGACAGAGTTCTCTGAAAAATATTCTACTTACACCTAAAAAAAGAAGAAAAAATATTCGACTTCATAGTTTTTATTAAAAGCAGCTGAAGGGAACTTCAGCTGCCCTTTTTCGTCCTGGATTTTACTCATTTAAACACAAACAAAAGAATGGCTGAATATAATATCTTCTGGTCTATTTATCTGTGACAGGAAAAAAAAAAAAGAACGCAGAAAAAGGTGACAAGAAATTGATATATATATTTTTTTTCTTTTTGTATTTAAGTACTAAGAAATAACGAAACACTAAATATCTGATTTGTATAATTTTCATAGATGAATATTTCTTTAAAATCGCTTGAATAATCACATACGAGAATGCTCGTTTTTATCAATACTCAATATCTGGCATTCATAAATTAATTCTTAGGCGTTATTTTTTGTACCAAGTCAGAAATAAATAAATTGATTTTTAAATATGGCCTTTATGTCATTAAAAAATAGGGTAAAACTTTACTATCCCTGTTACATATTCTAAATTCCACAAGCAAAACTTTATCTTTTCTGTTATGTATACTATTAAATAAATGCAATAAATGCTCTTTTTTGGGAGTGTATGTGTGTGTGGGGGGGGGGGGGGGAGGGGAAGGGTTGGGGGTTTGGGGTTGCGCTTTTATCCATCATTCTAGTATCTAATAGGAGTATTTATTTTATTTCACATTTTAATATTTAGAATAATATGTCTGGAAATTTCATGATCTATAACTAAAAATTCAAAAGACTGCAACATATTGCTTTTATAACACTTCAAAAAAAGAGGGATAACAAACTTTGCTAATTTTATTATTTTAGGTGTTATCTCAACAAAGACCATGTTCAGGACCGTAGCTAAGGAGGATTCTAGGGGCCACTCATTCCCCCCCCCCCCCCCCAGCAACACTCGTATTTTGGGCCTTTCCTGGAAAAAATTCCAAAGTTACTCAATGAATTTCTGTTCCGGAAATCCAAATGAAATTCTGTTCAAAACCAACTTAGTTTTGAGGCCCTTTCACAATTTTGCAGAAATACTAAATTGTAACTAAAATAAGCGTTTCAAAGCTAGCTCATCCTATTGCACTAACATCATATTTAATATTGCACTAGTTATACACTCTATTTTTTCATCGTCCTATTCTTTTCGGTAAACGGAAAAAAAGTGACCGGAAAAAAAGTTATCGGAAAAAAAGTGACCTAAACTGCAAAAGCGGAAAAAAAGTGACAAGGAAAAAAAGTGACAAGGAAAAAAAGTGACAAGGATTGGTTTTGGGGATTTATTATTGATTTTGGGGATTCATTGGTTAAGTATGAAAGGGGAATCGGGGGGGGGGGGGCTCATAATTTAGGTAAATGGGTTTTTCATGCTGAATTAACTATTTTGGTTCAATTTTTGGATATACGTTCATACTGAAAAGACGCTTGCCTGATTAGTTTTGGGAAGGGACGATTACCCCCCCCCCCCATCCGTCCTCAATTAGATGAATGGGTTTTTATGCAGAATTATCCAACTTGTGTCAAATTTGCATATAGGTTTATTTCGATAAGGCTTATATATAGTATAAAGTGCCTGAAGAGTTTTAGGAGTTTAATGGTTAAGTATAGAAGGGGAACGGGGGATAACCTTTCTTAAATTAATGGCTTTTTACGGATAATTATCCGATTTGCTTCGAATTTTGGACATGGGTTAATTATGATAAGACGTATTTCTGATTATTTATGGGGTTCTTTTGCTGATTAAAAAGGGGGCGGGTGATTACTACCCCCGGCCTTAAATTAGATTTAAAAAAAATTATGCACACTTATCCGATTTATTTCAAATTTTGGATGTAGGATCTTTCTCATAAAGTAAATTCCTGAATAGTTTTAAGGGTTTAATGGCTATGTATAGAGGGAGAACGGAGGATAAACCCCCTTAAGGGTGTATTAAAAAAAACGCTTTTCCACCTTCAACAGCTCGAAATTTTCCGATACAATTTCAGACACATTTTCAAAAGTAGAAACATGAAACTTGCTGAGGATATTTTTGAAGAGATGTACAAGGTGCCATGTACTGTATTTTTACGCTCAATTCATTAGAATTTGATTTATAAACAATTATCTTCTCAGTATGACCCTTTTTTTTCGTTCACTGATCTCCCGCCAGGGGAAAATCTGTTCAAAATGCCGTTTTTGATTGCTTTTTTCGCAATATTTTCTGCATTTATCAAAGAATTGACAATTACGGCACCTTGTGTACTTTCTAAATAAGACAATTTGATAGTTTGATGCATAAGAGAGTAAAAATGAAGTTAAAAATAAATCGGAAAATAGGCAGTTTGAATCGAAATACACCCTTAAATTAAATAAATGGCTTTTTGCGCAGAATTATCCGATTTGCTTCAATTTTCGATGTATATTCATTATAAGAAGGCGTATCTCAAATTAATTATGGGGTTCTTTTGCTAATTAAATAAGGGAAAGCGGGCGATTAATCCCCCACTCTTTAAATGAGATTTTTTTTTTCACAATTATCCAACGTATTTCAACTTTTGGATATAGGTTTTACCTGATAAAGTGAATCCCTGAATAGTTTTAAGGGTTTAATGGCTAAGTATAGAGGGATGAACGGGGGATAACCCACAAATAATCAGGAGTTCGCCTTATCATAATGAACGCACATTCAAAGTTTGAATCAAATAAGATAATTCTGCGTAAAAAGCCATTTATTAATTTAAGGGGGTTATCCTCCGTTCCCCCACTGTATATGCCGGACGTTCCTCTCAGCCCGCACAACTTTGAAGAAAGTCCGTTGTAGTTATAGCTGCCACCACCGATATTACTAGGTGATATCGGTCACTCATTGTGAGGATTGTGTAAATGAACACTGACGCTGTCAATTAACTGAATTAACAGTTTATTTAGAATATATGTACACACTAAATACGCTATTTACCATTATATACAATTACAACTCGGATATAGGTGATCCGGTTCAACATTAAATTAAATACAGTAAAGGTTGGCTGTGTACTATTCGAATTACACCTTCCACCTCACACTCAATGCACATTAGATTAACTTTATCGGAGATCACTTTCGAATCTCCCAACACATGTATACTCGGCCTGCACTTCTCGGCCCAGAGCACTAAACACCAGGACGTCTGTGTCCCTTGCTCTCCAGATACGCACTGCCTCCGCTCTACAATGCAGAGCACACCCTATCAAGACCTCTGTCCTACACTACTCTCTAGGTATGAACCCAGATACGAACTGAACTAATCTGAGATAAGACTTGCTCTTCTCAAATCACGGTGTTTCCCCAATGTCAACCTCCTTTGGGGCTTATCCATTGGACACATTCCACATTCCTTTCTTGATTAGTGACATGTTGCTTGTCAGCTCATCATCCACATACCTCACTGACGGATGAACACGCCTCTCCGCAATCTCCTCTTTCTCACTCACCACCTGTAGAGGATTACCTGTCAATTCTCCCTTCAACAAAGAAAGAATGTCACCTTGAAAATTCTAGTACACAGCCGGTATAATATAAAAGAGATTAAGATAGAGAAATAACGGAAATTCCAATATTTAGCAGAGGTGGTCTCAGAACCTGACAGTATACTTAGCCATTAAACCCTTAAAATTATTCTGGGACTAACTTTATGAGAAAAAACACATATCCAAAATATGAAATATATCGGATAAGTGAACATAAAAAGCAATTTATATAATTTAAGGGGATCGGAAAATCACCCGCCTTAATTTTTAATTAGAAAAATAACCCCATATGTAATCAGGTATATGCCTTATCATAATGAATCTATAATCCAAAATTTGTAGCAAATCCTATAATTCTGCGTAAAAAGTAATTTAATTTAAGGTAGGTTATATTCTATTCCCCTTCAATACTTCGATATCAAATACTTAAAACTATTCAGGGATCCACCTTATCAGTAAGAACCTATATTTAAAATTAGAAATACATGGGGGTAATTCTGCATAAAAACCTATTTATCTAGTTTAAGGGGGAGATAATTGCTCGCCCCCCACCCTTTATAATAAGCAGAAGAACCCCATAACTAATCAGAGATACGTCTTATCATAATGAATCTATGTCCAAAATTCTAAGCAAATCGGATAATTATGCGTAAAAAGTTATTAATATAATTTAAGAAAGGTTATCCCCCGTTCTCCCTCTATATATAACCATTAAAACTCTTCATGCATTATATACTATATATAAGCCTTATCGAAAAGAACCTATATTCACAGAGCCCGACTTAGACAGTGGGGGGCCCTGAGGCAAACATTATTAGAGTGGCCCCCTTCTATCTTAAAAATGTTTGTGAATTATACTCAAGTGACCAAAATTAAAATTCAAACCTATTGTATGTATGCATAAATTTTGCACCAAGTACTGATTTCAGTATTTATATTTCACATCTTTATACATAATAACAGATGATAAATAATTTTAACTATTAATTTTCTTATGATGTAACTATTACTTTAAAGGAACGTGGGGCAGGGAAGCAAAGGGGGTAGGAGAAAAAAGACCCCTTAAAATTGAAAAAAAAGAATTTTGGTAATATTTTGCTATTTTATATCATTTGGCCCTCTTTTAACAATAAACTTTTCTCTCCTTGGGGGCTCCCCTCAAACCGGGGGCCCGGGGCAATTGCCCCGCATGCCCCTGCCTTAGTCAGGCCCTGTATATTTAAATTTGACACACGTTGGATAATTCTGCATAAAAACCCATTCATCTAAGTTAATTCAGCATGAAAAACCCATTTACCTAAATTATGAGCCCCCCCCCCCAACCCCCTTTCATACTTAACCAATGAATCCCCAAAATCAATAATAATTCCCCAAAATCAATCCTTGTCACTTTTTTTCCGTGTCCCTTTTTTTCCGTGTCACTTTTTTTCCTCGTCACTTTTTTTCCGTGTCACTTTTTTCCGCTTTTGTAATTTAGGTCACTTTTTTCCGATAACTTTTTTTCCGGTCACTTTTTTTTTCATGAGGAGGGAAATGTATCCTTAAAAAGGAAAATAATAATAATATAGAAAAGTATAAAATATTGAATTTTTCGCTTTGAAAGCTAATATAAACCGACGAAATGAAATGCATATTTTAAAATCTCTTTTGTAATTCAGTTCGAAATATTAAAAATTATTAAAATTTTGAACTTTAGTTTTAGGACTTCAGGACTTTATTTTCTTAATTAGGATCTTGAAACATACATTATTGGACCCCTCTCCCCCTTTCGAGATCATTCGCTAGCATACATCTAATCCCCTCTCCCCCCCCCCCCCAGGTAATAATATCGCTATCGGAATACTTATTTTTATTTTTATTTTTTTTCTTTAGAATTTATTTCTTTTGTTTGGAATTATAAAGAAAGCCGTTTACATTTATTTTTCGCATGATTTAGTGATTCAAATGATTAATCAAAGCAACATTATGAAAATATTTCTGTATCATTTTATTAAAGGTTTTCTCAAATCCAAAGGAGATTCGGAAACGCATAAGATTAGCAGGTGTTTTTATTCGGAATCTATGTAATAGAATGGCGTTAACCATTTTTTTTTTTTATGTAAGCAATTTAAGAATATACTGTCAAAGTGAGCATTTTGAATCGGATTTCCAGAAGAGGCAGCATGGGAAGAGAGAAAAATCTTTAACCACGTGACAAGAATGTCTTATATCTCATCTAATCTATATAAGTATCTTATTTACCAAAAATGGAAAACTCTTTTCGATTCCAAATATCTTCAATAGTCAAGCTTGTCAATTTTATACTACAGTTAAAACCTAGTCGGACAATGTGTCAAACTTTTGCGTCGTTGAGAAGTGAGTTTAAAAGCCACCAAGAAGTATATTTCCAATGATTAAGTTAACATAAGTTCTTTATTTATATTAATACTTTTACAATGATGGTATCTACCCTAAATGTCTTGAGAACAATTAAGTTTGGTTCCGACCCGGCTCGACTATATACAGAAAAACGATTCAAGCCTAATCTCGGCCCAGCACGAATCTGCTAAAAAAATATTATGTCTGGATTAGACACAAAGTAACTCTCCGATGCCAATCTCTTCATTGTACAAGTTACAATTCTGTATTGATGTTGTCAAACTAGTATCGACACGTGATGCGCGTTTAAACTTATTCTCGTTAAAGCCATGTTCCTTGAAAATAACTCATATTTAATCGTTTTTATTAAAATATTTATAACGGATCGGGAGCCCTGCTAAATTTTTTTATTGGTCCGGCCCGTATGGTCTGTTAATTTTTATTTTTACTGGTCCGGCTAGCTTATTTTGTTTGTCGGCCTGGCTTGGGCTGCGCACGGGCCTCTAAGGTTTATGATTCAAGAGTTAAGTATATTTAAAATTTAAAATTTAAATATTCTAAAAAATGTTTTGAGTTTGTCAGAACTTCTTTTTTTCTTTTTAACATTATATAATATCATATAAGTACATGTTTCATAAAAAAAAGAAAAAAAAAGAGAGAGAGAGAGAGAGAGAGAGAGAGAGAGAGAGAGAGGGGGGGAGGGGGCGGGGGGAGATAAAGAATTATTTGAAAATATCTGCAAATAATAAAAATAATAGTAAAAGAATCTGTGTTTCGAACCTTATATTAGTTGGCTTCGTCAGAATATAAAGTTGCGTCATAAAAGCTCTGAAAGCTGATCATATATATATATATATATATATATATTTTTATCGGTTTTAAAAATATTTTTTGAGTTTTTTTTTATCTTTAGAAAGTATCGTCCCTTGATACCAACAAATATTTCTTAAGACAACGAAACCCCCCTCCCTATAGTATTTATTTTTATTTATTTATTTATTTCCGAAAAAAAAAAATCAATTTTAGCACATAGTGGCTGCTCATTACTGTTTTTTAATTTAATGGCGCCTTGGCATCCAAAACACAAAACAAATTTTATTCTGTCATTTAAGTGAATATTTCTTTCATAAAATAAGTGCTGCATCTTAAATAATTAAAAAATGGGATTTTTAAGATTAAAAATAATTTAAACTGCTTAAAAAAAAAAAAAAAATCCAAATTTTTCAAATTTATTATGAAAATCACACATTATACTTATTAAAAGAAGATTTGTATTTTCTTAGACGAGATTCTTTAGAAGAAATCTTAATTAAAAAAATAATAATAATATCTTTTTAGGTGCGTTCGTAATTATGTAAATACGTTGCACCTATGGCCGTCGTTCAATCCGTCCGTCTGCATATAACTGAGCAAAACCCACCCAACCGAACCATTTGAAATTTAAAATATATTGAAAATTTGAAATATAAAATTGTTGCATAATTTTGTCGAGTCATTATAAATTTTATGAAAATTGAATTCATAGTTTAATCACAGGAGCAATAAAAAATTTTCCTTCACACTAAGGGCAATGGGAAAAAAATAGTTTCAAGTGCAACTCAATGGTGTTACGCTCATTCGAACATAGAATTTATGTGTATCTATGTAAATATATACTAAAATATATATTCTGCACAATCTGCGATGCAACGAATATTTATTATTAATTCACAAGGCCACGCAAAAGTATTCCATAACATGTAATGGTAGGGGAAACATTGTTTAGGGCGCGTTTTAATATTAAACTATTTCACATTTTATGAAATTGATATACGTTGCTACGGTTTATTACAAGTTACTTCCAGTATAATAGGAAACAGATAATATTTACAGGGATACACAAAAAATTTTGGATACTCTATTTTATCCGAAGTTCTGTATACTATTACACCAAGACATGAACATTTTTAAAACTTCCTTAGTACGAACGCACATCATTTGCTGCGCTTGACGTACAATTTTCATCTTGTTTGTCACTAAGTTGACAAATATACGAGTTTAAAATTATTTCATTTTATTCCGAAATAATAGTGTTAAAAGGTGAAACAATTAAAATAAAATAAAGAAATCATTTAATAATCCTCTATCTTTATCGATTAGTATGCTCTGGTGTCAAATATACAGCTTTACAAGCTTTATTTTGCTGCAAAAGTCAAAGTAGTAGTGAAATTTACTTGGGTACTTATCTTAGACTTTTCGTGTTTTTTTAGTACACTGTTTTTCTATTTTGATTATTAATACTCGTTGAAATGATTCAAAGTAATAACAATAATAATAATAATGCTTTTTGAAAACAAACCTATTTTTGTTTGAATGACTGACTTGTTGTAATAGGAAAAAGTAAATAAATAAAAATAATTTTATTATAGGTTTTTTTTTTTTTTTTTTGAGTAATATTTGATTTATTTTCATTCATAATTATCAAAAATTTCATTTTCTATTGAAAATGAATTGTAGTAAAATTCATTAAAATTAACTTCTAAAATTCAGCTATTATAATACACTCAATTAGGACATTAACATTTTTTATGTAGCATTTTAGACATCACACCTTTAGCTATCAATTTATACATTCGTATAACGAAAAAATATATTTCTAATGTAAATTTTTAAAAGAAATATATGATTTGTGCTTTTTTTATCCCTTCGATTATGAAATGCTAACGAAACACAAAATGTTATGCTATAATATTATACAAAAATTGTAATAGTTTAAAATTTGTGTTTTGCAGAAAATTCACAGAACTACGTAAAACATATACGAAAAATAATTTTGTACGAATTTAGAGTGAACAAAATAGGCTGGCTGTCGAATACAGGAACAAGATTAATTATATCCTGTAAAGAGCCAGTCGCGGGGGTATGAAAATGTTTTGTTGCAATCGGCGTCGACCCAAAGAGAAGAAAAGCAGAGATTCGCCCCAAGCATTTTTTGATGCACCCACAGACTTCTTTGTAAGAAAACAACCACAGAGGGTTTTATGTAAATAGTTTTTGTTGTGTTTATCCCCATCAGCATTGTGAACAGAACTGCGTGTGAGAAGTGGGGGTTTACATATATATCTATTTTAAAAAATAAAAAAGCGTTAACTAAATTTGCGGAATTTTGCTGTTTAATTAAGACGGAGGTTAACTTTGAATTTTGAATACAGTATTGATTGCGAAGCTCTTTTCTTATTAATTTTACATTTTCAACATTAAAATTATAATTTAGACTATTTTCTCATTTAAACTTGTTATTTTGTAAAGTATTCATTGAATCATTTTTATTTTTAAACAGGTAAATTTTATAGACATTCATATAATAATTTGAGAAGCGCTTTCTTTTATACTTATATAGACAAAACTTCTGGGAAAAGAGAGAGAGAAAGAGCATTGAAATAGACATTTTGAACTGATTTTACAGACAGGATTGCAGGAAGCAATTCAAGAAAATCTATTCAAGAAAGCAATTAAAGATGTCATAAATACATTGCTAAATTAAAACCACTATTGTTTTAAAAGCACGTAAATAATAATTTCCACTAATTCTATGCTTTTACATGTAAATTTGACAGAAAGATCGACTTTGTTGACTGTAAACTTTTAATTTTTTTTTAATTATTATTGTTATCATCAGAGGTCACTTTCATGTTTTCACATGCACAAATACAATTTTAATATAGTAGACTCACTAATTTATTGTATATTAAGTATGCTGTAATTTATTTGTCTTTATTCTAGATATTTCTCTGTGTTTCTCATTTAAAAATATTTATTTCCATGGATACACTAATTTAGACATCACCTGAACTATATATTTTTCAGAAATCGTTCTTTACTGTTAGATTAATAAAACTGTTGACAAGAAATATTCTTAAAATATATTTATTTATTTCCCTGAAAACTTTCCTACCGTCTTGAAACTTAAAAAATTATAGTAGCAATATTACCGCGCCTTAATTAATTTTAAAACTCACATCAAATCTTTTTTTATGCAAAAAAGGGAAATATTTGAATTATTGTATGTATTTAATATTAGCTTTGTTTTTAAATCAATTCTAACAAATAGTTTGATTTTCTGATAATTTTTTAGTGATCTTTAATAAAGTATCAAAATTCTTATGCAACGCATGTTATTGTTTATTTTGCTAAGCAGATAAAAATATCTTTTAGCATGCTTTTATAAACAAAAAAAACAAATAATATTTAAAAAACATTTTTTTTGGATCTAAAAAGAGCTTTATATATAAAATGATAATGTATTTTAAACTTCTAAATGCAAGGATACATTAAAGTCACATATTTCTAGAGGTCGAATAATTTTATAAATATCGAGAGAATTTTTTAAAAGAAATAATGCGCCATGTAAAACTTACTGAAAGGTATTTAAGACTAAAAACAATCATGGGCGTAATCTGGCGGGGGCGAGGGGGGGTATATTCCCCTCTAGTTTTCCAGGAGCAGAGGCAAGACTTACCTTTTGCCCCTCCAGTTTTTTGTACTGTGGTTAAGGGCCAAATTTTTGTTTTGATTTTCTCTTCTTTTTTATTTAACCTTTTATCTTTTTTATTTAACATTTTTGTTTTTATTTTGAGTACAAACTAGAATAAGTACTGGATGATTCCAATTACCCAGCAATAATATTTTTATGTTTATATCAGCAATATCTGAGATGCATCTTAGCAAACTTTTTAATGCCGTAGTCTATGTTCAATAAAAAATATTTCCTCCTATTCTTTTTTCCCCCTCCAGAAATGCTGAACCTATGAGTCTTTTTTTTTATTTTTTAGAGTTGTTTGTATGCATGTATGGGGTGGACATGTAAATTGGAATTAAGTAGCCATAGAGTAGTTACTTTAAAGGGAAATAGAAAAATATATTATCATATTCAGTTTTTCAATGTTCGTTTGGATTTGTGTCATTTTAAAATTTAAAAACCTTTAAAAAGCATGTCAATACTAATAAAATAAAGTTTCGCTCTGTGTGTAATATGGGATGGCTACAAAAATTTATCGCATGTAAGTCTAAAAATTTAAATGAGGATATTCCAAGGCTTCTCCTGATGTAACTCAAACTCAGAATTTTAAATTTCTGACAAATAGTTGAGTTATTAATTAAAGATAAGAAAGAACTCTTCTCCAAAATGCATCGTTTTCCTTTCCAGCGAACGCGAATGCACAGAAACCGATTTTATGGCTCAAACGCTATTGAAATATAGCAAAAGTGCTAAAATAAAAAGTACTCATTTTCAAGGAATGAAAAGTGCTGGAAATTTTCCAAAAATGTATTAGTCCTTTAAGATAGAGAGCTTCATCAGTTGGATGCGAAAAAAATTCACAGATTTCCATGGGATTTGTTACGAATTTTCCGAAAATTTAAAACAGTCGGAGAAGAAAATTAAAAGAAAGATGGTCATCAGACCGAAAATTCGGACATAAAATAGCTTTACGGTAAAGTATCTCGAATTTCGATAAATGGTCACGAAATAATATCAATTTTGTCAAAGGTTCGCATAAAAAAATCGCTAATTACTCCAAAAAGCTGAAAAAAGCGAATTTCGTCAAAAACTCGCGGGTGAATGCGAGTCTCATTAAGAGGTCGCAGTAAAAAACTTATTTTGTCAAATAATAGAAAAATAACGAAAATTTTGTCAAAGAATCAGGAAAAAAAGAGCGATTTTCATAATGAATCGTGAAAATCGAGAAATTCGTCAAAGAATCGAAAAAAAAAACCCACAAATTTTTTCATACAACTGCAAAAAATGCGGAAATTCATGGAGGGATTGTAGGAAAAAAAGACAAATTTCATCAGAGAATCGCAGAAATAACAAAAATGTCGTCAAAGGATCGCGAAAAAACAGCAAATTTTATTGAATATGGCGAAACAATCCGAATTTTGTCAAACTATGGCAGAAAAATGAGAATTTTTAAAGAATCGTGGAAAAACGAAAATTATGTCAAAAATGGCGAATTTCTTCAAAAAATTGCTAAAAAAAAACACAAATTTTGTTGAATATTGTAAAATAACGCAAAATCTTTTTGACTAACGATCGCGTAGAAAACGCAAATTTTGTATCAAAAAATTCGAAAGAAAAACGCAAATTTTGTCAAAAGTCGCGGAAAAACGCGAATTTTGTCAAAAAATCGCGAAAAAACGCAAATTTTGTTGAATATTGCTAACAACGTAAATTTCGTCAAAGGAACCCAGAAAAACGCAAATTTTGTCAAAAGATCACGGAAAAAATTCGAACTTTGTCAAACGATTGCGGAAAAAACTCGAACTTTGTCAAAGGATTGCGGAAAAAATACAAATTTCTGAGAAAAGAATGCGCAAAACCGCAAATTTCAGTCACAGTATCGCGGTTAAAACGTGAATTTTGTTCCAGGATTGTGAAAAAAAACACAAAATTCTGTTAGAGATTCGCATAAAAAAGCATGAATCTCGTCAAAGTATCGCGAAAAAATACAAATTTTGTCGACGGATAGCGGATAAAAAATATCATTTTTTTTTTCAAAAATGCATAATTAGTATCGGGAAAAAAAATTTCTTCCTACCTCTATGCTGCCTTTCAGAAAATTTGCTGTATATTTCAGATTTTTTTTTTTAATTTTAATTCAAAATCATCCTTGCGAATTTCGTCAATTTATTGGAAAAATTGCGAATTTTTTCAATTTGTCACGGAAGAAAATACTTTCCAGGTTCTTGCGAGTCAGGAAAATTCAGAATTTTAAGCAAAAAGTCAGGCAAAAGTCAAGAAATTTTTGATGCACTACTTTGAATCAGAAAATTTTAAAAAATCCACTTTTTATTATAAAGCTTCAAAAATTATGATTTACAACCAAATTTTTAACACTCCTTTTGTTCTTTTATGTTAAACTACATTATTTTTTTATAAATCCTTATTTAAATGGGGCTTACCAGTAGCTGACAGGTTCTGCTCTCGAAGATGGTGGACTGGAGGTGCTGGGTTCAAACCCAATCGCGCCCATCGGCCTAACCGTTCTGAGTTTTCGTGGTTTCCTTTGAACCTTGCGTAAATACGGGTTTCGTTCACTTAAAAAGACAAAGACGCAGGGCACTTTTCTATGGTCTGTATCCATCATGCAGATAACTGGCCGACAGTATATTTTTCAGTATGCTGTACTCTTTAAAAGAATATTTATTGTATGTTTAGTAAAATCCACATTTCTTATAGAAATTGAGTCGGGCCAAGGCGGGTCTGCTTTCACTGATTTCAGTACGGGCCGGGCTTTTAATTTTTACACCGGAGCAAGCCAAAATAACTTTCCTTCGGGCTGGTCCGAGCCCGAATTTCCGGCCCATGCAGATCTCTAGAAAGCTTTGACAAATTTTTATTAAGTTTGTTTGAACTTTTCCCGGTTGAACAGTGCATCAAACATAAGTAATATAACGGTTGTGTATTCAACATTCTAAAATATATTTTTAAAGATATGAAATGACTTATTTCGGATTTTTCCTTTTTTTTTCGTATATGGCTAAACATTTAATTTTTTTAAAAAATATGTAAAATTTTAAATATTTAAGTGTATATGTGTCCACACGATGACTACAAGGGGGGGGGGGGGGTATATAATTTTCTCGAAAAGTACTTCGAAACTTTTGCCCCCCTAGTATTGGAGTCAAAGTTACGCCCATGAAAACAATTATTTGTAAAGTTAAAGCAATTTTATTTAATGTAATCTTTCTATTTAAAAAAAAAAGTCGGGAAAGTAATCCCCAGGGGGGGGGGGGGCTGAGCCACCCATAGCACCCCCTTAGCTACGGCCGTTCCTCTAATCTAACCATACATTACTCGAATGTCACCGAAAATATTTTTGTAGTTTACACATATAGAGTGGAGTTGAATTTTCGTTTCTCTCAACCTCAAAAAATATCTAAAAGAAATCCTTCGCGTTCTGTATTTTTTCTGGAGTCGTTAAAGTATTTAACTTTTCAAAATTTTCACAAAATTATTGTGGAAAATAGTGGAATGGTTTTTAATTAAAAATCTGTTCTTCATATTTTCAAGATATACGTATCTTGAAAAGGGGGGAAAATATTTTTGAAACTTATTATTATATACAATCCAACCATGTTAAATGCATTCAAAATATTTTAAGTGCAAAAACGAATTTTTTATGTTTATTCCTCCCACAAAAATTGCTTGCACGAAATCCTTAATATTTTTCCTGAACCGCATTAAGTTTTCTGTCAGTGAGTTTTCAGTTTATAAATTTAAGAAATATACGAGAGAACAAGCTTAAAAAAAAGAAAAAAAAAAAGGAAAAATAAAATTTTTGGGACTTGCATACCTTAAGAAAAAATTTTACTACAGTTTTGGAATCTGTTTGCATATAAGAATCAATTTATATTTCGGAAAATCTTTTTGAATGGACGTTCCCCTTACAGTTTTAACTATACCATTTATTTTATATATCAGTGCTAAATAACTTATTATTCTCTTCCTCTAATTTTTGCACAATTCTGCACAAAAATCCCAATTTTTCCAATCGCGGCCTAAAAATTCGACATTATTTTTACCCTTTATTATTAACTAGTGAAAATTTCGAAATTTAATGTATGAACTGGAACTTTTGCCTTGAACCCCCACTTAGAATTTTGTAATTTTACTTGAATTTTTAATTCCACTGGGTTGCAATACTTGTTCTAATATACTGGCCACCTCAAAGGGACAATGGATAAAATATCCCTAAATCGAGCGTTTGTACACACTGCTTGCTTCCTGTAAGAAATGTACGCATGAAATTACTTTTCAGAAGCAAGTACGTAGAAACGCGGAGTACTTAGCCCCTGTAGATTCACTTTGGTTACCGCTCTTTAATTTTTTCCGACTCTGAGTTATTCTGTTTCTAAAATCATGAAATAATTCACCGACACCAGAATTTACAAACTAATTTAGAAAAAAAGTACATGCTTATTTTCACGTGCGCTAAAAAAGTTAACTTTTTATTAAATTTTCTGAGTGGTTGTTGAAGTTATTGTAAACTCAAATACCAATATGTGTACCAATTGTGCCAAAAAGACTTCGACAATTTTTAATTTTTTTTCTTAATCAATATCTACTCAATATCCGGATATTTAAAAATTGTATGAATTAATTTTTGGTGCGTTTGATAGTTCAGATCTAAAAATATCATTCAAAACCTGACTCATAAATATGCTACCTATGATTTTTATAAGTCTTACGTTTCTATTTAGATTATGGATTTTTAAATGCGAGCAAGCGAAATCGAAATCCTCGTACGTTTAGTTATCATAAAAATTTTAAAAATTATCCGCCAATATGTATGCGCATATCCATTAGATATCTACACCGGCCGAAATTTCCATACCCGGTCTCTGCCAGATCTGTAGAAAAATATTCGGCCTGCCCCATATGAAAAAATTATTGGCCTGACCGATATAATGTCTAAAAGTTCCACCCGCACCGGGCCCAGGTCAGAAAAAAGTTAAAATTTCTGCCCGATCTCCGTACGGCCCTTCTCGAATGAATTTCTACAAAACATTGATTATTAAAGAGGAGTAGTTTTGACCAAAAAAAAAAATAAAAACTTAGCCTTTTCCCCCTTTTTTTTTCTTTTTTTTTCATATTTATAATTTTTATTTATAAACAAGTGCCGCAGGCTGCAATAATTATATTTTTAATGAAACTCTGTTTATTGTATGTAAACGTTTCAAATATCATTAATAACATTAATCTCTATTCTATGTAATGGTGACATGAAAAAAAAAAAAAAAAAAAAAAAAAAGTACATAATATAATCTTTTAATACGGAATCTCATTAAAAAAATTGTAAGCACAAGCTTTTTTTAAGCATGTGTAAATGTATTGCATGTTTCTCACATATTACTGCATTCATTTTGCATGGATGACACATTTTTCAGTTTAAATAAAAATTCCGTCTTAGGCAGGTTATTTTTCATACGTTTAACTATATTTTAAAGTAGTTATATTTTAATATGCCAAGAAATCTGCGATCCTTTAAAAATAATAAATTTTAATGTTTAATTGTAGAATAATAGCGATTTAAAAATATAAGAATTTTTTACAAAATTTCTTGGGCCAGGCCAGATTTTATTGATCTTTGAATGGACATAATCACACCGAGAACATGTTTTTCATACGGTCTGGCTCAAAGCCGGAACTGAATATTTTGATCCGTGAAGTCTTGAAAGAATGAAGTCTATTCCGGCGTCGTACAAAAAAAAAAAAAAAAAAAAAAAAAAAAAAAAAACTAGCACATAGGCATCTGGGCCGGCGACCGGCCTTATCCTTCAGGAAGAAAGTAAGCCCGTGTCCAGCCCAGCTCGGAAACTGACTAGGTCCGACCAGTTCCGAGCCTTAAAAAATAAGACCCGGGCCCGACCTAAGTACAGTAAATGGGAACAGGTCCGAACTTGGTCTGCGGATCGGGCAGGACTCGGGCTCAAGCTGGGGCTTCGGGCAGAGGTCCGGCCCTTACAGATATCTAATGTCCATTGTCATAAAAGTATGTCCACTGATAGATGTATGTATAGGCATGTCCGTGGATATATGTATGTATGCATATGTCTTCGGATACATGTATGTATGCATATGTCCTCGGATACATGTATGTATGAATATGTCCTCGGATACATGTATGTATGCATATGTCCTCGGATACATGTGTGTATGCATATGTCCTCGGATACATGTGTGTATGCATATGTCCTCGGATACATGTGTGTATGCATATGTCCACGGATAGATGTATGTATGGGTATGTCCACGGACAGGTGTATGTATGACTATGTCCTCGGATAGATGTATGTATGGGTATGTCCTCGGTTCGGTGCATGTTTGGGTATGTCCTCGGATACATTGAAAAAATACCATATTTAAAAAATTAAAATTTTAAAATTTCAAAATCAAATACGTATTGTTAAACATATACTTATT
The DNA here is from genome assembly GCA_964019185.1 of Maratus speculifer. Classification (NCBI taxonomy): domain Eukaryota; kingdom Metazoa; phylum Arthropoda; class Arachnida; order Araneae; family Salticidae; genus Maratus; species Maratus speculifer. The sequence continues at coordinate 248,023,481 of OZ025294.1, forward strand.
TCAAAAATAAAAAAAATCTAGCTAAATACACATTTTCTGTGATGTCCTCAGTGAACCGGATTCTGACCTAGTCCGCACTCACCATGTTACACGAGACTGTGTGTGTGTGTATGTGTGTGTGGGAGGACTATCTCGATAACGAAACAAGAGAAAATTCTAATATTAGAGAACAAATTAGAGTTAATTCAGAGCTAAAGTTTGGCACCTTTGAAATTTCGATGAGCTACTTCTAATATTAGAGAGCAAATTAGAGCCACTAATATTGGAGCTCTAATATTAGAGTTCTAAATTTTGGCACCTTTGAAATTTTGATACTCGAAAGTGGAGGGGGGGGGGGGAATTGGCTAAGTTAACGCTTGCCCCTTTCATATAAATTGAAATATCTCCATAAAAAAACCGGAATAAATTCTGGTATTAGAGAGCAAATTAGAGCTCCTTGAAAGATCAATTTTGGCACCTTTGAAATTTTGATACTCGAAAGGGGGGAGGGCTAAGTTAACGCTCGCCCCCTTCATATAAATTGAAATATCTCGATAATATAATGAGAGCTAATTCTAATATTAGAGAGCAAATTAGAGCTAATTGAAAGCTAAATTTTGGCACCTTTGAAATTTTGATACTCGAAAGGGGAAGGGGCTAAGTTAACGCTTGCCCCCTTTATATAAATTGAAATATCTCGTTAAAAAAACGGAGCAAATTCTGGTATTAGAGAGCAAATTAGAGCTAATTGAGAGCTAAATTTTGGCATCTTTGAAATTTCGAAAATCGAATGTGGGGGGGGGGGGCTAAGTTAACGCTTGCCCCCTTCATATAAATTGAAATATCTCGGAAAAAAAAAACCGGAGCAAATTCTGGTATTAGAGAGCAAATTAGAGCTAATTGAGAGCTAAATTTTGGCACCTCTGAAATTTCGAAAATCGAATATGGGGGGGGGGGGCTAGCTAGTGCTTTCCCCCCTACTGGAATCTGGAATATCTCGATAACAAAACCAGAGCAAATTCTAATATTAGAGAGCAAATTAGAGCTAAATTTTGGCACCTTTGTAATATCGATATTTGAAAGTGGGGGGGCTAGCGTTAACTTAGCCCCCCCACCTTTCTAATTTAAATATCTCGATTTTATCACCAGAGCAAATTCTAATATTAGAGAGCAAATTAGAGCTAATTGAGAGCTAATTCCTCATGTGTTTGAATTTAAAAAAATCGGTGGTGGGGGGGCCAAGTTAACGCACCCTAATAAATAAATAAACGATCCCATTAAAAATATCTTCAGCTGCAAATTCATTGTTGTATTTATTTTGATTGGAGCCGTATAAATAGATCGTTGCCGGAAACTCCGTAGACAAAAATCTGTAATTATCAGAAATTTTCATTTGAAACAGCAATGAAATATTATATAAAATAAGCAAACAAGCATTCAGTTGCCCCGTCATTTTGATAAAAAAGAATTAAAATGACCTGATGAGAAACAACTACGCAATTTTAGGCAGAAAAAAGTTCTTTCGATCTTTTTCTACACATGGATAAATAAAATTTTCCGGCTTCAGAAAAAATGAGCTCGGGTCCGCCGAAGCCCGAAGACTAGAATAAAAATAGAGCCCGAGCCCGTGTCGGGCCCGGGCTCGGGCTGAGCCCGACTCATCTCTAGTGTATATAGCTCAATAGGTAGCGCTGCTATGCTGCATCATTTACAATTTCCACAATACCCATATCTCAAGAACTAGAGCATGGATTTTCATAAAACTTTACATTTAGTTAGTACTTGCTATAACATAGTACTGATTGCGTTTTGGTCCAAATCTCTTAACAGATGGCGCTGCTGGGGTGCATTAATCGTGATTATCGCAATAGCTCTATCTCAGGAAGTAAAGTACAAATTTTCATCAAACTTAAGATCCAATTAGTTCGAAAAATAAATTAGTATTCTTCAGTTTTTGGAGTAGATCGTTCAACAGGTGGCGCTGCTATGGTTCATTATTCGTGATTATCGCAATAGGAACTAATATCTTCGGAATAATATCTTAGGAACTAATGCACGAATTTTCATCAAACTTCAGATTCAATTAGTCCTTAAAATATATTAGTATTCATCATTTTTTAGAATAAATAGCTCAACAGATGGCGCTTCTATCCAGTGTTTTTTAACGGTTTCTGGATGATTCTATCTCAAATACTAATACACTGATTTTCACCAAACTTCAGATTCCGTTAGAACTTGAAATAAGTTGTTGCAGATTAGATTTTGGAGTAAATTATCTCACCGGTGACGCTGCTTTGTTTCATTTTTTGGGAAGTATTAAAAGGTATGAGATAGAAGAATGTTCTGGGATTGCCACATCTGACTAGTTTTGTTTATTTATTTATTTTTGTATACAGACAGAAGATTTTTCAGTTGGCGATTTGAACCGAATATCAGGGAAGGAAATAGTCAATTGCTTTTCGCTTATTGCAGAAAATATAATTAATTTATCAAAAAAAAAAAAAAAAAAAAAAAAAAAAAAAAAAAAAAAAACGATAAAAATGGTTCATCGACTAATTGCTTCAATAATCATCCCTGTAATTGTCATTGATTTGTATTTTAAAAATGTGTCATGAAATTTCCCATTGTTGAGCAGTTAAAAATATTTTTGGAGAACCACTTTAAGGGGTCCAAGACACAAAAATGTTGAAATTTTATAAATAAAAAAAATGTTGCATAAAAAAGTTCTTTTTTTTTCCTTACTGATGTTTTAATGATGTTTAAATCATGTTTCTATATAAATTAGTTCAGGATTTTTTTTGTTGTTGTTTTGGTTTGTTATCAAAATCTAGCTTTCAAGCAATGATTGTCATAGAAATTACTTCTTGTGAAAATGCGTTTTTCTTCATGATTGATTTTTTCAGCATTTCTCAGATTTAACTTGTTATAACTCATGAACCGTTAAAGATAATTGCTTCAAATTTGGAACATGTCTGTTTCTGATTTTTTTAATTTAATTTTGATTCAGCAAATTTGAAAAAAAAATTTACTTTTGAAAATATGAATTTTAGGTGCGTTCGTAATTATGTAAATACGTAGCACCTATAGTTCTCGTTCAGTCCGTCTGTCGGCCTGTCCGTCCGCATGTAACAACGCAAAAACTACTCAACCGAATCGTTTCAAATTTAAAAAATATAATTGTTACATAATTTTGTCGAGTTATTTCAAATTTATGTAAATCGGATGCATAGTTCAATTACAGGGACAATCAAAAGTATTCCATTACACACTCCTTCGAACATAGTAAAATTTATAAGCATCAATGAATGATACACTATAATATACATTCTAGACAACTGTACAATCTGTGGTGAAAAGAACATTTGTTATTGATTTACAGGGCCACACAAAAGTATTCCATTACCTAATGGTATAGGGAGAACATTGTTTGGTGCGCGGTGCAGGGGCGTGTGCCATGGCGCTCGACGTATTAAACAATTCCTTTGGAAATGTCTCAATGTGAAAAGGTGTACAGTCGAACCTCGTTAACATGAACCTCAAGGGGAATCGGAATTTTGGTTATGTTAACATTATCAAATCTTTTTATTCATTTTTATAGGGGATTATGATAACAATTCATGTTAAGCACGTTCATGTTAATGAGGATTGACTTTCTTAAGATATTTTATTTATCCTCTTCGCTAACCGAGTCCACATATGTGGACTTCCATTTTCTAACAGTTATATTAATGATATTCTAATATAATTCCAAAATTCATTTTTCGAATGATATGCTTATGCCTAGGTTTCGAAATGATACAAACAGATTAAAATTCTTACTTTGAAATTGAATTGCAGAAGAAATAATTCAGTGATAATCAGTTCAGCAATATTACGTTAATATAGTCAGTAGCGAAGAGGTTAGATTCATTGAAAAAATTATTTATCCAACGGCCGCCGAGCAAAAAAGCAAAATTGTAACGTTGTTTCCACTGCATTTTTTTTTTCTTTTAATGCTGAAAAAAAGGTAGTTTTCCCAACATGATATAAATTATTTAATTACGTATATGAATATAATCCTTGGGAATATTAATCGTACCTTAAAGCCTCACAACTGCATTATATCTATATCTGAAGAATTATATTAATTTAAATAACTAGTAGGCTCTGCCCCCTATGAGCTACGTTTGTCAACCCCCGTTGAAACACCACAAAATCTAAAATAACGAAAATTTTATCAGCCTTTAAATGATTGCGATTTGATTGGAAAAAAATTAAGGTCTAGATAGCTGTTGTTAAACATCTGACTGTTTAGAAGTTTGATTAAACGAGAGCAGTTAAACAGAGAAATATACAGAATAGTTGCATCTTTTTTGAACTGTTGTACAAGGGAAAAAAAATTAAGTAAGGCATTTTAAATGTATCGTTTAAATCTGATGTAATTTTCACTAAATTTTTCTTTCTCTTTTTAATATGCTCGTGAAAATACTTTTGTTGTTTGAAAAGAAATATTGCTTGTGTCGTTTTAGAATTCACATCCATAGTTAAAAAAGTCATATCAAAATATGAAATAAATGTTTCATCTAATTTTTTTTTAATTGCTCTGCGAAGTTACTTGTTTTTTTTTTTTTTTTTTTTTTTTTTTTTTTAATATGACATAATTTCTTTTGCTTGCTGCTTTTAACGCATATTAATGAATTTATTTCTCTTTTTTTATATTCACGTGAAGATATTTTTATTACTAAAAAAGAAATATTATTTATTTCCGCATTAATCTTTTACATTTACGGTGGTTCACGCATTTTAATGAATTCATTCCTTTAATATTTTCTTTCTTTTTTAATTTTTACATGTAAATATAGTTTTATGACTTAATTTCCAATATTGCTCGATTTTAACTTTTTTTCTGTTTGTGATAGTCGCGAGTAAATAAACATACTTTTAATTTCAAGGAAATATTCTTTGACCATTTAGCAATAAAATAATAACCTTTTCTTAAATATGTAAAAAATATCTCTCAAAATGCTGAAAAGTTACATTTAAAATGGAAATAAATCCTCAAAAAATGAGTCAAATTAAAAAAAACCCTGTCGGCCTGTCTCGAGGTAGATTTCGAAGAGTTTTCATTTCAACTACAAAAAATAAAAAATGATTAGAGATAAACCCAGTTTAATTACTTTATTTGACCGCTTTTGACAATTTTTTAATTTCATTTTTCGGTAAGAACTTATTTTATCAAAATCATCTTAAACGAAACTCGGCTCAAATGCCCATTTTGGCAACATATTTTGAATTATATTCTGGCTTTATGAAAAAATCGACCAATAGGCTCATTATATAGTTCCTAAATAACAAAATACTGTCAATTGAATTCGTTTGTGAGCAAAATTGAATATAAAAAACCAATTTGTTATTTGAATACATCCATAATTTTGTAATCGCTTTGGGAAATTTGTGCGAAGTGCCCACTTCGACAGCTTTTTTAAATATATGTTTAGCCTTTATCAAAAACCTGACCAATTCGGCACATTACACAGTTCCTAAATAACAAATAACTATCAACTGAATGCATTTGAGAACAAAATTGAATTTAAAAATGAGTCATAAAATAACCAATTTGTTATTTGAATACATAATCATTTCTTTAATCATGATCGTTTTGGGAAATTTTTTTGTGAAGTGCCCACTTTGACAGCTTTTTAAAAATATATATTTAGCTTTTATCAAAAAATCGACTACACTCATTGTATAGTTCCTAAATAACAAAAAACCGTCAATTGAATGCGTTTGAGAGCAAAATTGGATTTAAAAATGAGTCATAAAATAACCAATTTGTTATTTGAATACATCCACAATTCTTTAATCAAGATCGCTTTGGGAAGTTTTGTGCAAAGTGCCCAATTTGACAGCTTTTTAAAAATATATATTTAGCCTTTATAAAAAACTTGACCAATACGGCACTTTACACAGTTCCTAAATAACAAAAAACTGCCAATTGAATGCATTTGAGAGCAATTTTGAATTTAAAAATGAGTCATAAAATAATCAATTTGTTATTTGAATACATCCCCAATTCTTTAATCATGATCGCTTTGTAAAATTTTGTGCGAAGTGCCCATTTTGGCAGCCTTTTAAAAAATATATTTTGCCTTTATCAAAAAACTGTCCAATACGTCACATTATATAGTTCCTAAATAAAAGGATCTGAAATTTGGATGCGATTAAAATCAAAAATGAATTTAAAAATGAGATCATAAGAATATAAGCAATTTGGATTTGAAGTTTTTTCGCCAACTCCTATTTTTGTTTAATTTATTTTTGCTATAAGAATTGGTCCTATGAAAAACTTGTTAGTATAAAAATTGCAGATATTATTGAGAAGATGTAAATAAATTTAATTAGATCTGATTGCTTAAGAATTGAGTAAGTTATGGATTTTTTTCTTTTTCCACCCCCCTTTTTGTTTTCGTTTTTAATTTTTTTCATCGGTAAAAGTTGGTCCTATCAAAAACTTGTAAATACAAAAGTTTTAGATAATTTTAAGAACATTTATAAAAAAAATTTAGTTGGATTTGATATCTTGAGAATTGACGAAGTTATGAATTTTTTCCCCAAAAAAACCCTGTTTTTCCCCCCCCCTTGAGCCCATTTAACTTAATTAAAAATCTGTCACGCATAAACTTTCAGCCCATTTCTTAGAAGTAACATAAACTTTAAATGGATTTGATATCTATTTTAATTAAGAAATTATCGGTATTTTTCGGTTTTCACAAAAACCCTCTTTATTTCCACCCTCTTGGTCCCATTTTGCCCATTAACGAACTCGACCGAGATTTTATGCCCTTTGATTTTATGTAAAAGTTTGAAGAAAATCTGAGCATAATTATGGAAGTTATCGTGTCTAGAAGAAAGTGATATACACCGATAGATAGATAAATGTATAAAGATTTTTCAAAGTGGTAGTTTTGGGGTCTAAAGGTCTTGATCGGCATAGATCTGCAAAAAATTTTCAGAAATTCCAACATGGGAGAGAATGCAATAGGTAGTATTTCATACGAAATCTACCTAAAAATAATTGCAGTCTGCACCCCAGGAATTTCCAGTGTATAAAATGATCTAAAAAAATTATATTCCTTATGTATAATTTTTGCTTCTATAAAACTTTTTTAATGGAACAATTTTGACTAACTTTAGCATTAAATATCTCTTGAAAATAATTCTTGAATTTGAAAAACTGGATGCATCAGCCTGTTTATCAAACATTTCTCTATAATATTACCAATTTTCATATTTTTGTGTGCAGAAATTTTCGTAATGTATTTGCGGAGAAATATACTAGGTCTCAAAATTTTTTTTTGTCAGCGGCGGTGACAGAATGAGTTACTTTTTAAGATTTCGTTCATCTGACGAAACCCAATTTGTCTCTGTCCTCTGTCTGTCTGTCACTGAGTCCGTAAACAAAAACTATATAAGTCACAGAGCTCAAATTTTGTGTACTTACAACTGAATACCTCTTGTTACACAACAAATCAAAAAATTTTGGAAAAAAATTAATTAAATAAATTAATTTGAATTATGTTTGAATAAATAAAAAAAAAAAAAACTATTATTTTAATTTAAATAATATTTTTAATATCATTAGTTCATTTTTTAGTTGTTTTTCCTCTTATTGTTGTCCACAAATTTAAATATAAAAATTCTTTTTTTTACCCTTTATTTCAACCCGGGAAAACACACGTTTACCCAGGGTAAAAATGGTTTTAACTTTCTCACCAACAAAATCAAATTATAACCGTCATTTTATTTAGGCGGAGACAATCCTTACAAATTTTGCAATAAAATAAGTTGAAGATTACTTTTAAAAGATAAGTGGTTACAATTGTAAAAATCATACGAACTCCGGGTCATTTTATTGCCAAAAAATATCACGAAGCCCCACTTTTTTTTCTTTTCCATGTTTTTGTACATATGTTGAACTATTGTGTGAGATAATTTGTTTTATTCCAACGTGGCGCTTTTTTTAAATAATGCTAATTGAAATGTTGAATATTTGGAAAAATTTGCATGTTTAATAGATAATATTTACTAACAGCAACAATATCTCCGTGCAGTACTACATTATTTAGTTTGTCCTAGTAGTGTGCTTTCATATTCTATAAAAAACAGTTTGGCGTACTATTGCTTAAATAAAATATTAAGTGCGGAAAATGGACAAAAACGTCATTTTGACTATACTTTGTGGCAACGTAACAATGTAATGTGACAATGCCCCATGGAAACAAATACATTTTAATAAGCAGGTAGGATTATACTAACAGTTTATGTCAAAAGAATTTCAGGATGTTGTTGCTTAGGTGAGATATAGTGCTCCTAATATACCAGCATTTCACTTTGCATGAAAAATGAGCTTCACAACCTTGAACTTTGACATTTTCTATAGAAAAGAGGAAATTTTTTCAGGGCTTCAAAATTGCACATTATTCATTAAATATGATCTACTTCAACATAAAAAATCAAGCAAATCAAAAAATATAACTATCACACTTTGTCTGATTTTCAAAATAATAGCTCTTAAAAGTGAATTTTTTTCCCATATGATGTTGTAAAAATTGAAAATGTGCGATATTTAGAAGTTTAAAAATTTGCACTAGCGTAAATTTCAAAATTGAAATTTAATTTCTTCTAATTGTTCCATGCAAGTTTAAATAAAATCATGTACGTAACATAAAATAATGGATTAAATACATCCCATAATAAACGTGCTTATATGTTTTTATTTCATCATATTAAATCATATTTATCATATATTTTGACACGCGAAATGAAATATTTTTTCTATTTATTAAATTATTATTCATTTAAATTACTAGCCGCTTCTGATGATCAGTTTGATCTCCCTTAAATTTATTCTAAAATTTCAAATATTTTACTTTTATTAATAGTTTTATTTACTTGTGTACTTTTACTAAATCTGCAGATTCTGATAGAGAAATCAACAAATCTGTGCGATCAAGGCAGCACTTAGCGGAATATTTCAATATTCTGTTTTGGTTGGTGCGATTGGCGAAGAAATCCCAAAATAGAGCCGAAAAACCGTTTTTCGTTTGTTAATTTAATGATAAAGTGTTTTGAAGGAGATATTAAACTAAACTCTGTATGCAGTCTGCGAGTACACTTAACCACTTGTTTAGAATAGAAAGATACTCACGGCGCTGAAAAAGGTTAAGGGCATATGGTTACTAGTATCTGATCTAGACACACGGCAGTGTGTCAGCCAAGTTCAAAAAGTAAAAGTCGACACACCGGCCGTGGGTTATATTACCCGAACCATTTCGGGCCACTTTTGACCCCTCAATAACTTAAATTCTATTTGACCTACACACTTGCAACTTTTTGTGTCGTGTAAGACCATCTTCTAATTTCCTAATCCTATAAATTTTTTAAAAAATCTTTTACCGTTCACAAGAAATTGACGTCTGAAAACCACTGTTTTTCCCACTGACTCACTCATAGAAATGTTTGACTACTTCCAGGTGATTTAGGAAATTGAAATTTTGTGTGGAGGTAGGTTATTGGATCTATAAATAGGAAAAAATCTGAAATCACCATTAATTAAACATTAATGGTTGTTAGAAGATAAATTATTGGATTACAATGGCGGTTTATGAGAATTTCACAAAATACCAGAAATAGTGCCAAGTTGGCGTCACTTTTGGCGAGTATCGGGACTAATCTCTGAAACTACCGAACCGATTTCAAAAGTAATGGAACCAAAATGATGGTATTCGCCCCGGTTCAAACGCAGACTATATCTTATGTCTGTGCCACTAACCAAAAGAGGGTTCAAAAGCAAAAAACACTCTAAAAATGGGATTTTTGTTTTAGTGAAGGGCCTAGAAGCAAAAAATTTGTCATGTTAATTATTTATAAGATATGAATGATCACTAATGACATTTGCTAAAAAATACCAAATTTAAAAGGGGTGGAAATTCGCGAAGAGCATTCTGAAAACGTTCTGAATAGCGATTTTAAAACAATCTCAGCAAACAACAAACCGATTTTAAAAGTAGTGATATCAAAATGATGATGATAGTCCTTGCTCCAACATAGGCTATATCTTATGTCGATGCCACTAACCCAAAGGGGGTAAAAGAACAAAAACGTTCTAAAGATGCGATGTCTGTATGTTAAGGGACTAGAATTATAAAGTTTGGCATTTTAGAGTTCACGCGAAATATCAGAAATAGTGCCAAGTTGGCGTCTTTTTTGGCGAGTATCGGAGCTAATTTCTGAAACTATGAACCGATTCCAAAATTAATAGTACCAAAATGATGGTATTCACCCCGGTTCGTGTATATGCTATATTTTATGTATATACCATTAACCATAAGAGAGTGAAGAAGCAAAAAACATTCTAAAAATGAGATTTTTGTTTTACTAATAAGCATAGAAGCACAAAATTCGGCATGTTACTTATTTATAAGATAAAAATGATCTCTAAGGGCATTTGCTAAAAAATAAAGAATTCAAAAAGGGTGAAAATGCACGAAAAGCATTCTAAAACTGTTCTAAATTGGGATTTTTAAGCAATCTCAGCAAACAACCATCTGATCTTAAAAGTAATGATCTTAAAATGATGGTGACATTCCTTGCTCCAATATAGGCTATATCTTATGTCAATGCCACTAATCCAAAAGAATTAAAAGAGCAAAAAAAATTCTAAAAATGTGATGTCTGTATGTTAAAGGCTTAGAAACATCAAATTTGGCATGTTCATTACTTATAAGATATAAATGATCACTAAGAACATTTGTTAACAAATACAAAATTTAAAAGGGGTAAAAATGCGCGAAAAGCGTTCTATAAACGTTCTAAATAGCAATATCAGCAATATTGGAAAGTTAGCGAACCGATTAAAAAAAAAAAAGAAAAAAAAAGTCAAAATGATGGTGGCAGTCCTTGCTCTAACAACAGTATTGGATAAATTGCCAGATTACAATGGGAGTCTATGGGAATTTGGCGAAATACCAGAAATAGCGCCAAGTTAGTATCACTTTTGGCGGGTAATTTTTGTCGTCAATTTGGCGATATATCGCCAAGTTGGAGACAAACTTTTTTGGTCGTCGAGATAATCAAGTAGTACCCAATCACATAAAAGAAACATCCTTATTAGTGGAATTTAATGGAACATAAGCAATCCTAATGTTAAAAGTTTTAAATTTGATTCAAAGAAACAGTGAATAAACGCAGGAAAAAGCTGTAAGATTAATTAATATTAAATAAAACTAATTTAGTATTAAGCCAATTTATTTCAAAAAGGAAACAAATACCGACTTATTTGACAAAAAATAATGATATCCTATCAAAAACATGAATGTGAAAAAATGCCAAGTTCGTTAAAGATTTCGCTAATAAAAGAAGTGATTTGACAAAAAATAATGATATCCTATCAAAAACATGAATGTGAAAGAATGCCAAGTTTGTAAAAGGTTTCGCTAATGAAATAAGTGAGATCTAACTACAAACCAAGTTCTTTCGAAGCTCCTTAAATCATAGCTCATGCATGTCACATATGATGTCAATGACATATTATGCATGTCATGCATAATATTCTTCAATTGCTTAAAATGAGTTGGTATGTTACTTGTTATTCAATAGAGCGACTTGGCAAGTTTCCAGCCCCTAACTTTAATGTTTGAGTAAGTACTTAATGTTTGAGTACCTAACTTTAATGTTTGAGTAAAATTTAATCTAGAATCTGATTGGGAAAGATCTAGTCATTCAAATGTTCGAATAACTACATTGAAGTTAAGGTATCGATAAATTAATTAAGTGATCAACTTTAAGTTCTGATCAATTAAATAGAGAAATTTGAATAACAGAAAACTTGTAAGTCGCTCTATTGAATAACAAGTAACATACCAACTCATTTTAAGCAATTGAAGAATATTATGCATGACAGGAGTTATGATTTAAGGAGCTTCGAAAGAACTTGGTTTGCAGTTAGATCTCACTTCTTTCATTAGCGAAACCTTTTACAAACTTGGCATTCTTTCACATTCATGTTTTTGATAGGATATCATTATTTTTTGTCAAATCACTTCTTTTATTAGCGAAATCTTTAACGAACTTGGCATTTTTTCACATTCATGTTTTTGATAGGATAACGTCGTTACTTGTTCCTGGTCAAAACACACTATAAAAATATCATTAGTTTTATTTTTGAATAGATTTATTTTAATAATGTAAAAGAAAGTAAAACACATCAAGTGAAACAAATTTATTTACAGAAGAGGACATACATTTTTATGCAAAATATATACAAATAAAGCACAGTCTTTCAAGATCACATTCAAGAAAAGTCGCTTGAAATTGATTAAAAACATCTTTCTTTGCCAAACTGCTACATTGCTCAATAAAACAGGTCTATACGGTGGTATATCTTCTCAGTGTTAAATTAAGGGGGTGTCCTTCCCCCCCAGAAAATTTGAGATTTTGAGTTTTTAATGGTCAAAAAGAGCCATTAAAAACTCAAAAAGCCGTTCCCCTCCGAAACTTTCTAATGTCCCCCCGGAACCACAGAAGTCCCTCCCGGAGAAAAGTGTCTGAATTCAACATTGAATTTTTTACATCATGCAATTTGTTAAATAAAAGAATTATTTGTATGATAGATGCATAAGAAGCGAATCCAAACAGTATTTTCTAAGAAGAAAATTCGGCAATTTAATAACACAATATAATAAAATCTAATTACACAAGCTTACAATGAGTTTCTTTTAGAATGTTTCTTGTGCATTTTTTATGTAGATTTTAAGAAAATTACTCAAATGTTCCACCATGTACAGTTTCGACACGAATTGAAAATTTATCTAATTGGTAAATCATATTTTTAGCTTTAAATATACTTGAATCTCAAATCGGTAAAAATGTAAATTTACTCATAAAGACACCTAAATTGATCTGAAATACTTTGTCTTTAAGAAGAGAAAAGAACATTCAAATATCTCTGACAATTATTGCACTCATTGTTGTTCATTACACCTTCATACGTTAACAAACAAAAATACTCCTTCTCAAAAATTAAAAAATCGGAATATACTTATCTGATTGATTTCGTGTTAGCATCTACTAATCAAATACTCCAGTTTTTTGGTGAAGGAATAAAAAATCATGAAACTTCAGAAAGATACAGAGAAATCACAATTTTGCAGGCAATTTATTTAAAGCTCTATCAATCAGTTGGAATAAGGTGTGCTTTTAAAAACATTATCACCCGATAGAAAACACCGAATATACCACCGGACCATAATTCCATTCACATTTGAAAAATTCAGGTAAAACAAAAACAGATTACAATATAGAAGTAGCATTTACACTATCAGATCTGTCAAAAACTCAGTTTTTTTTTTTTTTCCTTTTTGTTGTTGCTACTTTGTTTGTTGTTTCGAAAGGGAAAAAATTTTAAAGATTCACATTATGAAAAAAATTTCTTAAAAATTAAAATGTACAGGGATTTATTCTCACTTGAAAATATAGTAGAACTTTGTATATTCTCAATTATAAATAAGTACTTTTGTATAATCTCAATATTTTTCGTATTTTTTAATAGACGGATTGCACATGATGTCACATGTTTCATCTGGCGCCCAAACTTAAAGCAAATGTGGTGTTTTCCCATTTGTAAACATAGTAATTTGCACTTCATTTTTCAAATACTTGAAAAAATAATGCAAGAATAAGAAAAATCAAAATTAAACAGTAAGACCACACTTGATTTAAATGGCAAACGGGTAGTTATGACGTTCTGTGTGGGTTATAGATGTGTACCATGTTAGAGTATCAGTCATTACTGTGGCGTCAATGCAAGGGGTCTATAATGTAGATTGTGATGTGGACTTTAGATCCATCTATCGGTAAAAATTTGAACTATTTTTTCTTTTGTTACAAGAAATGAATTTTGACAAGTCTTATGGTGCAAATTAGATCAGATACGAGAATTTGTTAATTTTTCATGAATTCTTGAAATGTGAACGAATGTATATGGTTCACTTGATACATTGTTTGCTGGATTATCGTAAGTTTAAAGCCTATAGTTAACAGAACAATTCGGCATTTCTGAATTACTTCCTTGCTACTAGATTAAGTTTACCACGGTTATGAGCATGGTTAACAAAATGTTCTATATGAGGGCGAAAATGCTGATCAGCCAAAGAAAAACACGACCTCCTTGAACAAAGTCAAGGAAAAACGGTTCATCATAGTGCTGTGTTGAGCTAGAAACTGAAGAAGAAATCTACGCGTGATAAACCATTGGTATAGACAAGTCTTATCCACTGATCTAGAGGGACTTGAAGGTTTTATTCCGCCTGACAAAGGGAACTAAAAATTACCTACTTTCGAAAATATCGCTACTGTTTCTTTACTTTTCACATTCTTCACCAGAGTTTCCAAGAGATTTTACTGAACATTTCATTTTCTTAAAATATTCTTGTCTTCGTTTCAACTCTTTTTCAGTGCTTGATTTTATAGGCAACGTTGTTTGCCACATATACTGGTACGTAAGTAATTTTTTGGTTACTTAGCTTTGGATGGTTTTTTACTTGCTTATACTTCTTCTGTTGGGAAGGACTACTTTGCTCAGACTTGATCAAGTCGGGCTCGCCATAGGATACATGGGCAGATTTTGCATATTGTTGTTTATTGACAGGGTATTCGGGTTGTTGGTAAGATGCATGGCGCTGTTCGACCTGCTGATAAGGCACATGTTCAGGCTGTTGATAAGACGAATGATCAGGTTGTTGATAAGAGGCATGATCTGGTTGCTGATAAGAGGCATGATCTGGTTGCTGATAAGAGGCATGCTCGGGTTGTTGGTAAGAGGCATGCTCGGGTTGTCGGTAAGAGGCATGCTCGGGTTGTTGATAAGACGCGTGCTCAGGTTGTTGATAAGACGTATGCTCGGCTTGCTGGTAAGACGTATGCTCTGGTTGGTTGTAGGACGTATGATCCGCCTGTTGGTTGTCTACGTGATTGTATTTCTCGTAATTGGAGTAGACCTGACTGGGTGGGGGCTCTGCGTAAATATCAACATGTGCCGGATGATAATTCGCCGTTCCAGGTTCGTTAGTTCTGATTTTAGCCCGGAATCCCTGAAAGAGAAACAATATAGAATTTTTAGTACTATTGTTATAGCTATGCTGCTGCTGATAAAAATCAATAAGATAATTAATACATTTAATAAATTGTAGAAATGAAAGTAACGTTTAAAATATCAACTACAGGGCGTCTTAAAATGGATTGGGGTTTTTAAAAATTCAAAAGCATCTTAAGACTGACAATTATTGAAGCAAATCCTTGGTCCAAGTGAGCGGGGAACTGCCTGAACCGCCGAAATTTAGAGGAGCATCAAATCAGGAATGTGATTAATATGTTTTAGTTTTAAACTTTGCTAAATTAATGCAAAGCCATAAAAGTAACTTTAAAACTTTTGAAAGTTATTGTTTTATTCATCATAGTAATAAGTTTAGTTAAATTTGTTTGTTTCATCTCTATTAGAAGTCTTTATACTCTTAATGTATATAAGGAATAAATATAGAACAATTTATTCTGAACTTTTTAACAAACTAAGTTTGTTTAATAAGATTCGACAGCATTTTCTTACTTTTGAAGTTTTGCTAGCATTTTCTACGAAACTGAAATTATTTTTTAAAGACATAGAATGAACTACGGAACATTTTTATGTCTGGTTAGCTTTTTTTTCCTTTTCTTTTTTTATAAATTATTTCTTAGCAACAACTTAAAAAAAAATCATAGCTACAAGGTGATTCTGAATTCATCATCAATATTTGGTGGGGAGGTAGAGAATAGGAAAAGAACACTATTTCACATAGGAAACCAAGGGTCCCAAAGTCTTCCGAAGGAGATAGGCGCCATTAAAGTTTAGGGTCCAAAAATTCAAATGATTATAAAAAACAGAAAAATTGATCGATTCGTTTGTGGTTTTCACTAAAATTATTCTTTATGTCAGTATTGTCTTGAAAATAAATTATAAAGAAAAATTTCAAAAAATGACGATAGAGGGCGCTTTAGACTTTAGAGTAACGAACAACTATTTTTTACCGTTATTTTTTGCATCTCATTAAAGGTTTCGTAAGCGTAGACTTAAACTTAAATTTTGAGCTCAAAATCTGAATAGTTGGAAGCAGTTAAGTAGCACAAACTTAACTGTGTTCAGAGGGTTTTTAATTCAAATGATTATAAAAAACGGAAAAATTGGTCGATTGATTTGCGATTTTCACTAAAACTAACTAAAACTATTCTTTATGTCGGTATTTTATTGAAAATGAATTATAAAGATAAATTTCAAAAAATGCCGATAGAGGGCGCTTTAGACTTTGGAGTAACGTACAACTATATTTTACCATTATTTTTCGCATCTCATAAAATTTTTTTAGAAGCTTAGACATAAACTTAAATTTCAAGATGAAAATCTGAATCGTTGGGAGTGGTTAAGTAGCGCAAACTGAACTGTGTTCAATGGGGGTGGGGAGGTTCAAATTTCAAATGATTATAAAAAACGGAAAAATTGTTCGATTCGTTTTCCGTTTTCGCTAAAACTATTCTTTATGTCAATATTTCCTTGAAAATAAATTTTAAAGATTAATTTTAAAAAATACCGTTAGAGGGCGCCTTAAACTTTGGAGTAACCAACAACTATTTTTAACCGTTATTTTTTGCATCTAATTAAATGCTTGTAAAAGTTCAAACTTAAATTTTGAGCTCAAAATCTGCATCGTTTTGAGTAATTAAGTGCGGAAATGTGAAATGTGTTCGAGGGGTGGGGAGGGTAACATTTTAACTCCTGAACACTGTTCAGTTTCCGCTTCTTAACCCCTCCATCGATTTAGAATTTGAGCTCAAAATTTAAATCTAAGCATTTGCAAGCATTTAATTAGATACAAAAAATAGCGCTTAAAAATAGTTGTTGGTTACTCTAAAGTTTAAGGCGCCCTCTATCGGTATTTTTTTAAATTAATCTTTAAAATTTATTTTCAAGGAAATATTGACATAAAGAATAGTTTTAGTGAAAATCGCAAATCAATCGACCAATTTTTCCGTTTTTTATAATCATTTGAATTTAAAACCCTCTGAACACAGTTAAGTTTGTGCTACTTAACTGCTTCCAACTATTCAGATTTTGAGCTCAAAATTTAAGTTTAAGTCTACGCTTACGAAACCTTTAATGAGATGCAAAAAATCACGGTAAAAAATAGTTGTTCGTTACTCTAAAGTCTAAAGAGCCCTCTATCGTCATTTTTTGAAATTTATCTTTATAATTTATTTTCAAGACAATACTGACATAAAGAATAATTTTAGTGAAAACCGCAAACGAATCGATCAATTTTTCTGTTTTTTATAATCATTTGAATTTTTGGACCCTAAACTTTAATGGCGCCTATCTCCTTCGGAAGACTTTGGGACCCTTGGTTTCCTATGTGAAATAGTGTTCTTTTCCTATTCCCTACCTCCCCACCGAATATTGATGATGAATTCAGAATCACCCTGTATAAAATAAGTTCCGTACCGCAAGACAAATCACGCTCAAAGGCAAATATCAAAATATGGCATTTTGATGCCGAAAATATTCAAATTAATTTCTATTCTAATAAGAATCGGATGTCTGAAAAAATGGTGGATATAGATACACTAGTGATGTTGGTTTGAAAATATGTAGAGCTCGTTAGATTTGAAAGAGAAACTAAAACCAGATTTTGTCCGTGTAAAATATAGCAGGATCGTGGGACTCCAATATAGTTTTTCTGGGCACCCAAAAGTATGAAAACATGGAGGACTGGGAGTAGGAATACACAATAGTAAGCCTATGAGTCAACCGAAAAAATCGACTTTTCAAGTGTTTTCCATGATGATAATGATGTTGATTGAGACTTTCTAAAGAGAAAGTTAAGGTACAGTTTACGGTATAATGCAGTGAATAGAAAACTGCCCATTTGATTTCAGGTGCAGTTCGAAGAAAAAAACCTTATTAAAATTCTAGAGGTATGACGGGAAGGGTCCGTGATTTGTTGCGAATACATAGCTATTTGTGAGGTGTACTAATAGTTTATTAGATATTTTTGGGAGGAGGCTCTTGGTAAAGCGTACTGTTTGGGCATAATTTCATTCTTCTTGCCAGTATTAAAGTAAAAATATATTTAATTGTCTTTTAAAATATGAAGCTGTACATGAAAAAAATACAACATCTCTAGCTGGTGACGTGGAGCTAAGAGCTGCCTCGTTAGTTAGTTTGTCACAATCTCATTCGGAGTCGCTCCATAGTGTTTACGAACCCACTGAAAATAGAAAGTCTTGAAGTAATGCTGCAGAATATTATAAATTGAACTATATAGCTAGAATTAAATATATTTTCCAGCGCCTGTAGACTGGAATAGCTTATCGGAATGGATTGTGATGCTTTTCTGATTCGAGTTCTCTGACAATCAGATAACTTACGCAATCGTCAGGAGTCCTGCATGAAAGATGAAATTTTCAGGACCTAATTTTACCTGTCTTGTATGGATTATTTTTCATGCCTCATAACGCAGAAGGCATAGTTCGTCAACTGGCAAACCTCGGAGCCATCCGAGGATTTGAATGCCCAATTTCTGTTACATGATTTTTTCCTGTTACCGTTACATAAAAAGCTCTAAGAATCCCAGTATCTTAAAAAAAAATTTAGTAACTTAACAGATTTTTTCTTTACAGTGTAAGTCACAAATGGCATACAAAATCCGCTTTAGAACTCAGTACAGTGAAATTAGCTTGAAAAATCGTGAAAAATCGTGAATTTTTTTACGGGCGACTTCTACATGATAAATTTATATATGTATATACATATATATATCCTTTAACAAATTTTATTCAAATTTTTGCCTTACATTGTTCCAAAAAAGAAGAAGGAGAAAGAACTATCTGCAAAATCTAATGTCTCTAATTAATGAAAAAAATAATAATAAATATTATACATACGCTTAGAATAGCATGCTACATTTTCAAGTTACGATATACTCACTAAATGATCTGCAATATAGTCCACTTGTCTGTAAACTCCATAGGCATCAGTAAAACCGTAAGATCCTTTCTTTACATTGTGTTCATCACCTTCTTCCTTGTGATATTGCATGTTACCTTTCGCGTCTTTTATGTCATATCCAAAATGATAGGGATAAGGCTTCTGAAAGAGATCATTACCTTTTCTGTGAGAAACAAAAATTAATAAAAATAAAAGAAATGGAAAAAAAAAAAAAAACCACTTAGTATTTGAGATTACTTGAGACGCAACGCTAGTCATTGAAAAAGACCCGGATGATATTGTTAAGTCTATGGAGGCGTTATTTTAAAATATCTCGCTCAAATTTTAATATTTTTATGATTCTTT
Source organism: Maratus speculifer (assembly GCA_964019185.1). Classification (NCBI taxonomy): domain Eukaryota; kingdom Metazoa; phylum Arthropoda; class Arachnida; order Araneae; family Salticidae; genus Maratus; species Maratus speculifer. The sequence continues at coordinate 248,042,874 of OZ025294.1, forward strand.
TTGCTGAGGACAATCCAAAACTGGGCTAGTTTTTACTTTTTTTAAGTTTTTGTTATGTATAATTTTTTATTAGGATAGTTTCAATTTCACAACCGGTTCTGAAAATTAAAGTACTTCTTAACGTTGAAATCTGAAACCAAAATGGAGAAAAAAAAAAAAAAAAAAAAACTATGCATCACATTGCAGTTTTTTTTTTTTTTTTTTTTTTTTCCAGACGCCAATGTCATTATGCGCACTGGGGTCTGTAACTGGCGACAAAGTGTCGTTATTTTGCTCAACATGTTAACCCGAATGTTGTTTATTTATTAATAAATTGTTTATTTACTTTTATTTTCCTCTTTGAAATTATATAAATTGTTTTGATTTATAGATATTAATTAAAATTTTTAAAATTCATCGTAGTATACGATAACTGGTATTGGAAAACGAGGTTTTGACCAAATTGGCGTCGTAAAAAATCGCGCCAATATGATGTGCATATGAAATCCGTGTCTTCGTTGTTTTACGCTGATATCTAGCCTCTTGCCTTAAAGCTATATCATATTCATGTTCTTTTCAGTCAGTAAGTTTATACTTTCTTAGCATTTTTTAAAAAATAGAACTAATATTTTCCATAAATTGTTTTTAAACGAAAAACTATTAAAAAATAATACTGCATATACCAAAATTATAATATATATGTTTCATTTGGTTCCATTTTCAAACTTCGAATTCAAATAACTTTTTATATAATGAATTTTCTCTGTTTACAATTATTTTGTTGCCACTTAAAAAAAAATCATAATATAACTCTTTTAATATGCGTAAGTGTCATCAGTGTAAAAGAGAATACATTTTATTTATTTAGTTAATCATGAATCTCTCTGTAATTGCTAACGCCATGAGTTACTTTTTCTTCTGAAAATTTACGTTTCATTTTTTATTCTCAAAAATGCGCCCTCAATGGAGAAACATGTAAAATAAATTAATTAAAATAATATTTTTTTAAAGTTATTCTGTATTAAAAATAATATTGTGCAATTCTACAGATCATAATTTATTTTTGTACTTAATTTTAAATCAAAATACTGAATAGTTTTTTTTTTCTTTTTTTTTTTTTTGTAAAGTGTACGGCAAAATGTAATTTGAAGTAGAGAATTCGCTTCGCTCATCCTAATAATTTTAACTCTAATACCTGACTAATTCTAATATTAATTATAAACATTAATAAAAAGTTCGTTAACGTATATATACAGAAGATATGAGATTTCATTATATTGTTAGAATAGTATTTCCTTAAATATATGCTTTAAGAATATTAAGGGGACACGGTGCCTTTGAAATCATCTCTTCAGTTTTGAATATTACTGTAATATACGTGGTGGCACAAATACTTAATAGTAAAAATTAAATAAATATTAAATTAAATAAATGTTTATAAAATAAATAATAAATATTATATTAAAAAATAATAATCTTGTAAAACAGCTTATTTTAGTAAAATTTAATTTATTTAATTTCTACTACTTTTATAAATATTAATATATATATATATATATATATATATATATATATATATATACATATATTCATCAGAATATACTACATAAAACTGTGCATGGATTTTTACTTTAAATGTGCCTTTTTTCCTCTTGTTTTTTCTCAAAAAAAAACAAAAAATGTTCAAATAAAAAGAAAAAAAAGGAAATTCTACAAACTTTTATTTTAAATACATACATATACATATATATATATATATATATACACTAAATAACTATAAACTTGAATGTTAAATCCGTGCACAAAAATATTAAATACAACATGAAGAACAAGTAAAAGAAAATTAAATATCTATCAAAATTTAAAAAAGGCCTTAGTATTTATCGAACAAACAAGTTATAAAAATAGGAACAGGGAGAAAAATCAGTTTAAAGTTTTCAATTGTATGGGTCATTGCGCTGGATCTATTAACAAAATTTACAATACATCGCGATATAATTATAGCATTGGTAAAAAATAGGTTTCAAAATGTTCACAATTAAAGAAGCTTTCAGTTAATATTAAAAAAAGAAAATCGATATTTTGACCAATTTCAAGGTATTGTGTCCCTTTAACTGTCCATAAAAGATTTAAATTTCATGCTAAATTTACATTGATTAATAATTGAAATTTATAGAATAAATCACAAAGAAATGTTTTTTTAATGCTTACAGGTACGTACAATATAATATAAAATATTTAAAATAGATTAAAACTTCCAACAAAACAAAACAAAAAAAAAAAAGAGAGAGAGAGAGAGAGAAAGAAAAAGAAAAAAAAGAAATGAAATGAAAATCTCCGCTGATGACGGCCGACTAAGTTCGATGTGGGAGGGGAGTTCTTCATCGTATACATCTACATTAAACAATGCATATTGCTTTACGTATAGTGATATAAATTTGCACAAAAATTTTTCAAATAAACCAAATCAATTAATTTAATCAAAGGTTCGATACGATTAATTTAATTTTGAATTAATGTTACATAGTCAGCGTTCTTAAAATAATAAATAAATATATATTTGTGCTATTAATAATATTATATATAGTGTATGTTACATATAGTACATAATATTACGTATAGTACATGAGAATGCTATCTGCGACAAGACATGATGGAGTTAGAAGATCTTTAAAAAATATACTGGAAAACTAATAATTTAGATTAACGTTTGCGAAAATCTCTTTGTATGGAATGAGATATTTCCTTTATCTAGAGTTACTATGTTTTAATGGATTTTTAAATCCGCAATTTAATAATACAGTTTAAGTGTTCTAAATTAATTTAACTAGACTTCATATTATACTTCAAAATCTTTACGTAGCAAACAATCAAGTGTCTGGCTCAGCACAGATTAACACCCTTTTTGTGTTCCTTTTGTTATTATAATAACTTTCACATACTTTTTTTTTATATATAAAAAATATCCAATTACAGTTCACTGTTGCAAATTTCATTTAAACTAGAAATCATCACTATTATTTCCCAAAACATCCATGCCAATAAAAATAGTATTCTTATTTTGACGTATCGTGTTTTACATCAAGACATTGATCCCTCGCGCATATAATAAAGTGCCTCGTTATGCATGAAAATTGGGTTGCGTCTATATCACAATAGAAATTATTGTAATAATCACTTCTTGTTAATGAGATTAGATGATATCTCTAACTGTAACCGATAAGATCAGTGCCCTTCTTCTAAATGTTCTGTCTCACTCTTCTATATACGCAATGTGTGTTTTCTCCTGTCTGCTTGAATTTATGTTAATAGGATGTTGTCTCAGATTATTTTTAGAACTATATAAACTAAAATTATTCTGAAATTATGCGGAATATATGTATATATAAAAGAAGCATTTTTATCGTCTTCAATTTTAGAAAAAGAAATAAATGTTTATAGCAATTTCAACCGGAAAATACAAAAAAATTGTAATAGTGGCATTTTTTCTTAAAGAAATTTGTGAAATTGTATACTGCAAGAAAAAGATCCCTATCCTTCTTGTATATGCCCTACTTAATTATTTAATATACATTATGCATATATTCATATTGTATATTTTTCGTTTTACTGTTTAGATATATGATAATTGGGTGTTACCCAAACTCTTATAAAATACTAATAAATAAAAAATTTCTCCGAAATTTTAATAAAAAAGCACCTTTTTCACAATAAATATACATTTTTAAATTTGAAAAAAAAATGATTAAAAATATTTTTATATTAGTTTTAACTGTAAGACACTCACAAATTGCAATAATTACATTTCTTGTTAAAGAATTACATAAATATATTTTTTTGGTGGCAAATTTTTCTTAGAAAGAAAGTAAAAGTAATTAAAAATTAATAATTCCACGGGGTTTTTTATTGCTTCAGTTATCAAAAAATATTTTTGTTGTTAAATTTGGTCACATAGTACGTCGGAAACATGCAGCCGCGTTAACTTGTACCAAAATTTCTTATCTCGATTTGCAGTATCTTAATTTTTTACAGAAACAAACTAGGCATTTGAGGCAATCCCAAAACTTTCTTCTATCTCACACATTTTAATACTTCCTGAAAATGCAGCATAAAAACGCCAGGCGATTTGCACCAAAATCTAGTCAGCTTCTAACTGAATCTAAAGTTTGATGAAAATCCGTGCATCAGTTTCTGAGATAAAGCTAGCGCAGTAATTTTTAAAAAAATCTGTATAACCGCGCAATCTGTTGGGTGACCAAAAACTAAAGATATCAATTTTTATCAGCGACTAACTAAATCTGAAGTTTAAGGACCGTGCGTTCGTTCTTGTGACAGAGCTATTGCAATAATCATGAATAATGCAGCATAGCAGCACCAACTGTTGAGTGATTTGCACCAAGAATAATCAGCTCCAGTTATATCACAGACTAACTGAATCTAAAGTTTTATGAAAATTCATACATTAATTCTTGAGATAGAGCTATCGTGGAAATTTTAAATAAGCCAGCATAGCAGTGTCTCCTATTGAGCGATAACATCAAAAATTAATTAACTCCAATTTATATCAAGGTAAAACTAAATCTAAAGTTTTGTGAAATTCCGTGCATTAGTTTTTGAGATAGAGCGCTCATAAAATTTTTGCCATATGCAGACTCACAGAGTGACAGAGTGACAGACACGGGTCACAGACAGAAATTTTTGACAAATCATCAAATCGTGTTCAGGACCTTCTAAAACGTGTAAATTCATTGAAAACCAGAAGTCGAAATTTTTGACGAATCACACACTTTCTTCTTGTAAAGAGAGAGGAAAGTAAAAAATTATAAAATCTTAATTTCTGCTTGTAAAAAAAAGTTGTAGCTAAGAGCTATCGGTTCGAATTTTAAGTTTTTTTAAAACAATAAAAAAAATTGCCGTTAAAAAAATTGCCGTTTAAAATGTTAGCGTTTAAATGTATTGGAAAAATATTTAAAAAAAAATGGCTCAATATCTCTTATAGAATTTAATTATGCGTATATAAGCGCAAATTTTACCCAGAAATGTTAAAATTTGTTCAAGTTATCATGCTACCTTTTTGAAAAACATACTTTCCAGATAATCGGGTTTAAAACTTTAGTATTCAATATATTTTGATTCTGCACGCGCTTCCATTTTTGCTCATATCTTTCTTAATAATTGAGAGATCACTTTAATTCTTTTTGTTCATTAGTATACACACTATAAGAATTTAATTCCTGTCAAAAACAAAAAATCGATTTTTTAAAAGTTGAGAACGCATGTAACAACTAAAGTGATTTGATGATATGCATACTGTATATGTACAATATTGTTTTCTGAAAAGAACTTTTTTTATATTAAGAATTCTGCAGATTATAAAGTAAAAAAAATTGGCAAAATTTGGGACTGTTTTTATAAAAATATTAATTTCTCTACGACTATACATGGGATCCTCATAAAAATGAAGACAGTTTGTTACAATAAGCCTCTTAATGATAATCTACAGTTTGAACGCTTTTGCTTCATCAGTTTTGATAGGGTTATCCAAAAGACATTCGTTCTTTTTTCAATTTGTTGACGGTACCCTATGGAATTTTGGGAGAAAACCTTCACGGAAATGTATGATCTGTACTATTATGTTTATGCGCTTAAAGTTTCAGGATAATTCCTAATGTATTTTTCTAGATATTTAACAAAACGACTAAAATCTCAAAGCGGTCACATTAATGACTGGAATGTGTATTTTATCAATACTTTTGGACTTCTATTTCTCAACTGTTGGTCGTAGACATATAGTTTCAATTACAAAAACGTTTCAAATGTAGTATATATTCATGTTGTGGCATTCTTTAATGTAAAAAATCAATTTTATAAAAATTTCAAATTGTAACTTTTTATACGGTCCCCAGTTTGTATAGTTATGTTCAGTAAAAAAATGCGCATATCATAACGCATTCAATACTAAAAGTTTGACTTTTGTGCTGAAAAAATTGACAGAGTTATTGAATTTCAAAGTTTGAGATTTTTGGTCATGTCTTTGTTTTTCATTGAGGGATTAGTTAAGAAATGAATTAAAATACTTGGAGATCGAAATCAGGATGCAACGTCTTTTTTACGGCGGAACCACCTTTAGCGGGTATCGCCAAATCAGGGTATCACCAAAGAGGGATAGAAGTTAGCTAAAATTTATAGATGAAATAACTCTTTTCGGTGATATCATGATTTGGAGATATCGGTTAAAGGTGGTTTTATCGTATAGAAAGGACATTTCTCTCTGACTTCGATCTCTAAGTACTTTAATTCATTTCTTAACTGATCCCTCAATAAAAGACAAAAACCTCAAATTTTGAAATTTAATAACTCTGACATTTTTTTGTAGCACAGATGTCAAACGTTTTGTGTTATATCTGTTATGATATGTATAAACTTTTACTAAATATTACTATAGGAACTGGGGCCCCGTATAAGAAATTATATTTCGGAATTTTTATAAAATTGATTTTTTACATTAAACAATGCCACAACATGTATATTTATCTCATTTGAAGCTTTTTTGTAATTGGAACAATATGTTTACGACCAAAGATCGAGAAATTAATGGTTGTCGATAGTTAACATTATGTACCCTGTATATTTCATTTAAACACTGCAAATATTATATGTATATACATACTTACGTGTTGATATTCATAATGATTTGATTCGTAATGATTCCCTTCCTCTTTGCTATACGTTTCATATCCGCTGTCTTTTTGTTCGACGTAATTCTGTGCCAATGCGCAGCATAGTAAAGGTAACAACAACCACACACCACTCGACACCTAGAAATAATAAATTATGTAAAAAATAGTAACTGCACACTTAAAAATTTAAATAAAGTATTAAACTTTAAAAACAGTTTTAAAATGTAGGAAAAAAATGTAGTAACACTAAAATCAATAAATACAATGTCTCTGCAAAAAATTGCTACCAATGCTGCTACCAATCTCAAAAGCTAATGAATAACCCTGATATAAATTGGTGCTGATTAGTTTTTGGTATAAAACGCTCGACAGGTGGCGCAGCTATGCAGAAAAATTAGGACTTCCCCTTTAGCTCTATCTCAAAAACGAATGCACGGATTTTCGTTAATCTTCAGATTCAGTTAGATATACATAAATTGTTGCTGATTAGGTTTTGGTGTAAACCACCTAATAAGAAACGCTGCTAAGCGACATTTTCCAAGATTTACAGGATTTCAGCGATAATTGTATCTCAAGAACTAATGCACATACATGGAGATTCATAGCCTTTAGAATCCATATAATGGTCATAGATTATCATTTGATTTGGCTCTGTGATAGCGAATTTAAAATATAAATATGTATGAGGTAGAAAAAAGTTTTGGAATTGGCTCAACCCACTAGTTTTAAGTTATGGAGAATTACACATTGTGTTTATTTTCTTCTGTTATCCGGTTATATATGGAATTTGTTACTATGGAATGTTGCTATTATTAATTTTTTAAGTAATGGAATCCGATTTCCTACTAGTATTTTCCAAGATCTATAGTAAATCAAATTAAATTTTCTTATTATTTCTTGTGAAATATAATGTCAAACAATGTAATATTTTAATATATAACACGTACAAAATAACACACAGTATTAACTATATTAAATAAATATATATTAAATTAGAATTTATTATTTAAATATATATCTAATTAAATTTAAAATTTTTTATCCACATTTTTTGAAGATAATTTTATATTTTGTATTTCAATTGTTATAAGTTTTTTAATAAATGTTTTCCCAAGAAGTGTCATTAGGGTTTAGAATTACTTCCATTTGTTATCATGTTCACCAAAACTTTTAGCTGTTTTCTTCAAATTATTTGCCATTTGTTATCTATCTTTGGTATGACAGATGTTCCAATGTGGGTCTCGCTAGATCTTAATGAGGCCTAAATGTAAGGATCGAAAAGGCAATGTCCGCCCTAACATTCATAATCCGAGCAAATAGGATTAAAATTGTCATTAATGCCCTTTTAAAAGAAAGTAACTATTGTCGACAGGCCTTATTAAAAGAGAGGATCTCAAGACCTTCTTTTTCAGCATCGTGTTTTGTGTCGTAGACAGATAACAAGTATCCAAATCGCTGACCTACAATTTCTAGAAAATGTTCTAAAAACCTTAGCGCAACAAAAGCTGGAAAGAGAAAACAATTGCCCCTCAATTAGGGTTGTCAGATTGTATGTTTTTTCTCATAAGTTGTATGTTTTTACAGCTTTTTAAGCGTATCATACGGTATACGTTTAAATGTGTCCCGTACGACCACACATTCCGTTTTTTCTGTTAAAGTTTATTTTTGATAATTTGAAAAAAACACAGCAAAATTTCACGTTTTACCAAAAAATAAAAAAGAAAAAAAGAAAAAAAAAAAAACCACATGCGCAACAAATATAAAACGGATTGTTTCCGATTAGAAATGCAAAAATCTTCGGAGAGCTGTACATTCGCTGTAGCATAAGATCATCTGAAATTGATGTTAAATACCTGCATTAAATTTTTTTTATTTAGTTTCTATGTATCTTACTTTTTATTTTATTTTATTTTATTTATTATCTCCCTTTATACTTAATCCTTCATCGTTGTGCCCAATGTATTAAGGTACCGGGCCCATGAATGTATCGGGCGGGAAGATAAAGGGTTTAATACAGACAATTTTCCTCGGTGAAATGATCATTGAACTACAGGATATTTTAATTTATTTTTGTACTTACAATTAATTTCTCATTCATAATAATAACGACTGCAAAATTATCTAAACAGTGCTAATAGAAAAATGTAGTACAAATATATTTAGGGGATAATGATTACATTAATTAATAACTTTTTTTAGGAAAATTCTTTACCGAAAACATTACTGACTCAGGCTCATTATGCACATTCAACATTCTGCGCATTTAGAACGGTATGAGAAAGAATGATCAAACCAAAACTAACTAATGTCAATCAGAATCTTCCGTTTTTTTCTGAAATAAATCTGTTAACCCTACCTCAATAAAATTTACACATATGAAAGGGAGTATGTCCTATACTAGTGTCGTGCACGGGTCCGGTTATATGCGACCCGAACCCCCATAAAGTCTACTTAAAGTCAACCGGAAGTATGCATATAGTTAAATGAAAAAAAAAAAAATATCGTCAAACAGACACGCTTCAACACGAAATATTCAAAAGTATTCAAATCTAAACCAGAACCGAAGCCCGAAATGAAAGAAAAATTATTCATATCTTAATACAGTTATGTAAAAGTAGTCTACAATTATACCTCAATTGCTAATTTTATCTTTTATGTGCAAAAAGGAACACATATAGTCCAAGAACCGACAGCACGGTTATCGAGTTACCCTATGTTATCGAGCACAAGAAAAACCCTTTATTTTATGGAAGAATAGTAATAGGGGAATCTAATGATCCATGTCTGCCGGTAATGAAGTGGTGCAAAAGCTAAAAATGAATACCACTAGTGGTTGACCCGTAGATTTAGCATTGTGTTTGTCCTACAATCAAAAGTATGAAAACATGGAAAATTAGCTGCAGGAAAACACAATGCTAAGCCTACGAGTCAACCATTAATGGTATTCATTTTTGACTTATGCACCACTTCGCTTCCGGCAGACATGGATTATTAGATTCTCCTATTACTACTCTTCCCATAATTTTTTTTTTTTTTTTTTTTTTTTTTTTTTTTTTGCTTGATAACATAGGGTTTTGTGCTGTCGGTTCTTGGACTAATATATCCACATTATTATTCAAATATATAGTTTATATCATAAGAAAACAATAATAGGGACTTCCTTTTGAAAAGTGAGATGAACCCGACTAGCACTTAAAATAATTAGCGTCGATCCAAGATCCAACACCATCCAAACCGCGCGTACGTGCCTCTCCTCACTCCATTTGAGGCGAGGCCATGAGTATAATCACAATTTTCGTTAAGAGGATGCCCAATGCTTAAAACTAGTCAAAAGTGACCAAAATGTTTACATTGTCAAAGATTTACGAAAAGATAAATTCGACACTCTCCTTCTTAACTTTATGATATTATGTCCAATAGCAAATAGTGACAAAAATACTTATATTTACACTTGAAAAACTGATATGAGTCCTTATATTTCCATACCCCCTCCCCCCCCCCAAAAAAAATGTATCTTACATTTCTTATATTTAGAAATGCGGCGACACGGCGACGTTGTTGATGAAAGGAATCAGCATATTGTAAAAAACTTTGTCCTCGAGCACGGCCAAACTCCATGAGCGAGCGCTTCCGTTCCTTATACGGCCTTGACAATCACCCCTTAGTTTCGGAATCATTCATTCACCGCTAGGTGGCTTGATACTGACTGTAAATAATGCTTACTGAACGTTACTTTTACACATAAAAATACGAAAAACCTCGCTGTATATGGGTTATAAAAGATATATATTGTATGTATATTTTGTATGGCCGTTCTTTTTCTATAGACAGAAAAAACTGAAAGATTTAGGGATAAATAAATACTATGCTTTATGCAATTAAAAATATTTTTAATAACACTCTACCATAACATCGAAAACAAAATTATAATTTAATTTTTGCTTTTATTTACATTTAAATTCTTGATTACTTGAAACACTGAGAATTCTGATGATAATATATACAATAAAACATTTTTTAAAAATAATATTTACCGTTTCAAAATATCAAGAAAATTAACCAAAACTTTATCAAAAGAAAAAAAAAACTCTTTGAAATAAGGATAACTTTTTAGAACATTTAATGCCGTACTTCGGATGAAAAATATAGATATATAAAGTTGATTGCAGATAATTCACACTATAATTTTAAATATATGAGATACCGAAGATGAAGTGCACTGGGAAATATTAATATATATGTATATTTATATATAATTATAGATTTATATTATGTTTTAAAAAAAATATTTTATTTTAAGGGAAATTATAAAATCAAATATTTGAATTCTGGACAGTCATAATATAAAAAATATAATACATTTAAGGAAAAAAAATCTATATGTTGATCTGAAATATACAAGCATATAGAAAAATTCACAAACTTGCATATAAAATTAAACATTTTAACTTTGTACAGTCATGGGATTAAAGTATATGATAAAAATAAAAATGTAACCACATGGTTTCATAATATAAGCAAATCTTTTTGGCAAGAAATCTATCCGGCAAGAAAAAAATAACGATTTTTTTCAATACATGGAAATTTACACTATTCTTAATTATTTTTTAAAATATGGATATATACATATATATACATTGCAAACAATTTTCAATAAATTTGAGCCATTATATGTGCTGCTCTGAAGTTACAACCGTATAGAAAAACAACATACTTACATATTAAATGAAATATTTTAACTCCGGACAGACATGGCAATAAAGTATACGATGAAAATAAAAATATATTTACATGTTTCAAAACATAAACAAATGAAGCAAACTTTTTCGACAATATTGGGCAATGATATCATATCGATTTTTTTTTCTAAAACATGGGTATTTATGTGTATCTTAATTATTTAGAAAATATTAATTATCTGTACATTGCAAACAATTTTTCAAATAATTTAACCATTATAAGTGCTAATCTTAAAAAGAAAAAAGAAAAAAAAAACCTGATAAAATTAACTATTTTAATTCTGGAAAGTCATCGTTAAAAATGTATGATGGAAATAAAGGTGTATTTTATAATCATTATATAAAATATAAGTTTTTTCGTCCTTGTCCGGCAATCAAAATCATTTATATATTTTTAAAACTTGGATATTTACACGATTTTTAATTATTTGAAATATATATATTTACATTGCGAATGATTTTCAGATTTTTTTAATGGTACTTTAAACACTGAGAGAATTTTTACAATAAAATATACAATAAGAATTATAAAATTAAATTTAAGTAAACTTTAAAAATTTTCTTGATAAAGAATTTTTATACGATGAGTTGGCCTCATTTGTGAAGTTCTTTGCCATGTTTTTTAAAATAATAGGCAAAAACTTTGCACATATTAAAGAACATATGTTTTTTTGTGGTCATTTAAATCGCATGCCCACAAAGGGCTTTTTATTAGTCTTGGAAAAATTAAATCATAACTTGTTTTAACAAGTCCGTTTCCGTTTAAAATCGGTATAATCTGTTCCATAAAATCCATTATTATGGAAATCAAATTGACAAACTGTGGTTTTGGGTAACAAAGTCCACCTCTATCCTGATTGGTAATCAACTGCAGTATTGGTGCATCACATTTGTCGGTTTCAATGCTTGATAAACAGGATACGCATTCAAATTTTTCTTTAATTAATCTCACAAGATATCCGCTAACGATGGCAATGCTTGCGAACTTCATATTAGCTTTTGGTGGTACTAAATAAAAAGAAATTAATTAAGTGGCTTATAATTTCCGTTATTAAATTTCAGGTTAAATTCACGAATAAATTTAGAGCCGCAGCAATTTTATAAAGTACCACAGAGTTTCTCCCAGGTTTAAAAAGGGGCAGGGCGCTACTGTTCGGAAAAGGGCACTTTTTACATTTTTAAGGGCACTTTTTATACAGTTGAATCTAGAATTTAGCGGTTCAAAAAATCGTGAAAAAACAGAAATTTCGTCAAAAAATCGAAAAAGAACAAAAATTTTGTTAAAAGATCGCGAAAAGAAGGCCGATTTTGTTAAAAGATTGTTAAGGGGCAAGCCTAATTTATTGAAAAAAACTTTTTTTTTTTTTTTTTTTTTTTTGAGAAAAAAGAATACTTTTGTTCAATAAAGGGTTCTTTTTGTTTCATAAACGGGTGTTTTCAGGATTCACATTTAGAAAGTTTTGTACAGTCAAAAGAGGATTGTGAACAAAGGAGGGGGGGGGGAGGAGAAGGTCGCCTCGGGCTCGGGTGCCAAATTTATGCTACAAACGTCATTTTTGGGCTGTCACATGAAAAAGTTGGGAAGGGGGGGGGGGAGGCCTTAAATTCTAATTATGCCTCAGGAGTAATTTTTCCCTTCACACGCCTAGATTGTGATGTAGGAAAATCCGCTTTTTGAGAATTAAAAACACAATTTTGAAGCAGGAAAGAATTTTGAATTTTGAAGGAATTTTGAGCAATTTTTTTGCGTTCCGTCGCTGATTTTTTATGTAATTTATGCGTTATAGCGCGTCTGCATCATTGCTGAAGGGCTGTGTTTTTTCAAATGTGGGGCAAGAAGGGCGCTATTTTTTTTTTCAATTATCGACAAGACGGGTGCTAGTTTTTGGATGAAGGGCAAGAGGGGCGCTATTTTTTTAAACTAAAGGGCAAGAGGGGCGGAGCGCCCCCCTGAAACCCTCTGGGGGAAACTCTGGTACCATTTTCAGAAACTATCGTCTATATGTCTAATTGATTGCTAGTGTATCGGTATAATGATAACTGATTTCACAAAAAAGCACTTTTTCAGCATGGCGCCTGGTGCCAGGGCACTGCCCGCACCAACGTTGCTGCGACTCTAATTAAATTCAAAATTAGTGTTAAATGACTTACCTTGTTCTATCATTAGACGATCCAGAATTTCTAAAGCATTTTTGGAAGATCATATGCAAATTTTGGATTTTGAAGCACACGGCCTTTTATGATTTGAACATTTTTTGTAGAAATACTACAATGATTCTGTCCAGCATTAGAGTATTTAGATTTTAAAAGTTGGCCAGTTTTTAAAATTTTTTCCATGTTTAATAAAGTTGTCTTTACATCCATAACATCATTCCCACCATTCATCTGTCTTAGTGCAGAAAAGAATGATTCAGTGGGGTCACTATTCAATGCTCTGGTTAAAATGTACTGATAGCCAGACTGTAACAGGTATCTTATACAGTTTGTTGTAGATAATGTTGTAAATATTAATGCTTCATGTGTCTCTTTCGTTAAAAACTGCATTTTTCTTTCAGCCGATGATTCCTTTATACAGGTAATATAATCCAGAAAATCATTCTCTAGCCAGTTAAGCCTTTCATCATCCAAGGCAAAGAAAGGCATTTTGTTTTTATTTCTTGAATTTATATATTGATCGCAATTCGATACATCATGTGTTGTAAACCATTTGTATATATTTTTCATGAATTCAATTGTACAGGAAGCATCTTTAAATTCATATGCTTTTGGGTGGCTGGCTGAATTTTCACATAGAAAAGATAGAGCAGCAGTTACTGGTGGAGAAAAAATCATTAAGGCCCGACCAACATTCATCTTGTCAATATTAGTTGGTTCGACATGTCGCCTTGTTAAATTTCTAATTGCTTTGATACTTTCTTTTTGTTGCAATTGTTTTATGTATTTTCCAGAAATAATTTCGTCCTTATAGGCCATTTCCTTTTCTAGCAACTGGGATCTTATATTTTTGATCAAATGGTTTTGATCAAAACTTAAAAAGAGAGGCCTTGTGTTGTCATTTGGATGAGGTACTTGATAATGTAGCTTTCCATTCCCTAAAATGCGAAACATGGCGACATTTGTTTTGTGGTTATCAGTAACCAATCTTATTATTTTAAAACCGCATTTTTCAACTTCTGATAAGACTTCGAGGGTTAATTTATGCAGTTCCTTGCCAGTAAGTTGCTTAGTAAAAAAGTATCCACATGGAATTCTGAAATTTGAAGACAAACCATTAATAAAAAAACACAACAATCTATTGGCTAATTGCCTTGAATTTTTTTTTTTTTTTCACTATTGGTTTGAAAACCAAAATAATTGTCAACCTTATCATCATACTGAAGATTTTGTTTTATTGCCATTTCATCAATAATTAGAGAGCAGAATCTTTCATAACAATTTAATTTATCTGCTTCCTCAATCAGTCTTTCTTTTATTAAAGTCGTGATTCTTAGCTCTCCAGTAAATGGCCCCAGATAGCGCGTTAAAGTAATTATAGATGGCAAAGTCAACAATTTTCTTTCTCGTACACATCGGTATCCTTTGGGAGAACAGGCATTCCACAATACGCATTCACGAATAACTTCTTCATTCCATGTAGGTCTTTTAGCAAAAAAGTTATCAATCTGATTAAGTATAAAAATAGCTTTCGTGTTACCCACTTCTTCACCCATAATAATCAATTTCTCTAATTCAGAATGATATTTATTTTTTTTATAATAACTCATTTTTTCTTCGACTCTATTTAATTGCTCTTTTAAATTTTCAATTTCGGCATTTTTTTTCCATAATTTACTTTTTAAGAGCTTCATTTCATTTCTCTTTTTATTTAGAATGCTGCTAATATCATTTACGCAAGTTTCATTAAGTTCTGTTGAAAGCAAAGGATGAGAGTTTTCATCTAATTTCGGATAATCTGTATCTATACAGCTTCGTTTCCGTTTGACAGATTTTTCTTGCTTCTTTTCTTCTTTTCTTTGAAAAACAGATTTTCTTTTTTTCCCAGGTTTAGGTTGCATGTAAGATGGGTAATTTTCAAATATACTTGGTTCTGCATTTGCTGCCAACCGTCTTCGCTTTGGAGTCTTTGTATAATCCTCTTCCCGAAAATGCTTACTGCAGACAACTGACGAATTCGATTTGTCATTCACATGAAAATTTTCCCTGGATATAGCTTTCATCCATTTATTTCTTAAATCTAAATTTGAAGGAAATTCATGAAAAAAAATTCCTGGTATTTTTTTTTTTTTTTTTTTTTGCTTTATCGGAAGTGCAGTATGGAACACAGCAATGAACCATTTTGTTATTAAAAAAGAAATCCGAAATCGCACATTCATTCAAGTTTTGCTTAACGAAATACTATAGTCCAGTCCAAGGCGATAGGAAAATTCCTCCTTTTGAAATCCCCCTCAGTCGTTAAAAAGCGCCCTCTACGATTCTCCGAATGTAAAAGGATTCCGCGAAAACAAAGGCTTTTCAAGTGTTTGTTACGGCCGTATAAAGAGAAAGAGAGAGGAGGAGGACGACATTGAGTTCGGCCGTGCCTCGAGCCGCTAAACTTAGCTAATAGAAATTAACTGTTCTTTTCATTTAAGTAAAAAGTATCAAATTTAGAAATATTCCATATTAGAATTTTCTAGAGGACTAAATACATAATGCAACTAAATAGCTCCTTATTTAGTTAGGTATGTATGTTTTTAAAATATAATATATTTTTGAAAAATTGGCTTTAAATTAATTCTTTTGGGTCTGGTGTACTATTAATGGAACATGTCTTTTAATTATGTTTTTTTTTTAAACAAATGCTTTTGTCACTGTTTACATGTAGTAATGTTAATTGCATTCTGATTGCTTTATTTTAGACATATATTATACTCTTTACAAAATATAAGTTACTTTTCCGAACCAACTATGTGTGATAAAACGAAAAAACATAAGAAAGTTGCAGTGCCCTTTAAAATCCTGCTGTGACACATTATTTTCCAAACGTCTTCCTGAGCCTATTATCATGTAATTATGAATTAAATAGTACACAAAAAAGTACAATCGTTCGATTTCAGATAATGAGATATCTTTAAACTTCAGTAAGTCGATTTGGATAGCTACGATAAACGTTATTAAAGTAAAAACAAGTTTGTCCTCAAAGTGAAAAAAAAACAAGTACCCAAAAGGGTTAGTTAAAATCTTTATCTACAAACCATCATTGTTACTGAATATACATGTAACAGTGTAACACACATACGCAAATATTAAAGACGCTTTCTATTTTACTTTTGTTTTGTTGTATCCCTCATACATATCCTGCTCTACACACAAACTTCTCCTATCTTTCCTCTGAGGGCCTATACAATGGCCTATAAGCGTTTGAATGTTATCTTCATTTTATTTTTTATAGTATATAAATAAATGACCAGAAGTTCTAATGCGAAATAAGATACTCAAAGCAATGAATAATTGGTATTCAAAAATACATCAGGTGAAAGATAACGATGCGTAATGAGCTGTTTTATCATTTTTCCTCTCTCCGCTCCACCGCTCGATCAGTAAAAGAAAAACTTCAGTAGAATTATTTGAAACATTATAAACTTTGCGATATGATATCAATGGTAGCGTGGCCGAGCTGTCTAAGGCGCTGGTTTAAGGCACCAGTCTCTTCGGAGGCGTGGGTTCGAATCCCACCGCTGCCAGTGTTTCCTTTTTAATTCTTTCTTTTGTAAAATCTACTTTGTTATTTATTGATGTTGTTATTTGTGACAAATTTTATAACCTTTTCATCTTTAACAAAATTCACTTTTTGATTTTTTTTTTTTTTTTTTTTTTTTTAACTAAGGCAATTTTTATATATATAAATGCATTTTATAAATAAATCCAATGCAACATAGATATTTACCAAAATTTAAAATTTAGTAAGACCAAAAGATAAACTGTATTTAAACATGTATATGATGACAATAAGTATGAAGCAAAACAAAACTAAATTTCAATACCAGCAGATCGTATGAAATACAGAGACAAAAATTACAAAAAATTATAGATATGCAGCATGTATAAAGATGTGAACATAACCTCAATTTATGCGCAACGCAGCAATAAAATGATGGTAAATATGTATATATATATTTCTTTTACAAACAACAACTATTTTTTTATGTAACCATAAATTGTGATTCGAAGATATTTTATGTAAATTAATATATATTGGAAGCTTAAGGCTTCTGTCTATGTCCGCGAAGACACTCATGAGCTAATGCTATTCCTATAGGGTGGCATTTTTCTAATAACTCTTCCGCATTTTGACCCTTTTAAATAATTTTTTAAAAATTGGATAGCTGAGTACCCTCTCAAGATCGCTCCTTGATTACTTTTTCGTTTTGGGTCGCAGATATTTTTTATAAAGTTACTTTCAGAACTGGTTCAGAAGGTGAAAGTAACTGTATACAAAATACTTGCGACCAAAATTGAAAAAGTAATCAAGGAATGATCTTGAGTGGGACCTCAACTATACAACGCAAATAATAATAATAATAATAATAATAATAATAATAATAATAATAATAATAATAATAATAATAATAATAACAACAACAACAACAACAATAATAATAATAATAATAACAACAACAACAACAGCAACAACAATAATAATAATAATAATAATAAATAAATAAATTAAAAATTAAAAATGTCAAAATGCGAAAGATTTATTAGAAAAATGCCTCTCGGTAGGAATAGCATTAGCTCTTGAGAATCTTCGCGGGCAGGGACAGGAGCCTTAAAGGAAGACAGGTCATAGAGGTTTTCGAAGATGTTGAATTTTGGATATAACATGTATTTTAATCGATTATATCATTGATAATTATGTTCACAATTGGTATGAGATGGATATTGATACAGTTATCTTATAAGGGCTAGTACTGACTTATTCTGTACTGACTTCCTTACATTGTTGAAAATATATCCACACGATAGACAGCTTAAAGTATGGATGTCTTTCTAAACATATGTATATATATGTATGTTACGGTGAAACACCGAAATCTGGATAGTATCTACTTTCACCGGTGAATGTCAACAAACACATAGTCGCTTGGTGTGTGTCCAAAATATTTGCTAAATTCTCTAATTTCTGACTTACACCGGTAAATGTCGACATTCACCATGCACTAATGGTGAATGTCCGAGATTTATAATTTTTTTTCTCCGTAATTCAGTCGCGATAAATTTTTCGCCTCTCTTTTTGAGAGGAATGACTAAGAACTTAAAACACACAGTACATTCAAAATGAGAAATGAAAATAATAGAAGTTAAAAACTTACTTAATCATACATTGAAAATCAGAAAGGAAAATAATAGAAGTTAAAAACTTATTTAATTATACACTAAGTTCTAAATGAGAAAATAAAATAATAATAATAAAAAACTTACTAAATTATGTGATTCAAATCTTATTTATTGAGATTCAAGTTCCTCTCTTTTCGACCTCTACCAGAGCATATCTGTGATTGTCGACATACACCGGTGAGGATCCAAATGTACAAAAATGTAATGAAATTTTCGACCTTTCACCTAGGTATTTGGTGTTTGTTGACATTCACCCGTGAAAGTCGACACTCTCTAATTTCGGTCTTTCATGGTAACATGTATACCAGGTATCTCAAACTGGACTAATTGATTTTAAAATTTACTAACATGCAAATGATGAAGCTATTAAAAAATTCTCACAGAAAGGTTATATAAGATGTCAGGAGTTCTTTTAATTGCGATTGCAAATAGTTGCAAGCAGTAACTAAGGATGACGCTACAAGAAAGAGATAAAAGAAGAATGAGCTAAATCTTATCTCGATACTGCATCTCTCTTCTCCCAGTCTTAATGCGAAAGAAGAGGTTTAAATATAAGGTGGGGGTCTCCAAGAACAAGACTGCATTACCAGCTTCAGGGTATTTCACAAAGGATCCCTAACTTTAAAAATCTATAACTGGGAAACGTTGATAGATAGAAACATGAAACCAGTGGTGTGTTTATTTAAAAAAATCCTAAGAATCTTATACATAAATCAGAAAATTTAGTTAAAAATAGTGCGCATAGACGGCGCTGAGAGTGTTAAGACCTTCTAAAGAGAGTTAAGAAGCATTGAACGACCAGCCGTCGAAGTCCCACTCCCTATGCCTCAGTCTCCTTCAAGGCTCGGCGACGCGATCGTCGTCCCAGAACAGGCTGTATGTCTCTGTGTCTTCTTTATTTTAAAGAAGACACAGAGATTTATTATTGGGGGTTCGAATCCCACTGGCTCCATCGCACGCACTCTTTGTGTGGAGCTCCCGGTTGTCTAACTCTTGTGTTGTAAAATTTCCTTGTGCCATCTCTTCCCTGTAATATTGACGATGATTTCTAAGCAGGCATAAAGAAGAACCAGAGATATAGAGTTTGTTCGATCGCGTCGCCGAGGCTTGAAGGAGACTGAGACATATGGAGAGGGACTTCAGCGGATCGTCGTTCAATGCTTCTGAACACTCTTTAAAAGGTCTTAACGCTCTCTGCGCCATCTATGAGTGCTATTTTTAACTAAATTTTCTGATTTATGTATAAGATTCTTGCGATTTTTTTAATAAACACACCACTGGTGTCATATGTTTCTATCTATCACCGTTTCCGAGTTATATATTTTTAAAGTTAGGGGTCCTTTGTGAAACACCCTGTAAGAACCACTCCATATATTTAACCTATTCTTTCATCTCAATGCGAACAGAAAAGAGAAGAGAAACGCCGGACCTGGATTTAGCACCCATTGCTTGCAGCTCCATCTATCACTACTATTTTCATTAAAAACTAAAATTGCAATACAAAAAAAAAAAAAAAAAAAAAAAAAAAAAAAAAAAATCTTACATGTTGCATAACCTTTATGCAGGAATTTCTTTAATAGCTGTCACAGGTTTGCAAGTTACTGAATTTTAAAATCAGTCAACCCATTAAACCACACTCCATGTATACATACTACTTATTTATTTTTATTCCCCCCCTCTATTGACCTCCTTCCTGCTTGTCGAGCAGAGGTTAATGAAATTTTTAACATCTTGTGACATCTGTAAGTGAACAAATTTACGAATTTTTTTTTTTATTTTAATAAATAAAGTGCTAACAGAATTCGACTTCTAGAAGTTTCAAATAAAATAATTGAAAGTCACTTAAGCAAAGTAAGTTTTCCAGTTAGACCACTTTAAGGGGGCGCAGTACCTGAAACCATCTCTTCAATTTTGAATAATACTTATGTGGTGACACAATACTTAATACTAAAAATTAAATAAAATTAAAAAAAAATTCTTCTAAAACAGCCTATTTTACAAAAATTTATTTTTTTAATTAACTTTTTAAAAATCCGTACTACTTTTTTGAGTATGAATATTTTTGCTTCAATTTTTTTCTCACATGCATTAGAATATACTACATACAATTATTGTCCATGGATTTTTAGATGTATGGTATTTTACATTTAATACGATTTTTTTTTTCTCTCGTGTACAGTAAACTAGTCGTTGGGGGCCACCGTAATACTTACCCATCATGGATATGTATATGAAAATAAAACATGTGAAACTATTTATACAATGCATTGCAGTTCATAAACAAAATTTAAATATTGTTAATATACATAGTAATGCTATATTAAAGAACTGCTGATGTACCAATTTCGACAAATTATGTAAAATGCCAAACTACTCAAGTAGTACCGAACTGCGTAAAAGAAACATCCTTATAACTCCAAAAATAATAATTCTATTAACTAATAATTGACTGCGTCGGATTAAGCGTCTCAATTCCAATTAAAATATACTTCTGAATTGAAATTTGAATGAAATACAGGGTCATGAAAAATCGAAGAATGTGGAAAACAAGATTACAAATATCTCGGCAACTAATAATCCGATCGACTTCGTTCTATATGCAAAATGTGTGTTATTTTATTGCCTTTTACGTCCATTCCTTAGAACAAAAAAAATCGAAAATTTTTATATACCTTTCATCAGAACGAATTTTTCGAGAGTCCGAAAAAAATAGTTCCGGATAATCGAGGTTGGTGATATTAAATAGGGTTCGTCCCATTCTTACATACTAACTACATACAAAATTTCAAGTCTCTATCTCAATTTGTTCGGGAGATAGAGCGTTTACAGACAGACAGACAGACAGACGGACGGCAAATTTTTTTTTTCTAAAAATATGTTTTTCGGAATCTCTACTATCTAAAACGTGTAAATCCGTCAAAAAAAATTTTTCGATTTTCAAAACGATTGCAAGACTTACCCTATACTACGTATGATGGGTAAGTAAAAATGAAGAAATTCAACAAACTCACAATTTAAATAAATTTAAATAAATATTTTTTAATTACTATAAACTTGAATGTTAAGTCAATACACAAAACTATTAAATACGGCATAGAGAACAAGTAAGAAAAATTTCAAACCTCTATCTAAATTAGCAAAAAAGTCCTTAGTATTTATCGAACATGCAAGTTATAAAAAATGTGGACACGGAGAAGTTTTCATTTGTATGGGTAATTGCGCTGGAAATATTAACAAAGTTTACAATATCTCGCGATATAATTGTCGTATAGCCAAAAATGAAGCGTCAAAATATTCCCAATGAACAGAAGCTTTTAATTAATATTGATAAAAGAAAATCGATATTTTGACCAATTTCAAGGTACTCTGCCCCCTTAAGCAAAATAAGTTTTTCAGTTAGACCACTTTAAATGGACATGGACACTATTTGTTTTAGTATTGAATATATATATATATATGTGTGTGTATGTGTGTGTGGGTCACCACATATATATATATATATATGTGTGTGTGTGGGGGGGGGTCACCACATATATATATATATATATATATATATATATATGGTAAAAAGGCACCCATTCTTGGAAAAATATCTATCCTTTTATGGCTTAATCCTTTATTTACCGAATTATGAATTCATGAAAATTTTACATTCTAAAACATTTTATGTAAATTGTTTAAACTAAATTAAAAGATTTAGATAATCATTTAATAAATTTTTGAAGGATTTTAGAAGAATTGAAGGGTTTAGAAGGATTAATTAAATTTAAATTTACAGGGATTTTTTGCAATATTTATAACCCCATTCAAATCTTTTATTTTAAATTGTTTTCTTAGTATTTTGTAGAATTATAAAATGTACAAATAGGATGTTCTTACAATATAAATATAGAAATATTTCCTAATTGAAAAATCCCCATCCCCCTACCTCAGCGCCAAGAAAGCTGAAAAGATGCAAAGGCAAAAGAAATCCTCCTTTTAAAAATATTTTTGTTTTGTGTAACCAATAATGCTTTTTGGAACAAAATAAAGTAATGTATCTGTAACTCATTTTAAACAGTATTACAACTAACTGGCGTATTAAAAGAATTTTATAATAAGTGATTTTAATGGTACTAATAATTTTAATAGTACCGTCGGTAGATAAAGGTTTAAAATTGATAAAAAATAAAGCCTTATTTTTTTAATTCATTCAAACTGTAAGGTTGTATAAATATTGCTTTAAAGTTTTCTCTAAAGAGGCCTAATAGTATTTTAAAAAAAAGAAGCTCTGAAAACTTTGCTAACTTTTAGATATTTCAGAGGTACCTGACCGACCCAACCCCTCATAATTATTCCTTGCCTCCTTGTTGTGACGCATTCATGCAAAAAGATTAAATCTCAGCCCATAAATTTATTCTAATGATTTCAATTCACATGAAGGGGGAAAAAACATTTATAAGATATGCGGCGTCACTCAAGTATGAAATTTTAAATACTAGAATTATTTTATAAACACCGAATATCATTTATATTTGGAAAATAATAAAACATATCATCTGTATGATAGTTCAATAACTCCTACAAGTCTCATTTTATCGTCTGCAAAAAAAAAAAAAAAGAAAGCAAATTAAAAATAAAAAAGAATGTGCTTTAGAAGAATCCATATTGCTCGGAAGTAACGCAATTTCTTTCCATATCACTGTTTTTGTTATCATATTATAAGAAAAGATATTAACAGGTGTTGGACTTCGCTTAGAAAACAGATACAATGCTTTTAAATATACAGATTCATATTAGCACAAGACGACTAAAAGCTTCAACAACAGTAAAAATTAGAAAGAAAAAAAAATCTATGTTATGCCTAAATTATAATGAATTTTCCAATATCACTGATATTTGAAATGAGCTGTAAGGTCATTGTGCCGTAATGAGATGCGATTTCCCATAGTTTTGTCGCATTTAGGGTTGAATTGCCATTTTATTAAATAAATATGTATTTTATTAAGCTGGAAATTATTGAATAGCAGGGTTTTAATTCATAACTAACTTATTTTTTATATACAGTGTCTCACATAAGTGATGGGACATTTGTGCTTCACTAAAGGAAACTAATCAAATAAATTAAAAAAACATGTACACATTTTTTTGTGGGCGTGTTTCATACTTAAATTTAGTAAAGATTATTACATAACATACATTCTGTCAAAATATTAAAATATTAATTTAATAAAAATACAAATGTTTAGAACGGAGCAAAAAATAGCTCACATAAGTGATGGGACACCATTATATATGCAACAAAAATCGTCTGAAATAAGCAATAAAAATTATTTTTGGTGTTTTATTTTTACTTAAAAGCAATTGGCAATAATTTATAAAATCGTCTGCAGTATTTCTCTCCAGTTTGTTGTGGAATTTTTGTGTTTTTTAGCTCTGTGTAGCCATGAATGCTAAACGAAAAGAAACTTCGCCTGAAATTCGAAAATTAGTTATTAATTTGCATATTGAACGTGGAAAATCTATTAGAAAAACTGCTGAAACAGTTAACTTGAGCCGTTCAACAGTTTTCAATATCATTAAACGATATAAAAAGAATCATATGATTAAAAGAAGACCTGGTCGACCATCAAAGCTATCCAATGGAATAAAGCGAATTATCGTTCGAAATATTAAAAAAAATCCAAGAAATAGTGCTTCAAAAGTTACTGCTGATTTACAAGCATTATATGGAATAATTGTTAATCCTGAGACTATTAGAAGGATAATTCGATCTGCTGGATATCACGGTAGAGTAGCCAGGAAAAAATTCTTCGTAACTGAAAAGAATAGAAAACTCAGACTAGCTTTCGCAAAATCCAACATAAATAAGAATTCTGATTACTGGAATAAAGTTATATTTGCTGATGAGAGTAAATTTAATATATTTGGTTCTGACGGTAGAATCTTGGTGTGAAGAAAACCCAGGGAAGAATTTCGCAAACAGAACTTGGTACCAACAGTAAAACATGGTGGAGGAGGAGTTATGGTATGGGGGTGTATGTCGTCCGCTGGAGTTAGTAATCTTGTTTTTATTGACAATATAATGGATCAGTACAAGTATATTGATATTTTAAAGCAAAATTTGAAATCTTCATCACAAAATTGAATCTTCATAACGATTTTAAAAATTCTACCAGGACAATGACCCCAAGCACACTGATCTGAACGTTAGACTCTGGCTGCTATATAACTGTCCTGAAATAATAAAAACACCACCACAATCTCCAGACTTAAATCCCATAGAGAATATTTGGCAAGAATTGGAATCAAGAATTCGCAAACACACCATTTCTTCAAAACAACAACTAAAATCGGTGCTTCAAGAAGAATGGGGTAAAATCACTCCAGAAATCACAAAAAAATTAGTCGAATCCATTCCAAAAAGATTAAATCATGTTTTAAAAGTAAAAGGAAATCCAACAAAATATTAAAACCTTTTAAAAAGTAAAATTTTTGGATAAATATTTGATGGAAAAGTAAGTGTCCCATCACTTATGTGAGCCATTTTTTGCTCCGTTCTGAACAATTGTATTTTTACTAAATTAATATTTTAATATTTTGACAAAATATATGTTATGTAATAATTGTTACTAACCTTAAATATGAAACAAACCCAAAAAATTTTCGCACATGTTTGTTTATTTATTTTATTGCAGTTTCTTTTTATAAAGCACAAGTGTCCCATCACTTTTGTGAGACACTGTATGGAATCTTTATCTGTAGTTTATACTAAAAATATACTATTGTTGCACACTGTAAAAAAAAAAAGGTCGATCTACTAAAAAAACTTTAGTGATCCTTGTAATTACTAAAAAATTTTTAGTAATCTTAGTCGGTTACTAGAAAATCTATAAGAATTACTAGAAAAAAGTTAGCAACGAATAGAGTTAATAGTTTTATATTTTTAATAGCTCTTACTAAAACCCAGTTGGTGTGGCCTCGATAGCATAGTGGTTATAGTAACGGACTCCAGGCGAAAAGGTCCCGTGTTCGAAACTTGCCACCACCAAATACACCCCGAATGTCTGTAGTGTCTCGTTAATAAAGGGATTATGAAAATCCTGTCGGAGCAGTTAAGAATGTTTAGTGCTGCCATCTATTGCGGTTTTGCCGAAAATCTTCCGCTTCAGAAGTCTGGATGCAGCTCGAAAGACGCTCCTCCGCTTCGGTTGCACGTAATGGTTATTAAAAGTAATTTTGGAGCTATTACTAAAATTTGCTTTGTGGCTCATACTAAAAATTTTTAAGTTAGTTATACAAAAAATTCTTTTGTTCAGTTTACAAAAGAAATGCTTGTTTCACTTGCAAAAAAAAAAGTTTGTAATGGTTACTAAAAAATTCTGTGGAATACAAATTTACTAAGAAATTTTTAGTAACCTCTTGAATTTTTTTTTACAGTGCATTTAGGCAAAATTTATGTCGTATTTACGGCAATTAAAACCTAAATGAGATGCCCAGCGCCCTAAATGTGATAATGCGTTTTATATATGCAAATTCATCTAAAAATATTCATTTAACCAATCACTGCTGTGACAGAAATTGTCACATAATAACTGTGAACTGGTTTGCAAGACCGCTCGATCAAAAGATAATTAAAAAGTACTATTACGTATTTCATGGAACATTGTTTCTATATTAAACTTTTTGTAAATATTAATTCTGATTAAATTTCATCTATTCAAATATTTCTAAAGATCTTACTAGGTCTCTAATCTAGTATTCCAATAAGAGATTAGCTCAATGAATATTATTTATACACGAAACTTTTTGTATGGTTTCAATTCTTATGTAATTTCATCTACTCAAACATTTCTCACGGTAGTACTAAGACTCTAAATTTTAGTAGCAATTGTAATTAACTATAAATTACAGATTAAATTGGGAAAATTAAATAATGCAGCGATCAGTGAGATCGCTATCATTAGAAATTAATTTTATCGGCAATATCGTGATAGTGAAATATAATCTCATATCATAATTTTATGTAAAACTTAATAAGGGATCTAAGAAGGTTATTGATTTTTATAAAAATCTTATTTTGGTAATTAAAAATACAAATTAACTGAAACATGTTTTAAACAACCCCGACATTTTAGAATTTTGTTCGGTGCTAACCCGCATTAGTGTGGAATTCACGGGTTAAAAATTATTTTAAAGTCATTTACAACACTTACAAAAATACTTATTACATATAACTCTAGCTATTTAAAATTGTCTCACGATAAAAATATTAAACTTAAAAACAATTTAAATCATGCATTCTTTCTAATGATTCTATTCAAGTGAGCCTTATTAAGCCAAAAGAAGTTCAGAGTATGATATTATCGCCCCCACTCCCATGATTTTTATATATATATATACATATATATATATATATATTTCTACAAAAAAATGTTTATCTTGAACGCTTACAATAAATATACGGAAACATAAATACTCATTTAGATAAACGCAATTTTCCTTTCTGATATTATTCTAATCTAAAAGTTGAAAATGTTGATTTTTATGAATAAAATGTGAAAACAGATTTCAAATATTAGATTTAAGAAATATACAAACAAAAATTGAAAACCTTTGCTGCAAGCATATCTTAATTGGATTTGGCGTTAAAGCTACCGATGTTATAATGTTTGTGAAATTAACTCACTTTATACTTAAAATAAACATATGTAATTTGAGTGATTTTAATAAATATAAAATTTTTCAGCGTTTTTACCATATAAAAAGAACATTGCTAATCTGAATCCCTTAATCATATGTCTGTATTCTTGGTAACGAAATACACAGCTTTTTTTACCATTTTTTTTAATTAAAAAATTTAAAGACGTATGTTTCTATTTTGGTAATTTGAAACACATATTAAAATAACTATTTCTTTTTTTTTTTTTTTTTTTTTAAGTATTATTTGTTGATTATGCAGAAATTCACAATTTATTAATTCAACACAGCATAATTAAACACATTATCTGCTCTAAACATAATTTGAATACAATGTATTAAAAATACCATATAACTATACTTAATAAATCTCCTATAAGTCTCTACGCATTTAGATCACATGCTGCATCGCAAATAAGCAGACGAAGTCACCTAAATGCGTAATATATTTTATACCTCTAATTTGAAAATTGGAGGCCTATTCTTAAGATTATACCTCAGATAAATGAAACATACGGTGTAGTCCTTGACGTCTGTGAAGTTATTTGATCTTCAAAGTTAAAATAGAAAATTTGTTAGGCACTTTCGGGATTTTTTTTTGTCGCATTTATGAAAGATGGGGGCCCTGTAAAATGAACGATGTTTAAATGGGAAGTTTTGTTTAAGAAAACAATTTAAGTACAGAAAAATGTTTCAGATTTTCTTCCTTGAGATCGGATACTTCATTATACAGCATTTATTTAAGATTCTTGCCTTAATATTTTAAATAAAAGAACTTTGTCGCCTTTATAGGTCATCGCAAATAGGAACAATGACCTTATACTTATACCAAAAAGCTATTAGAATATTTTAAATAAGCTAAAATATTTTTCCAAGTATAACTGATATTTGAATACTAATACGCATCTTTTATGTGTTTCTAATGTAAGATAGTTCGCTAACTCTTTGTGCTTCATTATATCTTCTGCAAAATAATTTAAAGAATATACGTGAGTGGAAACGGTATAGTTTCAAAATGAAGTAATTTGTTTCCACACAACATTTCTATCAGATTATAAAAATGACACTAACAGGTGTTTATCTGCCTTTCGTAGATTAAAAATCTATATGGAAACAATTTGTCACTTTGCGTTTAAGAAGAAGAAAAAACGCTGTGACTGACGCTTATGCCTATTTTCCCTTCACAAGTAAAGCCATAAGTAGGAATAATAACACATTACTATAGAGTGCCTAACACTTCTAATGTCAAGGAGGAAGATACTTCTCATTCATGGAATACTTCTGCTATTGGGTGTTTACCTTAATTTTAACTTTCTTTTAATTAAAAAAAATGCTACATGATTAGCTTTTCAAGAAAAGCTTATTTTTTGTGCGTGTAAATTATAGGTTAACAATATTAACCTTTAAAAAAAATCTAAAAGTAATCATCTTTAATGCTAATGCTAATAATGAAATAAACACGATATAATCGGTATTAAACTACACATAAAGCAATGGTGTAATATAAAAAAAAAATAAGTAATGTACTCTGAAAATCTCAGACAATTTCTTATTCTTTATGTTACCGAAAAAAGGCAGATGAAAATTAGGAAATTTCAGAAAAAATTTTTTTTTTCACTTAGAAGGGAAAATATATTAGCCATTCATTGTCTTGTTAACTTATGAAATTTAATGTATTGAACAATTTGTCACAATTTTTACATATTAAAATTTAAAACAGAGAAAAATAAAAAGCTTGTTTTTAATGTAAATCAGGTATAAACATTTTAATAATATTTTAAGAGGGAAATGACTATTTTCACCATTGGGCTCAAGAAAAAATATTGAATTATGTTCATGAAGTGTATTCATTACTGTTATGATTTTTTTTACTTTACTTTTACTTTACTTTTTTTTCTTACTTTTTTTACTTTACTTTTTTACATTACTGTTATGATTTTTTTAAATAGCAAAAATATATCAGTCATATGCAAACTTTATAATGAGTCCTTAAGTGATAATAATATTAAATAATTATAATGAAATCCTATTCAAACTTATTATGGCCACAATCATTAATTACAGTTTACAGCTTTTATAAAGAAAATCTAATAATATACATAAAGTTTGCTTAGTTTAAAAACATTATAAAAATACATTTCAATGCTTCCATCATATTACATTTCAGTTCTTTAAAACCTAGGAAAAATGAATAAACAAACCATCGTTAATATATTTTTTAATATTAATGTGTCATTATACAGTTCAATACTATTATCTTTTAATAATAAAATGTCTATTTTTACAGTGAAAACAATATAGACAGGAAAATCAACAAACCGAAATCATACATAGCATTGTGAAGGTGAAGTTTATAAAAATATTCATAAAGATTGAACTAGCTAATGAAGTATATTTAAATATATTTTTCGAAATTAGTCATAGTAAATTAAAAAATATATATATATGCTTCAAATTCACAATCCATTCTTTAAATTAAACACGATTATAAAATTTATTTCCATTCGGCAAATAAAAACAATGTGACTAGAATAGTTAAAAAACAAAAGCTTGTCTTAACTTGTTATTCGGCGAAAAATGACGAAAATATCTATTTTCTTTCTTTAATTATAATTTATTATCTGTAGTACATTCCTGAAGTTAAGTGTCCACAAGTGTCCTACTTGTAATCTAAGTGAAGATCCAAGTATTATAAATATAGTTTTCAGGCGATTTTATTGTATCGCTGTGTCTTTAAAACGCAATTTATTTCACTTAAAAGTGATTTTTCTCAGTTGTTGTTTTTTCAACGAATAAGCATGCTCAAAGAGATAAAACTTTTATGTATACTGTTCGATTGTCTCCATTTATTTTTATTTATTTATTTATTTATTTATTTATTTATTTTTTTTTTTTTGGGGGGGGGGGGGGTTATGATCTATTTGATAAAACTAAGTATCAAAATTACAATAGAATAAAAAGGTTTTTTTTCACATAAAAATGTGAAATAAACTCACAAGGAAGGTCTCCATACGGGCATACTCAGAAAAATCTGAAAAAATTACAGAATGTTCTTGTTATATAGTTATATATGTTTATAAAAAAAAAATTCGGCGGAACCTCCTTATTACGTCCGTAAAAAAATAATAAAAATTTCGTTTATTTGGCGATTTATCTCCGGTTGGCGAAAAAACGGAATTTTGAAAAATACGCTTTTACGCTTCGAATACTTTTTAAAGAAAAAACTTTCTATGTTCAACTTATTTAAATAAGTTTAGTTTAAGTAATTTTA
Source organism: Maratus speculifer (assembly GCA_964019185.1). Taxonomy (NCBI): domain Eukaryota; kingdom Metazoa; phylum Arthropoda; class Arachnida; order Araneae; family Salticidae; genus Maratus; species Maratus speculifer. The sequence continues at coordinate 248,073,599 of OZ025294.1, forward strand.
GTTTTTCATTTTTACTTTACTTTAAGTGTAATTTTGTCATATACGTTTATATGCACTTATAACAAAATGAAATTAATATATTTTATCATTTAAAACACAATTTAAATTGATTAAACTCGTTCCAAATTGAAAAATACACTGTTAAAAATCTGCTGCATTTTGTTGCAACGCACTCCCTTGCTTGTATAGAAAACGGTTACTTGGCCGTGAAATGGAGCTTTCTCATTGGTTGGAATAGAGATATTATATACAAGCGGTGGAGTGCGTTGAAACAAAATGCAGCGGATTTTTAACAGTGTATGACACGGTCAATTCATCGTGCTATGGAGCATTCTCATTGGTCAGAAGAGAGATATTCTATAAAAGTAGAGGAGTGACGTTGCAGTAAATGCTGCAGATTTTTAACAGTGAAGTCAATTAAAGTCAATTTTCATATTCGTTAAAACCGTTTGCTTTTGGCAAGGAAATGCACTGCTCGCCAAATCCCGCGTCGCTTTCAGCTTTTCACGCCAATTATTCCAAACTACTTTATTTTTTTTTACATATCTAATAATGTAATTCCGCCGCTAATTTTCACTGATCCTTTATTACCTACATGAGTAGTTTAATTCGCATTTTTTTCAAAAAATTCTGAGTATGCCCCCAATGGAGACCTTCCTTGTCAGTTTCTACTTGTAATTTTACACGTATTTGCACATTTTACATTAGTTATAAACGCAAAGAAACAATTTACATAAATATTACTTACAATTTTGAATAACGTGACACAAATAATAAATCAATTTACTGAAATAAATAAATTTCAATGCATAGTTTAGATTTAATGAAAATTTATATTTAAAAACGAATTGGAAAATTAAAAAAAAAATTTAGATTTGTAAATATATTTTACCAAATAAAAATAAAAATTAATTTGGATTTTAAAACAAACCTTTTAAAGTCATATAAAGGCGTCTCTTAAATTTTATACCATAACATTTAAAACTCATATTATGAATATATTGGAGATATGTATGAAAAAGCATCAATGAATAAAATTTTTCACATCTTTTCATGTTGAAGGTAATTTTTGCATATGCTATTATAAACGGAAGAAAAATAAAACGATGAAATAAATAAAATAAAAATGCACTTTTCAATTACACCGTCACTCAAAATTTAATAACATTATTTTTAAAATCCATATTTAAAATTCTTAGAGCCATAATATGAGCAGCTGCATCAGAACTTTTAACCCGTTAAGGGGATTTTGTATTGGTATAGGTAACATAAATCCATAATTTTTTACATTTTTATATTATAAAATATAAGAATTCTTAAAAATGAAAAAACATTTCATTCACCAAAATATTCATAGAAAATTAAAACCATAAAAACAAAACGAATTTGATGGGGAAAATTAAAACTGATAAATAATTAATGATAAATGACTAATATTGATACTAGAACCAGAAAAAAAAAAAAAAAAAACTGCGTAATTTAAATACAAAGACACACTTTCGAAAGAAAAAGTGGTTGTAAGAAATTCTACTCCTATCTAATCCATTGCTCATTAAAATGAAATATATAAAAATTAATAAATTTTTTTGCTTTATAGCAAAAAATTTAACAATTTTAAAAACGAAAACCTATTAAAACTTTTTTTAATGAAAAAGTAAATGGCCAATTAAAAAAAAAAAAAAAAAAAAAAAAAAAAATTCTAAACTAATATTTTGGCAATTAAAACGAAATGTAATTAAAAATTTATAAAAGTATGTTTTAAATTATTTTTTTATTATTAAAAGAAAAAAAAATCAGCAATTTTAAATAATAAATCTAGAACAGAAATAATTTTATTCCTACATTTGTCATAAAAACTGAATATTACTTAAAATTTTTGAAACTATTTTATAAATGCTATGAGTTTTAAATTTAAAAATTTTTAAGAACCACACAATTTAAATGTAACTTTTTTTTTTAATGAGGTCAAAACGTGAGGGGGGGTGAGAAGAAGGAGAATAAATTTAATGGGAAAATTGAACATTAATATTTTTACTGGAACCAAATAATACTGGGCTAACAAAATACAGCAATTAAAAAAAATAATAATAAATAATAATAAAAAAAAAAATAAAAAAATTGTGATTATAAAACAGACGTTTATAAATTTATAACTACATTTCATTTTACCAATTCATTTATTTAGAATAGAATTCATTCTATTCTATCCTTTAAATTTTTCATTTTTTAAAATGTTGTTTTAATATATTTTAATGATCAATTCATAGAATTGATTCTATCTTTTTAATTTTTCATTTTTTTTAATGTTGTTTTAATATTTTTCAATTTCAAAATGGCTAATTTTTATTATTATTATTGTTATAGTGCTTATAAATTAATAGCTATTTATCGATAGAAATCTTCTTTCTTGCTTTATGCATTAATCACTAAAATAAAATGTTATTTAAAATCTAGAAAATTGCAAATTTTATAATAAACAATTTAAAAACTTTTAAAAGCCAATAAAATTAAGACTTATCAACATTTTATTAGAAAATTTTGCTTTTTTTGCAGTGTTCAAGTTAGCTATTCAATAAAAAAAAAAAATCAAGCTGAGAAAAAATTTACAATACCACTTTTTCATTATAAAAATTAAATAGAAAATAATTATAAAATTAAACATTAAAACAGCAGACAAATTAATATACTTACCTTTAATTCCCAACAAGACATTATAAACATAAATTAACAATAACTTTGAGATTTTGATTTGAAATACCATTTGTCAATTGATTTTTGAGGATTGAAATCCTTTAAAGGTGGTCCATTTATATTTATAAACAAGGAAGTGTTCATATTATCCTGTTTTAAGTTTGAACTAAGTTTATTTTTGATAATGTTCATTTTGCAAAAACCTGCACACTTAATTTTTTGTACATAGAATGTTTTTGGTTTAAAAAAAAAAAAAATAATTAATAAGTACTAGGTGAAAAAGTCAGTCGCCAGGGATTTATCGGACCCTGCCTATGTAACAATAAGCTACCTTTAATAAATATTTTTAAATAGTAACTAACACTTCTAGATATTACTTGATATGATGAATTTATTTATTTATTTAATCATTTGCATTCAAAAGAAAAAAAAATGCTAAAAGCCTTCATTTCAATAAGAAGGGAATTCTGGTTTCACGAAATTGTTATAGATAAATTGGTCAAATTTTTACAAAAGTGCAAAAAATATCATGAAGAATATATTTCTTTATAAAAAATCTGTAAAAAATAATATTTCAGATTTTTTAAAAGTTAAGCATTTGAAATACTGATGGGGGAAAAAAGAAAAAGAAAGGGTACGATACGCTTCAGTTTTTGTTTACATCGTTTTATTATACGTTTTTTTTATACAAATTTCTTGAATTTAAGTTGTTTTCTACTTATCGCATTTCTTTCATAACAAAGTGTTTAAGTGTAACGATCTGACTTCGTTAAATAGAAGTTTCACTGTATATTTTTAGTATTAAAATACAAAAATACACGCTTGAAGAAAAGTTGATTTTAGATAAATGATTAGAAAGTTTAAGATATATATATGTATATATATAATATGAGGAAAAAGAAATTTGATGGCAAAAATTAACCCTTCAATGCACCGTGTGCTACCTCTGGCACACATCTAAAAACATTGTAATTCTCGTGGTGTGCCATGAATTTGGTCAACATAATAGCTGTAACTTATCAAGAACAGTCTAAAGAGTAGAATAACACTTATTTTGTCCATGCCAGATGGCTTCCTATCACAAAAAAATAAAATTTGCTCTTCGGGGAAAAAAAAAAAAAAAAAAAAAGATTAGGTTATTTATTAAGGTAAAATTTACCTTTATTATTTTTACCGAATACTTAAAAATATTAATCTAAAGAAAGTTGCAGAGTGTTAAGCAGATAAAATTAATTAATTTAAGCCCATTTAATTGCAAAATACAGCAATGCAATATTTAGAGCCCTAATTATGTAAATAGGGTACTCGCCATAAAGTATTAAATTTTAACTGAAAATTTGAAATTTTATTTATTTATTTATTTTACTATTTTTTCCATTTATTAGACCGATAAATAGATTTCAGATATTTTTTTTCATAAAAATAGAAAAAAAGTGCACTGAAGGGTAAAATTATAACTTTAATATTGATACTAGAAATGGAAAAATATTTCGCTATTAAAAACCTCAATGGTAAAACAATCATGTTTTGTTTATTTTTCAATTAAAATTTGCTCAAATTACCCATTTATATTTTAAAAATATATAAAATATTAAGTATATATCATTTTAATTCCATCATGCAATAAAAGCTTGATGTTAAAATATGGCATAGTATTATTTATATTCACTTTTAAAGTTGTATCTTTGTATTTTAATAAAACAGTATTCTTTTAATTTTAGCAATATTAAGACGGGTGAAATAAGAAAACTAGTGTGCTATTAAAAAATTAAATAAAAAATACACTTTTATTAAAAAGTAAATACATACTTTTTTAATGTATTTTATTAATGTATATTATTATGTAATTATACTTTTTTTTAAAATATAAGATGTGAAAAAAATAAATAAATAAATAAATAAAAGGGAAGGGAATTTGGTGGGAAAAATTTCAACTGAACATTAATATTGATAGTTGAATTAGATTAATTGTATAATACTGTTAAAATATAAAGACACACGCACATTTAAAAGTGAAAATGGATACTATCAATTTTTATTAGAAAGTTAAGGATATGATCAAAGAGAGAAGTGAGGAGAGGGGGTGATTCGATGATGAAAATTTAAAAAAAGTGAAAGTGAATACAAATATATTTTATTAGAAAAATTAAGACATAAAAAAGAAAGAAATTTAGCAGTGAAAATTGATAGTGAATTTTAATATAAATACCAGAAGTAGATGAACAATGAACTGTTAAAATACAAAAATTCAAACACATTTAAAAGTGAAAGTGATATTAACAAATTTTATTAAAAAGTTAAAGACAGAAGAAGCGGTGGGAAATTCTGTAATAAAAATTAAAGTTTAAGTGAAAACGAAACTTAACAGTTTCATGTTAACAGTTTTCATGTTTTAACTTTACTAAACTTAAAACATAAAAAAGAAATAAATTAATATTGAATTTTAATATAAATACCAGAACTAGATGAACAATGAACTGTTAAAATACAAAGATGCAACACATTTAAAAGTGAAAGTGATACTAACAAATTTTATTAAAAAGTTAAAGACATGAATAATAAGGAGAATTAAAATTGAAGTTAAAGCGAAAAAAAAAAATAATTTTTACTAATAAATTTAAGACATAAAAAAGAAAAGAAATTCAGAGGGGGAAATTAAAATTTAATTTTAATATTACCATAATATTACCAGAACTAGAAGGGAACTGCTCTATTAAAATACAAGAATACAATGCTAAAAGAAAAATGTCAATAGAAGCAGTTTCTATTCCTACCTTATACATTGGTCAGCTGTAGAGACAACTAATTCCTAAGCGGGATAAGAAAGATTCGAAAGTCAAACACCCAATCTGTTCCGAATACGGTCTTTAAATAGTAAGACAGATGCCCTCAATCTGGGGCTATCATCTCGAACGATGGTCACCGCCCTTGAGGGAAGGGGGAGGGGAAAGAATTCGGGACGAAACCCATTTCTCCCTGTTTACGTTTCGACAAAAGACAATAAGCCTTGCTGCACCCGACATATGAGTGGATTCTAATAGGAAAGTAATGCAATCTAGATTAATTCGGAAACTAGTCATTCCGACATGCTATTGACAGGAGAAATTTCTTTTTATTGTCTAGTAAGAGTAGAGTAAAAAAAGGGGTAAAACTAGTTTTATAACTGATACAAAATCATTAAGTAAATGTTTATTTTCTTCTGCGATATGTTTATAATTATTTCAAAAATTACGAATTTTTTATCTGGAAGAGGTATGAGTATTAAATAAGAAGAAAACGAAAGAAAACAACCTCTCACAATTCCGAAAATCTTTTTTATTCTTTTTACCTTTGTGTTTATTATTATTATTATTATTAAAATTTGAATAATATTTTATAATTTAAATAAATTTTAAAAGTATTTTAAAGAAAAGTAATTCTTTCTTATAAAAAGATAAACAATTTCTCATTTATTTTAACTAATCTGAAAATGTGATGAAGGTTTGTAAATAATCTTCCTTAATTCCAAAAATCCGTTTTTTTTTTTTTTTTTTTTTTTTTTTTTTTTAATTATTAATTTATTTATTTTAATAAAAAAGAAAATAATTCTTTGTAATTAAAAAGAGGAAAGAACCCTTTCTAATAATAATAATAATAATAATAATAATAAACTATCACATTTTTAAACTAATGTGAAGAAATGACAGTAAAAAAAAAATGCATTTTAAATTGATCAGTCTAACTCTCAAACAAATATTATAAAAAATACTTCTTATATTGATCAATTTAACCCTCAAACAAATATTATTTTAAGCCAAAATTAAAAAAATACTATAAAACTCAGTTGTCCAAATTTTTAATATTAAACTTTAATTGCTTATGTAATAGTAAATATAATAAAGATCAGTTATTATGATGAAGTTATCAATTCAGATCCCTATGTTTGGAATAAATGCGAAAGAAAAAAAACAAAATTTAATCCAAATTGATACGATCATAGAATTTCAAGCGAAATTAAAACCCGTCATCATTTTCGTCGTCTTAAAATGTGCACATACACTTCTCACATTCATATTCACTATTTTTAAAGAAAAAAAATATTTTAATTTGATCATTTTAAAATCACTTTAACTCAAAATTTGACGTCATTTAATTGATGAATAAAAACGAAATAAAACCAAATCATTGAATTTTATAACATACGATATTTTTGACAAATTAAACTCGTTTTAATTTCTATTTATTTATTTATTTATTTTTCAATTTAAAAAAAAATGGATTGATTCTGATGCCACAATTACAAAATTAGTACTAAAAACTATAAAAAAAAAATTAATATCTCAAAAACAAATTGAGGTACAGCTTTCAAACAAATTGCATTTAAAAGTACATTTTTTTCTGTATACGATGGTGTAAAAATCGGAAATATGCGATGTTTAGAAGTATAAAATTTGCAGCAGCGAAAAAAGCAAAACTGAAATTGCGTGTGAAAGTGTTGCCATTCGCAAAATGACGTATGCGTTACGCACAGATACGTTTGGCCTTTATAATATAGATATGTAGAATCTGTAGTCGTTGTTTAATCCACCCGTCTGTTCGCATATAACAGAGGAAAATCTACCCAACCGAATCATATAAATTCTAAAATATATAATTGTTACATAATTTTGTCAAGTCATTTCAAATTTTTTGAAAATCGGATGTATAGTTTAAGGGACAATCAAAAGCATTTCTTTACATTATGGTCAATGGGAACAATATTTTCAAGTGCATTTTAATGATCTTACACTCTTTCGAACATAATAAAACTGATATGCATCTGTGAAATATATATTAAAATATACATTCTGTACAATCTGTGGTGCAAAGAATATTTGTTATTGATTTACAGGGCAACACAAAAGTATTCGGAAACACTGTTTCCAGCGCGTTTCAATACTATTAAACTGTTTCACATTTTATGAAATTGATACACAATGCTAAATTAGTTCCGGTATAATAAAAAACAATAGTATATTTTATCGGGACACACAAAAGATTTCTGGCATTATACTGTATCCGATGTACTGTATACTATTACACCAAGATCTGAATATTTTTTAAACTTTGCTATAGTAAGATCGCACCTCATTTGCTACGTTTTGACGTGCAATTTCCAACTTGTTTCAATTTCATATTATTCATTTATCTTTTGTAGTATGAACTGCAGTCGATTTCAAATTCCGTAGCTAAAGGAGAAGGGATTCCACCACGCGACCAGTATACAGGAAGATTTGTATTGTAACGTTCCGAATTTCCCCATTAGCACACTGTCAATAAAGGCAGATGTTAGCCCTTGTAAAAACCCTCTGACAAGTACGATACATTTGTGTATAAATAAAACTTCAACTTTCCAATTATCTAAGCAATAAATTTCACTTGAAACCTCTCCAACAAACATTATAAAAATCGTATTTCAGGCCAAGAACTTAACGTTAGACAGCTTGAATATAATAAATCTACACTACTTGAGCTGTCTGATTTACCCTCTTAATGATCGGCGATTATCAAAGAAAACTGCTTTATGTTATATGCAATTTCAAAGAGGCTCAAGAGAGGATTTTTGGTTTTGACTCTGAAGTGAGACGACGTAGATCGTCAACCGGGGCGCAGACTGTCCCGTAAGAAAGTGAAGTCCGTAACGGCCGTCATCTGTTTGTCAGAACTGTGAAAAGGCCCAAACCCACGCGCAACTGTAGTAACAGTTGCGGACAGAGTACATTGTATGCTCTCATTTACATCTTACTTTTATATTTTTTTCCAATTTTAATTTTCTTCTGTTTGTTGTGTTGTTGTGTTGCTGTAAATAAAAGCTTTGCCAAAAGTCATCCTGGATTTATTCATCAATACTTCACAGTATTTAGTAAAATGTTGCCCGTGCCTATAAGAAGGACAATTAAAAAGTCCCATTCTTTTACGAGAAAAACATCTATTTATACTACTCTAAACATTTCTAGTACTATAAAAAGTTTATTAAATTTATTGGAATTTTAAATCCCAAGGTTTTAACAACTTCATATTTTATATAAACATTTGAATAAACAATTTTATATTACTTGAGAGAAGTGTAACAAAAATTTATTTTAATTTTTTATATGAAAAAGAAGAAGAGTGTGCATATTTTTTAAAGAAAAATAAATTATTTTTCAACGTCTTCGTGAAATACTGCCGAAGTAATTGATCTCAAAACACTTTAACTACCTTTCTGCACTCTACCCATCCCCCCCCCCCTTTTGTAACCTAAAATGCAATTTTGGTTAAAAAAAATAGGTAGGCTTCTATAACATGTTTTTAACCACAATTTATACTTATTTTAATTTTAAAAAATCCGATCTTTTTTGGGGGGTGGGAGGGGGAGGATAGATTTGAAGCACTGGAGCGGCTGCCAGATTTGTCCCTTGTGATGATCAGGCCCTTTACTTTATTAGTATTACAGTAAAATATTTTGTAAATTCGGGATATATTGGACTGATTTTTGTGAGGAAATAAATAATAATAGTGTTAAATAAAAAACTATATTTCTTGTTAACTATTTATATAATTATTATTATATACTATTAACTATATATATATATATATAACAGAACAGTTTGGGAACTCTTCACCATTCGCTTACATTTCAGAATTTTATTTTTATTTTTCAAACTGAATAATTTCTTTTATAAATGAAGACAGGTGTTAAAGTAAATGTTTAAGGCACATGAAAAAAAAAAAAAAATGGTTGAGCGTTTTGCCCTATAATATAATAAGTAAATGCTATTTAAAATTGGCTTTTAAGGCAAATTGTCAAGTGCGTTACCTTAAAAAATTACTGAAAATACTCAGCTTTAAATTTAATAAATTTCCTAAAATCAACTTGCTTTGAAGTGACTTATGTCCCCAGATTTCAAAACATAACATTTATCAATAATACTAAAATTAAATTGAAATGGGAGACAGTTTTAGCCACAAGATTTTGATCACATAGAAATTATACAAGAACTTTTTTCTAACAATTACAACATGTAATTATAACATGTAAATTATTAAATTTTAAGGAAATTGCATATTTGTTACTTAGTTGAATAAAAAATAAAAGTAGAATGGTGAAAAAAGGATAATCATTAAAAAACCGTACGGCAACAGACTTGACATTTGATAACGGACTTGACACTGTGTTGAAAATGGCCAAAGCTATAAAATACCCACTAAGAATACGCAGCGTAATTCAAGAGAGTAAGTCTACGAGTATCATTTGGAAATAATCAAACTTCTACTGTCTCGAGAGCCGGTGATCATTTGTTCTTCGAAAAACTAGTCGGATGTGGCAATCCCAAAACTTTCTTCTATGTCATGTGCGTTAATACTTCCAGAAAAATGAAACATAGCAGCGTAACCGATTAAGTATAATTTATACCCAAATCTATACAACAACAACTTATTTCAAGTTCTAACTAAATCTGATATTTGATGAAAATCCGTGAATTAGTTTTTGAGATAGAATTATTGCAGAAATCGTGTAAAAACAGGGTACAAACGACACCTGTTGAACGATTTACACTAAAAACTAAATAAAACTCATTTATATCAGAGATTAACTGCATCAGAAGTTTGATGAACATTCGTGCATTAGATCCTGAGATAGAGCTATTGCGATAATCATGAATAATAACGCATAGCAGAGCCAACCGTAGAGCGTTTTACTCCAAAAACTAAAGAATACTAATTTATATCAGGGAATAACTGAATATGAAGTTTTATGAAAATTCGTGCTTTAGTTCCGGATATAGAGCCATTGCAATAATCATAAATAATACCGCATAGCACGACATCTGTTGAGCGATATACACCAAAAAACCAGAACCATATTATATCAAGGATTAACGGAATATACAGTTTTATGAAAATCCGTTCATTAGTTCTTGAGATATAGCTATTGTGGAAACTGTGAAAAGGGCACCAGAGTCGTGCAACCTGTTGGGCGATATACACCAAACACCAATTTAGATCCCTTTTATATCAAGGTCTAGCTGAATAGAAATTTTTGTGAAATTCTGTGCATTAGTTCCTGAGATAGAGAGCCTACAAAATTTATGTCACATACAGACAGACATTTTATAAAAACATGTTTTTTGGAATCTCTGACTCCTAAAGCGAGTAAATCCGTCGAAAACCGGAATTCGAAAATTTTCACGAATCCAATACTTTATTCTTGTAAAGAAAGAAAAAAGTAAAAATGTTATTTACTAAAAAGATATCTGCAGAATAACGAAAAACAGCCCTATCAAACATTTATCAAAAAAAAAAAAAAAAAAAAAAAAAACTATCTTATAATTACCGTAATTTCGGGTGTATAAGCCGCAGATCAAACAATTCTTTTTCGACTCAGAATTTTTTAAGAAACAAATATAACTAGTTAGATCGCCGTAAATATTTGTCTTTAATTACTAAATAAGATTTCTGGGTCCAAAAAGAATTGTTTGATCCGCGGCTTATACACCCGAAATTACGGTAGTTGTACTCTCATTTTCATGTTAGGTTGTATAACTGCGTATAGTAAAACACAATTTTTTCTATACTAATTTGTATCGTTCCTGTATTTTTAAACTAAAGGAACCAAATTATGAGGTATTTTAATACACAACGATAGAAGCACCTATGATTCCGAAATTTTTGCCAAGGTATCAACAAATCAGTTGAAATTTCTTATTAATATAGAGACAATTGAATCATAAAGATATGGTATGAATCAAAATTTTTAAATAACGAGTTAAAAAACGAAAATAATCAATGGTCTTCTACCATTAGTTTAGGGACACAGTATCTTTGAAACCATCTCTTCAATACTGAATAACTAACCGCCCTTGGCGACCAGTTTGGTCTTCTTTAAATTTATACTAAATATTGCATCATAATACGTTTATTCATAATTTAATTTTACCAGCTCAATTGTGTACCAAATCAGAAAATTCTGCTGGAAAATTCAAAAACTCGTTATTTTTATACTGACTGCGGACACAGATGATAATTCGCCAAACAATCTTCCCGTGGCATTTTTTCCCGTATTTCATTAAAAATGTAATCCTTTCACTCATTTCATTTATAATTCATAACTTTAATTTTAAACTAAAACGTTTAAAATTCATGACTTGTATTTTTTTTTTTTTTAAGTAACAGAAAATTAAAAATAATAATATTTTAAAACTCCGTCATTGCAGCGAAAGAGAAAAATGCATATAAATCAGATATACCTTGGTCTAAATCCTTCTAAATTACTTTTACACAATAACCGATGATTTGCGTTTCATTCAGATGTTGCCATTGAACAATTAACAAATAATCGTGATTTTGTGCCGCATACGTTAGTGTAATATATATATATACAGGGTGGTTAGTTATTAACGTCAGGTGTTCAGAGCTCTCTAGCGAGTAAAGTTTTGGGCGAAACATAACCAAATTTGATCAGCATACATAATAGACCATGGGATTTCGAATTCTTAAAAAATGAAATAAAATAAATAAAAATAAAAATAAATAAAGAAAATAAAAAGTTTAAAAAATCGCTACTAGGGGCAATTTTAGCTAAAATGCGACTAAAATGCATTTAATCTGCATAAAATCAGCAATTTTGGCGCACCAAAAGTGTATTAGTGTAAATTTTGAATGATTAAATGGCAAAAAATACAGTACAGATCAATTTTATACTGCTGGAATACTGCCCGAGCGCTGAACATTTTTCATCTCTTGTTCGACAATCGACAATAGCAGTTACAACTTCGTCAACTTGTTATTGACTAGTCACTTAGCGTCCTAGGTCTTGTTGCCGCATAGTTTCAAATCGATGAATCATCTTTTGTAAATTTGTTATGCTCATCGGTTCTTTTGACAAATTCTGTAATCGGTGATATTCAGGACGAGCATCATTGCAATTCTCGTTCTGCTGATAACACAGCTTGACTAGCAAAGTATGGTGAGAGTTTATAATGATGAGGACTCTCCCAGCCTTTCCTTTTATACTCATGATTGCTATACACAACTGATTTTATGCAAATTAATGCATTTTAGTCGGTAAACAACGCTAAAATTGCCCCTAGTGGCGATTTTTAAAACTTTTTATTTAATTTTTTTTTAAGAATTCGAAATCCCACGATCTACTATGTATGCTGATCAAAGTTGGTTATGTTTTGACCAAAACTTTACTCGCTAGAGGGCTCTGAACACCTGGCGTTAATAACTAACCACCCTGTATAATGTAATACGTAGTACCACTTTACTTAATACTAAAAATTAAACAAAGTTAAAAATAAAAAGATTCTTGTAGAACAACCTATTTTACTAAAATTTAATATTTTTTTAAAAATCCTTACTACATTTTTAAATATGAATATTTTTGCTTCGATTTTTGTCACATTCAATCATCACATTGAATGACTTCATCACATTGAATAACGACCTAAAACTGTATATGTATTTTTAGATGTATGGAATTTTACATTTAATATATTTTTTTTCTCTGGTGTACATGAAAAAATGAAGAACATTCAACAAACCCTCAATTTAAATATTAAAAAAAAAATAACTATAAACTTCAATGCTAAATCCATGCACAAAAATATTAAATACACCAAGGAGAACAAGTATTAAAAAAAAAAATCAAACGTTTATCTAAATTAGCAAAAAAGCCTTACTATTTTTTGAACAAGTACGTTATAAAAATATGTACAAGGAAAAAAATCAGTTTAAAGTTCCCATTTGTATAGATAATTGCACTAGATGTATTACAAAATTTACACTATCTCGCGATACAATAGTTGTGTAGGTACAATATGAGGTATCAAAATACAGTCGAGCCTCTATATAACGAAATCCATCGTTCCAGTAAAAAATTCGTTATATAGAGAAATTCGATGAATAGAGTATGATGTTAAAAATAGTATTTAATGTGTAAATTTTGAACAAATATTATTTTTGATCTTTTTAATTAAGAATTTGAAATGTTTAAAAGTATATATTAACCTAACATTTTATTTCTTACTTATTTAAGCAGTTTCAAAAAAGAGAAAAGACATTTATTTGAAAGCTTAATGAAAATCAAATAAGGAAGACTTACGTAAATTTCAGAGGAAGAAATCTGTAATTTTTTGTTGTTTTGATTTTAAAATTACAATTGTTACGCTCTCAAAAAAAATTCTCAAATTTTAACAAGGAATGAAAAATTGTAGTTGATATTTTCCTCCATTTGAAGGTCTCTCTCTTATGTGCTCTCATTGATTCCTCTCTTATATGTGTAACAATTCAATTGACTGTGTTTTGAGAAGGATGTTGAAAGGTGTGTGGGAGGTGGGATGAACTTGTTAGATTTAAAGAATAAGGAGAGAAGTAATATTTAGAAAAAAAAAAAAAAAAAAAAAAAAAAAAAAAAAAAAAAACCTCTCCACTGAACGATAAATCAAAAATAAGTGATGGAAAATTGATTCCATATGATTTCGAAGCTTTTTTAAAACTGAATAAATTAAGATCAATTTATGAAAAAATTCGTTATATGGAGATAGATATTTTGCTATATAGAGTCTGTTTTTAATGTAATCATGCGAAAAGGGGACCGTTCTTACTAAAAATTCGTTATATGGAGAAATTCGATGTATGGAGTTTCGTTATATAGAGGTTCGACTGTATTCACAATTAAAGAAGTTTTCAGTTAATATTTAAAAAAATAAAATCAATATTTTGACCAATTTCAAGATACCGTCTCCTTAAATTATCTTTTGAAAAAATCCAATATTCACAGAGATTTTATTCGATAAAAGAGACACTTGACTTCAAGTGGTTCAAGATATTTTTCTCAAAGTGATGATTTGTCAGTTAACGCCTTTAATTTTGCAAGCCCTTCAGTTATTACAACATCTATATTATAAAGGCCAAACGTATCTGTGCGTAACGCATACGTCATTTTGCGAATGGCAACTTGAAATTTCAAATAAAATTTCGGTTTTGCTATTTTTGTTACTGGAAATTTTTAGACTTCTGAACATCTTACATTTTCAATTTTTACATCATTGTATGGAGAAAAAAAATGTGTTTTTAAATGCAATTTGTTTGAAAGCTGTATCTTAATTTATATTTGAGATATTAATTTTTTTGTAGTTTTTAATACAGTTTTTCTAATTGTAACAACAAAACTTCATTTTTATTAAAAGCAAAGGGGGAAAAGCGACGAAAAAAGCTGATTACTGTATTTTATGTTGCCATTTTTTCATTAACTTCTTTGCATTTTCACATATCGGATTTAGATTTCACGGTGAAAAATTCTATGATTAAGTCAAAGTGGAATAAATTTTGCTGTTTTTTATTTTGAAATGCCAAGCATAAGAACCTTACTTGATAACTTTGCCATAATAACAAATCTTTATTATATTTTACTGCTCACATTACGATTAAAGTTTAATTTTAATAATTCGGACAACTGAGTTTCATAGAAACAGTTATTTTAGGTTAAAATTAGGTTAAAATAATATGTGTATGAGTCAGACAAACAAATATTAGATGCATTTTTTATTGTAACTAATTTTGAAGGTATATTGTAAGTGAATGAAACAGTTCCTTCATAAAATTATCTTCCGTCGAAATTCGACGGGTTCTACCTTGTGTTGTTAACGAAGCAAAAAAATTATTTTTTTTATGCACACAATCATAAATGTATGAAGTCATTAACTAAGTTTTAATGTATTTAGATAATTATTGAAATTTGTTGGATGTGCCAATCCCAAAACTTTCTTCTATCTCATACATCTTAATATTTCGAAAAAGTAGTTATGGATGTTATTACTTCAATATTATTAGTTCAATGCTATATCAATTTTTATTTCCATCTTAAATTTCTACTTTAATCAACTAACTGGAATAAAAATGAGTTAATCTTGATTATGGTACTTCTTAAAATCAGTTTTTTGTTATTCTGGTTACAGTCGCGTGAAAAATAATAAAAAGTAAATACCTTTCACTAATTTCTGAACATATTATCGTAGTAGAAAGTTACTGGTACCGAAGGATTAGAAATAAAATCTACTTAATAAAAATTAAAAACGAAAACAAAAAGGTAGGATTGAAAAAGAAAAAAAAATCATAATTTCTTCACAAAATATTAAATCCAATTATTTTTTTACAAATCTTCTTAACATTATATACAGCTTTTATACAGACAAGTTTTTAATAGAACAAATTTTGAAGCATACGCAAATAAGAATACATAATCGTTGAAAAAAAAATGTATCGTATTAAGATGATTTTGATAGAAAAAATCCCTGTCGGCTGGGCCTATAGGCGGAGGTAGATTTCAAAGAGTGCTCATTTAATATATATATATATATATATATATATATATATATATATATATATATATATATATATATATATATATATATATATATATATATATATATATTACAAATTTAAAATTTTTTCGCCAAAACTAACCTTTATACTATCTTAATTTTCTTATAATAATATTCCGTACTTACTTCAAATTATTAAATTAAAATCTTATTTCTAGATCTAATCTGTTAATCTGTGTGCAGACGATATAAATTCTTAATTTGCCTTAAAAAACATTATTCCAGTATGCGAAAATTTAAAAAGATGGCTCTAAATTAAAAATATTCTTAATTAAAACTTTATTTCTTAATATTCCAAATAAAACTGATTTCTTCTATGTTTTTATCAACCCTTTTTAAGAAATTCTTATTAAATTTATTCCAAAACCATACCTTTCAAAAAATATCATTATTTTATTTTATCTATTTATTTATTTTTCCGCCGTCAACGATAATGTGCATATTAATAAATTCATTTCTTTTCTTTTTCTCTTAAAATTAATCATGTATAAAAATCGTCTGCCTAAGATATTTAAAATTCGGAGTCAATTATAAATTGGTTAAATAATATTTTTTTTAAAATAAATTTATCGTCTGTTTAAAATAGCCTCGTAACTGGACAAGGATTCTGTTTACAAAAAAGAATGATGGTTTGAGGTTACCGAATGTTCCAGAACTTTCTTTTCAGTTTAAAAGGGGGAAGTCTCGAGATGAAAGAAAGATTCTGAAGATTTCTTGGGTTGCTTCTTCGATGAGGACAGCTCGCTGAAATAATGATGGAATTTTTGCAACAAGGAGCTTTTCCTTCCTCATTATCACGAATTTAATAAATGAATTTACAGCAGCCCATGACTAATTATTGGATCTTCTACATTTATTTATTATTTTTGTTTTTTCCCTCGCTTGCCATGACTGCGTGTTTCTGTTTAACCAGTGGAAATAATTCGAGTTCTCCTGCAGTGGCGTAGCTATGTTTTTTGGCGCCCGGGGCCAGCAAGAAATTTTGCGCCCCCACCCCAATATAGATATATAACAATTTCTCTCAATTTGGCGCCCCTAGGCCTCGGCGCCCGGGGCGGACGCCCCCCTTGCCCCCCCCTTAGCTACGCCACTGTTCTCCTGAAATCGTCACAACTAATCGAAAAGTCGCACAGGATAGGTAATGCCTGTGCTAGTGCCTGTTTCGGATTTTGAAATGAATCTACTGAAGAAGTAAAATGCTATGTAAATGAATCTAATGAATCTACTGAAACGAAGTGATGACAAAAATATGAATCGCCGAAAATTTTTCCCGCCATGATTGAAAGTGTTATTAAGCAAGAATTGCCATTACCTTTTGATTCCTCGAGTGAATGTAACAGAGGAGATTTTAATGTTAAACAGCTTTCTGTCCGAGTGGTTTGAAAGATTTCTTCTAAATATCTCGTGAATTCCTGAGGCCTGATATTCCACCTTTTTGCTGTTTATGTGTAACTGATGACTCAAGATAATCATGGTCATAATGACAAGAAAGAAAAAAAAAAAAAAAAAACTTTTAGAGACAACTGAACGCAGATTACTACCTACTTTCATAATTTTCGTTATTCCTGTCTCCCCTAGGATCAGCTTGAAAATTTCTCCTTATCCGTGAGTTATTTTTAGATGTATTTAATTATTATGTGTATCCTTTTTACTGTATTTGTGTAGATAGTTCTTTGTTTGTAAGGTTTATTTATTTGTTTGTTTATTTTTCTGTGAGCCTTATTTATTTATCTTTTTATCTAGTTATGAGTCTTATTATTATTATTACTTTTTGGAGTGAAAACATGTTTGTTCTTAAAAATTTAATTGAGGAGTATGATGTTCTTAAGATATTTACTGTTACTTATTAAGATTATTATGATATTTTTATGCACGTTTAAAGATAAGTTCGTAATAATAATGAAGTATAAAAGAACTCAGAAGCTCAAGTTATTTTTTAAAAGGTACATTTTCTAATTTATTGATATTGTTTGTTATCAAGAACTATTCTCAGAATGCAGTATTTTCATGAAAATGTTACTACAACTAGACATTTGAGCTGAAAATTAAGTTAACATTTATGTTTTTCATTTTATTTGTTAGAATTTCTGGTTACAGTGAGCTTTGGTTCCCGGATTCTTATAATTTATTTAAATTCAGTAAGAAAGATGGAACTGTGCAAGGCTGTTGTTAGAATTTTGACTGATAAATATGATTAATTTTGTCAGTAAATTTTGTGATTTTAAGTAAGAAATTACCTATAGTTAAAATTTTGAATCTGTTTATGATCTATAAAATAATAGAATTAAAAGTTGATCCCAATTTAAGGTATATCTATGATATTTACAATTTCTGTTTTAGATAAAATTTCTGGTTAAAGTTAGCAACTAAATATAGTTATAATTTTCGCGATAATTTTGATTCAGATTTTTTTTTAAATGGTGGGTAATGGTTTTGTGTGAGGCAATTAAAATGTATACAACATCAGTAGACAAAGCCCTCAAAATTGCGAAAGCGCGAACTCATGAATTTCACCTTAAAAGTAAAAGACTCTATGATCGAAATTTTGTTGAATGCCCATTAAAAATACAAGACTCTGTAATTTATGAAGAATTTAAATACCCTAACACTCGAAAATTAGAACCTACTTTCTCTGGACCATATAAAATTATAAATAAACTTTCTGATGTAACTTATGAAATAGATAAATTTAATTATGAGACAGGACAGAATTCCGTTATTGTGCATGTTTCTAAATTAAGACCCTATTTTTCACCCGAAGATTTTAAACTGTTTCATGAGCAATCCAAAAAACAAACAAAACCTCAGATACAATCACTAGATCAAACTAAAGTCAAGACAATAGATTAAATTTACCATAAAAAAACCATAATTTTCAACATCAGCGGGTATGTTCTTGGAGCGCTACAAGAATATTACTTGTTTTGGGGAGTTTTTGGGATTAAATTGGGCTCCTTATGCAGGCATAAGGTGAACACTTTGATTGTAAAAGCTTTCAAATTGATGTTGATAAATTAATTTTAAGGGTGTTTAAGTCTAACTATATTTACTCATTTATTTGACATTAGTATTACTCTATTTATTCAGCAGATATTATATGATAATAGTTATAAAATCTAATGACTCTACTCAAACCTATAACATAATATGTGATTTTCAGTGATTGTGAAAACTAGATATTAAAAATTTTTCAAAAAAGCACACTATTTTTATTTCCATTTCTCAATTAAGAATGACAACTTTCATTCCTATTGTATTTTATTATTAAAGTTTATAAACCATGTGTGGATAAAACATTATTCTACATTCGGCATTGAAAACTTATAACCAAATTTGACAATTTTGTAAAAGAGTATCAGAGAGGAATTATTGTAAGGAAATACTGGTTGAGAGTCCATTTTCTAAATAGTTAGATTTAATTTTATTTGGATTTTGGAATTATTATGATTTTTTTTATTTATGCTTTCGGCTAGCAAAAAATACTTTCTTATGCTATTAGAAGATAAGAAAATTATTTAGTTGCTATGTAATTATTTTTATCCTCAACCAATATTTTCCCTATCAATAATAAACAAATAGTGATATTTTCTTTTGATTATACTCTTGTTTTACTATTATTATTATTATTATGATTTCTATAATGAAGTTTAGTATTAATTATACTCTTATTGAAAAATATTAGGATATGGAGTCTTATTATACTATTACTTATTATTGTTGACATTGTTATTATTTAAATTTTTCTATATTATTTATTATTGATATTGAGAGTGATGCTATTTATTATTGAAAAATTGATATATTATTGAAAGATGTTGGATCCAACATAACATAAAAAACAAAGCTTAAACTAGATTTGGAGATATTTAATTAAAGAGACTGTATTCACTGGACATTGAAAAAGACTCTTTTATATATTCTTGAAAGACTTTTTTCATTTAAAGGACTTATTTAAAATAAACTATGCATTAAGTCATTGTAGTTATTTAAACTTCCATGAGAACGAACTTTTATTGTTTTTATTATATTTTTATCTCTTGCTTATTAATATTCATAACTTATTTACTGTTATTATATGTATTATCTCCTATGCACTTACAAATGGTAAGTGATGTTGTAACATTATTGTATTTCTTTCAGGGAAATGCTCCTACCTAAATTTAATTCAGAATTATTTTCTCTTAACTATTTTATTTTAATCGCTAATATTTTTTATATTGCGTTAATTTTCTTTTCTTCCATCTCTTGGCTTCCTGAGTTTGACAGTTTTATTCCAAAATTTGACTTTTCTAAATTATTATATTTCTGTTGTCTGAACTTGTAGTTTTATTTAACTATCAATTTCATACAAAGTCTTGGGGAGGGGGGATAATATTACAAATTTAAAATTTTTTCGCCAAAACTAACCTTTATACTATCTTAATTTTCTTATAATAATATTCCGTACTTACTTCAAATTATTAAATTAAAATCTTATTTCTAGATCTAATCTGTTAATCTGTGTGCAGACGATATAAATTCTTAATTTGCCTTAAAAAACATTATTCCAGTATGCGTAAATTTAAAAAGATGGCTCTAAATTAAAAATATTCTTAATTAAAACTTTATTTCTTAATATTCCAAATAAAACTGATTTCTTCTATGTTTTTATCAACCCTTTTTAAGAAATTCTTATTAAATTTATTCCAAAACCATACCTTTCAAAAAATATCATTATTTTATTTTATCTATTTATTTATTTTTCCGCCGTCAACGATAATGTGCATATTAATAAATTCATTTCTTTTCTTTTTCTCTTAAAATTAATCATGTATAAAAATCGTCTGCCTAAGATATTTAAAATTCGGAGTCAATTATAAATTGGTTAAATAATATTTTTTTAAAAATAAATTTATCGTCTGTTTAAAATAGCCTCGTAACTGGACAAGGATTCTGTTTACAAAAAAGAATGATGGTTTGAGGTTACCGAATGTTCCAGAACTTTCTTTTCAGTTTAAAAGGGGGAAGTCTCGAGATGAAAGAAAGATTCTGAAGATTTCTTGGGTTGCTTCTTCGATGAGGACAGCTCGCTGAAATAATGATGAAATTTTTGCAACAAGGAGCTTTTCCTTCCTCATTATCACGAATTTAATAAATGAATTTACAGCAGCCCATGACTAATTATTGGATCTTCTACATTTATTTATTATTTTTGTTTTATTTATTATTTTTGTTTTATATATATATATATATATATATATATATATATATATATATATATATATATATATATATATATATATATATATGTGTGTGTGTGTGTGTGTGTGTGTGTGTGATTAGAGATAAACCCAGTTTAATAACTTCATTTGGCCGTTTATGAAAATTTTTTAATTTCATTTTTCTGCAAAAACTGGTTTTATCAGAATAATCTTAAGAAAAATTCACCTCAAATGCCCATTTTGACAACATATTTTGAAAGAAATTCTGAATTTATTAAAAAATTGACCAAAACAGTACATTATATAGTTCCTAAATAACAAAAAACTGTCAGTTGAATGCATTTGAGAAAAAAATTGAATTTAAAAATGAGTCATAAAATAACCGATTTGTTGTTTGAATACATCCTTAATTCTTTAATCATGATTGCTTCGGAAAATTTTGTGCGAAATACTCATTTTGGCAAAATTTTTAAAAATATATTCTATCTTTATCAAAAAATTGCCCAATGAGTCACAGTATATAGTTCCTAAATAAGAGGATCTGTAAATTGGATGCGTTTGAGAGCGAAAATGGATTTTAAAACGAATAATAAAAAACGCAATTTGCTATGTGAAAACTTCCTTAAATTTTCAAATCACGATGACTTCGGGAAATTCTGTTCAAAATATCATTTTTGGTAGCCTTTTTAAAAATATATTCTGTCTTTATCAAAAAACTGACCAATGCATCACATTATATAAATAAGAGGATCTGTAAATTGGATGCGTTTGAGAACAAAAATAGATTTAAAAACGAGTCAGTAAAAAACGCAATTTCTTATTTGAATACTTCCTTAAATTTTCAGTCCCGATGACTTTGGGAAATTCTGTTCAAAATACCCTTTTTTGGTAGACTTTTTTCAAATATATTCTATCTTTATCAGAAAATTGACCAATGCGTCACTTTATACAGTTTCTAAATAAGAGGATCTACCATTTGGATGCGTTTAAAATCAAAAATGAATTTAAAAATGAGTCAGAATATAAGCAGTTTGGATTTGAGTTTTTTTTTCTCCAACTCCTATTTTTGTTTAATTTCTTTTTGCTATACGAATTGGTCCTATGAAAAACTTGCCAATATAAAAGTTGTAGATATTTTTGAGAAGATGTAAAATAAATTTAATCAGATTTGATATCGTAAAAATTGACGGAATTATGGATTTTTCTCTTTTTTCACCGCCCTTTTTCTTTTCGTTTTTAATTTTTTTCATGGATAAAAGTTGATCCTATCAAAAACTTGTAAATACAAAAGTTTTATATAATTTTAAGAACATTTACAAAAAATTTAGTTGGACTTGATATTTTGAAAATTGACGAAGTTATGAATTTTTTTCTGTCAAAACCCCTGTTTTTTTCGCCTCTTGAGCCCTCTTCTAAATTTATCAAAAATCTGTCATGCATAAACTTTTGGCCCATTTTTAAAAAGTAATATAAACTTTAAACCGATTCGATATCTACTTTAATTAAGAAGTTATGGCGTTTTTTTCAGTTTTCACAAAAACGCCCCCTATTCCGACCCCCTAGGTCCGATTTTGCCCATTAACGAACTTAGCCGAGATTTTATCACCTTTGATTTTATGTACCAGTTTGGTGGAGATTGGTGAAGAATTATAGAAGTTATCGTGTCCATAAAAAAGTGAGATATATATATAGAGAGATAGATAGATAGATAGATAGATATATAAACTGGTGCGATTGCAATAGGTAGTATTTCATACGAAATCTACCTAAAATGAAATTAAAATCTCGTCAAATGTAAACAGATAGAATTGTTAAACTGAGTTTAATCTTCATTTAGTTTGTTGTGCTGAAATAAGTACTAAACTTAGTACTTATATATGTACTAAGGTAAAAGTACAAAATCTACCTGCACTTGTAAGCCGAGTCGGAAGAAATATTTTTTGGTACTACTCTGTTATCCCGTCGACCCATTTCGCCAAATTATACAAATCGCCAAACTAATAGCCAAATTATACATATTGGCATAATTTTTATTTTAAATAACGAAAAAACAATTGATTAGTGGAATATTAATAAAAGTACAAATAAAAAAGCGAAATAAAAATCACTTAATGACGTTTTATACACGTGAATCGTATTGAATGTCTTTGAATGTGCATTCACGATAATCCATTATTGGCATTTAATCTTATAGTTTGGCGATCATTTTTTGGTCGACGGGATAACCTAGTAGTACCAATTTTTTTTTTTTTTTTTTTTTTTTTTTTTTAATCAAACCATTAAATTTAAGATGCTTTTATGAAATGTTTAATTCATTCTTTCTAATTAAAAAAAAAACATATTATTTGAATACCATGTCATCATATTATGTTTTCCGCATTATTCGTGTGCTATAAATCATTAGAATAATACTATTACTTTAATTAAGTCAAGAATGAAACATAATAAAAGTGTAAGCTCAATCATTAGCGACTCATTACAGACACTCATCCTTGAATCATCACTTCAAACAAAGGCAAATCTTGAATGGTGCCAAACAAACCATGTCTTTAATTACCACTTTGTAATGTGCAGAATAACGTATAAACAGTTTATCTCATTCAGTATTGTTCTCGCTTCCGTAAAGTATGTTTGAGATTTCATTATCTACCGCCAAAGTATAGAATCATAAGTTCTTTTTTGTTTCTTTATTAGAAGCTAATGTGGTGTTGTAAAACTTCAAAAAACATAACCACAAATATATACATTAACAAAGTCAAGCGAAAGTATTAAATGCCGGGAGTAGGGTACTGTACGGATCAGACCTACCAAACCCGCAAATGTATTTTAAATCAACCCGACAAAAAAATGTCCTCGACCCATAACCCGGCCCGAACCCGCAAAAATTATTTTCTGCAACCTGCAACGCGATCCGAATCCGAGGAATTTCAACCCGCGCCCGTCCTGAACCCGCAAAAATTATTTTCTGCAACCTGCAACGCGATCCGAATCCGAGGAATTTCAACCCGCGCCCGACCTGAACCCGCAATATTTCAACACACAACCCGACTTATTTTCACTTTAACCTTCTGAAATGAAAATAAATCATGTTTTAATGATGTTATGAAAGATAATATACAATTGTATCTGTAATAACATTTCATTTACGTAGAAGAATTTATCATATCTATATTTTTTAATATTTAAATATAATAAAACCTCTGAAAAATGAACACTTCAGGATTGTTAAATAGAGTCAAACATCGAGTCGGGTTATCCCGAATTATATTTTTTGGGTTCGGAATTAAACTAATTTTCTTTCTGCATATCGGGTTTACACTAGAAAAATTCTTGCGGGGCATGTATAGATTTTTTGCCACTCAGGTTGTTGGGATTTTTTTCAACTATGTTTCATATGAAAATGAATACGTATTTGCAAATGCGTGAGTACATATTCAATTTAGTGCATGAGAAATAAAATGTGTAAAATAAACACAACCATAGATTATTCTTTCTTAAGAGCCTTTTCTTCTTCTTTCGGAATATGAAAAAAAGTATCAACATTTTGTTTTTAATATACACAAAAACACATGCATCGTATTTTTGATACTTTATGTATACATACATATATACTACGTGTGTAGATTGATAGGTGCCCGCTATTTAATATATATAGTCGTTCACATGCAAATTTTAGGAAGTGAAAAAGTGCTCGCTAAATAGAAGTATTCGTCTTTCAGGAGAAAAGCCATTATGAAAGTCTCATCGTACATCGATTCTTAACTTGAAAAATATTTTGAATATTCTTTTAAAAATCGAGTCAACCCGAACCCGATCCATAAGAGTAAAAAATCAACCCGAAACTATGAAAATTAATTCGACCCGCAAGAAAAAAAGGTAGAAGTCAACCCGACCCGCAACGAAAAAATATAGAGCTAAGCCGACCCGACCCGACCCGACCCGCGGTTTGGCCCAGGTAAAAGAGGGCAACTCGACCCGATGCAAGATTCTAGCCCGGAGCTTAACTTATTCGATTTTACCCAACAAACATTTGCAAAATTACCATGACATATGAACTGAACATTGGGATGTTTACATTTTGTTAATTCCGGCCACTATTGGCAAGAAATATTTGATTATCAATATTTCAGTGTAAAATCAAGATTTCTGCCGCATAAAGGGATTTCCTTTAGGCTTGGTTTTTATGGCTGGGCTGCGGGCGTGAATTTACTTACAAGCGTTATAATATAGAGGTCGAAGCATTAGCAAATTTCGTATACTTTTTAGATTCCCATACAAAGAGATAGTCGAATCGCGATCTGATATAACTTCTTAGCTAACGAAACAAAAAAAGTGAGTAAGAGGTTTCGTTTAGTATTTATTTAAACTAACTTATCGTTTAATTGATAAATCCAAACAGTTATTCCTTCCCACTGCCGTGACCGGATATATCCGTTCACTAAGCTGCAGGTTTCACTGCAGTTGAAGCTTTATTTAAATTAATATAACTCAACAAATATAATCCAGTTTTAAGAAATTAAGTTATGATTGATACTTTCAAGGCTTATAAGCATATGCGTAACAAAAAAAATTATACCATGATAGAAAATCCCTCTTTTATTAACATTTAAAATCAATTGTAGAGAAAAAAATTTTGCCCTTTTGCTCGGCGGTCAGGGCTTAAATTCTTATATAGATGATACCACAGATAAATTTAATTTCTTCTTATTTAAATTAATAACTTCCTTTTATAATCAAAATAATTATAAAAGGAAGTTATTTATTTTAATCTAATTATATTTAAATGAAATACAAAAATCTAAATTTTTTAAAAATCCAAAATTAAAATAATAATAATAATAATAATAATAATAATAATAATAATAATAATAATAATAATAATAAAATAGCGGAGTAATAAATATAATTTGGAATTTCTAAAAGCGAAAAAAAAATTGTTTAAAATTAAATTCAACATGCTGAATCTTTAATAAATCACAAAAGTTTTTAAAATAGAAAGAAAAATGAAATCCGAAAAATATTACAAATTCAGATGAGCAAAATCCTAACAATATAAAACCTCAAGTTGGCCAAAAACATTATTACTTACCCATCATACGTAGTATAGGGTAAGTCTTGCAATCGTTTTGAAAATCGAAAATTTTTTTTTGACGGATTTACACGTTTTAGATAGTGGAGATTCCGAAAAACATATTTTTAGAAAAAAAAAATTGCCGTCCGTCCGTCTGTCTGTCTGTCTGTCTGTCTGTAAACGCTCTATCTCCCGAACAAATTGAGATAGAGACTTGAAATTTTGTATGTCGTTAGTATGTAAGAATGGGACGAACCCTATTTAATATCAGCAACCTCGATTATCCGGAACTATTTTTTTCGGACTCTCGAAAAATTCGTTCTGATGAAAGGTATATAAAAGTTTTCGATTTTTTTTTTCTAAGGAATGGTCGTAAAAGGCAATAAAATAACACACATTTTGCATATAGAACGAAGTCGATCGGATTATTAGTTGCCGAGATATTTGTAATCTTGTTTTCCACATTCTTCGATTTTTCATGACCCTGTATTTCATTCAAATTCAATTCAGGAGTATATTTTTATTGGAAATGAGACGCTTAATCCGACGCAGTTAATTGTTAGTTAATAGAATTATTATTTTTGGAGTTATAAGGATATTTCTTTTACGCAGTTCGGTACTACTTGAGTAGTTTGGCGTTTTATATAATTTGTCGAAATTGGTACATCAGCAGTTCTTTAATATAGCATTACTATGTATATTAACAATATTTAAATTTTGTTTATGAATTGCAATGCATTGTATAAATAGTTTCGCATGTTTTATTTTCATATACATATCTATGATGGGTAAGTATTACGGTGGCCCCCAACGACTAGTTTTTTTTTTTTATATTAAATCAATCTTAATATGAAAATTTCATGTTCGCGATTCGAACTAAGAACATTCTGTTTACTAGCTAGACGCTTTACATTTAGGCTATGATGTCTACACGATAATCGTTAAAATTGAGATTCTCATTTAAAATTTAAATCGAAAAAATGAACGGTTGACATTGAAAAAATTGATTTAATTAAAATAATACACTTTTTAATTTTTTTATGACTTGTCGTATGCCACGGGGTATTCAGCTCTAAATACAAAAAGTTTGAAGTCTCTGAATTGAACGGTTTCTGTATACGTATTCTGTAATAGACGGGCGGACAGACAGAAGGGAGTAGGGTTTCGTCAGATGAAGGTAACTCTAATAATGCTACTATTACTGATTCAGTGACTTTTATCAAACAAAATGACATCGTAGATGAGAGAAAAAAGAAAATTTCTGAAATTGATCTGTTAGAAGACTAGTAATTTAGTTTCACAAATATGGATTTAAAATTAGAATTTCTTTTAAAATTACGATTTAATTATCACTAATCTAAATTCACACAGTCACAAAGTTAAAGGCTTTAAATAAGTGAATAACATACAAATCTTTAAAAATTCTCATTGTAAAAGATTTATGTGCGCATAAAAAGTTTCCACGCTGCTTTCAAGGCATTTTGCAAACTCAGATATAAGTGAAGTCTATTTTATGAGGAAATCAACGTAGATGTTGCCATTTGTTAGCTTAAATTTAAAGCAAAATAAATTAATAAAAATGCATTTTAACAAATTATAACAACCATTTTGTAAATGATTTTTTCGAAAACTAAAATTTAAGACTTATAAATGAATTCTATATTAAAAAGAAAATAAATCCTCATTTTTTGTGAATAATACGTATTTGTTTTACAGTTAATGTTAAATAAAAGTGAAATATCTCGAAGAAATTATCATTTATACAGTATTTTTTCTCCTAAAGGATTTATTAATTTTTTAAAAAACAAAATAAAGAAGTGCTAGTGTTTCTTCCTTTGTAAAGTCATTCAATTTCTAATATAATTATATCTACCCTATCTATCTAACATTATAAAGGACAAATATATATCTGCGTAACGCACACGTTCTTCTGCGAATGGCAACACTTTCAAATTTTAAATAAATATTTCAGTTTTACAATTTTTGGTATTGCAGATTTTTGAACTTCTAAACGTTGCAAATTTTCAATTTTTATATTGTCGTGAAGGGGAAAAATGTACTTTTACGTGCAATTTGTTTAGAAGCTGTATCTCAATTTGTTTTCGAGTTGTTAATTTTTTTGTAGTTTTTAATATTTTTTTTTTTTTATCATTATGGCAACAGAAATATTCCATTTCTGTTGAAAGTAAAGGAAAAATAGTAGATTACTGTATCTTTTTGTTGACAAATGATGATAAATATAAAAATAAAACATCATATTTATGATGATCAAAACATGACTTACGTAATAACGGAGTCATACATTACGTACACCCATGGCATGAAATTAATATAAACGAATAAAATACAGACACCACAAAGATGCAGATATGTATCAGATATATCTATTCTGTACCGAAAACAACAACCATTTTCCAAATAGTCAAAAAAACTAAAAAAAAAAATCATGTTTTAAGAAGTGAAGTCAAAATGTAAGAAAATGAAACTGCTTAGTTTTTTCTGATAAAAAGATGTTCACATGTGTGAACCCAGGTAGCGAAGACAATAAATACTCCAGAACACCCCCCCCTCCCCTCCAGCAATTTCAGAAATTTGTGCAAAACGAAATTCTGTTTTTGAACACCAAAACTCTTTTGAATTATGAGTATAATCTTATCGCGCTAGTACTTCAATAATATCATGGGAAACGGAACATTTTGCCATAAAAAATTTGCATATTATTGTCCTAAAAACTCGTTCGTCGACCCATAATGTTAAATCCCCCCCCCCCCCTCCCTTTATTATATTATACTTTTCTATACTACTCAGAAAACATATTAATGACATTTTTCATAATTAATTTTTATTTATCTTTTTTTCGACATCATTTTTGACGAGGTTTCACTTTCAGTTTATCATAAAATGGATCATATTTTAAAATCATCATAAAACCACTGTTATAGTATGTTTTTGATTTCCCTTCTTTCTAAAATTAAAACTTCGATTCGTAGAAAAGAAAAACGTTTTTTATCAAATCCTTTTACTTTCTTCCTAAAAGTTTTAGCGAAAAAAATGTCATACGACATACTTTCTAATTAGATCTTACAAGGAAATTGAATATAACTGCACGTTTCCCAACGATGTAAAAGTTTGCTCTGATTTTTTTTATTCAATCTGACAAAGCTTTGTTCTGCAATCGAAAACAAGTCATAAAACGCTTTTCAGGAACTTAGAACTAGTTAGCTATAGTTTTCTCATAATTTTTTTTTCTTTGTCTTTCTGTAATTTATAAGTTTTAAAGCACGATATAAACTTTCCCTTTCGATATTACATCAGGATTGTTGCTATTTATGAAAGTGAATCTGAGTTGATTGCTTCTTTATCTTTTCCTGAAATTTTGAACGAAGAATTTAATTGTAAATTGCTTTTGGGGGATATCCATGAATGATGTCACATTTTTTTCGATATTTTGACCCCCTCCCCTAGTGGCGTAGGAAGCGGGGGGGGGGAGCGGAGGGGGTGGTCCCGCTTAGATTATATATATATAATCTTATAAGATTTAGGGAAAAAATTCTCAAATAAAATGAAAATTCTAGCGCATGACGCAACAGAGTTAATTTTCTTTTCTTGGGAGTGTGAATTGTTTCTAAATAAGATATGCACCAAAGAACAAAAACTAACCTATCCAACGAAAGGGTGGCGAAAGCAAACTTTAAAGAATGATTTATCTTCTACATATGGACACCAAAATGAGTTATGCAAATTATGGGCTGAGTGATGAGCCGCTCCTGTGGTTTTTTTTATGCAGGAAAACAAAACGTAAATAAGGAATGTTGTGGTCATTTGTTGTAATGACATAGAATTGTGATTGAAAAAATATGACGGATGGAGTGTGTGTGTGTGGGGGGGGGGATGGGGTGCCACCCTGGTAAGTGGGAGGATGACACCATTTATATCCGCCCCGGGTGGCACCCATTCTAGCTACGCCACCGCCCCCCCCCCCCCCCCGTTTGTCACGAAGTGTAACGCTTCACCATATCCCTCCCGCCTCCCCCTTTGTCACATATCATGCTATATTACATATACATGTACTTGCAGTTCAGAAACCAAACACTGTATGACAGATCATATTTTAAATTTTATTTTTAAACTTTAAATAAGTGTTTTAATGATATTTATGATCTTAACAATAAAAACGATTCGTGTACTTATTTTGTAGGAAATAAGATTACGGTTTACGTCAAGAAATAGAATTAACATGCAATAGTAATTAAATATAATATGGAAGAACAAATGAAAACAGTAATATTTTGCAATTTGAAATTTAGCCTAAAATATTTGGCTTTAAGTCTTATCTTTACTTCATGAACCAAAAATACTTTAATTTCAAAATAACTTCAAAATTTAATCTGCTGATTTTTAATGTTTTTAATTGTAACTGAAATGGGGGATGTCATATTTCTTCTTGTTCTCTCCCACCCCCTTGTCACAAACTGTCACAATTTCCCCCTCCATTACAAGGATGACATCATTTGAGAACGGCCTCTAGCCAACTATTGCTGCCGCTCAGGTTTATGAAATTCCCATACAGTTGTACCAGTTTACTGGAGAAGCTATCTTGCCAACATAAAATATTGTAATTAGTGGGATATTATACAGATTGTCACACATTTTTAGTAATTGAAATTGTTAAAAATATTTTTTTTTAAATGCCGTTTTGACAGATTTTACTTCCATTCAAGAATATGAAAATTAATAAATATATTTGAATTTTTAATTTGCATTTTTGCCAAATATTTTGTTTTTCAGGTATCCATCTGCATACATTAAAAATATGACCGTTATCGTGAAAATTTTAATGATATTTTTTGTTATTGTCTTATTTGAAAGAGCAGTCATTTACGATTCGAAATCTGTTTCCTTTTCATTTCTGTGATTACTAGAAGAAGGGCTGTGACCAATTTGATAAACAGGAAGTAAACGAGTCCAACACCGGAAACGGCCGTAGGATGACCAGAAAGAAGTGTAAACATTGTTTCTGCGCATTCTTTTCTTATGTTCTTTTACATAAACACATTAATGAACCTTAATTGGTACTGTTAAGTTAATTTTGCATGTATCTGAAAGGGAAGCAGGACGTTTCGGTCCCGCCATTTCGGTCCCGCCGTTTCGGTCCCGAGACATTTCGGTCCCGAGACGTTTCGGTCCCAAGACATTTCGGTCCCGAGACGTTTCGGTCCCAAGACATTTCGGTCCCTGGCCATTTCGGTCCCGAGACGTTTCGGTCCCGAGACATTTCGGTCCATGGTCATTTCGGTCCCTGGACTTTTCGGTCCCTTCTCCAGCAAGCTGAAATTTTGTGCATGGGTATTATCTGACATAATTTTATAAGGGACATTTTAGAGTGTTGAATTCAGGGGCAGGTCATTCCCCCCGGAGCTATCAATTACCCCCCCCCCCCGGAAATTTTGAAATTTTGTGTTTTCAGTGGTAAAAAAGTGTAATCCCCCCCGGAGCCACAGAAGTCCCTCCCGGAGAAAAGTGTCTGAATTCAACACTGGTTTTTTAACTGAAAGTCGCATAAAATTTTAGTGTAATGCGATTAATTAGAAGTAACAAGTACCCCAAAACTTGATCAATTATTTAAAAATCGATGGAGATTTCTGAAAAAAATTCACAGATGAATGGCATTTTTTAAAATTGCCAGAATGTTTTGAATTCTTGAACGAGGAAACGGGGAAGTTAACTTGGAAACTGATACTAAATTTATAAAATAACCCAATTAACTTATGATATTAACACACCCCATAATAGTTGTAAAATTTTAACTTCTGAGATGCATGTTTCCTCTCCAGGGAGACAAAGGCTTTTAAATTGCCAGGAGAAAAGAAAGAGTTATTGTTATATGGAATTTATATTCTGACACTTAGCATATTATAGGATTTCATCGCTGAAGCCAATTTTCAGAATTATAAGTGTTTCATTATTTTGCACCCCCGCCACTTCCCGCATAGGAGCAAAAATGTTGAAATAAATAAAAAACATCTGTATCTGGTGGTATTTTACCCCCTGTGCCAAAATTATCATTGAATCCTCTTTTTGTTTATGGCATTTTTTATAGATTGTTTTTGGTTACTAGCATTTATTTTCCTTTTAAACTTTTCCGTTTTTAAATTAAGAAAAGAGTTTCCAGATTGCAACATGTGGAGGTAGTTAGCATTGCAATTATTTTATTACATAAATATATGACACGAGCAGAAATATTTATTAAAATAATTTGTAACCTAAAGATTTTTTTTTTTTTTTTTTTTTTTTTACATTTTAGAAAAATGAATTACATCTTGAATTATTAGCAATTATTTTTTCATGACAACAGTTCTTTTTTTATTGTTGTTATTACAATCTAGAATGTTTATTATATTGACGCTTCCCTGTTTTTATTAATGTTTTCCATAACAACGGCAACAGCAAAAAAATTATATTGCCATACTTTTATGCATATATCACATTTATACAACGCATCTGTTAAATTTTCTAAAACCAGCTTAAGGAAACTAATTACAAAATTATTAATGTAGTGCGTATTGAAATTTGTCATTTCATTTAAAGCTGATATTATTATATAAAATAATTATTTTTAACATTAAAATATAAAAACCCTCATAAAAATATGAAAAAAAAAAAGCCTTCTGTCAAAGTAAGTTAAATTAAAAAAGGTAACTTAAAATATTATGTCTAGGTGGTAAATATCTTATCTAACAATCTTATTTAGTTATGTTATAAGTTTTCAATATTTCAATGTCATTCATAAGCTGTAATAATAAGGATAAAAAATATTCCATTCTACTTTTTATACTGGTTTAATTGATACTAAAAGCGTTTGAAATGAAGATAACAGCAAGAGGAATAAAAAACACCGAGAAATGCTGTTCTTTTCAAAACATTCATATTTCTTCTAAAAAATGCAAGCGATTATGTGGGAGGTCCGTCCGCATTTGAACTCTAGAGTATAAAGGGCATTGTAAAGAATAAGGGTTTCATCTGACAAGTGTATAAAGATCAAGATACGTAGAATAAAGCTAACTAACTAGCTCTTCTAGCTATCTTGTATAAAGATGACTATTTGTTCAGATGGGCGTTGACAATTGATTGACATGCAGAATTTTTGCTTAAAAGAGGTTAATCGTAGTACTTAGCTGATACTTATATGCATACATTTCCAATTTTATAGGAAAACCAACATAAAAAAAGTGTTTAAAAATTCTCGGCACACGGTTTTGATTTGTTATTTACTTAATGTTATACATTATTTTATTAAATGATTAACATCATCTTAGAAAATTTGAAAGCATTAATAATTATGTTGTTAAATTAAAAAATTCTCAAAAATTAAATTATTTTTATCAAACATATTTATTAATAAGGATTCAAAATTATTTTAACTATTAATTGTTTAAGTGACTTATTTATCAATTACTTGTTTAAAATCTAGTACAAGAACTATATAGAAGTTATAGCAAAAATGAAAAAACATATTTTTTAAATTTCAGCTACTATAATGTTATTAACTTCATTAGGATGTATAAAAATGATAAGGATTCTCAAAATAAATATGTTATTTATTCATTTATTGGTTAGTTTATCATATTTTTCTTACTCTTTAAATATAATAATTAATATATGATTGATTTTTGCGAACTGTAAACTATAACATTGTTTCAAAAAATTTAAATCTGCATCTGGATAATAATGTTACCTAAACCTGTTAAGAAATATTTTTACGCATTGTTACAATGTTGCATTATTATATTTAATTAATTATTACGTTACGTTATTAATTGATATTTCAAAATAATAATAATAATAATAATAATTTCCTTTTTTGAAATAAATAACAATTTTTGAATAATAACTTATGGTGATGAATAATTGCTATAAATTAAATCTCAAAACAGTTAGTGATTTTAAAATGAAAATCAAATTAATATTTTATTAAATTTATGTATTTTTAATTTAATGAATCTTTATATAATTAAATTGTTAAATTATTAATATGCATTTCGAATTTTACTTTACATAAACTCAATAAATAATCTGTTTTATATTCAATTTATCATTATGTTTTGTAGTAGTTATAAACTGAAGCTTATCGTTTACCTGTTTATTTATTTTATATTTAAAGTTACTGAAATTTAAAACTATTTATTCAATTAATAATAAAATTAAAATAAAAATTGTCAATTTTTTTCTGTGATAGTGGGAGCGAAAAGGTAATGGAAATAAATAAATAAACGATAAATTAAAAAAAGCTTAGTTTTGTCAGTTAAAAATCGAAAATAAAATTATTTAAAATAATAGTTACATTATTATATAAAATTAAAAAATAATCATTTTATTACAAAGAAATAGGCCCACTTTCAATAAAATTAACTCACAAAAATTGTCTTCATAAGGTAAGAAAACTGTAAAAAAAAAAAAAAAAAAAAAAAAAAAAAAAAAATGCAATTAATAATTATTACATAAAAGAAGGTTGTTGGAGCATTTTTATTTTTTTAACAAAAATTTTTTATAGCACGCCTAGTTACGAAATCACTAATTTAAAGAGTCTAAGAAAGTGTGCGAAAACATTCAATAAAAATAAAAGTTAATCAATAAAAATAATAGTTTATAGTATAGATAAAATACCTAATACAAAAAATATATGATAAAACTTAAAATATTTATTCTGTTAAATAATAATAATAAAGACAGTGTAAAATTATATAACATTGTTTAATCAAATTTACAACTCGCTGTGATTTTATTATCACGAGTTACAATAGATTAAACTTATTGGACTATTATATTCAGCTTTGTATAAAATTTGAGGGAAGGGGGGTAGGATAATAAAAATATTAAAAAAGGCCCGAATAATGTTGAGCTTACAGCGTTTAGTGGGCCTTCATCAATCAGAAACCAAGTTATAAAGTGGCCGGTAAAGAAATAGCAATGGACCGAAATGGCAAGAAACCAAAATGATTAAGGACCGAAATGGCCAGGGACCGAAATGGCAAGGGACCGAAATGTCTCGGGACCGAAATGTCCAGGGACCGAAATGTCTCGGGACCGAAATGTCTCGGGACCGAAATGTCCAGGGACCGAAATGTCTCGGGACCGAAATGTCCAGGGACCGAAATGTCTCGGGACCGAAACGGCGGGACCGAAACGGCGGGACCGAAATGTCGTGTACCCATCTGAAAGGAATACAAAAAAACTTTAAATGAGATTTCTGGAAAATCGATTTCCGTTTTCTCCATGATTGGTAAGCTTCATTACTCTGAATGCAGAAGAACTTTCCTTTAAAACAAAGTTTTCTACTTAACGAAATTACCTGCTGAGCCTTGACTTTGAACGCCATAACTATGCAAAATTATATCCATATTATGACAAAAATATTCGATGTAACGAAGTTTAGTCCACTTTCGTGAGTAAGCGACATTCAAACGGAGAGGTTGCCGTTGTGTTGCATGTTCGAATTCGAATTTATTTTAGCAGATTGTATTAAAATGAAATTATATTAAGAGTTTTATTAAGAGAAATTAATAAGAAAAAGATTCCATTTTTACGAGAATGTTACAGATAAATTGTTTATGTATTTACAAAAATGAGATTTTTTTTTATGAATCATGCCTTTTTTATATAACACCTGTACACAGTAATATTACAGAATACTTAAAGATTTGAAGTACAGATAAAAAAAAAAAAAAAAAAAAAAAAAAAAAAAAAAAGAGGAGAAAAGTTACGCTATGTTTCAGTTTGTATTTACCTCTCTTTATTATAAACATTATTCTCATTAAATTCTAACTGTATTCTAATTATATTATATAATTCTAATTATTTTCTAATTTGAGTTGATTTCTATTTAACGAATTTTCTTATAAAGAAATGTTTAAGTGTAACGATAACGCTTCGTTAAATGGAAGTTTCACTGTATTTTAAGCAAATTTCAGGGAAATTTTGTTCGGAAACAAGGGGGTGGCTATAATTAAACGAATAGTACTCAGTGTTCTATAGCGCGATCTGATTGAATTAGAGGTCTGCACGGGCCGGAATTTCCAGGCCCGGGCCTGGCCCGTAGGAAGAATCTTTCGGCCCGACCCGTCCCGTTGTAAAACTCAAAAGTTCGGCCCGGCCCGTTTAATTTTTTATATTTTAGACCCGGCCTGGCCCGTATAGAAATCAGTGAAAAGAGGCCCGTTTTGGCCCGTTACAATTTCTACGACTTCTAAAAAATTCAGATTTTTTTCATATAATTAAGATTTTTTTAAAGAATACTGCATACATATCTATGCAATGATTTTACAGTATATTTTACAGGAAATACACATTTGCAACATTAGTGATTACTAAAATTCATAGGCTTTCAACAATCAAATAAAGATTCATCAAAAAATTAATATGGCTTAGAATAGAAGAAAAAAGAAAGAAAGTTAAAAACATCGTAACTTTTGAAGCTGTTTAATGAAAGAAGATCTATAAAAAAATTTCTATATCATTTTATTAAAGATTTTAAATCCTAATTCATTCGTTAACTCAAATATGCGCCTTTCTGATACATTTCTAAATTCATTTTTTTCTCAGAAACGCACAGCAGTTATCTTTATTCAGAAACTAGATAATCAAGCGGCATTATCAGTTTTTTGATACAAGCAAATAAGAATACTGAAAGGAAATAACTTATTGTTATAGTTAGCACTTTCAATAGAATTTCCGGAAGCGATAGCATGGGAAGGGAGAAAGCAACCATTTGAGAAACTACTGTATCTGAACAAATTTATGCAAGTATTTTATTCATCAAAAATGAAAAATGCTATTCGATTCCAAATGCCTTCAATAGTCAGGCTTATCACTTTTATACTTTTACAATTAAAAATTAATCTGAAAATGTGTCAAACTTTTACGTTATTGAGAAATTAATTTAAAAACCATCAAACTTTCGCGTTATTGCGAAAGTAATTTAAAAACCATCAAGAAGTATATATTCAAAGATTAGTCTAACATAAGTTCTTTATCGATGTTAATAATTTTACAAATCATGTTGTCTGCCCTACAGATCTTGAGAACAATTAAGTCTTCTTCCGTTCCGGCAAGTCTATATGTAGAAAAAAAATGCAAGCTTGATCTCGGCCCGGTATGAGTCAGCTAAAAAAAATATTAAAACGGATTACACACAATTTAACTGTCCGATGCCGATCTCGCACTGTACAAGTTAAATTTTTTATTGATGCTGTCAAACTAGTATGGCTCGTGACGTACATTTATATTTATTCTCGTTAAAACCATTTGCGTTGAAAATAGATCATATTTTATTGTTTCTGATTAAATCTTCAAAACGGGCCGGCAAGATCGAAATTTTTTTTTCGGCCCGGCCCGTATGGCCCGTTCAATTTTTTTGCCGGCCCGTTAGAAAATTTGAAACGATTCCTCCGGCCCAGGCCCGTGCAGACCTCTAGATTGAGTAAACGACGCAAATTTTGTAAGAAGAATAAACAGAATGTGAACGAAGGAATCCGCCAAACAAAAGAATTAGTTCCAAATGTTATCATTAGGGGAATATACAGCGCTGTTTAACAGAAAAGATAGTTTTAAAAAATGCAGAATTAATAGTGAAATAAAATTCATTTTTATTTAGCACATTTAACGATTTTAGTACTGATTCTGCATTTTTTTAAACTTTCTTTCCTATTACACAGCGCCACATTTTCTCCAAGCGGTGACTTTTGAAATTAATTTTTAGCGAGATCCTTCGTTTCCCGTCTTGTTTAATCTTTTTACAAAATTTGTCATTATTCTCGGGATTAGATCGCGCTATACAAAATATTCTTAATAATGTCAGTTTAATTATCGCGGTCTTATACGTCCCATATTAATCACTATGTTTTGAACTAGAATTAAAGTTCTGTGTGATGATGCAATTATTTTATAGACACTTGAGAATACGTTATCGAGTATAAAAAATGGTAATTTTTAATAAAAATTGTATATATATTGTCATATTTTTAGCTAATTCAGTTACTTTTAAAGACTTTTAAAGCTCTTTGTTTGGTGCCCGAGACTTGTAATAGTTGTACAATGAAAGCAAAACAAATCTTGACACTTGCGATTTTAGACGTTTTGTTAAATATCTAAAAATATTCATAAGGAATTATTCTGAAACTCCAGGTGTATAAACAAAATAGCACAGGTCATATATTTTCGCGAAGATTTTTTACTGAAATCCCATAGGGATTGTACAAAAATTGAAAAAGAACGGAGACCTTTTGGATAACCCTGTCAAAATGAAGGCAGCAAAAACATTCAAACTGTAGATTATGATTAAATAGCTTATTGTAATAAACTGTTCTCATTTTATTACAACCCTGTCAAAATGAAGGCAGCAAAAACATTCAAACTGTAGATTATGATTAAATAGCTTATTGTAATAAACTGTTCTCATTTTTATGTCGATAGCATGTATACTCGTAGAGAAAGTAAGGTTTTCATAAAAGCGGTCCCAAATTTTACAAGGTTTTCTTACTTATAATTTGCTGAGTTCTTAATTAAGAACAATGTTTTTTTAATAAATATGTGACAAACAATAATGTACATAATAGCCTGTAATCTTAATTAAATAATAACAATAATAATTGTATAAAAAATTTACAAGTTTGTAACATAATGTAAAAATATAAGCAGTCCAGGCTCGCCCCGAACTTTTGAGTTTTACAAACGGCCAGGCCTGGCCGAAATAATTTTCCTACGGGCCGAACCCGGGCCTGGAAAATCCGACCCGTGCAGACCTCTAACACACACACACACATTTGAAGTATGATAACAAGCATAGCTTAAAAATTTAAAACAAGTGAGCAAGTATGATCGC
This sequence comes from Maratus speculifer, assembly GCA_964019185.1. NCBI lineage: Eukaryota > Metazoa > Arthropoda > Arachnida > Araneae > Salticidae > Maratus > Maratus speculifer. Next base: position 248,112,827 of record OZ025294.1, read on the forward strand.
ATATCACACAGAGGGTTATATATATATATATATATATATATATATATATATATATATATATATATATATAACACCATTAAAAGTAGACAATATTCACCAATTGATTTTATCAATAAACCATACCGAATAATCTGAATCAAACGTTGTATTCATGATAAAACGAAATTGCAACTCTTAATGGAAATCCTAATAAGTGGTATTGGAAAACTACATTGTAGAAATCTCACAGACAATACACAAAAATTATGCGGATAGCAACAATTACCTGTGCGCACCATATTCAAAAAATTGCTAATTAGCAACGGATGTTATATATAAAATATATATAAGATACCACAATAGGAAAAAATTCATTATGACTATTCAAAATGAAAAGATAACAATTAAATATCAAATTGTATACTATATATACAGGGTGTTTCTAAATTCATGGTCCAAACTTTAAGGGGTGATAGTACACATCAAGACAAACAATATTTAAGTAGGAAACCAAGGGTCCCAAAGTCTTCCGAAGGAGATAGGCGCCATTAAAGTTTAGGGTCCAAAAATTGAAATGATTATGAAAAACAGAAAAATTGGTCGATTCGTTTGCGGTTTTCACTAAAATTATTCTTTATGTCAGTATTGTCTTGAAAACAGGGATGAGATTGACAAAAAAGTAAAAAATCTGAAAACTGTGCGAACGACATTTGAGCAATAATACTTATGAATTTCAAGTGGAATAAATATTATAATTGCTATTAAAATTTATGTATTACATGAAATAACGGACTATTATATCAAAGTACAAAAGCAAAAGTAAAAAAGTAAGAAAAAAATATAAAAATTTCCCAAAAATTTGATTGGTGAAATTTCTTTAAAAATTGAAGAAAAGTCTGAAATTCAGACTAAAGTCTGAAGAATCTCATCCCTGTGAAAATAAATTATAAAGATAAATTTCAAAAAATGACGATAGAGGGCACTTTAGACTTTAGAGTAACGAACAACTATTTTTTACCTTTATTTTTTGCATCTCATTAAAGGTTTCGTAAGCTTAGACTTAAACTTAAATTTTGAGCTCAAAATCTGAATAGTTGGAAGCAGTTAAGTAGCACAAACTTAACTGTGTTCAGAGGGTTTTAAATTCAAATGATTATAAAAAACGGAAAAATTGGTCGATTGATTTGCGGTTTTCACTAAAACTATTCTTTATGTCGGTATTTTATTGAAAATGAATTATAAAGATAAATTTCAAAAAATGCCGATAGAGGGCGCTTTAGACTTTGGAGTAACGTACAACTATATTTTACCATTATTTTTCGCATCTCATGAAATTTTTTTAGAAGCTTAGACATAAACTTAAATTTCGAGATGAAAATCTGAATCGTTGGGAGTGGTTAAGTAGCGCAAACTGAACTGTGTTCAATGGGGGTGGGGAGGTTCAAATTTCAAATGATTATAAAAAACGGAAAAATTGTTCGATTCGTTTTCCGTTTTCGCTAAAACTATTCTTTATGTCAATATTTCCTTGAAAATAAATTTTAAAGATTAATTTTAAAAAATACCGTTAGAGGGCGCCTTAAACTTTGGAGTAACCAACAACTATTTTTAACCGTTATTTTTTGCATCTAATTAAATGCTTGTAAAAGTTCAAACTTAAATTTTGAGCTCAAAATCTGCATCGTTTTGAGTAATTAAGTGCGGAAATGTGAAATGTGTTCGAGGGGTGGGGAGGGTAACATTTTAACTCCTGAACACTGTTCAGTTTCCGCTTCTTAACCCCTCCATCGATTTAGAATTTGAGCTCAAAATTTAAATCTAAGCATTTGCAAGCATTTAATTAGATACAAAAAATAGCGCTTAAAAATAGTTGTTGGTTACTCTAAAGTTTAAGGCGCCCTCTATCGGTATTTTTTGAAATTAATCTTTAAAATTTATTTTCAAGGAAATATTGACATAAAGTATAGTTTTATCGAAAACGGCAGACGAATCGACCAATTTTTCCGTTTTTTAAAATAATTTGAAATTTGAACCTCCCCACCCCCATTGGACACAGTTCAGTTTGCACTACTTAACCACTCCCAACGATTCAGATTTTCATCTCAAAATTTATGTTTATGTCTAAGCTTCTAAGAAAATTTTATGAGATGCGAAAAATAATGGTAAAATATAGTTGTACGTTACTCCAAAGTCTAAAGCGCTCTCTATCGGCATTTTTTGAAATTTATCTTTATAATTCATTTTCAATAAAATACCGACATAAAGAATAGTTTTAGTGAAAACCGCAAATCAATCGAACAATTTTTCCGTTTTTTATAATCATTTGAATTTAAAACCTTCTGAATACAGTTAAGTTTGAGCTACTTAACTGCTTCCAACTACTCAGATTTTGAGCTCAAAATTTAAGTTTAAGTCTAAGCTTACGAAACCTTTAATGAGATGCAAAAAATAACGGTAAAAAATAGTTGTACGTTACTCTAAAGTCTAAAGCGCCCTCTATCGTCCTTTTTTGAAATTTATCTTTATAATTTATTTTCAAGACAATACTGACATAAAGAATAATTTTAGTGAAAACCGCAAACGAATCGACCAATTTTTCTGTTTTTCATAATCATTTGAATTTTTGGACCCTAAACTTTAATGGCGCCTATCTCCTTCGGAAGACTTTGGGACCCTTGGTTTCCTATTTAAATATTGTTTGTCTTGATGTGTACTATCACCCCTTAAAGTTTGGACCATGAATTTAGAAACACCCTGTATATATATATATATAGAGAGAGAGAGCAACCCTGCTGATCTTGCGAAGATCCGTTGCTTGCTTTACTAATGAACTGGTTTTTCTACAGTGTTACTATTTCAGCTTGTATAATAAACTATATTGATTCCTGCATTTATAATTTATTAATAATTTTATTACGCAGTCCTCTACATTAATGGTGATAACCAGATAAGTTTTTTTTTTCTTTTTTTTCTCAATATTTTGTTTTCTTACTTTTTATCCAAATTATATATGAATGTAATGTTTATTATTTCCACGTGCAAAAATAGGGTTAGTTTGTGCTCATGTTACTGACACTATTTGCTGCACGCTATTGTTTTAATATATATATATTTTCATTTTTTCAACTATTTATTTCTCTGTTCTTTGTTTAATTATTTGGTTTTTGTGTGCTGGTAGCCCCAAATACGTATTATTTTGCTATTTCATGGCTAATACGTGGATGAAACCGCACACTTCATTTGTAGTTCCAGAGCATTTGAGGCCTGATGATTCTGCTCTGTGGACTACAAATTACATTTGCATTACATTTGCATTCATTTTATTTGATTTATTTATTTATTTATTTATTTATTTATCGTTTCACTATTTTTTTTTAATTATTATTATTATAATTCAATTCAAATTCTTCGTTTTGGTTTATCGTTTTGGTTTATTGTTTTATTGATAAAATCCATTGGTGAATCTAGTCTACTTTTAATGGTATTATATATATATATATATACCGGGTGTCCTGAAAAGGACTGAACGATTTAAAAAATCAATAACTTGCAAACTTTTACATATATTTAAAAAATTCTTGCACGAGAGTCATCTAAAAGGTCAAAAGTTTTTTTCCTGCTATTCTGGATTTTAGTTCGAATTACAAACAATAGATGGCGCTGAGAGCGCTAGGAGCTGTATTGAGATGGATATTGACGTCACTTGGCACTGAAGCAAAAGAAGGAGGTTAAAGCTATGGAGTGGATCTTATTCAATAATGAACTTTTGCTTTTACCGTCCGATTTTGAATGCAATCCATATAATTTTGATTTTGCTGGCGTCAGCGCCATAATAGAGAAAAATATTATTTTCATGGGTATGACTCCTTTGAAATCGAAATGCGTGAAACAACAACGTTCGAATTACCGACTTTTATTTTTTATTTATTTATTTATTTATTTATTTTTTTTTTTTACAGACCAAGAATGTAAGTACTTTTGAGAACAGGATACTTTATTTATCTATTTATTTATCTAGGTATCTTTTAAACCTTTTTTATGTCACCTAGTCATGTCCTGTATTGTATTTTAAGTATGTGGGATTAACAGTTAATTTACAGGTTCACCCAAAAGATTGCATCACATCATAGTCTATGGGGGAAAATCACTTGCAGTGTATATTAATGAAATACACTATTTCAAATGTATTGAAACTGATTTAATCACTGAATTTCAGTATAAGATGATTATGATAGAATAGAGTATTTGGTATTTATAGCATTTAACGTTCATTTACAGGGGCACACAAAAAGAAACCAATTACTGTAATGTCTTTAAATAATAACTGCTGGAAATGCGTTTTCAATTTCGGCATGCGCTTTTAAATTTAGCTGTTTTTTAGATACATTAGTAATTATATAAATGCATATCACCTATACTCGTCTCTGTGTGTCCGTCCGTCTGTCTGTCCGCATATAACAGTACAAAAATTTCTCTGTCGAATCGTTTGAAATTTTAAATACATATTTATTGAAGAATTTTATCCAGTTATTTCAAATTTTATGAATATTGGATGTGTATTTCCAATACAGGGACAGTCAAAAGTATTCCATTACAGTATGGTCGACGGGGAAAAAGTTTCAAGTGCTTTTTGGTGATATTACACCTGTCCGAACATGATGAAGTTAACATGCATTTATAAATTAAATTGAAATACAAATGATGTAGAATATGCTGCACAAAGAATAGTTATTATTCATTTACAGGGCCACACAAAATAATTTTGCAACATAACGGCACAGAAGGGAACATACTTTGCGGCATATTTTAATTTTGTTATACATATAATAAAATTGTTATAAGTTACTTAGGTTTACTACGAATTTCTTACTGTGTAATAGAAAATATGAAATATTTACAGGAACACACAAAAGATTTCGGAAACCATGCTGCATCAAAAATACTGTGCGCTAACGATAATTGCTTGAAGTTTTAAGTTTTGATATGATTTTTTTAAAAGTTTCACTACATTTTTGCATGTTACGCTGTGTATATAATTGGTGCAAATCATATACAGGGCTACACAAAAGAATTCGCACTCCTTACTAAGTGTGTAAGTAAATATATTAAAGGTGGTTTGTAAATGAGTTATGCATTTTTTACGTTGAACAGCTTTAAGTATATTACGATATGTTTAAAGAATAGAAATGAAATGATATACAGAGGCACTCAAAAATTGGATTAATAGCCGGTTCTGGATGGTAATCTCTGGAAGTGTGATTTCATTAGCTTAAAGCATGTTTCAGTTTTAAATAGATTTTAGCTAGATAAATGGCGTGTATTTAAAGATAGTAGGAAAAGTACAGGGCTATACAAAAGAGTTCAAATATGCTTCCGTCTATTTAAATAAATTGCTAAATGTCAAATTTCAACTTAACGTGTGTTTTTAACGCTTTCCAACATAGTTAAAAATGTTTATGATTTCTTTTTAGTTAGTCGTCTGCCTGTCTGTCTTTCCAAACTCTAACTTGCGTTGAAATAATTGAACTGGTCTGTAAGTGATATATCTTAATAAGATTTATTATGTCGGGTTGGGTATTGTAAACAAACTATGTATAATTCATGATTCATTTACACAGACACTCAGAACTATGCCATTACATTATGTTCTGTGAGGATAATTATATATGTAGCTCCTATATTCTTCATCAGGAATGTTCTTTTATCTGTCCGCACATAATAGCGCAAAAATTACCCAACAGAATGCTTTGATTTATAACATATATACTCGTTGCAGAATTTTCGTTACTCATTTAAAGTTTTGTGAAAAGCGAATCAAAGCTTAAAAGAATATTAATAAATATTTTCTTCATTCTATTAAAACCTATTCTGCGTGACTAATTCAATGATATCCAATGATAGGTGATGATTCTAGGTTGTCATTATGATTATGGCTCATTTAAGGTGGAGGTAGTATTATTTCCCTATTACCATGAATTTAATATGCATAATCGTAATAAATTTTGTATTTGAATATTTTTACAAAAGAGTGCAACAGCTCTTGCACCAAATTTTCAATGTTTATACTATGAATATTCTTTGTTCTAAAGAATAAACCATTTCCGCAATTTTTTTACAACATACATAAAACTCTACTAAAGAACTTCTTTAAAACAAACTAGCATTTCTTAGAATATAACAAATTTTATAAAATAGCAAAATTGATTAATTTTTAACAAGAACAACAACAACAACAAAAAAAACTATTAAATCGTTTCACTTTATTTTAAAATATGATGCACAAAGTATTCTTTAAATTAGATGATTAAAAGTAATTTAATCCGAGAAAATACGGCTTTCTTAAATGTAAAATCGTCTGCAAAACTCATATGCTGCTCGTTAAATTCATTTCCAGTTTCCAATCTCTGCTATTACATAAAAGGATTTATTATTTCCATGACAACAACACATTTCACTGAAATTATACCGACTGAGTCCAAAATCGGGCTTCATGTCGAGTGCACAGGTCAAATGTATGTTGTTCAATAAAAACAAATAAACTAAAGTTCAAAATCGGGCCCTAAGAGCAAGATCGCATTGTCAAACGAGACCCACTCCACAGCCTTAAACTCCTTATTTTGCTTCAGTACCAAGTGACGTCAATATCCATCTTAACAACGCACCTAGCGCTTTCAGCGCCATCTATTGTTTGTAATTCGAACTAAAATCCAGAATCGCAGGAAAAAAACTTTTGACCTTTGAGATGATTCTCGTGCAAGAATTTTTTAAATATCTGTAAAAGTTTGCAAGTTATTGATTTTTAAAATCGTTCAGTCCTTTTCAGGACACCCGGTATATATATATATATATATATATATATATATATAAATACTTTTATAAATACAACCAAAGTAATTCAGACAATACCATTCAATAAACTAGTGATGCACAACCTTTTTGCCAGAAAATCGTTTGCCACCAGAATATTTGAAAAGCGACGTTTGTTTTACTTAATAGCAAAGTTTCTGACATTATTATAAGGAAAAATTTTCTGAATAAAAATAGTGGTATCATTGAGGCCCGCGGGCCACAGGTTGTTCATCCCTACAATAAACCAATGAAACCAGTATTTTTACAATCATCTTATTGAAAACAGTTGAAGTTTGAAGTGAAATAGAAGGCAGATTACCAAAATAATAAAAAAATAAATGGATAAATGGACATTAGATGTCTTTTTCATTAAACTACTCGTCAGGGGTGCATAATTTAATGAAAAAGCAAAAGCAACCAACCAGTTTCTGTTATGGGACGATATATTCCGTTCAAAATAACTTATCCTTTAAATTACAAATCCAAATTGTTAATTTATAATTATTAAATTCGTACATAGACGGTAGCAAAATAATAATAATAATAATAATTTTAAAAGAATTGGGATAGAAATTTATTTATTTTAATCGAATTAAAATTGCTCAAATCAAGTTATTTAAATAAAATCCAGCATTCAAAATTTTGAAAATTCGAAATTTTTAAAAAATTAGCTGTGATATAAATAAAATTTTTAATTTCTAAAAACGCAAAAAATTGTTTAAACGAAATTTAAAATGCTGAATCATTAATAAATCGCAATAGTTTTTAAAATTGAAAGAAAATTGAATTCCAAAAAATATTATGAATGTCAGTGATAAATTATTAGTTGGATGTAGGGATGGGCATTATTTGACGTATTAGGATAAAAAACACTGTTACTATGCTGGAACCTAATATTGCGTCAGCATGTTACCGAAAAATCCTTGTTAATTAAATAATATATGGTTTTAAATGGCGGCGTGTTCATTCATTTGCCTTATTCAAAAACTCAATTTCGCATCTCTAAAATAGAACAATATTCACTAAAAATGTCCTGAAAACGTTTCTTTTGAGACGAGCGCACCTAATTGGCCCTATCTTCACTCTCTGGCCATAGGCAACTCTGTTAGGCGTGTAGTACTTAAAAATTGTTTTGCATTTCATCAATCCCTAGCGTATGTATAGAAACAATTTGCAGTCCTAATTAAATGCTTTCTCGACTTGGTGCCTGGTGCTAGGTCACCACCATCACATACTTTTTCCGATTCTGGTGGCACAAAGTTGAGATAAACGAAACACTGAAATAAATAGTAAATCCGAAAAACATCTGAATATATGTAAGAAAAAAAGTCATGCTTCACTTGATTCGTAACAAAACTATTTTCAACCAAAGACCATGTTACAAATAAAAAGAGAAAAATTTGATTGGATCAATAAATTATATCGATATCATAAGACCAACACTTCCTTTCCCTACAGATATATTACGATATCATGTGCCGGACAACCCCCCCCCCCGCCCCCCTAAAATTATAACGTTATATTTGCACAGCCCCAAAGTGAACACGCTAGATTATTAGATCTAAATACAGTCGGCTCTCGTTAATTCGAACTCGTCAGGACCACACGAAATGTTCGAATTATCCGAAGTTCGAATTATGGAAAGTATGAAATGAGAACATGCTTAATATGGTACTATTACAAAGGTATTAATGTTATAGTGTTTTTTAAATTTATTATGTCTGTTGTCATCAGAATATGACTTAATATTAAATTAGAATGTATAAATACATAAACTAATTAAAAAATTAGAAACAAGCACAATCGAAGAAAAATTCGTAGTGTCACTGATGGACAGACGGGGCACTTAGAAAGTGGATATCAAATGCATGAGATTTTATGTATACGCGTTCTGAACAATTTTCACAAAAATCAAAGAAAGTTATTCAAATGATCTGAAATCCGTGAGAAATAAAGGATGAATGAAAATTCGGAATTCTCGTTAGTTCGAATTAAACGATGTCAAGAGAAAATAAGTTCGAATTAGTGAAAAAGTTTAACGTTATTCTGCCATTGAAAATTTCGGGACTACATGTTTAGTTCGAATTAAGCGAAGATTCGAATTATCCGATTTCCAATTAACGAGAGTCGACTGTATTTTCCCTTTGTACACCTGTATTACAAATGCATTTTAAATTGAGTTTTATCTTTGAATTTTGCAATCTATTTGCCGTTTGTGTTACCTAAATGAGGAAAGCATTGATTTCTAACCCCCCCCTCCCCCCACACACCAAGAAAAAACAGCGAAACTCGAGCTCAGAATCATTAAATTTATAAAAAGTACATTTTTGCAATATTTAAGTAAAATGCATTTATTTATAGTTCTATGCCTTAAAAATTAATTCTCAATTTTAGATAAAAAATCTATTTTTGAAAAAAACTGAACATTATTTTCTACATTCAAATGAAATGCACGAATTTATAATTTTTTATTGATTAAATCGTCCAAAACGTGTAGATTGGAACTTTAGATAGAATTCCGCAGTTGAAATCAACCACAGATAATTTCTAAATGTTTCGAATTCATTCTGAGATATTTACTTGTTGCTGCAATAAATCTAGTTTTTAAAATAGATAATGATCATTTATCGTTTGGGCAACTTTCAATAAAAAAGATAATTTAACATGTTTGCAATTATTCATCTGTAAATATTTTCTGCTGAGACTGTAACATTTGATAAAAAGCGTTTTGAATTGAAAAAATATATTGATAATAAATATAACAGAATTAATGATTTTATCTGAGTGAATGACATTTGATTAAAAGTGTTTGTTTATTCTTTATGGTTTTTGGATGTAATGAAAGAGGAAGTATTAAATGATTTTCAATAGGGAAAGATTCTGTGTTGATATTGGAAGGGTGACGAAAGATACGGAAGGTTTACTCGTTTTTGAATATTTAAAAGGGTTATTACCATTTGTTCATGGAATTTTTTAGAGGGGGGGGGGGATTTTGGCATTATAAATTTTGTTTTCCGGCCAAATATTTTTATTATTTTTGTTTCGCATTTGCGTTAAAAGATTTTATTTCTGTGATTTTATTTCGCTAAAAAAAGAAAGAAAAAATAAAAGAAAGGGAAAAAAGGAAGAAAGGAAAAGAAAGAAAATAGTCTTCCATAATTTGTGAAATAACTTAATTTTAGTACAGTTGTAATAAATTTGAAAAGTATATTTGTATGAACGAAATTGGTTTGTATGAATTGCATTCGATTAAAAGAATATAAATAATATTTTTGTGTTCTTGTGAAATTAACTTTGAATAGGTGTTGATAGATGCGTGGGCGCTATTAAGTAGCGGATCAATTTTTCTTTTATAATATTTTACAATGTAGTTGAAAAGTGTGTATGAATTCGGTTTGTCTGTCCTTGCTCTAACTCGTGTAAATATAGTCTGATTACCATGAAATTGATATATGTATTATTAGAATTTAGTATGACATGTTCGGTTTTGAGAAGGAAGTTTGCAGGACCGCTCAGAAGAATTCCATTACTTTACGGTGTATGTTGTAAAATCTCTCGCTGTGTATTTTAATGATATTACAGTATTAAAACATACTAAAATTGATATACATCACTGTCTTGTACTACAAGGTTCTTACTAAAGAATATGGTGTGAATAGAATCTATCGCTTATTTATAAGAACATACAAAAGTATTTGGGTATAGAAGAAAATTAAAATTAATTGAATTATTGAAAGCCATGAACAAAAATTGCTGGAAGTGCGTTTTCAATAATGGTATGCGTTTTAAAGTTTAACTACTTTTTAAATGTTACTTGGTTTGTACAAATTTAGATCATATGCAAGGTCGAACAAATGTTTTCAATAATATTCGTCTATTGGCTGAAATTGCTGAATAGAAATTTTCAACTGTGCTATTCGTTTAACTGAGCTAACTTTTAACATATTATATGTAGTAAGCACACATGTCTGTAAATCATATACAGCGCTGAAAAAAAAAATCATATATTTTAATGACTACTCATGGTAATAGCAGAAATCGTGTTTTCAAATGCATTATGTTTTTTTCCAAAGTGTTCAATAAGACACCATCTCACGTTAGTAAATTGTCAAGTTTTGTTATAGCATTCTAAAATGTGTTGGAAGGTGTTTCATAATCTATACTGTATATTTTTTTTTTTTTTTTTTTTTTTTTTTTTTTTTTTTTTTTTTTAGAAATCGTGTTTAAACTCTATTTATTACTATGCAGGGTGTCTCTTATCATTTACCAATAACTAATTTCTAAACCATTAGTTTTAGCGCTATAGTTCCAATTGTAAAAATGTTTCAAATTTTCTTTTCCTGTGCATCATATAAAAACCGATTTACATCATTTTTAAATAGATAATAAATTACAAACTTTATCGAATGTGTGAGTCCTATAAGCTTTATTTTTTCATGTTCTAACAAGTAAAACAGTAAAAAACTTATTCTTGTATGCTCATAACTTACTGAATTACAGGGATGTAAGACCTGCGCCAATTGCGCCAGACTGCGCCGAAACCGTTTTACTGCGCCAAACTGCTACAAAACAGCTATTTTTTTCAATTTTGCGCCAAACCTGCGTCAAAAGGCACTTAGTGCCAAAACGAAATTTAGCGTGATTTCGTCGATCCAGGAAGCAACAACAAATAACTTTGTTTTAGGCTGTTAATTTTGTCAAAAAACAAAGAAACATTGCAAAATATCTCGAAAAACGCGCAAATTTTGCCGAAAAACATGCGCATACGGTCACGAAAAGCACGCGATGTTTTGTGGAGTTTTATCGTGGCTCCGCAAACGACCGGAAGTTGTTTTTTCCTCGAGTCATCGTACGTTCATTTTCATTGCAGCCGATCGCAGAGTTCGGAGCGGGACGTCATGTGACTTATAGTGCGCGTGCGCGCGTTTGGGAGACGAATGAGAACTGCTTCAATATGTTTATTCCCAATTAATGAGGGTTCGCTTCTTATGTCAGGAGTAATTCTCGTCCGAAATTTCCGAAAATTTGAAATTGGGCTATCAGTTCCACATAGCTACCAACTTGTATGGTTTTGCGCGAGGAAAAAACAATCGCGGAGAGATGCAAATTTCGTGAAAGGATCGCCGAAAAAGCACACATTTCGTCAATATTTTGCGGAAAAACGACGATTTCGTCAATGTTTTTGTCAACGGACTTTGTCAAAGATCGCTGAAAAACGCGAATTTCCTCTGCGGATCGCAAAAAACAGCAATTTCACCAAATATTGCAGAAAAAACGCTGATTTCGTCTGAAGACTGCGGGAAAACGTCGATTTCTTCTAAAGATTGCAGATATAATGCCGATTTCTTTAAAATGTCGCTGAAAAAAACGCCGTTTTCGATAAAAGATCGCCTTAAAATATTTTGCCAAAAGATCATTGGAAAAAAAAAAAACGCGGATTTCAGCAAAAGATCACGGAAAAAACGCTGATTTTGTCAAAAGATCATGGGAATAAAACGCCGTTTTCGAGAAAAAATCGCGTAAAAATTCAAATTTTGTCTAAAAATCGCCGAAAAAACGCCGATTAAAAAAAAAAAAACACTGGAGAACGTCGATTTTGTCAAAAGGTCACAGGAAAACTGCCAATTTCGACAAAAAATCGAAATAAATCGCCGATTTTGCTAAAATATCGCAGGTAAATCGCTGATTTCGTCTGAAGATCGCGGATACCCCCCTTCCCCCGCCACTGATTTCCGAAAATGCGATATGAATTTCCAAAAAAAAAAAAATTACCCAGAATCGCCCTTATCTTATGTATTGTACTTATTTTCTGTAAATTAAGTATCTTCCTGTTCTGCGTCTTTCCCGTGTCGGTGGTGAATTATTTCGCTCCTCGGCGAATCCTGCCAATAGACAGCAAAACTGAAAGCAGAATGAAAGCGCTTATGAAAATCCGTTACATATGTGTCAAACATTTACAAAAAAAAAAAAAAAAAAATTCTATTTCGTCAAAAAATGAACAAAACGCAGTGAAAGGAAAACAGTGTTGAATTCAGACACTTTTCTCCGGGGGGGACTTCTGTAGCTCCGCGGGGGACATGATAGAGTTCCGGGTAGGGGGAATTGCACTTTTTGATCATTGAAAACCCAAAATCTCAAAAAAGAATTTTTTTGAGGGGAGGAATGTCTCCCCGGGCCACCACTTGAATTCAACACTGTAGGAAAAAACCGTAAATCTCCGGAAAAATGCTCGAATTTCGTCAAAAAGTCGCGGAAAACAGGAATTTTGTCGAAGCATCTCAAAAAACATACGCGAATTTTGTCAAAGGATCTCGAAAAAATAAAACGTGAATTTTGTCAAAGGATTGCTAATTTCGTCACTCGAATTGCACCAATAGATTGTGAAAAACACTCTAATTTCATTAATAGATCATGAAAAATTTGTCTATAGATCCCAAAAAGCATGCGCATTTTATCGAAAAACACTCGAATTTCATCAAAGGATCGCGAGATAAATATGAGTTTTGCTAAAGGATCGTTATTATCAAAAAAGAGTGAACAAAACACAGCCAAAAGATCGCAAAAAAAAAAAAAAAATGCAAGTATCTATAAAGGATTCCAAAAAACAAGCATATTTTGTCAAAAAATCACAAAAAAAGCACGAATTTTGTCAAATAATCGCAATAAACACGCAAATTTTTATCGAAAGACCACGAATAGTACTTGAATTTCGTCAATATATCGTATAAAACACTCGAATTTCACCAACAGATCGTAAAAAAACGCTCGAATTTCAACAAGAAATTCGGAAAAAGACCCAAATTTTGACACTAGATAATGCAAATTTCGACTGTAGATCACGAAGAACACGTAAATTTTATCGAAAAATCTCGAAAAACACTCGAATTTCATGAAAGGATCGCAAGAAAAACATGAGTTTTGCCAAAGAATCGTTAATATCATAGAAAAAAGAATAAAACAAAGTCAAAAGATCGTAAAAAAAATCGTTCATTTTTGTAAAAAATGGCAAAAAAAACCCCCGCAAATTTCTCTAAAAGATTCCGAAAAACAAGCGTATTTCGTCAAAAAATCATGAAAATAACCCGTTAATATCTTTAAAATATCGTGTGAAAAAAAAAAAAAAAAAAAAAAAAAAAAAAACGAAAATTGCATCAAAAAGATCGTAAAAACCATAGTTTTCATCAAAAGATCTCAGAAAACGTACAAATTTCATCAAAAGATCGTAAAAAAACCCGCAAATCTAGTTAAAAAAAAAAAAAAAAAAAAACAGGATCAAAAGATTGTGGAAAAGCGTGAATTATGTTAAAAGATTGCGAAAAACTGCAAATTTCATCGAAAGTTCTGAAACGTGTGGAGAAATTTAATCTGAGTATTTATTCTTTCAAATGTAAAAATATTTCTCAAGATAGCAATTATTGTAATTGTTAACAGTTTATCCGCATTAGAATATTTCAATCTGCTCCAAAACAGCTTTTATTGCTACAAAATTACATTTTTGCTGCTACAAAATCCGATATTTACTGCTACAAAATCTGATTTTTGCTGCTACAAAAATAGGTTTTACTGCTCCAAAATTCGTTTTTGCTGCTCGAAAGCTGCTACAAAAATAGCTTTTACTGCTCCAAAATTCGTTTTTTGCTGCTCCGAAGCTGCTACAAAATGGCTTTAGCGCACTTTCATCCCTGGAATTATGATACTTAGAATTTTATGAATTTCTATTGTTTTAATAACCATAACTGGAAAAACCTATTTAAGTGTCAGAAAATGCCAAAAATGCATGAAATTCAAAGTATCATAATTAATTAAATTTAGTCTTGTCTTGCAAAAATTGTTTAATCACAAACTGATTTTGAATAATCTTAGTAAAATATAGCATTTATAATTATATCAAAAAGTTATTTAAAACATTTTGTTTGAAAGACCTTCTAATGAAAATATCCGTTAGTTGTATGTTATAAAAATAACAATATACCTGTAAAAGAATAAAACGATGTAACCTGTTAACGAAAAATAACTATATTTCCCATCTCTAGTTGGATGTGCCAATCACAAAATTTTGTTTTATCTCACACGTACATTTTTATATTTCAAAAATTAATTACACATGTTAATTCTTTAATATTATTAATTCAATACTATACCAACTTTGATTTTTATCTTAAATTTCCCCTTCAGTCAATAAATCGGAGTAAAAACGAGTTAATGAGGATCATGATATTTATTACAATCAATAGTTGTCCCTTATTCTGATATCATCAGCGTTTCACAAATAGGCGGATTAGAAGAACGTGAAATCGTGTCTCTGCACGAGCCGATATACAATAGAACGATAGGTAGATGTTATTCAAATTCAGGGAGGATCTGCTTGCCATACCCAAAAATAATCTTACACAAAAAAATTTAGTTCAAATCCATGCATAACTTCATACACTTTTTGATGGTACAGTAATGAAAATGACACAGACATCACGATTATAGCAACCCCTTTCGGCAGATTTTTTTTCTAATTCAGGGAGGACCTTCTGACAAAAGCCAAACACTTACTCAAAAAAATTGGTTCAATTCTATGCATAACTTGATACACTTTTCAAGAGTACAATATTGAAATTGGCACAAATATCGCTGTTGCAGCGCCCCGTACGGCGGATTTTTTCAAATTCAGGGAGGACCAATTAGCCATACCCAAGTACTTACACAAAAAAATTGGTTCAATTCTAAGAATAACTTAATACACTTTTCGATGCTACAATATTGAAAATGGCATAAAAATCGCTATTGCAGTGCCCCATTTTTTTTCAAATTAAGGGAGGACCAACTAGCCATAGCCAAACACTTACGCAAAAAATTTGGTTCAATTCTATGCATAACTTCATTCACTTTTCGACGGTACATTATTGAAAATCGCACAAAAATCGCTATTACCGCGATTTCAAAATTGATATAGAACCTGCTTGCCACAGCCAAATACTACACAAAACATTTGATTCAATTTTATGCATATCTTCATACACTGTTCGATGGTGCAATAGTGACATACGGACGCACACATACATAAACAGATAAACGTTTTGTAAAAACATGTTTTTTGGAATCTCCCCACTCTCCCTCAAACGTGTAAATTCGTCAAAAACCGAAAGTCTAAAAAATTTTCGATTGCAACACTTTCTTCTATTGAAGATAGAAAAAAGTAAAAATAATAATAATTACAAAAATCCTTAAATTGACGAAAAATACGAAATTTCTTTTAATTAAATCTATTTTAGTATGAAAATTTCAGGTTCCAGCACCGGGGTTCAAACTAAGAACCTTCTGTTTAATAGCGAAATGCTGTACCTTCATGCTATGATATTTGCACGAAAAACGTTGAGATTAAGGTTTTTTTTGAAAAATTTAAATCGTTAAAATGAACGAATGACATTGAAAAAATTGGTTTAATTAAAATAATAGATTTTTACTTTCTTCTATCTTTACAAGAAGAAAGTATTGGATTCATGAAAATTTTCGACTTCCGGTTTTCGACGGATTTATACGTTTTAGGAGGTCCTGAACACGTTTTGACTATTTTTAGAAAATGTCTGTCTGTGAGTCTGTCCGTCTGTCTGTCTGTCTGTCTGTCTGTCTGTCTGTCTGTCTGTCTGTATGTGACAAAAAATTTGTGGGCGCTCTATCTCAAGAACTAATGCTCGAAATTTAATAAAATTCTATATTCAGTTAGACCTTGATATGAATTAGTGCCTATTGCTTTTTGGTGAAAATTGGCCTGCAGGTGGCGCTGCTATACTACGTTTTTCATGATTTTCAAGATTGCTATATCTCAAGAACTAATGCACAGAATTTCACCAAACTTCAGATTCTGTGACCCCTTGATATACATAGACGCTGATTAAGTTTTGGTGTAAATTGGCCAGCAGGTGGCGCTGCTATGCCACTTTTTCATGATTTTCATGATAGCTATATCTCAAGAACTAATGCACAGAATTTCACCAAACTTCAGATTCTGTGACCCCTTGATATACATAGACGCTGATTAAGTTTTGGTGTAAATTGGCCAGCAGGTGGCGCTGCTATGCCACGTTTTTCATGATTTTCATGATAGCTATATCTCAAGAACTAATGCACAGAATTTCACCAAACTTCAGATTCCGCGATACCATGAGATACATAGCCGCTGATAAGGTTTTGGTGTGAACTGCCCTATAGGTGGCGCTGCTATGCTACATTTTGTACGATTTTTGCGATAGCTATATCTCAAGAACTAATGCAAAGAATTTCATCAAATTTTAGATTCTGTTACACTAGAATATATAACATAATTAGACACTGATTACATTTTGGTATTAACCTTGCAACAGATGGTGCAGCTATGCTGCATTTTGACCGATTTTTCCGATAGCTATATCTCAACAACCAACGCACAGAATTTCATCAAACTTCAGATTTTGTTACAAAATGAGATATAACATAGTTACATGATGATTACGTTTTGTTATAAATCCTTCAACTGATGGTGCTTCTGTGCTATATTTTACATGGTTTTTTTAATACTAGCTATATCTCAAGAACTAATGCACAGAATTTCATGAAACTTCAGATTCTTCTACACCATAACATAATTAGGCGCTTTTTTACGTTTTGGCATACATTGTCCAAGATATGGTGTTGCTGTGCTACGTTTTGCAGATTTTTTGTTATATCTCAAGAACTAATGGACGAAATTCCATCAAATTTCAGTTTCTGTTAGGTCTTGACATAAATAGATGCTTATTAGGTTTTAGTATAAATTACCCAACATGAGGCACTACTAAGCTCATTTTCTCAAAATATTAATTAAATTTTGCGTTTTAGGCTATTCGGATACCAGAATCTCATTAGGCTAGGTCAAATGTTCGAGAAATTCGATAGTGGGTAACTTTGGGGTCACCACGTTTTTTTTTTTTTTTTTTTTTTTTTTTTTTAAATATTAAAATGTACTTATGAGATAGAAGAAAGTTTTGGGATTGACACATCCAACTAGTTTAAAAAATTTTATGTTTTGTCGTGTGACACGAGGTA
Organism: Maratus speculifer; assembly: GCA_964019185.1. NCBI lineage: Eukaryota > Metazoa > Arthropoda > Arachnida > Araneae > Salticidae > Maratus > Maratus speculifer. The sequence goes on from OZ025294.1 coordinate 248,130,707, forward strand.
TTCAGCTGTAATTACACAAAATCTGAAGTCTCTGACTTATGCAATTTTTAGGCACAGGAACTGCGATGGACAGAGAGAAGGCAGAGACGAACAGGGGTTCGTCAGATGAACGAAAGCCCTAAAAAGGATTAAGTCGATTCTATAATTTAAAGCAGATTATTCTATAATTGGGTCTATATATGTTGTTGTAGTTTGGGAGAAAGTTTACTGGAGAATTTTGATTCGCAGCAAGTAGATCCGATTTATATCATCGGGACGGGTAATATGCAATAAACAGATTTGTATGTACTTTAAACTAGTACTGAGACTGCAAAATATTTTTTTTCTTTTAATATATGTACACTGTTAAAAATCTGTACCGTTTGCTGCAGCGTCACTCTACTGATTTTATAGAATATCTCTATTTTGACCAATGAGAATGCTTCATAATACAGTGAAGCAACCATTTTCTATAAAAAAAAAAATGGAGCGATGCTGCAGCAAATGGTACAAATTTTTAAGTGTACTAATTCAAAAAAGTAGATGGGGAAAATTCTGTGACCGGAACCTACAACCAATCGATGTACTTTATAGACCGGGTGGTGACTGTACAAACCATCTCCTCATGAAGTTCACGGCTGAAATTTTAGGATTAATTAAAACTCGATTTGCATATTAAAATAAAAATGATCTGTCAAGTGAAAAAAAAAAAAAAAAAACTGCAGACTCAATTTTAATGATTTAATGGTAAGTATGCCATTGAGTTTTACAGCATCTAAAAATATGAAAATATGGAAGGTTGGGGGCAGGGAAACACAATTGAAAACCTACCAAACAATTACTAAAATCGGATGTATGGGCAGTTTCCACCAAGATATGACTTGGCAGACCAGTTGTATTTTAATATGCTAATCAAGCCCTAAACCTAAATTTTCAGCCGTGGACACTATGAGATTATTTCTACAGCTGCTTTCCTCTATCATCGGGAATGCTTTAGAACAAAGTTTACTACAAGGTTGTAACAATGAGCGTAAATACTGCGGAATGAAAAGTTTATGAGAAATTGCATTAATTTGATGTAATTATAGTATTTTTTCAGCAAATAAATCCAGAAATAACTTGTGGTTTTCATAAAATTTAATTATTCAAATGACGTTACAATCGATGAAGATAAATTATTAGAAGCAAAAAAAAAAAAAAAAAATGCGTTTAAATATATTTATTCACATTCTAGCATATTGATTAAGAGAAAATGTCCTCAAACAAGAGTATATCATTGTCCACTGAGTCACAGAAAAATAATATAAATTAAATTGAAAAAAAAAAAGTAAATGATAAATTAACTATTTATCCAATGGTTTCTACGTGTTCTGATTATTTTTTCTCCGAAAATGGTTCGTTAAACTTACATTTAATGCAAGTGGAGCCGCTAGCAACAATTATTGTAAAATAAAGCCATGCGTTTAATTTACTTTTCTTAAGAAAAAAAAAAGAACGGGAAAAATACATTTTTTTTCCTACATTGCAATATATGTAATGTAGTTGGTTCCGTGTTACTTAAGTTAGATGACGCACAACACATCTGACGCCAAATGTTGTTAAAATGTGTTTGTTATATGGGTGAACAAGAAATTTGTGATAAACGTGTTTCGGTTTTATAATTGCGTCTTTTTTTTTAAATTGCAAAATAGATAATGTTAAGGAAGGGTGGAATGGCCTCCCGGGGATCCAAGTTTGTAGGTTTTGTAGTTTATGTTTAGAAGTTTTCTACCAACGATATTTATAAGAACCATAAAAATTACTTATTTTAAAATTCTTTTAGTACGTCAATTAGTTGTAATACTGTTTAGAATGAGTTATAGATACATTACTTTATTTTGTTCCCAAAGCATTATTGGTTACACAAAACAAAAATATTTTTAAAAGGATGATTTCTTTTGCCATTGTATCTTTTCAGCTTTCTTAGCGCTGCACAGTGGGGCAAAATCCCGAAAAGCTGGCCAAAATACGAAAATGTTATTCAAATTGTACGAAAATTCGTATACAGGTGTTTTTGAGGCTGCTAAGTAAAAATGCAAAATTTAAATTTAAAAAAATGGCGGATACAATATGACGGAACAAAAATTAAAATGTCTCGAAAATTATTCAATTTTTATTAAATTTAGTAAACTTTTCAGGATGCTAATTAAGATTCAAAAGCTAAACTTTAAAAATAAATAAATAAATAAAATGACAAATTAAAAGTAAAAACAATTAGATTTAAATAATATTTAAAATTTCGAGGCTAAACTTAAAAGGGAATTTTGAAGGAACCAAGACATATTTAATCGAAATTAATTAATGGAAAGTAAAATATTAGACTGTTTAATTTTTCTATTATTAAAATAAAAATGGAAATATATTCTAGAGATTCACTTTTAGAATCAACTGTAATATAATAAAAAGATTCTTCAGAGGTCAAGGTGTCGAAATATTTAGCAGAACTTGTTGGCGGTATTGGAAGATCCTGTGACTTTTAGGATCAATGATTTTAATTTGTTTTGCGATAACTTACCTAAACTGGAAATGAAATAATCTGATGACATTACAAGGCGTAAAAATATCTTTTTTTTGGGGGGGGGGGGGGGCGCTACTGCATGTTTGTCATAAATCTTCTCGATGCCTTTTTATCAGTTTGTTGGATGATTCTTGAGTATCTTATGGCATTTGACAAATAAGCAGTAATGAAGATAATGTTATTTCTCATTAATAAGTAGTTTGTGTTCTGAAGTAGGCATACAGAACCAGGGATGTAGTTCAAATCTACAAGTTTTTTTTTATAAAAGAATCTTTGAAATATATCAAATAAATGACATGGCAACAAGAAATTGCTTGTGACATAGAATCGTTTAATCAAATCTTCGTATACGCTTGTTATAGAAGCACAAGTAGTTGAGTTTCAAAGAATGGTTGAATTATATTGCCATCATTTGTGCTTCCAAAACTGGGATTTGATTTCTAGACGAGAAGTCTTAATTGTGAATGAAATATTTTTTGCATATTTTATTTTGCGATTTCAGTGTTCTTCTTTTCATGCAGAGTACGAGCTTTCCATTTTTTTCTATGCAGTTTGTCTGCCATGTGGAAGCCCTCTCAAAACATCTTAGCATGTAACGTAGCTATTCTGAATTCTAAATTATCTCTATCCAATTTAATTAAAAAATGTCATATCGGTAAGAAGCTATTTTGATATTGTCTGACATAGGTAGCAACGTTGAGTATTACACTAATTCGTTGTTAACGACTATTTCTTCTGTATCAATGATTGAACTAAAAGAAGTAAGTTAATTCCCCTAGTGTTTAATACAATCACATTCATTGACATTAGCTTCCTTATTTCTTGAAAAAGAAAATGGATCTTGATTGGCCCGATAAAATCAGTGAAATGAAGATCTCGGAATTTTCAAATTGACGATTCATGATTTATTTGAAATATTTATGTATTCTAGTAGCACGAGAGAAGTGCAAAAATATATTAAAACCTCCTGCTATCTTCATAGAGAAATATTTGTTTACCGTATTTTCGGGTGTATAGTCCGCGGCTTATACAAGAAAAAAACCTTCGAAAAAGCCGCTGCGGCTTATACACGGTGCGGGTTATACAAAGATTTTCTTTTAAAAAATTGGAAATCATATTTTTTTTTACAATTTTTAAACCTCAAAAAATTTGAAAAAAACATCGAAATTTGTAAATTTTTTTCGCTATGCCGCAAAATATAGAGAGTTCTCTCATGTTTGTAAAGTTTTTTTTTTCATTTTTTACTCCTTAAATACAGTTAGTTCTGGCTTTGCAAGAATTGTGCAACTATCGCCAAGTATTGCACTAACCGACAGCAAGAAATAATGACGCTCGAACGCAGTTTGCTCTTGATTTGAGAGGGTAAAAACAACAGTATAACATGTTACTTATTTTAAACTTACTTTTTGCTGAATAAGTCGTTTTAAGGTTAACTGTATTCAGTTTTTTAATGTGTCATTTGTTGAGGAGATGTGTCATTTGTTGAGGAACGATTCAAAAGGAGCGATTCCGGCAATGGAACTAAAGGAACGATTCAAGTCTGTAAAAAAGAAACCGTCCTTTTTTGAACGATTCCGAAAAGGAACGAAATCACGGAATCGATCCTTTTTTGGAAAGGTTTCCTAAAGGTTCGAATCATCGGAATTGGTCCGAAACTCCGAAAAGGGCAAAATCCTGGCATTCGTTCCGAAATGAAACAATTCCGAAAAGTTTCGATTCCTCGGACTCGTTCCGAAAAGGAGAAATTCCTCTGACTCGTTCCGTAATGAAACGACTCTGAAAAGAAAGGATTTCTTGGAATCGTTCCGAAAAAGAGCGACTCTTCTGAATCATTCCGAAATGACATAAATCACACACTTTTTTTGTTCTTTGGAACAGGGCAGGGTAGATTTTTTTTTTTTTTTCTTGAGAAATAAACTAAAAATGATCTTTAACTCAGAATTATCAAGGTAGGAAAGTTTCCAGATTTTGGATTTTGTACTCTACAAACCCAAAGGGGTGCTGCAGCACCGATTCGCTAGCAAACTATTTTCCGATATTTTATTCATAGATTTTTTTAAGGTGTCACATATAAGTCGACCCCCCACCCCCCCCCCCACTTTGAAGTTCTATTTTTGTCTAAAATTTCTCGACTTATACGCGCGTATATACTTTAATGGCTTCTAACTTCGAACCCTGATCGAAAAATACGTTCGTAAATGGTGTATAGCCCGCGGACTATACACTGATGAATCTCCGAGGCTTATACACGAACTTTTTTTACTGCACGTCTCGATTTAGAAGTGCGGGCTATACACAGGGTGCGGGCTATACACCCGAAAATACGGTAAATGTACTTAAAATAAATTTGCAATCACATCCTTATTTGCAAACCAAATCCAAATTGCTAATGTAGGTGAAAGTCATATTCATAATGATTTTTACTCGCATTAATGAAGTACAATATTCTCAGTAGTTTGATCTAGCCAATATTGCCATTTACAAAATAATTCTTCTAATTACAATAGAACAAACAAAATTACTACCTATAAAGATAAGAAAATGTTATTCTATCAGATCAATAATAGAGAATTATTTTGATTTTTTTCATTACAAAGCTTACTTATCAAATTAATTTAAACTTATGATTATAGTACTTATTTACAATATAATAGGTAATAAACTATTACAAAATTGAATAATTCAAAAATTTGAAAGATATTTATCAGCTAAATTAATAGGAAAAGCACTCAATTTCGGAATTTTTGAAGCACCCAAAAAGTGGCATTTTTATTTGGGATTACTAAAATATGCGTGAAAGGCAGAAAGGCAGTTTTTGGCAGCTGGTTTTTCATGAATCATTAGACAATAGTCCAGGTTATTATTTCCATTAAATTTCGTTGCGGAACACTGTGGAACATTTAAACTTTTTGATGTTTGAAAGCAAAAAAATAAAATATTTTCTACAATATTTTATCAAAAATGACTATGAATTTATTAATTTTTATGTGCTTTGTACAAATTTGGTAATACATGCAAATGAAGTACACAGTATCATTGTGTGAATCCATTTCAAATCATTAAAATCGGATAATATGATAAAATGTAGTGCGCGTTTAGAGGAACTATTGATTTACTGTTTTTGTTCGCTCTAAATGACACTCCTTCAAACATAGGAGCCAACTTTGGTGCCAAAGCTGGGTCTGCCACAAGGGCAGTTGTTTGAGGGGATGTTGGTGAACACGCGATGTGCCGGGCTAGAAAACGAGCAGAATGAACAAGGGGGTCAGGGTCATAGTCCCGGAAGCTGATACAATTTGAACATTTTAATGCAAATTCAGAGCATTTTATACTTCTTATCACTTTAGGACGAAATTCGAGATTTTCCTTCTCATGGTCGACGAAATTCGCAATTTTTCTTCGCATGTTTGACAAAATTTGAGATTTTTCTGCGCTTGATCGACGAAATTTGAGATTTTTCTGCGCTTGATCGACGAAATTTGCGATTTTTCTGCGCTTGATCGGCAGAATTTGCGATTTTTCTGCGCTTGATCGACAGAATTTGCGATTTTACCGCGCTTGATCGACAGAATTCGCAATATTTACGAAGTCGATCAACGAATTTTGCGATTTTTTTGCGTCTGACCAAAAAATTTCAATTTTTACGAAACCGATCGACGAAATTTGTGATTTTTCAGCACCTTATCGACGAATTTCCCGATTTTTACAAAACTTAGCGACGAAATACGCGATTTTTATTCGCATGATCGACAAAATTCACGATTTCCATTCGCATGATCGTTAAAATTCGCGATTTTTCCGTGCTTCATTAACAAAATTTGCGATTTTTCCGTGCTTGATCGACGAAATTTGTGATTTTTCTGCATTTGATCAACAGAATTTGCGATTTTTCCATGCTTGATCGACAGAATTCGCGATTTTTACCAAGCTGATCGACGAAATTTGTGATTTTTCAGAACCTTATCGACGAAATTTGCGACTTTTAAAAATTATGGGCGAAATTCACAATTTTTCTTCGCATGACCGACAAAATTCGCTATTTCCCTTCGAAAAATCGTCGAAATGCGCAATTTTTCGTGATTCATTGACGAAATTTGCTATTTTTCTGCGCATGATCGATAACGAAATTTGCAGTTTTCGCGTGCTTTATTGACAGAATTCGAGATTTTTCTGAGCCTGTTTCAAAAAATTCAGGATTTTTCTGTTCCTAATCAACAAAATTCGAAATTTTTACGAATCTGATCGGCGATATTCGACATTTTTACAAAGCTGATCGATGAAATTCACGTTTTTTATAAAGCCAATCGACGAAATTTGCGTATTTTACAAAGCTGATCGAGGAAATTTGCGATTTTTCCGTTTCAGATCAGCGAAATTCCCGATTTTTCCATGATTAATTGACGAAATTCACAGTTCTTACGAAGTAGATCGACGAAATTCGCGATTTCTCTTCGCAAGATTGACAAATTTTTCGATTTTTCTGCACCCGATCGACGGAATTCAGAATTTTTTAGACTCTGATTGATGTATTTAGCAATTTTTCCATGTGTAATCAACAGAACTCGCAATATTCTCGTCTTGGACCGATGAAATTTGCGATTTTTTGGAATCAAGTCAATAAAATTCGCGCATTTTCCATTCTTAATTGACAAGATACGCAATTTTCACGCCCGATCAACGAAATTCACGAAATCTGACAAAATCTGCATTTTTTTTTACGCGACAAGATGAAACTCACGATTTTTCTCTTGATAAATTGACGAAATTCATGATTGTTTCGCAGCCGATCAACGGAATTTAAAATTTTTCTGAGCGACATCGTCAAATTCGTGATTTTCCGTGCCTTATCAACGAAATTTGTGATTTTGTTTGTCCCTGATTGACAAAATTTGGCATTTTTTGTGTTCGATCAACGAAATTCGTGTTTTTTCACTCGATAAACCAAGAAAACATGATTTTTTGGCAACTGATGAATTTAATTTACAATTTTTTCGAGCATCATAAACAATTGAAGATTTCTTTTTCATGTCCGATCAATGAAATGTGCAATTTTTTGCATCTGACTGACAAAATTCGAGAATTTTCCGTGCCTGATCGGGGAAATTTGTTATTTTTTTTTCGAGCCTCATGGGCAAAATTCGCGATTTCTCCATATCTGACGAGCGAAACTTGCGATTTTCCCGGGCCATATAGACAAAGTTCGCATTTTCCGCCCATGATCAATGAATTTCGCGATTTTTTCTCGCCGATCAATGAAATTTGCGATTCTTAAGTGGCGACATTTCATACTTTCCCCGATAAAGTGATGAAATTTATGATTTTTTCTTGCAACATATCCACATAATTGCAATTTTTTCCAGTTGTAAATTGACGAAATTCGCGGGCCACAGGTTGCACATTCCTTACCTTAATACATAAATTGCAGAAAAATGGGTATGAGACAAAAATTTTAGTGTATTACACGTGAAAACAACAGTTTGCTCAATCATCGCAGGAATATATACACTGCTCAAAACAATTAAAGGATATTTGAAGTTTTATATAAAATAAAGATATAAACGAAATTTTTTTGCCGAAAATAGAAGAAGAGAATCACAAATGCAAATTTTTCTGGTTTTCAAACTGTGGAGTATACAAATTTTGAGTTCGACGTCAAAAACGTCGCTTCAACGGAAGCGAATGAAATTTGATTTTCAACTGGATAAAAGAGAATGAACACAAGGATGATCGGCATTCAGTGATTGCTTTGTTTCGATGAGTACGATGTCTCAGCGAAGTCATTTGACAGATTCAGAAGCTTGGAGAATTGTTGGTAGGTTAGAAGGGGGTCAAACTCAAGCCGAAGTAGCTCAAGCCACTGGAGTGTCACAAAGTGTCATTTCCAGGATCTGGAACCGTTTTTTGGAGAGTGGATGTGCAGGCCGAAGACAGGGGCAAGGTCCTAGACGGGCAACAATGCTTAATGAAGATCGGTATTTAGCGTTAACAGCTCGGAGACACCGAAACATGAACGCTACTCTTCTCCAACAACACTTTTGCTCGGCTACAGGCAACACGATTTCAACTCAGATTGTCCGAAACCGGCTCTATGCTGTAGGTCTGTATGCTCGCCGACCGATGGTATGTGTTAGATTAACATCAAGGCATCGTCGCGACCGCAGGGAGTGGGCAACCGAGCATGTCAACTGGAGGAGAAATGAATGGAGCAATATTCTGTTTTCTGACGAGTCCCGTTTTTCTGTGCATCCGGATAATAGGCGTATTTTCATCTGGAGGGACCATGGCAATAGGAATAATCCTGCGTTCATGCACGAAAGTGTCAGATTTGGCGGTGGAGGAGTGTTGGTGTATGGTGGCATCTCCATTGACGGGCGCACTGATCTCTACATCATTCGAGATGGAGCTCTGACTGGACGCCGATATAGGGATGAGATCCTCAGACCTATTGTAGTCTCTTACGCTGCACCAATCGGAGATAACTTCATTTTAATGGACGATAACTGCAGGCCACATCGTGCAAACCTGGTTGAGGATTTCCTTTTCGAGGAAGGAATCGTTCGAATGGAATGAACAGCGTGTTCTCCAGACATGAATCCAATCGAGCACGTTTGGGACGCTCTAGGAAGACGAGTTTCTGGCCGCCAACAACCCCCACAAACTCTCCAAGAACTGGAAAGAGCTCTTCTGGAAGAGTGGGGCAGAATACCCCCAACTCGTCATTAATAGCCTCATTGAGTCCATGCCTCAAAGGTGTTCAATGTTGCTGGCTGCCCGTGGAAACCATACCCCCTACTAAAAATGATTTTCTTTGAAGAAAGCACCTTTTCTTATTCTTTTTTCTCATATGCACAAATTGTGTTTTTTTCCTTTTGTACACAAATGCGCAATAAAATGCATTTTTTTCTGCCAAACATGTGTAATTTTTTATCATATAACCTACTATGTCTGTCGACCATGTATCAATCAGCTAAAAAGTTTCCCAGATACAAAATCGACCTAAAACTGCAATATCCTTTAATTGTTTTGAGCAGTGTATAAAAAAAGTCAAAGAATACTGTAATACAAACTACATTGAAGATAGAAGTATAAATTATAGTAAATGAAATTATTCAAGTTTTATCATTATTTTCATTTTATTTTTGCTTTTTCGCTGCTATCTTTCAGCAAAATTCTTGTTTTTTTACTCTATTTTGCTAAAGATCGTGATTTTTAGAAATTTGCATTTTTCCTCGCAATCTTTTGCCGAAATTTGCGTTTCCCCCCCAGCAATCTTTTGTCGAATTTCGCGTTTTTCCCACTCGGACAGAATTTTCTTTTTTTGCTGTTATCTTTAAACAAAATTAGTTTTTTTCGAAAATTAAAGTTTATTTGCGTTTTCATCAATATTTTTTGACCAAAATTCGCGTCTTTACCGCGATTTTTTTAGATTTTATGCCAAAATTCACAATTTTCTCGCAATTTTTCGAAAAATATGCATTTTTTCTGCAATTCTTTGAAAGAATCCGCGTTTTTCTTGCTATTATTTACGAAATTCGTATTTTCCGCATTCTTTTGAGAAAATCCGCATTTATCTTTCGATCCTTTGACAGAATTTGCGTTTTCCTTCGCTATCCCAGAACGATATTTGCATTTTTTTCTGTGATTCTTTGATAGAATGTATGTTTTTCATACTACTTTTTGACGAAATTTTCCGCTATCTTTTGACGATTTTCTTGTTTTTTTTCACGATCCTTTCACGAAATTGATGTTTTTTTGCTACCCTTTGACGAAATGGGTGTTTTTCCACGATCTTTTGACGAAGTTGGCAATTTTTTCCCGCTTTTTTTAACACTGTTCACGTTTATTACGCTATCTTTTGACAAAATTGAGTATTTTTTCGTTATCTTATCTCCGAATTTTCGGATTGATGACTCACTCTCTTAAATTTCGAAACAAATCATTTCCGCAAAAAAGGCAAAATTAGCGAAAAAAAAAAAAACTCCGCGGAAAATCGCGAATTTGTGGGAAAATCTCACACCTGCATTTTTTAGGGTCTGCCAAGATATTGCAAGGTCTGCAGAAATTTTTCAGGGTCTGCGCGGCAGACCCGCAGACCCGGTGGTCGGCGCCACTGCCTTCAAACATCATTTTTGAAATAATGCTGTTTGTAAGGGCAAAGCAAAAATCTTTTTTAAATACAGATTCTGACTCTCCAAACATTATTCTAGCCAACTATATAATCAAAAGTCCCTAAATCGTACCTTCATTTTTCGACTTTTGGCCAGCTTTTTGGGTTTTTGCCCCACTGTGCGCTGAAAGGAGGGGGGGGGGGATTTTTCAATTAGGAAATATTTCTATATTTATATTGTAAGAACATCCTATTTGTACATTTTATAATTCTACAAAATACTAAGAAAACAATTTAAAATAAAAGATTTGAGTGGGGTAATAAATATTGCACAAAATTTCTGTAAATCTAACAGCATTGTGCGAAAGTGAGAGTCGAAGGGGGCGGTAGCCCCGGGAGCAGAAATTTTGGGGGCGCCAAATTTATACTACCAACGTCATTTTTTGGGGGGGGGAGGGTTATTGTCAAGTTAGAGAAGAGGGGAGCGGCAAATTGAAACTTTGCCCCGGGCGCAGTTTTCTCTTCGCCAGCCCCTGTAATTCAAATTTAATTAATCCTTCAAAAATTTATTAAATGATTATGTAAATCTTTGAATTTAGGTTTAAACCACGGTTTTAACCGGATAAAACCGCACACTGTCAAAAACTTACCAACACTGCCTATACCAATGAAGTAAGTTGGCTCACGCTTCATAAAACGTTAATTGAAGTTCAAATAAGACACGCAGTTAAGAGAAATAAATTTTATTATTACCAGCAAGTTTAAACAAAGGAATTATTCTAATATAATGTAGATTCTAAATTATTCAAATATAAACATAACGAATAAAATATTAGCATTAATTAACTTTTTGAGTAACATTGAGAAGCTTCTTGCCCATACGAGGCACGGGCAAATTAGTTAAGTAATTAAACTTCATTCTTCATAATTCGGAACTATCGATTCAGACTTCTTGATAGAATATTAAAAGCAACAATTTGCCTAATAATCGTCCATTAATACAACTTTTACATCATTTTTTATAATATTCTTCGGTGTATTAACCTATTCATTTTTCTTTGATAATCACGTGTTTTCTGTGAAAAAAGTAATTAATTTATCAAACGGGGTAAAATAGAAGAAAATATTACGCAACAATGTTACGATGTTAGTTGGCTCTCTGACTCAACTTGCCCCGTATTCAATGTGCCTGCGAGCCCCATAATAAATCTCTTTACAAAATTGGAAATGTAACCCATTAAACGTAAAAATTCCAAATAAATCACATATGGAATAGGTAGAATTAATCATGCACTATGAAAAACGGCAAAATTAATATTAAATGGCAATTATGTGTATTAGAAATCAGAAAAAAATGAAGCAACAAAAATTACTTATAAATAAAAAAAAAAAAAATAAGAAAAATCATAATAAATGTCCGCTGCACATGGGTAACGATGCCCTAAAACTAGAATAGGGATTGTATAAAACAAGAACAAAGGTACTCTGCGATTGGCTGTGTCATCTATCTATATAAACAGACAAATTATGAGGAATGGCCTATACTTATCCCTGTAGCTAACAAGCCCCGGCCTCTCCTAAATAAATTAAATAAAAATAGTAATTTTTTTAAGTAAATAAATAAATTACCAAATTTTTAACTATCGAATATTCCTTTATGTAAATAATTCTTGATTTTCAATCACCATATTTGTGATTCTCTTGGCAACAATACCCTACAAAAAAATTATTTCATCATAGTAACATTACTCTAATACTATATTTATCGGATCTGTATGTTTAGATTTTTTAAAGCCATAGTAGTATCTATAAGTTTATTTAGAAGTAAAATAAGAACTCTCCAGTATGAGTTTTAAGTTAATTTCAAACAGCACATATTTTTGGAGGTAAGATATACTGTATGCTATAAGAAGTGCAAATTCCAAAAATTTTTTAAAGAGCCAGTGGCTCCTAAACCCAAATGTTCCGTCGCTACCAGGGCTTAATTTCTGAGAAAAATTAAGGCACAGTGGAGAAAAAACGTGAATTTAGTTAAAAGATCGCAGAAGAAGAGCTAATTTTATTAAAAGATCGCAAAAATGCAGCGACTTTTGTCAAAAAATCGCCGAAAAACGCAATTTTCGGCAAATGATCGTGGAAAAACCGGGACTTTGGTTAGACTATCACTAAAAAACACGCAGTTTTCGTCAGAGGATTGCGAAAAAAAACGTGGGATTCTTGTCAGAGGACTATGGTAAAACGCAATTTTCATTAAGTGATGGCAACTTAGATGCCGAAAATCAGTCGCCAAGTCAAAAAAAATATCATTTTTTTTTTCATATTTTCCTTTTAAGTTATATGAGCCATTATCCATAAATCCTTCATAATACAATGGTGACGATCTATCATATAAGTAGCGAAATGTTGCATCAAATTTGAACTAAATTTCAAAGCTTTATATATTAATAGCAATAATTATTCATACTTTTTCATACAAAAATGCGTTTTAATATTCAATACATGAATAGCCTATTAATTTTTTTTAATTGTGTTTTGTTATCTAGAAAGTTCTTGATCACCTAATGAAATCAAATTTTCCCAGTTCAAATACTTATACAGTAAAATTTTCAGACAGTTTTCTAATCGCCACTCCCAAAACCTAAATTTTTGTATAGTTAACCTCTGAATAACGGACATTCCAAATAGCGGACACTAATTTTGACAATAAAGGATGAGAATTTTTTATAATGGGAAACAAAAGTGAAAAAAAAGTAGAAAATCTCTAAATTTATCGGGACAATGTGTCGCAAATTTTCTGATCGCAGATAAATTTAGGGATAGGAGGCTAAGAAAATCCCCTTCCTGTGCCCTATATTAAATTCAAGGGGTGAGTTGGGAGAGAATATCCCTTCTAGAACATTGGAATGCCTCCTCCCTCGCCGAAAATTAGAGAAAAGAAGCGGCAAAATATGGTGAGCAGTTATACGATTTTTTTAATAAGAAAAAAAAAAAAAAAAGATGATTCAAAAGGATTAAGACTACTGATTTCACACATTGACTCGAACTTGGCACTGAAAAGCCAATTACATGTAATCGCAAGCAAAAGCATAAGGTGTGCACAATTTCATTTTAGTTTTGTTGCTTGTAAAATTTAATTTCTGATTAATTATATAATAGACGGTGGTGCATTTTTACGGTCATATATTTAGAACATATATGAGTCAAGAAAGGAAACATGTATTTCTTATCAATTTTTGATTCGCCGAGGTTTTCCCTATAACGGACATCTCCGAATAGCGGACAGTTTCAGCGCTCCCGAGCTGTCCGTTATTTAGAGATTTTACCAGTAAAACCTCTATAACGGACACTCCGGAATAGCGGACACCTCTATTTAACGGACGTTTCCCAAGCCCCACTCTCAAAACCTAAGTTTTTGTATATTTAACCTCTGAATAACGGACATTCCGAATAGCGGACACTAATTTTGACAATGAAAGATGCGAATTTTTTTTATGTGAAACAAAAGTTTAAAAAAAAGTAAAAAATCTCTAAATTTATCGGGACAATGTGTCCCAAATTTTCTGATCACAGATAAATTTAAGGGTATCCTGGAGAAAAAAATCCCCTTCCCGTGCCCTGTATTGAACTCAGGGAGTGAGTTGGGAGAGAATGTCCCTTCTACAACATTAGAATGCCTTCTCCCTTGCCGAAAATTTGAGATTTTATGCTTTTAAGAAGCGGCAAAATATGGCCAGCAGTTATACATTTTTTTTTTTTTTTTTTTTTTTATAAGAAAAAAAATAATTCAAAAGGATTGAGACTACAGATTTCACACCTTGACTAGAACTTGATACTGAGAAGCAAATTACATGTTAATCGCAAGTAAAAGCAAAAGGTGTGCACAATTTCATTTCAGTTTTATTTCTTAAAAATTTTTCATTTCTGTTTAATTATATAATAGACGGTGGTATATTTTTACGGTCATTTACATATATTTAGTACATATATGAGTCAAATAAGAAAACATATGGATTTCTTATCAATTTTTGAATCGCCGAGGTTTTCCCAATAGCGGACAGTTTCTGCGCTCCCGAGCTGTCCGTTATTTAGAGGTTTTACATTCTTCATACGAAAATAACATGCAATTCCTCTTATCTCAAAATTTCTTTTAAATCCAGGGAATACGAGGGCATAAATATGCAGCAAATAATAAATGTCATGCGATTAAATGCAGCAAATAATAAATGTCTTCCTACGTCAAAGTTTTATATACTGCATAGGCTCGCAGGTAACTTTTCTCTCCATTCGAAGCCACTTATCGGCCAATAAATGAATATTGAAACTCATAAATATGAAAAATAAATCTCTCTTCAAATTGTAAAGCGTTCACATATTCTAATTAACTGATTAGAATGTAAAATATTTTTTTATAATCCGTATAACATTATCCACATCTATATAAGCAACAGGAAAATACAAACTTCAGAAACCTCATTAATAAAACATTATCAGACATAAAATTCATTATTAACTATGACAGAAAATCCCAAGAAGATTATCAAGTCTTTAAAATAACAAAATGAAACTATATTAATAAGTTATTTCCATATTTTAATTCTTCAATTCTGAATATTTGATAAGATCAATGTCGAAAAAATCGTATAAAAAGTAGTTTTTAAAACATGTATTTACAGAAAAATATCCTTATTCAAAAAACATAATGTTTAATTCATTTTAAAGGTTATCTGATTATTAATGGAAAATTAGAAGCTTAATTTTTTTTACGCATTAAAAATAATTTTTCACATTTAGTGGCAAACTTTTAAAATTTTAATTTCAATAAGGACAGTTTTACGCATGACAGAAATCGCGTGTATTTTTTTAGAGAGTAAAAACGTTTGGGATTTTTGTTTGTTTGTTTATTTATTTATTTATTTTTGGCATCTTCATTTAAAAACAAAGAAAAATCATGCGTTAAGCAAAGATTATGAAGCACTTTCCAACACTTCAAGAATATTTTGTTAATACTTCGCTGGTATCCATTAGTCAAATGTAACAATCACAAAACTTTCTTAGATCATATGAATGTTAATACTTCCTGAAAAATACAGTATAGCAGCACCACCGGTTAGGTGATTTAAACTAAAATCTATAGTCAGCAACAACTTACATCAACTTTATAACTGAGTCTGAAGTTTGATGAAAATCCGTGCATTAATTTTTGAGATAAAGCTATTGCAAAATCTTAAATAAAATCTGAATACCATTGTCACCTGTTGGGTGATGTATACCAAAAACTAATCAGGATAAATTTTTTATCAGGTACTAATTGAACCTGAAGTTTGATAAAAATCCATGCATTAGTTTTTGGGATACATTTAATACGAAATCGTGAAAAATTCAGCGTAGCAGAACCATCTGTAGGGCAATTTACACAAAAACTAAACAACACAAATTTATATCAGGGATTAACTGAATCTGAAGTTTTAGAAAAATTCGTGCATTAGTTCTTTAGACAGAGCTATTGCGATAATCACGAATAATGCATCATGGCAGCGCCATCTGTTTCTTTTTAATATAATAGACAGTCGAAAGTTTAATTTCGTTATGAAAAATTAACTATAGACAAATGCTGAACTACTTATATTGTTTTAAGTGCAAATGGATTATTTCCTAATGGAGCCTGTCAGCGATAGAGATAGATTAAAAGAATTTGTGCTTGAAAATTATTCTAAAAGTTATAATAAATCAATCAATTAAAATACAGTTTTCAAACAAACTACATTTGAAAGTAGATTTTTTTTCGTCTCTGGCGATGTAAAAGTTGAAAATGTGTAATATTAAAAAATTTTAAAAATTGCAGTAGCAAAATTAGCTAAATCGAAATTTCATCGTTAAATGTTAGCTTTCACAAAATGTCGTCAGCGATACGCACAGGTATGTTTGTCCTCTATAATATAGATAGACAAACATTCATTCGGACACAGTACATTATTTGAAATCTTTTATGTCCCTGTAAATAAACGATAAATGATATGCACATCGTATTCTATTCTACAGCAATTATCTAATAGTAAACCTCAGTAATGTATATCAGTTTTATTTTATTTGGAATATTGTAACTTGTAACATTAATAAAATACGCTGTAAGCAGTTTTCTCTGTAGCCGTTATGTAATGGAATTCTATTGTGTGACCCTGTAAATAAACAAATTCTTTGCACCCCTTATTCCACATGTTTTAGTGCACTTTATAAATGCATATCAATTTCATTATCCTAGAAATGTTGGAAAGTTATTAAAGCTCATTTGCAATGCTTTTTGCCCATTAATGACAATAATGTAACGGAATACTGTCCCTGTAAATGAATTATAAGTTTTACACGCTTCATTTTGAATACGGATCATATTATAAGTAAATGTCAATAACGTATTAAAATGAAGAGTAATCCAAGTAAAATTATGAGGTTAGATCAAGGACGAATGTGCAGACAAACCATAGTCATAAACACTTTTCAAATGTGTTTGAAAGTGTTAAAAACTAAGTCAACGTGACGGAATAGATAGTATGAAGAGTCAGCCTTGCATGGGTCTGATATTAGTAGCTTCCGTCAACAAGAAATCCTAAATAGCATATGAAATGATTAGCCGAATGTTATCTAATTGTTGGTGAATTGTTGACTTACGTTGTCTCACATAAGAAGCTTTAAATGTCCTTGAATAGATACAGGTCTGTTCAGTCAGCTTCTACAGATTAAAAAGTCTTACAGGAGAC
Source organism: Maratus speculifer (assembly GCA_964019185.1). Classification (NCBI taxonomy): domain Eukaryota; kingdom Metazoa; phylum Arthropoda; class Arachnida; order Araneae; family Salticidae; genus Maratus; species Maratus speculifer. The sequence continues at coordinate 248,148,102 of OZ025294.1, forward strand.
GGGCATTATAGTTTCAATCAACCAGAAATCCCAAGTAGCATAAAATGACTTGGCTAATGTTATCTAATTGTTAACTTATGTCGACTCACATAATAAATGTCCGTCTTTCCGTTACCCATCGAATCATTTAACAACAAAATCCAGACAGTGATCCAACAGTTAGCTGCTCAGAATCCTTCACAAATACAGTTAAAATTACAGAGGACTCTGTTTGCTTATTTTTGGCAATTCAACCCAACTACATCCTAGACGGTTCCAAAAACTACAAACGATGCACCAACAGTTTGTCCTATTTGGAATCACAACAGAATCTAACTTACTTCGACACCAAAGAATCACATCCGAAGCCGATTCCGACTCCATACCAGAAATAAAAGAAATTTAATGCTATATTTTAATTCAATTATAGGATAAAAATGTGCAATCATGTGTCTGATATTATTTTTAGGGTTCTAAGATGCCACGTTACTGATTGAAAAAGACCCGGATGATAATGTAAAGTCTATGGGAGCGTTTAGGGATAGGGGAATATCTCGTTCAAATTTTAATATTTTGATGTGATTTTTTTTTGCATAGATAGTTGAGGACGATCCACAACCGGTATAGTTTTTACTTTTTCGATTTTGATGTCAGAAAAATACTTTAACTTGCAAAACCAGTCTGAACCGGTTATGAAACTGAAACTATCCTAATATAAAAAGAATATAAACAAAATTAAAAAAGTAAAAACTAGGCCGGTTGTAGATCCTCCTCATCTTAAAAAAAAAAAAAAATAAAAAAAAAATACATCAAAATTTAAAAATTTGAGCGAGATATTTGAAAATAACGCCCCTATAGACTTTACATTATCATCCGGGTCTTTTTCAATCAGTAGTGTGGGCTCTTAAAAAGTAAAAACGTAACCACATTATAGGATCACTCCTGTGTCCGTCTGCCACAGCCACATCACTCGAAAACTATGAAACATAAGTAGTAGGAAAACAACAGTACGGGCTCAAGCGCAGGTGGGGCTGTGGGGCCGCCCCGCCTGCTCCTCCGGCTGCCCCACCTGCGCCCGCTGCCCCGCCTGCTCCTCCGACTGCCCGCTGCCCCGCCTGCTCCTCCGGCTGCCCCGGGCCTCCTCCGGCTGCCCCGCCTGCGGTCCCTCCTGCTCCCACCATCTCACCGCCGCCCTCCTGCGCCCCCTAGTGGAAAAAAGGAACATTCTATTCTAACAGGATAGGTGAACAACCTTCCCTAATTAAAAATATTATCAATCACATCTCAACATTGAATCATAGTATAACATGAAGATTAAATTTGTATTTGAATTTTGAACAACCGTAATTTTAATGAGTATTATTAATTAAGCGAAACAATTAAAATCTCAGTTTTTAACCATTTTATGTAGATTTCTTCAACTACAAGATGAGATTATCAATTTAATACAAGAAAGTTAAATATATTTGAATTTTGCTTGATAGACATCTTAATGAGTAGTATTAATTAAGTAAAAACAATAGAAAATATCAAGTTTTATAGAAAAAGACTGATTTCTTACGATTTTTATCAACTTAAGAGAGAAAACTTAAACGTGCATTTCAGTTTTTAAGTGGTTATCATTTTAATGAGTATTTTTAATTAAGCAAAACAGTGAAAAATATAAATTTTTATTTGATTTCTTAAGATTTTTATCAACTACATGATCAGTGTATCGACTTACAAGTTGAAAGTTAAACATGCATCCTAGTTTTTCAACAGCTATAGCCTTAATGAGTATCGTTAATTAAGTAAAAAACAATGGAAAATATCAAGTTTTATGGAAAAAGACTAATTTCTTACGATTTTTATCAACTTAAGAGAGAAAACTTAAACATACATTTCAGTTTTTCAACAGCTATAACCTTAATGAGCATTCATAATTAAGTAAAAAACAATGGAAAATATCGATTTTTATAGAAAAAGACTGATTCTTACGATTTTTATCAACTACATGATCAATGTATCGACTTAAAACTTAAAACTTAAACATACATCCTAGTTTTTCAACAACTATAACCATAATGAGTATTGATAATTAAGTAAAAAACAATGGAAAATATCAAATTTTATAGAAGTGAATGATTTCTTACATTTTTTCAATTCAAACTTCAGAATATCAATTTGAGATAAAGAAATTTAAACGTACATTTAGGTTTTTAAGTGGTTATCGCTTTAATATCGTCTTAATGAGTTCTGTTAACTAAGCAAAAACAAGGAAAATACCGATTTTTAAAGAAAGAAATCCAATTGCATTAGCTTTTTTACATCAAACTAATGATTTTACCATTTTTTACAGAATTTTAGATGGTTAAACAATTTACACTACATTACAAACATTATAATTTAAAATCGCGTTCTTATAAAAGTATGACATGACCAGTTTTTTTTTTTTTTTTTTTTTTTTTTTCCTTTCTATTCATACCTCCAAATATCTCCAACTTCCCCTCTTTCGAAGGGTTGAATACAATAGCCTGACGTCACCTGTTTACTTAACTACAAGACTGCATTATGCTTTTAGAAAAGAGTGATTCTTAACGAAAAATCATCTTAAAGAATAATATTTTAACAGTATTACAAGGATAATTTTTAAACTTTAATAAATTATTTACTTATTTATTATTAATTATCTATTTTATTAAATTATATACTATATTTATGATACTACATTTCATACATTTAGACAGATTTTAAAACTTTTCCGTTCAATAAGTAAATATTATATACATTTTTAACTGAAAACATGTTTTCCAACGTTAGTTCATAAATATGAATTTGTATAATAAATAGTATGTATTCGTTTAAAATCATGTGAACCTTTACTAAACTATTTGAAATTTTCACCACATAAGAGCATATATTATGTATATTTTTAGTTTTAATAGCAAAAACTTAAATTTCCAACTTTGAAATACATTCGTTTATATATTGTTACAAGATACTAATTATATTTCTAAACTATTTTTAAAAGCTTGAATGTCATTATAAAATGTTCCTATTTATATTTTTCACGTCTTGACAACATTCGACATCTTACAACCAATAGTATACATTTCTTTTTTTTTTTTTCTTTTCTTTAATTCTAGAAACTGAAAAAATCATTTCTTACTGCTTCAAACACTTGACATATGAAAACTTCTCTGAGTTATTCGATTCACATTTTAATAAAATTGACATGTTTCACCTCACCTTTTTGAAATTTCCATATTATCAAACATCAAGTTATTTAAAATATAAATACTTTGCTTAGTGTTTAGATAATATACATAACTGATTCTACTTATTCTGTTCATATTATTAATCAAATTAGCAATTTATTATAAAACTTATTTGTACGCATGTGCAAATTGTCACGTGACATAAACGATTAACAGCGATATGAATTTTCGAAAAGCAGTGCAGCATTTTACATTCCCACTGTTAGACTTGAGAGGGAAGGTGACTGCTGTACAACTCTGATTAATTTCCAGATTTTAATACAAGTGAAAACCGTTTTCTTCGTCAACGGATAAAGTAAGTTTTATTATATCATTGCAATACATATGTATCAATAAAAATAAATTAAATTAAATTTAAAAATAGATTTTTTTTATATATTAAGCATTTATTAAGTATATAAATATACTTCTTTTATTACACAGATGTTTCAGCAAGAGGAACTAAAACAGCAGCAAATTTCCGAAATGTATGATCCGACTGATTCATCCTTAGCACATACAAAGTTAAAGAATAATACATATGTAAGTTACTTATGTTAAATACTAGAATTCATACACTATATATAATTAGGTTAAATTTACATTAAAATATTTTGTCCTATATTCAATAAGAAGTATTTTTATTTGTAATATTAGAGTGATATCTAACTGTTTACTTTAATTTCCCTTACAGAATTGCTCTTTTTGTGATAAAAACTTTTCATCTAAATGGAATTTAAAAGAACATATACAGATCCATACCAATGAAAAACCATTTACTTGCGAGGACTGCGAAAAACTGTTTTCAAGAAAGTGTGAATTAAAAAAGCATATCATGATGTATGATACTCTATCACCTGTTATATGTGAAATTTGCAAATTATCTTTTACTAGGAAATGTGCTCTAATAACTCATATGAAAACACACCCAAACAGAAAATTGTTTAAGCATGAAAAGTTTGAGAAATCCTGCAACTATCGTTATAGATTAAATAAACACAAGATTATTCACAATAGACCACAATTACATTGTTATGAATGTGGGAAATCGTTTTCAAGTAAAAATAAGCTGAATCACCATTTAAAAATTCATAAAGTCCAACATCGTTCACTGTTTAAGCATGAAAAGTGTGAGAAATCCTTCAACTATCATTATAGATTAAATCAGCATACGCATATTCACAATAGACCACAATTACATTGTTATGAATGTGGGAAATCATTTTCAAGTGAAAATAAGTTGAATCACCATTTAAAAATTCATCAAATCCAACATCGTCCACTGTTTAAGTGTGAAAAGTGTGAGAAGATCTTCAGCTATCGTTATAGATTAAATCAGCATATGTATATTCACAATCGACCTCAATTCAATTGTAATGAATGCAAGGAAACATTTTCAAATGAAAATAGACTAAACCGTCATTTGAAAGTGCACCAAAACCTACAGTATACATGTGATCAGTGCAAACATAAATTTAGTAATAAATTAAATTTAAATCAACATTTACGTACACACCATACTAAGAAACGTCATGTTCCTGTTAACAGTGAAATGCCTTTGCCCATTGTAGAGTTTAAAAGAATAAAACATGAAATACCAGCTTTCGAAGTGTTTGAAACTCTAACTTTTCATCCTGAGAAAAATGAAGAAGGTTGCTTAGTTACAATGATGGATATTCAAAAATTAACCAATCATTTGAAAAACTTAACAGTCAAAGATCAGATTAGAGACTTCGAAAAATCGAATGTTTAGAACTGAATATATCAAAGTATGGCACCTTATCTAGAAATTGATTTTACATCATGTAAATATGTAGTCTTTTAAGTGTCGATTTTATAATTGATAGGAATGCATATTATTAACAGTGTATTGTATAAATAGCAGTAATAAATAAATAAATAAACATAGTCTTGAGTTAGTCCTTTCATATTATTAACCAAATTATGTTTCGTCCTACATTTCAGCGCTTTCTGAATAAACGTCCATCAAGTTGCTTAAAATATAAATATTATCTTTATAGTTTCAATGGTACATAGTATACATGGTTTATCTTGAGTTAGACCTTCCATAGTATTAATCAAATTATATGTTCCATCTCGCACTTCCGAATTATCATCCATCTAGTTGTTTAAAATATTAATAAAATGTTTATAGTTTTTGATTATACATAGTATGTATGAATACAATCTTTAATTTTTAACAGTTCATATTTCGAATAACCTATTTTCGAAACCAAACTATGTGAATTTTACTACATAAAATGATTTGTGTTTCACACTTTTCTCAAAATTATCAGATATGTTCTCCTCAGAGGAATTACTATCATGTGAATAAATGAATAAAATTTAATTTATATCAAATGTACACGAAGTTGATTACAATATACATTTATTTAATAAAAATAAATAAATAAGCGATTATTTATACATTAAAACTTTACTAAATATATATTTCTTTCATTATGCAGATGTTTCAACAAGACGATCTAAAACAGCAGCAAACTTCAGAAATTAATGATCTGAATGATTCATCCCTAGCACATGTAGCGTTAACGAATAATATATATGTCAGTACTTATATGAGAAATACTAGAATTCGTATATGAAAAGTAATAAGAGTAAATATAAAATGATTTGTCTTACTGCCTACACTTTAACAAGTGCCTTTTTACTTATATTGTTGAAGAGAACCTTAATTGTTTCTATTTATTTCTATTACAGATGTGCTCTATTTGCTACAAACACTTCTTAAGTAAACGGAATTTAGCATATCATACAAAAATCCCTACAGGTGAAAAACCTTACACTTGGGAAGATTACCAAATGCTGTTTCCAAGAAGACGTGAATCAAAAATGCACACATCATCATATAAAGCATCGTCAGTTATAGGTAAACTTAATGAAGATATTCACAAATTAGTCAGACTTTTGAAGAATTTAGACATAAAGGAAGATATTTAGACTATTTATCCATCATATTTTCATAAAACTTACCACAATATCTCAAACTTAAAATTTGGAAGACATACACACTGCTGAAAAGTAATTTTGTTACCCGTGATTCTTCTAACCAGCATGAATGTATAGATATTATTTTGCAATGTATCCTTTAAATGCTCACATTAAATATTCCTTTATATACATATATCGTTGTGTTTATTTTTTAAAAACCTATTACATTAATAAAATAGGTTACACACACGTACATACACATAACATTTTAAGTGAAACAACACTCTCACAACTTAAAAAATGCATAAGAACATACAAAAATAAGCAGATGTATGAAAAAATATGCAAATTTACAAAATAATTTCACTGTTTTCTAGAAATACCAACAAAAAAATATTTAAAGTATAAAAAAATTACAAAAGTGAAAAGAAAAAACACAAATGTAAAACAAAAATCACAAAGTGAAAAACTCACAACAAAGTTTTTGAAAAAAAAAAATTTACAACAAAAATTTTTTTACAAAAACCAAAACTTCAAAAAATATTTTTCCAAAAAATTTTTTTTTCAAAAACATTTTTTACAAAAAAAATTTTTTTTCAAAATAAGTTTTTACAAAAGTAAAAAATAAAAAATCACAACGTTAAAAATATGAAAAATTTTAGTTAAAAAAAGTGTAAAAAAAATTTCAAAAAAGTTATCAAAAAAGTATCAAAATTTTTGTTCTTTTTAATAGCAAATACAATGGTTTCACCATTGCATACTGTATTAAAAAGAACAAAAATTTTGATACTTTTTTGATAACTTTTTTGAAATTTTTTTTACACTTTTTTTAACTAAAATTTTTCATATTTTTAACGTTGTGATTTTTTATTTTTTACTTTTGTAAAAACCTATTTTGAAAAAAAAATTTTTTTGTAAAAAATGTTTTTGAAAAAAAAATTTTTTGGAAAAATATTTTTTGAAGTTTTGGTTTTTGTAAAAAAATTTTTGTTGTAAATTTTTTTTTTTCAAAAACTTTGTTGTGAGTTTTTCACTTTGTGATTTTTGTTTTACATTTGTGTTTTTTCTTTTCACTTTTGTAATTTTTTTATACTTTAAATATTTTTTTGTTGGTATTTCTAGAAAACAGTGAAATTATTTTGTAAATTTGCATATTTTTTCATACATCTGCTTATTTTTGTATGTTCTTATGCATTTTTTAAGTTGTGAGAGTGTTGTTTCACTTAAAATGTTATGTGTATGTACGTGTGTGTAACCTATTTTATTAATGTAATAGGTTTTTAAAAAATAAACACAACGATATATGTATATAAAGGAATATTTAATGTGAGCATTTAAAGGATACATTGCAAAATAATATCTATACATTCATGCTGGTTAGAAGAATCACGGGTAACAAAATTACTTTTCAGCAGTGTGTATGTCTTCCAAATTTTAAGTTTGAGATATTGTGGTAAGTTTTATGAAAATATGATGGATAAATAGTCTAAATATCTTCCTTTATGTCTAAATTCTTCAAAAGTCTGACTAATTTGTGAATATCTTCATTAAGTTTACCTATAACTGACGATGCTTTATATGATGATGTGTGCATTTTTGATTCACGTCTTCTTGGAAACAGCATTTGGTAATCTTCCCAAGTGTAAGGTTTTTCACCTGTAGGGATTTTTGTATGATATGCTAAATTCCGTTTACTTAAGAAGTGTTTGTAGCAAATAGAGCACATCTGTAATAGAAATAAATAGAAACAATTAAGGTTCTCTTCAACAATATAAGTAAAAAGGCACTTGTTAAAGTGTAGGCAGTAAGACAAATCATTTTATATTTACTCTTATTACTTTTCATATACGAATTCTAGTATTTCTCATATAAGTACTGACATATATATTATTCGTTAACGCTACATGTGCTAGGGATGAATCATTCAGATCATTAATTTCTGAAGTTTGCTGCTGTTTTAGATCGTCTTGTTGAAACATCTGCATAATGAAAGAAATATATATTTAGTAAAGTTTTAATGTATAAATAATCGCTTATTTATTTATTTTTATTAAATAAATGTATATTGTAATCAACTTCATGTACATTTGATATAAATTAAATTTTATTCATTTATTCACATGATAGTAATTCCTCTGAGGAGAACATATCTGATAATTTTGAGAAAAGTGTGAAACACAAATCATTTTATGTAGTAAAATTCACATAGTTTGGTTTCGAAAATAGGTTATTCGAAATATGAACTGTTAAAAATTAAAGATTGTATTCATACATACTATGTATAATCAAAAACTATAAACATTTTATTAATATTTTAAACAACTAGATGGATGATAATTCGGAAGTGCGAGATGGAACATATAATTTGATTAATACTATGGAAGGTCTAACTCAAGATAAACCATGTATACTATGTACCATTGAAACTATAAAGATAATATTTATATTTTAAGCAACTTGATGGGCGTTTATTCAGAAAGCGCTGAAATGTAGGACGAAACATAATTTGGTTAATAATATGAAAGGACTAACTCAAGACTATGTTTATTTATTTATTTATTACTGCTATTTATACAATACACTGTTAATAATATGCATTCCTATCAATTATAAAATCGACACTTAAAAGACTACATATTTACATGATGTAAAATCAATTTCTAGATAAGGTGCCATACTTTGATATATTCAGTTCTAAACATTCGATTTTTCGAAGTCTCTAATCTGATCTTTGACTGTTAAGTTTTTCAAATGATTGGTTAATTTTTGAATATCCATCATTGTAACTAAGCAACCTTCTTCATTTTTCTCAGGATGAAAAGTTAGAGTTTCAAACACTTCGAAAGCTGGTATTTCATGTTTTATTCTTTTAAACTCTACAATGGGCAAAGGCATTTCACTGTTAACAGGAACATGACGTTTCTTAGTATGGTGTGTACGTAAATGTTGATTTAAATTTAATTTATTACTAAATTTATGTTTGCACTGATCACATGTATACTGTAGGTTTTGGTGCACTTTCAAATGACGGTTTAGTCTATTTTCATTTGAAAATGTTTCCTTGCATTCATTACAATTGAATTGAGGTCGATTGTGAATATACATATGCTGATTTAATCTATAACGATAGCTGAAGATCTTCTCACACTTTTCACACTTAAACAGTGGACGATGTTGGATTTGATGAATTTTTAAATGGTGATTCAACTTATTTTCACTTGAAAATGATTTCCCACATTCATAACAATGTAATTGTGGTCTATTGTGAATATGCGTATGCTGATTTAATCTATAATGATAGTTGAAGGATTTCTCACACTTTTCATGCTTAAACAGTGAACGATGTTGGACTTTATGAATTTTTAAATGGTGATTCAGCTTATTTTTACTTGAAAACGATTTCCCACATTCATAACAATGTAATTGTGGTCTATTGTGAATAATCTTGTGTTTATTTAATCTATAACGATAGTTGCAGGATTTCTCAAACTTTTCATGCTTAAACAATTTTCTGTTTGGGTGTGTTTTCATATGAGTTATTAGAGCACATTTCCTAGTAAAAGATAATTTGCAAATTTCACATATAACAGGTGATAGAGTATCATACATCATGATATGCTTTTTTAATTCACACTTTCTTGAAAACAGTTTTTCGCAGTCCTCGCAAGTAAATGGTTTTTCATTGGTATGGATCTGTATATGTTCTTTTAAATTCCATTTAGATGAAAAGTTTTTATCACAAAAAGAGCAATTCTGTAAGGGAAATTAAAGTAAACAGTTAGATATCACTCTAATATTACAAATAAAAATACTTCTTATTGAATATAGGACAAAATATTTTAATGTAAATTTAACCTAATTATATATAGTGTATGAATTCTAGTATTTAACATAAGTAACTTACATATGTATTATTCTTTAACTTTGTATGTGCTAAGGATGAATCAGTCGGATCATACATTTCGGAAATTTGCTGCTGTTTTAGTTCCTCTTGCTGAAACATCTGTGTAATAAAAGAAGTATATTTATATACTTAATAAATGCTTAATATATAAAAAAAATCTATTTTTAAATTTAATTTAATTTATTTTTATTGATACATATGTATTGCAATGATATAATAAAACTTACTTTATCCGTTGACGAAGAAAACGGTTTTCACTTGTATTAAAATCTGGAAATTAATCAGAGTTGTACAGCAGTCACCTTCCCTCTCAAGTCTAACAGTGGGAATGTAAAATGCTGCACTGCTTTTCGAAAATTCATATCGCTGTTAATCGTTTATGTCACGTGACAATTTGCACATGCGTACAAATAAGTTTTATAATAAATTGCTAATTTGATTAATAATATGAACAGAATAAGTAGAATCAGTTATGTATATTATCTAAACACTAAGCAAAGTATTTATATTTTAAATAACTTGATGTTTGATAATATGGAAATTTCAAAAAGGTGAGGTGAAACATGTCAATTTTATTAAAATGTGAATCGAATAACTCAGAGAAGTTTTCATATGTCAAGTGTTTGAAGCAGTAAGAAATGATTTTTTCAGTTTCTAGAATTAAAGAAAAGAAAAAAAAAAAAGAAATGTATACTATTGGTTGTAAGATGTCGAATGTTGTCAAGACGTGAAAAATATAAATAGGAACATTTTATAATGACATTCAAGCTTTTAAAAATAGTTTAGAAATATAATTAGTATCTTGTAACAATATATAAACGAATGTATTTCAAAGTTGGAAATTTAAGTTTTTGCTATTAAAACTAAAAATATACATAATATATGCTCTTATGTGGTGAAAATTTCAAATAGTTTAGTAAAGGTTCACATGATTTTAAACGAATACATACTATTTATTATACAAATTCATATTTATGAACTAACGTTGGAAAACATGTTTTCAGTTAAAAATGTATATAATATTTACTTATTGAACGGAAAAGTTTTAAAATCTGTCTAAATGTATGAAATGTAGTATCATAAATATAGTATATAATTTAATAAAATAGATAATTAATAATAAATAAGTAAATAATTTATTAAAGTTTAAAAATTATCCTTGTAATACTGTTAAAATATTATTCTTTAAGATGATTTTTCGTTAAGAATCACTCTTTTCTAAAAGCATAATGCAGTCTTGTAGTTAAGTAAACAGGTGACGTCAGGCTATTGTATTCAACCCTTCGAAAGAGGGGAAGTTGGAGATATTTGGAGGTATGAATAGAAAGGAAAAAAAAAAAAAAAAAAAAAAAAAACTGGTCATGTCATACTTTTATAAGAACGCGATTTTAAATTATAATGTTTGTAATGTAGTGTAAATTGTTTAACCATCTAAAATTCTGTAAAAAATGGTAAAATCATTAGTTTGATGTAAAAAAGCTAATGCAATTGGATTTCTTTCTTTAAAAATCGGTATTTTCCTTGTTTTTGCTTAGTTAACAGAACTCATTAAGACGATATTAAAGCGATAACCACTTAAAAACCTAAATGTACGTTTAAATTTCTTTATCTCAAATTGATATTCTGAAGTTTGAATTGAAAAAATGTAAGAAATCATTCACTTCTATAAAATTTGATATTTTCCATTGTTTTTTACTTAATTATCAATACTCATTATGGTTATAGTTGTTGAAAAACTAGGATGTATGTTTAAGTTTTAAGTTTTAAGTCGATACATTGATCATGTAGTTGATAAAAATCGTAAGAATCAGTCTTTTTCTATAAAAATCGATATTTTCCATTGTTTTTTACTTAATTATGAATGCTCATTAAGGTTATAGCTGTTGAAAAACTGAAATGTATGTTTAAGTTTTCTCTCTTAAGTTGATAAAAATCGTAAGAAATTAGTCTTTTTCCATAAAACTTGATATTTTCCATTGTTTTTTACTTAATTAACGATACTCATTAAGGCTATAGCTGTTGAAAAACTAGGATGCATGTTTAACTTTCAACTTGTAAGTCGATACACTGATCATGTAGTTGATAAAAATCTTAAGAAATCAAATAAAAATTTATATTTTTCACTGTTTTGCTTAATTAAAAATACTCATTAAAATGATAACCACTTAAAAACTGAAATGCACGTTTAAGTTTTCTCTCTTAAGTTGATAAAAATCGTAAGAAATCAGTCTTTTTCTATAAAACTTGATATTTTCTATTGTTTTTACTTAATTAATACTACTCATTAAGATGTCTATCAAGCAAAATTCAAATATATTTAACTTTCTTGCATTAAATTGATAATCTCATCTTGTAGTTGAAGAAATCTACATAAAATGGTTAAAAACTGAGATTTTAATTGTTTCGCTTAATTAATAATACTCATTAAAATTACGGTTGTTCAAAATTCAAATACAAATTTAATCTTCATGTTATACTATGATTCAATGTTGAGATGAGATTGATAATATTTTTAATTAGGGAAGGTTGTTCACCTATCCTGTTAGAATAGAATGTTCCTTTTTTCCACTAGGGGGCGCAGGAGGGCGGCGGTGAGATGGTGGGAGCAGGAGGGACCGCAGGCGGGGCAGCCGGAGGAGCAGGCGGGGCAGCGGGCAGTCGGAGGAGCAGGCGGGGCAGCGGGCGCAGGTGGGGCAGCCGGAGGAGCAGGCGGGGCGGCCCCACAGCCCCACCTGCGCTTGAGCCCGTACTGTTGTTTTCCTACTACTAACATAGAAAGTTCAAATTGGCTGAAGTAACTGAAGGCTACTGGCCCAAATAGCTGTATATTTATCATTAACAAATTATTAACCATTCACAAATATATTTATGGGAAATGTTAGAGGAGCTAACTAAGTTGCTCGAAAAAAAATATTTTCTTTGTACATCGTATAGATATATAGTATCGTGTGAAAGCTTTCGTAACGTAGCACTCCAAAATATATTTCTTTTCTTGATCGAGACCTTAGTAAGTCTTATGCTAATGCTCACTCACATCGAAATCGGTTGATATATGCGAGTGCTATCGCAGGCAAATAGATTTTTCAAAATGTCACCTGCTTTAAAATTCAAACTGTTATATGTAACCCATTTCTTTAGATAAAGACAAAACAAAAAATGCTCCGCAATCCTTGTATTCAGATCAAAATCTTTAAAAAAAAAAAAAAAAAAAAAAAACTTTTTTTTCAATTCTTTTCCTTTTTTGTACATTATTATAAATTAAAAATTTTTTGACAATTTTAAATGGCCGCCATATTGAAACAAGATAGCGGATGAAGTTGACCAACGAACTCGATCAAGACATTGGTTTGTTTTATATGCACACCAAATTATATACAAATCGGTTCAGAAATGTGCTTAATATCGCGTGACAAAAATCAAATCATTTCAAAATGTCAGTCACACTAGAAATACAAACTGCTACAAATTCGACCATTATTTAAGATATAGACAAAACAAAAGCTCAAAATGCTTCGAATTATTTGTATCAAGGTCAAATACATAAGAAAAAACTTTTCAATTTATAATTTTTAGTACTTTATTTTAAATTAAAAAAAAAAAATCAAATGGCCTCCATTTTGAAACAAGGTGGCGGATGAAGTTGGCCAACGAACTCGGTCGAGACATCTATGTATTATGAACACACCAAGTTACATCTAAATCGGTTCATTAATACGCGGGTTATCACGTGACAAAGATAAGATTATTTCAAAATGTCAGCTATACTAGAAATTCAAAGTGCTATAACTCAGAAGATACAGAAGAAACAAAAAATGCTCTGAAGTATTTGTATCAAGCTAAAGTGCATAAAAAAAATTTTTTTTTACTTTTTTTTTTAATTTTTTTGCACTTAATTTTTAATTTTTAATTAAAAAAAATTAAATGGCAACCATTTTGAAACAACATGGCGAATGAAACTGGCTAACGAACTCGGTTTTGTTATCGGTATATACAATGTACACAAGTTACATCCAAATCGATTCATAAATATGCGTGTTATCATGTGACAAAAATCAGACCGTTTCAAAAAGCCTTCCGGCAGTACCGGGAGGAAGAAGTAGCTTTCATATACCTTATTTATTTATTTATTTATTTTTAATTAAGTTATATCATTCAAACATACGAAGCTCAAATTTGTGGAACCCGATGGTATAAGATTGAATAATAGTTTTTGTATATACTGAATATTAATGGGAAATTTTAGAAATAAGTCATCTTTTAATCAAGCTGGTTTTATTTTAAGCGATTTATAAGTTTGCCAAATTCCATGATATCATGAAGTGCATGCCATTTTAAAACAGCATGATGGATAATACAAACCAATGAGCTTGGTCGAAATCGTAATTTATGTGCACATGCACACTTACATCAAAATCGATTAATATATTTACGAGTGATGTCGCGGGCAAATTGATTTTTAAAAATATGTCACCCACATCAGAAATTCAAACTGCTATACCTCAGCCGTTTTTTAAGGTAAAACAAAGCAAAAAATACTCCGGAATTCATTATTAAGATCAAACACTTTAGAAATAACCTACTTTCAATTTCTAATGTTTTGTTTATATATCATTATATATTTAAAAGACTTTTGACAAACTTAAATGAACGCCATTTTGAAACAAGATGGCGGATGAAGTTGGCCAACGAACTCGGTCAAGACACTGGTATGTACTGTGTACACACGGAATTATATGTAAGTCAGTTTATAAATATGCGTATTATCATGTGACAAATTTCAGACCGTTTCAAAATGTCAACCACTCTGGAAATTGAAAGTGCTATAACTCAGCCTTTTTTCAAGATATGGATGAAACAAAAAATGCTCTGGAATCTTTGTATTAAGGTCAAACACACGAAAAAAATCTTTTTCAATTTCTTACTTTTTTGCATCTAATTTTAAAATTTAAATTTTATTAAAAAATTTAATATTCCGTCATTTTGAAACAAGATGGCGAATGGAACTGGTAAACGAACTCTGTCCAGACATCGGTATGTACTATGTGTGCCCCAAGTTACATCCAAATCGGTTTATAAATACACGCGTTATCACGTGACGAAAATAAGATAATTTCAAAATGTCAGCCAACGAACTCGGTCGAGACATTTGTATGTATTATGTACATACCAAGTTTCATTCAAATCGGTTCTTAAATATGATAGTTACAGCATGAAAAATATCAGATATATATATCTCGTTGACCTTCATAAAATCATTAATAAACTATTCATACAATTTAAAAATCTGTTAACTCTTCCTAATTATATGGATGAGGCTTATTTTCGAACATTAACTAATTTCATTATAAACAATAACTTTATTTTACAAGATAGTACTATATATATATACAAAAAGTAGGCATTCCTCAAGGGGGCTCTTCGTCCAGTATTTTGTCCGATTTATTCTTATAATACTATGAACGCATTTATTGTAATGAACATCTTTTTTATGTTTCGATACATTGATGAGATCATTTTAATTGACACCACTAATAGTGTTAGTACTTCCTTTCCTATAATTTATCCCACTAATCTGGAACTTACGGAAAACCTTTTATCAAACAATAGTATAAACTTTTTGGATTTAAAAATTACATTAGTGGAGAACAAATTAATAACTGATCTATAAGATTTTAAATTTAAAGTTAATACTTTTACTCATTTTAAATCCTGCCTCCATAATTTTGTTTATCGAAATATACGCCTCAATCACTTGTTCAGAATCAAAAGTTTATGTTCCCCTCATCTTATAAACAAAAACATTAAACAATTAATATGTGATGCGATAAATCATGGATTTCTTAAGAAATTCCTTTACTCTTTAATACACAATTAATTCTTTTATTACTTATCATTTGCAGTAGGATATTTATTGTGAGTTACTTTTAACATATTGCGCATAAAAAATATATCAATAAAAAATATAAAAATATATAAAAATTACACAAAAAAAATAAAAAAACTATAAAATGTGTTAAAAAATTAATTAATAGGTTGGATGGGTGGGTAGATGTTAGATTAAGGAGGTAGGGCGGAGCTGCTGGAAAATATATGGGCTTATGTTAATATTAAAAAAGGGGGGTGTTGGCGGTAGGAAAATGGTGCAGTGCAACAATAATATGGTGTTAATTTATTATTTTTGGTAATGTATTGTTATATCATTCCTTGTTTATTCATCTGGATTTAATATGTAATGTAATTTGAGGCTGATCAATTGGTTGGTAATTTAATATAATATTTTATTACTTTTACAACATTTAAATTCTTATTTTAGTTATCAAAATAAGCTATACTTTCATGGTATATTTTATAATAATATAATAAATTATAAATTTGCCGATTTTTGCTTTAAATAAGGGTTTGCACGGTTTATGTCGGTTGGTTTTATCTATGGTTTAAACCATATGTATATTTTTATGACATCCTCTGGTTATTTTTTTTCTCGAAAATTACTAAAGTTATTTCTTATTTATATTTTTTTTCTTTATAATTTCAGACTTCTAATTTTATACAGGGGGCCTAGGTCAATTTTATATTTATAGGAATAACTGTTTAAATGAAAAATGATTTTTTTAAATTTTTTTTTATATAATATCTACTTAATCCTCTGTATATAGGTTGTTTACAAATAGATATAATACAAATGGATTATAATAGATTATATGTATATTTTATCCTCTGGTTATTTTTTTTCTTTCGAAAATTACTAAAGATATTTCTTATTTTTATTTTTATTTTTATTTTTATTTTATTTTTTTTCTTTATAATTTCAGATTTCTAATTTTATACAGTGGGCCTTGGTCTATTTTTATGTAAAGAAATAAATGTTTAAATGAAAAATGATTTTTTTTTTCTATTATCTACTTAATCCACTGTATTTAGGTTGTTTACAAATAGATATTCGGTTTGAACAAAAAAAAAAAAAAAAAAAAAAAAAAAAAAAAAAAAAAACCTAGTTTAAACCAATAATAATAAACCGTTTTATGTTTTAAAAAAAAGACATGTTTTTTCCAACCCTGTATTAAACATATAAATATCGTAATTTGTAAAATTTTGTTTTTATAGAGTTAATTAATTTTTTGCATAATTTTATTGTGTTTAGCAACTAAAGATTGCGCCACTGACGCTTTTGTAGTTAATTTGTACTTATCTCACATGTACAAAATCATTATCGATATCAATCGATTTAATTAATTCTATAATTATAATTTAAAACTTGTAATTAGTATTAAATAGTTTAACTATTTTTATTAAGTTAAAAAAATTGTTTGTCTACTTATATTTTGTAATTAATTATTTTTGAAAATAGTTATTTAAATATCTATTATTAATAAAAACTATTTTTCTAATTTAACTTCGATATTAACTGTCTAATGTGACTGAATGCAAAGTGGTATTGCTAGCACATGGTCGAAATTGATATTTGTAAGTTTATCTTTTATATAATTAAATTACAGTCTAATTATTTCTCTTTGACAAGATTTTTCCATTGAAATCAATCAATGATAATTCAATTATATTATTATTTTCTTTTTCCTGTTCTCAATGGCGATTACTGGTTGCGATTGATATTTGTAAATTTATCTTTATCAATATTCAATTACAGTTTCATTATTTTTCTAATATATTTTTTCTTTGAAATAGTTTTTCCAATGCAATTAATATATTGATAATTCTATTATGGTCTTATTATTTATCTAATATTTTTCTTTGAATTGAGTTCTCATTTGCGATTAATCGAGCAATATGGAAATCATTTTTAGGTCTATCCTGATTTCCATTCAGAAATTAATCGCAATTAATGTGGCTATTTAGCATTGCCCTTGATAACGAGCTAAATACCACATTTCCAACTTTATTCCAAATTTTGACAACTCTCTGTTTGATATAATTTGGCATTAACAAGTTTTTCCAGAAATTGATGTTGATTTGTAGTATTATCTAATGGTTCTATATATATATCATCCTAAATTAAGATATTGAGTTTAGCCCAGCATAGTCAAATTGTTATTGATTTAAATGCGTAAACTATGGCGGTTGGTTTAATTTGTCTGTAATTAAATTATTCTACTTTTAATTAATTTATAAATTTAATATTATGATGTGTAAGATTATTAATTTTTTCTCCTTTTCAATTTTATGTCCAATTCAGTAATTTGTTGTTCCTTGTAACTGATGTTATTTCTCGTCACATTTTCTTTGTTTTTGCGACTTTGAAGTCCACACGTGGATATAACTCTTTGTTTTTATTTTCTCCATATCCACTGTGGATTACTTGTATTTCTTTAATGAATTTTGGTTTTATGTCTCATGATAGCCCCAAATTCGTATTATTTTGCTTTTTCATGGCTAATACAAAGATGAAACCATACTTCATTTGTAGTTCCAAAGTATTTGGGGCTTGACAATTCTGCGTTATATATATATATATAAATACAACCAAATATGTATATATATTTATATATGTATATATATATATCAACATTTGAACGGAGGGTAATTTGGGGTCTGGAGGTCATGATCGGTGAAAATATACCAAAATTTTCCGGAAGTGCTTTCCTCCGGACGGCTGCAATAGGTAGCTTTTTACTTTTTGTAATGAAAGCTACCTAAATGTCAGCTACACTAGAAATTCAAAGTGCTAGAACTCGCCCATTTTTAAAGATATAAATAAAAGAAAAAATGCTTCAGAATCTCTGTATCAAAGTCAAACACATAGATGAAAAACATTTTTCAACTTTAATTTATTTGCGCTCAATTTTAAATTTTATTTTTTTTAATTTAAATAGCCGCCATTTTGAAACAAGATGGCGGATGATGCTGGCCAACGAACTCGGTCGAGACTTTGACACGTACTATGTACACATCAAGTTTCATTCAAATCGGTTCAGAAATACGATAGTTACAGCATGAAAAAGGTCAGATATATATTTTCCCTTGCATGTTCAATGTGGTATAAGTAATTAAATTCAATGGTCCATATGTTGTAATGCAATTAATAACCATTAATTGCATTACAAAGAATAACCATTTATATAAATATATATTTATATATAATTTATTTTTAATGTTTTTTCTCCATTTTATTTTGATTTTATGTGTGTTAATAGCCCCAAATTCTTATTATTTTGCTTTTTCATAGCTAATGTGAAGATGAAAGATCACACTTTATTTGTAGTTCAAAATATATATATATATATATTATTGCTATTTTTTTTAAAGCTACTAATGTTACATTATTGTAATACAATTAATGGTTATATATATGTGTGTGTGTGTGTGTGTGTGTCAACATTTGATAGGAGGTTGGTTTTGGGGTCTGGGGCTCATGATCGGTGAAAATGTACCAAAATATTTTCCGGAAGTGCTTTCGTCTCGACACACAGTGTGGTATTTCGCTGAAAAAGCTGGCCAAATGTCAGAATTTTAAATTTCGTATTTAGTTGATAATTGTCTGGTTAATATAGGAGGAATATCCTGTCCATATGATTACGAGTTTATTTCTTTTTGTAGACTCTCCCAATTGTCTGGTATTTAACTTGGAATCCATGGTTTTTACATTTCTCATTTTATGCTTCTGATTTATGCATCATTTTATCGGACGTCTATAAAACTATTTTTAGTCAAACTTCAAAAACATTTTACAGTTTTTAAAGACGAAGTTATATACTCTCTTTTACATAAATATTTTTGTAAATACAGTACATCTTCATTGTGATATTCAAGTTTGAAACCATAGATTTTTTTGAGTTAAATATTTTATATAAAATTATAATTTCAATGCGGAGTTAAACTGAGTTCAGTTAAAACTTGAGTTTCCATAATGTATAGGCCTTCTAATTAAAAGATTAATAAAATTTACCTCGATTTGCCCCCCAAATTTTTTAATAAGTCAAACAAAATTAGAAAAAAAAAATCTGAAAAGCAGTTTTTTTTACTTTATTAAATTGTTTATATTTAATATATGCTGTAGCTTTTTTTACTTCCTACTGGATACCCTTTGGTATGTAGATGACAAATCTGCAAATTGAAGCGAAAAATCCTTTTTTTTTACGTAATTGTATGTTTCTTTTTTTTTTTCTTTAAGACTTTTTTTTTATCATAAACACATAACATGGACTAACAGATTCTTTGTAAATAATGTAACATTTTGGTCTTGTACCAAGTATTTGTAATATGTGAATTATCTGTTGTTATCTTTTTTAATAATATATTTTTAATCAATCATAAGGAATTACGTTCTTTACTCACTAACGTGGTAAGAGAGTTGTATGATATTAAGAAGAAATTTACTAAAGATACATAAATTATTTTTGTTATTCTATTGAGTAAAAAAATCCCCAGAAATATCAAAAAAATATGTGAGTGATTTAATAACAGTATTGTGACACAGAAAAATAACAAGTTAAAGCTTCTAAAAAAATAAACTTATCGAAATTGAGAAATATTTATAAAATTAAATACATTTACTACGTCAATAAATAAAATCTTTCAAACATAGTTATAAAAAAATGAGTTTCTTCCGGATTCACTGAACAATTTTTTCATGAAAGCAATGAGGAATGACTAAAAGGAACGCTTTATTCTTCTATAATGATAGTAGAGAAACTCGGTCACCCAGCAAAATAGTTTAAAAATTGCATTGGCAGAAGTAAGGGATATAAAACGGAACAATTAAAAAATATGAAATTAGCCAAGAACAATTGCAGTTCAACTGAGCATAAACGCTGCAGGACATGTTTAAAAAATTAAACATTGCAGCCAGGCCAACGAGGGCAACAAAATATTGAAAGAAAATTAATTATTTGTCTTAGACCTCAAACCTAAGTACATTGAACTAATCACCGATTGATACCTTTCACTGTCAGAAAAATTTGTCAATATACACTAAGTTATCGTTATTTTTTCACAAATAATTACCATATTCCCAGAAAACGTATTTGATCTGTGAATTCATTTCGAGCGTCGAAAAATGAGGAAGAGATTCTGTTTATTTCTTGCACGCATGCGTATTGGGTCTGTTAGCAATAAATTCGAATTTATTTTTAAAATGAAAAGCAAAATATTCTATAGATTAAAATGTCTAATTTAGTTTAAAAAGACACAAATGTTTTCGTATTTAAAAATAAATAAAAATTACTTTCTTCATTCATTCAAAAATTCTCACAATTTGTTATTCATATTCAAAGTTGGATAAGTTGAATAAAGTTGAATTTACTAAGTTATTTATATAATAAATATTCCCATTTAAAATGTACTTTAAGTGAACACATTTAAAAGATATTTTAATTAAAAAATAAAATGCAAAAAGAAAAAAAATTGATATTATTCGAAAAAATCTTGTCGTAGAACATACATATTTTTCTTCTAGCAATCTACGCAAATATAATTAAAATTCACATTTTTATACTATATTAATATAAACGTATAAAAACCCCAGCCACAGTTTCATTAAAGATGAAATCTTCCCGAAATTAACTTCAAAATTAAAAGCTCTTTAACGAAATAAACCAAATCACACTCATAAGAAATAAAAGTTTCTATTTCTAAGCACTTTTCTCCTGAGCAATCGTGGCGCCGAGGATGAGCGTTGGCCTTGTAATGCTGGGGTCGTGAGTTCGGCCCTCACCGCCGGCGTCTTTTCCAGACTTTTTCAAAAGACGGATATTTTTCCTCTTTTGACGGAGAAAAAAAATAAACAGATAGTCGTCAATATACAGACAATTTCTGGCAGTAGTGCTGCCAGTACTTTTTCTGTGAAAAGACGGAAGTTTTTTGGAGAGTGTTGGCTATGTTTGTTACAGCAGATTTCACATAGAATTTATATAATATCATCCGAACATCTAACAAATATATATGTCCTTGCTATATACTTTTTCAGAGAGCTAAAGAACGATGTTATAAAAAAGATAACTATATTATTGAAAACATGGCGGAAGTAAAACTTCGAAATATTTTAGATCACTTTAATCAAAGACTGTGTAAATACATAGAAAATGTTTTCACAACAGCAAATGAAGCAGAATTGATAAATTTAGAATCCCTGTGCAAATGGGGTAGTAAAAACTCTCCACAACAAATATTTAAACAAAAGTCTGAAAATTCCTCTGACTCAAACATTTTCCAAAACTCTTTAGCTTCTGTGAGACTATTAAGCAAATAAATGGATTTCAAAAGTATTGTTTCAGAACGCTGTACCTTCATATTCACGGTTTTGCTTTCTCATATTAATAAGATTTATTCATGAAAATAATGACATAATCCAAGAGGAAGTAACAATGAAGAGCAAGCACAAAATTTAATAAACACAGAGATATTCACAGCGTATGATTTATTACAAGTTCAATTCAGATTAGAGCTAACTAGTGTGGATGCTAAAGTTACCAATGCTACTACTATCGAATCAATTTATCGATGCGATACTATATTTGCAAATAGTCACCAAAAAGATTTTAATAAGCTAAACAATAATTAAAGACGTTGATACCGATTCTTTG
The DNA here is from genome assembly GCA_964019185.1 of Maratus speculifer. NCBI lineage: Eukaryota > Metazoa > Arthropoda > Arachnida > Araneae > Salticidae > Maratus > Maratus speculifer. The sequence goes on from OZ025294.1 coordinate 248,170,709, forward strand.
AAATTCAGTTTTTCAATATTCCATGTTAGAATCAGATTTTTCGAGTCAATTTTACATCTTGCTTCTAATTTTAAAAAAATGGTAAGCAAAAAGTAATAATGAGAAAAATTGTCAATAAAAGAAAAAAACTCTGAGATGCGATACTGGTGCACGTTACAAAAGCTGGTTTCTGAAACACCTCAAGAAAATTTTCTCAAATTGAGAAACATGAGCTTAAATTGCAGGAATTGGGATAAAATTAATGCATTATCTAAAAGCTATTCCAGAAGGGCTATCTAGTAGTTATAAAATAGATACTAAAAATTTCAAGAAATTGTGAATGATACTTCTAACCTTTATGTAAATCTTTATGATTGGCACACAGCGTCACATACATAACACACAATTTTGAATCACGGAGCTATTATTAATGAACATACATACTAACCCAATTGGGCAGCTACAGGGTGTTTCACAAAGGTCCCCTAACTTTAAAAATCTATATCTCGGAAACGGTGATAGATAGAAACATGAAACCAGTGGTGTGTTTATTTAAAAAAATCGCAAGAATCTTATGCATAAATCAGAAATGTTAGTTAAAAATAGCGCTCATAGATGGCGCTGAGAGCGTTTAGACCTTCAAAAGAAAAACTGTTAAAAATTTGAAACTTTAGTTGCATCGTCACTCCATCGCTTATATAGAATATCCCTATTTTGACGAATGAGAATCTTCCATAATACATTGAAGCAATCGTTTTCTATATACGGCTGATGTCCGCAACATGCATTTTCGTTCATGTAGTCAAAACTTTTCAAGAAAAGGCTTGCTCATAGAGTGCAATGAAAATGTACTTAATGGCTTATTTTTTTGTTTCTATCTTTATTTAAATTATAGTATGCGAAAAAACCCCACAAAACATTAAAAAAAAAACTTTTGCAGAGTCATTACGGTTGTTATTGCCAGAATCTAATTTTCGAGTGATTCTGGAGAGGAAGACAATGGAAGATTATGCTCGGAAGAATGATGGGCAGTAGGACACTAATTTGCGTAAATTGTTCGAAAAATGATTTGTTTCTAGCATAATAATATATTTTACGTTTTCTTAAAGCATTTTATCTGCTATAGAACGCACAAAATATTTTAAATAATTTTGGCCAGGTTTTTCAGCAAAATACCAACTGTGGGACGCGCGACGGCTGCAATAGGTAGCTTTTTACTTTTTGTAATGAAAGCTACCTAAAAAATTTCTTAAATCGCAAAGAAAAAATAATAATCTTTTATAAATTTGGGTACATTTGAGTCTGAGGCTCAAGAACTATAACCCAATCTGAAAACTACATAAACTAGTTGGATGTGTCAATCCCAAAACTTTCTTCTATCTCATACGTACATCTTAATATTTTTAAAAAATAGTTACTCATTTTAATGTTTTAATAATTTTAATTCAATACCATACGAACTTTGGTTTTTATCGTAAATTTCTGCTTCAATCAATTAATCGGAGCAAAACCGAATTTCCGTCTCTACACGAGCCAATGACCAATAAAATAATAGGCAGATTTTTTTTTTTTTTTTTTTTTTTTTTTTTTTTTTTTTTTAAATTTAGGGAGGACCTATTTGCCTTATCAAAAAATAATTATATAAAAAAAATTTCGTTCAGTTCTAGGACTAACTTCATACACTTTTAGGTGGTGCAATACTGAATATGGCATAAAATTGGCTATTGCAGCGCCCCTTCCGGCGGATTTTTTTCAAATTCAGGGAGGACCAACTAGCCATAATTATAGACTTACGCAAAAAAATTGGTTCCATTCGTTGTATAAATTCATATACTTTTCGCCGGTACAATATTGAAAACGGCACAAAAATCGCGATTGCAGCGCCCCCATCCGGCGGATTTTTTCAAATTCAGGGAGGACCAACTAGCTAAAGCCACACACTTACACAAAAAATTTGGTTCAATTCGATGCATAACTTCATATACTTTTGGTCGGTACAATATTGAAAATGGCACAAAAGTCGCGATTGCAGCGCCCCCTTCCTTCGGATTTTTTTCAAATTCAGGAAGGACCAATTAGCCATAATCATACACTTACACAAAAATTTGGTTCAATTCGATATATAACTTCATAACCTTTTGGCCGGTACAATATTGAAAATGGCACAAAAATCGCGATTACAGCGCGACCTTCCGGCGGATTTTTTTCAAATTCAGGGCGAACCAATTAGCCAAAATCATATACCTACAAAAAAAATTTGGTTCAATTCGATGCATAACTTCATATACTTTTGGTCGGTACAATATTGAAAATGGCACAAAAATCGCGATAGCAGAGCCCCCTTCCGGCGGATTTTTTTCAAATTCAGGGCGAATCAATTAGCCAAAATCATATACTTACACAAAAAAATTTGGTTCAATTCGATACATAACTTCATATACTTTTGGCCGGTACAATATTGAAAATGGCACAAAAATCGCGATAGCAGAGCCCCCTTCCGGCGGATTTTTTTCAAATTCAAGGAGGGCCAATTAGCCATAGTCTTAGACTTCAACAAAAAATTTGGTTCAATTCGATGCATAACTTCATATACTTTTGGTCGGTACAGTGTTGAAAATGGCACAAAAATCGCGATTGCAGCACCCCCTTCCAGCGGAATATTTCAAAACTGAAAGAGGATCTGCTTGCCATAGCCAAAAACATTCACAAAAAATTTGGTTCAATTCTATGCATATCTTCATACACTTTTTGATGGTAGAATGGCGACGTACACACAGACACATAGACACACGAATAGATAGACATTTTGTAAAAACATGTTTTTTGGAATCTCTGACCCCTAAAACGTGTAAATCCGTCGAAAACCGGAAGTCGAAAAAAAAATTCCGATTACAATACTTTCTTCTATTGAAGATAGAAGAAAGTAAAAATTATGGACAACTAACACGCAACAAAAAGACTAGACCCAATACAACATGAAAGTTGATCCTATAATATTCGAATGCCACTGTAAATTAACCAATTTATTTTCTGTGCTTTTAAATAAATTTCTATCAGTGTACGCATTATTTAAATGAAAAATTTTGCAGAAAAACATTATGATTCGCCATACAGTCAATATAAAACTGGAAACGAGAAATTGAATGTGCATTTGAAAAGAAACTAACAAGGAAGGTCTCCATTCTGGGCATACTCAGAATTTTATGAAAAAAATACTAATTAAAGTACTTATGTAGATAATAAAGAATCAGTCAAAATTAGCGGCGGAATCACATTAGAAAACCTGTAAAAAAATAAAACATCTTCGAATATTTGGCGTGAAAAGACGAAAGAGTTACTCGATTTGGCGAGAGGCCATTTTCCTCGCCAAAAGCAAACGATTATAATGCAACTCAAAACTGTTGGATATTTAGAATGCGTGTAAATGGTATTTAATGAATTTAAACATAAATAATGAGAGACTTTACTATATTACATACATATATATATATATATGTATTGTATTACACACATATATATATATATTACTTGCTGTAGTTATTTAATAATTACTGGAAAAAATGTTTTCATAGATTAAAAAAATATTGAGAAAATTTATCTTCATACATTTAAGCTATTCAAAAATAAAAGCCGATGTTTCCATAGCAACAAATCTAATCGACAATTCTCAATTGGGCTTTGAGCTTGAAACAAATGTAATTAATTTAAATTAGGAATTTTGTTTTAAATCTCAAATTTTGATGATTAAATTTGAATATAAATACATGTAAATATTTGATAAAACAAAATTATACTTAATAAAAACTAAAACTTACTAAACTAAAGTCATTTAAATTAAACTTATCAAAACAAGTTTAACATGAAACTTTTTTTTTCCCTTGAAGTGTATTTGACAAAAAGTATTTTTTGAAATTGCATTCCATCGCCAACTGGCGATAAACCGCCAAATAATGAAATTTTCATTATTTTTTTACGGTTACTGAATGGAGGTTCCGCCGAATTTTTTTTTTATAAACGTATATATCCACATGAGACGAACATTCTGTAATTTTTTCAGATTTTTCGGGGTATGCCCGTATGGAGACCTTCATTGTAAGCTTAAAATCACAGATAAATTTTGACTACTCAATACGCTTACAAAAGTAGAGAATGCATGCAATTGGCAGCTACTATTTCTCAATCTCACTCTTTATTCTATTTTATTATTACTGTTATTATTATTATTTACTTTCTTAAGTATTGTAATAGATATTTTTTCGACTTCCGTTTTTCGACGGATTTACACGTTTTAGGGGTCAGAGATTCCAAAAAACCTGTTTTTACAAAATGTCTGTCTCCGTGTGTCTGTATGTCTGTATGTCGCCATTTCACCATCAAAAGTGTATGAAGTTATGCATAGAAATGAACCAAATTCTTTGTGAATGTTTCTGGCTGTGGCAAGCAGGTCCTCCTTCAGTTTTGAAATATTTCCCGGAAGGGGGCGCTGCACTCGCGATTTTTGTGCCATTTTCAATATTGTACCGGCCAAAAGTATATGAAGTTATGTATCGAATTGAACCAAATTTTTTGTGTAGGTATATGATTTTGGCTAATTGGTTCGCCCTGAATTTGAAAAAAATCCGCCGGAAGGGCGCTCTGCAATCGCGATTTTTATGCCATTTTCAATATTGTACCGACGAAAAGTATATGAATTTATACAACGAAGTGAACCAAATTTTTTGTGTAAGTGTATGGCTATGGCTAGTTGGTCTTCTCTGAATTTGAAAAAAAATCCGCCGGAAGGGGGCGCTGCAATAGCTAATTTTATGTCATTTTCAATATTGCAGCACCTAAAAGTGTATGAAGTTAGTCCTAGAACTGAGCTAAAATTCTTGTTTATAATTATTTTTTGGTAAGGCAAATAGGTCCTCCCTCAATTAAAAAAAAAATCTGCCTCTCATTCTATTGTTTATCTGCTCGTGTAGAGACGGAAATTCGTTTTTACTCCGATTAATTGATTGAAGCAGAAATTTAAGATGAAAACCAAAGTTCGTATGGTATTGAATTAAAATTATTAATACATTACAATGAGTAACTATTTTTTTAAAATATTAAAATATAAGTATGAGATAGAAGAAAGTTTTGGGATTGGCATATCCAACTAGTTTTAAATTACACTGATGGAAAAACTTCTCTTCTGAAGACTTGAAATATAAGTGTACTGAATTCCTGTTGTCTGTTAGCAGAGCTGTAACCAACGAGTCATATCAGGGGGGGGCGGGGGCTCTCTCTCTCTCTATATATATATATATATATATTTCTTTTCTTTTTTTTTTTTCTGCGGGAGAGACATTTTTAAAAATCCATATCTTGAGCAAAGTACAATAAATAAATAAATAAATAAATAAATAAAATGGATCTGTCTATGAAAAAACCCGTCTAAAAAGTAATTTCTCTATAAAAGAAATTTTCTATAAATTCTTAAATGGAAAAGACTTCATGATCATCATAAAATGAATGTGAAACAATTAGAGCCGGTGTACTTCTTAAAGAAACCCTATATAAAATAACTCTTTCCATTTTAGTCCAAGAGCTAGCAACGTCAAAAAACACGTTATTTTATCAAAGCTCATTTTTAGGTGCGTTCCTAATTATGTAAATGCGTAGCACCTATTGTTGTCGCTCAGTCCGTCCGTCTGTCTGTCTATCCGTCTGTCAGCATATAACAACGAAAAAACTACCCAACCGAATCGTTTGAAATTTAAAATACATAATTATTACGTAATTTTGTCGAGTCATTTCAGGGGCGTGCCATTTTTGTACAGCGCTTGTGTGCAAAACTACAGTTGGCGCCCTATACCCCTCCCCCCCCCCCGAAAAAAAGAAAAAATTTCCAAGTTCGTTTGGAAAAATATAAAAAGGTACAATATTTCATTTGTGGCATATTTAAAGTTATTTTCTTCGGCACGGGAAAACATTTTTTCATAAATCTATATTTTTCTGTTTATATTACAGCCATTATTGTAGTTCCTAACTTATTTATACCTAAATTGAACTTTTTTTACCACTCTGTAGCGTCGAAGGTTATTGTTATGCCCATCTAATGGTAATATGTGCTCAGATTTCGATATTTTCAATTTCATGTTTTGAATTGAGGTGAATAAATCTTACAATCATCACAATTATTCATGCAGTATGTGATTAGACAGAAGCAAACGCAATGAGTGCATAGCCGCTACTCTTAAACTTTGAAAAAATAAGAATATTTGAACATTTATGACAAAATTTAACTTATTTTTGCCATTCTCTCCGCCTTTTCAATCATAACGTCAGAGTACAAGATAGTATAGATAAAAAGCATTTGTTCTGGTCGGAGGTTTATGTCCCGAAAAATACAATTTTTCTCAAAAACATATTTAGAAGCGCTGAAAATCGATATTACTTCGGCCATCAAATCTAGACTTTAATCTATGAGTGCAAAAATCACAGTGTTAAACTAACGCATGGGCATTGCAAAATCTTCACAGACAGCTGATGCTTAATTTAACCAGTTAAAATGTGTCCCATAACTCACGCCAGTCTCTCAAATCTAAATTATCTACATTGAACAGCATTCTGAAACAAGTTCTGACTTTATAAGGTTTTTTTATTCAGGACAAGGACTGTCCAACGCATATTCCGCAGACGTCACAGGGTGGCTCCTTTTAAATGTTTTCTTGGCACCCATTCGAATGTTCCCTCTAACTGTTTAAAAAAAATCATATTAACCTTTAAATACATGATTTTTACTTTTTTCTATCTTCAATAGAAGAAAGTATTTAAATCGAAATTTTTTCGACTTCCGGTTTTCGACGGATTTACACGTTTTAGGGGTCAGAGATTCCAAAAAACATGCTTTTACAAAATGTATGTCTCTCCGTGTACGTATGTCGCCATTGCACCATCGAAAAGTGTATGAAGATATACATAGAATTGAACCAATATTTTTGTGAAAGTGTTTAGATATGGCTACTTGATCCTCCCTGAATTTGAAAAAAATCCTATTTTTGTGCCATTTTTAATATTGTATCATCGAAAAATGTATGAAATTATGCATAGAATTGAACCAAATTGTTTGTTAAGTGTTTGGCTATAGTTAGCAGGCCCTCCCTGAATTTGAAACATATTTGCGGGAAGGGGGCGCTATCATCGCGATGTCTGTATCCTTTTCATTATTATACCATCAAAAAGTGTATGAAGTTATGCATAGAACTGAACTAAATTTTTTGTATATAATTATTTTTGAGTATGGCAAGCAGATCCTCGCTGAATTTGAAAAACATCTGTCTATTGTTCTATTGTCCATCGGCTCATGCACAGACGGGATTTACCGTCCTTTTAATGCGGCTATTTGTAAACAGCTTGGTGATAACAGAATGAGGGAAAACTATTTATTTAAATAAATATCATGATCCACATTAACTGTTTTTTACTCCGATTAGTTGACTGAAGCAACAATTTAAGGTGAAAATCAAAGTTGCTATAGTATTGAATTAATAATATTGAAGTATTAACATGTGTAAATAATTTTTGAAATATTAAAATGTACGTATGAGATAGTAGAAAGTTTTGGGATTGGCACATCCAACTAGTTTATTTTGTTCTGAAAAATATATTTAAGTAAATTTTTGTTAATTATCCGGTAGAAATATTTTTCTACAGATTTTATTTATGTTTCTGTCAGACATAATGTCACTCCTGGGGAAAATAAAAAAATAAAAAATAAAAAAATAATAAGTTATGTACTTATTTTAAAATGTTTACACTGCACAATAACAAGTAATCAACAATATAATTTTTACAATTCTTTTCATAGTTTTCAGAATTAATAATGACTACTTTTTACGCTGAAAAAAATCTGTAATTTTTGCAGAAAAAATGTATTTTATTCAGAAAAAACTGTAAAAAAACATTTGTTCCTGTTAAAAAAAATGTTAAAACTGATTAATTTTTTTCTGTTTAAAAAAAATGCGGATTGTGTAACTTTTACAGAAAAAAAAACTATATTTTTTACAGAAAGAAAAATTGTTTTAATGAGATTTTTTTTCTGTAAATTGTATAGTTTTCCGCATTGCTGCCAAAGTTGATATGTTATTTCTATCAATTTGATAGATTCTTTTTTTCAATGTAGTTTATAATGATAGAAAAAAAAATTGCCAGTTGAGCACATTTTAAGCAGTATCAATAAAAGAAGTTATAAATTCCTCGTGATAACAAATCGGATCAAATCAGAACAAAGACAGACTTAACGCATGCATTATACGCAACACATAATAGCTCACCAAAAAGCATACAGAAAGCGCAAAAGGGGAAAAAAAAAAAGAAAACTTCTGAGTTATTCTATGCATTTCGGGTTGAAGGATGCTTTAATTAAAATTGGTATTATTTAAATGGGTTTCTTTTTAAATCTTGCCAATGACCACAATTTAGTGTTAATCATTGAATATTATTAATTTGTTATTTAGCGATTAAGGTTTCTGACCCCTTTGAAAACCTTTTGAGATAGGTTGCCCCTCTGAAAAATCTAATTTCAAATTTACTGTGATTTATATTATTTTTGCAAATTATTTTTACGAAGAGTTTTGAGTCGTATAGGGACTTATGACTATTACAATGGGATGTATGCGCATCGTGTAAAACGTTTGGGACGTATAAGTCTACCCTATTTTTACGGCCTGATTATTGCAGGGAATGCTTTTACCAATATGCCCAAATAATAAATTTTATCTTATTTATGACAGAAATTCTGCAGTAAGTCGATGATCGTTATTTAAAAATAAAGTGCCGCGACGCCGGAAAATGGTCAAATTGGCTCCGTTGAGGGCGCTGTGGTGGCCTTGTTCGTAGCACCATGTAATGACCAGTACTGGCTGCGAACATGTATAAATTAAGATTTAAAAATAATTAAAAAGAATATTGCCCAGTTAAACTGATGGTATTGAGCTCACAGGCTATGCATACTAATTGTACATTACAGCTTTATATATTCAAGGGTTAGTGCCGTTCGAGAAACAAATTAATTGGGGAAAATATCTACCTTCATTTCCTCTTTTTATACTTAATCATTGAACCCCCTAAACTAATCAGGGATATGTTTTATCCTATGAAACAGCTATATCCAAAATTTAGAGCAAATCGGATAATTCTTCATAAAAACACATTTATGTAATTTAAGGAGAGTTATCCCCTTCCTTTATACTTAACCATTAAACATCCAAATCTATTCAGAGATTTGCCTTATCAGAGAAAACCTACATCCAAAATTTAAGAAAATCGGACAATTCTGCATAAAAACCCATTTATCAAATTTGACGGGAGGCATAATTGCCCGTATCCCCTTTATATTTAAAAAAGAACCCCACGGCGAATTAGGGAAGTATCTTATCACTATGAACCTATATTTAAAAATTGAAGCAAATCTGTTAAATTCTGCAAGAAAAACCATTAACCTATAGGGGTAGTCCCACCGATACCCCATTTATACTTATCCAATGAATTCCCAAAACAAATCAAGGAAGTACCTTATCAGAATGAATCTACATCTGAAATTTGAAGCAAATCTGTAACTTCTGCGTGCAAAATCCATTAACCTAAATTAAGGGGAGGGGCGGTTACCTCCCATTTCTCCCCTTTAAGACTTATCCAATGAACTCGCAAAACTAATCTTGGATTTGTCCTCATGAGAATGATCCTATGTCTAAAATTTGAATGAAATCTGATAATTCTACACGAAAATCCCATTTATCTAAAATAAAGACGGATTTATAGCCCCGTCCCGCTCTTTATACTTATTCAATAAACTCCCAAAACCAAACATGGTAGTGACCTCATCAGAATGATCCTTTATCTAAAATTTGAATTAAATCTGATAAATCTGCATGAAAAACACATTTATCGAAATTAAGGGTGGGGAATTAGACCCCCGTTGCCCTTCTTTATACTTATCCAGTGAACACCTATTACTAATCACGGAGGCGCCTCATCAGAATGATCCTATATCTAAATTTTGAGCGAAAACTGATAATTCTGCATGAAAAACCCCTTTTATATAAATTAAGGGGAGGTGAATTAGCCCCCGTTTCTCTCTTATATTTATCGAATGAACTGCCATAACTAATCAGGGAAGCGCCTTTTCAGAATATACCTATATCCAAAATTTCAATTTACTCGGATATTTTTACCATGAGTTATAGCATTACGCACGCACATACAGAATTGGCGGGCACATAAGCTCTCAGGCTTTGATAGTCTGTGAACTAAAAACAGGTGGAATTAAGTTTTTGCGGTGTACTACGCTCTAACATTACTGCAGTGAGTTAATAGTGTTGCACGTTTTCAGCCATGAGAATTTTGGCGCCTTTCATAGTTTGCATCTACATTAGATGCGTCTCTGTTTAAAAAAGTTGAACAGGTCTGCGTCTATATCACTAATTAAGGTACTTAGTAAAAGCATAAACGGAATCTATGTATATATATTTTTAGTTGATAGTTTTATAAGCAAGTTTGTTTCAAGTAGATCTACGAAAAATAATTCAGATGTCAAGAAAATGCGATAAATTTTAGAATAATTAAGTTAAAGATTTTTTTTAAATATTTGTTTTAACTGAAATTTTTGGCGCCTTTACTACTTCGGCACCTGTGTGCGCCGCACACTTCGCACACTGGATCGGCACGCCCCTGATAACGGTAAAAAATAGTTGTTCTTTACTCCAAAGTCTAAAGCGCCCTCTATCGGCATTTTTTGAAATTTATCTTTATAATTTATTTTCAAGACAATACTGACACAAAGAATAGTTTTCGTGAAATCCGCAAACGAATCGACCAATTTTTCCGTTCTTTATAATCATTTCAAATTTTGGACCCTAAACTTTAATGGCGGCTATCTCCTTCGGAAGACGTTTGGGACCTTAGTTTCCCATTTAATATTATTTGTCTTGATGTGTACTATCACCCGTTAAAGTTTTGCCCAGTAGTTTAGATACATCCTGTATAATCTAAAAATTATTCATTTAAGCAATTCACAAACTTACTATTATAGTCCGGGTGCTACGCATCAGAAAACTGCAAATCGTGATAAGAACATACCGCTTGGTGAGTATGTACTTTATGATAATACAATGGATATTAGAGGGGGAGGCATCTCGTAAAGTCGTCGGAATTCAAGATGGCGGCTGTTATTCAAAATGGCGTCATTTACTGGATTTTCTTAATATGCGTAATATAAAAGTGCTTTTCATGTCGATTTCGATGTTTTTAAAGTCAAATTTTCGTTTTTAACACTTTCCAACTTTATTTAAAAGAGTGTATGAATTCAGTTTATCTGTCTGTCTGTTTGTCTGTCTGTCCGCCTATTTTTCCATTCTCTAGTTCGCTTAAATTTACTTAGATTGCCATGTAAATTCTATGTTTTAGGAAGTTTTTAATAACATGTTCGCAGTAAAAAATAAAGTACATAGCTTTTATAGTTCATTTACAGGGTTCTAAAAAATGACATTACAATATTGTGTATGCAGCGAAATCCTTCTCAATGTGTTTTAATGATGTTATACTCTTTAAAACACACTCAAACTCATGTACATCAATGTTAATACAATGGATATTAGAGGAGTAGTTATCTCGTAAACTCTTCGGAATTCAAGATGGCGGTTGATATTCAAAATGGCGTCATTTTCTGAATTTTCTTAATATATACGTAATATAAATGTGCATTTAAAATAGATTTCGATTTTTTCTAAATCAAATTTTTAATTTTAACACTTTCTAAAATTATTTAAAAGAGTGTACGTATTCAGTTCATCTGCTTGTTTGTCTGTCTGTCAGTGTCTGTTTCCATATTCTTGCTCGCTTAAATTTACTCAGATTGTCATGTAAATTTTATATGTTTATGAAGTTTATAATAACATGTTAGGAGTTGAAATTAAAGTTTATAGCTTTTATAGTCCTTTAACATGGCGCTAAAAAAAATGACATTGCTATATTGTGAATGCAGCGAAATCGTTTGCAATGTGTTTTATTGATGTTATACTATTTAAAACACATTCAAATTGATATACATCAATGTTAATACTGAAATGAACTACCAAATACTTACTACATAATAAGGTGCGCATAGTATTTATCGCTTATTTACAGTGACACACCAAATCAAGAAAATATATGTTTGTCATTTGTATATAAATTTCATAAAGATCACGATTTAATTCAAGTGTCATTAGCGGAGGTGCTAGGAGTTATGAAACTTCATTTTGCGATAAGGGCATCCCGAATATATAGTATTTATCTTATATTAATAAAGAGCATATAAGAAAGTGAGGTATCATATAAATTTATAGGAAATCAAAATGACGACTATTATTTAAAATCTTTTGCAGTTTTATTCCTCTTCATCTTACAAGAGTATTTGTGATTTCAATTTCCACGTTTTATAACTCAAAAATTCTCTTTTTAATACTAGAAATGTACCTAAAATGACAATAGGACAATTCCTGAACTGGAATTGGTTTCTTAGTTGGTTAATTATGGAATGACCTGTCCTGGTCACGAAGAAGCTGATTCAAGAATAATACTGCATCTCAAAGACATGGTTGAAAAAGGACAAATAATAGGAAAAATATTGTTATACGGTCTGTGGACACTGATGTATTTGTTTTAGTGATTGCATATTTCTTTATCCTTTCGTATAAATGCCTAGAAATTATTCGGGTTGCATTTCGAAAACTGAAAAAATACAGATTTATTCCTGAGCATACCATAACTGCAGCAATTGGAAGAGAAAAGGCAATGACTTTACTAGAATTTCATAATTTCACGGGATGGGACAGCAATCCGGTTTTCACAGGAAGGACGAAAAAGCCAAATTGGAAAACGTGGATTCTATTTAATGAAGCTACTACTGCACTTTCATACCTATGAAAACCACAAACGTCCATTCCTGAAAATATTTTAGAGAAGTTCGTAGTATTGTTGTACTGTTAAACAAGCAGTGGCCTAATTGTCAATAATGCAAGACAAGAATTGTTTATGACAAAAAATCGTTCTTTTGAACATCTTCCACTAACCAAGGGTGCACTTCAACAGCATATTTTACGCAGTGCTTTACAATTTGGACACATATGAAGACAAGCAGATCAGCGTGAAATACGTCCATCTTCTCCAAACAAATGGGGATGATTGTTGGATGCGGTTAAAACGGTCGGAGTTGCCAGAGATTTCATGCTCTTATGAAGAGTTAGTAAAATGTATGCTTAAAATCTGTAAAAATAAATGTGTCTGTAGAAAGGTTGGACTTTCTTGCACATTATTGTGCAATTGCAAAAACGAATGTGAAAAATATGATGATACCAAGTGAAATTTCTATGTTCTACTGCTTTATATATAACATTCATTTTTAATATATTGTATAAGTAATGTATTAATAAAATAGTATTTTTATTATTTACTTATTCCTTTAAATTTTCTACTGTAAATGACAAAAAATATTTTAATAATTGACCTATTTTCATTTTAGGTATATTTCTAGTAAAAAAAAAAAAGGATTTTTGAGCTATAAAATGCGGAAATTAATATCAGAAGTACTCTTGTAAGATGCAGAGGAATAAAACTGCAAAAAATTTTAAATAATGGTCGCCATTTTTAATTCCTAGAATTTATACGATACTTCACATTCTTATATGCAGTTTATTAATATAAGATAGATAATGACTATTCGGGATATCCTTATCACAAAATGAAGTTTCATCCTTCCTAGCACCTCCACTAATAACACTTAAATTAGATCGTGATCTTTATAAAATTTATCAACAAATTACAAACACTTATTTTCTTGTTTTGGTGTGTGTTTGCTGTAAATAAGCGATAAATACTACGCACATCTTATTATCTAGTAAGTATTTGGTAGTTCATTTCAGTATTAACATTGATGTATAATGTGTTTTAAAGAGTACACCATCATTAAAACACATTGCAAATGATTTCGCCGCATGCATAATACTGTAATGTCTTTTTTTAGCGCCCTGTAAGTGGATTGTAAAAGCTATACACTTTACTTTTTACTCCTAACGTGTTATTATAACTTCATAAAACATATAAAATTTACATGGCAATCTGAGTAAATTTAAGCAAGTTAGAGCATGGAAAGACAGGCGGACAGACAGACAAATAGACAGATAAACCGTAATCATACTCTTTTAAATAATGTTGAAAAGTGTTAAAAACGAAAATTTGAAAATTTGACTTTAAAACCATCGAAATCGACATGAAATGCACATTTATACTACGCATATTAAGAAAATTCAGAAAATGACGCACGCCATTTTGAATAACAGCGATCATCTTGAATTCCGACGGCTTTACGAGATGCCTACACCTCTAATATCCATTGTATTAACTTTGATGTATATCAATTTGAATGTGTTTTAAAGAGTATAACGTCATTAAAACAAATTGCAAACGATTTCGCCTAATGTACAATATTGTAATGTCATTTTTTTGCACCCTGTAAATGCACTATAAAAGCTATATATACTTTATTTTTAACTTCGAACATTTTATTATAAAATTCATAAAACATATATAATTTACGTGGCAATCTGAGTAAATTTAAGCGAGCTAGAGCATGGAAGGAACAGGCGGACAGACAGACAAACAGACAGAAAAACTGATTTCATACACTCTATTAAATAATGTTGGAAAGTGTTAAAAACGAAAATTTAACTTTGAAAAGATCAAAATCGACATAAAATGCACATTTATATTATGCATCTTAAGAAAATTCGGAAAATGGCGCCATTTTGAATAACAGCCGCCATCTTGAATTCCGACGACTTTACGAGATGCCTCCCCCTCTAATATCCGTTGTATTATCATGAAGTACATACTTACCAAGCGGTATATTCTTATCACGATTTGCAGTTTTCACCTTATTTTTGTCGCGTAGCACTCGGACTATTAACATAAAAAAAAACTTTAATATATTAATTCCATACTTTAATTTTTTACGTAATAGCTATTTGTAATTTATTTAATTTTATTAATATTTTGTTTTCTGATGAATTATTAGATAATTTTAAATTTACGGCTGTTTTAAATACGATTCAATTTAGTATGTTTATGTTACATGACCTTATTTTATTACTAGTAATATGATTCATAAAATTAACCATTTAACAATTCGCAGTAAATTATAATTTAAAATCCGCAATAAATTGCAAGCTATAATTTACAGAGTTCTTAATATATAAAAAAAAGTTCTTTTCGGAAAACACAACAAACAACATTGTACATACTACTCTTCAGTTAGAATTAAAAAATAATAAAAATTGTATGAAAAATAAGTAGGTTTAGTAATTAGCAAACCTACTTATTTTTCATACAATTTTTATTATTTTAAAACGATGAGATTTTCACAAAAGTTGCTAATTAATCTTTCACAGCGCATGCGTGAACGATATCAAGATTTCTTTTACATATTGTATTAGTTAAATGTATAGAAATCAGCCATTCCAAAAATGAAGCAAAAAATGAGGAGTTGTATCCAAATGTACTAATATGTGCAATAGTGTGTATTCTATATTGACACTAATCAATAGATATACAGATACAATTACTCGTTTTTTTGCTTCACTTTGGAAACAACGGATTTGGAGCATATTCTATTGACGATAATTTTCAGAATTTTCAAGCTAAGTTTTTGAGACTTTCACAAAAGTTGCTCTATACATTTAACAAACACATTATGTAAATTATATTTTAATTGCATTCACGCATAAGCAGTAAAACATTATTTAGAAAACCTACTCATTTTTCATACTGTTCGAATGCTTAGAGTGTTTATTCTAAAACAGTAATATTTATAAACGTTAAATTACTTCATATTTCAGAAGTGACATTAATCAATTCAACTGTTTACTTTAAAACCATAATATTTATAAATGGTAAATTACTTTATAACTCAAAAGTGACATTAATGATATTAATATAATATCATTGTTTATTTAAAGCAATTCATAAGTAGTTGATTGCACATGATTGTGAAATCATTTTTGTTGATTACTTCAAGGACAATATTTTACTGTGAACGAACTTAGTTCAGTCTCTCTTATGTTTTTTGTAAAGCACACACGGTGCTTATATTTCTCTTCGCTATGATTTCGCATACTTGGATAATATGTTAATCCAGTAACCGCAGCAGGAAACTGCATTCCTGTATCTTTTTTCTCAATTTACTAAATGTTTCTTTAAGTTGTTAATATAACGCAAAAAAGATATTAGTGTGAATTTATTTACACTTGACAACACCAAAGAACTGCTTCGTGAATCTCGGACACCAACATTATGGAGGCACCACCGGCGAGATAACCTGCACACATCGCTTTTTATGGATTACTTCGTTTCAAAGTCGCCGTAAAGGAGCACCCTTCAGCCCAGCTGTTTCAGATAAGTACATTTTGGTTTACTATCAGTTTGGCTTTGTTTTTTAACTTGGTTCCCTCATTATTTTAATAATGAGTCAAGAAGATTTAGAAAAGACAGCAATAAATTTACGTGGCAGAGCTAAATCTGCATTAACACGTATCACGAACTTCATTGACGCTGATCAAGTTTTTCAAAAGAATGATTTATTGAATAAATTAGAAAAATTAGAAACAGCTTATTTCGATTTTGATAAATATGATGCACAATTACCAGAAGAATCCTCGGAAATGGAGGAATTTGAAACAAAATATTATGAAACCAAAGCCAAACTGCAATCAGAACTTGAAAAATTTTCTATAAATAGTATGAATGCACATTCTCAAGTTGTTAATGAACAATTACCTATAGTTAATACAACTAATAATTTTAAATTACCCAGATTGAATATTGAGCAATTTGATGGTAATTTCAAAAACTGGATGTCATTTAAAGACTTATATTTATCGTTAGTGCATAATAATGCCAGTATAACAAATATTCAAAAATTTCAATACTTAAGAGGTTTGCTCGGTGAAGAGCCATCTTCAATTATAAAACATATACCCATTTCTGAAACCAGTTATGCAGAAGTATGGGAAAAATTATTGTCAAGATACGACAAAAAAAAAACAAATTGTCGCAGCTCTTATCAAAACATTTATGGATATACCTCCCATTATTCATGCTAATGCACTTAACTTACGCAATATATCAGATATCTCTGACGAGGTAATTCGTGCTCTCAAGTCAATCGATGTTAAAGCATCAGAGAGAGACATTTGGTTAATTCATATTCTTCTTCAAAAGGTTGATAATAAAACACGTGAAGAATGGGCTCAATATTCATCAAAGGATGATTTTCCTTCTTTTGATCAATTTATTCAGTTCATTAATGACAGATGTTTATCTTTAGAATTGTATAATAATGATTATACAGGGTTACATAAAAAAGAGAAACAATTTAATTTTCACAAAGCTCCCGCCAATAACGTTATCAAATGTTTATTTTGTAAAGCTAATCACTTATTGTACAAATGTATTAAATTTAAGGAATTAAATGTAAGAGATAGAAAACAATTTGTGAGAAAAAACAAATTATGTAGCAACTGTTTGTCTGACAAACACTACACATATCAATGTAATTCTACATTTAGCTGTCATCATTGTCAGCTCAAACACCATACGCTGTTATGCGAGAATAAACTACAAAATTATGCGATGTCAACTTCACGTTCGAATGAAAAACAGAGTCGGAAAAGCAAATCTGATTCAGAGGACCTTTCGACTCCTGATGATAATAAAAAAGAAGTTTCTCCTTCAATAAATTCTGTTCAAACATCTTTCGCACTTTTGCCCACTGCTACAGTATATATTTATGATTGCATGGGTCAAAAGCACACGTTAAGAATTATGTGTGACAGTGGCTCAGAATCTACGTTCGTTTCAGAATCATGCATGAAAGTGTTAGGATTCAAAAGGAAAAATGCCAGATTTCCCGTGAAAGGTCTTTCTAATTCAAAAATCGCAGTAACCAAGGGTTACGTAATGATTGATCTTATATCAATTCATAATGCTGACAGCAAGTTGTCAGTGAAAGCTTTTATTTTAGACGAATTAACAGCTCCATTACCTTCTGAGAAAATAAGTGAAGAGCATTATTCACACTTAAAAAATGTAAACTTGGCAGATCCACATTTTGGGACTCCAAATAAAATTGATGTTATTTTAGGATCAGATTACTTTTTTTCTATTTTGCTTCCTGGTCAAATAACATGTGCTCAGAGCAGTTTAATTGCGCAAAATTCGATCTTTGGCTTTCTCGTATCTGAAAAAATGCCGCATCTTAACACAACTCCTAATTCAATGCATAATTTACATATTTATGAACTTAATATTGATAATGAATTAAAACGGTTTTGGGAAATGGAAGAGGTATTCAATAATAATGCTCAAATTCTGTCTCCAGAAGAACAATTTGTTGAATCACATTTTCAGAAAACTTACTCAATCAATTCCGAGGGTCGTTTTGTAGTAAAATTACCTTTTGTAAAATCTAAGACAGAATTAGGTAATTCTAGACCTGCCGCAATTTCTCGCTTGTTGGCAATGGAAAGGAAATTTAAAGAAAATCCAGAATTCGAAAAGCAATACAAGGATTTTATGCGCGAATATATACAGTTAGGCCATATGGAATTTATAACACAAAATGACATTAACGATTCTGAAAACGAACAATATTTTCTTCCTCATCA
Source organism: Maratus speculifer (assembly GCA_964019185.1). Taxonomy (NCBI): domain Eukaryota; kingdom Metazoa; phylum Arthropoda; class Arachnida; order Araneae; family Salticidae; genus Maratus; species Maratus speculifer. The sequence continues at coordinate 248,189,410 of OZ025294.1, forward strand.
TGTGGTTATTAAACCTTCTAGAACTACTACCAAGTTGAGAGTTGTGTTTGATGCATCATGTAATACTTCAAAAGGAAACTCCTTGAATTCAATATTGGGAGTAGGTCCTAAATTACAACGGGACATATTTGAGATTTTACTTAATTTTCGAGTTCCGAAAATTGTTTTTTGCGCTGACATAGAAAAGATGTACCGCCAGATTTTAGTTTCTGAAGAAGATCAAAATTATCAGAAAATAGTTTGGAGGTTTAACTCTAATGAGGAAATAAAAAATTTCAAATTAAAAACGGTTACTTATGGGCTAGCTCCAGCGTCTTATCTAGCCACTAAATGTCTCAAACAAATTGCTGATGATTATACAAAAAATGCTGTTATTTCTCAAACATTAGAGAAAGATTTCTATATGGATGATCTACTTTCAGGCTCAAACACTGTTAGCGAGGCAATAGAAACTTGTAAAGAAATTACCGATGTTTTGCACGAGCATGGTTTCCACTTAAGAAAATGGAATTCAAATTCAAAGGAATTTCTTAGAGAGTTTGAAGATGATTCCAATACCGAATCGAATTTTGAAATAATTCCTAGTGATAACGGAAGCTCTAAAGTTCTAGGATTAAGCTGGAACTCTTCTTCAGATACTTTTATTTTCAAGGTTTCACTAAATCTCACTCCACCTCTTACAAAGAGGCAAATTTTAGCAGAATCTGCTAGAATCTTTGACCCACTGGGTCTAATTTCCCCATGCACTGTAACTTTAAAAATATTTTATCAAAAACTGTGGTTGACAAAAGGGGACTGGGACACTATTATTCCAGAACATCTAACCGAGGAATTATTCAAATTTCAAAATTCATTCAATGAAATCAATCAATTTTCGATACCAAGATGTGTTACGCTTTCATCCGAGAATGCCTTTGAATTACACGGATTCTCCGATGCGTCAACACTAGCTTATGCTGCCGCAATTTATTGCCGACAAACTTGCAATGGAAAAACCAATGCTTTTCTTTTGGTTTCTAAAACAAAAGTCGCACCAATCAAGCAAATTTCTGTCCCTAAATTAGAACTTTGTGGTGCTCACTTGTTATCTAAATTATTCCGCACAGTTATGGACACACTAAAGAATTATAAGTTCGATATTTTTGCATGGACTGATTCTAAAGTAGTCCTTTCATGGTTATCCGCACACCCCCGCAAGTGGAAAACATTTGTGGCGAACAGAACCTCTCAAATAACAGAAGTTTTACCTACGAAGCACTGGGGACACGTTCCCTCAAAAGAAAATCCCGCAGATATCGCTTCTCGCGGTATTGACCCAAAGGGTTTGCCGGAATGCGAGCTATGGTGGAAAGGGCCAAGCTGGCTACTTCTAGACCCATCTAATTGGCCGAAAGACGACTTAAATGTTGATGAATTCGATGAACAAATCAAATCTGAGCAAAGATCGGATCCCATTTTTTCATTTCACATGCAGCCTTCAAATGATGTACTAGATAATTTGTTTCAAAAGCACTCTTCACTTTCAAAAATTATCCGCATTCTGGCATATTGCCTAAGATTCATTAAAAAATGCAAAAATGCTAATGAATATCAAATCCCTTCAACAGTACTTACATCTAACGAAACAAAATCTGCTGAAGAAATTATCGTTCTTTGGATTCAAAGTTCTTACTTTAAAGAAGAGTTAAAATGCATCAAAGAACAAAAACCTCTAGCTAAGAAAAGCAAATTACACTCCCTATATCCGTTTATTGATGCTAAGGGTATCTTACGGGTGGGAGGACGCCTGCAAAATTCACAGTTAGCATTTAATCACAAGCATCCGGTAATACTTCCATCACAACATAAAATGAGTGAACTATTGATAATACAACAGCATATTGCCACTTTACATGCTGGACCTTCTCTACTATCGCACATTATAAAACAATCTTTTTGGATAGTTGGTGGAAAAAAGCTCATCAACAAATGCATTAATAGATGTTTAAAATGTTTCAGATATAAGAAAACTATTACAACTCCTCCATTAATGGGGAATTTACCTAAACCTCGAGTAAATCTTGAACGCCCCTTTTTTGCCAGCGGAATTGATTACGCAGGCCCCATAGCCATTAAATTTAGCAAGGGTAGGGGTGCAAAAACAACTAAGGGTTACATTGCCTTATTTATTTGTCTTGCTACGAAAGCGGTCCATATAGAAGCTGTAAGTGATCTAACAACTGAAGCGTTTATAGCAGCTCTTCGACGTTTTAGTGCAAGAAGAGGTACCCCACGTCACCTTTATAGTGACAACGGGAAGAACTTTCTCGGGGCATCAAGAAAAATCGACCAAATACAGAGGGCATGGTTGTCATTTCCTAAAAATGAAATCATGTCTCAATATTTAACTGAAAAATCCATTGAATGGCATTTTATCCCTCCTTCTTCCCCTCACTTTGGCGGAATTTGAGAGGCTGCAATAAAATCCGCGAAATACCATCTCAAAAGAGTAATAGGAGCGACACTTCTAACTTTCGAAGAGCTCGCCACCCTACTTAGCCAAGTCGAAGGCTTACTGAATTCGCGACCTCTTATACATTTAAATGACAATGATAGTGACTGCATAAATGTTCTCACACCCTCACATTTTCTTACAGGTGATGTAATTTTCTCGCTAACTGAGGCGACCTCATCTATTACGAGCAACCCTAGAAATCGTTGGGAGCTGCTGCAAAATTTAAAAAGAGGATTCTCCCATCGATTTAAGAAGGAATATTTGAGCTCGCTCCAAAAAAGAGGAAAGTGGAGAGTCGAGCAACGTAATCTTCAACCTGGACAAGTTGTGCTACTCCTTGATGATGCCCAGCCACCAGACTCTTGGCCATTGGGCCGAGTAAAAGAGGTGCACCCAGGAAAGGACGGACATGTCCGTGTTGTGACCATACAGTGTAAAGGATCTTTTTTGAGACGACCAGTACACAAATTAGCTCTCCTCCCTATATATCAGGACTAAGGCCTGATAGGGTGGGAGTGTGTTCGAATGCTTAGAGTGTTTATTCTAAAACAGTAATATTTATAAACGTTGAATTACTTCATATTTCAGAAGTGACATTAATCAATTCAACTGTTTACTTTAAAACTATAATATTTATAAATGGTAAATTACTTTATAACTCAAAAGTGACATTAATGATATTAATATAATATCATTGTTTATTTAAAGCAATTCATAAGTAGTTGATTGCACATGATTGTGAAATCATTTTTGTTGATTACTTCAAGGACAATATTTTACTGTGAACGAACTTAGTTCAGTCTCTCTTATGTTTTTTGTAAAGCACACACGGTGCTTATATTTCTCTTCGCTATGATTTCGCATACTTGGATAATATGTTAATCCAGTAACCGCAGCAGGAAACTGCATTCCTGTATCTTGTTTTCTCAATTTACTAAATGTTTCTTTAAGTTGTTAATATAACGCAAAAAAGATATTAGTGTGAATTTATTTACACTTGACAACACCAAAGAACTGCTTCGTGAATCTCGGACACCAACACATACAATTTTTATTATTTTTTAATTCTGATAATAGTGCTTTGTGTACAGTATTGTTTGTCATATTTTCTGAAAAGAAAATTATTTTATATTAAGAACTCTGCAAATTATAAAGATAAAACTTTCAAAAACTTTCGGACTGTTTTTATAAAAACCTTAATTTTTCTACGAGTATACATGCTATTCAATGGCGCGCGAAGAGAAAATTGCACCGGCAGCAAAGTTTCAATTTGGCGCCCCCCTTCCCCCAATTTGAAGTTAACCCACCCCCCCAAATGACATTAGTAGTACGAATTTGATGCCCCTAATTTTTTTGCACCCGTGGCGACCGGCTCCTTTCTTCCCTCCCCCTTTCGCATGGCGCTTATGATATCTACAGCTCATATTCAAAATATTAGAATAATTGAGAAAAAGTAATAAGAAAAAATTATTTGTCATTTATTTATTTTTATACTAAATAAATGCAATTAAATTTCTTATAAATTAAATCTGGAATGTTTAGATAAGATTTTAACATTTATAAAATATAAAATACAGCACAATAAATTAGGTATACAGCTTCCTTAAACACACCAGAATATTAGAATAAAATTTAGATTGGTTCAAAATATTAAAATATTTTATTTTACGCAACAATATTACCTTATGAATATGAAGTAAATGGTAGTTAATATTTTGTAGCATCCCCTTTAGCTTTCATAACAGCGTACAATCGATCTTGCATACTATATATACAAGGTGTTTACAAACATTTCTATCAATATTAGCCCAAATAGACTTTATACGTGCCACTAATTCAGTTTTACTTGAAGGAGGATTTTCTTGAAGTTTTTTCTTCATTATACACCATAAGTTTTCGATGGGATTAAGATCTGGTGAATTTGGTGGCCAAGGAAGTACCTTAATGTTGCGTTGGCGGAACCAATTCTTAGTTGACACCGAGGTATGCGGGGACGCTAAATCTTGTTGAAAGATGAAATCATCTTCAAATAAATCTTCTGATGATGGAATCATGTAATATTCTAAAATTTCTTGATATATCAGAGAGTTAACCTTTTCGTAGACGATGCATAACTTTCCAGGTCCTTCTGCATTCATACAACCCCAAACCATGACATTAGCAGCAAATTTTACGGAACGTTTAAGGCATTCTTTATCAAATGCTTCTTGCTTCATTCTCCAAACTCGAATACCTTGATTACCATATGAAACACAAAACATACTTTCATCACTAAATAATATATTTTTCCAATCTTCATTGCTCCATAAACGTCTTGATTTACACCAATTCAATCTTATACGCTTTTGTCTTGCAGTCATGAGAGGTTTTGTTTTCGGTACACGAGATTCAAATTTAAATTTATGGAGACGTCTTAATGTTGTCGATGTAGAAACTTCAACTCCTTCTTCTTTCCATTTTCGGTGCAAGAATCGTACACTTTTAAAACGGTTTTTCTTAACTATACGCTTCAGTTTCCTGTCATCTCTAGCAGATGTTTTTGGTTTTCGGCCACCATTTCGGCGATTATTTTGAAATTTTCCAATTTTTGAATATTGTGTTAGTATTTTACTAACGCTCGATTGCGAACAATGTAAATAATTCGCTATAAAACATTGATTTTTACCGTGCCGATACAAATCAACCATACGAAGTTTAGTAGATTCAAGAATATCACTCACACGGCCCATTTTAAGACGAAAAAGAAACAAACTGCAAAAAAGAATACTGATTTTAAATAAAATAGTCTGAATTTAATCAATGATGCCACCAGTTAAGAATTGGTAATAATTAAAGGAGAATTAATGTGAAATATTCTAATATTTTGAACCACTTGAATAAATATTCTAATATTTTGACTTTTCAAAATAATTTTTTTTGCAATTAATCTTTTCAAAAATGATATTAAATTTAAGATAACAAGTAAGTTTAATCAACAATAAGTTCTTAATAAAAATATCGTTTGCATATTTTCATTAAAAGACATTAAATTACCAAACGATATTTTCAATTTCTAAAAAAAAGGTAATTATTCTAATATTTTGAATATGAGCTGTACATAAAAATGAACACAGTTTATTACAATAAACCACTTACTCATCATCTAAAGTTTGAACGCTTTTGCCACATTCGTTTTGACAGGGTTATCCAAAAAATATCCGTCCTTTTTTAATTCGTTGACGGTCCCCCATGGTGTTTCGATGGAAAATATCCGTGGAAATGTATGACTATTTTGTTTTCACACTTGGAGTTTCAGAACAATTCCTAATGTATATTTCTAGATATTTAAGGTTGTTCTCAACTGCTCCGTTCAGTAACCGCAAAACGTTTTGACAAATTTATAAATTCATTAAAAAAAAAAAAAAAAAAAAAGATATAAAATTGGAAGGCCTGACTATGGAAGCGATTTCGAATCGAACTTAGTTTTTCATTTTGTGATAATTAAATTATCTATCCAGTTATAAACTATTTTGATCACGTGATCACCCGTTTTTCTCCTGCTTTTCAACCGGTTTTTCTGCTTTCGTCGGGAAATGTGTTCAAAAACGTCAACTTTGAAGTCTTGTTATGAAAAATCTATTGCGTTTGAAAAAAAAAAAAAAAAAAAAAAAAAAAAAAAAAAAACAGAAAACTGAGCGCAATTGGGAAAATAACAACACCTGCTAGTTTCATGCATTTCCGAACAAAAATAAATTAAAACTTATGTCATAAACTTGCCCTTTATGATTTAAGAACACTCTTAACAAAACGTCTAAAATCGCAAGAGGCCGGTCATCTCTAGCCATATAGTGCATAAGAAACGATAATTAAAAATGCAAAACGAGAACTGTTGATTTATTTTTCTTTCCTTTTTTTTCATAAAACTGTCCACAAATTAAGATTATTTTTAAAATTTGAACAACGCATTCGTATTCAAATCGATTTTATTTCTCGAACTTGTTCAAACAAACAAAACTATTTATTTACAAAGAGAAACGAAACGCTAAAGTCAGTGATCGGAGATCTGGAATGAGGAAGTTGTGATACAAGTTAGAGAAAGATAGATAGATATATAAAAAATAGTGTTTCTATTTCTGATATTATGATTGTTAAATACCCACTAGTGGAAAAGAAAATACTTATCGAGTTCCAGCACGTAGTAGTGAACAACTTTCATTTGGGAAGGGCGAAAAAAAAAAAAAAAAAAAAAAAAAAAAAAAAAAAACATTTTAAGCCATTACAAAAAATTCTGAATATGGCCTCGAGTCCAAATCTGTCAAAGCAGTAAATAAAAGTCAAATTTAGATGAAAACATCAAACTGCACTGTCTGAAGGCATGTTGTCGAATAAGGTCATGTTTGTGAGATTAAAAAGGGTTAGAAGAGAGGGCATCTATTTTACCAATATTTCACATAGTTTATTAAATTTTAAAATATGTCTGTAACAAGTTAGGTGCTTCAGTGACTGACACTGAACTTTCCGTCTAGGCTAGTCAATGGTGAGCGACAGTGTAAAATATAATGTAAAACTAAAAAACAATAAGATGTTTTAAGTCATTATTAAGATAGTATAATTCCTTAATGAATGGAAGTTAAATAAATTTTAAATAAATTTTCAGTAATTACTTAAAACAATATATATATATATATATTAGTTATATTTCATCATATTTTAGACTGTCAGTCATCGGTGACTGATGTGGGCTAAACGGAAAGGTCAGTGTCAGTCAACGATGACTGACGTGGCACTCAACGTATTAAGTGATAGACCGAAAATGCACTTTCGTTTTTGGCTGGAAATTAGAGTTTCGATTAAAATATTGTCGAAATTTCAGCCTGACCGAAACGCTACCGAAACTGTCCTTATTCCAGCAATCTCGATTCTTTTTTCAAAATTTTCAACATCGTTCATTCATTTGAGATGCATCGGTTAAAATGAGACCTATTTATTTATTGCTATGAACTTCATTGTTTACAATTGTCAGTCATGACTGACTCAAGGTGTGATTACAAATTAGAAAGCAATTAATGCATGTATGACCGAATTTTGAAGACGCTTTTCGCGTGCGTAAAAAGCTGCGGACTTAACAGCAATTGCAATGTTTTAGTTTTAAAATGCTGAAGTGTTTTGAATACTCTTTGTGAAATTTCTCGTATAACAGATGATCATTGACAAAAATACCAATAAAAGATAAATCGAGAATATGTATATACCTAAAATCTGTTTGAATTAGTTGAAATTTGTATAACTAAAAATTCCATCTATCTCGTTGATGAATTAATTACATTTTTGTTTTTAATTGAAAATAATAAATTTTGTATTCATGCATTTTTGAATAAGGCTGCAACAGCTATTGTACGAACATCTGAATATTCATAAAATTAGTTATAGTACAAAAGCACCTCATTTGCTTGACGTACAGTCGTGGAAAAGAAAGTAAACACCCATACTAAATCCTCAACAAATTATCGTTACAGTAAGTTACTGGTACCGAACGACTGGAAATAAAGTCTAATTTTAAATGATATCCATAAAATTTGCTTAGAGGGCCATCTACATATTAAGACGAACCAAGACTTCATTTTTTTCAATAGTAATAGTCCATTTTAACAAGACATTTTAAATTTTCGTTTCAAACCATGATTAGACACCAAATTTCAAGTCATTTGAATGACATATTTTGAATTATATACATTCAAAATTTAGTGCTTCTAACGTTAAATTACATTCTCACATTTTTATTAATATCGCCTGAAATTATACTCCTAGTGTGCTAATTTTTTAAGCAGCAATAATACTAAAATACCCAAAAATAAATATGTTAAATTTCTAAATTTTATAATTTTATGATATGAATTATGAAATTAATATTCGAAAAAATCATAATTACAACCTACAATTTTTTTGATGGATTTAGATTTATTAAGTCCTATTATATGGAAATCCAAAATTTCAAATTTTACTTCCAAGTAGATTTTAATTTATGTTACACAGTATATTGTATACTATACAGTAAAAACAGGAAAATGATGGTTTAAGGGGCCGTATACGATAGAAATGACTAGATATTTTGAAAATTCTTATGCTATCCTGCAATCCAGCCACCTTCAATGAATGGTTCAGTGGCATCTTAGATGCCGTGAGCAAGAATGAGGCTCTCTCGGTCAACAATCGAGTCCCGAACTTCAATTTCGATACAGTCACTAAAATATGCTCATTTTTAAATATTTAATTTTTCAGAAACTTATTGTACAAATTGCATGAAAATTTGTTTTGGGGATAATTGAAGCGTGTAGAGTTAGCTCAATTATGCTGTCAAAATTGAGTACTGCTGTTGAAAAAAAAAAAAGTTAGGGTTCGTTTTAATATGTAGCTAGTCATACAAATGAAATATTTCCAACTGAGCGAAAAATTGCCCAGGGCAGGAATCGAACCCAGATACTTGGCTTACAAGGCCAATGCTTTACTGTTTAAGCTAACTGGGCACGACAACCGGTGAGCATTTTTCGCTCAGAAAACCTTGTAGGTCATAACATCTGGTCTGTCATTTAGACAGCTCAACAGAATAGACCGCAGGTAAAGGAACTCTATAGAACGATGGATACGTAGATAAATTGCATTTTTAACACAATCAAACTGATTGGTAAAGTTATCATACGAATGAAATATTTCCAATTGAGGGAAAAATGCTTACCGGTTGTCGTGCCCAGTTAGCTTAAACAGTAAAGCATTGGCCTTATAAGCCAAGTACCTGGGTTCGATTCCACGCCTGGGCAATTTTTCACTCAGTTGGAAATATTTCATTCGTATGATAACTACCAATCAGTTTGATTGTGTTAAAAATACAATGTAGATAGTCCCCTAAGCAATTTTCATGTACATTATGTAAAAGTAGACTGTATTTTCTTCATTTGATACCAGTAACTTTCTTCTACGACAAGTTTTTGCAGAGTTAGTGTGGGGGGCAGGTATGTAGGGGAGGGTATACGGGGGTATATGCCGTATACCTTCTGGATTTTTTAAAGGAACTCTGTATAGCCTCTACTCCTCAAGAAGGCTAAAGTACACATATTCTAGGTTATATTCTCTGCTTTGAACGTATACTCTCTGCTTAGAGTGTACACCCTCTGATGTTTTACGTCTACACCACTAGGGGGGGGGGGTACTTTTTTTTCCACCGACTGTATAATTTCCGACTTAATGGTACTATAATCGTTAAATATCTACTTTTGAAGAGAAAGTGACTGTCGATTTAAAGCACATAGCAAACATTTTCTTTTGAACCATTTGTAGCTTTCGCAAAAATATCTGAATGCGTCTTCATGTCCAAATCAACCAATAAGGGGCTGTGCAAATAGAACGCTATCAACTTTTTGGTAATTTTGGACCCCCTCCCCCCTTCCGATATCATACGTTATCATCCTTCGGACCCCTCCCCCCATGGAAATGATATCATGATCAATGTGTAATTTTTTCATTTTTAGAATTTTGTTCTTTTGTTTGGAGTAATATACAAAACTGGTTAAATTTATTTTTTGCATACTTAATTGATTCAAATAATGAAAAATCAATAAAATATCGCTTTATACAAATAATAAAAAAATAGTTACTATTTAAAAGTATTTTATAATAACTTTTTGTTACATAATGCATTCAACAGAATAAAGTCTTGTCGAACTTGCTCCCCGAAGGGAGGAAGGGTGAAAAGAGGGGCCAGGTAGAAATTCATATATAAACAAACCAAGTGGAGAACATTCTTTCTCTTTTATTTATTAGTAAACACAAGCTTCATTTCAAATATACTTCACATATGATTTCTCGAACAGTGATTATATATGAATACACATATGAAAATGAATAGGAAGATCAAACGTTGGGGTATACCATATTTTAGAATTAGGTAATTTTATAATAATTCAGCAATTTTAATAATAACTTTGTATTTTCATAAAAATGGAAAAGAGACTAAAAAAGATAATGTACTATTTTGAACAAAAGAACACGTTACAAACTAGTCGTTGGGGGCCATCGTAATACTTACCCATCATGGATATGTATATGAAAATAAAACATGTGAAAACTAACTATACAATGCATTGCAATTCATAAGCAAAATTTAAATATTGTTAATATACATAGTAATGCTATATTAAAGAACTGCTGATGTACCAATTTCGACAAATTACATAAAACGCCAAACCACTCAAGTAGTACCAAACTGCGTAAAAGAAACATCCTTATAACTCCAAAAATAATAACTCTATTAACTAACAATTAACTGCGTCGGATTAAGCGTCTCATTTCCAATTAAAATATACCTCTGAATTGAAATTTCAATGAAATACAGGGTCATGAAAAATCGAAGAATATGGAAAACAGAATTACAAATATCTCGGCAACTAATAATCCGATCGACTTCGTTTTATATGCAAAATGTGTGTTATTTTATTGTCTTTTACGTTCATTTCTTAGTACAAAAAAATTCGAAAATTATTATGCATCTTTCATCAGAACAAATTTTTCGAGAGTCCGAAAAAAATAGTTCCGGATAATCGAGGTTGCTGATATTAAATAGGCTTCGTCCCATTCTTACATACTAACTACATACAAAATTTCAAGTCTCTATCTCAATTTGTTCGGGAGACAGAGCGTTTACAGACAGACAGACAGACGGACGGCAAAATTTTTTTTCTAAAAATATGTTTTTCGGAATGTCCACTATCTAAAACGTGTAAATCCGTTAAAAGAAAATTTTCGATTTTCAAAACGATTGCAAGACTTACCCTGTACTACGTATGATGGGTAAGTAATAAAAAGAGACAATTTTGATTAGATCAAAAATGATATCTATATCAAAAGGCAAATCCCCCTCCTCCTACGATATCATGTACCAGACTCCCTCTCCCCCTCTAAAATGATAACGTTATACATACACAGCCCCTAAAATTCAAATTTAAATCAAAACAGCTATAACTATTTGAAACCATATTGCCCATCTGGGTCATGTTTGCGTTACTGAAGGTGGGCGAGAGAGGAGAGCGTTCATTTCCCCAATAAATGTTGGGTGGTATCTTAGTCTATTATGTAGATGAAAATGAATGTTAATTAAAGTGGTTTATTTTAGATTAAAAATAGATATGCTTTAATGTAAACTGGAGTTTCTATAAAAATCTTAGGTTCTTGAAATACTAAACTGAAAGACAATCACTCGAGCAGTTTTAACCTCGTTTACTCTACAACAAAATATTGAGTATTTCCTTACCGTTTTTGCGTATTATTCTTTTTTACAAATTTGTGCACGACATTCACTTTAAAATGCGGGAAAACCCTAAGATTTTAGTTTTCTGCAAAATAAGGTGATTGTTCGGCAGATGAAGATTTTATTTCTATATTAATTTTATTAAAGTATGTATTTATTTATTTTATTAGCCATGTGGAAAATGGCTGTTGTTTTCAATCGAGAATGGACCTTGTTGAGTCCGCATTTTATTTTTTTTATGATTAGTCCGGGAATATCAATGTTTAGTCCATGGCATACATAATATATGACTCTATTATTATGTAAGCCACATATTGATCATCATAAAATGATGTTTTTATTTATTTTTATTAACTCAATGGGAAACATTTAAACATTTTGCTTTGGACAATAGATATCCGCATTTCATTTTTTTACGAAATTCTTTACATTTTGAAGAATTTTTATTTGGATAGGTATAATCGAAATGTCGTTGTTAATGAATAAAAAAGTAAAAAATTTACAAAATGAGTAGATGCAAACTATCAAATATGAAAAAAACCGAAACCAAAGAAAGAAGTCGTATGAAAGATCATATTTTAAAGCAGAAACAACGAGGTCTGATTATCGAGCCCACCGATTACGAAATACCCGACAATCACGAAAAAGGAAACAATCTAATGTTAACTGATTAATTGTAAAACATTTTTTTTAATATAGAATTTATTTATAAGTCATAAATTTTAGTATTTAAAAAAATCATTTTTCAAATGGTAGTTCTAATTTGTTAAATTATTTTATTTTATTTTATTTTATTTTTTGCTTCTTTTCTGATTCATTCAACTAAGAATCACAAGTCTGCAATAACAATAGTAATAATAATGGTGAAGATTGATTGACTGCTTCTTATAGGTTTTTACTCGCTGAAATCAGAAAAATTTATTTCCAAAATTCCATCACGTCAGGTTTTCATGCGGAACTCATGTTCTTAGTTTAATTAAGCGTAAAATTTCTCTTTTTTTAACCTGAAATCTGATATCCAGCCATATCCAATACTAATTCCATATATCAATTTCAAAACTCTAAAAGCGACACTCAAGTAAAATAGAAATAGAAAATGGGAGGAATTTGAGGAACGAGCAAAGTCCATTATACACAGACATACGCTTCTAACACGGTTCAAACAACATCTACAGAAAAAAAAATTATAACTATGGAAGAAAATAAATTGTAACACTAGGTTAAAAATTATATTTTTAACCTAGTTACTTGCAACAAAATACTGATTTCCCCCTTCCCCCCATCGCAATTGTGGTTTTACTTACCCATTATACGTAGTATAGGGTAAGTCTTACAATCGTTTTGAAAATCGAAAACATTTTTTTGACGGATTTACACGTTTTAGATAGTGGAGACTCCGAAAAACATATTTTTAGAAAAAAAAATTTGCCGCCCGTCTGTCTGTCTGTAAACGCTCTGTCTCCTGAACAATTTGAGATAGACTTGAAATTTTGTATGTAGTTAGCATGTAAGAATGGGACAAAGCCTATTTAATATCAGCAACCTCGATTATCCGGAACTATTTTTTTCGGACTCTCGAAAAATTCGTTCTGATGAAAGATATATAAAAATTTTCGAATTTTTTTGTTCTAAGGAATGGAAGTAAAAAGCAATAAAATAACACACATTTTGCATATAAAACGAAATCAATCGGATTATTAGTTGCCGAGATATTTGTAATCCTGTTTTCCACATTCTTCGATTTTTCATGACCCTGTATTTCATTCAAATTTCAACTCAGAGGTATATTTTAATTGGAAATGAGACGCTTAATCCGACGCAGTTAATTGTTAGTTAATAGAATTATTATTTTTGGAGTTATAAGGATGTTTCTTTTACGCAGTTCGGTACTACTTGACTAGTTTGGCGTTTTATATAATTTGTCGAAATTTGTACATCAGCAGTTCTTTAATATAGCATTACTATGTATATTAACAATATTTAAATTTTGTTTATGAATTGCAATGCATTGTATAAATAGTTTTCACATGTTTTATTTTCATACACATATCCATGATGGGTAAGTATTACGGTGGCCCCCAACGACTAGTTTAGGTGTGCGTTCGTAATTATGAAAATGCGTAACACCTACAGTTGTCGTTCAGTCCGTCCGGCTATCCGCATGTAACAGAGCAAAAACTACCGAACCGAATCGTTTGAAATTTAAAATATATAAATATTACACAATTTTGTCGAATCATTTCAAATTTTATGAAAATCGGATGCATAGATCAATTACAGGGCCAATCAAAAGTATACCGTTACATTACGGTCAATGGGGAAAAAGTTTCAAATGCATTATAAGCGTTTGAAATTTAAAATATCTAATTATTACATAATTTTATTGACTTGTTTAAAATTTTATCAAAATCGGATGCTTAGTTCAATTACAAGGACAATCAAAAATATTCCGTTACATCACGGTCAATGGGGGGAAATGTTTCAAATGCATTTTAATGGTGTTACACGCATTCGAACATAATAAAATTGCTATGCAAATATAAAGTACTTATTATAACATACATTTTGCATAATCTGTGGTGCAAAGAACATTTGTTATTGATTTACAAGGCCATACGAAAGTATTCCATAACATAATGGTATAGGGAGAACATTGTTTGGTGCGCATTTTAATTGTAATTAACTATTTACAATTTTACGAGATTTATATTTTTAAAACTTCGTTAGCGTACGAACGCACCTCATTTGCCACGCTTCACATGCAATTTCCAACTTGTTTAATTTAAGGGGGTCCGGGACATATTTTAAAATAATTTTTATTTATTGAGTTAAAATTTTGAATTGTTTGTGTTGATTAACCATATAATTTGTTAACAAAATCACATGATAAAACTTCTCATAATTTTTTAACTTAAAATTTATTAAAAAAGTGGGGTAATTTAAAATTGCTATATCTCAAAATATTATTTGTAAAATTTCTATTTTTTTACATTTAAATAAACAGAAATATCTAAATTTTAATTTTAATTCAGCATTTTTAAAAATATTAATTAAGAATAATAAAATTTAAAGTAAAAAAATTTAAAATAAAAATTTGTTTAAAAAATTTTAAAACTTTTAATTTAGTTATTTAATAATTTAATTATTTGATTTAATTAATTTTTATTTAATTATTTAATTTAATTATTTAAAAAAAATTAAGTAAAATCTGAAAAAAATAATGCAACTTTCATTTAAAAAAATCATATTTCCAAAAATAATAATAATAATAATAATAATAATTTTCTGAATTAAAATTAAAATAAAACTTTCAAAATAGACATTTTCCAAATTTGAAGCATTTATCTTTACGTTCTTGACTTATAATAACTTAAATCCGAGAAATGGTGAAAAATCCCATCATGAAGAAATTTTCACAAGAACTCATTTCCATGACAATCATTGCTTGAAAGTTAGATTTTGAAAACATACCAAAACAAACTAATAAAAAAATTAATAATATTTCCTTTTTTTTAAAATTAAGATAGAAACATGATTTCAATGTCATTTTATGCATTAAAAACAGAGAACTTTTTAATGCAATATGTATATATATTTTAGAAAATTTGAACATTTTTGTCTCTCGGATCTCCTTAAAACGCCACGTTTTGCAACAATACTGTACGTGATGGAGGAAAATTGAGCTCATTTTTTAAATTCAGCCCCTTAAAAACATTTAATTACCCCCCCTCCCCCCCCAAAAAAGAAAAAAAATTCCCATGCAGAAGAAAAAACATATTTTTTAAAGACCTGTGTTAATGATTCGACTATACGAATGATCTATTCTAGGTATCAAGGTAACGAATAAAAGCATACAGCTAAAATTCTCAAATTATGATTATTAGTGCTGTAGTAAAATGCAACTAGTAGCATTACCTTTAACTACAGATGTCAGAATGGTTGAAATTTATGGTTCAATTGCAAAAGGTTTTTTTTCTTTTTTTTAATATGATATTAAGAACAAAGAACACTTACACTGTAAGGGGAAAAAAAAAGAATATCTATGAAGTTACTAAAAATTTTCCAGGGTACTGGGATAAGTAAAACTTTCTATGTAACTGAAAAAAAAAAAAAGTTATGTTTACACAGTAGAAAGAAATTTTGCGATGTTACTAAGAATTTTATAGGAAACTGAGATGCCTAGAACTTTTTATGTAACTGCAACGACAGCAATAAAAAAATTTGTAATATCCCGGGTTGCTTGTAAAATTTTAGTAAGCATACATACATCTGTAGTTTTAGAAAAATTAGATTTGTAGATTGACTTCTTTTTCTTTACAGTGGACGGATAAAATTTTATTAAATTCACAGTTTAGTAACAGATATCTGTAGCTTTTACAAAAACTGCGGCAGTATTGTGTGAAAGCTTTCGCGACGCCGAACTTATAAATACATTTATTTTGATTTCAGGTATTGTACTTTGAGATATAATGTGACGCAAAAATATGTCCCCCCCCCCTCCACACACACACAGTCTATTTTCAAATTCACTGAAAGTAAAATTATTAAAAAAAAGTAATTTAACAAATTACAACGGCCATTTGAAAAATGATGTTTTCAAAGATTAAAATTTTAGATTTATAAATAAACTCTATATTTAAAATAATAATAATAATAAATATAATTTTTATCATAATCAAAATGCGGCTTACGTTAAAACAGAATCCTATATTTCGTACGCTATGAATTAACACGCCTGAATTAATTACGCCTGGACCAATCATAAAAAAAAATAAAATTAAATTTCAGTTTTATAGTTTTCGGCATCTCATATTTTTAAACTTCTAAATATCGCACGTTTTCAATTTCTACATCATTATATAGGTGGGTGGGTGGGGGGGGGGGGGGTATGTACTTTAAAATGCAATTTGTCTGAATCTGTATCTCAATTTGTTTTTGAGTTATTATTTTTATTTTTTTATTTTTGTAATTTTTAAAACTTTTTTTTTTTGTCATTCTAGCAACAAAAGTATTCTATTTCTGAACATTAAACATGGACCAAACAGAAAACGAATAAAATCCAGGTATCACAATGATTCAGATGTTTCTCAGATACCTCTAGAATAAGAGCAACAACTATTTTCCAGATGTTTAAAATAATAGGGGTAGTAGAAATGAGTTTAAAACTTTCAGGAAAACTGTAAGCTATTACTGTACTTTCCCTAGTTTATGAGAAAGTCGCAGTTTCCCGTTACATACAAATTTCGATTGTGGGTAATCAAAAAAGGAATGGAGAAGCGCTGGAGGATATCTATCGTTGATAATGGATTGACGACAAAATTGTCGGTAAATAATGGCAATTTTCCATCCTCTTTATGCTTATTATCACCCCTCTAAATTCGTCGGAAAAATTAGGCAACACCCTGTATAGATACAGCATAGTATGCTAAAATTTAGTTTAGTTAGGAAACTCCTAACACCATTCATAATTATCTTTCAGTAATTGTTGTCAAATAAATAATAGTGTTCTCGAATTATTTTATGCAGCCCTGTATATGATTTATCGCACTGATGCTCAGCCAGTAAAAGATAATTAAATTTAAAAACGCATACCGCAGTTAGTGAATCCAGGGGGTGGCTCGGGGGCGGACATCCCTCCCGGAGCAATGAAATGTCCCCCTCCAGGAAATTTTAAGATTTTGGGGTTTTAAAGGTCAAAGAGGGGAATTTCCACCCCGGAACTCCATAATGTCACCCCCGGAGCTTCACAAGTTCCTCCCGGAGGAAAGTGTCTGAATTCAACTCTGCTGGACATGCATTCCCAGCAATTACCGCTCATAGAAAGTATTGTAACCGAATTCATTTCTGTGTCCCTGTAAATGAATTATGAATGCTATAAATTCCCTAATGAGGCCATCCATAAATGATGTCACACATTTTCCAGTATTTTTGACCCCCTTCCCCCCTTTTCTCTCAAAGTGTCACACTTCATCATATCCCCTCCCTCCGCACATCTTGTCAGATGTCACGCTATATCAGGGTGTCGCTCGCCATTGCGCCAAATTGCGACTAAATTCTTTATTTAGCGAGTAAACAAGCGATTAGTTTCGCCAAATTGCTAGTGCTCAATTTTTGCTTTTTCTTTCTTTTCTTTTTCGTTTTTCATACATATGCGTATTTGTAATATATTTGTAGCGGATAGTTGAAATTCGATTAATAGCAATCCTTGTAGCAGCTATAAAAACTTAGATTATTTTAAAATATATTTTTAAAAAGGGGGGGGGGGTACATTAAAGAATTAAAGTTAATTTTTTAGTGCTACACGGCGAATCTACTTTGCTAGTACTTTTTCATCTCGCGAATGTTTTTTATTTTTAATTAGCCAAATTACTAACCTTGGTCAAATGCCAGCGAGAACATTGCGCTATATTACGTAAACATATACTTATAATTCAGCGAAAGAGCACTACATTATAGATCATATTTCAAATTTTATTTTTAAACTTTAACTATCTGTTTTAACTACATTTATCAGCATAACAATGAAAATGATTCGTGTATTTATTTTGTATGTTATAAGATTAAAGTTTACAAGAAAAAGCATAATTAATATGCAATAATAATAAAATATTAATGGGGAAAAAATTTGATAACAGTGGTATTTGGAAATTAAAAAAAAAAATTAATTTATATTTTTAAAAATATTATCTTTACTTTATGAATACAAATTTCATAATTTAACCTGCTGACTTTTAATGTTTTTTATTTTAATCAAAATGTGTTATGTCACTTCTTCTTACCCCCTCCCACCGCTTTGTCACAATATCACGAACCCCCTCCCCCCTCCCTATCCAAGCGCGACATCATTTATGGATGGCCCCAATCTACGGTATGCACCGTGTAGTGCACCTGGGTTATGCATATTATTTTAAACATGCTTGAAAAAGTTTAACATCATTAAAATACATTGGGAACAGTTTTGCCTAATATAATAGAATTATATTGAGTGCTCTTGTAAAAGAACTTTAAAAGCTACACACCTCATTTTCAATAGGAAACATGTTATGATAAATCTCAATAACGCATAATATCAAAATCGTCGAAATCAAAGTTTATTTTTGTGTGTTACAAAGTAGACAGACAGACGAAGTGAATTTAAAAACTCTTTCCAACTAGATTTAAAAATGCTTAAGGAGATCCGGGACACAAAAATCTTCAAATTTTGTAATAAAATTTATTGCATTAAAAGTTTTTCTGTTTTTTTCTGCTTAAACTGGCGTTTAAATCATGTTTCTATCTTAATTGGAACAGGAAATATCAAATTTTTTCGTTTTGTTTTGTTTTCAAAATCTAGCTTTCAAACAATGGCTGTCATGGAAACTGTTTCTTGTGAAAATGCGATTTTCTACATGATAGTTTTTTTTCACCATTTTTCCTATTTAAATTGTTATAAGTCAAGAACCGTAAAGATAAATGATTAAAATTTGGAACATGTCTTTTTTTAGTTGTTTTACTTTAATTTTGACTCAGAAAATTTGAAAAAAATTATTTACTCTTTGAAATTATGATTTTTTTTCAAGTTACATCATTTTTTTTATTTTAAATATTTTAAATTTTTATTTAAATTAATATTTTTAAAAAAGCTGAATCAAAAATTAAAGCTTATATATTTCTGTTTGTTTATATGAAAAGAAATTAAAATTCTACAAATAATATTTCAAGTTATAACGATTTTAATTTACACCTTTTTCTTCGTAAATTTTAAATGCTAAATTTTTTTTTAAATTCTGAGAAATTTTATTATGTAACTTTGTTTACAAATGGTATGGTTAACTATCACAAAAAAATTCAGATTTCTCACTTAGTAAATAAAATTTATTTTAATATGTGTCCTGGATGCATTTAAACTCTTTTTAACCGATTAAAGACCACAGAGAAGTTTCCGGCATCCTGTTTGGTTAGTTTCTCTTTCGTCTGTTCTGGTTTTAAGGTCTTTAGAAATTGGAATTTTTAATAACTCTAGTATTGATATATCATTATACACTTCTTTTGTAATTTTTTTTTAAATATAAGTGAATAATCATTTAAAATTCAGCATTTTAATCTAACTTAATTCTTATCAAATGACTTATTAAATTAGAAAATGTTATTACATTAGAAAATACAAATTAAATGGAACACATTGTAAAATATATGTAATGGTGCCATCTTCTTTTCTTCAGCTAGTTTTATATATATATATATATATATATAATAATAATAATAATTTGGGGTTTAAATCAGATTTTAGATACCATTTAGATATCATTGCTGCGAACTGTGGTTAATTTTTCGGGAATTGATTTGATTTCATTAAAATGTGAAGTCGAAGGTTTCACTTCCGCAAAAGCAGACATTTCAGGTAAATAAAAACAAAAATACCTTGTTAGTGAGGTTTTTTTTTTTTTTTACAGTAAGTGTTTTGCTTTTTTATAATGGTGCTGAAAGAAATTGCATGAAAGAAACCACCCAATCAAGAGGTCGGAAACTTCTCGGTGGTCCTTAATCGAGTAAACAAAGTTTAAATGCGCCCCGGACCTCCCTTAAAAACAGATGCAGGAAGTAACAATTATCTCAATCTCTCTTCTCTATAAAATTATACTGAATTAGAGAAATTAGTGATGCCTTAGACTTTGATAGTCATCGGATGACATCAAATGCAGCCATTATCTTTATCTAAAAACACCTGAGTACGTTTATTTATTATAAGATAAACTTCCCTTTAGTTTTATTTAATAGTTTAGTTAAACGTAAGAAATGTAGCAATTTATTCAAAAACAGAAAGTACAGGAAAACTTTTGGGTATGTTTTAAGGGTTAATCATTTATTCATATACAGCAGGAGAAAAAGAAAATCTAAAAAAAAAAAAAAATACCTGATACAAAATGAACTGTAGTTAGAGTTTATACTTTTGATTACTTTATTTCTCTCCATTGCTTACATAATTTTTTTTTATCATGTAATTGCATTAATTTCAGAATTGTGGTTTATTTATCTGCCTCATTTCGACCATTTAACTTTAATTGGATTTTATGAGATATATTTGAATTTTAGATTATTTTTTCCCTGACACATATTCCCATTGCATCGCATGTTTTTTTTTTCTAGATCTTTTATAAAAGGAAATGGAAATATAATAATAATAATAATAATAATAAATCATGCGTCAAACCTAGATTGTCTTTACTATCCTAGTAACTGTTTACTTTTCAATGCATTCTGAATACTGTAATAAAGCCTTACCATTTTATAGGATGAAACTGGACATCTAAATAAATAAGTCAAAAAAATAATGCGGAAAAATCGACTTAAAACATAAAAGAAAGCTAAAAATCGAACAAAAAATCTAATTAAAAAAATCTAATCAAAAAATCGAAAATCGGGCCTTGAGGTGCAAAACCTCATATACAGGAGTACCATCCCTTCAAATTTTGTAACTCTACGTACAGAGGTCTCTTCAAAACAGCGCTGACACACTCACAAACTTGTCTGTTTATTTTTATACAGGATGTCCATTCTCGACGGTGGCCAGTGGCTAATTTCTAAACCGTTAGTCAAAGACATATAGTTCCAGTTTCAAAAATGCTTTAAAGAAGGTAAAAAATGTTTTTTTAAGCGATTTAGGTCAAAAAAAGTTTTATTAAAAAATTACGAAAATTAAATTTTTATACGATCCCACGGTCCTATAAGTGATATTTAGTAAAAATCTCCCATCATTCTAACAAGCAATACAAAAAAGGTCCCATTCATCAAAGATTAAAATTGGCCGAGTTATGAAACTTTAAATTTCATGACTTAAACCACTTTTCTGTGACTGAAAAAGAATGAGACGGACTAACAAGGAAGGTCTCCATTGGGGGCATACTCAGAATTTTTTGAAAAAAATACGAATTAAACTACTCATGTAGGTAATAAAGGATCAGTGAAAATTAGCGGCGGAATTACATTATTAGATGTGTAAAAAAATAAAATAGTTTGGAATAATTGGCGTGAAAAGCTAAAAGCGACGCGAGATTTGGCGAGCAGTGCATTTCCTCGCCAAAAGCAGACGATTTTAACGAATATGAAAATTGATTTTAATTGACTTCACTCTTAAAAATCTGCAGCATTTACTGCAACGTCACTCCACTACTTTTATAGAATGTCTCTCTTCTGACCAATGAGAATGCTCCATAGCACGGTGAATTGACCGTGTCATACACTGTTAAAAATCTGCTGCATTTTGTTGCAACGCACTCCACCGCTTGTATATAATATCTCTATTCCAACCAATGAGAAAGCTCCATTTCACGGCCAAGTAACTGTTTTCTATACAAGCAAGGGAGTGCGTTGCAACAAAATGCAGCAGATTTTTAACAGTGTATTTTTCAATTTAAAACAATTTTAATCAATTTAAATTGTGTTTTAAATGATAAAATATATTAATTTCATTTTGTTATAAGTACATATAAACGTATATGACAAAATTACACTTAAAGTAAAGTAAAAATGCAAAACTAAAATTACTTAAACTAAACTTATTTAAATAAATTGAACATAGAAAGTTTTTTTCTTTAAAAAGTATTCGAAGCGTAAAAGCGTATTTTTCAAAATTTCTTTTTTTCGCCAACCGGAGATAAATCGCCAAATAAACGAAATTTTTATTATTTTTTTACGGACGTTATAAGGAGGTTCCGCCGAAATTTTTTCACAAACATATATAACTATATGAGAAGAACTTTCTGTAATTTTTTCAGATTTTTCTGAGTATGCCCGTATGGAGACCTTCCTTGTAAGATTAAGGCAACCTACACTAAGTGTTTAAAGTATTCTAAAGAACATACATTTCCAACGCTGTTTAATAGCTAATTCCTAAACCATTTGTCACAAACATATAGTTCCAATTACACAAATATTTTAAATGACATAAAGAAATACAGTCGACTCTCGTTAATTCGAAATCGGATAATTCGAATCATCGCTTAATTCGAACTAAACATGAAGTCCCGAAATTTTCATTGGCAAAAGAACGTTAAAAATTTTCATCAATTCGAACTCATTTTCTCTTGACTTCGTTTAATTCGAACTAACGAGAATTCGGATTTTTCATTTTTCCTTTCTTGCTCACGGATTTCAGAACATTTGAATGACTTTCTTTCTTTGATTTTTGTGAAAATTGTTCGGAACGAGTATGCATGTAATCCAATGCATTTGATATCCACTGTCTTAGTGCCCCGTCTGTACATCATTGACGCTTTAATTTTTTCTTCTATTGTGCTTGTTTCTAATTTTTAGCTCACAGGCTATCATAGGCTGAGAGCTTATGTGCCCGTCCGTTCTGTATGTATACAATCGTATGTACGTAACGCGATAACTCATGATAAAAATATCCGATCCACTTGAAATTTTGTATGTAGGTATATCCTGACAAGGCGCTTCCCTGATTAGTTTTTGGAGTTCATTCGATATGTATAAGAGGGGGAACGGGGGGCTCATGCCCCCCGTTAGTTGATATAGATGGGATTTTCATGCAGAATTAAGTTTTCAAAATTTAGATTAGGATCATTCTGATGAGGCGATTCCGTGACTGTTATTAGGTGTTCATTGATTAAGTATAAATAGGGGGAACAGGGGTTCTAATGCCCCCCCCCCCTGTTAGTTGATATAAATGGGATTTTCATGCAGAATTAAGTTTTCAAAATTTAGATTAGGATCATTCTGATGAGGCGATTCCGTGACTGTTATTAGGTGTTCATTGAATAAGTATAAGTAGGGGGAACAGGGGTTCTAATGCCCCCCCCCCGTTAGTTGATATAAATGGGATTTTCATGCAGAATTAAGTTTTCGTTCAAAATTTAGATTAGGATCATTCTGATGAGGCGATTCAGTGACTGTTATTAGTTGTTCATTGAATAAGTATAAATAGGGGGAACAGGGGTTCCAATGCCCCCCCACCCCCGTTAGTTGATATAAATGGGATTTTCATGCAGAATTAAGTTTTCCTTCAAAATTTAGATTAGGATCATTCTGATGAGGCGATTCCGTGACTGTTATTAGGTGTTCATTGAATAAGTATAAATAAGGGGAACAGGGGCTCTAATGCCCCCCCCCCGTTAGTTGATATAAATGGGATTTTCATGCAGAATTAATTTTCGTTCAAAATTTAGATTAGGATCATTCTGATAAGGCGATTCCGTGACTGTTATTAGGTGTTCATTGAATAAGTATAAATAAGGGGAACAGGGGTTCTAATGTCCCCCCCCCCTTAATTTATATAAATGGGTTTTTCAAGCAGAATTGTCAGATTTCGTTCAAATCTCTGAATAGTTTTGGAAGTTTAATGGTTAAGTATAAAAGAGGGGGATAACTCTTTTTAAATTATATAAATGCTAAATGGGTTTTTATTAAGAATTATCTAATTTGCTCTGAATTTTGGATATAGATTTTTTATATGATAAAGCATGTCTTTGGTAGTATAGGAGGTTCAATGATTAAGTATAAAAAAGAGAAAAGGGGAGAGCTGTTTCCCCTTCTTAATTTTTTTTTTTCGAACGGAATTAACCCTTGAAAATATAAAGCTTTAATGTGTAATTAGTATTTGTAGCCTGTGAGCTCAATGCCTTCAGTTTAACTGGGCAGTATTCTTTATTTAATTACTTAGTACATTCTAATTTAATACTAAGCCATATTCTAATGATAACACAGACGAAATAAATTTAAAAAACACTATAACATTAATTCCTTTGTAACATACCATATTAAACATGTTTTCCTCTCATACTTTCCAAAATTCGAACTTCGGATAATTCGAACATTTCTTGTGGTCCCGACGAGTTCGAATTAACGAGAGCCGACTGTATTTTTAAAGCGATTTAACTGAAGATGCTATCACCGAATATGTTACTTAACCATCATACGTAGTATAGGGTAAGTATTGCAATCGTTATGAAAATCGAAAAAAAATTTATGACGGATTTACACGTTTCAGATACTGGAGATTCCGAAAAACATATTTTTAGAAAAAAAAAAAATTGCCGTCCGTCCGTCTGTGTGTATGCCTGTAACCGCTCTATCTCCCGAACAAATTGAGATAGAGACTTGAAACTTTGTATGTGCTTAATATGCAAGAATGGGACGAAGCCTATTTAATATCAATAACCTGGATTATCCGGAACTATTTTTTTCGGACTCTCGAAAAGTTCGTTCTGATGAAAGGTATACAAAAATTTTCGAAATGTTTTATTTTAAGGAGGGGACGTAAAAGGCAATAAAATAACACAAATTTTGCATAAAGAACGAAGCCGATTGGATTATTAGTTATCGAGATATTTGTAATCCTGTTTTCCACATTCTTCGATTTTTCATGACCCTGTATTTCATTCCAATTTCAATTCAAAGATATATTTCAATTGGAAATGAGACGCTTAATCCGACGCAGTAAATTGTTAGTTAAATTATTATTATTTTTGGAGCTATAAGGATGCTTCTTTTCCGCAATCCGGTACTACTGGCATATTTTGGAGTTTTATATAATTTGTCGAAATCGGCTCATCAGCAATTCATTGATAGAGCATTACTATGTATATTAAAACTATTTAAACATGCGTTTAAACATTATTTTGGAATTGCGAAGCATTTTATAAATAGTTTACATGCGTTTTATTTTCATATTTTATATTATGCGTATCTATGATGGGTAAGTATTACGGTGGTCCCCCAACGACTAGTTTTACGGTAGTGGTAATTTTTATTAATTAACTTCTATAGATTAGTTAAAGTAATTGAAGGCGTGAGTTTCAAAATTCTCTTTATCGAGAAAATCAAATTTTCGGAAATCACGAAAAACCTTTAAATACGTCCATTGGTTTTCATTATAAATTTGGAGATTGGTATACATTAATGCAGATTGGTATAGACAGATAGAGAAAACAGAAGCGATAAGACGAGTTTTTAAATTTACATATTCAATTGCACTTTTACATATGTGTTATTTTATAAGGAAATGAAGCTGTTTCTTTTCATGATTTTATTTTAATAAACTTTTATTTTACTTATAACAGTTATACAGGGTGAGTCATAAATATCGAAACAATAGGCTATCTCCTTAAATATTGCCCCTAGACCCATACTTCCAATTGCAAAAACTCATAATAAAAGGTGAAATTTCTGATAAAATAAGTTGCAACTCCATGGGGGGGTCTATTTGAAAAAATACGAAATTAAGTTTTTATACGGCCCCCGTAAAGCAAAATTCCCAATTAGGAAATTATTCCTTATCCATTCCTAAATTGAACAAAAAAAATTTCATCTCCGTATCTGAAAATCTGACAGATATTAAAATCCAAAATTCTCAAAAATTCGTGACTTACACTACTTTACCATGCCTGTAAACGAAGTGCTTTTCATCCATTTTCAAAGCAAATAAGGGATCGTCCACAAATTGTTCGTTATTATATTTCGGTTTAAGACCGTGCCTCTTATTTGGAAATAATAAAGCAGCGTATTGATTTAAATCGAAACTTGTTTTCAAAACATGTTGATCGTTAGTACTGGAAGTTTGAATAGATCGAAATATGTAGGTCCGGTCCTAAACAGACCCATAGGGGAAAAAATTCAGCCCGGCATGAAATAATGTTAAAATCAAAATTCATACCAGCCTGGAAAAAAGCTTAATCATAGCCGGCCCAGCCGTGAATTTCTACATAGTCTTTTACTTCAGTGTAATTAAAAATTGTTTCGCGTGGAGGAGTTCTGACCAAAAATACTTAATATAGAATTTCGTTTTTTATATTTATGCTTTTTATTATTAAAGAGGCGCCAAACGCTGTGATATATTTATTTTATCAATGAATCTCTTTTTATATGTAAATATTTCACTTGTATTTTATTATCGCTAATCCATATCCCGTGCGTTGGAGACTTTGAAAAATGTTATACAGTAAAACTTTTTAAGATGGAATCGCATAGGAAAGAAAAAATACGTAATAGACAAATGCCCTTCCTAGGAGGGTTAAATGGAGTTTATTTTTTTCTCAGGTATTATTGTATTTATTTTGCATGGATCAACACATTTTCTGTTTAAGACAGAATTCCGTCATAGGCAGATTTTTTTTTTCTCTGGTTTTATTTTGTTTAATTTTTTAGCATTTAATATACTATTCTTAAAATATATATATATATATTTAAAGGTTTTTTTTTTATAAATTAAAAGCGATTTTAAAAGTTATGTGGTTTTCGTAAAAATATTGATTAAACCAAATTTTACTTATTTTATGCACGTATTAGGTGTGTTCTTTTAATACGGATTGTTCGATACCGGGAATGAAAATTTCGTCCAGTGCAGGCCTGGGAAAAAGGAAGCAGTACTCTCCGGTATGAACAATACATTTGACCCGGATAGGCGAGTCTTCAGAAAAAAGTAACGTCTCGTTCCTGATCTGACCTGAGCCCAGAATACAGATTTTTTAACAGCCTCTCCAGGACGATAAAAAGCTTGAAGTTGTGAGAGCTAAATTTTTAAAAAGGACTTAATCTGCATCTTAGAAAAGCATTCTTTTAAATAACAGATGGGCAGTAAAACAGTACATTTCGTTTTTCTGTATAATGACTTTTTTCCCGACTATTTCTTGTCTTTAAATTATTAAAAGTGAAGAATTGTTTAAGAAAAAAAAAGTACAAACTTGAAGCATGTCATTTTTAATTATTTTACATTAGTTTTGTTTAAAAAAAAAAATGAAAAATCATATATTTTTGAAAATATAATTTTCTAAAAGTTATTATATTTTAAATAAATATTTTTAATAGTTCTAAAATAAATATTAAAAAACAAAAACCCCGAAACAAAACTAAAATCAGATTTTCATTTTTAATTAAATAGAAAGAAATTGAAATCCGATAAATAATGTTTGGAGTTATAACGATTTTTAATTATCCCATTTAAACCAGTAGTAACCATATGAAATTTTTATAGATTTTATGATAAATTTTAGGATGTGATTTTCTTACCAAATTATATAGCTAACCATCACAAAAAAAGAAAAAAAATCAAAATTCTAACTCAAAAGAATGATTTTTTACGCGTTTCCTACAACTGCTAAAGTAACATTGTCTTTTGAATTGTGCGCATTTCAATTTGTGTCTAATCCCTTAAAACCTGATGAATTATTCAAACGGTTATAACTCCGCGAATTTTGAAGATATGAAGATGCAACTTTTTGTGTATTATTCAGGACTGGATAAGGAAAGTTTTCCTAATTGGAATTTTTATCCTACGGGGGCCGTATAAAAAGTTAATTTTCGTATTTTTTTCAAATTGACCCCCCATGGTGTTGCAACTTATCTTATCAAAAATTTCACCTTTTTTTTATGAATTTTTTCAATTGGAAGTATGGGTCTAGGGGCAATATTTAAGGAGATAGCCTTTTGTTTCGATATTTATGACTCACCCTATATGTATTTTACCTAGTTCAAAATTTGTATTAAAATTTTAATTCACTTCCAAATATCCGATCGAGGTTCAATTCGCACATTTATTTATATTCAATGACAATGTAATATTAGCATGATTTTATGCGTGAAACATTTGTTTATTTTATAAGACTACACCAAATTCTAATAGGTTAAATAATCTAATAGAATTATAAATATGAATCATTTTGTAACGAATTATGACAGTTGCTTTTCATAATTTAATTTCATAAAATTTCTGTTGTTTTTTTACTTATATTTTAAGTGTAAGTTGTATATTTTGCTTTAATATGCAAACATCAACATAAATTTTAAAATAATATTCCAAAAATTATTTTACTCTCAATGCTTAATGTTAAATTTTATATCTGACGTTTATTTTTATTTTTAGTAAATTTGTGACTGACTCTTATTTTGCAGCAAAAAAGCTGCTACAATTTTAAACAGCTATTACTCGGCCAGTTTTAATCGCAGAAGGGGACTTTTTTT
Source organism: Maratus speculifer (assembly GCA_964019185.1). Classification (NCBI taxonomy): domain Eukaryota; kingdom Metazoa; phylum Arthropoda; class Arachnida; order Araneae; family Salticidae; genus Maratus; species Maratus speculifer. The sequence goes on from OZ025294.1 coordinate 248,218,134, forward strand.
TTACTTGTTAGAGTAGTGGTAAAAATTTACTAAATATCACTTATAGGACTGGAGGACTGTATGAAAATTTAATTTTTGTAATTTTTTAATAATTTTTTTTTAAATCTAAATCGTTTAAAAATACTTCTTTATCTTTTTTTAAAACATTTTTGCAATTGGAACTATATGTCTATAACTAACGGTTTAGAAATTAGCCATTGGCTGTCGTTGAGAGTGGACACCCTGTACATTAACGTGCATGAGATAGATGAAAGTTTTAGGATTGGCACATCCGACTCTAATTTAGTTAGTGCCAGAAAGATCCACGTTGTTTTAAGTGGAAAGGGGTTTTGAAACAAGCAGGATTTCAAAGAGGCTCTGGACTCAAAAAAAAAAAAAAAAAAGAAGAAAAGAAAATAGAAGTAGAATATGCGATATAATGTGAAAGAAAAACAGTATCCTAGATGTATCCAGACAACTAAAAAAAAAAAAAAAAAAAAGGTATTTTGTAATGTATGTCAGAACGCAGTATGGAGTCGCTTTCATGTGACTGATGGTACGATGAGAAAGGGGAAATACATGTATTGTTATATACTGGATCTAAATCAGCACCTTCCAACAGAGATCTCTTTCATCGTTATACTTTTCAGTGTTTAGTTCCAATTCATGCTGCAAATTTACGCAAACGATGGCTTTTAACTAAGAATACTCCATTATCGCTTTAACCAGGAAGCAACGTAGACTTGAAAGACATTTTAAATTCGAAATGTTTTATGACAACTTTCTAACAAAAGAAATATTAATTAAGAGTTAAAAAAAAAAGTGAATTTATCAAAACTACAATCATTTATTTGTATCATTTTACTAATGTAGGAAGAGTTTAAAATCTTATAAGTTCAAAAAAAATTGTTATGCTTTTATTAAAAAATATATAAATAAAATTAATTCAGTCTAGTCGATCAATAATGTCTGAGACATAGATATTATTGACTAAAAAAATCAGGGGTAAAAAGCTGTGGCTTACTCCCCATGGTCTGGGCGCTTGCGCCTCAATAACAACAACAACAACGACTAAAAAAATAATATAAATAAAAAATAATATAAATAATATAAATAATACGGCAATAAAAAAGAACAATTTTCAAAGTGATACATTGTTATGTTTACATATTTGAATTTGAACTTTACAACAAATAGTACTAAAAAAAAAAATCCAAAAAACAGCAACGAGAAAACGTCATAAGAAAAAAAAATCATGCTCTACGCCCATAATATTAAACACTTTCAACTCTATCAAAATACTATTACGGAATTTCTCTTTTATTTAACGAAGAATGTACATAATTAGCTGAAAATGCATTTTATACAATTAACTATAATTGTTATACATTCGAATTATTTTGTGAAGCTTTGTTTATTATCTACAGGTGTTTTTACATATCACAAATAATTCAGTTGAAAATATATAACACAATGAAGCTTTGTTAGAATTTTGTGCTATAATCGCTGTTGCCAGATTGGAGGCAAAAGAGTCCCCAGATTGTTGATTGTCACCATTTTTTTTTTTTTTTTTTTTTTTTTTTTTTAATTCGGCCTGTTTAAAAATAGATAAAAATTCTTGAAGAATAAAGCGAATTACACTATTTTAAAAAAGTGGTGACAAACAAATAATCTCAATAAAAAAAAAAAAAAAAAAAAAAAAAAAAAAAAAAAAAGTTTCCAATTTGGCAACATTGGCTATAAAGTATTAAATTATAGGTACACGTTTATAAAAACGCAATCAGTCTGCCATATTATATCTTCGTAGAAAACACCTAAAAACCCGAATTTAGCGGTTGATTCATAAGTTTACCATTTTGTTTTCCTGCTCCTAATCCTCCTTGTTTTCATACTTTTGGGTGCAGGAAAGTAAAATTGTAAACCTACGTGTTAACCGTAAAAATCGGATTTTTAGGACAAATTTTATGGGCTCTCTATTTCATGAACAAATGCACGGAATTTAGTAACAATTTATATTCAGTTAGTTTCTGATATAAATTGGTGCTGATTAGTTTTTGGAGTAATTCGCTCAACAGGTGGCGCTACTAAGTTGCATTTTACATGATTTCCGCAATAGCTCTACCTCAAAAACTAATGCACAGATTTTCATCCAACTTCAGATTCAGTTAGATGTTTACATAGGTTGTTGCAAATTAGGTTTCCATTAAAATCACTCAACAAGTGGCGCATCTATGTTGCATTTTGCATGGTTAACGTGACTTTAACGATAGTCATATCGCAATAACTAATTCGCGGAATTTCATATCATTAGAATCCCTATAATGGCCATAGATTGCCATTTGTCACTGTTGTAGCGAATTTTGAAAGATTAACTGGTGTGAAATGGAAGCAGGTTTTGTGATTGCCACATTTGACTATTAAATTCTTTTGGCCTTAAAAGAAATTCATTAATTTGAAAAAAACATTAATCTGAAATTCGTTAACGTGTTTATTTTTATAATCATAAAACATAGGATTTTCTTCTACAATTCAAATAGTTCGTTAATTCACTATTGATGTTTGAAAACAGGAAGGTACAGACTGATTAAATTATCCTCTAAAATCTGTTATAAATCACGTTTGTTTTCTATGCAAATTAGAAGGAAATGTCTTAGAATTCTTCATTTGCCACTAAGTAAAAGAAAGGTTTTAAGATTTACCGAAATAACACTGTCGTCTGGTCACTTAATTACAAATCGTGTGGCAACGACACGCAAACTGCTAACATTTATTAATAGCCACCCCAGCTAGCATTGTTAAAATAATCTCAATGAAGACTGATCGTATCGCATTATTTTTCTTTGGTATGTCACAAATTTCATTCATTAGCAGTTCACCTAGTGATATTACAATAGAAAGGGTGACAGAATCAAATTACATAGTAGCGTAGCGTTTGTTAGCACTAATAAATATAACTTTTTGTTTGATTTAGAGATATCTGGATCTAAGGGTTTAATAAATAGTTTATTTTTAGTTCTATGCGGATGCGGATGATTCTTCATTAGGTTGTTCGAACGTGACTTAAAATGCTTTATGGATAGATAATGTACTGCATTAGTTAGGGAATGTTCGATAAAATCAATTACATTCTCCAAAATCCTAAGAAATAAAAACAAAGTCAGAAATTGTACGTCAAACGTGGGAAATCAGGTGCGTTCGGACTATAACAGTTTTATAAATATTCAGATTTTGTTGCAACGGCTGTTGCACTATCATGCAAAAATGTATGAATATAAAAATTACGATTTTATATAGAAAATTCAACAAAACGGAAATAATAGGATTCCATCTTAAATAAAAGATAATCACTGTAGACGCATAAAATCATTACTTATCGTAGAATATCATTGAATTATTGATGTATGATAGGATTTAACAGAATGAAGAAAACTTTTATTGATATATTTTTAGGTTTTGATTAAAAAAAAAAAAAAGACTCTACAGAATTCTACAACGATTACACATTTTAAGTTTCAGATCATTCCTTTTGATAGTTTTTGCATTGTTATGTGTGGACAGACGGACGGATCAGACGACGACTACATGCGCTAAATATTTATATAACTATGAGCACACATAAAAACTGCTTTATTGAGGTTTATGCTAGAGATGAGTTCGGGCTTTTTTTTTTTTTCAGAATTCAAGCCTGGCGATTTAACCTCCGAGACAGTCCGAGCCTAGAAATAGTTATATTATCAGAGCCCGAGTCAGATACCGAATTTTTTTTTAACATCTTCTTACATATAAATAATAGACCAAGAGGCGGCAGCACAGACAATCACCTCCTCGAGTTCACTACTGAAATTCCAGAATTAGTTAAAACTCGATTCGCACATTAAAATGCAATAGGTCTATCAAATTATGCACTGTTAAAAATCTGTGGCGTTTATTGCATAATCACGCCACCAGTTTTACAGAAACAGCTTGCTAAATGATATTATAAAGCACTCCCATTGTTCAGAATAGAGATACTCCTTAAAGGTGGTGGAGTGACTATGCAGCAAAAGTTTCAGATTTTTAACAGTGTATCTTAATGGAAAACATATGAAAACCCAATTTTGGCGGTTGACTCGAACGTCTATCATCGTGTTTTCCTGCTCCCAATCCTCCATGCTTTCTTATCTTCACGTGCAGAACAACATAATGGTAAATATACGTGACAACCGCTAAAATCGAGTTTACATGAGTTTTCCACCATGAGGTGATTGTCTGTACTGCCGACTCCTGGTCTGTAAGTATTAATCTTAAATACATCCTCAAGAAAATATTTCGTGATTTTCATGTCATTGAAAATCCGTTTAAAATAGAAACTGTTATTTATACCCAACCACCCACAAAAATCTATAAAAGCCACGATTCTAATCCTATTAAAATATCACTGTACAGTTACGACAGAAAAACATGGGTTCTGTTTTCCAATAACTGTGGAAAAGGGCGTCAACGAATATTTCATGCCGGGCTTAATTTTTAACAAAAAAGTACCGGAGCCTGTCATCGACATCAACAACAAACGTCACATTTCCTTTCGTATCCTGCATGTGTATCTGCACATTTGTATTTCATACATTATTTGCAAAACGTAAAACTTATTTTTTTCTATTTTATTTAAATCTCAATGTTACAAGTTAGCCTTAAAGTCACTGAAAAAAGTTACCTTCTGAAACAGCTCAAAGTTATTTATTAGTTAGTGCATAAACTTACAAAAATACGTAATGTGTAAGATTTTTAGCCACTAGCAGAGCCCATTTCGATGCGAAACAGTCCTCGAGAATGTGCGCAAAAGCGTATCCAGATAGAAAAATATTTGAAGGAAAAATTTTCAAAGAGAATCTTAACATCGAAGCGTAAACTGACGCAATGCCAAAATGAAAATAAATATGCCTATATATATATATATATATATATATAATATGTGTGTGAAATATTAAAAAAATAAAATAATGAAAGGACAAATAGCAAAAACATTTATAAGAGTAATTTTCAATAATGATGTTACTCGCTAAGAATTCTTTTAGATAGCTTACATTACAAAAAGTAAAAGGCTACTTATTGCAGACGCCCGAAGGAAAGCATTTATGGAAAATTTTAGTAATTTTTCAACGATCATGACCCCCAGATCCCAAAACCATCCTCGGTCCAAATGTTGACTTATATATATCTGATTTACGTCATGTGATAACTCTTATTTATCAAAAGATTTAGATGAGATTAATTGTATCCATAATAGATACCAATGTCTCGACTAGTCAGCTTCACTTGCCATCGTCTTTCAAAATGACAGCCATTTAAATATTTTAAAACTAGAAAAAAAGCACACAAAAATTCGAAATCCAAATTTACTTTATAATTGAGTGTTAGGCCTCGACACAAAGATTCCAGTGTATTTTTTGTTTCGTCTAAAAAATGATTGAGATATAGCAGATTGAAATTTTAGGTTGGATGACATTTTGAAAAAAGACAACAATGAAAGAAAATCAGGTACAGTAGAACTCCTCTAATTTGGACCCCATTAATCTGGATCTCCGGATAATCCGGACTGTTTTTAACATTTTTTTTTAGGTTTGAGAAGCGATTTGGCTGATTTCCATAACATTAACTTGTTTCATTGTCGTATTCTAAATTTAAAAAAAACTTTTTTCTGAAATCTTTTCGGAAGAATACCTTAAGCTTTCTTATTTAAACTCTTATTTAAAATACACCCAACGAGCTTCTTATGCTCAAGCGGATGCGTGACCGTACGGCTCGCAAAAGGAATAGAAAACTGGCACAGCAGAAAATTACAAACTTTTTTATTACAAAGTAAACATTTTTACTGTCTGTAAATATTCAATAAGTTTAACACAAAGATGACTTTCTATAAGTATTTTTTATTTTACTTCATTTTTTTTTTCTAATTCTCCGTATAATCCGGATTTGGTCTGGTCCCAATTAATCCGAATTATCGGGGTTTTACTGTATTAATTTATGAGTATTAGTTAACGTTAGCTTTAAATGGTTGTTTAATTTTTGTCGCCAAACTTGGCGTCAAAAATTAAACAACCAAAATGATTCCAATCTAAACTATAGCTTACTAATTTGGCGCAGTTCTCATTGATGAAATTGAGTTCAAATTGAGTATTGATGAAACTTCTTTTACAGGTTTCGTCGAATTTTAGTTTCTTAAAATTTGAGTATAATTTGCAAAATATTAACCCATTAACGCCCGAATTATTTTCTTCGCTAAAATTTAAATTTTGTATTTCCCACCACTTTAAAAATCAAATTAAGTTTTATCTAAATTTATCGAGGATTCTGTCTCGCGAAAGAAGGTATATATTTCTCTTCCTCTTTACTGGTGGGTAACCCGCTTTCTTGCTGTTTTTGTAACCGTCCTCAAAAGAGGACCTTGGGCGTTAATGGGTTAAAATCAAGAAATAAGGAATTCTTATTGAATCATCTAATCGAGTTCCACTAATTTTAGCTTCGTGTGTTTATATAAAATAAGCTATATTTTAAAAAAAACAAGGAATATAAAAGCTTTTTTTTTTCCCCTCGGCACTGACCGAAATGACTTTTTAACAATCAGCCATATTTAAAATACAACGATACTCTGATAGGCTCCAGTGCGCAGAATTTATAATCTCGTGTGAGCTCCTCTAGTGCTTAAATATTATTTGATATCGCGATGATATACATAAAGAAATTTCTAATACGCTTTGACAGAATCGATAACAATACTAATTAAGATATACGGTGATTTCATTAAATCTGTATCCAGCTTACCGGTAATTGAAGTAATGCTGTGATTTGAAATTATAACAGTTTCACCTTTGTTTGAATTAAGGATTTGATGTTTCAAAGGCAATCAAGTCCGTAATCAGTTAATGAGGGAGATTATCTACTTATTATGTTTCATTCTTGTGTCAATAAAAATAATAACATCATTATAATGATTAATAGTATACGAATTATACATAAAATTCAATATTATAACATACGTACTTCCGCAATACGATTTTTTAAAATTATAACTGAGTTAAGCACTTTATCAAGAGCGATTAATTAATACTATGAATGTAAATCAATTCAACCAGTTCCACTAATAGCTATTGTAGTAAAATCGTTAGGCTTCCTTAATTTATATATCCCTGATTATGCTATTTATTATAATGATTATTATTTTAATAAAAAGCTCTAGAATATCACTTTAACTTCAACTAAAGAAAAATATAAATTTAAAGCTTATCATTTGATAGTTCGATGATATACAACGAAATGTCTAATATGTTTGGCAGAATCGATAACAATACTTAATTAAGATACACAATGCTTTCATTATTCTGTATACAGCTTTAGTGGTAATTGTGGTAATGGGTCATTTGGAATTATAAGGTTCACCTTTGTTTAAAATGAAGATTTGATTTTTCAAAGGCGTGTGTTCGTATCTGTTTATGAGAAAACTTACATATTTGCAAGTGAAACCTCTCAAATCTCATTTTACCTTAAAAAATCAGTTCTTAAGATATCCGAACACCTTTAAAACGTAGTTTTCGATCAAAACATAGATTTTTCATTTTTGCAATAACATTAAAATCGAATCTTTTATATATCGAAATCTGCTTAAATTTTGTATCTAAAATAGAATCCGAGTTATAGCTTTAGAATTGTGTTTTAAAATTATTTTTAGCTTTTTCTGAAAATGAAGTTTTTGAGATTTTTACTATACGCAAAACATCGCATTAAAAAAAAAAAAAAAAGAAGGTGCATGAAATGCCAGGAAATTTTCTGTACTTCTTTTACAAATGTCTTTTGATGGAATACACTACACTTATGATAATATATTAAATAGTTTTATATTTACACTGGTATAAATGACAAACTTGAGAGACAAATTTTGAGAATTTTTCATTACATTAATACTTTAACTGCCACATCATTTGAGATAGAGATGAGATTATAATGTGTGTAGTTTAAGTCTTAGAGAAAGTTATTCTGTTTATTATGAAAGTTACAAAATGTCAATACATTCTTTGAGTTATTACCTTTTGCGGAAATGCCAATATTTGACATAATTTTGACCATTTTTCTTTTTTAAAAATATTTCTGGAACGTTGCTAAAATTTGTATATAATTTTAAAGTTTTAAAGTAAATGTCAATAAAAAAATAAAAAAAAAAAAAAAAAAAAAACGGATAATAAAACAAAATTAAAAAATTTCCGATGGTGTGCGGGACCTTAAAAGAAGTGGTCTCATACAATAAATATACAAAATAAATAATTAGTTTATTATTTTCCACGTCTATGCAATTAGAAAGGAATCAATTAAAGTTTGTTTTGATTTTAACAATGAATCATTTAAAACAATCTTTGATCTCATTAGGAAAATTATTCATTTCAGTATCAATTCTAATAGATATTGATTTTCATAAAAATATATTGATTTTAATGATTGTTTTTGCTGTTGAATTACAAGGAAAAAAATTAAAGTTTTTCAATTTACATCTGTGTTTAATATAAGTGACATACATCATTTTCCAAAATAAGGAGAAATACATCTACCCTTTCTAGTTTTCGTTTGGTCATCTTTTTGTTGTATGAAAAATTCCCAAAACTGGTCGATGGTAGTTGAAATGCTAACTTCTCCGGAGAATTTTGAAATGCCCATCCGTAAAGGAAAGCAGGGTCGTAGCTAGGGGAATGCCAGGGGGGGAGGGGACTCAGCCCCTCCCCCCTAAAACATTTTGAGCCTTCCCAGGTCACTAAATGAATTCCTGTTCCGAAAATCTAAATGAAATTCTACTTAAAAATCTAATTTAGTTTTAAGGTCCTTTCACAGTTTTGCGGGAATATTAAATTGTAACTAAAATAAATGTTTACACACTCATACATCCTATTTGGACACATGAAGTTAGCATGATGTTTAATTTTGCGCTAGTGATACACTCGAATTTTTCATTATGAATCATATTATTTTCTTAGCATAAAATTAAGTTATTAATACAATCTAATAAGAAACATAGTGCCTACAATGTGATTATGCACTAATTTATCTTTCTGCATCAGAAAGAGAGAAAAAGAGAAAATATGACCCCCCCCCCCCACCTACGTTTTCATGAGCCCCTCCGATTATTCACTCCTAGCTACAGCCTTGAAGGGAAATAATCGTACCGGCTGAGAAGTTAAAAATAGTTTTTCATGTAGGGAGACAAGAAATAGTAGTCCTTTAATGAAGGTAAAAATAGCATTGAGGCAATATCCAAAAATTATGGACCAGAAATCTGATGTCTTTATAGGAGGTGATCTCCTTATAGAGGTTTAACTATTATGTTTCATTCTTGTCTCGATTAAAATAACAATGCTATCCTAATTATTGATAATACCATAAGCATTATGCATAAAGTTTAATATTATGACATACGTATTCTCGCAATACGATTTTTAGGTACGTTCGTAATTATATAAATACGTTACTTTAAATAAAACATCGATAACCAAAGTAGTAGGAAAACGACAGTACGGGATCAGCCGCAGGGACAAGGGACCGTCCCTGCGGCTGTCCCACCGCCACCACCGTCCCTCCTGCGGTGCCTCCTGCGCCCACTGTGCATCCCCCCCCACGAACGCCCCCTAGTGGAAAAAAGGAACATTCTATTGTAACAGAGAGGCGAACAACCTTCCCAATTCAAAAAAATATTATCAATCACATCTCAACATTGAATCATACTATAAGATGAAGATTAAATTTATATTTGAATTTTGAACAACCGTAATTTTAATGAGTATTATTAATTAAGCGAAACAATTAAAATCTCAGTTTTTAGCCATTTTATTTAGATTTCTTCAACTACATGATGAGATTATCAATTTAACATAAGAAAGTTAAACATATATTTGAATTTTGCTTGATAGACATCTTAATGAGTATCGTTAATTAAGTAAAAACAATAGAAAATATCCAGTTTTATAGAAAAAGACTGATTTCTTACGATTTTTATCAACTACATGATCAATGTAACGACTTAAAAGTTGAAAGTTAAACGTACATCCTAGTTTTTCAATTGCTATAACCTTAATGAGTATCGTTAATTAAGTAAAAACAATGGAAAATATCAAGTTTTATAGAAAAAGACTGATTTCTTACGATTTTTATCAACTTAAGAGAGAAAACTTAAACATACATTTCAGTTTTTCAACAGCTATAACCTTAATGAGTGTTGAAATTAAGTAAAAAACAATGGAAACAATCAAGTTTTATAGAAAAAGACTGATTTCTTACGATTTTTATCAACTGCAACATCAGTGTATTGACTTACAAGTTGATAGTTAAACATGCATTCTAGTTTTTCAACAGCTATAATCTTAATGAGTATCGTTAATTAAGTAAAAAGCAATGGAAAATATCAAGTTTTATAGAAAAAGACTGATTTCTTACGATTTTTATCAACTTAAGAGAGAAAACGTAAACGTACATTTCAGTTTTTCAACAGCTATAACCTTAATGAGTGTTGAAATTAAGTAAAAAACAATGAAAACAATCAAGTTTTATAGAAAAAGACTGATTTCTTACGATTTTTATCAACTGCAACATCAGTGTATTGACTTACAAGTTGATAGTTAAACATGCATTCTAGTTTTTCAACAGCTATAATCTTAATGAGTATCGTTAATTAAGTAAAAAACAATGGAAAATATCAAGTTTTATAGAAAAAGAATGATTTCTTACGATTTTTATCAACTTAAGAGAGAAAACTTAAACGTACATTTCAGTTTTTCAACAGCTATAACCTTAATGAGTGTTGAAATTAAGTAAAAAACAATGGAAACAATCAAGTTTTATAGAAAAAGACTGATTTCTTACGATTTTTATCAACTGCAACATCAGTGTATTGACTTACAAGTTGATAGTTAAACATGCATTCTAGTTTTTCAACAGCTATAATCTTAATGAGTATCGTTAATTAAGTAAAAAACAATGGAAAATATCAAGTTTTATAGAAAAAGAATGATTTCTTACGATTTTTATCAACTTAAGAGAGAAAACTTAAACGTACATTTCAGTTTTTCAACAGCTATAACCTTAATGAGTGTTGAAATTAAGTAAAAAACAATGGAAACAATCAAGTTTTATTGAAAAAGACTGATTTCTTACGATTTTTATCAACTGCAACATCAGTGTATTGACTTACAAGTTGATAGTTAAACATGCATTCTAGTTTTTCAACAGCTATAATCTTAATGAGTATCGTTAATTAAGTAAAAAACAATGGAAAATATCAAGTTTTATAGAAAAAGAATGATTTCTTACGATTTTTATCAACTTAAGAGAGAAAACTTAAACGTACATTTCACTTTTTCAACAGCTATAACCTTAATGAGTATTGATAATTAAGTAAAAAACAATGGAAACAATCAAGTTTTATAGAAAAAGACTGATTTCTTACGATTTTTATCAACTGCAACATCAGTGTATTGACTTACAAGTTGAAAGTTAAACATGCATTCTAGTTTTTCAACAGCTATAATCTTAATGAGTATCGTTAATTAAGTAAAAAACAATGGAAAATATCAAGTTTTATAGAAAAAGACTGATTTCTTACGATTTTTTCAACTCAAACTTCAGAATATCAATTTGATAGAAAGAAATTTAAGCATGCATTCCAGTTTTGGACAACCATTTCCTTCATGAACATTATTAATTAAGCAAAACAACGGAAAATATTAAATTTTTAATTGATTTCTTCATATTTATTTATTTATTTATTTTTTAATATAAAATCGGAATACGCAACTTAAAATAGAAATTTAAATATATTTTTTAGTTTTTGAACAGTCGTTACCTCAAAGAATTTCGATAATTGAACAATTAACAAAGGAAACTAATGATTTTTTAACGAAAAAAGACGAATTAAACGAATTTGATTAACTTTTACTCTAAATGAAAATTTCATCATACTTTTATATACTAACTAAGTAGAATTTTAATGCATAAACGAACACATTTCAATAAATACTCAACACACACACAAATTTGAAAACAACACCTGCTTCTTGTGACGTCATATTGAAACCAAAACTTATTCCTTCGAAGTCCCTCACCATGCCTTTTCACCCCCATCTCCCCCAATTTTTTACCTCAGGTAGGGAAATGGACAAACCAATGACTTCTCATTCTTGTATATTTAGAAGTCTGGGAGAAAAAAAGAGACATTTTATGCACTCCAATTTCATAACAGTTAACGCAATATCCCAAAATTTAAATTTTGGAAGACATAATCAGTATAATTAATTAAGCAAAATAATAGAAATATTATTTTTTAAGGGGTAAAGGTGAATTTAAGCGAATTTAATTAGTTTTACAATACTCTTTTGAACCGCAATTTGGAAATATGGATTTCTAACAGAAGAATTAAACGTATATTTTAATTTTAACAACAAAAACTAAGCAAACATAAATATCAATTTTAAAGAAAAGACGAATTTGAATAATTTCACACTAGTATTTTCAAAAGCAACATGGAAATATCAATACTTATTCACATATTTCACTTATTCACTGTATTCAGTACTATATTTAATAAATTTGGATACACTTTAAGAATTTTCTAATCTATAATTAATTATTAGCTGTATATTTAATGTTACCCATGTTTTGAACATTAGTTCATAATCGTGAATTTTGTATTTTAAATACCATGTATTCAGTTCAGTTTATTTTCACTTGAAATCATACAGAATTTTTTAACAGAGTTTGTTTTTGAAATCATTGAAGCAACTGTATTTAATATTTTTAATACCAATTTTCTAACATTTTCCGATTATACAGTCTTCAGAAGTACATTTCTAAATGCTACAATCACTTTACATATCGAAAAGATATCATTGAAGCAACTGTATTTAATATTTTTAATACCAATTTTCTAAGATTTTTTAACATTTTCCGGTTATACATTCCACAAAAGTTATTATTACATATTCTAAACAATAGAAAATATTAATTTTAAGAATAAAAAGACGAATTTAAACAAATTTTATTAGTTTTACACTATTTTTTCTCATCTCCAACACGGATATATCAATTTTAACAGAAGAATTAAATGTATGTTTTAGTTTTTAACAACAAAAATGTAATAAGTATCATTAATTAAACAAAAATAAATATCAATTTTCAAGAAAAGACAATTTTTTACACAAATTTTCAACTTTGAAATACATTTGTTTACATATGTTGTTACAGTATATTACTAAACTTAAACTTTTTAAAAAGTTTGAATATCTTTACAAAGAGTTCATACTTATATCTTTCACGTCTTGACTACATTCGAAATCTTACAACAAAAGTATACTTTTATTATTATTATTATTATTATTATTATTATTATTATTATTATTATTATTATTCTAGAAAACCTAAAAAATCATTTCTTGCTGCTTTAGACACTTGACATATTAAAACTACTCTGAGATATTCTACCCATATAATTAATCAAATTAGGACATGATTCATCTTACACTTCAAAATTTCTGAATTTTTACAATACTTATTTTCATCAAACTTTATTCTTAATCCTATATATTTTAATAGCACAGAATTTTAACATCTGTTTTTATCTACTTATCAGAAAATTATTAAAACACCCAACAACATTTTCCAAATATGAATATTATCTTTGCACTTTAATAATGCAAAACATACACGAATACAAAGTTAAATTTTTACAAACATTTCGTATTTCAAACCAAACTATTCGAAATTTTCACAACATAAGAGCAAACATTAGACGAACTTTTTAACATTTATATTGCTTAGATCTTTTCATCATAACTTTTAACTATGATAATTATCCATTTTTAGGTTGATTGTCGAAAAACTGTAACTGAAATTACATAAACTTAATGTAAAAAAACATGTTCTCACACAATTTCTTGAAATTCAACAAAGAATTGACTATTACTCCAATACTTATCTACATCAATCTCGACTCTCGATGGTATATAGATATTTCATCATTACATACTTACAACTCTTTTCAAACGTTTATCAGAAAATCAAGTCAATCAAAGTCTAGTAGTTATCACACCTGTTCCTCAGAAATATTACTATCATATGAAACAGTAAAGAAAATTAATAAATATTTAATATTTAATAACCTCATACGTGAAATTACTGCCGAATGAGAATACTAATAATCAATAAAATCAACTGTTGGCCAAAAAAATAGTATAGATTACCGAAAATTCAAATCATTTTTTCTACCAAAAATTACAAAAATTAACAAATGAATGACAAGTTAGAGAAATAACTAAAAAAATTAATGAACATATTTACAAATTTATTAAAATCACACCTTTTTCTGGATTACAAACCACAATTTCTTGAAAAATTTAACACCGAATTTGTAAGATTTTAATCCTAGTATTACATACACTCAATAAATATTCAAAATTAACAAAAAAATAATTTTTTAGTCTCATCAATAAGCAGAAATTCTATATTAAAAGAATATTTTCATAGTACTACTTATAAAAATGAGAGTTTACAAACTGATTTTCATAATTTTATCGCATTTAAACTTAATTTTTATACATAAAACATTATTTAATCAAATTTTATACTTTCTAATTCAGTAAAATTCAATACTTTTTTAGTTTTTAAACCAATACCACAATATTTATTTACATCAAACTTGATTCTTTACCTTTTATATTTCCACACTAGCTGACCCGCCCGACGTTGCCCGGGACCGTATTAACAATATTAAACGAACTTGAAATTTGTATGATTTTATCATTAACTCGTTGCATGCAGAAATGCATTGTCTGAAATACGTAGCCACTGACTGTGTGAAAAATCGGTTTTAAAAACAAAAACTAATATTAAGCTCTAAAAATACTCAAAATGAGCAATGAAAAACGCGGGAGGGAATATGTATCCAACGATTGCATGATTTTCGTGTTAAAAAGTTGATATTTACCCGTAAAAATGACTGTTAAGTCACGTAACTAATTATTATTTTCACATACAAATCCCAAGTGAAATATTTTGAATTTCAAACTAATTATATCACTCTTAAATCCGACTATACCATGAATAAAATCTATACACGATGGTAGCTAAAAGATTGGTATATAGTATTATAATTTCAGTGCTATTTAACAAAAGTGTTATTTTTAATCAAATCTTGCGTAATGTTCACTCTGTGTATAAATTCCTAACCTTAAACTTTTGTATCGTAACCAGAACCTATCCGTAACCTAACAGCGACTTAACAGTACCCTACCGTAAATTAAATATACACTGTAAAAAATTTTGGTCTCGAATCACGGTGGTTATACCATCAACTTTGTGACACTTCCTTTTACCGTAATTTTACTGGACGGTATATATACCGTAAAATACTTAAAGTACATGTACCGTAATTTAACTGAACATAAATTTAAATATTTTGTGGTATATGTACCGTAAAATATTTAAAGTATATGTACCGTAATTTAACTGGACGGTATATGTACCGTAAAGTATTTAAAGTACATGTACCTTAAAAAAATATCGTTACAGCATATATACCGTAAATTAAATGTAAGGTATATGTACCGTAAAAAATATTTTTACAGCACAGATACCGTAAATTAAATGTACGACATATGTACCGTAAAAAATATTTATACAACATATATACCGTAAATTAAATGTGCGGTATATGTACCGTAAAAACATTTGTAATCATTATGTGTACCGTAAATGAAATATACGGTATATATACCGTAAAAATACAGGATGATCCAAAAAAAACCCTCCCACATTTGACAGGTTAAAAAAAACAAAAACGACTCTAATGAGAAACTTATTTGTTAAAAATATAGAATAGATATGACGAGAGTTTAAAATGACTATTTTTCAGGAATGACTTCTGGAAAGTGTCTTCCATTTTGAGCAATATAGATTTCAAGACGATGTCTGGAATCTATCATCACGAACGCATCGTCTTGTGGGAGAATTGCTACTTCTACTCTCTTGAGGTGAGAATGAATGTAGGTCTTGTCTCAAGATTGTCTCAAGCAGAGGTAGCCGCTTCCACAAGACATAATATGTTAGGGGATGATATATTTCAGATATTGTCTAGAAATTTATATTGCTTATAATGGATAACATTTACCAAGCATCATTTCTAAAACATAGTCATTTTAAACTCTTGTCATACCCATTGCATATTTTAAAACAACAAGTTTCTCTTTACAGTCTTTTTTTGTTTTATATTATCCTGTCAAACATGGGATATTCTTATGTGTTATTCTGTAATCAGAATCGACGAATATACATGGTAAGCACAAGTCTCACTCTTATTATAAAAACTTATTTTGGCCAGAAATATTAGATATGTGAGGATACATTTAAATATCTTGATAAAAATTTTAGTAAAACCATTTGTAGATCATCAAGTTGTGCAATGATATGCATGCTGGTAAAAAACAATACATATAAATATATATATTATTTTTCATAAATATTAAATTTTCTGTATTTCTTAAGAAATATTTTTTTCTTTTTGTTTTTTGTCATTACGTACAATTGTTCAAAAAAAAAAAAAAAAAAAAAAAAAAAAAAAAATGGTAAAATGTAACTAAAAACAATGAATTTGAATTATACTTACATAGCTGCCAATTACTACACCTTTTCTACATTTATTTTTTATACCACTATTTTAAAATAGTTACTGATGTCACATTTCAGATTTAAGTATACAGCGAAAATTATTATTTTAAAATAGAGGTATAAAGATGTTGTAAAAGTAGTATGCACTTAGTGAATTAAAAATAAAAATCACAAAAAAGTGTTTACATTTGTGACCGCTATGATAATGTGAGATGATCTCTGATAAAATAAAATGCTAATATTAAATTACTTTCTTACATTTCTATAAATTATTAAAACTGAAAATAAATAATTGATCTTATATTATTTTTATTAAATAGTAGCAATTTATTAAATTTTATTAAATATTAACAAATAATTCAAGAGTACTGACTGCCGAAAAATTATTTCACACTTCTTTTGTTGTTTCACAGACATAATTATAAAAACTAAAGGATCAGAAGGGCGTGAAGAGAATACAAATCACATACACTTTCAAAAAATAAAGTAAAATTAATAAAAGTGGTCAAAATTATACATATACATTAATATTCTTGTTACTTACTTGGAAATTGGGATTTTTATTTTTATTTTCTCAACATACAAATCTAAAATTTCTTACATTCATTTAAAAGTTTAAGAATGTCACTGTCTAGCAAATCACCACTTTTTAATTTTTTTTTTTTTTTTTTTTTTTTTTTTTTTATGGAAATGTGCTATTATATTGTTCTATATTGATATGTAATTTATAGCTTATAATCTTAATAACAAACTTTAATTCTCCCTACAGATCAAGAAAAGTAAAAACTAGTTGTCGTGGGCAAAATTGCCTATAACGCGAAAAAAAGTTAATAAAAAATGAAAAATGTATTTTCCTTCCAAATATTTAAATAGTCAAGACTAAATTTATACATTCATGCTTAAAAATAAGTTTAAAATTGTATTAAAACTTCGCATTGTTAAGGAGAGGGTTTGAGAATCATATAAATATTTTAGAACATTTACAAAATAAATGAATATCATTATGATTCAGACATATTTAAAACAAGCATTTAAAATATAAAAAGATATTTATTACAACGATTAAATTACATTAATACACTATATCATGATGCATTGTTTTAATATTTATGTATACAATTTATTTTCTTCAACACAGTGTGTCATTTACATTTATATAAAAATTCCAATAGTTTTGCCCACTTGCTGCATTTTGATTATCCGCCAATTGATAATTTGTAGTTTGTACCACACACAGGGTTGACCAATATCAAGTACCTTAAAGAAAAAGATTCATTCAATATGGGTATAAGCATTAAAATATATTATCGAAAAAAATACAAAAGTAATTTGTAGAAATGGTTTCACAAAATCACCTTAAGAGGTTATTTCAATATTCACAAGAAGGAACAAGAATGCTAATATTAATCCTATGGGAGCGTTATTTTCAATTTTCTCGCTTTGATTTTAATGTATATATATGTTGCAGCCAATACCCGAAATTGGCCAATTCTAGAACTGGCCGGCCAATTCCCGAATTGGCTAGCAACGTTAAAAAATGACTGGCCAATTCCAGAATTGGCCAGCCAATTCGCGAACTGGCCAGATGCAATTGGCCAATTCGCGAACTGGCCAGATGCGACTGGCCAATTCGCAAAATAGATATAAGCACTGGGCTTAATCCTTTTTAACATAGTTGAAAGTGTCTATAAATTCAAATAGTCTAGACTTCAGCCTGTCCGTGATCTAAGTCGAGTAAAGTTTCCGGTTAACTTGTAATTGTCATCGTATTTGGTTTATCAATTAATTTCGATATTGAAAGGGAATTGTGTACTATTTCTGGTTAATTTAGTTGGGTACACAAAAATATTTCCTTTCAATATAATCAATACTAATCTTTTTTACTGTACATTTTAATGTTACATTATCTTAATTATAAAAAAATTGGTACCTATGCATCATAGTTCGGATGTTGGCCAAGGCTTCCCGGCCAGTTCGCGAATTGGCCGGCCAAAACCCGAAATACGCTATTCATTTCATGTATTTCGGGTTTTGGCCATGAAGCTTGGCCAGTTCGGGTATTGGCCGGCCAGTTCTAGAATTGGCCAGGCTCCGGGTATTGGCCGCAACATATATATACATACAATAGATGATCTACTGGGCTACTTTTCATTTTCCTATTTTAGTTATAGATTTTGTATATATATTTGGGTAGTTTCAATTTCCAAACCAGTTCTGTAAATGAAGGAAAACTAAAAAAAAAGTCTAAAACTAAGATCTAAAAATTAAAAAACTACCGCAGGTACATCGCCCTCAGTTATCCTACACAGAAATTACTAAACAATATTTATATCCATGTTAAATATTATAAAATAACGCTCCCATAGAATTTACATTAGTGTGTTCGTTTCTCCCCATGACTAGTGTGGTACTTCCCATGACTCTTAAGAACCTACACCAGTCCCGTGGCTAAATGCCAATATTTAATGTTAAATTCACGGGAAAATTTCTTAGAATTTTCTAACTTGTATTTTAGTATTTTTATTTTTACTTTTTTTTTTTTTTTTTTGGATGTGAAATTTTAAATTGATATATATTGTTGTATGTTTGTACTTTTTCAACTTTTGTAACCATTTCTTAAGGCGAAAATAGTTTTATTTTCAGAACTGCTTTCAAAGTAGAAGCATCTGCACATAAAAACGTCCTTCCGGCAGTGCCGGGAGGAAAAGGTAGCTTTCATATACCTTATTTATTTATTTATTTATTTTAAATTAAGTTATGTTATTCAAACATACGAAGCTCAAATTAGTGGAGTCCGATTATATAAGATTGAATACTCGTTTTTGGCAATACTGAATATTAATGGGAATTTTTATAAATTAGTCATCTTTTATTGAAGCTGGTTTTATTTTAATCGATTTATAGGGTCTCCAAATTCCACGATATCATGAAGTATATGCCATTTTAAAACAATATAATGGATAAAACAATCCAATGAGCTTGGTCGAAATCTTAATTCATGTACAAGCGCACACTCACATCGAAATCGATTAATATATACAAGGGCTGTCGCTGGCAAATTGATTAAAAAAAAAAATGTCATCCACATTAAAAATCCAAACTGCTATATCTCACGCGCTTTTTAAGGTAAAGACAAAGCAAAAAGTATTCCGTAATTCATTATTAATATCAAACACTTTAGAAAGAATCTTTCCTCAATTTCTAAATTTTTCTTTGTACATCATTATACATTTAAAAGATTTTTGATAAACTTAAATGGACACCATTTTGAAACAAGATGGCATCTGATGCTGCCCAACGAACTCGGTCGAGCCATTTCTATGTACTATGTACATACCAAGTTTCATTCAAATCGGTTCATAAATACGTTAGTTACAGCGTGACAAAAATTATATATATATATATATATATATATATATATATATATATATATACAGGGTGTATCGAAACTATTGGGCAAAACTTTAAGGGGTGATAGTACACATCAAGATAAACAATAATGAACGGGAAACTAAGGGTCCCAAATGTCTTCCGAAGGAGATAGGCGCCATTAAAGTTTAGGGTCCAAAATTTCAAATAAACATAAAAAACGGAAAAATTTGTCGATTGATTTGCGGTTTTCACTAAAACTATTCTTTATGTCAGTATTTTCATCAAAATAAATTGTAAAGATAAATTTAAAAAAAGGCCGATAGGGGGCGCTTTAGACTTTGGAGTAACGAACAATTATTTTTTGCCGTTATTTTTCGCATCTCATTAAATGTTTTCGGAAGCTTAGACTTAAACTTAAATTTTGAGCTCAAAATATGAATAGTTGGGAGTGGTTAAGTAGCGCAAACGGAACTGTGTTTAGAGGTCGAATATCAAATGATTATAAAAAACGGAAAAATTGGTCGATTCGTTTGCGGTTTTCGCTAAAACTACTCTTTAAATCAGTATTTCCTCGAAAATAAATTAGAAAGATAAATTTTGAAAAATGTCGATAGAGGGCGCTTTAGACTTTGGAGTAACGAACAACTATTTTTTACGGTTATTTTTTGCATCTCATTAATTTTTTTTAGAAGCTTAGACATAAACTTGAATTTTGAGCACAAAATGTGAATCACTGGGAGTGGTTAAGTAGCGCAAACTGAACTGAGTTCAAGGGGAGGGGCAGGTTCAAATTTCAAATGACTATAAAAAATTAGTCGATCCGTTTGCGGTTTTCGCTAAAACTATTCTTTATGTCAATGTGTATGTAATATGTAAATGTTTATTTGAAAATAAATTTTTTAAATAACTTTAAAAAAATTTTGTTAGAAGGCGCTTTAACCTCCTCAGTCCTGATGTCGCCTGGAGGCGACACTAAAAATCACCCTTTAAATTAATTTAGTTTCTTCTAGAAATGTTAAAATCACATCTAGACTTTTTTAATAGATGTTTGCATGTTGGAAGTATCGATGCATAAAATAATGCACATGTGGATATGTTCCACAATAATTTTAAACTGGTTTTTGTAGTGCAACGTAAAATTTGTCTCAGGACTGAGGAGGTTAAACTTAAGAGTAACCAACAGCTATTTTCAACCGTTAATTTTTGTATCTAATTAAATGCAAAATCTTAGACTTAAATTTTGAGCTCAAATTCTGAATCGTTGGGAGTAATTAGGTAGCTCAAAAATGAACTGTGTTTGAGGTGGGGGAGGGGGGGGGGTAAATTTCAACTCCTGAACACAGTTCAATTTGCGCTTCTTAACCCCTCCCAATGATTCAGAATTCGAGCTCGAAGTTTAAGTCTAAGCTTTTGCAAGTATTTAATTAGATACAAAAAATAACGGTCAAACATAGCTGTCGATTACTCTTAAGTTCAAAGCGCCCTCTAACAAATTTTTTTTTTTTAATTTATTTTTAAGAAAATACTCACGGAAATACTGAAGAAAATTGCTTGCGTTTTTCTCTAAAGGAAAACCGCTAACGAATCAACCAATTTTTTCTTTTTTTTTTTTTTTTTTATAATCATTTGAAATTTGAACTTGCCTTCCACTTCAACTCAATTCAGTTTGCGCTACTTAACCACTCCCAGTGATTCAGATTTTGTGCTCAAATTCAAGTTTATGTCTAAGCTTTTAAAAAAATTTAATGAGATGCAAAAAATAACCACAAAAAATACTTGTTCGTTGCTCAAAAGTCTAAAGCACCCTCTATCGGCATTTTTTGAAATTTATCGTTATAATTTTTTTTTTTTTTTTTTTTTTAAAGACTGATTTAAAGAGTAGTTTTAGCAAAAACCACAAACGAATCGACATATTTTTCCGTTTTTTATAATCATTTGAAGTTTGAACCTCTAAACACAGTTCAGTTTACGCTACTTAAGCACTCACAAATATTCAGATTTTGAGCTCAAAATTTAAGTTTAAGTCTAAGCTTCCGAAAACATTTAATGAGATGCAAAAGTAACGGCAAAAAATTTTTTTTGTTACTCCAAAGTCTAAAGCGCCCTCTATTAGCATTTTTTGAAATTTATCTTTACAACTTATTCTAAAGAAAATACTGACACAAAGAGTAGTTTTAGTGAAAACCGCAAATCAATCGACAAATTTTTCCGTTTTTTATGCTTATTTGAAATTTTAGTTCCTAAACTTTAATGGCACATATCTCCTTCGGTAGACGTTTGGGTCCCTTAGTTTCCTATTCAATATTGTTTGTCTTGATGTGTACTATCACCTCTTAAAGTTTTGCCCAATAGTTTAGATACACCCTGTATATATATATATATATATATATATATATATATATATATATATATATATGCCAACATTTGAACGGAGGGTGGTTTTGGGGTCTGGGGGTCATGATAGATGAAAATATACCAAAATTTTCCGGAAGTGCTTTTCTCCGGATGGTTGCAATATAGATAGCTTTTTACTTTTTCTAATGAAAGCTACCTAAAACTGTAACAAACAATTGAAAAAGTAGAAATGCACAATAAAATTTACGTACTGCACCCTGTGTGAAAAAAAATCATTTAAAAATATTAAAAGGGGGGGGGGGGGGCTCTAAATAACAATACCATAGAATTAATATTTAGATTGAAAATTTCTTACCGAGCCTAGTGTAGGCTATGTGTTTAAACAAAAATGGAATTGTCGGAAATGAAATCCTTAATTTAATACATTCTCTCAACAATGCACACATTATCAAGTAATTGTTATTTATTCAGTTGAAATTTTGAAATTTTTTCTGATTGTTTACCATATCATTTTGAAACAAAAGCACGTGACATAATTTCTCATAATGTTTTTTTTTTTTTTTTTTTTTTTTAATTTAATAGTTATTAAAAAGTGGGGTAATTTAAAATCGTTATAACTCGAAATATTATTTGTAGAATTTCTTTTCATTTATATAAACAGAAATATATAAGCTTTAATTCTGATTTAGGAATTTTAAAAGCATTAGTTTGAATAAAATTAAAAAATATTTGAAGTAAAAAATTTAAAAAAAAATGTAATTTTTTAAAATCATATTTTTAAAATTAAATATAATTTTTTAAATTTGCTGAAGCAAAATACAATAATTACAACAACAAATAGACAATTATAAAACAATTGAAAAAGATTTTTTCCAAATTTAAACAAGATTTTTTTTTAACCGCTATTGGGTTAAAGTAATTTAAATACAAGAAATGGTGAAAAAACTCATGAAGAAAAAAAGCATTTTCACAGAAAGTCATTTTTATGAGAACGATTGCTTTGAAAACTAGATTTTATAAAGAAACCAAAAAGAAAAAAATAATATTTCTTGTTACAGTTAAAATAGAAACAAGGTTTTAAACGTAATTTTAAGAAGAATTTTTAATGTAATAAAACTGTTTAATAAAATTTGAATATTTTTGTTTCCCGCACCCCCTTAAGCACCGAAAGTTACAGGTCGCAGCATAAAATTAGCCGCGTGTGGCATCTCGCGACAGTGAATCTGTAATTATAATGAAGGGTAGGGTATGAAAAAGAATTTGGTTTGTTTATCGTTTGGCTCTGTTTATTTGGAGAATGGAAGTGAGGTTAAAAAGTTTAAAAAAAATTCTAACTAGAAATAAGTAAAAAGCATGCGTTTAACAATGATAATACTGAGACGCTATTTAAGCTAGATTATGTGTGAGTTAAATGTACCTACAAATAAAATTATGCTATTAGTAATAACTAATAGTCATTATATTATTATTACCATTATGGGTTTGAAATATTACAAGAAATGTATCAAGCCTTTGATTTAAAAAAAATCAAATATTGCCTTTGTGTTTGATTTTATTTGTTTTTCAAAAATTAAAATAAGAACATTGCAAAAAGAAACTTGATCAAGACTGTGCAATAAAAAATGCTGATACTCAGTCATATCCACTATTTTTTGCAATCACTATTCATATTGCAAGCCTTATAACAGAAAGGTAAAGAATGGAGACGGGTGTTACAGATTTTCTTTTCTTCTTTGTAGATTATTTTTTCATCAAACATTTATTTTGCTCTCTATTATATTTAACACTTTATTACTGAATGCAAAAATGTGAGTTGGTTATTAACAGAACTGAATAAAATGCGTAAAATCGTTAAAAGTAAATGTTTAATTAACGCTGCAATTGCAAAACATTTTACCTATGGATTATTTTCTGCCTCTGTAGTATCTGCCGCAGACAATCGAGAATTTTTTTTGGTACTGGGTATCCAAGTTCCAAGGGTTAGTTCCAAGTCTACTCCTCCATTATACTTCAAAAATGAAATTGGGTAGCCATATTCCTTCTCCATTCCAAATTTTCTGTTATTGAAAATAAACATATGTTATTTCTTAACGATTTAAATATAGCAACTGAAAAAATGTCTTTATACCAGCCATTTTATTAATATATATCAATATTTTTTCTGGATTGCTTGTCAAAAACTGTGAAAACATGTTTTAATTCCAAAAATTTTTGAAGAGTTTGGACGATAATGACTACGAAAATAAATAAATAAATAAAATACCAGAGGAAGCCCCTAGCTTTTCCGTCATATTAAAATTACTCAATATCAAAAAGTAAATGTTTAAAAAAAAAATAAAAAACCCGAAAATATAATAACTATATTCTTATCATTCTCTAAGTAATCAATTTGAAAAACAAAGAAATCATACAAGGTTTTGACGTGTAAGAAACTAAATAGTTATACTGTAAATCAATGATTTTTACTGTTATTAATATTTTATCACAAAAATTACGCAGGCTGATTTCGAAGATCTCAAATAGATGATAATTATAATTTATACTTCCCGTAAAACTTCTAATATTGAGAACATGTGATAAAATATGGATTGGTAGGTACACCTCTTTGTTTTAAGACAGGGGTGCAAAAGTCTTTGCGCCAGTTGCTCCTATGCTCTCACTACTAATTTTTTTCGACTTGTATCATCTAATAATTTGTATAAATTTCTTGCTAGAATGCTATTAAATTTTACTCCGTGGTGAGTGATTGCCCGCCGCTGGTGCCTAGATTTTTACACCAATGGTCTAAAATCTAAATATGAAAAAATGTAAATTTTGAATGTAAACTTACGTAATCAGGCACAATCAAAGCGAAATTTGGGGCCTATTTTTTAAAAAAATTCATTGAATAATAGGCTCTTTCACAAAATCAGACATTTCATCATTATTTTTACCATCCAAATTAATAATAATAATAATAATAATAATAATAATAATAATAATAATAATAATAATAATAAAAAGTTCACCAGAAAGTAAATTTTTAACACAAAGACTTAAATCGATTCAATAAACTCTGTGTGCAAAAAAGACAAATTAAAATAAAGAATACTGCCCAGTTAAACTGATGGCATTGAGCTCACAGGCTACAAATACTAATTGTACATTAAAGCCTTATATTTTCAAGGGTTAATTCCGTTCGAAAAAAAATTAAGAAGGGGAAACAGCTCTCCCCTTTCCCCTTTTTTTATACTTAATCATTGAACCTCCTATACTATCAAAGACATGCTTTATCATATAAAAAAATCTGTATCCAAAATTCAGAGCAAATGAGATAATTCTTAATAAAAACCCATTTAGCATTTATATAATTTAAAAGGAGTTATCTCCCTTTTTTATACTTAACCATTAAACTTCCAAAACTATTCAGAGATTTTAACGAAATCTGAAAATTCTGGTTGAAAAACTCATTTATATAAATTAAGGGGGGGGGGGCATTAGAACCCCTGTTCCCCCTATTTATACTTATTAAATGAACACCTAATAACAGTCACGGGAATCGCCTCATGAGAATGATCCTAATCTAAATTTTGAACGAACACTTAATTCTGCATGAAAATCCCATTTATACCAACTAAGGGGAGAGGCATGAGCTCTCCGTTCCCCCTCTTATACATATCGAATGAACTCCAAAAACTAATCAGGGAAGCGCCTTGTCAGGATATACCTACATACAAAATTTCAAGTGAATCGGATATTTTTATCACGAGTTATCGCGTTACGCACGAACGAACATACAGAACGGACGGGCACATAAGCTCTCAGGCTATGATAGCCTGTGAGTTAAAAAGTATCACTCCAGAAATTTGACTTTAACTGGGTCTTTTCTTTTTCTAGAGAGGAGGGGGGGGGATCAAGAAACGCCGTAATTCGGATTTATTCAGAAAAGTATTTGAATTATAGGCTACACATTTTTAATTATTTTTTAATTAGTTTAATGACACTTATAATCGTATAACATGCGGAATCACAAAATACCGAATCGACTATTTAATCAAACACTAGTTTTAATGACATTTAATTGACTTAAAATTTAATAAATAGCCCAGTTTCTCACTAGTGAAAACATAAATACTGTAATAACACATAGATATGAGTTGCCAGTGAATTTTTTTAATCAGATTTGCAAATATGCCAGCTGAATTTTAAAAGGGCCATATCAACTGGTTTATTGATTTACATTGACTTAATTTCCTCCCCCCTTTCTTTTTACTGTGTTCTATAAAATAAAACAGGACGATGACTCTAATTTTAACTCGGAAGGACGCGCGCAGGGCCTAAAAGACCCTGAGTGCGTATGGTTTTTACAATTATAACCACTAATTTTTTAAAAGTAATCTTCAACTTATTTTATCACAAAATTTGTATGAATTGTTTCCGTCTAAATAAAGTAGTTGTTATATTTTGATTTTATTGGTGACAAAGTTAAAACCATTCAAACACTGGGTAAGGGCGTGTTCTCCCGGGTTAAGAGCAATCAATGCACAAGTCTTTTTTTATAAACATTTAAAACCAAAAAAGTCTTAATATAAACACCATTTTCTCACTATTTTCAAAATTAGTATTATGAATGGAATGTGCATGAATATGCATGCTTTTAAATAGCAACTAAGGAGCAAAACAATCATAGTTTAAAAAATATATATGTATATCTTTGTTTAAATCAGATTCTTTTTATTTAAATCAGGTTTTTATGATTTTTTTCGTGTGTTAATATACTATGTTTTCAAAATTTAATTAATTAATGTTATTCAAGTACGGGATATATTAGTTAGTACTAGTTCTAATATTAGTAATAAATAGTACTAATATTTATTATAATATTAGTTAGTAATGGAGAATGGGACAGAAATTTTTCCTCATTACGTATTATTCTAAACATCAATCACAATACTAGATGGAGGCAGTGGCGTAGTTAGTGGGGGGCAGGGGGGGCGGTCCAACCCGGGTGTCACCCAATACTTATTTGAAAATAAATATGTATAATCTTACACCATTGGGAAAAAGAATTCTGAAATAAAATTAAATTTCTAGCGTACGACGAAATAGAGTTAATTTTCTTTTCTAAAAGAAGTTGAAATTTTATGCAGACTGGTGTATTTAAATAAGATATTTGCACCAGAGAACAAAAATCTAACCTATCCAACGAGTGGATAACAAAAGCAAACTTTAAAGGAAAGAATTTTCTTCGACATACAGACACCACATTGATTTAAGCGGATTATGGGTTAAGTAAAAATTCGCCCCTCTGTTTTTTTTTTCTCAATGCAGGGCAAAAGGTAAATAAGAAATGATATGGCCATTTGTTATAATAGCGTACAATTGTAAATGAAAAAATATAACGGATCGGTGTGTGTGTGGGGGTGACACCATGGTGGCTGGCGGTAACACAATTTGCATCCGCTGTGGGTATCACCTATCCTAGCTAAGCCACTGAGATGGAGCAATGACAACCAAATCTTCAGTTGAAAAAAGTTGCTTTTCAGCATAAACTTAGATTTGTATAAAAAAATTGTTTATTAAAAAATAAATTTGCTTACTATAATTTTAATATTTGCTGTATATTAATGACTTGTTTACCTGTAGCTGTAATAGTTCCCATCTTTAGAAAACCTGATATTATACATTATCCATAATTTTAACTAAACTTAAAAGCAGCACTGTTGTTTAAGCAGTTTAAAATAAAAACAATAGTGGAGGGGCGTGGGACAGTTTAGCAAAAGGAGGAATGAAATAAATCGAATTCCTTCTTTTGAATAAGATAAATGTAAATTACTAATATTACGCAAATATTCTAGTAAAAATGATTAAATTTAAAAGGAAATAGTTGAAATATTGAACAGAAAATATTCAAAATTTTATAGATGTCAGTTTGCTATTTTTAACGCAATTTAATCCAACACGCACATTTCAAAAACAAAGTAATTTATTTTCCAATTTTTATATAACTTAGCCAAAAAAATTAATAACATACTTTTAAGAAAAAACAATTTAAAACATGCATAGTTCAAATTAGTTATCTAATTATGTAAGTTAAAGGAAAACAAGAAATACAGCCGATTAACTTACTTAAATATGAATAACTGGATCTCAAGTTACCCATTGCCCGAAATCAACAAACTGACGCCATTAGATTTGTTGGTTGGTTGGTAAATACGAAACTTATGCTGCTACCCGTAAAGAAGGCTTTTGCCTCGAAAATCTGACATCATTACTTCGGCCGAAAGCAAACTTTCACGCTCTGTATTATCTTGCCTATAATCAGACATTTTCAAAGAAAATGTTTTGCTCAGCCAATATTTACGATGGTTTTACTAGAAACAAGAATGATATATTAACTTTTTTTATTAGGTGCTGTGCATATATAACATTATTCTTTCAGGGAGGAGGGAGGGTCTGACACATGATATCGTAAGATATCTCTAGGGGAAGGGGGGGATTTGCCTTTTGATATCGATATCGTTTTTGACCCAATTATAATTATCTCTTTTTCTCTGTAACGTGGTATTTTGTTCAAAATAGTACATTATCTTTTTTTTTTTTTTTTTTTTAACTATTTTTATTTGAATAAAGCGATATTTTATTAAATTATCTTCAATTGAATCAATAAAGTTTGCGAAAAATAAATTTAACCCGTTTTGTATGTTAATCAAAACAAAAGAACTAAATTCTAAATATCAGTGGTAGTGTTTGCATCAAAATTCCACTGATGACAACTGAAGTAACCTGAAAATATCATTCAACATCTAGTCTGAATAATTTATCCAAGCCGGACTGAAGAGAGATCGGGGGAGGGGGGATTGTCTAAGGTTTGAAGACATATGGATGAGACTGTGAATTAACTTAAACTATCTAAATGGTTTTTAGTGTTTAATTTTCCAAAATTTGGAGGGGAGAGATCGAGTTACCGAATGAGAGACCTTTCTTTTAACAAAAATAACAGTCTTGCCATATCAGTGTTGAATTAATGGGGTGCCCCAGAGGGAACCCCCCCCCCCCAGTGCAATGAAATCCCCCCCGGAAAAATAGAGTTATTGTGTTTTCACTGGGGGAAAAGGTTTCATTCCCCCACCCCCCCGGAGCCACAGAAGTCCCTCCCGGAGAAAAGTGTCTGAATTCAATACTGAGCCGCATGGCGAAAGAGCGTTGAGTGAGATAGGTTCTAAAATTTTGATTTGCGATTTTTAGAGTTTTTGAACTTCACCACCTTTTTAAGGATTAGATCAACAGAATTGTTAATTACGAAATTCCTGAGCTCATCGAGATTGGGGTCTGAGTTCGATAAAATTCTAACAACGTAAGCGAAAAAGATTTTTGAATTTTAGTTATTTATGAGGTTGGTAGAGGAAAGAGGACCGGTGTTTGCAGTTTTACCGGTGGTTTAAGCGTAAATCTAAGCCAACTGACTGTTTGGTATTTTATTATTTTTTTCTGATAAGGATGTATTTTTTTCTAGTTTTATGATAATTTTATCTAAATTTTGAACGTGAGGATTCGCGGGGGATGGGTCTTTATAGGCCCCAAAATTTCACCATCTGAGCACACACGATACGTTACACCATATCATTTTTTTTTTTTTTTTTTTTTTTAACAGACAACTTACTAGCCGCTGATCTTCATTATTTGAGAGAGGCGACGTTCGATACATTAGAATTGTAGAGAACGTGAACATGCGTGTTACTGGTGTGTCGCTGAATAAGGAAAAAGAAAAAGGTAAAACGCTTCGTGTTGCCCAGCTTGGAGTTTTCAAAAAATAAGCAGTACCATATTTCGGTGCTTCTCTTTATTTTACTTCATGAATAGACTCCACTTTGAAATTCCACCACGGAAATTTTTCACATTGTATTATTAGATTCTTTTTGAAAGAACTTTTAATTTCAAATAATTTTTAGCTGAAAAATTTGTTATTTGTCATACCTAAAAATATTTTAATTATTAATGTCATAATTTTTAAACCCAAAATAAATTAATAAGACAAATATATAACATTAAAGAAGTTTATTAAGAACTAATGCAAGTTAAAAATGTAATAAAAATACATGCATAATAGTTACTTTCACTTAAAAATAGTTAAAATGTTACATACTTCTTTGTCCTGCACGTCCGGTATGAGGATTCAACTGAATGAAACACAAAGAGCATACACAAAGGTGAACAAACCCTTTTAACATATAAGAATATCACTGGTATATATATTCAATCGTACATAATATTACAATTCCAATGGCATGACTATGAATAAGTGATTAATTAAACTAGTTTAAAATCTTAGAATTTCACTTCTATGAATTGTATAATTCTCCAATAAAAATTAAGGATGGATTTGATATCATTCAGTATGATAGATTAAAAGTTCCCACTAGAAAGACAACATCTATTCAGGCCGTCGAGAGCCGTGACGGGCCCAGAATCAGCCCCCCCCCCCCCCTTACACAGACACGCAAGACACATAAAATGCATGTGAATCTTTAATAAAGCCTCGTCTACTTTGTAGACTACTTTAGTCATCTTTCATAAATTACATTATTTATTTTCTTGTAGTTAAAGATAATAATTATACATTCTAATAATTATCTATTCTTCTTTAATACTACTTAACAAAAGTAAATACAGTCCTTTCTCTTTTTTTATTGTTACATTATGGTATCCATAAAAATTATAATAAACAATGTGTACTGCAGGATTTGTGACCCTTTGAGATTTTTGGACTCCAAAACAAGTTAACGGCTGCACTCCCCCCCCCCCCCCATTTCCTCAGACCTGCGCGCATTTACCTAGCAACAACAAGAACATCGCTTGAGAAAATGCCGTACACCGAGGCGAGGATACCATATTTTCCCTTATTGAAATATAATTTTTTTCAGTATAAATATCGCCTTTTTACTGAAAAACAATCATTTTATGGTATAAATATCGTTTATAATTGAAATAGCACAGAAATTGGTCATTTTATGGTATAAATACTGTTTATAATCGAAATAGCACAGAAAATGGTTTTTTTAATGCCTAATATATATTAGAAATACGGTACTCGTACAGTAAAGAATGATAACAGTAGACGTACCGTAAAATTTAGGTACATCTATTGAAATGTTACGAAAATTTTTACAATGCCGTTTTCCTTATTGAAAAATAATTATTTTACGGTATAAATACCGAGTTTTTACGGAAAAATAATAATTTTACTGTGTAAATACCGTTTTTAATCGAAACAGTACAAAAAACTGTTTTTTACAATTAATATACCTTAGAAATACGGTATTCATACCGTAAAGAGTGAAAATGGTAGAAGTACCGTGAAATTTACGGTACATCTACTGGAATTTTACAAAAAATTTTTACAGTGTAACAGAAATGTAACCTAGCCTTCACTTTATTGTAACATATCCTTATTCTAACCATAACATAAATGCAATTTAACTTTAACCTAAATAATATAATAGAAAAAAACCCTTTTAAAAAATTACTATTTCTTCATAAAATATGCTTCAGCTGTAATTCATTTCTTTCAATTCGTTTTATTAATACAAAATTCCTTCCTCGTGCTTTTGTTTGAGACATCAAAATTTCAGCGATAAATGGTTTAATATTTCAAACCTTTTTTTTCTGTTTACTTCGCCTCCATCTATCTTTTTCTCCATGGTGTACAGCAGCTGTGATTAAAAAACAAAATCCTCATTTAAACTGACAGTTTGCCAGTCTATGAATTTTAAAGCTATGTCCCAGCTTTTTTAATTATTTCTGCGAAAATTTTATGTAACCAATCAACCATAAGAAAATGAAAGGGAAAAAAAGCGAAAAAAGGCGATTTTTTATGAGAGTGAGCTTTGGAATTTAATTAATTACTCAGTTAATAAATAGAATTTTGAAATTCTGAGCTTCAGATGCATCAGGAGAGACATTGGGCTACTCTCAAAAAAATTTTGAGCTTCGTACGTGCGGTAGATTATGCTAGCCATCGCAGACACACAGACACACACACAGACAGACAGAGCGTTTTGTTCTTTTATTAGTATAGATTACACAAGTGAGATAAATACTAACTTGGAACGGGAGTTGAAATCAATTGATTCTATTCGATTTTCATCGTATACGCATTGCTCTTACACGAAATTTCTTACTTCTATAATCATCTAATGTATTACAACTAATCTACTCATATTTTTAATCAATTCATCAGATGTTTCATCTCGCACTTCTGAATTATCATCCATCAAGTTGCTTAAAATATAAATTCTATCTTTATAGTTTTAATGTAGTATACATGACTAATCTTGAGTTTCCATCTATACTATTAATCAAATTATCATATGTTTCATCTTACAGTTCAACGATTTCTGAATTATCGTCCATCTAGTTGTTTAAAATATTAATAAAATGTTTATAGTTTTTGATTATACATAGTATGTATGAATACAATCTTTAATTTTTAACAGTTCATATTTCAAATAACCTATTTTCGAAACCAAACTATGTGAATTTCACCACAATGCTTATCATCATACAGAGATTTGTGTTTCATACTTTTTCTAAAAATTATCAGATATGTACTCCTCAGAGGAATTTCTATCATATGTATAAATGAAAAAAATTAATTTATATTAAACGTACAACGAAATTTGATTGCAATATACATGTATTTAATAAAAATAAATAAGCGATTATTTATACATTAAACCTTTACTAAATATATATTTCTTGCGTTATACAGATGTTTCAACAAGATGAACTAAAACAGCAGCAAACTTCAGAAATTAATGATCTGAATGATTCATCCCTAGCACATGTAGCGTTAATGAATAATACATATGTAAGTACTTATATGAAAAATACTAGAATTCTATATGTAACGTAATTAGAGTAATATAAAATGATTTGTCTTACTGCCTACACTTTAACAAATACCTTTTTACGTATATTGATGAAGATAATCCTAATTGTTTGCATTTATTTCTATTACAGATGTATTCTATTTTCTACAAACACTTCTTAAGTAAATGGAATTTAACAGAACATACAAAAATCCATACAGGTGAAAAACCTTACACTTGGGAAGATTACCAAATGCGGTTTTCAAGAAGACGTGAATCAAAAATGCACACATCATCATATAAAGCATCGTCAGTTATATGTAAACTTAGTGAAGATATTCAAAAATTAGTCAGACGTTTGAAGAATTTAGAAATAAAGGAAGATATTTAGACTATTTATCCATCATATTTTCATAACTGTTACCACAATATCTCAAACTTAAAATTTGGAAGACATACACACAGCTGAAAAGAAATTTTGTTACCCGTGATTTTTCTAACCAGCGTGAATGTATAGATATTATTTTGCAATGTATTCTTTAAATGTTCACATTAAATATTCTTTTATATACATTTATCGTTGTGTTTGTTTTTCTAAAACCTATTACATTAATGGAATACATAATATTTTAAGTGAAACAACACTTTCACAACTTAAAAAATGCATAAGAACATACAAAATAAGCAGATGTATGAAAAAATATACAAGTTTACAGAATAATTTCAAAGTTTTCTAGAAATACTAACAAAAAGTATTTACAATATAAAAAATTACAAAAGTGAAAAGAAAAAACACAAATGTAAAACAAAAAAATCACAAAATGAAAAACTCAAAACAAAGCTTTGAAAAAAGAAAATTTACAACAAAAATTTTTTTTACAAAAGCCAAAACTTCAAAATATATTTTTACAAAAAAATTTTTTTTTCAAAAACATTTTTTATAAAAATATTTTTTTCAAAAATATTTTTTACAAAAAAATTTTTTTTTTCAAAATAAGTTTTTACAAAAGTAAAAAATAAAAAATCACAACGTTAAAAAAATGAAAAATTTTAGTTAAAAAAAGTGTAAAAAAAAATTGCAAAAAAAGTTGCAAAAATTTCAAAAAAAAAGTTATGAAAAAAGTATCAAAAATTTTGTTCTTTTTAATACAGTATGCAATGGCGAAACCATTGTATTTGTTTGTAATCAGTTTGTAAACTCTCATTTTTATAAGTACTACTATGAAAATATTCTTTTAATATAGAATTTCTGCTTATTGATGAGACTAAAAAATTATTTTTTTGTTAATTTTGAATATTTATTGAGTGTATGTAATACTAGGATTAAAATCTTACAAATTCGATGTTAAATTTTTCAAGAAATTGTGGTTTGTAATCCAGAAAAAGGTGTGATTTTAATAAATTTGTAAATATGTTCATTAATTTTTTTTAGTTATTTCTCTAACTTGTCATTCATTTGTTATTTTTTGTAATTTTTGTAGAAAAAATGATTTGAATTTTCGGTAATCTGTACTATTTTTTTGGCCAACAGTTGATTTTATTGATTATTAGTATTCTCATTCGGCAGTAATTTCACGTATGAGGTTATTAAATATTAAATATTTATTAATTTTCTTTACTGTTTCATATGATAGTAATATTTCTGAGGAACAGGTGTGATAACTACTAGACTTTGATTGACTTGATTTTCTGATAAACGTTTGAAAAGAGTTGTAAGTATGTAATGATGAAATATCTATATACTATCGAGAGTCGAGATTGATGTAGATAAGTGTTGGAGTAATAGTCAATTCTTTGTTAAATTTCAAGAAATTGTGTGAGAACATGTTTTTTTACATTAAGTTTATGTAATTTCAGTTACAGTTTTTCGACAATCAACCTAAAAATGGATAATTATCATAGTTAAAAGTTATGATGAAAAGATCTAAGCAATATTAATGTTAAAAAGTTCGTCTAATGTTTGCTCTTATGTTGTGAAAATTTCGAATAGTTTGGTTTGAAATATGAAATGTTTGTAAAAATTTAACTTTGTATTCGTGTATGTTTTGCATTATTAAACTGTAAAGATAATATTCATATTTGGAAAATGTTGTTGGGTGTTTTAATAATTTTCTGATAAGTAGATAAAAACAGATGTTAAAATTCTGTGCTACTAAAATATATAGAATCAAGAATAAAGTTTGATGAAAATAAGTATTGTAAAAATTCAGAAATTTTGAAGTGTAAGATGAATCATGTCCTAATTTGATTAATTATATGGGTAGAGTATCTCAGAGTAGTTTTAATATGTCAAGTGTCTAAAGCAGCAAGAAATGATTTTTTAGGTTTTCTAGAATAATAATAATAATAATAATAATAATAATAATAATAATAATAATAATAATAATAATAATAAAAGTATACTTTTGTTGTAAGATTTCGAATGTAGTCAAGACGTGAAAAATATAAGTATGAACTCTTTGTAAAGACATTCAAACTTTTTAAAAAGTTTAAGTTTAGTAATATACTGTAACAATATATGTAAACAAATGTATTTCAAAGTTGAAAATTTGTGTAAAAAATTGTCTTTTCTTGAAAATTGATATTTATTTTTGTTTAATTAATGATACTTATTACATTTTTATTGTTAAAAACTAAAGCATACGTTTAATTCTTCTGTTAATATTGATATATCCGTGTTGGAGATGAGAAAAAATAGTGTAAAACTAATAAAATTTGTTTAAATTCGTCTTTTTATTCTTAAAATTAATATTTTCTATTGTTTAGAATACGTAATAATAACTTTTGAGGAATGTATAACCGGAAAATGTTAAAAAATCTTAGAAAATTGGTATTAAAAATAATAAATACAGATGCTTTTCGATATGTAAAGTGATTGTAGCATTTAGAAATGTACTTCTGAAGAATGTATAATCGGAAAATGTTAGAAAATGTTAGAAAATTGGTGTTAAAAATATTAAATACAGTTGCTTCAATGATTTCAAAAACAAACTCTGTTAAAAAATTCAGTATGATTTCAAGTGAAAATAAACTGAACCTGAATACATGGTATATAAAATACAAAATTCACGATTATGAACTAATGTTGAAAACATGGGTAACATTAAATATACAGCTAATATTTAATTATAAATTAGAAAATTCTTAAAGTGTATCCAAATTTATTAAATATAGTATTGAATACAGTGAATAAGTGAAATATGTTAATAAGTATTGATATTTCCATGTTGCTTTTGAAAATACTAGTGTAAAATTATTCAAATTCGTCTTTTCTTTAAAATTGATATTTATTTTTTTTAAATTAATGATACTTGTTAAGTTTTTGTTGTTAAAATTAAAATATACGTTTAATTCTTCTGTTATGAAATCCATATTTCCAAGTTGCGGTTCAAAAGACTATTGTAAAACTAATCAAATTCGCTTAAATTCACCTTTACCCCTTACAAAATAATATTTCTATTATTTTGCTCAATTAATTATACTGATTATGTCTTCCAAAATTTAAATTTTGGGATATTGCGGTATCTGTTATGAAATTGGAGTGCATAAAATGTCTCTCTTTTTCTCCCACTTCTAAATATACAAGAATGAGAGGTCATTGGTTTGTCGATTTCCCTACCTGAGGTAAAAAATTGGGGGAGATGGGGGTGAAAAGGCATGGTGAGGGACTTCGAAGGAATAAGTTTTGGTTTCAATATGACGTCACAAGAAGCAGGTGTTGTTTTCAAATTTGTGTGTGTGTTGAGTATTTATTGAATTGTATTCGTTTATGCATTAAAATTCTACTTAGTATATAAAAGTATGATGAAATTTCCATTTAGAGTAAAAGTTAACCAAATTCGTTTAATTCGTCTTTTTGGTTAAAAATTCATTAGTTTCCTTTGTTAATTGTTCAATTATCGAAATTCTTTGAGGTAACGACTGTTCAAAAACTAAAAAATATGTTTAAATTTCTATTTTAAGTTGCGTATTCTGATTTTATATTAAAAAAAAATAAAAAAATATGAAGAAATCAGTTAAAAATTTAATATTTTCCGTTGTTTTGCTTAATTAATAATGTCCATGAAGGAAATGGTTGTCTAAAACTGGAATGCGTGCTTAAATTTCTTTCTATCAAATTGATATTCTGAAGTTTGAGTTGAAAAAAATCGTAAGAAATCAGTCTTTTTCTATAAAACTTGATATTTTCCATTGTTTTTTACTTAATTAACGATACTCATTAAGATTATAGCTGTTGAAAAACTAGAATGCATGTTTAACTATCAACTTGTAAGTCAATACACTGATGTTGCAGTTGATAAAAATCGTAAGAAATCAGTCTTTTTCTATAAAACTTGATTGTTTCCATTGTTTTTTACTTAATTTCAATACTCATTAAGGTTATAGCTGTTGAAAAACTGAAATGTATGTTTAAGTTTTCTCTCTTAAGTTGATAAAAATCGTAAGAAATCAGTCTTTTTCTATAAAACTTGATATTTTGCATTGTTTTTACTTAATTAACGATACTCATTAAGGTTATAGCAGTTAAAAAACTAGGATGTACGTTTAACTTTCAACTTTTAAGTCGTTGCATTGATCATGCAGTTGATAAAAATCGTAAGAAATCAGTCTTTTTCTATAAAACTGGATATTTTCCATTGTTTTTACTAAATTAACGATACTCATTAAGATGTCTATCAAGCAAAATTCAAATATATGTTTAACTTTCTTGTGTTAAATTGATAATCTCATCATGTAGTTGAAGAAATCTAAATAAAATGGCTAAAAACTGAGATTTTAATTGTTTCGCTTAATTAATAATAGTCATTAAAATTACGGTGTTTCAAAATTCAAATATAAATTTAATCTTTATTTTATAGTATGATTCATGTTGAGATGTGATTGATAATATTTTTTTGAATTGGGAAGGTTGTTCACCTCTCATAGAATGTTCATAGAACAATAGAATGTTCCTTTTTTCCACTAGGGGGCGTTCGTGGAGGGGGATGCACGGTGGGCGCAGGAGGCACCGCAGGAGGGACGGTGGTGGCGGTGGGACAGCCGCAGGGACGGTCCCTTGTCCCTGCGGCTGAGCCCGTACTGTCGTTTTCGTACTACTAACCAAATAGTTTTAAAATTGTTTTTTGTGTTTAAACAAAGTAAAAAAAAATTAAATAGCATAAAATATTTTTATCTTTTTTTGTAAAATTGAATATAATTTTTTTTCTGAAGTTTTAATACTTTAAGGAACAACATGTTATTATTGTTAGATTATCCATTATTAAGTCAGTGGTATCTAGGAGACACTGTGCATGATAAGAAGAGTTAATTTAGAATTTCTTTAATTTGGATGGGCAATTTTCATACTGATTTAACCTCTCTTTTAAGAACATGTATTAGAATGACACTAGTTTTCGTTTAAAAAACTCATTTATAAACATTTAAGGTTTATGCTGAGAAAATCACATTTAATTTTATGATTACATTTCATGATTTTCCCAAGAAATTTCTTTTACAATAAGATAATTAGGTGCAGGTACCGGACTGAATATGTAAAATACGTTTCTTTTTACTGCGCGTGATAGTAAGCAAGAGTTTGCGAATTTATTAATATTTAGGTGCATTCGTAATTAAGTAAATACGAAAACCTATAGTGGTCGTTCAGTCCGTCCGTCCGCATAAAACAACGCAAAAACTCTTTAACAAAATCGTTTGAAATTTAAAATGTATAATTGTTGCATAATTTTGTCAAGTTCTTTCGAATTATCTGAAACTAGGATGTATAGTTCAATTACAGGGACAATCAAAATTATTCCATTACAATATGGCCAATGGGAAAAAATAGTTTCAAGTGAATTTTAATGATGTTACACTCTTTCGAACATAATAAAATGTACGTACATCTGTAAAAAAATATACTAAAATACACATTCTGTATAATTTGTGGTGCAAAGAATATTTGTTATTCATTTACAGGGCCACATAAAAGTATTCCATTATATAATGGTGCATAAGAAAATATTGTTTGGAGCTTATTTTAATTATATTAAACTATTTCACATTTTATTAAATTGATACACGTTGCTGAGGTTTACTAGAGGCTACTTCCAGTGAAAGCAGATAGTATTTACAGGGACACACAAAAGATTTTGGATACATATGCACTATCCGAAGTACTGCATATTATTACACCAAGATAAATATTTTTAAAACTTCGCTATAGTACGAGCGCACCCCATTTGCTACATTTGTCCTGCACTTTCCGACTTGTTAAAATTCTATTGGAAATTATTAAAATCATTGAAGTGCACTTACAACGTGTTTACTGTAGAATATGATATTTGTAGCACATATAGTTGGTTTACAGGTGCATTCAAAAGAATTCCATTATGTTATGGTCTTTATGAAAAAAAAAAATAGTCCAGGATTTATTTTAACCCTCTCGCGCGCAAATTATTTTTCATTATTTATAAAAAATCTTATTGTGATAAATGAGAACCCATTATAAAATAATTTTATTATTGTGCTGCATCCTAGTTATTATCTATCCACAAATTAGATCAAATGAATGCATTCTTTTTTTCTTACAAAGCAATACTTATCTGTCCTCATATGAGACAAGTGCGAAAGAGATGGTTCATCATATCACACTATTTCAAACATAATTAAAAGGGTGAGAATTTCCGGGGCGCAAATAAATAGGCATAATTAATAGTTAATTAATGTACATTCTTCAGGCTTTAGTTTACTAACACAGAATTTGCTTTAAGAGCCCACACTACCAAGTAAAAAAGACCCGGATGATAATATTAAGTCTATGTAGGCTGTAGGCGTTCTTTTCAAGTATCTCGCTCAAATTGTAATATTTTTACATGTTTTTTTTTCCCCTATAGGATAGTTGAAGACAATCTACAACCGGGCTAGTTTTTACCAGAGTTGGTAAAAAACCGTGTTTTTTTTTTGTTTTTTTTTGAAAAAAACCAAAAAACATGGTTAAACCAGGTTTTTTTGGTTTAAACCGGGTTTTTTTTAAATATGTTTTCCTGTTACATATAGATGCAAATTTATGAACAAAAGTAAACATTTATGAATATATAAGTAATAATTTGATTTAAAGGTAATTCTAATCAATATAATTACTTAATATACAATCAATTATGTAGAAAATTGAAATTCTTTAAAATCTAAACATTTTTAGAAAAAGCTGTGTCTTATATTTCATAAATAAAATGTGCTACACAATGAAACGTTGATACCCTGAAAATCTTAATGAACAATCTTTTGATTACTAGCACTATAAATAAATATATGATATAGATTCATATATAAAACTTCATATATATTATTTTCAAATGGTTATTCAAACTAATTAATTTGAAATACTTGTTATATGTGATGTCTGATTTTTTTTGTTAGAAGACTGCATGAGTTAATTATCTTTTATTGAAAAATAAAGTTTTTTATGAAGAATTTTTGGAAGGGTTTGAATTTAGCAGTAGAGTCTTTACGCACTTCAAGCATTGTGTTTTCTAAAACTACCAGTTAAAAGATGTCTGTTAAACAAACAAAAATATCTATTTAACAGATTTTTAGACTATTGAAAAACATTGATGTTAAAATATACAGTAGCTTTATAAATGCTGTCATCTACCAACGAATTTAAACAGCCATCGGACTGCATGCCCTATTATAACACTTAGTATTTTTAAACATCTAAACTAAAAATTGCCTTTTTTTGGCATTTTTATGAGACTTTTTTCTATTGCGTCTCAAGCAAACCTTGTTTTGCCTCCCCCTCCCCCCTTTCTGCCAATTTTCTTAACTGATCTAAGTAATGGGTTTGGTTATGCAATAGAAGATTTAAATATATCTTTTGCATATTTTAGTTAAATGTAAACAGGTGCTTTACTAGTGCCTAATATTTCAATATCTTCTTATTCGACTTCATATCTTGAGTTTTTTTTTTATTTATTCTTAAAAAATAATCCCTCCAATCAAGAAAAATTTCTTTTAGAGCTTGACTGAAATTTTAAAGATCATTTATGTCATTACCTGTACATCTGCATTTCTCAAAGGAAAATATTTTTTTAATCTAAATATTGCATATTTTTCATCTATTTTATTTTTGCTAAATTTACATGATTTAAGTGTTTTCTGTAGAGTTTCAGATATGTTCATCAGTGCATGAAATATGCATTCTACATGTATACTAACATGACCTTGACTAGACTCACTATTGTCTTATGGTGACTATTGAGATAAGACTTAAAAATAGAAATTACTTTCATCCAATAATTTGAAACACTTAAATTACAAAAATGAGAAAATATTATATTAGATTTGTTCTAAAAAAATAATTTGTTTGAACTGTGCCAACCTAGCTGGCAAAAGAATAAAATTATAATGCAAAAAAACCCAATCCCAATATGTAAGAATGCAAGAAAAACAAAGGCTTGTTAAAATCACTAATCACAGAGCAAATAAAAAGCTCATTGCCAATTATTCAATAGCATTACATAACAAAAAGAATTTCTGAAATGATGAAATCCTTAGTAAATCTTAACTAATCAAGCAATTCAAATAATAAAAGTGCATTTTTAACTCGAGTCTGCCCTTCTGGCTATATATATATGTTTTACAAATAACGGCTATATATATATATATATATATAGGCCTTAAAAAGAAAAAGAAAGAAAGAAAACTGATTAGTTTTTTCTAACCAGCTAATTTTAGAAAAAATTGTTATTTTGCCATATAGATTTACAGCTTATAAGAAAAGTTGAGTTGATTAAAATTTTTTGTCCTTTTAGAAACCTATTAATTCATCATTTTTCTACAGCTTTGCTTGTAGCTTCTTCATAATTTGGATTTTGCATTTTTCAATAATGTGTAAAATAAAACATTTGGGTAAAAGAATAAAAAAAAAAACCAGGTGAAAAAAAAACCAGCATGGTTTTTTTTTAAAAACTACTTGGTTTAAACCATGGTTTTAACCACGGTTTAAACCAACTTGGTTTAAACCAAACAACCCTGGTTTTTACTTTTTCGATTTTAGTTATATATTTTTTATATTATGATAGTTTCAATTTCAGAACCGGATCAAACCGGTTTCGAAAGTTAAAGTAATTAAAAAAAAAAAAAAAATCTAAAACCAAAATTGAAAAAGTAAAAACTAGGCCGGTTGTAGATCATCCTCAGCTATCCTATGCTAAAAAATCATGCAAAAATATTAAAATTTGAGCGATATATTTGAAAAGAACGCCTCCATAGACTTAACATCATCATCCGGGTCTTTTTCACTCAGTAGTGTGGGCTCTTAAGCTTAAAAAAGGGCAGAATGCTTCTGGTGAGAAAATGCTCTTTTTAGGTAGATATCGTATGAAATTTTACTTATTACATTCTCCCCTATGTTGAAATTTCTGAAATTGTTTTTTTTTTTTTTTTTTTTTTTTTTTTTGCAGATCTACACCGATTATGACCCTTAGAGCTCTAAACTATCCTCAGTAAAAACTTTTATCTAATTATCAATCTACATCACTTTTTTTATAGACACGATAACTTTCACATTTCTACACAAATCTCTTCCAAATTTATGCATAAAATCTATAGCCCAGTAAATTTAGACCAAAAAAGGGGTCGATAGCTAAGAAATTTATAATGAGCTAAAATTTTCAGGATTAGCTCCTGGATATGTATGGAATGGATTCTGAAAAGTCTCAAAAATTTCGATGTCGGCTTCTATCCAAAATGGCGGATCAACTGTGGTAGCCAAATAATTGCGCCTTGTTGGATGTTTTTCTGCATATTTAAGTCAAAAGTGAATATTTTTCACTTCTACAGGAAACCAATGCAGTCAGCAAGTATGCTAATTGGAATATGAGCTAAGGTTTATAAAATAAAGAAATTATAAACAGCGCCGTGCGAAGGAGAGGGGGGAGGAGGCAGTCGCTGCGGGCACGGAAATTAAGGGGGCGCCAAATTTATACTACCAATGTCATTTTTTAGCCTATCACAAGAAAAAGTTGGGGGTCAGGGGCGCTAAATAGCAACTTTGGACAGGGCGCATTTTTCTCTTCGCACTCCCCTAATTATAAATGTACGGTAATTCAATTTATTTAAACTGAAATTACTTAAAAAAATAAAACTCGTTTTTTCCTTTGAAGTTTTCATGTACATTTTCACACACGGTCATTTTTAATCAAAAAATGCAGATGAGAATTAGAATAAAAGATAGTGAATGAAGGAATTTCCTGTTGGCATTCCTGTTGGAATTTCCTGAAGGCAAATGTTGTCGTGAGGCTTGGGGGGTTCCATCTTCTCATGTCTTACCTAGGTACTATTGGATACCTAATGGCAGGCAGTGGAATCGAAGAGCTATGGGAATTGCTGTATTCGAAGCAAACGATTGAGAAAATGATGAATGGGCATGCTTATTCAAGAGCCTTAAGAGCACATTTTCTCACATACATAGCTCTGTATGAGAAACTTTTTCAACACTATCTGCATGAGTTAGATGACAATACCAAAAGCAAAATTCGACATGTTATTCATGAACTTATGGTGACAAATGAAAGCCGTATTGAAGATCTTCAAGACAACAACTGCATTAAACAGCTGATCAACACTATTGAAACAGCTGCAGAAAATAGAGATTTTTCTAGACCTGGCAAACTGTGGTTACAGTACATGGAACAGATTGCACTTATTCTTTTCTATATTCAAGCAGATTGAGTTGGGAACTGGGAATTACATTTGTATAGCATTAAATCCATGATGCTTTACTTTCATGCAGCAGGCCACATTTTTTATGCCAAATGCACCCATTTATATATTCAGCAAATGGAAGAATTGACGGCGAAAATGGAAAGCAATGAATTAAAAAAATTTATTGATGGTTATTTTACT
The DNA here is from genome assembly GCA_964019185.1 of Maratus speculifer. NCBI lineage: Eukaryota > Metazoa > Arthropoda > Arachnida > Araneae > Salticidae > Maratus > Maratus speculifer. The sequence goes on from OZ025294.1 coordinate 248,262,242, forward strand.
ATTCGCAGAAAAGACAGGGCATGGAGTGGAGTTGCACCAGATATGATAATAGAGCAAAGTCTCATGAAATCCATAAAAGTAGCAGGAGTCTTAACACATGGCCGAGGAATGGAAGATTCTACTTTGTCCAGAAGGATTGCTTCTTGCTCAATGAACATGAAAGTATCGGAAGTATTAGAAGAATTTTGTGAAAAAACTTATGTATGCTCAGAACAACACGTTGAATTTCGGCCTTCCAGACAATCAAGAGATGATTCTGATTTGAATAAATTATCTGAATGGTTACTGCTTCACAATCCTTTTGATAATTCATGTCCTAAACATTTATTGATGAATATAGCTACTGGATTGGTTGCTGATAATAAAACAAACTGCGACAATGCAAAGAAAGTTGGTGAAAATTTACTGTCTTCAATCATAGGGTGTTCATTTGGGGAAATTAAACTTCAACGGAAAAAGAGAGTTATACCAATATCAGCAACAAATAACACACTGATAATAAGGAATTCAACTGTGATATTCAATCCTCTACAGCTGTTTACCAGGATTGCTGCTGTACTCAAGTCGAATGAAAATTTACGAGATTACCTCAAATACGAATTGGCTCCTCAACCTCCCTCCCTCTTTGATGAAGTTTCAATGAGGAAGAATGTTAAATCAACTTTAGCTGCTATCATTGAAACAATTGAGCCTTGTGTTGAACCTCCGTCAATTTGCTCGTTTATTGTAGATGGAGGATTTATTTTGCATGCATTAGTTTGGAATGAGTCCGACACCTACAGAGATATTTGCCTCAAATATGTTAAATTTGTCCAGAAACACTTTTCTTCATGTGAAACAGTTGTTTTTGATGGGTACACTTGTGCCTTATCAACTAAAAGTGTAGAGAGGCAAAGAAGATTGAAGTCGAAAATGTCTGCTACTATTGCTTTTGACGAAAACATGGTGGCCACAACCAAACAAGCTGCTTTTCTACGGAACTCAGAGAACAAGGCTAGGCTTATTCGAATGGTCATGGGCTACTTCCAGGCCGAAGGAATAGCTGCCCTACAGGCGGATGATGATGCTGATCAGAGATGGGCAGTAGGGTGGAGCGAAAAAAATTTTTTTTTGAAAATCAAAAACGGGTAGGTGCCCAAAGTTGCCTTTATACTAGTACATCAACTGTGTGAAATTTTACCGCTGAAAAAAAATGGCTTGAGTCTGCGCTTTTGCTCCAAAAATCGAAATTTTGGGTAAAATTTGTCATTTTTTGACATTTTTTCAAAAAAATTAAAAAATTCCTACAGAGTTGGTTAGTATTTAAAAGTGTTGCTTAGATCTTTATATTTATCTGCTTAACATATTTAAACTATAAAACAATATCTGTAGTCTGTATAATTGGAGCAAATCTGACAACTTTTTGTGAAAAATCAGCGTTAACCTCTCTATTGGAGCATATAACGAAATGTTGTTTTGAATGCATTTCTTACCTAGTTGCTTTCAAAACTAATGTGTATATAACTCATAGAGGTGGTCGCATTATCCCACCCGTCTCAACCATCCAATCATCTAGGCCCAGTGTTTTATTTATGTATTGAATTGTTATTTTTTTCCCGAAGACGAGTATAAGTTTTTTATATATCAAAGTAATTTATCTCTTCTTTATATTCACTGACTTTGGATGATTTGGATCATGCTAGTGTGATCTACTGCACGTATATTTTTATACCATGTATAACAAAAGAGAAGCTGAGCAATGTATTGGGTATGTTCTTAATTGAACCTATTCAGCAGTCTATTATCTTCATTAAAATTTCATGCAATTAGTACATTATGATTGGAAGTTTTGTTATCACAGCATTCTTTCAATCAATTACATTTTATATGCAATGATTTGCTAAAAATTGATTGTATGAATTTAATTTCTAGCATGTCATCATTTATTGAACCTATTACATTGAATATATGCTGAGAAGCTAGCTGTTTAATATTATAACGATTGCCACAGAGGATTGCAAACAAAATTTGCAAAAACTACTTGTTGTAAAACAACAATATTTCTAAAGAAGTTTTAGTATGCTTTATGTCGTTTCCTGTGTTGTTCCGTAGTCTAGTAATTTCTAATAAGATTTTAGATCTATTATTTAAGTGTGTAGTACATTTGGTATAAAAGATCCCGCGGTATAAACTTGGATTATACATTTTGTGAGTGAACATATAAACGCTGATTGACAATCTGTGCTTATATAAAGCGGAAAGTTTTATTAACTTTATGAGCTATCTTTTGTGTGAGATGTTTTCTAAATTCTTATTCCCCATTCTTTCTGAGAAATAGCTTTCCTTATGAATTAGCTTTGCAATCTCCGACAGAAATTTCTAGTCTGTTCTGAGTATCTTTTTCTCAATTTGAGAAAATAATTTTTCAAAATTATTCTCTATTTTATAAAAAAAAATTGCAATAGGAAGTGAATAGTACGCAGACAAAGATTTTCCTTATTGATCCGGTGAATCCATGTAGCTTAGAACGTTTTATATCGACTTCTCAAATAATTGACGCAGAGGAAATTCACTGGAGTTGAAGTAGCGAATGATTCAATATTATACACAATTCTAAGCTTACCCCATGCAAAATGGTTCACAGTGACAAATAAAATTCTCCTAATTTTAAATGAGCACTTATAGTCGATTAGAATCCGTACATTCCCTCATAAAGTACTATGCATTATAAGTTTATGCCCAGGACATTTCACTATCAAAAGTTGTCCGCTCATAAAAAAGGAATCTAAAAGTTAATAGGAAATTACCTAGATACGAAAACACTTAGAAAACCGCATAAAACTAATGCAAAAGAAAAAGTTATTTACAACAGCGGTTGCTTTACACATGGAGAACAAATTTTCATTGCAATTCTCTCTGACGATCACCATCACATGAAACAGCTCGCTTCTCAACATATAAAAAATGCAAAAGTAGAATAAATGATGGCATACTTATAGTTGAAATATCTGAAATCATCTTTGAAGCAAATCATTACGTAAAAAAATACAATTGACTGAAAAAATGTTGTGGTAACAGAACTTCCAATCACTATTCATCAACTGAATGTAAGTTAGATAAATATAATAGATGGCCGAATAGATCCCTTTAATAATATTCCCGTGCATTACTCTGCTTGTCATTTTTTTTGTATAAACTGTAAAAATATACATGAAGATAGTTACAGCAGCATATGGATGCAAAGAACAGATAAACAAGGTGGGAGCATCGAAAACATGCCAAATTTTTATAAAGAAAATCACAAATCAATGTATAAATAAAACACTGTACTAAGATGATCGAATAGTTGGGCCGGGTGGTATAGGAAATATAGCCACCTCCATGACGCATGTCCAAGGTAATTTTGAAAACAAGAGCTGTATTAAAAACAATAATTCGTTGTATGACCCAATAGAGTGGTAATGCTGTTTTCTTACTAAAAGTTGTCTGTTTTGCTCCAGCTATAGGGAATAAACATATTGTTTTATAGTTTAAATATGTTAAGCAGATAAATATAAAGGTCTAAGCAACACTTTTAAATACTAACCAGCTCTGTAGGAATTTTTAAATTTTTTTGAAAAAATGTCAAAAAATGACAAATTTTACCCAAAATTTCGATTTTTGGAGCAAAAGCGCAGACTCAAGCCATTTTTTTTCAGCGGTAAAATTTCACACAGTTGATGTACTAGTATAAAGGCAACTTTTGGCACCTACCCGTTTTTGATTTTCAAAAAAAAAATTTTTTCGCTCCACCCTAATGGGCAGTATCGAAAATACATGTATTTGAAATACATTTTTAAAATACATTTGTATTTTGTATTTTAACCTGACTAAACGAAAGTATTTTGGTAATGTATTTTGAAATGATTTTTTCAAGTATTTTGTATTTTGAAAATACATTTCACACTCAAAATATATTTTTGTAGATTTCCAGCTGCTTCGTTGAAACGGCAGATGTAAGATTCATAAAAACATAATCCGAACCTGCCTGTTTTGTTTTGTTTTATGGGGTTTGTTTCTGAAAGTTAATGCAAACATGCTTTAGAATTACTGATATGATAAAGATTAGAATGAATGCTTCCGTTTTACTTAGATATTTTTGCTGAACTATTACAATTCTAAAGCAATAGGTTTTATAATTATAACGTTGATATGAGAACGACAAAAACTACAGTGTGATAAACAGGAAAAATTATTTTGATTTTTTTGCTGTGTCTGGTGATTTTAAAGAACCATGAAAAAAAAGGAAAGTAGAAGAAGGAAATGTAATTTAATGTTTGTCTTGAGAAAGAATGGCTGTTTTGTTTTTTTTTTTTTTTTTTTTTTTCAGCTTCAAATGATAATGTATCACAGGAATTACTGAATTACGACAAAACACGATGCGCTTATACTATATGGGATTTTTTTAAATAATTTCTGTTGATAATAACGACAGTTGTAGTATGACAAAATAGCATGACAAATGTGTAAAACAAGATCTATCATTATAAATGGAACTTTTGTAGAAACAATCACCTTTAAAACACATTTAATGGTAAGATTTTTTAATTTTATACCGTTATACATTGATCAAAACACTATTTTTCTAGTCCTTTTGTATCTAATTTTTTACAAAGTTCGAGTAAATTTTAAGCCATCCGTGATATTTATTTGCAAGCGAATTTATATGTAAGTAGCTTTATTTATTGATATACTGTTCAGATTTTCATTAATTGTATTTACGATTGAGTATATATCAAAAATTTGATTTTTTGATTATAGACCTGTCCTTACTAGAAATACATATATATCTAGCGTGACTTCGTAATTAAATTTTTTTTACTCATTTTATGTTTCATTTTATACTGTTTAAAATAAAATAGCACAGTGAAAATATAAACTGATGCCGGAAGAAAACGAAAACTGTTGTACGAAACGGAAGTTTGATTATTTTTTGAGTTTCGATTGTAAACGAAAGTTATGCAGATGAAAGTTTTAATATTGATGAGAATGTTAATTTGGTTAATTACAAAATTATCCCCCCTTTAGAAGAATATTTATGATTTTCAATATGCGGGCATGTGCAGTACATACATTTGTTTAGACTAAAATTTACAAAAGATTAATAAAACATTACTTTGTGCTTTGTAGAAATTTATTAGCATAAAAAATTATGCATCATTAACTGTGTAGTTATTTATGTATCCTGAGTATCCCGAGATTATTTATGTATCAACCGAGATCAATGTCATTGTACAGAGATTTTCGAAATGTTTAACATTTAACTTGCAGATTAATCAAAAACAAATAGCAATAAATGATTCTTTCTGAAAAAGCAGCGTATTCATGTTTAAATAAAAATAGCAATTTTTAATTTGCAATCATTATTACAAATATAGCATGCTTATGTTTAAATACATCTTTAGAATATAAATGATGAAAAGTTATGTTATGAATATTTAAAGTATTTTTAACAGCACCATGAGAAGGGGGGAGGGGTGCGAAAGGGGCGGTCGTCCCGGGCGCTGAAATTGAGGGGGTGCCAAATTTATACAACCAACGTTTTGGCTTATTACAAGGAAAAGTTGGGTAGGCGGGCGCCAAGTTGAAACTTTGTTCCGGGCGCAGTTTTTTCTTCGCACTATGAAAAAAGTATTGGATTCGTGTAAAAATTCGACTTCAGGTTTTCAAAGAATTTATATTTTTGACTGTCCTGAACACTGACTGTTTTTAGAAAATTTGTATTTGTGAGTTTATCAGTGTATGATGCAAATTTTGTGGACGCACTATCTTAAGAATTAATACACAGAATTTAATAAAACTTTAGTTTCAGTTAGACATTTACATAAGTTATTTTAGATATTAGGTAATGGTGTAAATCTTCCAAAAGGGGGCTCTGCTAAGCTGTGTCTTTCACGATTTCCGCGAAAACTCTATCTCAAGAACTAATGCACGGATTTTCATCACATTTCAGATTCCGTTTAGACGTTGACATAAGCTGTTGCCGATTATGCTTTGGTGTGAATTGCGCTGCAGATGGGTGACGCTGCTACACTGTAAAAAAAATCTGTAACCTTAGTAATCTAAATTAACCGAAATCTCTTATGCTTACTAAAATTTTATATGTACACTGTACAAGAAAATGATGTCAATCTACAAAACTTGTAAGCAAGACTAAAACCATCTGTAACTTTACAAAAGAATTTACTAAAATTTTGGTAACTTTACTAAAATTTTATCTATAATGCTCGTTATCGTCACTTAAAAAGTTCTTGGAATACGATTTCCCCCAAAAATTCTTAGTAACCTTAAAATTTGTTTGATTCAAAGTGCAAATCTGTATCTGTTGCATGAATTTTTATTGTTGCCGTTACATAAAAAGTTCTTGGAATACAATTCTACTAGAAAAATTTTTGTAAGTTTCCCAATTTTTTTTTACAGTGTATGCTACATTTTTCACGATTTCTGCTCTAGCTCTATCTCAAGTAGTAATGCATTTATTTTCAACGAATTTCAGATTTAGTTGGGCGTAAATATAAGTCGTCGCTAAGTAAGTGTTGGTGCAAATCGTACAACAGGTGGCTCTGCTATGCTGCATTTTTCAGGATTTACAGGATTTTAACAAGAACTAATGCAATAAATCTCATCAAACTTCATACTCTGTTATGTATTATTATTATTAACTATTGCTATCAATCAGCGAAATTTGGTTTCGGCCTTAAAAACCTGCTTTATCGATCCTTAATTATAAATTCTCCAAAAAGAAATTAAGTAATTCTCAATTCGAGATTTTATTTTTCTTTTGAAGGTCAATCGTAATTTCCAAACATATTTTTGATTTATAGATTGTTTTTGATAACACTTTACTCCTATGCTTAAAATGAAGCTGAATTATACCCAAGAAAAAATTTATATTTTTGTATGCATTTTAACATTTTATCTGTAAATATTTTCGTTTTTTTCCTAAAGCGTATTCTAAGATAGATTGATTTGTTTTCTTTACATACATTTTCTTTTGCTTCTTTACTTTGATAATTTATAACTTCAAACAATTTAATTAGTATTATAAAAACACCTAACAGTTGCTTTGTGCACGCACTAGTAAGAGGTCTACACCGGCCGAAATTATGTCCGATCCAAACTAAACAAATACCTTTGTCAGACCCATTCCGACACAAAACAAAAATTATCGGCCCGGCACAGTATAAAGTTTCAATCCGTAGAAAAAAAAAAATATTACACATTCCGGTACAAAAAAGTAAAATCTCAGAATTAGCCCGGCTCGATATAAAAGCTAAAAGTTCGTCCAAGCCTTGTTCGTGCAAAACCTTGATTAGCCCGGACCGACTAAATTTACAGAAAATATAAGTTTTCTGTGTCGACGTGTTAAAAATAATCTTACGAGGAATTCTGATCAAAAATTCTTATTTCATTTTTTTTTTTCATGTTTATAGAGTTTTTTTTTTTTTTTAAGCACTCTGGACTGCGATATTTAATTTTGAAATTAATCTTTTTTTATGTATTTTTTTTTAATTATAATTAAGGCTGTTTCTTAAATGTAAAAGGGCAATTTCATGACGTATGTTTAAATTTATTTTTGTTTGGAAATGCTTGAAACAAGCAGGTGTTGTTCAGAAATTATTCAATCGCACTCATTTTTCCATTTTTTTTGCAAACACAATGGATTTTTCAGAACATAGTGTCAAAGTTGGCGTTTTGAACCGAATTTCCTAGCGAAAGAAGAATAACCACTCAAATTGAGGTTAAAATCGTGCTTGTCACGTGATCGAAACTACTTATAGATCAATAGATAATTTATTGATCAAAAATGTAAAATTCAATTCGATTCCAAATCGCCTCCATAGTCAGGCTTTCCAATTTTATATCTTTCCGTTATAAAATGAATTTCTAAATATGTCAAAGCCTTGTGCACTTGTTGAGCAGAGCAGATGAGAGCAACCTTAATATCATTCTATGCCTTGGAAACTTAAAAGTCTGAAAAATGCTATACATTAAAATCTTCTAAGACGGATTCGCACAGGATAGGAGAAAAAATACGCTATAAACAGGTTTTTTTTTTTTTTTTTTTTTTTTTCAGGAACATATTTTGTTCTAAATATGTCATATTCTTTTTTTCTTGTTATTAAATTGATTGCATGAATCAATACATTTTCCGTTTAAACAGGATTTATTCATTTTCAGAGTTCTTTTTGCTGTACTCTTTTTATTATCCAGAAATATATTTACTATTCATAAAAAAAAGAAAAAAAAATTAATGGTAAAATTATAACAATTTAAAAATGCGTATATTTTTTGGGAAAAAAATTGTTGGAACGGGCCAGATTTTATTGATTTTCCCAATAGGCCGGATGAGCCAATGATTTCCATACGAACTGTATCGGGTCCTATAGTAATATTTTTGAGTGCAACAAGTGTTCTAGGAAGAATGAAGTTTAATCCTGGTCCGATCTGGAAGGAATAAGTCAGGCCCGGCCCAAATCTGCAGAAAAAAGTAAAGCCCGGGACTCGAAAAGTGATGACGAGGCCCATCTGAGTCTATCCTTAAAGAAAGAAAGAAAAAAAATCCGATACCCGGCCCAGACAGACCGGAACGACTGAAGAACAGGTCCGGTCAGGACCGACCCGAGTGTCATGTATTAAAATTTGCCAGCTAACTGTGCTGGACACGGCTCGTTCAAACCTCTTATCTTATACACATTATTATTTTTTTTTCAAATGTATTTTGTATTTTAAATGTATTTTGAAAATACATGTATTTTGTATTTTGAACTTTTTCAATTCGAAAAGTATTTTGTATTTTGTATTTTAGGTTCTAAAACTAATGTATTTTGTATTTTGTATCGAAAATGATTTTTCGATGTATTTTGCCCAACTCTGATGCTGATGCACTAATCTGCACAACAGCAATCAATTCAAGTATGACCAGTTCTAGATTAGACACAGTAGTTGGTTCTGACACAGATCTGCTGACCATTCTCATCGCACGAGGTAATCCAGGAAAACCACTCTTCTTTTTACGACCACGAACAAAAATGCTACACCATACTTAAAATTCAAAAATCCCTTGGCCCCATGAAGGATTCCATTCTCTTCCTACATGCAGCAACTGGATGTGATACCACATCATCAATTTTTAGGTAGGGGAAATCCTCAGCTTTTAAATTGATAAAGAAAACCATGAACTGCTTTCATTGACTTCCTTATACAACAGTCCTAAACTTAAACCCCAAAAGGTAATTGAAATTGGGGAGATATTCATGAAGAATCTTTATGGGGGAGAGAAAGTTGACTCCCTAGATGAGCTGCGATATATCCGTTACAATAAAGAAGTAACCAAAAATCTCTCATCAAAATTTAACCTTGCCGTTCTTCCACCAACAAGTGCAGCAACTTTGCAGCATTCTCTTCGGGTTTATCTTCAAGTTCAACAGTGGCTGGGAAACAACCTAGATCCTACTGAATGGGGATGGGTCATGATCGAAGGCAGATTAAACCCATTACCTTCAGCACTTCCCGCAGCGCCTGAAGATCTTCTGCAGCTTATTTCTTGTGATTGTAAAATAACTGCAACAAGGGACTGTGATAAAAGATGTCAGTGCAAGAAGGTAGCTCTCCATTGTTCTAAGTTTTGTTCCTCATGCTTAGGAGAAACATGCACAAATTCAGTTCGTCCAATTAACGGATTCGAAGACGACGATAGCGATTGAATGAGTGGCATTCTGGTACTTTTGTTTTAAGTTTATTTAACATAACATTATTAGCTTATTTATTACAAGCATTTTTTATTGTATTTTTACTTTGGATTTAAATTTTTGTGTCTTGTAATAAATAATTTAAACTTGTTTAAACTTTCTGTCTTTTTTTTACACAGTCCTCCACAGTTCCATTTCTATATAGAAAAATGGAATATCTGTCATTTTTTAAAAGAAAATTTCAAAAATAATTCTCACAAGTAGGATTACAAACATACAGATGACTTGCCAATAGTTTCTCAAGCACGGCAAAACAGGCTAATGGCCAATGAAATTTTATTAATATGATGACAAATAAATGAATGTACAACTCATTTTAGCATTTATTTTGATAAAAACTAGGTACAGCGCTCGACTAATGGACTGAGGCCTGGGCAGATATCTCTTTGTGGCACCCTTACACCTTAACGTTCTTTAAGAAGACCATTAAAAAGCCTCAACAGAGAGATTTTTTTAGGAATTTTATTTTTATTTTTCTAGTTTTTTTTATTTAGTTTTAAGGCTGTTTCTGGCATGGGGGCTCGGGGCACATACCCCGTGACGATGCAAAAAGGTCTTAGCGGCCATCTTTGATCGGCCATTTTGGATAGAAGCACACATGAGAACTTCTGAGACTTTTAAGGTTGTTTTTTACTCGTCATAAGGAGCTAATTCTGAAATTTTCAGCTCATTATGAATTACTTAGCTACCAAACCCTAAATTTAGTTTTTGAGGCTGTTTCTGGCACGGGGGCTCGGGGCACATACCCCGTATACCCTTGCTTTAGTCGAGCCTTATGTATACATTAAAACAGATGTAAGTAGAGGTCACAGAATTTTTCAGAAGTAAAAAAATATTGATATATGATTCAGAAATGGAAAAAATATTGGACGATGCAAAAAGGTCTTAGCGGCCATCTTTGATCGGCCATTTTGGATAGAAGCACACATGAGAACTTCTGAGACTTTTAAGGTTGTTTTTTACTCGTCATAAGGAGCTAATTCTGAAATTTTCAGCTCATTATAAATTACTTAGCTACCAAACCCTAAATTTACTGGGCTACTAGGTTAAGTTCGTTAATAAGCAAAATCAGACCAAGATTGTGGGAATATGGGGAGTTTTTTGAAAATCGAAAAAACCCCATAACTTCTATTATATAATGCATATCAAATCAGTTAAAAATTACAATTACTTTTCAAAAAAGTCGGGACGATAAAAAACCTAAGTTGTGAAAGCTAAAATTATGAAAATTTTTTTAATCCGCATATTAGAAAAAGCATTGTTTATAATAATTGACGAATATTTAAACAGTACAGAAAGGAGGTAGAAATGGCAAAAGTCAAACTGAATCGGTTATTTAAACTACAGAAAAGAGTTACTTTTCACTAGCAATTTTTTTAAACATTTTTAAACATTTTATTAGGAGCCAAATTTTGTTGAAAACTTTAAATGCATTTTTCTGCATGATGGGTTTTCCTCCACCATTTCAAGTCTTTAAATTTTATAAGTCAAGAATCGTTAAAAAATAAAATAAAATAAAATAAATAAACTTGAAACATGTCTTTCTTGATTATTTTACTGTAATTTTGTTTCGACAAATTTGAAAAAATATTTAATTTTGAAAATGATTTTTTTAAACAAGTTACATCATTTTTTAAATATATATTTTTGATAGTTTAAAATTAATATTAAAAAAAACACTGAAACAAAACTAAAATTAAATTTCCTCTTTAATTCAATGAAAAAAAAAAAAACCGATGAATAATGTTTTGGGTTATAACGATTTTAAATTATCCCATTTAAAACAATACTAATCATTTGAAATTTTTATAAATATTATTAGAAATTTTAGGATGTAATTTTGTTTACAAATTATATAGCTAACAATCACGAAAGAAGAAAAAAAAATCAAAATTCTAGCTTAATAAATACGAGGTGGAACCCGTCGAAATTCGACGAAAGAAAATTTTTAAGAACGTACTGTTTCGTTGACTAAGAATACATCTACAAAATTAGTAACAATAAAAAATGCATCCTATATTGGTCAGTCTAATTGACAAACAAATACTACTTTAAGATAGAATTATTAAAATACTAAATTTGTTGGGGGCTTTTTGTCACCTTAATTTGTTTTTTGAAGGGATTATTCTTAAAAGTATAAGGCTGTAACATACAATCAGTGTGCATAACCTGCGAGCTCAATGCCATCATTTTAACTGGGCAATATTCTTTTTATTATAAAACTAGCTGATCCGCCCGGCGTTGCCCGGGTCCGTATTAACAATATTAAACGAACTTGAAATTTGTATGATTTTATCATTAACTCGTTACATGCAGAAATGCATTGTCTGAAATACGTAGCCACTGACTGTGTGAAAAATCGGTTTTAAAAACAACTAATATTAAGCTCTAAAAATACTCAACATGAGCAATGAAAAAGGCGGGAGGGAATATGTATCCAACGATTGCATGATTTTCGTGTAAAAAAGTTGATATTTACCCGTAAAAATCACTTTTAAGTCACGTAACTAATTATTATTTTCACATACAAATCCCAAGTGAAATATTTTGAATTTCAAACTAATTATATCACTCTTAAATCCAACTATACCATGAATGAAATCGATACACGATGGTAGCTAAAAGGTTGGTATATAGTACTATAATTTCAGAGCTATTTAACAAAAGTAAGTGTTATTTTTAATCAAATCTTGCGTATAGGTTCACTCTGTGTATAAATTCCTAACCTTAAACTTTTATACCGTAACCAGAACCTGTCTGTAACCTAACAGCGACTTAACAGCACCCTACCGTAAATTAAATATAACAGAAATGTAACCTAGCCTAAATGTATTCACTTTATTGTAACATATCCTTATTCTAACCATAACATAAATGCAATTTAACTTTAACCTAAATAATATAATAGAAAAAAACCATTTTAAAAAATTACTATTTCTTCGTAAAATATGCTTCAGCTGTAATTCGTTTCTTTCAATTCGTTTTATTAATACAAAATTCCTTCCTCGTGCTTTTGTTTGAGACATTAAAATTTCAGCGATAAATGGTTTAATATTGCAAACTACGGAGTAAGACACTTTTTACTCCGTGTTGCAAACCTTTTTTCGCTTTACTTCGCCTCCACCTATGTTTTTCTCCATGGTGTACAGCAGCTGTGATTTAAAAAAAAATCCTCATTTAAACTGACAGTTTGCCAGTCTATGAATTTTAAAGGTCTGTCCCAGCTTTTTTAATTATTTCTGCGAAAATTTTATGCAACCAATCAACCATAAGAAAATGAAATGGAAAAAAAGCGAAAAAAGGCGATTTTTTATGAGAGTGAGCTTTGGAATTTAATTAATTACTCAGTTAATAAATGGAATTTTGAAATTCTGAGCTTCAGGTGCATCAGGAGAGACATTGGGCAACTCTCAAAAAAATGTTGAGCTTCGTATGCTGTAGATCTTGCTAGCCATCGCAGACACACAGACACACACACACACACAGACAGACAGAGCGTTTTGTTCTTTTATTAGTATAGATGATGCAATTGCCTCCGTTAAAACATTTCACCTTTACGGACCCAGTATAAATTATCTGTACAAAAGTGTACATATGACGTCATTAACGCGGAAAAGAATAATGCACAAACGCAACAAAAAGCAATATTCAAGAGGCTCGGCGAAATAAATCGGGTATCTGATGATTCATAATGCTTTAATTTGTTTATAGTAGCTCCATGTTTTATCAGAAATCAATCATTTGTTTTTGTTCTTTTGTTTTTTTTTTGTTTTTTTTTTTTCTTTTTTACAAAATTCCGAAAGCATTATTACACACTGATAAATAAAATTACAATCTTTCAGTTTTCCGATACGAATTAAATAAATGCGGAAGGAAAGTCATGCAAATAATCTTTAAGATACATTTTTGTGAAGAGAAAATGTATATGTAAAGTAAGTTTGCAATAAACTAAGAAACATTTAATTGATGAATAAAAGCGAAATAGAGCGTAAATTCATTGGATTTTATAACAGACGATATTTTTGACACATTTATAAGCATTTTAATACTTTTTTTTTTTTTTTTTTTCCAATTTTAAGAGAAAATGGAATGGAGTGATTTTATTGCCACAATTGTAAAACTGATACTAAAAACTATAAAACAATTAATATTTCAAAAATAAATTGTGATACAGTTTTCAAACAAATTGCAGGGGCGTTCCGACCCAGTGTGCAAAGTGTGCGGCACACACAGGCGCCGAAGCAGTAAAGGCGCCTAAAGATTTCAGTTGAGAAGCAAATGTTAAAAAAAATATTAATATAAAAAATATTATATTTTCTTAGCATCTGAGTTATCTTTTACAGATTTACCTTATACAAATTATTTATCAATATTAATTTTTTTCTTTAAAATTTTATTTTATTCTATTTATGAGTCCTCTAATAAATCATTTAGACAAGACCTGTCCAACCTTTATAAAACAGAGGTGCACCTCATATAGTTATAAATAATGAAAGGCGCCGTAATTCACATAGCTGAAAATATGCAACACTATTATCTCACTGCGGTGGAAAAGCGTAATATACAGTTTTATTACCGTAGGAGCTAAATTTCACTTGTTTTTTTATTATTATTTATAAGAAACAATTGTCCCTTTACTTCAGAATTTATCATAAATAAGAAGAAAATTACTATTCGGAAATACTGGTAAAAGTTTCTCCTACAATATCAGTCCATGAATAGAGGTAGACTTATATGTTAGAAACGTCTTATATGATGCGCGTATATCTCACACTGATAGCTATAAGTCCCCTATGATTCAGAAACTATTTTAAAATAATTTAATAATAATTTAATTCAGAATAAATTTAAAATTATATTTTCAGAGGGCAATCTATCTTCAAAAGTTTTGTAGATGAAGAAGCTATAGAAACTTTAATCACTGAATAACAAATTAATAGCATTAAATAATTAAAACTTATTTAAGGTCATCGATAACTATAACAAGAAAACTATTCAAATATTTTTATTTTTTAAAAATGTATCCCTTAAAAAGGATTTTTAATCTTAATAGCTAATAAGAGGATATATTCCAATTAGTGCCAAGAAAACCTAGGGGCGCAATCGTGGCGTCCGTGGGGTACGCTTTGGAGAATACTGAATAAAGAAAAAATGTAAAACCAGAACTTGGGGACTATGCACAGGGCCGTAGCTAAGGGGATGCTATTAGTGTTCCTTCAACCTTCGGTACAACAAGGTTACAAACAAGGTCCAGGTACCCTAGGTTCTATGGGCGCCTCAGCTTACCCTAAAACATTCTGAGCCTCCCTGGAAAAGATTCCAAGGTCACTAAATTAATTTCTATTCCAAAAATTCAAATGAAATTCTGTTTAAAAATCTAATTTATATTTCCCTGCACTCCCTGCTTACACTCGTGTCTATTCAAATACTGCATAAATTAGTGTAATGATTGTAAAATTTGTGCATTTCATTTCCGAACATAAAATTGAATTTTTGAAATATGAGCACTTATTAGCATTACACATAACCGTAGACGTTACAGAGACTAAAATGGCAAAACAACAACAACAATAACAAAAAAGTTCAATTTAGACATAGATAGATTAGAAACTACAATGATGGCTGTTAATATGAATGGAAAAATATAAATTTATGAAAAAAGTGTTTTAAAATCCCGTGCACTTTATGTCCTACTAACCAACCGCCTTGGATCACCTAGGCCAATTACAATAACCTTAAATATTCTAAAGTAAAATATTGAATGTCAATGGCGGATCTAAGGGGGGGGGCGATGGGGCGATCGCCCCCCCCCTACCTTGGGCCCATAAAGGTTTCAAACCAACATGAGAGATCTTCATGGAATAGGACTTGGGCTGAAACCCAAGGTCGGCGCTGCGCGGATCGACCCGGGCCGTGCCAATTCATGAATTAGGCAATGGCGGATCTAAGGTGTGTGTGTGTGTGAGGGGGGGGAGGCTAGATGGCGAAAGGGCAATCGCCCACCCTAATGTCGGGCTAGGTCAGGTCTTCTGAGTCGGGCCGTGTCCTGATCTTTATTTTCTGTCGATTTGGGTCGAACCAGACTTGTTTTTCTTCTTGGTCGAGTCCGGCCTGGAGTCATTCTTTTTAAATGTCTGTATTAGAGATGAGACAGTGCTCAGACTCGGACTCATTTTTTCTGAAACCTATAAATTTTACTTATCAATGAATAGAAAATATTAAATAAGCTTTTCCCCCGCTTAAACATTACTTATTACTTTTCAAATCACTATATTGACATTTTGATTAGAATGAAGGGAAAGCAGAAATTGTGTTTTTTTTTTTTTTTCTATTTTAGCAAACGATGCTATTTTAAAAGCAAATTATTAGTAACTTCTGCAGACCTGTTTTGTCATTTCCGATGATGCATGGTCTGGCGCCAACGAAAAGGCGGGAATAATGAATTTAGTTTGATTTTTGTTTGTAGCATTGGTTATTTTGCAATAGAGTTGTTCATTTTATTATTATTTAGACATTTAATGCTAAGAGGATATTTTCTTTCAATTTTAGTTTGCGGTTGGCGAATAATTTAGATTTCTATTGTACACAGCGTACACAGGTCGTAATCGCTTTTCATATGGAAATAATTTTAATAATTGTTGCTTTTTTTTATGAATTCTGCTGATACTGAAGCTGTACTCTGAAATTTACGATGTCACTTTTGGTCGTAAGTAAATTTATTTTCCATATTATTCTGACAGAAAGCAATTGAGCAGTGTTTCCTCTATTCCTATAATAGCATTGGAATTTAAATTTATAAATTTAATATTATTGTCTGGGTCACACCTATCCCAAAAGATTGTTATGAGGAATGAAATGGTTATAGTTAAAAATGTGCACTTTTCATAGAAAATTGATAAATGTTGTCCGATTCGACATATAATCGACAATAATTTCTTCAAGTTCCATGCATTTATTTATGAAACACAGTTCACTAACATGTCCATAATGTTTTCTTATTAAAAGAGACAAAAATATGACATTTTTTTTTTAATGTATTAAGTACATTTTTATTTTATACCAAACTTTTCTTTTGATAATATTAAATTTAAATTTTCGTTTAAGAGTAACATTTCTATGGAAAATGTGGTTTAAAAATTATAATTTTCCCCCTAACATTAAAAAAATATATATATTATACATTTTTTCTTCCGCTGTATACTTTCGTTATCGGGCTGGGGCTCTGATAAAGCAAAATGTTTCGGGTTTGGGCGGGCTCGGATTTAAAATCGAGCTCGGGTGGGACCTAATTCTGAAAAAAGAACCCGAACTCATGTCTTATCTGTATTGATGAAAATTTCTAGGTCGGGGCTCGGCCCTGAGTAAAAGCTAAACGTCTGTTCCGTGTCCGACCCAGTCTGTATGATAAGCAGTATTGGGCCGACGCGATTCGTGCAATTCTTCACCCCGAGCCCAATTTGGACTGACATCTTACTTATTTGTTATTCGTAAAAAATATATTTATGTTGTAGATTTGTTTTGCGAAATCTTACGAAATACATTTTTAAAAATTTACTTTTGTTTTTGACAAGCAGCAAAATATAGTAATCAACCGGTCTAAAACCCAGCAAGTAGCAAAAAAAGTAGAAGTTAACGTGACCAACTGTAAAAAGTAGCAGTCAAACGGACCCAAATCCGAACCATTGGTTACAGCGTGGTGCGAAAGGGTAGGGGGCGAAGGGGGCGGTCGCCTCATGTTCAGAAGTTTAAGGGACGTCAATTTTATACTACCAACATCATTTTTGGCCTGTCACAAGAAAAGTCGTTTTTTGGGGGGGGGGGGGGGCAAACTGAAACTTTGCCCAGGCCAGTTTTCTCTTCGCACGCCCCTGATTAGCTAACACGACCAGCAGCAAAAAATAGAAATCAACCGGAACCAAACCCGACCCGCTTGAAAAATAGAAGTCAACCGGACCCAAAACCGACCCGCTTGAAAAATAGAAGTCAACCGGAACCAAACGCGACCCGCTTGAAAAATAGAAGTCAAACAGACCCAAACCCGACCCTCTGAAAATATAGAAGTTCACCGGACCCAAAACCGACCCGCGCATGAGTTTCGAGTCTCCGAATTTTTTAAATCCCCCCCCCCCCCCCCCCCCCATTGAGGACTCTCCAGATCCGCCCTTGTTGAATGTTATTTTTTCCAAACGAATGTAGAGATGGGGTGTGGGGAGGGCAATGTCTTCAGCAACATGTTGATTTGACTTTATAATTTTGAATAAAAATATTTTCGAACGAACATTATATTGCTAGCAGTATATAATCTTGAATTTGTATGATTTTTCCTTTTTAAATGAAAATCCATCCAATCGAAGCTCGAGTTTATTTCCCACTGCATTCAATAGAGTGTATCGGCGGTGCTATTCATGTTTCTGTCTGATTTTTCAAGCTAACTGTCAATTTGTATTTATTTTCTGACATTTAGATATAAAACTTTCAATTTTGACCAAAAAAAAAAAAAAAAAAAAGAAAATATTCTTGATAAAATAAATAATGGAAATCCGCACAATTCCTCATACATATTTTTTTTTTAATTTATAAACGCGAAATGATATTCAAATCACATATTTCTTAATTGGGAAACGATATCTTGAGATAATTTGCACCGAGAGAAAAAAACATGTTTGGCGAATCCTTGAAATGACTTCAAAAATTTTTTTGAACAATAAATATTAATATTTTCACACCTGAAAATTATTAGAACCTGAAAAATACCTTGATTGTATCAACAGTTGTTGTTGTTGTTGTTGTTTACGTTTGAAACTTCAGAGAAATGAAAAACATGAGAACTGATGCGAATCGCTACCAAATAAAAAGGTTTTTGAAATGGTAATTAAAAATACTATTGAAATCGGTTTTCTTTATTTATTATTATTTATTTGTAATTTTACCAGGATCTCACTATATCCCAATTTGCTGGAATCCCAGAATGCCGAAAAAATCAAACGTTACGCTTTTGGTCAGTGGGAAGGACTGCTTGGGGACGGACACAAGCATGATCTCGTTGAGGAATAAAAGATCGCCATTTTGCGATGATCATTAAGGGTTTTTAATTAATATTTCGGGTGATTAAAAAAAAAAAAAAACTGAGTGTCAGGTGTACGGTGCATCTACCATCATCAATCCTTATCCAAATTTTTAGATCTTTATGTGCGGTAGATTTTCTTAGCCATCGTCAATACATGCAAAGTAAAAACAAACACCATTCTTTTAGATGCAATATATTGTTATTGCATTA
The DNA here is from genome assembly GCA_964019185.1 of Maratus speculifer. NCBI lineage: Eukaryota > Metazoa > Arthropoda > Arachnida > Araneae > Salticidae > Maratus > Maratus speculifer. The sequence goes on from OZ025294.1 coordinate 248,281,289, forward strand.
AATTATTTTCTCCGGGATAATGAAATTTTACCGTAACGTAGGATTTTGATAAAAAGTACTTTCATTTACACAGGTTTTACTGTGTTACGAATTTTATTTACATAGCTGCCATCCTTCTGTATTTTTCAAGTAATTTAAGCATGTTTCGAAATAGGAATTTATTTATTTAATGAAATAAAGTACGAACTGTAAAGAAACAAGACATATTTTATTAAATAAATTTTCTGGTTCAAAAAACTCCGAAAGAATAACAACTATACATTTATAAATAGTCATAGTTTTTTTTTTTTTTTTTTTTGGGGGGGGGGGTGGGGATAAAGTTTTTTTTTACAGGCGATTGGATTGGGGGGGGGGGGGGGTGTAGGGCGCCAAATGCAGTTCTGCACACAGGCGCCGAATACTGCAGGCACGCCCCTGACAAATTGCATTTGAAAGTACAGTCGGCTCTCGTTAATTCGAACTCGTCGGGACCACAAGAAATGTTCGTATTATCCGAAGTTCGAATTATGGAAAGTATGAGAGGAAAACATGCTTAATATGGTACGTTACAAAGAAACTAATGTTATAGTGTTTTTTAAAATTATTTTCTCTTTTGTAATTAGAGTATAACTTAGTATTAGATTACACAAACAGTACATAAATATACAAACCAGGGTTGGTAAAAAACCGGGTTTTTTGGAAAAAAACCAAAAACCATGGTTTTTTTGGTTTAAACCAGGTTTTTTTGGTTTAAACCGGGTTTTTTTTAATATGTTTTCTTGTTACATATACATGCAAATTTATGAACAAAAGTAAATATTTTTGAATATATAAGTAATAATTTGATTTAAAGATAATTCTAATCAATATAATTATTTAATATACAATCAATTACGTAGAAAATTGAAATTCTTTAAAATCTAAACATTTTTAGAAAAAGCTGTGTCTTATATTACATAAATAAAATGTGCTACATAATGAAACATCCTGAAAATCTTAATGAACAATCTTTTGATTACTAGCACTATAAATAAATATGATATAGATTCATATATAAAACTTCATATATATGATTTTCAAATGGTTATTCAAAATAATTAATTTGAAATACTTGTTATATGTGATGTCTGATTTTTTTTGTTAGAAGACTGCATGAGTTAATTATCTTTTATTGAAAAATAAAGCTTTTTATAAAGAATTTTTGGAAGGATTTGAATTTAGCAGTAGAGTCTTTACACACTTCAAGCATTGTGTTTTCTAAAACTACCAGTTAAAAGATGACTGTTAAATAAACAAAAATATCTATTTAACAGCTTTTTAGACTATTGAAAAACATTGATGTTAAAATATACAGTAGCTTTATAAATGCTGTCATCTACCAAAGAATTTAAACAGCCATCGGACTGCATGCTCTATTATAACACTTAGTATTTTTAAACATCTAAACTAAAAATTGCATTTTTTAGGCATTTTTATGAGACTTTTTTTCTATTACGTCTCAAGCAAACCTTGTCTTGCCCCCCCCTCCCCACTTTCTGTCAATTTTCTTAACTGATCTAAGTAATGGGTTTGGTTATGCAATAGAAGATTTAAATATATCTTTTGCATATTTTAGTTAAATGTAAACAGGCGCTTTACTAGTGCCTAATTTTTCAATGTCTTCTTATTCGACTTCATATGTTGAGTTTTTTTTATTCTTAAAAAATAATCCCTCCAATCAAAAAAGATTTCTTTTAGAGCTTGACTGAAATTTTAAAGATCATTTATGTCATTATCTGTACATCTGTGTTTCTCAAAGGAAAATATTTTTTTAATCTAAATATTGCATATTTTTCATCTATTTTATTTTTGCTAAATTTACATGATTTAAGTGTTTTCTGTAGAGTTTCAGATATGTTCATCAGTGCATGAAATATGCATTCTACATGTACACTAACATGACCTTGACTAGACTCACTATGTCTTATGGTGACTGTTGAGATAAGACTTAAAAATAGAAATTACTTTCATCCAAATTTGAAACACTTAAATTACAAAAATAAGAAAATATTATATTAGATTTGTTCTAAAAAACCAATTGGTTTGAACTGTGCCAACCTAGCTGGCAAAAGAATAAAATTATAATGCAAAAAAACAAAATCCCAATGTAAGAATGCAAGAAAAACAAAGGCTTGTTAAAATTACTAATCACAGAGCAAATAAAAAGCTCATTGCCAATTATTCAATAGCATACATAACAAAAAGAATTTCTGAAATGATGAAATCCTTAGTAAATCTTAACTAATCAAGCAATTGAAATAATAAAAGTGCATTTTTAACTCGAGTCTGCCCTTCTGGCTATATATATGTTTTACAAATAATGGCTACATATATATACATATAGGCCTTAAAAAAGAAAGAGAAAGAAAGAAAACTGGTTAGTTTTTTCTAACCAGCTAATTTTAGAAAAAAATAGTTATTCTGCCATATAGGTTTACAGCTTACAAGAAAAGTTGGGTTGATTAAAATTTTTTGTCCTTTTAGAAACTTATTAATTCATCATTTTTCTACAGCTTTGCTTGTAGCTTCTTCATAATTTGGATTTTGCATTTTTCAATAATGTGTAAAATAAAACATTTGGGTCAAAAAATTAAAAAAAACCCAGCATGGTTTTTTTAAAAAAACCACTTGGTTTAAACCATGGTTTTAACCATGGTTTAAACCAAACAACCCTGATACAAACTAATTAAAAGATTAATAAATATAGTTAAAAAAAACTAAAAAACACGCTTTTTAAGTATATCAAACTAAAAAGTGAAAAATAATTCGTACTATAAGCTGAAAACGAAAATAGATGAAAAATACTATATTACTATAAAATCATTCTTATTATAGAAATCAATTAATAAGCAATAAATAAAATAATCGTGGAAAAAAAGCGTGGGGTGCTCCATCTACCATGCTCCATCTATCAGTTCTTAAGAAGCACCCCACGCTTTTTTTCCACGATAATTTTATGTATTGCTTATTAATTGATTTCTATAATAACAATGATTTTACAGTAATATAGTATTTTTCATCTATTTTCGTTTTCAGTTTATAGTACGAATTATTTTTCACTTTTTAGTTTGATATACTTAAAAAGCGTGTTTTTTAGTTTTTTTTAAACTTAATTTATTTTTCACTTTTTAGTTTGATTACTTTAAAAGCGTGGTTTTTAGTTTTTTTAAACTATATTTATATTTAATACAAAAACCAAATTAATCGGTTGGATAGTTTCAGAGTAATTGGAAAACATACGTAGAAAAAAAATACATACGCGTCGAATTGATAACTTCCTCTTCCTTTTCTGAAGCCGGTTAAAAATAAAAATTGTAATACGTATTTTTTTTTTTTTTAATTTTACATAGATGTAAATAATGTCAGGAGTGGGGTTCGAACCCACAATCTATTTCGCAAAACAGAGCTTCAATCCGGGGCCTTAGACCGCTCGGCCATACTGTCTACACTCCATTCAGTGAACGCATCCAACACTTTTAATTAGCGAAAAATCACTAATTTTATTAGTTTTTGCCAAATTACTAAAAAAGTACTGAACCAATTTCGATGAAACTGAAGTGGTACCAATTCGAGAGCATCGTCTTTCATTTAACACCAAAACCAAGTTAATTGGTTGCATGGTTTCGGAGTAATCGGTGAACATACATAAAATAAGGAGAGTTACAAACTCACAAACATACAGGTGAAGTAATAAAAGCGTGGTAAAAACAAGCGCAATGGAAGAAAATTTTAAAGCGTCACTGATGGACAGACGGGGCACCAAGAAAGTGGATATTAAATGCATTGGATTATATGTATACTCGTTCGCAACAATTTTTATAAAAATCAAAGAAAGAAAGTTATTCAAAGGATTTGAAATTCGTGAGAAAGAAGCGAAAAATGAAAAGTTGGAATTCTCGTTAGTTCGAATTAACCGAAGTCAAGAGAAAATGGGTTCGAATTAATGAAAAAATTTAACGTTCTTCTGTCATTGAAAATTTCGGGACTAGACGTTTAGTTCGAATTAAGCGAAGATTCGAATTATCCGATTTCGAATTAACGGGAGTCGACTGTACATTTTTTTTTCTCTATACGATGGTGTAAAAATTTTTAATGTGCGATGATAAGAAGCGTAAAATTTGTAGTAGCAAAATTTGCAAAACCGAAATTGGATGCTAAAGTGTTGCCATTTGCAAAATGACGTATGCATTACGCACAGATACGTTTGGCCTTTATAATATAGATATTTTTTACATGTTTTCCTAGTCTTGTTAAAGTAACATTGTTTCTTGAATTGCGCACATTTGAATTTGTGTCTAATCCATTAAAACCTGATGAATTATTTAACCGACTACAACTATGCGAGTTTTGCAGATATGAAGAATATATATAAATATATTTTTTTTCTCTTTTTTTGTGCGTGTGTGTGTGCGTGTTTAATTCAGGACTGGATAAGGAAAGTTTTCCTAATTAGAATTTTTACCCAACGGAAGCTGTATAAAAATTTAATTTTCGTTTTTTTTTTTTTTTTTTTTTTCTCCAAATAGACTTCTCTATGAAATTGCAATTTTTCTTATAAAATTCTGCAATTTTTTTTTTTTTTTTTAATGAAACTATGAAACTTTGCAATTGGAAGATGCCTTAGAGGTCTGCACGGGCCCGGGCCGGAGGAATCGTTTCGAATTTGCTAACGGGCCGGGCCGGCAGAATTAGAATGTTTTTTTCAACGGGCCGGGCCGGACCGACAAACAAAATAAACGGGCCGGGCCGGCAAAAAAATTGAACGGGTCGTACGGGCCGATATAAAAATTTTCGGGCCTACCGGCCCGTTTTGATGATTTAAACATAAACGATAAAATATAAACCTATTTTAAACGAAAATGGTTTTAACGAGAACAAATATAAATGTGCGTCACGAGCCATTCTAGTTTGACAGCATCAATATAAAAATGTAACTTGTGCAGTGTAGAGATCGGCATCGGACAGTTACATTGTGTGTAACCTGTTTTAATATTTTTTAAACTGACTCGTGCAGGGCCAAGATCAAAATTGGAGATCAAAGCATTATTTTTCTACACATAGAGATAGACTTGCCGGACCGAAAGAAGACTTAATTGTTCAAGATCTGTAGGGCAGACAACATAATTTGTAAAATTATGAGCAGCGATAAAGAATTTATCTTAGCTTAATCTTTGGATATATACTTCTTGATGGTTTTTAAATTAATTTTTCAATAACGCGAAAGTTTGACACATTTTTACATTAATTTTTAATTGTAAAAACATAAAAGTGATAATGTTAAAACTGTTGTTAGCTTTCGTTTTTTCAAAAACTAAAAACAAAATCACTTCACCTTTTTTCATTCACGTATAAAAACATTTCATATTTATTTACTTAGAAGGTGTCACAAATAAAAATTAAATTAAAGAGTTGACATGTTTCGGTTCATTAATAAGAACCGTATTCATAAAATATAAAATCAGTAGAAAATTAAATGACACTGGATATAAATATAATTTAAAAATCAAAACAAAACATTGCGCCCCCTATGATCGTGAATATAGCCATTGCCAACGCGGCATATAAATATAATAAATTTCGACCATATATTAAATTTAAAATGTATAAAATTAAAATTAAAAAAGTAGAAAAACTAAATGACTCTGGATATAAAGGTAATTTAAAACCCCCAAAACATAAAATATTGCGTCCTCTATGATCGTGAATAGCCAATGCCATCTCGGTTCCTCCTATTAGACTCATCCTTTAAATATTTATTATGAGAATGAAGAGGGGGATATTAATTTTTATATCGGTATGACAGATAGAAAGTTTGGGGTTAGAAAGAAAGAGCATGAATGTGACATAAAATTTGGTAGGGATAAGACTGCGTTATCAAGATTGTTTTTAAAGAGGGAGGTTAAAATTTGTTTTAAAGATAGTAGATTAGTGTTCATTTCCAGTTTATTCCGAAAATTAATCATCCGTGAATCCATAGAGATATATTCTAGGAGGGATAGAGTTTGTAATGATTCTTATTCTTATGACATTCCGAGTTTGTGGTTAGAATTACTTAATAAATATTTAAAGGATGAGTCTAATAGGAGGAACCGCGATGGCATTGGCTATTCACGATCATAGAGGACGCAATATTTTATGTTTTGGGGGTTTTAAATTACCTTTATATCCAGAGTCATTTAGTTTTTCTACTTTTTTAATTTTAATTTTATACATTTTAAATTTAATATATGGTCAAAATTTATTATATTTATATGCCACGTTGGCAATGGCTATATTCACGATCATAGGGGGCGCAATGTTTTGTTTTGATTTTTAAATTATATTTATATCCAGTGTCATTTAATTTTCTACTGATTTTATATGTTATGAATACGGTTCTTATTAATGAACCGAAACATGTCAACTCTTTAATTTAATTTTTATTTGTGACACCTTCTAAGTAAATAAATATGAAATGTTTTTATACATAAAAGTGATAAGCCTGACTATTGAAGGGATTTGGAATGGAATAGCGTTTTTCATTTTTGGTAAATAAAATACTTGTATAACCTTGTTGAGATACAATAGTTTCTCAAATTGTTGCAGGTTTTTCTCCCTTCCCATGCTATCGCTTCCGGAAATTCTATTCAAAACGCTAACTATGACAATATTTTATTTGCTTGCAGTGTTCTTAAATTGCTTGTATCAAAAAATGGATAACGCCATTCGATTATATAGTTTCTGAATAAAGATACCTTAGAGGTCTGCACGGGCCGGAATTTCCAGGCCCGGGACCGGCCCGTTACAATTTCTACGATTTCTAAAAAATTCAGATTTTTATCATATAACTAAGATTCCTTTAAAGAATACTGCATACATATCTATGGAATGATTTTACAGTATATTTTACAGCAAATACACATTAACAACATTAATGATTACTTAGATTCTTAGGCTTTCAACATTTGAATAAAGATTCATTAAAAAAATAATATGGCTTAGACTAAAAGAAAAAAGAAAGAAAGCTAAAAACATCATTAATTTTGAAGCTGTTTAATAAAAGAAGATTTATAAATAAATTTCTATATCATTTTATTATAGATTTCAAATCCAAATTCATTCTTAAATTCAAAGAAGCTACTTTCTTTCTAAATTCATTTTTGTGTTCCTCAGAAACGCATAAGATTAGCAGATATCTTTATTCAGAAACTATATAATCGAATGGCGTTATTCATTTTTTGATACAAGCAATTTAAGAATACTGCAAACAAATTAAATACTGTCATAATTAGCGTTTTGAATAGAATTTCCGGAAGCAATAGCAAGGGAAGGAAGAAAAACCTGCAATCATTTGAGAAACTATTATATCTCAACAAGGTTATACAAGTATTTTATTTACCAAAAATGAAAAACGCTATTCGATTCCAAATCCCTTCAATAGTTAAGGCTTATCACTTTTATACTTTTACAATTTAAAATTAATCAGAAAATGTGTCAAACTTTCGCATTATTAAGAAATTAATTTAAAAATCATCAAGAAGTATATATCCGAAGACTAAGCTAACATAAGTTATTTATCGCTGTTAATAATTTTACAAATCATGTTTTCTGCCAATAATTAAGTCTAGTACCGGTCCGGCAAGTCTATATGTTGAAAAATAATGTAAGCGTTATCTCGGACCGGCATGAGTCAGCTAAAGAAATATTAAAACGGGTTACACATAATGTAATTCTCCGATGCCGATACACTGTGCATTTTTATATTGACGCTGTCAAACTAGTATGGCCACATTTATACTTATTCTCGTTAAAACCATTTTCGTTGAAAATCGCTCATATTTTATCGTTTCTCCTGAACGGGCCGGCAGGCCCGAAATTTTTTTTTATCGGCCCGGCCCGTCTGGCCCGTTCAATTTTTTTGCCGGCCCGGCCCGTTGAAAAAACTATTCTAAATCTGCCGGCCCGGCCCGTTAGAAAATTCGAAACGATTCCGCCGACCCGCGGGCCGGCCGAGTACGGGTCAAGTCCGGGCCCGTGCAGACCTCTAAGATACCTGCTAATCTTATGCATTTTTGAGGGAAAAAAATGAATTTAGAAATGTATCAGAAAGGAGCTTCTTTGAATTAACGTATGAATTTGGATTTAAAATCTTTAATAAAATGATATAGAAATATTTTTATAAATCTTCCTTTATTAAACAGTTTCAAAAGTTACGATGTTTTTAATTTTTTTTTTTTTTTTTAATTCTAAGCAATATTAATTTTTTAATGAATCTTTATTTGAATGTTGAAAGCCTAAGAATCTTAGTAATCATTAATCTTACTAATGTGTATTTCCTGTAAAATATACTGTAAAATCATTCCATAGATATGTATGCAGTACTCTTTAAAAAAATCTTAATTATATGATAAAAATCTGAATTTTTTAATAATCGTAGAAATTGTAACGGGTCAAAACGGGCCGGGCCTGTTTTCCCTGATTTCTTTACGGGCCTGGGGGGGCCTAAAATATAAAAATTTGAACGAGCCGTGCCGGGCTCGGGCCGAACTTTTGAGTTTTACAACGGGCCGGGCCGAAAAATTTTTCCTACGGGCCGGGCCGGGCCCGGAAATTCCGGCCCGTGCAGACCTCTAAGATGCCTAGAAGCAATATTTAAGGAGATAGCCTATTTGTTCCGATAATTATGACGCACCCTGTATATGTTAAAGATTATTAATTCTTCATTTGTGATATTTCTTTTTATTAATGTTAAATTACTAGCATATTCACTATTTTCCTATTCTTTAATAATAATTTCTGACCATTTCTATTATTTAGCATAAATTCGATTTTTTTAAAGAACTATTTTTTTTATTAATTTGTTTTATTCCGAGAATATTTCGCATCCTGGGATATTTAATTCAAAATCCATCCGCTCCCAAATTGACAGGACTCTTCACAAAATCACTCTGATTGGATGTGAATGTAGGTTTCACGCGAGTCGTTAATTCACTCATTGGTCAGAGCGCAGCACAGAATGTCATAATCTCTATTAATGCAAGCTATGACAAAAATTGGAGGGATAACACAGATTATTGTTCGGTTTTTCACCTGCTAACATCCCTGCTGATTGGTAATTTCTTCGAGAGTATTTTTAGGTGCGTTCGTAATTATATAATACGTAGCACCTATAGTGGTCGTTCAGTCCGTCCGTCTGTCCGTCCGTCCGCATATAACAACGCAAAAACTACCCAACCGAATCGTCTGAACTTTAAAATACATAATTATTACATAATTTTGTCGAGTCATTTCAAATTTTATGAAACTCGGATGCATAAATCAATTACAGGGGCAATCAAAAGTATTCCATTACATTACGGTCAATGGGGAAAAAAGTTTCAAATGCATTTTAATCGTTTGAAATTTAAAATACGCAATTATTACATAATTCTGTGGAGTTATTTCAAATTTTTTGATAATCGTGTGCATAGATCAATTACAAGGGCAATCAAAAGTATTCAATTACATTATGGTCAATGGAAAAAAAGTTTCAAATATATTCTATACGTTTGAAATTTAAAATACATAATTATTAGATAATTTTGTCGAGTTATTTCAAATTTTATGAAAATCGGATGCATAGATCAATTACAGGGACAATCAAAAGTATTCCGTTACATTACGGTCAATGGGAAAAAATGTTTCAAATGCATTTTAATCGTGTTACACTCATGCGAACTTAATAAAATTTATATGCAACTATAAAGTACATATTATAATATACATCTTACATAATTTGTGGTGCAAAGAACATTTGTTATTGATTTACAAGGCCACACAAAAGTATTCCATTACATAATGGTACAGGGAGAGCATTGTTTGATGAGTGTTTTAATTGTAATTCACTATTTACATTTTTATGAGATTGATATATGAAAGTAATATTTTTAAAACTTTGTTATCGTACGAACGCACCTCATTTGCTACGCTTCACGTGCAATTTCCAACTTGTTTGTTCTAATTTACTTCAAAATCATAGCAATATGTTTAATATCTTAAAATCTGAGTTTATCAATGGAAATGTCAGAGTGTTTTTTTCGATGATGTGCTGTTACATAAAAGTTTAAAAATAGATTTTTGAGAAAATTGAACTTATAAATAATAAATATGCTTCTCTAAAACACCTCCACCATTGTATTATAACTAAATTCTGCTTAATTCTATCATATTTTGCGAATTTGGTTGTTGAATTAAGAACATTAATTATACCCCAAAATTGTAAACAATTCTGCTTTCCCCCCCCCCCCCCCCCAATAGATTCCATGGCATAGTTAACTTTTGTCCATTCTTTAAATGGATGTGGTCAAGATAATATGTGAAGAGATAAACAGAATTTCTTCAACTTTTCAAACTTCACATTACCATAGAGACAGCAGATATTAAAAATTGTGTTCTGACTTCTCTTAAATGTCTGAAATATTAAAGTGGCGCAGCATGTCCCTTAGGGGATTTTGCGCCATCAAATCTTGCACAACCAACCTGAAATATATAATAATAATAATAAAAATGTGGGAGTGATTACAGATATGTGACTCACTTTTTAAACGAAAGGCCTTAATATTTTTCAAATGAAAAAACGATACATGTTCATTTTATACAAGAGGTAAAATCATTGCAGATATAAATGTAAACTATTTTTTCTATTATCCTATTAAGATATAGTTTCATTTTCTTTAACTTTGAGTTTGGGTTATTGAAGTGTATCTTCAGGTAGGGTTGAGATTTTTTTTTTCTAAGGTTCGGGTCTGATTTATTTTAATCAGAAATTTCGAATAATTCATGGACATCCCAATCCATGCAGGATTCCATTTACTACAAAGTGCTGTTACCTGCTTAAGTATTGCCAATTAACACCAATACTCTCAACACAATGGGCACAAGATAAGTGAGGGCCATAGCTAGAAGTGAATAATAGGAAGTGGGGCGCTCATATTTTCTATAGCTCGCTCTGACACAGAAAGATAAATTAGTGCACATTCACACTGTACGTACTTTTATTATTATTAAACTGTTGTAATAACTTCATTTTATACTAAGAAAAGAATAGGATGATGAAAAATTTAAGTGTACAACTAGTGCAATATTTAACATCATGTTAGCTTCATATGTGCAAATAGGATGAGCGAGTGTTGAAATGCTTATTTTCGTTACAAATAAGTATTTCTGCAAAATTGTGAAAGGGCTTCAAAACAAAATTAGATTTTTGAACAGAATTTCATTTGGATTTTTTGGAACTTAAATTCATTAAGTGACCTTGGAATCTTTTCCAGGGGAGGCTGAAAATGTTTTAGGGAGGAGGGCTGATCCCCCCCACCCCCCTTAATGGCGGGATGAGTACATTACATAATATGGTACTGTAAAACCCCGATAATTCGGATTAATTGGGACCGGACCCAATCCGGATTATCCGGAGAATTAGAAAAAAATGAAATAAAATATAACATACTAACAGAAAATCACCTTTATGTTAACTTATTGAATATTTGCAGACAGTAATAATGTTTACTTTGCTTAATTATTCCGAAAACATGTCAGAAAAAGTTTTTTTTATTCAGAATACGACGATGAAACAAGTTAATGTCAAGGAAATTAGCCAATCGCTTCTCAAACTTGAAAAAAAAAAAAAATGACCAAACCGATCCGAATTAGCGGGGTTCTACTGTATTTGGATTTGTTTTGGGTCCAAGTCGCAATGCAGGATGAAAGTAACCACCAAGTTATGACATGTTAAGCTACTTCACAGAAGATGGAGAATTCAGGAATGGGACAAATAATAAGTATAAATCAGAAAAAAACTTAACTGAAATTTATGTGTTATCGATAGAGATACATAGTAATGAATCCAAAAATATTTGAGGACTACGACTTGAAAAGCACTAAAAATATCGAAGAAGATTTTTTCCCATCTAATACGAAAGAAATGTTTTAAATGTCAAGCTTAAGGCTGCTGGTCACCCACTCTCCGTAATGTAAAGTCTATGGGCATTTGATGGATTTTTATATATAAAATATCTCCTCAGGAAATTGATGTTTTAAACTTATCTATTCGGTGATCTCTTCTTAAAGAATGTCACTTTTTTTCCGTAGTTATCAACATATTTCTAAAATCTATGCTTAATTTGATATTTTGGGTTAAAAATTGACGAACTGGAAGGAAAACTTTAACACTTCATATAAAATTGCAGATTTTAAAAATGTTTTTGAAAACTAAGAGAAAAAAGCGACATCCTTTAAGAAGAGATCACCGAAAGAAGTTAAAAATAATAATTTCCTTCGAAGATACAGGGTGTTTATAAAGTCCCGGACCCATTTTGATGTTTAATAACTCATAAAATAATGAAGATATAAACAAACTTATGGCATTTATTGATGGAATAACTCATATACTTTCCTTTTCAGGTTTGAATATCTTTACTTTTGTAAATGTTGGCTGAGCGTGTGGTTAATTTCAGGTAATGCACGACCGAGCCAATGGGCCTTTCTTTTTTACAGAAAAGACGGTCTCATCACTCGTATACTTAGATATGTTGGAAAACTCCGTATTTCCACAATTAGAAGAGCTTCAGCCACATGACTTTTTTTGCAAGAAGATGGTGCACCACCACACTGGGGTATCATCGTTTGTACTTCTTTGAATGACCATTTTCCAGGAAGATGGATTGGGCGAGGAGGTCCAATTCCTTACCCACTCAGATCACCTGTATAATGCCGCTGGTCTTTTTCCTTCGGGGATTTGTACAGGACAATGTTTACAGGAGGAGAGTGTCGAGCATTGATGACTTGAAAGCCAGAATTAGAACCACAATAGCCTCTGTAGATGCCGACATGCTTGCCGCTACCTGGCGTGAAATTGACAATCGACTTGATATTATCCGTGCGACGAAGGGGCACACGTGGAAATTCATTGACAAGGGTCATGAAACTGTTCGAGTCTATCTAACCATTTATGTTATTAATTTTTAATCTATCTTTATTATTTTATGAGTTGTTAAACATCAAAATGGGTCCGGGACTTTATAAACATCCTGTATTTTAAATTTAAAAGTGCATCAAATGACAATAGACTTTACATTACGTAGGGGAATTCAGAAAGTGAGTGACCAGTAGCCTTAACAAACAGGAGAATCCTTGAAGTGCCAACCCTACTAATAATACCATAAACAACAACATTTAATTTCATCATCAAAGCTTTTAACCACGCGGAAAAGAAAAATAACTGGCAAATAAAAAAAAAAAAAAAAAAAAAAAAAATGGCAAGATTTTTATCCAACTAACAGAGATATGTCAAGAAATCTTTGCGATCATTGCATCTTTTATGCATTTACAAATACATGTAACGAAAAAAAAAAGGACTGGAAATGGCTTGTTACGTTTGCATATAAAAAACATAATTGGTGACAGTTACCTGACTTGTACTATTAAAATATTGATGAAATGATGGCGATAAAAAAATATTTGGCAATTTATCACGTACACCAAGTACCAAAATAGCATGCGAAAATCGAAGCGGTCTGCCGGGAACTGTTGATGACAGTCACATGACTTAAGCTATTATAGAGAAGAAATTAATAAAATGCGAAAATATACGGTGCCAACATTGTTTGGTGATTTATCTCCTGCGTCCAGCTAAGATAAATGTGCCAATCTCTTTATTTCTCTACCAGAATCTTCCGATTTGGCGAAGAATTGAGCAAGTAAATTAAATTACGAATAAAAGAAACCATAAAATACTTAGCATTACATTTAACGGCGATCAAAGTGGTTGCCAAGGGCGGCTTGTATAGAAAGAAATGCTATATTAAACAGTAAATGGGCTGTTAGAAAATAAGTTGCCAAATATCTTTTTATCAAGTACATATATTGTAAAAATACTTCTATTTATTTAATTATTGTATTTTAAATACGATGAATAAAAGGTGTGTATTTTAAATGTATCTGAAAAATGTACTTCAAATTTTAGAAAATAAGTTGCCAAATATCTTTTTATCAAGTACATATATTGTAAAAATACTTCTATTTATTTAATTATTGTATTTTAAATACGATGAATAAAAGGTGTGTATTTTAAATGTATCTGAAAAATGTACTTCAAATTTATGTGTTCTATATTAAGCCTATGTATTTCAAATTAAATGTTTAATAGGTTTTTAAATTTCAAATTTCAAATGAAATGAAATGATGTTGGTTGTTAGTGGAATAATATTTGGTGATTTATCACTTACGCCCGGCTAACATAAAAGAAACAAAATGGCAACCTTGGATGCAAAAAGTGAAGCAGTCAACCCGGAACAGTTGATGACAGTCACATGACTTAAGCTTTAATTATATAGATAATGATGATGACATATATTTAAATACTAAACGAAAAAAGTCAAGAACCGACATTTGAAAGTGTTAAACTAATAAATGAAATAAAATAAAAAATACTGTAAATACCAAAGTTTTTTTTTTTTTTTTTTTTTTTTTTTGGGGGGGGGGGGGGACACTTATAGGATTATTTATTTTTTATTTTAATAAATAAGTGACAATTAGGAGACAATAAAATAACATTTTACAAATAAAAAAATTCAGTTTATTTAAAGCATTAGAAATATTATCACAACAAAATACTTCAATAGTGTCAAATTCAATCTTTGTCAAGCATAAAAGTCATTTTGAAGGAAAAAAAAAAAGAAAAAGAAAAACTACATATACAAAACATTACGGTGAACCACACCTGACTGCAAGATTTGTAATGCTTTACGCAAAACTTGAAAACATATAATAAAAGAACATGACTAAAAAGGGGGGTGAGGATATTCTAATAATAAACTAAATAGATACAACAAAATTCTATGCATGATATACATGCATAACATAGGTCAGAAATAAAACTGATCTCTGTTTAACATTTCCGCTTTAAACAATAAGAAAAATTAAAATATGAAGCATAATCAACCCCAAAAAGATGCCAAAATGATAATTATAAAATTATTTTGAGTGAAAAAAAATTTTTTTCTTTAATTTCATATATTTTAAATATGAGTTTATAAATCAATAACTGGCCTCAGAAATACAGTTAAATAAATATTTTCAACCAGATGAGCAAATAGTCTGAAATAAATAGGAATTGTGTTTTAAATATTTAGATATATGTAATCACTTACTTTACACAGTCTGATAAAATGTTAACCCTGTTAAAACGAGCGCTTTTTACAGAATTTTTAATTTTTTGTTAGTAGTTTAAATTTTTTTTTTCTTTTTTGCCTAATTGAATCAAGAAAATGCCCTGATTAAATAAAACATTTACAATGAAAAATAACTGGTGGGAACAATCATGGGCATATGATCTTTATTTATTTATTTATTTTTTTCAATACCTCATTTGAGGGCATTATTATATGTTCTTTATTTTTTTATGCCAAATCTTAGTATATGGAACAATGAAACAAAGAGGGAGAGGGAGTTTAAGAATTAGTATTTTCCATACCATAACAGAGAGGTAGATCAAAGAAAAATAACTATTTTAAAAAACAAAAAGCAAGAAAAAGATAATATTTAAATTATTGATTCAGCACAAATTCCAATTTTCGCCTAATATAAACTTTATAAGTTAGATAACTCTCAATATTACAATTAAATACAATTATCTGCTAATAAACTTGTCAATAGACTTTATTAGTGCGACATCAGCCAGGGGTGCTAGAGGAAAAACACCAATAGCTGTGAGGGATATTTTAACACTGCTTCTCCCTCATCCAATAATAATTTTTTTCAGAAGGTATAAATCCACAGATGCCTGGCTGTAACTGTTCAAAGGTAAAGTCCATTAGAAAATCATCCTTTTTCAATGTTATTTCTAAATGAAATTTCCAAATTAAATATTTCATTTTAGTTTATAGTAATCTTTATAATGCCCATATTTTATCAATAGTTATCACAGATTTTCTTAAAACCAAATAAAATAAAACATTGCTTTATTTTAAATCCATTAAGAAAAAAAAAAAAAAAAAAAATGTGTGCTTTATTAAACAAGACAACAATAAAATGCAAAGCATAGAAGATATGGAAAGTATAGAACATTATTGCGATAAAATGCTTCATTTGAAAAGACCAATATGACAGGTGATGAATAAATGAGCTGAATGAAATATATTCTTTAGATTGAGTTATACTTAAAGATATGAATTAAAGATGTATAGTGTAACTCAGGAGTTATATGATCTTTTTCTGCTATTTAACACTTGCTATTGGCATGGCCAACTAGATATATAACAACCTGCACATTTCGCTAAAAACAGGCAAAAAAATGAAGCTGGATTCAGCTTCAAACCCTGAACCATTTCATTGGACCACGTGGTGCAAACCCTGCCCAACTTAGTATTAAATAAGCTGATTTTTGTTCTGTGCACATAGTCATTGTTTTGGTTCAGGGTTTGTACGATTGGTCAGAATAACTTGGGCAAGGTATCAGAGTCCTCTGACGGAAGGCTTCATACATTAATCTCAAATAGATGAGCCTTATAGATCTAGTTGGCTATGCTATTGGTCAACTATGTGTCATAATATGCATTTAAGGTTTGTGACGTCTGTATTTGTTATGATCTATTATCAAGCAGAAGTTATAAAAGTTTTGTTGATACTGTTTGCAATTTACTCAATTGGTGATTTTTTTTTCTCAATCTTTATAATCATCATTAATTCTGCAAACTATTAAAATCATTATAAAAATTGTTATATTGTTGAACAGTTATTACTGTTGAGTGTAAACATTTTAAAGTAAGTATATAATTTAAAATTATTTTTTTTTTTCAGCAATTCTTGTCATATAGCTGAGGAATGACAATGTTCAACAGAAACATAAATAAATTTTTTTGGAAGATAATTTGCAAAAACAGACTTAAATATAATGACTTCTAAACAAAATAAAGAATCATGCATTAAAGGGTTAATATTATGTGTCAAAATAAAATAATAATACTTTATAAATAGTAAAGCTGCATTTAAATTTTAAAATGTAATCTCACTTTTGATTTTTTAGTCTTTTCTTAACAATTAATTTTTCTATAAACAAGAATGATTAAATATATTGTAATAAAAACTTTATAGCATTCTTCTTCAAGAAACTGGAAAATAATATTTTTTGTAAATACTTGTAACAACTTAAAATTTCAACTGAAATAGATCACATGTCAAAAAATATAAACAATTATTTAATACAACAAAAATTAAAATCATCAATATTACAAAAATAAAATCTGTATCATTATCAGGGGCTAAAATTCAAGATAAGATGGCACAATTCATGCAAAAGTTTTGAAATCTTTTCTTAAAAAATATTAGGATTGGAGAGACTCGACCACAGAATTCAGCACATCTCTGAATCTCAAAACTTATAAAAGTCACAAATTAGTCAATAATGAAGAAAACAGAAAAAAGTACTGGCATGAAAGTTCTTCAATAAGAATATAAATAGCTATGTTAAACCTATTTTCATAAAATTTAAAAGGAAACAAAATAATGTACTTACACTTTTTTTTTTAGACATTTTTTTATTTTGGTAAGTGAATATTGAATTCATCATTAAGGTCAGTGAATGTGAGAAAAGGGCTTTCCCCTTTCCCCCACAAATAATTAAAATTGCTGTATCACTAAAGAAAAATCACGTTTGATTATTAAATAGCACTTTTTTTTCCCCACAGATTATGTGAAACAGCATTAAAAGTGTGGGGAATGTCAATTTTTAAATTTTTAAGATTGGAATATTGAGTAACCCATAAACACAAATTTAGCCCTTGGAGGAACTGAAAGTTAATTTTTGAATTTATTAAATAAACAGAGTTTTTATAATTTGATGCAGATTTTAGAAAATAGTCTTGAAAATTTGGCAGTAACATGAACCTGTAACACACTGTACCTCTTCTCTTTTATCCCTACCATTTACAAATAATGGAGGATTATCCTTTTCTACTAAAACAATTGAATTTTACCCCCTGGATACAGTAAGTTTAATAATATATATATATATATATATATATATTAAGATACACCTTATACAATTTAAAGATAAATATGTAAAATTTATAAGAAATAAATCCACAGGAGTGCACCTTAGTTTATGAGAAAAATTTTACAAAAATATATAAAATCTCAAATAAGTTATTGCAAAGAAATACTACTGATTATCTTTAAAAATAGTAACAAGTGATACACTTTAATAACGTTTATGAACAAATGAACTTTAATTCAGTAAATCAATAACTGGATTAAGAAGAAAAATCAATACATGATATTATACAATATTTTATTACATAAAGTAAGTTCAGAAACTTTAAATTTCAAAAGTTACATAAAATAAAGATAAAATGCATTATGGTCTAAACAATAAAATCTAATTGTAATATTATGGTGTGCATCTAATGATCCAAAATAATATGGTGCCTTATATAATCCAGAGAGATATTTCTCTTAATATTTTAATTTAGCTACACCACATTTGTACTTAAAATTACAAAACCTGCATTATATGTATATAGGTTTGACTTTCCTACCACTAACATAATCCCCAGAGAATTATTTAAAAATGGCAAAATAAAAAAATAGTATATGGACAAGCAGTTGTTCAACAATAAACTGACACAGTAACAATTTTAAAAATAATGCCCCAAATGCACAGAAAAAGACATTTTTTAAAATGACTTTACTATCACAGAAAACATCAGTTACAAATATTCTTATTTTGCTGCATCTTTTACATAGCTTTTGGCAACTCTTAAAATGTAATGATACTTTTCTTGAATAAATATTTGCTGAAAATCCTAATGAATTTCAAGCTAGGCAATACTTAAAAATTAATTTAACATTTTTAGCAATCTTCAGGTTTAAAAAAAACTTGATTTATAAGTTTTTTTTTTTTTTTTTTTTTTTTTGGATTGAATGAGTTTCAAATTGTTTCTATTATTTTTTAACCCTCCAAGCGTCTTGCAAAAGGGTAAAATAGTAATGTTGTTTTCTCAACATTTTCTTTTAAATATTAAGAAAATATGATTCTTTCAACAAAATATAAAAATCTTTATTATAAGCATGAATGTAATCCTCCAAAATATGAATCATTCTTTAATGTATTGAAAATTCATTAATTCTATAGAATTATAGTATTTTAAATATTGCTTATATTACAGTGAAAACTGGAGCTTAGTATATGGAATATTATGTTCCAGACACTTAGAGGGTTAAAACAAGTAATTTTTATTCAGCTTTAAAATTTACAGTTGTATGAATGTACAAATAAAAATGTTTAGTGCTGTCATCATTTTTTTTTCTCCATCTAAACTATCAAAAAAAAAAAAAAAAAAAAAAAAAAAAAAGAAAGAAAGAAAGAAAAAGAAAAAAAAAAAAAACTACCAACTTTACTTTTGCAAAAAATAACGATATTTGTCAAGGAATTGATGATGGAGAAATAATTTATTTAATTTATTCCTTATTCTCAAATCATTTCTGAATGGAGAGAAAAAGCATTTATAAATAGGTAAAAAAGACACATACATGCCTGTTAAATTTTTCACAGGAACCTTGTTATAGTTATTTTTAGTGTTGCTAGAAATCCATGATAAAAATTGATCAAAATATTACAAAAAAGAAAATAACTAAGAGAAAAATATATATAGTTAACATGCAAACTGAATCTAAAAATATAACAAAATATCAAAGCTAACTGTTTTATGAAGCTCTGAAATCAATACATATTTCCTAAAACATAATGTCATGTTCTGTCCATATATGCTGGAATCTCTTTGAAGTTGACCAGAACCAACACTTTTCAACTCTAACTCAAAATGCTTGGACTTCTAAAATCTACAAACATACAGAGTTCAGAAAGTATTAGAAGTATGTTGCAGATGCATTATGCCTTCATTTCGGTTTGCATGTTGAAACCACTTACCATTCAAGTCATTTGTCCCAGACAAGACAAACACAAACACATGGAACAAAGTCTGAATTCATTGGACAAAGAGAGGTTGTCATCAGAGTGAGCTGAGCTGAAAGTGTTTGGGCCAAATTGTGTTTCAGGGTTGTATATTTAGCTTTACGGCAAACCAATATATTTCTTCTCTATCCTTCTCTAAACTCTGTGCATATACTTAATAAAGCCATTTGATTTACAAAAAATGTACCTATTTAAACATATAATTATTGTTTATCTAAAACAAAATTCTGGACTATTAAAAAAACATAAAACCTTATTTAGAAAAACTAAAATTCAATCTAGAACAATGAAAAAATAATACAGTCAACTCAACTTTAACTCAAGGTTCTAAGATAAAGAGAAATCAGGTTACCTAAATCAAAGCAGAACTTTAATGTCATGGATTACAAATATAACAAACATACACACAAGGGTAGTTTTTTAAATGCAATCCTAATTTAACAAAGCTTTGCCACAAGGTCAGAATCCTTATTTACAGGTTAAAACATCATATACTGAGACAATTATCTTAACAGAACAATCATCACTAATTTTAATCTTTATATGTTCTTGCACAGAAATATTGATGTACTGTAAAAGTAATGAGATATTCTAAATTTATGGTTCCCAATCTTTTATTCACCAAAGCACCTGCAAAATCATGATACCTCCCTCCTTTCCCTAATATCATTTTACTCTCCCCCTCCTCCTAACTCTGTAACGTACACATCTTATTTTAAAAAAAGAAGAAAAAAAAAAAAAAAAACATAACAGGCCTTAGCAATAATTACTCATTTTGCACCTTTTAAGTTCTCAAAATGGTGAATTTTGTGTTTTTAGTAGAACTATAATTGCAATGAGACTATACATTTTCAGCTACATGCTAACAAGAATTTTGTTGTTTCTTTACTAAATTATCCCAGTGTTAATCAAAAAATGTTATATGATTTGAATTTTTATCTTCACAAAATGTCTTGAATTGAATGTGACTCTCATATTATTCAGATTTAACCCTTTGCGGCACAGGGCAACTATTCATCCATTCATTGCTTAAGTGTTGAAATTAATAATTGACATCAGAATTTGAAAACAACTTTATTTGTAAATAAGAAAACACTAGATTTCATGCATTCAATAAACCGTAATTTTTTTAAACAAAATTTTTCTTTAAAATCGTTTGGGAATTAAAATTAAGTGGTATATCTATGAAACCACCACGCCGTAAGGGATTAAAATTAATAATAAAGACATACTATATAATGTATTTTAGCAATTCACAAGGAGTTGGTGTAAAAGTTTTACTAATTTTTTTTTCTATGGATAACGCATATACAAGAAACATTTTAAGATTCTCAATCTTATCAAGTATCATTATTTATTCATTTTATCACAACACATTTCTCTCTCTGTGTTCATTTTCCCATAATGGTTTACTGACTGCCATGTATTATCTGATTTTAAAATTTGAAATGTCAGGATGCTAAAATTTTATTGTGTAGAAGACCTGTGCACCAGAATAGTAAATATTTACTATTTACCTATTTCCTTTTCTAACACTATTTTAGATTTATAATTTTTAAAAATCTGGTAGTACCACATTTAGTTATTTAAACATATTATTTATTTATTTATTTATTTATTTATTTTTTTTTTTTCAGATTTTAGATATATCCAAAATGAATGAATTTGAAAATGAATTATCCTTAAATAATTTAACATGCAAAAATTTCTTCATGTTATATGCAGAAAAGCAAACACAAGATTCACTCAATAAATTATCGTAAGAGTGTGAAAAATTGTAAAACAAATATATAACCAGAAAATTATAGAAATTTTACAAAATGAAAAATAAGTAAATACCTTTAAAGATTGTTTATGTAATTATTCTGGTTTTGAATCTTTTTTGAAATTTTTATTGGGAACTTCTTTAAATTTAAAAAACTCATGTTTTTTTGCTGAGATTTTAAAATTTTACATGCATTATTTTTATTTCACAACATTACAAAAATGACAATGAATGGAAGAATAACAAATTTAGAATCCCCTTTTCCCCCTTAAAAAGACAAATTGCAAATTGGGAACCACTGTTTTAAATGCACCAATGAATAAAACTTTTCCTCATAAAGCAAATATTTGAAGTTGCATATATATATATATATTATATATATATATATACATATATATATATATATATATATATATATATTTATTTTTTTTTTTTTTTTTTTTTTGAAGCAATCTGAATTTTTTTTCACAGAAATAATTTTTATTATAAACTTTACAAAAATAATTTATTATAAAACAGGTACATGAAATTTGCCAATTTGAAGGAATTCAATTTTGATGAAAAAGAAAAGTAAACATTCTTCTTCCTTAGGAAGACATTTTATGCTACCAGCAATATATTTTCAATTTCTATACAGTAAACAAATAACACATAACTGCAAATACTTCTTCATTATTTAAAGGCTGGTTACTTTTATGAAATTTTATCACATGTAAAGTAAACCAAAAATGTTTAATTTCGTAACTACAGTTGAGTCTCTCTATAACGAAACTCCATACATCAAATTTTTCTATATAACGAATTTTTAGTAGGAACGGTTCCCCCTTATTAAAAACAGTCTCTATATAGCGAAATAACTATCTCCATTTAACGAATATTTTCATAAAATGTTCTTTATTTATTCAGTTTTAAAAAAGCTTCTAAATTGCATAGAATTAATTTTCTATCACTTATTCCTGATTTATCGTTAAGTGCTGAGTTTATTTATATAACATTATCAAAATAAATAAATAAATAAATAAATAAATAAATACAGATTTTTTTCATTTAAAATTAATGCAAGCAGAGTATCCTTATTTGATTTTCATTAAGCTTTCAAAAAAATGCCTGTTCTCTTTTTTTAAAACTGTTTAAATAATTAAGAAATAGAATAATAGGTTAATATTTATAGTTAAACATTTCCAATTCTTAAACACATCAAAAATAATATTTATTCAAAATTTATACATAAGAAATTTAATGTCATTCTCAATACAACGAATCTCTCTATATAACAAATTTTTTATTGAAACAATGGATTTCGTTATATAGAGACTCGACTGTACTTATTCTGTTCCACATCATTGTGGAATGTAATTTGTTAAAATCAATTAGAAAATAATCCATTTTTCATAAAATATGGAACTGCAATATTAAAATATTTTTAAAACACAAGAAATTATACATTGACAAGAAATTAATCAAAAGACAAAGATGAACAATTAATCTATTCAAATGGTGAAAGAGAAAATTAGAAAGTTAAAAATATTATCACAATAATGATTTTTTGCATCTACATTGGCAAAAAATTTATAAAACTCTTTAAAAAGTATACCATTTAACTTTCAATTTTAAACAATTCAAAGGGACATTTCTTAAAAACTGTAGCTAACTATATGCATGAATGTTAAATAGAATTTTGAAGGCAGGATACTTTATTATCATTATTATTGAATAGATTTGGCACTTTACATGATGGCCTTTTTTAAATAATGACTTGTTTCAAAAGTACAGAGTAAGAATTTATATTAGCTTTC
This sequence comes from Maratus speculifer, assembly GCA_964019185.1. Lineage (NCBI taxonomy): Eukaryota > Metazoa > Arthropoda > Arachnida > Araneae > Salticidae > Maratus > Maratus speculifer. Next base: position 248,304,852 of record OZ025294.1, read on the forward strand.
AGAACAAAATTTAAGATAGTATACATCTTTAAAAATTATAAGATGCAAGGGATAAAATAATAAATATAAACCAGTCTAAAATTTTATATAATTGTTTTGAAAATTGGCAATACATAAACATGTTAGAAGTGAAAAGAATTTCACATACTAACTCAAATAAATGTATAAATAGCAAATTAAATATATCTAATATAAAATATTTCACACAATACCTCATTTCAATACAATTTAATCAATTTAATTATGAAACATAGAAAGATATTGCAGTAAAAGTAATGGATAAAAATTTGTGGTACTTCCTTATTACCATAGCCTCATGATAAATTTCTCTCACAGTAAAATAACTACAACAAACTCTAAAGAAAACTATAATTGTCTATAATAAATATTAACATAAAAATCAAATTGCAGATAAATTAACTATATTTATTTTGATTATTTCTTGTTAATGTTAGATTTTTGACTTTATATTTGAATAAAAAAAAAACCCTAAAAATAATAGAAAGAAAATGTGAACAATTATCTTTTATCTAATAGATGATATCAGGATTCCCATCAACATGGAAATTCAAAGAGCAATGGCAGAAAAAATTGATAATTTTGTCAAAGAATTATGGAAATAAATTTCATTGTATGCTTATTTGGTCATAGAATTTTTTGAGATTTGGTCATTGAAATTGTCATATATGTTCTTCTGGGAATTCTGGATATACAATTTCTTCATGAAAGATGCATTTCATTTCTCAATTGAACATGTGATGTGAAAATGGTCAAGAAATGAAGAAGCCCTGAAGTCCACGAAGTAAGAAAATGATTTGATGAAATATTAAATGCAAACATGCAAATAAGACAACCAGAAATGATTTCAGCAAACGTTTTGTGTTTTTGTTTTTTGCGAAAACAGAAATATATGCATCTAAACTTTAAATTTTTTCTTGTCCCTATAAATATAACTTGATGATGACCTTTGCATAGTCCATGTGCACCAAATGAAATAAAATTCAGGGCAGGGTAAAAAACAAACAGATGTACTTATCGTTTGGAACCAATATATAGCAATCACCATATTTACTTGTCTATAATGCACACTTTATGTTTGATAGGGAAAAATATAAAAATTATATCTCATGTACAATGTAAACTATGTTATTTTAAAAGAAAAAAAATCTAGAAATAAAAAAAAAATAACCATAAATATATAAACTGTAAAAATCTCGATTTAGAATTTGTTTGTCCACAAACTTCAATTACTGTATTCATTAATGTACATTTTGTTTCTTATTAAAATAATGTAAAATTAAGATTTTTGCAATTTGTGCTTCTTTCTTATCAGAAAAAGACGTTTCAAATTATTGAATACAAAGTATTTGTTAATAATACAAAAATTACACCACATCAAAATGCAAATATTTCATATATTTTAATACAACTTCTATGTAATGAAATTTTATCACAGTACCTGCATGTTGTACTTGGAGCATTCATTAGCTATAAGCAAAAATTTTAAGACATTTTAAAACTGCACTAAAATGGAGTTTCTGAAAATTATCAAGATGAAAATTGGGAAAAAGTCATCTTTCAAAATGATGATTCCTCTTATAAGCTCACTGACGATGAAATACAAAATAGGCTATTTTTTCCCCTATATAAAAATCCAAAACCAAGTTCCTAATTCTCTTCCCCCTCTTCTTCCAAAATTGAGAAATAAAACAACTTTTAAAAGTTTTTAAACACATGAATGTAAAAAATATAATTGTCTAGCATGGAAGAGGAGGGGGGGGGGGGGGGGGACTAAAAGAACTGTAGTGCCATGATAAAAAAATTTCACTTTAACTAATCTTATATTTATTCTTGCTATTTTATTTGAAAAGTGTGGGATTAAGAGAATTTCATAATGAACAACATTTTGAAAACTGGGGGTACCTCAGATTTTCAACCTAACATCGAATTATAAAAGTGTTTGTTTTGTTACAATTTCAGAAATCCCTCAAAACATAATGGACACATCTGTTCTAATTTCTCGCAGTTATACAAAGTTTTTTAAATAAATCCAGTTAGGAATGCATTTTATTACTCTTTTCAAAATCTCCAGCAATAAAGAAAACTTAATTGAATTTGTAATCTAGAATAACACAATAATCCACCTCTGTTTCCATTTGCTGTCACCTATAGCATATAATGAGTCCATTGTAATAAGGAAGTACCAAAATTGATAAAACTCAGCAACCACACTGGAAGCAGTTTTAAAAGCACTTAGAGGGATAATAAAATTAGATTTTTTAACTTGAAAGTCGACAGGACTGGCTTTTATGAAGAGCTGTTAGGTGAAGACGGCTCTTCAGACTTCCTGAAATCCAAAGCAGCAGAATTGATACAAAATCTCTTCCCAGTTGGCTTGGGTCCATCCTCAAATACGTGGCCGAGATGGGCTCCACACTTTGAGCAGAGAACTTCTGTCCGTTTCATGTCTGTTTTCATAGTGAGGAGAAGAAGATTACAACTAACTAGAAAAAACAGACATCACAAAAACAATGATGTCAACTCTTAAGATTTTAATCAGTCTATTAGTCTCTACTCTACTCTACTCAAACTAACAAGTTGCACAAGCAAGCGCATATCAGAACCTATAGATCACCCATAAATCTCATTCCATGGCATGCATTTTTCAAAACAGGAGAAGAAGGCTTGAAAAACCAAAGCAAACGAGTTAATTTCTCTCTAAATGTTAGGACATGCATTAGTTGAAGTAGGACACATGCTAAAAATAAATGCATTAACACCCATAATAATGTTTTAGTTAATAAAGTAAGAATTATCCCCCCCCCCCCCCAAGATTGCCAATTTAATTGCCATTCCTCCTTACTCAATCTGACAGTAATATTAAACCAATTATCTAAAAAATAAGCCTTAAAAATTAGTGAATGCAATTACATTTTTGTAAAAAAAAAAAAAAAAAAAAAAAAAAAAAAATTAAAGCTGAGTGAAATAAATAAATAAAATAAAAATGTTTTTGTTGTTGCTTGAGTGATAAAAATTTGTATTACTAGTATATGTTTAAAATGAATTATCATCTACATTGCCTTTATATTGTTGACAGTTAGAAAAAAATAAAAGTACATTATCATAAATTTACTACTAATTTAAAATTTGTATGGGGTCACTAGATGAGGGATCACAAGAGATGAGTCCAAGCTCTTTAAGCACAATTCTACCTGACTAAATATTTAAATTAAGAATATAAAAGCTCCTATACTTTTAGAGAAAATGAGGAAACATTGTTATATTGCTTGCTGTCAGAATAACATAGTAATTATATTTATTTATGATTAAAACAGATTTTGTAAGTGTGCAGAATAGGGATGCATAGAATGTGATTTCGGCAGAATACTGAATATTCAACCCACAGGTTAAATGAATACTCAATATTTGGCTAGTTGAAAAGTAACAGTTAGGTTGAATACCAAATATTTGGCTGGCAGAAGACTTTTTATTATTTTACAGTTTAAAGGTATTAAAGTATTACTTTTTAAAATAAATTTACCTAATTTTTAATAAAAGAAATTTAACTTATATTTTGATAAACAAGAGCTTTTTATAAATAAACTTTATATATATACATATGCATTGGTATGCAAAATTTAAGGACGAGTCCCAAAATGCCAATTTTCAAGGGATTTTTCAAGCGATAATTTTCACGCAAATATTCAAAAGGAAGTAATATAATTCGAATGATTACTATCCCTGCATAACAGCTAGTCCATATAACATCTCATTCAGGTCACACACAGTCACAAGAGTCACAGTCACTATGGCAAAACAAAAAATAGGAAATTCCATGCGTCTCTTTTATGAGTCTCAAATGACTACTATATGTGACTCCACTGACAGCTCACTGCGACAGCTGCTTTGTGTCGAGTCATCAGGTGACTTTACAATGTTATTTTATTGAGACTCTCATGCGACTGTCATTTGGAGACTCAATTTTAAAGTCATTGTGAATGTTGCATTATGATAAATGAACATATTGTCACATTAAAGTCATATGGTGACTTTCTGTCACAAGACTTTGTCAAATGGTGACAGAGACCCTACTGTGAAGTAATCACTGTGAAAAGTGGTAAAAGTCACCATGTGGCTTTAATAGGACATTATTTGGTAATTTATCATAATGCAACATTCACAATGATTTTGAAATTGAATCTCCAGATGAGAGGTCACATGAAAGTCTCAATGGAAACTACATTGTAGAGCCAGCTGGTGACTCGCCACAAAGCAGCAGTCAGAATGACCTGTCAGTGGAGTCACATATAGTAGTCATTTGAGACTCATAAAAGAGACGTATGAAATTTCCTATTTTTTGTTTCGCCGTAGTGACTGACTCTTGTGACCATGTGTGACCTTAATGAGATGTTATATGGACTAGCTGTTATGCAGGGATAGTAATTATTTGAATTATACTACTTCCTTTTGAATATTCATGTAAAAATTATTGCTTGAAAATCCCTTGAAAATTGGCACTTTGGGACTGGTCCTTAAATTTTGCACACCAGTATATATTTATATATATATATCCTTTGAATTGTTTAAGAATAATAATTATAAGATTTTACAATTAATAAAATTTTACAGTTTACAATTAATAAAAATCTTTACAGGGTAATTTACTGTTTATTTCATAGAAAGAGACTAAAATAAAAATTTATTTGCACGATATGCTAAGGTGGCAGTTATGGGTTGCGCTCATCTTTGACAATAAATAAATAAATAAACATATTGAGCCAATCATTCCAATGAAGTAAATCAGACATTTGTTTGACTTAAGAAAATAGTAATCTACATTTTATTTCATCTGTTCTTCATTTTCTCTAAAACCTTCAAAAACTACAAAATTATAATGTTTTATGTTCTGGATTAAAAATAACCAGCTACCAAAGCAAGTCACTGATATAAATAAATGAACATTTCAGAAATTGTGATTAATTTTATAAGTGTAATCAATGCGTACATGAGTCATTCATTTTTGAAAATTAATTTGATAAATATTTTAAAAAAATCTGTGCAACGGATATTTCAACTCCTGTAGTATGAATATGTCTTTGAAGCATTTGCCTATAATTTAAATACAGTTTTAGAAAACTCAACTCTATTTTTGATACTTTTATATTATCCTTATGCAAATCTCTCCAATAACAGGATTTTTTTTTCTTTAAATCTCTCCAATAACAGGATTTTTTTTTCTTTAATATTTTTTTTTCTCATGTGTGATTTAAAAACTATGCTTTACAGTTGAAATAAAATATTATGGTATTTATTATTATGGTTATGTGTTTTAAAGGAATGGGTGAAACATATTTTAATAGCTAATGCATAGGACTCCCATCCTGAGATGCTTGTCCAATCTTTTACATTTTGAAAATGAGAAGTGAGGGGGGAGATGTTTTATTTTGTTGGATTTTGTTAATTTAATAATTTTATCCACTGAACCTAATTGTGAATCTTTAATTTCTCAGTACGAGTATCATAACACTGAAAGATCAACAGGCAAATGAAACTGCTCATTATGAAATGATGACGAAGACTGGGCAAATATGGCAATTTGGTTTCCGAAATCACACCAGAATTATTTACTAAATAAAGCAAAAATGGTTAATGACATTTTTTGCCCCAAAATCAAAATTTCAAGAATTTTGTAACATTAAAATAACAAACTAATGAATACTGACTCCATTGTTCTTGTTTCAAGGATGATTGAATATATGCTAAAAGATGCAACATTGACTTTTCTGTTCTTTTATAAGACATATAAAACAAATATATTTTTTATTTTTATCCAGAATGGACTTTACCCATGAATGGCAAAAGCCACACCTCTTTAGGTATGTATCCTCTGAAAAAGACTGTTTATTGGGCAAAAGGGAAGCAACATTAAAATATTCTGCATGCTTATTGGTATTTTTCTTTTATATATCTACTTTGACATCACATGGGTAAAGTCCACTGTTCTGTTCTTTCTGTTTTTTAACAATTTAAATTCATCCAAAGGAAAATTTAGTGAAGTTAAAGTCAGAGTCAGACCAAGTACAGCCTATGAAATTTATAACTTCTGTACATGAAGCTATCACACAATAAATTAGTTAAATGCTTACCATGTGATAAATCTTGCTTGTATTTAACACAACTACTGTCAACAGTATCAAAAAATGCAGGCCATCCACATTTTGAATCGTACTTTGATTCAGAGGAAAAAAGATCTTGATTACATACAACACACATGTATGTCCCTTTTTCAAAATGTTTATAGTATTTGCCAGTGAAAGCTCTAGAAAAAAATACATAAATATAAATATGTGCACATGTTTGCTTGCAGTAAATGAAAAATAAAGTTTAAAGAAATATACAATCTGTTAAATGTAACAGAAAAACACACACACACATAAATGTAACAATTTTTTGAAAAAAAAAAAAAAAAAAAAAAAAAAAAAGGCATTGCTTTTGTGCCATGCCAAGGAAATATTCAGTTTCCTGGGGGGGGGGGGGGAGGTTTAGATAATCAAAATTTATCTATATTGGAAAATAAGAAGTAGGACAGAATTGCTCTTTGAGTTAAAAAAGATTTTAAACTCTGTGTTGGGAGGGAAAGACAGATAGAGGGTACAAGGATAATAATTTAAATGACTAATTATTCATTTAAAAGCCTACACGAGTCATTGAAAAAGACCCGCATGATAATGCTAAGAATATGGAGGCATTATTTTCAAATATATCACTCAAATTTTAATATTTTTGAATGATTTTTTTTAAATAGGATAGCTGAGGATGGCTAATTTTAAGGTTACTTTTTATTTATTTATTTATTTATTTTTTTGGTGTCAGACTTTAGAAAAAAAAACTAACTTTTGGAACTAGTTTGAACCAGCTCTAAAATTAAAAAAATCCTAAAGTAATTTAAAAAAAAAAAAAAAAAATCGAAGAATTAAAAAATAACCTTAAAACTAGCCAATCTCAGCTATCACACACACACACAAAAAATCGTTCAAAAATATTAAAATTTGAGCGAGATATTTGAAAATAATGCCTCCATAGACTTAACATAATCATCCAGGTCTTTTTCTGTGACTCGTTTAGGCTTTTAATGTGCAACAAATAGGAAAGGATTCCTTTTTAACAATAGCTTTAAAAAATTTGAACTTTGCATGCTGCAAGAGGGGATAAGGGAAGAAGCAAATTTTTGGTGAAAAGGTAGGTGGTAACTTTAATAACTAACTCTTTACTTACTATTACTAGGAAAAAAAAAAAAAAAAATAAGACAGATATTTAAATAAAAAAGGTTTTAGATTTAAAACTCTGTATTCTAAAGAAATAAGGGGGGGGGGGGGGGCACAGATGTTGAAGAGTTTTGGTGAAATGATAAAAACAGAAATCAACCAAAATGTAGATTTTCACATCTGTATGTTTGCAGATATTTAGAAAAGTTATTGTCTGCAAATAGAAATTCAGGAGTTTTGCAGAGGATGAAATCAAAAGTTAGAAGTCTGAAAGGACCCCATATAAAAACACTTTAAAATCAGGAGTTTTGAAGGAGCATATAATTCCTGTAGATGAACATTTGAACATAGTTTGCAGAAAAATTTAGACAAATTAAATAACATTTGTTTTACTTTATTTATTTATTTTTTTAGGTATAAACTCTGAAAGTGTAAAAAAGTTTTAAAGAACTATAGAATAGTTGTTATTTTTTACAGCTATGAATTTTGAGAGTGTTACTAGACAATCATAAAATTTAAATTCATTAATTTTCCTAACAAACTTAAAATTTTAAAATGACAACATTCTTCCATTTGTATAATTTGGCAAACAGTTTGATGATTTTCATAGTTTGGCAAAATTTGTTGACAGGATAATCAATAATACCTTCAACAACAAAAAATAAAATTTTGGTATATATATAGTTTATGGATGAGACTCATGAAATTCAGCATTCAATCTTATGCAAAATACATTCATATTTTTGTTTGACCATATTATATATATAAAATTTATACACAAAAATGAATACAGTGTTGATAAATATGTTTTACCTGTCACTACAACCATAAATAAACAAATAACGATAACAATAGAAGAAATATATTTCATAGATAATAAATTTAGCTTTAATTTAAAATTAATAAGACTTTTCTGTTAATAAAATCAAGTTTGAAAATTTAAAAATCTAATTTATAAAATGGATTCAGACACATATTACAAATTTTTTCTATTTTACATCAATGAAAACTGATTACAGGTGAGTTAAAAAAAAAATTAATTACTTTTTCTATCACAAATTTAGAGTTTAAAAATTTTATTCATAAAATTAATCTTTTAAACATCACTGATCTATAATCTTTAAGCTATTTAACTTTCTCAGATAATTAATAAGGAAATAATAAAACTGAAATTAGAAAATGTTTTTCAGAAAAATTTCAGAAAAAAAATATTAAAAAATATATAACAGTAACACAACCTTTCAGTCTCTTTTTCTTGTGTGACTTGATACTGTTGTGCAGTTAATCGTTGCTTTAATGCTTCTTTTGAAAATTCAGGACCACAAGCATTTCCACAACATTCCATCTTTACAGAAATACCTAAAAATATTTAATACATAAAGTAAAATTCAAGCTGAATTAAATTAAAAAGTAACATTTAACTATTTATAACTAAACTCAGGACGTCCAACTTTAGACATCTTCAGACCACTTTTTAGTGTGAAATTTGATCTCAGATTGCACATACACTGTACTATAATTCACTATATGCACAGAAAAAGTGTTGGCATCCACTGTAATAAGCAGAAATTAAGATATAGATAAATGTCTATTTTGTTGTAATAAAGTATAAATGGTGGACATTCATACATTAAATGAATTGTAGTTGTCAAACGTTGTTTGTAACATCTACTATTAATTTTATTATCCTTCTATCAATTACCATAGATACTGTTAAACAAAGATACACTTTGCAGTTTCCACGCAATCGGATAACAACAAAGCTGGCCATTATCAAAAACAAAAATCATAAAACTTCTAATTTAGACTTATTCTGATTAGCTTTATGCCCCATCATTTCTTTGATACCTTTTCTAAGTTGGCACACTAGAGCCTATTGCTCAAATTTTTTGTTGATGTGCGTGTTAAAAAAAATTATACATTGTTTAAATAAGGGCACCCAGTTTATGAGCTATATGTGGCCCAGTTCTGTAGTGAATGAAGACTGGAATAAAACTAAAAATATTGAGATTTTTCTGTATTATTTTTTATTTGTTAAGGCCTCATACACTAATCACTGAAAAAGATCTGGATGATAATGTTAAGTCTATGGAAGCATTTTTTTTTTCAAATATCTTGCTCAATTTTTATTTTTATTTATTTATTTATTTTATGCATAAGATAGCTGAGAATGATTTACAACCAGGCTAGTTTCTACTGTTTCAATTTTGATTTAAAAAAAAAAAAAAAAAAATTACTTTAGCTTTTGAAATTGGTTAGAACAGATTTTGAAACTGAAACTATCCTAATATAAAAAATATATGTAACCAAAATTGAAAAAGTAAAAACTAGCCCAGTTGTAAATCATTCACAGCTATCCTATGCAAAAATATTAAAATTTCAGTGATATATTTGAAAAAAATGTCCCCATAGACATTCATTCATTCACAGATATTCATTATCATTTGGGTCTTTTTCACTGACTAATGTAGCATCTTAATTACTAAAACAGAAAAATATGAACATTCAGGAATTCTGGACATCCAATGTTGTCACATCTACTATTAATTTTATCATCCTTCTATAAATTGTTGTCATTTATTACTCTGTACTCATTTAAATAGAAAAAAAAAATGAATACTAAATAATTAGTATAAGTTATATTTGGTACATCACTAATTCACGTCCAATTATACCTTAAATGCACTTATATGGATACACAAGGTTTAACATAGCATTTCAGATGGTTTGTGTATTGCTAGAAATAAAATAAACACACTTTTAGAAATAAATTTATATTTGCATGATCTCACAGATATATTTTAAATTTCATTGTGGAACAAACAAAACTACAAAAAACTACATAAAAATTTCAATATTATCTCTGCCAGGCTTTATTCACTACAAAACTGGGCCACATGTGATCCAGAGGTTGGATATCCTGATCTGAGCAATACATAAAGAATCTCATATATGCATACACAAACAATGTGCAATACATTAAATTGGAATGTATTTACTTCTTTAAAAAGTTATTGCGATCTAATTTGAAATCTAAATCATTGACAGATATGAGTCTTTATTTCATGATTTTTTTAGTGAAATTTGACGGGGTTTTTTGCAATTTTTTGACGAAATTACACATCCTTTGGGACGCGTAAGAGCTATTTTTTGCGTTCCATCGCCGATTTTTTATGTAATTTATGCGTTATAGCGCGTCTGCATCATCGCTGAAGGGCTGTGTTTTCTCAAATGTGGGGCAAGAAGGGCGCTATTTTTTTTCAATGAGCGACAAGAGGGGCGCTTTCTTTTAAACTAAAGGGCAAGAGGGGCGGAGCACCCCCCTCGAAACCAGGGTTGGAAAAAAATCATGATTTTTTTTAAAAAATCAAAAAAATCTGATTTATTTGATTTAAATCAGATTTTTTTTATTTAAATCGGATTTATTCGATTCTTTTAGAATTCTATATTTAATTACTGTGTTTTTATGTTTTTATAATACATGGAGCAGTTTTTATAATAAATAACTAAAAAAGAATAAATAATACTTTTAATTTATAAAAATAATATAAGACATAATTAAACAGTTAAGAAAATATTATATTTAGTTACTGATTGGTACTAAAAATTAAACATCTAGGCTTTAATCTAAAGCCATTCTATTATTTTGTAATTGAATTGTGCATACTAAATAAGAAACAAATTTAAATATGCTGTAAATGAATAGAAAATGGTAAAATTTAAAAAACAAATTAAATACAGTAGACTCCCTCAAATCCGCAGTGCTAATAGCCACAAGTCTCTAAAATCTGTGCATATTTTACAGATGTAAACAATGAAGCTTTCAGGTCAGGTATAGGGACAAAATTTGACTTTATTTTTATATCAATTCTATATATATTTTAATCTGTAACTTTCATTAATATTACTAAATTCATGCTTTTCATGAAGGAAGAATAAATTTATTTCTGAAAAAATTCAAGGTATTGCTAATATCAGTGGTGATCACAATCTTTTTTCAAAATGCATTTATACATTCATCAAGCTTTTTTTATTATTGAATTTGGTTAAACCTGAAATAAAACTTCTTTATTTCATGATTTTGATGTGAATTAGTAGTGCACCGTTATGAGGCAAGTTTCATTGAATAAAAAAAATGCATCTCATCTTTATAATAAATATTTAGTTATACATTGATTATTTACTTCATCTTTGCTGCTTTCAATATTTTAATCATTTTTAATTATCAAAATTTTTATTTTTTTAGTTTATTACCTTACATAATTGTTTTAATGTTTTGCTATGTTATAAGCATTCATTATAATTTCAATTGCATTATTAATTACTATCAAATTACTGTTTAAAAAATGTAAACAAACATATGACCAGAAATCCACACAACCTCTGGTCCCAAGCTGTGCGGATTTGAGGGAGTCTAGTGTGTTCATTTAATGCAAGCTATTTATTAAGTGATAAAAATCACAATTAATTCAATATTTTTAAGCAAATAGGGAAAAAAATCAGGGATTTAATTGTTTGAACAAAAACACTAATTTAGAAGCTTTGTCTACTTCTAATTTATTATGAAGGCTTGAATGAACTAGTCCAAAAGAAGAAAATTGCCTTTCTACTCCAGCAGATAAATGCACGGCTGTTGTTATTTGGTAAATAAATTCAATTTCAATTTTGCTGATTCTCTCTTTACCTCCCATTACATAAAAGGACTTCCAGCAATCATAATCTGTCATAATATCAGAAACTTTTTTCTCAGGCAATGGTGATTTTTGGAATGGGCCATTTTTTGCTTGAAAATGTACTACAGTAGTGAGAAGATTTAAACAATCTTCTTTAATGAATGCCAAACCTTCATTATTTCCCCCTACACTCAGTGAAATTTCATTTCGATTTAAAATAGAGGGGCTTAATAAAACTCCAGCAAAACGACAGCCATTAATAGCTTATTCATATCAGAATCCCATATCTTGCTTTAAATTTTGTAATTCTATCATTATCTAATACATTTTCTAACTTTTTACCCAAAATTTTCCTTTGATATGAGCATTCATGTGATATTGCAAAAAATTGATTTAAATCAAATGATTTAAAAAAAAATCAGTTGATTTAAATCTAGATTTAAATCTTGATTTAAATCATGCCAACCCTGCTCGAAACCCTCTCTGGAGGAAACTCTGGGAATGCTATTTTATATATGTAATGACTTGGTCAAGATCCCTTACATTGTGTTGGGTCACAACACGCAGGTATTAGAGAAAGCTCAAATCTCTAAAAAAAAACTGAGCTCTTAAGAGAAGAACATGAGTTTTGTTTAAGAATTTAGAATATTTTCCAACAGAGGGCGAAAATGTCAATTTAAAAATAAACTTTAACTTTATTGATTAACTCTATTTTTAATGATGGATTTTTGAAAGTTACAAATGTCTTGCATCATTTTGATTGCAAACAAAAATATTATTACTATCCTTGGTATTAATGATTATTTATGTTTTAGTAAATGTCAGCTAGGCAAAATTTAATTACAATTTATGGGTTAAGTGTAATCTTATTTTGACACTGATTATAATTTTTAACTTAAATGTAATAATGAATCTAATAACTGTCAAATTTGAGGGAAAGTAATTAGAATTTATAGCCTCAACATAATCAACTGTCATACTTGAAAAAGTATATCACTATTTATAGATTTTAAGATTCATTTAATGATTATTTTAATTCTTATTTGTTTTTACAAAATCCAATAATAGTCATAATGATAACTTATTGTAATTTATGATTTAAGTATTTATCTAAAAGTATACATGTCCATCAACTTCTGTTTTATTAAATTGATTTCACAAACTTAATATGTTTATACTGGATAAATTGTTTTATTATCATTTCATATAAAAAAAATTAATTGCATTTATAAAATGATTATCAAAAATGTAAATTTTTTGCATGGAAGAGAAACTGATGTATGTACTACCTTAGACAGGCCTTCTGTAAGTTCCTCATCCCTACTCTATGATGGCATAACTTAAATATAATCCATTTCCCATCATTATAAAAATATTCAGCATTTCTTTTTCTTCATGCTGTTTCAAATGTTTTAAAGCAGAAAAGAATACCATGATCTAATTTTCAAAAGTTTAACCTTATTTTGTAACTAAGGTTCTATACTTACACAACTGTCTTTGAACTAAAAAATGGAATCCAAAGGCACAAGCTGGAATTATTCTCGTTTGTCTTTGTAAAATATGAGCTATAGACAATCTTCCTGGGAAAATTACTTTGCAAATAAATGGAAGGAAAATACTAGTTTTCATGGACCACATTAGATCCTGTAAAAGAATAATGTGTATATATATATATATATATATATGTATTAAAAAACTTACAAATACAACATATTATGATTTTTCTTACGTATTTAAAATTGAAGGTCATTAAAAATATACAAATTTGTTTGCAAATAACAAATAGCATGTTCAGGTGACTTCAGATGAACTTCAAATGAATTTTTTAATTAAAACTTTAATGAGACACACAGAAGTATGTCTCCAACTACAGAAGATCCAATGGGAAGAAAAAAAAAATTATAATAATAACTAACTTTTTAAGTTCAACCAAGTTAAAAGACAAATATTTCAAATCTTTCATTTTTAAGAAACTTGTAAAAGTGGTTTTTGTGAGATATAAATCTTGCAGATTTTTTTTTTTTTTTTTTTTTTTTTTTTAAATACATAGTTGATTAAGACATGTTTTATGGAAAAAGACAAAAGTTGTGTATTAACCTCTTCAGACCAATGTCTTTTGCACAATTTTTATTCGATTAGCCACCTTTTATTTAGTAAAAAGTTACAATTTCTTACATAATTACTAAAATGCTGCAATTAAACAAGGCAAATATTTATTTTCTTTTTTACTACTATAGGAAAGAAATTCTGTATTCAACTTTTGAGGTGCATATATGCACTCATGATCTTGAATGGGTTAAACATGATTTGCATAACAAAATGGGAACTTGGCTTATTTACTTATATAATTGTCTAACTGGAGTTTGAGATTTAAATTTTATGCTTAAGGCAAAAAAGTGTATATTCTGTGTATATATAGATTAAAATTTAACTATATTAGAAGTTAAATCATTAATTCTTTTTATAGGACTGATTGAAATAATAAATATAGATTCAAACATGCATTTATTCTAGGCTAATACATTGCAACAAAAAATAAAACAACAGAACTGTTTTCCTTTTTTCTTTTTTTTTTTTTTTTTTTTTACAGAAAGAAAAATAATATTAAATCTATGAAGCAAAATATGTTATTAAAATCATACTTAGTGCAAGTGATAATGAATATTATCATACAGTAGACTACCTCAAATCTGCAACTCTTTAAAATCAGCACATAATTTACGGATGTAAACAATGAAACATTCAATTCATTCAGATACAGGGACAAAATTTGACTATTTTAGTTTTATATCAATTCCATGCATATTTTAACTAGTCATTTTTGTTAATATTACTGAATTCATGTTTTTCATGAAGGAAGAATAAATTTATTTGGTACTACTTAGTTATCTTGTCGACCAATTTCACCAAATTATACAAATTGCCAAACTAATAGCCAAATGATGCATATTGACTTAACTTTTATTTTAAATAACGAAAAATCAAATAATTAGTAGAATATTAAAATAAATAAAAAATTGAAATAAAAATATTTTAATAACGTTTTGAACACGTGTATCATATTTAATGTCATTGAATGTGACATTCATGATCATCCATTATTGAAATTTAATCTTATTGTTTGGATATAGATTTTTGGCCGACGGGATAACCAAATAGCACCATTTATTTCTGGAAAAAAAAAAAAAAAAAAAATCAAAATGTTGTTAATATTATTGGTAATCACAATCTTTTTTTACCAAATATATTTATGTATTAATCAAGCTTTATTGGTTATTGAGTCTGTCTAAACCTAAAAAAAACTGCCTTATTTTGTGATTTTGATGTGAATTTGTAATGTACCTTATGAGACAAGTTTGATAGTGTGTGGCAAATTCATTCAGTGAATAATTTAGGAAAAATACATTTCATCTTTATAATCATTATTTAATCATACACTACTGATTATTAACTTGACTTATGCTTTTAATCATTTTAAAAATTGCATAAATTTGTATTATTTTTCTTAATTACTTATTTTAATATCTTACTAGCAGGGGTGACCGAGCTCAGCTCGGTAAAAATTAACTTTGTATTCAACTCAATATAGTATTTTCACTTTATCATTCTCTTTGTATTATTACTATAAAACATATTATTTATAATAGTATTATTTATAAAATCAATCAATAAGAAAACTATGTATGTAGGCACATGTTCATTTTACATTATTTTGAAATTTACAACGAAAGGACATCGATCCAAATCACATTTTTAGCTCGACTCTGATTGGTTTGACCATGCATCTTGATTCCTATCAAGAATGAATAAAAAATTTCTTCACATTCTGAAAGAGAATAGTTTTTGCAAAATATAGCCGAATTTGGTGACATTCTTTCATTTGTCGCCAAACACATGTTTTGGCTTTTGTTATCTTGTAATCGTCGATTTTTCAGAATAATGTTGTCAATATTTTGTCAAATATCGTCAACTTATTGGCTGTTGCCATATACTCGTACTTTGACCTGTTTTACCCAAAATGACCCACTAATCAAATTTGATCATACATGTGATTTAGCTCAATAGTCTTCAGGTAATCAAAAACAGTAGAATATAAAATTGAATCAAAATCGTTTAAGCCATTTCTTAGATAAAATTGGCTTGACAGCATTCAACAATGAAGCTGAAATGATCCACTGATATAATTTTGTTTAACATGAGACTCAGCCCAATATTCTTCTCGTGACAAAAGAAGTTTCGTTACAAAATTTAGGTAAAATTGTTTGAGTAGTTATTATAGTATATAATAGAAGGATCCTGTCACATTATGACCCAAAATGACTCACTAATCAAATTTTTGTGAGCATGTGTCCTAGCCCAATGGTTTTCTCTTGCTTGAAAACAATATAATACAAAGTATAGTCAAAATGGTGTGAGTCATTTTCTAGATGAAATTGGCATGATCCATCATGACCCATAAAGGACCCTTATAATCGAAATCTCTCAAACACGTGACCAAGCCCATTAGTTTTTGTGTGCCGAAAAAACATTTGGATACAAAATTTCCTTAAAATCGATCCAGCCATGCTCTAGATATAAATAGCTTGATCCTGACCCATTATGACCCAATAATCGAATTTTCTTGAACATGTGACCTAGCCCAATGGTCTTCTTGTGCCCAAAAATGATAAAATCCAAATTTTTGCGAAAATCGTTCGAGCCGTTTTTGAGATAAAATTTACACACACACAGACACACTCAATTTTTACTCGCATTATAATATAAGATAAAACATGTTATTTATAATAGCATTATTTACAAAAACAATCAATTAGACAACTATGTATATATGTATGCACATTTTTACATTATTTTAAAATTTATAACGAAAGGACATCGATCCAAATCACTTTTTTAGCTCGACTGATTGGTTTAACCATGCATTTTGAATCCTATTAAGAATGTACAAAAAATTTCTTCAGATTCTGAAAGACAATATTTTTTGCCAAGTATAGCCAAATTTGACGACATTCTTTCATTTGGCACCAAATATGTGTTTTGGCTTTCATAATCTTAATAGTCGATTTTTCGGCCAAATATCACCATCACCAATATTTTGTCAAAAGTCATCAACTTATTGGCTGATGCCAAATTCTTGTGACCCTGACCTGTATTACCCAAAAAGACTCACTCATCAAATTTGATCAAACATGACTTAGTTCAATTGAGTTTAGGTAATCAAAAACAGTATAATATAAAATTGAATCAAAATAGTTTAAGCCATTTCTTAGGTAAAATTAGCTTGACAGCATTCAGCAATGAAGGGGAAATGACCCACTAATATATATATTTTTTTAATATGCGACTCAGCCCAATAGTCTTCTTGTGACAAAAAACGTTTCTTTACAAAATTTAGATAAAATTGATTGTGCTTTTTTTATGTATAATTAGAATGACTCTGACCCATCATGACACAAAATGACCCACAAATAGAGTTTTAGCAAAGCATGTGTCCTAGCCCAATGGTTTTCTTTTGCCGGAAAATGATATAATACAAAGTATAGTCAAAATGGTTAGAGTCATTTTCTAGATGAAATTAGCATGACCCACAAATGACCCTTATAATCTAAATCTCTTAAACACGTGACCTAGCTCATTTGTTTTTGCATGCTGAAAAACATTTGGATACAAAATTTAGATAAAAACGATTGAGCCGTTTTTTAGATGTAATTAATTGGACTTTAAGCCATTATGACCCAAAATGACCCATTAATTAAATTTTCTCGAACATCTGACCCAACCCAATGATTTTTTCGTGCCCGAAAACGATAGAATTTAAAATTTTGTCAAAACTGCACGAGATATTGTCTAGATAAAATTAGCATAACCCACTAATTAAATTCTGTCTAACACATGACTTAACCCAATATTCTTCTTGCAATCCGAAACGATAGAATACAAAATTTGGTCAAAATCGTTTAACACAACCCCCCCCCCCCCCCCTGAGCCGAATAAAGAATCTGTGCAATGACATCAGATGCCCGCCTGAAAAAGTTGCTAGTCCTAAACGCGAGACCGGCGCGAACTTTAATATATTATACTGGGACTGGGTCAGGTCGAATCTTATTTATTTTTTTCTGCAGAGCTCAATTGAGTCCCACTGTTTTTTCCAGGTCGGGTCTGGCATAGACTTTCTTCCTACTAAAGGTATACATGGGCCGAAATTTTCAAGCCCAGGCTCCATCTGGTATAAAGGATAAATGCTCGATCTGGGATGGACACAGCCCGTATGCTATGGCCATTCTAAGGGGCGGGGGGAGGGAGCGAAGTTCCCCCTTGGGCTAATAAAAGGTTTACAAAGTGACATTATGCATCCTCACAAGAAAGAACTTGGGACTAAACTCGAGTCTGTCACGGCCTGGCCAGGGTTGCACCAGTGTAAGTCCACGAGACTTGGACTGGGTAAGGTTTTCTCTTATTTTGAATCAGGTCGTATCCTGATCTTGGTTTTTTTTTTTTTTTTAAAGATTCGGTCAGAAAAAAGGCTTCTTTTTCTTCACGACTGAGCCTGGTCCCAATTTCATTTTTCCCAGAAGTTTGCATTTTACAAAATTTCCAGGTCGTAGCTCAGCCCGGAATAAAAGCTAATATTAGGTCCGTCTCTGATAATTACTGCTTTATTACTTACATTCAAATTACTGTTTTTAAAAAAATGTAAACAAAGCAATGACCCGATATCAGCAAAATTCTAAAATCTGCACAACCTCTGGCCCCAAATTGTGTGGACTTGAGGGAGTCTACTGTAATCTGTCAATCAATATAAGAAATACTATCCGGATTAATCATTATGTAAAAAATATTGATAGCATAGCAAAAAGTAAATAAAACATAAAAGAATTAAACTATTACAGTCATATTTGTTTAATCTTCAAAAGTTCCACTTTTTTGCTTATAAGATGCATTATAAAAAATAGTAGTAATATATGTACATTTAAAACCTTACTAACTCAAAAGTATAATCTTCTTTAATCGTAATAACTTTTATCATATATGCCAAGATCCTACACCCTTTATCATATGACTCATCCCCTGTGTCTGCTACAGATGGGGAAATGGTCAGCTGACTCTTAGGCGGTTGATGACTGGAGGTGCCCTCATTGACCAGCAAGCGGTTGCAGCAGGAGGCTAGTATGGTGTTGGTTGTTTGATGGGTGCCTTTTCCCTCTGCTTCCAGGATCTGCTCCTGCAGGGAACCGGGCCAAAGGCTCACTAGCTAATATGCAGTGGTGCATTGAATATTGACTGAACTCTCAGTCTAATCATACTCTTAAACATTATTTTCACACTACTAATCCCTGGGCCACTTTTGGCTCCTCCTCCTTCAGAGATGGCAAGAATACTTTCGTATTTCTGAATAGCAGTCCAGTGCACCTTCTCCATTGCATGGAGAAGGGGCACTCAGTGCTCAGGAACCATGGGGGCTGTCAAGTAAAGTAGAGGATGGTGGGATCTCGTTTTGCAGTGCATGATCTCCCGGTCAAAAGGGGCAAGGTGCACAAGATTCCATACACCTCTAGCAAGACAATGTCTATGGTGCCTAGGTGGAACTTTCTGTACCCGACTGGTGTCACTAATGGCACTAGTCTGGTCTCAGGACTCTGTGCATTAATGTGTTAACACCCTGTGCCCATGGATGATAAAGAAAGATGGGTGGAAAAACCTAGGTTAGGTGGTGCATATGCCATCAGAGGAGTTTTCCTGGTCCCCCTGGTTTAGCCACAGGCTTCTAGTCTGGGCTCTGCATCTTTTGATATGGAGTCTGGGTGATAAACCCTTAAGCGGGTCCATGCCTTTGAAGTCAGGGAAGAGTTTTCCCATCATTCTGAAGGTTCATTAACTAATAAAGTTTATCATGTTTTTCTTGCATAAATATAAAAAATAGGCTTTATTATTATTATTCAGGTAAAATAAAACTGTGCAAGAGTGTCAAAAGCAGGGCTTGAAATTCAATTTTCTGAAGGAGGGGAGTCTCCCTACCAACATTTATAAATGGAGGGGAGTTAGGCTGTTTGAAAGGGAGAAAAAAATGTTTAAAACCCGCCATTATTTTATGTGCTATTTAAAGAATTACCAGAATACAGACATAAAAAAATATCACTGAAGCAATTTTTATCAATTCAGAATAATTATGCGATATGTGTAAAAAAGCTTTTATATTGTCTAGTTTTTACTGGTGGTAAATTCCTTCCCAGTGCTAATTATTTTTGTCACAGGTCTAATTATTGTTTTAATAATAATTAATAAAACTTCTAATTTAATAAATTTATATTTATAATTAATTGTTATAACCAATGTTATTTTTCTGTATATTAAATGTGCAAGATACAAATTTAATCATAAAATAATACTTAATTGAGTGTAGAAATTAAGAAGTATCATTATTGTTTGCATTTCTTTAAAAAAAGGGCCAAGTCAAATTCATCGCAAAAAGACTTTCTTAAAAAATGAATACTTTGTTGAGTAAAGGGATTCTTTTTGTTTAATGAATTCAAGAATTGCACTCACTCAGAAAGATTTGGAACTGTCAGAAACTGATTTTAGAGCAGCAAAGAAAAAAAAAAAATACATTGAAGCAGGAAAATTAGTTTGTTGAACAGAAAAATAAACTCCCCATAATATTATTTTTGGGGGGGAGGAAGGGGGGGGGAGAGGTTCCCTTTGACGAAAGTTGCATTTTTTCGCTATCTTTTGATGAAATCTGCTGTTTTCTCGTGAGTTTTCTGAAGAAATTTGTCGTTTTTTGGCGATCTTTTAATAAATCTGATGTTTTATCGCGATTTTTTTTTTAACAAAAATTGCCGTTTTTCGCGATATTTTCGGGAAGTTTGTTGTTTATAGTGAATTTTTTGTCGAAATTTGTCGTTTTTCGTGATTTTTGTAAAATATTTGACGTTTTTTTCATGAATTTTCTGAGGAAATTTGCCGTTTTTTGGCGATTTTTTGATAAAATCTGATGTTTATCTCGATTTTTTAAATGAAAATTGCCGTTTTTCGTGACATTTTGGGGGAACTTGTTGTTTACAGTGAATTTTTTTTGTCAAAATTAGTCGTTTTTCGCGATTTTTGGACGAAATTTGACATTTTTTTGTGAATTTTCTGAGGAAATTTGCCATGTTTTCGCGATCTTTTGATGAAGTCTGATGTTTTATCGTGATTTTTTTTACGAAAATTGCCGTTTGTTGCGATTTTTGGACGAAATTTGACGTTTTTTCGCGACCTTTTTTGACGAAAACTGCCGTTTTACAGAATTTTGTGACGAAATTAGGCATTCTTTCGTGAATCTTTTAACGAAATTTGACGGAAATGAGTCATTTTTTCGCGATCTTTTAACAATATTTGCCGTTTTTAGTAAACTTTTACGAAATCACGCGTGTTGTGAAACATGTAATAGCTGTTTTTTTTGTGTGTCATCTCCGATCTTTTACGTAATTTACGTACAATATCGCGTCCGCGGCATCACTGTTTCATAATTTTTGGAATTGAATGCATTATTTTTTTTTTGTGGGGAGGGAGGGAAGGCAAAATTCTGAACACAATCGCCTCTATTTTGTCGCGGAAAATAGAATGAAACTCGTCTATCGATTGCAGGAAAAAATTCCGAAATTTGTCAATCAGTCACAGAAAAAATCGTGATTTTCAATGATTTTTTGCTGTAAAAAAACTCGCAAAATATGTCGATTACTCGCACGAAAATATCATGAAATTCGCAAAACGGTCTGGGAGTTAATCATAGTTCAAAATGCAAAACTGTTTGGGCAGGAGCCTCCCGTCCACGTAATTCTTTTGGGCGGGATTTCAAAATTTTGGGCGGGAATCCCGCCATCCCGCCCTGAAATTCAAGCCCTGCAAAAGGCAAGAAAAGTGCTGTATTTCTATGTTTAAACACTATCATAAATGTGGAATTGTTCAAAACAGTGATTTAAAAAAATCCAATAAATTCCAATTACTGGAAAGGGTACAAGAAATTCATCTTGATACATGAGTTTGCACCTTAAGCATGATATTTTTATGTATTATGGGAGATTACACAATAACCGTTCGTAATTAAATGTGATACTTTTGCATTAGCTTTATGACCAATGTTCAAATGGTTTTATAAAATCCATATACTAACCATGAAAATCTTATGCATGTCCAATTATACATACAGAAATATTTGCATAAGAATAGTAAAACAAAAACTTACTTCTATTCTAATATCTAATGAAGTACTGAAAAGTTGAAATACAAAATCTGCCAAATTTGAACACAGGATGTGTGCAGAAAGAAATTATTCTAGAATTGACAGCTATACCCAGTGCAAAATTGCAAAGTTTTTACATCTAATTATTCTTTTAGAAACAATCTTTTTTAATAATATAGTTAATAATAAATCAAACATTTATTGTACAGAACCCTCTGAGTGCGAGTAATACTCGCACTTTACCGTTTATTTTTATTATAACTAACAAAAAATAAATTAATAAAATGTGAATAAAAAGTACAAACTATCAGATAAAAAATAACTTGATGATGAAACAAGCATGTACAACTTGTTTAATGTCAAGTAACATTGATATTGATGATCATATACATTATTGGCGTTTATTTTTATAGTTTGGCGAAAGTTTTTCAGTAGACTGGATAATAAAGTTGTACAGTTGAACCTCGAAAATCCAGAACTGTCGGGACCGCGGCGATTCCGGATTTTCGATTTTTCCGGATTTTGGAGGTTTATTAAAAAATCTTTTTTTATGGCTATATAATACCGTAAAATCCCGTTAATCCGCTCTTCCCGATCAAACGCCCCCTCCCCACTTTATAAAAAATTTGAAGTTTTCAAAAAATCCTGAGAAAGCACCCTCCCTCCCCATTCTCAAAGGCGATTGAGAGTGAGACGAATCATTATGAAATGAATGAATCATGAATCTTTGATGAAATGTGCGTTTTTTCACGATTTTTAAATTGATTTCATGTTTGTTTTGGCTTTTTTTTTACAAATTTCTCCTTTTTTCTGTGTTTTTTCGACAGAATTTACGTTTTTTTTTTTTAACCCAAATTTTTTCAAGTTTCAAAATTCATGATTAATTCAACGATTCATTCATTTCATCATGATTCATTACTGTAAATTTTTTTGAACGCTTTTTAACTTTTTAATTTTTGTAATAATAAAGTCTTTAATTAACGGCAAGTCATTACAATATTAACCAGAATATATATATATATATATTTTTAGTATAGTTATCAGAATTTAACTGCAGTTGATGAAAATTACAGCTATGTCTTATTTTAAAAATTAATAAAACTGAAATCGGAAAAATGTCCGGATTTTAGAGATTTCCGGAATTTGGAGGTCCGGATTTTCGAGGTTCAACTGTATCAATTTTTTCATGACGATTACAATACTTTCCTTAAACATGTGTCCAGAAAGTCGAAAAAAAAAAAAAAAAAAAAAAAAAAAAAAAAAAGAATATTGTACTCTAAAAAAGAACTAAGCATAAAAAACTCATAATTACATTTTTAACTTGGTTTAGAACTATACTTAAATGAAACTACTGCAATTTCAGATAGTTAAAATACATATATAAACTTTATACAAACCTCATTATTGATTAACAAATATTTTCAAGGGTGTGTTTTGATAACTTAACTGGGAAGAGTACAACTCTGAAAAAAAGAAATTTGAATATGAATAATACAATGAGCTAAAGGACAAACAAGAAAGAATATCTTAAAAAGACTAAAGTTTAAAAGAGTTTATCATAAAAAATTTAAAAATACATTTCTGTAATATTTTGTTTCTTCTTATTTCCAAAAGCAGTAGCACAAGTTTGCAGGATTTCTTCTTATTTCCAAAAGCAGTAGCACAAGTTTGCAGGATTGATATTTGTTGCATGGCTCTTAAAAAATTGCAGAACACTAGATATTGCAAAATAAAAAAATCTCAACTCTTAAAATAATTATTAATGAATATATATATATACATATACACTAAAACACATAGATACTAACTTAAATCTTTACTAAATAATTTTATCCCCTTCAACTTCGAAGGTACTTTCTTTGCTTTCTCTCTTAAAACCGAAACTTAATTTATACCAAACTTTTAAATCATGACAATTCAAGAGCGAAGTATTTTCTATACTAGTGTACTAAGCATTTAATATTCAAAGTTAATAAATGCCAAATAGGGCAAGTGAAAAAACAAACAAAACACTGTGTTTATACACCCACGCTCCAGTTTCAGTTTACTATGCCGCATATATAATACGGAGATGAAAACATTTTATTTAAACTGTATTATTTGTTTAATTTCATTTAAACAAAGAACTGATTTAGAAAGTGAATTCTACCTTCGAATCAAATACAGCTGTAATACTATATTTAGATCGGCTTTCTGCTATTAGCAGTTTATTTCTATTTTCCATATTCTCATAATGCTGCCAAAAAATGTCTGTTAGGTTATTATAAATTCAGCCAGCCTTCTACGTTGTATTCGCAATAATCTGGTCCACTTGATGAATCTGGCTGCTCGTTATCAAACGAGTTATCAAAGCAAGAAGTAATAAAATAATTTAATTAATAAAGTAATTTATTACTTCTAATGGTTCAGTACAGTCATCAAAAAGACCTTTATTGTGTACCTTTAGCATATGTGTTTATTTTTAATAGTCACTCCATATATTTTAAACTTCTTTGAGAGCTTTCAACTCGATCCCAGTTCCGTGAACAGAATCTTCTATATTATGTTGTTTTCAATGACCTAAAGTCAATGGTTGTTTTGAGAATTGAAGGTGAAAATTGAAGATTTGGTATGATAAATATTAAAATATTTTTTTATTGTCTTATTTCTTTAATCACTCTTTGGAGATTTTATATGTATTTTTTAAATGTCAGAATATTTATATAGTATATTATATGTAATATTTAAAACCAATAAGAACTCCTAATTTTTAAGATTATCGATTGTCCTGAAAACCAAATTGACAGCTTTCTGATATATTTTTTGATATTATCCGTGCCAGGTTTGATACATCACAGTGCCAGAAGTGTCGAAGATAGACATAGATTGCAGTACAGCCTATATATATTTTTTCCCTTTCTATATAATAACTGCATTTTATTTCTTAAATTCTTACTTCGCATTATATTTTTTGACAGGGAATTAAAAGATATTCGTTCTTTTTTTATTTGTTGACGGTTCCAATGGAGTTTTGGGAATAAATCTTCATGGAAATGTATGACCTGTACTATTATGATAACACACTTAGAGTTTCAGGATAATTCCTCATGTATTTGTCTAGATATTTAACAAAATGTCTAAAATAGCAAGTGGCCCGTCACCTTTGGCTATATAGTGTGTAAGAATACATACATATCTTCTGTTAAATAAATTGTATAAATATTGAAACAAAAAAAAATACCTTTGAGTTTTTGTGGGAAACATTGAATAGATAGTCAAAAATATTCATTAAAATTTTTCTTCTTTTGCTGACACACTTATAGTGGAAAACTACCAAAACTGGTGCCATAAGACACCAATCGCTTATAGCTCAAGATGTGTTTTATTTCTTTAAAAGTTATTAAAACTTTTTAATTACAAGTTTCTTCAATAATCATGACTGCTCATATCTGCTTTTATGTTCAAAAATTTGTCTGAAAGTGCAACTTTGTGTGGTGAAATGAGACGTTTTATTTTTGAAAGATTCCTTAATCAATAATCATTAACTTTAAAGTAGATTTTATTAATTTATTATTTTTAGAATTTGTAACAAAGATATTCTGTTTTACTGATAAATTTATATGTATTTTTTCTAATATATATAATATATATAAAAAAGGAAAGAATTAGTAAAATAAGCGCTCATATTATTTCAATACAGTGTAGGATCCGTTATCCGGCGTCCCGGTATCCGGAACGCTCCAAAAACCGGAATGCAAATCGGTGCCTTTTTTTTTTTTTCCAGCGATGCCGCAGACGTAAATTGCACAAAAGATCGGTGACGGGACCCGAAAAAATAGCTCTATCACGTCCCAAGAAACACATAATCTCGTCAAAGAATTGTGAAAAAATGACAAATTTCGTAAAAAATCACGAAATACCGACTATTTTTCGGCAAATTATGTCAAAAGATTTGCGAGAAAATGGGTAATTCCATCACAAAATCCTCCATAAAAAAGACGGATTTCCCCCAAAAGATCGCGAAAAAATAATAAATATGGTCCAAAAAATCGCGATAAAACGGCAAATTTTGACAAAATATTCGCAAAAAACGACAAATTTCGTCAAAAAATCATGGAAAAACAGCAAAATTCATTAAAAATCAGCTAATTTTCAGCGATAATCACGATATTAGATTGATTAGTTGTTTTTTTTTTCCAGCGATGGCGCGAACGCGCTATAGCGTGTAAATTACACAAAAGATCGGCGACGGGACGTGAAAAGATAGCTCTTACGCGTCTCAAGGGACGCGTATCTCGTCAAATTGTCACTCGCGAAAAACGGCAACTTTCGTCAAAAAATCGCGATTAAAGATAAATTTCTTCAAAAGATCATGAAAAAAAGGCAAATTTGTCAAAAAAAAAAAATTCCGAAAAACGACAGATTTCGTCAAAAAATCATTTAAAAACGGCAAAATTCGTTAAAAATCAGCTAATTTTCAGCGATAATCACGATATTAGGTTGATTAGATTAAGAGTGATTTTTTTTTTTTTTTTTTTTTTTCAACGATGCCGTAAATGCACTATAGAGTGTAAATTACACAAAAGATCGGCGACAGAACGCGAAAAAATAGCTCTTACGCGTTCCAAGATACGTGTAATCTCGTCAAAAAATCGCAAAAAAACGACAAATTTCATTAAAAATCATGAAATACCGACTATTTTTTGGCAAATTATGTCAAAAGATTTGCGAAAAAATGGGTAATTCTGTCGCAAAATCCCCCAAAAAGACAGATTTCCCCCAAAAGATAGCGAAAAAATAACAAATATGGTCCAAAAAATCGCGATAAAACGGCAAATTTTGACAAAAGATTCACAAAAAACAGCAAATTTCAACAAAAGATCACGAAAAACGGCAACTTTCGTCAAAAAATTGCGGCAAAAGGCAAATTTCTTCAAAAGATCACGAAAAAAAAAAAAAAAAAAAACAGCCCATCCTGAAGCAGAATTCTTAGAAATGGATAATGTGTTTGCCTCCAAATTGTACATAACAGATCTTTAAAAACTCACTATAAAAATGACTTCTTAAAAAATGCTCACAAAGTGCAACAAAGGAATTGGGATAAAAAATTTCCAGAGAAGCTTCACAATCAAAGATGCTTTGTGGAGTGCTGCTAAAGCATGACATGCTGTGGATAAGGATACACTTATCCATGGATCTGTGGCCACACCTGCATTATTTTTCGATGATGAAAATGAGCCTTTCAAGATTTCGAAAGAGAAGCAAATTATGGCTGATCTGTTGTCATATGCCAAAGGCTTTAATTGTCCAGAAGCTAAATTGCTTAATCAAGAAGCAGTGGAAGATTGTTTAGAAGTTGGTGAAAACATTCCTGCCACTAATCACATGACTGACAGTGAGATTTGTGAAATGATGAGAAACAATATATCTGATGAAAGTGATGATAAGCAGAATGAATCAGTTGAAAAGGTATCAAATGAAAAATTAGTATTATATACCAGAGTTTCCCCCAGGTTTAAAAAGGGGCAGGGCGCTACTGTTCTGAAAAGGGCACTTTTTACATTCTTCAGGGCACTTTTTCGATTTTTAAGGGCACATTTTGTACAGTCGAATCTATAATTTATCGGTTCAAAAAATCGTGAAAAAGCAGAAATTTCATCAAAAAATCGAAAAAGAACAAAAATTTCGCCAAAAAATTGAGCAAAAAGAAAAAACCATAAATTTTGGTAAAAGATTGCGAAAAACAGCAGATTTTGCTAGAAAATCACGAAAAAACGACAAATTTTGTTAAAGATCGTGAAAAAAAGGCAAACTTTGTTAAAAGATCGCGAAAAAACGGCCGATTTTGTTAAAAGATTGTTAAGGGACAGGCCTGATTTATTGAAAAAGACTTTTTTTTTTTTTTTTTTTTTTTTTTGTGAAAAAAGAATATTTTTGTTCAATAAAGAGTTTTTTTTTTGTTTCATAAACAGGTGCTTTCAAGATTCACATTTAGAAAGTTTTGTACAGCCAAAAGAGGATTGTGAACAGGGAGGGGGGGGGGAGAAGGTCGCTTCGGGCTCGTAAATTTAAGGGGTGCCAAATTTATGTTACAAACGTCATTTTTGGGCTGTCACAAGAAAAAGTTGGGAGGGGGGGGGGGGGGTCTCAAATTCTAATTATGCCCCAGGAGTAATTTTCCCTTCACACACCTAGATCGTGAAGTAGGAAAATCCGCTTTTTGAGCATTAAAAACACAATTTTGAAGCAGGAAAATTAGTTTGTAGAACAGAAAAATTCATTTCTGGCATTGACTTTTTTTGCGTGTGTGTCTCTATGAGAAAATTTGCATTTTTTTTACAATCTTTTGACAAAATCTGCCGTCTTTTCGAGATATTTTGCATTTTTTCACAAACTTTTGGCTAAATTAGCTGTTTTTCGGAAATTTTTTGACAGAATTTTCCACTTTATTGAGATTTTTTGACGAAAATTTGCCTTTTATGTAAATCTTTTGACGACATCTGCCGTTTTATTGCAATTTTTATCAAAAAATTGCAAGAATTGTTTGACAAATTTTTCCATTTTCTCGCACTTTTTGCATGAAAATTGGCTTTTTTTATGATCTTTTAAGGAAATCTGCCGTTTTTATGGGATTTTGTGACGAAATTAGCCATTTTGTCATGAATTTTGCTAGAAATGGGTCTTTATTTCGTGACTTTTTTAGTGAAATTTAACGTTTTTTTTTTTCGCAATTTTTTCACGAAATGACACATCCTGTGGGACGAGAGCTATTTTTTGTGTTCCGTCGCCGATTTTTTATGTAATTTATGCGTTATAGCGCGTCTGCATCATCGCTGAAATTCTGTGTTTTCTCAAATGTGGGGCAAGAAGGGCGATATTTTTTTTCAATGAGCGACAAGAGGGGCGCTAGTTTTTGGATGAAGGGCAAGAGGGGCGCTATTTTTTAAACTAAAGGGCAAGAGGGGCGGAGCGCCCCCCTGAAACCCTCTGGGGGAAACTCTGCAATTAATTTCAGGCATGCAACATAGGAGCTACTTCCATGAGCAGCAAATCATGTCTCAGTATAAAATACAAGAACAATTAGTGCAAGAGACACACTGTAAGCAAAAGACTATCATAGAAATGTTTGCTAAATCCCAATCAAAAGATTCTGTTTCAGAATCTCAAAATTAAATTTCATATGTATATTTTTTTCCTTTATTATAATTATTTTTTTATTTTGTGTAAATTAATCTATAAATTAAGGTATTCACATATATTAGTATTCATATTTTCCTGTTTATGAAATTATTTCGTGCATTTTTTATACTTACGGTAAAGTGTCCCGAATTACGGAAAAATCCCTTATCCAGAATGCTCTGGGTCCCAAGCATTCTGGATAACGGATCCTATACTGTACTTCCATTTTTTATAATTCAGGTGTATTTTCTGATTGAATGTCAATGTAATTTAAAAATGGCAAATAAAATTTATTTTGAGCATTTTATCCATTTAGATTTATTCAGAGTTTCCCCCAGGTTTAAAAAGGGGCAGGGCGCTACTGTTCTGAAAAGGGTACTTTTTAAATTTTTCAGGGCACTTTTTACTTTTTTCAGGGTACTTTTTCATTTTTAAGGGCACTTTATGGAGTTGAATCTAGAATCTAGCGGTTCAAAAAGTCATGAAAAAACAGAAACTTCATCAAAAAATTGAAAAAAAAAGGTAAATTTTGTTAAAAGATCGTTAAAATACGGCAAATATTGTTAAAAGATCACGAAAAATCGGCCAGTTTTCTTAAAAGATCGCAAAAAACAGCAGATTTTGTTAAAAGATCGCAAATAACGACATATTTTGCTAAAAAAGTCAAATTTCGTGAAAAAAAATCGCAAAAAAACATCAAATTTTTTTAAAAGATCGCAAAAATATCAGCTTTTATTAAAAGATCGCAAAAAACGGCATATTTTGCTAAAAAAATTAGCCATTTTTTGTGAATCTTGCCAGAAATTAGTTATTTCGCAATTTTTAACAAAACTTGCCTTTTTTTTTTTTTTTCCTTTTTTGCGTTCTGTTGCTGATTTTTTGCGTAATTTAAGCGCTATAGTGCGTTCAGATCATTGATGGAGGGCTGCGTTTTTACAAATGTGGGAAGAAGGGCGGTATTTTTTTTGAATGAATGACAAGCTGGGCGCTATTTTTTAAACTAAAGGGCAGGAGGGGCGGAGCGCCCCCCCCCTGAAACCCTCTGGGGGAAACTGTTTATTTATTTATTTTATTTATTTTTTTTTTTTTTTTTTGCCAGTGGGAGATCGTAGCTGTTTTTTTAAGGTGCTATATTCATTGCTCTAACTTTTATGCTTTTTGATATACAGTAAACTCACTTTAATCTGGCACATTCTGGACTTTAATCATGTTAGATTATGAAATTTTCTGGATTAAGGATTACAGGGTGAATGTTGGGACAAATGTGTAGAAGTAAGAATTAAAGAAAATATGGCAGTAATTATATTATTTATTTTTCAAACAGCTTGAGTAGAATTAAAAAAAAAAAAAAAAAGCTCAAGTACACATATGTACAGTTGTAAAATGAAAACATGCACTATCAACATAGTGGTCATTCTTGTAAAAGCCATTTTAAGGCTGTGCTGCAGTGAAACTCCCCGATTGTGAAATCCTATGTTAGCCTATGAGAAAACTTTGAAGCACGGTGACTCATTACCTAAAATAATTATTAAAATGCCATTTTTACCTGTAGAAATTAGACATCAGATGCTGATGTTGCGCTTTTTTAAAAATTGTCTCCATAAATTTTAAGTATATAAAATGTCCCTGTAAACTTTAAAATTTCCATTTGATTAAATTGAATCTTCTTCTTAAAGATCTGAATTTTCATCTGCTATAAATTTACGGAGACAATTTTTAAAAATTCCCATCATCGGCATCTGACAGGTACTTTCTGCTGGTGAAAGCTGTATTTTAATAGTTATATTAGACTAGTATAGATGCTGTCTTAAAACGGTGGGTAAAAATTGTGTTTTTCACATGAATTTGAAAAAACTGATAAAAATAATTCAGCTAGTTTATGTTCCATTAAAATACTGTTAGGATTTACAATACTTTTGGGTAAACCAGGCTTTGCAGCTAATACAGTGCATGTCAAAAGTTTAAGCACAACAGAAAATTTCAAAATAAAATTTTATTAATGAGTGAAAGTTACTTTCCTTTTCACATAACCTACAAATTGCAGTTTTAAAAAGATAGTTAACAGATTTATACTATAAAATTTATCAAACCAACAAAAATGAGTGTGTCAAATTTTAAGCAGTAGTTTTTTGTCTTTAGCAGAACAAGAATAAAGTATTTACTTAAATATTGCTCCTTTCTGCTGAATTACTTTAAATATGCGGTCCTCTATCAATAAAATGAGGTTCTGTATTGTTTCCGGTTCAATTTTAAACCAAGTATTCTCAGTTTCAACCAATATTCAAATCTTTAACCAAAGAATACTGCTTTCCATTTAGGTAAACTTTATGAGTGAGAATACCCACCTCATACTTTTTATACAGTTTAAATCGGGACTAATTGCTTGTCATTTCAAAGCAGACACTTTTTTCGACTTAAGCCACGATGAAGTTGAGCTTGAGGTATGGATCGAATCATTATCATATTGAAATAACCATTTTTCTCCCCCCAAAACTTTGGCAACAGAAGCAAATGATTGGCAAGTGTCTCTTGGTAGTTTTCAGAATTTTCACGACCACTGATAAATGCTAGAGATGTCTGATCATTGAAAGAAATAGCCTCCCAAACCATTACAGAACCACCATTATGTTGTCGGCTAAATACACTCCTAGGTTCTTTACAGAGATCATGCTAATAGTACTTAAACCCATCAGGGCCATCGAGGTTCCATTTTTTTTCATCACTGTATATGACATTCAGCCACTTTTCACCAAATGACATATGCTGTTTGGCCCATTGTAATCTAGCTTCCTTATGGTATCATTTGAGACAAGGTAATCGAGCCATTTTGCTGTATTTGAATTCCAAAACTCTTCTATGAACAGTTTTTTATATATTTGTCCTCCAACTGCATGTTTTATTTGCAAAAGGGAGTAATTACCAGTTGAAGCCATATTTCTGATGTGGCTATCTTCGCGCCACAAACTAGTCACTCACGGCCTTCCTAAACTAAATTTTTGTTTGAAATCATTACCATGAGCCAAAATTTTATGAATACCTTGTTTTGATCTTTTTAATGCACTTGCAATTTCAGAAACAAACTTACATTTTGCTCTCATATTCCAAATTTTTACTACCTCCTCCTCTGAAAATTCTTTCGACTTAGACATTTTGTACTAACTCAAAAACAACAACTGGCTGCTCCTTATGCATTCAGAAATTGTTTGCATGCGCAACTGCTTACATCAGATTGTAAAATTTGCATAAAAACGAGTTTGTGCTTAAACTTTTGACATGGTTATTTTTATTCTATTCTTAAACTCCATGGTTTGAAATAAAATTTAAAAGTTAATTTCAATGAATATGGTGTTGAAATAGATATTATTAACATATACAAGACAGATATTGAAATAAAGTGAATATTTAAAGTTTTATTTTGAAATTGCTATTGTGCTTAAACTTTTGACATGTACTGTATACCATAACAAAATTAAGATTTCTTAAAACAAAATTTTAACAAATGTGCAATAAAACTGCATAACTATAAAAAGTCTGCTGCAGCTATTGAAAAAATTCTAATAACAATTATTACTATTTTTTTATAAGTACTTTGAAATTTAATTTTTTTGTGCCCCCCCCCCCCCCAAAAAAAATGATAAATAAAGATTGTAATTTTTCCTTTTTGTTGGCAAAAGGGATAAGAGAGGGCAAAAGAGCTTTCTGTTGTCAAGCTTTGGATGCACATAGAC
This sequence comes from Maratus speculifer, assembly GCA_964019185.1. NCBI lineage: Eukaryota > Metazoa > Arthropoda > Arachnida > Araneae > Salticidae > Maratus > Maratus speculifer. The sequence goes on from OZ025294.1 coordinate 248,337,898, forward strand.
CATATATCGGTCTCGGAGGGAGCGTCAATTACAATGACAGTTTTTGGAGAAGAAAATCGGTTTGGCTTGCTATGCGTTACACTGAGTTTTATTATATTGAGATAATGAGTCATTGTGCTTCAAAGTTTTCCTATGGGTTAACATGGGATTTTGCGATCAGGGAGTTTCAATCTAGCGACCCTTTAAACAAATATCAGGTTGTTTTGTAGTTGGATTTTTCTTTATTTTTTTTTAGGAAGTTGAATGGTATGATTTGGTGATTCTACACACATGCTGATACAATACGTCTGTACATCATCCCAGAGGGTTTCACGGGGATGCTCTGCCTCTCCTGCTAAAGGGCAAAATTAGCACCAGCCACAGGGCCAGTAAATGAGAAAAAGTGGCCACTTTTCATGTATATGGCCTCTGTATGTATATGAATTAAAAAAAAAATAAAACTCCTTTACATGTATTGAAATCTAAAAAATAAATAAATAAAAGGGATGAATTTTATTAATTTGTGAAGCATGTATTGTCAGATATTAGCTTACAAGTCAAAATCTGATCTTAAAATTTGAGAAAATGATAGGATATAAGATAACAAAAGACGAGAGAAAAAGATTGCATTTTTATTGTACAGTTTTCTAGGAAATCTACTGAAAGGATACCTAAATCTGTTTTAAGTTGTGTAGTTTCAATAAACTGTCACTTTTAGGTGTGATGTAAAACAGATGCTTATTTTATTGTTAAGGCGCCTGTCCTTTGGCGATGACGCGCTCGTGAGCTAACGATATTCCTACGGGCAGGTTGTTTTCTAATATCCAGTGTGTATTTTAACATTTTAAAATATCTTTTTTTTTTTTTTTTTTTTTTTCATTTTATAGCTGAGGTGCATTGCTCCTTTTTTATCTTTTCGATTTTGAATGTCAGTATTTTTTATAAAGTTACTTTTACTTTCAAAACCAGTTTTGAAAGCAAAAGTGCCTTTTTAAGAAATATCTGCTACAGAAAATCGAAAAAGTAAAAAAGGTACGATATTGGCATCAGCATGCACCTCAGCTGTCCAATGCAAAAAAAAAAAAATAAATAAATAAATAAAAATAAATTAAAAATAACAAAGTACAAACCAGATATTTGAGAAAAACCTGCATAGGAATAGCATTAGCTCGTGTGTATTTCATTTGGCCAAGGACCTTAAGTCACTAAAAATACATTATTATGATTATGACCACTACTGGCATGTCATACCTCCATTAATGTGTTAAGTAATGAATGAGGATTATCATATAGTATGATATTAAATGGAAATTTAATATATTTTACAGAAACAATGGTTATAACTGAAGATGTGTGGTTGCCATCAGAAGAAGAGCTTAAGGTTCAAGAAATAAATTTATCAACACCGTCTCTTAAAGCTGGCGCTATTCACTTTGGAAAATATTGTGATGAGCAATGTAAAGTAAGTTCATTGTATTCCTTTTTGTCTAATGTTGCAATTAAAAAATTCTTTTGTTATAGATGGTCTTTGACTTATTGCATCTATTTATTTTTCTGATTTGTTTTTCTATTTTTTGGTTAGTTTGGTTGAGTTTTCAGTTAAATATACTGATTGAAATATCATAAAGTTTTATTGATTGTATGCAGTTTTTTATTATAAAAAAAGTTTTGCCTTGTTTTATTTTTGTTGTGTATTCATTGCTTTGCATTTCATTTTTGTTGTAACATTTTGGAGCCAAGCAGTTTATTAGATATTTCATTTTACTTTTTTCTTACTTCTATCTTTACATGTAAGAAATGTTGGATTCAAGAAAATTTTCGAAATCCAGCTTTCAACAATATACATATAAATAGTTTGCACATAAATAATATAATGAATATAAAGTTAAAATTTTTTACTATTTTTTTACTGTCTCTTTCTCTTTGCATTATTTCTGCAGAGTTTCCCCCAGGTTTAAAAAAGGGCAGAGCACTACTATTTTGAAAAGAGCCCTTTTTACATTCTTCAAGGTACTTTTATAGAGTAGAATCTAGTGGTTCAAAAAATTGCAGAAAAACAAATTCCATAAGTATCGAAAAAAAATCTAAAAATTTTGCCAAAAAATTAAAAAAAAAGGGTACATTTTGTTAAAAGAGCGCAAAAAAAAGCCGGTTTTGTTAAAAGATTGCAAAAAAGACAGATTTTGTTAAAAAATCGTGAATAAATGACAAATTTTGTTAAAAGATCACAAAAATGGCAAATTTCGTCAAAAGATTGCGAAAAACTGCCAATTTTGTCACGTTTAAACACAAAGAAACGCAAATTTCATAAAAGGGGCATGAAAGGAAAAAAAGGGCATAGTTCGTAATGAGAGTGGAGCCGCTTCCTCTTTTCTCCCACCTCTGTTGTAACCTTGAGTCGGCCCCTCCATTTAACCATGGGTCCTCCCCTCCCTTATTATTCACTTCTAGTTACAGCCCTGAATGACCCAAAAGGAAACAAAACAAATGCATTGACATTTTAGTAGGGTCTAAAATGTTTTCCAGCTGGATTTTTTTGCTAAGTTTTTTGAAGATATTTTGCTTTCATTTTGGAGCTTTTGAAATGTAGATTCCAAATATCTTAGGTGCCTTTTTTTTCTTACACATGTCTGAGATGAATTTCAAAATGGCTGCCATTTACTGGCTTCTTTAATATTTGTAGGATATTATTGAACACCATGTCAAATTATAGGTTTTAGGAATCAAGTAATACAAATTTACAGTTAAAACAGGCATAAATTGTGTTATTTATTATTTATTTAAAAATTGATTATGGAATTATTAATATTGCTTGTTTTCTCTTTTGCTGAAGTTGTGAAAACTATATACTTCCTGGAACATATTTTCTAATAAGAGCGATTGTGGTAAAATTTGTGAATACGCAATGAATTGTTTAGTGTGCTTGAAAGGTGGGCAACTATGTCAAAAACCTGGAATAGACAATCTTGAAAAACTGAAAGAGCAAGAACAAAATATAAAGAAACTACAAAGCGAGCAAAATTCTGTGAGTTAAAGTTAGTTCCACTCTGTGAATGAATAAATAAACTCTCAGCAGATGAGTATCTTTTGTCCTGATTAGGGATGCACCGAATATTCGGTATCTATTCGGTATTCGGCCTATTCGGCCATGTTACCGAATATTCGGTTAGGCCGAATATTAAACTATTCGGTTGAGCCGAATATTCGGCTTGGCCGAATATGAAATTATTCGGCCTGCCGAATATTCGGTATGGCCGAATATTTTGATATTCGGCTGAAGTTGTGAAATGTGTCGAAGTTGTGTCGGCCATAGTATTCGGCCATTCAATACTTAATAAAAACTTTTAAAAACTTTTCACTATTTCTACTTTTAACTGTCAATTTTTTAATTTATATTTAAAACAATTAGAAACAAAATCATTTTTAAATAAAATAGAATGTTTTTACATTATTTATTTGCTGTTTGTAAAGTATAACTTAAGAAAATTAAACATGAGAAGGATTAAAATGGTGATTTATTAGGATTCTCCTTAAGAATAAATTATGTGCAGATACAAGTTTCTAAATTTTGTTTAGTAAATAATCTGTTTCTTGCTTTCCTCCAAATAAAAGTCCTTTAAAAGAAAAAAAAAAAAAAATAAATAAAACTTTTGAGATTAGTAATAACTATCAAGGCAGACAATTTTTGTTCATGATACCATAATCATAATCAACTTATTGAGTCATAAGTACATTGTATTTCATCTCACTCTAGGTCAAAACTTGTGTGTTCGTTTATTATAATAACAATAAATAAGATAACATATTTTCAACTCACATGCTTTGATTTCTGTAAAATATGATATGATGGGAAGGGTGGAAAATACCACCATTCATAAGAAAAGAACTATGAGCCAAACATGCCTTTATTCAAAATTAAGTTGAAAGTATTTGTACTTTATATTGAAAAAAATTTGCCTTGAGTTATTTAAAAAGGACAATTATCAGACTGTAAAATTTTTCTTCGGCCATTTTTTCATTATTTGATTTTAAAATGTTTGTTTTGATTCATAGAAAATTTTATTAATTAAAGTTTCATAATTGTGCTTCTTAAATAACTCAAGGCAGATTTTTTTTTTCAATACTAAATGTTCTTATAAAAAGCTCTTGTTTATCAAAATGTAAGTTTCTTTTATTAAATATTATGTAAAACTGTTTTAAAAAGTAACATTTTAATACCTTTAAATTTTAAAATATAAAAAGAATTTGGAAAGCCGAATATTCGGTATTCGGTTCACCTGTCGGCCGAATATTCGGCATTCGGTATTCGGCCAAAATCACTATTCGGTGCATCCCTAGTCCTGATATCCTAGTTCTTATTACAAAGAAATTGTACTTGTTCAAAAACTCCAGAAATCTCAAAAATGATTTCAAGAATTTTCGTCACCCATGCCAGCAAATAAGTGTTGTCATTCAATGTCCTCATCTAAGGTGGGTGATGATAGTGAAAGCTCTAAACCTACAAGTATCATTGAACTTGTTAAAGAGAAGCAATGTGTTTATCAATGTAAGACACCGAATGAGGATAAATTTTTATTTCTATCAAAAATATGGGACAGACATTCCTGTTTATTAAAGAAAATACAGAAAATTATTGTCAGTGATCAAATACGAATACACTACATATAATATGTATATTTGTTTTTACTGTAACAGAGTGAGATTTTTTAATATTATTTAACTTTATTTTTATTCCTGTAAATAATATATGTAAGTAAATGATGTAAGTAATGTTTATTTTATTACTTTATGTAGTATATTTAAGCAATGGTAGTGTTAAACTATTTCTTAGTCGCTGCAGTATATCTTAGCATGAAAGACTTTAATATTATGATTAAAAAGTTTATTTTATCAAAATTTTGTTAGAATAACTCGTTTCCCACTATTTTTATTTTATAACAATTTAAAAGATAATTTTAAAAAGAAATAACACCCTGCCTTCAGTTAATAATAAATTTTTAATTAACATATTATTTTTCCAAAAATTTTTTCTTTAAAAATTAACAAACTTTTAGACACACTTATTGTTTAAAACATAATAAAATCAAGAACTAATAATAAGCATACATTATTTGAAATTTATTTAGTGATTTCATATTGAAATGAGTTCTTTTAATGCTTTCTCTCTTAATATAGAATAGTCGTTAAAAATAATTTGAGACAATCTTCCAAAAATGTAATATTTTTTATCTTAAAAGGTATTTTACTTAGGTTCATGATAATTAATGATGATTACCTCTTAAAACAGTAAAAAATATACTCTGTTTCTTTGAAATCTGTGACAGTGGCTTAGGGGAAATGACATGCAATGACTCTGCTTGATTTAATTTGGAATGTCAAAATATTTTTAAATACGAAATACTACTAAAAACATCTAAAATCCCATTTTTTTTATATTTCATAAGGGCACTTTTAAGTATAATTCCTAGCAAAATAAAATAAAAATAAATTACTCATTTCAAATCTTAATGAAAAAGAGAATTTTTTTGTGTGTGTATATATATGTATAAAAATTTTTGCAAAATAGAATTTTATAAAGGATCCCCTTTTTAAAATAAAAATTTTATAATTATATATAAATTATTATTAAAAAGCAATTCTTAAGGTTTTTTTTTTCCTTGCAAAAGAGCCTTGTTAAATAGAACTTCACAAAGGAACCTTAAAGATGACCCATTTTTTTTTCTTGGAGTTGGAAAGGAGTTGATCTCTGGTCATATAATCTATATATATATATTATGTTAACATATGTGGCACAAAAATCACGATTATTTATTAATTGTTTAATGGCAATGTCCGAATTAAACGTGAGCTTTAAAATTGTTTTGCTTTTTTATTCTTTTGGCTTAAAAAAATAAATAAAAATCTTGAATTTTAAATGTTTGTTTGAAATTAAAGTTATGGTATTATAAATGAAATGAGTGAAAGGATTATATTATTAAATATATTTTAAATGAAATTAATAAATCAAAGTATATCAAAAAAATGTCATGGGTACAAATATTTGACAATGCACCAAGTTTTCATAAGAATACCAAGGGTTGATTTATCGGCACATATGTCATTACGCACCACGTTGGTGGGTTTTTTTTTTTTTTCTGATGCCAATTCGGCAAAATCTTCGTTTTCTATACCAGTTATATATATATATATATTTTAACTCTTTTCTACTATTTTAAGAAGGAAAATAAAATAAATAAATAAAGTTTAATTAATAATTATAGAATAAAGCAATTTATATATCATTTAAAAAAAGAAAATAAAAGTAAATAAACATTTTAATAAAGAATAAATAAGTTTCCGGGTTATCATATGAGGCATATATTTATTTGCCTTTTGGTTGCAATTGTGCCAATGTGGTGTCTTTTTGATATGTGCACCTAATTTTGTAGCAGAATTTTCCAATTAAAAAAAAAATTGACCATTTAAACTAAATTATTAATAAAAGCAGTATGATTTTATGCTTAATCTTAGTATCAGACATGCTATTTTTCCGCGGAAATGCGGAATTCCGCTTTTTCGGCGATGAATTTTATTATCCCTGGGATCGATGCAAATATGCATCAAAATTTCTTGACATTTTTATCGGGGGGTGGTAACGGAAGAAATACAACAAAAAGTGAGTACAAATCGCACCAAATTAAGCAAATTTCTTCAGAGCATTGCAGGAAAAGTGCAAATTGCTCCAAAGTATCTAAAAAATGTAAATTTTGACGTAAGATCCCGGATAATACGTAAATTTTGAGGAAAGATTGCGGGAAATATGTGATTTTGACGAAAGATCACGGAAAATACTCAAATTTTGACGAAAGATCGCAGAAAATAATCTAATTTTAACGAAAGATCGCGGAAAATAATCCAATTTTAACAAAAGATTGCGGAAAAAACACAAATTTGACAAAAAAAAATCGTGAAAAATACGAAAATTTTGACGAAAAATACACAGATTTTGTCGAAAAAAGGTGAGAAAAATTGCGAATTTTGCTAAAAGATCATGGATAAATGCAAATTTCATTGAAAAGACTGTGGAAAAGTATGATTTTCGTCAAATGATCTAGAAAATATGCTAATATCATTAAAAAAATTGCAGAAAAACACAAATTTTGTCAAAACACTGCAAGAAATACAAGTTTCGTCAAAAGTCCATGGAGCCATGAAAGTTCAGCTTTTTTCTTGCTTAGCCTGTAGTATGTAATTAAGGGCAGCTAGTATTTAATAGATTTCTCTAACTTCTAATGAATGAGACAAGTTGCAACTGACTTGTAATGTAACTTGACTTTTAGTTTTCAGAAAATAACTTTTAATATATTTGGGGGTATAGAGTAATAAAATAGAGGCTTCTTAATAGGATAGCTGCTGAACAGGGCTGCAAAAAAGCCGGCTTTTATTGGAAAAGACCGATCTTTTGAGGAAAAAGCCAGCTTTTATTGGCTTTTTTCCAAAGCATATATTACTATTTATTTTTAACAACTTCTTTTGTTAATTTACCTTACAAATGGCCATTTTATGTAAATTAAAACTAAAATTCATTTAAAATCATGTTTCAGATGTCCACTTTTGTGGCCAGTTAATAATATATCACAAAAATATCAAATAGACAATCCTATGCTTATTTAAGTTATTTTCATGTTATTATGGGTAAGAATTATATCTATATAAATAATATACAAAATGATATACTGTTTATAAAATACTTCTCTTGAACAATGGCTCCTAACATATATGAATTTGTTATAATTATGAATAAAAATAGTCACTTATTTATGTAAGAAGTTTACAAGGCAGCATTCTACTTTAAAAATAAGAATAAATAAATAATTTTGACATAGCTTTTATATTTATTTATCTTTCTAAGTACAGTAAATTCTCTGTAAGCCAGACTGAATAAGATGGAAATTTGTTTAGCTCGAAAAGGTTTTTCAAGTTCTTGTGAATCCATAGACAGTGTAAAATTTTTTTAAGGCAGAATATCCTTTACTGTGAACAATTTTCTCAGTTCTGATTGATTGTGACTTATACAGAGTTGACTGTACATCCCTTTATCTTCATTTGTTTTTTCTTATAAGGAAAGAGCAGCTGACATAGAATGGGTCGAATTACTGCACTGTGGCAATAGCAAGAAACATCTGTCTGTTCTTTCTATCTCCTGGCCAATCTGATTGGTCTATGTTTAACAGGTCCATGATATGATTGGCCTATATTGCCATAAATGTTCCTGCAATGATCACTATGATAAAAATGCAGTGGTGTGGTAAATTGGTTGATGGAAATGTTTGTAAACATGCTCTTTTCTTCTATATATATTGACTATATATTTTATTCTTGTTCCTTCACAAATCTCTCCACACATTAAAAGGAGAGGAATTGATTTGGATCAATTAGTAAACTTTCCCATCCACAAATTTCTCGTTTCTCGTATTAAGAGAGGTTTAGTGTTTAATCTGATAGGTTACTGGATTAGCAAGATTCTAGAAACTAATGCATTTATGCTTAAAGGAGCATAGATATGGGAGAGGGAATTTAAAATAAAATTTCAACAAATGGTTTTGTTTGGAACAAGTTCAGTGTAGTACTGATATTTAAAATGTAAGTCAAATGACTGGTATTATATTTAGTAAAAATCATTTGAACTACTTAAAAAAAATGTTTATTGTTCAAATTTTCTAATAAACATTCTTCCCATCTGTTAATCACAAGAACATTTCTACTGTCAATTCACTTATATTTTAATTGACAATTTATTAGGCAGTTTATTTTTATGACAACAGTAATTAAAAAGTTATTAATTAATAATACATTTCATTTTAAGAATAGTTTTTGTAGAAGGAAAAAAAAAGTTTTAGTAAAAGCCGGTCTTTTGCAAGCGGTTTAAACGAGAAAAGGCTGGACAGTTTAAACCGGCCCAGCTAAAAGCCAGCAGCCCTGCTGCTGAATGACAATTGACACTAAAATGTAACTTTCATAAACAAAAATGGTTGCCACAGTTGATTATTTTTCTTTTCTGTTTACACCACTATTTTTAAAAAATTAATTTTTTAGCATATTTTTCTTTCAATTTTTGTCAAACCATGCATTAAAATTTTATGTTTTGAGCAAGTGGTGCAGGATAAAATTAAAAAATAGTCACCCGTGGCACAAGTACGCTATATATAAACTGAATAATGTAAATGACTATCTGCCTGAAAAGAAAGTAGTAGCCAAAGTGTTAAATATTGTAACAATTTTCTCTTTTCAGATGGTGTAAAAACATCTTGTATGAGGAATTTTACATGCTGTGAAAAATCTTTATTAAGATTTTTAAAAAGTGTATGTTACTTAAGTTGCTTTTAAAAAATTATATTTTTTAAAAGCAATGTCCAGTATTATTAACTTTATCTGTTTTGCATATTTGCATGAATAATATGCCTTTAATAATTTTGCTTTTTAGAATTTAAATTTGTGTATTCTGGTAGATACTTATAAATTTGGCTTATTACAGGAATTTATGCTATGTCGAAAAGAGTTTAATGACCCAAGAAGATGCTTAAAAGAAGGCAAAGATGTTACAGCTTGTGGTGTAGAATTCTTTCAAAAAGTGAAGCAGCATTGCAGGAAAGAATTTGAACAATATGCTGATTGTTTAGAATATAATAGTCCAGCAATGCATGTTCAGCAGTAAGTTTCCACCTATTTTATTATTAGCTGTTATTTCATTATTAAAAATCATCTTGTAAAAATAACGAAAAGCTTATTTATTCTTTTTTACTAATAAAAAAAGAACAATGTGACACTACTGTTTAGTAATGTCTAACTGTGTGAAATTTCATTATTACTTCTCTAAGAATATGATGAATTGTGAGTTATAACAAGCACTAATTATTGCTGAAGATTTGAAGACAATAAATGTTTCTCAATATTTAAATATTAAAATACATTTTCAAGTTTTTAAGAATTTTAAGTTACTGTAATGAATTCAAGTAATGGCAATTTCTTCATATCATCGCAGTGGAAAGAAAAATTAAATAATCTAAAAATCGCATCTTTATTGATGACATTTATTCATTTACATTTGAATAAATCGTGTTTAAGATTGTTCTTAAGAACTGTAAAAATAAAATGCTTTTGTAACTAAAAAGGGCATGAAAAATGAGTTTTAATTTATAAAACTGAAATATTCGTTAATAATTGCATCCAAAATTACATGATTTTCACTGTCTTTTCCTTCTACCTCCTTTGATATGAGATGTTTAATCTCTTAAGGATATGTTTTCTCGTGAAAATGACATCATTTGAAATATGCATTTTTGTTAAGAAAGCTTCAATGTTTCACCATAATTTAATTAAAAAGTATTATTATTTCCTATTTATTCTGAGAAATTTATTGAAATTAATTTTGTAAATCTATTCTAAATGCAGCCTAAAAATTAGATTATTTTTTCTCTCAAATTAAAAGGTCTCATCTAATTCAAATTCAACACATGCAGGGTTCATAAGTATATTTTTTAAAATGTTAAAATGTCCAATATTTTTTCAAAATAGTCAACTTATTGATGATTATAAATATTTTCAGACTTAATATAAATTATAAACTGAAACATATTGTACTTACCATGAAAAGCTTAATAAAATGATATTCTAAATGTATTTTTCCTTTTTTACTTATGTAACAAAATTGAAGATCAGCTAATTGAAAATAATCACAATTTTTTTTTCTACGACCCACAAAAAGTTAACTATAGAATTTAGAGGAAGTTGGCCTAAAAGGATTCCTTTAAATAGAAAACTTATGTATAATAAATAACTTTTCAATAAAACTTTGTCATTTTGCTAGTTTGCTTTACATTATATTTTGCATTATAAACATATTAAATTTTAAATCCAAATTGAGTAAGGAAAAAATAAATAAAGAGTTTAGAAAAATTACCAAAAGATCTTTTTCCCTTCACTAAAGGGTAAAGGATCCTTCATATGAAACAGCAACAAAAGCTGTTGCGAAATCATAATTAAAATAATAAAACTTCATAAAATCAAAGCAATTCACAGGATGTGTTTGAAGTTGGAAAATCTAACAGTTCATCCTCAGCTAATATAGCCTTGTCCGTAACGAGACAAGGTTACAAATGAAGGTAAAGTGGAAAGAAGACAGCTTACAAAATGTTAGTCTTTATCTCATAACAGATGTTTTAAAACCCAGTTTTTCAAAAATCTCTATTCACATGTGTAATACTGTCGTTGGGATACCATTATTGCTTATTCTTTGCCTGGCACAACTAATTTAAATGCTATGCCGTAAATAGCGCAACCTGTCTGGAAAATATCATATGAATTGTTTTACCTGCTAGGATCATTTTAGATCATCTTCCCTTAGTATCATGGAAAATTTTATACAACAAAATTTTAAATAGAAAACAATTTATTTTTATTGAAATTTTTTAACGTAAATGTGTAAACATAATAAAACATAAAAACAGTCCCAAAATTTTCAAGTTTTTTCTTATAATTTCTGGGGTTCTTAATATAAAAAAATTTTCTTTTCAGAAAATATGACAAATAATATTGTATGTAATATCCTGTATCCAAAAATTAAAAAATAACAATTGTAGGGAAAATGAGCAGGTTTACTAAATAATGTTTTCTGTGAGTGCGTCCCTGCAATCAAAATGTAATTTGCACAATGTATTACCAAAATGTACAGAACAACTTTTGTAAAAACCTCAAAAATATAGCTTAAAAATTCTGAAAATAATCATAGATTGAATAAGCTCAAAATCTGTTATTCCCAAAATAAAGCAAAAAGATGAGGGATTGTATCGAAATGTAGTATGTGCAATATTATGTATACTATGTTGATACTAATCAATGGGTATAAGAATACAGCCCTTCATCCTTTGCTTCATTTTGGGAATAATGGACTTTGAGCTTATTCTATCAACAATTATTTTCAGAATTTTCAAGCTATGCTTTTGAGGCTTTTACAAAAGTTGCTCTATACAATTAGCTAATGCATTGTGCAAATTACATTTTGATTGCAGTGACGCATGCACAGTGAAACATGATTTAGTAGGCATGCTCATTTTTTCTACAGTTTTTTTAATTCTGATTACAGGGTCTGATGTACAGTATTTGCCATATTTTTTGAAAAGAAAATTTTTTTATATTAAGAACTTTGCAAATTATAAGAAAACAATTTTAAAATTTGCAACTGTTTTTATAAAAACCTTAATTTTTCTACAAGTATACATGCTATCCTCATAAAAATGAACACAGTTTATTACAATAAACCACATAATCATAATCTGCAGTTTAGAAATTTCTGTTATGATATTAGTTTTGACAGGGTTTTGCAAAAGATCTTAGTTCATTTTCAATTTGTTGACGGTCCCCTATGGAATTTCAAGAAAAAAATCTTCGTGGAAATATGATCTGTAGTGTTCTGTTTACACATCTGAATTTTCAGGATTATTCCTCGTGTATTTTTCTAGATATTCAACAAAATGTTTCAAATCGCAAGTTGCAGTAATCTGTACCATATAAATCACTTTGTTATTAAATATTCATACAAATATATTAAATTGTCTCAATAGCTATAGATAAATATTTAATTAAAAGTTTTATTATTTTGTTAGCAAAAGAGTAATCAAAATTTAAGATGTAAATGTTTCAAAACAACATAAATTTTGCATAAATGTCTTTTAAATATTTCTTGAATAATTTACCTTACTGATTGTAACATTCTATTACTCATCTAAACATGGATGAACAATAATTTCTGTGTTGAAACAAATAATTTGTTTTTCCAAATCTGACTCATTATCTGATTTGAATTTTATGTTAATTTTAACTAGAGAAAATTGTTATTCTGTGATAATTAAGTAGTGCTTTTCCCAAATCACTTATGAATTTCAAAGTTCCATATGCTTTATTCTGTTGTTTGCATTTAGATATTGTAAATCCTTTTAATCTATATGCTTTTTATGCATGTGTGTATGTACTTTCAAGAGATCATACTGGAATACAAATTATAACGTTATAAACCTTTTTTTAAACTTAAAGGAAATTTTTCAATGTTTTTATTCCATATTATTAACTTTTACAGATCAATATTCTCAACTGGGAATGTCAATTGAAAAATCTCTTAAAATTAAATTTACTTAATTGATTTGAAAAAAAAAAAAAAAAAAAAAAAAAGCAGCTATAACAGAAAAAGGGCTTAATTCTTTGAGACATAAATTATGTTTCATTCATGAATATGAAGTGGTATAGAAAATTATAAAAATAGTCTTTTTTTTATGTAGTTTTCATCTTGAAAAATCATGTATGATTAAAAGCCAATCTAGTGCTTCTAAAAATCAGTGGCCATCTATATATGTATATATATTACGCTAACGTATGTAGCACAGAAATTGCCATTATTTGTTATTCTTTAATGGCAATGCCCTAACAAAACACATCTCATTAGTTATTGTGTAAAAACTCTTTGGCGGGATTTAGACCAATTTAAATCAGTTTATTTATTGGTTCATTATTTATGTTTCGCTCTTTCACTGTAATTATGTAGCTTCAAAATATCATTATTTTTGCTTTTCTGTTCTATTTATTTTAAAAAAATAAATAAAATTTGTGTATTTAATGCTTCAGTTTAAAGTTATGTATTATAAATGAAATGAGTGAAAGTATTATGTATTAAATGAAATTAATGAAATACGAAAAAATGCCACAGGATGTTTGGCACTCAGTTTGCATAAAAATACCCTGTTCTTGATTTCTCTAGCAGAATCTTCTGATTTGTGAAAAAATTGAATAAGTAAATTAAATTATGAATAAAAATAATATGATACAGATCAGCATATGTTTAAGGGAAACCAAACTGGTCACCAAGGGTGGCCTGTAATTAAGAAATTCACTTTATTATAAGTTTTTTTGCTATAGTTTATTAAAGTTTTTCTCCCAATTGTGAGAGAAATAATAAAAATCTTATAAAAAATATCCTTCCCATTTTAATCCTTGATATCATTAAACTACAGAATTAAAATGTAAAATATAGGAAAAACACTTAATGTACTTTCATTTGAATTTGATCTGTAAAAATTTACAAACTTAGTTTAGTGCTAATGTTTTACTATATATATCATTCTTTTTTCAGCTGTCAGAAAACTCAAGCAGTATTAGATGACTGCATGCTTCAGAAGCTAAACATTGAAAGGCCATATGTTGGTTATTTCACGGAAATTCGCGTTCATAAGACAGACAGACCAAAACCTGGTCCTTGGATACCTCGCAGGGAGCATAAAGATGAAAGACCTTCTCTTCCTGATGATTATCCAAGAGAAGATGCAAAATGGGGTGCTGCATTTTTTGGTTTGAATTAGCTGTAATATTGTGTTAGGAAGTATATAAAACATAGATTTATTAATGAAGATAATGAATTTTGAAAGCTTAATAAAGGTCTTTTCCTGTGTAAAAGTGTTGTCCAGAATAATTATTCCTTTAACATGATAATGCTATTGGTGCAGAGTATCTGATCCAGCAATCTGGAATCAGGGGAAATATTGCAGAAAAATATACAATTGATTTTGATTTTAATACATAATTTCATAAATTCATTACATAATTTCTTTGAGACAAAAATTTTCACTATAAATTAAAAGATCCATATGATGACCTTCACAAAATCAATCCCAGAATAATATGTGCTTTTACCGTATATACTCACATATAATTCAAAAATATTGGAAAAATAAAAAAATTCCTATACTTAAGGTAATACAAATTTTTCATAATCGTGTAATATATAAAATTTAAGAGAAATTTCATTTGAATTGAAGAAATTGTTAAGAGTAAAAACATTTTCTTCACCTCTGGATGTCCCAATCTAGAAATCTGGGAAATCTGTGGAATAAAACAGCAAACAGTAAAACAGATTAAAGCTTTTAGAAAATTCTCAATTGTACACAGGGAGTAATATTCCGGAATATAAATGCTAATTGACCTTACAAAAAGGTTTAGATTAGTAACAGTGCTGCAATCTTTAAGTATAAATAAATCAATCAAAAATAAAATAAAATTGACACTAAAAATAGAAAAAAAAGATACAGTTTTGGTAAAGCAGCCGCCTCATACAGAAGTAAAATTCTATGAATGTATTTTTAAATAATTTAAAAAATTGTATTATATTTCTTTCTATCATCAATTGATATGAAAATATTATGAAATTTCCTTTTGTTTTCATCTTGTTTTTGATAAAATTCTTTGGGAAATGTTTTTGCTCATAATGGTAATTATAACATGGTAATATGTGGTTCAATAGTTTCATTATGTCCTCTCCTTCTTAGGTCCAGTGCACCCAGCGGATACATTCACAATGGTTTTTCTCATAAAAAAAAAGACTGAACATTCTGTAAATGTGTATTTTTCAAATGTTTAAATGTGCGAAAAAGTCTCACACTTATAAGGGATATGTTTAGAAAAACTTTAGGTGCTTTAAAAGACTCTTCACAAAATAATTTTACTTAAAACAGGACTCTTCACAAAATTTTTATCCCCAAACAGGACCCTTCACAAAGCATTTTATCCCAAAACAGCACCTTTTACAAAATTATTTGTCTCTTAAATAGACCTTTCACAGAATTTTTTCACCTTCAAATTGAAATTTCCACAAATTTAGTCATTTAAAATAAAATTTGGCCTGTAAATAAGCAATTGAACTCACCAAAGAGCATATTACTTGACTTTTTATATATGAAGGGACAGAACCCAAATATATTGATAATTTAAAATTCTCAAAATTACAACTAGAGTTATCACAAATATAAGAAAAACTGCACAAAAACAATGAGAAAAACCACACAGTGAGAAAAATCTGGACAGATCCCTGCTTACAGGTTCATGAAACCAGTGTAATAGAGAGAGAATTAGCACAATGAAACATTCATAAATAATTCTTATTTATGTATTTTTTTTGTTTAGCTAAAATGTTATCTCTTTGTAGTAATCAGCATGTATTGGCTGTATAGAATCCTTGAATTTAAGCAGCAATTTCTTTTTTATTTTATCAACATCTTGTGGCAAAGTAAAAGACAATTTTTTTATTTATTCATTTCCCGCAGACGATAATTGAAAGAAACTGAAACATTTCTTCTCTGATGTTCATGATCAATGCTTGATTTTGTATAAATTCAAATCTTGTTGGCAGCAAGATGTGTGTCCTAATTTGTAAATTGTTTATTTGTAAAAGTTGTAATTAAAGTATAGTTATATATTTTTAATCATGACCAGCACACCTTTTTTCTTCCTCCTCTAAAAAAAACTAGTGACCCTGTTTAAACGAATGGAGCTGGACTTAAAAATATTATCTTAAGTATTCATCTGCAAAGCTGTTATCTGCATGCTCAACTATGGTATTTCCGAATATTTATCTCCTGGTTGTATTTATTCTCTGAGGCTGTTCATTATTAGGTACCTTTCATTACAAAAAATAAAAACCTACCTTTTGCAGCCATCCAGAAAATTTTGGTATATTTTCACAGATTTTACTCCCAGATCCCAAAACCACCTTCCATTCAAATGTTGATATATGTATATATGATCTTTGTCATGCTGTAACTTTCGTATTTATGAACTGATTTGAATGAAACTTGGTGTGTTCATAGTACATACTATTGTCTCGACCAAGTTCATTGGACAGCATCATCAGTCTTCTTGTTTCAAAATGGTGGCCATTTTAATTTTTTTTTATTTAAAATTTAAAATTAAGTACAAAAAATTAGAAATTAAAAAATGTTTTGTCATCAAAATTTTGAAATTTCATCAAAATTTTGTTGTAAATCATTCTACAAATGGTGCTGCTATGCTGCACCCCCCCCCCCCTTATCAAAATTTTGTTGTAAATCACTCTACAAATGGTGGTGCTATGCTGCATTCCCCCCCCCCCCATTTTTGTAATAGACCCCTTGTACATGATGTCACATGTTTCATTTGGCAAAAACATAAGGCAAATCTAGTGCTTTCACATTTGTAAACATAGTGACGTGCGTTTCATTTTTTAAATGCTTAGAATAATAATGCAAGAATAAAGAAAATCAAAATTAAACAGAAAGACCACACGTGCTTTTAACGATAAATGGGGAGTTGTGATATTTTGTTTGGACTAGTATCAGCTGTTGCTGTGATGTCAATGCAAGGAGTCTATAGTTCTATCCCCAGAATTAATTCATGAAATTTCAGATTTAGTTAAAACTTAACATAAATTAATGTTTTTTACATTATGGTGTAAATTGCTCAACAAGAGACTTTGCTATGATGTATTTGTTTCGTTTTACGCAATACCTCTATCTCAAGAACTAATGCACGAATTTTCATCTAACATAAGATTCCATAAGACATTGATACAAGTTATTGGTGATTAGGTTTTGATGTTACATGCCCAATAGGTGGCAATGCTAAGCTACTTTTTTTGATTTACATGATTTTAGTGATAGACAAATAGACATATCTAAAGAACTAATGCGCGAAATTTTATATATTTAGAATGCCCATGATGGACACAGATTGCCATTTAATTTTGTTGTAAGTGATAGCAAATTTTGAAGCATTAACACGTTTAAGGTAGAAGTAAACTTTGAGATTCCAGATCCGACTAGTTTTTATGATGAATCTGCATTTATGGTATGTAAATGTTTCGGTCATATTTCATATATTCCATGCATTAGAAACTTAAAAATTCTGAAAAATACTACACAGTCAAATCTTCTAAAACAGTACTGCGTAGTAGGGTGAAAAAAAGGGATTATAGAGAAGATCTCTTCTTAACAGGTGTAAATGTATTACATATTTCTTTCATACTTATTAGTACATATTTATTTTTCATGGTTGAACAAACATTTTTCAGTTTAAGACAGAAGTCCATCATGGGCAGTTTTTTCTTCACATGTTTCGCTATATTTTAATAAGCCGAAAAATGTACTATTACAAAAAGTAATAAGTAAATAAATTAATGTTTAATTGTAGAATAATGGTGATTTTTTAAAAATGCATGCACTTTTTGCAAAAAATTTTTGAGCTAGGCCAAATTTTACTGATCTTTTAACAAACCAGGCAACTGTGAGACAAGGATTTTCATACGAATTGATTCAAAACCGGGAGTGAGAATTTTGGCCTTTGAAGACTGAAGAATGAAACCAATCCTGTACTGGCATGAAAAATATGAGTTAGATCCTGGCTGATCCTTCAGGAAAAAAGTAAGGCCCCGAGCCCAGCCCGTTATGGGCCAAATGCCTTGAATGAAAATAAGCTTGTGCAGATCTCTGGATGGGCATCCCTGGTTTACATGATATAATAATTTTACTAGAAACTTGAACATGCATAAAATCCACAAGTGCAATAGATTTTGCAAAATAATATTCTGCACATACTGGTAGGTGGTAAAAAACTAAAAATAAGTGTTATACATTTAATTATAAGGCGATCGATTTTATTTGCTTAAAAAAATATCTGGTACACCACAGTGTCAGCCTACTCACTACCCTTAACACTCTATAAGCATATATATATATATTGTAATAAGATAATGTAGCATGACTTACTGGTTTTTATTTTATTTCAATCTTATCTCATCTTTATCTTATTTCCAATCCCTTTATTTTGTTTTTCCCTATTCCATGGCATATTCCATTTTTAAATCGGTTACTTATTTGTTTACTTTCGATTTGAACACTTACATGTGCGTTCATGATCGTTTTCTTCCGTCTGATCGCGATTTCCGATCTTCGCAAATCGCAACTTACGAGTAGCCGTATCTCCCTTTCGCAAAGCAGGAACGCATTTGCTCAACTTCGGCAGACGCAAAGGGGGCGTTGCACTCTGGCGATGTATAGAATCGCGAGGGGTGTTTAAATCAGTTGGTTTTGTTTTGACGGCGGGTGGTCTGACGATGTTTTGGGCTAAAAAAAGGCCGTTTGTTGTCATAAATATTAGTTATGAAAGTTCAGTTATAGTTTATTTTAAGTGGTGAAAGATGATGTTGTCTTATGAAATAATTTCTGTTAGTCGATAGCGGGAATGTCGTAATGAATATTTTGCTGTCATGAACTGTGTTAACATCCAAGGTTTTTTTTACTTTCTTTGAACTTTTCCCAGACATTATTTTTCGTCATCATCTGTTTCAAGAAGTCTGTTTTCCTCCAGTTATGCTTCAGTGAGTGGTTTATCTTGCAACCTGTACAGGTCAATCTTTTTTTCCTCTTTACCTTACGTCATGCTGTTTGTTTAATTAAGTATTTTTATTGTATTAAAGTATGACTTTAATTTTATAGATAATATAATTTCAGAAATTACTCTTTTTGGTTGATTTTACCAGATATAATTTCTCTTTATTATTTCATATATATATATATTTTTATTTTGAATATTCTTTCTTGAAAAAATAAACGTTAGTTTATCTTTTAATTAAATGCTTCTTTAATGACTTTATTACACTACCACAGATTGCCAATTTTTATTCCAGGTCACCATTTTTTTATTTTTTCTATCTCTGCTTTAGTTTTATGTAATTTTTAGAACGGTTCTGGCTTCAGAACCGATCACACAGGATAAAAATATGTTTTGCTTTAAGGGGACACAGTACTTAATATTAAAAATTAAATAAATTTTTTAAAAATGTAAAACAACTTATTTTACTAAAATGGTTTTTTTTTTTTTCTTTTTAAAAATCCCTACTACTTTTTTAAATATAAATATTTTGGATTTGATATTTTTTTCCACATTCATTAGAGTATACTACATAAAACTATGCATGAATTTTTAGAGTTATGGGATTTTTCATTTAATGTAATTTTTTTTTCTCTCGCGTATACAAAAAATGAAGGTAATTCAACAAACTCTCAATTTAAATATTTTTAAAAATAACTATAAACTTTAATATTAAATCCATGCACAAAAATATTAAATACCCCAAGGAGAACAAGTAATATATATATATATACCAAACCTCTATCTAAATTAGCAAAAAAGCCTTAGTGTTTGTCGAACAAGCAAGTTATAAAAATATGAACACTGTGAAAAATCATTTTAAGTTTTTCATTTGTATGGGTAATTGCGTTGGATCTATTAACAAAATTTACAATATATTGCGATATAATTATCGTATAGTTTAAATGAAGTGTCAAAATATTCACAATTAAAGAAGCTTTCAGTTAACGTTAAAAAAAGAAAATTGATGTTTTGACCAATTTCAAGGTACTGAGTCCCCTTAAGAAAGAGATTTGAGTAGTTTTATAGAATATCTTTTCCATTTGCGAAATTTCTTCTTCTTTTTGTAGTAACTGAAATGAATTTTTTCAAATATTAAACTTGTTGTAGCTGCAAGCATACCTGCTCCCCATATTGCTAGCACCCCAAAGATATTGTTTAAATTCAAGGGTTTCAGACTGTTGTCGCTGTAATATGTGCAAAGATGTCCTCCTTCAAAAATAGGCTTAAACCACTTTCCACTGATATCAACATCTACAAGTCGTGTCACCCTGTAAAACAATATGACACGTAATAAATCAACAAAGAATTAAAAGTACCTAATTCACATTAATAATGGTATTACTTTCTTTGGAATTGCATTAAAAAAATTAAATTACAATTTCTACATCTACTTTTTTAAAATTTCAGTAAAATTACGTAATACATTTTCCCTAGTGACATAGTTATTGTGTATAGTAATCAGTGGTGCAGTCATAAAAAAAAACAGAGGGTATTCGCTATTAGTATAGACTAGCAGCCCTTGGTGACCAGTTTGGTCTCCCTTGAATGTATACTAAGCATTAAATCATATTCTTTTTATTCATAATTTATTTTAATTGCTCTTTTTTTTTTTTTTTTTTTTTTTTTTTTTTTTTTGCCAAATTAGAAGATTTTGCTAGAGAAATAGACACAGATGCCATATGCACACCGCATTGGCGGGATTAAAACAAAATGGCAGTTATATGTGCCTCACATGGTAACCCAGCTATTGTTATTTATTTATTAATAAACTGTTTGTTTGCTTTTATTTTCTTTTTTAAAATGATAGATATAAATTGTTTTATTTTATAATTATTAATTAATCTTTTTTTTAATTATTTCCTTTTTAAAATGATAGGAATTAGTTTCAAAATATGTTTGTAACTTGTATTTGAAAACAGAATTTTCGCCAAATTGGTGTAAGAAAAAAATAATGCGCCAATGTGGTGCATATATGACATCTGTGCTTATAAATCAAGAACTCAGTATTTTTATGCAAGCCCAGCACAGATAATAAATCGTCAAAAATTGTACCCGTGGCATTTTTTCATATTTCATTAATTATTTAAAATGTAATGGAGCTATACACTATGGAGCATTCTCATTAGTAGAATAGAGATATTCTATAAAAAATGGTGGCATGGCTATGCAGCAAAAGTTGCAGATTTATAATAGTGTCAGATTCCGGCAGGTACTGTATATTAAAATGTGCCTGCCATATAGTATACATTATTACTCCTTGGTACATAATTATTTGGGTGGAATTTTTGACAATATCTGCAAGTCATGTTATTTACTTTTTTTTTTGGCTTTGTCATTTAGGGTAGAATTGGATCTTTAATTGGTAGTATATTTTTATTATTTAATCAATTTCAATCGACATTTTTTTAAAACTTGGGTGTTTTCTGGCGTTTTGATTCCTAGATTTATTATATGTGGTAGTGCTAATTTCACATTCTTTAACTTTTTATGTCTAATGCAAAGATAAAACCACACATTTTATTTGTGGCAATCAAGGAAATTATTTACATTACGAATCTGCTTTGATTCCACAATCTTCCATTTTTTCTATGTTTATTATGTTTCCATGTGACATTTGTTAAGGGGATCTGTTTAATAAACTTGGTTTATATATAGAATTTAATTAAAAAAAATTCCTTTATTGTCTTTACATTCACAAGTTTTGTTGGTAATTTGTAATGGTTTTATAACCCATACATGTGGGATCCATCGACAAAGATGCCTAGCAACAAAAATAGAGCTCTGCACTGCAAAATAAGCACATTCTATAATGAGGCTCTGGAAGATTGGATCAAACCCGCAAACAATGGAAAATTTGATAAACTAAATGCTTTTTAAGAGAATTGAGGCAGATGCAAGCTGAAGTTGGCTGTAGACAGACAGTCTAAAAAAGCCGCCCAAACATCTCGGTGCGAAATATGGCCAGGCGGGCCATCTAATGTGATAGGTAGACGGACCTACGGTAAGCGCAGTGTCTCCCCGAACTGCATCAGACTTCAGCAAATTTTGATAGGCAGACAGTCTGTTTTTATATGTCATATTACACCAACATGTAAGATATTTATGCTGCAATGTGTATATACATATATGTCAATAGTCAAGAAAGTTTATCCATTAAAGTTATTCAAGATTTTCATTAAAAGATCGCCTGTACCATCTTTACTCCCTAGACACTGCTCCGAAGTAGTAATTTATTCTACATATATATATTCCATATATGGTTATATAATCCATGTTTATAATTTATAGTACATATATATATTTCATTTTTAAAATCCAAAGATATTTATGAAATCCGTACAGGACGAAGCTATGAACTTTGTTGAATAGGAAAAATTGCGAATTATGGAAAACAGATCATAATCCTGAGTTTCTTTGCACCAATCTTGAAAGACAGATTTAATAGTTTTGAGTGATTATATAACTCTGGATTACGGTACCAGAAAAGTTTAACTTATTGAATTATTGAAAAAATTTACCCCAAATTTAGTTTGTTTTTAAATTTTCTTGGGAGGCTTTTCTTCATAGGTATAATCAGTGGGAAAGGGAAAAACATATTATCTGAGAGATGAAAATTACATCTCCCATTCTTTCTGAAGAAATCCCCGAGTACCGTTCTCAGAATCAGATGACCATGGATGAGGCAAATCTTTCCTTTCTGGACATTTTTGAGGGATTCTTCAGAAAATAAGACGTCGCCAGTCACAAGTTCTGGTTCCATTTTCTTCCAAGCTTCTTCGTACACAGGAATACCTGAATCCTAAAAAATGATTGAAGAAAATTATAATTACTATGGATTGAACAAAACTGAAAACGAAATCAAACTTCGATAATCTTCCTATTTTCGGCCGAAAACGAAAATATATAAAAAAAGAGTAATTAATGTTGTACCATCGCCAACTATATATATACGGCCCATTTATTTGAGATTAATGTATGAAGTCTCCCGCCAGAGGACTCTGATACCTTGCCCAAGTTATTCTGACCAAACCCTGAACCAAAACAATGGCCATGTGCTCAGAACAGAAATCAGCTCATACAATGCTAATTTGGGCAGGGTTTGTGCCACCTGGTCCAATGAAATTGTTCAGGGTTTGAAGCTGAATCAGCTTCACTTTTTCGGCGGTTTTTAACGAAATGCGCAGGCCGTTATACAGGGTGTCCCTAAACAAATGGCATATACGCTAGGGAGTGATAGGACACATCAAGACGAGTAATAGTAAATAAGAAACCAAGGGTCTCAAACGTTTTCCAAAGGAGATAGCCGCCATTAAAGTTTGGGGTCCAAAATTTCAAATACACATAAAAAACGGAAAAATTGGTTTTCACTAAAATTTGACTTTATGTTGGTATTTTCTTGAAAATAAATTATAAAGATAAATTTCGAAAAATGCTGATAGAGGGCGCTTTAGACTTTGAAGTAATGAAAAACTACTTTTTGCCGTGATTTTTTGCATCTCATTAAATGGTTTCGTAAGCTTAGACTTAAATTTTGAGCTCAAAATAGTTGGAAGCAGTTTAGTAGCACAAACTTAACTGTATTCAGAGGGTTTAAATTTCAAATGATTAAAAAAAACGGAAAAATTGGTCGATTGATTTGCGGTTTTCTCTAAAACTATTCTTTATATCGGTATTTTATTGAAAATGAATTATAAAGATAAATTTCAAAAAATGCCAATAGAGGGCGCTTTAGACTTTGGATTAACGAAATAATCCATCCTAATACTATTTTTTGCATCCCATTAAATGGTTTCGTAGGCTTAGATTTAAACTTAAATTTTGAGCTCAAAATCTGAATAGTTGGGAGTGGTTAAGTAGCACAAACCGAACTGTGTTCAGAGGGTTTAAATTTCAAACGAAACGGAAAACTATTAAAAAAACGGAAAAATTAGTCGATTCGTTTGCGGTTTTTGTTAAAACTACTTTTTAAATCAGTGTTTTCTTGAAAATAAATTTTAAAGATAAATTTCACAAAATGCCGATAGAGGGCGCCTTAGACATTGGTTGATTTTTGTCGTCCGATTATCTACGCTAATGGGATATAGGACCAGGGGGAGTGCCCTCCGTGGGGGTCTTTCTAAGGGACCTTAGACATTGGAGTAGCGTACAACTATTTTTAACCGTTATTTTTTTAAATCTCATTAAGTGCTTTCAAATGCTTAGATTTAAATTTTGAGATCAAATTCTGAGTGGTTGCAAGTGTTTAAGTAGCGCAAAACTGAACTGTGTTCAAGGGGGGGGGGGTTAAATTTCAACTCTTGAACGCACTTCAGTTTGCGCTTCTTAACCCCTCCCAACGATTCAGAATTTGAGTTCAAAATTTAAGTTTAAATCTAAGATTTCGAAAACATTTAACAAGTTTTGGGAAGCATTTAATTAGATACAAAAAATAACGGTTAAAATTTGTTGTTGGTTACTCTGAAGTTTAAGGCGCCCTCTAACGGAATTCTTTGAAATTTATCTTTAAAATTCATTTTCAAGAAGATACTGACTTAAAGAATATTTTTATTTTAAACCACAAACGAATCGGCCAATTTTTCCGTGTTTTATTATCATTTGAAATTTGAACCCTCTGAACACAGTCAACACCCCCTGTAGTCAAGGCCTCCGCAGCGAATTCCAGAAGTTTCAATATGGCTGCCCCTACAGTCCGAAGATCCGACTCCCCTTTTGCCGGTGACCTTTATTCGCAAATACCTAGTCAGTGTGCGTCAGTCCAGTACTAGTACGGCATGCATGTTTCAATTCTGGCGTTTCGCCATTTTCTATTTTGTTTTGCGTTGTACAAAATTTGGATATTATAAAGGCTAAAAGTAAGTGTTATCTTTTTTTCCTCATATCATTGTTTTAACAAAGCTTTAAAGATAATTTCTGTTAAACACACTTGTAAGATTAGTGATTACCGATTTAGTTTTCAAGCTATATATATTGCAACAGTGGTTTTCAAATCATTTACATCTATGGTGAATTAGTATTTTGTTTAAAATAATTATAAAAAATATATAATTTTGCTTCTCATCTGAATTTTTATCCTGTTGATTTTAACTTTCAGTATTTCCTCATGGGATTTTGTTATTATTTATGTGTAATATATCTTTATCAGAAAAGTACTGCGTTTTAGCAATTGTTTATTTCTTTGTTTATTAAGTATTTTTCTAAATTCCAGTTTATTAGTTTGAATCCGAATTTACTTATTAAATTATATAATTTTTCTCGCTATCAGTTAAAAAATAATTTACTATAAGTAATCTGGGTGCGCTGCTTAAATTAATTCATAAAATATTCAAAGAGTTTGTTTATTGCTATTACAGCTTTCATTAGCATATTAATTAGCTTCAGCTGTTAAATTACTTTTGATATTTTGACAATTATCTTTTCCTTCTTCTTCCAATTATCTTTTCCTTCTTTCTACTATACTTTTCTATATTCTTAATTTGAAAGTTACTTTTATGGAAACAGATTTTTTTTTCTTTAATATTAGTAGATATTTTTTAGTAATAATAATAATAGTAATTTAAAACTAATTTATAAATTGATAAAGAACAGACACTTTCTTTAATAATAATAATAATAGTAAAGTATAATAATAATAGCAATTTAAAGATAATTTATAGACTGATATGGAATAGATTTTTGTTCTTTAATAATAGTTTATAATAATAATAATTTTAAAATAATTTATAGATTGATACAGAACACATTTTTTTCCTTAATAATAATAATACTTTAAAATGTATACTTTAATAATTTATAGATTGGCAATTGACAGATTTTTTTCAATAATAATTTATAATAATAATTATAATTTAAAAATAATTTATAAATTAATAAGGAACAGATGCTTTCTTTAATAATAATAATAATAATGTAATGTATAATAATAATAGCAATTTAAAGATAATTTATAGATTGATAAGGAATAGATTTTTTTTCTTTAATAATAATTTATATAATAATTTAAAAATAATAATTAATAATAATATATAATAATAATCTTAAAATAATTTATAGATTTATACCGAACACATTTTTTCCTTGATAATAATAATACTTTAAAATTTATACTTTAATAATTTATAGATTGGCAATTGACAGATTTTTTTCAATAATAATTTATAATAATAATTGTAATTTAAAAATAATTTATAAATTAATAAGGAACAGATGCTTTCTTTAATAATAATAATAATGTATAATGATAATAACAATTTAAAGATAATTTATAGATTGATAAGGAATAGATTTTTTTCTTTAATAATAATTTATAATAATTATAATTTTAAAATAGTTTATAGATTGATACTGAACACATTTTTTTCCTTAATAATAATAATACTTTAAAATTTATAGATTGGCAATTGACAGATTTTTTTCAATAATATTAATAATAATTGTAATTTAAAAATAATTTATAAATTAATAAGGAACAGATGCTTTCTTTAATAATAATAATAATTTAAAATAGTAATATTAATTTAAAAATAATTTATAAATTGATAAGTTGTTGCATCTTTTTAGCACTTTCCAACAAAGTTGAAAAGTGCTTATGCATTTGGTTTGTCTTAGTGATGGGCGATTCTGGAAATTTTGAGAATCGATTAAAATCGATATCGTATAAAACAACATCGATCATAATAAGAATCGATTTCTCAGTTCTAGAATCGATACTAGAATCGATATTTCGATATTTAGGTTCACACAGAGAAGCTCCAAATTACTAATTCCAAAACTTAGACAATCAGCAGAACCGTAATTGCCGCCTCCCCCCCCCCCCCATCCCCATTTAGGGAGGCATAGAATTAAGCTATTGCAGATTTTAGAGTCGGATAATAAGAATTTTAAATTGATTGTCACTTATGGTTTTCACTTACACAAAAACTTTGACAAATTTGAGAGACATAACTCAACTAATAACAACACTGAGTAACTTGGCATTAAACCGAGTATAAATAGTGCCAAGAGCGTGTAACTAGGATGGGGAACAAGGAGTATAGACAAAAAAAAAACTTTTTTTTTCTAATGCCAACCAAATGTTACACGAGATAGTTCGGAAGAACATAAAATATGTCCCATTCCCAAGGGGGCAGGTAACCCCCACTCTTGACGGAAAGGCGACCATAGCCCAAATGTATCTTTTGTCGAAGTTTCAAAATGAGGATTTACAATAAAATAGAACGAGAATTGGACATTTTAAAAATTGCATGCATACTTTGAACGGCCCATATAGTAAAGATTGGCGAGGAAGGGGGGGGGGGGACGAGGGATAAGAACGGACGAACTTGAAAAAAAAACATAATTAACTAATAACCCAAATAACTGAGCTTCTAAACAAAAATATAGTGTTTAACTTAGTGTTGAATTCATGGGGTGGCCCGCGGGGAACATACACTCTTTGAAACTATAAAAAGTGCCAAGAGCATGTAACTAAGTGGGGAGAGGGGTAGTAACAGAAAAAAAACGAGGAGATAAAAGCTTTATAACGATATGTTACATGAGATGGTGTGGAAGAAACAAAAAATATGCCCCCCACCCAGGGGGGCAAGGTGAATCCCAAACGGACAGAAGGGCGACCCCGACCCAAATGTATCTTTTGTTGAGGTTTCAAAATATGGATTTATAACAAAATAGAACGAGGATTAGACTTTTTTTAAATCTCAGTCATAATTTGAACGAACCTGTAAAGATTGGTGAGGAGGGGGGGGGGCGGTAGTACGGGCGAACGTGAAAAAAAAAAAAATAAAAAAAATAGTGGCACTCTGAGAGTGCCGATAGAAGTGAAACCTTGAACAATTACGTGTGTATTTTTGAATCGCCAGGAAATACTTTTAAATGAATAAAAAAAGGTTCTATAATATTAAAGAACATATTCATGTCTATTAAAAAAAAAAAAAAAAAAAAAAAAAAAAAAAACCGCGCGATACCATATGTCCAGCTATTGTAGTTAACTCACTATAACTACTTTCTTACACTTTAAAATGCGATAAATACACCAACCAAAATTAGACCATACTATCGATAACTTAATCCTTATCCAAATAAATCATTTTGCATTAATGCCTGTTACAATATCTGTAGATTACTTTTTGAATTTTTCAAATCGGACATTCCATTCAAAAGATATTACGAATTTAAAGATGACAATCTAAAGAAACAATAGCGTTGCTGAGTACTCGGTGCCCAAAAAGCTTAGGGATTACGTGTGCAATCAAACGATTGCGGGTTCGGACCCCAGTTTCGCTGATATGTATCAATGTTTTTTTTTTTTTTTTTTTTTTTTTTTTTGAAGAAGAAGAAGAAGTTTGAAAAATTAAAATTTTAACACATTATGGGTCCGTAATGTGGCCTGAAATGATGGGAGAAAATTTCTTTTGCTAGATTTGTAATGTATGAAGCATAAGCTTTCAATAGACATATTGTATCAAAAAAAAGCCCCTCTGCCCCCCCCCCCCCAAAAAAGGTCCTTTTGGGAAAACCGGAAAACTGAAAAAGCAAAAAGAACGGCGAGAAATGGTTAGCTATACTAGAATTTTTCTCATCACTGTAACTCCTATAGAAGCAAAGTTATAGCATTTTAAAGATTGAAATGAAGTCAAGAAATAAGCAAAATTAGGTGAGTGATCGACAGGGGGGGGGGGGGGGGAAGAATCCACAGATCTGGGGGTGCCATGTAGCTTAAACTTTTAAGTTAAAAATGGTAGAAAATTAAATGAGCGAAATTTTAAGGTGTATATTGGGGGAGGGTGCAAGCCCCCCCTCAAAAATTTTTTTGTTTCTTTTGAAGAAACAAAAAAATATACCCCCCGGCGGGGCGCAGATAAACCCCAAACGGGCGGAAGGGCGACCCTTTATTTATCTTTTGTCAAGGATTTAAAATGTGGATCTAAAATAAAATAGACCGAGAATTGGACATTTTTAAAACTGTATGTATATTTCGAACGGCCCTGTAGGTTAAAACTGACGTGGAAGGGGGGGTTAGAACAGACGAGCGTGAAAAATAAAACATAATAAACTAATACTTCAAATAACTGGACTTCTAAATAAAAATATAACGATTTAACCTAGTGTCGAATTAATGGGGTGGCCGCAGGGGATTCCCCCCCCCCCAGAAGTTATGAGATTTTATGTTTTTTAATGCACAAATTACGATTCCCCCTCCCTTACAGAGCTGTAAAACATGATGCCTTTCTCCGGAGTCGCAGAAAAATAACTGCATTCAACACTGATTTAGCCTAGAAAAAAAAAAGAAAAAAAATCGAAATCGAATCTAAAGATCGACATCGAATCTAAAGATCGACATCGAATCTAAAGATCGACATCGAATCTAAAGATCGACATCGAATCTAAGATCGACATCGAATCTAAAGATCGACATCGAATCTAAGATCGACATCGAATCTAAAGATCGAAATCGAATCTAAAGATCGAAATCGAATCTAAAGATCGACATCGAATCTAAAGATCGATCTTACGGGCAGAATCGATTTTACATTTTTACTTTCTTTTGTAACTTTACAAGAAGAGAGTATTAGATTCGTGAAAAATTTTGACTTCCCGTTTTTGATGGATTTATATATTTTAGAAGGTCTTTAACACGATTTCATGGTTTTTAAGAAATATCTGTCTGTGTGTGTGTGTGTCACTCTGTGAGTCTGTATACGACAAAAATTTCTGACAGTTCTATCTGAAGAACAAATGCACGGAATTCCACAAAACTTTAGATGTAGTTTGACCTTGATATAAACTGAATCTAATTAATTTTTGGTGCATATAGCCTAACAGGTGGCGCTGCTATGCTGCATTTTTTGCGATTTTCGCAACAGCTATATCTCAATAACGAATGAACGGATTTTCATCACATTTTAGATCCAGTTAGTCCTTGACATGAATTGATGTTTTTTGCATTTTGATGTATATAGCTTCTCAGATGGCGCTGCTATACTGAATTTTTCACAATTCCTACTCAGCTCCATGTGAAAGGGGGGGGGGGGACGAAAGGAAGCGGTCGTTCCGAGCACGGAAATTTAGGAGGCGCCAAATTTTTACTACTAACATCACTTCTAGCCTATCACAAGAAAAAGCTAATAGGGGGGGGGGGGGGGGAGCTAAATTGGAACTTTGATCCGGGCGCAGTTCTCTTTTCGCACGCCCGTTTCCATTTTAGCTTTATCCCAAGAACTAATGCACGGACTTTCACAAAAATTTAGATTCAATTAATCCTTGATATTATTTGATGCTAATTACAATTTGGTGGAAATCGCTTAAGGGTGTTCTTAAATCAAAAAGGGCAACTTTGTGACACATGCATTAATTTATTTTTGTTCGGAAATGCATGAAAATAGCAGGTGTTGTTGTTCAGAAACTGTCTAATGGCACTCATTCTTTTGTTTTTTAAAAAACACAATAGATTTTTCATAACAAGCCTTCAAAGTTGACACTTTTGAGCATATTTCCCGACGAAAGCAGAAAAACCGGTCGAAAAGGAGGAGAAAAACGGGTGATTGTGACATCGAAATAGCTTATAACTCGATAAGTAATTTAATTATCATAAAATGGAAAAAAAAAGTTCAATTCGAAATCGCTTTCATAGTCAGGCATTAAAATTTTATAACTTTCTGTTAAAAAATGAATTTGTAAATGTGTCAAAACGTTTTTCGCTTGTTGAGCGGATGAGTTAAGAACACCCTTAAGAGATGGCGCTGCTATACTGCATTATTCATGATTAACGCAATAGTGCTATCTCAAGAACGAATTTTCATCAAAATTCAGATTCAGTAAATCTCTGACATTGATTAGTGTTATTTAGTTCTTGGTGTAAATTGCCCAACAGGTGGCGCTGATATGCTGCATTTTTTATGATTTCGCAATAGCTGTATCTCGCGCTTTCATGGATTTTCATCAAAATTCAGATTCAGCTGGTACTTAATAAAAATTGATCCTGATCAATTTTGGTGTACATCACTCAAAAAAAACGCTATTTTGCAGGGTGGGGGGGTTTCTGAGGTTTCTTTAATTCTTCTATCTTAGAAACTATTACACTGAAATTTTTGAATTGGCACATCCGTCTATTTTCTCTTCGACTTTTGAAGGAAAATGAAAATTAGATTACCTTCAGAGAAATCGATTAAAAATTTTAAAGAATCGATTAAATCGAGTTGGCCGTAGTATCGATTAAATCGATTTAAAAAATCGAAATCGCCCATCACTAGTTTGTCTGGCCGTCTGTCCGTCTGTCCGCGCTCTAACTCCCGTAAATATACTCGGATTGCTATGAAATTTTTATACGTTATTGGGGTTATTCCTAGCACGAACCCTATTGAAAATGGAGTATCTACCATGATTAGTTTATCTACAGAGAGAATCAAAAGTTTCCCATTACATTACGGCCTATGGGGAAAAATCGCTAATATACTCGGATTGCCATGAAATTTTAGGACGTTATTGACGTTTACCCTAGCACAAGCCCTATTGAAAATGAAGTTTATACCATGATTAATTTATCTACAGGGCGAATCAAAAGTTTCCCATTACATTACGGCCTATGGGGAAAAATCGTTAATATACTCGGATTGCCATGAAATTTTAGGACGTTATTGAGGTTCACCCTAGAACGAACCCTACTGAATATGAAGTATCTACCATGATTAGTTTATCTACAGAGAGAATCAAAAGTTTCCTATTACATTACGGCCTATGGGGAAAAATCGTTAATATACTCGGATTGCCATGAAATTTTAGGACGTTATTGACGTTTACCCTAGCACGAACCCTATTGAAAATGAAGTTTCTATTATGATTAGTTTAACTACAGGGCGAATCAAAAGTTTTCCATTACATTACGGCCCATGGGGAAAAATCGTTAATATACTCGCATTGCCATGAAATTTTAAAACGTTATTGACGTTTACCCTAGCACAAGTCCGATCGAAAATGAAGTTTCTACCATGATTAGTTTATCTACAGGGCGAATCAAAAGTTTCCTATTACATTACGGCCTATGGGGGAAAATCGTTTCAAAGGAATTTTAAAGATATTATACCCTGTCAAACGTATTGAAATATGCATTCTATAAAATATAAGGTGAAAATGTAGCTATTATTCATTTACAGGGCCACAGAAAAGAATTCCATTAGATAATGGTAAAAGGGGGAATTGTGTGTGACATATTTTAAATATATTGAGCTTTTTCATGTATAATAAAATTGATATATGTCACTGAAGCTTAATATAAATTATACGCTACTGTCTTGCATAATATGAAGTACATAGAATTTACAGGGCCATACAAAAGATTTCAAATAGTATATTCTTTCCGAAGTACCGTATATGTGTCCGATGATGGCTGATGGAGGGATGAAATGCATTTTAATTAGATATTCGCGTTTGTATTTCGCTAAATATATGCACATTATATGGTGTGTATGAATGTTATAGTTGATATACAGGGCTACCCAAAAGTGCTCAACAACGTTACTGAATATGCGCGTAAATTATTTAAACATGGTTCTTAAATAAGCTATGCATTTTTACGCTGAGTTGCATTCAATTTACTGAGAAATGTTTGCAGAATATAGATAAAGGGACATACAGGGCCACGCAAAGAATTCGGTACATGGACGCCTATGAATGATAATTTATGAGAATGTGATTTCAGTTGTTTTAAAAGTGTTTTAGCTTACAATAAATTTTAGCCTAATGCTGACGTGTAATAAAGGTAGAATGTAAACTACAGGGCTGAACAAAAGTATTCAAGTATGTTTCCATCTAATAGTATGAATTGCTGAAAAAGAAATTTTAAGCTACTAGGTATTTTCTTGCTGAGCTAAATTTTCCCATTATATGAACTGACATATGAAATACAGGGCTGTTCTAATGTACTGGAATACATATTTGGGTATATTTAGCTATACACTATTATTTCCCTAAATAGCAAAGTTTTGTTAAAGATTTCATTAAGTGTTGGAAAGTGCTTCATAATCTATGCTTAACGCATGATTTTTCTTACTTGTTTTTTTCTTTGTTCCAATGCCACTTGATATTATATTTAATATTAATTTATACGATTAAACAATCTTATAAGGAAATACTGAATAATAAAAAAGTTAAAGCTAGAAAGCAAATAAAATATACCTTATTTATTTATTATTATTTGTTTTGATTTAATAAAAAACATTTTATATCTTACATATGTATAACAGAAATTATTACATATTATGATATTAAGACAATGACATAAGTAAGTGAGATAACACTTAGCATTCTGTCTTTAAATAATTCTCATCAAATAAGAAAAAAGTAAACAAATAAAATACATGGGAGTGAGTGTGAAAAGTGTGTGTGCGTGTGTGTGTGGGGGGGGGGGGTATATTTGAAATGAAAAAACTCTTCTCACACAACATATTTAGTACATTTTTTTCCCCCAATTCTTTTTTTTTTTTTTTTTTTTTTTTTTTTTAATCAAGTCATCAAATTTTAGTCATGTAAACGAATTTAGCTTCAGGATTATGAAGCTAATTTAAAATATAAATTTTAATATATTTTTTAGAAAAAATGATGTACTGTTATAATTTTAACCTTAAGTTTTTTTCTCTCTCTTCTTTCTTTTATTTTCATTCTTTCTTTTCTTCAATGT
Organism: Maratus speculifer; assembly: GCA_964019185.1. Taxonomy (NCBI): domain Eukaryota; kingdom Metazoa; phylum Arthropoda; class Arachnida; order Araneae; family Salticidae; genus Maratus; species Maratus speculifer. Next base: position 248,371,808 of record OZ025294.1, read on the forward strand.
ATAAGTTCATTTAATGCTTTAATATAGATTTTTTTTTTTTTTTTTTTTTTTTTTTTTTTTATTCTACTTATTTAAAATAGTGTGATATTGATAATGTAAAAGAAATATTCTATTTCTAAATTAAATCACATCTATTTAAAAATCCAAAGCTCAAATCTAATGCAGTTTTGCCTCTTATAAAAATTTGTATTTTAAGTCCTTTTTAGTATATTTTTTAAACAATAAGTAACCATCTTAAATTACAGCTTATATTTATAGGAAATGACAATTATTATCTTGATTACACATTAAATTAACTGAAAAAGTAAACACTATTGCTAAAAATTTTGAAAATTACAAGTAATGCAATTTTGTGTGAGCTTGTGTAAATTCATATTATGGACGTCGGAAGTCGGACATCGCGATCGGCCATTTTGAAACGGTGTGAAGGCCTTGACTATAGGGGGTGTTGACACAGTTCAGTTTGTGCTACTTAACCACTCCCAACTATTCAGATTTTGAGCTCAAAATTTAAGTCTAAATTTACGAAAACATTTAATCAGATGCAAAAAATAACGTAAAATGTAGTTGTTCGTTACTCCAAAGTTTAAAGCGCCCTCTATCGGCATTTTTTGAAATTTATCTTTATAATTCATTTTTAATAAAATACCGACATAAAGAATAGTTTTAGTGAAAACCGCAAATCAATCGACCAATTTTTCCGTTTTTTATAATCATTTGAAATAAAAACCCTCAGAACACAGTTAAGTTTGTGCTACTTAACCGCTTCCAACTATTCAGATTTTGAGCTCAAAATTTAAGTTTAAGTCTAAGCTTACGAAACCATTTAATGAGATGCAAAAAATCACGGCAAAAAATAGTTCTTCATTATTTCAAAGTCTAAAGCGCCCTCTATCGGCATTTTTCGAAATGTATCTTTATAATTTATTTTCAAGAAAATACCAACATAAAGAATAATTTTATTGAAAACCGCAAATCAATCGACCAATCTTTCCGTTTTTTATGTGTATTTGAAATTTTGGACCCCAAACTTTAATGGTGGCTATCTCCTTTGGAAAACGTTTGGGATCCCTGGTTTCCTAATTACTATTACTCGTCTTGATGTGTTCTATCACCCCCTAGTGTATATACCATTTGCATTTGTTTAGGGACACCCTGTATATCTAGTTGGCAATGGTTGTACACAAGTATGCATAATTACGGAAACCCTAGGGGCCCAAAGTGACTCTGTACCTCTGACCAAAACTTTTTATGTAGTAAAGTGTGATTGATTAATCAACTGCACAAAATGTTTTTATACGAATTTTGAACCAATTAAAAAATGTTTTAGGCATACATACTTTGTTTTTCTTGTATAAGGATTTTTGTAAATGACCATGTTATACTAAAAGTTTCTCATAGAGAATTCGATACACTTCTGCAGTTTTAAACTGAAAATTTTTTATTACAGTTAAATCTGTAGCTTTTAACGTCTTCAAAGTTTAGTCATTTATGCATTTCTTGTTTAATGATTTGCATTAGAGATGTGTCATTTCTTGAGGAACGATTCCGGCAGTGGAACTGAAGGAACGATTCCTGTCTGTAATTTTGTAATTTTACTTATTTATTTATTTATTTTATTTATTATTATTCATGCATGATTGCTTTTCGTCTAAAAGTAAATAAATACAAATTAGTTTATACTGTAGCGTATATTGGGTTCTTTTGATCTTATGGTTAGACAACTTCAAACTCTTGCTCTTAGAAAAGTAGAAAATAATTTATTTACAGACTTCAGAACAACAGATTCTTCGAAACTCACAAATATTACTGGATATTCAAAAATAACTGCTCAAATCTATCGTACAATTACAGCTTTAGACCCCAAAGACTCTTTATACAACGTCTCAACACTTAATAACATTCAAAACAACATAGATGAAACTCAAGCAAACTTGCTTACGCCTTGTTCACTCAATGACTGACTGGTAAATAATAACCACAGCAGCTCGTATCGCTCTCCTTATATAGGTTCGCAGCATGCGGCGAAGTTTCTACAACCTTCTAGAAAAAAAACCGGAAAACCACGGAACAACATTCAATGTATCAGTAGACCTAAGGGGGGGTTACCATAAATAGGGAAGGGTTACCATCGCCAACAATCGCCAAGTTTGTCGCCAACTTGGCGATATATCGCCAAATTTGGCGATCAAAATTAGTCGCCAAAAGTGACGCCAACTTGGCGATATCTCAAATATTTCGCAAAGCTGCCATAGACATTCACTGAAAATAATAGACAAGTTTGCTTGATAACAGAGACAATGTAACAAAAACTAATATTAGTAAAGAAAAGGGGCTTAATAAGATTATTTACATTATTTTACAGTGCAAACACTAACTATTTACAAAATTCGTAACACTACCCCCTCCTCAAAGACCGCACGTCCCGGGCAGTGCAATCCTTGAGTTAGAGGAAAACACTTAAAATAAATAAACAAACAAACAAACAAATAAATAAATAATAACAATAATAAAATTTACATAAATAAGAACTAATTACTATTTACATATTTACAAAAAGTGACTTTCATGACCATGGTCTGAAATCTCTCTCTCTCTCATCTCATGTCTTCTCATGAGAACGTGTTGTGGTGTATATGGCGCGTAGCGCCATTTATATGGTCTGAAATTCCAGTATGGTCTGAAATTCCAGTTTTGAATTTTTAATCACTTTGGCCAAAATAAGGGGCTAGCCGGTTATAATGTACGACCCTGGGTTTGGTGTGTGGCAATTTTCGTATGCGTACGACGACGTCATTCAGCCTGTTGACGACTGTGTAAGGACCGTCCCAGTTTCTTTGTAATTTTGGCGACAGTCCCTTACGACGTATCGGATTCCACAACCAAACTTTGTCACCTTCGTTGAACTCATGTCCTGTTGCCTTTGTGTCGTACCGTGTCTTCATCTTTTCCGATGCCAGTCCGATTCGGTTCCTCGCTAGGCAATGAATCTCCTCAATCCGCGCCTGGAGTTCATCGACATATTCCTCAAGCGATGAAGGAGCATCAGGAGGACGGCCAAACAAAAGATCCGCAGGTAGACGAAGATCACGACCAAAGAGCATTTGAGAAGGGGAATAACCAGTGGCCTCATGAGCAGCACTCCTGTAGGCAAGCAGGAACAGAGGTAATTTCTTGTCCCAGTCCTGTTGATCTTTAGACACCAGGAGGGAGAGGCTATTTAGGATGGTACGATTGAAACGCTCCACCATGCCGTCCGATTGAGGGTGTAGAGGTGTTGTTCGAGTTTTGTCCATGCCGAGTAGTTCACACATTTCCTTGAACACAGCCGAATCAAAATTTCTTCCTTGATCGGAATGGATTTGAAGAGGAACTCCGTGTCTGGAAACCCAGTGTTGAATCAGTATGTCTGCTACGGTTACCGCCTCTTGATTAGGAATGGCATATGCTTCAGGCCACTTAGTGAAGTAGTCCATGACAACGAGGATGTACTTATTGCCATCAGATGTTCTAGGAAGTGGACCCAGGATGTCTAAAGCAATTCGTTCGAAAGGAGCTCCTACATTATAACGTTGCAATCGTCCACGGGTGCGCCTCTTTGGACCTTTACGTGCTACACAGGTGTCACAAGTTCGACACCACTTCTCCACGTCACTGCGAACATTATTCCAGTAGAAACGCTCTCGAACCTTCTGCAGGGTCTTCATTATACCAAAATGACCTCCTGTGGGACTACCATGCAGTTCTTGAAGGACCATAGAAATTCTCGACTTAGGGAGTAGTAGTTGCCATCTACATGTTTTCCCGTCGTCAGACTCCCATTTTCGGTACAAAATGCCGTTCATCAAATGTAAGGAATCCCAGAGAGCCCAATAACGTTTAGTCGTAGGATGGTAATGGGCCATGTCTTGCCAGCTGGGCTTCCTGTTGGACTCCTCTTTCAGCTCTAGAATTGGCTTAATTTCAGGATCAGCAAGTTGATCTTTACGCAGGCTCTCGTCACTCCACGGATCTTGCGATGATGTAGACCCAGTTGTAACTTGTCTTACTATAGGACCTTTGACATTAAATTTCTTCTCAACCCGGTCGCAGTATCTACAATTCTCTGAGCAGGGTCTTCTTGAGAGAGCATCTGCATTGCCATGTGATGAGCCTTTTCGATGGTGTATCTCAATATCGTACTCTTGAAGCTTTTGTATCCACCTGGCTATCTGGCCTTCAGGGTTCTTAAAATTTAATAGCCAAGTTAGAGAAGCATGATCAGTTCGGATCAGGAATTTTCGACCGTAAAGATAGTGATGAAAATGGTCTATGGCTTTCACTACAGCAAGAAGCTCTTTTCTTGTTACGCAGTAGTTTCGCTCTGCCTTTGATAAGCACTTGCTGAAATAGGCGATAACACGTTCCTGGCCGTCGATTTCCTGGGACAGTACAGCGCCAATGCTTTCGTTACTTGCATCCGTATCAAGTATAAACTGTTTATCGATTTGAGGATATGACAGAATTGGAGTGGATGTTAAGGCCTCCTTAAGCTTTTCGAAAGCAGCGTCACATTCCTGTGTCCATATGAATTTTTGATTGGCATCTGTTAATTTATGAAGTAGTCTTGCAATCATGGAGAAGCCTTTGACAAATTTTCTGTAATAGGTGCATAATCCTAGAAAGCTCCGAAGCTGGTAAACATCTGCTGGACGACTCCAATTTTTCACGGCCGATATGTTCTCCGGATCAGTCCTAACTCCTTCCGCCGAAATGATGTGTCCAAGGTAGGCGACTTCATTGCGAAACAAACTGCACTTCGAAGGGCTTAACTTCAAATTAGCTTCCTTTAACTTTTGTAGCACCCGCCTGAGGTTGTTCAGATGTTCATCAAAAGATTTTCCTATGATTATGATATCGTCTAAATGAACAAGACATGCCTCATATGACAGTCCCCGAAGAACCGTTTCCATATGGCGTTCAAAAGTTGCAGGTGCGTTACATAGACCAAAAGGCATTACCTTGAACTGCCATAATCCTTGTCCCGTTGTAAAGGCAGTCTTCTCGCGGTCGTCGGGATGGATCTCTACCTGCCAGTAACCACTCTTCAAGTCTAAAGTCGAGAACCAAGTGTTGCCCGCAAGTGTGTCAAGAGTGTCGTCAATCCTTGGCAGAGGGTAACTATCCTTTTTGGTGACGTCATTCAATCGGCGGTAGTCTACACAAAATCTTGTAGAACCATCCTTCTTTCTTACTAATACAATGGGAGACGCCCATGGACTTGTTGATGGTTCGATGACGTCATTTTCTTCCATATCTTTAATTAAATTCTGCACCTCTTCTTGCTTGGCAAAAGGTAATCGTCTAGGGTGCTGTTTAATAGGAGAGTGATCTCCCGTGTCAATTCGGTGTTGTGCCATTTTAGTTCGTCCAAAGTCTTCAGATGTTTAGGAAAATAAACTTTGGAATTCTCTAATTAAATTTTCAGCAGCTTTCATCTGTTTTGGATTTAAGTCTGTATTTTGTAACAAATCCTTGACTAAATTATCTGAAGATTTCTCAGAGTGACTGGAATTTTGACTTATGCACGTCACAGGAGCACATGACGCTATCACCTCTCCTTTCTTGATAGTCCTCGTCTTATCACTGATGTTAGCAATTCTGATTGGAATGGTCTTTTTCGAGAGGTCTACCACAGAAGAAGCCACCAATACTCCTGCTTGTGTACTATTGTCTTCTGGATAATCTATATGGCCAAATCGGTAATTAGTTTCATTTTTAATTACAGCTGGAACTAAAAATTCTGTTCTTGGATCTAGATTGATGTCTTCTTTGGCTATTACTGCTTGTTTACATTCAATTTCGTTATTCAATCCAAAAAGACTTATTTCTTCAAATTTTGAGAGCATTTTGTTATTTTTGAAATCAAGCTTGAAGTCAAACTTCTTCAGAAAATCTAGCCCGATTAAGCAAGGATCTGTTATGTCAGCCACATATGCCGTATGGTAATATTTCGTTCCTCCAAAGTTGATAGTTAAATTTGCCTTTCCATATATGCCTATCTTGTCGCCCGTCACAGTTTGCAGGGTAACGCATGGTGGAGTCCAGATGAGTTTACATTTCAATTTTCGAGCCAAATCTTCTCTTATTATTGTCACATTGGCTCCTGTATCGACAATCATACGGCACTGAATTCCGTTAATAAGGCCTATCACATATAATTCGTTATCACCGCCGCTCATTTTTGATATCTGGAGGATCTTCAGGTGGGGCTTTTCATTCTCTGGCAACCTCCGCCCCGCGAGATGGCCAAAATTTAGTTTCCTTGCTGACTGTTTGAATTTATCTCACGTTCGTGGATTTTGGGGCAATTTCTTCGGAGATGTCCTGTATCACCGCATCCCCAGCACGTGAGATTCTGTCTTCTTGCGCTTGTTCTTCCATATTTTAAAGCTTCAATCTCTTGATTTAATTTCCTAATTTCTTTCAAGACGTCGCTCTCAGTGTCTGAGCTTCTGTTCATCGTTGCCCCTCGGACTGAATGACGATCTCTTCGGCTGGCTTGTGTAGCTGCTTCCAACTTTAAGGCATATAGTAATGCAGCCTTTAAATCCTGTACATCTGCCATTCGTACCGCTCTCTGCACTTCTGGATCTTTTATTCCGTCAACAAAGTACTGCAATGAGAGCATTTCCCGTACATTTGTTGGGCAGTCGATGAAAGCTAAATTTGCCAGACGTTCTATTTCTGAGGCAAACTCTTGAAGGGTTTCACTCGATTTTTGATGGCGGCTCTTCATTTGTATTCTCGTATAATCCTTGAAGAATTTTTTTCCGAATCTCATTTCAAGTGCACAACTTAGAGTCTCAAAATTGAGTTGCGTCATATCGGGCAATGTTTGCAGCACGTCGGCGGCTTCTCCTCTTAAAGATGCTGCCAGTTGACAAGCTTTCACCTCGTCACTCCATTTGTTCGCTTCGGCTACAATGGTGAATTGGGTCTTGTAAACTTGCCAGGAACTCTTTCCGTCGTATGTCGACAGCTTAATGTGCACTGGAGAAGCAGGTGGATTCCTAAATTCTTCATAATTACCACTGCAGGATGAAAGCTTCTTCTCCATATCTTGTATTCTTTCCTCTATTTTACTCTCCATCTTCTTTTCAACATTGCTAACTTCATTCTGAATTTTCTCTTCTACTTCCGCCATTTTCCTTTCCATTTTCTCTTCAACATTACTAACTTCATTCTGAATTTTCTCTTCTACCGAATCTATTCTTCTCTCTGCCGACGAGAACTTTTCTTCCAAAGTTTTCTTCATTTCTTCCTGGCTTTTATTAACTTCCTTCTTTAATTCTTCCATTCTCTCTTGGCTTCTTCTCATTTCTTCAGTCAACTCTTCTTGGCCTTTATTCATTTTTTCCGCCAACTCTTCTTGGCCTTTATTCATTTTAACCGCCAACTCTTCTTGTCCTTTATTCATTTTTTCTGCCAACTCTTCTTGGCCTTTATCAATTTTATTTGTCAACTGTTCCATTCTTTCTTCGTTTTTATTCATTTTATCTGCCAACTCTTCTTGGCCTTTCGTCAATTCTGCCTTTATTCCATTAATAGCTTCTAACAGTTCTTTCAGTTGTCCATCCATTGTTCTTGTTTTCGCCATAAGACCCCGACTCTTGACACCAAATGTTGTAGCGTATATTGGGTTCTTTTGATCTTATGGTTAGACAACTTCAAACTCTTGCTCTTAGAAAAGTAGAAAATAATTTATTTACAGACTTCAGAACAACAGATTCTTCGAAACTCACAAATATTACTGGATATTCAAAAATAACTGCTCAAATCTATCGTACAATTACAGCTTTAGACCCCAAAGACTCTTTATACAACGTCTCAACACTTAATAACATTCAAAACAACATAGATGAAACTCAAGCAAACTTGCTTACGCCTTGTTCACTCAATGACTGACTGGTAAATAATAACCACAGCAGCTCGTATCGCTCTCCTTATATAGGTTCGCAGCATGCGGCGAAGTTTCTACAACCTTCTAGAAAAAAAACCGGAAAACCACGGAACAACATTCAATGTATCAGTAGACCTAAGGGGGGTTACCATAAATAGGGAAGGGTTACCATCGCCAACAATCGCCAAGTTTGTCGCCAACTTGGCGATATATCGCCAAATTTGGCGATCAAAATTAGTCGCCAAAAGTGACGCCAACTTGGCGATATCTCAAATATTTCGCAAAGCTGCCATAGACATTCACTGAAAATAATAGACAAGTTTGCTTGATAACAGAGACAATGTAACAAAAACTAATATTAGTAAAGAAATGGGGCTTAATAAGATTATTTACATTATTTTACAGTGCAAACACTAACTATTTACAAAATTCGTAACAATACATTTAACTCTCAAAATAGTTATCTGTTATATGCATGAAATTGATTCCAGATTTCTGTAAGCCGAATTTTTGAAATCTCACTGTATTTGTAAAAACTACTTGTTTCTTTTTAATTATTTTAAATCACAGGAAAATTATAAAGCTTATTAATTTTCAACGAAAAAAAAATAGTTAATTTATTTTTAAAATACAGTGAGGGATACGGCCCTCCCTGGATTATCTCATGGCATTCATAGCTTTTTAAATACCTAAAAACAATTATGATCGATAACTTACCTTTAGAACTACCTGCAAATCAATTTCTTCAGCTGTTATGCCCAGAATATTCTTTTGTCTGACAAATTCTTCTATACCGTCTACTGTAGGGTACTGCCTGACGATGGTGAGTTTTGAAACTATCTCGGTTTGAAAAACTGTCATAATGAGAAAAGATACACCGATACTCCACAATGTTGTCAAAAGGGACAAGAGAATCACTAGCCGTTCACTTTTATGCTTTACCGTCAATTTTTCGTTTGTAGCTGTAATAAATGATAACAAAATAATATGACATTAAAAGTAATTTAAAGAAATGTAAGTTAAAAAAAATCCTTAAGAATGTTTAGCATTTTTTAAAAATATACATAGTATTTATATAGTCTGGGTAGCAGTGTAATAATTTTGCAACCAATTTTAGTGTCAGTGATTATGATTTATGGGCTTGATTATATGGTACAAATAACGAAACTGTCACTGTCAGTCAGTTAGCATCATAACGGTGGGGTTAGCACAATAATGTCGCACTACCCATTATTGGAAATAAATGGCAACTCGAATACTGATGTCATCCGATTCTTGGGTAGTGATCAGTAATTAGGTTGCCTTACATGTTACATTACAGGAACTATGTGAAATCCCTATTGTAACACCACCCTGATATGCCAACTGAGTTGACAGGCAGTTTTGTGATCTTACTATGGAATCTTTCATAGTTATCAAAATCATCTGCACTAAAATTGATTGCAAAAATATGATATTGCCTCAAATCAGTTTAAAAATATTATTGCTTCTAGAAAAAGGTCCAAAACTTTTTGTATGACAAATGTTTGATAAAATTGAAAATGGCTCATAAAACAGAAAAAAATAGGGATTTAAGGCGAAAAAAAAATTAATAAATTGAATAAATAAATAATGATAATAAATTAAAAAACGAAAATAAGAAGGGTGGGTGAATGGAAAGTGAAGGAAAAGAAAATCATAACTTCATCAGTTCAGAAAATATCATATCCGTTTAAATTTATCACAAATCTTCTTAACGTTATCTACAACTTTTATATTCATAAGTTCTTGATAGAATCAATTCTTACAGCAAAAACAAGTTAAAAATGCATAGCGATTTAAGAAAAAATCACCGTATTAACATAATTTTGATAAAACCATCTCTTACTGGAAAATAAAAAATTCTTGAAAAGCGGCAGATAAAATTGTTAAAATGGATTTATCGCTATTCTTGGTTTTAATCTTTCGCTGCGATTGTATTGATGGTCGGCCTTGATTTTTTAGTTAAATTTCATTTGCAAGGATATGCAATTCTTCATGACAAATTCCTTTTAATTAGTGTAAATGTTTAATAGCTTTGATGAAAAATAATATAAAGTTTTAAAACTATTCTTTAAAGGGCTTTTAAAAGTTACCGGATTTCTATAATTTTAGAAAAGTACACTTTAAGGACACATGGAACATCTTTATAAATAAAATTAAGCTTTTTTCGCTATTTAACATCATGTATTTTACTTACAAATAGAAATACAAATGTAAAATGATTTTTTACGGCAAATGTACACATTATAGTCATATACACATATATAAATACGTTACTTCATTATACACATATGTAAATGAAAAGAAATTAATTTTTTGCATCAATTAGTTTTGAAGGACTAATTAACTTTTTACAATTTTTTTTTTTTTTTTTTTTTTTTTTTTCTTTTAACAATGTGTGTTCGGCACACTTTCTGAAAAACTGTTGAATATATCACCTTAAAATTTGTTATGAAGTCGGGAAACATACTTTTTTAGAATGATAAGAAGCTATTTTCATTTTGTCTTCAAAGAAATAAAATTAAAACTATTTTACTATAGAACTTTGAAAAATCTAAATATTTTCAAAATATATTTTTCATTATTTAATGTATACATATAACTCGGACATAAATTAATCAGCGCTGTAAAATGAACAATGCATATTTAAATGGGGAATTTTATATAAGAAAAAGGTTTTAAATGCAGAAAACTGTATCAGGCTTTGTTTCTTTAACATCGGATGCCTCATTATATAGCACTTATTTAAGATTCCTGCATTAAGATTTTAAGTAAAAGAAGTCGCATTTTGGGGTCATCACATTCAAGCTCAACAACAGTATAGCTAATTATTTCGATTTAAGGCCTGTTATCATCTTTAAAAGCTTAAAAATAAGCATCTAGACACCTTAATAACTAGCCCGCTGCATTTGTGGTCAGTCATTTGTGAATAAATTTTGCCGTACCCCTGACCCTCACGGTCTGAACTCCTCATGACTATAGCTAATATATTATTGTTTTTCCCTTTATATTATCGCTTTCGAAATTAATTTAAATGCTTAAACGTTCATTGAATGGCAGCTGGAATTAAAGGAATTGAATTGACAAATTTGATTTTAAGATCGGAATGCTTAATGGGGAAAGAATTCTATTACACTTTAGTATTTATGATTTCTGTTGTTGTTGTTGTTGTTACAAAGAATGAAGTTTTATACATGAGACCGGAAGTTTAAGTTAGTAACATTAAAATGTTTCATTTTCTCATAAAGAAAAAATAAAGAAAAATGAAGAAAATAATATTTTTTAATAGTTGTTTCTTTTGACGTAAAACATATTCGATTTCATTTAAGTATATTTATTTTTTGTAGTTTGTTAAATTAAGCTAGAGTTTATAATTTGTAATAAATTTAAAATTGAATATTAATTAAATAATCTGTAACAAATATGCATAAATGTATAAATATATTGCTCAAATTATCTATAATTAACTCAGAATTTAAAATCTCAACAGCTTTACTAATTATTTGCGTTCAAACATAAAGGTGTCAAAAGACAGCTCTTTAAAGAAACGGGTATATACGAAATCGGGGTGGAAATAGTGTGAAAGATAAGAACAATTTACATTTTCTAGTACGGCGCGCTTCACGCTTAATATATTCCAATTTTGAATGATTTCAGCTAGAAAAACAACTTACCTTGTCCTAAAATAGAGGCTGTGTAGAACCACATATGTTCTGCTAGAGTTAATAAATAAGGGACTGTACCAGCTGAAATTCTTACAAAGATTAAGGCAGAAACAAGGGCAACTACTATGAGAGATATCCCCATGCACGCCCAGACCTGAGAAGAAAGACATAAAAACTTTCAAAATTAGACGCAAACAGCATGTGTAGCATTAAAGCAATTTATTGGTTAGCTGTATAAAATTTACTTTTGTTTAGTGAAACTTCGATACCACGAAGTTTTCGATATCTCGGGAAAAAAGAAAAAAAAAACTCTCTTACGTGCCAGCTCTTTCTTCCGTATAAACAAGCAGTTATTTCAAATGTATTTTAGCTGTTTCAGAAATGCAACCACAAAGAGGGTTAAATGGAGAGTCGAAAGTTTTAAATCGTTTCGCCACATCTCAGCTGCAGTTTTAGGCATGAAATGTAATTAAACATATTTACTTAAAAAAATAGTTAAAAACGTATAGCTGCGATTTTAGAGCTATTTTAGGGATTTAACCGGCAATATCGACTTTGATTCCGATCATGGAAAAATGGACGAATAGCAAAATTTTGAATTTTATAATGCATTCGAATCTCGTTAAAGCGAACCCTCAAGATGAAACTTCTTTGATCGTTTTAAAAGTAATTCGTGTTATCCGAACTTAAATCGTTAGTTTTAGAGGTATAGTTCAAATGTTGTTCTTCATCATATCGTAATGAATTTACATTATAATAGATATTTGTCAGAAAGTTACAAAATTTAAATGTTTATACAATATTTAAATCCATGAGTTATATTTTAAAAAACTTTCTCTGTGCTCTGCCGATCGAATTAGTAAAAATTTCATTTTACAGGGCCGAAATTTACCAAGTTTCAATACTTTTCATTTTGTACTTTTTCAGTGTTTTCTGCACTAAAAGTACGCGGAAGGGTGTACCAAAATGGGAGCAGGCTTACCTGCATAAAATTTGGCTTATGTTGAAGTAGAGACTGTCACTATTATTTTGATACCATTAACTGTGAAATCGATTCGGTAGTTTCTCTTAAACAAACAAATGAACACATTTTTTTATAATATTACAATCAATATGAAAAAAAAATGAAAAAAATATTTTAAAACTGAAAGTCTTAATGATTATAGTGAAATCCTCTTTTAAAAATTTTAAAATAGATTATAATGATCGCCCTTAAATATCCCTTTTTTAAAAAAACTTTTTCTAGCATAGTTGAAAAGTGAAAATGAATTCGGCTTTCTGTCCGCTCGTCCACGCTCTAACTTCCGTAAATAGTCTCGGATATTCTCGCAATTGATACCAGTTTTTGAAAATAACTGAGGTATGTTTGGTATCGTATATGAATTGTGTAGTATAATAGTTCATTTACAAAGACATAAAAAGAAATTCCATTACCTTTCGGTCAATTAATTAATGGTATTTTAATGACATCATGCAATTTCATATTTCAAATGTATTAAATTTGGTGTAAATCATGTCATTTCACTACTAAATGACTACTATAAAATAGGACATTCGCCGCACACATTGATTTACAGGGCCACATAAAGGAAATTGGTAACAGTCTTGTCTTTGAGCAATAACTGCTGAAAGTGCGTTTTCAATTTCAATATGCGCTCTTAAATCTAAATAACTTTTTGCATGTTACTGGCAGTGTATAAATTCTATATCTCGTATTCAGGGCTGAACAAAAGAATTCACGTACCTTTCTCTTTATAAGTGGAAATTGCTGAAGTAAAATTTTTAACTGTAGTATGTATTTCCTAACTTACTTTTCTAAATAGTTCAATGAGACATCCTATTTCAACTTATTACACGGTGAAGTTTCTTACATTATTCCGAAAGTGCTTCATAGTTGATGTTTGATACATGAATTTTTCTTCCTTGTTAAATTACACAATCAATTAGAGTGTTTTTAGATTTATTTTTAAATTCAAGTCACACTTATTGTTTTTGAAAAGTCATTTTTAAATTTCGAAATTGATCACAGTCGAAATCGATCATTCTTGTACCCAAAGATATGAAAACAATGTTGAATTCTGGGAATGGCCCAGGGAAGGGGCATCCCCCTCCGAAGCTATGAAATGTCCCCCCTCCCCCGGGAAAATTTGAGATTTTGTGTTTTCAATGGTACAAAAGTGCAATTCCCCCCCCCCCTCCCCGAACTCTATTGTGTCCCCCTCGGAGCTATTGAAGTCCCTCCTGGAGAAAAGTTCAACACTGTATGAAAACATGGAATATTGGGTGCAGGTAAACACAATGGTAAATCTACGTGTCAACCGCTAAAATCGAGTTTCAGGTGTTTTCCACCAAGATGTGACTTGGCAGACCGATTGCGTTTTAATATGCGAATCGAGTTTTAACTAATTCTGGAATTTCAGGCTTGAATTCGATGAAGTGACTGTCTGTATTGCCGCCTCCCAGCTTATTATGACTCTTTGAAATGCCCTTTTTAAAACTACAATCATTATCACTACAATCATTGTCATTGTATTACTTTCAATCTTTTTTTTTTTTTTTTTTTTTTTTTAAATATTTTCTTTATGAAATGAAGAAATAGGATACTTACTATGGGTTCTAAGATATTGAAGTACAAAAATAATCCTCCTTGTTCGGTCTCTTTGCTTGACAAAAAGGTAAAAGCTTCGTAAATTATAGGATTTACGTTATCTGCGAATTCAAACATTTCATTCTCGAAAATTACAGGATTCACAAGAAAGTCCACCTCCTGCGTTTAAACAAAATGAAGTTAATAAAGATATAATTAAAAAAACAATTAAAAATCCCCCCACAGAAAATAAATAAATAAATAGTATACTGTGGCGATTTTTGTACAGATAGACGCATATTTACTCAATTGAGAAATTTCGTGTATTTCTACACTCTTGAAACGAAAGAGTGGATTTGGCTTCTCAAGAAAGAGTTGTAATTTATTGGATCGTGAATGAGTTGTTTTTTAAACGTTTCACTCATCTTCATTTAAATTGCTTATCAAGATGAGTAATTTGAACTCATCTTGATATAAATTGCTTTAAAAAAGTCGTTCATTCGAATTGTTTCAACTCAACTCTGAACGAGAAGCTGGTTTTCAAATCGTGAGATGAGCAGATTTCAACTCAACTTGAGTTATTTTGTGGCTGAGATGTTAAGAGAGTATCCAGTAGAAACTAAAGCTGTTACCAGATTCACTAACTTTTCGAGCAACAAGCTTTTCAGCCGATTTTAACCTCAACTTTTTCCCGTTCAAAGGGAGAAATAGATTACATTGTCGTGGCTAAAGTCGGAGGAAAACTAGTACTACTAATATCAGCCGGTAATATTTATCACCTATTCGTATCAATCGCTTATCTCTGATTGGTTGAAATGTGGAAAGTCGGAGAAAAAAGTAACGGCTATAGCGTTGACTTTTTTAGAAATGCGAACAAATTTGGGATATTGTTTGCCATCATACTGGGTGTTGTGAGGATATTTCGCGAAAAGTTGGAGGAAATGAAGTGTTGGCTCAAACATTGCTCGAAAAGTTAGTGAATCTAATAGCAGGTTAATCCTTTCCGGCACGGGTAAAATCTGTTAGTAAAATGAGAAATTATCGTTTGACACCGGAATTTACAAACGAATTTTTTAGATATTTTGAAATCCTTAATTTAAGCTTTTATTGAAAAATCAAAATCTTACTAAAATAGCATTG
Organism: Maratus speculifer; assembly: GCA_964019185.1. NCBI lineage: Eukaryota > Metazoa > Arthropoda > Arachnida > Araneae > Salticidae > Maratus > Maratus speculifer. The sequence continues at coordinate 248,387,163 of OZ025294.1, forward strand.
ATGCCGCTAGCAAGTTTGGACTTAAAATTAGGTATCCCAGACCGGGCACAGGCGTCCGGAAAAGGTTAAGATGCATCATATTATGTTTATCACAACACTGTAGCTTAGCAGTGGCCCCTCTTGAGTGCTCACATATAAATTTTAATCAAAATATTTTTTCCTGATGAACATCTTATGACAGTTGCCGAATTCTCTGCTCAACATCACGAAACTTTCTGATTCATTTTGAAACGTAAAGACGTAAAATTGCCAGGTCTAATTATCGAAGCGATTTCCAATCGAATGGCATTTTCTCTTTTATAATAAATAAATTACAAATCGAAATATAAGCATTTTTTTTTTTCGAATGATGATAGGTTTCCCCTTCCTCGCGCTGTCATGTCCGCAATTTCAGTTTAAAATGCCCATTTTGAAAGTATTGCTTGAAAAATTCTCTGCTTTAACCAAAAAAGGAATAATTAATCATACAATTTTTGAATAAGAACACTTGCCAATGTCGTGCGTTTCTGAAGAAAAATAAATTTAGAAATCTGCAAGAAAGTAAGCTGCTCTTTTTAATGTATGAACCATGTTATTATTTTCTACTTCAAAGCAAAAACTAAGAACTATCTTAAATTTTATAAAATTTCGTCCATATATGGCTAAAGATGACCGATCACTTGCGATTTTTGACATTTTGTTAAATATCTAGAAAAATACTTGAGAAATCATCCTGAAACCGTAAGTGTGTAAACATATTAGTGCAGTTCATACATTTCCGTGAAGATTTTTTCCCGAAATTTCTTAGGGGACCGTCAACAAATTGAAAAAAAAACGAAAATCTTTTGAATAACCCTGTCAAAACTAATGTAACAAAAGCGTTTTCAAACTGTACATTATGATTAAGTTGTTTATTGCATTAAACTGTTTTCATTTTATGCGGATAACATGGATACTCGTAGAGATATTAAGGTTTTTATAAAAAATAACCCCATTTTTTCCAAGTTTTTTGCTTATAATTTGCAGAGTTCTTAATATAAAATAATGTTCTTTTCCAAAAATATCACAAAAACTATTGTGCACAATACCCTCTAATCAGAATTACAAAATAATAAAAATTTTATGGAAAACGAGCAGTTTTACTAAATATTTTTACATTACGTTATCAAAATTTCATTTGCATATTATGTTAGCTAAATGTATGGAGCAACTTTTGTGAAAGTCTCAAAAGCATAGCTTGAAAATTCTGAAAGTGTTCGTGGATTGAATAAGCTCAAAATCCGTTATTCCAAAAATGAAGCAAAAAGATGAGGGGTTGTATTCATTTCTCCATTGATTAGTACCAATTTATAACACACGATGTGGCACTTACTACTATATTTGGATACATGTACAATAGATTACTTGCTTGGTGGACAGTAAACTTCCAATCCAATACTCTGTACAGATATTTCTAATTCAAAGATTAAAAATTTGTGGTAAAAGTTTTACTCACATCTCTCTGCAACATGCCAATCATTCCATCAAAATGAGTTCCGTTCCAAGAACCGTATTTGTTTCCCGGCTCGTGAATCCAAGTGACACTAGAACGATGGGAAAATGAAAGAAAAGAGAAATGAGACAGTGAGAGAGAAATAGAATATAATTAAATAATGGAAAATTCATACATGCGAATTTTTTGTACAATAGACCAGTAGGTGACAGTTCAAGTTCACGTATAAAAATCTAGGACTAATTAAATCTCGATTTGCATATTTAAACGCAATCGGTTTGCCAAGTCATATCTAAGTGGGAAAAATGAAAAACCTCATAAATAGGTTTACCATTATGTTTTCCTGCTCCCAATCCTCCATGTTTTCATATTTTTCACGGCAAGTAGTAAGCACATTGGTAAAAATGTGAGTCAACAGCTAAAAGAGTGTTTTTTGATGATTTCCACCAAGATATGACATGGCAGATGGATTGCGTTTTAATATGCAAATCGAAATTTAACTAATCCAAGATTTTCATCCGTCAAATCGATGTAGTGATTGTTTGTGCTGCCGCTTCTAAGTCTATAAAGTGCCGTCAAATAAAAACGAGACATAATAAATAATGACCCGGAAGTTGTAACGCAGGTATGTGTGTGTGTCTATATGGGTCTATAGTCGTGCCCTCTGTAAGGAGTCAGGAAGGAAGAGCACGAGTGATCTTCCGTTTCCATTTATCTCTTAAGCTGCTATCAGACTCACCAATTTTTATAGCAATTTTTGATCCAACCCTTCATTTCAGCCGATTTTCTGCGAGAAATCGTCTCAACACCCAATGTGATAGTAAACAGCAATGTCATGAACTTTTTTTTATCACAGCTCTAAAAGAATCTCCGCTAGTAAAGGCTTTTCACCCAAATTCAAATATTTCAGCCAAAGAAAGATACGCGATTTTCAAAGTCACCATTTCATAACTACCAAGATGGTCAACGTTGTGATTAAGCTGAGATGGAATGATGGCACGAAGAAAGAGTTTTGATGTAATGCGTAAAAGAAAAAAAAAACCACATATATGGGGCATAAAACATACTTTACATGTAAAAAAAAAAAAAAAAAAAAAAAAAAAAAAAAAAAAAAAAAAAAAACTTTGGAAAGGTGGTCATATAAAGAGATAACTCAAAAACTGGTCTCAAAATTTCCGGAAAATTCGTCTTCGCTAACGAAAGAGCGGCACCTGGTAAAACTGGCAACAGCAATACCGGTTTTTATTTCAAATTTTAGCAACGACGATTGCAACCCTTTTTTCACTTTGTATGTGGGAAAAGTTGGAGGAAAAGTCGATTGAAAAATTGGTCACTCGAAAAGTTGATGAATCTGATAGCAGTTTTAGCCGTCCTCAAAGTGAGGGGAGCGAGTCGTGTATGCTTTCGACATAACTATGGAGACTGGGAAAGAGAAACAGCGAAACTTAGTGCGTTTTTTTGGTTATTTGGTTATTTGGGCTTTGAGGTAGGCGCTACAGATATCCGCCGGCATAACCTCAAATGATCACTGGAAAACTACATCGAACAACACACATCCGCACAACACCGAAGATACAACCTCAACTCGCAGCAACAAAAGCAAGGTAACCAGCAAAAAACACATCCCCGACCCGAAACCCGGCCGAAACCAGACGCAACACAATAAATAAAAACCAAAACCCGAACTAACCAGGACCTATGCAAATCAACAGCACCAAAACAAGGCAGAACAAGAAATAAACAGCAGCCATGACAAAGTTGAAAGGCAAAAAGTGACTAGAATCTTCCGCTCCCGAGGAAGAGATCAACGAAAAGCCGAAAGCATCGAGGGTTAGAATTTAAGCAGAGCTACAAGTCGTTCCAACTATCAAGGTAAGAGTTCTCAGAAAGCATAGCGTCTTGAAGAATAGACCGTTCAGCATCAAAAACACGACATCTGAAAATGTAGTGGGCCTCCGTCCCATCTTCCTCATAACACAGCGAACACGTGGGGGAATTCTTAAACTTGAAAATATGTAAGCGAGCATCCGTGACAGCAGTTTGGGTTCTAAAACGTGCGGTAAAAACATCTTCTCTTCTGTTTTTAGTCCATTTGTAAATATTAGGGCCAAGGTATTGAGAATCGATGGCATATTTACTCTCATCCCACCAACGCTGGAAATTAGCGTAGAGCTGGTCTTGTAAACACTTCTTAAGATCTTCGAGGGCCACACCACCGTAGGGGTGAATCTCATAAGGGCCATTAGCAGCCAGATAATCCGCCCTTTCATTCGGCAAAATACCAACATGTCCGGGGACCCACAGAAGGGTAATTTTCTTCACATTGGGCCGAACGCTAACCAGAGTATGAAAAAGGTGTAAAATCACCGCCGGAGATTTGTAAGTAAGATGTTGAAAGGCCACTAAAGCAGACTTGCTATCCGTTAAGATGACATAGCTGTCCAAACGATTAAGAAAAAGCTGGAGGGCCAGATTAATGGCTAAGACCTCTGCCGTGAAGACAGAATTCATATGATGGACGAGATGAGCTCTGGAAATGTTGTCCGTAATATTAACTGCTGCAATAGACGTCTGGGAATCAGTTTTCGAGGCATCAGTAGCAATGATGCAGCAGTGGCAATCCTGCTGGAGCTCACTTATGTATAAATTGAAGCATTGGCTGATAGTGGCGGCAGGAAGGTTTTTCGTTTGAAATGGAAGTTTATCCACAATAAAGTCACAATAATCCGTAATATTCCCCGACGGCCAATAGGCACTGAGCAGCATATCCGGAGTCACAAACACGTAGCCGCAAGACCAAGAAAAGTTATCGGGGAGATAAGCAGGTCCAGGCCGATTGAAATTAACAGCAGACGTGCAACGGAGGTAAAAAGAATGGGAGAGATAGGAGCGACGGAACTTGAGAGGCGCTTGATTAGTCTCCCGGTAGAGCTTGAAGAGGCGGGTCCATTTCGGTAAACCAGTAGCAAAACGGAGACTAGCATTATAAACCACGTCAAGCTTACCCAGAACCGAGGGAGCAGCATTTCCATAAATCGGGCAGGCGTAGTCTATGATACCCCGAATTAGAGAGTTGACAAGAGGAATGAGATCGGTCGTTTTCGTGCCCCAGCGAGGACTGGCAATAGCTTTCAAAAGGTTCAGACGCTTCAGACATTTTTGTAGAATATACTCAATATGTTCATTAAAAGATAAGTTTTGAGAAAAAATAACGCCCAATATTTTAACAGAAGTCAACCACGGAATGTCCGATCCATGAAGCCGAAGGTTTTGAGGAAGAGAAACTTTGCTTTTAGAAAAGTTGATGGCTGCACATTTGTCAGGACGAAGATCTAATTTCCAATGGGAACACCAAGTACTAAGCTTGCTTAAAATATCCTGAAGTTTGGCAAGGGCTTTATCCAGCAAGAGATCCGACACATACAGGACGATGTCATCCGCATAAACAATGATCTGTACCCCAGAATCAATAACGTCGAACAGGTCCCACAAGAAGATCATAAATAAAATCGGAGAAAGGACACTCCCTTGAGGCACGCCACGGTAGGACCGCGCCGGGCGGGAAAAAACACCTCTCCACTTGACTTTGATACTTCTAATACCAATCCACTTCGAGATCCACAGGGCGGTTCTGCCAGCAACGCCGATCGTCGCCATCTTATAAATAAGCCCGTCCCTCCAAATGGAATCGTACACAGCATGAATGTCTAATTTAACCGCAAAGACAAACTTTTTCTCCGCTCTGGCCTGCTTGACATCAGTGTAGAAAAGATGGAGAGCTTTGGAACAATCACTGTTAGGAATGAAGCCAAAATGACGTTTGTGGAAAATCTGGCGAGGCATTATCCAGTCAAGAATACGCTTCAGAAGGATGCGCTCCATAATTTTGCAGCTCACCGCTGTGAGGGCAATGGGACGGTAGCTAGTAAGAGAACACCTGGGTTTTCCCACCTTCCAAATTGGCAAAATTATAGCAGACTTCCAGACTTGTTCGGGATATTTCCGGATAAGAAACTTTCATTGAGAAGGGTTAACAATTTATCGATATTCTTGTTAGAAAGGGCTTTAAACACACGAACCGGGATGCCATCTTCACCAGGAGTAGAGTTTTTTGTGAACTGTATAGCCCGGAGTAACTCGTCAACAGTAATCCGCTTATCCCAGAGATCATCGGTAGGACTCAAATCGTAGGGGATACTATGGAGGCTATCGGCATTGCTAAACTGATCAACAAAAGCATTGGCTTGATCCCTCTTGTCCAAGATTTCGCCGGCCTCATCTGTCAGTAGATAATTAGATTTCGGGCTACCTCTTTTCCCCAGAGCCTTAATTATGTGGTAAACAGAACCCTTGGCAGCCTTTTCACAAATACCACCCCAGTACTCCCGGGCCTGGAGTTTCATATACCGCCTGAGCCGAGCAGCAAAAGCCTTGTAGGAGATCCAATGGTCTCTAAACAAAGTATTTCTAGCGAGCCGAAGGAACTTCCTCTTCTGGCCAAGAAGCCAAGAGCAATGAGAGTCCCACCAGGGAGGGTTGTCCCGCCGCTGTACCTTGTACTTGAAAGAGTTGCTCGTGATCGCATCCCTCACCTTATTATGAAAGAGCTCGATCGAGGAAAAATCACTGGACTCCAGATTTTGATTGATAGTGGCCTCGACGGCCCCCCAACTGATAAAAGAGTAAAACTGATTCGTGGTACCATAATTTATTTTATGGATAATAGCCAATGATCAGACTCGTACAAATCGGGATGGACATAGGTGTCCGTGATACGAAATAGGTCAGGACTAGCAAAGGACAGATCAATCAAGGAGGGCATTCCAGCGGGAACAGCATGAATAGGCTGATTAGTGTTTAAGATACAGACATCGTTACTAAGCAGCCAGGAAAGAATCTCGTCAGTGCCAGAAGAATTAGAGGAGCAACCCCATACATGATGCTTCTGATTAAAGTCCCCGAGAACGAGAAAGGGGGGATGGATACTATTCGTAAGCCTCTGAAGCCAAGATTCGCTAACTCTTCCCTCAGGAGCGTATACATTGACAATAGTCACCCAATGTCTAGCCAACCAAATACGAACCCCAAGGGCCTCAACACCGTGGGAATTAGAAACATTCAAGTCTAGCAAAGCAGAAGTAAGGCGATTACTCACCGCGGTGAGCAAACCACCTCCTCGGCGGTCTCGATCTAACCGATAGACAACCATACCCGGGTAGGCAAAAGAGTCGCCCCCCCTTAAGAAAAGTCTCCTGAAACACAAAAACATCCGCCTTAGAAAAGGGGGAGCACTTTAACCACTGGGATTTGTTTCTAACGCCCCTGGCGTTCCACTGGATCAACGTAAACGGTTCTGCATACGGAAGCATGATAGTAAGGAATACTGGAGAAGCTGCTAGAAATCCAATAACATAAACACGAGCACCCAGGGAAAAACACAAAACATGAATAGAAACACAAAAATAAAACAGGAGAAAAATTAGTCCATACCTGCATCGCCGGGATCATCCACTGAGCTCTGGGATGAAGCGAACATGTTCCCGCACAGCTGGACACTTTCCTGGACATAGCCCACGTTAGAGTTGTCGAGGGACAACTGGGTGGTAACTTTTTGTTTTTTTATTTTCTGGGAAACTTTGGAGGGGGAGGTAACAGAAGTCTCTTTGGGACTGCTAGTTTTCTGAGATTTGACCGCACAGGCCGCCATCAAGATAGGTACCAAACCTTCAATAGCTTTTAAAAATATATTTGTTTGTTGTTGTAGCACCTGCAAAATACACTCTTGGGTGCGCTGTAAATACAATTCCATTGATTTTTGAAAATCATCTTTAGTGATGTAAGTTGAGGTTGGGCCTGGCTCGGCGTCTTTAACCACTTCTGCGTAATTTTTTGATTTGGAAGATTTGGTATATCGTCTCCTGGCTTCGGTGATTGAAAGATGATTATCAGTCTTGTATTTAAGAAAGTCCATCTCTTTTGAACGGGCCGGACAGTTTTGATCAGATGCTAGGTGGGGGGGGCGTGACAGTTGCTGCACTTAAGTTCAGTGGTACTACAGGTGGCCGAAGCGTGTTTGGCACCACATTTCCGACACTTGGTTTCATTCTTACAGTGTACAGTGGCATGGTCAAATTGCCAACAGTTCAGGCACTGGCGGGGTCTATCGTAGAATGGTCGAATTTTCTCAATCATATAAAAAATCTTAATTCTGCTTGGGAGTGACGTGCCATAGATTGTTACCAGGACAGTCTCGGTAGCATGAGTTAAAGAATTTTCTTTTTTTGTAAAGCGGCGCAGCTCTTTAACTTTAACTGGATTTTCAGCTTGAATCTCCTTGCCCAAGTCCTCCAATCAAACACTAGTATCTATATTATGTAGCACGAATCTCCAAGTGATGGTTTCTTGTTTAATGGAGGCTTTGACTGGAACGTTAAGTATTTTATTAATTTCAGCAATAGCTTGGGCACATGCCCCGTCTGACGTTTCCAACAAAAGTTTTCCAGACCTAGCAAATCGAATATTGACTGGCGCATTAAGGCACAAAATGCTATCTATTTCCGTTTTTAGAGCTAGCGGTTTATTCCTCGGAATATTACCATCCAGCGGTTCCAGGAATATACATACTTTAGAAACTCCATTAGCAAACGCTAACGCAACCTGTTGAGATGGAGTGAGAATTTCTTGAACAAAGCACGCAGAATCATTTACACTGGCATCTGTTATAATAAAGGACGAAGACATAATTAACAAAAATAAAACAAAACACCCACTGCAACACTATGCAGAGGATAAAATACACTGTGAGACAACAAATGACAATATATAAAAACAGTAATATATATAAGCGCAAAAGGAGCACACACTTTGCAAGCAAAAATAACGGCCACGCGGACACAAGAAACAAACAGCTGCAACCTGCAGCAACAACAAGTAAACGGGGTCACCAAACCTAGACACACGGAGACGGATAGCTAAGCACCCTACCTCCGCCACGTCTCAGAGGCGAAAAACGCGTTTTTTTATTGAGGAAGAGTGTCAGGAAGAAAAATTCATGCCTGAATGTGTGGTGAGTATAGTGAAAACAGCATGCCATGTGCGTGTGTGTTTTAGTGGAATAAACGATTTCGAGTAGGTTGGCTGTCATTGAAAGACAGCAGTAGGTCAGAACAAGCTAATCATGTTATTATAGTCAAATAGCCGACCGCACAAAACCCTAAGTTATCGAGCACAAGAAAAAAATCCTTTATTTTATGGAAAAGTAGTAACAGAGGAATCTAATGATCCATTTCTGCCGAAAGCGAAGTGGTGCATAAGCCAGAAATTAGTACCACTAGTGGTTGATTCGTAGGCTTAGCATTATGTTTTCCTGCACCTATTGTTCCATGTTTTCTTATTTTGATTGTACGGCAACGATGATATATATATATATATATATATATATATATATATTGTGTTTAAAACAGTAACCTATATACATGACAACGTATAAGAAGAGCTGAAATGAGTTATACATGGTTTACATTTTAAAAGATATCATATTTATATGAATATAATCATTAATTCTCTGTTTTCTTTTTCAATTCAAAAGAAAGAGATAATCAGTGAGGATGCTCATTTACATACATGTTTAAAACAGTAACGTATCTGTGATAGCATATGGGAACAATTGAAACGAATTGTTTTGATTGAAAATTGAATTTTGATTGAAAATTGAATTGAGAGAATCTATATAGATTCTCTCTTTCTTTTATTTAGATCTATTAATACAAAAACATGATTGTCGCAAAAAAAAAAAAAAAAAAAAAAAAAAAAAAAACACCCTCAAGCGTATTTAGATACATTAGAATCTTGAAACAGCAAAATTATTTTCAATTGCAAACTTTCATACAATAAGAGAACAAGGCATTGAAACTGTTAAACTGCAAAAAATTCGGAAATTAAGTAGGTGAGAAAGAAGCATAGTCGTATGGAATCATATTTAATATATGTCTAATAAAAAATAAGTTTTTTAAAAGTTTGTGGAAAATTTACATCTGCTTGAATTCAGATATCCGAAAAATCACTCAGTTTGCACAGATTTTTGTGCAAATTTCTCTTTTTGTGAAGCAATGGGGAGGAAAAGAAAAAAAAAAAAAAAAAAAAAAAAGATGCAAATTTTTATCATAGCAAACGCGGTAGCGTTTGGTATAATATGTTTACAAAACAGGAAATTCAAACGTCTTTTTAAAATTTCTGGCGAACCATTTGACCTACGATAGTGATTTTTTGTTAAAAGATAGAACTCGATGATATGAATAAAATGATAGCATTCAAAAAATCATCGTATTTTACTATAGTTTTTTATTTAACTTTTAATGAAAATATGAAGACGAAAAATTCAACAAACTATAGCTAACGATCGCCTGGATGGATTGACTTCATTTTTGTCTTATTTTTATCTTCATGATAAAACTTAATTTAGATTTTTTTTTTTCATCTTTGTATATTTGACGGTTGCTGAGAAAATCGAAATTGTGTCTTAAAACTCCAGTTGAACATTGTTTCTTGTTGTTACTATTGTAGTTCTCTTAATTCATTGCCACCACGTTTAAATAAATATAAAAATTATTATGTTTGTAACGCAACTCATTCAAATTAAATAAATAACGTGAAAAACATGGATATTTGTTTTTTATTGCGAAGCTTTCAATTTCAGTTCTTTGAATAAAGTTGTGAACGCACTGTAGTTTTTTCGCTCGACTCCTTGGTTTATTTTTCAGATATCATACATTTTCTATGACAAGGCATTTACTTCCTAGTTATTATAATGCAAAAATAAAATTTTGACAACAGCATTTTTTTTTCAAGATATAAAAAAAACCTCAGTTTTTATCAAAAAATTTAAATGACTAGAATTAAAAAATGCTCTGACGAGCACCAAAAAAGTTAATATGTTTTTAAGTATAAAAAAAAAGGTTTTACAAGTGCTTCTAATAATAATTGAGCATGAGGGAGGACAAGGGATCTTTTCTTGGCTGCAACTCACTTCAATGCCAACTTTGAAAAAATCATTTTTGCGCTTTTTTCATGAAAACAATTACTATAAAAATGTGTAGTGTAAAGGCGTAGCCAATAAAGACACAGCTTGATTAAACATGAATGTAAGACTAGGCCACATAGTACCAAAAGCCCAGTTCCTGTATAGTGTATTATACTCATGTAGTGCCATCAAGCACTCCCTCAGAGTAAAATTGCACAGAAAATTGATTGTAGTGCAGTGCAGATAACATCTAAGGCACGGTGGAAAGTTCGACTTAAGTACCGCAAATCTTTTTTAAATGGGAAAACGCAAATATGATTTTTTCAAAGTTGGCATTGAATTAAGTTGTATCCAAGAAGAATCCCCTGTCCTTCCTCAAGGTCAATTATTAATAGAAGTACTTGTCAAACCCTTTTTCATACTTAAAAACATATTAACCTTTTTTGGTGGTCGTCGGAGCATTTTTTAATACTATACACTATATAGCCAAAAGTGGCCGGCCACTTGCGATTTTAAATATTTTGTTTAAAAAAAAAAATCATGAGAAATTACCTTGAAATTCCAGGTGTATAACCCTAATAATAGGTAATTTATTACCGTGCAGATTATATATTATCGTAAAGGTTTATTCCCGAACCTCATAGGGAACCATCAACAAATTGAAAAAGAATGAATGTTTTTGGATAATCCTGTCAAAACTAATGTAGAAAACTTATTAAAACTGTAGATTATGGTTAAATGGCTTATTGTAATAATTTATATGCCTTTTTATGAGGAAATCATGTATACTGGTATAAAAATTAAGGTTTTTATCAAAACAGTAACAAATTTTGCCAAGTGTTTTGCTTATAATTTCCAGAATTCTTAATATAAAAAAAAGTTATTTTCATAAAATATGACAAACATCATTGTACACAACACCCGGTAATCAGAATTAAAAAAAAAAATTATGAAAAATGAGCAAGTTTATTAAATTTTTCATTGCGCATGTGTGAATGCTATCAAAATTTCATTTGCATATTTTGTTAGCTAAATGAATAGAACAAATTTTGTGAAAGTCTCAAACACATAGTTTGAAAATTCTGAAAAGTATTGTCGATAGAATAAGCTCAAAATAATTTGTTTCCAAAAGGAAGAAAAAAAATGAGAGGCTGTATCCAAATATAGTAGTATGTGCAATATTTTGTATCCATATTAACACTAATTAATAGAAAAGTGGATACATGTCCTCATCTTTTTCTTACATTTTGGAAACGACGGAATTTGAGTTTATTCTATCGACGATAATTTTCAAGCTATGTTTTTGCGACTTTCACAAAAGTTGTTCTATACAATTAGCAAACATATTATGCAAATTATATTTCGAGTGCATTTACACATGTACCGCGAAACATTATTTTGAAAACCTACTCATTTTCATACAGTTTCTATTATAGTCCGGGAGCCGACCGTCGATTTACCTGTGTATCGAGTAAAAGGACCGGACATACATCAAAATGTAGGTCTCAATGTGCACATTAAGAATATCACTGTCTGCCAGGTCCTATCCTGCCGGAACGCAAGGCAGCCGCACTTTTATGACGTCAATTTTGATGTTTACCTATGTATCGAGTACAAGGACCAGACATACATCAAAACGTAGGTCTCAATGTGAAAATTAAGAATATAACTGGCTGCCACATACATCAAAATGTAGGTTTCAATGTGCACATTAAGAATATCACTCGCTGCCAGGTCCTATCCTGCCGGAACCCGGTGGCAACCGCACTTTTATGACGTCAAGTTTGAGTGTTTACCTATGTATCGAGTAAAAGGACCAGACATACATCAAAATGTAGGTCTCAATGTGCACATTAAGAATATCACTGGCAGCCAGGTCGTATCCTGCCAGAACCCAGTGGCAGCCGCGCATTTATGAGTCAACTTTGAGTGTTTGCCTATGTATCGAGTACAAAGACCGGACATACATTGAAATGTAGGTTTCAATGTGCATATTAATAATATCACTGTCTGCCAGGTCCGATACATATGTAAACACTCAAAATTGACGAACAAAATGAGTCTGCCACCTGGTTCCGGCAGAATTGGACATGGCAGACCATGATATTATTAATGTGCACTTTTAAACCTTCATATTTATTTATATATGTTACTTAAATTCGATACATTGGTAGACATTCAAAATTGATGTCATAAAAGTGTTGCTGCCACCTGATTTCGCTAAAATTGGATAAAATAGACCCTTATATTATTAATATGCATTTTCAAACCTACATTTTGATGTATGTCCGGACCTTGTACTCGATACATAGGCAAACACTCAAAATTGACGTCATAAATGTGCGGCTGCCACCTGGTTCCGGCAGGATAGGACCTGGCAGCCAGTGATATTCTAATTGTGCACATTGAGACCTACATTTTGATGTATGTTCGGTCCTTGTACTCGATACATAGGACAAAATTGAAGTCATAAAAGTGCGGCTGCCACCGGGTTCCGGCAGGATAGGACCTGGCAGACAGTGATATTCTTAATGTGCACATTGAAACCTACATTTTGATGTATGTCTGGTCCTTTTACTCGATACATAGGTAAACACTCAAACTTGGCGTCATAAAAGTGCGGCTGCCACCGGGTTCCGGCAGAATAGGACCTGGCAGCGAGTGATATTCTTAATGTGCACATTGAAACCTACATTTTGATGTATGTGGCAGCCAGTTATATTCTTAAGGTGCACATTGAGACCTACGTTTTGATGTATGTCTGGTCCTTGTATTCGATACATAGGTAAACACTCAAAATTGACGCCATAAAAGTGCGGCTGCCTTGCGTTCCGGCAGGATAGGACCTGGCAGACAGTGATATTCTTAATGTGCACATTGAAACCTACATTTTGATGTATGTCCGGTCCTTTTACTCAATACATAGGTAAATCGACGGTCGGCTCCCGGACTATTATTTTTTAATTTTGATTACAGTGTGTTGTATACAATGTTGTTTGTCATATTTTCTGAAAAGATTTTTTTTTTTTTTTTTTTTTTTATTAAGAACTCTGCAAATTATAAACAAAAAAACTTGGCAAAATTTAAGACTGTTTTTATAAAAACCTTAATTTCTCTACGAATATACATGCTGTCTACATAAAAGTAAACACAGTTTATTACCATAAGCCATTTAATCATAATCTACAGTTTGAACGATTTTGCTACATTAGTTTTGACAGAGTTATCCAAATGATATTCGTTCTTTATCAATTTGTTGGTGGTCCTCTGTGGAGTTTCAGGGAAAAAATCTTCGAGGAAATGTATATCCTGTACTATTTATTATCTTTATACGCTTAGAGTCTCATGTATTTTTCTAGATATTTGACAAAACGTCCTAAATCGCAAGTGACCGGTTACCTTTAGCCGTATATTGTGGGAAGAATGCTTTGCCTGGAGTATCGAAAACAATAAAAAAAAAAAAAGTGTCTTACTTGAGATTCATCCATTGGGTAACTGCTCGAATGATGGCTGGCATGAAACCGTCAATAATTTCCGTTCCATTTTCATATTTGACCTCGACAAAAGGAGGCAGCTGGAAACGGAAATGAACTATAGTTGATTTTTAAAATATTTTATTTGGTTAAAATATGTTCTTTTCATGAAAAATTAGGTACTTTTTCAGTTTAGAAATCTTAGCATTTTTCAAAAAGCTTGACCCAATTTGACTTCAAAAAATGAGATTTTTGCCAAATGATATAAACACAATTATAAGAATAAACCTGATGAACTTTTATACTTGTTTGTATTATATATTATTATTATCATTATTATTGCCTTTCACATACAATTTATTTCTGTTTGTATGTAAAATTAAGTAAATTACTTTATATTAAATAAATTGAATGAATATTGAAACAATTGCTTGTATATACACTCAAGAACCAAAACATTATGACCACCTACCTAATAACGTGCTGGTGGTTAACACAAAACAGGGGCAAACTGCCTTGGCATGGATGCCACAAGTTATTCCTAGATAACTGGAGATAAAATGAATTGGTTGTTCAAGCAGTTGTTATGCGTATCAGTGATATTCCAAAATGGTTGTTTTTAATCCCTCCGTTACTGTTGAATGATATCCGAAATGTGCTCTTTCAGTAAGATCCGTCGAGTTAAGTGACCAAGAAGTTAACTAAAATTCAGCATTATGTTCTTGAAATCAATCAAACACAATTCAAGCTATGTGACTTGGAACATTGTCTTGCACGAAGATTCCATTTCCATTTTGGAAGACTGATATGATGTAAAGATACAAATGATCTTAAATGATGTTCAGATATTCCTTGGCGTTCATGGTCTATGCTACAACTATCACCAGTCCAAGGGGCGCCCATGCGAACATTTCCTAAAGCATAATATTGCCACAACTATCCTGCATATAACCTGCTGCATAAGAGGGAGTAACAGTTCTTATGGAAGGCGGCGTACTCAAACATGGCTATCGACGTGTTTCATTTTACGAGATACCTCTCATCGTATATTTCATAGTTCAGTCATGATGTTCCCGGCCCTAGTATTGCAATATTTGGCGATGATGCTTGGTCAACAGTGGCACTTGTGTGGAACATTACCCGCGTAGTTTCATATTTAACAATTCTAACTGAACTGCATGCTCCGAAAGTATTTCACTTGGACCTGTTTTGTCTTGGGATGTAAATTGAGCCAGTCTCTGGAGCCGATTTTTGCTTTACCAAGGGGGGGGGGGAGCATCGGACACCCTTTTTATTCGATAACGCCTGGGCATCCAACGCGATGGCTTCTACTAATGGTTTCACCGTCATTCATCCACTTTGTACAAGTACTCACAACGATATAGCCCGAACAACCCATAAGACATGCAGTTTCGAAGTTCCTCATTCTGAGTCATCGAGTTACTGAATTCAGCCCTCTGTTAAAGTAATTTCAAGTACGATCAACAGCCTTAACCCTCACAAACAGACATAAGTAGAAAAATGATTTCTAAGATCCCTAGCAGCATTTAAATACCATTCCCACCGGATTATGTACCTTCCACATCATCCAGGTTAATTCATTGCAAAATGTGGGATGGGTCATAATGTTTTGGCTCTTTAGTGTACATGAAACACTGAATATTTTACCAGAAATTGCGTTGCAATTTTTTATTTCTCTCTCCAATTTCATTTCATGATTTCGCGAAAGCCCCAATTCTGGAGAATTATCAAAAACTATATCCTCTACCTGTATTATAAAGAAAAAAGTGTGCGTGAATAACGCTGACGTCATATTGACGGTAGAAACATCTTACAAATAAATATCGTTTTTACTATAAGCTTTTTAACTTTTAAATATGAAACAATTTAAATTTTTTATTGCAAATTTTATTAATTAGATAAAAATATATAGACCAGAAAGCGACAGACAATCACCTCATCGAGTTCGTGTCTGAAATTCCAGGATTAGGTAAAACTAGATTCGCATATT
Organism: Maratus speculifer; assembly: GCA_964019185.1. NCBI lineage: Eukaryota > Metazoa > Arthropoda > Arachnida > Araneae > Salticidae > Maratus > Maratus speculifer. The sequence continues at coordinate 248,403,137 of OZ025294.1, forward strand.
AAACCGCAATCGATCTGCCGAGTCATACCTTTGTGTAAAATATGTGCAAACAAGATTTTAACGGTCGACTCGTAGGTTTACCATTTTGTTTTCTTGCTGCCAACCCTCCATATGTTGTCAAACCTTTGGGTGCAGGAAAACACAATGGTAAACCTACGAGTCAACAGCTAAAATAGGTTTGTAGATGTTTTCCATCAAGATTTGATTTGGCAGATTGATTAAGTTTTAATATGCGAATCATCCAGTTTTAACTAATTCAGCAATTTCAGCCATGATCTCGATGAGACGATTGTTTATGCTTCTGACTCCTGTTTTGATAGAGAAATTTTTAAGTTGTTTAAGAAATTGAAGTATATTATAGAAAAACAATCTTGAAATTTATTTAAAACAAAGTAAAACTTCCATTAGAATTTCGGTATTAGTTTAACTAAAAGATTTCAATTTTATCAGATCGAATAAAAATTTGTTGAAAATTAACGTTTTCATTTTAGAAAAAGTTCAGAATGAAAGTAAAATGCTTTCAAACGAAAGTAGTTTTCTTTTAACCACTTTGGTTTAAAAAAATATTTTAGAAAATTGTTGTTTTCGGTGGAGAGTAGATCTAATGATGTCCGCATTCTATTTTATTTTTTTATTTTCAACGCGTAATCGCGCGAGCTCTAACCAATTCTAAATGTTTATTGTAATGTCAGGTATATATATTACATACGCCAAGCTGCAATACTAAGAAGCTATAGCGGGTATTATGGTAGTTCTTTTATTTCGCATGCAAATAATTAGAGATTATTTAATTCTGGTTAGGTATTAACTATTTTAAAAATAAAAATCTAATGTTGAACCGATTGATTGTAAAAAACTATTTTCTTTTAAATATAGAATTTATTTATGAGTCTTTAATTTTAGTCTTTGAAAAAATCATTTTCGAAAAAGTTGTAATTTGTTAAATTGCAATTTTTTTTCTTCATCTTCAAGAATATGTGGCTATTTTCACGAGTTAACCCTTTGAGCTCTGATGGTAGAATTTTCTACCACATAATTTTAATTCCGAAATATCACAACGGTAGCAGAAAATTCGATCAAATTTATTTGAAAAAGGTTTGATGCATATTTTCGCGTATATCGTTAACCGTTTTTTTTTTCTTTGCAAAATTCTGGTGCCAATGTGACATTTGGAATTTTGAAGAAATTTACCCACCAGAGCTCAAAGGGTTCAAAATATCAATTTTGTAAAATGAGGATCTAAGTTTTTAATTATTTTTATATTATTATTTATTCGAACACGTGGTATTCTGTTCAGTATTCGAAAAGTACAGTGGAATCATTGCAGGCTTTTAATTTTAAACAGGGTAAAATGGTGATTGAAATAAAATCCCAGTAACGGTATATAAAACTTTAAACGTTTTTTTTCCCGCTATTTTATTGCTAAATTTGAAAAAAAAAACTTGTGAAATGATAATAGTAAATGTAAAGACATATACTATCAATACTTCATGCACGTAAATAATAAAAATCATTTGTAAAACAAAATAATATCAAGTGTAAAGAGATATTTGAATATTAAGATATCCTATCACAAAATGCCACCAGCAACATTGATACAGGCTGGCAGCAGTTAGTAAGTGACTGGCGTATCCTTTCGAAAATTCGAGGTGTTTCATGAATCATGAACAGTTACAGCAGTGACTGAAAGTCCTGCGATGAGATCCTCATCAGAGTCATTTAATGTCTGTCTATGAGTCATTTCGAAAGGATACGTCAATGACTTTCTAGATGCTAAAAGGTCTGAATTGATGTTGGTGCTGGCACATTTGAGAACTTTCATGCAATTTTTATATCAATAAAGCAATGCTTTTATTTCCTACTTACAAGGAAAGTCTCCATATGGGCATACTCCGAAAAATCTGAAAAAATTCCAGAATGTTCTTCTTATGAGCATATATACGTTTATGAAAAAAATTTCGGCGGAACCTCCGTACCCTGCCCGTAAAAAAAAAAAAATAAAATTTCGTTATTTGGCGATTTATCATCGGTTGGCGATGAAAAGCGATTTCAAAAAATACATTTTTTAATGTCAAATACATTTTAAAGGAATAAAGTTTCATGTTCAACTTCTTTAGATAAATTAAATATCTTTGATTTTGTCAGTTTTAGTTTATTTTAAGCATAATTTCATTATATCGATATTTATATGTACTATTTATATTCAAATTTAACCATCAAAATTTGAGATTTAATACGAATTCAAATTTAAATTAATTAAAATTGTTTCAAGTTCAAAGTCCAGTTGAGCGTTGTCTATTCGATTTTGTTGCTATGGAAACATCTATCTTTTATTTTTGAATACGCTTAAATGTATAAAAATAATTTTTCGGAATAAGAATTTCTTATGTATGAAAATATTTTTTCCAGAGATAAATTAAATAAATAAGCAACAAATAACATATATATGCAATACAATATATATATATATATATATATATATATATATATATATATATATATATATATATAATATATTAAACTCTCTTATTGTTTATGTTTAAATTCATTAAATACCATTTACACGCATTCCAAAAAACCAAAAGTTTTCATTTGCATTAAAATCGTTTGCTTCTGCTCGCCAAATCGCGTGACACTTTCTTCTTTTTCACGCTAAATATTCGGTAGTATTGAATTTTTTAAAAGTTTTCTACTGTCATTCCGGCACTAATTTTGACTGATCTTTTATTACATACATGATTGGTTTAATTAGTATTTTTTTTTTCAAAAAATTCTGAGTATGCCTAGTATGGAGACTTTCCTTGTTATTTCTTTGTTTTCGCCATTTTTTTTTCAAAAATGTATACATTACCTTATTTTACAGTTTAGTTCATGAGTTCAGGAACATTCTGTATATTAATCAAGCAAGCAATTTTCTTGATTACGAATGACATCAAAAACGGCTGGATCTATTTTCACAACGGCTTAAAGCGAGGCCCTTTCCTTTCGGACTCTTAACATAATCTGATGTATACTGTTAATAAAAAAGAAAGGTTTTCACCTATATACAGTGTCCCGGGGAGCTAGGGTTCGATCACCTAGCTTTTATAAAGGAGTAGCGTTTGTATATATGTTTGTAGGGATAATTTTCGAAACTACTGAACCAATTTCAAAAGTAATGGTGCAAATTGATGATGAAAGTTCCTCTTCAAACATACACTATATTTTATGTCAAGAACACTATCTTTTGTTAACTAAAACCATAAATTTATAATAAAGATTTTTTATTATACCTTCTTTTTTTTATTCATGAAAAAATATTTTATGTCCAAGTGCGAGGCCTCTCTTGGCGCGAAGCCATGCGCGGCCGCACCTATCGCACATCCCTAAGGACGGTTCTGAAGAAACGTGTCTTATATTACTAATTCGAGAAAGGAAAAATGAACTAGGTCCCGAATTCGGGAAAGTTTATTTTGACAAGTTAAACAAACTCAGCACTGGAAATATTGCTATAAGTCGAAAACGGCTCGAAAATTTTACCCAAAACCTGACTTCTATTCTATAATAATTTGAGAAAAGGGAAAAAGATGCGGCTATAATAAATCACCAATTAAAAAAATTCATTTTATATGGAACTGAAACAAATTCAGTACTCAAAATGATAGTATATTTTGAATTCTATAATTTTTTTTTTAATTTAGGCTCGTAATAAATTTGGACGGACCGATAAACTTCGGCAAGTTTAAACTGCAGTTTTTAAATATGAAATGAAAAACTTTATGGGTTAAAACTTTGCTTTAAATCATAGGTTCCCAACCTTTTCTAGTTCACCGCCCCCTTTACGAGAAAAAAAATGCCAACGCCCCCTCTTCCATGATAGTTGATTATAGAAAATGTTAAAATATTATTGCATATTACCTATATTATATTTGTCTGTCAATCTATTAATCAAAGTACAAATTAATTAAAATGACCATCAAATATAGTAAAACATTGAAAAATAAACACAAAACCAATAAGAATTTTTTAATAACGAAATAGTTGAGGCTATTGAAGTTTTAACAATTTTTTCATGTCAGATTCCAATTTCTTCAACATAAGTCACAAATTGTCAGGTTCAAAGATGCATGTTCATTTTCTTAGACAGTAAATTAGCTACTGCACGGAACCCAGTTTCAGCCAAATCTGGTGAAAGGACAGCAATTAAAATTTTATGTACTCTCCCTCACAATCCAGATTAGAGAGCTGTAAGTTTTTGAAGTTGAAACTCTTGGTATCCAATTCTGAATTTTACTTATAGTTCTCGTTTGCTGCGAGTTCCAGGATTTCCTCCTCCAAATATATGATACCGCTGAAGCTGCATTTGCAAAAGGATCTAAATACCAACTTGGTATAATCATGCATCATGTTGACAGTAAGTGAGTAAATATTCTTGTTTTCACAGACTGAGAATAATCTTTGAATTTGGACGTGTTCTTTTCTACTTAGATTTCATTTGAGCAAAAGAAGTTTATCCACAGAAACAGCTATGAGGTTTTTTGTTTTAATTAAATTCAACTCATCATTTTGCGATCATCTTATGTCTTATAAATATTTTAAATATTTACATTTATTTAATCAAAGATTCTAAACAGGTTTGTCACATAACCGATGTCATTTTTAAATGAAATCATGTTTTAGTGTATTTTTGCATCTCTGTTTTTAGTTAAATGTAATACTGAATCAAATATATCGAAAAACGATTCAGACAAATACCTTTTCAGAGACAACGAACTTTTGTATGCAGCAGCAACCGATTGAATTCATTTACAAGTCAGATGCAATGTGATAGTGAAAACTGCACTACAAAGTAAAACAAATGTTTCAATTTGCTGTGAAATGATTTTCACTATAAATTTGGCAAAATATCCTGTCATTCAATGAATTTCAACTATTTCTATTGATTGCTCCAATGAAATAATGAAGCGATGTATACAGCTGCTCATTCCAAATTCTGAAGCCAATTGCTGATCGTGTGTAACGGAATGTACAGAGAGTACATTTAGTACTGCTTATTTAAAATTTGTTAATGAAACCCTCCTGATGTCTTGTCGTTCTCCGAACAACATCAGTAGCAAGTGACAAAATATTATGATGAAGAATTTATTTCTCTTGGGCTAACTTCGTAATATTAAATATCGACTCTCTCTTTGTATTAGTCTCCAAATTTTTAGCAAATAGTAACTCTTGATTTTTTTCCCTTTTATGAGTTTTTGTTATTTGGTAACGCTGATCCATGCAGATAAATGGAAAATTTGCTGGTCTTAAAGTAACAGCATAATAATATTTCAATGGTTTTAGCCATCTATTCCTCTTTGTATCGAATTATTACTCAGGATTTTTTCTATTGATATCAGGCGATTTCTTATGATGGAAAACAGATTTTATTAGCTCTCTGACTACAGGCAAGATAAATTTATCTCCGACTGTGTGCAATTTTAATACTTTTGTTATTAAAATTATAATGATATATAAGGCTCGTATAGTCCGTCATCTTCTTGTTTAGAAGATGACTTAAAAAGGTTTGCTATAGTTGACTATTTTAATTTTTTCTTTTCCAGTCTTTGAATTTATCAGATGTGGCAATCCCAAAACTTTCCTCTATCGCATAAATATTAATACTTCAAAATTCGCTATCACACTATCGAAATTAAATGGCAATCTATGTCCACCATGCAGATTCTAATGGTATGAAATTCCGTGCATTAGTTCTTGACTAAAGTAGTCCTTGAATAGGACAACTGCGACTGTCGAGAAAAATGCAGAATAAAAGCGCCACCTGCTACTCAATTTGCACCAAAACATAATCAACAATAATATTTATCAAGGTAAAACTGAATCTGAAGTTTGATGAAAATCCGTGCATTAATTCTTGAGATACAGCTGTTGCAGAAATCGTGTTAAAGACAGTGTAACAGCGCCACTTGTTGACAAAATGTAAACAGCGTCTATTCATATAAAGGAATAATCAAATGATAAGTTTGGTGAAAAATTGTGTAGTAATTCTTGAGATAAAACCGTTGCGGAAATAGTAAAAAAAAAAAAAAAAAAAAAAAAGCATAGCAGCGCCACCTGTTTAGCAATTTACACCAAAAACTAATCAGCATCAATTTATAACAGGCGATACCCGAATATAGATTTTTTTTATAAATTCCGTGCATTAGTTGTTGAGATAGAATGTGCATTAGTTGTCACATTACAGACATTCCGTGCATTAGTTGTCACATTACAGACAGATAAACAGACAGATAGACAGACTCACAGACAGACATTTTTAAAAACATATTTTTGGAATACCTGATCCCTAAAACGTCTAAATCCGTCAAAATTCAGAACTCGAAAATTTTCACCAATCTAGTACTTTCTTCTTGTAAAGATAGAAGAAAATAAAAGTAAGACATTTATTTGTCTTTTCTATCAGCAAGCATTTATTCAAATGCTCTTGTAGCCTAGGAGGCTTCATGGCTTCAGTTGAAAAAACTTCATGGCAAATTAAGCACATTGGTAACGATTGGCTTGTAGGAGAGTGCCTAGAACCATATTTCAAATACTCAATACTGTACTGCTGAAATTTCTTCTTAGATTAAGATATTGTGAAATAAAAAAAAATTCTATATAAGTTTACATAAATTTACTTTTGAACAAATTTATAGATATAACGATTTTTATCACATTCACTAAGGTTAAACAAATTTCTGGAACTGATTCAAATCACGAGTTCGTTTAAAAATCTTTGTTCAGACATGTGTCGTCATACTTCAGAATTTTTACAAATACAGGCAAATGAAAAAATAATTATAGTTAAAACGTTTAGCCAGCCAATTATCGCGAATTTTTTACTCTTCAATTTTTTAATTCATAATGATTTTTAATTCGAGTCATAGCCCTTCTTCGAGTTCCGCGGCTATCTTTTGACATTAGTAAAATAAATCCAATCCCCCCCCCCACTTCCACAGATTAGGCTCGTCTATATAGATTTCCATTTAAAGGTACAGTTAAGGTTTTTGTATCGAACTGGGCAATGTAGAGAAGATCAACTATTTTCATTATATTAGTTCCTAAATAAGTCAGTATGTCATGATCGCCCCCCTCGACTGTCCTAACACCCCCCATTTTCCTCTAGACTCGCTACCGCCCCCCTGGAAGGCTACAGCGCCCACTGGGGGGCGGTACCGCCCCCGTTGGGAATCTATGCTTTAAATGAAATCAAAGAATTTGATATTGCATGTTACCTTTCAAAAGAACGATTATTTCCGTTTCAGTCTGAAATTCTTTTGATTATTCGAAACGTAAATACAGCTAAATAATAATTTTAATATTGAAAAGTTAATTAGTTGCATTTTTCCTTTAATTTTTGCAAAATATTAAGTAAAAAAAAAAAGTGATTTACATCTGAATTAACAACTCTTAATGAGTGATTTCTTCCTGTCTGCGTTTCATTAACTCAGAAAGACTTTTTCTAAGAAAACTGTCTTGATAAATAGGATATGAAGTATAATAACAATTGTCTGTATAAATTTGACAGATATTGAAGCTTGACTCATTGTTTTACTCTCAACATAAGTTTTTTTTTTAATCATTTTGTGTTTTCCTGCTCTTAATATTTCTTGTGTTCACACCTTTATGTGCAGGGAAATACAAAGGTAATGCTTGAATGCTTAAAACATTGTAATTATTTAGATAGAATTAAGTGATATCAATATTTGTAAATGATTTCAGATTACTGTAAAAAAAATTTATTTTAGCTAGCTATAACTTTTATCTGACAGATAAACTTCGCCAAGTTTAAATTACAGTTTTTTAATATAAAGAAACTTTATGCATTAAAACTTTGCCTAAACTTCGTTATGAAAATATATATATATATATTGCATGCTACCTTTTAAAGCTTCTTCAAATGCTAACTTCAAATTCTTTTGATTATTCAAAACGTAAATATACGGTTGAATGGGACATCGGCCAGAGACGCAAATTATCGGGCGTTGCTCGCTCGGCCGATCAAATCGGACGGTGAACGTTTTGGAAAAAATATCATCAAATCAAATTTATTAGTCAGTGCGATTCCCTACCGATACTAGTATTGGACTGTTTGAACGGAATACGACCTATTGAACTATTGACATAATAATGTCAGTCAACGATCATCGATATTCTATGGTAATTCGGAGAAACGTCCGAATTGATTTCGACATCCTTTGCTCTCTGGATAATAATTTTAATCAGTGTTGAATTCCGGGGGTGACCCGAGGATGACATTTCCCCCCGGAGTAATGACATGCCCCCCCCCCCGGAAAATTTGAGATTTTGGGTTTTCAATGGTCAAATAGAGCTATTTCCCCCCAGAACACTACAATGTCCCCACCGGAGCCACAGAAATCCCTCCCGGAGAAAAGTGTCTGAATTCAACACTGATTAATGTTAAAAAGTTAATTAGTTACGTTTTCCTTTAATTTTTGCGAAGTATTGAGTAGAAAAAAAAGTGACTTACGTCTGAATAAACAACTCTTACATGAGTGATTTCCTCCTGCCTGCGTTCCATTAACTTGGAAAGACTTTTTCTAAGAAAGCGGTCTTGATAAATAGGATGTGGAGTATAATAACAATTGTCCGTATAAATTCAACACACATTGAAGCTTGACTCGTTGTTTTACTCTCAACATGTTTTTTTCTTTTAAATAATTTTGTTTTTTCCTGCTCCTAATCTTCTTCACACCGTTGGGTGCAGGAAAATACAATGGTAATTCTTTAGTGCTTAAAGCATTGCAATTATTTAAATAGAATTTACTTATATCAACATTTGTATTGATTTCAAATTCCTATAAAAATTTTTAATTTAGGCACGTAATAACTTTGGACGGACAGATAAACTTCGCCAAGTTTAAATAGCATTTTTTTTATATATAAATATAAATATATATGTCGATGTAGCGAGCCCATAGCAACAGGCTTGCTTCAGATACATTTGGCCAACTCGCCATCTGCCCCGCATCAAAGTACAACTCGTGGACGACCTTGTTAACAGCTACGTGTGAAATAATTGTTGCATTGTCAGCACTTTCTCACGAAAGGGCCTCAGCAACAGTATAGAAGAGTCAGAATGATGCCGGATCCAGCGAGGTAAAGACGTGCTCAGCCGAGCTCTGGTCGAAAAGACCGAAGATGCCCCTTAATATTAATCTTTTACTTATTTTTCCCGTGTAAATATTTCATATTAATCAAGATTATTAAACTTATGTGATATTACCCCTGGACTCCTTAATTTACATGGGGGCTAACATCGAACACCATCCGATCACCACGGGAGTACCCCGGGGAAACTCCCAAATCGAAAGAATACATGGCACACTCATCCCAATATTAACAAAGTTATCGTTGGACGATCCCGAAAAGTGGTACAAACACGTCGCTCCGGTGCAAAGGATAATAAATAGCACCATTTCATCCGCTACCAACTTTTCCCCTTTCGAAATTCTTACTGGCGTTAAAATGAAAAATAAAGAAGACTTACACATCCGACAACTCTTAGAAACAGAAGAGGCTCAATTAGCAGTAGACCATAAAAAACAATTAAGAGATGTGGCAAAGACGCACATTTTAAAACAACAGCAAATGACACGTATGCAATATGATAAGAAACGGAAACCTGCTACTGCTTATCAAATCGGCGATCTGGTCGCGATAAAAAGAACTCAGTTTGGTACGAGCCTAAAACTCCGTCCTAAATTCTTCGGCCCATACCGCATTACCGCAGTGCATCCCAACGAACGATATCAAGTTAAAAAAATTGGGTCACATGAAGGCCCACAGATTACAACTACGGCAGCTGACATGATGAAATATTGGACACAGTCGATATAAACTGACTCATAGTGACTGGAAGAATTTACTTCAAGATAATTTCTACGTTTGCGAGTGTTTTTTTTTTCTTCTCTTCTTTCTTTTGCAAAATCACAAACACAGATGTGGTTTTAGTTTTTGTGTTTACTCCTCCACGCTACGAAGAGAAAATAATGTTTTTTTTTTTTTTTTTTTTTTTTTAAATAATTCCCTCGAATGTGAAATATGCCACAGCAGTGGTTTTAGTTTTTGTGTTTACTCCTCCACGCTACAAAGAGGGAATAATGTTTTTTTTTTTTTTTTTTTTTTAATTATTCCCTCGAATGTGAAATATGCCACAGCAGTGGTTTTAGTTTTTGTGTTTACTCCTCCACGCTACGAAGAGGGAATAATGGTGTTTTTTTTTAAATTATTCCCTCGAATGTGAAATATGCCACAGCAATAAATAAAGCTAAGTCAAGTGCTTTTTTTTTGATTGGCTGGCTAAAGCATTTTTATCATTATTATTATTTCCTCAACCGGAATTATGTTAACAAGTGCCAGGCGATTTTTTTTTTTTTTTTTTGGCACAAACATTTAACTTTTACAATATATTAGACATTGGTGCTCAGGACATTTGACTTTTTTTTTTCTCTCTTTTCTTTTTCTTTTTAGAACTCAGACTTATGATTTATTTTGTTTCATCGTATATAGGACATATTTTTTTATATACTTAGTACCATTTTATATGCTTCGAAATATTGTATGTTTTGTTTGAAATATGATTGTTTTTGTAAATATGTTTATCTGTATAAACTATTTCTTCTACCCCCCCTCCCAAAAAAAAAAAAAAAAAAAAAAAAAAAAAAGAAAAAAAATGGAAAAACAAGATGTAGCAGGAAAACTATAAGTTTAGATTTTTTTTTCCTCTACTCTTTCTTTCTTTTTGACAGACAAAAGATAATTATTTTTGTTTGTTTGTTTTGTCTTTGTCATAAAAGTTTTTACGATTATTCCAATTTGAGCAATTTTCTTTTACATAAAAATAAAAGTTTTTCTCTTTTTTTTTTTTTTTTTTTTTTTTTTTTTTGAAGACGTATTGAGAAACACTACAATAAATTGGAGACTTTTTTTATTTTAGACGAGGACGAATATCTGTTTAGAAGACGTTGTGTTGGAAACCCCCTTTGGGGAACGATGATAAAACAAAGACAGGTGTGCAAAGAGCACATTAACGACGCTAACTATTATGATATAATTTTTTTTTCTTTTCATTGTGTGGGCTATTAATGACGTCTTCAAAATTCCTTTTTTTTTCTTCTCTCTTATTAATATTAATTTTTTTAAATTCATGTTTTACAGTGATCTTCTTGTTTTTTTTCTCTCTCCCTTGTAGAAATGGTTTATCTTAAGTATCCCTATCATTGTACACGTTCAGCTGCGGTCAGCTGCATGTCGGATTGGCCGAGTGTCGATGTAGCGAGCCCATAGCAACAGGCTTGCTTCAGATGCATTTGGCCAACTCGCCATCTGCCCCGCATCAAAGTACAACACGTGGACGACCTTGTTAACAGCCACGTGTGAAATTATTGTTGCATTGTCAGCATTTTCCCACGAAAGGGCCTCAGCAACAGTATAGAAGAGTCAGAATGATGCCGGATCCAGCGAGGTAAAGACGTGCTCAGCCGAGCTCTGGTCGAAAAGACCGTAGATGCCCCTTAATATTAATCTTTTACTTATTTTTCCCGTGTAAATATTTCATATTAATCAAGATTATTAAACTTATGTGATATTACTCCTGGACTCCTTAATTTACATATATATATATATATATGCATTAAAACTTTGCTTAAATTTCACTACGAAATCAAAGAATTTGATATTGCATGTTACCTGTGAAAGTAACGATCATTTCTGTTTCTTGAAATTATTTTGATTATTCGAAACGTAAATATACGGTTGAATGGGACACAAAAAATCGGGCGTTAGTCGCCCAAAGAAAATCGCCCGGTGAAATTTTTGGAGCAAATATTATCAAATCGAATTTATTAATTAGTGCGATTTCGTACTGATACTAGTATTGGATTATTTGAATGGAATACGACCTATTGACACCAAAATAATGACAGTGAGCGATTACCGATGTTCAGCCGATAATTCGGAAAAACGTCGGAATTGATTTCGACATCCTTTGCTCTCTGGGTAATAATTTTAATATTGAAAAGTTAATTAGTTATGTTTTTCCTTTATTTTTACGAAATATTGAGTAAAAAACAGTGACTTACATCTGAATAAACAACTCTTACATGTTTAATTTTTAACATATAAATAAACGCATTTTTAATTTTTACGAAATATTGAGTAAAAAAAAAAGTGACTTACATCTGAATAAACAACTCTTACATGTTTAATATTTAACATATAAATAAACGCATTTTTAATTTTTACGAAATATTGAGTAAAAAAAAAAGCGACTTACATCTGAATAAACAACTCTTACATGAGTGATTTCCTCCTGTCTGCGTTCCATTAACTTTGAAAGATTTTTTCTAAGGAAGCCGTCTTGTTAAATAGGATATGCAGTATCATAACAATTGTCCGTATAAATTTGACACATATTTGAACCTTGACACATTGTTTTCTTCCCTCAACACAAGTTTTTATTTTACTTTTATTTTTTTAAATAATTTTGAAAGCGTGCAGCTTTAGTTTAACACAGCTAATGAGATTGTATTCGACTATCATTACACATGAGAAAATTGCAAATTTAGACACTAAATAATATGAGGCATATACAGACATGTAGAATACTTAATGATATTTATTTTTCAATATTTAATGTTTTCTACTGGACATATTTACTGTTAATGCAAATTCATTTTTCTACGCAAAAAAGAGTATTTAATTATTTATTATTCTGTAGCATAGAAAATAACAAATAGGAAATACCTTTTTCATTCGGTCTTTTTTAGTGTTAAATGAAATAAAAGAACCAATCAAAAATGCGTTTAAAATACTTGTAAAACTTTGTTTTAATATACTGCTTGTGATTTTATTGTTACTTTCTATTGTATGTGATTTTTAGAAATAAAAATTGATGAAAAAAAAAGTAAAAATCAATAATAGATTCAGTCACTCATTTTTTAAATAAAAAAAATTGAAAACTAATTTTTCATGAAAATATTTATTATTATTATTATTCGTTGATGGGTTATCTTGTGATAATTCTGCTGTAGGTAGCTTTTCAACTGCATTTGCCAAGAACCGTTTACTTGCATTAGATTTATTGAATTTTAGATCAACTCTGTTTATGGTAAGATGATTTTTGTACTTAAAACACGCTAGCATAAATTTAATATTTATATTGGGAAAAATTTAGCTTCATGTTGTCTCCCATTTACGCTACTATAAAATCATATTTTTAATATATTTATTGCTCTGGCGATATTGCCGAACGGTACAACCATTACAAATCGATAAAATATATACACATACATACTTCTTCATGTAATGTGCGTACGTGTGTTCGAAGAACACACACGCATATATATATTATGTGTGTATATATGTGTAACAATATGATGAATGGTACATTAAATTAAGGGTTATAAAAGTATAACCTAGAATAGGGTGCTACAAAGTAGAATAATATGTTATATACAGCTGTGTAAGTGAAAAAATTTTATTTGTATCTCTATGTAAATAAATATTTTAACTTTTTTTAGCAGTCCCATTTTCAAACTTTTGCACAGTGGTGCGTTTTGATGATCTAGGTGGACACAATTAATTTTTTCTGTTATCTCAGAATTTAGCACTTAGCAGTCCAAGCCCGAGTCTGACTCGAGATAACTTTTCTTTGCAGAATTTGCTTCTGGAAAGTAATAAAAGAAAGTAGGTGCAGTAATAAGTAGGTAATACTGGGGCACATTGATACACCCCCTCTACTATTCACAGGGTCATTACAGGAAGTTTCACAACAGCTCCAAAAGATGATGCTAGTGCACCGAACTACATACAGAAAGTCTTGGAATGATTCAGTAGTTTGATGAAATGAGACAGTGATTTATTGTTTTTGTAGGTCAAAAGTAAATTTGAGTTGTACAGTTGAAATGATATTATACAACTGTTCCAGTATTTTCATCTGAAAACAATACTCTCCCTGGCAAGTAAAGCTACTCTTTAAGAGGTCTTCATTTTTAGGTAGATTTCGTAAGAAATACTACCTATTGCAATCGCACCAGTTTATCTATCTATCTATCTATCTATCTATCTATATATCTCACTTTTTTATGGACACGATAACTTCTATAATTCTTCACCAATCTCCACCAAACTTGTACATAAAATCAAAGGGGATAAAATCTTGGCTAAGTTCGTTAATGGGCAAAATCGGACCAAGGGGGTCGGAATAGGGGGCGTTTTTGTGAAAACCGAAAAAACGCCCTAACTTCTTAATTAAAGTAGATATCGAATCGGTTTAAAGTTTACATTACTTCTTAAAAATGGGCCAAAAGTATATGCATGACAGATTTTTGATAAATTTAGAAGTGGGCTCAAGGGGCGAAAAAAACAGGGATTTTGAGAGAAAAAAATTCGTAACTTCGTCAATTTTCAAGATATCAAGTCCAACTAAATATTTTGTAAATGTCCTTAACATTATCTAAAACTTTTGTATTTACAAGTTTTTGATAGGACCAACTTTTACCGATGAAAAAAATTAAAAACGAAAAGAAAAAGGGCGCTGAAAAAAGAGAAAAATCCATAACTCCGTCAATTTTTAAGATATCAAATCTGATTAAATTTATTTTACATCTTCTCAAAAATATCTACAACTTTTATATTGACAAGTTTTTCATAGGACCAATTCGTATAGCAAAAAGAAATTAAATAAAAATAGGAGTTGGAGGAAAACCTCAAATCCAAACTGCTTATATTCTGACTCATTTTTAAATTCATTTTTGATTTTAAATGCATCCAAATGGTAGATCCTCTTATTTAGAAACTGTATAAAGTGACGCAATGGTCAATTTTCTGATAAAGACAGAATATATTTCAAAAAAGGCTACCAAAAAGGGTATTTTGAACATAATTTCCGAAAGTCATCGGTACTGAAAATTGAAGGAAGTATTCAAATAAGAAATTGCGTTTTTTTCTGACTCGTTTTTAAATCCATTTTTGCTCTCAAATGCATCCAATTTACAGATCCTCTTATTTAGGAACTATATAATGTGATGCATTGATCGGTTTTTTGATAAAGACAGAATATGTTTTGAAAAAGGCTACCAAAAAGGGTATTTTGAACAGAATTTCCCGAAGTCTTTGTGATTTGAAAATTTAAGGAAGTTTTCACATAGCAAATTGCGTTTTTTATGATTCGTTTTAAAATCCATTTTCGCTCTTAAACGCATCCAATTTACAGATCCTCTTATTTAGGAACTATATATTGTGACGTATTGGCCAGTTTTTTGATAAAGATAGAATACATTTTTTAAAATGCTGTCAAAGTGAGTATTTCGCACAAAATTTTCCGAAGCAATAATGATTATTGAATTAAGGATGTATTCAAAAAACAAATCGGTTATTTTATGACTCATTTTTAAATTCAATTTTTTTTTTCTCAAATGCATTCAACTGACAGTTTTTTGTTATTTAGGAGCTGTATAATGTACTGTTTTGGTCGATTTTTTTAATAAATTCAGAATCTATTTCAAAATATGTTGTCAAAATGGGCATTTGAGCTGAATTTTTCTTAAGATGATTCTGATAAAACCAGTTTTTTCAGAAAAATGAAATTAAAAATTTTTCATAAACGGCCAAATGAAGTTATTAAACTGAGTTTATCCCTAATCATATAATATCTATATATATAAAAGAAAGTCTGGATTTCGTATTAATCACAGCACAAAAAAATCTGCCGAACCTAAAATCTTGAAAATTGGGGTAAAAATACTACTTATAACATCGAGTGCCGCTAAGAAGGGATTTTCGAAAATTCCACCCCTAAGGGGTTTAAAAAAAGGAACGCACTTTAAAAAAATTCCTTAAGAATCGACTTTTGTAGTTATTTTTCAACTGGTAATATATTTTTGTGTATTTTTTCATGCTGAATCGAATGGTACCAAGCAAATTCTTTTATGTTCAGTAGTTCACGAGATACTTCACATTTTCCAAATTTGGCGATTTCTTCGCCGCAAAAACCTGAAAATTTCAGTCTTTATCTATATATATAAAAGAAAGTCTGGATTTCGTATTAATCACAGCACAAAAAAATCTGCCGAACCTAAAATCTTGAAAATTGGGGTAGAAATACTTCTGATAACATCGAGTTGCGCTAAGAAGGGATTTTCGAAAATTCCACCCCTAAGGAGGTTAAAAAAAAGGAAAGAACATTTAAAAAATTCCTTAAAAATCGGCTTTTGTAGTTATTTTTCAACTGGTAACATATTTTTGTGTATTTTTTCATGCTGAATCGAATGGTACCAAGCAAATTCTTTTATGTTCAGTAGTTCGCGAGATACTTCACATTTTCCAAATTTGGCGATTTCTTCGGCGCAAAAACCTGAAATTTTCAATCCTTATCTATATATATAAAAGAGAGTCTGGATTTCGTATTAATCACAGCACAAAAAAATCTGCCGAACCTAAAATCTTGAAAATTGGGGTAAAAATACTTCTGATAACATCGAGTGCCGCTAAGAAGGGATTTTCGAAAATTCCACCCCTAAAGGGATTAAAAAAAAGGAACGAACTTTAAAAAAAATTCCTTAACCCCTTCGCGAAGGGAGCCTTTTACGAAATTTTTAATGTTTTGTCACCAGTCTTAAAAAATAGAAATTTCTTTCTTCTTAAATCCAGAAAATGCTCCGATTGAATAAGGCAAATTTTATAGTATAATTTTACCGGTGGAAATAAACGAGGTTTCTTAAGCCTTTTTGCGGTACGTATGCGTGTCGCTCGTCCCCAAGGGGTTAAAAATCGGCTTTTGTAGTTATTTTTCAACTGATAACATATTTTAGTGTATTTTTTCATGCTGAATCGAATGGTACCAAGCAAATTCTTTTAAGTTCAGTATTTCGCGAGATATTTCACATTTTCCTGATTTGGCGACGTCTTCGGCGCAAAAACCTAAAATTTTCAATCCTTATCTATATATATAAAAGAAAGTCTGGATTTCGTAATAATCACAGCACAAAAAAATCTACCGAACCTAAAATCTTGAAAATTGGGGTAAAAATACTTCTGATAACATCGAGTGCCGCTAAGAAGGGATTTTCGAAAATTCCACCCCTAAAAAAGGTTAAAAAAAGGAACGAACTTAAAAAAATTCCTTAAAAATCGGCTGTTGTAGCTATTTTTCAACTGATAACATATTTTAGTGTATTTTTTCATGCTGAATCGAATGGTACCAAGCAAATTCTTTTAAGTACAGTAGTTCGCTATAGATACTTCACATTTTCCTGATTTGGCGGTGTCTTCGGCGCAAAAACCTGAAATTTTCAATCCTTATCTATATATATAAAAGAAAGTCTGGATTTCGTATTAATCACAGCACAAAAAAAAAATCTATTGAACGTGTAATTTTGAAAGAGTGTTCTATAATCAGGTTAACATGATTATGTAAGCTATATTTAATTATGTCAATATATATAAAACACAAAGTGAAATTTCATTGCGGCCGCTTATAATTTAAGTTCTACAAGATAGATTTTAATGGATTTTACATTGTTAGTTGGATAATTTTTCAGAAATTTTGTAACAAATGAAATATAGCATTCTACGTTGTTTAATTGAATACTTAGGAAAAGTTTTTTATCAGATGAACCCAATTACAAAAGTTTGGCTTTATTTTAAAAGTTCCGCTGAATGAATTTTTATGTGATTAAAATTGTTAACATGTTGAGCGCTACGTCATTCATTGGTGACTAACATTGAACTTTCCGTTTAGATGACTGATTTTTCCCGGATGACAGACAGTCTAAAGTACGATATAAAACTAAAAATTACTATGATATAAAAATTTCGTTTAATTCAAAGTTTCTTAAAAAAAAAAAAAAAAAAAAAAAAGAATGACCAGCGTAGCGGGCGAAGGCTGCTAGTATATATATATATATATATATATATATATATATATATATATATATATATATATATTTTTTTTTTTTTTTTTTTTTTTTTTTTTTTTTTTGTTGAAATGAGCACTCTTCGAAATCTACCTCCGCCTATAGGCCCAGCCGACAGGGATTTTTTATTGTTAGATAAATTATCAATTGTTGGATTTGAGACTCATTTTATTCAAAATGGCTGTACGAGGCACATTGACACATTCTATGTCAGGGCACATTGATGCAACCTAAATCGTTTTCTAGTTCATTTTTTCATTACCTTTTATTATTTTTTTCCATACACTCCTTAATCCAACCATTTTTCGCAAAAATTTCTAATATTAGTTTTTATTGAAGTAAAAAAGGCTCTAATTTCTTTATATCAGAACATTTTATAGTATTTTTGCAAGCAGAAGACGTACGAGCCTACCCAACATCTAGTGCTAGTAGAACTAACAAAAGAAAACGACGGGTGCCTGGAAAATCTCAAATTTGTATCGATTCCCCAGAGAGAAAAAGTATTTTCAACATGAGAAATGTTAAGTAAGAGAAACAAGCTAAAGAATAGCACAGGAAAATTATATTATAAACAGAATTTTTAATATAATTATTCTTTATTTTCTGTTTATAAACCGATTTATAAACAGAAATCCTGGTAATTTTTTCATATTTCCTAAGAAAGAAGATAATGCTGGGGTTGAAGTGCCAGATGTGACAAAGTTACCACAGCCAACAATCAGACAAGCAACAACCACAGAACATCAGGTCATTATGCATGTCATTTTGATTGCTTTAATATTGCTTACAAATAAATTGTAAGTGATTTGATTTTCTATAAATGAATATAAAATGGTTTGCTAACAATTTTTCTATGAAAAATATGCATTGGTGTTATTTTGTCTTCATTTTTCCCAGACGTATCAAAGTGCCCCATGACGTGTATCAATTTGCCCTGGGGATGGGGCACATTGATACAAATGACTTTTTTTAAAACTTTTTTTTAATTACTTGCAAAAATAATATATAAAATAACGATTTTACATTTTTATAACACACTACACAAGTTTTGCTAACACCACATGGAAAACTTTGAAATTTCTGCTTTCTGGACACCAAACAAAGTCTTAGAAAAAAGCTGTATCAATGAGCCCCAGTTCCCCCTACACTTTCTTTCTTTAGTTAGAGCAGCGGTTCCCAAACTTTTGAACTCGCGGAGCCCGTTTTGGGAAGAATTTCTACCGCGGAGCCCCTGAACACAGCGATAGTCTGTGGTTTACTAATTAGTGTTTTTTTATGCCTATGGAACAGAGAAAAATCTGCTGAATAAAAATCCGAGCCAGCAAGCTCCAAAATTAGACCAAAATTCTCAGTTTGGCGTTTTCCCAATACAGAAATTCTGAATTTCTAATACAAATTTTAAAAATTAGATTTTCTATTATGTGTCCGTTTAATAGTTTTATTTAATATTATTGGACACAATATAAAAAAATAAGAATTAAAAACCTCTTTTTTTTAATTCAAATATCTAACTTGTATAATCGAAATAGTTCCTTCAAATACAGCAAAAATTATAGTTAAAAATTTTTTGATTTCTGAAAGCTTTTAGTAAAAAGGAAAACAAACCCTTTTTTACCCGAGCGATGTTCAAGCAATACTGTTAAAGCGTTAATGACATACATTTTTAAAATAAGAAATATTCTTTTTGGATTTCCAGTAAGAACTCGGAATTAAAGATCAAAATGGTAACTATGTTTAGATTATGCATTGCATTTGGGCTTCCATATTACTATTATTATTTAACGGTAAAACCACACACTCACACAGAGAAAAAAAGGTAAGCTGTACACAGGGTTCGCACAGTTGTACCACTAAATTTTAAGAATATTTTCGAAATGTTTCACTGCAGAAAAATATCGTAAAATCTGTGAATGAAGGTGGGGATTATGAATGTTGTGGTTTAAAAATTAAATGTAAATTTTCTTATTTTTAATAGTGGTGCCAGAGTCCTTGGAAATTCCAAGGAGTACGCGAACCTTGGTTGTACAGTTTTTGTTTGCCGAGAAATACTTCTCTATAATTCCAATTGGCTACTCGCAAAAGGTGAAAATGCGTAGTTCCAGTCACTCATGATTAATTTTGTAACACGTTTTCGCTAGTCCCGCCTACCCGTAATAAAATCATGCGATTATGAATATTTTTTCGTTCTTTTTTAAGTTTCTAATACTTCTAAACATGTAACGAAAATGAATCGCAGCCTCTTTTTTGAGCCCCTTTTTTTTACTTAAACGCAGGTCATCGTTTTAGTGTTTAAGTGGGCGGGCAAAATCTGTAAGCTGTACTGTTAAATGCAGCATTGTTAAACTTTTGGATATTTTATTCAAAATATTTGGCTATTAATAGCTTTAAAAGAAATTTTTTTTCGTCATTGTTTTTGCCTTAAAACAGATATGCAGTTAAAAACCGCACATGTTAAACGAACTGCAACTAGTAAAATAACTTTACTAATCCAATGGGATATATGTGTGATTAAATTTATATCACGGCGTGTACTCATTGACAAAAAGTCTAAGCAAAAGGTGGAACTGAGCAAAATTTTAAATTCTAAGTGTGATGACAGATGTAAAGAAAATATTTTTTTGTATTGCTACAGACATTTCTGATTGGAAAATCTGGCAGAGACCAATCAAAAGAAAATTTTAAAGAAAAGGCTGTAAAGTGATATAAAATACTAAAAAAAAAAAAAAAAAAAAAAAAAAAAATGTTTTCAGCAATATAAATTGCTGATAAAATTAAGTACAATTATGTAAAACAGCATAAAAAATTTAAATAAACTTAAAAATTATAAAAATAAAATAAAAGATTAAAGGAATGAATTAAAAGTACGAAAAGTGAAAAAAAAAAAAAAAAAAAAAAACTATATGCACAACGTATATAACTATTAGATGAATCTAATGAGGGATTTGTTAAATTATACAAGACATTGCAAAAAATGGGCGTTTTAGTCGACAATGTCATACAATAAAAAAAATATAGAAAATTTAAATATACAAATGTCATAAACAGATTAAAGAATTTAAATTTATCTATAAAAAAAAAGAATATATATACACAATATACACAAATGTAATATGAATCTAAAGAGGGGCTTTAAATGATAGAATATGCAATAAAATATATGTTTTTAGCGACAAACATTATTTTACATTAAAAACAGCATAAAAAATTTAAATAACTAAAAATTAATACTATAACATAAATAGATTAAAAAAAAAATCAAAGATAAAAATAAAAATAAATGTATGCAAACATTACACGCAAATGAATCTAGTGAGGGATTTTTAATGATACAAGACCTTAAGGAAAAAAAAAAGACATTTTAAGCGATAGACATTGTTTTAAAAATTAAACACAATTTTGAAAACTAGGAAAGATTTAAATAAGTATAAGTTAATAAAAATAAAATAAACAGTTTAGGGAAATTAAAACTCAAATAATAAAAATAATACAATATGCAATATATACAAACGTTAAATGCCGATAGTTTTTTTTTTTTTTAATTCTGCATAAAATTTGAACACTACTATATACATAAAAGTTTAGTATGAAAAATGTACTTGAATTTGTTTGCACAGTCTTCTTTTAATATATGGTGCAATTTTCGACATTTATAAGCGAATGTATGGTTCTGCATTTAATCGGTTACTGCATTTTGTTTTGATATTTATATAAATGGAGAATTCAGATACACACATGACGTTGGAAATGTAAGTAAAATCAATATTACTTCATCTGACAAGATTTTGTATTCATCTGTCATCTGTCACGACACCAAAATTCAGTGATACGCTTGCTTTGAAAAGACATTACTAGATCGCTTTGAGATGTTAAATCAATGAGAGCTTCGTATTCCTCAGATCTTAAGCAGTGTGATATTGTTTTTTACACTGAATGCATTTTGTACCCATTTAAAATCTTATAGTATCTTATTTTGAGCAGCTGAAAAGTAATGCTCAAATGAATCTATCAGAGTTTCGAGATGGTGACGTATACTTTTCTGAAATTTTTTTTTCAGAAACTTTGTTACTAAACACAAAAGAATTAAATATAAACATATGAATAGGCGAAACTCCAAAGAAAAACTGTTCTCCGTTTGTTTGGCAAGCAGAATTAACAGCTTTGGTGGGCCTTTTATTTTTCGATTCACGTGGTGTATTCTATTCAGAATACTATTCCTTGTTGTTAGGAATTGATAAATTAAGTTATCCCAGTTTATTCACAGAAAATCGTTTGCATATTTGCAATTGTGATATTTAATTTATTTATAAGACGCGACTCGTTGCTATGGAAGCGAAGCTGTTTTTTCGTCTGCTTTGCTTTTTATATTTTTTATCTTACGAGATGAGTTAAAAGTTTAGATAAAAAAGTTGGCATCAATTTTTGATGGAATGTAAAAGAATTTTTTTAGAGAGAATGTTTATATTTTTTGTTTGTCGTGCGTGTCTTAAGTTTTATTGAAGAATTATGTTAATTTTATGAAAAGGCACGCAGAAATGCATAAAGGATCATCTTTCCAGTTTTTAGTATGATGATCAAAAATTATCAAGGTAAAAGCATTTATATTTTGTACATATTATACATTTTGTACATAGTATGTAAATAATTTGAATTCAATATTTCTTTATTCTATAATTCTAAGTATGTAATAAAATTTTTAAAAAGAAAATTCAAGAATATTTAGAAGATTTTTGAACCCAAATAAGTTTTGATTGTTTACAGAACAAAATCTGGCGCCCCGAGCACGGACATTTGAATAATACTGTTGAGATATTGAATTGTTTTTATAGCGTATAGTGTTTTCATAAGCTGTGCATTACTACTTAATTTTTCTAAGATGAATAAGCTAAAGAAAAAGCGTACACCACTACGTTCGTCATTTACCAGAACTTTAAATGTTTTGAATGAAGAAATTAACAGCGAGTCATTAGATAAGGACAAAATTTTAGACGGTTTTAGTAAATTAGAAAATTTGATTCATGAAATTAAAGCTATTGATGAAGCTATAATTGAACTCATGTTAGATGATGATAAATGCGATGAAGAGGCTATTGAAAATGAAGTAGTGGAAAATGAAAGTTATTCAGATCAATTTATTACCATTAAGCGTAAAGTTAGCGAAGCATTGGGTACAAATAAACGTAATCAAGATGATAGTGAAAAAAGCACAGATCACGGTTATTCCAAATCAAAGCATTATAAATTACCTAAACTAAATATTAAGCCATTCGATTCGCAGTTAATAAATTATCTTTCATTTTGGTCTCAGTTTCAGAAAATTCATGAAGACATAGATTTGGATAATAGTGACAAATTTCAGTATCTTATCCAATCGGTAGAACCTGGAACCAGTGCCAGGCGCTTGTTAGAGAGCTATCCAATGACCGCAGTTAATTACCCCAAAGCTGTCGAGGCATTTCAAGAGCGTTTTGGAAATAAAGATTTACTAATAGAAGTGTACGTTAGAGAATTCCTAAAATTGATTGTAGCTAATGTACAGGCGCACGGCAAAGATAAACTTCCCTTATCAGATTTATTCACGAAAGTCGAGGCATATTTAAGATCGTTAGAATCAATGGGTTTAAGTTTAGAAAGCAATTCGGCGTGGCTCTATCCCATGATAGAATCTAGCTTATCGGAAGATGTATTAAAAGCATGGCAGCGATATAATATTTCAATCACATCAAACACTGTTAGTAATAATAATGCATTGTCAACAAAAGCAAATATAGTAAGTTTGATGGAATTTCTGAAACAAGAAGTTGCAAACGAGGAAAGATTCAAATTAGCCAAATCGAGTTTTATAGAGCTGGGCTCTAAAGACAAACCTAAAGAAAAGTTAAGAAAAGCAGAAAGTAAAATACCTACTGCGGCAGGGTTATTTAGCGCAAAAGAACGCCTTTGTTTATTTTGCAGTAAATCTCATGAAAGCAAGGACTGTGTTAGGGCTAGATCTCTTTCCTTTAATGAACGAAAGGCCAAAATTAAGAATAAAAATTGCTGTTTAAAATGTCTTCGTTTTGGTCACCACGCTAAAGTTTGCAAAGTTTTTATTCGTTGCCACGTTTGTTCTAAACCCCATACCGAGTTATTATGCCCTGAAATTTCAATGTGTAAAGAACCAGAAAATACAGCTAAGACCCCAGAAGTTATTCAAAGCACCATAGCAAGTAAGCAGTGTTCTGCTGAAGTAGCCCTTATGACTTTAGAAATAGTTATTAAAGGTCGAATAACAAAGAAAGTACGAGCGTTACTTGATTGTGGGTCGCAAAAGAGCTATATTTTAAAAGGTACAGCTGAAGAGCTAGGTTTACACCCCATTTCTTCTGAAGCTATTGTGCATACATTGTTTGGTGGTACACAAACAGAAGCTAAATCTCACAATAAATTCCAAATTGAGTTAAGTTCTTCTGATAGACAGAAACAAACTAAAGAAGTCTTAGAACTTTTGGATCAAGATATAATTTGTAATAATATTCCTCGGATACCGAAAGAATCAGTAATTAAAGAGCTTAAACAAAATAAACTATGGATCACAGATTTAGGAGCAGGAAGTCCAAAAATTGAAATTTTGATTGGAAGCGATTACTACGGACAACTTCTTACAGGTCGAGTAAAACAGTTAAAGAGCGGTCTTACTGCAATAGAGACAAAGTTTGGATGGACACTTTGTGGTCGTTTAGAAAGTACATCACAGTCTTGCTTAAATTATGGAACTATGTTTATCACGAACCTAGCGTTAAAAGATATGAAGATTCCAGAATTATGGAAGTTAGAGACAATCGGTATAACAGATCCCTGTCAAACTTTGTCTAAAGCAGAAGAAGAAGAACTTGCTCATGATAATTTTATAAAAGAAGTTGATAGAAATATAGAAGGTCGCTATATTGTAGGTCTTCCTTGGATTAACGGCAAACGTGAGATTCCCTCAAATAGACACATAGCTGAACGAAGATTGATAAATTCAACAAAGAAATTAAAATCAATGAAAATGTTTGAAGAATATGCTAAAGTTTTTTGTGAATGGGAAGAAGAAGGCGTTATCAGTAAAGTACTAGATGAAACACTCAAGATTCCAGGACATTTTTTACCTCATCATCCCGTCATCAAACCAGATAGTTTTACTACAAGTGTTCGACCAGTTTTTGATGCATCGTGTAAGGTGGGGAGGTCTCCTTCTTTAAATGATTGCCTCTTCAAAGGACCAAACCTCATCGAACAAATTCCTGCAGTGTTAATAAGAATTCGTGAGAAAGCTGTTGGGGTAGTAGCTGATATAAGAAGAGCATTTCTTCAAATTGAAGTCAAAGAATCAGATCGGCATTTCTTGCGATTTTTATGGTGGAAGAGTCCTGACGAATTTCAAGTTTATCAACACAATAGAGTAGTTTTTGGAGCAACTTGTAGCCCATTTTTGCTAGGTGCAGTTATAAGATATCATTTGAGTAATGTTGATGAAGAAAACAAACAGATAGCTGAGAAGCTTATGAAATCATACTATATAGATAACTGCGTTACTTCAGTCGACAATGTGCCTGAACTAGAAAATTTTATTTCAAAATCTACAGAAATCATGGCTGATGCGAAAATGGAATTAAGAATGTGGGAATTCGGACCAATTAAAAGTGAAGACAGCAGTTTCCTTAACGAAAAGAAGGTGCTCAGCAAAAATGTAACAACGATAGTTCCGGTTTTAGGGTTGAAGTGGGACACAATGGAAGATAGTTTGAAGATCGCTTATAAATTTAGTGATGAGATAGAAAATCTGTCGAAAAGAAAGATATTAGCTGTAACCCAAGGGATCTTCGATCCAATAGGATTTTTAGCCCCAGCATTGTTGCCAGCCAAACTGATAATTCAAGACGCCTGGTCAACGAAATTAGATTGGGATGCTCCACTTCCAGAAGAAATCCGGAATAATTTTCAAAAATGGTATAGCGAACTCAAGTATTTGAATGACGTGAAGATAAATAGACGTGTAGGCTATGGTTGTAAAGAAAAATGGTCTATTCATACATTTTGTGATGCAAGTACCAGAGCTTATGCAACAGCAGTTTTCTTACGTTGTGAAGATAAAGACGCAGTCTTTGTACAACTTTTAGGAGCTAAGTCTCGTCTTGCACCAAAGAAAAATATAACCATACCACGTTTAGAGCTTCTTGCTTGTATTTTAGGAATAAGGTTGACTAAATTTGTTTTGAAAGCCTTTAATTGTATTTCCATACCAGTAAAGTATTGGACCGACTCTTCGACTGTTCTCGCTTGGATTCGAAGAAATGATCAATGGGGAACGTTTGTAGGCAATAGAGTTAGAGAAATTTGTAAATTTTCCGAATCTCAACAATGGAACTTCGTACCTGGTCATCTCAACCCTGCTGATCTACCTTCTCGCGGATGTAGTCCTAAACAGCTGCTGAAGATGAGATGGTGGGAGGGACCAGAATGGTTGAAGTTATCAGAAGAAAATTGGCCACATTCAGAAACAAGCCCCAACGAAGAATTAGTAATGATGGAAAAGAAGAAAACTGCAGTACCTACTCTTTTATGTTCTAATTCACATGAATTTATGATATATAGTAGAATTTCAAAATTTGGTAGATTTATTAATGTCGTATGTTGGGTGAAGAGATTCATAATGAAGTGCAGAAATCGAAATATATGTTTTCCATCAGAATTGTCGATTGAAGAAAAGGAAGATGCGGAAAGGTCGTTCTGGTCAATAATACAATCTGAAAGTTTTGGTAATATTACTGATGCAATAAAGGGATTAAAGGTTATGAAAGATCAAGAAGGATTGTTGAGAGTAAAAACAAAGATATTAGAGCGGGATGACAAGTTTTCTTTTAGATATCCAATTTTATTACCATCGAAACATCATGTAGTGAATTGTCTGATTCAAGAATGTCATTTAAAGAATTGTCATGCTGGACTTCAAACAGTTGGATCCATTTTAAGAGAAAAATATTGGATAATTTCTTCTAGACGCAGCATTAGAAGTCAATTGTCTAAGTGTTACAGATGCAAAAGATACTCTGTAAAATCATATACTACACCTCCAATTCACCTACCTTTAGATCGAGTCAGAGATTCCAAAGTTTTTGAAGTTGGAGCTGATCTTTTTGGCCCTCTTTTCGTAAAGCCAAGATCCAAAGTTTGGGTTGTACTTTTTACATGTGCAGTATATAGGGCAATACATTTGGAACTTGTAACCAGTCTCTCAACAGAAGGATTCCTTCAGTCACTTCGAAGATTTATATGCAGGAGAGGAAGGCCGACTACTATATACTCTGATATTGGCTCAAATTTTAGAGGAACCAACAACCTTTTAAAATCATTGTATTGGAAGGCAATAGTTTCTTCGAAAGAACTGTTTCCTATTAATTGAAAGAACTGTACCCTATTAGTCATCCAGCCAGCTGCAGCTTGGTGGGGTGGATGGTGAGAAACAGTACATCTAGAAGTGGCAGAGTAGTAAAGAGACTTTTGAAATGACTTTTTCTAAAGTTCTGAACTGACTTTTTCTAGAACTCTGAAATAACTTTTCTAGAACTCTAAATTTTTCATTATAGTTTTATTATTGTTTAGTTATTATCTTTATTTATTTGCATATTTTTTATTTTGAATTAGGGCTTAATTTGATCAAAAGTGATCTTAAGTTTAATTTGGCTTCCGCCTAAATTAAAGGTGGGAGTATGTTAGGAATTGATAAATTAAGTTATCCCAGTTTATTCACAGAAAATCGTTTGCATATTTGCAATTGTGATATTTAATTTATTTATAAGACGCGACTCGTTGCTATGGAAGCGAAGCTGTTTTTTCGTCTGCTTTGCTTTTTATATTTTTTATCTTACGAGATGAGTTAAAAGTTTAGATAAAAAACTTGGCATCAATTTTTGATGGAATGTAAAAGAATTTTTTTAGAGAGAATGTTTATATTTTTTGTTTGTCGTGCGTGTCTTAAGTTTTATTGAAGAATTATGTTAATTTTATGAAAAGGCACGCAGAAATGCATAAAGGATCATCTTTCCAGTTTTTAGTATGATGATCAAAAATTATCAAGGTAAAAGCATTTATATTTTGTACATATTATACATTTTGTACATAGTATGTAAATAATTTGAATTCAATATTTCTTTATTCTATAATTCTAAGTATGTAATAAAATTTTTAAAAAGAAAATTCAAGAATATTTAGAAGATTTTTGAACCCAAATAAGTTTTGATTGTTTACAGAACACTTGTAGCTTATTTTAAATCGAATTTTTAAAACACATTAAATCCAAAAACATAAAATAAAACAATTTAAACCACAAATATTATACAGAAAATAGATACATTTATAATGCAACTGATTACTTAGTTTTGAACTGTATTATTGTATTTTGTCAAACCACTTGTAGATATATTTATTTTTGACACACACGCACACACACACAAATTCCTGCATACTTTTGAAAATCTTTCACTTGCAACATGCTAATTTCTTTCTTGTTTTATTTACCTTGAACGCCGCGGAGCCCCTGGAAAGTTCAGGCGGATCCTCAGGGGCTCTGCGGAGCACACTTTGGGAACCTCTGAGTTAGAGCATTTTCTAAATTGTGTAATTGAAGGTAGCTAAAGAAAAATATAATTTAACAAATTACAACGACTACTTGGAAAATAATATTTTCAAAGGCTATAATTTTTAACTTATAAATGATTTCTATATTTATAGAAACAATAATAACATCATTTGGTATTTACGTATTAACGCCACCGCAGCAGAAGTTTCGCTAATGCTCCAATAAAGAGCAAGCACGCGCACGCAGTTATCTTTTGGATTCCTTGTTGCCTTGTTGTTTTCTGATTTTTGATGTCACATTTTTAATGCTACGAAAATGCGTATTTGGAATTTACCAAAAACAGAACAAGATGCAATTTTATTTTGAATCTATGTTATATTTTATATCGGCCCACTTTCCACCGAAATCCGATTGACTACTTTGTTTTTAAATAAAGTGTTTTGATTTTAAATAAAGTGTTTTATTTTATGATTTGTCGCAAAAATTTGAGGTGTATATTGGCGATACTTAAAAACGCCAAATCTGTAACTGCGCCCTCGTAAGAATCATTTTTATGATAATTAAAACGTAGCTTACGTAATAACAGAGTCATATTCATATACCTGGACATTTAGACTCACGTTAATATTCCTGGACCAATCATAAACAAATATTAAATGAAATTTCAGTTTAACAATTTTCGGTATTATGAATTTTTAAACTTCTAAGCATCGCACATTTTCAATTTTTACACCATCGTATAGCGAAAAAAAATTTACTTTTAAATGCAACTTGTTTGAAACCTGTATCTATTTTTTTTTGAGTTATTAATTTTTTTGTAGTTTTTAATAATTTTTGTCATCGCGGCAACAGAAGTATTCCATTTCTAGGCATTAATAACGGACCAATCAGTAAATGAATAAGTTGTGGAATTCAACCAATAAAAAGATTCAGATATATTTCAGATTTCCCAGCTCTATACCGAGGACAACAACTATTTTCCAAAAGGTTAAAAAAAAAGTGGTGCCAAACCGAATAAAATTTGTATAAGAGTTACCACATCGCAAAGGGTTTAACAAGACCACGTATTCTGGAAGTTGAATGTCTATTTTGTTACTATCTTCATGAGTTTTTTCGAAAAATTAATTAGTTTGCACTTATTCGAGAATTGTCTAGACCAGGGGTTCTCAAACTATGGATACGCGTACCAGTAAGTGGCCTACTTTTTTTAAATTCAGATTTCTTGATTGACATCACTTTTTTGATATGGTAAAATCCCCCTTTTTTTCACCTTCATAGTTATGTCATTAAATAAGGTGAAATTTACTGTTTCAAAAAAGTGGTGTCAATCTAAAAATCCGAATTTAAAAAAAGTAGCCCACTTACTGGTACGCAAACCATAGTTTGAGAACCCCTGGTTTGGGAGAAGAATTTTTTAGAAGAAATGGAACGGAGAGATCTGCTGCATAATGGATAAAAGCTCGTGTTGTTTGGGAATTTGAATATCTGTAGCTGGCATTTCATCTCGGTACATAATTAAATTACAATCATTTTCTTTTAGACCAGAGATGTAGTGGAGTATATACGGGGGTATACGCCGTATACCCTCAGGATTTTTTAAAGGAGCATCGTATAGCCTGTGTTTCTCAAGAAAACTTATAGTATCCATACTCTCGGGCATACTCTCTGCCTTGAGCGTATACCCTCTGCTTAGAGCGTATATCCGTCTTTTATTTTTACGACTGCACCCCTGTTTTAGACATTTCTCGAATAAACGCGAACAAAATTAATAACAGCATTTGAATCCCTACTGATGATGGCCATGGAATGGTTGAAAACGTTTAAGGTACTCTAAATGCATTTTAAATAAATTTATGTTATATGTTTGCACCTGAAAGTAATTTTAGTACATTTTCTATATGAATGTGCTTTAACCCCTTGAAAGTCGGTGGTGTAAAATATATACCACTTAATTTTAATTGAAAAATGCCACATTGACATCAGAATTTTGAAATGAAAATTTTAATTTTATCAAGTAAGCGAAGATAAGTATTTATCTATTTTGAAATAAATTTGCTTTTAAATTCTGGTGTCATTCGATCATTTCAGCATTTAATGAATAGAAGTACTTTGCCCCTCAAAGGGTTATATGAATTTTAATTACGTAAAAGTGTTTCAATAACTTTTTATTTGTGACTTTGAACCTATATTCTAAAACTTTTACAGTTGATATTATTAAAGTTTATAATTGGGAGATTCATTTATGGACACCCTGTACTATAAAATACAAGGTGGTTACAACTAAACTGACAGTACACAGAGCGCGATTTAATTGAGAAAATGACGTCAAAATTTGTACGAATATTAAATAAGGCAGGGCTCGAAGAATTCTGCGAGAAAAAAATTTAGTTCCATAAATCCCCACTAGGAGAACGTATGACACTCTAAAATGCAGAATCAGTACTAAGATCGTTAAATGTGCTAATTAAAAGGTAATTTTATTTCATTACTGATTCTGCATTTTTTAAAACTCTCTTTTCTGTTATACAGCGCCACATATTACCCTACCGGTGACTTTTGGAACTAATTTTCATTTTCGCGAAATCCTACGTCCCCATCTTATTTAATCTTCATATAAGATTTTGTGTCCTTTTTTCAAATAGATCGCACTAGAGAACGTTCCGAGTACTTACTGCCAGTTTAATTATGGCTACTTTATGCATAGAAACACATTTTTTTTGCTCGTATTTTATTTTTATTGTACTTGAAGAGTATTGAAAACTGCCGGATTTACAACCGGGCTAGTTTTTAGTTTTTGCTTATATATTTCTTATATTATGATAGTTTCAATTTCAAAACCGGTTCTAACCGGTTTCGAAATTTAAAGAAATTTTTTTATAAAAATCTGAAACCAAAATTGAAAAAGTAAAAACTAGTCCGGTTGTAGATCGTCCTCAGCTGTCCTATGCAAAAAATAATCATAAAAAATATTAAAATTTGAGCCATTTGAAATTACTTTGTTATTATATTGACATTACGCACATAATTATGTCTGTAATAAATGCACAATTAAAAAAATAATTAAATAAAAAAAGTTTATTTCATTTAAAAATTCAGTGCATAAAACCTTCTGATGGTTTGTATTAGTTGAAATATAATTTTCTTTTCTTAACAGATTTTCTGATGCTAAATCTAAAGTACATGTTTTCAATAATGACACTTATGATAGCTGAAAGCATGCCGACTCCCCATATGACGAGGACACCCTGGATGTTCTTTAAACTGAGAGGTTTTAGATCCGATTCACTGTAACCAGTACACATTCCAGCTAATTCGAAAATGGGCTTAAACCACTTCCCACTTATATCAGCCTGAACCAACCGTGTTATCCTGAAACAAAATTAAAATAAAATATGTTAGAATAAAGTATAAAAAAATTCACAACAACATATTTCATTTTTAGCCCCTGCTTACAGGCCCCGATTAAGACAAATTGGGGCCCTGCGCAAAGATAAATTAGGGGGTCCTTTCGAATCATTCCAACGTTATTCAAATAGAACTGATCTCATGGTCACTCAAATGTGTATGTGTAATGCATAAACATATTTCCACACCTGTGGATATAAATAGAAGAAAATTATTAGCTCCTTCAATTTCAAATTAAATGTCTTAATTAACCCTTTCCTGCGCAGTGTGTCCGGTCTGGACACACCTAATTTTAATTCCAAACTTGCAATTGGCACCAATAATATTTTAATAAAATCTTATTTTTACAATAAAAGGTTAAATTAAGGAGCTCTTGATTTCTTAAAAAGTCGTTTGTAAATTCCGGTATCAGTCGACAATTTCTCATTTTACTAACAGAATTTGTCCGCGCCGGAAAGGGTTAATAAAAGTGCACTTTTTTTTCTTTAGTACAGAACAAAACTCTTTTATATAACTAGCAATTTGTATATTACTTTAAGATGAATTTAATACTTTCAACACATGAAACAGTTGGAATTGGAAAAATAAAGTAAAAAAAAAAAATAATAATAATTTAATGGATATGCGGACCCTTTAAGGTCTGGGGTCCATGGGCAAAGTCCCGATTTGCCCATGCGGTAATAAGGGCCTGCCCTGCTATGCTGTTTCTTTCAGGCAACGATTAAAGTGCCGTCACTAAAAAAGAAAAAAAAAGTTACATTACACGGGCCAGCCGTAAAACGAAACAAATGTATCATTAAACAGTTAAATACCGATAATCTCTACTGCAACTTTTTAAACTTCAGGCACTGTCGAGAGAAAAAGTACGTTTAACTGCAATTTGTTTGAAAACTGTATATCAATTTATTTTTGAGATATTAATTTTGTGTAGTTTATGATGCCATTTTTCTAATGGTGGCAACTAAAATGCTCTATTTTCATTTGTAAAAAAAAAAAAAAAAAAAAAAAAAAAAAGTGCAAACAAATCCTTCTTTTTTTCAGGGCGTCCAAGAAAATTATACAAGAATCCCTATCACAGCACCCCTTTCGAGCAGAATATTTCCAAATTCAAGGGGAACTTGCTGACGAAAGCCAAAAACATGCACAAAACATATGGTTAAGTTTTATTCATAACTTCATACTCTTTTTAAAGTAAAATAAAGAAAATGGCACAAAAATCATTATTACACAATTCCTTGATCTCCGGTAGATTGTTTCCAAATTCAAGAAGAAACTGCTGGCAGTGCCAAAAATGTACACACAAAAAAAATGGTTCATTTCTATGCATACACTTATTGATAGTACAATAAGGAAAGTAGCACAGACAATGCTAGAACAGCGCCCCCTTCCACCGGAATATTTCGAAATCGAAGTGGACCTGCTGGTTAAAACCTCCCCCTCCAAAAAATAAATAAATAAATAAATAAATAAATAAATAAATAAAAATAGTTCGATTTTGTGCATAACTTCAAGCATCTTCCGCAATAATAAAAATGGCTCAAAAAATCGCTATTATAGCACTCCCTTCCGGCAGATTTTTTTTCTTATTCAATGAAGACCTACTGGCCGTAACCAAATACTCAAAAAATTTCGTTTATTTCTATGCATAACTTCATATACTTCTCAATAGTACAGTAAAAAAAAAAAAAAAAAAAAAAAAAGCAGAATATTTCTAAATTGAAGGAAAAACCTGCTTATCACAGCCAGAAACCTACACAAATTTTTTTTTTTCAGTTGTAAGCCTAACTTCATACACTTTTCTATGGTACAATGGCAACACACGAACGGACAGTCATATTTTTTGTATAAACATGTTTTTGCGATATTTGACCCAAACACGTGTAAATCCACCGAAAACCAGAAGTTAAAAAAAATTTCGATTACAATACTTTCTTCTATTGAAGATAGAAGAGAGTAAAAATCAAAGCAAAAAATGCTTAAGTGAAAAAAAAAAAAAAAAAAAAAAAAAAAAAAAAAAAAAAAGAAAAAGAAAAGAAAGAAAGAAAGAATATACACACCCCATATTCAATGTTTCTTTAAACTTTTTCGGAAGTGTTTTGCGTACCGGCTGGACCAGCGGGAACGGATAAAACATATTTTCTGAAAGATGGAAATTACACCTCCTTTTCTCTCTAAAGTATTCCTTCAACTTATTTCGCAAGTAAAGGTGACCATGGAAAAGGCAATACTTTCCTTCCTCAACTTTCTTGAACGATTCTTCGGAAAATACGTTCGCTTCAATGTCTTGTTCGGGCGCTAATTTCTCCCAAGCTTCTTCGTATACTTTGATGTTGGAATCCTATCAATGATATCCGTATAAATTCATTAACTATGCGGAAATAATTATCAGTGGTATAGTAAAGAAAATTGGAGGAGATAAAAAAGGTTACACGCTACAAGACAGATGTATATACACTATATTGCCATTAATTATGGGACACTTGCGATTTTAGACATTTTACTAAATATCTAGAAAAATACATGAGGAATCTTCTCGAAACTCTTAGTGTATAAATATAATAGTATAAGTCATACACCTCCATGAAGATTTTTTCCCGAAACTCCAAAGGGGACCGTCAACAAATTGAAAAATAATGAATATCTTTTGAATAACCCTGTCAAAACTAATGTAGCAAAAGCGCTCAAACTCTAGATTGTGATTGAATGCCTTATTGTAATAAGCCTTGTTCATTTTTATGCAAATAGCATGCATACTCGCAGAGTAATTAAGGTTTTTATAAAAAAGATCCCAAATTTTTCCAAGTTTTTTCCTTATAATTTTCAGAGTTCTTAATATAAAATATTATTTTTTTCAGAATATATGACAAACAACATTGCACACAGTACCCTGTAATCAGAATTAAAAAATAATGAAAATTGTATAAAAAATGAGTTGGTTTACTAAATAATTTTTTACTGCGCATGCGTCAACGATATCAAAATTTCTTTTGCATACTATGTTAGCTAAATGTATAGAGCAACTTTTGCGAAAGTGACAAAATCATAACTTGAAAATTCTGAAAATAATCGTCAATTGAATAAGTTGAAAATCCGTTATTCTCAAAATGAAGCAAAAACAAGAGGGGTTGTATCCATATATTCATTGATTAGTGTCAATATAGAATACACAATATGGGATGTACTACTGCATTTGGATAAAATCCCTCATTTTTTTGCTTCATTTTGGAAACAACGGATTTTGTCCTTTTTCTATAGACGATTACTTTCAGAATTTTCAAGCTATGATTTTGAGACTTTTACAAAAGTTGCTCTATACATTTAGCTAACATAATATGCAAATGAAATTTTGATATCTTTGACGCATGCGCAGTAAAAAATTATATAGTAAACCTACTCATTTTTCATACAATTTTTATTATTTTTTAAATCTGATTACAGGGTACTGTGTTCAATGTATATATATATATATATATATATATATATATATTTAAATATAATATATATATATATATATATTTAAAAATGTCGAAATGCAATCGAGATATTAGAAAAATCTGTCCACATAGGATTACCATTAGCTCGTGATAAGAGCGCAATATGCAATCTCTATCCCATTTCTTTCTCAAGGTCACGTCCAAAAAAATCCCAGTTTGACTGTAAATTTTGGTTTTTAAAGATCCCTGATTACAGTATTTTTTCCTTAAAAAGATTTTGTTTGTTATATCGGTAAATTTTCTGAATTTCTCCAGACTCTTCGATTACAAAAACTGATTTTCTGAGAAATGAGGATAGCGTATTGTTCGACGATAGAAAAGATTGGCATCCACATGTGTGTATTGAAGTGATTTTTTGTTAATCCACGGAGTGGAGAAAAAAAAAATTGATTTCAGAAAATTGTCATCGAACTAAAATGGACTTTTTCTGTAAACCAGTAAGAAATTGGTATAAACTGAACTGTACAATTAAATGAACTACGAAACATATTTACTTATTGTGCTTTTCTCAATTTGTCATTCATGTCATGAATTTAAATTTTTATTCGACTAATTTTTATAATTTATAATGTAATTTAATTACATACAGTTGCAGACAAAAAAAAACACTGCATCACCTGTGAAAAATCTTAAAAGTGTTTGAATAACAGGTTTTATGCTTGTTTTTCATGTATAGATGTTGTTACATTAAAAAAAAACTTGTATTATTAATCTCTATAAATAAAAGGAATTCCGAGGATAATTAATTAATTAATTAATTGAGGCACAGGTGAAAGCAAATCTTGGCAATGCGCCAACTCGGTCCAGAGGAAGCAAATCTTGGCAATGCGCCAACTCGGTCCAGAGGTATAAAAGCAAGATAGAAAAAAACGCGCAGGTCTGTGCATTCAAGTACAACCACCCATATGTATATGCTGAAAGTTTGTTCTGACGCTCACCCGACGCACGTGGAGTGCCGATGGTCCGGGAAGCGTACCATACACATAAATTATTAAATAAACCTTCAAATTAAGCCCGGCGAAGCGGGCTGGGTATGCTAGTTTCCTATAAAAATTAGTTTCCTGAAATGCATAATTGTGTTGAATAACTTCTAAAAGGGAGGGGGAGGAACACTATTTTGTTAAAAATTTAAACAAAGTATTTAACCGCAAGAGCAGCCGATAATAATAAATTTCAAGTGTAACTGAGTTATATTAAATGAATGGTTATGTGTTCATACTTAAAAAGATCACTTTAACATTATTTAAATTTTTCTCGAGCGATATTTATAACTGTCCGATGTTGAAGAAAACAACTTCTGAATAGAATGGTGTCTAATTTCACAGTACAAAAAACTAATAATGTTCTCCTTTAATTTAATCTTGGTATCCCGTTTCTTTTTGGCAATTTTAGCAGTCATTACAAGTCAAAAAGTTTGAATTGAATAAGATCAGGACTATTTTGACGTTAGACCATAGTTTTAATACCAGATTTTTTCAGATAGGTCTGCACTTGAAGTGGGGGAATAGGTGGAAATTATTTTATTAATTTATGTTATGTTGTGGAGATAAAAACTTGCAAATGATGCAAGAAAATCCTTTTTGAATAAATTATATTCGATTTACTAATTTCGCTGTATGAAAGAGCATTGAATCCTGTTAAAAATTGCACTTTCCTGCACTTTGAAATTATTTTAAATTATAACATCTTAAACACTCATTTAAGATATTAGTGAAAAGAGATGTTAAGTACTAATTTGGGATGGGATGATTAAAATTATTAATTAACATTGGTATATTAAAGTGTTTAAAGTGAGTTATTTAAAGTAATTTTAAAGTGCAAGAAGATGCATTTTTTAACAAAACTTAATACTACTGCGAAATTGGTAAGTAGAATATAATTAATTCATAAACGACTTTATTGCATAATTTGAAAGTTTTTATCACCACAATATAAAATAAATTAATAAAATAATTTTCCACATTTTTCCCCTCTTTAGGTGCAAGCCCCTCTAGAAGAATTTGATATTAAAGCTATAGATCGACCTGAGAATGGTCCTATAATGTTAATACAATTAAAATGTTGTTGCTTGTAATGAGTGTCATAATTGTTAAACAAAAACAGACTAAGATTTGACAACAGGAAAGCATTATTGGGATTTTATAGTTTGAAATTAGACACCATTTCATCCAGAAGTTTTTTTTTTCCATACCAGACCCCTGAGAGACTGTCAGCGTCATTTTCAGAAAATCTAAAAATTATTAAAAATGATCCTTTTACGTATGCACTAACATTCATGTAACATGATACAGTTTTTTCAAAATTATTATTATTTACTGCATCTGTGGTTGAATACTTTTTTATTCCATATTTTGAAAAAAATGCATTTTTCACTTGCAGACGTTATTTAGCATTCTTATGCATTTCAAGAAAGTATTTTTTATGGCAAATTAATACTAAAAATATTTTTAATGTAATAACATCGTCTTTGCATAAAACACAAACATAAAACATGAGGTTTTCACACTTTTCCGTTTTTTCACCAATACTACATTTTTTCTTTCTTTCTTTTTTTTCTTTTCTTTTCTTTTTTTTTTTTTTTTTTTTTTTTTGTCAGCCATTGTTTATATTTATTATATAAATATTTCGAATTTCATTTTATGTTTATCATAAACACCGCTTAGTGAGTCATTTTTAAATAGGCCCGAATGTGAGGTATTAACATTTTTTCACTATATTCTGAAGATCTAATTCCAAAAATCTGCTTTCATATATTCTACAAAAGCATGTTTTGGTCAGTAAGATCAACATCCGCACATCATAATTATTGCACCACATGAGGCAAGTTTTATTCTTTTTTAAAGTAAAGGAAGGAAGAGATAGACTGTAGTACAATGTAAAAAAAAAGGGTCGATCTACTAAAAAAACTTTAGTGATCCTTGTAATTACTAAAAAATTTTTAGTAATCTTAGTCGGTTACAAGAAAATCTGTAAGAATTACTAGAAAAAAGTTAGCAACGAAGAGAGTTAATAGTTTTATATTTTTAATAACTATTACTAAAACTCACTTGGTGTGGCCTTGATAGCATAGTGGTTATAGTAACGGACTCCAGACTAAAAGGTCCCGGGTTCGATACTGGCCAGTACCAAATACGCCCCGGATGCATGTAGTGTAAGTACTCGTTAGCAAAGGGATTATGAAAATCCTGCCGGAGCAGTTAGCAATGTTTGGTGCTGCCATCTATTGCAGTTTTGCCGAAAATCTTCCGCTTCAGAAGTCTGGGTGCAGCTCGAAGGAACCTCCTGCCCTTCGGGCGCACGTAATGGTTTTTAAAAATAATTTTGGAGCTATTACTAAAATTTGCTTGGTGGCTCATACTAAAAATTTTTAAGTTAGTTATACAAAAAATTCTTTTGTTCAGTTTACAAAAGAAATGCTTGTTTCACTTGCAAAAAAAAAGTTTGTAATGGTTACTAAAAAAATCTGTGGAATACAAATTTACTAAAAAATTTTTAGTAAACTCTTGAATTTTTTTTTACAGTGTAGACATTTTAAAGAAGTGGAAAGGTTGTAATTAACTTGCAAGAGAAAAGGAAAAAAAATAACACCTTTAATGCGAGATTCAGGGCTATTTCTATAGGAGTTTTTCCGATAATGCGAGTCTTATGAATAAACTGTTCTAAGCTATCAACAGCAGGATAACGTCTGATAATAGTTAACTGCGATACAAGTAGACTTTGAAAAACAGTCATAATAAGAAGAGCTATACCAATAGACCATGATAGCAGCAAATACCGCTCAAAACCTGATAGTATACGAGATTTTTCTTGTAAAATCTTCTTAGGCTTTACACCTACAATAAATAAATACACAAATAAATATAAAAATAAATGAATAGATAAATAATAAATTATTTGCATTACATACATTCACTATCAAAAATTAAGCACTTAGCGCTAAAATGTGAAAAAATCGACAAATTTGGATTGATTTTCGGATTGATTCGAAATGCAGCAGGAAAGTAACAAATATGTTTACGCTTGAAATAAAACAAAGATTTACATACAAAGATGAAAACAATATTGAATTAACTAAATTTCTAAGATGAAGTCATATTGGAATCATAAAACATGTTCTCCTTAAAGCGAAAACAAACAAATAAAACTGAAATTAATAATATGTATGAATGAGCATGTGTGAGTACCCGTCATCTGTATATAGTGTTAGTAATTTGCAACTCTGTGAGAGAGGGAAATTTTTACACACAGAAATACAGAAAGCATCTCAAAGATTTGCAATGGTATTAAGCACGAGTGACGGCCACTTGATACGCGCAACCCCTTCATTCTTCGGGAAATCTTCGATGAGGAAGTCTCGAAAGGACGCGAATTATCAACCATTAAAGCGAAAGTAGGACCAACTGATGCAGCGTACAATGTCACACTGGGTTCTAGGATTTCATCAAGATACCGGCAGCCGTCATAGAACCACGTTTAAAGATGTGCATGTCAGTGCCATATCAAAACAAAATCTTTGCCCAAACCATGATACTTTCACCTCGGAATGCATCATGTTCAGTCAGGTTTTGGGGCCGATTGCGTATGCATACTTTTCTCCAGACTCTTACTCGCTTGTCATCTGGTTGCATGGCAAATATAGATATCCGTGAACATTAACGTCGTCCCCCTTACGCACACTCCAATTTATATTTCGCCAACACACTTTAATAATGCCTTTGTGGATTGGACGGATAGAGGAAGACAAACTCGGAGTGCCTGCGGTTACAGTTCATTAGTGTTGATTCTAGGGGTTGGCCCGCGGGGGGATTCCCTCCCCCGGAAAATTTGAGTTTTTGTGTTTTCAGTGGTCAAAAAGTGCAATTCTCCTCCCCCCCCCCCAGAACTCTATAATATCCCTCCCCGCCGGAACTACAAAAGTCCCTCCTGGAGAAAAGTGCCTGGATTGACACTGCAGTTCATACATGTGTAGCCTTCGATACTCACAAGGAAGGTCTCCATACGGGCATACTCAGAAAAATCTGAAAAAATTACAGAATGTTCTTCTCATATAGTTATACATGTTTATAAAAAACATTTCGGCGGAATCTCCTTATAACGTCCGTAAAAAAATAATAAAAATTTCGCTTATTTGGCGATTTATCTCCGGTTGGCGAAAAAACGAAATTTTGAAAAATACGCTTTTACGCTTCGAATACTTTTTAAAGAAAAAACTTTCTATGTTCAATTTATTTAAATAAGTTTAGTTTAAGTAATTTTAGTTTTGCATTTTTACTTTACTTTAAGTGTAATTTTGTCACATACGTTTATACGTATTTAAACAAAATGAAATTAATATATTTTATCATTTAAAACACAATTTAAATTGATTAAAATTGTTCCAAATTGAAAAATACACTGTTAAAAATCTGCTGCATTTTGTTGCAACGCACATCCCTTGCTTGTATAGAAAACGGTTACTTGGCCGTGAAATGGACCTTTCTCATTGGTTGGAATAGAGATATTATATACAAGCGGAGGAGTGCGTTGCAACAAAATGCAGCAGATTTTTAACAGTGTATGACACGGCCAATTCACGGTGCTATGGAGCATTCTCATTGGTCAGAAGAGAGATATTCTTTAAAAGTAGTGGAGTGACGTTGCAGTAAATGCTGCAGATTTTTAACAGTGAAGTCAATTGAAATCAATTTTCAGATTCGTTAAAATCGTCTGCTTTTGGCGAGGAAATGCACTGTACGCCAAATCCCGCGTCGCTTTCAGCTTTTCACGCCAATTATTCCAAACTATTTTATTTTTTTACGTATCTAATAATGTAATTCCGCCGCTAATTTTCACTGATCTTTTATTACCTACATGAGTAGTTTAATTCGTATTTTTTTCAAAAAATTCTGAGTATGCCCCCAATGGAGACCTTCCTTGTCAGTAACATCAGATATCATCTTACCACTGCAATCATAAATGTCATATGTGTGGAGGTTTGCTCTTCAATTTTGCTTGGCTACAACAGCAATATATCAATCATTCGCGGAGGTCATAACCCTTGGACAATTGGCCATAGGTCTTCGGGACTTACTTGGCTAGTTAAGAATTGTGCCCATGGTCTTGAAATTACGGAATGATGAAAGCCAAGAAAAAAGCAACATGATAAAAACAACATGGTAAAAGCAGTGATAACAAATCCCTCGAGAATTAAGCCGGGTAGTTCGAGATTACATATCCGAATCTCCCCAGAGTTTCGGATGAATTATACACTCATAGATTTCTGGACTTCGGCCGAATAACCCCAATTTTCCCAGATGTGCTATTGCTTTAGCAGGAGCTTCCGGAAGTGAAAATCTACAGAGATGGTCACAGGCTCTTCTGGTATGGCTGCAGTCCCATGATATAGAAAATGAGCCCTTTTTGACTTACTGTAGCGTCAATAAAAACATTCATGGATAAGAAAATTACACCTACCTACCAATACTTCCGCAAATCATCTTATAAATCTGTGAATGGTACAAATCGATTAATAATAATCCTACTGCTGCTAATTAACAAATATATGATAACATTTTTAACAAAAACATGACTGGTACTAATCGATTAGCCATAACATTTTTAATTAATGATATACATAAATTTAAATCAGGGTTGTCAACCCATACAAATTGTAACACATTTTAAAATTTTCAATACTAATACCTAATTTTGACATTTTATTTGGATTATTCGGTAAATTTTATCTGCTGGTACCAAACGAGATATAATTTGGTCTTTTAGTTTAACAATCATACACGCTTTAAGTTTAAAACTCTTAATGTTAAATACATTTTTAATCATTACAAATTAAATATTTGCACACATTGCGAGTATTTTTTTAACCATAACTTAAAAGCTCTTTGGCAAATGAGGTGTAACTTTGTATTCACACATTTGAATCTTTTAGAAATCGATTTCTGTTTTAAAAAGTCGTAGGCTATATTTCCTATACGTAATTTTTAATTAATTCAATATATATATGCATATTTTAATTAACATTTGACTCGTCAAATGTAATTAAACCAGCTCACAACGCAAAGTATTAGTGCAAACGCGATCCGAAACGGACATGATTGGTTAATTATGTTTATGACGGCCAATTATCAACACCAGGGATATAGGCCCTAAGGGGGGGGGGGTAATCTAAGGTAACCTAACTCGTACTTATGCAAGGAAATCCAAGGTTCGAAGAAAATCACTGAAAACTCCAAACGATTAGGCCAACGGCTGCGATTGGGTTCGAACCCAGCATCTGCCGTCTACCAGTTTCGAGAGCTGAACCTCTCGGCTACTGGTAGGGCCCCGAAACAGACACGGAGTTGTGTTAGGTTCCAGTAACCTCAGATTATCTGATTTGGTGCATAAATTTAACAGGAAATAACCCACATGTTCACGTTAAGAAAGATCTCAGCATAAACTAGAACAGGGACGGCGAACCTTTTCACATGCACGTGCCAAATTTTTCCAGAAATATATTTTATGTGATCATGAATTGCCAACAGAAAAAAACATTTCATGGATCAAATAATGATCACTCATAATTATTTAAAATTTTGTCTTTCGCATTAAAAAATATTTATATATAATATTTGATGTTATACATTTGAAATTTATTTTTTAAATATATTTTATGTTGTCTCATCTAAGCTTCGTACCTGTTACTTTTAATAGAATGCAAGTTGAATTGCATTAGTTTAAGAAGGTGTTTTTGCTTGAATTTTTCATTTTTTTTTCCAATAAAAATTTTTCACACACACACACACACACAAAAAAAAAAAAAAAAAAAAAAAAAACTATCAAAATAACAAGAGCCAGAATCTACAGTCTTCAGTTGCCTAGAATTGAATTCCAAGTTCTTAGAATTTTACCATCGGCATTTATGCTCATAATGCTTTTTAATCTTTCCTTTAAGATAACCTCCAAATTCCGTCTTATTCTTAAAATTTTTGTGAGCCGATATCGTGCTAAATTGTGCCACATTAGTTATATTTTAGTTTCTTCAATCTGTATGACAATGACAACCAATCAATATATTCGAATTCAGATAAACAAAGATAGCATCTAAATAATTATCACATTTTGTAAAATTCTACTCTGTTTTACTGTAGAACATGAATCTATGCCGTGCTAAAAATAATCTACAACGCGTGACATAGGTTTGCCGTCCGTGAACTAGAATATCAGGTAGTTTCTTCATTATCTTCAAATATATTTTATTTTTATTTAATCGAAGATGTTAGACTTTGATTCCATATTTGTGAGTTGGAAGTTGTCCTAAAATTCTGACATTACATATTCCCCTAAAATAATTTGCCGTGCCTTATCTTCTATTTTGTATAAAAATATACACCCAGTTCCTATTTTATATGAAGACGTTGAGTTTCAAAACTCGGCTCATCCAGAAAATCAAATTTTGAGAAATTGCGAAAACCCTCTGTCTTCGTCCTTTGATTTTTCTTACAATGCCAGGAATACTCGATAAAATTAGTTTTTTACTGATTGTAGTATTTTTTCGATGTAGATTACCAATAGAATACATTGCTTAGAGAAAA
This sequence comes from Maratus speculifer, assembly GCA_964019185.1. Taxonomy (NCBI): domain Eukaryota; kingdom Metazoa; phylum Arthropoda; class Arachnida; order Araneae; family Salticidae; genus Maratus; species Maratus speculifer. The sequence continues at coordinate 248,447,157 of OZ025294.1, forward strand.
CTCGATTTTTTTTAAAAAAATGTATAAGGTGAAACTCACGTCCTCATATTCACTTATGTCTGTACTATATTTTTTTATTAAGTTTTTCCTTGCTCTTGTAATCTTTATGAACAGTATATTATACATTTTCGCAGATAAATAAGAAGACATCACCTTGTCGTAGCATCATTGCCACGTATATCCATAAATATTCTGATACAGCGAGGTGATACGGGTCATTGCCATCGGAAATCCTTAAAAAAAGGATAGAGGAAGTGAATGCAATGAAGATCAGAGTAATTCCTAAAGAAATCCAAACCTGCAGAGGGGAAAAGAAAACTCTCATTACCTTATAACATTAAATAAACAATTAAATATATTCATACAAGCATAACACTGTTAAATTTTTCAACAACGGAATAACTTACAATAGTTCAAATTGAGTCATAAGGTTACAGATGAAAATTGTAAATTATTTCTATTGGGTTGGTAAGTAAGTGATTGCGGATTTTGTCAATAGATGGTAGCACATTCCTTTTGTTTTGTCAACGTTTCAAAGTACCTTTACCTATATTGTTTCCTTATTGTTTAGATTTTCGCCTTTAATTCAGCAAAACAATTGTATCAATTATTCAGTTTTTTTTTTATCCCAGTTTAAAAATGGAAGAACGAGGCGTGCATTTCAGACATATTTTATTGTGTTATTTCCAAAAGGCAAGAACGCATCACAAGCACACAAGAAGTTATGCGCCGTGTACGGGAATGAAGACTTGAAAGAAAGGCAGTGTCAAAATTGATTTGTAACGTTTCATTCTGGTGATTTTTCACTGAAAAATGATCTGACCGTTCAGTTGAAGTTGATAAGATCCATATCAAGGCCATTATCGATTCCGATCGTCATAGCGCAATGCGTGAGATTGCAGAGAAGCTCAATGTGCATTGAAGAGAAAATGAAAAGTCGACAAAAAGTGGATAGTTTATAACACGTTAATCGGAAAATATCGTGGGTGATGCAAGATGAACCATTTCCTGGCGACACCAAAAGCTAAGATTTACCTAAAAAAGATTATACTGTCAGTTTGGTGGGATTATAAAGAAATTCTGCATCTTTGAAATTTTACCAAGAAACCAAATGATTAATTCAAACGTTTACATTCAAGAACTTGCCAAACTGAGTGATACAGTTTAAGAAAAGCAGCCAGCATTGGTAAAGTGTAAGGGTGTTGCTTTCCAGCATGATAATGCAAAACTCAACACATCTTTGGTCACTTGCCAAAAATTATTTGAACTAAATTGGGCTGTTTTTTCACATCTACCACATATAGCCCTGATCTTCCGCCTTCTGATTACCATTAATTTCATTACATACAGAACTCTTTAAATAGTAAAACTTTTAAAAACGCTGACGATGTAAAATCACTTTTAATTTAGTACTTTGCTGACCAAAAACAGAAGTTTTATGAACATGAAACTATGATGCTGCCTGAAAGATGGCAAAAGTTTATCGACTAAAGTGGACAATACCTAATTGAATAAAGTTGTACTTTCAAGCAAAAATTTTGAATTTTCCTTCTTATATCAAATCTGCAATCCCTTAGTTGCCAACCCAATATATTTTACACTCCAAAAGTCCATGAATATCATAAATCAGTAATGATTCATTAATGTGTTATTTTTTTTCCAATGTTCTTTCACATGTAACTGTACGTTACTCGTGGATGTTACTATTATATGGTACGATATAATGCCATCCTAAGTTCTTAAAACGATGACGCGAGGCTAATTATCAAAGAAGTATTTTGATCAATTATTCACATAAATGTCGGCAGAACACAGCTCAGGGATTTTGTAACATGCAATATTTTTGAGCAGATCTGTCTGTAGAACGCAACCTTGGCCATTTTTTCTTTTCCTTCTCTTTTTAATTAGAAAATATAAGCATGAAATAAGATAAACTAAGAAATTCTTTTAAAATCAGAAAACACCATGCAAGACAATTTTTAATGATATCAAAATAAAAACAATTCATAAATTGAATAATTAAGAAATACTAATTATTCAAAAATTGTTTCTAACAGCATTTTTCCAAAAAGCTAGATTATCTGAAGAAATCTCCATTTTCTTCAGAATTTTTATTGAAAACCGAATAAATTTTGCAGATTTATCTTTATCTTAAAAATATCTGCAGAATGGGCCAAACGCCTACAGATTTTCAACAGATTTGCAAAACACGTTTCGAAAATCTGCAGTTGAAATATATGTATCTATCATTACCGTTACTTTGCCAATTTTAATTCAACCACAAATTTTAAAATAAGAAAGACTAATTGGACTTTGTAAGAATGCACTTTGTAAGGTGGCACTAATTACTATGCTGTCTTCTGTATTATGATTTTGAAAAATCGACCGTTGTAGAGTTTATCTTTACTATCACAATCTCCTCATATGATTTAGAATGTTTGCACCATCCTGTACATTAACATGCGCGAAAACAGATTTGCAACTCTTTTATTTTAGAGCAGACATGTACGAAGTCATTAGTACGGCCAAGGGGACCGGGACCAGGCGTCAGATTAAAATCTGGAAATCTGGTTCTCAAACGGGAACATAGATTCAAATGTTACTCCTTCCTGAGAGAGAATTTTTTCCAAAAAAATTAATAACTTTTCAGCTAATTCAGTTCAATGTACATAGTGACGTGAATTTCAAAACTCACCTTATCCAAAATTTGAAAAATCGAGTATTCCTTATCACGATTTTGTTGGTAAACCTGCATCAAAAAAAAAAAAAAAAAAAAAAAAAAAAAAAAAAAAAAAACTCTGCAATTTGCAAAAATGCTTTTTTTTTCTTTTTTTTTCTTTTTTTTTTTTTTTTTTTTTTTTTTTGACGCAATCAGAGATTTTTCCAATTTTCCCAAATTAGATTTTCTGTAAAAGGCGAGTTTTGAAACTCATGCCTTCATAAATATTTTTTAATTCCGAATGCTTTATGCTTATTACGAGTACTAATCAAAAATTTTCGCCAAACAATGTTTTTGTATTAAAAGTATTTAAATTAAAAGATTTGGCATGTAATTATTTTATAAGAAAATTGAACGGAATAGTTTTTAGTTAAAGCTCGAAGTTAAACCCAGGCGACGCTAGGCGGGTTTGCTAATTTGTAGATTAATGTGCAAAGAACACTTACCTTAGGCCCCAACACATTGAAGTACGCAAATAATCCACTTTGTTTAATTTCTTTTCCTGACAGTATCGTAAAAGCTTCATAGATGATAGGATTGAGATAGTCTCCGGCTCTCATAAGAACGTCATTATTTGGTATTGTGGGATTCACAAGAAAATCAACTTCCTGCAGCAGAAAAAGTAATTCATAGAAGAAAATTTTCAAACTTTAAACTTCAAAAAAAGCAATAAATCATCAAATGTCCATATATATTTTTCTCATTGTTATACAAATTGCAAAATTTATGATGAACATTTTAACATTTTATTCTAATAGATAAAAATATCTACTCACATTTTTGAACAACTTTTCGAGCATTCCATTAAACTGACTGCCATTCCAAGTACCATACATGTTATCTTCTTGTCGAACCCATGTGACTCTAACAAAAGAACGATTATCATCATCATATTATATGATATACGAATACACCAGAAACAACAATACAGAAGAAACAAATCTAGAAACCTTACGAGCTTTTAACCCCTTCGCGACGGGAGTGCTTTACGAAATTTTTAATGGTTTGTCACCGGATTTTAAAAACAGAAATTTGTGCCTTTTTAAATCGAGAAAATGCTCTGATTAGATAAGGCAAATTTTACAACAAAATTTTGCTGGTGGGGATAAACAAAGATTCTTAAGCCTTTTTTCGGCATGTATACGTGCAACTCGTTCCCAAGGGGTTAACTGAAAGTTGCCAACTTGGTAATTTTTCTCTTCTTATTGGTGAGGATCGGAAATCTCGTAATGTGGCTTTTTCTGCAATGATTTCATTTGGGATATTGTTGACATTGCTATGAAATGTTTTAGTAAATAAATATAAAATATATGACGGAATGAAATTTTCGCCTTGCTTTTAACATAAATTGCATAATATGAACTTTAAAATGTTCAGGCTTACTTAAAAGGCGATTAACCCCTTAATTTACAATGACGAGCAGAACAATAAAATTCATCATTTAAAGCTTTTTGACACTACTATTACTTTAAAAAAAATTTCATACCATTGAAAAGCAGAAATGTTTAGACTAAATTTTACGAATATTTTATTTAAATAATAGTGGTGTGAATCCGTTATTTTCAATTTATTGAATGGAAAAGAATTAATTAGTTAAGGGGTTAAATAATCAACTATAGATGTTAAAAGTTATTATTATTATTTTTTAAACATCTTAGTACTTTCAAACCTTCAAACCTTAAAGTTTAAAGGTTTGAAAGTACTAAGATGTTTTTAAATAAAATTATCTTTTAACATCTATAGTTGATTATTTAATCGTCTTTTAAGTAAGCCTGAATATTTTAAAGTTCATATTATACATTTTATGTTTTAGTAAGTTGATGTACTTTTTTTTTTTTGTATTGAAACAGTGCAAAGGTCTTTGCGAATGGTTGTAATTCTAAGATACTTATTACCATTATGGATGATTCTATGTTGTCTATTGTGAGTTTTATAAAGGGAGTTAAAATTAATTTTGTAGCAAAACGCCAAATTTCACACGCATATATGTGAAAACAGAGCGTGGGAATTTATTGTAAGTTAGAAGTTTATATTTCATTAAAAGAGAATTACTGCTTAGAAGATAGTGAGATATGGATATTTTGCAGAATTTAGCTCTAGTGTTAAGAATGTGTTTAATTCCAGGTGAGTTTTTAGCTCACAGGCTATCATAGCCTGAGAGCTTATGTGCCCGTCCGTTCTGTATGTATGTTCGTACGTTCGTATGTTCGTTCGTGCGTAACGCGATAACTCATGATAAAAATATGGGATCCACTTGAAATTTTGTATATAGGTATATCCTGATAAGGCGCTTCCCTGATTAGTTTTTGGAGTTTATTCGATATGTATAAGAGAGGGAACGGGGGGCTCATGCCCCTCCCCTTAATTGATAGAAACGGGATTTTCATGCAGAATTAACAGTTTTCGTTCAAAATTTAGATATAGGATCATTTTGATGAGGCGATTCTGTGTCTGTTATTAGGTGTTCATTGAATAAGTATAAACAGGTGGAACGGGGGGCTCATGCCTCTCCCCTTAATTGATATAAACGGGATTTTCATGCAGAATTAACAATTTTCGTTCAAAATTTAGATATAGGATCATTTTGATGAGGCGAGTCCGTGGCTGTTATTAGGTGTTCATTGAATAAGTATAAATAGGGGGAAGGGGGGCTCTAATGCCCCTCCCCTTAATTTGTATAAATGGATTTTTCAAACAGAATTGTCAGATTTCGTTCAAATCTCTGAATAGTTTTGGAAGTTTAATGGTTAAGTATAAAAGAGGGGAATAACTCCTCTTAAATTATATAAATGCTAAATGGGTTTTTATTAAGAATTATCCGATTTGCTCTGAATTTTGGATATAGATTTTTATATGATAAAGCATGTCCTTGATAATTTAGGAGGTTCAATGATTAAGTATAAAAAAGGAGAAAGGGGAGAGCTGTTTCTCCTTCTTAATGTTTTTTTCGAACGGAATTAACGAAAATACAAGGCTGTAATGTACAATTAGTATGCGTAGCCTGTGAGCTCAATGCCATCAGTTTAACTGGGCAATATTCTTTTTATTTAGCTCACAGGCTATCATAGCCTGAGAGCTTATGTGCTCGTCTGTTCTGTATGTATGTGCGTTCGTGCGTAACGCGATAACTCATGATAAAAATATCCGATCCACTTGAAATTTTGTATGTAGGTATATCCTGACAAGGTGCTTCCCTGATTAGTTTTTGGAGTTCATTCGATATGTATAAGAGGGGGAACGGGGGGCTCATGCCCCTCCCCTTAATAGAAAAAAGTGGGATTTTCATGCAGAATTAACAGTTTTCGTTCAAAATTTAGATATAGGATCATTCTGATGAGGCGATTCCGTGACTGTTATTAGGTGTTCATTGAATAAGTATAAACAGGGAGAACGGGGGGCTCATGCCCCCCTCCTTAATTGATATAAACGGGATTTTCATGCAGAATTAACAGTTTTCGTTCAAAATTTAGATATAGGATCATTCTGACCGTGACTGTTATTAGGTGTTCATTGAATAAGTACAAGCAGGGGGAACGGGGGGCTCATGCCCCTCCCCTCAATTGATATAAACGGGATTTTCATGCAGAATTAACAGTTTTCGTTCAAAATTTAGATGTAGGATCATTCTGATGAGGCGATACCGTGGCTATTATTAGGTGTTCATTGAATAAGTATAAACATTGGGAACAGGGGACTCATGCCCCTTCCCTTAATTGATATAAACGGGATTTTCATGCAGAATTAACAGTTTTCGTTCAACATTTAGATATAGGATCATTCTGATGAGGCGAGTCCGTGGCTGTTATTAGGTGTTCATTGAATAAGTATAAACAGGGGGAACGGGGGTTCTAATGCCCCTCCCCTTAACTTGTATAAATGGATTTTTCAATCAGAATTGTCAGATTTCGTTCAAATCTCTGAATAGTTTTGGAAGTTTAATGGTTAAGTATAAAAGAGGGGAATAACTACTCTTAAATTATAAAAATGCTAAATGGGTTTTTATTAAGAATTAACCGATTTGCTCTGAATTTTGGATATAGATTTTTTAATATGATAAAGCATGAACTTGATAGTTTAGGAGGTTCAATGATTAAGTATGAAAAAGGAGGAAGGGGAGAGCTGTTTTTTTTTTTTTTTTTTTCGAACGGAATTAACGAAAATACAAGGCTGTAATGTACAATTAGTATGCGTAGCCTGTGAGCTCAATGCCATCAGTTTAACTGGGCAATATTCTTTTATTATCTATATATCTCGATAATGCGGTGGTGAGAGCAATTAATTTATTCGTGAGCAAATATATTTCAAACTACTCTTTCGAATGCTGCTTATTATTATTAATTTTTTCTTTTTACTCTAAGGTGTAGTTTCCTGGTTAGTACTTTAAATAGTGAAATCATTAAAAATAAAATGAGTTGACAAACAAACATTACTTTTGTGATAAGATTTTTTTTGATAAGTTGCAAATATTGCATTATTTTTCCTTAGCACTATTTCTATCGGTCTCAAATAACGCTTTTAAGATTTTGATATGTGACCATTTTAATGTATCATTTTAAAATTAAGTTAATCATGATACACCGAAACAGAATTTCGGTAATCTTCCTAATTTTGACAGAAAAAGAAAACGAAAATATCTCCTTTTTAAAAAAATAATGCATACACAAACATATATTATTATTAAATAATTATGCGAGTAAGTATAGGTGTGGCTCAAGTTGGTTCTCTGTGACCTGACAAAAAACATTTTATTTCCATATCAAATAAAATATAATTAAGTCATCACACCAAATGAATTTCTAATTATATGAATTCCACCTCATAAAAAAAAAAATCCTTTAAATATACATATCTCAATTTTTCTTTTATAATGATTTTTGTAAATGATCATGTATTATAATAGAATATACTGTTATACTCTGTTATACATTTGCAATATATGTATGTCTCATATATGTATTTGTTGCTTTATAATTCGCATGCACATCTTGAGTCAGTCTTGATTAATAATTATAATCAGTGAAGTTCATATCAATAATTAAATAATGTCTCATTTGAGTCGATAAAGCTCAAATCAATGAGTAATTTTGAAATTTTCCGAAGGTGGAAATTAGATTAGCCGAAACTTGGATTTTAAGCCGAAAGTGAAAATTTGGTTGATCTTTCATCATAACTCACGCAATCTGTGTATTAAAAGAAATTGTGATTATTATTTTAATTAGAAAAAATATCAAAGTTTTGTTTCAAGAAGCAGTCTTGAACAAATCACGTCTTGTGTCATAAATGACCCGCTTCTGTAATTCTAGCATTAAAGAAAAAGAATGTTCTACATGTTGCCAGATTCAAATTTAAAATTTGCTTATATGGTATAAGTACTGCCAACAGCATTTTACGAAGTTAAAATTTATATTTTTAAACACAATATATATTTGGCTAACAGATAGGTTTTTAAAAAATGCCCGTTTAACCCGGCTATCCATTTCACCATACTTTATCCTTACCTAAACCGTTGGTCGATTTCTACGAAAATATACAAAGTTCTTTCGATGGCGGATTATAACATCTTCGCTAAATGGTAACTCAATCTCAAGTACCGTTTGGAAACTGTCCGGTTCACACACACACACACTCATATAAATCATGATTATCTATATTACACTAACGTATGTGGCACAAAAATAGCGGTTATTTGTTAATTGTTTGATGGCAACACCCAAATGAAACGCATCTAGGCCGTGGTAAATTGGGTTTATTTATGTTTTGTTCTTTTGCGGCAATTATGGAGCTTCAAAATATCATTATTTTGTTTTGTTTTATCTATTGACTTAAAAAATAAATAAAAATAATGAATTTTAAACGTTTCAGTTTCAAATTAAAGTTACATTATTTAAATGAAATGTGTGAAAGGATTATGTTATTAAATATATTTTAAATGAAATTATAGGAAATACAAAAAAATACCACGGATACAATATTTGGCGATGATACAATTACGCACTTACACAATATTTGGTACACACATGTTATATACGCACCACATTGGTGCATTTTTTTTTCTTATACCAATTTGGCGAAAACTTCGTTTTTAATACTAGTTACATATATATTTTTTTAGCTCTTTTATGTTATTTGAAAAAAAATAATAAAAAAATTTTTTATTAATAATTGTAGAACAAAACAATTTATATCATTTTAAAACAGAAAATAAAAGTAAAAAAAAAAAAAAAACAGCCCGTAAGACATGGTGACGTCACTGCAACGTCGTTGTGAAGTCACATTGTGACTTTGTGACCATCGATTGTCGATGTGACGTCACGTGACGTCGATGTGAAGTCACAGTGACTAAAATGTGAAGTCGTTATGGCCGTTTTAGAGCTTTTTTGTGAAGTCACATTGTGACCACTTTGTGACGTCACAATGTGACCAATTTGTGAAAAGTGTGTCATTTGTGACTACTTTGACATTAACATTGTGACGAACTGTGAAAATATTTTTAGAAAGTCACATTTTAGTCACATTGTGACGTCACTGAGTGCTGGCATTTTCGTCACAGATGTGATGTGACCAAAGTGACTCACAGTGACGTCATTGTGACGTCACTGTGAACATGCATGCTATGAGGGAGTTTATTAAAGAATAAATAGCAATTGCAAGGTTATCATCTGAGGCATATATTTGCGTTTTTGTTGCAATTGCGCCAACGTGGTGCTGACATATTTTTTCTGACATATTTACATGTTTATATGACATCTGCGCCTGATTCTTTAGCAGAATCTTCTAATTTGGAATAAAACTGAGCAATTAAAATAAATTATGAATAAAAGCAATGGTACTTCTTGGTTATCCCGTCGACCAAAAAATTATCGCCAAACTATAAGATTAAATGCCAATAATGGATGATCGTGAATGTCACATTCAATGACATTAAATGCGATTCACGTGTTTAAAATGTCATTAAGTGATTTTTATTTCGACTTTTTATTAATATTTTTATTAATATTCTACTAATTATTTGTTTTTTCGTTATTTAAAATAAAAATTATGTCAACATGTATAATTTGGCTATTAGTTTGGCGATTTGTATAATTTGGCGAAATTGGTCGACGGGATAACTAGAAGTACCAAAGCAATATGATTTAATGTTTAGTATGCATATATAAGGGAGACCAAACTGGTCGCTAAGGGCGGAGAGTAATAATCCATTTCACTCACTCGAAAACACCCCTTCATTAATGCTAACCCTGTGGAAGAATTTTTTATAAGTATCGCTTTTACATTTCAATATTTTTAATTTACTTTTCACTGCATTCGAGAGATGGAAGGAGGTAAGCATTTTATAAGAGGGAGTAAAAAAATAATTATTTAAACATCTATCTTATCTACATTTAAATTTCAACTAAACTAATAAAAATTATATGTGCAAATTATTAAATGATTTTTTTTTAAATTGAAGCATATTTAATGTTAATTTTTTTAAAACAAACTTTAAAGTTGCCCAGCAAAGCCTTTAAAATTAAAAATAAAATATAAAAATGGAAATATAAAAATATCTAGAATGGACACATGAACAAATAAAAAGCTTTCATTAAAATAATAATAATAATAATAATAATAATAATAATAATAATAATAATAATAATAATAATAATAATAATAATAATAATAATAATAATAATAATAATAGCTGTCGAAATCGGTTCGGAAAAATGTTCAGGGCTGAAGACTAAAAAATAGTCTGGTCTTTTAAATATATAGATTGTGTCCGCATTGTATTTTTATAACAATGTATATTTGTCTGAAACATCAATATTAATTACCTTATTATATTGAATATTTTATTTTATCTTTATTGCTTTAAAATGTATCTTGTACTTTTAATTCTTATTTAATCCTGTTTCTGTTTTCTTAGGATTATTTGGGATACGAGAGTGTGCTCATAGGAGACTAATATTTTCAATAATTGTAACTTGGTATTATTATTATTATTATTAGTTGTTGCATATTTTATCATTACAAATATAAAGGCTTGCATAAGAAAATATAATCAGTATCACGCAATTTATTATAAGTTGTATTAGCACCACACAATTTATCTACTCATTTAAATGTCATAATTGTGAAATAATTATGTCAGGATCTGATAGCACCTGTGCTAAGGAATGTAATGTCTACTCTTTCTCTATTTGAATATTTTTTATTATATGGTTGTGTACAGAATTTCCAAGGTGACATTCCTTCTTTGTGGAAAGGGGAATTGCCAGATAATCCTTTACAGGTGGGGTGTTAGAGAAAAGAGATAGCTGAGAGGCATGTCCACCTGTCAGTGAAGTATGCGGATGGTGAGCAGATTAACAGCATGTCACTAAGCAAGAAAAGAATGGAATATGTGTCCAATGAGGAGGCTCCAAAGGGGTTTATGTGGGGGAAAGCAGTGATTTGGAGAGGGCAAGTTTGCCTCAGATCATTGATTCGGTACCTAGGTTTCGTACCTAGAGGTTGCTCTGTGTGGAAGAGCGTAAAGTGTGCGTTTTCTGGTGCGCAAAGGACACAGACGTCCTGGTGTTTAGTGCTCTGGGCTAAGAAGTGCAGGCCCAGTATACTTGTGTTGGGAGACTCAAGGTTGAGCTCCAAAAAAGTGAATTTAACGTGTATTGAGTGTGAGGTGGAAAGTGTAATTGGAATAGTACACAACCAATCTTTACGGTATCTAATTTATTGTTGAACCGGATCACCTATATCCGAGTTGTAGTTGTATATATTTGTAAGTAGCGTATTTTGTGTGTACATATATTCTTAATAAACTGATAATTCGGTTACTAGCGTAAGTCTTCATTTACACCAATCTCACAGTGGGTGACCGATATCACCTAGTAATATCGGTGGTGGCAGCTATATCTACCACGGACATTCTTCAAAGTTGTGTGGACTGAGGGGAACGTCCGACAAATTGTTGGCGGCGTCGGGATAGAATCGCCTGAAACCAGTGACCAGCGAGCCGTGTTGCAGTCTGTTAATGCCGGAGTATCCAGTGGAATTCTTGTGTGGTCGTGCCATATCGTCGAGAGTGTGCTAAAGCATCGTGCCGGATCGTCGATTGTATGCTAAAGTGTCGTGCCGTATCGTCGAATGTGTGTAAAGTATCGTGCCGTATCGTCGAGTATGTGCTAAAGTATCGTGCCGGATCGTCGAGTGGGTGCTAAAGTGTCGTGCCGTATCGTCGAGTGTGGACTAAAGTGTTGTGCGTATCTTTATTAGAAAGAACTAAACTGAACTGTTGTGCCATATTACCGCTACATCGTGGAGCTACCTGTGATTAGAAAAGTAATCCAGCAAAGAAAGTATAAGGTAAGGTGTTTTGATCATATCTTTCTGCTGACATCTCGAACCAAAATTTGTTGTTGTATAATTAATAGTAATTTAAGTAAATTGTCTTTATTATTTATGTGTTTTATCAATAATCCCTACCTATAAAGTGTTAATAACCATATTGGCTATTGTTTTAAGGAAAGGTCATAATAACTTGAGCTAGTATTGGCTTTCTATATATTTCCTTTTATTAATTGTGGTAATAGTAGTTGGAAGGAATAATTGAATTTACTTAAAGTTAAATTATTGTTAAAGTAATATTTAAATGAAGCAACATTTTTTTTAAGTTTGAAGAGTGTATAATAACATTTGCTTAGGATTTTAATTGGCCAATAGTAGTGAAAAAAAAAGGGCTCAAAAGAGAGCCATAGTGAGAAAAAAAAAGGCCCAAAAGAGAGCCATAGTGAAAAAAAGGCCCAAAAGAGAGCCATAGTGGAAAAAAAGGCTCAAAAGAGAGCCATAGTGAAGAAAAATAAAAGTAAAGATTTTCAGTATATTTGTTTTAAGTGTAAGAACCAGTATTAAGTTCGGAAATATTTTAGTGAGGATAATTGTAGAAATTTATATATGCATGTTTTACAATTTTTCTTTATGTGGATTTTTTTTATTGACATCAATACTCCTATTCAATTTCAACGTATCAGTATTATTTTATAAATTGTATATGTTGTTATCTAAGTGTATAAGTTGAAATCTGTATTGCATAGTAAGCAAATCGAATTATTTACCTAATCGTTTTACCTTTTTGTTTTATTGGAAGTAAATTGTGTGATATCAATGGTTGAGAAAAATTAGGGTATTCAGTAAATTAATTAGAAATGAAATGTATTGATTATCTGAAGGGTATTATTTAGTATAATAAGTGGAGAAATATCTGTACTAAGTTAGAAAATTAGGAAACATTAATTGGGTAGGTTTAACTATTCTTGTAGGGTGGTAATAACAATCGGTGAAGGTATAGCTTTCTTATTGAAACTAAAAAAGGTTGATCTTCAGGTGATAGCTGAAGAATTGGGTGTTGAATTTGCGGAAGATGATACCAGAATTCATCTTAAGAAAAAGATAATGGACAGTGATGAGTATGACGAGGGGGTTATTAAGGAATTATCTGACGCTATTGTTGCAGAACGATTAGAACAAGAAAAATTAGAACGCGAAATGTTAGAAAAACAGGAAAGGTTAGAGCGTGAAGAAAAACAGGAAAAATTAGAGCGCGAAAAGTTAGAAAAACAGGAAAAATTAGAGCGCGAAAGGTTAGAAAAACAGGAAAAGTTAGAGCGCGAAGAAAAACACGAAAGGTTAGAAAGAGAAGAGAGGATAGAAAAATTAAGGATGGAACATGAATTAGAAATGGAGAGACTAAGGGTTCAAGGTTCGGTAAATAATTGTAATGTTTCTAGGGAATCTAATAATGAAAGTAATATAGAAAAATTGATCAAAAGCGTAAAAACTCTATCTATCAAAGTACCGGAAGGGACTGAGGGATGGAATCTATTTTTCAACAGTTTAGAAAGGGCATTCAAAACTAAAAATGTACCGGAAAACCAGCAGGCCGAAATTCTACTAAATATGTTAGGAGATAAGGCGGATAATTTGTTAATTTATACCACTACGGAACAAATGGAGAATTATGAGGAGTTAAAGGAGTTAGTTCTAAGGGAACATGAGCCGACACCGAAAGCATGTTTGGAAAATATTAAGAAGGCTAGGAGAAACCAGAACGAAACTCATGTATTATTTGTATCGCGTTTAATAGCGACATGGGAAAATTATTGTAAGATTAGAGGTGCTGACTTTTATGAAAAGGTCAACCAGTTAATAGTTAATAAGTACGTTAAATAAGTAAGTAAAATTAGTAAGTACGTTAAAATTAATAATAAATATAAATTAGTAAGTACGTTATAGATGAGGATACCGCGTCATATATTGGGTTAACTCATCAAGGTAAATGGTTAGAAACTTCTAAAATTGCTAAAGAATGTGACAATTATTTTGACGCTAAACATAAGTCTTAAGCCGTTACGTGTAAAAGTTTTAAAGGTAAAGATAGGCACGTAAACAATGAAAAATGAGACCGAGGGATGATAACAAAGTTAGTAATAATTGGAGGCAAAACGGGAGTAATGAGACTAATTCTTTTTCGGATAGGAAAATAGATTTTAAGAAGCCTAGTGATGCTTCAGCTCCTAAATGCTTTAAATGTGGTTTGAGAGGTCATTACCAACGTTTTTGTAATAAAGTGGGTAATGAGGGAAATAATGGTAATAAAGGGCGAGATCCGAAAGCGGGTGTGCATAAGATTGTGGTAAAAGAAAGCAAAGAGTTACCTAATGGAGCTATTGTGGCGAGAATATCGGCAAAGGCCGAACAGAGAACTAACGTTATTGGTGAGAAATTAAATAAACTCGAGAAAATTGAAGTTAGTGTAAATGGGCAAAAAGCAAAGGGATTGGTTGATTCTGGATGTGAAATTAGTGTTGTTCATAAAGATTTGGTACCGGAAGAGAAATTAAAAGGAGCGGGTAGTATTTATTTACAAGGGTTATTCGGTGAAGCAGTTAAATCGCCGTTGGTTAAACTACCGTTAGCTATTCCGCAATTCGGACAAACTAATATAATTCATCAGGAAGTACTTTGCGCAGTGACTGATAATATTAATGAGCAAGTGATTTTACATCCCGAAGTGATTAATGAGTTGTCAGGTGTCAACCGCGAGGAGCCATTGCTAGAGGCCCAAGAATTAGAAAGTTCGGAAATTATTATTGATAATTCGAGTGAAAAGGAAGATATGAGTAACGATAATTGTAATGTTTACGCAATAGAAGCAAAATCAGAAAATATACAAACTCAGAATACGGAAAAAACGGAAGTGGAGAAAGGTAATAAAACTATTGTTAGCAATTCCGATATGTTTAAGGAATCCCAATTGGAATGTAAAGAATTAGAGAAAGCTTGGGAATTAGCTAAAATGGATAAGGGGGATTATTATATTGTAAATGGCTTATTATATCACAAAGAGAAATTGTTAGGCGAGACTATAGCGCAATTAGTAGTTCCCAAAGTAAGAAGGGAAGAAATCCTAAAATTAGCGCATAGTTCAGTATTTGGAGGGCATCATGCAGCCAAGAAAACTTTACAGAGAATCAGGTATTCATTTTATTGGGAGGGGATGGCGAAAGAAACTAAACAATTTTGTGAGTCATGTTTAGAGTGCCAATTGACTAGACGGGTTAAGGTAAATGATAGAGCTCCTATTTCCCCAGTGTCGCGTCCGGAACTTCCATTTCAGGTAGTTAATGTTGATTTAATTGGGCCTATTGATCCTAAAAGTTCCCAAGGGCATCAGTATATACTAACCTTAAATGATCAACATACCAGGTGGGCGGATGCGATCCCTCTAAAAAGTTTAAGTGCTAAAACTGCGTGTGATGCGCTACTTCAAATATTTATGAGGACAGGAATTCCAAATATAATCGCTTGTGATAATGGAACCAATTTCACCGCCGACTTAACGAAAGAATTTGAGAAAAGGTTAGGTGCTAGTCCAAGATTTTCGACCCCACAGTATCCACAATCTAACGGGCTCGTGGAACGATTTAATCAGACCCTTAAACGTATGTTACATCATACTATTAGAGAAAGAAGGAAAAAAGTGGCATGAACAAATACCATTTGTATTATGGGCGTATAGGGAACTCCCAAATTCTACGACGGGAATCGCACCTTTCCAGTTATTATATGGCAGAGCGCCGGAGGGTCCTTTATCGATTCTCAAGTCATCTTGGGCAGGAGAAAATAAGGGGGGGGCAGTTAGATACTACGCCGATTCATGAGTATTTGAATAAACTTAGGGGACGTTTAGAAAGAGCCGCAAATGAGGCAAAATTATCGTCTGAGGTACAACAAAATAGAATGGCTTACCATTATAATTTAAGGTCTAAGGAAAAAACGTTTGAAGTAGGCGATAAGGTAATATTGTTAATCCCCGATTCAACTAATAAGTTACATTCTAGGTGGCAAGGGCCGGCAACCATAGTCGAAAAACGAAATCAGCATTCATTTATAGTTGAGTTAGCCGACGGGAGTAGGAAGCAAGTGCACCAAAACAAAATACGAGAAAATTTATTGCTAAATGTAATATAGTTAATATTGTTTTTGAGGGTGGTGAGGAATTTGGAGAAGTTGGGGAAATTCCTATTTTAAACCGGGATCAGGAAGTAGAACGAGATATAGAGAGGTTCGAAATAAAAGGGTTATCTAACAATCAAGTTAAAGATATAAAGTCTATTTTGAGGGAGAATAAAGAGGTATTTATGGGTCCTGTACGACCAGCTGATGTAGGAGAGCATCGTATTGATCTTAAACCGGGGGTAGAAAGGAAAAAGCCAAAGATATATAGTGTACCGGTAGCTTATAAAGAGGAAGTAGATAGGCAGATGCAGGAGTTATTAGAATTAAATCTAATCGAAGTGTCAAATGCTGAAATTAGTCATCCAATTGTTTGTGTGGTGAAAAAAGACGCAACTGTTAGGCTTTGTATAGACTATAGAGCATTAAATTCGGTAACTCAGGTGCCAACCTTTCCGATGAAAGATTCTCAAGAAATCATGTATACCGCAGGGGTGGCTAAGTATTTATCGTCGATTGATTTATTGAGAGGTTATTGGCAGATTAAAATGGCTGAGGAGTGTAAACATTTGACAGCTTTTACAACGCATAATGGAACTTATCAGTGGCGTACAATGCCTTTTGGATTATCAGGGGCGGCTGCCACGTTTCAGAAAGATATGAATGAGGTTCTTCAAGGTCATCGGAGGTATGCGGAAGCATATATTGATGATGTCATCATTTTCTCCGACACCTGGGAAGAACATTGTGAGCATGTTAGGGCTGTCATTGAAGAACTTAAAAGCAGAAATTTTACGATTAGGCTAGATAAATGTAAATTTGGAGAGAAATTGACTAAGTTTTTAGGTCATGTAATTGGGGGTGGAACGCATGCACCTGATGAGGAAAAAATAGGAGCAATAAGGGATCTAAAGCGACCAAAAACTAAAAAGGAAGTTAGATCTGTTTTGGGATTAATGGGATTTTACCGATCTTATATTCCAAATTATGCCGAAATTGCTATACCTTAACATACCATAACATATTGATATACCTTAACATGCTATACCTACAATTGCTTAACCGAATTGACAAAAGGGAAGGTTAAAAATACAGTACCATGGGATGAAAGGGCAGAAAAAGCATTTAATACTCTTAAAGATGAGTTATGTAAAGTGACGAGTTTGGCTACACCTATCGTAGGCCGGGAATATCAGCTCCACGCAGATGCTTCCGACCTGGCAGTAGGATGTTGTCTTACTCAAAAAGATGAAAAGGGTCAGTTTAAACCAATAGCATTTGCCAGTCAGAAATTGTCAGGGGCTCAGCGTGCTTGGCCGAGTATAGAGAAAGAGGCTTGGAGTGTTCTCTTTGGGTTGCGAAAGTTTGAAAAATGGACCTATGGATCTCAAATTGAGATCATCACGGATCATAATCCATTAAATTTTCTCACTGAAACAACCCCAAGGTTCCCCAAACTCACTAGATGGGCTCTTGCCTTGCAACGCTGGAACCTGAGTATTTCTCATCGTCCAGGAGCTCAATATTTAAATGCTGACGCAATTTCCAGACTACATAGAAAGAGCTGGGAAGAACAACCAGTTGTTAGCCCATCGGCATCAACGACCCAATAGTGGACAACCTTAAAGGGATGTCGTCACACATTTAATTTTTTTTTCTGTGTGTGTGTAAATATTTTTTGATTTTTTTGTTTATAATATTGTATTAACATGTGTATTGATTATGTAATAATAATATTAGTAAAGGTTCAGTAGAGATGTCAGTAGATAGTGTTCAGACACCTGGAAATACCTATGTAATAAGCATAATGAAGAAATCTGTAAAGAGACTATTGTACTCTTCTGCGATGTTACTATATGTTTGGGGAAAATTAGCCCCTAAAAGGCATATTTTCCACTAAGGTGGGGGGTGTCAGGATCTGATAGCACCTGTGCTAAGGAATGTAATGTCTACTCTTTCTCTATTTGAATATTTTTTATTGTATGGTTGTGTACAGAATTTCCAAGGTGACATTCCTTCTTTGTGGAAAGGGGAATTGCCAGATAATCCTTTACAGGTGGGGTGTTAGAGATAGAGATAGCTGAGAGGCATGTCCACCTGTCAGTGAAGTATGCGGATGGTGAGCAGATTAGCAGCATGTCACTAAGCAAGAAAAGAATGGAATATGTGTCCGATGAGGAGGCTCCAAAGGGGTTTATGTGGGGGAAAGCAGTGATTTGGAGAGGGCAAGTTTGCCTCAGATCATTGATTCGGTACCTAGGTTTCGTACCTAGAGGTTGCTCTGTGTGGAAGAGCGTAAAGTGTGCGTTTTCTGGTGCGCAAAGGACACAGACGTCCTGGTGTTTAGTGCTCTGGGCTAAGAAGTGCAGACCCAGTATACTTGTGTTGGGAGACTCAAGGTTGAGCTCCAAAAAAGTGAATTTAACGTGTATTGAGTGTGAGGTGGAAAGTGTAATTGGAATAGTACACAACCAATCTTTACGGTATCTAATTTAATGTTGAACCGGATCATCTATATCCGAATTGTAGCTGTATATATTTGTAAATAGCGTATTTTGTGTGTACATATAATCTTAATAAACTGATAATTCGGTTACTAGCGTAAGTCTTCATCTACACCAATCTCACAGTGGGTGACCGATATCACCTAGTAATATCGGTGGTGGCAGCTATATCTACCACGGACATTCTTCAAAGTTGTGTGGACTGAGGGGAACGTCCGACAAATTATTTGAAAGTAAATTACTGTCTATCATATTTAATTTTCTAATGGATATTTTAAATAATTATTAAAGTCAATAGTGATTATCCCAATAAGTACATTTTTCATTTTTTACTCAACTGTCCTGCAAGTATCAGTGGGCAGAGCCCCCAAATTTTTAAATCAGTCCCTAGCAGACTCCCTGCCGCCCATTAACTAAATATAACTATGAACTGCAAATTATGGTCCTAATGTATTATAGGCATATTTTAAATAACATTTAAATAATTTCTACAAGCATTTTAAATAATTTCTATAAGTATAATATTAAAAAAATTGGATAGTTGTACTAAAAATAGATTTTCAAAACGCACTGTATTAATTTAAAAAATAATATGGTTGCTTCAAAATGATACTTTTTGTGTTCTCAAAAATTTCTTCCTCATTGTATTTGTTCTTTGTCTACTCTCAATGAATAAATTAGTTTCAAAATAAAAGTACTAAATTCCGAAATTACCACTAGATGACATTTTTTTGCAGAATTTTGCACCCCCATATGTTTAACATTAGCGAGGGGAATTTAAGATGTCATTGACTGATCCCCTTAAAATATTGTTTGAAAATTACTTACGTTAAATTCATCCACTCGGTGACGGCTCGAACGATAGGGGGCATGAATCCGTCTATTATTTCCTGTCCATTTTCATATTTAATATGAACAAAAGGAGGAAGCTGAAAATAAACACATCCAGTTTTTATTATAATTAAAATTCACAAAAATCACAGACAATACAAATAACTAAATTATTTTTAATTTAATTATTAGTTTATTTGTTATTAGTAGTAATTTTCGAAATCAGACTTTGAAAATCACTTCTTAATTAGAACCAACTGTAACAATTATAGGGGCCGTATCTTTTTAGAGGCCTGGTTCTCGAAAATAAATGCATTCGCAATTAATGAAGCTGCATCGATACCAATTCAGTATTCGCTTCTCATTTAACTATAATTTTCTTTTCTTTTTTGGCAACTTGTTGAGATGTTTTCTATTTGTTGTTTTTTAAAATCTGATTGACACAGTTTTTATTAGTACTATTCATTTAATGACTTTAAAAACAACTTTTTAACAATGGGTAAAATATTGCAGAATTCGTTAAAATAAATAAATAAAAGCATGGACACACACAGAACAAAATCTAGGGAAGGGAAAGATTTTAAAACACATCTGCCTGTAGTAGTTTGCTGCCAAGATCACGCTTTCGTTATGGAGACTATGAAAATGTAAAAAACTAAAAGAAGAATTTGATCAAATAAATTAAAATCAAAGGTTTTGGTTAATATCTATATTACATTATAATTTACATATTTACCTATTTTCATAAGATATTGTACTGAAAAAAGGGTAATTCATGCATGTCTGTGTTTCTTGATATTTTTTTAACCCGTCACAGTGTCGTTATTTAATATATAAAACATATTTATCATTACTTTTTTAAAAGAAATTAGTCATTTTTACTTTAAGATTTCGTATTTGTAAAAATAGTATACTTATAGTCCAAGAGCCGACACCATAAAAACCTGAAGTATTGAGTGCAAGGAAAAAAACTCTTTATTTTATGGAAGAGTAAGTTAATCTAATGATCCATGTTTGCCGGAAGTTAAGAGGTGCTTAAGAAGAAAATTAATACCACTATTGGATTTATTATTGTGTTTGTCCTACAATCAAGGATATGAAATTCTTGTAGGACAAACACAATTATAAACTTACGAATGAACCACTAGTGGTACTATTTTTTGGCTTATGGACCACTTCACTTCCAGCAGACATGGATCATTTGATTTCCCTATTACCACTCTTCCAAAAAATAAAGAATTTTTTCCTGTGCTCGATACATTGGGTTATTGGCTATCGGCTCTTGAACTATTAGAATTGAAGCCTCGATGAACTTGTAAAAATTCCGTTCATTTGTTATGGCAACAAAAAGGCAGACGATATTGTTGTTATTAAAAGAATAAAAATGTTATCCCTGGAGTTTCGAGACAAAAGCCTCCCTAACGGGTAGTAGCATACGTCTCAGTAATTGCCAACCAACCAACCAACCAAAATGTTGTTTGTTGTTGATATGCTTTTTATTTTGATTTTACAAGTAACTTAATATAGTAAAATTATTTTAATTAGTTCTTGATAATTATGTAAATAGAATTATTTTAATCAATTAATTATTTGATACGCGTAAATAGAAATAAGCGCAATACCGGGCTCTCTTACAGAATCAATATGATTTTTAAATACCGTTTTTGCAAGGAATCTGTTTTTCACTGCGACTTAACGTTTACTTCATCTATTTCTCCAACTAAAAACATAATTGAAAAAGCAACTTACATTAGCATAGGCAACTCTAACGTGGGTTATTTTTTCTTCAGTATCTTCTAATCCGGTAATTTCCATAATATGCAATTTTATTTTTTTACTTTATGATAGTAAAAAAATGAATTAAGTAACTCTGACGGTAAAATTACATTCGTAAATTCTTTGGTGTCGTTTCGTTTTTTACAGATCCGAAAATTAATATATTTTTTCGTAGATATATTAAAACATCGTTAAAAATTCATAGAATATACTCTAATGTATTATTGTACAATATGGAATCCACTGGCTTGTAGCAAATAGCCTCGTTTAAATTCCCCACGAGACATTTTTTCCTGATTTCATTCCTATATTGATGACATAAAAAGAAGTCTTAAAAACATGACATTTCTTATAAAATCTATCTATTTATGAATCTGTCATACAAAAAGTATTAAAATCAAAATTTTACTGCATTTTGACGTTTGGTGAATTTTACTATATTAATATTTAAACGAGCATTCGAAATAATACTAAATATTCATTAAACGAATCAATCAAATATTGGGTCGATTTAAAAAAGCTTTGTGATTTTAAATCGGACTGAATATTGATTTCGATTGAACTTTTCGCATTTCGGTCGAGAACAAATCGTTTTATATAAGAATCGAATTTTTGTATGATTGATATATTTCTGTATTCCATGAATTTGTAATGTTTTGTATCTTTCTTTTACTGTACTGTAATTTTAGTACAAAGAAGAATTTTCATTAAAAGATTACATACATATCTATAAATGTGAAAAGTTGCATCTACCTATAAGCGAAAAAAGGCATTTTTGATACAAAAAAAAATTGATTTCAATTTTTCCCCTTTGAAAACTGTTAGTAGTTTTTGTAGTGTGGTATTTACGCTCTATTTAAAAAAAAAAAATCAAGAAAAGAGCATTTATATGCAATTGCTTAAGTGTTACAACCGTTGGAATAACTAGCATTTTCGCAAGGCAAGAATCAAGTATATATATATATATACACATATTATATATATATATATATATATTTTTTTTTTACTATAAAATTATTTTTATTAACCTTAATTTTCCTGAAACTCTTTACTTTTCGGAGGTCTTTGTCAAAAGTTTTATGCATCGTGACTAAAATTAATTTTTTTTTAAGCGGGAGAGAACACTAAATCAAGATGAAATAATCAATAAAGTCTCCAATTATAATCTTTACAAACAAGAAATGAAAAATCCGTTAAAATTACGTCATTTTGATACCATCAGATCAATTTTTCTTTTTACGTGTGTCAAGGGAAAAATGCATTTCAAACTAAGCATGTAGCCACATTTACTTGAAGAAATTTTTCACACGTACTTTATACACGTATTTTTATGCTTGACCAGCATGTATTAAAATATTTAAAAAAAAAAATTTTATAATTTGTTGTAATGAAAAAAAAAGGCATCAATAAAATTAAAATGCATAAAAGATAGAAAACAAAAGGCCCTAAAAGCAATATTCTCGTGACGCTGCAATAAATTAAGAATTTTCATTCGCTTATCGACATAAAGTACACGTGTATAACTATATTTTTTATCGAAATTTATCTCACAAATTAAAAGATACATTAAAAAAGCCATGTATCAAGGTACTTTTCAATATTTTTCTTTTCTCTGCAACAATGGAAGTAATCCGATTGCCACTGTTAGGAAGAAATTTCATATAAACCAATTTAAAATTAAAAATAAAATATAAAAGTGAAAATAAATTTAAAAATAGCAAGAAAGGGCATATACATATAAATAGGTTTCATTTAAAAAAAATATTATAAAAATCAGTCCAGTAGAAATCTTAGGACTGATGACTAAAAATCAGCCTGGTCTTTTAAATATATAGATTTTATGAGGGATTCAGCTTAGATGCAGCCATTTATTCGTCTGTTTTTAACGAAAAAACATTCATCTATTAAGAAATGATATGAAAATGTAAAAAAAAAAAATCGGACATGTTAGTTTTTAAAAGGAAAAGAGCAGCGGTCCTTGAATGGGGACCCAGGGACCGAAAAGGGTAACATATATTAAATAAATAATTATTTTATAGTTTTCTTTCTTTTTAAATATTCACGTGTGAAAATAATTTTTATGACGTAATTTTCAATATTTTCCTGCATTCAACACGAAATCGTTTAATTCTAATTTCATGGAGGTTTTCTGTTTATTATAGTCACATGTAATTTTTTTTTTTTAATTTAAACGAAATTAAAATAATTATTCAACTATAAAAGCTGTCTGCTTCAGCACATTTATCAAACATTTGTCTGTAATAAAGTCAATTTTCATAATTTTGTATGCAGCATTTGTCTTGATAGGTGACAGTGTTACTTATTTTCTTTTAGAATAAAGAGATAGCTTCTTAATATATATATATATACAGGGTGTCCGAAAAGTCTGGAAACGGTCGAATAACTCGAGAAATACATATGAGATTGAAAAACGTAAATATACGTGTTAAATATGTTTAAATAAGCTACTCAGTGATACCAAATTTGACCTTCGTAACCGACCCCCTGGGGGTCAGAGGGGGTCCAACTTTGAAATTTTAAATTATAACCCCCATTTTTTATTGCAGATTCGGATTCTACGGACAAAAATACGCAACTTTTGTATTTGATGTTTATTTCAAATCCTCGTTTATCACGGTGTATTCGAGCATATTAAATCGATACATTTTTCGGCTTTTCCAACGGGATTTTCCCTAATCGAAACTAATTGGGGAGAATTTATGACGTCAAATTCCTCGTCTTTTGCAAGAATAGCGTTTCCTGAAAATCACCCGTGCCGATTATTTCGATAGTACTACACACAGTTAAAAAATTGACCCATTTGCTGTAGCGTCACTCCACAGCTTTTATAGAATATCTGTTTCATGACCAATGAGAATGTTCCATAACACAGTAAAGTACACTGTAAAAAATTGACACTTTTGCTGCATCGTCACTCCACCACTTTTATAGAAAGCGATTACTTTACTGTGTTATGGAGCACTCTCATTGGTCACAAAAGAGATATTCTATAATAGCTGTGGAGTGACGCTGCAGCAAATGGGTCAAATTTTTAACAGTGTGGCACTATTGACATAATCGCCACGGGTGATTTTCAGGAAACGCTATTTCTGCAAAAGACGGGGAATTTGACGTCAAAAATTCTGCCCAATCAGTTTCGATTAGGGAAAATCCCGTTGGAAAAGCCGAAATATGTATCGATTTAATATGCTCGAATACACCGTGATAAACGAGGATTTGAAATAAACATCAAATACAAAAGTTACGTATTTTTGTCCGTAGAATCCGAATCTGCAATAAAAAGTGGGGGTTATAATTTAAGATTTCAAAGTTGGACCCCCTCTGACCCCCAGGGGGTCGGTTACGAAGGTCAAATTTGGTATCACTGAGTAGCTTATTTAAAAATATTTAACACGTATATTTACGTTTTTCAATCTCATATGTATTTCTCGAGTTATTCGACCGTTTCCAGACTTTTCGGACACCCTGTATATATATACATACAGTGGAACCTGTTTAAAGTGACCATTTTTCGGACCGGATAAAATGGTCGCTATATAGAGGTGGTCACATTATGGTGCATCTTTCAAAATGGCACATTAAATCCTTTATGATCTCAAAAAATTAAAGAAAATATAAAGAAAGAAAAAGGACTATACTAAGTAGTGAATTGATTAATTAACAATTATAATAACTGAATTGCTAATTTAAAATATTCTACTTAGCAGATAATTTATTTCAAACTCACGTTATTTCTTTTAAATACAGTTGAAATTCTGTAGTAATTGTTTTAAATAACACATAATTACACGGTGCACTGTAATAAATTTATACGAATTTTTATTTACATTGTAATTACATAACATTTTTGTAACTGGTAGCAAAGAAATTTTCATTTTAAAAGTAACCTTATTTAGGTGCAGACATCATTACAATAAAGAACAAAATGGTCACTTTATAAATTTAGCAAAAATCACGATAGGAGATAAATTCCTGCACTTCTTTAATGGTTCAAAATAAATTTTCAGAAAATGACTCCTCTGGTCTTTTAGTTTGAAAATTTTCTCATGCAAAGAAATGGATGATCACATTTTACAGGGTCAAATAATATTGACAATGACAAGCTAATCGGTCACTTTAACCAGGTGGACACATTAGAGAGGTGGTTACATTATCACACAATTCTTATATTAGGTAGATTTCGTATGAAATACTACCTATTGCATTCGCACCAGTTTTATATATGTATATATATCTCACTTTTTTATGGACATGATAATTTCTATAATTCTTCACCAATCTCCACCAAACTCGTACTTAAAATCAAACGGGATAAAATCTCGGCTAAGTTCGTTAATGGGCAAAATCGGACCAAGAGGGTCGAAATAGGGGGCGTTTTTGTGAAAACAGAAAAAAGCCCATAACTTCTTAATAAAAATAGATATCGAGTCAGTTTAAAGTTTATATTACTTCTAAATAATGGGCCAAAAGTTTATGTATGACAGATTTTTGATAAAGTTAAAAATGGGTTCAAGGGGCGAAAAAAATAGGGTTTTTGGGAGAAAAAAAATCATAACTTTGTCAATTCTCAAGATATCAAATCCATCTAAATTTTTTATAAATATTCTCAAAATTATCTAAAACTTTTGTATTTGCAAGTTTTTGATAGGACTAACTCTTACCGGTAAAAAAAATTTAAAACAAAAATAAAAAGGGGTTTCGTAAAAGAAAAAAATCCATAACTTTGTCAATTCTTAAACTATCAAATCCAATTTAATTTATTTTACATCGTCTCAATAATATCTACAACTTTTATATTGACAAGTTTTTCATAGGATCAATTCGTGTAGCAAAAATAAATTAAACAAAAATTGGAGTTGGAGAAAAAACCTCTAATCCAAACTGCTTACATTCTGAATCGTTTTCTAAATTCATTTTTTATTTTAAACGCATCCAAATGGCAGATCCTCTTATTTAGGAACTATATAATGTGAAACATTGGCCAGATTTTTGATAAAGACAGAATATATTTCAAAAAAGGCTGCCAAAAAGGGTGTTTTGAACAGAATTTCCCGAAGTGACAGAGATAGGAAATTTGAGGAAGTATTCAAATAACAAATTGCATTTTTCCTGACTCATTTTTAAATCCATTTTTACTCTCAAACGCATCCAGTTTACAAGTCTTCTTATTTAGGAACTGTATAATATGACGCATTGGTCAATTTTTTGATAAAGATAGAATATATTTAAAAAAAGGCTGCCAAAAAGGGTATTTTGAACAGAATTTCGAGAAGTTATCGTGATTGAAAATTTGAGGAAACATTGAAATAACAAATTGCGTTTTTTTCTGACTCATTTTTAAATTCAGTTTTGCTCTCAAACGCATCCAATTGACAGGTACTCTTATATAGGAGCTGTATAGTGTCCCGCATTGTTCAGTTTTTTTTTTTTTTTTTTTTTTTTTTTTTTTTTTTTTTTTTTTTTGAATAAAAGCTGAATATATTTTTAAAAATGCTGTCAAAGTGAGCACTTCGCGCAAAATTTCCCGAAGCTATCATGATTAAGAATTGAGATTGTATTCAAAATTGGTTATTTTATAACTCATTTTTAAATTCAGTTTTGCTCTCTAACGCATTCAATTGACAGTCTTTTGTTATTTAGGAACTATATAATGTGCCGTATTAGTCAATTTTTTAATAAAGTCAGAAGTATTTCAAAATATGTTGTCGAAATGGGCATTTCAGCCGAATTTAGCTTAAGATGATTCTGATAAAGCCAGTCCTTACAGAAAAATGAAATTAAAAAGTTTTCAAAAGAGGACAAATAAAGTTGTTAAACTGGGTTTATCTGTAATCAAATTTATTTTTTGTTGTTGAAATGAGCACTCTTCGAAATCTACCTTCGCCTATAGACCAAGCCGACAGCGATTTTATTTTATTATGAGCATTAGTAAAATTTTCCAAAAGCGGTCACTTTAAAAAGGTGGCCACTTTACCAAGGTGGTCACTTTAGCAGGTTCCACTGTATATATATATATATATATATATATATATATATATATATATATATATATATTTATATTTATATATACAGATATTTTAATTTTAAATATCAAATTTTGTGCGTTAAATCTTCAATTTATAAATTTATCAAATTATAAATTTCATAAAGTACTAAGTTATCCACGTGAGTGCCACGTTTATAGATATTCCAGATATATTTAGGTTAAACATGTTCAAGACAATAAAATCTAGATTACTCTTAAGTAGTTTAAGCAAAAGTTTTTTCATATTACACACACTATCAGTGGCACCATCTTTTGAAAAATGTTGGGCTGGCTCATAAATATTAGGTGAGCTCAAAAATATTTTTGTGAAATAGTACGACCAGTTTGTTTTTCTTCGAAGGGTAGACAGATGGTGAAAGATGAGGATTTTAAGTCAAGCTATCACGTTTTAATAAATTTAAAATTTTATTAAATTTTTTTCTCATGCGTTTTTCCTTATAAAGACACTGATATTTATTGTATTGTCATGATATCATGAACATGGCTACAAATTAAATTAACAAAGTTTAACATGGAGCAAAACATTTCAGTCATTTAGAATTTATGGGTGTCAGTAGAATTAAAACACGTAACCATTGGCAAAATAAAATTTAAAAAAGGAGAAAAATGAATAATGAAATAAATAAGTAGAACAATGAAAATTGGATACGCTATGATTCAAAATCACTGGGTGGGCTGAAGCCCAACAGGCCCATATAACTTGGCGCCACTGCACAGTATACAGCAGAGCAAACAGGTATACAAAGCTCCTTCAATAAATAATCGAACAAGTTGAGAAAAAATGTAAAATAGATTAACTAGAAAATTTGTAAATTTTAAATTTAAAAAAGGTATTAAAATATCTTTAAAAATTGTTCATAGAGTTATTCCTGCGTTTATAATATTTTAAAGTTTTGATTCGATTTTTTTTTAATTCAACATTTTATTATTATTATTATTGCAATTTCGCAAGTACTTCTTTTATTTTCACTTTAAGAGATTACTTTTCCAAAAAAAGAAAAGAAAAAAAAAACCTAAGAACGAATAGGTTAATTATAAATTTTAAAATCCCCCCTCCCCCTAAAATGTGAAACTGCCTTCCAGTGGGGCGTACACCCCACATCAGAAACGACTGAGCTAAGTACAAATATGTTAAAATTTATTTTAAAAAGTATTTTCAAGTAAAAATAGTAGCTGCGGAGTATTTTTGAATAACAAATTTTTAAATATCCTTGATTAAATAAGATAATTTAAATTTTTTTTTCTATACGAAACAAAGCCTGTTTTGTTGATATTAAAATCAACCTGAATGATTGAACCATCAAAACGGAATTGATTACTACATTAACTGCATTTTAACTATTACATATCAGAACTGTTATCGCAATAATTACCATTTGTTTTTGTACGCTTTTCCTTTTTTGATTTCTGTTTCTTATATTAAAAAAAAAAAAAAAAAAAAGATCAAGGTTACCTTTACCTTATTTTTGTTTTGTTTTCCTGGAAATCTAACTCAAAGTATGATGACAGAATTTACTGTGAAGTTGTTTGTTAACTGACTTTAAGACTGCCATCTAGCTGCAGTTTAATGTTGTCATCATTTACGCTTTAGGTCATGATGCATAAGTTAAAGGAAAAAGTGTAATGTATTTATGATCTGAGAAAAAAAAAAAAAAAAAAAAAAAACTGCATATTTTCTAAGATGATCAGGATGCGAGCGGTGGCGTGATCATGAATTATGTCACCCAAAACAGATTTTTTTAAAAATTTCTTTTTTAAATTAAACCCGCTCCGCTTTTTTAATTTGACAATTTTTGATATAAATAACCATGAAAGGATACAAATATTAATAACAGTTACATCTTTGTCATCCACTAACATGCATCTTCGATCATTATTATTAGGTGAAAGGGTCGGCCACGAATAATTTTGCCGCTTTGTCCTGTATTATCATTTCATGATTTCTATCCCTGATGCGTAAAGATATCGCAAAATTTTAATTAGAGAAAAATATTTTTATATTCTATTAGCCCCACTATCTTTATAAAATACTTTTCCTAGAATATTTCTCTTGCAAATGTTCTCAAAGCGCTGTAAAAGATTTTTGCTTCGTAAAAGTGGTGTGAGGTACACTTTAAAACATTTGTGTAACGTTACTCCATAAAACTACAAATTAAATTTCTCAAAAACAAAGATAGATATAATTATGTGGTGAACGGTTTGTTTATTAGGTAAGCTATAAAAATGTTATACAGAAGTTTCGAACGGTAAATATTTTGAAAAGATTGTGTTCTAATAGCAAAGAATGCTTGATTTGACATTTGTCTTGTTTTATTTTTGCTTGCAGAGAACAAGTTTTTCGGAGTATAGTGCCATTTTGGAATTAAATTTTTGAACTTTCGAAATTCTAAAAATTTAAACTCGAAAAACTCGTTCTCTGCAAGCAAAACTAAAACAAGAAAAATGTCAAATCATACGTTCTTTGTAATCAGAACCAAATTTTTCAGAATATTCACTGATCGAAACTTCTGTATAACATTTTTACAGCTTACCTAATAAACAAACCATTTACCGCATAATTCTATCGATATTTGTTTTTGAAAAATTTAATTTTGAAATCAAGGTCTTACTCGCTTGAAAACCCTGTATGTATATTGCTTGCTTTATAATTTGCTTTCACGTCTTCAGTCAGTCATGACAGATAATTATAAACAAAGAAGTTCGTAGCAATAAAAAGTTTCATTTGAGCTGATACAGCTCAAATCGATGAGTAATGTTGAGACTTTCTAAAGGATGAAATGGAACTTTTAGAATACTGATTGATTCGGTTGAGTTTCAATCCAGCCAAATTTTAAGTCGCATTTTCACTGAAAACGAATTTTCTACGAACTCAGATTTTGGGCCGAAAAGGAAAAGGAAGTCGAATTTTAGGCCGATCTCTTGTTTCATTATTTCAGCTTAAAAAAATATCTGGCATTTTTCATAAAAAATTCTTTCAATTATTTTTAAAGGGTTACTTCAAGTAAAGATTTACTCAAGCCATAATTACTGAGAGAATCAAATAGACAATAGATTAATGGAGCAATGTGCATGTCATACATACATAAATTGCAATTGACAGCACATTTCAAATAAGTTCAGTACTTTTTGCCAGTGCATGGAAGAAGAATCTAGCGTTGCGTTATTGTGATGAAATTGAATCCTCTGCTATTTAATACTTTTTTTAGGTGAGTTCGTAATTATGTAACACGTATATTACTCGTAATCTAAGTAGCACCAATAGTCATCGCTCAGTCTGCCCGTTCGCATCCAAGAGATCAAAAACTACCCAACCGAATTATTTGAATTTAAAATATATAAATGTTGCATGATTTTGTCGAGTCATTTCAAATTTCATATAATCGAAGTAGAGTTTAATTATATGGACAATCAAAAGTATTCCTTTATATTACGGCCAATGGGAAAAATTAATTCCAAGTGAGTTTCAATGATGTCACACTCTTCCGAATCTAATAAAATTGATATGAATCTATGAAGTATGTTTTAAAATATACATTCTGTACAATCTACCGTGCAAAGAATGTTTGTTATTAATTTACAGGGTCACACAAAAGCATTCCAATAAATATAGTGGGTAACCATTGTTTGGGGGGGGCGTTTCAATTATATTAAACTATTCCACATTTTTTGAAATAGTTATACATTGCTGAGGTTTACTACAAGTTACTTCCTGTATAACAGAAAGCAGATAGTATTTACAGATACACCCAAAGGATTGCATATACTATATTGTATCCGAAGTACTGTACATTATTAGACCAAGATCTGAGTATTTTTAAAACTTCGTTATAATGCACCTCATTTGCTACGTTTGAAGTGCAATTTCCGATTTGTTTCTACAAAGAATCGGTGTATACCCCCCCCCCCCCCCATTTACAACTCCCAACTTTTGTCTAAAATTTTTCGACTTCAACGGTAACTGTGTCATCAAGCAAAGAAATTTTCAAAACTTTCTACTAGTTTCTTTGTTCTACATTTACATTTATTTGCTGACGTTTTTTTGCCTATTAAACTCTTGTCTAATCTGTCAGATATGTGAATGATTTCGCCTATAATTAAGCTCAGGAAACTTAATTCAAAAAGGTTATTGATGTTATGACACAACTTTAATAAAGCGTCATCCACCTATTTCGAATTTAATTTGCAATGAGACAAGTGAAAAAGTGTTCGTCTGCAATATAAGGAAAATTAGAATGAAAACGTCTTTTTTAAAAAATGAACTGTCAGACGTTTTGTAAAACTTCAAGGTTGTGTGATTCCGTCACTTCTTTTTCGTGAAATGCCGCGTGGTTGAAACAGACTACAATCGAATCAAGTTCAAAATAACAGCAAGTTATTACAGTGTAATCGATGGTTTTTAATTTTTTGTTTAAAGGATGATTGCCTATAGCTGACTTCCATTATAATGTGTTTGATTAGACCACCTTTCTTGGATAAAATAAGGATATAAGTGTATCTTCACTTCTTTGAAAGGTTTGTTGATTTTCTTCGTCTTTATTTAAGCTTTTAACTCATTATATCAACTACATTATATCATTTTAGAAATTTAAACTACTGGGTCGATTTAAACAAAATTTGCCTCTCATGCTAAATTGAGTACGAAAAAAAAAGAATTGGATAAGTCTGGAATTCAAGAAATTTTGTGTTTACAGGACAAATCAAACCTTGCTCTGAAATGTCTTCTTGCTCTAGATGAAAATTTTTTCTGGCGATTTCCATCAACCATGTTTTCTATACTAGTTTGAGCACCAGGAACTTGTCTAGCTTGGTTCTTAATTTCTAGAAAGTTCGTTTTGATTGATTAAAACAAAATCAGCTTTGAAAATGATGCTACACTGTTAAAAATTTGGAGCTACGTTGAACCAATTTATGGTGCTGCAGTAGCTGCCACCATAGGATGGTGAAATGTTGTTCCAACATTTGGTGCTAAGGTCGAACCATAAAGTGGTGAAATGTTGAACCATAAAGTGGTGAAAGGTTGAACCATTAACTTTAACAGAACGCATTTAATGGTTCAACCTTTCACCAACTTATGGTTCAACCTTTCACCAACTTATGGTTCAATCTTAGCACCAACTTATGGTTCAACCTTAGCACCAACTTATGGTTCAACCTTAGCACCAACTTATGGTTCAACCTTAGCACCAACTTATGGTTCAACCTTAGCACCAACTTATGGTTCAACCTTAGCACCAAATGTTGGAGCAATGTTTTACCATCTTGTGGTGACAGCTATTCAAACACCAAATAATGGTTCAACTTAGCACCAAAAGATGTAGGTAGATAATCTATGACTATTGTTTTGCAATAAGATTTTTTGACTGCTTTAACATAATTTAAGGTGTAATATTTATGCCTTTTCCAGTTAAATTTTTATTTGAAGATTATTTATAAAATCAGAAACAAAATTATTTAGGAAATTTAAATATATTTCAATTATGACATTCCTCCATCCTCCTCCAATATGTAATGTTCATAGCATCACTGAAGTTTTTACATATTTTATACAATCATACAAAGAAGTTGCAAACATTTCATACCAGGGGGAAAAATCAATTTTACAACTTCTGAAATAAATTGGAATTTATTAACTAAATGTAGTTTTCAACTTTTAATAATACAAAAACAATCTTCAAACAAAAATCAATCACAGACAGTAAATGTACAGCTTAAATTATATTTTTTAAAAACTGAAAACAATTTATAAGGAAAAAAACAGTGCAGTGGGAAAAATCAGCGATTATCCCCCCCCCCCTTTTTTTTAATACAATGTTAAGTGATTCCTTACAGTCATGGCAGATTTTGATAAAATGCAGGAAATTTTAAAAGCATAACTATGTATAAGTGCATTAGTAACATCAAAAAGTTTATAAGAAGTCCCTCAGTTTTTATATTTTCAGACATATTTTGAAAACGACAAATAAAATTTTGAAAACTGGTTAAAAAAATATTATATGTCGGTATCTGATACCAATATTATGCTGGTAAAAATACAATTTTGAAAAGTGTGTTTAGTAATGGATCATATTTTTAAATTTCTTATATTAACAATAGTATAGTGACTTGTAAGTGATTTTTTTATTTTACTTTTTTGTTTTTAAACTAATAATATGATAAAGACTGATTTTTAAAAAGTTTGATTTTCAAATACACAAATCATTAAAACTGTCGTTAATTGCCAACGAGCACAGTGCACATCACACAGCAAAGTGAAATTAATAATATTCCATTCACAGATGTTACAGCAATATTCAATTTTTTATCTCTCGACAAAAGAGAGATATTTATGGGGTCTATCAAATAACAGAAATGTTAAAAAATGTAATTTACTGTGGATAAGGTTTTAAGTTTAAACACATATTTAATTTTTATGTAGTCCTTATCATAAACAAATTATTTGATGACTAAACATGGGAGAGGACTTCTTTTATTTCTTTGATAAAAATAACATGATTCCAGTTGAAGTGAAGTTACATTTAAAAAAAATTTTAATGACATGATTACTTATTAGCAGACAGCGCATATTTGCATAGTCAAATGCTTTTCATTTAAGTCACAAGTACTCCCTATATGATCTGTGGATTGAATGTGACACTTGAAATCATTCCATTGTACAACCCCCACATTATTGAAAAAGTATAAATTTTTCACTCAGATCAAAATATTCAATTTGTATAACTTCACCAATCTGTTCAACTGTGTTAAAAAATAGTTTATCTGCATATCCTTTACCTTCAGTTCATTCTGTTAAGCTGTTTAAATGAAAAACCAGATGTTATTACCAATAAGGTTATCCGAGAAGGTGCTCATTGGTTGTTGACCCAGTTAGCTTAAAATGTAAAGCATTGGCCCTGTAAAATAAGGACCCGGATTCGATTCTCACCCTGAGCATTTTCTTGCTTTTTTTTTTTGTATACGTAAATCTACACAAGTATATATATATCTATATTGTGAAATGTATTTTTTTTTAAATTATTTGGAGTTGTTTTTAAAATTTGTCAATAAAAGCAAACAAAGGTTTCTAAATATTTTTTCCCGTTAATAATCCCAACACTGGAACAGAAACTAGGAAATCTAACTTATAGTATTTGGTGCACCACACTGCAACGAGACATGCAACAAAAAAGTTTTGAGTCATAAATTTTAAAAACAATTTCATTTTTCAAATTTCAATTTCATCATTCATTACATCAAAGAAAAATTGTTAGACTCTCATGTTTATTTTTTTCTTTTTGCATGTCTAACTGATGTGTGGAGAACTTTTCACCTCAGAATCCATATTATCTAGTAAAAAGCATCCATCATGCAGTATTATTAATATTTATGTACTAATCATGATATATAACTCATTTGATTATGACTGCTAAAGGTTAAGCATAACCAACAAGTTTATTTCTTGATCAGATTCAAGATCTTACAGAAATCGTCTAACTACTTGGTTCAAAAATCTCATCACAGTTAGTCACAAGTTCAGTTAAAATTAATAACAGTTGTTTGAAATTACAATACAATGAGTGAAAATCTTTAGTTTGTCATAATTTTAGCAAATGATTCATTAAGAACACTATCATAAGAAGCCTAAAATAACACAAATATTTAAAGAAATTCATTTATCAGCAAAATTTGATATCTTTTAATTTATTTCTTTTGAACTAACAATGTATGTTTCTACAATCAATATAACAAGTCACAATTTTTTTCAATGCATAACAACCTGAGAAAAACTTTAATGTTAATTAAAAATATATAAATTAATGTGTACGAAGTTTATGTTTTCTATATTTTAAAAACAATATTATTTTATGATAAATTACAAACATTACATTCAAATACGTTTTTTTAATATCTTTTATTGAAAATATTGCGTTGAAATAACATAATTTCAGTATTTCAAAATTTTTAAAATATGCACATCTGTTATAAAGAATCATTTAAGTTGACAAAAACCATCAAACTAATTCAATACCTGTCACCTTTGTGAAATAGAAGTCTTCTTTGCTTTTTAAAAGCAAATTTCAATGAAACAATCACAATTATAAAATCTCTTATACCCTCAAGATGAGAGAAAATGCAGTACTTAATTAATATATATATATATTCAAGTTTAGTTTGCAACATTAAAAATTTCATGTTTATTACTGACATATATCAGTACAAAAATCAAAAAGTATTTTTTTAATACATTTTTATAAAAGGCAATAAATCTGAAATTACTTTAGTAAAATTTTTGAAACATTTAAAAATATTTATGGTCTGAAAAGATCATTTTAAAAAAATATATAATAGATCAAACTTAACATTAACTGGAAATCAAATTTTGTAAAATGTAGATAATGTTTCTTCCCCATACACATCCTGGCACTTAGAAGAAATTTTCAGCTATAGTATTAATAGTTGTTTAGTGAATGAATGCTATTTATAAAATTAATCCGAGAATAAATACATTACTACTGTGAAGTGTTTAATTATTCAAAAGATAACATTGTAACCCCTCATTACATCAGGCATGGTATGAGAAAAGAATGCAAATCTCCAAATTTACAAATAACCAAAAGGATTGAGAAAATTACAAAATTTTAAATTTCAAATTTGTTTCTTAAATGACAATATAAAAATACAAATCAATTTAAATAAAAACTATGGATAAATCTGGTGAAGTTAAAGCCTAAGAGGCGCACCCAATACCATTTAGTTCTAAAACATGCAATGCTTGTCATCTGTTTTAATCCTTTAATCGTCCGGCAAAATTTTACATGCAAGTTTAACGACTTATAAAATAATAGCTACAGAAAGTATTGATATTGAGATTTGTATTCTATAATCTTAGATATTTATTTTTCATATGCAATGCAAAAAAATAACATTAATATCAGTTTTGAGTTAAATAAGCATTTGAATCCAAAAAATATGTGACGGAAAAACACGGTTAGTCCACTAAAAGGGTTAAAGTTTCTTCTACCAGAATGGATCACATTAAACATCAACAGCTGACTATCAATATGCAACTGAATAAGCAGTGAAAAAGGCAATGTGTATTTTAAAAATTTATATACAGTAGACTTCCTCAAATCTGCAATCCTAAAATCGCACATAATTTACAGATGTAAACAGTAAAAATTTCAGTTCAGATAGAAGAGCAAAATTTGACTTTTTTTTTTTTTTAGCTTTATATCAATTCCATATATATTTTAATTTGATTTGTTTTAAATATTACTGAATTCATGTTTTTCAAGAAGGAAGAATAAATTTATTTCTGAAAATATTCAAGAAATTGCTGATAACACTGACAATCATTATTTTTTAACCGAATATGTTTTTTTTTTTTTTTTTTTTTTTTGTTATTAAGTCTGCCTAAACCGGAAATAAAATTCCTTATTTTATGATTTTGATGTGAATTAGCAATGTATTTTTATGAAGTAAGTTTCATTGAATAATTTAAGAAAAATTCATTTCATCTTTATAACTATTTAATCATATATTATTGATAATTAACTTGACTTTCACTTTTTAGTATTTTAATCATATTAAAAATTATCTAAATTTTTATTAATTTATTACTTATTTTAATATTT
Source organism: Maratus speculifer (assembly GCA_964019185.1). NCBI lineage: Eukaryota > Metazoa > Arthropoda > Arachnida > Araneae > Salticidae > Maratus > Maratus speculifer. The sequence continues at coordinate 248,484,156 of OZ025294.1, forward strand.
TTTATACTATTCTAAGCATTCATTATAGTTTCAATTGCATTATTCATTACATTCAAATTACTGTTTTAAAAAATGTAAACAAAGCAATAACCAGAAATCCGCAAAACCTCTGGTCCCAAGCTGTGCGGATTTGAAAGAGTCTACTGTATATATACACACACACACACACACACATCATAGTTTTAATTTGTCACATAATTATATACACATAACTAGGCGACAAATTAAATATCTTAAATCAAATGTTTATATTTTAAACTAAATAATTAACACAAACTACATTAATATTTTATAGAATTTGAAAGAAAAAATAACACACAATTGAAAAGTAAACATTTATTAGAAAAGGAAACTTCATCTACACATGTTATAATATCTTCCACAAAATGGTTTAACTATTCTGGTAGATAATAATAAACAGATAAAGATAATAACAAACAAACCATATTAAAAAAATTATGGCCTTGTGTTAGGCAAATGTTTTCAACAACTACCATAAAAATGTTGCTTTAAATTCCTCCGATTGCAAAAAATTTCAGAGAAACACAGGAAAATTCATCTTCTAAAAGTGAAACCTGAAGAAAAAAGCTGGTTAATATTTTACCATAAACAAATTTTATTTAATGAAGATTTCATTAACAAATGCATGAAACAAACACATTTTTAGGAAACAAAATTCTAGTTATTCTTTTTTGGTTTCATAAATGTTAACTCAGAAATTATTTTTTTTATCACCAAGTTATTTTATTTCTTTTTAGTTATTATATGTATACTAAATACTTTTAATGCCCTTTATTGTAATATAAAAAAAAAAAGAAAGAATGCACCAAATACAGAGATTTTAACTAAATATTCCATCACTGGAATAAAGGTAATTTTTGGTTAATTCCAAACATTTGGCTGGTCGAATATTGTTATTTTACAGATTTTAAAGGTATTCAAAAGTTGAAATTTAACAATTTGAAATCATATTTAATATTTTCATTTTTGATAATAACACCTCTACACTAGTAAACTTAACAATAAAAAATTCTATGCTTTCAAAACTTTTAACTTTGTGGCTTCTGTAAATTAAAGCACAAAAATGAATAAAATGGATTAGTAATTTTTGCAGATTTTGAATTAAATGATTTATTATTTTCAATTTATAATAGCATTTTAAATATAAAGAAAATGCTTTTATTCTTAATATCTTTTTGTAATTCATGAGGGTAAAATTATGAATATTAGACTATATAATAATATGTACCTTTACTATTTAAGTGCACTATGATTTGACCTTTCTAAAAAAACATACAATATAAGAAAAATTCTTAAATGTCCTAAACTGTAAGCAGAGTTTTCCCCAGGTTTCAACGAGGGCAGGGCGCTACTGTTCTGAAAAGGGCACTTTTTACATTTTCAGGGCACTTTTATGGAGTTGAATCTAGAATCTAGCGGTTCAAAAAGTTGTGAAAAAACAAATTTCTTCAAAAAATTGAAAAAGGAAAAAAAGGTAAATTTTGTTAAAAAAATTGCGAAAAAAGTCAAATTTCATTTTAAAAAAAGCACGAAAAAACGGCAAATTTTATTAAAAGATCGCATAAACAGCAGTTTATGTCAAAACTCCCAAATTTTGCTTAAAAAAATCACGAAAAAACGACAAATCTCATGAAAATATCGAGAAAAAACAAAACTTTTCAGAAAATTTTCCGTTTTATTGCGATTTTTGGACGAAATCTGCTATTTTATCGCAATTTTTTGATGAAAGTTGACATTTTTTGCGACTCAATTGACAAAATGTTCCATTTTATTGCGATGTTTAAAGAAATTTGTCGTTTTTCTATGATCTTCTGAGAAAATCTGTCATTTTGTGACGAAATTTAGCCTTTTTTTGCGAATCTTGCCAGAAATTAGTCGTTATTTCGCGATTTTTAATGAAACTTGCCGTTTTTTTTAACGAAATTACCCATTCCAAGGGACGCATATGAGGCTATTTTTTGCGTAATTTACGCGCTATAGCACGTTCGGATCATCGCTGCAGGGTTGCGTTTTTTCAAATGTGGGCATGAAGGGCACTATTTTTTTTGAATGAATGACAAGAGGGGCGCTAGTTTTGGATGAAGGGCAAGAGGGGTGCTATTTTTTAAACTATAGGGCAGGAGGGGTGGAGCGCCCCCCTGAAACCCTCTGGGGGAAACTCTGCTGTAAGCTAAACACAAATATTTAAAATAATCACAGTGTACAAAAATCATGATTTTTTCTTTTTAAATCATATAAATCAGATTTTATAGATTTTTTTCTGAGCATTAAAATACTGAATAGATACCGAGAGTTTTATGTTTCCAGATCAATTAAACCTCTAATTACTAACATAATCTACACTTTAATTAATAAAAATTATTAGTTAGTAATTACAGAAATTATAAAAATTACAAATTAATAGTTTCATTAGTTAGTATATGATAAGTTATACACATTAATATTCTATCATAAATATGTATAATTATATAAATAAAATTAGCCGCCTTTGGCGACCAGTTTTGTCTCCCTTAAATGTATACTAAGCATTAAATCATATTGCTTTTATTCATAATTTATTTTAATTGTTCAATTTTTTCCAAATTTGAAGATTCTGCTAAAGAATTAGGCACAGATGTCATACATGCATCACATTGACACAATTGTAACAAAACGGCAAATATATGCCTCACATGATAACCCAGCAATTGTTACTTATTCTGTAATAAACTGTTTATTTACTTTCTTTTTTAAAATGATATAGGTTGTTTTGTTCTATAATTATTAATTAAACTTTCATTTATTTATTATTATTTGCTTTTTAAAATAATAGAAGAGAGTTAAAAAATAGATATGTAAATGGTATTGAAAACAAAGTTTTCACCAAATAATCATTAAAAAAAAAAAAAAAAAAAAAAAATCGAACAAATGTGGTGCATGTAGGACATCTTGTGCCGATTAATCAAGCATTCGGTATTTTTATACTAACTTTTTGCATTGGCAAATATTGTACCTGTGGCATTTTTGTTTTTTTATTTCAACTAATTTTATTTACAGAGTTTCCCGCAGATGGTTTCAGGGGGGCGCTCCGCCCCTCCTGCCCTTTAGTTTAAAAACTAGCGCCCCTCTTTCCCCGTCATCCAAAAACTAGCGCCCCTCTTGTCGTTCATTCAAAAAAAAAAAAAAAAAAAAAAAAGCATTTTTCTTGCCCCACATTTCAAAAAACACAGCCCTCCAGCAATAATCCGAACGCGCTATAGCGGGTAAATTATGCAAAAAATTGGCGACGGAACGCAAAAAATAGCTTCATATGCGTCCCGTGGAACGAGAAATTTCGTCAAAAAATCGCCTAAAAAACAGCAAGTTTCGTTAAAAATCACGAAATAACGACTAATTTCCGACAAATTTCGCAAAAAATGGCTAATTTTGTCTCAAAATTTCACGAAACCGCAGATTTCCTCAAAAGATCGTGCAAAAACGACAAATTTCTTCCAAATATCGCGATAAAACGGAATTTTTTTTAAATGATTTGCAAACAACGGCAAATTTCATCAAAAAATCGCAATAAAACTGAAAATTCTGTGAAAAATTCAGTTTCCGCGATACTTTCACGAGATTTGTTTTTGATTTTCGTTTTTTCGCGATTTTTTAGCAAAATATGTAGTTTTCTATGATTTTTTAACAAAAACTGCTGTTTTTGCGATCTTTCAATAAAATTTGCCGTTTTTTCATGATTTTTTCACGAAATTTGACATTTTTTCGCTATTCTTTTTAGCAAAATATTTTCTTTTTTGCAATTTTTTGATGAAATTTCTGTTTTTTCACGACTTTTTGAACCGGTAGATTCTAGATTCAACTCTATAAAAATGCCCTTAAAAATGAAAACTGCCCTAAAAAATGCAAAAAGTGCTCTGAAAAATGTTAAAAGTGCCCTTTTCAGAACAGTAGCGCCCTGCCCTTTTTTAAACCTGGGGGAAACTCTGTTATTTAAAATATATTTAATAATATAATTCTTTCATTCATTTTATTTATAAAAACATAACATTAATTTGAATGTGAAATATTTAAAATTTATGATTTTTATTTATTTTTTAAGCCAATAGAATAAAAATACAAAACAAAAATATGATATTTTGAAGCTCTATAATTGCAGCGAAAGAACAAAAAAGCAAATCAACCCAATTTACCATGGCTTAGATGCGTTTAATTAAGTTTTTTCCATTAAACAATTGACCACAATTTTTGTGCCGCATACTTTAGCTTAATATATATATAGATACTAGAGATATTGACATTTATCAAAATGATCAGTAACTGCATTTAATATTAAATTTAAAACTACTTTAAAATCATAATTATTAAACAAATAATCTTTAAGTAGGTATGTAATATGCATTTTTATGCTTTAATTACTAAAGTGATAATTTAGAAGGAAAAAAGGCAGTGTGTTAGCTCCAAAAAAGGACACTATATATATCATAAGAAAATATATTAGTTATTAGTGATGTGTTTAGTAACAATAAGGGGAGAAATACATAATTTTTTACTATAGTAAATAACAAATCATTCGTAGATTGTACTAAGAAAAATTAATAATCGCCTATGCTTTAACTAACAGGATGTATGTATATATAAACTAAAGATGAAAATAAGGAATTTTCCTTATTGGCCAATGGCCAGTAGGGTTAATTTTTTTTAGTAGCTAGTTATTGGCTAGTGAGAATAATTTTTTCAAGGACCAATAAATACATTTATGTCACTGAATATTTTACTACAAAATATAGACAGGTTAAGTATAAATAAGTGCTAATATATGAACTAGATAAAAATATTTTATTTTGTTTGTTGAACAGCAAAGTTATATGCAACATGTGTATGTAGCAAGCTATATAAGTACAACTATGCTTAGGTACTTGGGTAGCTAACAACATAAACTCCTACCCTCTTTTTTATAATTATTTGTCTGAAATTAAGATTTGACAAAAGAAAAAGAAAAATGTTTATCCCTGATTAGCAGGTTTGATTCAAAAAAAAAAAAAAAAAATTGTAATTTACAGTGAAATCCTGACAAAAATAAAGAGAGAGAGGAAGGAGGATCTCTCTTGATACTAATATTTTAAGTTTTTTTATGATCCTTTGATATAATGTACATTTAATTTTGCAGTCTTTAGACAAAATTTGTGCTTGTTTTTCAACTTTTTAATGAAATTTGCTTTCATTAGGATGCACAACTTGCAGCCGCGATGACGTGGCCATAGAAAAATCGCAAATTTTGTTGATGTGGTGCAAAAAAAAATGTGTATTTTATCAATTAAAGTTAGATAAAATGCACATTTCGTTGATTGGACATCGAAAAAACACAAGTTTTATTGATTGGATAACGGAAAATTGCAAATTTTGTTGGTCAGAAATGTAAATAAAAATTGCTAATTACATTGATTATGTTCTAAAAATATTTTGAATTTTTTTCGAACTGGGAGCAGAAAAATCGCTAATTACATCGATCAAGCAAAAAAATTCACAAATTTCGTCAAATGGCTTTGTAAACATAACGAATTTTGCGATTGGATTCATAAAAATTTCAAATTTTGCCATTCAGGTGCATAAAAATTGGGAAATTCATCGATCTGGAATGGAAAAATTGCGAATTTCGTTGATCCTCTGCATAAAACTCTGAATTTTCTCAAGCAGACATGGAAAATTAAATGAATTTTGCCTATTAGACTCTGAAAAAAATATGAATTTTATTGATAATGCGAGAAAAAATTTCGAATTTCATCGATAAGCTTTGTAAAAATCACGAATATCGTTGACAGGCTACATAAAATAACCAATCTTGTTTATCAGTCGCGAAAAAATTGTAAATATTTTTGATCAACTTCGTAAAACATTCAAATATTGTTGATCAGCAGCGAAAAGATCATGAAATTTGCAGATCATGCGAAGAAAAATCGCCTATTTCGTCGATCATACGAAGGTAAGTTTTGAATTACATCAATCAGTTTCGTAAAAATCGAGAATTCTGTCAATCGGCCCTGTAAAAAATATGAATTGTGTCGACCAGTTTCGAAAAAAATATCACAAATTTCATTGATCAAGCGCAGAAAAATAGCAAATTTCGTTGATCTGCTTTGGAAAAATCATGAATTTTGTCGGCAAGGAGTGAAAAAATCATGGATTTCATTGAATATGTGCAAATTCGCCAATCGTATGACCAAAAATCGAGAGTTTCGTTGATCATGCGAAGAAAATCGTGAATTTCGTAGATTGGCTTTGTAATAATTGTGAGTTTAGTTGATGGAAGTTCATAAACATCCCTAATTTAGCTGATCAGGTGCAGAAAAATCAAAAATATTGTCGATTTGGCATCAAAAAAGTGAGAATTTCATCGATAATGTGAAGAACAAAATAAATTTTGTTGATAGTGTAAGGAAAATCACAAATTTCATCGAACATGTGAGGAAAAATCACTAATTTGCTAATCAGTTTAAAACAGTGAATTTTATTGATCAGGTGCAGAAAAATCATGAATTTTCTCGGTTGCTTCATAAAAATTGCAAACTTTTTCAATTGGTTTTGTTAAATGCATAAATTTTGTCAATCAGGCATAGAAGAATCACTAATTTCATTAATCGGACACAGAAAATCTGGAATTTTGTTGATCAGGCATGAAAAGTCTTGTTGATCGGTTCCTTTGCTCTCTTTTGTTTATAAAGTTCACATTTTTTCTGTATGAGCAATTTAAGCATGTTTTTTAGCATTTTTGTTAAACAAAACTTACTCTGCCAAAAAAAGTCAAGGTATACTTTTGCATCTTGAAAATAATTCTAGCTATACCTGTTATATATAAAAATGTAAAAATTGCTGATATATTCTTGACGATATTCAAATTCATTATCGCGATTTTTGGACAATGTTCATTTTTTTTTAGTTTTTGATGACATTCATGTTTTATGTGTTCTTTTTCACAATTTGACAAAATTCGCATTTGTTTTCGCGATTTTTTTGGTCAAAATTCACGATTATTTGAGGATATTCACGTTTTTCGTGATTCTTTGATGATAGTTGTATTTTTTCATGATTCTTTGATGCTAATTGAATGTTCACTTTCTTTTCTTTTGTCGATTCTTCAGTTTTTTTTTTTGCCATTCTTTGACTATACTTTGGTTCTTTTCGTGATACTTGCACGATTTACATGTTTTTCTTGTGGTTCATTGGTGAAATTAAGTGTTTTTATTACGATCTATTGACAATATTTGCATTTTTTTCATGAATTTTGGGGGGTTTTGTGATTTTTTAAACAGAATTTGCAGGTTTTTCAGCAATTCTTTGACAAAGTATCTTTTAGAACATCCTTTTTTGATCGAAATTCGCGATTATTTGACGATATTTACTTTTTTGTAGTTCTTTGATGATATTCGCGTTTTTTCCTTATTCTTTGACGATAGTTGTGTTTTTTCACGATTCTTTAATGCTAATTATGCATTCACTTTTTTTTTTTTAACTTATCCTTGCACGATTTTCATGTTTTTCTTGCGGTTAATTGGCGAAATTAGTATTTTTTTCTACAATGTTTTGACAATATTTGCATTTGTAAAAATGAATTTTGGGGGGGGTTTTTTTGCGATCTTTTAACAGAATTTGCAGGGTTTTCAGCAATTCTTTGACAAAATATCTTTTGGAACATCCTTTTTTGATCGAAATTCACAATTATTTGACGATATTTACTTTTTTTGTGGTTCTTGGATAATATTCACGTTTTTTCCTGATTCTTTGAAGATAGTTGTGTTTTTTCACAATTATTTGACAATTACCCAGGGTCAACCTACAGATAATTTGGTACTTACGTATTAATGCCATCGCAGCAGAAGTTATGCTAATGCACCAATAAAGAGCAATTTTGTTGATCGCACACACAGAAAAAAATGAGCAAAAAATAAAGCACTAAAAAATGGCATAAAAAATTATCGAAAAACAAGGTAACAAGGAATCCAAAAGATAATTAAGTGTGCTGCGTTCTGCTGCGGTCGCATTAATACGTAAGTACCGATAATTCTTATGTATTTTATATTTACTATCCTTTTTTGTTTTAGAATTTAAATTTGAAAAAAAAAAATAGACTTGTGTATAAGCTGACATCGCCCCCCCCCCCCCCCCCCCCTCTGAGTAAAAAGTAGTATCCAAAAATTCTCAGCTTATACACAGAAATATAAGGTATGTATACACTTTAATTTTGTTTTAGTATAATGTTGATCATATATATACAAATAACTTTCAATTTTAAAGAGGAAAAAGAATTTAAAACAAATTTATATTTATTTGTCAGTTTAAATTTTTTAAATAATTTTATGTATTTCTTATTTTTGCAACTTTCAAACATCTAGATACTGCTAATAATTAAAATAAAACTTTTACTAAATCTGAATTATAATAGAATAAATTTATTTACAGGAAATTAATTCGTAAACATTTTTTTAAAATAGGAACTTCTTGATCATTTTACCAATTTTAAAATACACTTTTGAAATTTATTATTAAATTTTAAAAACTTATTTAAGCACAAAAAATTACGAAATTGCATTTTATCATTTTATTCCAAAATATATCAGATTCATTTTCTATAAGTCAGGTTAGTAAGTTATTTTGATTAAAATATAAAGAATTTACAAAAAGTTTATAATCAAATGATACTTTTATCCTTTCTTACATTCAAAATCAATAATATTCTTACATTCTTATAATTCATGAGAACATATTTTCTGAAATAACATTTAATTTAGTAAAGTTTACTGCAGAGAATGTGTTCGTATTCATAAACAATTTTTAAGAATGAGCTTGATCCGAAATCATTTTTCAAGCCCTAAGTTAAAAATTACATTAAAACAAAAGATATGGTTAAAGTAGATGTAGAATACACATTTAACAAAAACTTTGATATTTGAACCAACACATACAATATTCCATTTATATAACAAGCACTAAAAGCATATACACAGAAACTGATAAGCACATTAATGAAGGAAAATGTTGATTAAGCAATATATAGAACATAGTAATGTTACATATTAAAGCCAAAAATCATGCAAATAACTATACAAAATTGAAAACTATAGAATTAAAAAATATATATTTTGCTTAATACACACCAATATCGGCAACGGCATCCATTACTGTTTTTGTTTTGCTTCTTCTGTTCTTCACGAAAAGCGTCGTAGACAAAATGCGCAGAAATCTGTGTTTTGATTGGCTGTAAGTAGCACCATCTTTTGGTGAAATAAATGACTACTCCATAACATGGTGCTTTCGAAAAATAAGTAATACCATGTCTTGGAGCTTCTCTTTATATTACTCCATTAAGTTGGTTCGACATTGAACGGAAATTTTTAACAGTGTATACCTCGACAATAGCTCTAACGATTTTCATAGAACTTGGTTTCTTATCGATTCGAGCATAAGAAATCGATTGGTCTAAGTTGCTAATTCCAGAAAATTCATTTTGTATGGTTAAACTGGCATTTACTTATTTTTCGGGACATATTAGATACAACTTCGCCAAGCATGACGTCAGTAATACTAATTACATTAACCCTTATTTTTTGACAAGCATATCATTTGTTTATTATAATTAACTTATTGTTCATTGTTTATTTATTAATCATCACTTATAGTTTAGTTTTATTATAATTTAAAATTTTATTATTTATTTATTAGAATATATTTGTTATAGATTATTTATCTGTTTTATTGCAATTTTATAATATTTATTATTTTAAAAATGTTACGTATTTAATAACATTAAATTACTACTCTGAACGTGATTGACATCGATAAACAAGATTGGCACTTGTCAATCATTTTTTGGTGATCTATCTCTTGCGGCCCCGGATAATACACCAGTACCTTTAAAACAAACTAATGTCTAACAATAATGTTATAAACTGAAATATATCCGACGATTTTTATAAAATAAGCCTAATTCGAATTACGAGAAAACTGTTTACCTGTGACTCAACTTCAGATTTATTATTATTTTTATTATTAAAAACTTAAGCATTTTTTTTATATTTAATCTTAAGTAATATAATTCCATACAATATTTACTGCCAATACTAATGATCATTGATCACCAACGCGATAAATGATTATTTCCTAGATGGCGCCAATGGTTTACCTTGTATAATAAATCAGGACACAAATGCCATATATGCACTGGGTTGCTCATTCGTGCCAAAATGGCATTATTTTGATTCAAATGGTAACTGAGTTTAATAAATTGTTTATTTACTTATTTATATATTTTTAAAAAGTATATAAATTACTTGGTTCGATAGTTATTAATTAAACTATCATCTATTTATTATTATTTCTTTTTAAAAACAATTAGAAAATAATATTAATATATATATTAACTGGTATTCAAAATCGAGGTTGTCAACAAATTGGCGTCAAAAAACAAACCGCGCAAAACCCGGTGGGTATATGACATTTGGAATTAAATCAGCACAAGAAACAGAGAGAGAAAAAAAAAACCGCATAAGGGTGAAAAAAACACAAAAGGGAGCTGAAAAATGAAACATCAATATAGCGTACTTATATTATTAATTAACGTTACGTTTATACTACTAACAAATGTTTAGTGCGTTTAGTTTTAAAATACTAATACATGAGCAAGTTACGTTAATTATTTTTTAAGAACATTAATAAAATGAAAATGCTTACATACCCAAATTTCGTTTTACTCCCATTATACTTTCTCGCAAAATAATTTACTGCCGAAAATTGTTTTTTTTTTTTCGTCATTTTTAAGAAAAGAGTCTTTTCAAGTTTATTGAGACGCTAAAAATTCCTTCGCTTCCAGAATTACACTGAAAATAGTCACGCTAGGTTTTAAATGTTTCTAACGGTGCCGTAATTAGTCCAAGATCCGAAAGCACAAAAGCCTAAGGCAAGGCTGTCTAACGCGGCGCCCGCGGGTGCCATGACGCTCTTTGTAGATTTTCTTGGCGCCCTTTTGAAGGTTTTTTGTTATTAGACTTTTTAGAAATAAAATTATTTTAATAGAATATATTCTTAAAAAATCATGAGTATTTGTATCAGAGATATTTTCAAAATCTGCAAAACAATTTAACCCATTCGGGACCATGGTTACATCCATCTTCAAAAAAAGTACACAGAATTTGTTTTTGGCACTAGTAAAAAAGAAAAGTAAGTGGTAAAATTTGTAAAAGCCGCCTGTTCTGAACGGGTTAGAAGTTATAAACATGCTCATGCATATTTTCTCGATTTGTAGTTATCATTTTAAAAGTATTATTATGATGATTAAATTTAGTAAAAATTTTAAATAGATATTTTTAATACTTAAGAATAAACATAAAAAGTAAACATTTGTTATCTTCTCCGAGCCATTTGAAGATCCATATGCATAAAAGTTAATCTTTTTCTTTTTGCTACTGTCACACTGGCCCATTTGGCTGTTTTATACGAGGGATAAAGGGGATTAATTTTTCTTTCTTGACTTTTGAAATTTTCGTGTTTATATCACTTTGTTATGTTGAAATTATAGTTTTCATGTAATTTTAGGTTACTACCATGACTGTCTTTGTTTTTGTACTCTTTATAAATTCACACCTTCAAAATAACAAAAAGCGTAGTTTCATATCTTGAAAGAAACCTAGCAATATCTCTGATTTAATTTTTTTTTTTTTGTTTAATTATTATTACTGTTGTTATTATAAGCGCGATTAAAGTTTCTGGAACCTTACACTACAAACATTTTTGAGGTAGACCTCTCATAGAAAAATGCACAATTTAAGATTTGATCCATGTAATTTCAGAAAAGTAGGGGCCTTTTGTCTACCAGTTTAAGATTAATTTGCATTACGTTAAGACGCGCATAAATACTAATATCGTGCGATAATTTTGCCGCACGTCTTCAGTCATCTGAGGTGCAACCCTGCTTATTGAAAAGTTGATCAGCCTGGCCTAAGGTATCGAGCACAAGAAAAAAAAAAACATTTATTTTATGGAAGAGTAGTTATAGGGGAATCTAATGATCCATGCCTGCCAGAAGGTGAAGTGGTGCATAACCCAAATTAGTGATGGGCGATAACGAGAAATTTTTCTCGATTTTCTCGATTGTATGAACATCTCGATAACTTTCGATTGTGTAAAAATTTTCTCGATGACTCCAGTTTGCAATTGCTTTTATACCATACAGGATTCAATTTTATCAAGAGTCTACTACAGGTGAATGAGTCGGTGTTAATAAAGGCACGACGGATTCACTCGCTAGTGAGCCCCTCCTTTCATTGGTGTATCCAATTTATACGCAATCTTTTAATATGAAATCTCGAACTGGGTCCTCATTGTATATGTCATCATATACCAAACGCGGTGTGCACGCACAGCAAAATCTTGTAAACAAAGAAAAAGAAAGAAAAAAAAATTTCGAATTGAACGAACAACCGAACGTAAGCTCGAATCGAACGTTAAATTTTGAAAACTGCCCCCCCCCCCCAAGGTAACGTAGTGGGGGAGGGGAAATATATAACATCGGGTGCATAAGATCAGTAAGTGGTCACATGCCAAACAACAACTTCCTTATTTTCTAAATTCCATGTATATTATAAATATTATTTATTGCAAAATCGAAAAAAAAAGAAAAAAAAACATTTTGGAACTGCCGACAGAAGTCAAAACTTGAACAATTACGTGTGTATTTTTTTAATCGTCAGGAAATATTTTATTGTGCAGGAAATACAAGGACCAAGTAACCGCGGTAAAATAACGCCTACACGCGAGAGGAGGCCAGAGTCCCAGCAGTGGTGAACAATATTTATATGATGCAGATGTCATACACGCACCACATTGGCACGATGTTTTCCAGATGCCAATTTAGAGAAAACTTCGAAGAATTTTGAGAAATTTAAATTTCAACCCCTTATGGGTCCGTAACGTGACCCAGAATGACGGGAGAAACTTTTTTATGCTAAATTGGTAATGTATAAAGCATAAGCTTTCAATGAACATATTACATCAAAAAATTAAAAATGCCCCCCCTGGCCCCCTCCCCCCCAAAAAACCCCCGGTGTTATGGGGAAAACCGTAAAACTGCAAAAAGAGCGGCGACGAAAAGTTAGCTATGCTATAGTTTTTCTCGCTGCTGTAGCTCCCATACAAACAAAGTTATAGCCTTTTAAAAATTGAAATGAAGTGAAGAAATGAGCAAAATTATGTTGGTGAATAACCAACAGGGGGGGGGGGGTCAATACCCCCGCTTGTGCCATATAGCTTAAACTTTTAAGTTAAAATTGGTAGAGAAAAAAATGAGCAATATTTTAAAGTGTATGTTGGGGGAGGGGGGGCGGGTCAAGCCCCTCACCTTTGGAAGAGGTCCTCAAAGAGGGAACTTTAAAAAAATGTGCCTAGGTTACAGTAACAATGTGGCTAGTTCAATGGTTTTTATCCATCTCAAAAAAATTTCCAATACGCCTAAGGACGTTTTCAATTAAAAAATTCGATCTAAAATGATAAAAACACAAAAAGCTTCGAAAAATGCCACCCCCCCCCCTCCCGCCGTGGGAACCAAATTCGGAAGGGGGGGGGGGGGTAGGAAAGCATCATAATATGAAAGAGTAATTCGAGATCTTCAAGATGATATACAATATGACGGGGAAAAAGTGAAAATTGTCCCTTTCCCCTGACCCCCGCCAGTCCAACCCTTTCGTCCCCAATTTCCTGTAGCAGACATTTAAATTTTTTTACGATTGATAAATAATTACCGAATGATTCGATGAAAAAAAAACCACACTTAAATTGATAAGCATTGTAGAAATCGCTACTGTTTTAAACATATGTTCGTCCCCTCTCCAACCCCCTCTTTGATTTTTTTTTTTTTTTAATAAACGATATTTATTGGGGGGTACCACGTACGTGACAACATGGTAAGACTAAAATATCAGAAACTTTGAAAATTAGGTCTTCATTTCACAAGTTATTGTCATATTCTCTTGTCATATGCTTCTTTCTGTACTTCGTTTTTCGATAAAACTTTCATTTCACAAAGCTTCATCGACAAAACGCCTCGATAAAGCTTGTCATCTCTATTCTCAGCGAGAACGAAAATCATCCTTATCGAAAAAGGGCATTCATCAGCAAACCACAAGATTCTCGGAGTGCCGCTTTTATCAAGGTTAAATTTCATCTGGAAGTTGAAAGTCCTTCGATAAACCTATTTCAATCGAGGTTAATTTTCATCGCGATGAAATGATTTTCTCGTTATGCCTGACTTTATCACGATGAAATTTGTTGAAATGAGAGGCATATTCGAAAGCTCTTTTAATCATTCTTTCATATTATGAATCTTTCTACTTTTGGAGTTGAATTTTAAGAGGCGGGAGGAGGGGAGTGGTAGGGGAGGGGAGGGGGGGGGAGCGATAAGGGGGCGAATTTTTTAAATCTTATCTATTTCGACAATAAATGTTATTTTTGGTGTGGATTTTTTTTATGGAACTCTCCGGTAAATATTATTTATTAAATATAAAGATTTTAAAGTGCGGGCTGCATCATTTTTAGGTGTAGTCTAGGAAAAATAAGTGAACCCACGGGTGAAATGTAAATTTCAAACCTTTTTTTTTTTTTTTTTTTTTAACCCGTTATGTTATATGTACATTATCGGAATGTTTTGGCACCTCATTTTACGAATCCTTCTCCGCCTGGAGTTGAATTTCAGGAGGAAGGGGGGGGGGGGGAGAAACCGATAAGAGGGTGAATTTTTTAAACCGTGTCTATTTCGGCAATAAATATCACTAGCAGGGGAGACCGAGCTTAGCTCGGTCAAAATTAACTTTGTGTTCAACTCGATATAGTATTTTCACTGTATCATTAACTTTGTATTATTACTGTAAAACATGTTTATAATAGTATTATTTAGAAAAACAATCAATAAGAAAACTATGTTTTTATGCGCATGTTTATAAATTTTACTTTATTTTAAAATTTACAACGAAAGGACATCGATCTAAATCACTTTTTTAGCTCGACTCTGATTGGTTTAACCATGCATCTCGAATCCTCTTAAGAATGTATAAAAAAATTCTTTACTTTCTGAAATACAATATTTTTTGCTAAATATAGCCAAATTTGGAGGCATTCTTTCATTTGGCTCCAAATACGTGTTTTGGCTTTCGTAATTTTTACAGTCGATTTTTTGGCCATATGTCGCCAATATTTTGTCAAATATCACCAAGTTATTGGCTTTTGCAATATTCTTGTGACCCTGATCCGTATTACCCAAACTGAGCCACTAATCAAATTTGATCAAGCATGTGACATGCCTCAATCGTCTTCAGGTAATCAAAAACAGTAGAATATAAAATTGAATCAAAACCGTTTAAGCCATTTTTTAGGTAAAATTAGCTTGGCAGCATTCAGCAATGAAGCGAAATGACCCACTAATATAATTTTGTTTAACATGCGACTCAGCCCAATAGTCTTCTCGTGACAAAAAACGTTTTGTTTCAAAATTTAGGTAAAATTGATTGAGTCGTTGTTATATATAATTAAAATAACCCTAGCTCATTAAGACCCAAAATGACCCATTAATCGAATTTTCGCGAGCATGTGTCCAAGCCAAATGGTTTTCTCTTGCTCAAAAACGATATAATACAAAATATAGTCAAAATGGTGAGTACCATTTTCTATATAAAATTAGCATGACCCATCATGACCAACAAATGACCCTTATAATCGAAATCTCTCGAACGTGTGGCCTAGCTCGTTAGTTTTAGCATGCCGAAAAACATTAGATACAAAATTTAGATAAAATCGATTGAGTCGTTTTTTAGATATAGTTAGTTTGACCCTGACCCCTTATGATCCAAAATGACCCATTGATCGAATTTTCTCAAAAATCTGTCATAACCCAATGATTTTCTTGTGCCCGAAAACGATAAAATACAAAATTTAGTCAAGATTGTGCGAAATGTTGTCTAGATAAAATTAGAATGACCCAAAAGTGGCCCACTAATCGAAATTTCTAGAACATGTGACCTACCCCAATGATTTTCTCATGCCAAAAATATGTTGTATACAAAATTTCGTTAAAATCGACCCACCCATTCTTTAGATATAGCTTGACCTTGACCCATTAAGACCCACAAATTACCCTTATAATCGAAAGCTCTTGAATATGTGACTTAGTCCATTAGTTTTCTCGTTTCTAAAAATTGTTACATACAGAATTTCGTTAAAATTGATCCTGCCGTTCTTTAATTATGTATAGCTTGACCCAGACCCTTTATGATCCAAAATGACCCATTAATCGGAATTTTTCGAACATGTAACCTAGCCCAATAGTTTTCTCGTGCCAAAAAAAATGTTGTATACAAAATTTCGTTAAAATCGATCCACCTGTTCTTTAGCTATAGCTTGACCATGACCCATTATGACCCATCATGACCCACAAAAGACTCTTATAATCGAAATCTCTCGATCGTGTGACTTAGCCCATTAGCTTTCTCGTGTCAAAAAACTATTACAGGCAAAATTTCGATGAAATTGATTCTGCGGTTCTTTAAATATAAATAGCTTGACCCAGACCCGTAATGACCCAATATGACCCATTAATTTTTTTTTCTCGAACATGTAACCTAGCCCAATGTTTTTATCGTGCCCGAAAACCATAGAATGCAATTTTTAGTCAAAATTGCGTGAGAAAATCTTTAGATAAAAATAGCGTGACCCACAATGACCCCAAAAATGACCCACTAACCGAATTTTCTCGAACATGTTACCTAACCCAATGGTCTTCTTGTAATCCAAAACGATAAAATATAAAATTTGGTCGAAATCGTTAGAGCCGTTTTTTAAATAAAAATGGCTTGACCCACAATGACCCAAAAATGGCCCACTAATCGAAATTTTTCAAACATGTGACTCAGCCCAATAGTTTTCTCGTACCAAAAAACAATTGGGTACAAAATTTCCTTAAAATCGATCCAGCCGTTCTATAAATATAAATAGCTTTATCCTCACCCATTATGACCCAAAATGACCCAGTAATCGAATTTTCCCGAACATGGGACCTAGCCCAATGGTCTTCTCGTGCCCAAAAATGGTAAAATACAAATTTTTGCGAAAATCGTTAGAGCCGTTTTTGAGATAAAATTTACCCACACACACACACACAATTTTTGCTCGCATTATAGTATAAGATTTTAGATGTGGAGGTTTCTTTTATGGAACTTTTCGGTAAATATAAAGATTTTAAAGTGGGGGGGGGGGGGGGGTACGTCATTTTTAGGTGTGTTCTGGGAAAAATGAGTGAACCCACAGGTGACATGTAAATTTCAACCGCTTTTTATATATATATCATCGGAATTTTTTCGAACCTCTATTTCATTTTACGAATATTTCTCCTCCTGGTGTTGAATTTCAGGAGGGAAAGGGGAAGCGATAAAAAGGTGATTTTTTATTATTATTATTATTATTATTATTTTAGCTATTTTGACAATGAATATCATTTTAGATGTGGTTTTCAGAGGAGCGCTCTGGTAAATATTATTTCATAAATACAAAAGTTTAAAATGGGGACTGCGTGATTTCCTGGTGCATTCTGGGAAGAAAAAGTAACATCACGGCCACGGGTGAGGAGTAAATTTCAAACTTTTTTTGGATCCGTTATGTGATATGTCATAGGAAAGGTTTCGGAATACTCTTTCATATTATGGACCTTTCTCTTCCTGCAGTTTAATTTCAGGACAGGGGGGGGGGGCGACGAGGAGTGAATTTTTTTAATCGTAGCTATTTCGAGAATAACTATCATTTCAGAAGTGGTTTTTTGATGGAACCTTCGAATAAAAATTACTAATTATAAACATTTTAAAGTAGGGGATTCCTGATTTCCGGGTGTATTCTGTTAAGAAAAATTAAACCTGCGGGTGAGGAGTAAATTCCAAACTTTTTTTGGACCCTTCATGTGATTGATTTTTGGAATGTTTTTCGAATCACTCTTTCACATTATGAACGCTTCTCCTCCTGGGGTTGAATTTCCGCAGGTGGGAGGGGAGCGATGAGGGTGAATTTTTTAAATCGTAGCTATTTTGAAAATAAATTTCATTTTAAATGTGATTTTTTGATGGAGCCCTTTGGTAAAAATATTATATTAAATATAAAAAGCGAGGCTGCGTGATTTCCGGATGTATTCAGGGTAGAAAAAAATAGTGGAATAGTGAGGAATAAATATGAAGCTTTTTATGGACCGGTCATATGATAAATCAACGGAAATTTTCAAACCACTCTTTCATATTATGAATCTTTCTTCTCTTTTCCTCAATTTGGCCTCCTTACAGAAGCGCTTTCCAAACTTTTTTGAAATCATTTCGTTTTTGTGAATTCAGATCTGATTTTTTTTATAGAGACTTCCAATATATAATTTATAATGTATGAAAAATTCACAAACTGTGAGGACAGGTTGTATTCCGGGTGTTGCAATAGTTGGAATTCTAAGGGGAGTGTTTTTATATCTTTTGTTGACTCCTCTTTCGTGATATATCATTAGAAAGCTCTGTAAATACGATTTTATTTTATATACCTCCCGCGCTCATCCCGCCCCACTTTGCCCCCCGCGGGAAACTCTTTAATAAATTTAACCGACACCCATCATGCGAAGTATTGTTGGAAAGCCTAATGACCATTTACTTATATTATGCATTTTCATTGCTCCTGCACTACTTTGCCCTAGCGTTGCAAAGGTTAGAAAAAACCCGGTTTAAACCCGGGAATAAACCGGGTTTTTAGGAATAAACCTGGAAAAAACCTGGGAGTTTTTGGAATAATTCGGTTTTTTGGGAATAAACCCGGGAATAAACCTGGTCTATTGGAAATAAACCCGGGAATAAACCGACTTTTTGCAACTCTACTTTGCCCCCCCCCCCCACCCCCGAGTGGTCCGTTTAATGAATTTCAATAGAGAGTCTTCTAATAATGGGAGAATTGTAGATCGTATCTCAATTGATGTACAAAAATCAATAAAAGATTTTGATCACGTTTAATATCCTTTTAGTTCATGTTCTTTCACTAGGAGTGCTTTTGATTATTTTTTCTTTGGCCATTTTGCTACTCGCGACTTTACAACTTATTGAAACCAAGGAACGCCGTTACATGACTTTTCTACTATTGCGGCTCCATTATAACATCCTTTTGGTTTGTTGTTGTTTTTTAAATTCATTTGTTTTCAGTTTCCATGTATTTATTAAATTATGCTTTTTAAACATGTAATAACAAAGATTTTAATAATCGATTGTAAAAACATCTCGATTGTAGATTCTCGAAATTAATCGATGACTTTATCGAATGCGCTTTTTTACGATTACGATTTTTATCGAGTAGGAAATTTTCGAGAATCGCCCATCACTAACCCAAATATTAATACCACCAATGGTTTACTCGTAGGTTTATCATTGTGTTTGCCGCACAATCAAAGATTATGAAATAATTTTATGAATGATATATCTACGAGTAAATCAGTTTAGATTTTTTTTCTTGTACTCGATACCTTAGGTTTAGGTGTCGGCTCTCTGACTATTTGAGTCGGAGGAACTTTTGCCGTATCTTCATCATCATCGCCGTCCTCCTCTTCATCTTTGTCATCACCATTCATTTCCCTTACAATGTCTCAAATTTTCTGCAATTCAGCTGTGATTAAATTTACCAGCATCAACGAATTCGTTGAAAATACACATATCCATCAAATACAGCATGCCAATATTTTTCGTTTATGTCATTTTCATAATTTTCCTTTTCTGGCTTCTCACACTCATTTTCTTTTGAAACGAAAATACTGCTTTCTTAAAGTAGCTTTTAATACACTTGTAAGTGACGTTTCTCTATGTTGAGCAAACGTATAGATTGGATCGAAGGTGGTAACTTGCTACAATTCGTCTTTCGTTACATTTTTTGTTTCTGATGCAGCCAGAAATCGGTTGATTAAAATTTTTCTGTAATGCACTTTTACACAAAGAATAACAATGAAATGTAAAGCGCAATTCACAAAAAAAAAAAAAAAAAAATGCAGTTTTGCTGTTGTTGAAATATGGATGATCTTGTGGGTAAGTAGGAGATACAACACTTATGAATATCAAATAAGTTCATGAAGGATCATATATTCCCGATCCATGAATAAGAGCTTACCGCTTTTCCTTTACAATTTTTCTGAGGAATTAATGAAGAAAATCCACGAAAGTGAGTGACATTAACGCCACTCACACCATTCTGCTATTAGTGTAGTCGCGAGGAAGCACCTTCACATTCTTTAAAAAGCGACGGTTGTTTGATCTTGATCTGCCACTGACAAATTGCGGGAATTTTTTCGAATCATCAGCGTAGTAACAGAGCGAGACAGTTTGGTTTTCTTCACCCTTTCTCCGACCAAAGCATGATTATGCCTTGAATGTTAAGGTTCTGTAAGCAACATTTTTTTTTTTTTTTTTTTTTTTTTTTTAAGTTCAATTTTGTCGCAATTGTTGATGTTTTTCGACAGCAGAACAAAATGTGTAAAATTCTCGAATTTTTTTGAAACGCGTATAAGTGAGAGGTGCTTTTTCAGTGCGGGGCATAAATGAACAATAGTTACAATTAGTTTTCCAATATCTCTGGCCGGGACGCGCATAAGTGAAAAAACGCTCATAAGTGAAAAATGCGCATAAAAGCGAGCGCATATGAGTGAGATTAATTCTTATGCTAATTAATAACACTGTAATTAATTCTTATGCTAAAAGGGAGAAAATATTTTGCAAATAAAAAAAAAAATTTTAATGCTTTCGACTGATAATTTCTTTGCATGGTTTCCTCGTTCCCCTTTCCATAATGAAGATAGATGCCCCATTTCTACAAAGGGGATAAATTCCTTGTTATAAAGTAACCTATCCAATGAATCCTTAACTTTTTCCGGTACAGTGAGCACATCTAATTTTATTTCCACTCTTGAAAACGGCACCAAGAATATTTTAATAACATTTTGCTTTTACAATGAAAGCTTAAATTAAGGAATTCTAAATTTCTAAAAAATTTATTTGTAATTTACGGTGTCATTCAATAATTTCTCAGACAAATTCTATTCGTAAAGAACAGAATCTATCTCTACCAGAAAGGGTTAAAAAATAATGAAATATAATTCCTATCGGAAACACATTGAAATATTCAGAATTCCTATCGGATTCAAAACATATTTCAAGCAATTTGAAATGATATTTATTTTATGTTCTACATAAACTGAATATGTGTCTCTTTGCTCAGCAGATTTCAGTTTAGTGACAAAATGCTGCATTCTATGGATAACGTAATCGTATGGTTATCGGAGAGGAGGGGGGGGGTGGGGTGGAGGTCCAAATCTATTTCAATCATCTTTCATTAAGATGGTTGAAATAGATTTGAAAAATAATTCATTCTTGAAAGTAATTTAAAATGTCGCTAAAATGACAGTCAGTTTTCAAATAAATTTCACTCTAAAATTAATTTTATACCTGTTAGATTTAGAAGTAATGGGAGCATTGACCGTAATGCAATGGAATACTTTTCATTGTCCCTGTAATTGATCTATGCATCCGATTTTCATAAAATTTGAAATGACTCGCCAAAATTATGTAATAATTATGTGCTTTAAATTTCAAACAATTGAAATGCATTTGAAACTTTTTTACCGGTGATCGTAATGTAACGGAATCCTTTTGATTGTCCCTGTAATTGATCTGTGCATCCGATTATCATAACATTTGAAATGACTCGACAAAATTATGTAATAATTATGTATTTTAAATTTCAAACGATTCGGTTGGGTAGTTTTTACGTTGTTATATGCGGACAGACAGACGGACGGGCTGAACGACAACTATAGGTGCTACGTATTTACATAATTACGAACGCACCTAAAAATGGAAATAAATTAAAAAATAGCTAGAATGAGCCACATCTGTTTTAGAACAGCTTTCATAAAAATAATAATTATTATTACCAAAATAGGCCTTGTACTTGTAAAAAGCTCAGGGCTGATGACTAAAAAACAGTCTGGTCTTTAACATATATAGATAGTTTATGTATGCACCCGAAAAATTTATCTAAAACAATACATTTTATTTCAACATCTAATCATTGTTTTAATTTACCACGCGAACAGTAAAAAATACTTTTGGCGAGATTTGCGCCCAGCCAACATTATCAAAAATTTTTTGGTATCAAGGCAACTTATATGTACTTTTATTTTAAAAAAATAATTTTAATAAAAAATGGTCGTCTTGCATATTTCCATATGCAGGGAAGGGATCAACTCGTGATTGTTTATAATATTTACATGACTTGGTCTGTTACAGTGGTGTAGTCGTAAATGAAACAGACGGTATACACTTTAAGCAGAGGGTATACGCTCAAGGCAGAGGGTATACCCTAGAGAGTATATATTATAGCTTTCTTGAGAAATAGAGGGTATACGGTGTTCCTTTAAAAATCCAGAAGTTACACGGCGTATACCAGCGTATATCATCCACCACATCTCTGGTCTGTTATAATATAAACAAAATGATGACGATAGAATAATATTTGGCGATTTATTACCTACACCCATCTAACACTAACGTACTAAAATGGCCAACTGGCATATGAAAAATGAAGCGGTCTGTTCGAAAATGTTGATGACATTCACATGGTTTAGGCTATTATTATAGAGAAATGAAAGAATGAATAAATTGGTAGAACATTACTAAAAACACTTACAAAAAGTCGAATTAAAAATGATTTGATGATGTAACAAACACGTGTTTCGTGTTCAATGTGAAGTGAATGTGCCATTCATTTTCTACCTTTCATTATTGGCATTTAATTTTACAATTAGACGATAGTTTTTTGGTTGACTAGAAACGAAATAGTCGCAAAAATTATTATGACAGTTTTTTTTTTAATATAAATACATTCTATTTTATTTCTGAATTGAATTAAATTGCATTCGAAAATATAGGCTTAAGGTTTTTGCATGCAATTTACAGATTTTTATGTATAAAAGGTTAAGAAATCGATTTATCATTATCTGAATCTTTTTATGATTGTAATCTTCTTGCTAGTCTTTTCTATAACCCATTCGAATAGCATTCCGCATAATGTCATTTCTATTCTATTTCATTTTAGTCTGACTTTCAAAAAAGCCAATCATTATGTCAAAATGACGTAAAACACGTCAATACCACAAGGCCTGTCAGAAGGTCATTACCTGAGTTCATTCTGGAAGCATTCTACCTGGTTTTTATTATTCCTTAAACGTCGCACATTCGCCTTTTTTTTTTTTTTTTGTCTTAGGTAGTTTGCTTTAAATCTATAAGGTTAAGAAGAGAGGAGGATTAAAGAATTGGTAGAAATAAAACCTCAATAAAACTCGAAATCTTAGAATAAACTATAGGGAAATAAATATGTATTTTTTATTTCGCTCAGTATTATCTCAAGAAATATGGGCAACTCCACGCCGAGTAATAGTGTTAGTAATTAAGGGCCCCTCTTGATCTGCTGATCTTTATTTAGAAATGTTTGCAACTGAATTTCTTTGTAATTTTTCCTTTGAATGCTTGGAAAAAAAAAAATTAATTCTTTCTTATTAAATTATATTATCCTCTTTAATGAAAAGCTTCGTGTTGCTGACGACTGGCTTTTTCGCTAATCGTTTCCACAGAATAATCCTCCTTAATAAAAAGCTTCGTGTTGCTAATGATTGGCTTTTCGCTAATCGTTGTCACAAATTAATCTCTTGAAAAGAAACATTTAAACTTATTGAAAAAATTAATAGCTCGAAAAGTATTTGTCAAAAATTTTTTTTGACGGACTGCGTTTGAAAGGTAAAAAGTCGTATTTTTCTGGACATAAATTTCAAATCTAATGATTATGCCGTTTTCCAAATTTAGAAAATTTCACAATGGAGTACCATAGCGAAATTTCCACGCGTAAAAGATAACGGCAATGTTTTCTGACGTTTATGCTGGCTATTGCACGAATTACAAAGCTGTTAAAATATAAATATGAATTATGATGTCACGAAAGCATAATTTTTATTTAATTCTCGACAAATACTAGATGCGCCATTTCTATTTAGTTGTAAAAAATAATATAGGAGAATTCGCGTTATTAAAAAATGCAGCCTTAAGACATGTAAGTAAACGGAAAATGATAAATAAAAAATGGTTAATGTACTGATATACCACTCTTGTAAGGTCCTGACTTGGCAGAATGCCAAGCCGATTCCATTGAGACTTTGGGGAGAACAGCATATGAGGCCGATATTACTTCTACGTATTCATGGAAATGATATTAAATATTGTTTTCTATTTTTTGTTCTGAGTAAAATCTTATTTTAAATTAAATAGATTGTACACCTTCTATCAATTATGTATATATTTTCTCTTACATTTTTGTGAATATTTAAAAAAAGCATGTTTTTTCTTTTTTTTTTAATACTTATATTTATGGCTAAAACGCAGTTTTAACGATTGCTTGGCTTCTGACTTGGCAGCTATACAAGAAATTCGCCAATTCTAACAACCTAAATATTCAGGGCACATGTGTATCATGTTCTCACTGGGATTTATTTGGCGCCGAATATGGTAACCCTGATATTGTTTATTTTTTGATAAACTGTTTATTTACCTTAATTTTTCTTTTTTCAAATTATATAAAATATTTTTTTTCTAGTTATTAGTTTTTAAAATTTAATATATATATATAAATTGTTTTATTTATTATTTTTTGAATAATAGAAAATAATGTAAAAACGTATATTTAACCAGTATTCGAAAATGAGGTTTTCGCCAAATTGACGTTGTGAAAAAATTGTACAAAACCTTGTACGTATATGATATCTGCGCCATATTCATATCCAATGCATGCAAATAATATAAATAAATAATGTACACAATAATGCAAAAATAATTTTAAAAAATTGCTAATCTGGCAAGTTTTAAAATCATGCCATGCAGCCGTTAATTCTAAAAAAATTAAGTTACGCTATATTGCGAGGAAAAAAGTTATTAAGTTTAATAATCATACCTTTAAATCATCTTTTTTATTATATTTGTCTTTTTATAACTAATTTTAGTGTAACAGAATTACAATGTAATGTTTAAAAACAGATAATTCAATTACAGAAACAAAAAGGTATTTGCCAAAAAAATTCGACATATCTAGGATGTTTAATAAACAAACTCATCTCAAGATGGTACGAACTTCCCCATTTTCAACATGGACTCGCTCTTTTTGCCCATGCGCAGTTCTGTCCAGGTTTCTATCAAACGTGGTTACTCTTGGCACTCCATAGTCTCCGCTACGGAGTCATCATCTTTCCTTCCAAAATTTGTTTTTGGTACCAGTAATTAAGGAAAATAAAATTTCCATTATTTAATTAGAGAATTTTTGAAATTGTCTACTTCAAGGAAAGTTCTTTAAAAAAGTGGTGCTTATCGAATAAAATTTGTGTAAGAGGCACCGGAGTCCGAAGGGTTAAAAAAAACATAACTTAGTGATGTATTCATTTTTAGGTGCGTTCGTAATTTACGTAGCCCCTATAGTTGTCGCTCAGTCCGTCTGTCTGTCCGCATATAACAACGCAAAAACTACCCAACCGAATAGTTTGAAATTTAAAATATATTATTATTATGTAATTTTCTCGAGTCATTTCAAATTTTATGAAAATCGGATGAATAGATCAATTACAGGGACAATCAAAAGTATTCCGTTACATTACGGTCAATGTGGAAAAAGTTTCAAAGGCATTTTAATCGTTTGAAATTTGAAATAAATGATTATTGTATAATTTTGTCGAATCATTTCAAATTTTTTGAAAATCGGATGCATGGATCAATTACAGGGACAATAAAAAATATTCCGTTACATTACGGTCAATGGGGGGAGGGGGGGAACTTTCAAATGCATTTTAATGGTGTTACACTCATTCGAACACAATAAAATTGTTATGTATCTGTGAAATACATATTATAATATACATTTTGCACAATCTGTGGTGCAAAAATCTTTTGTTATTGATTTACAAGGCCACATAGAAGTATTCCATTACATAATGGCATAGGGAGATTTTTTGTTGCGCGTTTTAATTGTAATTAACTATTTAACATTTTATGAGAATGATATACGTTGCTGAGTAATACTATAAGTTATTTCCTGTATAAAAGAAAGCATATAGTATAGCATATGATATACGTTGCTGAGGTCTAATAAAAGTTACTTCCTGTATATTTACTGTAACTCAAAAAAAAAAAATTCGACCAGTATACTCTATCCGAAATACTATCTATTATAACAGCTAGATCTGAATATATTTAAAATTTCGTTATCGTACGAACGCACCTCATTTGCTACGCTTCACGTGCATTTTCTAACTTATTTATTTATTTTCTGTCATTAAAAAGTCATTAACTAAAAGTTTTAAATTGATTCATTCACTTCGTAAAATATTAAAATAAATGAATTCGTTAATACTAAAATAAATGAATAATTGTGTTAAATTTATTCATTATATAACTTAGGTTAAATTAGTATAAATTTTTTTTCACTAATAAATATGTTACTTATTACTAGGACTTCCCTCAGAGGGATTAGTCTAAGCGATATTGCTGAGAATACACACTTAATAACTTGCGATAAGTAAAGAAAATTAGATGTTACCTTTAATTGGTCATTCATTGCGATAAAATATGATGAAAATAAGCATATTGAATCATAGAATTACAAAATCTTATATATAAAGTTGCATATACTATTTTTATAAAAGAAAAGCAAACCATGCATGGATATAAAATTGGAAATATGCAAAATGTTAAAAGCAATACAGAAAATAAAACACCAAATTTTCCTATATTGGAAATATAACTCTTTGAAATGACGTCATGAGCATAAACAGAAGCTTCGCACCGATTTGAGAAACTATAAATAACATAAATTGTTATGTTTGAAGAGAATGGAGTGTATTCTATATGGTGTGAAATCCGTCCGAATAGTTTATAATGTTTAATATCTGTTTTCCACGGATGCAATGAGGTTGTTGATAAGAGTTAAGGAATCCTCTTTTAAAAATTTGTCATAATGTGCACTTACACCTTATAAGTTACTGTGATGCCAAAGTTATAGTTTCTGACCCCAACAGTATGAGCATAAACAGAAGCTTCGCACCGATTTGAGAAACTATAAATAACATAAATTGTTATGTTTGAAGAGAATGGAGTGTATTCTATATGGTGTGAAATCCGTCCGAATAGTTTATAATGTTTAATATCTGTTTTCCACGGATGCAATGAGGTTGTCGATAAGAGTTAAGGAATCCTTTTTTAAAAATTTGTCCTAAACGAGTTCTTACATCTTATAAGTAGGGATGAGAATTTTTCGCGGTTTTCCGCGTTTTTTCCCACCAGTATAATCTTAGAGAAAATGTTATTTTACTCAAACGAAAAATGCTGCGATTTAACAGAACAATATTTTCTCTAATATTATACTGGTATGTAAAAACGCGAAACACTCTCATCCCTATATAAGTTACTGTGATGCCAAAGTTATAGTTTCTGACCCCAACAGTATCCTATAAATTGCAATATTCTCAATAAATTGGGTTTAAAACTTTTTCTAGAAAAAAAATGTTTAATATGTGAAATTAAATTGTCGAATGTTTTAGAAATCGTTCATAACGAGAATATTATATCTTAAAAGTTGCCACCAAAAAAATAAAAAAGATTTTAAATATTTAGTCATATCAACATCAAAAATTCTCAATTTTGAACTTTTTTTGCTCGTGCATTGATGGTGATTATTGTTCCTACGCAAAATATAGTATATTTTGCAGCAAAGATGGTTACCAACATTTTTTGTCCACATTATTTTTTTAATCGGCTAGGTACTCCCAATGATAACGAAAAACACACAAACGTTAATGCTTTATAGCATAGAAATACAGAATCAAAAGCTATTTATCTCCTATTATATACACATAAATTATCTAATTAGTGCTAGCAGATGCATTTTTAAAAATACATAGTTCAATATAATGCTTCGTTTTTCTTTTATTAGTATTTCTTAGTATTCATTTTTCATTTATTTGTATTATTCAGTAAAAAACTCACTTTCTTAAGCCCAAATTACGTCAAACTTTTTATAAAAGCGCCTAACAAGTAAAGTTTATTGTAAGTCCCTATAATAGCGAAATATTATGAAGAGTATTAAATACAAGGTAGTAAGACATTTAGCCAAACGCAGGTAATAAATCGCCAAATATTGTTCTTTTCGCCCTCTCTCGAAATGCATTTTTTCCTTGCATTTAAAAAACACGATTTTGAGTCACCTTATTTAAAATTCAAATAAATAAATAAGAGGAAGCAATAATAGCATAAGTCAAACATTTTATTTCAGCATCAAGGAATTGTATCGTAGTTACACATGTGGAAAAAAGTTACTTTTGGCCAAAAAACGTTGTCCTCACTAAATTTGAATCCGATTAAAAAAAGTACCGCGATTAATTAAAATGTTATAGGCAGAGTTGCCAAGTCTCCGGCATTTTGGATACCGGTATTTTAATACAGAAAATGTTTTATTAAATTGGAACATTCTGCGGATTTAAAAAACAACTTTTCCTATAAAAAAATTCTGCTGTGCAATAAGCGGGGGCTTGGCATCTCTGTATAGGAATATTTCGTAATCTACTTTTCAACCTTAAAAAAAGCAACGACCATTTTTCGGGTACAAAAAGTATTGCTAATTGTTCCATTTTGCATATAAAGTACTGATTGTAATAGAGATACATCTATGGTGATACATTTCCAATAATTTTTCAAATCTTATTTATTTCATTAAAAATATAAAACTTTTATTCATTTAGTTTAAAATGAATGGTTTTTAACTAATTTCATAATACTTTTGAAATATCACTTTTCATTGGCCATTTTTTTAAAGCATTTAGAAAATGGTTGTTGTTTTCAGTCAAATATAGACTTTGGTCTGTCCGCATTTTATTTTATTATTATTATTATTTATAAATGGTGGAGAAATATTCATACTTAATCCATAACGTACATAATATATGACTCTGTTATTACATAAGTCATCTTTTTATTATCATAAAAACTGATATTTTTACTGATTTTTATTAACTCAATAGGAAAAATTTTGTGCTTTGAGCAATAGATGTCCGCATTTCATTTATTTATTTATTTTAACAAAATTATTTGTATTTAGAAGATCTCTTATTTAAATAGGAAATCCAAATGTCGCTGATAATAAAGAAGAAAGTTACAAAAAAAAGTTACAAAACGAGTAGACGCATACTATCAAATATGGAAAAACGACGAATCCAAAAAAGACGTCGTATGAAATGTCATCTTTTAAAGCAAAAAAAAAGAGGTCAGATTATCGAGTCTACTGATTACGAAATGTGCATTACATTAAAAAAAATACTGCAAATATTGATTTTTTTTTCTTTTGTGCAGTTTTGGCTTCAAAAGGTGCGCTATGTTGCAAAAAGATATAAGCGACTATGAAAACACACTTGGTAAACGTTCATGCTCAGTTTTACCAATAAATATGGCACATACATGCCCTATATACACCGAGGTACCTAATTGGTGCCAAAATGGTGTTCAGTTGCCTAACATGCTTCTTATCATATAAATGTTATAATAAATTGTTTGTTCTAAAAATATTATCATTTATTGTTTGTTATTTCTTTTTTTTTAATAACAGAAAATGTTTCGTTTATTCCTTTTTTTCATTTTGAAATAAATAAATAACGTGTTATTATAGCATGCTATATGTATCTGGTAATCAAAACGATGTTTTCGCTTAATTGGCATAAAAAATTCCGCCAAACCTGGTACTTATATCTCTGGTATATTATCTCAAGTATTTTATTTATGTATACTATAATTGTTTTTTCATACCACTTACTTCTTCTTGTATATAAAAATAGGTAAGTGGCTCCTTTATGCAGTATAAATTGTATAAATCTTTAAAAAATAGCCCCCGTTGCCCCTTTTTGGATCGAATAAAAAAAAATGAATGTCTAATTCCAGTATTGCTCCCAGGTATGCATACATATTCCAAATTTCAAAGTTGTATGCCAACAGGAAATGGATGAAAAATGGGAAAAGATGTCACATATGCACCAGGGTACATAATTGGCATCAAACTGGCATTATTTTACCTGAGATGGTAATCCGGCTTTATTTATTTATTATTTGTTTATTTACTCATAAAATGTTTATTTACTTTCATTTACTCTTTTTAATTAATTATATAAAATATTTCTGGTACTTCTAGGTTATCCCGTCGACCAAAAAATTATCGCCAAACTATAAGATTAAATGCCAATAATGAATGATCGTGAATGTCACATTCAATGACATTAAATGCGATTCACGTGTTTAAAATGTCATTAAATGATTTTTATTTCGACTTTTTATTAATATTTTTATTAATATTCTACTAATTATTTGTTTTTTCGTTATTTAAAATAAAAATTATGTCAACATGTATAATTTGGCTATTAGTTTGGCGATTTGTATAATTTGGCGAAATTGGTCGACGGGATAACCTAGAAGTACCATATTTCTTTTTATAGTTGTTAATTATTATTATTATTTTATTTACTGTAAGCTCTTTATGAAAATAGAAAATAATTTAAAAATGTGTATGTAAGCGTTATTTGAAAACGGAGTTTTCGCCAAATGGGCTTTGAAAAAAATTGCGCCAAATCTGATGCGCTTGTGGTGTCCGTGCCGAAAAATTAGTGACCAGAATTGACTTCCACACACAAACAAAATATAAGTTAAAAGAAAACAATGCAATAAAAATAAATATAAAGGGAAAATAATGTCATAAAAGAAACTTTTTATTTAAAAACGTAATTGTTTCTAATTTTTATACACGAAATATATAAAACATTCTTTTAGCGATCAAAAAATGCTATTAAGAGACTATCACAAAATCTCAAAATCAAAGTTTTTATGACATTTTTTGAATATAAAAAAAAAACAGTTTTATTTTCCTGCATGATTAAATTTTAAAATGTTTTATTGCATTCAATATTTCTGAGTGCGTAAATGATTACTATTTACCCCATGAACTGATTTGGTTATCTACGAAAATATCCAGCCAGTAAAACTCACGCGCACCAAATTTCTGTGACGTATGCAAATAAATTGAGCTTTTTTATCAGTTTTTTAAATATAACTTTTAAACAATTTGGAATTAATTTTTAAAAGTAGGTGCATTCACCAGATTACCTTCATAGGTACCTATTGGTACAAACAGAATCAAAATCCGACAAGTACTTTTTGAGATTTGCTTGACGAAAGAATTTTTTTGACTTTTAATATCGTTACGTATCTCTGAGTATAAAGACTTCGCTTCGCTCAGACAATCAAAGCGACTTTTGCAAGTATGCCAATAAATGAACAGTTTTAAAAGAAATGTGCATTTTTATTTTTTTTATAATTTCATCTCATCAAATATAATATTTTAAAAAGATATTTTGGTAAAAGTCTCATATTTTGCTAATTTTTTTTAAAACTACAATATTTTTTATTGTTATTATTACAACATATAATATTAAAGTTAATCAGTACATTACGGTACGTGTTGTTAGGCGTATTGTTAAAAGTGTGGTAACCTGATCAAGAATTTTTCGTTTTAATTTTTAAATAAAAAGATTTAATTTGAATTTCATTCGTTGCTATTGTAGTAGGTGTATTTTAAGAAATTATTACTATCATTGTTAAGTATAAAACGAACTTTATAAATATGTTAGAAAAATTAATATTCTTGAGTGTAGGAAAAAAATAAACAGAGCCATCTTAAATTGCATGTATATAAAGATTATTATACTCTAGAATTACGTTTAACCTTTTGATTACGGGCTAAAATAACAACTATTTTTAAATTTATTCATGCCAGAATTAAGAAAAAAATCTCATTGGTTGATTTCACTGTAAATTATTCTAATATAAGCGTAAGGAAGAAAATCATTTTCAAAAAGTGGTGCGAATAGAGAAGAGACGTAGTCTTTGGGACGACATATATCCCAACCCCGTAATCAAAGGGTTAATAGAAACTAAACAAAAAAAAAAAAAAAATTGTAAGATTTTTACCAAAAATGAAACTCGAGATGATTTTTATCATTTTGCTTGCTAGTATGCAAACAAATGATGCGATCATGATTTGAGTTGATTGGCTGCCTAAACGATTAATTTCATTTTAAAAAATAGTAGCCAAGTTTTAAATTACAATTTGCGATGAAAATCCAAGTGTAATTTATAGAGAAATCGCGTGATAAACACAAGGACAAAACGGACACGATTCTTCAACCTTGACGTACAAAAAATTCACTCAACTTAAAATCAGTAAGTTAAAATTATTATTGAGAAATCGGTTCAAACCAAGCGGAAATAATATTAGATAATTTTTAGATAATTTTTCAATAATTTCTGGACATTAATGTTATTTGCGTTTGTGAGGCTTTTGAACATAATTTTGTTGTTTTTGTACTCTTGTGAATTCGATTTGTCTTTCTGTCTGCCGTCTGTCTGTCCGTGTTCGCCTAGATATACTCCTATTTGTCATCCAATTGCTATATATTCATGAGGCTTTCTATGACATATTCCGTATTAAAAATGAAGCATAAAGAGTTTATGGTTCATTTACAGGAACATTCAAAAGAATTCCTTTGCATCTATATTTTAATCAGAAATTGTGGTTGATAGAAAACTTTTTGTGTATTCCAGATCCAGAACCACTTAATCTATGCAGATGTTTCAATCTATGCATTACCATAAATCAGATTTTCAACTGATAAATAGTGAGTGCATGTTTTTTTCAATATTTTAGGGCTCCGTACTTATAAAGTGAAAACAGAACCATTATAAGATCACTTCTGTGTCTGTCTGTCAGTCTGTCGCAGCCATTTTACCCATAAACTATGAAACATAAAAAGCTCAAATTGGGGGAGTTTTAAAGATTATTGACCCACATATTTACACATTATTAAACACTTACAACTATATTTAGAAGGGGGTCGGGGGGAGGGGGCTAATAAAGTTATTTGAAGAAAAAAAAATCTTTTCTATGTATATCGTATGGGGTACCTTGTGAAAGCTTTCGTTAATGCTGAACTCAAAAAAAAATATTTCTTTTAATTTTAGATATTGTATTTTTAGAGATTTTGTCGAAAATATAGTGCAAAAAATGTTCCTTCCCATCTAATTCTGAATCTACTGAAACTAAAATTATGAAAAAATTAGAGGCTATGCATGTTGCTTTAAACCTTGCAGGAAAACTATAGCGATTATTCTAAATCGCATAGTTTTTGAGAAAAACACTTTTTTCTGGTACACATAAATTTCTATTTCTGGGCATTGGGCAAAGGGTTGAGGAGCGTTGGAGGTATCTATGGTAGCAGAAGTATTAAAGCATTGTTGATAATGATTTTTGAAAAAATTCGTCGATAAATAGCCGAGATATTAACCTCTAAAAAACAGGGACGGTTTGAACATAAATAGAGGCATACTCTGAATATCATCGGATTTTAAAGCCTAGATAACAATTTTTAATAGTATATTTGTATAATGCAAATATACTAATTTAAGTAGAATTAATCACATAAAGCAGGGTTCGTAAGCAAAGAAAAAAAATTATCCCTTTAGTACCAGGATTTTTTTTTAAATATTATTTGCCTTATTCAATGCAAAATGCTATTTCTTCGGACGTAGCGGCCACTACGTTGTGAAATTTCTGGTATTAAAATGTCTAATTTTCTTTAATTCCTATGTACGTGAATTCTTTATAAATACTATGGGATTCGCGACTAGTTTGCATTAAATGTATCTCTCATTTTGACACTTGTGTACTTAAAAGTTAATTAAAAACCTATCTGGAAAAACGTGTTACCGATCAAAGCGGCTTTGCAAACTTTCCAGCTTCTTTCTACACAAGCTCCTTTAACACAATCCCATGTTCAATGCTTTCTTTATCCATTGAACAAGGGTTTTTTGTTAGCTACATTGAAAAAAGAAAAGGTTATTACTACGCTAAAATTAGTTTATGAAACGCAAAATGAAGTTTAAATATGAACTACCTTTTATTCTCAGAACCGAGTTAAGTTCCTTATAAATAGATAAGGATACGTTAAAAAAAAAAAAAAGCAGTTATACAGAATAGCATTATTTGATATTATTTAGGCTTCATATCTCTTTGAACTTTTATGTTATATCCATTCATACTTTTCTATTGCATACAGCTATAACCAGTCTTATTTTGCACAGTTTTTTACAAAGTCTTATTCTTCTTTCAGTAATGATTTTCTTTTAATAATACAGTTAATTCCTTCGCGGAGCTTAATTTTTATTCTTCAACCAATGGTTTTCCAAAACAGTATTTTTTTTTTTTTTTTTTTTTTTTTTTGTATTTTTATCGCAAAAATGCCCTAATTAAATAGTGTAAACATTACAATAAAAAATAACTGGTGAGAATATTGAAGGATTCTGGGAGTTTTAAATGCCACGTATATCAGTCGCTCGTCCCCGAGGGGTTAATGATATGTTTATTGTATGGAACTTTCTGGGCGCGATTAAAACTCACACTTGGCTTTTTTTTTAAACTAAAATTAATAATGCACTTTAAATATCCCGTTTTACATAACAGAACACGTGTAAAGTGATCCTATGTTTAAGGAAAGGTTAGCTAAAATGATTATTTCGTAGTCTCTGAGAAATAACATACTTTCAAAAATAAAAAGCTGTCTAAAAATGGATATATATATATATATATATATATATATATATATATATATATATATATATATCCAACATATAAAACAATCAACAATAAACAATACAAATTCAAATTCATGTGAATTGCGCCGAAACGCTGCATTAAAACACATAAATTAAAAATATAATTTCAAATTTATCGATTTAGCAAGAACCAGCACACCCCCCTCACAAAACAAAAATCCTTTAAAATTAAAAATTCAACAATCAAAATACAAAAACAATAGGCTGCCAGCCTCGTCAGCGATGGGTTTTATTAGACAAAAGCAGCCGGACACTCGAGTTTACAAAAACAAAATATATTTAAGTGGCAGTGGGTTTCGGCCAGAGCGGTGAATAGCAAAAAATCAGATGTTAAACACCCGATGGCTATAATTCACTCGCTCCCCCACCGGACCCTACGCCACATTAATAAACGAATGTCTCACCTGGAACATTGTAAACGATGCAAAAATATGTTCTCTGAATAAAAACCACATCCCCAACTTAGCTGCCATGCCACAACTCCAAACAAATTAAACAGAACAAAGTAGAAACCGTATTCCAAACCAATCCTAAAACAATCCAGGTCTGTTGCCACTCAATGCAGCTCATCATCATAAAACCGTCCTTTAGCAGGCTTTAGGTAGTACAAGTCATTTAGCTGTCACCGAGTAGCAAACGTTCAAAAATGTAGAGAATCTGCAAACTCAGAGTACCTTTTTATGAACTTGAGAGGAATATTGTTTTTATAATGAAGTTTACTTTTAAATTGGAAAAGCTCATTATGAAATAGATATTTTTCTGAACAGATTCTATAAAATCGGAAAATTTGGCTGATTATAATATTAATGTAGATTCGTTTTGAAATATTGGAGGACCAGTGTACGAGCTGATTAACTGTAAAAGAAAAGCTTTTACGCTTATCATAAATAGAAATTTGCATTTTATTATCCATTAAAATTTTAATTTTTAAATCTAGATAATCAGCCTCCGAGCTATTTTCATTAGTTTTTTTCAACGTTAAGGAGTCGGGATAAATTTCTTGAGAAATTTCATTAAAATCAGAATTAATATTTAAAACGATCAAATCATCAATGTATCGGTAAGCAAAAAATTTTAGATCGGCTTTATTTATACTATATTGAAATTCATAAAAAAATAAAAATAAGTTAGCTGCAGTGGATGAGTAACTAGTACCCATGCCAATCCCATTAATTTGTAGGTATATTTTAGAACCAGTATAAACATAATTATTATAAAGGCAAAACCGGCATAATTTATAAAACAAGTTTGAATTAAAATCAGCACCATCCAAAACCAATTCAGCTGTTTTCAAAAGTGCATCCTTTAAACTACTAATAGGAATGGTTGTAAATAAATTTTCGAAATCATATGTATGGATAGAATGTATTTTATTGTTTTTTAATTTTTCGACAATTTCAAAACTATTAGAAACAATCCAAAAACAGTTACTGTCTTTTTTTGGATTGTTTCTAATAGTTTTGAAATTGTCGAAAAATTAAAAAACAATAAAATACATTCTATCCATACATATGATTTCGAAAATTTATTTACAACCATTCCTATTAGTAGTTTAAAGGATGCACTTTTGAAAACAGCTGAATTGGTTTTGGATGGTGCTGATTTTAATTCAAACTTGTTTTATAAATTATGCCGGTTTTGCCTTTATAATAATTATGTTTATACTGGTTCTAAAATATACCTACAAATTAATGGGATTGGCATGGGTACTAGTTACTCATCCACTGCAGCTAACTTATTTTTATTTTTTTATGAATTTCAATATAGTATAAATAAAGCCGATCTAAAATTTTTTGCTTACCGATACATTGATGATTTGATCGTTTTAAATATTAATTCTGATTTTAATGAAATTTCTCAAGAAATTTATCCCGACTCCTTAACGTTGAAAAAAACTAATGAAAATAGCTCGGAGGCTGATTATCTAGATTTAAAAATTAAAATTTTAATGGATAATAAAATGCAAATTTCTATTTATGATAAGCGTAAAAGCTTTTCTTTTACAGTTAATCAGCTCGTACACTGGTCCTCCAATATTTCAAAACGAATCTACATTAATATTATAATCAGCCAAATTTTCCGATTTTATAGAATCTGTTCAGAAAAATATCTATTTCATAATGAGCTTTTCCAATTTAAAAGTAAACTTCATTATAAAAACAATATTCCTCTCAAGTTCATAAAAAGGTACTCTGAGTTTGCAGATTCTCTACATTTTTGAACGTTTGCTACTCGGTGACAGCTAAATGACTTGTACTACCTAAAGCCTGCTAAAGGACGGTTTTATGATGATGAGCTGCATTGAGTGGCAACAGACCTGGATTGTTTTAGGATTGGTTTGGAATACGGTTTCTACTTTGTTCTGTTTAATTTGTTTGGAGTTGTGGCATGGCAGCTAAGTTGGGGATGTGGTTTTTATTCAGAGAACATATTTTTGCATCGTTTACAATGTTCCAGGTGAGACATTCGTTTATTAATGTGGCGTAGGGTCCGGTGGGGGAGCGAGTGAATTATAGCCATCGGGTGTTTAACATCTGATTTTTTGCTATTCACCGCTCTGGCCGAAACCCACTGCCACTTAAATATATTTTGTTTTTGTAAACTCGAGTGTCCGGCTGCTTTTGTCTAATAAAACCCATCGCTGACGAGGCTGGCAGCCTATTGTTTTTGTATTTTGATTGTTGAATTTTTAATTTTAAAGGATTTTTGTTTTGTGAGGGGGGTGTGCTGGTTCTTGCTAAATCGATAAATTTGAAATTATATATATATATATATATATATATATATATATATACATATATATATATATATATATATATATATATATATATATATATATATATATATATTTGTTTATTTATTTATATATATATATTTAATTTTATAGCAACAGGTCCATTACAATTTACGTAATTTTCGCAACTAGATATTTTCTACAAATTTCGAAGGGAGCTTTAGCCCCATCAGCAGGGTCGTAGCTAAGGGAGTGCTATGGGGGCTCAGATCCCCCTAAAATATTTTGAGCCTTCCCTGGAAAAAATTCCCAAAGTCACTAAATGAATTTATGTTCTGAAAATTGAATGAAATTCTGCTCAAAAACTTAATTTAGTTTTGAGGCTTTTTCACAGTTTTGCAGAAATACTAAATTGTAACTAAAATAAATACTTCAACATTCGCTCAACCTATTTGCACATATGAAACTAACATAATGTTAAATATTGCACTAGTTATACACTTGGATTTTTCATCACCACATTCATTTCTTAACATAAAATGAAGTTATGACAACAATTTAAAATGAAACACAGTATCTACAATGTGATTATACACTAATTTATCTTTCTGCGTTAGAGAGAAACTATGAGCCCCCCCTTCCCCCCGCTATTATTCTCTTCTAGCTACGGCCTTGCCCATCAGACCACCCCCTAAATACACCGCTGCATAAACACTTTTCAATTGTATTGGAAAACGTTAAAACTAAAAGTAAAAAAAATATAAGTATAAAAGTACAATTTATTTGTCACGATCACCTTAATCTACCCAGAACGCACTGTAAATAAATAAATAAGCAAAATTAAGTTGGTAATAAAAAATCATCATCGCCAACTTATTCTTTTCTGGCTATGTCCTTGCCCATCAGACTACCCCCTGAATACACCGCTGCATAAATATTTTTCAATTGTATTGGAAAACGTTAAAAATAAAAATAAAAAAATTATAAATATAAAAGTACAATTTATTTGTCCCGATCACCGTAATCTGTCCAGAACGCACTGTAAATAAATAAATAAACAAAATTAAGTTGGTAATAAGAAATCATCATCGCCAAAAATAAGAATTTTTCTTCTTTTTAGGTGGAAGAAAGCTAGTGTGGAATTCAATGGATAATGTTCTAGAACCACGAAAGACGAGTTTTTGTTTTGCTATTTTTCGTCTGCTACTCTTCGGTGTATCGTGTTATTCACCTTGAACGTGAAGTGAATCACCATTGACTGAACAAAATCAAATCAACTATTACCTAAGGGGAAAAATGTATTTTCCGAGGTTAAATTACAGTGAAAAAATATAATCAAGTTAACTGGAATGAACATTTTAATGTTATAATTAGTTGTTGATAAGATATTGTGACGTAGACTGCCGAATTTGTGAAGTATCTTGAAATAGAAACCTGCGTTTCGTATGATATGGTCTAATGTTTGCGCAGGGACATGTTGGAAAAATTTTGACACTTCGGTAAATTTATTTTATAAAACTGCTTCAAGTTTAAATGTTAGGAGCTTGTTCAAGTGCCATTTAAGAACTAAAAATTTTGAGAACGAGGCGTTATTATTTGGACAATTATAATCGAAGAATAAAATGAAATAAATGTAAAGCTACATCAAGGTAAGTCATATTGTAAGAATACATTTTCGTTATTATTGTTATTATTTTCTTGTATTATAACCTTTTATCATTTACTGCCTTTGCTGTTAAGCAAATATTGTTGTTATAGCGGTTGTTTCTCTCACCTCCTCTTGT
Organism: Maratus speculifer; assembly: GCA_964019185.1. Taxonomy (NCBI): domain Eukaryota; kingdom Metazoa; phylum Arthropoda; class Arachnida; order Araneae; family Salticidae; genus Maratus; species Maratus speculifer. Next base: position 248,523,542 of record OZ025294.1, read on the forward strand.
TTTTATTTTTTGAAGTTGGATCACCCTCATCCATCGCCCTATCATAGCAACATTAATATTTTTCTAGAAAGTTAAAAGAAAATATAATTTATTTTGCGACTATTCAGCTTATTTCCAAGGATGTAGTGGATGATATACGCGAGCATACACCTTATACCTTCTGCATTTTTTTAAAGGAACATCATACAACCTTTGTTTCTCAAGAAAGCCATTGTACATGCACACTTTAGAGTATACGCTCTGCCTTGAGTGTATACCCTCTAAATATACCATCTTTTTTTTTTTTTTTTTTTTTTTTTTTTTTTTACGACTACACCATTGATTATTTCATCTTTACTGTTGCTATTATTCAGCGCGAAAAGTGAAGAAAAAATTAAAATTGTGAAAATTTTCAACTACCAGCTTTCGGTGGATTTATACTTTTTAGAAGGTCCTGAACACGATTTGATGTTTTTTAGAAAATATCTGTCTGTCACTCTGTATGAAGCAGAGCTTTTGTGGGCACTCTATCTCAAGTATTAATGAATAAAATTTCTTGAAACTTTAGATTTTGTTAGATCTTGATAGAAATTGGAGCTGATTAGTTTTTCATGTATATCGCTCAAAAGATGGCGCTTCTATGCATTACTCATAGTTTCCACAATTGTAAGAACTAATGCACGGATTTTTATAAAACTTTAGATTAAGTTAGTCCTTGATATAATTTGCTGATGAGAACTTTTTGGTACAAATCGATCAAGTGGTGGCTCTGCTATACTGCATTATTCATGATTATCCCAAGAACTGATGCACGAATTTTCATGAAATTTCAGCTTCAGCTGGTTCCTAGTATGAAATAGTGTTGTTTAGTTTTTGGTGCAAATTTTAATGTTGGTAGATGAATTGTTTGAATAAGCTTATTTTAACAGTTTATTTTCACAAGTACAAATATACGTATTCATATAAATAAAATATTAGAAATATTCACTTTTCTATTTGGTATAATTTAATGTATTTCAGTTCCCCACTTCAAATCAGTAAAGTTCAATACAATAAAGTGCGTGTCTAGTATCAACAAATGTGTTTCAAATATTTGATATACGTGCAGAGCTTTTTAGTTCAATAATTTGAAGCAAAATCTATATAAAAATAATTATTTCAATCACGCAAGCTATTTAGTAAACATAAAACAACAACAAATGGAATATTACTTCTGTCTAAATTTACATAGATCTTTATACATTTTTAAGCGATCTTAATTAGACATTTATTAGCTGTTTTACTGCATATGCTTTTGTAGTTTTAAAAACATAATAGAGGAATTAAACAATTTTTTTACTTTTTTGAAATAGTAGCATTTAATTGCAAATATCTCTGTTGTCGCGACTCACTAGTGGGTCGCGGCGGATATTTTGATGGATCGTGGAACGATCGAGGTTTGTCACAAAAATATATCTTTTATCTATTAATAAAAATAATGAAAATATATTTTTTATTTGTTAATAAAAATTAAAAAAATAAATCTTGTATCTGTTTTATTTCTGTTAAAAAATATAACAATTTCAACTACAAATAATATTTCTATGGAATTTCCTTCGGCATGACTATATAAACAGAATATCCAGAAATATCTAAATCAGTTGTGAGGTCCTTGATGGGGTTCAACACAATATACTTGTGCGAATTTCTTTTTTCTAGCTTGTTGTTTTAATAAAAAGTACATCAGAAACAAACTACGTGTAGAAAATGATTTAAGGTTAAAATCAGTCAGTTATACCCCTAATATTGATGCGCTCCTTGGTAAATATTGATTATAAAGTTATTTCAAACATAAAAAAAGGGAAAACATGTATCTGGAAAATCTTTATATTTCTATCCCTTGTATATAAATATAAAAAGAGAAAAAAAAATAAAATAAAAATGGAGCAATAAAAACCAAAGATTGAGCCAGCTATGTGCACAAATTTTTAAAAATGTAACAAAGCTGATTAAAAGCTACAGGCTTGATAACTTTGTGTTTAAGAGATTTTTGCATTTATTATGTATATTATATATTCTGTATACTATTGCAGTAATTAATAAGTAAAATTGTTTAAATAGAATATTAAATCTAGACTATAGAGATCGGCCGAATACACAAAATGATAGTAAAAAATTAAAAGTTAAGATTTAAACATGTGGTTATCCTCAATGTAGAAATGTAATTATCTCATTTGCAATGTGATAACAGTAAAAATATATCATGCACCGTAGTTTACCCTATTAAGATATAAAACAAAATCATTTAAATTGACTATGTTAACCTAAACTCAATATCTTAATGTAAGATGAAATAAGAAATAAAAATAGATAATTAATATATGCATTTTATACAGTTAGAAATAGTATTTTAGGTATCCAATTTGTTAAAAGTTAGATGTAAGTTAATCATTGAAATTAATTAAATTATATTAATATAATTAATTGATGTAACTGTATAATTATCCATACATTAGTCTCAATAGTACATCCATTATAAAATGTTTTGCAATTTAACAAATGCCTCTCCCCCTCTTGTTTTTTTAATATATATATTAATTAACCATTGCATATTATCCAGACAACACCGCCCACCCTCCGTACTCTACATCTATCCACCCAGCCATCCTATTATACATATATTTTAAATATGTTTTTACATTTTTAATTTATTATTATTTTTTATGTTTTAATAATTTTTTATACATTTTTTTACGCAATGTGTTAATTATTTTTAAGATCATGTAATAACTAATTGTATATTAAAGAATATATGAATTTTTTAGGAAAACCATTATTTAGTGCATCATAAATTTAATATTTGCATTAATTAGATGAAAAGAACATAAATATTTTATTCTATATAAATGATTAAAGATTACATTACGATACACACAGAGTTATGAAGACAGGATTTAAAATTAGTAAATCTATTAACTTTAATATTAAATTCGTTCCATTTGTCATATATATCAGTTATTAATTTGTTTTGTTTTAATATAATTTTAAGATCTAAAAAGTTAATGGTATTAATAGAAAACCGGTTTTTTGTAATTTCTAAATTAGCTGGATAATCTACTGGAGATTGAGATATACTGGTATGATCAGTGTCAATTAAAATTATATCATCAATATATCGATATAAATGTATTTTATTATTAATATATTTACGTTCATATTCATACAAGTATAAATCCGATAATATACTAGATGTACAACCACCTTGTGGTATACCGACTTTTTGTATATATATTATGTTATCTTGCATTATAAAATTACTATAGATAATAAAATTTGTTAAAATATGAAAATAATCCGTATCAATGTTCGTTTATATAATCAAATCATGTTGATATTTTTTAAATAGTGCATTTACTATATTATGTAGATGATCTAATAAATCTACATTATTAAAAAGGTCTTTGAAGTCATATGTAGCTACATTTTTATACGTTTAAGATTATTCATAATATTGACCAGTTCATAGCTATTATTTATACAATGTGTATTACACTGGTTTTTGTTATAGTACATATTTTATTAAGAAATTTTAATAGAAGTTTATTAGCTGTATTATTATATATATTGCAACTAGCTGTAACTGCTCTAAATTTAATTGGATTCTAATGTAATTTGGATATAGGAACTAGATATGGATATTTAAATTTAGTAGAGTTAATGTTTAATTATTATTTATAATAACCTCTATTTTTACGATTGTTTACAATTATGTCATCATTAGTTTTTTGGAATGAGTTATTAGAAGACATACTGGATTTAAGCAGTTGCTGATAATAGGATTTACATGTAATTGCATAGTTATTTGGATATTTGTCCATATATATAAGTAATCACAAAGTTTTGTTGCAATTTAGTGATTTGCTGGGAAAACTGCTTTGTTACATTTCTCTAGCTTTTGGTTGATATTTTTAATCTATATGTAGATCATAAGATGAAAATACATAGATTGTGTTTGTGCGTGTGTGTGTGGGTAGGGTGGCTTAGGTGATTGATTAAATATTGTGCAGTAAAATAAAATAAAAAAATAACAGAATAAATTTGAAAAAAAAAATAAAGATTTTAAATTTTTCTTAGGGTTTTTGTTGGGGAAGGTATTAACAAGGATGCATTTAAATAACATTTTTCATAAATCTGTCGGAATACAAAAGATTCTCATTCATTTATTTGTCTTATAGCTCTAAGATCATCTTTTTTTTTCGATTCTTTAACTCCGATTATAATTCTCCTCTCTCAAAATTTAACTTCTTTTGTTTTTGAAAGGAGATTGGGTGGGGGCTTATATTCGGGATTTTATAGTATTTATGTGTTTAAATATTTTACTTTCTTAAACGTATAACTTTGTATATCTATCTCCATTCAAAGCATCATATGTTTAGCTGTTTTAGAAATGGAAGTAAGATATATCATTGCAAGTTTGAAACAAATGAATACAACAATTTGCAAAGCTTTTTAACATAATAATTTTCTTATTAGCAATGGATAAAAAAGTCTTATTATAAATTGTTTAGTAAAATAATAAATAACACCTATTGCATTTCAGAAAAAAACATTAAAATTTGAATTAAAATTGAATTTAAAAGAGCTTCTTTCTCTTTATGTACTTGCTCACAAATGTGATTGAAGAAGTTACAACACAAAATTAACTTTGTATAACGGAAATGTCTTTTATTTCAAGAAAATTATAACCATTGAAGCTGACATTATTTCTCATGAAGTTAACTGAAAGAAACAGAATCACAGGACGATATTGGGATACTTATAATATTTTCATATCTATCCCAACTAGTCTGTTCACAAGTGCCCCACATGGCTGCTTGAGTTAAATGGATAAATCATTAACATTTCTCAGTTTTAGAAGAAGAAGAAATTTTATCAAAAATATTTATTAGTATTCATAGTATATGTTAAATATTAAAATTCAAATAAATAAATAACTATATTTCATTCTCGAGCTGAAACTGGGATTTTACTTTTGAGATCTATAAACAATGTTTTGGATATTGAGGACAAACAAAATGTCAAAAAGCTTCAAAACAATTTTACCAAATGTCTACAGGTGCAATTTTTTTTTCAAATAAAAAAAAACATTTGTATTGTTCACATCTGTCCCATGTTTACACATATGTCAATTTCTCAACCATATGAAAAGTTTGTTATATACAGATATTAACTCATAATAATTTTCGACATCTGGGACAATGCACAGGGGTTGAAGGCCTTTTAGCATAGGATATTTTCTCAATAATGAAGACGACAAGAGATGCGGCCATCCCACCAGTCCAAATAATCAAGACTCCATAGATGTGCTTTAAACTCAGTGGCTTCAATGTGCTATCCGAGTAACTGGTGCACAGAGTACTCTGCTCGAATATGGGTTTAAACCATTTTCCACTCAAATCGGCATCAATCAGCCTTGTTAAGCTGTTTAAGATAAAAATATATGTTTGATATTATTTTAATATTAATAGTCACATATCGCTATTTTAAATAAAAAATGTCATAATAAAAAAAGTTTCATTTCTGAAAATTTTTAACAAGTGCACAAATTTTTCGAACTGGAAAAGAATTAGAAAATAACTCGTTTTTCTTCATCAGACGCAGAGAAAACACCCTACTGTTTTGAAAACAACATAAAAATTGTAATAAGTTTTTAAATTGCTGCTTACGGCTCAAAATGCCCAGTTTGACAGATTTTCTTTTTTAATGGGAACGAACGTTCACTGTTATTCTTGTGATCATTATAACAAATTTTCTTAAATAATTCCAATTACTTTATTACAAAATGTAATTAGTATAAAAATTGATGTAACCAGCTAAATACTGTTGCGCTCCACTTACATAATATGTATCTAATTTGTAATAACTCTTTGTGACCAGAATGTCACAAGAGTAACAAAATTTTGATTTATTATAGTACAAAGACAAATAGAATACTTTTTCTTAAAAATTATATGCAAGTTACGTGAGTGGAACATAACGGTACTTAGCTGGTTATTCAATTATATCAATTTTCATCTTAATTACATTTTGTAATAAAATAATTGGCATTAATTATATGAAATTGCTCTAACTTCAGAATTCAGAAAATGTAGCATACTCAAAGCCAAGTGGTCACAAGAATAACGAATCGACATTCCCAAATATATTCGGCCTCCATCAAAATATTAACCATTAGGCTCATTATATAGTTTCTGAGTTAGAAAAAGTTCCAAATGTATATGTTTGAGAGCAAAAACGAAATTTAAAATGAATCAAAAAGTAAGCAATTCAGATTTGAGTATACCCATAATACGTTAATTTTTTCTTCAACCGCTATGTGTTTTTAATTTGTTTTTGCTGTAATTATTGATCCTATAAAAAACTTGTCAGAATAAAAGTTCTAGATAATATTAAGAAAATTTATAATATTCACGAAGTTATGGATTTTTTTCTTCTTCAACCCCCACTCCTTTTTTTCGGTAAGAGTTGGTTTTATCAAAAATTTGCCAGTATAAAAATTGTAGATAATATAAGGAAATTTATAATAAATTTAATTGGATTTGATATCTTGAGAATTGTCAAAGTTATGAATTTTTTCTCTCTAAAACCCTATTTTTCTTGTCCTTTGAGCTCATTTTAAATTTTATCAAAAATCTGTCACACATAAAATTTTTGCCCTTTTTCTAGAAACTGATTCAATAAGTATTAAAACCTGCTCAGTCCTGAGACAAATTTTACGTAGCACTACAAAAATTAGTTTAAAATTATTATAAAAAATCTCAAAAGATACATTAATCTATATATCGATGCTTTTAACATGCTTCCATTTATTTAAAAAGTCTAGATGCAGTTTTAACAATTCTACAAGTATTTAAAATAATTTAAAGGGTGTTTTTTAATGTCACCTCCAGACGACATCAGGACTGAGGAGGATAATTAAAAAGCTATGGGATTTTTTTCAGTTTTCGCAAAATCCCTTCCTTTTCCCACTCCCTTGGTTCGATTTTTCCCATTAACGAACTTGACCGAGATTTCGTGCCCGTAGTTTTGTGGAGAAATATGGAAGTTATCGTGTAGCTAAAAAAGTGGTACAGATAGATATAGTTTTAATTGAGGATGGTGTTGTGTTCTACGAGTCATGGTCGGTGTATATCTGAATTTATTTTATGAAATTCCAAGATAGGGCAGAATGTAATAAGTGGCATTTCTTACTAAGTCCACCAAAAACAACTTAGCTTTATAATAAAGCAGCCGGTGCATATTTTTGCTCCATGTCTTTGCCCCCACCTTCCCTTATGCAAGAAGCCCCGAAAGATCGGGTGCCAAATTTTAGAATATAGTCACTGTAAAACTTACCCATAGTTGAATTTAACTAGAAATTCTTTTGGTAAAGATGGTTGTAGTGCCATGAGAAGAGGGAATGGATAAAAGGCATTGTTAGAAATATGGAAATCGCATTTTCCCTTTTCTTGAAAATATTTGCCGAGGACTGATTTCAGTATGAGTACGCCGTGAATTATGCATTGACTTCCGTCTTCTATTCCTTTGAAAGATTTGTCTGTAAAGACATCATCATAAATCAGATAAGGTTCTAGTTTTTCCCATGCATCTTCATAAGTTTTGATTCCAGAATCCTGCGAGAAGGTATGAAAAAATACATTAATATTGCACCAAAAATGAAATATATAAGTTTTGGATTTTTCTTTTATAGTTTTCGATTGTCAAGAAATAATAATAAGAAACTAGATAAAGTAATACGTATACAGGGTGAATCTAAACTCTTGAGCAAAACTTTCAGGGATGATAGAACATATCTAAACAAGATATATTATAGGGGAGTCTAAAGGTCTCAAACGTCTTCCGTGAGATAGGTGCCATTAAAGTTTAGGGTCCAAAATTTCAAACGATGATAAAAAACGGAAAAATTGCGGTTTTCGCTAAAACCATTTTTATGTCAGTATTGTCTTGAAAATAAATTTTAAATATAAAGTTCAAAAGATGCCAAAAAAGCCGTTTTAGATTTTGAAGTAACGAACAACTATTTTTTTACACTTATATTTTGTATCTCATTAAATGTTTTCAAAAGCTCAAACTTAAATTTTGATATCAAAATTTAAGTTTGTGTCTGAGCTTTTGAAGCACTTTGATGGAACCCATTTCCTTCGGAAGACATTTGAGACCCTTTAGATTCCTATTTAATATTGTTTGTCTTGATGTGTATTATCATCCCTTAAAATTTTGCTCAAGAGTTTAGATTCACCCTGTATATTAGAAAATAAAAACTTCACCAACAACAGATCTTCCCAATTTTCTTTGTAGCGTACAATTATATTTATTTAATTCAATGTGATAAAATAAGGATCATTCTTCATCAAACATATAATTTGTAATATTCTCTATATTACTCTATTCATCTATACTGCTCATGTATTCAAACCAAATTATTAGTCGAATGAACAAAGTTTAATAATTTAAAAAATATATATCTTAAAAAGTTACATTCACGATAGACATTTTTTTCTAGATTTCAGATCCGAGAATTGTTTCAAACCAATCAAGAGTCTCTGCATCGAATCAGGTAACCAATTTCCGAGGTAACCCGAGCCGAATCGGATTGGTGTTAATTTTATTCATTGAAGTTCGGGTTGACCGCAAATGTTTCAGATTCGGGTCGATTTTTGATTGATTCGATTTTTTAGGCCGTTAATATCTTCACAATGAAAAGAAAACTATATATTTAAATATCAATTACCGTATAAAAAGTTTGACTATATATTTATATATATTCCAATATTTAATTTTTCTAAGTTATTAGATTTCTGTTGTCTGAACTTGTAGTTTTATTTAACTATCAATTTCATACAAAGTTTTGGGGAGAGGGGGATGAGCCATATATAGCAGAAAATGCTCTCTTACAAACCATCTTGAACAGAATCCACGAAAGAAAAAAAATATTCCATCATAAAAACATTATTACGCCGTTCGTTCTAACAAAATCATCGGAAGAAAAAAAGAATATCTCTCTCTCATCACCTCTCAGATTCCTTCTTAAATCTAAAAACAAAACTTCTAGAATATTCTCTAGTCTCTAACCATGATTTTCACATGTAAACAGAATTCATGCCCAGCGTCGAGATTAATTTCATTCAGGCGGTAATTTTTATTTTAAAAAATTATTATTTAACTAATTTATAATCGAACGCTGAATTCGTTAGCAGACGATATCCTGCAGACGATACTTTAAAGCAAAAAAAAAACAAAAGAAATGAATTTATTGATACGCACAAATATCAAACGTTGAAGGGGGGGAGATAAATAAATAAATAAAAAGAATGACATTTTTTGAAAGGTATGATTTTGGAACAAATTTAATAAGACTTTCTTAAAAAGGGTTGATAAAAACTGGGAAAAAAATAGTTTTATTTGAATATTAAGAAATAAAGTTTAATTAAGAATATTTTTAATTTAGAGCCTTTTTTTTAATTTACGCATATTGGAATAAATGTTTTTAAGGCGAATTAAGAATTTATATCGTTTCCATAAAGATTAATAGATTAAATCTAGTAACAGGATTTTAATTTAATAAATTGAACTAAGTACGGAATATTGTTAAAAGGAAATTAATATAGTATAAGGTTAATTTTGGAGAAGAAAAAAAAATAAATTTGTAATATATATGTTATAGAGATTTGCACGGGCCAGAGCTTAGTTCGAGGACGTACGGCAAAATGAAGGGAAATTTTCCAACGACCCGGGTCCGTTGTCGATCGTTCTGGATCGGCGTCAATATTTTTAACGGGCTAAGCTGATGAAAAAATTTGCCTCGATATAAAAATTTAAATGGATCGAACTAAGTTAAATACACTGCGAACAAATTTGAATAGAAGTGAGTGAGATGAGAATACGTGTGAATACGCTGCACGAACGGTCTTCTAGAGCAAAATATCTTTAGTTTAGTCCATTTCGTTTATATTTAATAAGAAAAGAAAAAAAAAAACACGAGTAAGAAAAGTGTCACGATTCCAAAAATTCACCATGCGTATTGCTGCATTAGTAAGCCTGAATTAGATTTATCTTCCTGCAAGAAAAGAAGTGTTATAAGTATAGCTATCTGAAAAACCGATAGATTACATTACACCTCCTTATTAGTACCACCAGAAAAAAAATCTTTGGAGAGAATCTACCCAATCCTTCCTGTCTTTCCTACGTCATTTATTCTTAAAGTTGCATTCAAACGCTTGTTTTGCCTTGTCTATAAAAGCCAATTAACACTTATTCTTCTCCGACCATTTTGTGGTTATTCATGAAAAGATGAGGAGAGTCAACAAAGAAAAGATGATAAAAAGATCAGTTCGACTTCGATTGACCATTTTCTTACTTCAGAATATGACCATCCTTTTCCTTCTAAAACTATTAAAGATGAAAAGTATCGCGTGACCCCCCCCCCCCCAAAAAAAAAAAAAAAAAAGACGCCGATAGTTGTAAATAGTTGAATGATATGTCTATTCGGAGGTCAAAGATTTTACGCTTTCATGTACTCATTGACGGCTGCATTCAGGCTTTCTTCTAGTCTAAGAGCTGACCGCACAAAACCCAAAGTCATCGAGCACAAGAAAAAATCCTTTATTTTATGGAAGAGTAATCAAAAGGGAATCTAATGATCCATGTATGCCGGAAGTGAAGTGGTTCATAAACCAAAAATGAATACCACTAGTGATTGACTCGTAGACTTAGCATTATGTTTTCCTGTACCCAGTTTTCCGTGTCTTCATACTTTTGATTGTACGCCAAACACAATGATAGACCTACGAGTGAGTCACTTGTGGCATTAATTTTTGGCTTATGTACCACTACACTTCCGGCAGACAAGGATCATTAGATTTCCCTATGACTACTCTTAGATAATATAAAGGATTTTTTCTTGTGCTCGATGATTTAGGGTTTTGTGCGGTCGGCTCTTAGACTATTGTGAAAGATAGTTTTGTTTAGTTGTGTCACTTTTCATACGCGTAAGCGATAAGCTATAAGTGGATTTTGCTCTATTTTCAGCGACGCCTATGGTTGAGGAAGGTCGCTTTGACAAAGTTTTTCAGAAAATCCCAGACCGCAGGCATATTTTTTCTAAAATTAAACAAACTTACTTTTAAAATTTCATGCAATTCAATATCGTGAGGTGCGATGCCAATTACGTCATCCTTGTGAACAAATTCATCGAGAGAATCCACGACTGGCATCGATCGTACGATGGCCAGTTTCGATACCAAAAGGCTCTGAAAGACAGTCATGATGACCAAAGAAATTCCAACCATCCAACAAGTAATGAGAAGGGGCATCAAGTGTAAAAGTATGGTTCGTCTCTTCGGGTTCAGAAACACCCATTTATTGCTTGGAGCTAGCAAGGAATAAATAAATTTTGAATCAAGAAATATAAAACCTTCAAATCAACAGAGAAAAAAAAAATGTTTTAATCCTTACTATAATTTTCTTCATCTCTATTTCACATAAATACTGCTATTTCAGTTGTGTGAAAAGGAGTTCTTTTTTTTTTTTCTTTTACATGAGTGTTTTCTGACAAATGAAAGTTGTTAGTTTAAAATTAGAGATCGGCCAAAAATTCGGTATCATTTTCATTTTCGGGTCTGAAAGTTCGGTCTGGCTGAAACTAACAGTATTCCAAAAATCTCATTTCTTCCTTCGAAAACGTCAACATTACTCTTCGATTTGAGCGGTATCGGCTCAAATGAGATTATTTATTGCTAGGAACCTTGTTGTTTATAATTATCAGTCATGATTGACTCAAGACGTGAATGCAAATTATAAAGCAAGCACTGCATATGTAACTAAACTTAGTCAATTTATAGGTTAATGTAACCTGTGAAACTTTATATTAATCCTTAATACATCGTTTAAACTTTCTACCAAATCATTCAAGCTTTTACTGTATCTGCTATTTTGTTTTAGAAAATTATTCTGTTTTTAGTGATTATAGGTCCACCGAACTTTTGAGCTGGTAGTCTTTTAAATGTACAGTCGACTCTCGTTAATTCGAAATCGGATAATTAGAATCTTCGCTTAATTCGAACTAAACATGAAGTCCCGAAATTTTCAATGGCAAAATAACGTTAAAAATTTTCATTAATTCGAACTCATTTCTCTTGACTTCGTTTAATTCGAACTAACGAGAATTCCGGTTTTTAATTTTTCTTTTTTTCTCTCACGGATTTCAGATCATTTGAATAACTTTCTTTCTTCGATTTTTGTGAAAATTGTTCCGAACGAGTATACAAAGAATCTAATGCATTTGATATCCACTTTCGTTAGTGTCCCGTCTGTCCATCAGTGACGTTTTAAATTTTTCTTCCATTGTGCTTGTTTCTAATCTTTTAATTAGTTTATGTAGTGATACATTCTAATTTAATATTAAGTCATATTCTAATGATAACAGTCGAAATAAATTTATAAAACACTATAACATTAATTCCTTTGTAATAGTACCATGTTAAGCAAGTTTTCATTTCATATTTTCCATAATTCGAAATTCGGATAATTCGAACATTTCTTGTGGTCCCGACAAGTTCGAATTAACGAGAGCCGACAGTAACTCAAAATTAGTTTTAGGATCGATCTGTAAGATTGCATGTGCACATTTGAAGCTACTGGAAGAAAAGAAATTGCTAAAAAAATTAAAAATTACAAGGTATAATTTTTCAGATATTAATTTCAAAATTCATATTTCTCATGTATATATTTTAAATATACTTTATAATGACGTAATTATTTTGGTAATGATTAATACTAACACCATATAAAAGAATCAGAGTGAAAGAATTATTACATGAGATATGAATGAAAACGTTAAACATTAATCCAACATTAGTCAGTTAAAATTTATATTTTTGTAATTTCCAAGTCCTTTGAAAGTTAAAACTTATCTTAAAATCAAAATATAAAGTCAAATTCGGATATCTTTTTTGAAAATTTTAAAATTTGTTGTTTATTTCAATAAAGAACAATATTTGAGCAATAAAGGGCAATATTAGAGCAATAAAGAGCAATACTCTCCTCAGATCCTCCTCAGTTTAAGGGTATTGGTCACCCAGCTTCCGAATTAACCCCCGTAGTGTTAAGTCCTGTGAGCGTTTGATGCGCTTTTATATTCAAAAATTTCCCTCAGGAAATTAATATTTTTGACTTCTCTTTTTAATGTTTCTTTTTTTTTCTAAAACCTATGCTTGATTTGATATTTTATGTTTTAAAAACTGACAAACTAAGAGTAAGATTTTCGCACTTCATATAAAATGAAACATAAATTTTAGAGATATTTTAAAGACTAAGAAAGTTGTTTTAGAAACTAAGTGATATCCTTAAAAAAGAATACACAAAAAGAAGTTAAAGATACTGATTCCCTGAGAAGATATTTTGAGTATAAAAAATGCATAAAACGCTCATAGACTTTAACATTACGGAGAGAAAGTTCAGCGATCAGTGTCCTTAAAAAGAAAACTTCCTCCTGCTAACAGAGGATGTGCCAACATCGCCACACTTACGTTAACGGGACAGTGAATATTTAACATTTACAATCAAAGCTTACAATTTTCAATAAATTTATTTGAAAATCGGAAGACTTGTTAATGGCCATCTGAAATATTTCTATTCAAAATTTGGTGTTCAAATAATGAAATGTTTTAAAATTAATTCATTACTTAAAATTTTAAAACAAAGCGTAATTTAAAATGTTCCATGAGCATTTCTTTTGCATAAAATATGACATGATTTATTTCCGAGTTACGTATTGTATATTACAATAAAAGTTGGCATGAATTGTAAAAGTTCGAAGAATGTATAAGTAGAAAACGTGTATTTTTATAATTATGTTTTGTTTCTTCTTAAAAAGTAGGTATATATTTTCATATGCGTATAAACTTCATGACTATAATACATCTGAAAAGCAGCTTTTTATGCTAACATTTATTTAGCATTGTACGGAGAATATGCAGCATAAATTTCAAAAGAATCTGATAATTAGGGATGTGTACGGAAAGTTTTAAGTGTTAGAAGTGTGCAACATTTTCCAATTTTGGGAAATCGGTACTTTAAATTAAAAGTAAAAAAAAAAAAAAAATGCATGAATGCATATAGTTTTTATATAAAAGTACATATCTTTGCAAAGATGCATCCGAATTGAAAAAACCTTTTTGTATCAGATAAAGAGCACCTATTTTCATAATTCTCCCCAAAAAAGTATTAGATTTTTTTTAGTCGAATTTCGTAATTTTGAAAGCCTACCGTCCTGTTAACTAAGGATGTCATTATCATGTTAGCAGCGGAAGTTTAAAATAAATTTAAAGAAGACAAAATTTCCCGTGAAATGTTATTTTCTTTTTTAACGACAATTTCACGATTAAAATGCACCGGGTATTTATTATTATTTATTTACTTATTTCGGCCGACTATATATACAATCCTCTTCCCATACTACAAGTATGACGTTTTAACTCTTTATCTACCGCATTATGAATTCATGATTTTACATCCTAAAGCATTTTACGAAAATTGCTTAAACTAAATTAAAAGATTTGCATAATCATTTAATACATTCTAGAAGGATTTTAGAAAGATTGCGCAGGATTTGGAAGGATTACTTAAATTTGAATTTACAGGGATTTTGTGCAATTTTTATAACCCTACTAAATCTTTTATTTTAAATTATTTTCTTAGTATTTTGTAGAATTATAAAATGTACAAATAGGATGTTCTTACAGCATAAATATAGAAATATTTCCGCACTGAAAAATTTCCATCCCTCTCCCTCAATGGCAAGAAGGCTGAAATGATGCAAAGGCAAAAGAAATCATCCTTTTAAAAATATTTTTGTTTTGTGTAACCAATAATGCTTTTACAGCAAGATAAAGTAATATATATGTAACTCACTCTAAACAATATTACAACTAACTGTCTAATTGAAAGAATTTTATAACAAGTTATTTTAATGGTACTTATAAGTACCGTCGGTAGATAAAGGATTAATAGTACTATTAAAATTTGAATTCCTAAACTAGCGGCGGAAGTGTTGATTTAATTATACATTGCTTGACACCTGATCCTGAAAGTATTTTAATTTAAGGACGAGAAAAGATTAATCCTGTTCGATTTAATTCGATTTTCTTTGAAACTTTTAAATAAGAGAAATCCTTCTTGTGGTACGGATTTACGCTTATCATTAATTTGGAGAGAGCCAGCATTTCTTTTCCTTCGTTTTAAAGCATCAGGGGAGGATTTTATTAATACGCCTATTAATCAATCGAAGTATATTGTTTACATCCTACGGATATCTGATGTCAGAAACCAACTGATTCTAGAAGAGACGATGTGAGAATAAATTTCATCCTCGTCTTACGGGTACTCTCGCCGTGTTGTTCTTCAACTTACCCTTCAAAAGCTAATATCTTACTTAATCGCAACGGCGGCACAAGGTTAAACAAAGAAAAAACAAGTTTGATATGCCGCAATAATATCGTTGCGAAAAGTGAGAGACAGTTTAGTTTCCGTTATTAACTATTATATAATATGTTTTGCCTGTGACAAAACTCAGTTTGTTCAAAGAAGATATTGTTTTTGTGGTTATCATTTTGATTCAAGTAAAATGATGTATGTTGCCGGGCCGCAGAAACTGCCTTATAAATGTCGTTAGATGTGAATAATGTAGGAACGTCATTCGCTTGAAAGTGGTTTGGTTTGGTTTGTTTGTGTCGGCCGATTATCTACTCTAGGGATATAGGCCCACCCTTCATGGGGGTCTTTCTAAGGGAACCTAACCCGTATTTACGCAAGGTTCAAAGAAAACCACGAAAACTCCGAACGATTAGGCCGACAGCCGCGATTGGATTCGAAACCAGCACCTGCCGTCTACCAGTTCAGAGGTCAGAACCTCTCGTCCACTCGTCGGCCGCTTGAAAGTGTTTCACTGAATTCATAAAATTACTTCAGATGTTTCATAAAGGCCAAAAATAGAATAGAGTGAATTGTGATTTATTTTATTTATTTAATTTATGAAGCATAATGTTGTGCGTACTTCCAAAGGAAGCTATTTTTCGTCTGCAGTAACGGAAGTTTGCATTAAACGATGTAAAAAAATGGTAGTTTTCCATTATCCCTTCGACCGCTTTCCAGAAGAAAGAAAAAACTCTCACGAAGTAGTTCGAGAGCACTACAGCACAAAAACCTATGTTATCAAGCACAAAAAAAAAAAAAAAAAAAACCTTTATATCATGGAAGAATTTATTGAAAATGTGAGTGTTTTATTATTATTTGAGTGTTTAATTGTCTGAACGAAGCGAAGTCTTATACTCAGAGTACGTAACGATATTAAAAGTCAAAAAAATTCTTTCGTCAAGGAAATCTCAAAAAGTACTTGTCGGATTTTGATTCTGTTTGTACCAGTAGGTACCTATGAAGGTAATCTGGTGAATGCACTATCTACGAAAAATTAGTTCCAAATAGTTTAAAAGTTATATTTAAAAAACTGATAAAAAAGCACAATTTATTTGCATACGTCACAGAAACTTGGTGAGCGTAATTTTTCACTGACTGGATATTTTCGTAGACAACCGAATCAGAGTGCATGGAGTAAATAGTTGTCTTGACGAAGAGAAGACTAATACACATAGTACGTAACGATATTAAAAGTCAAGCATAACTCTTTCGTTAAGCAAATCTGGAAAAATACATATCGGATTGCGATTCTGGTTGTACCAAACAGTACCTATGAGAGTAACCTACTGAATGCATCTACTTTCAAAAATTAGTTCCAAATAGTTTTAAAACTATTTAAAAAAAAAACTGATAAAAAGCCCAATTCATTTGTATACGTCACAGAAATATTGTGTGCGTCACTTTTTACCGGTTGTATATTTTCGTTAGATTCCCAAATTTAAGCACATGGAGCAAGGAAAATACGCAAACAATTTTTAAGTACAATTAATTATATTTAAACTTAAGAAACGAACTGAAAAATAATTTTGTTCTTGTTGTTAATTTAAAAGAAAAAAGTCTTAATTCTTAGTAACTTAGTATTTGAGATTTTGCGATAATTTTTATAATAGCACTTAATAGCCGCCATTAGCATCTTTTATATTTTGCACCTCCGCACATGCAAATTGGAAACAATTATGTCGTGTTTAAATAAATATGTGCTGAAATAAAATATTGGTACTTCTTCACTATCTCGTGATCAATTTCGCCAAATTGTACATATTCACATATTTTTTATTTTAAATAACGAAAGAAGAAATAAATTAGTGAAACATTGATAAAAATACAAATAAAAAGCGGTATAAAAAATCACTTGGTGACGTTTTAAACACATGTTTACATTGTTTAATGAGACATTCACGATCATTCATGATTGACATTTTATCTTATTGTTTGGCGATAATTTTTTGGTCTACAGGATAATCAAGTAATATCAAAAAAGGAACTATAGTTGAAGCGAAGAATAAACAGTTATAAGTAATAAATATAATAAAAAATATGAATATCACAATAAATCGTAAATCGTAAAACACTTATAGCAATATTCAAAAACAACGTTTTCATCAATTTGGCGGGGAAAAAACTCGCGCTAACATGTAGCTTATATTTTTACTCAAAAATATGACATCTGTGCCATATTTACGAGTAAAAATAAGCATAAACGATCATCAGGTTTGAAATCTCAATTTCTGAAGCCCAAATTGGACCATGATTTATAAAAACGCCAAGGTAAAGATATTATTTGAAAAGTATCATGAATGTTAGAATTCGAAAATAGGGTTAGTTTAAAAATTAATTACTAACCATGCATGTCTACATTTTGCGGGTTGCATCTACGCGATGCTTGGAGCTCTTGAATTGAAATCAAACTCATCTGCTAAGATAAACTTATTCTAAGTTCAAATTAATCTAAAAGTCCATATATTATAAAAAATGTCGTTTAATTCCATGTAAAAGCCACATCCTTTATTACATTCAGAGAACTCAATCGTTCTCATACACTTATCAAAGTTCTTCGAATAATAACAATAAAATCAGACGATATTTTCATTTTCTTAATTTACGCACAGCGCGTTCTATTAGTTTCACTTCATTTCATTTTACAACATCCTCCCCCCTTTGAAACTTGGGGAGAGTTTCAAATACATAACAATTATTATTAAAAAGATCCAACCTCTTTGGAGCTTTTACACATCTTCCAGAAGAGGTATATTTCTTAAGTATGACACTATCAGGAGAAGACACATTTTCATGATCATCATGCTCACTGGAACTAGTTTTATCTTCACTCGACGGTTTGGATGCAATTTCAATCATTTCATTCGAATAAATTTCCAAAGGAAAGATGCGCTGCACCGGACGTAAAACCGTGCCGTGCTGAGTTTTCAACTTAACAGCACGAACTTTACCATCCCGTCCTGGAATTAAATGAATCACCTTTGCTAAAGGCCAAAATAAACGTTTTTTTGTTATCATCCCCAACTAAGACTACTTCTCCCATTCGCGGTTCACGTGTATGTTTTTCAGTATGTTTTTGAACTAATTCGCTGAGGTATTCCTTTCTAAAACGTTGCCTAAAATTGGTAAAAAGCTTAACTCTGTAATTCAACCTTCTCCTTAAACTTTGAGAATCTAATCCGATAATATCTGAATTGCTGAAACTTCGGTTTTCAGTAAGAAACATAGCGGGTGTGAAAGGTACTAGCTCCAGTGGGTCCTCTGAGATATAGGTTAGAGGTCTGCAGTTAATCACAGATTCACAATCACATATAAGTGTATTCAACTCTTCATAAGTCAATACTGATCTACCTAAAGTACGTACTAACAATTCTTTTACAATGCGAACTAACCTTTCCCACCAGCCTCCCCACCAAGCTGCAGTGGGAGGTATAAATTTCCAAACAATTTTATACGTCAAGGTTTCTTTTAAAATTTTATCCCAATTTAATTTTGAAAGTTCATTGGAAGCCCCCTAAAGTTTGTTCCGTTATCACATTAAATAGTGCTGGGCCTACCCCGTCTAGCTATAAAACGTCTAAGTACTAGCAGGAAAGCATCAGAAGATAGCGAATTGATTAGTTCAAGGTGAACTGCGCGATAAAAGGCACAAGTAAACAATGCTATCCAAACTTTCTCGCCATTTTTTAGAAATAAAGGCCCGGCTAAGTCTACTCCAATAATTTCAAAGACAGCACAATCTGCTACGCGATCTGGTGGCAAAGGTGTTGGTTCGCTTGACAAAGACTTTACCTTAAAACGTTTACATGCAATACATTTGAACAATACATTTTTAATAGTTCTTCTAGCTCTAATTATCCAAAATCTTTCTCTTATTAAAGATTGCATTGTTCTTATCCCTGCATGACAGTTCTTTTGGTGTACTGATCTAATCAATAATTTAGTAAATTCACATTTACCTGGCAACAATATTGGATACAAAAATGATTCTCGGTCATTTCTTTCAGTTATTTTAGTTTTTATTCTTAAAATTCCATTATCATCTGTGAATGTTACAATATCATTTAATGACCTTTTATTATACAAATAACAGCTCTGAACTAAACGGATTAGATATTTTTCAGAATTTTCAATTTCATTTTGCGTAAGATTAGAATATTTACACTTATTAGAAACATTTCGGCAATTATTTACAAATCTCAGAATCCAAGCAAATATTCTTATCATCTTATCATAATTAGATATATTATCTAAGAGCCAAAGGGGTGCGTTTTTAGCTAAATCAATATTCGTAATTTCGACCTTTTTTCTTTCTAAATCAACATCTTTTGGCTGACAGTCAATCGCGCTAATTGGCCAACATTCAGGATTTTCTTTTAACCACTTAGAACCTTCCCACCATCGCGAACTAAGCATTTTCTGTGGAGAACATCCACGTGAAAGTATGTCAGCTATATTCAAATTTCCTGGAACGTGCTTCCATGACTCTATATTGGACATCTGCCGAATTTCTTTGACTCTGTTGCTCACGAAAATCGACCAATTTCCATGTTCCTTTATCCACCAAATTGCGGTAGTAGAATCTGACCAGAATGTGATTTTTAGACCTGGCATATTTATTGCCTTGACGGTAGAACTCGCAAGTCGAGTACCTATACAACAAGCCATTAACTCTAAACGCTTCATGCTCAAAGTTTTGAGAGGAGCAACCCTAAACTTCGCTCTAACAAGCGTAACCTTGACTTCGGAATCAATTATTGATCTAGCGAAGACACATGCTGCATATGCCCCTTTATTCGCATCAACAAAAACATGAAGTTCAGATGAAGCATTAATTTCTAAGTATCGAGGTATAGCTACTTCTTTTAAAACATCAATATTCTTCAACCATTTTAGAAAAGCACTCACAATGTTACATGGTAATTCTCGATCCCATGGGATTTTCTGTTTCCATGAGTCTTGTAGCAATAATTTTGGAAGCAATGTAGTAGGAGAGAATAAGCTGATAGGATCAAAAATCTTTTGCACAATGCTCAAAATTAATCTCTTAGTAATTTTCCTTTCACACGTTAATGTTTCTAAATCTAAACAACATTTCAAAGAATCATTATCTAAATTCCAAATAATCCCCAAAACTGAAGTATCCCCAGAATGTTTATCAACATTCTTACAAGGTACATTGCTTTCAAAATAACGCAAATTGAAACACCCTTTAGACATTAATGACTTTGCATTTTCAATAAACATTTCAGCTTCATTAATGTTAAAAACACCTGATACACAATTATCTACATAAAATGAACATTTTAATTTTTCAGCAGTTTCCTTATATTCAGGAGGACTATTTTCTAAAAGATGCATTATAGATGCACTTAGTAAATAAGAGCTAGAAGAGACACCAAATACAACTCTACAATGTCTATAAATCAATTGTCCTTCATTACATGGGAAATAGAATCTAAGAAAATCTCTATCTTTAGGCATAACAGATAACATTAAATAAGCCTTTTCTATATCTGCAGTTATACCGATAGGATACATTCTAAAACGATCAAGAATATCAGGTATTAATTCTATAAGATTAATGCCTTTATACAAACATTCATTTAACGAGGGTTTCCCTTCCTCAGAAGCAGATGCATCAAATACAGGGCGTATTTTTGTGGTTTCCTTATCTAACCTGATAACGGGCCTATGCGGTAAATAATGACATTTATTACTTAATTCATTTTCTGGAACACGTTCAATAATATTCAATTTTTCCCAATTCTTAAATACTTCCTGATATTCATCGAAAAATCCCCCACATTTCAATTTATTGATCATTTTTTCATATCTCTTCCAAGCTAAAATTTTATTGTCGGGCAAGTTCTTAAAATTACACTTCCATGGAAGCCCTACTTCATATCTGCCATCGGGAAGAATTTTCATTTTTTCTTTAAAATCGTTTAAATCAAAGTTTTCCCGTTTTTCAAAACTCTGAATGGGGTCAGAAATTCCTATGGTTTCAAGTTCCCATAATTCATCCAAAGGAATATTTCTAACGTGCATAGACAATGTTGTCAAAACGTTATGTTTCTTGCCACACGTTTGCTTCCCCATTGCTGTCCAACCGAGCTTGGTTTCTATGGCAGTCAAATCGCAATTTAATTGAATTAAATTTCCTGTCAATAATTTTAATATCATATCAGCCCCCACAAAAAGATCAATTTCTGATTCCTCACAAAAATCATCAGATAGATTTATTTTATTTCTTTTTAATTCTTTTAAGATTCTATAATCTTTAATTTTAGGTACAAATCCGCAAATATTTT
Source organism: Maratus speculifer (assembly GCA_964019185.1). Taxonomy (NCBI): domain Eukaryota; kingdom Metazoa; phylum Arthropoda; class Arachnida; order Araneae; family Salticidae; genus Maratus; species Maratus speculifer. The sequence continues at coordinate 248,545,342 of OZ025294.1, forward strand.
TTTCGGAAAATGCTTCAAAACAAAACGCATTATTTCCATCTAATTCACTGATTTCTACAGAAAACACATCATGTTTTTTAGGTTTCGTTTCATCCCCCCCCCCCCCCCCGAATAGCGCGTGAATAGTTATTTTCTTATAGGATGCATTTTTAGTGATTTCGTTATTCTCTCGCTTACGTAACTACTTTGGCTCGCTGAATCTAGCAGTGCGCGTACGACTTTTTGGCGACCTTGCGATCGAATGCGCACGCCAAGCGTTTGCATATACACAACTTTATTTCTACTGCAATTAGAAAGAGAATTTTCAGATTTTAAAGTATCATCTTGATTATTATTTATATTTTGTTCTGGACACATTATTTCAAAATGAGGTTTATGGCAATAATTATATTTTAATTTATTTTTAATATTACAATTCTTACTCAGATGACCAGCTTTTTGCAAACAAGTGAAACAAATCCCCTTTCTCAACAAAATGTTTTTCAGTTAAAGACATTTTTTTAGCCCCAAAACATTTATTAGAGGGGTGAAACCTATCACAGAATATGCAATTGTTTTTCTTACCTTTATTTTCTATACTCACCAATGCAGATGCGGTGGCTGGATCAGGTTTGCTAATAATTTCAGATGAAATGTTTTTTTTTCTAACAACAGAATCAAAGCCCTTTCTTGCTAAAGATACAATTTCATCTCCTTGAACTTCTTGGCGTAGAAAGTCCATCAGTTTTTTTAAAGTTCTGGAATTCTCACTGGAATATGTATCATGATTTCGGCTTCTTTCCCAGGTCAAGAGAACTTCTTCAGGCAAGCAGCTCTCAACCAAGGGCATGAGAAAGTCTCCATACTTCTCTTGAGTTCTTCCCAAACTTTTTAAGGCACGAAGTTTGCTGTCTAACTCATCATATAAAGAGGCTAAGTCAACTTTCATTTTAGGCGCAGTGGCATTTTTCATTACGAGGGTTAATAATTCCCTGACGTAAATTTGCACAAGAAGATCATCTCGTCCAAACCTCTGTTTTAATTGATCGATAGCCTTCGGATAATTTTCCGCGGTAGCTGGATAGCTTGATATTAAACGTTCCGCTTTTGATTTTGGTTCCATACATTGGAATAGGTACTGCATCTTGTCTTCAGCGGCAATAGAATCGTCTTCGTGTATTTTCTTGAACTGGCTCCAAAACGATAAAAATTCCTTTGGTTCGCCGTTAATTTTTTTTCAGCTCGATCTCCGGTAATTTAAATTTGCGTTTTACTTCTTCGCCAGGAGATGAAGAAAACTGTATCTTTTCATCAATACGTGCACATATTTCTATATATTTTTCTCGATATTCTTCTGCACCTTCAAAATCTTCGGTAAACAATTTTTCGTCCTTATCTTGTAACAATATTTCCGAAATTTGACTTTGACAAGTGTCCATCCGTTGAAATTTATCAAACAGTTGAGTTTTCAAAATAGAAAGTTCTTTAATGTCACATGTTTCTTTAGTTAATTCAGTTTCAATTTTCTTAAACGTGAGAGTAAAAGCAGCTCTCAGTCCTTTTCTCTGAGTTTTCAAACTACTCAGATTCATTTTTTCATTTAAAATTAATTAAAATTCAAAAACTCCTGTCCCGAACCGAGGGTACCAGTATGTTAGAATTCGAAAATAGGGTTAGTTTAAAAATTAATTACTAACCATACATGTCTTCATTTTGCGGGTTGCATCTACGCGATGCTTGGAGCTCTTGAATTGAAATCAAACTCATCTGCTAAGATAAACTTATTCTAAGTTCAAATTAATCTAAAAGTCCATATATTATAAAAAATGTCGTTTAATGCCATGTAAAAGCCACATCCTTCATTACATTCAGAGAACTCAATCGTTCTCATACACTTATCAAAGTTCGTCGAATAATAACAATAAAATCAGACGATATTTTCATTTTCTTAATTTACGCACAGCGCGTTCTATTAGTTTCACTTCATTTCATTTTACAACAATGAAATTAGAGCAGCGATATCATATACGCATCGGGTTTGGCGCAAATTTCGCGAAAATCATTTTTGAATGAATTTCGATTATATTAAAGAGTAAGTAACAATTAAAAAAAGCACGATAAAATTTAGGTTATGTAAAAATATAAAAAAAAAAACAAGCAATTTATTAATAAACAAACAACAATAGCCAAATCACCATGCAATGTAAATAATGATATTTTGTCGCTAGTTATATGGAGAAATTCCATATCCTGTTTTAAATTTTTTGGCGAGCTTTTTTTTTTTTTTTTTTTTTTTTACTAATACTTCGTTATTTCGTAGACCAATTGCGCCAAACTACACAAATCGCCAAACTGTTTGTCAAATTACATAAATTGACCTAATTTGTATTTTAAATAACAGAAAAATAAATATATTTTTACAGGGCCGGCGCTAGACATTTCGCCGCCTTAGGCGAGCCTTATTTTGCCGCCCCTTTGATGTCATTTTTTTAAATCCACTACACAAACTTTTTTTTTTAAATAAGTAAATTAATATAGTAACTATAATTTATTCGCATAAATATAATATAAAATGTATTATAAAATGCATTTACATTTAAGGAATTTAAAATAACAGAATTGCGTAACTTATTTATTTTATTTTACTTTTTGCATCTTTTTTAAAAATAACAACAGCTAACTTGGCATTAAATTAATAAATCATATTCTACTAATAAATTTAAAAAAAAAACCTTGAAAGTGAAAGTCTCATACAAAGAATAACAGTAACACTACAAAATTTCTTCTGCCTTGTTTTTCCTTTCGAAAAATCACGCACGTTTTGAATATATATATACAAATTATACTACGAATATATATATATATATATATATATATATATATATAAATCCTGTTACAACAGGTAAAGAATGCTTTTAAAATACAGTCGAGTCTCTCTATAACGAAACTCCATACATCGAATTTCTCTATATAACGAATTTTTAGTAGGAACGGTTCCCTTTTCGCATTATTACATTAAAAACAGTCTCTATATAGCGAATTATCTATCTCCATATAGCGAATTTTTTCATAAATTGGTCTTAATTTATTCAGTTTTAAAGAACTTCGAAATCATATGGAATCAATTTTCCATCACTTATTTTTGATATATCGTCAGTGCTGAGTTTTTTTTTTTTTTTTTTTAATATTTCTCTTTTTGTTCTTTAATCCAACGAATTCCTCCCACCTCCCACACATCTTTCCACATCCTTCTCAAAACAGAGTCAATTGGATTGATACACATGTAAGAGAGGAATCAATGAGAGACACATAAGAGAGGCCTTCAAATGGGTAAAATGTTAACTACAATTTTTCATTCCTTGCTAAAATTTGAGCTTTTTTTTTTTTTTTGAGAGCGTAACAATTTTAAAATCAAAGCATAAAAAAGTTACAGATTTCTTCGTCTGAAATTAATGCAAGTCTTTCTTATTTTATTTTCATTAAGCTTTCAAATAAATGTATGTTCTCTTTTTTGAAACAGCTTAAATAATTAAGAAATAAAATGTTAGATTAATATATACTTTTAAACATTTCAAATTCATAATTCAAAAGATCCAAAATAATATTTGTTCAAATTTCACACATTAAATACGATTTTTAACATCATTCTCTATACATCGAATTTATCTGTGTAACGAATTTTTTACTGGAACGGTGGATTTCGTTATATAGAGACTCGACTGTAGTTATTACTGAGACAAAATATGTCAAACACTTAAAATCAATCACATTGCGTATAAAATTTGTATATGAATTTCAAACAGAAAAATAATGATATAGCATAACAAGCTATTTATCTTTTTAAAATTGTATACAAAGCAAATCGCATATTGGTAATATTAATAAGAAAACAGATATTAAAAATAAAATGAAAGTTCTAGAAGTGAGTTATTTCTCTTGATTTAGCTTTGCAGAAATCATACATTACAAAGTCGAAATGTAACAGTACACAGCGAAAAAATAAAAATAAATAAATGAACTTATTAGAGCAAATTCGCACTATAATATTCACATTAAATAAGAAAATTATGACGTGCAGAGAAGATTACATTATCATTTCAAATTTGATTTGACATATTTAATATGAAGATTTAATATTATAATAACAATATTGTTTTCAAACACACTTATCAACAATGAAATATTTAATTCAATGATAAATTGACCTTGAATTTTTTTGTGAAAATCGTTTTTATATCACTCTAATCAATATAGAAAACAATTACATTTTCATCTGCTAAAATAATTTAATTTACTCGCACAGCTGACCTGATAGACGCGGCGTTTCCGGCCTCTATAAAAAATTGCAGACAGTAAAATTTATTTAAGATTAAAACAGGATTTCTTTTGCAGGGCTGCGGAGTCGGAGTCGGACCTATTTTTGAGCAAAGGAGTCGGAGTCGGAGTCGCTAAAAATCAAGCCGACTCCGACTCCGGCTTTTTTTTTTTTTCTTAGACATTTAAATTGAAATTAAACAAATTATATGAAATTATAAATCTATGGAAGGAATTTTTATTGTTATTTTTGGATTATATCGGACTACGCAATTAAATATTCCCAATATATTGCACAGCGATGAGTAGATGAAAGCTATTTTTAATTAAAATCTCTAGTAGATCTCGGATTATTTCCGAACTTGTAAAATTTTCACCTTCAATATTTTTTTCTTCTTTCTTCACAAAATTAAAGTATTGGATTTGTAAATTATTTCGACCTCCGGTTTTTGATGGATTTATACTTTTTAGAAGATCCTGAACACAATTTGATAGTTTTGTCTGTCAGTATATCTATGACTCTGTCACTTCCTGAGTCTGTATGCGACAAAAATTTTGGAGCGCTCTATCTCAAGAACTAATCAATGGAATTTCACAAAACTTTAGATTCTATTAGACCCTCATAGAAACTGGAGCTGATTAATTTTTGGTGTATATCATTCGACAGGTGGTGTTACTATGCTGCATTATTCACAATTTCCACAGTAGCTATATCTGAAGAATTAAAGCACGGATTTTTATCAAACTTCTAATTATTGATATAATTGATATATTGATATTGATATTATTGATATAATTAGGTGTTGTAAACGTTTTGAGCAAATTGCTCAACAGGTGGCGCTGCTATGCTTCAGTTTTCATGATTATTGCAATTGCACTATCTCAAAAACAAATGCTCGAATTTTCATCAAACTTTATATTTGATTAGTTCCTAGTGTAGGTTAGTATTTGGTTTAAATCGCAATACAGGTGGCGCTGCTATGCTGAATTTTTCACGATTTAGCAATTGCTGTGGCTCAAGCACTAATATATAGATTTTAATCAAACTGTAGATTCAGTTAGTATCTGACAGAAATTGACCCTGATTCGTTTTTGATGTGCATCACCCAACAGGTAGTGCTGTTATGGAGAATTTTAAGGTATCCGCCATAACCCTATCTCAGTTATTAATGAACTGATTTTCATTAAAATTGAAATTCAGTTAGAAGTTAATAGAAATTGTTGACTAGGTTTTGGTGTAAATCATCTAAGCGGTGGCGCTGCTACGCTGCATTTTTCAAGAAGTATTAACATGCATGATACAGAAGAAAGTTTGAAGATTAACATATCTGACCAGTTTTTTTTCTTTCCATCGATTTTTTTCTGCTCTGAAGAACACTAATTAATATCAGAATTGTACATATTCCCCCTATTTCCAGTCTATGGATCCGAAATAATAAAATTTCCGTTTTGTTTTCTCTTTTAGATTAAAGTACTTTGATTATTCATGTTAGTGGGACGTGAAATTAAAGAATTTGTAAAACGAAAAATATTTTTTTCGTTTTTTTACTAAAGTTCTAAGAACAGGATTAATTGTGATATTTTTGCCTTATATTTCTTTCGTTCCCTCATAATTTTTACCAACAACACTAATACATTAGCTAGCCGGGAGTCGGAGTCGGAGTCGTTAAAATTTCCGGAGTCGGAGTTGGAGTCGGAGTCGAAGTCGTTAAAATTTCCGGAGTCGGAGTTGGAGTCGGCGATTTTTCCCACCGACTCCGCAGCCCTGTTCTTTTGCAAAGTCAAAAAACCATCACAGAGCGAGCAAAAAATTAATAATATTTAAAAAAATCAGAAAAATTCGCCTGTCGCGGAACGCAAAAGAAGGATGAAAATTGCATTGAAAATCGCAAAGCATTGAAAACGTATGATAAAATATACTTCGATTAGGTTAAAATTTCCAAACTGAATTATTTTTTTACAAATGTTAAAAAAAGAAAAAAAAAAGGCAGTACGCAAAAACATGCTAAGAATCTCGTTGAAAATAATTTTAAAAATAAATAAAAACGAAAAAAAAAAAAAATAAATAAATAAATAATAAACTTTCTAAACAAAATTTACAACATTAATGAGAAGTTTGAAACCAAATGCCTTTTACGAATACGAATGTCAAAAAAATCGCGTCGAAATGAAGAAAGAAAAAATGCAGAGGGCAAAATTTACATTAGTGGGATAAAACATTTGTAATCCGAATTACCAAAAATTCAAAAATGAGAAGACAAAATTTGCTACATTATGCGAAAAAGTTTGAAATGGAATTGTTTACGAATCTAAGAAAAAAATCTCGGCGAAACAGGAGAAAATTCAAAAAACACTAGACGAATTAAAAATTATCTTGTGGATTCCGAATAAATTTTATTGAAAAAAGGAAAAAATTTACTACATTGGGTTAAAATATTAAAAGCTGATCTATTTTATTAATATATGGAAAAATCGCCGGAAACACAAAAATCGTCAAATATCGCAAGGGACCAAATTTACCCAAAGATGGCCTTGGTTCAGTCTAACAGGAATTATTTCTTGAAGTCAAAAAATTGGCGTGAAACACAAAAGTGTAAAGAAATATAAATTGGAGAAGATAAAATGTAAGATGTCCTGAAGTAATAAGGTCGAGCTCTAATAACACGCGTAATCATGAAGAAATCTGGGAGAAGGCACCTACGGGTTTTGCGCAGAAAAGCTCCAAAACATCTAAATAACCTTTGAAAACCTAATATCTAATTAATAGATTACGTATAATGGAGTACATGTTCAATATACATTACAGATAAAATATTTTGTTTTTAATGGAAATATAAGGAATCCCCCAAAACAAAGTTTAATAAGTTTTAAGAAGCAGAAGGGTTTTTTTTTTTTTTACATCCTTCGAGGGGGGGGGGGGGGGTCAACATTTTTAAGTCGGTCAAACGGGCTATCGTTTCGCATTGATTTTTTAAATTCTAAATTGAATGACACCATCTGCAAGTCGGTACGATCAGTTTTTTCAAAGTTACGGCACGTTTCATGAATGAAATGGCAAAAATTATACTTTATTCAGATAAAACAGTTTTTTTACAGTAACAACTGGTGGCCCACCAAAATTTGGGGAAAAACATCGTTTTGTTATTAAACTTGAAAATTCGATGAATCCCCCCAAAATAAACCATTACTTTGCTTTTTTTTTTTGGGGGGGGGGAGATTGAAGTTCATCGAGGGATGGGAACACTTCAGCATCTTTAAAATAGATGAATTGGGTATCATTTGTTATGTATTTTCAAATTCTGGATCAAATAACATCATTTGTAAGTCCTTCGTACAATCATTCTTTATAAAAATTATGGTAAGTTTTATAAATATACAATGTTGAAAATTATGTTTTATTGATGAACATAGCTTTGTCATTTTTATATCACGTTCAAAACTTCTTATATCATATTTAAAAAAAAAAAAGATTTTTAAACATCCTCAAAAGAGCAATAATCAAAATCAGTTCATCAAATTTCTTCAAGGTTAGTAAATATGTCAAAATATCCCATGTATTCATATTTTTTTATTGCTAAAACCATTCATGACTTTGTATTCATAAAACCTGCCTGCCAGAACTTTGTGATGTATAACTGCATCGACTTGCGGAAGTGTCATTCGATTCCGAATTAAAAAATACATAGCAAACATTCTACAGTACGCTTTAGCTAAAGAAAAAAAAAAAAAAAAAAAAATGAATTCTCCACCAGAGTAAAAATGCGCCCTCCTCCCAAAACACCTTAAAGCAGCTCTTTTCAAGGAGGGGTGGGGGTCATCGGATCTTCAAGTTTTTTTTTTTTTTTTTTTTTTTTTTTTTTTTGGTCAAAACAAAACTTTTTTCAATTTTTTTGTGAATGGCCATTATTTGGTGTTACTCACATTTTGGTCTATTTTACCTGCACAAATATGCGAGATAAATGCCGCCCTTTTGGGGTGCCTCCCTGAGGCGGTCGCCTCACTTGCCTCACCCCTGGCGCCGGCCCTGTATTTTTAAAATGCAATAAGAAATACATATTAAAAGTTGAATTAAAAATCACTTTATGACGTGACAAGCACGCGTATCGTAATTAATGACAAGTGAAAGTAACATTTACAATCATCCAGTATTGGCATGCAATCTTGTAATTTGGCGATAATTTTTTGATCGACAGGATAACCAAGAAGTACTTTTTTTTGCCATTAAATAAATCGATGTGGTTGTGATCTTCAGCCTGTGAGGTTGCTTTTTTTCTGCACTTTCCAACAAAGCTGAAAAATATTTATGCATTCGGTTTGTCTATCCGTCTTTCCACACTCAAATATACGTAAATATACACCGATTTATATGCAATTGGAAACCTTATTTAGGGTCTCTTAGGCATGTTTGATATTGTATATGAAGTATGTGGGATTAATAAATTATTTACAGGAACACCCAAAAGATTTTCATTACAGTATGGTCTATTGGATGCAGGGTTCTCGCTGTCGCTCGCCATTTCGCCTAATTGCGACTAAATTCTTCATTTGGCGAGTAAACGAATGATTAGATTCGCCAAATTGCTAGTGCTCAATTTTTGTTTTTTGTATTTGTTTTTTTCTTTTTTCATACATATGCATATATACATATTTTTAATATATACATATTTTTAAGATATTGATTGTTGAAATTAGATTAATAACAATCGTTGTCGCAACTATACAAACTTAGATTATTTTAGAACATATTGAATTGAAGAGGGTACATTAAAGGATTAAAGACATTTTTTTTTATAGTGGTACACGGCGAATCTATTTGGCTAATACTTTTTTCATTTGGCGAATGTTTTTTATTTTTAATTAGCCAAAATACTAATGTTGGTCAAATGTCAGCGAGAACACTGATTGGAGGAAATCCTTTGCAGAGTATTTTTATGAAATTACGCTATTGCAAATTTACGAAACTTATATAAACCACTGAATTTAATTACGATTAAGTTATAACAGGATATTCATAGCATTTTAAATCCAATTACAAGGACACACAAAAAAAAATCGGTTACAATACTGTTTTTGAGCAATAATTTCTGGAAATGCGTTTTCAATTTCGGCGTGCGCTTTTAAATTTAACTGTTTTTTTAGGTGTGTCCCTAATTAATATAAAATATTTAGTAACTATAGTCGCCGTCTGATCCGTTCGTCTGTATCTCCACATATAACAGCACAAAAACTATCCTACGGAATCGTTTGAAATTTTAAATATCTATTTGTTGCCGAATTTTGTTGAGTCGTTGCAAATCGTAATAAAATTGGATAAATTCGAATACAGGGACAATCAAAAGTATTCCGTTACATTACGGCCGATGGGATGAAATAGTTCCAAGCTCTTTTTAATGATGTTAAACCCATCGAAACATAATGAAATTGATATGCATTTATGAAGAGCACTAGAATACATATTTTGTAGAACATGCCACACAAAAAATATTTATTATTCATTTATACGTCACCACAAAAAAATTCCATTATAAAATAGTATGAGGGGTGGGACATTAATTTTTCAGCTTTACTAATCTAGGAATTTTATCATAGAATCATTTTCTCAATTGCCACTAGCAGGCCTTTTAAATAATAACCTTTTTCCGGTAAAACGGCGTAATCGAGTTCACATTGGCGTATTTGAGCCAGCATGTTATGCTGAAAAAAATATGTTCAGATTTGTAAATCACGTGTGATGACACTTTGACGGCCCAAAGCTTATGCAGACGAGATATTCAGATCTCGTTTATATCTTATGCTATTGGCATTGCCAACAGTGGAATAATCGTAAAAAAATAGAGAATATTCGCTCTAAGCACAGAGTATATGCTCAAGTTATAGAATATATCCTAGAATGTATGTACTGCGGCTTTTTGAGAAAGAGGGCGAGGGAGATAAGGTGATTCTTAAAAAATCCAGAAAGTATGCGGCGTATACCTCTGTAAACTCTCTACTACATTCATGATTGCCGATTCGTTTTATTTTATGTATGCTAAAGCGAAATACAGCTCAATTTCATGGGAATGGGTTTAAAACGAAAACAAATCAGCGTATGTAGTGGCCAGCATACACGACCCATTTAAATCAGATTGAGCATATCTGGAGCACACTCGTAACGACAGATTGTATTCCTTTGTTGGCGTTTTCGAGATTTTTATGTATCTTTTTTTAAGTGAGAATACCCCAATTTTTTATCGAAAACCTCATCGCATACATTGAAAACTGATGTAGATATTATATTATTATATATATTAATTATTTTGTTCTACCTGTTTAAGGGCACTACACACCCTATAAAAAAATCCCTCATTCTACTCAACCATCATGATTTGCGCCACATTTAGGTACTAAAATTGGTGTGTATATTCTTGACGTCATTTCAAAGAGTTCAAATTCCGATACAAGATATTTTAATGCTTTGTTAGCTGTATTCTTCAAATTTTATACTTATGCGTGACTGTTTTGTATAGTTTGATTTCCATTTTTTAACCGTGTAAAGGAATTTGTATGTAATATCTTGCAAATGTACCATTCACATAGCTCTTTTTTATCATTTCAATTTGTGACAATATATAATCAATTAAAGATAGAGTCTCTTTTTACTTTTAGCATATTATTTAAAAACTCTGTTCTAAGCAATATCGCTCAGACTAATCCCTCTGAGGGAAGTCCTAGTTCTAATGAGTGTTAATTAACTGAGTGTTTATTTAATTTATTTAATTAATTTTCTAAATCAAAGAAAGAGCACTATATTATACTTCACTCCACAAACCCGCGCATATGGTAATTAAAAAAAAAGAAAGAAACAAGGTGATTTTAAAACATCATGATCTTAAAATCTAAGAAAATAAAGTAAATAAAAAATATCTGTGTGACGTATTAAAACAAATTAACTTTAGATGTAACAGAGTATTCTTATTCAAAACTTATAGAATATTAGAAATATTTGGCTTCTATTTTTTAGGATAAAGTCTCTGGTATTCTTACACATTATCATTTTTAACAGCGTAATTGCTTTATAAAGTTGCACATATCTCACGATATATATATATATTTTTTTTTTTTCAAAGTCAATAAAAGCTTTAATTGTACCAGCTGAATCAAATAGATCATATTTCATATCAACGTTTATCAACAATAACGGAGAATAATTATATTTAAATATTTTTAGGTTCCTTATTTAAAAAAAGAAATAATTTACGAATATTATGCGATTAAAACTTATAAAATAGAGCGATAAAGAAGATATTTAAAAACATAAATTTTCACGCACTTTTTAAAACATTTAGTGCAATTATGCAAATTATGGAAAAATATTAATATAGTTCTTTTTTATTCAACTAGGGGGGCCCTGCCCCCCTGCTCACTATGCTCGCCAACCCCCCGCGTAATCGCTTCGCGATTCCAAATTATTGGCTACCCCTGCTTGCTGCGCTCGCCAATACCCCATGGTATGAATAAGTAGTTTCAGACCTTTCAAATGATGTGTCACACGACTGGTGTTGTAAAGAAATTAAAAAATGTGCCCCCCTGGGGGGCAGAGTGGGAGGCGACACAAAAGACATCCATAATATGAATAAGCAGCTGCAGACCACTCAAATGGTATGTTACACGACTGGTGTTGTAAAGAAATTAAAAATGTGCCCCCCTGGGGAGCAGAGTGGGGGTGACACACAAGACATCCATAAAATGAATAAACAGTTGCAGACCTTTCAAATGATGTGTCACACAATTGGTGTTGTAAAGAAATTACAAAATGCGCCCCCTCTGAGGGCAGAGGGGAGGTTACACACATATATCCATAATATGAATAAGTAGTTGCAGACCTCTCAAATGATGTGCCACACAATTGGTGTTGTAAAGAAATTAAAAATGTGTCCCCCTGAGGGTCAGAGTGGGGGATGACACACAACACATCCATAATATGAATAAGCAGTTGCAGACCACGTATAAAAAACATTTCATATTTATTTACTTAGAACAGGTGTCACAAATAAAAATTAAATTAAAAAGTTGACATGTTTCGGTTCATTCATAAGAATCGTATTCATAACATATAAAATCAGTAGAAAATTAAATGACACTGGATCCGCTGGGGAGAGCAGAGTGTGGGGGTGACACACAAGACATCCGTAATATGAATAAGCAGTTGCAGACCTTTCACATCTTGTGTAACACGACTGGTGTTGTAAAGAAATTAAAAATGTGTCCCCTCTAGGGAGCAGAATGGGGGATAACACACAAGACATCCATTATATGAATAAGCAGTTGCAAACATCTCAAATGATGTATCAAACGACTGGTGTTGTAAAGAAATTAAAAATTTGGCGAAATATTACAGTTATCGCCAAGTTGGCGTCACCTTTGACAACTAATTTTGGTCGCCAAATTTGGCGATATATCGCCAAGTTGGCGACAAACTTGGCGATTGTTGGCGGTGGTAACCTTTCCTCTCTGTATGGTAACCCATATGGCGATGCATAGACGGAGCACTTTCCTGAGTGGTCTATTCGACTCATGAAGGAGTGGACAACCCGGATTCGTTAGTTCCGGAAATCTTCCACATCAGCATCATTCCAGGAGTCATTCCTTTTAAGGCTAGTTTTTTTTTACTATAGAAGGATATATTTTCTTCTTTAGAAAAAAAAAGTAATAAAAGATCATTAAAGAGGGAAAAAACAGTGATTTTTAAATAAATGGAAAAAAAATATTTTTACACACATTTATTGAGCATTTCACGTAAATAAATATACAAATTATGAGAAAAATAAAAGCACATCCATGATAAATTTACATAAGAAAAGAAATCGGGTGAAACATCAAAATTTATGAACAATGAACGAGAAACAATTCTTTTTTATTTTTTGTATTCTCTTATTTTTATAAAATAATATTAAAAAAAAAAAAGCTAAGTTACTGAAAATTTAATGATCCATGTCTGGCGGAAGTGAAGTGGCGCTTAAGTGAAATATTAATACCACCAGTGGTTGACTCTTAAGTTGCTGTTAGATTCACAAACTTTTCGAGCAACAAACTTTTCAGCCGATTTTAATCCCAACTTTTTCCCGTTCAAAAAAGAGAAAAAGGTTACAATTGTTTTGGGGAAAAGTCAGAGTAAAAGGAGGAAAGCCAGTACTACTAGTGCCAGCCGTTATTATTTATCGCCTATTTATATCAGTCGCTTATCTTTTATTCGTTGAAAAATGCTCGATGATGGATGAAAAGTCCCGGCTAGCGGAGACTTTTTTTTTGGGGGGGGGGGGGAGGGAACTGCAGAAAAAAGTTGGGGGACATTGCTGTTTACTATCACATTGGGTGTTGTGAGGATATTTCGCAAAAAAATGGAGGAAATCTAGTGTTGGCTCAAAAGTGGCTCGAAATGTTGGTGAATCTGATAGCAGCTTTAGGCTTATAAATGTGTTTGCCCTAAAATCAATTGTTTGAAAACATGGCAGCACGAAAATACTATGATAAATCTACAAGTCAATTACTGTTGGTATTAATTTTTTGCTTATGCACTACTTTATTTCCGACAAACATGGATCATTAGATTCCCCTATTTCCACTCTTCTATAAAATAAATAGAAAAATCTATCTTCTATAAAATAAATCCTTTGTGCTTGTTAACGTAAGTTTTTGTGCTGTCGGCTCCTGGATTAAAACTATAGAAGTTAACATTCAAAAAGGCTTGTGGCGTCTGATTCCCTTGATGAAAATTGAGTTACATGTGTTTGTTATATCATGAAGTAATTTTTAATTCAACGCTTTTCTACACTTTTTTGTTTGTCACTCAAAAGTATGAAAGCATGGAGAATCGGGAGCAGGCAAACGTAATGGTAAACTTATGAATCAACTGCTAAAATCGTGTTTTTAGGTGTTTTCTACCAATATATGACGTGGCAGACCGATTGCATATTAATATGTGAATCAAGATTTAATTAATTCTAGATCTTCATCCGAGAACTCGATGAGGTGATTGCTTGTGCTGCCGTTTTAAAGTCTATGTCTAATCAAAAGACATTTTCCATTTCTTTTGGTGGTGGTTGATAAAATGAGGTAAAAACTGGACATTTTCATCCAAATTCCTTATGTGGGAGTGCGAAGATGGGGTAAAAACTTGTCATCATTTATAACTCAATAAGTAATTAATTTATTTAAAAATGGAATGCGCTATTCCATTCCAATTCACAATGCAATAGTCAGGCCTTCTAATTTTATGCCTTTACGATTAAAAATGAGTCAGAAAATGCATTAACAGCGGTTTCCAACCTTTATACTAGGACTTCCCTGAGAGGGATTAGTCTGAGCGATATTGCTTAGAACAGAGTTTTTAAAATAATATGCTAAAAGTAAAAAGAGGCTCTATCTTTAATTGATTATATATTGTCACAAATTGAAATGATAAAAAAGAGCAAGGTGAATGGTACATTTGCAAAATATTACATACAAATTCCTTTACACGGTTAAAAAATGGGAAATCAAACTATACAAAACAGTCACGCATAAGTATAAAATTTAAAGAATACAACTAACAAAGCATTAAAATATCTTGTATCGGAATTTGAACTCTTTGAACTGACGTCAAGAATATACACACCAATTTTTGTACCTAAAAGTGGCGCAAATCATGATGGTTGAGTAGAATGAGGGATTTTTTTATATGGTGTGTAGTGCCCTTAAATAGGTAGAACAAAATAATTAATATATATAATAATATAATATCTACATCTGTTTTCAATATATGCGATGAGGTTTTCGATAAAAAATTGGGGTATTCTCACTTAAAAAAAGATACATAAAAATCTCGAAAACGCCAACAAAGGAATACAATCTGTCGTTACGAGTGTGTTCCAGATATGCTCAATCTGATTTAAATGGGTCGTGCATGCTGGCCACTACATATGCTGATTTGTTTTCGTTTTAAACCCATTCCCATGAAATTGAGCTGTATTTCGCTTTAGCATACATAAAATAAAACGAATCGGCAATCATGAATGTAATAGAGAGTTTACAGAGATATACGCCGCATACTTTCTGGATTTTTTAAGAATCACCTTATCTCCCTCGCCCTCTTTCTCAAAAAGCCGCAGTACATACATTCTAGGATATATTCTATAACTTGAGCATATACTCTGTGCTTAGAGCGAATATTCTCTATTTTTTTACGATTATTCCACTGTTGGCAATGCCAATAGCATAAGATATAAACGAGATCTGAATATCTCGTCTGCATAAGCTTTGGGCCGTCAAAGTGTCATCACAAGTGATTTACAAATCTGAACATATTTTTTTCAGCATAACATGCTGGCTCAAATACGCCAATGTGAACTCGATTACGCCGTTTTACCGGAAAAAGGTTATTATTTAAAAGGCCTGCTAGTGGCAATTGAGAAAATGATTCTATGATAAAATTCCTAGATTAGTAAAGCTGAAAAGTTAATGTCCCACCCCTCATACTATTTTATAATGGAATTTTTTTGTGGTGACGTATAAATGAATAATAAATATTTTTTGTGTGGCATGTTCTACAAAATATGTATTCTAGTGCTCTTCATAAATGCATATCAATTTCATTATGTTTCGATGGGTTTAACATCATTAAAAAGAGCTTGGAACTATTTCATCCCATCGGCCGTAATGTAACGGAATACTTTTGATTGTCCCTGTATTCGAATTTATCCAATTTTATTACGATTTGCAACGACTCAACAAAATTCAGCAACAAATAGATATTTAAAATTTCAAACGATTCCGTAGGAGAGTTTTTGTGCTGTTATATGTGGAGATACAGACGAACGGATCAGACGGCGACTATAGTTACTAAATATTTTTATTAATTAGGGACACACCTAAAAAAACAGTTAAATTTAAAAGCGCACGCCGAAATTGAAAACGCATTTCCAGAAATTATTGCTCAAAAACAGTATTGTAACCGATTTCTTTTGTGTGTCCTTGTAATTGGATTTAAAATGCTATGAATATCCTGTTATAACTTAATCGTAATTAAATTCAGTGGTTTATATAAGTTTCGTAAATTTGCAATAGCGTAATTTCATTAAAATACTCTGCAAAGGATTTCCTCCAATAGACCATACTGTAATGAAAATCTTTTGGGTGCTCCTGTAAATAAACTATTAATCCCACATACTTCATATACAATATCAAACATGCCTAGGAGACCCTAAATAAGGCTTCCAATTGCATATAAATCGGTGTATATTTACGTATGTTTGAGTGTGGACAGACGGATAGACAAACCGAATGCATAAATATTTTTCAGCTTTGTTGCAAAGTGCAGAAAAAAAGCAACCTCACAGGCTGAAGATCACAACCACATCGATTTATTTAATGCCAAAAAAAGGTACTTCTTGGTTATCCTGTCGATCAAAAAACTATCGCCAAATTACAAGATTGCATGCCAATACTGGATGATTGTAAATGTTACTTTCACTTGTCGTTAATTACGATACGCGTGCTTGTTACGTCATAAAGTGATTTTTAATTCAACTTTTAATATGTATTTCTTATTGCATTTTAAAAATATATTTATTTTTCTGTTATTTAAAATACAAATTAGGTCAATTTATGTAATTTGACAAACAGTTTGGCGATTTGTGTAGTTTGGCGCAATTGGTCTACGAAATAACCAAGTATTAGTAAAAAAAAAAAAGCTCGCCAAAAAATTTAGAACAGGATATGGAATTTTTCCATATAATTAGCGACAAAATATTATTATTTACATTGCATGGTGATCTTGCTATTGTTGTTTCTTTATTAATAAATTGCTTAATTTTTTTACATAACCTAAATTTTATCGTGCTTTTTTTAATTGTTACTTACTTTTTAATATAATCGAAATTCATTCAAAAATGATTTTCGCGAAATTTGCGCCAAACCCGATGCGTATATGATATCGCTGCTCTAATTTCATGATACTTTTCAAATAATATCTTTACCTTGGCGTTTTTATAAATCATGGTCCAGTTTGGGCTTCAGAAATTAAGATTTCAAATCTGATGATCGTTTATGCTTATTTTTACTCGTAAATATGGCACAGATGTCATATTTTTGAGTAAAAATATAAGCTACATGTTAGTGCGATTTTTTCCCCGCCAAATTGATGAAAACGTTGTTTTTGAATATTGCTATAAGTGTTTTACGATTTACGATTTATTGTGATATTCATATTTTTTATTATATTTATTACTTATAACTGTTTATTCTTCGCTTCAACTATAGTTCCTTCTTTGATATTACTTGATTATCCTGTAGACCAAAAAATTATCGCCAAACAATAAGATAAAATGTCAATCATGAATGATCATGAATGTCTCATTAAACAATGTAAACATGTGTTTAAAACGTCACCAAGTGATTTTTATACCGCTTTTTATTTGTATTTTTATCAATGTTTCACTAATTTATTTCTTCTTTCGTTATTTAAAATAAAAAATATGTGAATATGTACAATTTGGCGAAATTGATCACGAGATAACGAAGAAGTACCAATATTTTATTTCAGCACATATTTATTTAAACACGACATAATTGTTTCCAATTTGCATGTGCGGAGGTGCAAAATATAAAAGATACTAATGGCGGCTATTAAGTGCTATTATAAAAATTATCGCAAAATCTCAAATACTAAGTTACTAAGAATTAAGACTTTTTTCTTTTAAATTAACAACAAGAACAAAATTATTTTTCAGTTTGTTTTTTAAATTTAAATATAATTAATTGTACTTAAAAATTGTTTGCGTATTTTCCTTGCTCCATGTGCTTAAATTTGGGAATCTAACGAAAATATACAACCGGTAAAAAGTGACGCACACAATATTTCTGTGACGTATACAAATGAATTGGGCTTTTTATCAGTTTTTTTTAAAAATAGTTTTAAAACTATTTGGAACTAATTTTTGAAAGTAGATGCATTCAGTAGGTTACTCTCATAGGTACTGTTTGGTACAACCAGAATCGCAATCCGATATGTATTTTTCCAGATTTGCTTAACGAAAGAGTTATGCTTGACTTTTAATATCGTTACGTACTATGTGTATTAGTCTTCTCTTCGTCAAGACAACTATTTACTCCATGCACTCTGATTCGGTTGTCTACGAAAATATCCAGTCAGTGAAAAATGACGCTCACCAAGTTTCTGTGACGTATGCAAATAAATTGTGCTTTTTTATCAGTTTTACTTACCCATCATACGTAGTATAGGGTAAGTCTTGCAATCGTTTTGAAAATCGAAATTTTTTTTGACGGATTTACACGTTTTAGATAGTGGACATTCCGAAAAACATATTTTTAGAAAAAAAAATTTGCCGTCCGTCTGTCTGTCTGTCTGTAAACGCTCTATCTCCCAAACAAATTGAGATAGAGACTTGAAATTTTGTATGTAGTTAGTATGTAAGAATGGGATGAACCCTATTTAATATCAGTAACCTCGATTATCCGGAACTATTTTTTCCGGACTCTCGAAAAATTCGTTCTGATGAAAGGTATATAAAAATTTTTGAATTTTTTTGTTCTAAGGAATGGACGTAATAGTCAATAAAATAACACACATTTTGCATACAAAACGAAGTTGATCGGATTATTAGTTGCCGAGATATTTGTAATCTTGTTTTCCACATTCTTCGATTTTTCATGACCCTGTATTTCATTCAAATTTCAATTCAGAAATATATTTTAATTGGAAATGAAACGCTTAATTCGACGCAGTTAATTATTAGTTAATAGAATTATTATTTTTAGAGTTATAAGGATGCTTCTTTTACGCAGTTCGGTACTACTTGAGTAGTTTGGCGTTTTATATAATTTGTCGAAATTGGTACATCAGCAGTTCTTTAATATAGCATTACCATGTATATTAACAATATTTAAATTTTGTTTATGAATTACAATGCATTGTATAAATAGTTTCACATGTTTTATTTTCATATACAATCTATGATGGGTAAGTATTACGGTGGTCCCCAACGACTAGTTTTAAATATAACTTTTAAACTATTTGGAACTGATTTTTCGTAGATAGTGCATTCACCAGATTACCTTCATAGGTACCTTCTGGTACAAACAGAATCAAAATCCGACAAGTACTTTTTGAGATTTCCTTGACGAAAGAATTTTTTTGACTTTTAATATCGTTACGTACTCTGAGTATAAGACTTCGCTTCGCTCAGACAACAATGTGGGTATGTGGCCCACATTTAAAAAAAAAAAAAAAAAAAAAATCGCGACTCACTTAATATACGGATGTAAATCAATATGGAAATTATTGTATGTGCTCCATAAGCTACTGGCTATTCTATCCTAAGAAAAGGGCAAAATTTCGTATGAAGGATAGATTATCAACAAAGACAAGAATTGAGGATCCCAATGAGTGCAGTGGAATAATAATTAAAACAACATGCATATTACAAAGAAAATAAAAAATCGGTTTAACTAGGACTTCCCTCAGAGGGATTAGTCTGAGCGATGTTGCTGAGAATACACATTTAATAACTTGCGACATGTAAAGAAAATGAGATGTTACCTTTAATTGGTCATTCATTGTGATAAAATATGATGAAAATAAGCATATTGAATCATAGAATTACAAAATCGTATATATAAAGTTGCATATATTATTTTATAAAAGGAAAAGCAAACCATACATGGATGTAAAATTGGAAATATGCAAAATGTTAAAAGTAATATAGAAAATAAAACATCAAATTTTCCTACATTGGAAATATAACTTTTTGAAATGATGTCATGAGCATAAACAGAAGCTCCGAACCGATTTGAAAAACTATAAATAACATAAACTATTATGTTTGAAGAGAATGGAGTGTATTTTATATGGTGTGAGATCCGTCTGAATAGTTTATATTGTTGAACATCTGTTTTCCATGGATGCCATGAGGTTGTGGATAAGAATTAAGGAATCCTTTTTTAAGAATTTGTCCTAAACGAGCATTTACATCTTATAAGTTACTGTGATGCCAAAGTTCTAGTTTCTAACCCCAACAGTATCCTAGAAATTGCAATATTCTCAATAAATTGAGCTTTAAACTTTTTCTAGAAAAAAAAAAAAAATGTTTAATTTGTGAATTTAAATTGTCTAATGTTTTAAAAATCGTTTATAACGAGAATATTATATCTTAAAAGTTGCCACAAAAAAAAAAATAAATTTTTAGTCATATCAACATTAAAGAATTCTCAATTTTAGAACTTTTTTTGCTCGGTGATTATTGTTCCTACGCAAAATATAGTATATTTTGCAGCAAACATGGTTACCAACATTTTTTGCCCACATTATTTTTTAAATCGGCTAGGTACTCCCAATGATAACGAAAAACACACAAACATTATTGCTTTATAGCATAGAAATATAGAATCAAAAGCTATTTATCTTCTATTATATACATAAATTATCTAATTAGTGCTAGCAGATGCATTTTTAAATATACATAGATCAATATAATGTTTCCTTTTTCTTTTCTTAGTATTTCTTAATATTCATTTTTCATTTCTTTGTATTATTCAGTAAAAAACTCACTTTCTTAAGGCCCCTGTCCTCGCTCGAGGAAACGCTCGCGAGCTAATGCTATTCCTATGGGGAAGCATTTTTCTAATAACTCTTTCGCATTTTGACAGTTTTGAATAATTTTTTTTGCATTGGATAGCTGAGGGGCATGCCGATTGCGCACCTTTTTTACTTTTTCGATTTTGGTTGCAGATATATTTTTTAAAAAGCACTTTCAGTTTCGAAACCGGTTTTAAAAGTGAAACTAACTTTGCAAAAAATATCTGCAACCAAAATCGAAAAAGTAAAAAAGGTGCGCTATCGGCATGCACCCCAGCTATCCAATGCAAAAAAAATTATTCAAAAATGTCAATATGCGAAAGAGCTATTAGAAAAATGCTTCCCCATAGGAATAGCATTAGCTCGCGAGCGTTTCCTCGAGCGAGGACAGGGGCCAAGCCCGAATTACGTCAAACTTTTTATAAAAGCGCCAAAGTCCATATAACAGCGAAGTATTGTGAAGAGTATTAAATACAAGGTAGTAAGACACTTAGCCAAGCGCAGATAATAAATCGCCAAATATTGTTCTTTTCGTCCTCTCTCGAAATGCATTTTTTCCGTACATTTAAAAAACACGATTTTGAGTCATCTTATTTAAAATTCAAATAAATAAATAAGAGGAAGCAATAATAGCGTAAGTCAAAACATTTTATTTCAGCATCAAGGAATTGTATCGTAGTTACACATGTGGAAAAAAGCTGCTTTTGGCCAAAAGACGTAGTCTCCACTAAATTTGAATCCGATTAAAAAAAGTACCGTGATTAATTAAAATGTTATAGGCAGAGCTGCCAAGTCTCCGGCATTTTGGATACCGGTATTTTAATACAGAAAATGTTTTATTAAATTGGAACATTCTGCAGATTTAAAAAAAAACTTTTCTATAAGAAAATTCTGCGATGCAATACGCGGGGGCTTGGCATCTCTGTATAAGAATATTTCGTAATCTACTTTTTAACCTTAAAAAAAGCAACGACCATTTTTCGGGTACAAAAAGTATTGCTAATTGTTCCATTTTGCATACAAGGTACCGATTGTAATATTGATACATCTATGGTGATAAATTTCCAATAATTTTTCAAATCCCATTTATTTCATTAAAAATATAAATCTTTTATTCATTTAGTTTAAAGTAAATGGTTTTTAACCAATTTCATAATACTTTTGAAATATCACTTTTCATTGGCCATTTTTTAAAGCATTTAGAAAATGGTTGTTGTTTTCAGTCAAATATAGGCTTTGGTCTGTCCGCATTTTATTTTATTATTATTATTATTTATAAATGGTGGAGAAATATTCATACTTAATCCATAACGTACATAATATATGACTCTGTTATTACATGTCACCTTTTTATCATCATACAAATTATGTTTTTACTGATTTTTATTAACTCAATAGGAAAAATTTTGTGCTTTGAGCAATAGATGTCCGCATTTCATTTATTTATTTATTTTAACAAAATTCTTTGCATTTAGAAATTTTTTTATTTAAATAGGAAATCCAAATGTCGCTGTTAATAAAGAAGAAAGTTACAAAAAAAAAGTTACAAAACGAGTAGACGCATACTATCAAATATGGAAAAACGACGAATCCAAAAACGTCGTATGAAATATCATCTTTTAAAGCAAAAAAAAAAAAAAAAAAAACGAGGTCTGATTATCGAACCTACTGATTACAAAATGTGCATTACATTAAAAAAAATTAAATAAAATAAAAATGCTGCAAATATTGATTTTTTTTTTTTTTTTTTTTTTTTTTTTTTTGCAGTTTTGGCTTTGAAAGGTGCGCTATGTTGCAAAAAGATATAAGCGGCTATGAAAACACACTTGTTAAACGTTCATGCTCAGTTTTACAAATAAATATGGCACATATATGCCCTATACACACCAAGAACCTAATTGGTGCCAAAATGGCGTTCAGTTGCCTAACATGGTTATCATATAAATGTTATAATAAATTATTTGTTCTAAAAATATTATCATTTATTGGTTGTTATTTCTTTTTTTTTAATAACAGAAAATGTTTCGTTTATTCCTTTTTTTTTTATTTTGAAATAAATAAATAACGTGTTACTATAGCATGCTATATGTATCTGGTAATCAGAACGATGTTTTAATCTAATTGGTATAAAAAATCTCCCCAAACCCGGTGCTTATATCTCTAGTATATTATCTCAAGAATTTTATTTATGTATACTATAATTGTTTTTACATGCCACTTACTTCTTCTTGTATATAAAAATAGATATGCTCCTTTATGCAGTATAAATTGTATAAATCTTTAAAGAATAACCCCCGTTGCCCTTTTTTGGATCGAATAAAAAAAAAAATCAATGTCTAATTCCAATATTGCTCCCAGGTATGCATACATATTCTAAATTTCAAAGTTGTATGCCAACAGGAAATGGATGAAAAAAAAAAAGGATGGGAAAAGATGTCACATATGCACCAGGGTACATAATTGGCGTCAAAATGGCATTATTTTACCTGAGATGGTAACCCGGCTTTATTTATTTATTATTTGTTTATTTACTCATAAAATATTTACTTTCATTTCCTTTTTTAATTATATAAAATATTTGTTTTTATAGTTATTAATTATTATTATTATTTTATTTACTGTAAGTTCTTTTTGATAATAGAAAATAATTTAAAAATGTGTATGTAAGAGTTATTTGAAAACGCAGTTTTCGCCAAATGGGCTTTGAAAAAAAAATGCGCCAAGTCTGATGCGCGCGTGGCATCCGTGCCGAAAAATTAGTGACAAGAAGTGACTGCCAGACACAAACAAAATATAAGTTTAAAGAAAACATGCAATAAAAATAAATATAAAGGGAAAATGATGTCATAAAAGAAACTTTTTATTTAAAAACGTAATTATTTCTAATTTTCACACGCGAAATATGTAAAATATTCTTTTAGCTATCAAAAAAGGCTATTAAGTTTTTATGATATTTTTTTAATATAAAAAAATAACAGTTTTATTTTCCTGCATGGTTACATTTTAAAATGTTTTATTGCATTCAATATTTCTGAGTGCGTAAATGATTACTATTTACTCCATGTACTGATTCGGTTATCTACGAAAATATCCAGCTTGTGAAAATCACGCAAACCAAATTTCTGTGACGTACGCAAATAAATTGTGCTTTTTTATCAGTTTTTTTAATGTAACTTTTAAACTATTTGGAACTAATTTTTCGTATGTAGTGCATTCACCAGATTACCTTCATAGGTACCTATTGGTACAAGCAGAATCAAAATCCGACAAGTACTTTTTAAGATTTGCTTGACGAAAGAATTTTTTTGACTTTTAATATCGTTACGTATCTCTGAGTATAAAGACTTCGCTTCGATTAGACAATTATTAT
Organism: Maratus speculifer; assembly: GCA_964019185.1. NCBI lineage: Eukaryota > Metazoa > Arthropoda > Arachnida > Araneae > Salticidae > Maratus > Maratus speculifer. The sequence continues at coordinate 248,569,614 of OZ025294.1, forward strand.
CAAAATATAACATTGTAATCTATGAGAAATCTGGCATTGTTGTTTGCCCGTCTATTATAAGGATCTTAAGTTACTTTTTACACACAGTTTGTTTCTGTACTTGTATTTTAAAAAGAACAAAACAAAAAAAAAAAAAAAAAATTAAATAAAAAAAAAAAAAGAAAGAAAGAAAAAGCATATTCACACAAGTATGCCGTGATGAACACATCAAGGAATTCAAAGCTATTATATAGACACAATCCAGTCATATTAATGTGACCATCCCCTACTTTCGACGTCAAGGTGAAATAACTAATCACACAAGACAAGTGGCAGTACATTGCAGTCGTGCTAATATAAAGGATGTCCGAGGGAATCAGAAAACCTTGCAATCATTGGCGTAATGCAGAAACGGAATGATTTATCCGACGTCCAAAACGGCATGATCATTGGCTTTCGGTACAAGGGCGGGAGCACTTCCGAAACGGCTAATTTTGTAAATTGTTCGCTTACCTCCGTGGTAAAAACATACCGTGCATGACAAAACTGTACTATCAAAAATCAGCGACGTGGCAAATGCGGTGCACCACGGGCAATAGATGACAGAGGTGAACGACGGCTGCGGAAATACGTTTGGTCGTATAGACATGCAACCATTAAGCAACTGACTGCCCAGATGAACCAAGGAGCAACAAACAATGTCACCTCAACGACGGTTCAGCAAACGTTGCTCCGTATGGGCCTTCGCAAATGACGCCTCGTTAATGCACCCTTGCTGACTGCTGTTCATCGGCGACAAAGGTTGAAATTTGCACGCCAGTTTCGTAACCGGACACCCATTGAGTGGATACAGGTGGCTTTGTCATATGTTTTGTGCTCCATAGGACCGATGGACGTTGGCGTATACGACGAGGAACGTCTGAAAACAAGCACCCTTCAACAATTGCCGGAAGGATCCAAGTTGGAAGTGGGAGTATTACAGTCTGGGGAATGTTTTCTTGGTATTTTCTGGGTGAAGTCATCATTGTGGAAGGCACGATGGATCAACAAAAGTACGCATCTATTCTGCGGACCACGTCTACCCCTATATGTGAATTGTTTTTCCCCAGAATGATGGTATCTAAAAGCAGGACAATGCAAATCATACAGCTCGCAGATTCTCGATTGGGTTTCTCGGTTTAAGCCCAATTAAGAATCTATGGGACTACTCCGATCGACTTGTTCGCGCCATGGATCCTCAACCTTGTAACCTAACACAGCTGGCCAAGGCCTTGAAATCGGTTTGATTCAACATCCCACAGAACACATTCAAGAAATTAATTGACTCTCCATTTTGCAGCGGTTCGCACAGCGGAAGGTGATTATTCTGTTCTTGCTGACTGCTGGCCAATTTAATGTGGCTGGAACTAGACTATGTATCTTAATATTGTGCTCGAATATTTATCTATAATTAAGGATTTTCTCTTGAAATATTACTTTTCAATGAAATTAATATATTTTTAAACAAATGAAATAAGATATATATATTTTGTGGCAAACCTCGATTGTTCTGTGACTCATTAAAACATCTGCCGCAACCCATAAGTTGGGAACCGCTGTGTTAAAGAGTTTCGCGTTCTCTGAGAATTATATTTGGGCCTCAGCCTGAAAAATATTTTTATTCAAGGAACGTTTGGCACTTCCAATTTCAATCATAGCTGTCAAATAATTTTAAATCACTATAAGTCAAGTTTAATAAAATGTAATAAAAAGAAAACGCAAATTTTGATCAAAAACTAAATTTTAACTACAGTTCTTAAATAGTTTTTCCAGACCTACCCGGTTGCAAAACTTTTAAATTGGAAAATCATTTCCGTTACACTGATTTACACTTATTATTAAATCAGAGATCGGTAGTTTTTCTTTTCCTCCATATTTTCTTTATTACATACAGGTGAGATTTTTTTTTTTTTTCTTTCACTCCTGTTAATCAAGTACATTGTTTATCTGATAGCGGATATCAAGTATCAGCTGCACCTGATTCCAGAAAAGACGATGTGGGAATAACTTTCATCCTTGCCCTTACAAGTATTCCCGCCTTGTTCTTCAGCTTTACCCTTCAATAGCGAGCATCTTAATCACATTGACCGCCGCACAAGGCCAAATAAAAGAAAACATGTTTGTTATGCAAAAATAACATTGCCAAAAGAGTGAGCAATTTCCCTTTTTCTTTATTAATTATTAAATAATAGGTTTTCTTTAAGATGGAAAAAGAGTTTATTCAAAGTTAATGAAATCTTGTTTTTTCTAGTTATCGTTTTGACGCAAATTAAAATTACCTAGGTGCCGCGGAAAAACCCCGTTAGCATTACGTCAGATGTGAATAATATAAGAAAGTTATTCATCTCTTTTTTTTTTTTCTTCTTTTAATGAATTCGCAAAATTGCTTGGAATATTTCAGAAGATAAAGTCAAAAATATAAATAACTGCATTTCTTATTAATATTTAACGATGGCTTGAAATTTGATGTAGTTAGCCATTTTTATCACTTTTTAGTCTTTAATGGTGATGTAGAGTAATTATAGCACTTTTGTTTAAATATTGGATAGTTTTGTTTTATGCTTAGTTTTCTTTATCCCATTAAATCCATGTCATTTTCTTATAACAATAAAAGTATTTGTTTTAATTCGGGAAGAAAGTAGTCTCGTTTAAAAGAAATACGTTTTTTATTCATGAAGATGTTAGCTTTTAAAATTTTTTCCATTTTGATGATACTGAGTTTGAGATGATAATCTAGAGAGAGTCAAAATGCTTCAGAAAGTGAAAATAAGTCTCGGTTGTCAAAGGAATTTTGTTTCAAACTTTTGACCTAATACGAATTTGATTTCAAAATTTTAGTTTATTATAGTAAATTTTCTTCTCCGCGATTTTAAATACGATTTTCAATATGATTTTTTGCCCCGGCAATTTTTTGACATTTGGGAAAAAAAAAAAAAAGAATTCTTTTTTAAACTTTTAGGTTAATATAATAAATTTTCATCTGTGCAATTTTTTTATTTTTTAGTGGATTTTAGCAATTTTTGCGTTTTAGAAAGATTTTTTGGCAATCATAAGAGGAATTAGACTTTTAAATTTATTAGACAAAATTTTATCCTAATGTAATGAATTTTGTCCCACGTTACTTTTGAAACTTTTACCCATTTTAAAGAGGTTTTTATGTTTCTTCACGATCCAAGGTGATTTTTCGAGATTGAATTTTTTGACCCCTCTTTGCTAAAGTTTATTCAAATTTCTCACAGTAATTTTAGAATTTGTCGCGATTTTTTATATTATTATTTAGATTTTCAAACATTCCTAGAAAAAGCTCTCTTTGAAACTTTTAGCCCAATTCAGTAATTTTGTCCCCTGCTGTTTTTGATTTGTAGGGATTTTTAGGTTTTCCTCCCGACTCGCTGCGATTTTTCCACTTTAGTAAAAGGAATACGGTTTCAATCTTTTAGTCCGGTATAGATTTTTTCTTTTCTTTTTGGAATGAAGTTTATTCATAATTCGTGCAACGTTTCTTTTAATTTTTCGCTATTTTTAGGTGCGTTCGTAATTATGTAAATACGTAGCACCTATTGTTGTCGCTCAGTCCGTCCGTCTGTCCGCATATAACAACGCAAAAACTACCCAACCGAATCGTTTGAAATTTAAAATACATAATTATAACATAATTTAGTCGAGTCATTTCAAATGTTATGAAAATCGGATGCATAGATCAATTACAGGGACAATCAAAAGGATTCCGTTACATTACGGTCAATGGGGAAAAAGTTTCAAATGCATTTTAATGAAGTTACACTCATTCGAACATAATAGAATTGGCATGAATCTATGAAATATATACTAAAATATGCATTCTGTACAATCTGTGATGCAAAGAATTTTTATTATTAAATTACAGGGCCGCACAAAAGTATTCCACTATATAATGCTATACGGGGAAACATGTTTTGGTACGTGTTTTAATTATATTCAACTATTTCACATTTTATGAATAAGATATACTATGCTGAGGTGTAATAAAAATTACGTCCTGTATATTTACAGAAACGTAAAGATTTCGACTACTGTACTGTATCCGGAGTACGCTCTACTATATCAGTAAGATCTGAATGTTTTTAAAACTTCGTTATCGTACGAACGCACCTCATTTCCTACGTTCACGTGCAATTTCCAACTTGTTTTATATTGTGATGCTTATGGTTTTTTTTTAATTCCGTGCTATTTTTTGACGGGCCCGGGCATCGCGAAATGGGTCAAGTAATAGTAAAGATTTTATTATGAAAGCATCAAAAAGACAAATTTACGCGTTTGAGAGTATGTCAAGGGTGCGAATGTTCACATTCTTAGTTGTAGCTGATAAATCTTTTAGGCAGTATTTTTTTCTAATTCATTTGTATCTAATTCTGCATAATTTTCAATATTATATTGAAATGACAAATAAATCACATATTTTAACAAATTAAAAATCCAGAAAAATGAATGTGCAAAGTTTATCCTAAATTTTTGTCTTGTTAGGTGCGTTCGTAATTATGTAAATACGTAGCACCTATTGTTGTCACTCAGTCCGTCCGTCTGTCTGTCCGTCTGGCTGTCTGTCCGTCTGTCCGCATATAACAACTCAAAAACTACCCAACCGAATCGTTTGAAATTTAAAATATTTAATTATAACATAATTTTGTCGAGTCATTTCAAATTTTATGGAAATCGGATGGTTAGATCAATTACAGGGACAATCAAAAGTATTCCCTTACATTACGGTCAATGGGTAAAAAAGTTTCAAATTCATTTTAATTGTTTGAAATTTAAAACGTATAATTATTGCGTAATTTTATCGAGTCATTTCAAGTTTTATGAAAATCGGATGGATAGATCAATTACAGGGACAATCAAAAGGATTCCGTTACATTACAGTCAATGGGGAAAAAAGTTTCAAATGCATTTTAATCGTTTGAAATTTGACACGTATAATTATTACGTAATTTTGTCGAGTCATTTCAAATGTTATGAAAGTCGGATGCATAGATCATTTACAGGGACAATCAAAAGTATTCCATTACATTACGGTCAATGGGGAAAAAGTTTCAAATACATTTTAATGATGTTACACTCATTCGAACATAATAGAATTGGCATGAATCTATGAAGTATATACTAAAATATGCATTCTGTACAATCTGTGATGCAAAGAATTTTTATTATTAAATTACAGGGCCACACAAAAGTATTCCACTACATAATGCTATACGGGGAAACATTGTTTGGGGCGTGTTTTAATTATATTCAACTATTTCACATTTTATGAATAAGATGTACGTTGCTGAGGTGTAATAAAAATTACTTCCTGCATATTTACAGAAACACAAAGATTTGGACTATTATACAGTATCCGAAGTACGCTCTACTATATCACCGAGATCTGAATATTTTTAAAACTTCGTTATCGTACGAATGCACCTCATTTGCTACGCTTCACGTGTAATTTACAACTTGTTTTTTATTTTACATAGCAAATGATGCACAATCATTCTAATGATAAAAAATGGTTTTCATAAATCTTGATACCTTCTCTGAGCATAGAAGCGACGTAAACCCAGAAATACTCCATAAAAGCTGATTTCCAAACCTGGGGTGAACGAATTATCCTTAGGTACAATAAAGCTGATAACAATACCATGACCAAAAGGGTTATTCCAATAGAAGCCCACACCTAAAATTAGACAAAAAAAAAAAAAAAAAAAAAAAAAAAAAATAGTAATAATAATAATAATAATCATTAGCGCGATTATGATTCTGATAAAAAGTATGAATTTTATGCAATGGTTCCGAATATGCATATTTTCAGAATATTCCTCTATAACTGAATATAAATTACGCACAGGGCCTGACTAAGGCAGGGGCATGAGGGGCAATTGACCCGGGCCCCCCAAGGACAGATAAGTTTATCGTTAAAGCAGTGTCAAATGATAAAAAATGGTCAAAAGTGACCAAAATTCTTTTTTTTTTCTCAATTTAAGGCTTTCTTTTCTCCTACCCACTCTGTTTCTGTACCCAGTGCCTCCTTAAGGCCCCATATTTATCCTCATATTCATATAATCTATAATTTCTTGAAGTTGTCTTTCTTCTACTTTTATGTATATAGATGTGAGTAGTACTTGGTACGAAATTTATGCACACATACAATAGTTTTGAATTTCAGTTTTAGTCACTTCAGTATAATTTACAAAAAAATTTAAGATAGAAGCCCCCCCCCCTAAAAGTGTTTGCCCCAGGGTCCCCCACTGTCTAAGTTGGGCCCTGATTACGCATGGCAAAATAACACATGATGAAATGCAATATGTAACATATAAAATATGCATAGAACTAAAATATGACGTTAAGTATTAAGTTTGTAAAAATATATTTTAAAATTTGTTCAAGTAAATGATAAACAGAAAACTTATAAAACGGAATAATTTCACTTTTAAAAAATTAAAAAAAAATAAAATTTTGAGCATTATTTTAATGCTTTTATTCAAATAGTTTTTCTTGTTTTAAAAATTATGCATCGATGAATTATATAATTTTAATTTGTTAGTTAAATGCACATTATAAAATCCTCTCCTGAACCCCACAACACACACGCGCATAGTATGATATATCCTGCACGTAAATTTACTTAGCTGCACGTATCTAAAGTTTAGAAAGAATAGTTAATACTAATAATAGTTATAATAGGCGGAAATTAAATGGAAGATTATTGAATATGCTGAAAAGATTGGAGCCTGAGCTGCTAGAAAAGAATGGAATGTAAATAAAAAAGTAATAAGGGACTGGAAAAAATCCAAACAATCGCTACAGAAATAAATGTAAATAGGCCAGAGGTATCCAGAGAACCAAAGCATGCAATTTTCTCAATGATAAAATATAAACTCCTTTCTTATGTTCGTGCTTTACGAAATAATGGATACACTATTTCGTATAAAATGCTTAAAAATAAAAAAATTTAAAAAAGCAAATGAAATTGCAGTAAAGCAAAATGTTTAAAAAAAAAAAAAAAAAAAAGCTAAAAGCTAGTCATGAGTGGTCAAACAGACTTATGCGGTTTAACGTTTTAGCAATCAGGCGAATAATAAGTGTTTACCAGAAACTGCTATCTTTTTTACGAACAAAATTCTACTTTTTCACAATTACGTTATCCAATTTAATTAAAAAAAAAAAAAAAAGAGAGAGAAAAAAAAGGATTATCTCTCATCAGGAATTGGAAATGTTGATCAGATGCGCCAGTCCATTTTGACATGCCACAAAACACAATTGTCGCATGAAAAGGTGTTTCACGAAAAAATGCGCTGGACTGTAATGTTCGGTATTACGGTATATGAAAGTAAGTTACCCCCATTTGTTATTTTTAAAGAAAAAACTATTTCTAAAGGTGTTAGATTTCCAGCTGGAATCCATGGTTGATTTTAAGAAAAGGACTAGAAGGAAGAAAAACTGATAAAAAATTGAGTTCGCAATATTTGGAAGAAAACGTAAGCATTGCTCAAAAAACTAGTTATACTGGTACTTGATAGCTTTCGAGGGCATCTTGATGATATGAAGAAGGAATTTTCAGAAAACAAAACAGGACTTTTCATGACTCCCATCGATTCTACAACCATTGAATTGATCAGTTACGTAATTACTTAAAAACAATATAAAACGAGTACTTGGAGATATGATGGTCAATGGGAACAAAGAAAAAACTCCGAGTGGAAAAGTAAGGAACTGGGTGTTACAAGGCTGGACTTCAATAATATGCGATATAATTTCAAAAAGTTTTAAGAAGACAGTTATTTTCAATGCTTTGGACGAAAATGAAGAATAGGTTTTGTAGAATAACGGAGATTTTTTTCAAACACCGATTCACATTACAATAATAATGCTGATACCTTCAATGAAAGTGATTTATAATACGAATTTTTTAACAAAATTTTCACAAAGATTATTTGTAAATTTTAAGTAAACAAAAAATAAATAAATAAATAAAATAAAAAAATATATAAATAAATAAAATAAAAAATAAAATCACTATAAAAAATGGCACCTAATAAACAGCACATCTTTGAACATTTGATAAGTTACAATCTTATTATAATGTGTTGTTTTATGATGAAAATGAATTGCATTAGAATGTACAATATTGCGCAAGATTTGCCGCGCATAACAGTCGCACTTACTCTTTCACAAAGAAAAATTGCAAAAAATGCAACTATTACGGGAGTAAACACGTTAAGTGGAGTGCATCACAAATTAGCATAAAAAGTAATTTCTGGCTTTTTTATGAAAAGGTAAAATTTCACTTTTTTCAAAAACTAGAACTTATAGAAAAAAAAACAGTGTTGAATTCAGATTCTTTTCTTCGGGAAGAATTTTTTTTGGCTCCGAAGGGGGGGGGGGGGGGGAGAATATTGTGGATCTCAGCGGGTGAAATTGCATTTGTTTCACCATTGAAAACTCAAAATTAAAAATTTTCCGGGGGTGGGGTACATAGGATTGTTCCGAGGCGGGTTGTTCCCCCTTCCCACGGGTTACCTTCTAAATTCAACACTGAAGAAAACAGATACCAGATTTGAAATCAGTGCAAAATATTGGTTTAGAAACATATAGCATACTCCTGTACAGGCTCGGACTGGCCCGCCGGCCCGAGGGCCGGTGCGCCCTCCTCCAGGGAAAACTTTGCGCCCCTGAGTGTCTTAGTCTCACCAATATTTTTTTCGTTCGTTGTATACATGACTAAATTTCGGGAATTCGTTAGAGAATAATAATCATTCAACAGACACACAAGAGAGGTATTTTTTTTTATCATAACAAATAAATTAAATATACAGTAAAGCATCGTTTATACGACGATCACTTATACGACGTTTACATTTATACGACGTTTTAATGTGGTCCCGATTCATTCCTATTCATTTTAATGTAAAAATATATCTTTTATACGACGCCCAAAATCGTTTATACGTCGAATTTTCGATTTTGTATAGGTTTATTTTTGCTTATTTTTCTTATGTATTTTACGAACGAGCGGAATTTGGCAGCTATGAATGACACCAAAGAGCGTGTTTAAATGCACTCCACATTATAAAAATGTGGGCTGGTGTTCGATTAGTATGAAAAATCAGCTTATGTGTAACAGATTACACTGGGAGGGGTCATTCTTTTTTCGGAGACGGTCAGCTTTCCCGACCTGTTTTAAGTTGCAAATAGACTATCCTTCTTTAACTTTAAATGGAAAGGAAAGGATGTACTGCAAATGAGGAACCTTTCAGTGAAACATAAATAAAGGTACGCATATTTAAATTGCTTACCAATCCCCCCCCCCCCCATTTTTAAGATTATTTGTTCATTTTGGTTTGTTTAATTTAAAAATTCATGCAAATCATCACGTTAAACATTAAAATTAAGTTAAAACAAAATTAATTCTAGTTTTGGAAGTGAAAATCGATTATACGTCGTTATCGTTTATACGACGTTTTTCGGTAGTCCCTTCGGCGTCGTATAAACGATGCTCCACTGTATACCGAAATAATTTCAGGGTCGGAAACCAACGTAGGCATCTTTGCATGCAATTGAGGAGGAAACATGAGCCCAGGGAAATCTAGTTATGACACCCTCAGTTGGATTTTTTTTTTATCGTTTTAATGAATGATATCGCTTAGATTTTAACCAAATATTTTGCATTTTTTCTGTCCTGTACCTTGTCCATCTTTTTAAATCCAGTCTTTAATGCAACTATAATTAAAACAGTTCTTTTTGGAAAAACTTAAGAAAAGAAAGGAATAAGTATCAGAAGGCAAAAAAAAAGTGTGGATTTTGTTGTTGATTGGAAAACAGTATCTTACTCTTCGAGGAATAGAAACTTGATGACACTTCTAGATTACAACCTTGCAAATTTTGGAATCCAACGTGGCTAGCATATTTTTATTTCCAAAATCTATACCATAATATCAGATTAGTAATCTTCGTTTAATTTAATGATACACTTCTCATGGTTAAATAACTTTTAGGAGTTTCTAGTATGTAATTTAAATTTTTAAAAAAGTTCAATTTAATCACGGAAAAATCTACCATTAAATAAAGTGATGGACATAATAAGAAATTATTGTAATTAAAAAAAAAAAAAAAAAAATGGTCACAGGATTTTGCATGTTTCAGGAATGCAATCTTTGGGGCATTTCTCTCCATTTTCGAAACTTATATATTTCCCTTGATCTCTAATTATAATAAAAATTTTGCGAATATTGAGAAGAGCGTGCACAGAAGAGTAAATTAAAAAAAGATTTTCATGATTTAAAACAAATAAGGCTGATTTTTTGTATATTAGTTTTATAGAGATCTAATATAAATTATTTTATGGATGCATAAAATTTTTTTAAGGTTAGAAAATTTCTTTTCCCACAAAGTATCGGATTTACAAAAGAAATTGCTGTTCAGATTGTAACAAATAAAATTTATTTCATTTTTAACTGATTGATGACTAATTCTTATTACATTAAAGAGATAAAAACAAAGTTGAAGCCCTTAACTGCAGCATTATTTGGCGCCACGTGCAAAAAAATCTTGTTAATTTTCTACTAATTTTCTGTGCGACATTGATGATAATCCAAGAACCGACAGTACAAAAACTTAAGGCATCGAACACAAGAAAAAAAAAAAACTTTACTTTTTTATGAAAGAGAAGTAATAGGGGGATCTAATGATCCATGTTTGCCGGAAGCGAAGGGCTTCATAAGCCAAAAATTACAAATACCACTAGTGATTTACACGTAGGCTAACAATCAAAGGTATGAAATGATTGTACGGCAAACACAATGCTAAACTTACGAATAAACCACTGGTAGTATAAATTTTTGGGTTACGCACCATTTCACTTCCGGTAGACATGGATCATTAGATTCCCCTATTACTTCTCTTCCATAAAATAAAGTTTTTTCTTCTTTTTTTTTTTTAGCTCGATATTTTGTTTTTATGTGGTCGGCTCCTGGACTATGATAATTGGAATGAAAGTGATTAGCCCTTACTTTTTCTGCTAAAAATAATCATAAAAAATCTAAGTAAATATAAACTTTGAATGTTCTCTGCTAATTATTGTTAAGTATAAATTATGTTTATAAATTTAACTACATTTAAAAATTGTACCAACTTTGAATTTTCAAACAGAAACGCCCAGTTTTGTCATCTTATTTGAGTTTATTGGTCCAGTCAGGAAAAGTTATCCACATTTTTAAAAATCTTCATAGAATTACTAAAGTGTAAATTTAAGAACGCTAAAGTAAACCCATTTCAGAAACATTAATTTATATGGTTATAAAAATCATCTGATTCAATTTTATATTAACTTATTAAACAGATACACCGAATATATCTACACATATTACAGACTAATTTCTCTGTTCAAATACTTTTTTTAAATTAATTAATATTAAAAAAATAAAATTCTGGATTATGACATACATTAATTTTTTAATATAACGAACCATAATTGTCAAAATATCGATCTGAAAGTTTACAGTTCATTCGAATAATTAGTTTTCGTGATAGAGAAAATTTTTGCCTTCATTAATTTAAGAGGGACCATCTTTTATTATTATTAATATTATTATAAATTTAAATTTTCTGTATAATTTTACTGGTGACTAATTGAGTGTTTTCGATGGTTTTTCTTGTAAGATCTTCATTTTCTTTTCCGAAGTTTATGGATCACTTTTTGTTTTATAATTTTATTAAGATTTAAGAAAATTACTTATACTACTATACTCTGTTCCACCTTAACTTGGCAGCACTGTGAAAGGTAGAAGCAGTAACATTCCGCTTTGAAATATAGTTCTCCGTAATTTTTTAATATTATGGTGAAAATGGGTAGAACTTTTTATGGTTACGTTTATAAATTACAAAATTCGGTATTTTGTAGTATATATTTAAAGTAATTCTTCTGTTAAAAATAGTTAATTAAAAAATATTTTTTATTTCACGCGAACGTATAAAGTAAAAATCTTGGCGTAAAAAACTCTCCTTTGGCGATAAACTAATCTTCAAGGCTAAATAGCTGGCGTGCTTTTTCAGCGCCGGTGCCATCTCGAATGCTGTGTTTCTCTTCGCAATTCTTATTGTTTTATGAATAGTTTTGTTTGCTTTCGCTTTTACTTTTCATTTTAACGTGTTCATATTTTTATTATTTATACTTATTATATATTTTTATTATTTATACTTATTTATTATTTTATTATCTATAATTAATGATATAATTTATTCGTTTATTAATTGAGTATTTATAAGTTTTGCTACATAGTTAATATTTATTTGCATTATAAAATGTCTGATAAAACAATATCTCCATCTACGCTTTATACACCTTCAAGACAAGGCAAGTCGATCAAAAGTGCAGCTCGTAGAAATATTTTAAATGTTTATTCAAGGCTTCGTGAAGAAAATCCGCAACAATCAGTAAATGAAATCGTAGATGAAGTTTCCGAACTTACCGGTGTTTCTCAAAGAACAATATTTCGTTTGAAAAAAGAGAAAAAAGCATCTAGCCCTTTAAGTACACCTGGAAAGAAACGATCTCGTGCAGTGGGTATACGCAGTAGACTTAAAAAATACGATGAATTCACGCTGTCTTGCATTCGACGAAAAATTCATAGTTTTTTCCGCAGTAACGACATACCTACATTAGATAAAATATTACCAGTTGTAAATAATGATAAAGAAATTTTTTCAAAAAATATTAGCCGAACAACTTTATACAGAATATTAAAAGATTTGGGATTCTCTTTTGAAAAACGAAAAAAAGATGCAGCTCTTCTTGAGAGGCAAGATATCATTTTGTGGAGACGAAATTACTTAAGAAAAATTAAAGAATACAAGGAAAAAAAAGCGCCCATTTATTATCTCGATGAAACATGGGTAAATGAAGGGCATACTCTTAGTCAAGTATGGCGAGATACTAAAATTAATAACAGCTATGAAGCTTCCTCTTCGAATTTAACAGTAGGATTAAAAGCACCAAAAGGCAAAGGAAGAAGGCTCATAATAACTCACATTGGAAGCGAGGAAGGTTTCGTTCGTGGTGGCTTAGATATTTTTGTCGGGAAAAAAAGCGGCGATTACCATGAAGAAATGGATGGCAGTCACTTTGAAAAATGGTTCGAAAATGTCCTCCCAAAATTAAAACCAGATAGTGTAATTGTAATGGACAATGCTCCGTATCATTCAGTGAAGGTGGAAAAAATTCCGACAAAATCTTCGACAAAACGTTCGATTCAAGAATGGTTATCGCAGAAGAATATTGACTGGAGTGAAGATATGCTAAAGATCGAGCTTTTACAAAAAGTGTCCGAAGTGAAACATTTTTACGATAAATATAGAGTGGAAGAAATTGCTGAGAAATATGGACATAAAGTTTTACGTCTCCCTCCTTATCATTGCGAGCTAAACCCAATTGAGATGATTTGGAGCCAAATTAAAAGATATGTCGCACGGGAAAATAAAACCTTTAAACTTAATGATGTAAAGGATCTCGTAATTCAAGGTATAGAAAGGGTATCAGTTGAAAATTGGAGAAACTGCATTAGAGAGGTAACAGATAAAGAGAAAGAGATGTGGGAAACTGATGGACTAGTAGATGAAATATGTGAAAAACATGAACTTATTATTTCCTTGCATAGCGACTCTAGTGACAATGATTCAGAACTAATGGGCTCTGAGCTCTGAGGATACATAAGAACATACATCTTTGGTAAGTTTATTTAAAAATATTCTTTTTATTTTCAGAACCTGGCGGCGTAAGAAAACCAAATTCATTTTGATAATTTAAGTTACTTTGTGCTTTAAACTTTTTTAATGTATGTTTAAATCCAATATAATTTGCAATACCATAATTTCCTAGTAATCAAATTAGTTATTCTTTTATATAAAATAAGCATAGAAAATATGATGAATTCTAGTAAGTAAATGAATAAATAGTTGTCAGTATTTTTTTATTATTATTTTACTTTTGCAATAATAAATTTATAAGGAATGGATCGAAAGAAGAATGAAAGAGTGACATCAACTGATTAAAAAAATATTTTTTTCCTATATTGTTGATAACCACATACTGAAACTAGCACCCTGCCATTCTTTTCTTTCAGTAATGAATATTAAATTATTAATTATCGTTTTTATAATTAAAGCATGAAACTGTATATTATGTTCCTATTTAGAGAATCGATTGCTTAATAATAATTAAGATGCTGTTTCATTCATGAAAACACCCACTCGCTAATCTTACTTCTATGGAAGAAATTTTTAAAAATATCTCATCTACATTTCAATACTTTGAAATCATTAGTTTTCCATTTTATAGCTGATGTCGATTTTCATAAAGATCTTTTTTTTTACTTTTTCGATTTTGTTCTGAGGCTTTTTTACTAGGATAATTTCAAATTCAAAATCAGGTCTAAGAATTTAAGAACCCCCCCCCCTCCCCCTCCACCACCACCATCTAAAAAATCCTTTAAACAAAATCGAAAAAAATACAAAAAAAAAAAAAGGATTTTTGTAGAAATAATAAAAATGATATAAAAATATTGAAATCCAAACGAGATATTCAAAAAATGCTTCCATATGATTAAATAAGGTGTTTTTACATGAGAGAAATAGCTTTTTATTGTTTTATTTGTATGTATGTCGGGCAATTATCTACACCATGGGATATAGGCCCTATGGGGTTGGTTGCCCTCCGTGCATGCCTTTCTAAGGGAACCTAACCCGTATTTACGCAAGGTTCGAAGAAAACCACGGAAAACTCTGAACGGTTAGGCCGACGGTCGCGATTGGGTTCGAACCCAGCACCTAACGTCTTCCAGTTTGGAGGTCAGAACCTCGCGGCCAATGGTGAGGCCCGAAATAGCTTTTTAATTTTGAGCAGTTATGGCTATTTTTTATTAAATGTAGTTTTAAATTATTTTAATAAATGTAATCGATCATCTACTGTATTTAATATAGTTTTCGACAATTATTATAAAATTTATACGTACATAATGTTATTGGATACTACAAACTTATGAAATTACGTACAACGTCGGGTGGGTCATCATTATAATAAAAAATAGTGCCAAAATTAACTTTAAACATGGTATAACTAAGAAAAGAATAATAATGCTATTCATTATTTTAATAAATGATTATATATTAAAATTATTTGATAGAAACCTCAAAACATACTGATTTTTGCATACACATTAAAATTTTCCGCCAAAATGGCGCTTTTCCTTGTTTATGAGCAACCCTGTGTTTCTCAAGCAAACCCTGGTTTCTACGGCAACGGCTGCAATTCGGCTCTCGTAGCATATTCAGTGCTGCCAAGTTAAGGTGAAACGAAGTATATGTATGTTTTCAGGATGGTAAGAGACTCTAATACGGCGTCAAACACATGTGATACAATTTTAAATGTCAATGTTCATGGCACTTTTTAATGTGTAGACAATCTCCAAAGTTGGTTTTGTATAGGCCCTAAGAGTGGGGATGCCCTCCGCGGTGGTCTTCCGAAGGGAACCTAATCCTTATTTACGCAAGGAAATCCAACGTTCGAATAAAACCACAGGAAATTCCGAACAATTAAACCGACGGGCGCGACTGGGCTCGAACCTAGCACCTCCCGTCAACCAGTTTCGAGAGCGGAACTTCTCGACCACTGGTGAGGACAAGGAGTTCAAAAGTAAAATGTATAAATAACATTTAATAGTCGATATTTTCAATCAGTTTTTACCTATGTCTTTTTCATACAGTCATTTCCAAGAGAATTATTCGGAGCGGGGGGGGGGGGGGTCACTTTTTTCGTCTTATGACCTTTTGGGAAAATAATAAAACTAAAAACCCCTAACCTACAAGCAAATCTGTATTCAATTTGCTGAAACTGTTAGATGTTAAACGATTAGTTTCAGAACACTGCGTAAAGTTCTGTAACTTTTAGGGAACTTTAAACAGGCACGGAGAAATAGAAGAAGTCTACTATTTAGATTCAGAAATTAAGCCAGCTTCATATTTAAGAGGCTACTTCAGTTAAAAGAAAAGATCGGTTCGCTAAAACTAATCCTATGGAAGAAATTTATAAAGATATTTCGGTTGCATTTCAATATTTTTAAATGATTTTCTTTTGCATTAGATCGCAGAGATCGATCTGTATGCAGGCCATTTTTTTTTCTTACCTTTTCAATTTTGATTACAGATATTTTCTATGAGGATGCTTTTACTTTCCAAATCGGTTCCGAAAATAATAGTGTACACATTAAAATATCTGTTAACAAACTCAAAAAAGTAAAATTAAATCAATATCAACTATCCAGTAAAAAAAAAAAAAAAAAAAAAAAAAAAAAAAAAAAAAATTAAAAATATTGAAATGCAATCGAGATATCTTTAAAAATTTCTTCCGTATGATTAGCACTAGCGAATGGGTCTTTTTATCTGATTAAAGTGGCTACGCGAGTGTGTTAAATCTTCTTAAGCTATAGGTACAACACAAGCAATTAAAATTGACGCGGGTTCTTTTTGCGCCCTCTGAAAATCCAAGGTCTGCGCCCTTTACTCTGGTCCAGTCCGACCCTGCTCCTGTAACAGAAATATTTTGCCGTCAAGAAACATCATTAGTTCACACTATTTCACGGTGACACGTGAGTATAATTTCGGAAGCAACTTTTTTTTAAAAAGTAAAATAGACATAAATCATGACATGAAACAAAAAAGAAAGTTTTGAAAATGTTTTATGCTTTAAATTTGCATATAATTGTACAAAATGTTTAAATTGCATAAATCGAAATATGCTAATACAGTCGAACCTCTATATAACGAAACTCCATACATCGAATTTCTCCATATAACGAATTTTTAGTAAGAACGGTCCCCTTTTCGCATGATTACATTAAAAACAGACTCTATATAGCGAAATATCTATCTCCATATAACGAATTTTTTCATAAATTGACCTTAATTTATTCAGTTTTAAAAAAGCTTCGAAATCATATGGAATCAATTTTCCATCACTTATTTTTGATTTATTGTTCAGTGGAGAGGTTTTTTTTTTTTTTTTTTTTTAATAAATATTACTTCTCTCCTTATTCTTTAAATCTAACAAGTTCATCCCACCTCCCACACACCTTTCAACATCCTTCTCAAAACACAGTCAATTGAATTGTTACACATATAAGAGAGGAATCAATGAGGGCACATAAGAGAGACCTTCAAATGGAGGAAAATATAAACTACAATTTTTCATTCCTTGCTAAAATTTGAGAATTTTTTTTGAGAGCGTAACAATTGTAATTTTAAAATCAAAACAACAAAAAATTACAGATTTCTTCCTCTGAAATTTATGTAAATCTTCCTCATTTGATTTTCATTAAGCTTTCAAATAAATGTCTTTTCTCTTTTTTGAAATTGCTTAAATAAGTAAGAAATAAAATGTTAGGTTAATATATACTTTTAAACATTTCAAATTCTTAATTAAAAAGATCAAAAATAATATTTGTTCAAAATTTACACATTAAATACTATTTTTAACATCATACTCTATACATCGATTTTCTCTATATAACGAACTTTTTACTGGAACGATGGATTTCGTTATATAGAGGCTCGACTGTATATCAAAAACAAGACTTGCTGTAGTAAATCTAATACTAGATTCGGAATCAGCACAAAAAACTGCATAAAGAACAACTAATTTTAGTTTGTGAAAGAGCAAAAGTTAACTAAGGTACCCTGGGGTAATAACGCCAGGCGGGGTAATAATGCTTTATACTTGTTATTATAATTATATGTTAGTGTTGTAGCGTACCGTTGAAGGCTTCCAAGATGAATACAGCGAAATACTTGCATGTAGTTTATTCACACATATATTATTCTAGACAGGTTACACATAACAAAGACGCGACACCACATTTATAAAAACTAGTTTGAGCCCTTGTTCTAGGTTAATTTTGGTTACAGTTAAAGTTCTTGACCAGGTCACGTTACAGTTAATGTCATTATACCACATCTCCCTTTCTTTAAAGATTCATTTTCTGCGGAGGACGAACGACGCGTCCACTTCTGGTGGTATATAGATTCTGGCTCTTTTTTGGAGACATAGAATTACTTTTACCATTGTTACAGGATGGATGCGGATTCTGAAAGCTTGGCTTGGTTGGGCTAGGAACACTCTGCGATATTGGTAACTCATTACGGGAATCTTCTGGCTCAAGATCATTCACATCCTCAGCCTCTGGTTGGAAGTTAGTTGATGGGACAAGACAGTGGCGTAGCAATTTAAAAATTATGGGGGGGGCTCAAATAATTTCTAACTCAATACGCACAAAATAACTACAAAACTGAGAAAATCTATAAAGGATAAAACGTCTCAATTAGTAATTATGTAGAATTATAAATATATTTATTCACAATCAAAAATATGTGCATGCACATTATTTAAAAGCAAACATTAAAGAATAGGCTAAATTTCACAATTTTGTTAAATATGACACTACAATACAAAAGAAATTTTTCATAAATATAACCGAATTTTCTAAAAGAAACACCGCGGCGTTTACTAGTTTGAAAGTTTGTTTTATTTTTTTCCAAATGCGGCGTTTACTTCTGCTTTTACTCGATCTTTTTACGAAATCGGTCGTTTTTTCTCGATCTTTTGACGAAATCTGTCATTTTTTCTCGATCTATTGAACGAAATCGGTCGTTTTTTGCAATATTCGAAGAAATTAGTCGTTTTTTCTCGATCTTTTCGCGAAATTTGCCGTTTTTTCACGCTTTCTTGACAAAATTGATGTTTTTGACTCATTTTATTACACAAATTAGCCGTTTTCTCGTAATCTTCTAAAAAAAAAAACGGCTGTTTTTTCGCGCTTATAAGACGAAATTAGTCGCTTTTTCGTGATTTTTTGATAAAATTTATTGTTTTTTCACGATTTTTTGACGTTATAGATTGTTTTTCCACGATTTGTTTTACAAAAGTTGCGTTTTTACTACGCGATTCGTTAGAGAAATTTGTTTTTTCGTTAATTTTTGAGCAATTTACGTTTTTTAGCGCTTTTTTCGAAATTCGCGAACTTTTTATATATCTGAATTTTCCACTAAAAGTAACGATATTATAAACCTGGAAGATCGATCGAAAAACCCGAATCGAATTACATTAAAATATTTAAAATTTGATTTAAATATTTTAAATAAAGATATAGATAACTCAAATTATAAGACATCTCTTACTTTACATTATTCAGAAAACGTTAATTGAAGTCAGATCAATGCAACGCTGTCCACAAAAGAAGCATTCATATGAGTTAAGCGATTACAATAGTTAAAGGTTATTGAGGGGGGGGGGGGGTCAGTTTTGACGAATACAGTGATTATGACGAATGCGGCGTTTCTTCGATAAAATACAGTGCTTAGAAAAATAAATATATATATATACTTACAAATTTTGTCGTCATAATACAAGGTAAGTGCGGTTCGAAGCCATTGAGTTCAAAATGGATTCAGCATTTAGTTTTATTTCTTGATGAATGTTCATCAGTGCAAGTCCAGAAAGCCGAGAATTTGACATACTGTTCCTAAGGTAAGTTTTTAACTGTCTCAATGTGGAAAATGTTCTTTCTGGAGTGGCTGTTGATACTGGAAGCGTTGATAATACTTTTAACAATTTTTTGATGTTGGGATAAACATTCGCATTACATTTTGATAATGACTCTATCGCAGTGCTTGGCCTTTCTTCTTTGTCTAACGATAACCATTTTTCGAACCACATTTCAATTTCAGCTTGTAAAATATTCGGAAAACTTTTTATATCAGAAGAATAAAATTCAGCACATTGCATGCTATTTTCTACTGAAGATTTTTCTATGTATTTTGGCAGTATTGCGTATAAGCTAGTAACTATATTCTTATGATTTTCAAAACGGTCAATCATATTTTGAATAACAAAATCCATGAAAGGTATGAAAATTGTTTTTCTGTAATAGTCTTCTGCTGATTCACTAGGTGTATTATCCCTATGCATTTGCTTTTTTAGCAGTCTAGGTTTTTTAATTTCTAAATTTAAGTCCTTTGCGACTTCGGAAGCTCGTTCGAATATAGCTGAAAATTTGGATTTAGAATTTTCACGCATTTTTCTAAAAATCTCTGTCACATCACTTATGGCTTCATAAGATGATATTAAATCAATATCCGGTTTCTGTAGGGCTATTGATAAGTTGTGTGTGATTGAGAAACATTTTTCTGCCACAAAAAGCGATACTAAAAAACTACTTTGGCATAAAGCATTGTAAAACAGCATAGCTTTCTTTGATGCCTCGGTTTCGGAAGTGGCGTCTTCAGTAATTTCCAGCAAGGTTGAAAGTATTGGTTCCAGACATTCACAAAATGTAAAAATAGCTTCGTGGCGCTCTACCCAACGCGTTTCACAAAATTTTTTAAGGCAAGTCGTTTTTCTGGATGTGTTTTTACTGTTTAAAAACTCTTCTTCTAGAAGCTTGCTCTTTAAAATTTTCCTTCTCTTTGGCGAAGCTCTAAAATAAGTGACTATTTCTTGAATAGTTCCAAGGGAATTTCTAATTGAAGGGACAACACATGATTTTGATAAAACTAAATTTAACACATGGTTGCAACAATGGACATACAATGCTGCTGGGTGCACCTGCAATATTTTTGCTTGAACTCCATTCAATTTTCCAGACATAGAAGCGGCCCCATCGTAACCTTGGCCCCGCAAGTAGGAAATATCGATCCCAAGTTTTTTGAGATTTGACAATATTGTATCAGCGATATTAGCCCCAGATAAATTTTCAATTTCTATAAAGTCTAAGAAGTCTTCTCTTATTATACAAGAAGAATCAGATTCCTCGATATAACGGACACAAAGTGTCAGAACTTCCTTTCCGGAAATATCGGTAGTCTCGTCTGCGAGAACTGCGAAACATCTCGCATTATTGACTTTTTCAACTATTTCATCTTGTATAGTCTTTCCACATATTTTGATGATTTCATTTTGTATGTCCGGACTTGTATATTTTTTTGAAATCATACCTGATTGAATTTCCTTTAAGTCCTCAGCTTTATCGCTAGCTTCCAAACGAAATCGAAGCAAAGCTCTGAAATTACCTTCATTTTTACCTGTTTCTTCAACAGAAATATTTCCAGAATCTCTGTGACCACGTAATGCAAATCCTTGTCTTCCGCAAACAATAACTGTTTTAATTACGGAAAGGAGCTTCAGCCTATTTTTACAGATTTCTGCATTTCTGTTTTGATGAAGTTGTATTTCTATATTTTCATTTTGCCCTTTCATAATTTTCTTGAATTCTTCTGCCATAATAACGTAATTCTTATGATATTGGCACATTTGATGCGATGTGAAGCATGCTAAAGCATCTTTCCATTGTGAAAAAGGCGATAAAACTAATTTACCCAATCGCTGGTTTCCTTGACCACCTTGCCCATTTGAAAATACTACACAAATTTTGCAAAATGCTTCATCAAGTTTTGCAGAGTAACTTAACCATGGAAATTTTTCAAACCAGTGATATTGAAATTTTCTTTTTTTATGGTTTGCTGGGAAAGAAAAAGATGGATCTGGCTTCCACGAATTTTCTAAAACTTTTAATTTTTGGCAGTCATCGAGATAAATGCCATCGCCAATAAATAGTCCTATATCCATATTACTTTCAGAGAACGATTTAGATAATGTATTTACATCACTTTGTCCAATGCTAATAGCTTCTCTCGCTTCTTCAGTTTTTTCATCTTTAACTGCAGAACTTAATTCTTCACGTTTTTCTTCCATGACTTCAGAATCTTCCGTTCTTTTTGGAACTTTAGAAGAGAAAAAACTCAACAATGTTTTTTTCGGTCTTTTACGAGAATTCATAGTGCAGTTTTATTTTTGTTAGGTATCGTATATAACGTTCACATAAACTGCTACCTAGGGCGATAAAATTCAACTAAACCTTAACAAATCATAACACGAAAGGAAAACGCAAAATCAAAATGATTTTGAAAACAATCTTTTCGGAAGAAATTCTGTTTCTGCTAACATGTTCTATTCACAAAATATCAGGGGAATGACGCAATCCACTGCTAGCAATAAGTTTTAATTCGACCAATGACGTGCCACTAAAATCTCCCCCTCTTGCTGGACACGTGTTTTGTTCACGTGCTATACTCGTCGGATCTGAGTTCGAAGCACCGCCGTTCCCAGAGGATTAAAAAAAAAAGAAAAAATAAGAAAAAAAAAGCTTTATCTATTTTTTTCCTATTACAAATGTTGCTTCTAACAGTTCTATTATTCTACTATAATATGCTTTTAGTCCCCCCCCCCCCCTTTACTGAAATTGATCGCTATTAAATATTGCAGATTAACTTGTTCGAACTTCCTAGAATGCTTCAAATTTATTATTTTTGTGAATTTTAACAAATTAACAATACAAATTAAAACCTATTAGAATTTTCAGATTATAGATGAGCTTAAGCATATTTATTATTTTACATAAGTTTAAGCAACAGAATTTCAAATATTTAAAATTTTCATTATCACGAAATAATTTGAATGCGTTTATTAAATGAAATTTTTTTGCCTAATTAAGCTTCTGATAAAATCCAATGGGGGGGGCTTGAGCCCCCTGAGCCCCCCCCCCTTTCCTACGCCCCTGGGACAAGATGCATTCTGTTTCGTCGATATAGCCTTTTCCCAGATTTGACTATATACGATCGCGGACAATCTAATTTCTTCTGAACTGTACCAGTAGCTCTCTTGTCCGTGATCCATACTCCATCTCCAACTTTGAGATTTTTGAGGTCTCGTACTCCGTGACTTTTGTTATAGTTATCTCGTTGCCGTTCTATTCTCTTCTCTTCCTTTCTTTGAAGTTCATCCCTGTTTTCAATTTTTGGCTCTAGTTGAGATTTTGCAATTGGCAGAGTTGTCCTTATACGACGATTCATAAGAAGTTCTGCAGGACTGAGGCCATTCTCTAATGGTGTTGCTCTATATGCCATTAATGCAAGGTAAGGATCTTCAGCTTTTTTGAGTCGCAATTTGATGGTTTTTACAGAAGATTCAATGAAACCATTGCTTTGTGGGTACCTAGGACTTGATGTGATATGATGAAATCCGTAAAACTTTGAGAATTTTGAAAATTCAGATGAGTTAATTGGCTCAAATTGAGGACCATTATCAGATCTAACGACATTAGGAATTCCATGTCTGGCAAAGATTGATTTGCAGTGGAGAATTACTTCCTCAGAAGTTAATCGTTCCAGTTTTGCGATTTCTGGATATCGTGAGAAATAATCGGTCACGATCAAGTACCAAGATCCATTAAGCTTAAAAAGATCCATTCCGACTGTTTCCCATGGTCTTTCAGGAAATTCGGTTGGGATAAGAGATTCATGGCGATTAGTGGTCTCCTTGATGCATGATGTGCAATTCTTTATCATTTCTTCAATTTCTTTATTAATTCCAGGCCAATATACCGATGATCTTGCTCTCGCACGACATTTCGTAATTCCCAAATGTCCCTCATGAATTTGTTGAAGAACCTTTCTTCGATGATTTGCAGGAATGATAATTCGACAGCCCTTCATTATGAGTCCATCTTGGATCGATATTTCATATCGATGATTCCAGTAAGGTAAACAACTTGGCTCTAAATGTTTTCTTGATGGCCAACCGTTGAGGATTAAATTTTTTAACTCTTTGCATGTTGCATCAGACTGTTGTGATTGGCGCAATTCTTCTAATCTGTTGCATGAAGCGGGTAATGTGGATATTATCATACGAATATAAGCATCAATTTCTTCTTCCAACTCTTCATCTTTTTCTCTTGTTTCTTGAGGTTGTCTTGATAAGGCATCAGCTGCATAAAGTTTCTTTCCTGGTATGTGGAATATGGAATAAGAATATCGCATCATCCTCATCTTCAATCTTTGTAACCGTGGAGATAAGTCTTCAAGGTTTTTCTTTGAGAAGATTGGAATTAGAGGTTTATGGTCTGTTTCTAATCTAAAGTGAGTTCCAGTGAGATAATCTCGAAATTTCTCGCAACTCCAAGCTAGAGCAAGTGCCTCTTTTTCTATTTGAGCATATCTCTTTTCAGTAGGAGTAAGAGTTCTTGATGCATATGCAACGACAGAGATTTCTCCGTTCTCTTGTTCTTGCCTCAAGGTGGCTCCAATTCCATACGAAGAAGCGTCTGTAGTGACAATTGAAGTTTTCTGTGGATTATAAACTTTTAAAACTGGTTGAGATGTTAAGACATTCTTCCACTTTTGAAATGCTTGTTTTTGAGGTTCGTCCCAGACAAACTCATTCTTTTGACTTAACATGGATGTTAACGGTGCAAAAATTTCTGCAAAATTTGGAACAAATCTGGCGAGAAAATTTGCCATGCCTAGCATCTGCTTTAATTCCTTTTTTTTCTTTGGTGGTGGATATTCTTTTACTGCTCTAACTTTATCTTCGTCAGGATGAATCCCCTTGTCATCAATAATATGCCCCAAGAATTTAATTCTCTTGACTGAAAACTTACATTTCTTTTCATTTAGAGTAATACCAGCTTCTTTAAGTTTGTTTAGAACAGTTTTCAATGTTTGGTCATGCTCAGATTGATCTTTTCCCCACACTAAGATGTCGTCCATATGACAAATAACACCTGGGATATTTTCTAGCAGCTGTGACATTCTGCATTGAAAATGTTCTGGAGCAGACGAGATTCCAAAAGGCAATCTTAAAAATCGGTATCTTCCAAAGGGAGTGATGAATGTCGTGAGATATGACGAAGATTCATCAAGCGGAATTTGCCAAAAGCCAGAATTAGCATCTAACTTCGAAAAAATTGTAGCACCTGTTAGAAGATTTAATGAATATTCCACTGAAGGCAATGGATGAAATTCCCTTTCCACACATTTGTTTAGTTGGACAAGATCAACACATAAGCGAACAGTTCCGTCACTTTTAGGAACGATAACGACTGGTGAACACCATTCCGTTGGTTTCGTCACAGGAACTATAACATTTTGGGCAATCATCTTCTTAATTTCCATTTCAGTTTTCTTCAGCAGCGGAATAGGTATCCTTCGTGGAGTTGAAATAGCAAAAGGGACAGAATTCGGCTTAAGCTTAATAGTGTAACAACCTTTCAGTAGCCCCAGGCCATTGAATAATTCAGGGTAATCTTGCTTTGGATTTACTGCGTTAATTTCTAGAATGTTTGGTCCTAAACCAAAAGCTAGTATTGCAGGTTTTCCCAACAAATAATTCTGTAATCCTTCAATTACATGGATTTCTTCAGTTATTTTCTTTTCCTTGTATTGGATTTCTTCAATAAGTTTTCCCTTGTGTTTTAGTATTTTCCCATCAGGACCGCAAAGCTTTTTGTCTGGTTTTAAAATTTTTGAACCCTTTAAGATTGGTGATGTAGCTGGAATAACAGTGTGATCTGCTCCACTATCTATTTTGAAAAGAATGGTTTTACCTCTTATTTGAATAGGAACTGACCATAATGAATCATTACTACTATTCGAGCGGGTTTCCCTAATTGTTCCTAAGAAAGAAATTTCAGATTTACTTTCCTTTTTTCTACAAACACGGGCAAAATGCCCTAATTTGGAACATTTCAAACATTTGGCGTCTTTTGCTGGACACACTTTTCTATTATGCATAGACTTACCGCACCATTTGCAAAGATCAAAAGATTTTCTATATTCTTTTTTCCCATTATTCCTTTTATCAGTTTCTTTAAACTGTGGATTTTGACTGGTAATCCCTTTCTTAAAATTTACCTTTGTTTTGCTTATACTCGAAACTCTATGCACAGAATCACTATTAGAAGTAAGAATCTCTTGTTGCTTTTTAATTGATTCCGATAACCTAACTTTATCTATAGCTTTGCTCAAAGAAAGGTCTGGATCCAATTGTAACTTCTCACTTAATGATTTATCTCTAATACCAACAACTATTCTATCGCGTATTAGTTCATCATGCAGAACTCCGTAATCGCAATGCTCAGCCAACGAATAAAGTGAAGTTATAAAATCATTTACACTTTCCCCTTCGTTTTGAATGCGTTGATTAAACTGTGCGCGTTCAAAAATTATGTTTTTCTTTACGATAAAATGGTCGTCAAAATGCTTCATAACAATATCATATTTCTGTTGGTCGTCTTCTGACAAATTAAAAGACATAAAAATATCTTCTGCTTTATCACCCATGAGATAAATAAGAGAATTTACTTGTTCTATCTCTGATTGATTTTTTAAACCTGAAGCGAATCGATATCTTTCGAAACGTTGCTTCCATTTTAGCCAAAGTGCCGGCCGTGAAAAACTAAATGATTCCGGCGGTGTAACCTGATAACAATTTCTAAATTCTAACTCTTTTTCTTTTTCTTTAGACATTTTACATAATAATAAAATAAATAAAAATGTGTCGTATAACTATGCAAGAAAGAGGAAACTTCTTACTTTAAGCTTGGATCCGTTTTCAAAATATCACTGTATTAAACATCTTTTTTTTCCAGCTGCCACCATGCTTTATACTTGTTATTATAATTATATGTTAGTGTTGTAGCGTACCGTTGAAGGCTTCCAAGATGAATACAGCGAAATACTTGCATGTAGTTTATTCACACATATATTATTCTAGACAGGTTACACATAACAAAGACGCGACACCACATTTATAAAAACTAGTTTGAGCCCTTGTTCTAGGTTAATTTTGGTTACAGTTAAAGTTCTTGACCAGGTCACGTTACAGTTAATGTCATTATACCACAAATAACGCCAAGTGCTTATATTTTGCATATTTATGAAATAATCAGGTAAATGACACCCATGTGCTCTGCGCAGAAGGGTTTTGTGTCATATAAATCGCAAAAAACAGCTTCAAGTTAATTTGTTTCATTTTTAGATCTTATTGTTTTTACAAACAACTAAAATTAACGCTTGATCTAAAATTTGCGAGATACGTTTTGCATATGTGGTGACTATCTTTTTATCCGGAAATACTTTGTTGATTACATAAATTTGTAGTGCATTTCATGTACTTTTAAAATGTTGTTGAAGATTTTGGATATCTTCTCGAGATAATTTGTAATTTAAAATGTACTGCGCAATAACTATACCGAGGTAATAACGCCAATCCTTGACATTAATACCCCGGTTGATTGCCTACAGTGGCCGAGCTACATCCTAAATACTGATTCAAATAAACACAGTTAAAACTGTGCAATGTTTCTCATATTTCTATTTAAACGGTCCTTTTTAAGCAAAAAGAAACTCACTGTCTGATATTCATTTGCCTCATTCCCCCCTCCCACACCACACCTTTATATTTCTTACACTTTCACAAAAATTGAAAATTTTCAATATCTTAAAATGCAATTTGTCAATTTCTAAGTTTGTAGAGTTTGTATTTTTAGAATTGGGCTATCTACATGCAATTATTCCATCTTATTTCATAGTTTTGTTTGCATGGCGTTATTACCCATATAGGTGGGTAATAACGCCAAATAGCATGGGTCAAGAAAAAACGCCATTACATTTTATGAATACATATCTGTTAAATTATTTTATTTTATATAGATAGTCAATGAGCTGCTGTATCAGATCCTATATTTGTTTGAAAAATACAATCTAAAACTAAGCCGTGAAAATTGGTAGAACCTTAACGTGGCGTTATTACCCCAGGGTACCTTATTATTTTTTTATTATTAGTGTATAGAAAATGTTTCTTTAAAATCTGCTTTTCTTCTCTTGAGCAAGAATATATTCTCCTTTCGTTTTCATTTAAAATAAAATTCAATTAACTTCACCCCCCCCCCCCCCCTCTCCTCTCAATGTTCATTCTAAAACTTTTCAATTTAAACAAGTTTCTTGAAGAACGAGTCACATTGACAGCATGGCCTAAATTCTTTTCAGTTTCTATACCATGCTTTTTCTGTTGTGAATGCAATGCAATATTTTCTAGGAAGACCTTTTGCGGCATGTACTTTCTCCCTTTCTCTCACTCACTTGTTTTTATAAATCTCTCCTGCATGAATTAACCCTTTATCTACCGAATTATCAATTATTTATCAAGAAATGGCTTCACATCAATAATTCTCTTCTTTAATATCAGAAGATACACTGGAATTTTTAAACAATAATATGTGAAATTTAAAAGTGGTTTTTTTTTTTTCATTAAAACGGATTAAAAATGTCGGTATGTATATATATTTTTTTTTTTTTTCGTAAAATATTTACAAAAATTATCAAATTAATTAACCAAAAATACTCTTATGGAAATATTACAATTCCTTCAAAAGCGATGTATTTAAATGTATTATGTGATCCTCTCTGTAAATGGAAAGGCTTTTACCGTCGAAAATATTTCATAAAACTTTCTTTCAAAGAAAAAAAGATATACCTATGAAAATGATTAAGAAAAGTACCTCTATTTTTAAAGATTTAACTTCGACTGTTTTTCTATTCTATCTAAATTAGATCGAGTAAAATATATCGTGTGGTAAGAAAAAGAACTTTTATTAATAGACTGATTAAATATGTTTTTTATTAAATTTTCCACACATGTACTTATAAGTACCGTCAGTAGATAAAGGGTTAATAGGATTCTCTGATAATGAATACATAATAATTAGATGTTGTAAATATGATTTTTGTATGATCAAAATCCATTGTGACAGCCTATACAAAAACAATCAAGCATGTAACGACGCCCAATCCTACAATATACCGAGTTTATAATTTAACATCCTGAAAATAAATCCTGACAATTTGTGGAAAATAACGTATTAAAATTTATGGTGCAACAATTAAATATTTCTTTTCCGGTTTTCATCTCAGAACACTACTAATTCAATCTTCAAGCCACGCAATTAAAAATGAAAAGTGACGAATGAACACTGAGTGGAATAATAAAGTAAATGGACTGCAATGAATAATAATATATATCTTCTCTCATTAAGTTTAATAAAAAAAAAAAAAAAAACTACTTCTACTTACAACTGTAATAATTATTGGCTGGTTCATTTTCAAAACGAATTTGTATAAATAAACAAACATATTCCATGAAGAAGAGCATGATTAAAGGTTTGAAAGTACTAAGACGTTTTTAAATAAAATTAACCATTAACATCTCTATTTGATTATTTTAATCACCTTCTAAGTAAACCTGAGCATTTTAAAGTTCATATTATAATACCATATCATTTTGTGTTAAAGGCAAGTTGAAAATTGCGTTCCGTCATGTTTTTAGTTTTAAAAAATTGATTCAGTTCTATTCATATCTTCAGACATTTTTCGATTGTATAATGGCGGTAATACAGACACACACATGGACAGATAGACATTTTGTAAAAACAATTTTTTTTTAAATATCTGACTCCTAAAACGTACAAATCCGTCGAAAACAGGAAGTCGAAAAAAAATTCGATTACAACACTTTTTTCTAAAGACAGAAGAAAGTAATAAATAAATAAATAAAATAAAATATCCTTAAATGGAGAAATGTTTTAAAACGGAATAATGATTGAACTGCGGCCATTTTTAAAATTACTCTTGCCGAAGATAAATGTGTGTGTGAAGTCAAACATTATGTGTTAGTAAGATGTGTTAATTCCAAATGCTGCCAGCGGATGAGACAGCAGTGTCTCAAACAGTAAGACTGCATTAAAAATATCACGAAATGATTGCGCTAATTTATTTTTCCACTAAGTCCATTACAGACAAAAAGGCGAAAAAAGTTTAATAATAATTTCAGTGGATTTTTTAGATTTTTTTTCTATTTTTTTTCAGGATGAAATGCTTATCATGTTCAGTTTTATTTTTATTATTATTGTGTAAAAGTAAAGCACTTTTCATTAATCACTGCCAAAAATGTTTTAACTTTAATTTCGCCACTTGAAAAATCACTAAAGAAGTGACCATCAATTGCCACGAATTGTTATTTAAAATTTATCTCATTTTTAGGAAAAAGAAAACTTTATTGGATTATTTACAGTGATTGAAAGTTTCATAGATGTGAAAGGATAATTCGGTACTTGTGCAAAGTTCTCCATTATCTAGCGAAAAATATCAAAGATTTGAAAATGTATACCCGTACATACGCCGTACATCTTCTGGATTTTTTAAGAAGCATCGTATATACCCCCTATTTCTCAAAAAAGCTATAATATCTACAATCTGGGGTAAATGCTCTGCCTTGAGCGTATACCCTCTTCTTAGGGGTTATCCGTAAATGATGTCACGCTTGGAGGGGGGCGGGGTTCATGAAATTGTGACAGCTTGTGACAAGGGGGTGAGAGGGAGTAAGAAGAAATGTGGCATTACACATTTTTGAAAAGTAAAAGCATTAAAAAATCAGCAAATTAAATTTTGAAGTTATTTTGAAAATAAAGTGTTTTGTGTTCATAAAGTAAAGATAAAATTTTAAGTCAAGTGCTAATTAAAATTCCATTTCATATTCTAAAATACTATTTTCAATTACTTTTTCATATTAATATTTTAATTACTATAGTCACAAATATCATTAAAACACAATTTAAGTTTTAATTAGATTTAAATTAAAATTTAAAATATGATCTATAACATAATGCTTTGTTTCTCAACTACAAGTATATGTACATGTAATATTGCGTGACATGTGACAAAGAGGAGGGGGGGGGGGCGAGAGGGTATGGTGAAGTGTGACACTTCGTGACAAAGGCGGGGGGGGGGCGAGAGGGTATGGTGAAGTGTGACACTTCGTGACAAAGCGGGGGGGGGGGGTAAAAAATATTCAAAAAAAGTATATCATCATTTATGGACGGCCCCTTAAAACGTATACCGTCTGTTTTTTTTTTATTATTATTATTTATTTATTTATTTTTTTTTTTTTTTTTTTTTGCGACTACACTATTGGTACCCGTATGTAACAAAAATTTTTAAATATGAATCGAAAAAAAATTAACTATATTTTAAATTATGTTCATTTCAAATGTACTAATATGATTTACCTTTGGCTGGAGGACGCTGAAATACATGAAAAATCCCCCTTCCTTCTTCTGCTTTCCCGAGAGTATCGTCATAGCCTCGTAGATAACAGGATTTGTGTAGTACGCGACTTCAGCATAGTCTGCTCCTGGCAAAAGTGGATTTACAATAATATCAACTTCCTAAAAGTAAAGAGAGAAAAATCACAGTTCTTGTATAGATTTTGAAACCCTTTCATCTTTAGTTAATTCAACTTTGACACGGTGAAGAAAGAAAATACATGACATAGTAGAAAACAAGATGTTTCAATACTTTTGTGCAGTCCTGTATATTATCGGTAGATATACATTCTACAGTATGCTAAAATATAATTCTGTGAGAAAATCCATAACAGAGTTAAAACTTCAGCAATTCCCAACCATTAGTTGTAATGATTTCGAAACCTTTTGTACAGCTTTGCATACAACCTGGAGACTTTAATACACATCACACTGTATGTTAAGTTTTAACTCACAGCTGTAAAATACTTTAGGCTGTTCTCAAATCGAAAAAGGTAACTTTACGACGTAAGTTTAAATTAATTTTTTTTTTTTTCGGAAATGCATAAATTTAGCAAGTGTTGTTTTTCAGAAGCTATGCAATCAAACTGTGTTTTATGTTTTATTTTTTATTTATTTATTTATTTTTGAAAACGCAATAGATCTTTCAGAAAATCGTGTAAGATTGGGCATTTTGAACAAACTTTCTGCGCGAATTAGGAATAACCACTCAAGAAAGTGTGAAAAACGTCTTTGTTGTTTGTCACATGATCGAAATCGCTTATAATTCAATAGGTAATTTATTTATCAAAAACTAGAAAACACAGTTCGATACCAAATCACTTCCATAGTCAAGTCTTCCCATGCTATATCTTTTCGTAAAAAAAAAAAAAAAAAAAAAAAAAAAAAAAAAAAAAAAGAATTTGCAATTGTGTCAAAGCATTCCGCGCTTCTTGAGCATAGCAGTTGAGAACAACCTTAACGAAACATAACAGTGTACGTAACATAACTAAAATTATCACAGCTACCAAGTTTTACGCTTTTCTGACACCGCTAAGTTTCAACGGAACTTTTAATTTTTTTTTAATAGCTGAAATTTTTGATTAAATATAACAAAAAATTTTATTAAAAAACAGAGGTAATAAAGAAGCATAAAAGTTTGCAACTATGCAATCCCCAAAGTTCCGTTTATAGGCAAATATATAGCAGATCCTACCCTACTTTATATAACCCTTTGTGATATTATCTACGAACTAGGTTATAACACTATAAAAATACTATTTCCGTTTCTCTTGATCGCATACAGTAAAGCTTATCCAATGCTATGACGGCACAGGTCTATCCAAAATCTCAGCACACATAAACTTCTAAACAAAAAAAAAAAAAAAAAAAAAACACTCTCCGTGTACACAGACACTTACAACGAACGTTCTCCTCAAACTCTCAACTTTCAACTGCTTCTCTTCTCTTTTTTCAAATCTACAGAGATTCTCGTCCATAACTTAAGTGCGTAGATAATGATGTGTAGATAACTAGAAAACCTACAGAAATTAAACTGATTAAACAGTAATTTAAATTAAGCATACGCGTCTCATTAACATCCAAGACCTGACTCTGACAGAAAGTTTGTCTTATTCAAAGCTGTAAAAAGCCAGCTCACATTTCTGAACAGCATGCCGCAAAGTCCAGTCCAAGTATCGTTCTCCCATGTTCCATAGCGATCTTCAGGCTCTCTGATCCATTGCAACCTGCAAAACAAAAGTAAATTAAAAAAAAAAAAAAAAAAAAAATAGAAACATACTCTTAAAAAAATTAAAATGTTTCTTAATCTATGAAAATATACTATACTTGGAAATGTAAAATATGCATTGAAAAAAAAAAAGAATTGTCAATATTGAGTAAAAAATATTCTATTTTAAATACGTCAGAGATTTAAAATAACTTCTATTCAAATGTACTCAAAATTGAGATACAGCGCATGTTATCATTTTTTATTCCATTTATTATCCATTTTTATTCCATTTATTTGTTCAAATATGAACTATTATAATACTCATTTTTGATTGACATTGAGGCAGCACTCAAAACAACAATGCAATCTAATCCTAAGCATTATAAAGGAGGCGCAAGATATAGTTTTTTTCGAAGCAATAAAAATGCAATTTACATAGCTTATCACTTAATAATGGACATGCTGATGATATTTTATCTAACTTATTTAGCAAAGAGTATTCCAGTGATAATTTATATAACTTTTCACTTACTTTAAATCCATCACCTCAGCTATACTACGCAATATGTCAGGCATAAATCCTGCAATTACGTCTGTACCATTTTCTTGTCGAATTTCAACAAAAGGTGGAAGCTTTAAAAAAAAATCGAAAAAAAATCATTGTTTATTAGATTATTAGAGATTACATTAAAAAATATTTTTAAAACTCCCCAATATATGAAATCAGATGCAAAATATTTGAGGGGAGCTAAAAGGAAAAATAACTAACGAATAACCAATTAACGTGAAAGAAAAAAGCTAATAATCTGAGAGTGATCATTCTATTGTTTGTGTTATTTTCTTTGTCATACTATCAGTAAAATCATTAAATTTCATAAGATTAGATGTAAGAGTGTGTTATATTAATTTTTATAATTTCAATTTCCATCTTAACTGTAAAAAGTACAAAGTATTCCTAAATTTACACCTCTTAAAGAGACTCAATGTTTGTTAATCTTAAAAAATACTGATTCGCCACTGATTTTGAAGTTTGCGTATACTTTAACATACATCTAATAAAAACTTGATGTTTTTAGGGTTCCGCACTTAAAAAGTGAAAGTAGAACCATTATAAGATCACTCCTGTGTCGGTCTGTCCGTCTGTCACAGCCATTTTACTCGTAAACTATAAAACATGGAAAGTTCAAATTGGGGGAAATAATAAAGACTATTCTTCACCTGAGAATAATAAGGTCCTAACTGACATTTTGAAAAAAAATTGACTTTTTGGCATAGGAATGTTTTATTTGTATCAATGAATGTATTTCTACATTAAAATTTTGATATTTATAATTTACATCCGCTTGCGAAAGAGGATAATATAGTTCCATCAGAAATTGTTGAAAACAGTCAGAATAATAAAGTTCTATGAGCAAAGTAATCGCAGACAGAATATAAGATAATATATTATTATTTTATTTTACAATATATAATGAAAACCACTAATCATTTACTTCTTGTGTGAAAGAATAAGTTATTTCGAAAATTAAATCGTTTTTCGGTAAAATATAGAGGAGATTTTTATCAATAAAAATGCTTTTAAATATGTTTTTTAGGACGTCGATATGTAAAACAAATTGTGTTTAATTTTATTAATGGACCTGATCGAAGACAGGGATGAAGGGCTAATCATAATTCATTTAAATTTAGAAAATCCTGTGGGAAAAATGGATAACAGTTTAGATGAAGCGACAGCTCTAGATATTCTTGATGCTAAAGCAATTTTAAAAAATCAGTAAAATTAATTCCGACAAATCTAATTAATGGCAGGACTATGGTTTTTTCGTAAGTTAAAAGTACCTTTATATAGTTATACACATCATACTGGCAATACCTTGTCTCCAGCTGCGAACAAAATACCCGAGGTAAATTTTCAAGCAGAATAATCTCAAATGATATCAAGAATTTAAAAAAAAAAAAAAAAAAAAAAAAAGCTCTTATTGAAAGTTTTTCCAAAAGATTGAGTCACACTACAACAGAGCAAGCACTAAAAAAACATACTTAGAATCAGGGTATAACTTACAGAAAATGTATGACTTATACTTCCAGAAATGCAGAGAAAGCAACGTAGAGACAGTGAAACTTTCATGTTAGGCACATATTTAATACGCAGTTCAACATGGAAGTCAATAAACCAAAGAAAGATAGGTGTGACCACTGTGAAGAGTATAAACATGCTGAAACCCAGGGAGAAATTAAAAATTACACGCAATATGATCTGCCCAAAAAAGAAGTTGAATCCACCAGAACTCTCAGAAATGATGACAGAAATCCCCCTGATATGTCAGTCATTTGCTTTGTATTAGAAAAGTTATATATGTCCAAAAATTGATGTCAGCAACTTTTTCTATAAAGAAAATTAACTTGTATAACATGACAGCACATGCAACATGGAAGAAAGAAAAGAAAGCATATTGTTGCTTGCGGACAGACGACATGTCAGGCAGAGATGGGAATGACATAAGCTCAACTGTATCAACGACTGTTAGGAAGATACTGACAGACTTTCTCCATGCTGATTTTTTAATTTTATATTGTGATAGTTGTGTTCCTCAAAATAGAAACCAAATGATATTTTAAACAATCTCAATACTTCTACAAACTCCTCCACATATTTGGATATTACTCTAAGATATTGTACATCTGGACATAAATGAGTGTAAGAAAGGAAGAGTAAGTAAATGGATAATATTTACAGCCAAATAAAAATAGCAATGAATGTAGCAGAATATTTTTCGTCTTTTTCATTATTATACGTCTGTTGCTGAGTGTAAATCGCAATAATCCATTTACTACCCTGAACATGAAATCAGAACAGCTCTTAAATTTTCACTCGTGTAACAAAAAATTTGCCTAATCGCGTTCCGTAGACCAAGGGTGATACAATTATGATTCACACAACTTCTTTATAATATTGAGTTTAAGACAAGCGACTGTTGTGACCGGAATTTAACAGCGGTGAATTTGCAAAGTAGCTCCTCCAAACGACGAGGAGTATCAACATCATTGCCACAAAGGACTTTACCAAATCCTGAAGAAAGAAGGATTGCATTAACAAAGATAAAATAAAAGACCTGCAGAACATGCTAAAGTAGTTTCCGAGGGATGAAAGGTTCTATTTTAAAAATATGCTTAAGAGAAATTAGTCTAACTGTAATATAAAATAAAGCACGTTTATGGAACATTCCAAAATTTTGACTAACAAAAGAGTATCAAACTTATTTTGTTGTTTTAAAAAGAAAAGAAAGTTTTTTCCCTTAAAGATATAAAGTCTTTTCTTTTGAGCAAGAGTATACCTGACTGTAATACGAAAAATGCCATTTATAATTCATTTCAATTTCATTTATCAGCATAATCACAATTTTTTGTATTAATTTTCATACTCCCCCCACTGAAATAGCACGCTACAAAAGAAAAAATTTTGGTTGCTATTTAATAAAATTAAATATTTAAGCTATTTTATGTTCAGTTAAATAATATAGTTAACTTACGTACATTCATTAATTTTGTGAAGATAGTTTAATCAGTATGAGTAAGTTGAAGCGGAAATTTGCTGTTATTATGCTACAATATAGATAGTAATACATATTTTAGTATACACTGAAGTTTATTCAAATTAATCAACGAAATTTCACTTTGTTAAACTATAAAAACTTACACAAATTAAGTTTTTTCGTGATAGAACCATCTTATTCTAATGATAACACGACGTTTGAGACTAATATGGTTCTATCATATTTTTTAAATGTAAAAAAATCCATAAAAATGTTATTTAAAAACTTTGATTTTGTAGAAATGCTGTCTATACCTACATATGAACCTATTAATGCCAAAAAAATTTTGCAAACTTTAATAGCTGCACGTACACAGCATGCTGATTTTCAAAGTCTTCTAACTCGAAATTGATTTTTGGCCAGATAGAACCATCTTATTCTCAGGTGACGTATTGACCCACATATTTAAAAATTATTAAACATTTACAAATATGTTTACGAGGAGGGGAAAGCGGCTAATTAAATTACTTGAAGAAAAGAAATCTTGTTTTTGTAAATCGTGTAGAGTATTGTGTGAAAGTTTTCGTTACGCTGAACTAAAAAATACATATCTTTTAATTATAGGTATTATATTTTCAGAGATATCATTTAAAATGTGCAAAAATATCCTCCCTTCTATTTCCGAATCTACTGAAACTAAAATTATAAAAAAAAAAAAAAAATTAGAGGTCGCAGTTAAACCTTGCAGGAAAACTATAGTGATTATTTTAGGTCACATTGTTTTTGAGGAAAGAGCATTTTTCCGTTATACACAAACTTCGATTTATGGGCATTCAGCAAATGTATTGAGAAGTACTGGGGGTACCTATCATAGCAAACATATAAAAGCATTTTTAATAACGATTTGCGAAAAAAAATCATCGAAAATTAAGCAAAATATTAACAATTAAAGATACGGACGGTTGGACATAAATAAAGATGAGGTCGACGTATTCTGTGTAACATCTACTTTTAAAGCTCAAATAATAACTTTTAATGATATATTTAAGTATTGCAATGCCCAGTAGCAGTATAGAAGCAATAAACGTCAAATTGTTAAGAACAGACTAATTTAACTAGAATCAACCCGTTAACCCCTTCGCGACGGGAGCCTTTTACGAAATTTTTAATGTTTTGTCACCAGTCTTAAAAACAGAAATTTGTATAATTTTACCGGTGGGAATAAACGAGGATTCGTAAGCCTTTTTGCGGCACGTATACGTGTCGCTCGTCCCCAAGGGGTTAATGTCCAAATTATTTCCTTCGTTAAAATTTTAATTTCAGATTTCCCACCACTTTTAAAAGAAGAGTATTTTTTTCATATTTTATCGAGGAAATTTTCTTGTGAAAGAAATTGCATATTTATCTTCATATTTACTGGTATGACGCTTTCTTGCTACAAAGTCCAGTGATCTAAAAATATGCCAATGTGTGTTAATTGGTTAAATCAGATAAATACTGTAGGATTCACTACTAGTTTGTTTTGAGTGAATTTCACCAATACACCTCTCATATTTTTAGTATTTAACCCCTTTGATACGAGCGTTTGTTTTACAGACTTTTTAATCTTTTATCATTGGTTTTTCAAAACAAAAATTTTTGCCTAATAGAATCGAGTTAATGCTCGAATTAAATAAAGCAAAATTTACAATAAAAATATACTAATGAGAATAATAATAAATTCTGAGCACCTTATGCAAGCACGTATATTGGTCGCTCATCCTGAAGGAATTAATTAAGAGTAGAATGGTCATGAATGGTCAATATTGCTAATATTGCTATTGAAAATGAGGTAACATATTATAAATTTGAAATATGAAATAGGGTACTGCTTAAACTTTCAAACAAATAATGAATCAAATGATCCCTCTTATTAAAATTACATATGTGGCATAGATATATTAATCGAAGATAGAGAGAAATAGTACTTCTGCACTAATTTTATAGAAATTAAATGTTATTAACCCGAATTTTTAAGATGAGTCCTGATGTTATATTGATGAAAATAGTGTACACTCTCAAAAAAATTCGTGACTTGATTATATTTTATTAAAACATGAAAAATTCCACCTTTATTACCCATTCCCCCCTCTCCCCACCAAAATACATAACAAATTTCCCATTCTAACTTGAATAACTTGAAAAAATTATCTGAAATTTTCTAAGCTGCATTTTCATCAAACCATAGTAGAGTTCCGGCAACTGTGCCGATTAGTACTTTTTCCTGTTAAAAACGGAATTTTTAAGGTCTTTTTTTCTCAAAATTTGAAAAAATCACCAATCTAAGCTCAACATTTTCTGAAATTCTTCAGCTAAAACATAGTTTTTTTTTTTTTTTTTTTTTTTTTAATAGCAAAAAATTCTTTTTGAATCATAGGGTATTTTTGGCAACTTACTGCCTGTGATTTTTAGTACTGCCTGTGATTGTTACCTTTTTTTAATTTTTTAATTTTTTTAATTATATATGATATAAAAAAAAAATAAACTAATGCACAAAACTATTTGTTTCATATTGTATTTCAATGGCAGGGGTATTTTTTGTAACTTGCGGCCTGTAAATTTTTTTTATGTTCTTTTTTTTTCTTTTTTTGGAGAGTACATGATTAATTTCACAGAAATAATAAATGAATACACAGAATCGTTTTTTAAATATTATATTTCAATTACACAGGTGTTTTTGGAAACTTGCTGCCTATGACTTAATTTTTTAACGGTTTTTTTTCCTGTTTTATAAAGAATGTATGATTAATTTCACCGAAATAATAAATGAAGACACAAAACGACAAAACTGTTTTTTATTTCAATCACAATTTTTTTTTTTTTTTTACTTTTTTAGCGCCTTTTAATTTTTTTTTCATTTTTTGAGGAGTGTATGATTAATTTAACAGAAATAATAAATGAATGCACAAAGCTATTTTTTTAAATATTGTATTTTAAAAAACACATGACTTACTTCAGCATATGCAACTTTTACACTCTTTATTTGGTATGCCATGCTAATTACAGAATATTTTTCGCTTAATCGAAATATTCCATTATATCTATTGCATTGCCATCATTTCCAAAAACCTTCATATGATAGCTTCAGAGTAATAAAAAATATTGGTAGTCAAACTAAGAACTAGTTGGAATCTGTGTAATTAAGGGTGATGCTCTACAATTTTAGGATTATATGCTCCTCAAAAAAGAGAAGTCTGCAAAAGAGAAAAAGAACTCAGTTATTATACATAGCCTGAAAAAGAGAAAAAACTCAATTATTACATGACTATTCAAGACCCGCGACTTGATGCAGGTGGAAATAAAACATAGTGTTTAAAAAAATGTTTTTTTTTTTTTTGCATTTATTAATTTGAAGTAAAATTTGAATTGCTACTGCAATTTACAATAATCTAGGAAGTGCCTTTTCTCCCTCAAAAATCGAATTCGTTATAATTAAATCTGTTTTGCAATCGAGTGTGGGGTGAATATAAAAAAAATACGGCAATTGCAGTTCGCATAATAAAATTCCTATGAAATTTTATGTAATGCAATTTCTTTTTTTCTAATAAAAAATACCCTTAGATATACTTTCAAGAGGCATTACATTTCTAATAGCATAAATAAAGCAATTAAAAGGCTTAGAATATCAGATAGTCATTTTCCTGCCATGTCACACTGTGCAAAGTAAACGGCCTTCTGCTGTTCTGTATAAATATATTTTACTAGGTTTTTTTTTTTTTTTTTTTCTGATTAATAATTGTACGGGCCATTTTCACCATTCGCTTACATTTCAGAATTTTATTCTTATTTTTCAAGCTAAATAATTTCTTTTAAAAATCGAAACAGATGTTACAGTAAATGTTTAAGGTGCATGGAAAAAAATTGGTTGCGCACTTTGTCCTATAATATAATATGAAATTCTATTTAAAGTTGGCTTATAATGTAAATTGTCAAGTCCGTTACCATACAAAATTACTGAAAATACTCAGCTTTAAATTTATTAAATTTCCTAAAATCAAATTACTAAAATAGAAATTATACAAGAACTGTTACTAATAATTACAGTATATATTCATGTAAATTATTAAATTTGAAGGAAATTGCATATTTTTTTCTTAGTTGAATAAAAAATAAAAGTAGAATGGTGAAAAAAATGATAATCATTACAAAACCTTGCGGTAACAGGCTTGACATTTGGTAACGGACTTGACACTATATTGAAAATGGCTGATACCTTATAAAACAAATATATAAGGAAAGTAACAAATTCTGTATTTTACAAACAATTTTTCATAATTAAAATACGATTGTCACTGAAAATGAATGTCATTTTCTTGGCCTGGATTTTCGTTCTTTATCTGGTATAAACATGGCACTGCAGAATAATTTTTTTTTTTTTTTTTTTTTTTTTTTTTTTTTTTTTTTTGGCATAGTTTTCAAGTCAGAAGTAATAAAATCATAGCTACCAGCAAGATCTTTTAGCTATTTCTTCGAAAATAATATGATTAAAATCTTTGTAAAAATTGAATAGACTTTTATCATGTCATTTTTCCTGGCTTCCAGAAATTAAACAAGTAAAACTGAACATTACATGGAATTTGTGCTACTACACTATATGGCCAAAGATGACCGGTTTTAGATGATTTTAGACATTTTATTAAATATCTGAACAAATATGTGAGGAATTATCTTGAAGCTCTAAAGCCGCTATTAAATTCACCAACATTCTGTAAGACTTTTGAGCCAACACTCGATTTCCTCCAACATTTTGCGAAATTCCTCCCAACATTTCGTGTAATAGCAAACTGCAATGTCTCCCCAACTTCTTTCGGCAGTCGCAAAAAAGTCTAGTCCAGCCCAGATTTTTCATCCAACATCGAACGTTTCAACGAATCAGAGATAAGCGATTGATATGAGTAGGCGATAAATATTAACGAGTAGAAACTGGTTTTCCGGCTATTCCTCCGACTTTTTGAAAGACTATTATAACCCTTATCCCCCTTTGAACGGGAAAATGTTGGAGTTAAAATCCGCTGAAAAGTTTGTCTCGCCTAAAATTCCGTGAATCTAATAGCAGCTTTAGAGTGTAAACATAATAGTACAGGTCACATTTCTGTGAAGATTTTTTCCCGAAACACCGTAGAGGGCCGTCAACAAATTGAAAAAGGACGATATCTTTTAGCTAACCCTGCCAAAACTAATGTAACAAGTGCGTTCAAACTGTAGGTTATGATTAAGTGGCTTATTGTAATAAACTGCGTTCATTTTCATGTGATAGCATTCATACTCGTAGAGAAATTAAGGTTTTTTATAAAAACAGTCCCAAATTTTGACAAGTTTTTTGCTTATAATTTGCAGAGTTAAAAATATAAAAAAATGTTCTTTTTGCGAAAATGTGGCAAATAACATTGTACAAAATACCCTGTAATAAAAATTAAAAAATAATAAAAATTGTATGCAAAATGATCAGGTTCACTAAACAATTTTTTACTACGCATGTGTGAACGCTACCAAAATTTCATTTGCATATTGTGTTAGCTAAATGTATAAAGTAACTTTTTTGAAAGTCTCAAAAACGTGGGTTGAAAATTCTGAAAGTGGTCGTCGATAGAATGAGCTCAAAATTCGTTATTTCCAAAATGTATCCAAAAGATGGGGGGCTATATCCATATATCCATTGATTAGTGTCAATATAGAATATACAATATAGCGCGTACGTTTAGCGTTCACACATGCGTAAGTAAAAAATTGTTTAGTAAACCTAATCATTTTGCATACAATTTTTATTATTTTTAAATTTTTATTACAGGATATTGTGTACAATGTTTCTTGTCATATTTTCGAAAAAGAACATTATTTTATATTTGGATACAACCCCTCATTTTTTTCTTACCTCATTTTGATTTGATATCTTGTGAATTGACGAAGTTAGGAAATTTTTTCTTCTTCAACCCCCGTTTTTGTATGTTTTTATTTTTTATTTATTTCCCCCCTTTCAGCGTGAGTACGTTCTATAAAAAATGTCAATATAAAAGTAGTAGACACTAGACAGTATTAAGAAGTTTTATAATAAGTTTAAATGAATTTGATGTCTTAAAAATTAAAGAAATTATGAATTGTTTTCTCCCTAAAACTCTATATCTGTCACTCCTTGAGCCCATTTTTAATTTTATCAAAAAATTACGATACATAAATCTGTGGCTTTTTTTCTAGGAGCAATAATAATTTTTAACTGATTTGTTATGTATTATAAGAAGGAAGTTATGAAGTTGTTTGATTTTCACAAAACCCCTCCCTATTTCTCACTCTTTGGCCCGATTTTGCCCGTTAACGAACATTACCGGGATTTTCTGTTCCTTGATTTTCTGTATTAATTTGGAGAAGATTTGCGAAGAATTATAGAAGTTATCGTGTCCATAAAAAGTAATATAAATAGATAGATATATAAAATTTTAAATGGGGGAAGGAATCAGCATAGATCTGCAAAAATATTTGGAAATTCCAACATAGGGGAAAATGTAAAGTCGATTTCTTACTATCTATCTAAATCTATTTAAAAATAATAATAATAAAACGAGCTCTTTTAATGCTATATTTAAAACTGGAAAAGAAGAAAAAAAAACTGATAATCCAAGAGCCGCCGCACAAAACCCTAAGTCATCGAGCATAAGAAAAAATCCTTTATATTATGGAAGAGTAGTGATAGGAGAGTCTAATGATCCATGTCTGCCGGAAGTAAAGTGATGCATAACCCAAACATGAACACCACTAGTGGTTGACTCC
This sequence comes from Maratus speculifer, assembly GCA_964019185.1. NCBI lineage: Eukaryota > Metazoa > Arthropoda > Arachnida > Araneae > Salticidae > Maratus > Maratus speculifer. The sequence goes on from OZ025294.1 coordinate 248,612,729, forward strand.
TTGACTTAGCATTATGCTTTCCTGCACCCAGTTTTCCGTGTTTTCATACTTTTGATTGTAAAGCAAACACAAGGATAGACCTACGAGTGAGCCACTAGTGGTATTAATATGGATAATAATAGTGGAATAAGTGCTTATGCACTACTTCACTTCCAACAGACATGGATCATTAAATTCCCCTATGACAACTCTTCCATAATATAAACGATTTTTTCTTGTGCTCGATGACTTAGGGTTTAGTGCGGTCGGCTCTTGGGCTATGAATAAGAAAAAAAATTCTGGTTTGAAAAGAAAAAAAATTACAACTTCATGAATTCTCAAGACATCAAATCCGCTTATATTTGTTATAAAACTTCATACAAGGAAAGTCTCCAAGCGGGCATACCGAGAAAAATATGAAAAAATTACAGAATGTTCTCATACGGATATATTTGTTTATAAAAGAAATTTTGGCGAAACCTTGATAAAGCGATCATAAAAAAAAGAAAGAAAAAAGAAAATAAATTGTTTATTTGGCGATTTATTACCGATTAGCATGGAGACAGAATTTCAAAAATTACGCTTTTATGTCAAACTCTATAAACTCTTCTCAACGAGAGTTTTTTGCTTAATTGTTAATCTTTTATCATCAATTTTTCAAAAGAGAAAAAATTTTTGCTATTGAATCACGAAAGTGCTCTGATTAAATAAGGTAAACTTTACAATAAAAAATAACTGGTGGGAATAATGAAGGATTCTAAGCGACAATTGACAAGGAAATTTCAGATGCATTAAAATCGTCTGCTTTTGGCGAAGAAAAATCCCACTCGTCAAATTGCGTGTCACTTTCCTATTTTCGCGCCAAATATTCGAAAATATGTTTTTTACAGACTTTTGACTGAAATTCCGATGTTAAATTTAACTGATCTTTTATTACATGCGTAAGTGGTACAAATAGAATTTTTTTCAAGATATTCTGAGTATGCCCAGTAAGGAAACTTTCCTTGTTAGTATTATCTATAACTTTTATATTGACAAGTCTTGATAGTACCATCTTTTACAGCAAAAACAAATTAAACAAAAATAGGGTTTGAATAAAAAATTATTAAAAATTTCTAACAGAATAGCATTAAAATTTTAAAAATGGCTTCAAGAAAAACTTTGCGAAACAACCAACATTATTCAGAAAATGAAAAAAAAAAAAAATTATAGGCAGTAAAACTTTCAACCCGCTTAAAAATTTAATTAATTGGAAAAGTCAAAATCTTTTTTTCATTTCTTCTTCTTACAGAAAAAAGGTATAATAAATAAAATAAGAACATTTTTTACTCTTACCCCTTTTTCCTGGAGACTTTCAAATGAATAATAAAATAGGAACCATTATATATAATTCGATTGAAAAAAAATTACATCTTACATAAAAAAGTGTGTTTCGGATCTTAGCATTACCTTATTTCTTCTGAAGTTATCCCGAATCTATCAAGTGGCTCATGAAAGTAAATATTTTCTTATTAATATAAGCGAAATATATTGAACGTTTAACCTATTTATTATTAATAATATATCCTGCTTGGTATTAATGCAATTTATGATACAGCTTACTGCTTTTAAATACGCCTACGATATATTTTTAATCAGAAATAGGGTAAACAGCTCTGTGTTTATTATCTTGTACTCCGATGGAGCTTTCTTTTAACTTATTTATAAACGAGGTATGTTTGATCGAAATTACTTGCAAATCGAATAAAAATAATGCTAATCGGCTTCATATTAGATTGTGATTACTTTATGACTTATTAATAGTATTTAGAAATATCATATTTTGATTTATTATAATCAGAAATTTGTAATTCAAATCAATTCCGTAAATCAGCCGAAGTTATGAAATGCTTTCCAACATATTCATAATACTGTAACAAAGATCCACAGACCGACGGAAAGACGCGATTGTGCAAACGATAAAAATAATATTTAACCCGCAGTTGTTTCGAAGCTTTATAAATCTTAGCCCTTTCTTTTGAATTAGACAGAAAAAGATACTTAAAAAAATAAAAACATAAAAAAATACTTTTACTCACAGGGGAAAAAAAAAAAAGCTATTTTTATGTTTATATAAAAAACGATTATTCTTACTATTATTTTATGTGTGGCAATGGCTCAAAAGCGCTTTCGGTCGAAGATCCTTAGTGGGCCACTCGTTTAAATCAAACAGTAAAAAGTAAGTATCACGGAAAGGGAAAAAAAAAACATGTCCATGTTTATAAAGCTTATGTTATATTTGCATAGCACTCCAAGCAACATCATTAGAATTTTTTCCTCTTTTCAAAATGCAGCATTCTGGTGTTATTTAAATTCACGAATTAAACCTACATGGGACTTTACTGTAGAACTTTTTTTTTTTTTTTTTTGGTCTTTTCTGAATGTGTCTTATTGCAAAACTTTTATTTTTTACTTTCCTCTATCTTCAATAGAAGAAAGTATTGTAATCAAAAAAATTTTCGACTTTTGGTTTTCACCAGATTTATACGTTTTTTGGGGCCAGAGATTCCAAAAAAAATATTTTTTACAAAATGTATGTCTGTCCGTGTGTGTGTATCCGTATGTCGCCATTGCACCATCGAAAAGTGTATGAAGATATGCACAGAATTGAACCACATTTTTTGTGCATGTTTTTGGCTGTGGTAAGCAGGTCCTCTTTCATTTTTCAAATATTTCGCCGAAAGGAGCTCTGTAATAGCGATTCTTGTGCCATTTTCAATGTTGTACAATCGAAAAATTTATAAAGTTATACATAGAAGTGAACCAAATTATTTTTGTAAATGTTTGGTTATAGCTAGTTGGTCCTCCCTGAATTCGAAAAGAAAAAAAAAACAGCTGGAAAGGGAAATCTGGATGTCTGTGTCATTTTCATTACTGTGTCATCAAAAAGTGTATGAAGTTATGTATAGAATTGAACCAATTTTTTTGTGTGTAACTGTTTGGCTATAGCTAGTTGGTCCTGACTAAATTTGAAAAAAAAATCCGCCAAAAGGAGACGCTGCAATTTTTGTTCCATTTTTATATTGTAACATCGAAAAGTGTATGAAGTTATGCATAGAATTGAACCAAATTTTGTGTAAGTGTTTGGTTATAGTCAGCAGATCCTCCTTGAATTTGATTAAAAAAAAAAAAAAAAAAAAAAAAAAAAAACACTGTAAGGGGGCGTTATAATCTGGATGTCTGTGTTATTTTCCTTATTGTGCCATCCAAAACGGCATGAAGTTATCACAGTGCTGAACTAAATTTTTTACGTATGATTATTTTTGGGTGTGGCAAGCAGGTCGAATTTGAATAAAGTCACCCGGACGGAGGCGCTGTAAAAGTGATTTTCGTGCAAAATAGTTCGGAAATATTGTACAGTCGAAAGGTGTATAAAGTTATATACAAAATTTAACTAATTTTTTTATGTATGTTTTTGGCTTTGGTCAGCTGATCTTCCTTAAATTTGGAAATATTGCGTGGGAAAGGAGCATTGTAATAGCGCTTTTTGTATCATTTTCTCGATTCTTCGTCGTTCTATTGTCCAACGGCTCGTTAAGAGAGCGTCTATTTGCAAACAGCTGATGATAATAGAATAAGGAAAAAGTAGTGATTTTAAAAGTATCACTATTAATGATCCAAATTAACTGGTTTTTACTCCGATTATTTGACTGAAGCAGAAATTAAAGATGAAAATCAAAGCTGGTATAGTATTGACTTAATAATATTAAAGTATTAAAATGTGTAATTACTTTTTGAAATATTAAGATGTACATATAAGTTAGAAGAAACTTTTGGAATTGGCACACCCAACTAGTTTTATATAAAGCTGAAAGTTTTGCATATTTTTTCGGAATTTATCCAAGAATTTTATTTTTCTTGCTTCTGTGTGTCTAAAATAACAGAATTGATAATGAAAAACTCTCATTTCTGTCTTATATATAGATGAATAATCTATAAATACTTGAAAATTGCATGCGTAAATATTAAGTAAGAAAAATCTTCCACGCCACACTAAAGAACGTCTTGAACGCTTTGGAATAAAGCACTTTTGAATCGTCCTTTGCAATAATTTGCTTAAATTAAAAACGCCTTTTTTTTTTTTTTTTTTTTTTTGTCTTAAGGCGGACACACTACCTTTGAAACCATCTCTTCAATTTTGAATAATACTGCAATAATATGTGGTAGCACAATACTTTATAATAAAAAATTGAATAAAATTTATAAAAAATTTTGTAGAACAGTCTATTTTGCTAAAATTATTATTTTTTTTAATGTAACTTTTAAAGATTCTTACTACTTTTATAAAAATGATTTTTTTTGCTTCAATTTTTTCTACATTCATTAGAATATATTATATAAAACTGTTCATGGATTATTAAGAAAGTATTTATTAAAAATACAACACATTGCTCAATGGTGCACAAAACAATAATTTTAATATCAACTTGTATAATTAAAATAAAATTAAAATATCAACGTTTTGCGCCGTCTTCAGGAAAATATGATAATGGAAGGACTAAGTTTGCTTCCTGATCGAGAGATAATATTTCTATATTATCTATATTAATATTTGATATTAAAATTATTGTCTTGTGCACCATTGAGCAATATGTTGTATTTTTAATAAATACATTCTTAATAGTTAAATTTTATGGTGCAATTGTCCAGTATATATTTATGTTTATGGATTTTTAGATGTATAAGATTTTGCATTTAATAGGATTTTTTTCTCTCTCGTATATATTAAAAATGAAGAAAATTCAACAAACTTTCAATTTAAATATTTTTCTAAAAATAACTATAAATTTTAATCTCAAATCCAGGCACAAAAATACACCATGGAAAACAAGTAAAAAAAATTACAACTCTACCTATATATATCTAGCAAAGAAAGCAAGTTATGAAAATATGAATAGGGAGAAAATGAATTTGCAGGTTTTCATTTGTACAAAAAAAAGTTTTGAAATTCATTTGAAGCGATATTTTCGAATTTTTCCCATCAGTGGCGAAGCTAGGATGGGTGACACCCTGGGTGGATATAAATGGTGTCACCCGGAGTTCTCGCTGTCGCTCGCCATTTCGCCAAACTTCGACGAAATTCTTCATTTGTCAAGTAAACAGGCGATTAGATTCGCCAAATTGCTAGTGCTCAATTTTTGATTTTTCTTTCTTTTCTTTTTCATTTTTCATACATATGCATATGTACATATTTTTAATATATTTGTAACGGATAGTTGAAATTAGATAAAACAATCGTTGTAGCAGTTATAAAAATTTAGGTTATTTTAGAACATATCGGAAAAAAATTGTGTACGTTAAAGGATTAAAGATAATTTTTTAAGTGCTACATGGCGAATCTATTTTACTAATATTTTTTACATTTCTCGAATGTTTTATATTTTTAATTAGCGAAATTACTAACGTTGGTCAAATGTCAGCGAGAATACTAGGTCACCCCCGAACCACCATGATGTCACCCCCTCAATTTGTCATATTTTTTCAATCACAAATCTACGTTATTATAACAAATGACCATATCATTCCAGACTAACATTTTGTCCTCCTGCATAAAAAAATCCACATGAGTGACACATCACTTATCCCATCGTCCTCATAACCCAATGCATTGTCTATAAGGATAAAAAAATAATTCTTCTAAAATTTGCTTTTCGCTATTCACTCGTTAGATAGGATGATTTTTGTTCCATGGCGCATATCTTATTTAGACACCCCATCCTGTATTTTTCACATTCTCAAAGAAAAGGAAATTAACTCTGGTGCGTTTCCGGTAGAAATTTTATTTTATTCCATTTTTTTTTTTTTTTTAACTTTATAATATTATGTTTGTACATTTGGAAATAAAATTAGGTGTCACCCCTTAGAGGGTAACACCCGAGGCAGACCGCCTTCTCCGCCCCCCCCCCCCCCGCTAGACTGTAAAAAAAAATTCAAGAGGTTACTAAAAATTTTTTAGTAAATTTGTATTCCACAGAATTTTTTAGTAACCATTACAAACTTTTTTTTTTTTTGCAAGTGAAGCAAGCATTTCTTTTGTAAACTGAACAAAAGAATTTTTTGTATAACTAACTTAAAAATTTTTAGTATGAGCCACCAAGCAAATTTTAGTAATAGCTCCAAAATTATTTTTAATAACCATTACGTGCGCCCGAAGGGCAGGAGGTTCCTTCTAGCTGCATACAGACTTCTGAAGCGGAAAATTTTCGGCAAAACTGCAATAGATGGCAGCACCAAACATTGCTAACTGCTTCGACAGGATTTTCACAATCCCTTTACTAACGAGTACTTACACTACATACATTCGGGGCGTATTTCGGGGTGGCCAGTATCGAACCCGGGACCTTTTAGTCTGGAGTCTGTTACTATAACCACTATGCTATCAAGGCCACACCAAGTGAGATTTAGTAATAGTTATTAAAAATATAAAACTATTAACTCTCTTCGTTGCTAACTTTTTTCTAGTAATTCTTACAGATTTTCTTGTAACCGACTAAGATTACTAAAATTTTTTTAGTAATTACAAGGATCACTAAAGTTTTTTTAGTAGATCGACCCTTTTTTTTTTACAGTGTAGCTACGCCACTGAGCCCCATGCCAGAAGTTAATAACCAAGAAACCGCCAAAGATTTCGTTATTTACACCAGCCTTTTTAATGCTGATACTTTCACGCTTTAAGCATGCAGTTCGGCACATTTCTAAATATGTGTCCTACTTATCTTATACTTATTTTATTTATTTATTGATGAAGTTAAAAAAAAATACCATAAGGAGGGAAAGTTCAGAGGGAAGACGAGAGAACTTAAAGCGCCGCTGCGCATGTTCCGAGGCAAATCCCCTCTTCCTCTTCCCGATCATCTTGCTTCATAATGTTATGTATCTTATCTGATGCAAGTTTTGTCTACTTTCTGAATTTCTAGATACCTTTTCCTTAAAACAATGAAAAAAATTGAATTAAAAAAAACTATTTCAAAGGCCATTTTATCAAAACTTGGGAGGTTTCGAGGAAAAAAATTTCATGGGAAATTAAAAATGCGGATTCAATGACCCAAAAAACATAAAAAAAAAAACTTTTTTCAGAACTACCATGAATTTTGCTAGGTAGAAATCTCTATTGCCTGGGCTATATTCAATAATGCTCATATACATAAGGTTTTATTTTTTCATCTGAAATATATAGTTTTTTCATCCGAATATCATAAACTTTTTTGAATAACGAGGTCTACCCTAATCCGTCCCGTAAAAGTAATGCTAACCCGGAAGCGAGTTGAAACGAAAACAGTCAACCCAACTTGCAACAAATGAAATTAGCGAAAGCCCGATATGCGATACGAAGTGAAGTGTCGGGTCGATTTAAAATAAAATCGGTTTGTACCATCCGATTCTGGATTCTTATTCGGACCCGCCAGAAAATCCTAGTTGCATTACGGCAGTTAGTTGGATATCGACATCTCGCAGTTTGCATCTCATCTGCATAATAATCCAGACAAAGTCATTATGAAAGAGAATTTTTTTCCTTTAATCGGTGTGTATTTTTTTTTTTTTTTTTTTTTTTTTTCAGCGTTATTTAGATTAGGCAAAGGGTTTTTACTAAGTGTTTCATACCTGGGGATTTACGCATCTAAAATTGGTCTCTTTTAAATATGACTGTAAGTCTTTTCGCATTCCTAAAATATAAAATAAAAAATTACTCGGATGTGGCAATCCGAGAACTTTCTTCTACCTCATATATGTTAATACTTCCATAAAAAAAGAAACATAGCAGCGCTAACAGTTAGGTAATTTATACCAAAATCTAATCTGAAACAACTTATTTCAAGTTCTAGATGAATCTGAAATTTCATGAAAATACGTGTATTAATATGTGTGATAGAATCATCGCAGAAAACGTTAAAAAAAACTGGATAGAAGCGCCATTTGTTGAGCAATTTATTCCAAAAACTAAAGAATACTGTAGATTAATTTTTAAACACGATTATTCAATCGGTAAATTAATTATAACAGAGTAATTTATTCCATTTTTCAATATTGGGTGAAAAAGGTCCGGACCAGGATTCGAACCAGGAATGTATTGGCTGAAGCTGCCAATGCTCTACCAACTGAGCTATCCCGGACACGAACACTGGAGGACTATTTCACTCAATTAACCTCAACGATTACTTTATCTGGTCTGATACTCTGGATCAGCACAACAAGTCAGTATATGGAATTTTTCAATATTGGGTGAAAAAAGTCCGGGCCAGGAATCGAACCAGGGATGTATTGGCTGAAGCCGCCAATGCTCTACCAACTGAGCTATCCCGGACACGAACACTGGAGGACTATTTCACCCAATTAACCTCATTATTTTTTCACCCAATATTGAAAAATGGAATAAATTACTCTGTTAAAGAATACTGGTTTATATCAGGGGCTAACTGAATCTGAATTTCGGTAAAAATTCGTGCATTAGTTCCTGAGATAAAACTATTGCAATAATCATGAATAATGCCGCATAGCAGTGTCATCTATTGAGCGATTTACTTCAAAATTTAAAGAATAGTAATTTTAATCAAAGGCGAACTGAATCTGAAGTTTGATGAAAATTCGTGCATTAGTTCCTGAAATAGACCTATTGTGAATAACGTCGCAAGGCAGAACGACCTACTGGGCGATATACACCAAAACGAAATCATAACCATATTACATCAAGGACTGGCGGAATCTGACGTTTTATGAATATCTGTTCATGAGTTTTGAAATATAGCTATTGTGAAAATCGTGAAAAAGCAGCATAGCAGCGCCACCTGTCGAGTGATATATACCAAAAACTAATCGTATCCAGTTTATATCAAGTTTAACTGAATCTAAAGTTTTCGGAAATTCGTGCATTAGTTCTTGAGATAGAATACCCACAAAATTTATATCACATAAGACAGACTGACAGACTGACATTTAAATGTTCTGTCGAAATTTGTTTTTGGAACCTGATCCCTAAGACGTGTAAATCCGTCGAAAACCGGAATTCTAAAAATTTCTCGAATCCAATACTTTCTTCTTGTAAATATAGAAGAAAGTAAGAAAAGAGAAAAATTAAAATTGTGTCTTAAAAGATTTCCGGTAAGTTGCAACCTCTGACATAAAAATCCGTATTTACATAATGAAGAGTCGGAACTCTTTTCTTTTCTTAAGTGACAAAACTTGCTATTTTTTTTTTCATTTTTTATAATAGTCAAAAATGAACCATTCATCATTGCTTTGACATTGCTGACCCTTATATGCCAGTCATTTTCAATCAAATGGACGATTCTTACATTCTTACATGTTACTTTCGTTTTTATATCTAATACGTTTTCAAGTTTTTTTTTTTTTTTTTTTTTTTTTAATGTTGCTATAGCCGAATAAAATCAAACTAATTCGTCACTTTTAATTTTTCTTTTTTTAATCTTTCAGTTATTCAAGCAACATTTTGCCGGAAAGAACCTCCTAGAACAATTCAGATGCAACGTTTCGAACACAAGGGGTAAGTTTAGTTTTGTATTTGCTGGTGACATTTTAAAGTTGGTATATCGTATATGCTTATCAATAGATAATTGGTCAATATTAATTCTTAGATGGAAAAAAATCTTAAATGATTATATTAATTGGGAAAGCAATTTATAAGAATTAATAAGAAGCTTAATATTTTATTTTGATTGTATTATTAGTTGTTATTACGAAAGTCGTATTAATACTATTGAAATAGTATTAAAAGGTAAAAAGTTGATTAAACTTTTAAACCTGTTTGCAAATCCAAATCAGGTTACTTTCTGACATATTTCGTAATCAATTTTTGTTCGAAAATGCTTGATTTTATTCTGTTATTAAAAGGCGTTTTCCTTTATTGGTAAGAACAAAACATCAATCAGAAATGGTGTCAAAGTAGGTTTTGAACCGAATTTCCTTACACGGCAACGTGTAAGGAAAAAAACCTGTTTGACAAACATTGCTTGTAACTAGGTAAGTAATTTGTGTATCAAAAAATGGAAAACGCTTCTCGATTTCAAATTACTTTCATAGTCAACCCTGCCAATTTTATGCTTTTATGTTTGAAAAATAAGTTTCAAATCGTGTTAGAAAGTTTCACGTTTATTGAACTGAGAATTTGAGAACCTTCTTATACAAGCAAATGTTTAATTTTAAGCAAAAAGGTAAATACAATGAAACTTTTATTTTACAAAGTCTCATCTACATTACCCCTTCGAGACGAATAATTTTTACAGAATTTTAAATTCATTCTCACCGGGGTTTTTTTTTTTTTTTTCTTTTTCTTTTTCTTTTTCTCTTTTTTTTTTTTTTTTTTTTTTTTTTCTAATGGAAATTTTCGTTCATTGGAAAACTCCATTATATAGAATGTATTTTTCGTAATATGGAGATTAATTTACATATTAATGTTTACGTTAATGATTATGTTAAACCTACTAATGATAATTTACACATTAATTTAGAAATTAACGCTTTCAATGGACAAAAGTGCAATTTCTTGTTCAGAAGTTTACAAAACAAATTGTTTATAAAAAATTTAAAATTCCGAAATTTAAAAAAAATTAAAATTTTACAATTTAAAATAATAATAATAATAAAAAGCAAAAACCTTGATAAAATATTTTTCAGCAATCTTTGGCCACAAAATGACAAAAATTCTGTAAAATTGAATCTAAGAACCCGAAAAAAGCATCGATTTCTGTTGCGTTGTTGTGGAGTAAGCGTTACAGTTGTAACCAGGGTTCTCGCTGGTTTTTGAACAACATTAGCGATTTGGCGAATAAAAAAATGAAAAACAGTAGCCAAATGAAAAAAAAAAAAATAATAATAACAAACTAGATTTGGCGTGAAGCATTGAAAAATCTACCTTTAACTCTCTTATTGTATCTTTTTTTTTTTTTTTTTTTTTTCAATGTGTTCTGAAATATCATAATTTTTTGTCATTTCTTCATTGTCATCTTCATTTTGTCACTGTTTTCTATTTTGCTTAGAAAATAGAAATTCTTACTGTATGTTACAAAAACTATTAAAAATAAGTACATTCTAAATGTTTTCTAACTGTCTAAATATTTCAAACATTCTTTTAGCAGTAAATTGCTATATGGTATTCACAATAACACCCCCCCCCCCAAAAAAAAAAAAAAATGATGATTGGCCAATGATATTTTGCAGTATTGTAATAGGCAAATTGATCGCCGCATTTCAGCAAAACTTTTCTTGATTTGACGATTGATGCGAGTAATTTTGGTTGTAATTTTACCGGCGCATAGATAGTGATAAACTGACAACAAAGAGATACTTATTGTATAATCCTTTCTGAATCATTGGCTGTTGCTAAATTGAATTTATGTTGAGTCAGTATCTTATGTAAATAATAATGTAAATGGCAAGGTGAGACTGAAGATGGAAAGCGGCATTAATCGTACAGTAAGTGCACAAGAATCTCAACTGTAACCACACACAAAAATTGAGCCCTTGCTATTTGGGGAGTCTGATTGCTCATTTACTAGCCAAATGAAACATTTTGTCGCGATTTAGCACAGTAGTGAACTGCGGCGAAAACCCTGATTGTGACCTTTGATTCAGATATAATCCGTATGTATACAGGGCCGTAACTAGAAGTGAATAATAGAGGATGGGCCAGGCCCGTAACCAGATAGGGGCCAGGGGGGCTGAGCCCCACTTAGCTACCTCTTGAGCCCCCCCTAGACATTTCACTTCTTTTCAGTAAAATGTATATTTTATCTAACGCTAATCTGAAGGGAAAAAACTATGTTTGCAAAAAAATTATTTAGATCTTTCAGTTGCTTTAAATGAAACGAAAAATTCCAAATATTTTACAATCCGAAGGATACATTGTGATGCATTATTTTGCGATACAATTCTCAGAATGCTGGGGAAATACGATAATAAGGACATTTCGTCTTCTGAAAAAATTAACTCCACATGCACTAACAGCAGTCATCTTATGTTTAGGTACAAAGTAAAGGATCTTTTGAATCTTGTGGGGAGAATCTATAAACCATTACCTCCGCTGAGTGGGACGGGTGAAATGGAAATAGACATATGTTATTCATCTTGATGGGTAATTAGTGAAGCAATGGGTGAACCATGGTAATAGAGCCTATATCTCCGAGGGATAAACGTCTTCAAGCTATTCAATAAAAGTGTTTTTTCGGAATTTCAATAGAGCTGTTGCTGGATAACATCTGTTTAGTTAAAAAAGAAAAAAATGTCTATTTATACAAATCAAATAAGAAAAATCCTTGTTTGAAAGACGTTGCTTCATGCTTTCGGTGTCAGCAGAGGATGCTGAAAATGTGGTAAGAGCATGTTTTTGAACTTTTATGACAATTGAATAAAATTTTCAGCTATGGTTATTCAACTTAAAGAATTTAACTGCATTTTACGTTTAACCATACTGTTTTCATATCGAAATCAGCTACTTTCTGACATTTTTGCGAAAAAATTTTATTGATAGAGGCATAAAATTCGCCAGTAATCGGAATTGAGGTGTAAGGAACTGAACAATGGTTTACGTTTTTGTAAGCGGTAAACAGTCTATCTAAAAATAATGGTAAATTCGATGTAGGCTGATTTTCACATGACGGAATGATGATCAAACAGGTAGGAATTGACTATGACTTAGATGTATGGGATTTACAGAAAAACAGATAGCGCTAATCTATTCTCAGATATATGAATGTGAGGGATTGAAATTGTTAGACGAGCAGGAAAGAAAATTAATTCTTGAATGTGTCAGGAAAAATCGCATTGTTGAGTCAGAAAAATATTTCTTGAGAACAGTGTTGAATCCAGGGGGGGGGGGGGAATATCCCGCCCGGAGAAATGAAATGTCCTCAAAGAAATTTTGAGATATTGGGTTTTCAACGGTCAAAAAGTGCAATGTCCCCCCCTCCCCGGAGAAAAGTGTCTGAAATCAACACTGCTTGAAACTCTTACAAACAGTGCTGGCACAATATTGCACGGGGAGCATTGCACACTGCAATATTGAATTGCTAAAATTTACTTTTTAATTGTTTACATCATAGAATAATTTAATAAAAATAATAAAATAATTGAAAAATACTAATATTTTCAAATTTAATTTGCGTAATTACTTTTATTCTCATAAAATCTTTATCCTTTGCAATATTTTAAAAACTTTTTTTGCGCTGACGGTTACTTTCAGGATCATGAAATCTGTATAGTCAACAATTATATGAACTTTGCCTCAAAGAAGCTAAATCAATACTCACTTTTTATTCTCACAGAGAAACATTTAAATCATATTTAAAGCAAAAATATTATTTTACACACACAAAATGTTATTTCGAATTGTATAGAGAGAGTGGGAATCTCTAGCCGTTTTTCCGTTCTTCTCAAGAAAAAAAAAAAAAAAAAAAAAAGCTGTCGCTGGCTAAATTAAAATCTTTTTTTATTATAAGAGTATTGAAAAACATTGATATTAGAACTATAATAGAATTTTTAAATAATCATTAAACATAAGTATGTTTTGGAATTGGATAATTACTATATAATTATAATAAATTATTCATATCTGAAGTGATATAAACACATGCAGCATTTAAAATTCAGTTATTATTGCAAGTCGATACATGGATAATTTTATAAATTATATTATTAATAAAACAATGTCATGATGAAGCAAAACTGTGATTTTAATTCAGGACAAGCATAATTTATTTTGGTGCTTCTTCTCCTTTTCTTTCTAAATATAATTTATAAAGAAAAATTTTATTTGAATTATCTTAAATTTTATTTAAAACTAAAATACTTTTTAGGAAGCTTAAGATTTTTAGGTTGATTTTACAATCTATTGATCTTGCAAGTATTTTGGATATTTAGGCAAGTATTTAGGAGTTCGTTAATCAAGTATGTAGATGCTACAGTTTGTTTACAAAAACTCACAAAGGCAAACATGCAAAACTTGTCATCAGGTTAATATCCGAAATATTGTACCATTATAAGCCTAATTGGAATAGTATACTGATCTTTCTAGCATCCTGGATGAATTCGTTAATCAAGTATTACTCTGCCATCCCTAAGAGACCATTTAATGAAAAAAAACTAGAAAATAAGAATTTAATAACTGCGATAACTGCTGCAGAAGAACTAAGTGAAGATATCGAAAAATATAAATACCTAGAAGAACTTGGCGTAATTAATATACCCGAAAAACAAGAAATAGTAGTTGTAATGTTTTTTAAATCCTCATCAAACACCGAGGACTGTCTAGAAAAACTGTATCAGGTACGACAAGCATTTCTCAATGTTTACAATTTACTAGCAACGTGAAGAGTATTTGGATGCAGTACTGCGATTTGTGAAAGTACATTTTCCTTGCTAAAACAGTTAGACAAACCCTAGACGCAAGTGATGACTTCTGAGAGGCAAGCCAATTTAGTTTTGCTACATTCTGAAGAAAAAAATGTAACCAACAATATTGACAACTTAAAATTTTTTAAAAAAAATTAATAGCCTGGCGGATAGGAAATTACACCTTTTTTAAAATAAAAGAACGTTTTAAAATAATTTGTACTTGAATTATGTGAAAATCTTATCAGTGATATGAAAGAGAAGTCTCAATTTACATAATAATAAAAAAATATGTGAATGGAATTTTTAGGCATCATTATTATACGTATCCGTGTTTTTGATTTTTTAAAAATTATTAATTCAATCAGTTTTACAAAATAACAAGAACTAGTTAAGTTTCATTTTTAAATTTGTAAATGTATTTTGGAATATTTTGCATATATTTTTTAAATTATTATGCGAATTAATATTCTCATTGATCTTGCTCTACTCCGAGGGATGCAAGCGCTGCGCCACAAATCTCTGATTTCCATCACTAAATTTTAGTAGTATTTTTCGCCTTATTAAATATAAGGCGAAGAATAATTTTTTCTTATTAAAATTCTTTTTAGATTTTTTTTCTTATTAAACAAAAGAAAATCAGTCATTAAATAAGGTGAGGAATGCTATCAAAATTTAGTGATCAGCCAATGAACATCAGCCATTTGTGGCGCAGTGCTTGCATCCTTGCACTCCTAAAATATCTACCATAAAACATAATGTTTATAATAACAAATATTTAACTTATGCTCAAGATCATGTTATTAAATTATTTAATTCGAAAATTAACAATGTGTATTTTTTTAATATTTTTTCCCTAAAAGTATATTTAACATTTCGTTTTGCACTCAGTTTTATGCATGAAATGTTTAGGTTCTATTTTTATATGTGTATGTCATAAGCTATAAGTAAAAAAGATGCATGTATATAAGTGTATAAATATGAAAAGAGTGTAC
Source organism: Maratus speculifer (assembly GCA_964019185.1). NCBI lineage: Eukaryota > Metazoa > Arthropoda > Arachnida > Araneae > Salticidae > Maratus > Maratus speculifer. The sequence continues at coordinate 248,628,082 of OZ025294.1, forward strand.
ATATATTAATTATGGGTTACCTATCATAAAGATAATTTTTAAAAAACATTTATCTTGCTCACTTTGAAAGGTAAAAGAAATTTACCAAAAAGAGTTTTTTTAAATCTTGGTTGGCATTATTTTATTTTAATGGAAATATCAATGTTTTTTAAAAACCTAATATTTATACTGCAGGAAAAAATGTGCAAATTAAATTACAATTGCTTGCTATTTTTACAATATTTCTGAATGGACTGAATTAGGTGAGATCAATAGCCAGCATTAATGTAATAAATTGTAACGTGCAATCTAAATCAATTTTCAAATTCAGAAGTTGCTTTTCTTCTACATTTGTTAAGTAATCCATCGTTTAAAACTTCTTATATTGCCAATTAATAACTTTTACTTATTATATCAATTGTGAATGCAATCAGGAACATCTTTACACCCCCTCCCCTTCTATTTCCCAAACTATTTTCAATAAAGAAAAAACATTAAGTAGTTATGAAAATTCGAAAATATTTTCAAATATAAATGATACATGTATATATATATTTGAAAATATGTTTATAATTTCATTTTTGAGAGTCCCCTTCCTTTTGTTGACCACAGAACAGTTGTAAAAGAAAAGCCAGTCAACATTTTTATGACTTTCAAAAGACTTTTTTACAAAATTTGCTTATAGAGGGCAGTGATTATCGTTTTAACAGGTTTCGTTGTATTTAGTTTGCATAAGACACATGGATTTTTAAAAAGTATTAGCCCCAGACCCTAAAAAATTTTTCAGAGCCCCCTCTGGCGTTACTAGCTGGTTACGGCCCTGGGATGGGCTCACGAAAATGTAGGGGGGGGGGGGGGCTCATATTCTTTTTCTCCCTCTTTCTCTGTCAGAGAGATAAATTAGTGCATATCCACATTGTAGGTACTATGTATCTTATTAAACTGTTGTAAATAACTTCAGAAGCTTCATTTTATGCTAAGAAAAGAGCATGATGATGAAAAATCTGAGTGTATAACTAATGTAAAATGAAACACGATGTTAGCTTCATTTGTACAAATAGGATGTGCGAGTAATGAAACACTTATTTTAATTGCAATTTAGTATTCCTGCAAAACTGTGAAAGGGCCTCAAAACTAAATTAAATTTTTGAACAGACTTTCATTTAGATTTTCGGTACTGAAATTCATTTAGTGACCTTGGAATTTTTTACACTAGAAGCTTAATTTTTTTTGGGGGGGGAGGGGGGGCTGAGACCCTCTCTTGCATCTTGTTAGCTACGGCCCTGTATGTATATTATGCGTAGCTAAACTAATGAGAATAATTTGCACACCATCACAACTATTGGGGAGAAAGTGCACCTCTGTCAATAAATTTTATCGCAGACCTTGGACCAACAATAGAGGATGGCCACAAAAACACTTTGTTGTGCTAACCATTCTCATTAGAATACGCGCAGTTAATGGTTAAGTGATAAGCAAATACCATTAGAAGAAAAGGAGAAAAAACTCTCTAAGTTTGATTTTATTTTTCTAACGTATTTCTTGTTAGAATAAGAAAATTCAAGAGAGGAAATGGGAATTTTCTTCTCGATAAGACTGTAACCTTTGGGCTGGAAACACTTTGTTACGAAACAATGTACTTAAATAAATTTTATTTATAAACTTGAAATGTTCATATGATGAACAGCTCAAATGGTTACTTTTTAAATGTTCTTTTCTTCTCGTCTCTCGACTGTATAATTATCACAAACCAATCGTTTGCATAGCTTTTACTTCGATGTCCGTAAATACTATGGCATTGATGGTCCTTGAATGGTTTGGCATTGATGGTCAACTTTATATCAAGTGTATATTTTTTAAGTACACTTAAATGCTATTGTAAATTTGCGTTTATATTTTATACATTTAAATTTTCATAATTGTTTGCATGGCGAGTCAAATAAAACTAATTCTTCACTTTCTTTTTTATCATTATTCACTTATTTAAATAACTTTATTTTGTAAAAAAGAAACTTCTAGAACTATTCATATGCAAGGTTTGGAACATAACGAGTAAGTTTGGTTCGGATCTGTTATAATTTAATGCTTTTTATTTATAGTAATGTTTATAGGGTGAAATTTTTTTTTTACATTCTTTTATTTGATTGAATCAAAATTTTATAACGAATGATGGAATTTTGCATATAGATTTTTAACCTTTTTCCTGATAAGCTAGAATTTTTAAATTTTCGTTCATACACTGTAAGGGGGAAAAAATGCAAAGTTACTAAAATTTTCCATGAAAATGGTATTCCGAAAACCTTTTATATAACGGCAACAAAAAATGCCCGAAACGGATACAGATATCAAAAAATATGTAAGGTTACTAAAGATTTTTTAGGAAAGTCGAATTCCTAGAACTTTTTAGGTAATGGCAACTCGGGCTGTTACATATCAAATTTTAGTAAGATTACTGTAATTTTAGTAAATTCTTTCGTAAAATTACAGATTTCTTTAGCTATGTTTATAAATTTTGTATACAGTCGAGTCTCTATATAACGAAATCCATTGTTCCAGTAAAAAATTCGTTATATAGGGAAATTCGTTGTATAGAGAATGAAGTTAAAATTCTTATGTAAAGTGTAAATTTTGAACAAATATTATTTTTGATGTGTTTAATTAACAATTTAAAATGTTTAGCTATAAATATTATCTCAATATTATCTATTTTTTAATATTTAAAGATTTAAACAGTTTCAAAAAAAGAAAACAGACATTTATTTGAAAGCTTAATGAAAATCAAATAAGCAAGACATGATTAATTTTAGACGAGAAGAAACCTGTAACTTTTGGTTGTTTTGGTTTCAAAATTGTTACACTCTCGAAAAATGTTCAAATTTTAGCAATTACCCCTAAAAAATTACAAATTCACCACCAATTCAAAAATTACCCCCATTGATCCCGCTCTTATATGTGTAACAATCGAATCGGCACTATTTTGAGAAGGATGTTGAAAGGTGTGTGGGAGGGGAGGGGGATTAATTCGCTGGACTTAAAGAACAAGTAGATTCAAGGAGAGAAGTAATGTAAAAACTCAGCAATGAACGATAAATCAGAAATAAGGGATGGAAAATTGATTCCATGTAATTTTGAAGCTATTTTAAAACTAAATAAATAAAGAGTATTTTATGAAAATATTCGTTATATGGAGAGAGATATTTCTGTGTATAGAGACTGTTTTTAATGTAATCATAGGAAAATGGGACCGCTCTTACTAAAAATTCGTTATATAGAGAAATTTGATGTATGGAGTTTTGTTAAAGAGAGACTCGACTGTATTTACATCTTTTTTGTTTATTTGTTTGTTTTTTCTGTAGAGGAAATAGAAAGATGAAGTGTTGTATCCATATATTCATTGATTAGAGTCAATATAGCATACACAATATTGAACGTACTACTATATTTGGATACACCCACTCATCTTTTTGCTTTCTTTTGGGAATAAACAGATTTTGACTTTGAACTTATTCTATCGAATAACAGCTGGAATCACCAATGAATCTATGATCTAACTGTTATACATGTACGAAAGCCCTTAAAAATATGTAAATAAGAACTTAAGTATAATGATAGTCAGTAAAAATATCACTATACTATACTATACGATATTCACTAAAAATATGTATATTTTTACTGATATAAAATAAACCAATTAATAAGAATTCTGCATACTGTTTTTGCATGCCTGTATAAATATAAATCATTATGGTATTTAGATTATCTAAATGCCCCCATAGTAATTTATAATAATAATAATAATAAAATATTTATTATTACTACAAAATAAGAAATTAAATAGAAATATATATATATATAAATACTTTATTCTTTTCTTATTCTTTCTCTCTTATTTGTTATTTTTTTTTAATTGCTGTACTTCGCAACGTAGTTGAAACACTATAAGCATTATATGACTATACTATATAGCAACATATTATATATTTGGTTTATTGCTATATTTTATAACAGATTTGTAGTTAAACTTATTCTTTATACCTGTTTATTCATTTTACATTTTACATTTTTAGTTATTAATTTATATTAAAGCATTAATACTTTTAAAATTAATGATTTGGAAAATTATTTATTTAATAAATTAATTACTGATTAAACTGCTAATATAATTCTTAAATAGTTTATTAATTAGATAATTAAATATGCAATAATTAATTGAATAATTATTGATTTTAATAATTTAATAATTAAATGTTATTGATTATAGTTTTGCTGCTTAATTAAAGTTAATTTTTAAAAATTGAAATTTATTAAGAGTTGTTTTAAAAAGTAATAAAATTTTTTAATGAACAGTAACAAAAGCAGTTTTATTAAAAAACAATTAATTTCAAATCACACACTGAAATATCTTGAAGCAGAATTTTAAAACAAAGTAACCATGCTATAATTTGCAATCAGTAGTTCAGCGACAATCACATTTCATTATACTTATTAGGGATGGGACGAATATTCGGCTACTATTCGGTATTCGGCCTATTCGGCCCTTTTGCCGAATATTCGGTTGGCCGAATATTGAAGGCTTGTTGACCGAATACTTCGGCCGAATACCTGTAGCCAAATATTTAGAGATATCTGGCCGAATAGTGGTAAAATCTCGCCGAATAGTGAAAGATATCTTGCCAAATAAATAAATTTAGGATTTAAAGAGTTTCATTTCTTACAATTTTTTTTCTCTAATCCAACTTGGCTACTTCATTTATGAAGCCATTCTCATTCTTACTTACAAAATATACAGTATGGAACCATTTATCCAGAAACCAGCTAACCGGCAAACCAGTTATCCGGAATGATATTTCTAACAGACTGATGTTGGAATCTATGTAGAAAAAATATCATACACTGCAAGTTTGACATATATATTGCTTGAAACAATTGTGTAGTTTGATAACAGCATCTAGTATTTGAAATAGAAGCATATTTGGTTGGATTATAGATGTTTTCACTTTTATGCAGAGAAAACAGAAGAATTTTTGTTCCCAAGGAATTCCCATAAATTCCCTAATTTCATACTCACATTTTGATCTTACTTCATCTGATTCTTAGTTCAAGTATTCTAATAAGTAGTTTGTAATACCACAACCACATACATTCCATAAAATTTATCAAATGGATGCTGCTTTAATGCCCAACCAGTTAACTGGAAAAACCAGTTATCCAGAATACATTTGGTCCCAGCCAATCCAGATAAATGGTTCTATACTGTACAGTTATCCGATTGCTAAAAAATACACAGCCTTTCTGTATTTCCTTTAAAAGTGAGTGATATTTTAGAAAATGCTGCCCAAGTAGGAGATTTAATTGTATGGGAAATGTTTTCATTAGAGAATGATATATTACAATTCAAACTATAACAACACTTACAAGGGCGGATCCAGCCCAACCTCCAGGGGGGGGTCACAACTTTTGACAGATGATTTAATGAAAAAAATTTAAAATACAGTAAATCTTGTGAAAACGGAATTACGATAAAAAGTAGCAAATTTTGCCGATCGGACATAAAAATTCGTGAATTTTGTCGATTGTACACGGAAAAATCACGAATTTTGTCGATCGGACGCGAAAAATCTCAGATTTCGTTTATCGGGGAAGGAAAAAAAATCTAAATTCTTTTAATAATACTTGAAAATAATGCAAATTTTGTTTATAGGTTGCGGAAAAGTCTCCTGTTTTGTCTGTTTACCGCGCGATAAAAACGCGAATTTCGTTGACCGGCCGCGGAAAAAACAAAAATATCGTCAACTGGACATTGGAAAATCGCGAGATTTATCTATCAGCCTTCGAAAAATCTTGTCTGTATGTCTCAGAAAAATTGCAAATTTTTTCGATGGAGCACAAAAAAATCGCGAATTTTGTCGATCTGGAACGAAAAAATCGTAAATTTCGGTAATAGGGCACGGAAAACCCCAATTTTGTCGGTCGCTTCGTAAAAATCACGAATTTATTCGATCGGGAACGAAAAAATCGCGAATTTTGTTGATTGGAAAAAAAAATCGCAAATTTCGGGCTTATATGAAACGCAAAAATTGCCAATTTCGCGAATCGGGAAAGAAATTATCGCGAATGTAGTCGATTGTCTTCGTAAAAAAAGCGATTCAGGCGATTGGGTACGAAAAATTCGCGAATTTTGTCGATCTGGAACGAAAAAATCGTAAATTTCGGTAATAGGGCACGCAAAACCCCAATTTTGTCGGTCGCTTCGTAAAAATCACGAATTTATTCGATCGGGAACGAAAAAATCGCGAATTTTGTTGATTGGAAAAAAAAATCGCAAATTTCGGGCTTATATGAAACGCAAAAATTGCCAATTTCGCGAATCGGGAAAGAAATTATCGCGAATGTAGTCGATTGTCTTCGTAAAAAAAGCGATTCAGGCGATTGGGTACGAAAAATTCGCGAATTTTGTCGATTCGGAACGAAAAAATCGCTAATTTCGATGATAGGGCAAGAAAAAACCGAAGATTTTTGTCGATGATGCGCGTAAAAATCGAAATTTTTTTGAGCGGCTCAATAATTAGTGATACAATAGTGCAACAATAGTGAGTTTTATCAGTTTAGGGCGAGGAAAAAAAAATCACAGATTTCATCAGTTTACGGCGGGGAAGAAATGCAGATTTCATCAGTCAGTTAAGAATCGCGAATTTTATTGTTTGGTACGGAAAAATGCGTATTTCATGGACAAGAAGGGAAAAAGGCGCGAATCTCATCAATTGGGCGCGGAAAAATCCCGAATATGGTCGATCGCTAGCGTAAAAAGCGCGAATTTAGTCGATCGGGAACGAAAAAATTGCTTTTGGTAGGGCACGGAAAAATTGCAAATATTGTCGATCAGGAAGGAAAAAGTCGCAAATATGGTCGATCGCTTTCGTAAAAATCGCAAATACAATCGATCGGGAATGAAAAAAATCGCGAATTACGTTGATATGGCGAACAAAAATTGACAATTCCATCGATCGGGAAAGAAATTATCGCGAATATGGTCAATCGGCTTCGTGAAAAGCGCGAATTCAGGCGATCGAGTACAAAAAACTCGCGAATTTTGTCGATTCGGAACAAATAAATCGCTAATTTTGTCGATTCGGTACGAAAAATCGTAATTTTGTTGATAGGGCGCGGAAAAACCGCAAGTTTTGTAGATGTTGCGTGGAAAAATTAAAAAAATCTTTGAGCGGCTGCAGAACAATCGTGAGTTTCATCAGTTTATCGCGAGAAAAAAATCGTGGATTTCATCAATTTACGGAGGGAAAAAATGCAGATTTCGTCAGTCAATTAAGAAACGCGTATTTCATAGTTCGTGTGCGGAAAAATTCGTATTTCATCGAACAAGAACGGAAAAATGTGCTAATTTCGGGGATTGGGCACGGAAAAATCGTGAATTTTTTCAATCAAGTGAAGAATAATCGTAAATTTCGCAGACCTTTCGTGGAAAAATCTCAAATTTAATCGATCACACCCAAAAAAACATGAATTTCGTCGATTAGGCATGGAAAAGTTGTGTATTTCGTGGATCGGCTTCACAAAAATCGTGAATTTGAATTTCACCGATCGAGTGCGGAAAAATTTTGAATTATGTCGATCAGGCACGGAAAATTTGCGAATTTTCTCGCTCAGTTTCGAAAAAAGCGCAAATTTTTTCGGTTAGACGTTATTTTGCGTTCTTGTTTTAGCACTTTTTACTTACACTGTACATCCCTCTTTGAAGAGCTCCAGGGGGGGGTAATGACCCCCATGACCCCCCCCTTGGATCCGCCACTGAACACTTATGAAAAAAACATGAAAAAAAAAAACTGCCTTATTCTAAAACACTTTAATATTTATTAATGTCTGCAAATTCCATGCACATGTAAAAAAGGCTCTTATGAAATTTGTAACTTATTTACGTAAAGTAAAAAATGAAAAAATTCATTCACTAGGTATATTAACAATGATTCATTTTCAAAATTAGATATCAAATATCACTATTCCAAATACTACAACGGTACATCTGAAAACAGAACTGGTGGCAAACTAGATACGCATTAGATGACACAACCAGCTTTATGAAGATCGTTTTATAAGTATTTAAACATAAATTCTAAATACTGAACAGAATAATTTTTTTTATTCTATAGTTTTCAATTTTAAATAATTATTTAGATAATTACTGACTTAAATATGTAACATTACTATGTATATATTTTTAATTTACATATTCCTTCATTCATGTTGTTAGCAATTTCTGTTTATCCTTTTAATGCTTGTTGAATAAGTGGAATATTCAAGTTGAATATTGTATGCGCCAATTCAAATGTCAAAGATTTTGTTACCGTATGCATTCTACTTTAAGCATAACATTTTGCTTTAACGTAATTTGTAATTTAAAGCTTGGAAACTGATTGAAGAGCAGGCTCATTCTTACGAATTCGCTTATCATTAGGGGCACAAACTCTAAATGATCAAATTTACTTCATTAAAGGTTATTTCAGAAAATATCTATTCGTGAGTTCTGAGAGAGAGAGATTAAAAATATTATTAATTTTGGATGCAATAAAGGGTAAAAGTATCATTTGATAGTAAAAGTGAAGTACATTCTTCATATTTTAATGAAAATATCTTACCATCCTGACTTACTGAAAATCAATTTGATGTACATTAAAATAAAAGAAAATCATGCAATCTCATATTTTTTTTTTTTTTTTTTTTTTTTGTGTTAAAATAAATGTTTCAAATTTAAAAATACATTTAAAAGCACATTTAAGAGTAATAATTATTAATGAGCTCCTATTTTTTAAATTATATATAATCAAAATTTATTTTCTTTATTGGAAAAAAAAGTTGATATTCGGCCGCCGAATATTCGGTATTCGGCCTAAATTTTGGCCGAATATTCGGTATTCGGCTATTCGGCCAAATCACTATTCGTCCCATCCCTAATACTTATGTTCTTCCGGCATTTTCTTTTTTAATTCACAGCTTCTTCAAACATTCAGGGTGGAGCCTCCTCTGACATATGTCCGTAAACGTTTGATTTAATTGCAACTATGAGGAAGTACTTACATCACTATAAATCAGCCATCAGCCATACTCATCCTGTGGCCCGGCGACATTTATGTGCGGCCCGAGGCACATAATCATTAATCCATATTTATACAATTAATTGGGATGCGCATAAAAAATAGTTACGAATCTCAGCGTTGTTTTATTTATTTATTTATTTATTTATTTTTTTCATGGGAAGATAATTATATTTAACTGAACTGAATTATATTTAATTTAACTCGAATTTAACTGAAAAGTGTGCTAAAATATGTTTTGTATGTGATCCTGTTTATCCTACAATAAAGTACACATACTTTTTTAATCATTAACAATAATTAAACCAAATTATAACAATAATTAAACCCAATTATTTAATACCAAATTAAATTTGCACTGTATATTTTTACAATTTTTTTTCATCGAGATAAAGATGGAATTTATCAATGAAAATCTCCTTGGAAATTCAGCTTTTTATAATATTATGTTTTATATCTATTATATAGCAAATAATTACTTTTTAGGGTTGAAATTTTGTAACAGAAAAAAATTTGCACCGAAACCATTTTACAGTAACAATTTCAAACAGCAAACTTCGCGGGATATTTCCACAGCCATTTGCGATAGAAATTTACTGCGAAGTTTATTATTTGGAAAAAGGAGTGTTAAATTTTTTAGTGATATTTCTTCCGCGGTAAACCTAATAATAACATTAACTTTGTTATATTGCATTGTTAGCCTACTTATGTTATTTTAATTACAGTTCTTTTTTCATATCTTTTTATAAGTGTATTGCGCCCTGTCTAAAGTTGGAAACTTCTGTTTGAGGCTCGCCTAAAATCTGAAACTTATGCTTGCGGACCGCGTGATAAAAAAGTTCAGTATGGCTGCTATAAATGAATAACCGGAAAAAAAAATATCCGAAGAATTGATTATCAAAAGTAGACAAACAAAACAATTTTATTTTTTAACACAAGTTTATGCGTTTTAAACTAATCAAGAGTTTCGTTCGCATTTAATATTCTATATTATGAGCAATGGTAGACTGAACTTGTAAACAATATCATGTGTTCAAGAGTTAAATGAATGACGTAGCAATGAAGTCACCAAAGAGTAGTAACTTGTTTTGGCTAGGCGATAGAAGAGGCGTGAATTTTGATTAGCCAGATAGAGTGTCTACCCTACCATTTTTATCCAGATGTAAATGAAAGAGTAAAAATTCCCAACAAAAAGCGGGTTTTTCCAACCGCTATATATTGCAAGAATGGAGCCAATTTTCCAGCATCGCGTCGGTTATTCTCTTAAATCCGGTTGTAAGAAATACCCCTATGTTTGGTGTTGTCTGCATCTCCTAACTTGATGGAAGGTAACTATGATTTAATTTAAAATTAGTATTATGCTGTATCTTCAACTCGGGATTATTATTATTATTAATTATCTTTAAAAGCATGGGCATTTCTTTTAAAAGAATGAATACATGGTCATTATAATTTAACAATTTTGCTTTCCTTGATTTATTATCTAATTCATAGAGCTTGTTTAAATCAATCTTCCTTTTCCCCCTCACTTATAATGCTAGCAGACGACGACTAAAATTTCGAGAGCAATTATCGGCTTTTAAGCCGAAGTGCGCTTAGCGCAGAATACAGTAAAACCTCGGTAATCAGAAAAACATGGGACTTGAGCATTTTCAGTTAACCGGAGTTCCATGGAAATTTTCGAATAACCGGAAGGCTTATGGTGTTAACCTGATAGATGAAAAGGTTTGATCGTAATTTAGAGCATAGTTGTAATAAAAATGTTGTGGTACCGTATTCAAAGCACCCTGAAGTTGAAAAACAAAAGAAAATCACAACACATTTTGTAAAAAAAAATGAAGTGCCGTATTATGCCTATTTAATAAAGTGCCCGAAATTACGCTATGGACCAAATAAGAAAGTTGATTTTGTTTATTTCATAAAGAATATTCTTTTTTAGCACTATTTCTACCAGTGTGCAATAATACCTTTCAAAGTTTAGATTTTTACTTATTTTGCTGCTAATTTTTACAGCTAATATATACTGAAACAACTCTTTAAGGCTACAGTGGACTTTCAAAATCGCAAAAAATCATCAATTTGTCGATTTTCCACTTTTAGCATAATAATATTATATGAACTCCCTGCTATTGAACACAAAAAGAATTTTTCAATTTCGACTATTTTTACTGGGGTTAGGAGCATTTTTGTCCAATCAGCTGATTGTGCCATGCCCCTTTGTTTACTTTTTTGCCGATTCACATCCGTAAAATGTAGCCTAGTTTTTAGTTTTACCATACGAAATGTTATTATTTTGCACTGAAATTATTAATTTTGCGATTTCGCAAAACAATACTTTAGCTGTAATTTTTAACTGTTTCTTTAAGCGTTTGTTTATAATGTATTTAGAGGAATTGCTTTTTGTCCCCAATCTTTTTAGCGTAAATTAAAAAATATTAATATATTTAAAATATTAAAAATATTTAATATATTTAACAAAAATTTGTACAATAAGAGGTATTTTTACCATGAATATTTCTAGTAAAATTTGAAAAAATTTCATGAGAAAATACAAAATGTTACTTTTGAGAAGATATTTTTAAAATTCAGATACTTCACGTCCTTTGCATGAATTACTGTCGAAGCCACATATTTTATGTGAATTTACCATAAAAACATAAAACACTTACATATAAGCTAGAAATGATATTATATCCCTTAATAGCTGAAACTATGTCAGTAGGAAAATATTAAGCAATTATAACCACTGTAGTTACTAAAACCTGTTTTTCTCAGAATGAATATTTTCGTCGTTTTCATGATTTCAAAATGTTCCACGCGAAATTCTGTATGCCTAATTTTTCTGATTTTTTGTTTAAAATGCTCTTTATGTGTGTGTTAATAAATGTTACTAGAAATAAAAATTTTTAGACGCATGTAAATTTTTTAAATTTCAGTTATATGAAATTTTTAATGATTTTTTAACGGAAAATACAAAAAAATTAAGTTAAAATAATTTTTTTTAATGTTTTACAAGTAGTATGCTAAAACTGCTTAGTAACATTTATTAACGCATACACAGAGAGCATTTTAAACAAAAAATCAAAAAAATTGGGCATAAAGAATTTCGCATGGAGCATTTTGAAATATTGCCATTTTTTGTTAATTTAAAAAAAGAAAAATCTGTATCTCAAAAACCATTGAATATATTTAAAAAAAAAATTGTGAAATAAGAGATATATATATTATGGTTATTTCCAGAAATTAAAAAAAAAAAAAAATTCATTGAAAATAAAAAAAAAATTAGTTTTGAGAGTCCACTGTAGCATTAATGAGTTAAAAATGATTCAGAATTGTTTTGATATAAAACTTACAAATTAAATAGTAATCATAAAACAAAATATGTTGAAAGGTGTCATTTGACATCGGTAAAAATAGTATTTGAAAATAAAATTTTTCACATTTAAAATGGACTATAAGAAATTTTAGTCTTTTGATTAAGCCGATTTTCGGATAACCGGAGTTCTACTGTAATTGTACCAACTAGGGTAAAAGATTTCTGCAGAAAAGCATTAGACCTTTGATGTACATCGCATTTGAAAAAGAATGGGCAATGAAAAATTGTCCCCCCCCACCCCCCACCCCCCCGCTCATATTTGAGAATGCATGTAATAGTTGTTCCATTTCCCTGAATGTGTTAACAAACCATGGGCTTTCCTAAATATGGAGTGCTTCTAAAGTTTGGTATTTCTGTGTAACTTTTTCAGGATTTTACTAATTGACATAGTAAAATAGTTGCCAACTATCACAAAAGCACTACCAATATGTTTTTTTTTTTTTTTTTTTTTTTTTTAAAGCATCAATAAGCATATTTAGAAAAATAACATGATAACAATGTACAGGGTGGTCATAAAAAAACTTTGCCGATATATGGAGCTCTAGCGGCCTGTCCGTTCAACCGATCGGGGTGAAATTTCAGATATAGCTATTCAGAGGTATGAGCTCGAAATTCTCTGAACGGCAACAAAATGGCGCTCACGGTTACGGTAATAGTTACAGAAACTCGAAATTTTCCAATAGCAACACCCTTTTTCTTTCATCGCAAAATGCTCAGCGCATGCGAAAACCCTAAAGAGCGTTGGAACGTACATGTATAGCAAGAAACGGATATGTTATGTACGCACAAAAAACTGTTCTGCGAATACCCCCCCCCCCCCATAAAAAACACTATTGGGGCGCAAGGAGTAAATTTGCATATGACACAGAGTCAGTACACTAATCTCCGATTGCAACACGGATCGGAGAAAAGAAAAATTTTATTTTGATTACACATTTTCCACATGGGTGCCATCACAAGCAATTAAACATTGCATGGTGCTGACTGTGGACAATACAGTCGAACGTTACATCGCATGAGGGATGTTTGCAATCTTACGTTTGATAGAATCTTTCAAATCCGGCAAAGTTTGCGGATTGCACATGTACATTCTAGATTTTAGATATCGCCAGAAACTGAAATCCATAGGCTTGAGGTCGGGGGATCGCGTTGGCCATTGACGTTACCAGTTAAGGTATAAAATGTGTCTCGTCCGTTCATAACATGCGAAGGGACCATCGTTATCTCCATTATATTGAATAAGAAATTCATTAACAAAATCATCTATATGTTGTTGAAGGTCTCTCGCTTTCAACATCTGGGCGCACTGGTACCAGTAAGTAAACATGCGGATTACAGAGCGCAGTAACTTTTAGACCATTGATTTTAGTATATCAAATACACGAGATGCACCTTTTGTAGTTTGCATGCTATGCATCCTCTGGTCACTATGTGATGCATTTCCATAACAGTATCCTCAGAAACAGTTGGTCGTACGGATCGCGGACTATCACAGGTGCAGCCACTTTCTTCGAATTTCATTAGTAAATCCCGAAGAGCTTGTGAAATGCATAGGCCACGTATTTGGCGATGGTTTCGACGGTAAACGCGCCAGGTTTTCGCAGCATTCATCTCATTTTGATAATAGTTTTACCAACTCACCACGAACGAAATCATTTTGTTGGCATCTGCGAGCTCCGACTGAAGAATGAATATTCCCACCCTACTTTTTATCCGTTTTCTACTCTGTCTATCTGTCAAACGATGTTCCATGATTGGTATTTTGTCTCTGTCATATTCAAATTTTCTTCGTGCGCCTTGGTCGTGTTTTTTGGGGGGCCGTTATTAGAGCTGATTTTGTGCGAGCATAACGCGTCCGTTTATTGCAATGACCACATCGTTCCAATGCTCTTTAGGGTTTTCGCATGCTCTGAGCATTTTGCGATGAAAAAAAGGGTGTTGCCATTGGAAAATTTCGAGTTTCTGTAACTATAACCATAACCGTGAGCGCCATTTTGTTGCCGTTCACAGAATGTCGAGCTCATACCTCTGAATAGCTATCTGAAATTTCAGCTCGATCGATTGAACGGACTGGCCGCTAGAGCTCTATATATCAGCAACGTTTTTTTATGACCACCCTGTAGTTTTTACAAAGAGAAAATGTTCAGAGGTGCCCTTATCTTGACTCAAGAAAATCATTATTTTAATTAGAGATTCTAGAGAAATTTCAGTCCTGTGTAAATGTAGATTTATTTGTATTTGATTGTGCCTAAGATCACAAACTATGCAAACAATCTCAGCAGCTTATTTTATGAAGGAAAAAAATCATTAGTTTAGAAACAAATACAATTCATAGAAAGTTTAAATATAAATATCCTTGTTGTCAACAAATTACTGTGCAATTTCCTTGCGTGATATATAAAATCCTTGAGCGACCACCTCAATGAACGACAATTTTTTCGTGGAACGAAATTTATTGCCATAGGCTCGATACTATTTTTACCTCCATTCAGAGATAATTCCAGTTAAATTCCTTCCATGAGCGACCAATTTTTTGAAGAAAATGAAACAAATTCCCTTTTCTTCTGGTTATTTTGAGAAAGTTTTATTAGAAAAACTAAGAGTGCATTATTCATCAAAGTTCTAAACAAAGTTTTTGTATTTTTTAAGTGCGTTCGTAATCATGTAAATACGTAGTACCTATTGTTGTCGCTCAATCCGTCCGTCTGTCTGTCCGTCTGTCTGTCCGTCTGTCTGTCTGTCCGCATATAACAACGCAAAATCTACCCAACCGAATCGTTTGAAATTTAAAATACATAATTATTACATAATTTTGTCGTGTCATTTAAAATTTTATCAAAATCGGATGGATAGATCAGTTACAGGGACAATCAAAAGTATTCCGTTACATTACAGTCAATGGGGGAAAAGTTTCAAATGCATTTTAATCGTTTGAAATTTAAAACATATATTTATTACATAATTTTGTCGAGTCATTTCAAATGTTACGAAAATCGAATGCATAGATCAATTACAGGGACAATCAAAAGTATTCCGTTACATTACAGTCAATGGGGAAAAAAGTTTCAAATGCATTCTAATCGTTTGAAATTTAAAACGTATATTTATTACATAATTTTGTCGAGTCATTTCAAATGTTATGAAAATCGAATGCATAGATCAATTACAGGGACAATCAAAAGTATTCCGTTACATTATAGTCAATGGGGAAAAAAGTTTCAAATGCATTTTAATCGTTCGAAATTTAAAACGTATATTTATTACATAATTTTGTCGAGTCATTTCAAATGTTATGAAAATCGAATTCATAGATCAATTAGAGGGACAATCAAAATAGTATTCCGTTACATTACAGTCAATGGGGAAAAAAGTTTCAAATGCATTTTAATCGTTCGAAATTTAAAACGTATATTTATTACATAATTTTGTCGAGTCATTTCAAATGTTATGAAAATCGGATGCATTAGATCAATTACAGGGACAATCAAAAGTATTGCGTTACATTACGATCAATGCGAAAAAAAAGTTTCAAATGCATTGTAATGGTGTTACATTCATTTGAACATAATAGAATTGGCATGAATCTTTGAAGTATGTACTAAAATATACATTCTGTACAATCTGTGATGCAAAGAATATTTATTATTAAATTACAGGGCCACATAAATGAATTTCTCTAAGTAATGTTATACGGGAAAACATTGTTTGGGGGCGTGTTTTAATTATATTAAACTACTTCACATTTTTTGAATAAGATATACGTTAATGAAGTGTAATAAAAATTACTCCCTGCGTATTTACAGGAACACAAAGATTTCGACCACTTTACTGCATCCAAAGTACGCTCTACTATATCAGCAAGATCTGAATATTTTAAAACTTCGCTATCGTACGAACGCACCTCATTTGCTACGCTTCACGTGCAATTTCCAACTTGTTTTATTATTATTCGGGTAATTTTTAAGTGTTTAACCGCTTAACTGGTTTGCCCGAACGCCGTTCGGCCAAGACGAATTTGCTTATTTCATCATTTAAAGCTTTTTGACACAACTATTATTTTTAAGAAAATTTTCATACTATTGAAAGGCGGAAATGTTTAGACTAAATTTTACGAATATTTTATTTAAAT
This sequence comes from Maratus speculifer, assembly GCA_964019185.1. Taxonomy (NCBI): domain Eukaryota; kingdom Metazoa; phylum Arthropoda; class Arachnida; order Araneae; family Salticidae; genus Maratus; species Maratus speculifer. Next base: position 248,644,670 of record OZ025294.1, read on the forward strand.
AATAGTGGTGTGAGTCCGCTATTTTCAATTTATTGAACGGAAAAGAATTAACCAGTTAAGAAGCTAATCCTCTTTCTGCCTTTTTAGGTGCGTTCGTAATTATGTAAATACGTAGCACCTATTGTTGTCGCTCAGTCCGTCCGTCTGTCTGTCTGTCCGTCTGTCTGTCTGTCCGTCTGTCTGTCTGTCTGTCCGTCTGTCTGTCTGTCTGTCCGTCCGCATATAACAACGCAAAAACTACCCAACCGAATCGTTTGAAATTTAAAATACATAATTATCACATAATTTTGTCGAGTCATTTCAAATTTTATGAAAATCGGATGGATAGATCAATTACAGGGACAATCAAAGGGGTTCCGTTACATTACGGTCAATGGGGAAAAAAGTTTCAAATGCATTTTAATCGTTTGAAATTTAAAACGTATATTTATTACATAATTTTGTCGAGTCATTTCAAATTTTAAGAAAATCGTATGGATAGATCAATTACAGGGACAATCAAAAGGATTCCGTTACATTACGGTCAATGGGGAAAAAAGTTTCAAATGCATTTTAATCGTTTGAAATTTAAAACGTATATTTATTACATAATTTTGTCGAGTCATTTCAAATTTTATGAAAATCGTATGGATACATCAATTACAGGGGCAATCAAAAGTATTCCGTTACATTACGGTCAATGGGGGAAGAAGTTTCAAATGCATTTTAATGGTGTTACACTCATTTTAATATAACAGAATTGACATGAATCTATGAAATATGTACTAAAAAATACATTTTGTACAATCTGTGATGCAAAGAATATTTATTATTAATTTACAGGGCCACGCAAATGTATTCCACTAAATAATGTTATACGGGGAAACATTGTTTGGGGGATGTTTTAATTATATTAAACTACTTCTCATTTTATGAATAAAATATACTACGTTAATGAAGTATAATAAAAATTACTCTCTGCATATTTACAGTAACACAAAGATTTCGACCACTATACTGTATCCAAAGTACGCTCTACTATATCAGCAAGATCTGAATATTTTAAAACTTCGTTATCAACGAACGCACCTCATTTGCTACGCTTTACGTGCAATTTCCAACTTGTTAGACAATGAATTTTGACGAATTATGAATGACGGTCAATAAAAATTGCCCTATCCTGCAATCTCCTGCCCTAATCTGTCAGGAAACTCTCAAAGAAATAGATAAAGTAATAAAATCGTCATTATTTTAAAAAAAAAAGCGTTTTTTTTTTTTACCGATTTTTGAAAGTACTTAAAAATAAAAGTTAGAAAAGATAAAGCCGTAAAATTAAAGCAAACGTCAATATATTCATTTTTTAAACTCTGCAGTAATTAACTTCTGCTTCGATACATAATTTTTTGTATTGTTTCCTAATGTGAAAAATAAAATGTAGTAACATTTTTATCTTTTTTCAACAATTAAAATCACGATTTAAACACGACCTCTATTATGAGACCACCCCTCGGAACGATCAATTTTTATTGGAAAAGAACGTGGTCGCTTTAGGGAGGTTTTATTGTATACATAAAATTTTACAAATAGCATATGTAATATCCACAGTATGTTTGAAGTTGATTTAACAATATATATATATATATATATATATATATATATATATATATATATATATATATTTTTTTTTTTTTTTTTTTTTTTTTTTGGCTATTAGATTTACAAAAATTCTAGAGGTACATGTAATCCTGCATCCTCCCAGAAAAAAAAAATGTCATATCATGAAATGATAAAAGTAAATATATTAATGTAAGTTGTACACATTTGATTTTTATGCAGCTTTGATGGCCGTTATAGCCATCCATAAATGATGTCACGCTTGAAGAGGGGGAGGGAGGGGTAGGAAGAAATGTGACATCACACATTTTGGTTAAAATTAAAGCATTAAAATATGTTACATTCTATTTCAAATTCCAAAATACTGCTGTTTTCAATTGCTCTTTCATATTAAATATTTTTATTTGTATTCTCCCTCTCTCTCTCTCTCTCTATATATATATATATGTGTGTGTGTGTGTGTTATTATTATTTTTTTCTGTAACACGAATCATTTTTATTGTTCAGCTCACATATTTCATTAAAGCACGTAGTTAAAGTTTAAAAACAAAATTTGACATGTGACCTAAAACTTAGTACTTTGTTTCTGAACTTCAAGTATATGTTTACGTAATATAATGTGACATGTGACAAGAGGGGGGAGGGGGTAAAGTGAAGTGTGACACTTTGTGAAAAAGTAGGGGAAAGTTAAAATATGAAAAAAAAAAACGCGTAACAACATTTATGGATGACCCCTAAGTTGTAAACTGCATGTAATAAATTCGTAATGAAAAACAGAATGGTAAGCTGCATTAGTTCGATAATTTTGCAAATTATGCATTATAATGTTTAATGGCTAATTAATTTCATTGTATCCCAAGTGAGCATATACTGGGTGTCCCTGGATTCATGAGCCAAGCTGTACGGGAAGGTAAAGAATATATATAGGAGCAATTTTGGAATAGCAATGTGGGATCAAAAAGGAAAAATAAAAAATGCCGAAAAAATTAAAACAAGTGCTATATAAGAGGCTGCGCATATATAACGCTATCATTTTAGGGAGGAGAGGGAGGAGGTCTGGCTATCGTAAGACATCTCAAGGGGTAGGAGGGGGTTGCCTTATCATATTGATATAATTTTTGATCCAATCAATTTTTTTTTTATGCCTCCTTTCGGGGCAAATGCACAGAGACTTTATTAGTATTGAATGCATTATGTAACAAAGATGTTTTATAAAATGCTTTTAAATAATATATTTTCTTATGTCACTTGAATAAAGCGATATTTTATTGACTTTTCTTCATTTGAATCAATAAAGTATGTGAAAAATAGATATAACCAGCTTTGTATATGACTGCAAACAAATGAAATAAATCCTAAAAAATAAATAAATAAATAAATAAAATTACACTTTGATTGTTACCACGGGACGAGGGGGAGGGGGGGGGTTTCCAGCGATGATAACGTATAATATCGAAAAGGGGGAGAGGGGATCCAAAATAAATCAAATATTCTCAATCTTCTCAGATACAATGATCTTAAAGATTTTTTACAAACAGTTATCTATGTATAATAAAGATGTTTTATTTTCAGGGAGAGATGCCTGCTTTGATTCACTTTGGTCGAAAATGGCTGATTGCTTGTGATGATTTAGTTATCCCATCCATTATTGAAATTATTTTACGAATACCATGGTAACATATTTTTAAATCATTATCTAATATAAAAATTCTCTGAATAAACTATGCTTGCAAGTATCTCAGAATCATGAACCAGTACCCTCCTTTGGATTAATTTTAAGGAAATGCGTGTACAGTACACTATATGATCATTAAGGGGGTAGTAAGGTATTTTTTTTTTATTTTTTTGCATTTTTTTATTTTTTTTTTTATATTAATGTACAACATCTTAAGATTATTCTGTGAAAATTTGAAAGCAATTGAAGTAAAACTGACGGAGATATACACTTGTAAGTCTCCGCCCTCCGATTGTCCGAGCGGTGCTGATTCATGGTGTGAATGGCAGAAGGCTGCAGCTACAGAAGATCTGGTATGACGATTATTTTCGTTCATGTCTTTAAAGAATGGAAGTTAAGTTTGATAACTGCTTAAGACATATGAAGATCAGCCGTGAAAATCAAAATTAAAATTACATTGCGTAAAATAGCAATAACACAGGAAAGAGAGACTCGATGAAGAAAATGCTCAAGTATGTATGTGGCATTTATTAAAGAGAGGTAAAACTTACACTCTCATGGGGTGACCCCCTGGTAAAAATACAGAAGCAGGAGCTCTACATCCTTACAGCAGGACAGTTAGAGATAGACTGATTCCTGACATCAAATAATGTAGCCAAAATGCGTCGAGCTAAAATGTGGTTGCCCTTAGACTATAATAACCCTATACGTATAGTTCATAAAGAAAGTTTAAATTAAAAACATGCCAACCGGACCGTTAATTTGGCGATTAAAATATCAGCGTACAAATATGCATGCCAACACTGATTGCTGAGAAAAATATTTCTAAATCCATAACACAGATGTCAGACGCCGCTTTAATATAAACAGAGCGTTAGATTTTAAGCCGAAAAAGGAGTTGTAATGTCTGTTAATTTGGAAAGGAATTAAACAAGTGACTGAGTAACTGCAAAAGGGCATATGGTTTTTAAAATATCATTCTATGTACTCTTTGAACAAACGAAAGTATGCAGGCTCAGAAAATGATTTTAGGATGAGAAAAGATTGGATTTTGATTTATTTTATTAACAGCCTCGGTTAAACATACATAACTGCAATTTAAAGGAAAGAGATAAATATATTCTTTTTAGAAAGTAAAAATGATGTTTAATTGATTTAAAATTGGGAAAGATAATTTTAATTTTAAATTTGAGAATTTAAATTTAAAAAAAGAAGCTAATAATAATATGTGATGTTATGTTACTTTCGACATCACATATCTCTCCCCCTTTCCCGGAAAAACTATTATAACCCACATGCATTTAGCTCGACACATTTAGTGACGTAGAATAACAATACAATAGCACATACATAATAGAAAATAAAGTTGCAACTAAAATGTATATTATATGGATAAATGAGCTCATAAAATATTTTTAAGCATATGCATTAATTAATAAAATATTGAGATTTAATTTCTCAAATAAAATATATAAGGTATACCATTTTCATATATTTGTTGATCAACATATAAAATAAAATCTCTTTATTGAACTAGAGATCATAATCTGGAATTTTTTTCATTGTGCACCGGTGACTTAAAAGATTATACTTCCAGATCTTTCAAATTGCTTGATTTCAAGTCCTCAAGCTGAAAATTTTTGGTGTCCAAGACATGTTGGATATGTCCCAACCAAAAGATTATGTTGAAATATAGATATCAACACAAAAATCTATATGTTATGAAAATTTTTTTAAAATACAATAAGCATACATACATACATACATAAGGTATAGCTGTAATAAAATATAAATGACATGATATATCGAGTGTGGCTAGAGACATCAACGATTAATTACAGGTACACACATTAAATTTACTCAATGAAGACAAATTTTCGCTTTTTTTTTTTAAGTAAGAAAATTAAAAAGGTGATCACAATCTGTAGCATGTAAATGAAAACTGAAAATGTGAAAATCTAAAGCATTTGTTCTGATGAAATGTATAAGTATTGATAAAGGTAAAATTTCTCTTGAATGTGAAGAGAGTGTGTTTGTAAAATCGGTGAAATAGAGAGTAGATATGTGCAGTTAAAATGCAACCATTAACTGGGCTTCTACTGAAGATACGGCTGGTATAAATACCAACAAGGTTGCATTTACATTTAACTTTTTTTATTAAAATGCTCTCAACAAAATAAGATTAGAAATAAAGTGTGAATTAATGTTTATAAAACTACACCTTGTCTAAAAGAAGTTATGTTGAATTGAATGTAAGTGAAAATTAAGTGAAAGAGTTAAATAGGCATACAAAAATACAAATGGGTTGAGTTGATGACTTCCTTATAAAGTAACAAACATCATGAAATAAAGATTTAATTTAGAATATTTAAAGTGTCATTTTATTGTAATGAAATATTTTTCTTCAAAAAGCGAAGATTTTAGAAAAACAACCAGTGACATAATTTTGATGTATATGTGTCATGCCGATTATAAATGTGTATGAATAAAGGAGTACAAAACAATTTACAAATTGAAATATCAGATGCTGTATTCATATGTTTATGACAGCAATATGCATCACCATTGCTAAACTGAAATCCTAAAGATCATTATAAGTTTTCAGTAATGCATAAATATATATTTCAAATGTAAATAAAAGGTAATGTAAAGAAAAGAATTGTGTATAAGTGTCACTGACTGTATAAAAAAAACAACAACAAGTACGTGTAAAAAGAGATTCAAATGAAAGTTATTATAATGTTTCATGTTGTAAAAAAAATAAACATTAATCACCCATTACACAATACGCATACTATTGCGATGCAATATGTAAGTAAGTACAATTGTTCATCATTTACGATGTTAATAACTAATGTCATGAAAGCATAACTAGTTAACTAGTACTTACAAGGGATATGCGATTATTGAATGGTGTTAATGTAAGATTGAAGTGTTCATGTTAAACAATATGCGTGATGAAAGAAAAAAAATGAAAAGATCGTGTTAATACCCGTGAATGAAAGGCTTGATTTACTCACCGGAAATGGTACATTGATTGACACATTGATTCATAACCTTGATTCGTACATTGAATAAAAGACTGATTAGCACCTTGATAGAAAACATTGATTCGAACTGGTACATTGATTGACACATTGATTCATAACCTTGATTCGTACATTGAATAAAAGACTGATTAGCACCTTGATAGAAAACATCGATTCGAACTTTGAATGGAACATTGATTGAAAACCATGATTCGCATTTGGATTAACACTTTGAATGAATTATAATGTATGTAACATTGACCAAAACTGTATATAGTGTTTGATAAAGTAACTCATTTATAATTTCGACAGAAATTAATTGAATTGGTCTACACCAAATAAGAGTTCACAAACACTATGGCAAACCTGAAAAAGAATGTAAAAAGAAGTGTAAAATTTTAATGATATGCCCTAAAATGAAACAAATTGTATGTGATAAAGTTATATCTCCTATATAATCTGTAACGGAAAAAAAACATTACATGAAAAAGAGGACACCGTCACATACTGCCAGTATGGCAATAGGCTATGGTAAAGCAGTATAAAATCTAAATGATTTTTTTTTACATTCTCCTTAAAAATAAGAACAATTAAACTACTTTACCAAGAAATAACTTATGAAAATGTCAATTGCGAAGTGTAAAAATGTTTATGTCACCTACTAAAAATGTGGTTAATTTTAAAAGCACATAATGCATGTTATAAAAAAACTGAATCATAGTTTAAATAACCTTGACTTGTAACATTCCATGATAAAATTAATTGAAATTATATCTAATGTGTGTAGTGTGATTTGCAAAATTCGCAAATAATGTCTACAGAAAACGGCATCTTAACCTAATTAAATTTTTGTAACCTTACGAAAAGTTTAAAAAGTGATGTCAATAGATATGTTTATTTTAATAAGTGTGATTCCAAAAGAAAGAGAAGATTCAAAAAGTTATATTTCCTACATAAATATGCAACAGTGCGCGTGTAAAAATATAACCATGAGTGGATGTATTAAATGTTAATGTGTGTAAAATGAAAAGGCACGGTTGCATGTTACCAAAATGGTTATAGGATATGGTAAAATAGTATGATAAATCACGAAGATTATTGTACATTCTACATCTGAATAAGTGCATTAAAACTACTTTACCAAAATAATAACTTCTGAAATTGAAATGATAACGATGATAAATTGTGATTTAAATTAATGATAGAAAAAAATGAGCGTGTGTCATTTATTAAATTAAAAAAAATATTGAAAAGAATGAAATAAACCAATATCATTTTAACTTGGAAAGCATTGGCGACCAGCGCCACATGGTAACAACCAAGTGCAAAAGATAAACACTTTCAAAAAAATTATTTCCGGCCGTGAAATAACCAAATGAAAGGGTTCATAACATTTTGAAAAATTAGATATTACATTGTAATGTGCATTTTTCAAAATTAATTTTAAATGTAAAATAGTGAACTTGACATTTCAAAAATTAATAGTTGTATCTGTAATAATAATGATACATGCATGGTTAATTGCCTGAATGATAGAAAATGTTTCTATGTTGTAGTGAAAGAATAAAATGAAATGACGATGAAATGTGTCAACCTCGTTAACTGATATAGCACTGAAAATACGTTTAACAATCTTCTAAAGTATTTCTGTAATATTTTTTTAAATAACCTGTATGCTGAATGAAAAAAAAAAATCTGTCAAAACCTCTAGTGCTAATTATACATTTATCTCTAGCCGAAAACTAGTTACAATCAACAAATTATTGATATTTATAGTACGACTGATAGTATGCATACTCTAATGTGGAAAATGCAAAAAAAAAAAATATTTATAACTTCTTTATGTCTACACCGAACAAAGTATTAAATAGATGTTCTCTAGCGCACACTGTGTGTATATTAAAAAATGTACATAACTATATTTAAAAACAATGTGTACATGAACATTTTCATTTTCAGTCATACTTTTAGTATTAATTAAAAAGATAAGTTGTAATGTAGTACTTTCGACAGAATACAAAATCTAACTAACTTTAAACTGAAACATGATAAAGTAAAACTTAACTTTAAGAATATTCAGAAGTCTTGTATATGCAGAAAATGATATAAAACAAAACGACAAAAGTAACTTGTGAATTGTTAATAAAAATGTGTTTAATGACTTGTTACCATTATCTCATTTTAAGAATAAATTATCCACTGTAAATAAGAGGAAATTTTTATGTCAGAAAAATCATTAAAATGTGTGGTTTAAAAAAAATGTAAATTAATTTGAACAGCATCATGAAAACTAAAGTGAAAGGTGATAAAAAAACTGAGGAAAATTACACCTACAATATACAGAATTGCCAGGCCACAACTTGTATATGAGTATAAATGATATACCATGTGTCTACCTAAGCGGTTTATAACAAAGTATGTGTACCCTAAAATAAAATTATTTCTTTGGCAAAATAATATTGTAAGTGAGATAAAGAAGAAAAAAAAATATAACAAAGAATTTTTTTTTTCAGTACTAGTAAAGTTTGTACCGTTATATTATAAGCGAAAAACTGTACAGTGAATATTGAAGATTGTAGAGGGAGAAAATGCATAATGTGTAAACATCAATATAATGCCAAACGTTAGGAGGGTACAGCAACACACGTGTAAAATTGATGAAACTTACAAAAAATATTTGTCAAATGTAAATATGTGTGTAAAAAAAATAAGTAGGCATCGCTGTACACAACTAACTGGTTAACTTATAGATTTTTTTTTTTTTTTTTTTTTTTTTTTTTTGATACTGATAATGATGTTAAAAATTTATTAATTTTCATCCAGAAAAGAAAATTTTATTCATAACATGTGCCAAAAATTAAAATTCAGAACACTGTCGACTTACCTAGAGAAATTACCTCAGTGGACAATCTAAAGTTAAACTATAAACATGTGTAAAATTGATTTTCTCTCTCTCTTTTTTTTTAACAAAACAGAAAAAAAAATATCTTTGTAAAATTATTTTAGTATCAAAAATAAAGTACCTTTTTTTTATCATGACTAATAACATAAGTAATTACTATTCCTAGTGTAGTAGCAATCTTAACATTAATAGAAAATTAAAAAAACAATACACTTAATATTTATCAACACTACCTGAAGTAGATTTTCTTTCTTCCTTTTTTTTAATCACTTTGTAATTCACAATGGTAACGTCAAACAACTTACCTTGTATATTTCCTTAAAATAATCAAACACATGTTTGCAAAATCTACTATAAAAAAATAATTATACAATCCACCTTCAACTATTGTGGATTATAATCTCATATACTTCATCACTATCCACAATAACAAAACCCACTTAATAAGTAAAGCTAAATTAGTATACTGAAAATGTATAAAATAAAGTAAAATAAAATATGCAAAATAATATTTCACACAAAATTCACTAGAAATCTATGAAATTATATAAAAATGCAATATTACGAGCCTTAAAGAATGAAAATATCGCAATATTTCACATGTTGATAACATCCACAATGTATTTTAACATTTTCACTGGTTTATGCGAAACGTTACTTATATTCAATAGTTGTATCAGGATTTTTTTAAATAATATTGGATTTTGGCGATACTTTATTTTTCTTTTTAATCATTTTGTTTGTCTTTCTTAAATTCTTCGAGTCAAATAAAGCCTTTTAGATATTATAATACCAATACCATTTTGCTGCTTCCAATACTCGAGTATAGATTGATGATATTTAAGGAAATCTAATTAAATGTAAACTGCATTTTTACGGATGTTTCAGAAAAAAAAAATCTTTTGTAAAACTGAGCTGAATGAATCTCTTATAAAACTGAAATGAATATAAGAGCGTAGTAAATACAGTAGTCGACAATAACTAGTATGAATATTTTTCTTGTCCCTTTTTTTTTTTGCAAACGCTTTTAAATAGAAAGTTGATGATATTTCCACAAATGCCGCGATGTGCGGACAAGTAAACAACGAGAGATGCAGGAGAACCGAAGTGTTTCGGCTTATCCCACAACGCACAAGAGCAAAGTTCAACACACAGACAGCATATTTCATTTTTTTTTTTATTCGGTAACTGTTATGCGGGAGGAGGGAATCAAAGAATCATTAATCCTACTAAGAGTTCACGTTTGCCGGAAAAATCAACATATCAGGATCCCAGTTGTTACACAGTGACTTAGCACTTTTTTTTTTTTTTATTCTCGTAAACATTCAGGACGATCCAACATGAGTCACTAGTTTTGAATGATTGCAGAGCATTTTACTCAACGTAGCATCTTAATCCTACACCGGTAGTAAAATCGGAAACATTTTCCGCGCTCCATAGGTGAAGTGTCTCACTGAAGCATAATACACATAATAGAATTCCTCTAAATGAAGGATATCATATAACACCAATCCACAGTGATGATAACGAACGGCAAGTACGGGAGATTTCGATCTTATAGATAGTGAATTTCACAAACATTCTGTCGTACTGCAGTGTAGAATCCATTAAAGTCCAACGCAGCTTTGTTAAAAGTTCAATTTGTGACGAAAAGATAGTCTCCACTTGAAAATATAGTCTGCAAATAGCAAGAAAGATTAGTTCAGAGGGGTCACCCTAGCCACATTAAGTCATATGAGTCTCTACTGGTGCTAGGCACCAATTTATATGACGATTATTTTCGTTCATGTCTTTAAAGAATGGAAGTTAAGTTTGATAACTGCTTAAGACATATGAAGATCAGCCGTGAAAATCAAAATTAAAATTACATTGCGTAAAATAGCAATAACACAGGAAAGAGAGACTCGATGAAGAAAATGCTCAAGTATGTATGTGGCATTTATTAAAGAGAGGTAAAACTTACACTCTCATGGGGTGACCCCCTGGTAAAAATACAGAAGCAGGAGCTCTACATCCTTACAGCAGGACAGTTAGAGATAGACTGATTCCTGACATCAAATAATGTAGCCAAAATACGTCGAGCTAAAATGTGGTTGCCCTTAGACTATAATAACCCTATACGTATAGTTCATAAAGAAAGTTTAAATTAAAAACATGCCAACCGGACCGTTAATTTGGCGATTAAAATATCAGCGTACAAATATGCATGCCAACACTGATTGCTGAGAAAAATATTTCTAAATCCATAACACAGATGTCAGACGCCGCTTTAATATAAACAGAGCGTTAGATTTTAAGCCGAAAAAGGAGTTGTAATGTCTGTTAATTTGGAAAGGAATTAAACAAGTGACTGAGTAACTGCAAAAGGGCATATGGTTTTTAAAATATCATTCTATGTACTCTTTGAACAAACGAAAGTATGCAGGCTCAGAAAATGATTTTAGGATGAGAAAAGATTGGATTTTGATTTATTTTATTAACAGCCTCGGTTAAACATACATAACTGCAATTTAAAGGAAAGAGATAAATATATTCTTTTTAGAAAGTAAAAATGATGTTTAATTGATTTAAAATTGGGAAAGATAATTTTAATTTTAAATTTGAGAATTTAAATTTAAAAAAAGAAGCTAATAATAATATGTGATGTTATGTTACTTTCGACATCACATTTGGAGTCATTCAAACACAGTTACACCGCACTTCCGAGTAATGTGCTAGAAGCCATCAAACCTATTTATGAGGATTTAAGCAAAGATGCACTTCTGGAACGATGTGTTGGAGGTTTCACTCAGAACAATAATGAAAGCCTTAATCAACTTATTTGGAAAATTACTCCAAAAACAGTGAATGGCACCTCCAACGTCGTTGAAATTGCAGCTAATGTTGCAGCATGTACATTTAATGAAGGCTGTTTTTCTCTGCTGTCATTTTTGCAAGAAATGGGCATAAAAACTGGAACAAGTTCTCATGAATCGGCGCGAACAACAGATAGTCTTCGAGTATGTAAAGCGGAGCGAGAGGCTGCAAAAGAGAACAAAGAAGGCAGGATTCGTGGTAGGTAAGAGCAAGAAGATGCTCTGGACATCATCTCCCACAGCTTTTCGCTTTATGGGCCTGGCATTGATGATTCTGTGTAAGTATATGGAAAAAGCAGTAATTTACAAATATCTATTTCGACAAAAACGTCTGTGAAACTTTAAACGTGTTTTTCTAACACTTCGCTTTTTCAAAGCCGGTGAACTCTGTAGCTCAAAATCTACTGAACCGATCTTTATAAAATTTTACATACTCTTTCTTTATATAAATTACGAGATAACGCTGTCGAGTTTTTTTTTTTTTTTTTTTTAATTTTAACTTACTTTTAAAAAACAAAATATCAGATTTTTTTGATGAAAAATCAGTATTTTGACTTCCGAGCCTTGTAAAAAATTGAAAAATCAATAATAAAAAAAAAACTCGACAGCGTTCCCTGAGGAAACTTATCAACTAATTAAATCAATTTGGTTTTTTTATTTCAGTTGATCCAGTCATGAGTTATGCGGTTCACCGCGAATCAACTTTTTTTTTGGGACGTCTTCGAAGATTCGCTATCATCGGCTCATTTTTTAATATTTCTTAATGAAAATTTCACAGAATACTCTTTAAATAACATATAATTATACTATAACTATACAAATAAATAAATATTAATTGTATCCTTACAAAAAATGATAGAAAATATGCTTTTTTTCCCTCGAATTAACCTTACTACCCCCTTAATGACCGGGCTCTTTTAATTTTAGACATTTTGTCTAATATTTAAAAATATACTTGTCGGATTCTTCTGGAATTTCAGGATTATAAATATTATATTTGACCTCATATTTTCAACGACCATTTATTTGATAACAGTCGAAGAGCCGACCGCACAAAGCCCTAAGTCATCGAGCACAAGGAAAAATCCTTTATATTATGGAAGAGTAGTCATAGCGGAATCTACTAATGAACCACGTTTGGTAGAAACCTGGACAGATATGCGCATGGGCAAAAAGGACTGGTCCATGTCGAAAATGGGAGAGTCAGTATCAGCCTGAGATGAGTTTGTTTATTAAACATCCTAGATGTGTCCAATATTTTTTGAGAATACCTTTTTGTCTCTGTGATCGAATTAAATTCTTTTTAAATATTACTATGTAATTCTCTTATTTTAAAATAAGGTATAAAAAATCAAATATAATAAAAAAAGATGATTTAGAGGTATGATTATTAAACTTAGCGTAATAAATTTTGCCCCACGCAATATAGCGTATGTAAACATTTTAGAACTAATGACTGCGTGGCGTAATTTTAAAAATTGCCAAAGGAGAGATTTTTAAGAATTATTTTTTTACATTATTGTGTACATTATTTATTTATATTATTTGCATGAATTGGATATGAATATGGCGCAAATATCATATACGCACTGGGTTTGGTACGATTTTTTTCCAACGTCAATTTGGCGAAAATCTCATTTTCGAATACTAGTTACATATACATTTTTAAATAATTTTCTATTATTTAAAAAGAAAACAATAAATAAAACATTTTTTAAATATATTAAATTTTAAAAACTAATAACTACAGAAGTAAAACCATTTTATATAATTTGAAAAAAGAAAAATTAAGGTAAATAAACAGTTTATCAAAAAATAAACAACAATAGCAGGGTTGCCATATTAGGCAAAATAACGCCATTTTGACGCCAAGTAAATCCCAGTGAGTTTATGACATACATGTGCCCTAAATATTTAAGTTCTTAGAATTGGCGAATTTCTCACACAGCCGTCAAGTCAGATGTCAAGCAATCGTTAAATCTGCGTTTTACCCATAAATATAAAAGTAACAAAAAAAAAAAAAAAAAAAAAAAAAAGAGACATGCTTTTATTAAAATTCACAAAAATGTAGCGGGAAAATATATTCTTAGGAAAGGCTTATTCCGAGAATTGATAGAAGCTGCACAATCTATTTAATTTAAAATAAAATTTTACTCAGGAAAAAAAAAAAAAATAGAAACAATATTTAATATCATTTTCATGAATACGTAGAAGTAATCTTGGCCTCCTAGCCTATTTCCCCTAAAGTCTGAATGGGATCGGCTTGGCATTCTGCCATATGAGGATCTTGCTAAGATGGTTTATCAGTAATGATCCACGTCTGACGGAAGTGAAGTGGTGCGTAAGATAAAAATGAATACCACTAGTGACTCACACGTAGGTCTATCATTGTGTATGCCATACAATCAAAAGTATGAAAGCGCGGAAAACTGGGTGCAGGAAAACATAATGCTAAGTCTAACATAATGCGAGTCAACCATTAGTGGTATTCATTTTTGGCTTATGCACCACTTCACTTCCGGCAGACGTGGATCACTAGATTCCCCTATTACTACTCTTACATAATATAAAAGGTTTTTTACTGTACTCGATGACTTAGGGTTTTGCGTGATCGATTCGAAGATCGACAAAAACTCGAAGAAAAATAAATTACTTGGGATCACCCTGTACATTAAAATGTACGAATGATCAGTCGCTGCAGAATGCAAAAATGTGGATAAGCTACAATATGTCCTCTGATTTTTGTAAGAATAGCACGTATATTCATGGAGATATAGCAACTGTTTTTGAAAAATTCTAAAAACTTGTGCATGTTTTTAGCTAATATCATGCAGGGGTTTCAACGAAATTCAACGCTGGTCTCAGAAAATATTGGCAAAAAGTACTAGAAAAAATAATAGTGCATTTGAAATATAAATATATGAAATATTTTATGAAATACGAATAGTTATATGATTCTTTTTTATCTGCGCATGCGCGACCGCTAACGACTTTTTTACATAAGTTAATAGGCATAGTTTGAACCAAAGAAAAATTGGGTATTGCTATTCTATTTAAAAAAAAAAAAAAAAAAAAAAGTTGTGATGGGGTTTGTGAGGTTTATATTAATATGTAAATGCCCCCCCCCCCCCCAAGAAAATTTTATATAAATCATTTAAAAGTAGACTTTATTTACAACCAATAACTTTCTTTTACGATAATTTGTTGAAGAGTTACTGGGGGGAGGGGGGTACTTTCGTCCACGACTGTAGATTAATTTTTAATGATAATTTTTAAATATCAAAAAGAGAGTCCCGACATAATCGGTAAATAAATGAATGTATACTGTCCACTATTCCAATATCCATAAATGAGCAAAGAATATGTCTGTATATAATATTGTTAGTGATTTAACATTTTGATAATAACTTTAATAATAGATTTTCATTTGCTTTTGTTTTTTATTTTTATTACATTTTTTCAGGTTGATTGCATCTATAATTTTAGCATGGTTTGATACCTCAGGCTGTAATGTTGACAATTCATACATAACATATCTATTGTACATAATATTCGGCCATCATCTGCTTTCAGTATGTATTTGCATTGCAACGTGTATCGCAAGTTCCAGAGGTGCCGTATTGCAGGTATGTAAATATCATTATGATAATTTTGAAATACATATGTTTTTAATAATTGTTTTTAAATTACATGTTGTTATTTTATATATTATTGCGTATGCTGTGGAGCTTGCGTATCTGTTTTTATGATTTAGCCGAAAAAATTATAAATTGTAGGAAAACAAGAAACCAATGAATTTAATGTTTGTAATGTTTCTTGAGATTTTGTTCAAAATTGCGAAAAATCATAATTTTTTTGAATTAAAAATTAATGTTTTTAATGAATATTATTTTAATAGTCTAATTTGAAATACAGTGCGTTAAGAAATTATAAGGCTAATTTGATTTTGAAAATTATGATGTAAAAAAGGCTCTAATTGTAGTTTAAACAGGAGATATCAAAATGCAACATATTTATTAAAATTAGTTTGCAATAATTTTGGGTAATGCAATAAATAAGTATGTTAACTAAAATATAAGTAACGAATGAAAAATACATTGTTAACTATTTTTATAGGACCATTTGTATAAAAACAAAAATAATATGTAAATTAATATGTTATTGGTCCTCCATTTTTTCCTTATAACTTCAAACACTCTGCTTAGGGTCATTCCATACAAAATGAGCAAATCAGGTATGACTGACATGTCACAGATTTTATTGAAAATCATCATATAAGTAGATGATATTCATTTACGAGGAAGCGCAAAGTAATAGATTTCAGACTTGTTTATATATCAAAGAAAAAGTATTTGTTTGATAGGAATATTTCAAATATTTTCCCGACTACTGATGGTATTTTGTTTAAGTATTCTAGAAATGTCGGAACGGATTTCATAACTTACACTTGATTTTTTGTTCATGTTTTATTTAAAATACCCGTTAGAATGCTTGAACATAATTTCACTTTATTTCGTAACATACATTCTATGATTAAATAAAGCAAAGTATGCCATTTAATATTTCTTCTAGATGTGTTAGGAAAAAATGTTCTAAATTAGTTGCAGGTAGACTCAACACTTTGCAGTTGGCGTCCTTGCGTAAGGAGCGTGGCCCAGGGCACTTTCTATTTTTCGTGAACCCCTTAGATTGAATTTACTGATGCTAGTTTTTTTCACATGTTATACACTTACTCAAAAAGTGTCGATTAAAAAAATTAAGTTTACAGGAAAATTGAAAAACGGTTCCAAAACATTTTTTTTTAAATAAAATTCCGTCATTGAAATGTACTTTTAAACTTACATTGAGATATATTTTTGTCATTTTATCGTATTAATATCTCAAATCATTGGCGTAATGCAAGTTGAGTGCCCAAGTGCTAGCAATTTTAAAGTTCTGTTCGCTTTATCTAACCAGAAAATTTTCTGATATATGTATCAAGGATAAAAAAAAAAAAAAAAAAAAAAAAAAAAAACTTACATTATTACTTGGTTTTGGAACCCACCACTGCAACTATCTCACTTGTTTCCACAATTATGATTTTCATAATAGAAATTTAGATAAAACTAAGAAAAATCGTACGCCTCTTACAAATCTGGTGCATGTGCGATGTCAGGGCCTAATGTTTGCAGTGCATACTGAGCTCGATTCACCGACTTGATTAATCCCACGATGGCTAAGGGGGCCATCCGTAAATGATGTCACGCTTGGATGGGGGGAGGGGGGGGGTTCGTGAAATTATGACAGTTTGTGATAAGAGGGTGGGAGGGGGTAATAAGAAGTGTGACGTCACACATTTTGATTAAAATAAAAACATTAAAAGTCAGCAAATTAAATTATGAAATTTGTATTCATAAAGTTAAGATAATACTTAAAACCAAATTTATTAAATTCCATTTCAATTTCCAAAATACTACTGTTTTCAATTTCTTTTTCATATTAATATTTCATTATTATTGTTGTATTCATTTTTTGTTGTAAACCTTAATCTTATACCATACAAATTAAGCACACGAGTCATTTTTACTGTTATGCTCACAAATATCATTAAAAAACATAGTTAAAGTTTAAAAACAAAATTTGAAATATGATCTATAACGTAGTGCTTTGTCGCTAAACTGTAAGTATATGTTTACGTAATATAGTGTGACTTGTGACAAGAGGGGGGAAGGGGTATGATGAAGTGTGACACTTTGCGACAAAGCGGGAGAGGGGGTTCAAAAATATTGAAAAAAATGTGTGACATCATTTATGGATGGCCCCTAATATTTGTGAACCACAGAAGCCAAGGAGTACAAGTGACAAAAATTCGATTTGGAGTAAAATGAGTTTAAATATAATTAATGTTAAATTTGAACATCAATAATAATTGACTGATTTGAAATAGGAAACTTCCGCTTGCTTCATTGTGATCTTTTGAACTCTTATTTCAATAACTATTAAAAAAAAAAAAAAAAAAAAAAAAAAAAATGTACAATACATTTTTCTTTAAATTAACATTTAAGAGCGCAAACTACTGACTGAAAAAGACCCGGATGATAATGTTAAGTTTATGGGAGCGTTCTTTTCAAATATCTCGCTCAAATTTTAATATTTTTACATGATTTTTTTTCTATCATAGCTTAGTTGAGGACAATCTACAACCGGGCTAGTTTTTACTCTTTCAATTTTAGTTATATATATTTTTGGTACTAGTAGGTTATCCCGTCGACCAAATAATTATCGCCAAACTATAAGATTAAATGCCAATAATGGATGATCGTAAATGTCACATTCAATGACATTAAATGCGATTCATGTGTTTAAAACGTCATTAAGTAAATTTTTGTTTCGACTTTTTATTAATATTATACTAATTATTTGTTTTTTCGTTATTTAAAATAAAAGTTGTGTCAATATGTATAATTTGGCTATTAGTATGGCGATTTGTATAATTTGACGAAATCGGTCGACGGGATAACAGGGTAGTACCATTTTTTTATATTATGATAGTTTCAATTTTAGAACCGGTTCAAACCGGTTTCGAAAGTTAAAGTAATTAAAAAAATATCTGAAATCAAAATCAAAAAAGTAAAAACTAGCTCGGTTGTAGATCGTTCTCAGCTATCCTAAGCAAAATAATCATGTAAAAATATATAATTTGAGCGAGATATTTGAAAAAAATGCCCTTATAGACTTAACATTATCATCCGGGTCTTTTTCAGCCAGTATTGTGGGCTCTTAATCAATCTTGATTGTTATTCGGCAAAATGGTTGATCTCTAGATCGTAGCACATAATTATAAAATCCCTTATATTTCATTACCTGAAAAGAAAGAAGCACATTGCGAGGTCCGTCTGTGCACTTAGTTATTTTTTTTTTCTTTTTTCAATTTTGTTACCTATACCCCTTGGCTTCTGGACGTCATCATTTATCAAAAGCTGTAATCTAAGTTAAAGTATATGTCCTATGTCAATTTTATTAAGAGCTAATAATGACAAGTCTATCAATTTGTGTCTCTCATACTGCATAATTTAAAACACATAAGTAATGCTTTAGCATTAAGTTAATATAATTCATAATTCTTTTTTATTTCAGGCCCAAAAAAGAACACTTTTGCCAAAAATTTTATACATAAAATGTATTTCAACCCTTCTTGACATTGGTATTATTGGCTTTGGTTCTTGGCTTCTATTGCAAGAGTGGAATGTTTGTATTCAGTGGAAAAGCTTTATAGAGGTTTTTTTTTGTTTTTTATTTTCTCTTATCAATTTATACTTGATTTTTAAACAATTAATTAAATGTATATATTGCTTATTAAATATAAACAGAGTTATAACGGAAAAAGGCCCTCTTTCGTTCAAAAAAAAGTATATTTAAATTATTTTATCTATCTTTGATCTATAAACTAAATACTTGAAAGCAATTTTGTTGATAAATCGTGGAAGATTAATCAATAATCGAAAAACCTAATATTCTTAAATTTTATTTGCTAACAGGTAAGTTAATGCTAATTTATTAATATAAAAAATTCTGATTCCCCCGACAATAAAATATTAAAGTTTTTAAATAAAAGATGTGTAATTATTACAATTTAAAATTCATAAAATCGAAAGATATTTTAAACTTTCTAAATAACTTACAAGGAAAGTCTCCATACGGACATACTCCGAAAAATCTGAAAAAATTACAAAGTGTTCTTCTCATGAGCAAATATACGTCTATAAAAAAATTTCGGCGGAATCTCCATACAGTGTCCGTAAAAAAATAATGAAAATTTCGTTATTTGGCGCTCTTTCGCCGGTTGGCGATGGAATGTAATTTCAGAAAATACTTTTTATGTCAAATACACTTTAATGAGAAAAAAAGGTTTCATGTATAACTTGTTTTGATAAATTTAATTAAAAAACCTTTAGTTGTATCAGTTTTAGTTTGTTTTAAGTATAATTTTGTTATATCGATATTTATATGCATTTATATCTAAATTTAATCATCAAGACTTGAGATTTAAAACGAAATTCATAATTAAAATTAATTAAAATTGTTTCAAGCTTAAAGTTCAGTTGAGCGTTGTCGATTCGATTTTGTTGCTATGGAAACATCAGGCTTTTATTTTTGAATACGCTTAAATGTTTGGAGATCATTTTTCTCAATTCGTACTTTTCTGCATGTGAAAAAAAAAAATTCCAATGATTAATTCAATAACTGCTTCAACAAGCAATATATATATGTAATACAATATAAATATGTAGCATATAATATATTAAAGTCTCTCATTGTTTATATTTATATTCCTTAAATATCATTTACACGCATTCTAAATATCCAACAATTTTGAGTTGCTTTAAAATTGCTTTTGACGAGGAAAAGTGCTGATCGCCAAATCGCGTTATGCTTTCGTCTTTTCACGCCAAATTTTCAATAGTATTTAATTTTTTACATATTTCCTACTGTATTTCTCCCGCTAATTTTGACTGATCCTTTATTACATGCGTAAGTAGTTTAATTAGTATTTTTTTTTTTATAAAAATTCTGTGTATGCCCAGTATGGAGACCTTCCATGTTAGTTAACTGAGTTATGGCATCATTGCATATACACCCAGAAAAAGGAATTGATTAAAACTACAAAACATGTTTCGTTGAGTACATTTTGGTTGTTTTAAGCGAATTTTTTAGTTAAAGTAAAAAATCGTTTTGTAGCTCAGACAAAAAAAAAATATTGTTAACACTTTTATAAAATTTTAACAAAATTTCATCAATTTTATTTGAGTCTTGTATTTTTAATTTGTAATTCCAACAAAATTTTGTTGTTTTTGCAAAATTTAAATTTGTGTACAGTAGCCATAACTCTCTCACGTAATTTTGTTTAATTGACTTATATAGCTATAAAGGAATAACATAATTTTTGGATAATAAAAACTTTCCAAATTGAGACGGATTAATGACGTTATTATTACGCTATTATGCATTTCGGATGAAAATTGTGGACAAAAAATTGCAAAAAAAAATTGCAAAAAAAAAAAAAAAAAAAAAAAAAAAAAAAAAAAAAAAAAAGAATATTATTATTATTTGTTTGTTTGTTTGTTTATTCAAATAAAAATTTTCCATTTACTCCAATATGGGTCTTGCAGGTCTACCAAGGTTCTTGCAGCCGATCTCTATTACGTTAAATCACAATGCTTAGCATTGTGACAAGCAAAGTGCAAGTGACACAATGCTTCATTTGGTGAGGAAAAAAACAATCGATGTGGCCGAATTGCGAGATAGGGTTGCATTGATGCAGAGACAGATTGCAATGGCCTTTTTCAGGACTGGAATAACTAAGGCTCCTATAATAGGAGCCTAGTTATAGGAGCCCTAGGAATAACGATACATTTTTAAACTAATCGACGTTTTACCAGTGTAGATTTCAGGGGGTGGCCCGGATGTGTGGGGGAGGAATATTCCCCCAGGCCGAAAAATTTGCAATTTCGTGTTTTCAATAGGCAAAAAGTGCAATTTTTCCTCCAAAACGTCCCCCTCCGGAGTCCTAAGTATAAAAGGAGGTACTTGAGCATTTTATGCTTCCATCATCAGACTATCTATTTGAGGATAACTTTACTTAAAAATGACTCTGCATCTTGCCTCGAGCAAAAGCTACCATTGCTTGACTTAAGAAAAATGAAATCAAATCATTTACTTGACCAAGCAATTCCGTTAATTTCAACTCCATGGAAAATATCTGGGGTTTAATTTTAAAAAAAGAACCTCTTGGATGTATGTGAGATTTTAAAGTTAGGAGCCAGAAACATCATCGCCAGGGTCCCCGTTCTTTGCACAGAAGTCATGGCCAGCGAGGGGAAAAATAAAAAATAAATAAATGTAGAATATCCAATAAATCACTCATTGGTGGCTGTAAGTTTATTTATTCAACTGTAGTCATTATAGAGGGAAAAACTCCTTTTTGCAAACGATCTTTTACCGAAATGTCCAAAAAATATTCCATCATTTACTTCAACCAGCCGTACTCATCGACGAAAGAACTCCAGAATCTCTCCCCTTCTCATCTCGAGACTTCCACCTTTTAAAACTAAAAAGAAAATTCTAGAACTTTCTGTAATCTCAAACCATCATCCTTTTATGTAAACAGAATTCTTGTCCAGATAGGAGACTATTTTACACAGACGATAAATTTATTTAAAAAAATATATATTATTTAACCAATTTATAATAGACTCATAATTTCTTAGGCAGACGATTTTTATAAATTATTAATTTTAAGAGAAAAAGAAAAGAAATGAATTTATTAATGCACACATCAAAGGTTGACGGCGGAAAAATAAATAAATAGATAAAATAAAATAATGATATTTTTTGAAAGGTATGGTTTTGGAATAAATTTAATAAGATTTTCTTAAAAAGGGTTGATAAAAACATAGAAGAAATCAGTTTTATTTGGAATATTAAGAAATAAAGTTTTAATTAAGAATATTTTTAATTTAGAGCCATCTTTTTAAATTTACGCATACTGGAATAATGTTTTTAAAGGCAAATTAAGAATTTATATCGTCTGCATAAGGATTAACAGATTAAATCTAGAAACAAGATTTTAATTTAATAATTTGAAGTAAGTACAGAACATTATTATAAGAAAATTAAGGTAGTATAAAGGTTAGTTTTGGCGAAAAAATTTTAAATTTGTAATATGTATTTACCTTCAAAGGACAAAAGTATACTCGTATTAATCCAAGAGCCGACCGCACAAAACCCTGAGTCATCAAGCACAAGAAAAATTCCTTTATTTTATGGAAGAGTAGTAATGATCCATGCCTGCCGGCAGCGAAGTAGTGCATAAGCCAAAAATGAATACCACTAGTGATTGACTCGTACGCTTAGCTTTATTCTTTCCTGCACCCAGTTTTCCAATTTTTCATACTTTTGATTGTACGGCAAACACAATGCTAAGCCTACGAGTCAACCTCTAGTCGTATTCATTTTTGGCTTATGCAACACTTCGCATCCGACAAATATGGATCATGGGATTCCTCTATGACTACTCTTCCATAATATAAAGGATTTTTTTCTTGTGCTCGATGACTTAGGGTTTTGTGCGGTCGGCTCTTGGACTATATAAAGTGTTCAATTCGTCTGAGCAAATATCAACAAAGATGACTGCCAAATATTAGTGAATGTATGCTTGATCGTGTACGTGACATTTATTAAGGCCAGGGACAATGCACTAAATATTGACTATTCACAAAACTTTTCATTTAAATGAAACATGCAGTTTTTTTCTTTCTTTTTTGTGATATTCTAATTTTTTTAACCATTGTTACAATTACTCTTCTTTTTACTTTCTTCTATCTTTATAAGAACAAAATATTGGATTCGTGAAAATGTTCAAATTCCAGTTTTAGACGGATTTATACGTTTTAGGGATCAGAGAACCTCCAAAACATACCGTTCAAAATGTCTGTCTGTGAGTCTTTTGTCTGTATGGGACACAAACTTTGTGGACGAAGAACTAATACTCAAGAACTAATGCACGGAATTTCACAAAACTATAGATTCAATTAGGCCTCTATATAAACTGGATATGATTAGTTTTTGGTGCATATCGCTCAACAGGTGGGGCTGCCATGCTTCCTTTTTTATGATTTCCACAATAGCTATATTTCAAGAACTAATGCACGGATTTTTTAGTCCTTGATATAATATAGTGCAGATTACTTTTTGGTGTAAATCGTCCAACAGTTGGCACTGCTATGCGGCATTATTTATGATTATTGCACTTGCTGTATCTCAGGAACTAATGCATGAATTTTCATCAAACTTCAGATACAGTTAGTTCCTGATATAATTTAGTATTCTTTAATGTTTGGAGTAAATCGTCCAACAGGTGGCGTTGCTGTGCGGCATTATTAATGAATATCACGCTAGCTCTATCTCAGAAGCTAATGCACGAATTTTCATCAAACTTCAGATTCAGTTAGTCCCTGATATAAATTAATATTCTTTAATTTTTGAATAAATTGCTCAACAGATGATTCTTTTATCCAGACTTTTTTACGATTTCCGCAATGATTCTATCTCAAAAACTAACTCGCGGATTTTCGTCAAACTTCAGATTCAGTTAGAACTTGACATAAATTGCTGTTGATTAGATTTTGGTGTAAATAACCTAAGTGCTGAAGCTACTATGCTTCGTTTTTCTGGAAGTATTGATATGTATGGGAGAGAAGAAAGTTTTAAGATTGTCGCATCCTACACTTTTTTTCTCTTTTTACGAATTTTTTTTTTTTTTTTTTTTTTAAACTTACCACAATAATAGAACGTTTTTTAGGTTATATTCATCTACAAAATGTATGAAATGTGGTACTACACATAAGAATTCGCAAGCATTCTTTTTTACTGAAATAAATTTGAAACTCAAATAACTTTGTTGTATTTTATTTTACATTATTATAATAGTTTGAATTTTAGTAGTATATTGACTTTTTTCCTTTATATGTATACAATAATGAATAAATGTTAGCATAAAAAGTTGATATTTAGGGGTATTTATCATATGAAAATATATTGCTACTGAAAAAAAATCATTATAAAAATCTTTTTTCTTGCTATACATTCAGATAATTTACATGCAAACTTTTATTGTGATATGTGAAAAGTATCTCATCTATATATTTAAAAGGCCAGGCTATTTTTGTAGTAATCAGGCTTGAGCTATCTACTGAAGTGATTTTGATATTTATTCTTTTTAAATGAAAGCTTTTTATTTGTAGATGTGCCCGTTCTAGCTAATTTTTTTTTAATTTATTTCCATTTTTATATTTTATTTTGAATTTAAGGGGACACAGTGCGTTAAAACTGTTTAAAATATCGATTTTCTTTTTTCAATATTAACGGAAAGCTTCTTTTGTAATTTATGTCTTCTTTTATCAATATACATGAGAGAAAAAATATCACAATAGTTGTAAAATCCCTTGCATCTGAAAATCCATATGCAATTTTATGTAGTATATTTTGTAGTATTAGAATCTGGAAAAAAATTGGAGCAAAAATATTCATATTTAAAAAAGTAGTAAAAATTTTTTAAACAGTTATTTTTTTTAAATTTAAACTTTAGTAAAATAGGCTGTTCTACGAGGTTTTTTTTGTTTTTTAATTTTATGGATTTTTTTGTTTTAAGTATTGTGCCACCACATATATTACAATATTATTCAAAATTGAACCGATGTTTTCAAAGAGTACTGGGACATCTTAAAAAGTTTTTTCCTGAAGTTTCTTTAAAATGGTGGCAATCAGTTTACTCCCAGTGTTGCAGAGAAAAGAGAAAACGAGGTTTGATTATTTTTATTAATTATATCCTATTGATGCCATTTTCTGATTACAATCAAAAAGAATTTTTAAAATTTGAACAGAAAATGACTTTTCGCTTTAAAAAAAGTATTTCTTTTACGAAATTGTTACATTTCAGTACATTCTGTTGATACTGATAAGACGGTAGGCGAAATGAGTCCTTGAAAGGAGAGAAATATGAAAGAAAATGACATCATATTTAAAAGAAAAAACTGATTTCTTTAATAAAAATGATTTTTTTAAATGTCAAATGCATCTAAAAAGGCAAACATTTCTGGAAGCTTTACTCGGCGGTATTCTGTTTAAAATCTCGAGTTAAGAGTTTGAATGAATGTTAAGTGCAATGTTGTAGCTGACAAACGTGACTTCAAATTTAGAAAAACATTTTGTAATAATCAATTGTACATAAAAATATTTTTTTAAATGATGAATACAGATATGAGAGAAGCGTGTGTAAATTTTGAGTGTGTGAAAATATGTCGCAATATTTAGATTATACGAAAAAAAAAAAAAAAAAATATTGTGTCAGGCTTAGAGGTCTGCACGGGCCGGAATTTCCAGGCCCGGGCCCGGCCCGTTGTAAAGGTCGAAAGTTCGCACCGGGCCCGGCCCGTTTAAATTTTTATATTTTAGGCCCGGCCCGGCCCGTTACAATTTCTACGATTTCTAAAAAAATCAGATTTTTATCATATAATTAAGATTTTTTTAAAGAATACTTCATACATATCTATGGAATGATTTTACAGTATATTTTACAGGAAATACACATTAACAACATTAATGATTACTGAGATTCTTAGGCTTTCAACATTCGAATAAAGATTCATTAAAAATTTAATATGGCTTAGAATAAAAGAAAAAAGAAAGAAAGCTAAAAACATCGTTACTTTTGAAGAAGTTTGATAAAAGAAGATTTATAAAAATATTTCTATATCATTTTATTAAAGCTTTTAAATCCAAATTCATTCTTAAATTCAAAGAAGCTCCTTTCTGATATATTTCTAAATTCACTTTTTTCTCAGAAATGCATAAGATTAGCAGGTATCTTTATTGAAAAACTATATAATCGAGCGGCGTTATCCATTTTTTGACAAGCAATTTAAGAGAACTACAAGCAAATAAAATACTGTCATAATTAGCGATTTGAATATAATTTCCGGAAGCGATAACATGGGAAGGGAGATAAATCTGTAATCATTTGAGAAACTATTACATCTCAACAAGGTCATACAAGTATTTTATTTACCAAAAATAAAAAACGCTATTCGATTCCAAATCCCTTCAATAGTTAAGCTTATCACTTTTATACGTTTACAATTTAAAATTAATCAGAAAATGTGTCAAACTTTCGCATTATTGAGAAATTAATTTAAAAACCATCAAGAAGTATATATCCGAAGATAAAGCAAACATAAGTTCTTTATCGCTGTTAATAATTTTACAAATCATGTTTTCTGCCCTACAGATCTTGAGAACAATTAAGTCTAGTTCCGGTCCGGCCAGTCTATATGAAGAAAAATAATGCAAGCTTGATCTCGGACCGGCATGAGTCAGCTAAAAAAATTATTAAAACGAGTTGCACACAATGTAATTCTCCGATGCTGATCTCTACACTGTACATTTTTATATTGATGCTGTCAAACTAGTATGGCTCTTGACGCACATTTATACTTATTCTCGTTAAAACTATTGAAAATAGCTCATATTTTATTGTTCCAGCTCAAATCTTCAGAACGGCCCAGTAGGCCCGAAAATTTTTTTAATCGGCCCGGCCCGGCCCGTCTGGTCCGTTTAATTTTTTTGCCGGCCCGGCCCGTTTATGTTGTTTGTCGGCCCGGCCCCGCCTGTTGAAAAGACTATTCTAAATATGCCGGCCCGGCCCGTTAAACAATTTGAAACGATTCCGCGGGCCGGGCCGGGTACGGGCCCGTGCAGACCTCTATCAGGCTTATATATTTTTTGCTGATTTTTTATTCCATAATAAATAGCATAAAAGCCTCCAATGATAGTTTCATCATACTTACTTATCTTGAGTATATTTTACTATTTGCGTATTCAAATAGGAAACTAGTGAAGAATGCTCCAATGATCAGTGCAAAAGCAGAATATGATTTTAATTGAGCATTAAAAAGTAATGGACAAGTTTATTTTTTGGAAAAAGTACACAAACATTTAAAAGTAATGAACAAGTTTATTTTATTGAAAAAATGCCCAAGCATTTAAAAGTGATGGACAAGACTTGAAACTGAGTCAAGAACTAGTAAATAATTTCCTCAAGACTTGAAAATGGCTGATCATGCTCTTATGTGACAAGCATATTCAACGTCCTTTTTTTATCCCTGTCTATCTTAGTATAGGCATGTTGGCAGAATCTAACACTGTGCTTTAGAAAAACTCAGTTTTCACAACAAGTATTAGATACAGTATCTATATTAAACACATCCTGGCCCCTCTTTAACAAAGCCTTGATATTACTGCTTTGCACTGTATTTACTCTTATCACAACCATTTTTTGCTCGCAATCTTATCACTTAAAAACAGTTTTTCTATCCAATCTTTTTTCTAAAAATTTTTAAGCGGATTTTTATTAGCAAAAGATAAAATAGTGCTAAAATTTTTATATTTTCATAAGTAATCGATAAGTTTATCAAAAGCACTGTATATTTCAAGCAAATTTTGATTTTAATAAAGTTAGAATACCTGATAAGCACGTAACATGTACAACCAAACAGCAACTGCTTTTCCATTTTTTTATGTACTTGGACATAATAAAATTGCCATAAGAGTTACTACTTCACAAGCAAATTGTTAAAGAGCAGCATGTGGTAAATTTAGCTACTTCATCAAAAACTTGCTCTGAAAGTTCAGCTTTTATAGAGCACAATGTTATATTCTGATAACGTGTCAATACTAAGATAGACAGGGATAAAAATAGGACGTTGAATATGCTTGTCACATAAGAGCATGATCAGCCATTTTTAAGTCTTGAGGAAATTATTTACTAGTTCTTGACTCAGTTTCAACTCTTGTCCATCACTTTTAAATGCTTGGGCATTTTTTCAATAAAATAAACTTGTTCATTACTTTTAAATGTTTGTGTACTTTTTCCAAAAAATAAACTTGTCCATTACTTTTTAATGCTCAATTAAAATCATATTCTGCTTTTGCACTGCTCCTTGGAGCATTTTTCACTAGTCCTTCTATTTTTCCATATTCCATAGAGATACTGCACAACTTGTTTTGTATTTTATATATAGAAAACAAAATCTTATTTGTATTGAAATTAAAAAATGCTACATACTCTAATACTCTGGTGTTACAAATTTAAAAAACTTTTTAAACAGGTTTTTCTATACCAAAATTCTACGGTGGTTTTCAAACAACAACAACAACAAAAAAATAATCAGTTTTTTACTAAAGTGAATAAAATAATAAATCCTTTCAAAGAATAGATTTTTCATTCAAATATCCATTATTTTTGCCAAAAACAGGAACTTTTTTTATGCAAGAGTAAAGTTTGATACAAAAACCATGCTTCTTTTTTTTTAATCCCTATTTTTTAAATGTATTACATTTTTACTGCTTACCTTCTTTTAATGAAAGATTTCTTTTTTATACAAAAAAAGGATAGTCTTTTTGAACATTCAGACATGGGATACTCTTCTTCTGGTATTCTAAAAAGTGGGTTGACTTTGATGCAACGTATATTTAAAATTCCCTCAGATAAGCACTATCAAAGAGACAGTGCAGTAATCAGTCAAAGAAGACTGACAGAAAATTATCATCATCGGGAATTCTGAGACAGCAAAACTGCCCTCAGCTGAGACGAAGATCACTACATTTTTAGGCAAAAATGTAGGTAACTGCACTCAGAACCTTGGTTAGCTCCATTAATGGCAGCTAGGATACCCATAGCCATACCCATGTTACAGTTACACCCCATAATGAGCATGTAAAAGTAGAGTATAAGTATAAGGAGATATTCTATAAAAGCTGTGGAGTGACTCTGCAACAAATGGGTCAAATTTTTAACAGTGCACTGTTAAAAATCTGCTGCATTTTGCTGCAACGCCCTCCACCACTTGTATATAATATCTCTATTCCAACCAATGAGAAAGCGCCATTCCGCGGCCAAGTAACCGTTTTCTATACAAGCAGGGGAGTGCGTTGCAGCAAAATGCAGCAGATTTTTAACAGTGTGCATATCCTTGGCGCTATAGTTTACAGGAGTGGTACATTGTTCAAAATTTGAAACTTTTGCTGCATCGCCACTCCATCGCTTTGATAGAATATCTCTATTTTGATCGATGAGAATCCTCGATAATGCATTTAAGTAATCGTTTTCTACTTATCTACTATATCGTTTCCGTTTATTTATTTTTTCAATCAGCACCAAGGTGCGCACTTTATTAGAAGACGCGCTCTATTAGAGGGCGCATTCTATTAGAATAAATACGGTATATACTTATAGTAACACTTTTTTAAAGTACAGGGCCCCAATATTTGACAGGTATGCCAGGCATTTTTACCATTGATGCCATTGTGCTAAAAACAAAATATAAATAAATAAAAAAAATGGATAAAATATAAATTTGGCATGGTGCAATTTTTTGCACCATGCCTAATTTAAAATTAAAAATCAAATTTGACAGCCACCAGGGCTAGACACCGTGCATAATTATTCAGTAAATGATTCATTAAAAAATGACAAAAATCAGCATGTCAAAAATTTCAAAAAAATTCATAATTCGTTAAAAAAACTAGTTGGATGTGTCAATCCCAAAACTTTCTTCTATCTCATAAGTACATTTTAATATTAAAAAAAAAAACGTGGTGAGCCCAAAGTCACCCACTATCGAATTTCCTCGAACATTTGACCTAGCCTAATAAGATTCTGGTATCCGAAAAGCCTAAAACGCAAAATTTAATTAATATTCTGAGAAAATGAGCTTAGTAGTAGGGTGGGCCGAAAAAAACTTTTTTTCGATTTTCGATAATGGCGGGTGCGGAAAAGTGGCCACTGGTGGCACTCAGTTCACACAAAAAAATTGAGATTTTTTGGAAAATTCCTTACCCTGCCGCAAATGGCTTGAAGTTTTGCCAAAATGCTGATTTTTGAACTTTTTTAGTAAAAACTTTTAAAATATTAAATTAAGTTTATTTTAGCTGTATTTACTTGGAAAGGCATATTTAACGTATCTAATGTTTAAATAAGTTCTGATAATGCATTATTTAATTGCTATGTGTATTTTAAATTAGCCGATTTCTATAGGCGAGTAAAAAACTCTGCATGACGCTACATCCACGCGAGGAGTTCTCGGTTGTTTCGCGTTGGTACGGAACGCAAAACAATTTAAAATCAAGTACATTTTTAAAGAACATAGCATTAAACTAATGCATAATTAGGGGTTATTTAAACATTTGGCACATTAAATACATCTTTTCAACTAATTACAACGAAAAAAAAACTTAATTTAATATTTAATTTTTTTTTTTTTTTTGCTAAAAAAATTCAAAAATCAGCATTTTGGCAAAACTTTAAGCCATTTGCGGCAGGGTAAGGAATTGTTTAAAAAATCTCAATTTTTTTGTGTGAACTAAGTGCCACCAGTGACCACTTTTCCGCACCCGCCGTTATCGAAAATCGAAAAAAAGTTTTTTTCGGCCCACCCTACTTAGTAGTGCCTCATGTTGGGTAATTTATACTAAAACCTAATAAGCATCTATTTACGTCAAGACCTAACAGAATCTGAAATTTGATGAAATTTCGTCCAATAGTTCTTGAGATATAGTTATAACAAAAAATTTGCAAAACGTAGCACAGCAACACCATATCTTGGACAATTTATGCCAAAACGTAAAAAAGCGTCTAATTATGTTATGGTGTAAAAGAATCTGAAGTTTGATGAAATTCTGTGCATTAGTTCTTGAGATATAGCTAATTAAAAAAGAAAAAACGTGTAAAATATAGCACAGCAGCACCATTAGTTGAAGGATTTATAACAAAACGTAATCATCGTGTAATTATGTTATATGTTATTTTGTAACAAAATCTGAAGTTTGATGAAATTCTGTGCGTTGGTTGTTGAGATATAGCTATCGGAAAAATCGTGCAAAATGCAGCATAGCTGCACCACCTGTTGCAAGGTTAATATCAAAATGTAATTAGCGTCTAATTATGTTATATATTCTAGTGTAACAGAATCTAAAATTTGATGAAGTTCTCTGCATTAGTTCTTGAGATATAGCTATCGCAAAAATCGTGCAAAATGTAGCATAGCAGCGCCACTTATTGGGCAGTTCACACCAAAACCTTATCAACGACTATCTATCTCAAGGTATCGCGGAATCTGAAGTTTGGTAAAATTTTGTGCATTAGTTCTTGAGATATAGCTATCATGAAAATCATGGAAAACGTGGCATAGCAGCGCCACCTGCTGGCCAATTTACACCAAAACTTAATCAGCGTCTATGTATATCAAGGGGTCACAGAATATGAAGTTTGGTGAAATTCTGTGTATTAGTTCTTGAGATATAGCAATCCTGAAAATCATGAAAAACGTAGTATAGCAGCGCCACCTGCTGGCCAATTTTCACCAAAAACCAATAGGCACTAATTCATATCAAGGTCTAATTGAATATAAAATTTTATTAAATTTCGAGTATTAGTTCTTGAGATAGAGCGCCCACAATTTTTTTGTCACATACAGACAGACAGACGGACAGACTCACAGACAGACATTTTCTAAAAATAGTCAAAACGTGTTCAGGACCTTCTAAAACGTATAAATCCGTCGAAAACCGGAATTCGAAAATTTTCATGAATCCAATACTTTCTTCTTGTAAAGATAGAAGAAAGTAATAAGTTAAAAATAAGAGAAAAAAAGCATTCTGTATTTTTTTATGCTTAATCGAATGTTGTAACTGGTTTTTCTCACCGATGGTCAGAAGTACCTTAGATTGATGACTGCTATTCTTTTATTTCATCTTGTAAAAAAACTGTTTAACGTAAAGCTATGAATTTTTGCAGGATTAATTAGCATCGCAAAATCTTTAAAATAAACTTTACCGCAACATTCTATCTGTAATAGAACGTTAGATATACCCATTTATGACCAAGTTTGGAAAATACGCAATTTCAGAAAAACCGCCCAGCGAAATAACGTTTTCTCGATGACTACGCCGGTATAAAAAGTTTGTCTTTTGTTTTAAAAAAAATTAAGTTTTTATCTTTAGTAGTTTTCGAGAAAAGTGCTGTGACACAAAATTTTTGTCCGATTTTCAGAATACTCCACAGTACACCTACAGTATGCCATAAAAAAAAAAATAATAATAATTTTTGTGCTATGTTGTGCTTCTTGGTCAGACGAACATTTAAAAAAAAAAATCATCAAAATTGGATAAGTATTTAGTTAGTTATTGCAAAAAGAAAAATTGAAAAATCCGTGTTTTTGCGGTTTCCTATGCTTAAGCATTATCGCTCAATCATATTATTGTTGCGCGCTGCCGCGCGCACAATGATGTAATTTTGGTAACGTTAGATTAAAGCAATATTTGTTAATATAAGCAATATTTGTTAATATAATATTTGTATAGAAGTCAGACTAACAAGGAAGGTCTCCATACGGGCATACTCAGAAAAATCTGAAAAAATTACAGAATGTTCTTCTCATATAGTTATATATGTTTACATAAAAAAAAAAAAAAAAAAAAAAAAATCGGCGGAACCTTCTTATAACGTCCGCAAAAAAATAATAAAAATTTCGTTTATTTGGCGATTTATCTCCGGTTGGCGAAAAAACGAAATTTTGAAAAATACGCTTTTACGCTTCGAATACTTTTTAAAGAAAAAACTTTCTATGTTCAATATATTTAAATAAGTTTAGTTTAAGTAATTTTAGTTTTGCATTTTTACTTTACTTTAAGTGTAATTTTGTCATATACGTTTATATGTACTTATAACAAAATGAAATTAATATATTTTATCATTTAAAACACAATTTAAATTGATTAAAATTGTTCCAAATTGAAAAATACACTGTTAAAAATCTGCTGCATTTTGTTGCAACGCACTCTCTTGCTTGTACAGAAAACGGTTACTTGGCCGTGAAATGGAGCTTTCTCATTGGTTGGAATAGAGATATTATATACAAGCGGTGGAGTGCGTTGCAACAAAATGCAGCAGATTTTTAACAGTGGTGCACAAGCTACAACACCGCTAAAAATCAGTACCATTTTCTGCAGCATCACTCCACCGTTTTTATAGAAAACGGTCAATTCACCGTGCTATGGAGCATTCTGAATGGGCAGAAGAGAGATATTCTATAAAAGTAGGGGAGTGACGTTGCAGTAAATGCGGCAGATTTTTAACAGTGAAGTCAATTAAAATCAATTTTCAGATTCGTTAAAATCGTCTGCTTTTGGCAAGGAAATGCACTGCTCGCCACATCCCGCGTCGCTTTCAGCTTTTCACGCCAATTATTCCAAACTATTTTATTTTTTTACATATCTAATAATGTAATTCCGCCGCTAATTTTCACTGATCCTTTATTACCTACATGAGTAGTTTAATTCGTATTTTTTTCAAAAAATTCTGAGTATGCCCCCAATGGAGACCTTCCTTGTAAGTAATGTTCGATGTATTTTGTTTTTATTGTTATTGATTTTCTTGGTTTATTAAGAAAATAATGAAATAGGCTCCTCTTAAATACTTTTATCCGTTGCATTCGGGTTCCATCTCATCAATAAATATTGTCAGATTTTAAACCCATACACACACACACACAAAATGTGCGTGGAATATTTTTGAAGTGTGTCAATTTTTTGTCGTATTAAAATATTTAAAATGCAATAAAACTTTATATAAATAATACTAATAATAAATTAAAAATATATATTTTTTATTTCAACTTTTGTGCATAACTATTATCATGTGTTCTTAAGAGCTCTTTCAAATTTCAAGTAAATTAATTAAAAATTTATTTTTCAAAGTCCGTTGTTGCCTTAAAATGATGCAAGTGTTAAGGGATTTTCTAATAAGAAAAATTGCTGAATTAACTAAAAGTTTATCACGCTATGCAGCATATATAAAAATGTATTGACCATATACAGGGCTGCACAAAGTGTCGAAAAAATATTCTGGTATTTTTCCAATTATTGATGGTAATTTTTGAAATTGGGTTTTTAAACATGTAAATACATTTTCCAAATTGCTTAATTTCACATCATATTACACCTTGTTAAAAATGGTGAACTTTTGTTGCGGTTTTTTTTTTTTTTTTTTCAATGTGTTCAGCTGTGCCAACTTTTCAAAAATACTGGGTGGACTGAAAACTTTTTGAGTAAAATAACATATATTATGTTTTTTCCTTCTTATTGTGTATCTGAATGGAGAGAGAGAGGGGAGGAGCTAATGACTAAAGATGATAAATGGAAATTAAATTACGATTTTACTAAACAAATTTTAAAACTATTGCAATTTAATTATAATTTTATTATTAATTTTATTAAATTACATTCTTACAAGTTCTTCCTTGTGAATACATTGACATTTATTTTATAAAACATTGGAATTTCTAACAATTGAAAATGTAAGAAATTGAATGTCAAGAAAAACATACATTTCATTCATCTAAATGCTTTATGAAGTCAAGACATCAAAGCTGAAGGAAGATTTGCAGGGAATTTATTTTTGTGAGAAATTTAAATATACATCCGTTGAAGGAGTTTTCAGATCTCTTGTAAGTGTGATTGGTGTCCTTATTAATTTCTAAACAAAGTTATTTTAAGAACATTAATAAAACCAAATTTCATTTCGGAGATTAAATAAATAAGAAAATAAATTACGAGAAAAATCAAATGGAATTGGATGGGCTAAAAGGGCAAATTATTGGATGAACTCACGCCCCATGGGCCCATATAAGTTGGCGCCACTGAATGTATTGCAAAGTATTTCATAATCTATGTTTGCAGTCGTTTTTATTTAAAATATTTTTCTGCCAATTTAGGGTTGTGTTGGATATGCATGCATATGTGTCACAGCAGTCGCTATTGGAGTTGCTCTTAGCTATAATTCTTTGGGGTCCTCTCCTTATTGGAATCCAAGTAGTAAAGCAGATTCTAGTCAATTATTCAAAAAAGCAGAATATATATGGCGGTTAAGGTATGATTACTGTTTATTTTTGTTATTATTAGTATTATAGTCTTTTAATGCAGGTTTAATACAGAATTTGTCTCATTTTATACGATTTATGATAGACACATTTTATGATACATTCATCACCATTTCAACATTGTTTTTCCTAATTGGTGAACTCAAAATAATTAAAGGACGCATTATTTTAATGTTGTATATGTTGGCCCGTTTATACATTCGAGTTCTCCTCAATTAAATTTTATGACTGGATAGATGCGATGATATACAAACTTCGACAATTACACTGTTATAGTATTGTGACAGTTATGTCGAGTTTGTTTATAATACTTTTTAGAAGTTATGCTGTCAGAGATATTTATTGCATGCCCCATAGCAAGCAACTTTCGGTCGTATAATAAAGGATGAGCTATGTACAGCCCCTTCACATATTTACGTGTGTGGTTCAATAATTACTGTCCTTAGTGTATAATTGTACTGCGATGGTTGATGATAAATATCGGAGCCAAATCTTTTAAATGCCTATATACTCAATTTTAGAGCCGTAGCTGCTATATAAACATAGTTTTAGAGGGAAGAATGAAGCTTTAAAGACTTATTTTTGAGGGACTTATTTTTGAGGTGATGAGAATGAAATGCTGATTTCGAACTTATGAGGTTACATTTGTGACAATGGATGAGATGTGGCTACATCACTATTATCACAAGTCCAAACGACAGTAGTTGCGTCTCATCCACTGTCAGAAATCTAGCCCCATAAGTTAAAAATCAGCATTTCACTCCCTCCCTCCTTTTTCACTCCTCCTCCAAAACTTTATCAATATTGCAGCTACGGTTCTGAAATTGAGCATATGAGTATCTAAGGTATTTGGCTTCGATATTCCATACAGTTTCCACATTGTCTTGAAAATGGTTTTGAAACCCAGCTAAAATAAAATTGAACTGAAATGTTGAATTTTGTTTTAGCTGTGGGATTTTATTTTAAAATCATATTTAAATTTGTAATTTAAGTATATGTTGGATAGCAATTTCTGTTTTGTTTAGTATCTAAATGTACTGATGTAAAATTTAAACCTTTGCTCTCGAGAGATGACTTTCACTCACCACTAGTGTTGTCAGGTGTCCCTCGCAAATAGGGACGCCAAATGCTTTGGACACCACTAATATCTTACAGTTTATTTCGCCATCTTTTCATCACAATTTATTTGGCCATTAGATGAGGCGAAAAAAATTTGTTTAATCCGTTATCTACCGAATTATGAATTCATGAAAATTTTACATTCTAAAGCATTTTACGTAGATTGCTTAAAGTAAGTTCAGAGATTTACATAATCATTTAATTGAAAGATTTTAGAAGGATTAATTAAATTTGAATTTACAGAGATTTTGTGCAATATTTATGATCCCACTCAAATCTTTTATTTTAAATTGTTTTCTCGGTATTTTGTAGAATTATAAAATGTACAAATAGGATGGTCTTAGAATATAAATATAGAAATATTTCAGAAATGGAAAAAGCCCACCCCCCTCCCTCAGCGCCAAGAAAGCTGAAAAGATACAAAGGTAAAAGAAATCATCCTTTTAAAAATATTTTTGTTTTGTATAACTTATAATGCTTTTGAAACAAAATAAAGTAATGTATCTGTAACTCATTCTAAATAGTATTACAACTAATCGACGTATTAAAAGAATTTTAGAATAAGTAATTTTTATGGTATTTATAAGTACCGTCGATGGAAAAATGGTTAAAATACTGGTATCCAGAGTATTTGGAGCAACCATTTACGTGGAACACTAGTGGTCAGTGAGAATCGCCTTTCAAGTGCGAAGGGTTAATAATTTTTATAATTCTGATTTTATCATATGATTTTTAGGACATGCTTATAGTAGTATACATTTATGTTTGGAAAATAAAATATATTGTTTGTTTTAGATTGAAAATTTTTTGCTGCTGTGCAGATGTAAGTGAAGAAGAAAATGATTGTATTTATTCAGAAATTTCATCATTTTTGGCTACTTTTTTAAATGTAAGTATTTTAATCTATTTTGTATGATTCCAAATACGTTGACAAAATTTCATTAATAGTGTCTTCACAACTTTATGAATGGAATATATTTTCTGGAAATTTGTATACTTTAGAACAGTTTTTCCCAGCCTGGAGTACGTGGCAGGCCTATTGGAGGAACGTGAAAATGTCGGTAATGGCGGGAATCGCAAAATTGATTAGTTAACTCACAAAAATGTTAGAAATGACAATGTTATTTGTATCGAGATAATATAGATGGATGTGGTAAGAAGATTACTAATGAAAAGAGCATTTTTGCGTTGTCTGGCTAAGTGGAAGGTGGAAAGTTTATGTGGAATGGGGATACTCCGAAATGAAAAGCTTGAGGAAAGGTTATGAGGAATGGGGATGCTACGAAATGAAATGCCTGAGGAAAGTTTATGAGGAATCGGGGTACTCCGAAATGAAAATTCTAAGGAAAGTTTATGAGGAATAGGGGTGCTCCGAAATGAAAAGCATGAGGAAAGTTTATGAGGATTTGGGGTACTCCGAAATGAAAAGCCTCAGGAAAGTTTATGAGGAATTGGGGTACTCCGAAATGAAAAGCCTCAGGAAAGGGCAAATGAAAAGAAAAAAAATTGGGAAGCTCTGCCTGAGAAGAAAGCTTCGCTCTGTTTGGGCGTGTCTAGCTAGTGTGTAAAAATTGAGTATTTTTAAACATCGCATCGCATAAAACAGCATCGATCACAATCGCAATAAAAATCGATTCCAAAATTTCATTATTGGATGCTCTAGTATCGATACATCCACAGATAAACTTTAAAAAAATTACTCCAAAATCTAGCGCGATCAATTGGCAGGAAATTCGCGAATCGTGATGACGGGATAGATCGATACTTCTGGCGTTCATTTTATAGCTATAAATATATGAGTACTTGAATTTCAAAACTCCATTATACAGAAAATCAAATTTTGAGAAATCGCAAAGAACCTCTAGCTGCGTCATTGGTTTTCATTGTAAACCAAGATTCTACAATGCAAAAAAAAAAAAAAAAAAAAAAAAAAAATACACTATAAAATTAGTTTTTTGTAGTGTTTTTTCGTTGCAGGTTCACCAATAGAATAGATTAATAGAATGAACTCAATTTTTTTTTAATTTTCGATAAGCCAAATTTTGAAACTCACATCCTCATATATTTATTCTTTCGATTTTACTATTTTAGAGGCAAAACTCCCGACAAGTTTCGCGTAAGGGTGAATATCGCAAAATGTGAGATTTTGATATTCTGAGATATTGAAATTATCCATTGAAAACAATTCAGAATTTTAAGAGATAAATTTATTTTCAAATGCAGAATAAAGGACTTTCTATGTAAAATTGTTATATTTTGGAGAACTTAAATAATAAGTTGATTTTTATGTAATTATATGTCATTTCTTGGCATATGTACGTCAAGATAATGACAATTTCATTCTAAAAAATTTTTTACATTTTTATCTATTTATCTTTCGTCTAACATTTCGAATATATACCTACACTATATGGCCAAAGGTGACCGGCCACTTGCGATTTTAGACATTTTGTTAAATATCTAGACAAACATGCGAAGAATTATTTTGAAAATTCAGGTGTGTAAACTGAATAGCTCATATATTTCCGTGAAGATTTTTTTCTCGAAATTCCATAGGAAACCGTTAACAAATTGAAAAAAAACGAAGATATTTTGTATAACCCTGTCAAAACTAAAGTAGCAAAAGCGTATAAACTGCAGATTATCATTAGATAACTTATTATAATAAACTGTGTTCATTTTTATGAGGATATTATGTATAGTCTTGGAAAAATTAAGGTTTTTATAAAAACAGTCCAAAATTTTACCAAGTTTTTGCTTATATTTTGCAGAATTCTTAATATAAAGAAATTTTCTTTTCAGAAATATGACAAATAATATTGTGCATAATATCCTGTAATCAGAATCAAAGGATATTAAAAATTGTAGGAAAAGTGAGCAGTTTTACAAAATAACGTTTCACTGCGCATGCGTCATTGCAATCAAAATGTGATTTGTATAATGTATTAGCTAAATGTATAGAGTAACTTTTGTAAAAGTCTCAAAAATATAGCTTGAAAATTCTGAAAATAATCGTCGAGAAAATAAGCTCAAAATCCGTCATTTCCAAAATAAAGCAAAAAGATGAGGGGTTGGTACAACTCCTCATGTTTTTGCTTTGGGTACTATATACTACCTAGTAATATACTAATTTTAGATAATAAAGGTACTATATAGTAATTTGGATACTATAGTAGCCAAATATCGGGGTACGTGCAATATTATGTATGCTATATTGACACTAATCAACCTTTTAGTTTAAAAGGTAGTTATTTGAGATATTCGTTTATTAAGCTGTATTTTTATCCCTCCCATTGTGAAGAATGTGCTTATGAAAAAATTCCTTATAAATTATAATATTATGCATTTGATACATTTTATTTGATATTGAATTCTTACATATTATTCTTGCTTATAAATTGTTTCCTATTTAAACGGGCCAAGAGAAAGCATTCTATGAATCTTAGGTTAGTTAATATTAGCATGCCTTATTATTATGATATCTTTCGTTCTCTTTTTAGGATATCGATCTGACACCGACAGATATTTTAGCTGGTTTAATAACCGTCAGCAAAAAGCATGCCATTGAAAGAAGAAAAATTAAGTGGCCATCTCAATCAGATCCTATGTTAGGTGAATACTTTTTAATAACTCACATTCATTTATTTCTCTTCTAATTAAGTGTATTTTTAAGAAAATCAAGTCTTTTCTGGTCATTGGCAAAAAGATATCCAGTGAAGGACATGATTTCGGGACAAATGTGCAGTCGACAGCCTAGGTCACTGATTCCCAATCTTTATTGGTACGCGGCCCACCTTTAAGTAAAAAAAAATCGCGACCATACAGGGTTTATCCGGAAAGTAATAGGACTGAGTCGATTTAAAAGAATTTATTGAGCTAATCATTGCAATTCTTTAAAAACTTTCAAAATAGGCT
This sequence comes from Maratus speculifer, assembly GCA_964019185.1. Classification (NCBI taxonomy): domain Eukaryota; kingdom Metazoa; phylum Arthropoda; class Arachnida; order Araneae; family Salticidae; genus Maratus; species Maratus speculifer. Next base: position 248,685,289 of record OZ025294.1, read on the forward strand.
CCTTCTGCGTCAATGCAGCGCTGCCAGCGCGATTTCCAAGCATTGAAGGCGTCACAGAAGGCATTCTCCGGAATAGCCTTGAGAGCCGCGGTGCATGCTGCTTGGATCCCCTCTGTCGTCTCAAAATGCTTGCCTTTCATCGGCCTTTTCAGGCGAGGAAACAAAAGAAAGTCCGGGTGAGCCACATCTGGGCTGTAGGGCGGCTGCGGGAGCGTTGGGATGCTGGCCTTGGTCAGGTAGCTGTTCACAAGAAAGGCGGTGTGAGCCGCGCACACCTTGCGCATGTTCAAATGCTCCCTCACAATATAGTGAACCACAGATTTTGGTAAATTTACCATCTGGGCAATTAAACGAATACTTAGTCGACGGTCTGAGTTCAAAACTTTGCGCACACGTGTCACATGGTCGGAGTTTGTCGAAGTCGAAGGTCTTCCCGCACGATTTTCATCGGCGACCTCTTCCCGGCCCTCCAAATTGGCCTGGTGCCACTGAAACACACCACTTCTTGCTAAAGTAACATTTGGGTAAGCCTACTTGATCATATCAAACGTCTCTGTCGCAGATTTACCGAGTTTTAATCGCATACCTCTGCTCTAACAAACGCTGCATCTTTCGGCTTGCTCCATTCACAGAAACACGTCGCGTGAAAATGCCTGTCCTGACTCTCCAGGTGCTCGGAGATAACTGAACAGCCGCTCGTTCGTTAGCAAAGAGCGCCCTCTACCGAATCCAGTCGGTGCGCGCACACTCCGAAGTACAGTCGCGGCGGAAGAAAATCAGTCCTATCCTAATACTTTCCGTACAAACCCGTATATTAGTATGGAGTATGGCCGTACATCAGTATGGAAATTGATGCATGTCCTCTGTAAGCTATTGGCTATTCTATCCTAAGAAAAAGGCAAATTTTTATACGAAAGATATACTATCAACATCAACAAAAACAAGAATTGGTAACCGCAATATGTATAATTGGATTAGTATAAACTACAAAGATAATTAAAAATCCGTTTAATTATTATCAAGGTATAACTTTATAATCAACTATATTTCTGGCACTGGGTGTTTATCGATGAGAGCATCTATATGAGAATTAAAACTTGTTAATTTTAACCTTAACTCATTTCCTACGATCAGTTTGATTCTGTATGTCTTTTTCAAAAACACAAAGTAGAAAAAGCACACATTCACACAAGTGTTCCATGCTGTACCCCTTAAAGACCTCAAAGCCAAAGCCAGAGTTGGGCAAAATACATCGAAAAATCATTTTCGATACAAAATACAAAATACTTTAGTTTTAGAGCCAAAAAATACAAAATACTTTTCAAATGAAAAAATTCGAAATACAAAATACATTTCCAAATTTTGAAAATCGCTGGGTATTACACTGTATAAATAAAAAGTTCTTTTTCAAAACAGGAAACTTTTCCTAACATATTCAGAAAACTGTAACAAATCTTTACAGTTTATTAACCCTTTCAGGGGCAAAGTATTTCTGCTCCAAAAATGTTCAAATGGTTGATTCATATCACAATTTACGAATAAATTTATTTGAAAATAATCAAATGCTCTTTTTTAGGTATAATATGAGATCAAAACTGTACTAAAAATTTATTAGTATCAGTTCGCAGTTCGAGTATTAAAATTAACCGTTTTCAGACTGCAAACGGTTCCCCTGAAAGGGTTAAAGAGAATGATGATGTTTAAATAAAAAAATTGAAAAGGCGTAACGCATTTGAAAACCCAATTTATACTATTAGTATTAATAGTAAAAAAATATCTTTTTTTTTTTTTTTTTTTTTTTTTTCGTGCAGCCCAGCATGTGATTTATGGATTTGTATGTATATTAAATAGTATGTTAATTTTTTTTTCTTTTAGTTAAACGAATATTTCTCATTGAACAATTTACATGAATAAACGAAATGTACTTGAGAAATTTTGTACAGTCCTGTATAGAATCTACAGAATTTAGGCACCCCAAAACATGTTTTAAAAAAATAGTTCAATTAAAAAACGCGTACCACAATGAAAAACGTACTTCCAGCAGTCATTGTTCATGGCCTTCAAAAGTTCAATTATTGTTTAGTTTCTTCTGTAGCCAAGTTCTTTTATGCGTCTTTCTAAATGAATGATAAATTGTGTGCACATCATATTTCACAGTAATCTTTATGTATAGTGTACTTCAGTGTTTTGTATATATTTAAGCATGTTTAAATTAGTATAATATTATTAAAGTACACCGCAAATGATTTTTTCCAATGGCCATAATGTAACGTAAGTTTTTTCTGTGTTCCTTTAAATGTTGATGCTACATTCTTCATTTTCAATATTGAACATTCCATAGTAATTTCCAATAACATCTAAAAATTTCATGGAAATCGGACTGTATTTACGGGAATTAGAGTACGGACAGACAGACAAGCAAACTAAATTCATGAACATCTTTAAACGTGTTAGAAAGTGTTAAAAACAAAATGAATACGTGTTAAAATGTAACAAAAAAAATCAGTCTAAATTCTAAATGAAAACTCATTACATATAGTAAACAAAGATATTTTCAAAAAGGGTTGTTTTCATTTTTGACTTTAACTCCCTTTCTACAGCATACACATTCGGCTCAATTTCGGGGGATTGAATAACAAAAAAAGGTACATTTACAGCTAAAAACATTTCTTATTTTGACGGTGCAATCGTTTTTCAAAACTTACGAATTTTAACACTTTCAAAAAATGTGCGCCTCGTGGGGGCGATATTTTCCTACGCTAAAAATAACTAAATGTATGCATTTCAACATACCTGTAATATTTTTTAAGCTTCTCGTCAGACTAGATTTACATCACCCAGAACAATTTCCAAACATTTTGACGAGTAATAATAATAGTAATAACATCTGAAAAATTTTCGATGAAAACTGTAAAAAGCGAGGTATTTCGGCACATCTTCGATTGACTTTCGTTTAGGTTTTCACAGACTAAGTATACATAATTTTTGCAAAATATTAAAGAAAGCTTGGATACAAACATATTTACAATCAATTAAAATTTCATGAAATTCTAGAAATCAGTGCTATATTTTATTTTTTTATGTTACAGGATCCAAAACTAAAAAAAAAAAGAGAAGAAAATTTTTATGTTACAAGATCCAACGCAAAAAAAAAAAAAAAAAAAAAAAAAAAAAAAAAGAGAGAGAGAGAGAAGAAAACATTTTTGTTTTACAACTATATCAGTGTTTTTCAGCAAATTTTTACACAAGCTAAAAAACTGTTATATTTATAATCGATAAAAATTTCAAAGAGTTTGGCCAACAAATTTTTTTAAGCTAAGGAACGACACTACGGGAAAATCAAGAAAATGTCTTCTTACAAGTGCATTTATCAGTAAAAAAAAATATTTTTTTCATCTTTCACATGTAACTGAATTTCTTGTTTTGTACATTTGGCATTTTCTCGTAACTTTTCCATTATCATCGACAGACATTATTTTGAAATATTTTCTGTCTAATATTACACGTTAGAAATCTGCATGGGACGAAATTTTCATGCTCAAACCCAATCAAAGAAAAAAAAAAAAGACCCGACCTGTGCGGTTTGTAGAAAGAAATTTATAGCTAAAAGTTCGGTCCGGCCTGAGTGAATTTCAGCAAAACATTGATTTTTTTCTCGTACAGAGACATTCTGACCAAAAAAACCTTTTTTTTTCATGTTTATAATCTTTATTAACGCAGAAACGCCGTAGATTGCGATACTTAGAATGAAATCAATCCTGGAATAGAATGGGAAAAAAAAAGTTAAGCCCGTTGCAGCCCGGCCCTATCCTTAAAAAAAAAAAAAAAAAAAAAAAAAAAAAAAAAAAAAAAAGCAGTGAGGCTGCCGAGAATGAAAATCGACCTGGCTCGGCTCTGCCCGCGGTTTGGATTCAAGCTTTGGGCCCAAACCTGGCCCGTGCGGTTCTCTATTGAACACCATTTATTATCACAATAAAATTATTCTCTTTGTAGATATTTTCATCGATAACGCCAAAAGTATTATTCAGCTTTACACAAAACTATAATAAATAATAGCACTGCATTTCTAACGTACTTAAAAATAAATAAATAAAAGCAATAAGAAGTAAAACTCTGTATGGGTCCTTCCTGTCTATCACGGAACACTTTGTTGTGTAATTCTCGCAGCAAATGTAAGATTTATAACATTATTTTTGTAAGCATTCAGCATAAATGCTTCTAGAGAAGCTATACATCCTGTTCATTAACAATCTTTATCGTACCACTAGTTTGAAAAATATGTTTACATTAATGCCCAGAAACGAATTCAAAGACTAAACAAAATGAAAATTTCCTTGTTCCATATCTTTGATTTGCGGTTTACAAGACCACAAAGTTTGAAATCTATAAAATTGTATTTTGACTCAAAATGTTGTAATAACTTGCCTCATATAGATTAAAGCTAAGTGGTTGGTAGCGTAAATGCCGCTCGGCAAATAATCCAGGCAATTTAATGGAGAATCAATTATTTATTTGTAACAATAAAAAAATTCTCTGGATTAGATTTTTATACAGCATAAATCATTTTAGAACTCGTAGGATCTTAATCCACCAGCTCCAAGTCCAAAGTTCCGTTTTAGTTCATAGAATGTTCAGTTTATATTCGACGTAACATTTCTCCGAATCAATAACGCGGCGTTAACTAAACACCGAAGACGAGACTAATCACCGGCACTCTCCTAGCGAGAGTCCTCTTCTTCCGGCTCACTTGGGTGACGTCACCCTCTACAGCTCCCGATCCGAGCTGATCCACTTTTCTCAGAGAACAAATCCGAGCTCCGAGCTCTGTTCTCTCCTCTTCTCACTCCGAGACCAAAAATCCTTCTCTGCAAAACCTTGGCTTCCTCTTTTTCTTCTCAGCCAAGACCTCCCCTAAAGGTCACGAACCAATCATCAACCTTAATGATCTTTTCTCATTAAGAGATTCGTAACATCGTCTTATCATTCGTACCTGAAAATACACGCCTATGACGCCAATGTGTCTAGTCTCTGATCATCTCCGTGCTTTCATTTTTGCGTCGGCGTGCTAACAAAGGTGCGACCAGTGTGGTCTCCTATTCATGTTAGTGTCGCCCGTCTGTCTTTCTCGCTGATCGATGATGATTTAGTGATCCTTTATATCGCCGATCTTTTCATCTTGAGAATGAAAACCATTTTGTGTTTTCAGTTCCATAGTGAAATCTCTTTTCAGAAAAAATGTCTTTAAAAGCCTGTGATAAATCTAAATTATCACAATTACCCCCGCCTCTAATGATGATTTAACGTCTGAAAGGCGTGAAATCTAAAAAGCAGAACATGGTTAGCTCATTCATTTTGGGTGGCTCTTTGCACTCAAAATAAAATTTTAACAATTCTAAAAAGACACTTTAAAAAACATTTTCAAACTCTTTTAACGACTTTGCTTTGTTTGGAGAACTCTAATAATTTAAAGGTGTTGAAACCAGTATAAATACATTAAGAAAACCTTATATATACAATAAAAGAAAACTATTTACAAATGTGAGAGAGAAAAAAAAATTTTTGAGCTCTTTTTTTTTCATTTTATTGCTCTGCTCAGACAATAAACGTGCGGTATATCCTTGCCCGCTCTGTGTTTTATGGCATACAGGAACGGTTGCAGTGATAAGGACCATCTTAACAACCTGGAATTGTTACCTGCATTGTTTTTCAGGAACACTAAAGGATTGTGATCGGTTTCGATACTGAACTCTTGTCCATCAATGTAGTGACGTAATTTTTTTATGGCAAAAATTATAGCTGCACATTCTTTCTCTGTGGCGCTATAACTTTTCTTTTGTTCCGAAAATTTTCTGCTCAAATATATAATGGGATGCTCTTCTGAGCCCTGTCTTTGTGCTAAAACTACCCCTATCCCTTTATCTGACGCGTCCGTCTGAACCACAAATTCTAGATTATAATTTGGCGCATATAGGATGGGTTTTTGGGTGAGTTTAGATTTTAAGGTTTCGAAAGCCTCTTTCATTTCATCGGTCCATATGAATTTTTCTTTTTTGTTTTTTCCTTTTAATGCTCGTGTGAGCGGTTCTACGATGGTCGCATAATTTTCTATATAACGGGAGTAATACCCTGCCATGCCGAGGCATCTTCTAATTTCCGTTTTATTTTTAGGGTCTGGGAGTTCCGTTATGGCGCGGATTTTCGCTTCTGCAGGCTTCCTTTTTTCTTCCCCTACTATGTGTCCCAGATATTTAACCGTTTTTTGTGCGAATCTGCATTTCGAAATTTTAACGGTAAGTTTCGCCTCTTTAATTCGACTTAGTACCGTGTTTAGATGCTGAATATGGTCTTCCCAGCTATCTGAAAAAACGGCCATGTCATCTACGTATGGAAGACAAAATTCTTCCAACCCATTTAATAATTTAGACATAAATTTGGAAAACCTATAGCTAGCGTTGGACAATCCGAAAGGCATTGCCATTGGTAAGAAGCTACCAAAGCTTGTGACAAAAGCAGCTAATTTTTGTGCTTTTGGTGTCATGGGTATCTGCCAGTATCCTTTGGTCAGGTCTAATACAGAAATATATTTTGCCGCCGCCACCTTTTCGACCCTTTGTTCAATATTCGGAAGCGGAAAAAATTCTGTTTTTGTTATCGCATTCAAACGGCGATAATCAATGCATGGCCGAGGTTCCCTCCCCGGAGTTTCGACTAGAATCATGGGAGAATTATAATCAGACTCCCCTTCCTTAATTATATTTAATTCAAGCATGCGCTTTATCTCTTTTTTCAGTATTTCATTCTGTCTAGGAGATACCCTATACGGCCTAATTCTCACCGGTTTTTCCTCAGTTAGCTCAATATCATGAATAGTCAGGTCCGTTAAGCCTGGGTCATTCGAAAAAACTTCCCTGTATTCGTCTAATACCTGTTTTAACATTTGAATTTCACCTGCTGTGCACCGCTCGTTTAATGCACTTTGTTTGATAACTTCGTCAAAGTTATAACTATTTGAATCTGCTAACGGGAAAGCTATCTCCAAATCCTGAGATTCATCTGTCTCATTAAATTCTTTTGTCAAAATATTTATTTTACCTACTCTTGTGATATAGGGTTTTAATAGATTTACATGATAGATTTGCGATTTCTCTCTTCTCCCTGGTATACTCACAATATAATTCGTCTCAGAAATTTTAGACTCTACTCTACCGGGGCCTATCCAACCTACAGACATTTTGTTTTTCTTGTTAGTTGCTAAAACTAACACTTCGTCTCCTGGTTGAAATTTTCGTTCTTTAGCATTTCTATCATACCACATTTTCCGTTTATCTCTAGTAATTGTCATGTTTTCGACCGCTAGCTCCTGACAGCGTTTCAGTCGGTTGATAAGTTTGGAGACGTACTCAGTAACTAATTCATGCTCATCATTTTCTCCCGTCCACTGTTCGAAAAGTAGGGTTTCCGGAGCACGGAGATTTCTCCCATGAACTAGCTCTGCTGGGCTAAAACCTGTAGAATCATGCGTTACCGTCCTAAGGGTTAAAAGCGCATGGGGCAAATTAGCTTCCCAGTCACTACCGTTTTCCACGCATAGCACTTTTAAAAGCCTTTTTACTGACCTGTGCCATCTCTCGATAACGTTTGAGGAGGGGTGACATACACTTGAATGGTTTAGTTTTACCCCAAACCTTTTTAGGAAGGCTGTCGTTAAATTCGAAGTAAAACTCCTCCCAAGGTCCGTTTGTATGCTAGACGGGTAACCAAGTCTACTAAAAATCATGATCATCGCTTCAATGATCGTTTCCGAGAGCATATCTGGTATCGGTATTGCTTCTGGATAACGTGAATAAACACAGATTGCTGTGAGTAAATATTTATTCCCTTTTTTTGACGTCGGCAAGGGACCTACTAGATCGCACGATAATTTTGAAAATACTTCCGAAATTATGGGAACTAATTTTAATGGGGCTTTCTTAGTTTCCCCCGCTTTTCCCACTACCTGGCAAGCATGGCATGACTTGACAAAATCCTCAATTTCCCTAATAATATTAGGCCAGAAAAAATATCTCAATATTTTATCTTTTGTTTTTGATTGGCCCATGTGAGCCGCTATACCTTCGTGACAAGCACTAAGTATCGCTTCCCTGTACTTAGTTGGGACAACTAACTGTTTTCTTTCGAATCCGTGATGATCCGTTACTTTCCTCATTACTAAATTCTCTTTAATTTCGAAATTTGATTTTTTTTGTTTTGCTTTTTCGCGAATGTCTCGTAGTGAGGAATCCGTCTCTTGTTCGGTTATGAATTCTGCCCTTTTAATTCTCGACAAGCCGGTCCCTGAGTCTTCCCCTGCTATCGGTAAAAACTCGTTATCTGGCCTTTCCGGATCTGCCTGTTCCGTGACATCTTTTTCCCCTGTCCCTAAGTTAGTTTCGGTTTCTTGTTCGCCTCCGTCACTCCCGGAGCTAGTTTCGCTTTTTTCGCCTGCGCGCGCGTCATTACTGCGTTCAATATTTTGATTTCGCTTTTTTTTCTCTCGTCGATGAGCTTCTGCGTATCATTCCCTAGTATATAATAGGACATATCTACGTCTCTATCAGTTACTATAGCCTTCGTCGAGATACTTCCTATTTCGTCAATTTCAAGCGTTATATTAGCGGTGGGCAAACAGCGAACATCATTTAAGAGTGGTTGTTTTATCCACATGAATTCCCCATCTAATTGACTGTGTTTTATAAATTTACTGGAAATGACATCGACACAAGTACCAGAATCTCGTAATACTGTAATTTCCTCCCCGTTAATACGAGCCTTACTTAAATACGGCGAAAAACCTTTTTCAAATTCTTGATTTTTATTTAAATGCCCTACTGACGTGGCGTTATTTTCCCTCTTGTGTTTTTCCGGGCACTGGGCACGATAGTGTGAAAAACTTCCGCAAATAAAACATTTGTTTGCTCTCTTTTGCTCAAAAACACGGTTTCTTTCTTTATCGGGATCCTTGTCTCTCCAATTCGTTTTAGTTTCGGCCGATTTCTCAACACGCAGTTTATCTTCGAGTCTCGGTTTTTCTGATTTTATGGGAAAATTTCTCGGGTTCCAGATTTTTTTCGAGGGCCCTTTGACTGCCTCAAACTCGTCTAAACACTTAACTAGAACTAACGGGTCTTTGAAATTTGCCCAAGAGTCAATAAAATGCTCTTTATATTCTATCGGCGTACGACGCTTAATTTGGTCTGTTACCAATAATTTCTTTAGGTCTTCGAAATTTGAAATTTCTAGTCCGGTTAACCACCCTTCTAGATAACTATTTAACTCGAAAATAATATCCTTCCAAGGAGTGCCTGGTATCCGAGAATGCCTTGTAAATTTCTGGCGATACGCTTCAGGACTTAGCCGAAAGCGTGCTAACAAAATTGATTTCACGTGCGTGAAATCGTCGATTTTTTCTGCTGGCTCGCGCAAAATTAATTCTGCAATATCTGCCTGGAGCAGCGATAAAAGATGAGTCACAAGCTCTTCTGTTTCTATGCCTGCTCGAGAGGATTGCCGTTCGAAAAGGTTTAAAAAAGAGTAATATCTGACCTTTCTGGATCGAATTTATGCATTAATGCTTTTAAAGGGGGTTTCTGACTCCTCTCAGATCCGCTACTTGACGTAGATTCACGTCTATTCGCATTTTGAGTTAATCTCAATTGCTCTAATTGAAATTCCCTTTCTCTGTTTTTCTTCGCTGTCCCGAGCCGCCCTTTCTCTTTCTGCCTCTAATTTTTCCTGTTCCTTTTGTGCGGCTGTGTTAGCCTCCCTATCTTGTACAATATAATTAGCCTGCGATAAAGTAAGATCTTTATCATAATCTGCAGCTGATTCAATTTTCTGTATAATTACAGCTATTTTGTCACTCTTATCAATATCAATTCCCAATTCATCTGCTAACTTTTGCAGATCGATTTTTCTACATTGCTTTAAATCAGTAATGACTGTCATTTTTAGACTGAGTTGCACTAACCGAAATTTCTATTTATTTCCTAACAATCTATAAAATTACCCTAGCATATATGCAATGTTAATTTTATACATACACTTTACTACACAATTTAAACACAGTAAATGAGAATGAAATGAAAAATATATATATGAAAAGTACACAATTTACCGATTCAACACTTTTTTTTTTTTCAACCGACCACAATACAAGTACCTGTACTTATTTCTAATTCTAGAAAAATATTGCCAGTTTTAGCATTCAGATTTTTCGAAAACTACACTTCAAAAATGTAAACATAAATAATTTTAGATCAACAGGTAACAATATCCCTCTCTGTTTAGAAGCCTTTACAGAAAACTTAAATTTATGACTAACCTCATAACATTTATGCTGCTAAAAAAAGTTTTACAATTTTACAAGAGTTTACAATTTTACAAGAGTTGTACACTCTTTTTTTTTTTCTTTCAAAACTTTCTAATTTGTTCCGTTTTGTCCGGAAAGAAATGCATTTAACATTTAATGTTTTTATCATTAAAAAAAAGAAGGAATTTTTTTTTTTGCAATACTCTTTACTAATTTCTTAATTTTAGATTAAAATAATAAAAGTATAGAAACATAGTACATAAATTTCCTCACTGAATTTAATTTTGTGCAAGAATTATGAAACATAGCCACTCAAAATTTAGAATGAGCTTACCTATTTCCGTCGTCTGCATCTCTCTTGGGGCATCTTTCCGTCGGAGGGTGTTGGGTGCTACGGCAGGTTGCGGCTGGGTGGCCTTTCGTCGGTTAGGCGTTGTATCTCCGGTTATGGCTGGGTGCCTTCGTCAGCTAGGCGCTGGGTTTCTGTTAGCGGCTGGGTGCCTTCGTCAGCTAGGCGCTGGGTTTCTCTTAGCGGCTGGGTGCCTTCGTCAGCTAGGCGCTGGGTTTCTCTTAGCGGCTGGGTGCCTTCGTCAGCTAGGCGCTGGATTCTATCGATGATTAACTCTGGAACTGCACGGCGAACTATAGTCCTGGGCTAGTGGCTCCCGCTGCCACCAGCTGTAATAACTTGCCTCATATAGATTAAAGCTAAGTGGTTGGTAGCGTAAGTGCCGCTCGGCAAATAATCCAGGCAATTTAATGGAGAATCAATTATTTATTTGTAACAATAAAAAAATTCTCTGGATTAGATTTTTATACAGCATAAATCATTTTAGAACTCGTAGGATCTTAATCCACCAGCTCCAAGTCCAAAGTTCCGTTTTAGTTCATAGAATGTTCAGTTTATATTCGACGTAACATTTCTCCGAATCAATAACGCGGCGTTAACTAAACACCGAAGACGAGACTAATCACCGGCACTCTCCTAGCGAGAGTCCTCTTCTTCCGGCTCACTTGGGTGACGTCACCCTCTACAGCTCCCGATCCGAGCTGATCCACTTTTCTCAGAGAACAAATCCGAGTTCCGAGCTCTGTTCTCTCCTCTTCTCACTCCGAGACCAAAAATCCTCCTCTGCAAAACCTTGGCTTCCTCTTTTTCTTCTCAGCCAAGACCACCCCTAAAGGTCACGAACCAATCATCAACCTTAATGATCTTTTCTCATTAAGAGATTCGTAACATCGTCTTATCATTCGTACCTGAAAATGCACGCCTATGACGCCAATGTGTCTAGTCTCTGATCATCTCCGTGCTTTCATTTTTGCGTCGGCGTGCTAACAAAGGTGCGACCAGTGTGGTCTCCTATTCATGTTAGTGTCGCCCGTCTGTCTTTCTCGCTGATCGATGATGATTTAGTGATCCTTTATATCGCCGATCTTTTCATCTTGAGAATGAAAACCAGTTTGTGTTTTCAGTTCCATAGTGAAATCTCTTTTCAGAAAAAATGTCTTTAAAAGCCTGTGATAAATCTAAATTATCACAATGTATTTTCAAAATACAAAATTCTTGGAAAAAGCTTTACAAAATACATTATTAAAATATTTTCGTTTCATCGGATTAAAATACAAAATATAAAATACAAATGTATTTTGAAAATGTATTTCAAATACATGTATTTTCGATACTGCCCAACTCTGGCCAAAGCTAATTTAGACATTTCTGGATATTCTGCTCTCATGTTCATCCAGAAGGAAATTAAGGAATTTCCCTTAAATATTGTTTACTATTGAAATTGTATTTTTTAAAAAGATGAAATAAAAGATATAGATTTATGATAAATCTCGATTGTTTCGCGACCCACCGAAACATCCGCCGCATAGGTTGGAAACCGCTGGCACTAGGTCATTTTTTTTTTTTTTTTTTTTTTTTTTAATTGAGAACGTATGCACAAAATAAGGTAAACTATATATATTTTCAGAAATCCTCGTGTAAGAACATGATTAAAGATATCAATATAAAAAGCAATACAGAACAATTAAGGCGATTCTCAAATACCCTGCTCAACAATAGAAACATTTCCGACACATTTTCTGACTGACTTTTAAAATGTAAATACATAAAATTGCCAGACCGGCTATTGATGTGATTTCGAATCGAATAGCCGTTTCGTTTTTTTTAATAAATTATTTATCGAGTTATTGTTATGTTATCAGATAATTACAGGATTTTCTCTTTTTCCGAGCTGTTCTGTGCCGCATCATGTCGGTTTTGTAAACATTCAAAATAAATTTGTGGCAGATAACGGAATATCTCCGCTATTTCCTTCCGTCTCTGTCCGTTTCGTTATTTTCGGAAATATGATGAAATTTTCCAGTTTTTAACGGAAAATGTCTTTTTATTGTGAAAACGGACTGTTCCTGTGAAATTAAATATATATATGTATATATCATTGCATTTTAGGTTTTTTTTTTTTCTTAAACTGTGTAACATCCTATATGTAACTTCATTTAGCATATTTGAGTAAATTAAATCATTTATTTAGATTTTGTAAGCTTTAATATCTATACAGTTTTTCAAAATATTCAAATAAATATTTGAAAAGTTCTTGATTTCTTTATTCATAATCATGGACAAAGGAAGTTTAGAGAACATACAAAATTGAATTATTTTTGTTATTTCTGCTACCAAGGTTTCTCGGTAAGTCAAAGTTGAAATTTAAATTGATTTTGAATTTTTATTGGTGATTTTTTTCCCTTCAAGCACTGTTTCTGAAAGGGACAAAGTTGAATTCTCAATTGGACTTCTTATAAGGTTTAGAATGCAATTACATTTTGACCAATTGCATTAAAAAAGTTTTGTACTTACATCACTGCCCTTTGATAATCTGACACTCAGTTTTTTATTAATAAAATTTTTTACGTGTTAGACGGGAATTTATTGCTTAAGAAGGTCACCCACGTTTTTATTACGTTACAATCACATCCTCCATTATAATGTCATTCGCCAGTCAATCACCATTGACACTCAATGATGGAACATAGAAGAAAGCAAATAAAACTTGTCTTTTACTTACCCATCATACGGAGTAAGTCTTGCAATCGTTAAAAAAAAAATAAAAAAAAAAAAAAAAAAAAAAAAAAATCGACGGATTTATGCGTTTTAGACACTGGAGATTCCGAAAAACATACTTTTCGAGAAAAAAAAATTGCTGTCCGCTGATCTGTGTGTCTGTCAGTCAGTCTGTCTGTCTGTGGTATCTATAAACGCTCTATCTCCCGAACAAATCGAGGTAGAGACTAGAAATTTGGATGCACTTAGTATGTAAGAATGGGAAGAAACCTATTTAATATTAGTAACCTCGATTATCCGGAACTATTTTTTTCGAGCTTTCGAAATATTCGTTCTGGAGAAAGGCATATAAAAAATTTCGATTATTATTATTATTATTATTATTATCATTATTATTATTATTACTATTACTTACCCATCATACGTAGTATAGGGTAAGTCTTGCAATCGTTTTGAAAATCGAAAAAATTTTTTTGACGGATTTACACGTTTTAGATAGTGGAGATTTCGAAAAACATATTTTTAGAAAAAAAATTTTGCCGTCCGTCTGTCTGTCTGTCTGTCTGTCTGTAAACGCTCTATCTCCCGAACAAATTGACATAGAGACTTGAAATTTTGTATGTAGTTAGCATGTAAGAATGGGACGAACCCTATTTAATATCAGCAACCTCGATTATCCGGAACTATTTTTTTCGGACCCTTGAAAAATTCGTTCTGATGAAAGGTATATAAAAATTTTCGAATTTTTTTGTTTTAAAGAATGGACGTAAAAGGCAATAAAATAACACACATTTTGCATATAGAAAGAAGTCGATCGGATTATTAGTTGCCGAGATATTTGTAATCCTGTTTTCCACAGTCTTCGATTTTTCATGACCTTGTATTTCATACAAATTTCAATTCAGAGGTATATTTTAATTGGAAATGAGACGCTTAATCCGACACAGTTAATTGTTAGTTGATAGAATTATTATTTTTGGAGTTATAAGGATGTTTCTTTTACGCAGTTCGCTACTACTTGAGTAGTTGGGCGTTTTATATAATTTGTCGAAATTGGTACATCAGCAGTTCTATAATAAAGCATTATTGTGTATATTAACAATATTTAAATTTTGTTTATGAATTGCAATGCACTGTATAAATAGTTTTCACATGTTTTATTTTCATATACATATCCATGATGGGTAAGTATTATGGTGGCCCCCAACGACTAAGTTATTATTATCATTAGAAAACTTTAATTAGTTTTAGAATTTTTTTTTTTTTTTTCCGAAAACAAATTTTAAAAAAATTCTGAAAAATTGACAATATAAGTTCTAAAATAAAAAGAAATAAATAACCATAAAAAACTGTCTATCATAAACATTGAGCCTAATCCAGTGATTATGGATTTCAAATTTCACCAAAACCTGTCGAGTAGTTTCCGAGAAAACGGGTCTTAAAGATGACGCATTTTCCGTAGGATTGCACCCAGTCTTGTCTTCTCTTAAAACTTTGCGAATAGAAGAATTGATTTTAATTGTGTATAACAAAAATACGTTTTAAATCGAAAGAATTGAGATTAAACATAGGATAAAATGTCTTAGAATATTCTGATTGTAACAAAAATTCACCTATAATATCTGATTTTATAAAGAAATAATTATGTAAATACTTTAAAAAAAATTTTCGCTCTTTCAAATTTTGCGCCCCTATGATTCGTGCGCCTGAATGCAGTTAGCTTCAATTGCTCCACGGTAGCTCCACGCCGCTGTTTCTTGCAACCTGTTTCTGGTACAGTCGGCTCTCGTTAATGCGAACTCGTAGGGATCTCAAAAAATGTTCGAATTATCAAAAGTTCGAATTATGGAAAGTGTTTGAAAGAAAAACGTGTTTAAGGGAATACTATTTCAAAGGAACTAATTTTACAGCATTTTTTTTTTTAAATTTACTTCGACGGTTATCATTAGAATATGACTGAATATTAAATTAAAATACAGAAATTAATTATGGGATTAGGAACAAGCACAGTGGAAAAAGGGTGGAGGTGTCATTAATGGACAGACAGGACACTAAGAAAAAGGATATCAAATGCATGGGATTATATGTATACTAGTCCAGACAACTCTGACAAAAATGAAAGAAAAAAGGTTCTTTCAAGGATCTGAGATCTGAGAGAAAGTAACGAAAAATGAAAAATTGGGATTCTCGTTAGTTTGAATTAAACGAAGTCGAGAAAACATAGGTTCGAATAAATGAAAACTTTTAACGTTATTCTGCCACTGAAAATTTCGGGACTCCATGTTTAGTTCGAACTAAACGAAGATTTGATTTATTCAATTTCGAATTAACGAGAGCCGACTGTACCTATAAGTGTTAGGAAACTGCTTCTTTTGTACCAAAATCTGCCGCCAGATGGCAGCACCAGACATTATTCTGTTTTCACTGGAAGAGAACTTTAGAACAGGTTAGTTTAAAATGTGACTCAAGTGGTAGCAGACAGCAAAATGTTGTCAGGGATTAAGAATCCATTATTATACTTTTTCATTCCAAAGGAATAATTACTATTTATCAAGAACTGCTTCAAACTGAAGCTAATATATGTTTTCAAAGTTATTTCTTTTTATTTGTTGTGTTCTGTAATTATTGTGAAGACTGTGCATCTGTTCTTTTGTGTTGTGAAGTGTTTCCAAGTATTTGTTCATCATTATTCTATTTTATTTCTTCAAATAAATGTGTGTCAACTAAAAGGTAAAGCTTTTAACTCTTTTTTATTATTGAGAAACTCACTTATTCACGCCTTATGGAATAACATTCCAACAATAAGTCATGCATCTACATCCAAAGTTTTAAAAATGAACCTAGATGGAATTTAGTTTGTGTATTTATGTATTTTTTTAATTATTTGGAAAATAGTTGTTGTTCTTGGTAGAGAATTGGGAAATCTGAAGTATATCTGAATCTTTTTATTCATTGTATTCCGCAACTTATTTTATTTTATTCGTTTTTTGATTGGTCCTAGTTTAATGTCCAAAAATGGAATACTTCTGTTGCCATGATGTCATAAAAACTTTTTAAAAAATTAACAATTTGAAAAATAATTGTGATAAGGATTTCAAACAAATTTCATTAAAAAGTGCATTTTTTTCTCTACAAAAAGGTGTAAAAATTTAAAATGTGCGATAATTCGAAGCTTTAAAATTGCAGTTCCGAAAATTGTAAAACTGAAATTTCATTTAAAATTTGTTTGTGATGAGTCCAGGAATATTAATGTTTAATCCATGTCGTACGGTAACGTAAGACGTTCAGAAGTCAGTCTGATTAACTCCATCAAATAAAAATGCACATTTTAAACAGTTAAAGTTGTCTATCTCAAAACTACTTATATATATACATATATAATTAGATGAATAGGACGTCTAGGAATATGAATGTTTAATGCACGGCGTACGTAATATATGACTCGTTATAATCATCTTAAAAATGAGGCTGATTATTATTATTATTAATTGAAGTATAGAATTTATTTATAAGTCTTTAAAATTTTAGTCTTTGAAAATGTAATTTTCCAAGTAGTCGATGTAATTTGCTGGATTACAATTTTGTTTTATTTTCTTTTAATTGTTTGTGTATTTTCCGTGCAGCTGAGACACCAGCACCCACTTGGATGACAGTTGAGAATGCTCTGTACTACCTCAGAATAGCCAAGAGTACTTATGGATGGGCGGCCTTCTTTGACCCATTCTATCCATGCAATCTCTGTACTTTATTATCACCCTCCAGGTAAATTTCCAAGTCCTACATTTTTTTCCCTATTCTTTAATCATAGCATAATATAATAGTACAAAATTTGTTTTTACAGCTTGTCATTAAAATTAATTTATCTTTACTTTTTTTTTAATACTTTTTTTTATTTTCGATTTAAAAAGAAAAATTAAATCGGTTATTATAAGTACGGAGCATTTTATAAAACATGCATGTTCTAAAATTGTTACATTTGTTTAATTGTTGTCTTATAGGTGTTAAAAATTTTAGGAAAGCGGTGCACTTATTTAAAAGATATATCCCCTTTTGAGACATTAAAAAATATATATATAATAAGGTAACTGCAATCTCTAATTGCGCATACATTTCGACAAATTTCCAACAATGTTATACTATTTTAAATTTTGTTAACCAACAATCCAACAGTTACAGCATTTTGAAATTTGTTTGAAGAAAATATATTTTAATTTCACTAACAACTAATCTGAAAAGAAATTAGCTAATAACCCATATTTGTTTTAAATCTTTTCCATATATATTGTCTTGTATACTTGTTATGTGTTGTATACTTGTTGTTTTGTTGTATACTTTAAAAAATCCTCACGTTTTTAGGTCCCCAGAGTCCGTTTTTGCTGTTTTTTCAATAAAATTAATGTGTAAGATTTAACAAAAATTAAAATAACATTAAGAAGTTTGATTGAACTCCCATTTGGTGAATATACACTGTTAAAAAATTTTCTGTGAAATTACAGACAACCTACGGGTAAATCCATTATCTTAAATCTCACGTAAAATTACAGAGATTGGAAAAACAGAGAATCGTTCAATAACAGAGAAATTATTCGATAAATTTACAATAGACTTTGTAAATTAACATCATTAAAAATACGCGGGGCTCTGTAAATTTATTATTAATGATAATAATTTAATTTAGTTTTCAAAATCAGTAAATCTCGCAATCTCCAGTGAGCCTGAAAGAATTGTATTTTTCAAGTAACTTTGAACTGCTGTATCATATATTTTTCACACAATTTGTTTCTAGCCGTCGCGTCGTAAGGTTTAAACCTGAAACCTCGTGACAGTGGAAGAATACCTTTACTG
This sequence comes from Maratus speculifer, assembly GCA_964019185.1. Taxonomy (NCBI): domain Eukaryota; kingdom Metazoa; phylum Arthropoda; class Arachnida; order Araneae; family Salticidae; genus Maratus; species Maratus speculifer. The sequence goes on from OZ025294.1 coordinate 248,703,549, forward strand.
ACTTGGCTATAGGAACTTTTGTTAATTCGTTCAAAATATGTCTTTTATGATTCAACAGGGGAAAACAAAAAAAAAAAAAAAAAAGTTAAAAATTTCCTTTAACACAGAGTAGATGATTTTTCCCTTTCTAAATTATTCTAATTAAAAAGTAAATAAATAAAACACAATTTTTTTAAATATTTCTAATAAAATTGCAAAATAATTTTATAAGTGTGCATTCTGAAATTTAAGTTTTAACAAAGTTAAAAATGTCTTTAAATAAAGACGAAATCCCTGCAGGAAATTAGACATAATATTAGGAAAATGTCTATAAATTGACGACGGCCGGGAAACTCGATCGAAAAACTTTATTTGAAAATCTATTGTAAATTTACAGAGAGTCTTGCATTTTTTCTGTATTTTTACAGACATTTTTAGGAGTGTATTATAATCCACAAATGCGAAAACTATTCTTTTCCGCACAAATCGGAGACTGGAATTTGTATCTGAATATCTTTCACCCATTCCATGCTGACTGGTAAAGATATCATACAAATCGAATACTTTCCTCTGATTGAAAAGGTGTCCTGGGTACAAACAAACTTTTAAAGCCCACTGCTTTTATAGAAAACGATTACTTGACGATATTATGGACCATTCTCATTGGTCAGAATAGAGATATTCTCTAAAAGCGGTGGAATGAATGTGATGCAAAAGTTGCAGATTTTTAACAATGAGGATGCAGACTCCGAAATAGAACTATGACATGAAGAAGTAGAACTACGTCATGGAATTGCGAGATGTGGTCAATCTATATGCTTTAACTGTAATCTTTCTTCTTCCAAGTTAACTAGTAAATTGGAAGAGCATTGGCAATTTAAGCCAACATTTCTGGATTTATTTCTGAATTGAAAATTTTTTCATTCAGTTAGAAAATCTTCAATTTGAATGATACCATCGTTTATTTATACTTTATATTTATTCTTTTTAGGTGCTGTTTAGGCTTATTTCAACCGCACAATTCTACAGAACACGGTGACTTCTGCTACTGCAACTCATCTGCCGTCAAAAGAATTACGGGACTTCCTGATTCCGATATCATATACGCGTCATTTTCAAACTCGGTGTATGTGCCAGCATTTATCATCACATTTGATCATAGTAGGAAAGACGTCATTATTGCCATTCGGGGAACACGTTCATTTTCTGATTTAATCACTGACATTGATTTAGACGAAATGAGTTTTCCTTCTGATGTTACGTCTAACAAATTCACGTGCCATAGGGGCGCTTTGCGAAGTGCTTTATTTATTCATAAAAAACTCAACGAACTTCAAGTATTGAAAACTGCATTCAATGAAAACCCCACTTATACACTTATTTTAACTGGACATAGTTTAGGAGGCAGCATAGCAGCTATTCTTGGAATGCTTCTTCGTTCTGAATACCCATCACTGCAATGTTATTCCTATGCGCCATTAGCTGTGCTTTCAGCTGAAGCAATTCCAAAAACTTTTGATTTTGTTTTTAGTGTGGTAGTGGGTGATGATCTAGTGCCACGCTTGAGTGCCTATTCATTTAAAGAACTTATAAAACAAATGTATTCATCACTGGAAGAAACTCAACTTCCGAAGGTAAGTTTACCACCACCAATTTCTTATTTCTTATACAGTTTCAATTTTAGCTTGGTGGGGTGGCCTAACAAATGGCTTAAGCCCAACAAGCCCCACCTAGCAGGGTGTAACAACTATGCTAAAAGCCCCAACCATAGACTAAGACAGGACTACCAAAGGGAAAGGAGAATCTTCATAGACGATACGGAGCCAACCAACTCTAGGAGAGACCAGAGGCACTACGTGAATGGACCGCCGTCAACCCAGACCGCCGTCAAAAATGTATTAGATAACAAATGAAAGAATAGAATGTAAACACAATGACAACGGGTAGCTTTGTCTATTCAGGGCGTGCCCAAAAAGTAAACATAGTTGAAGAATTCTTTACAATGATAAATACAAAATTATATGTATAATATAAATAATTATGATAAACCTATGAACATATACATAACCAGAAGTTGCAATAATCATATTTCTAACTTAAATAATTCTTAATGATGATAAATTTTCTTAGTTCTCAAAAAGTTAAAATAGTAAAGGGTTAAGACAATTTAGAGATAATTGAATAGAATAAATAAAATAAACAGAATAATATAATTAATGGTAATAAAATAACAAAAAAAAAAAAAAAAAAAAAAAAAAAAAATATGGTAATCTAAAACTTGTTAAGTAATTTTGCTAATGATAATTTAGTAGGTTAGAGTTATATTTACTAAATGTTCTTATCTTATTCTAAATGTCCTCATCATCTATTAAGTCCAATGGTGGCAATTAAAAAAGCCCTTGATTTCTTTCCAATAATGTTATACAGTCTATAATTTTTTTTACTAGTACAGGTTGTTTTATTATCAGTTGAAATCATGATGAAAGGGATATATTTTGAGATTGCTTAAGATGATAAGTTGAAGTTAAAGTACATTCAGTTATATAATGTAAAGAGGAACCTGTTTTTCCACAGGTACATCTTGGGGAGTATGTCTTCCGATTTTAAAAAGGTACTGCGGGAAAGGTCCATGGTTTGATGCAAACAAATATAAGTTTCTATGTGATAACAACAGGTTTTCAGAAATTGTTGGTATTAATTGAAATATGAATCTGCCTCTGTCATTTTTGTTCCATATATTTTGCCAGTCATGTATAAGTTTTAGTTTTAATTGGCGTTTTAAATACGATGGAGAAAAGGGAATAAATTCTTGTTTTGTGTCTAAATATTTCATATACATGATGAGGGTCTGTATCTATATATATATTGATTAGTGTCAATATAGCATACAATATTATACGCGAACTACAATATTTGGATACAACCCCTCATCTTTTTGGGATCAACGGATTTTGAGCTTATTCTATTGACGATAGTTTTTAGAAGTTTCAAGCTATATTTTTGAAGCTTTCACAAAAGTTGCTCTATACATTTAGCTAATACATTATGCAAATGATATTTTCTTTGCTTTCACGCACGTACAATGAAAAATTATGTAGCAAATCTGCTCATTATTCATACAGTTTTTATTATTTTTTAATTCTGATTACAGGGTATAGTTTACAATGTTGTTTGTCATATTTTCTGAAAAGAACATTTTCTTATGTTAATAATTCTGCAAATTATAAGCAAAAAAAAAAAAAAAAAAAAACTTGGCAAAATTTGGGACTGACTTTGTGAAAACATTAATTTCTCTACGTGCATGCTATTCTCATAAAAAAGGAACACAGTTTATTACAATAAGCCACTTAATCATAATCCAGATTTTGAATGCTTTTGCTACATTAGTTTTGGCAGGGTTATCCAAAAGATATTCATTTTATTTTTCAATTTGTTGACGGTCCCCTATGAGATTTCGTAGGAAAATCTTCGTGGAAATATATGACCTGTACTATTCTGTTTACACACCTGGAGTTTAAGGATAATTCCTCATGTATTTTTCTAGATATATAACAAAACGTCAAATATCGCAAGTGGCCGGTCACTTTTAGCCATATAATGTAAGTCGATTAATAAAATTGCCATGTAGAGAATTGGTTTAAAATTTTCCCATTAAAATTAAACTTACAGCTTACAGTTTTATGAATCGGGACATATATTGTGGCAAATTTCATTTAATATTGTATTAATCATTAGGTCTTTTTTTTTTCTTTTAAATATCGAGTGATTGCCCATTTATACATATATGTATATTTATTTATTTATATTTTTTCGTTATGTACTGCAAAAAAAAATTTTTTTACATAAAATTTCTGGTAAATAAAGCATTTCTTTCTTATTTTTAGTACAAATTACTATCAAGTGCTTTCTGGAGGTACATAATGAAAAGTTTAAAGCTGTCTAAAAAGAGGATACAAACAACAGAAGTGTATGAAAACAGACAAGTTCACATTAAAGATGAATCAGTAGTGAAAGTAAGTTATATCTCATCGAACACACAACTCCCCGTAAAAAAAAAAAAATGGTCTCGCCAAGCCATGAACACAAAATGGCAGCCATGATAGTCCAAGAGCCGACCGCACAAAACCCTAAGTCATCGAGCACAAGAAAAATTCCTTTATTTTATGGAAGAGTAGTAATAGAGGAATCTAATGATCCATGTCTGCCGGAAGTGAAATGGTGCATAAGCCAAAAATTGATACCACTAGTGGTTCACTCGTAGACTTAGTATTATGTTTTCCTGCGCCCAGTTTTCCGTGTTTTCATACTTTTGATTGTACGGCATACACAATGATAGACCTACGAGTGAGCCACTAGTGGTATCAACTTTTGGCTTATGCACCTCTTCGCTTCCGGCAGACATGGATTATTAGATTCCCCTGTTACTACTCTTCAATAAAATAAAGGAATACTTCTTCTGTTTGGTGAGTTAGGGTTTTGTGCGGTCGGCTTTTGGACTATGAAGAAAAGTGATAGGGTCAGGTGGGGCACTTATGACCAGGGGTTAATAATGACCACCCCAATTATGGAGAAAATTGTGTACTATAAAATTTCATTTTATGCTTAAATATTAACCTCAAAATGTATTTTTCATTTTAGACATTCTAAGCATTTTTGAGATCCAAATAGCAATTTGAAAAAAGTCTACCAAAATGTTTAATAACGGATTTGTCAGTTTTGAGTTCCAATTGTCTTAATTACTCCAAATAAATGTGTGTTGGCAAAGAAGAAATATAATGGTTATAATTTCCCCACTAGTAGTCTTAATTACTCCGAATTTTTGTGATTGTGAGTTTTTGATGGAGTCATTATAACCATATGTTTAACTTAAAAAAGAGAAGCTATGAGAATTAAAACTTTTAAGAAGTGTTCTTAAGGGTCAAAGTTACTTCCTATGTATAAAAAAACACCACTTTTCCAAATAGAGACAAATAAAAAGAAAATAATAATAACAATGTGGAAATGTAAAAAGGGGTTATAATTACCCCTCCTGACCCTAACTCATCTGATAGTTCAAGAGCAAACTGCACAAAAACCTAAGGTATCGAGCACAAGAAAAATAAAAACCTTTATTTTATGGAAGAGTAGAAGTAGGGGAATCTGATGATCCATGTCTGTCGGAAGTGAAGTGGTTCATAAGCCAAAAATTAACACCATTCGTAGGTTTAGCGTTGTGTTTGTCTTACAACCAAAGTTATGAAATGATTGCAAGACAAACACAATGTTAAACCTACGAGTGAACCACGAGTGGTGTTAATTTTTGGCTTATGAACCACTTCACTTCCGACAGACATGGATCATAGATTTCCGTGGTACTATTCTTCCAAAAAATAAAGGATTTTTTCTTTCTTGTGCTCGATACCTGAGGTTTTTGTGCCGTCAGCTCTTGAACTATGAGTGCCTTGTGAAAATCTATCGCTATTCGTAATTGATGCAGAAGAATCAAAATGTGGTATAGTGTAAAGCTGTGGTAAAGTTCCTGTACCTGCCGGCGAAGACACTCGCAAGCTAGTACTAATTCCGCGAGGAGGTTTTTTCTAATATCTTATTTGCATTTCAGCATTTTGAATTCCCCCTCCCCTCCCCACGCATTGGATAGCAGAGATCTATCTCCACATTGCTCCTTTTTTACTTTTTCAATTATGGTGCAATTTTTTTTTTTTTTTTTTTTTTTTTTTTTTTCGAAACCGACTTTGACAGAAAAAGTAACTTTACAAAAAATATCTCGAACCAAAATCGGGGAAAAAAAATATTAAAAATGTCGAAATGCAAACGAGGTATTAGAAAATAACCTCTTTATACGATTAGCATTAGCTCGGGAATGTCATCGCCTGTAGGGACAGGAGCCTTACATTTGTTTTGCGATAGGCAGATATGTGAGATGTATTTGGGACCATATAGCCGCAAGGGATGACCATCCCGGAAACTCAGCTTTCGTTTTAGAGTATAAATGCAATCCCGGAGGAGAGGAATTCAAATCTATTGCTCACTTTGGCATGCTTAATTGATATAACTTTGTATCACTGTTCCATTTAACAACAATTTAAACAGATTCATAAATATTCCTAATGTTGCTGACTGGCCATTAACAATCAATATATGCTATTTTCTAATTAACTGATCTACCCAGAGTTGTTCTAGCCTTAATAACCTTAACGGGTCATAAAAATAGATATCACACTAAAGAAAGATAATATACTAATTTGAACCATATACCATGTTACAAATAAAAAGAGACAATTTTGATTGGATAAAAAATGATATCTATATCAAAAGGCAAATCCCCGTTCCCCTCTTCCTTGAGATATCTTAAGATATCATGTGTCTGACCTCCCCCCTTCCCCCCTAAAATGACAACGTTATATATGCACAGCCCCTAGTGCATTTTGGAAAAAAATTAGTGATGTGGGATTGTTTGACAGAAGTGTAAGGAAAAGTTGTGGCCTTGATTTTTATTTTAAATTTAAGACTCCTCCATAGTGAAAAATCGCATTCTATTGCTTTTTCAACAAGTTATTGTTGATGTTTTAAAAATTTTCCAACAATTTTTGTGGAAAGTATATCACTTTCAATAAAAATTTAAAATTTTATAAAATTTAGAAATTGAAAAAAAACTGCTTAAAAAATAAAGGAAATTACCGATCTATATTTTCCTTCAAAACAAATGCTAAAGCTCTCATAACTTAGGCCATACACAATGGATTTTACAGTACATAAGTGTCCAGTACCACGTAGTTCAAGGAATTGGCAAAACAAAGTGAGTTTACTTTGTAAAAAATATACATAATACAAAATATAATCTTTATAAAACAAAATTCACGAATAACCAATTTGAGCACTAAAAAAAAAGGGGGGGGGGGTTCTCAGAATTGAGTAAAAAGTTCTCTATTTTAAGTACATCACGTACTCAAAATAGCTCCGATCCAAAAGTATTCAAAACTGAAAAACAAGTGTATTCATTTTTGATTCCATGGTTGTGTTCAAATATAAATCGCTATGAACTTACAAATTAAAGTAAAAATATACTGGCATTTATTTCTTGTTCATAAGTGTAAACAATAAACGTTTAATTGATTATTTATTTAGAAAAATAGCAAAAGTATCAACAAAATACAACATTTTTATGACAAGAGCATTATTTTCAAACACTTTTAAATTTTTTAAAAATACTGTGTATAATTTAATATTGACGTGAATGAAATAAACCAATTCAGGGACAAAACTATCGTTTGTCTGGATCTGATAACATGTGACGTTTCAAAATTGAGAAAGCGATGTGTTCATTTTTTAACAAAACGTACTCATTTCGATACGAGTACATCAATGTACTCATTTTTGAGCATTCTATTTTTTACAGTGAGTCTTCGCGAATGTTTAAATGTTCCGCATTTTTTATTCCGCGAAATCAACTTTAAATAAATGGAATCCATATAATAGGATAAATAGAAAGAATAATCGTCGAGCATCAAGTATTCTCTTAATGATTATTTTGCAAATATGATGCTTATAAAGCAAACAATATATCTATATTCTTTTCTGACTCTCTCTTTCAGGAAGTACAACCAGAAACAATACCCCAAGAAGCTCACTTATATGCTCCTGGACGAATATTGTACTTCGAAAGCTCAGAAAAGTAACAAATTAATTATGCCCTTACTTATGATTCTATCTTGAATAGTAAAAACTTTTTATTTCAGTTTTTATAGAATTTTTATTGAAATTTTTATTGAATCTCTAATTTTAGTAGCAAAAAAAATTTATTTCGGAAAAGATTATTTCAATCTTTATTTTATTCTTTGAGTATTTTTATTTTCTTCTATTTTCATCTGTATAATTAATCAAACTTTACGCTTGCTTAAATTGAAATAATCCCATAAAGTTTGAGGTAACCATAATTTGGCATTAGACATTTAATTAGTCTTAATTTAAAATTAAAATGTATTCAAACTAGAGATCTGCACAGGCCGGGCCAGTTTTTATTAACGACATTCGGGGCGGGCCAGTTCCGGGCTTTATTTTTTTCTGATTAGTTTTATTAAAATTTGTCAGAAAGGTCATTGCTTGCTCTAAGTTTCTGTATTAATTTGGCCGTGTAGAATCAGTTTAAAATAAAGAAATAGCTGCTCTATGAAAATTCAGGAACTTTGTCAAAATAATGAAGTCATAAGTACTATCAGTAAAGAAGATATTTCAAAACCTATTTCAGAAGTTATTTCCTATTCAAGAAGATATTTCCTCACGTCATTTGGAACATCATCAAAACATTCATAACCATGAAATTCTGTGTTAATTTTGACAATTTCACTGTCAAAATCTGCTTTAAATTCATTTTTTAATTATTAGAAATTACTGTGCATAAATTGGCATTAAAATACGTTCTAAGAGTCCAAATCAATGTGACGTCCTTATCTGACCCCATTTAAATTCAGAACTGCTCCAATGTACCCCGTGCTGGGACACATTGGGACAATATTTGTCATTATACATTTTAGATAAATAAAAATTAAATATTTAATTTTTCAGTTTGGATTGAAGTTTTTAAGAATTATTGAAGGATTGGAGTTTAAATCATTTAAATATATTGAAATCTGAAGGAGATATCTAAAAAAATCTCCTTCATGAAATGAACAATAGCGAGTGGGTGTTTAGTGTGAGTGGAGTATGTACTGTTGAGCAGAGAAATTAACACCCATACAATGGTGCAAGAAACAACTATATATGGGTGAAAATAGAACAGTTCTTTAAAATACTGACATAAGATAGGTACTAAAAATTTAAGAAATTGTTATTTTTCTGAAATACGATAAGGATCTATGAAACATTAACATGAATTTGTCATAAAACATTGCAGTATATATTCTTATTAATGTAAAATAATGAGATCATTACGGATGTAGTTATTTTTATATTTCTATATATTTCTTTTCGTTTGATCGATATTTCATGAACCTGATAAAATCGATTGTTCATTTGGCGTAAGCGTAATTAAGCGCTATAAAAAAGAAGTACCTAAATATATTTTACTGATTTTTTTTTTTTAACTGTATTATGAAGAAAAAAAAAAGAGAGGGGGGGGGGAGAAAGCTAATTTAAAGTTATTGTCCTCAATACATAACATTTTTAATGCATTTTCTAACATAAGGGTTAAAGTAGTTCACTAGAGATAGAGTTACTTCAGATAGTTACTTAGAGTTACTTAGATAAAGTTACTTCATTCTTTAAAAAATATATTTTTTCTTTTTTTTTTTTTTTTGTTTAGGAACGACCATTCTTGGACAACAGGATTTTATTTTCAAAAAATTATAATAAGCCCATCTGTGATACAACATCATCAGCCGCATCAGATTCAACAGGAATTGGAAAAGTATAGGAGTGCCAAAGAAACTGCTGCACGGACAATGATACACCAATCTTCACATGTTGAAATTGTCTAGATAAAAAAGAAACATTTTATTTATTACTATTTGGAATAAAATATTTTATTAATGGTAAAATCGCTTCTAGTGCTTAGTAAAAATGACATATTTGGGAGCAACAAACAATAATACGAGGAGTCCGAAAATAAGTTTCCCCTGGAAACTGAAAGACAAAAAATAATTAAACATTAAAGATAAGACACAACTTTATTCTTCTACATACGGTTCCAAGTTAAGACATTTCTCATACCCCTTTATCAGCTTCAAAAAACGCTCCATGAAAAAATTAGGGCTCTGCATACGAAAGAAGCGTTGAACGGCTTGTGTGAAAGTATTGCTTCCAAAGCTGGCATTAAGTACAGGTATTAAGTGCTCAAAAAGGACAAATAAATGCAAGTTTTGGTGTAGTTTTGATTTTTGGTTCCCTTTATGTTTTTTGGATCGCTGAACACGAATCTGGCATTATCCAACAAAATTTCTCCCTGGAAACACGTTTTTTTGGCAAAAAAAGTGACTTTTTTTCGTTTTTTCTAAATAACTTCAAAATTATGCATTTTACATAAAAGTCATCAATACATAAATTAAAGAGCACAAAATTTCTTACATTTTATGTATTTAGAGTTTTTTCTCTGATCAATGGTTTAGCCGTGAGAGAGCCGCAAAAATGGGTGTGAAAAGCAAAAAATTCTGAAAAACGTGAGTTACAGCACCGTACGTCGATGAAACGAAAAACAACCATTTTACGCAAATTTCCCCCACTTAATAATACTAAATATATTATTATTGACTATATTTTATTAATCTGATGTTCATTGTTTCTTTCATAAAATAAATAAATAAAAATGAGCATATTTGTGATCAAAATCTTCATTTGCTATTACAAAATAATAATAGCAATAATTTCTTAATTTGACTTTTAAATAATGTAAATAAAATAACTAAAACAGGCTTTAACATATAAAGCTGACACGGATTCCTGTTCTTAAAGTTCTCGAAGTTCAAAATGTGGGTGTGAAAAAAAAAAAAAAAAAAAAAAAAATCCGGAAAATAGGAATTATTGCACTGTACATAGATTTAACATGAAAACTGACCATTTTTTCGCAAAGATTGACTTTAAATGATACTGAAGATATTGTGATCGACTATGTTTTACAATGAAGTTGCTAACAATAAAAACGACGACTCATTACACTGTCAGAAAAATTCGTCAATATACACTAAGTTATCGTTATTTTTTCACAATTAATTTCTGTTCTCCCAGAAAACGTATTTGTTCTGTGAGATCATTCCGAAAATCAAAAAATGAGGAAACGATTCCGTTTATATCTAGCGCGCATGTGCATTGGGTCTATTAGTAATAAATTCGAATTTATTTTTAAAATGAAAAACAAAAATATTCTATCGATTAAAATGTCTAATTTAGTTTTAAAAGACAAAAATGTTTTCGAATTTAAAAATAAATAACAATTACTTTTTTTATTCGTTCAAAAATTCTCACAATATGTTATTCAAAGTTGGATAGGTTGAATAAAGTTCAATATACTAAGTTATTTCTATGATAAATATTCGCATATAAAATATACATTAAGTGAAGACATTTAAAATATATTTTAATTAAAAAATAAAATGCAAAAAAAAAATTGATATTATTAAAAAAAATCTTATCGAATAAAACATCCATGTTTTTTCTCTAACAATCTACGTAATATATTTAAAATTCACATTTTTATACTATATTAATACTAAACGTAAAAAAAAACCCAGCCACAGTTTCATTAAAGATGAAATCTTTCCGAGATTAACTCCAAAATTAAAAGCTTTTTAACGAAATATACCAAACCACACCCACATGAAATTAACACTTCTATTTTAAAGCAAAATCTTCATGAGCGATCGTGGCGCTGAGGTTGAGCGTTAGTTTTGTAAACCTGGGGTCGTGAGTTCGATCTCCACCTCTTCCGCATTGATTTTTTCCAAACTTTTTTCAAGTGACGGATATTTTTCCTCTTTTGACGGAGAAAACAATAAACGGAAAATCGTCAATATACAGACAATTTCTGGCAGCAGTGCTGCCAGTTCTTTTTCTGTGAAAAGACGGAAGTTTTTTTGAGAGTGTATGAATTATTATTTAATTATAAATAATTATGTACATTAATAAGTACATTTACTTAAAAACAAAGTACTATTTCCGCTTTCTTTCATTTGAAGGTCCCTTCTTTTCACCGACATCTACAAAATAGAAAATAGACGAATGGAATTAGTGAGTGTTTTTATAACTATCAATATTATAAATAAAAGTTTTTTTTAATAGTAAATATTTGATATCTTGCGGCATGACTATTTCCCCTTCCATTGGGTCCTCTGATTCATTGCGTGGGCAATCCATTTCCAGATCGGTTTCAAAGTCTAGCTCATACTCTTCGTCTTGACACACAACTGCGATGTTGTTGCAGTTTCTCGAAGAAAATCTTACATCTGATATCTTCGCAAATAATTTTTGCTGCTGTTTAACCATTACTCGCAGCCTCTCATCTCGATCAGATTTACATGTTTGCAGATACCATATATTAGTCAGTATCTTCCCTCCTATATTCTTGAAAGACACAATGGACTTTTTTTTCCGATTCTTTGTGATCAGTATGTCGTCCCCATGTCTCTCAATGAGGTTAAACTTCACAGTTTTCATATCAGATTGATAATTCCGTGTAACCTGTTTCATTAGCTCTTCCACGGGGAATTGACACTCGTCATCATGATTTTCAAGGTAATCGTATATACTTTGCATTACTCTGTCGATTGCCTCGGCAAATGGTCCACGTTTCTTCTGTTCTTGGACCTTCGGCCTCCCATAAATATATTTAAAACATTTGATGTGGTATTGAGCATCTGCTGCGATCAAATCATTCACTGGTTCGATGCGCTGAATTATAGCTTGTCCATAATTATCATTCCGAGCTCTTGCTGTTTTCAGAATTGTACTTTTGAATCCTATGTGTCACACACTGTATACAGTATTGCGTTCGCTTGGTAGATTTTTCGCTTGTGTTGCAATGAACTCTTCCGAAATGCACAGTCCATATATAAAACAATTAGTTCGAAAATTAAACTGAGGAGTTGGTGATCTTAAAATTTGAGAAGTGCTAGCACTTTGTTTCTCAATCTTCTTCACATAAGCAGTAATCACCCGTTCATTTACGTATGCATTTCTACACTTAATATGCACATCTACTGAGGTTGTCCCCTTTAGGAAAACTGCCTTTTCATCTTTTCTTTCTGTACTTGCCTTGATTAACGCTGCAATATTTCGACTAACTTTCACTGACGGGCCCCTCTTCTAAAGGAGAGTCACAAATAAAACATAGCGACATCGCGCAAAATCACTTTAGATGTTCACTATATTCACGACGACACAAACAGTGAATTACAAAATTATAAGTAAGCAGTTGCATATGGAAACTGAGAGGAATGTGTCCTCCTGATAAGGCAATAATCTGTACAGTGATCTGTGCGACGCATATTTCTAACACAGGCGAGACTGCTGGGGTAGGGGGAGGAAGCGGGGCCGTCGCGAAACAAGTTTCTTCTCTTACGGGCCTGATTCAAGATCCCTAGCAGGAGAAATGAGTCATACACGAGATCTGACTTTTTCATTTCACTGATCACTTCACCCTCAATGAAATTTTGCTTATGCTCGGCTGAAGCAATCATCCTTAATATTGTGTGTATATTTTTAGATAATTTGAGTCTATTACATACGTTTTTTTTTTTTTTTTTTTTTTTTTTTTTTTTTTAATGAGTATTTTAAAATGATTAATTAGTGGATAAAGGATTAACCTAAGTCAATGAGTATTTCTTTTTACCTCATTATTTAAAATGAATTAAATAAATCTATACCCTTCCCACGTGGTCTTACATGTGATGTGAATTGTAAAGTATTTTGAAATCGGGAAGAAAACATTTAGAATCATTTAATAAATAAGAGTAATAAGAAAGCCGTTTTATATCCTATTTGGGTTTAGAATTTCTGTTTACAATTCAGTTTGCATAAATCAAAAACAATTTTAAAACAGAAATAGTACTAAGTTCTTATGCATAGGGATAGCCGAAAAAAAAAATTTAATGAATATCTTTTAAAATATACATGTATATATATATATATATATATATATATATATATATATATATATATATATATATATATATATATATAATCAGATCGACAGTTTAGAAGCCCGCTTTGGACAACATCATCAGAGGAGTATAAGAAATTTGTCGTATCCTTTAAATGAATGGAAAAATTCATTTACTATATAAAAGTTATGGAAGCAGGAAAAAAGTTAAAATTTTTAAGTTTAATTATCTTATACTAACAGCAAAATGAATAATTTCAATTATTTTTTTATTTTATTTTTTTTTTTTTTTATTTATTTTTTTTTTTATAATGCAGCTATTGATGAAATTGGAGAATTAAACAATTGGATTTCTTTTGAGGTGTGTTTAACAGCAGTGAAGATATTGAGATAAAAATGACATCATGTCTGTATTGACTTTTATAATTAGTTACATTAAATATGAAATTTCAAATAAATTAAAATGTTGTGAGTGCATTAACATATTAGTCAAAGACAAAAATTTTAGAATTAGATTGCCCGTTTGAAATGCAAATACTTTATGTTGGGTGATAGAAGTCAATTGATACCCCAAAAAATAATTGTAAATGCTTTTCAAAAACTCATCAATTATAATTATGAAAGTACTTTCCTAAAATTTCCAGAGTGCAAAAAATATTATGCAATTCATTATTGAAAAAAAAAAAAAAAATATTTCGGTTTGCATTCATAAATAAATGCAAATGTGGAAACCAACTTTTATATCTATTTATTTATTTTTATTTATTTATTTTATTTATTTATTTTTGTCAGGAATTACAAATATCTTATTAAATAACTATACAAAAGTTTAAAATGAAACTACGAAATTCACTTATAATAATAATAAAAAATATTATCTTTATGAACAAAAGTGAGATTATTTTTTATGAGAGAACATTAAATGCCATATTTATTGTAAATTATATAAAAGTACATGTTACTAGTGAAAAATACTCTTTTATTTGTAATATCTATTAAAAGAATGTGTATTTTTAGTTAATTATGCATTATGAAATTTGAAATTTTAATTGACAAATTTTCTTTTATTTTAATTGTTTGAAAAAAATAATATTTTTATTTATGTGTTTATGCAATAATAATCCTGATATTTACAATTTGAAATTAAGGCATTTTTATTTTAAAAGAAACTTAAATTACTTGCTGCTAAAATTGCATACTTTTAATGTAGAATTTCTCCTGCTATAAATTTGTATTTCAAGTTAAACGCTTTGAAAAATATCATGAATCTCAATTCTGTATCATTTCTTTTATTTATTTATTTAATTTATTTATTTTGTTGCTAAAGTTGTGTAATTTTAATGTATGATTTTTTTCTGCCATAAATGTATATTTCAAGTTGAAATCTTCGATAAAAACCATGAATCATACGTATTTGAAATCAAAGAGTAAGTTTAGTTTTGAAATCAAATTAAAAACAAAAAAGTCTTATTTACTGAACTTTGGGTGTTTAATAGTGAATGTATAATTCAAACAGATCTAAAATAAGCCTCAAATTATTGAAAAAAAATCTTAAAACGGAAATTTACAGCCTTGTTTTTGATGCACACATTACACATACAAGCATTCTATATGTTCCGTTTGCAACTCAGATCTCTTGCATGACGTCATCTTTTCTTGAATCAGGCCCGTAAGAGAAGAAAACTTGTTTCGCGACGGCCCCGGAGGAAGTTGGTATTTCACTGAACGTGGACATGGGATGCGGGAGGGGGGTGGGGCGCTTGACCAACGTTATTTCCCACTTGCACCCCCTTCAATCAAGGGGGAAAGTGCAGATGGGATCAGTTAAAGCCTGTCTTAGTTATTTTATTTACATTATTTAAAAGTCAAATTAAGAAATTTTTACTTTTATTATTTTGTAACAGCAAATGAAGATTTTGATCACAAATATGCTCATTTTTATTTATTTATTTTATTTTTTGTTATGAAAGAAACAATGAACATCAGATTAATAAAATATAGTCAATAATAATATATTTAGTATTATTAAGTGGGGGAAATTTGCGTAAAATGGTTGTTTTTCATGTTTCATCGACGTACGGTGCTGTAATTCACGTTTTTCAGAATTTTTTGCTTTTCACACCCATTTTTGCGGCTCTCTCACGGCTAAACCATTGATCAGAGAAAAAACTCTAAATACATAAAATGTAAGAATTTTTGTGCTCTTTAATTTATGTACTGATGACTTTTATGTAAAATGCATAATTTTGAAGTTTTTTAGAAAAAACGAAAAAAAGTCACGTTTTTTGCCAAAAAAAAAAAACGCGTTTCCGGGGCGAAATTTTGTTGGATAATGCCAGATTCGTGTTCAGCGACCCAAAAATCAAAACTACACCAAAACTTGCATTTATTTTTTACCAAATGCCTGGACTAGTAGTTAAGCATTGCTTTCGTTGTATTGGTCGTACTCGTTCGTCAAGGTCTCGATCTGTCCAATATTTGCCGACGCCCCTCACTGAATTGGCTGCACCTTTTGTTTCGACATCACATCGGCCCATAAACTTCCACATGGCGGTTATGATTTTTGCTCCTGATACTCCATGTACCAATTCATAGCGGACAACCGCGCACCTCTTCCCGTTTTGACCAAGAATTCGAAATTCACTTTCTCTCCATATTTAGCAGGGCTAGAATGATGCAGAGCCCTGTTTTTTTTTTTTTTTTTTTTTTTTTTTTTTTAACTAGGAGTGCTTTTTGAATCTTATAAAAGGGTATAATAAATGTCTCAATTCATTTAGAACTTATGTAGAAAATAAAGTTACGTCTTATCTTTAATGTTTCATTATATTTTTTATCTTTCATACATACCATATGAAGCCGCCAGGGGAAACTTATTTCTGGATTCCCCCTCGTAAAATATGGCGAGAAACCTTTTAAAAGGCTAAAATTAATTTACAATATATGCGTGCAACAGCCATTTACACTAAAATGTTTACATATCAATGCATTTTTTGAAATATTAACTCATCTATATCTATAAAAATTTACTCCAAACATGTTTTTGTACACTTGAAAAAACACCACGCAGGGCTGCCACTGCTGAATGACATTGAAAATGGTAGCCTTAGTGGCCTACAACGGTGAAAATAGTAGCATATTTACTTTAAAAAGGGGAAAAAAAATGTATCCACAATGACCGAAAAGACTTCATGAATATTCACATCTCATTTTAGAGTTTACACTTCTGCTCAAATCACTGAGTAAAAAATATAGTGATTTCTCAAGTTCAACTAGGTGGGGAGGCCTACCATATGGGTTAAGCTTAAGGCGCAACACTAGGCACAGAAAAAGACCCGGATCATAATGTAAAGTCTATGGGAGCATTCTTTTCAAATCTATCGCTGAAATTTTAATATTTTTACATGCTTTTTTTGCACAAGATAGCTGAGGACGATCCACAACCGGCCTAGTTTTTTTTTTTTTTTTTTTTTTTTTTTTTTACTTACATATTTTTATATTACGATAGTTTCAATTTCAGAATCGGTTTCGAAAGTTAATTTAAAAATCTGAAAAAGTAAAAACTAGGCCCTTTGTGGATCATCCTCAGCTATCTTGTGCAAAAATATCATGTAAAAATATTAAAATTTAGGCGAAAAATTTGAAAATAAAAGCCCTCATAGACTTTACATTATCATCCGGGTCTTTTTCTGCGCCTAGTGTTGCTCAATAACAAGCCCCACTTAATAGTGATTTCTCAAATCAAAAAACAAGTTATCCAGAAAATAAGACCCCAATGCTTCAATTATAGCTTCATTCTTTCAAGAGGAAAGTTATTTTGAACAGCACCGAACAGGAAACATATTAGAAACTTCTTTCAGTTCATCTTTGACATACTTTCCGTGAGACATTCCATTTCAAGAGTTTCTTGGAAGGACAGAAGCGAAATTTTGTGGGGCAGGATTAGAAATATGCAAGCAGGGGCGATTCTGAGAAACAAAAAGAAAAGTCTGAAAGTCACAAAAGAAGTGGATTTTGAGCCTCCCCCCCCCCCCCCTGAAAAAAAAAAAATTAAATTCACAGCAAACTTTCTGCATGGTGGAAGATCGGGAGGCAATTAGCTCCAAAACTTGAAGTGACGCCCGGTGCAAGGATTTTGCGAGGCCTTTAGGGCGCTTTTCCATTAGACGATCCGACAGCGACAAAACCGGACGATAAATTAGCATGGTATCGTGTCGTCTAGTAAACTGCTTTTCCATTTTACCGATATCGTTTCCCGACAACGTCAGTGGCGTAGCTAAGGGGGGGCAAGGGGGGCGTCCGCCCCGGGCGCCGCGGCCTAGGGGCGCCAAATTGAGAGAAATTGTTATATATCTATATTGGGGTGGGGGCGCAAAATTTCTTGCTGGCCCCGGGCGCCAAAAAACATAGCTACGCCACTGGACAACGTGAATTTTCACCGTCATTTCACTCCGAGATAGCGGAACAGACGCACGTATCTCCCTACGGCTCCTGTGTAAAATTGTGGGCATAGCACATATACTTGTTTTGCCAAGAGTGTTAATGCTGACGGAAGCATAGTTTGCAATTATTCAAAATTTAAAAGGAACTTTTATTCTTGTACAGTTATGATTATTCTACTATTAGATATTACATTCTTTTTAAATCTTTTATTCGAATTTAAACCACAACATGAATGATTTAAAAGTTTCAGTTTTACAAACATTACAATGTACAATATTCTAGTGCACTTGCAGTCTAAAAATAATTGTATAATTAAAAATTTTACGGATTACAGAGAAATAAGTGTTATGACAGCTCTTATTAATATTTTTGTTATAAATTTATAATCACTTTTCTAACTAACTAATCCCTTTAATTAATAAAAAAGTCATTTAATTCCAAATTTTTTCTATAGTCAAGATTACAATGATATTTTTAACTGCAGACTGTGTTTACAGTTAAAAATGATTCCATAAATATGTCAAAGTTTCACTTTGTTGAGCAGTGAAAAATATTAAGTCTTAACATATCTTTATAAGAAAATAGGAGATATGTAAGGGATATGTTGATCAGCTGAATGATTAGACATTTTTAGATTTTTAAGAATAAATTCAGAACTCAAACAAACCTCAGGAAGACAAAAGTTTTTATCGACTTGTACTGATCCTGAAAATTCCATTTAAATCATAAACCCGATCTGAACCTGTCAAGAAAGAAATCCCATTCAAATATAACCTGATTTGAACAAGAAGAAATAACTTATGTTGAAATGTAACCGCAGAAGAACTTATGTTAGTTCTATTTAAAATCAACCTAATTTGAACAAAAAAAAAAAAAAAAAAAAAAAAAAAAAGATTTATCAAGCTATAACCCACTCTGAATAAGATAGATTAACTTCAGTCAATGTGAACCAACCAGAACCTGAATATTCCAAATTCCAATTGAAATCTACCCTAAACCCGAAAAATTTAAATCAGATTCAAATGGAATTTTCAGGTGGCATTTCAAAATATTTTGTCACAGGTAAAAGGGTTCTAATTAGGTTTTTTTTTTTTTTTTTCTTGTGGTTTTTTCAATTGGGTTAAGGATAGATTTCAATAGGAATTTTCAGGTTCTGGGTGGTGCATGTTAAATATTAATTCGTCTTTCTTAAACAGATTAATGTTTACACTGATTTTTATTTCAGTTCAAATTGGGTTCTTGTCAATGTGTATCAGCAGAAATTATTTTTCCTTTTTCGGATCATGTTAAGATTCCTTTTTTTTTTTTTTTTTTTTGGGGGGGGGGGGGGGGGGGGGGTTGGAGTGAGTTCAATTCAAATGCAATTTTCAAGTTCTGGTCAGATTGCATTTCCACAGAAAATATTTTGTTCTGTGCAGGGATTGGATTTAAAATAGACTTCAATTGGAATTTACAGCTTCTAGTCTCTCCGTATCAATGGAAATTACATTTTCTTTCTCGATTCAGGATATGGTTGGATAGATTTTTTTTTAAGGTTCAAATCTGGTTATGGGTCGATTTGAAATGAAATTTTTAAGTTCTTGTTGAGTTACATTTCAATCTATAATATTTTGTCGCAAATAAATTAACTACTGGAGGTTTTTTTTTTTTTTTTTTTTTTTTTTTTTAGTGTTTGGATTGTGTTTAGGATAGACTTCAATTGGAAATTTCGGAAAGGTCAATTTATGTCAAAGGAAATTATTTTGTCTTTCTTGGGCAAATTTATGTTTCCATTAAATTTTTTTTTTTGGTTTAGATTGAGTTTCAGGTAAACTTATAGGTTTTTGTCGGTGCTTATTGGCAGAAATTATTTTTTCAGTTTTGGATCAGGTTACAGTGTGATGGGATTTTTTTTTTTTGTTGTTGTTGTTTTGTTTCGATTAGGGTTCTATTCAAATAGAATTTTTAGGTTCTGGCCAGGTTGTGTTTCCATGAAAAAAATATTCTGTCCTATACAGATACTGGATTACAATTCCTATGTTTTTTTTTTTTTTTTTTTTTTGGTGGGAGGGGGGGGGGGGAGTTTGTATCGGGTTTAAGATAAACTTTTATTAAAATTTCCATGCTCTAGTCTGTACATATTGACATAATTTTTTTTTCTAAAAATCTTGATTTGGTTGGATAATTGTTTTTTTTTTTTTTTTTTTGGGGGTTTGAATCTCGATTCAGTTTGACTTGAATTGGAATTTTCAGGTTCTTGTCGAGTTGCATTTCAAGTACTAGTTTTCAATGCTGGTACTTGAAAACCTGAACACGTATGAAGACGGAAATTATGTTGTCTTTCTTGAACAGATTTATATTTCCTAATTTTTTTATTTTACTTTTTTTTTTTGGGGGGGGGGGGGGGAATTGGATTGGGTTTCAGGTTAGGAGTTCGGATCGGGTTTGAGATAGACTTCTATTGGAATTTCCATGATCTGGTCAGTACATATCGACATAAATTGTTCTTTTTTTTTTTTCTAAAATCTTGATTTGATTGGATATTTTTTCTTTTTTTTGGGGGGGGGGGGGGGTTGAATCTGGTTTTGGATTGACTTCAAATGGAATTTTCAAGTTCTTGTTGAGTTGCATTTCAAGTATATTATTTTGTCGCAGATAGATTGGGTTACAATTGGATTTTTTTTTTTTTTTTTGGGGGGGGGGGGTGAATTGGGTTTAGGATAGATTTCAATTGGAATTCTTGTCAGTGTATGTGGGCAGAAATTATTTGGTCTGTCTTGGACAGACTTGTGTTTCCATTGTTTTTTCCTTTTCGGGTTTGGATTAGGTTTCATGCTAACTTTCAGACTCTTGTCGGTGTGTATCGGCAGAAATAATTTTCGCTTTTTCGGATTAGGTTAAGGTTCGATGGAAATTTTTTTCAGGTTTCGATCAGGTTCAATTCAAATGGAATTTTCAAGTTCTTGTCAGGTTGCACTTTAATGGAAAATATTTTGTCCTGTATAGATACTGGGTTCTGGTTATATGGAATTTCCTTTTTCAGGTTCAGATTAGGTTTAAGATAGACTAACTGGAATTTCCAGATTTCTGATCACACATATCTATGGAAACTAAGTTTTCTTTCCCGAATCGAGATATGGTTGGATAATTTTTTTTTTTTTTTTTTTTTTTGTGGGGGGGGGGGGGGGAGTTGAATCTGGTTTTGGTATGACTTCAAATGTAATTTTTAGGTTCTTGTTCAGTTGCATTTCAATGTATTTTATTTTGTAGCAGATAGATTGAGTTACTATTGGAGGGATTTTTTTTCTTTCTGGTTTTGGATTGTACAGGATAGATTTCAATAGGAATTTTTCGATTCTGGTCAATGGAAATTATTTTGTCTTTCTTGGACAAATTTATCTTTCCATTAAATTTTTGTTGGTTTAGAATGGGTTTCAGGATAACTTTTAGGTTCTTGTTGGCAGACTTGTATAAAACCAAAAACTTTCTGCAAATTAATTTAATGTTGGGTGTAATTCGCATTTTTTGCGCAATTCGTGGTCATGATTCGTGTTTTTCATGTGATTTATGAATGTAATTTGCGTTTTTTGAGCAATTTATGAACATAATTCCCGTTTTACTACACGATTCATAGACATAATTTGTGTTTTTCATACAATTTCTGAATGTAATTCTCACTTTTTTTACACAATTCATGGACGTAATTCACGTTTTGAGCGATTTGTGGACTCAATTCGCATTTTTTATGCAATTCGCTTTTTTTGAGCGATTCATGGACATAATTTGCGATTTTTATGCGATTAATGAATGTAATTTACATTTTACATGATTTATGGACATAATTTGCTATATTTATGCAATTCATAGATATAATTTGCATTTTTTGATCGATTTATTGGCGTTATTTGTGTTTTTATAGGATTTATGAATCGAATTTGCTTTTTTTACCAATTCTTGGACGTAATTCGCATTTTTTGCAATTTATGAACGTTATTCGTGTTTTTTTGCACGATTCATGGAAGTGATTCGCATTTTTTGAGTGATTTATGAATGTAATTCACGTTTTTATGCAATTCATGGATGTAATTTGCATTTTTTGAGCGATTCATAAATGTAATTCGCATTTTTTATGCAATTCATGAACGCAATTCGCTATTTTTATGCGTTTTATAGAGGTAATTTGCGTTTCAGCTTTCTGCCGCCAAAATTCGTGTTTGAGCGATTTATGAACATAATTCACGTTTTACTACACGATTCGTAGACGTAATTTGCGTTTTTCATACAATTTATGAACGTAATTCTCGCTTTTTTACATGATTCATGGATGTAATTCACGTGTTAAGCAATTTGTGGACGTAATTCCCATTTTTTATGCATTTTGCTTTTTTTTTTTTTTTTTTTAGCGATTCATGGATGTATTTCACATTTTCTATGTGATTCATGCATGTAATTCACGTTTTTTATGCGATTCATGCATGGAATTCGTAACTTTTATGCGATTCATGGATTGAATTAATGTTTATATTGCAGTCTTTGGGCGAAATTCACGTTTTTCGCGTGGTATTTTGTTGAAATGTTGGGGTTTTTTACATGATTCTTAGTTGAGATACTTTTTTTTTTTTTTTTTACGCAATTCTTTGTCGAAATAAATAAATAAAAAATAAAAATTGTTTCTTCATAAAATTTTCTGTACATGGCGTGCGTCTATATTATACAACTCTGCTTGTCAGTGTGTATTGTCAGATTTTTTTTTTTTTCAGATCGAATTAAGGTTTGATGGAATATTTCTTAGTGTTTGGATGAGGTTCAACTCAAATAGAATTTAAACAATTACATTTTAGAAATGCTGTTAGCATTTTAAAATATTTATTTGCTAGTGTGTTAGTAACTTTACTTTTTTGAATTAAAAAATTTTAATTTCTTGTATTAAATTGAATCTTAAACATGTTTTCTTCTTAGGTATGTTATGCAATTTATTTAAATAATGGATTCAAAGTTATTTGAGGATTTTGTGTTCATCAGTAGAAACAAGGCCTGTTTTTTTTTTTTTTTTTTTTTGGGGGGGGGGGATAAAAAAAGCCTTAATTATCAAACATTTTTGTAAAAGAATGTTAGAAAGAAATACTTTAATTTCGAGACAATGAATATGAAATTAAAACATCTATAGAAAAAAAAGGGGGTAAATTTATATTTTATGAAACTCATTATTAAAGCATAGAAGTATAAGTTATTTCTTTTTAAACCAATGTTATCGTTAATATTTGGTTAAGAATTATTTGCTTAACCAAGTTTAAGTGCTTGTAAATTCTAACATTACAAAAATATGCAGTTTATTAATAATGCTATGTTCTAAGCTGTAAAGTTAATGCTTTTATATTTTGATTATTGATTTCTAATAACGTATTATTAACTATTACAATACTTTTGTATTCGGTTTGTGATCTGAGACAAAATTTTTCACGCTTGGATTTAAATCATCAGACTCTTAGGAAGGAAAAAAAAAATATTCTATTTTGAACAGCATCTAATACAGACTACAATGATGCGCTGTAATACCTCCGAGGCAACTGCTAAATAACATTTTAAAATATAAACATGGAATTTCGTAATTATTAATGAAATAATAGGATACATGAAACATGTTAAAGCTGCAGTCACTAATGGATAATGAGAGCTCGGTGCATGTCAAATTACTGGATGCAGCAAACTTATGCAATGGTCTCTAAAACACATGAAATTTCTCAAAGCCGCAGTCAATAACAAATGTATGAGCCCTATGCCCATATGAAAACAAAGAACAAAAATTAATAGATGCAGCAAACTATGCGGTAACATGCAGATTCCCAATATCTGGAAGAAATGAGTGATACCTGAACTAAAAAAATCCAGTGACAATATTGTGAAACAAATACATTAAAACAATAGCGTTTATATTAGAAAAAAAAAGGGCCTAAAACTCTCACTCGCTAAAATAAAACTCGTTAAAGCAGTCCAACTACTGCATGTATGAACACTTAGAGCACATGAAAACAAAACAAAAACAAAACACTCAGGCTGCAGCAAAATTGCTGTGTAACAATCCGTAAAATACACAAAATTAATTAAAAATGCAATCACTAATGCATGTTCTACAAGCACTGTGTGTACATGAAGAAAAAAAACAATGAGTGCAACTAATTTGTTTTTAAAGCTCTGAAATCTTTATAGCCACAATCACTAATGCACGTAAGAACAAATTAACTTCATTACTTTCTTTTGAATTATCAAAATACTGCTGTAATTTGTTGATAAATACCAGTTTGTTCACAATTTCCAATAATAAGTCCACTTACTTATTTTAAAAATTGTTTAAAACCTGGATTTACTGGCCATTAAGCTAAGCTAAAAAGGCACAGTTTCAAAATGAAAATTAATAGCAACAAAAATGCATAAGGAAAAGTAATAAATGCATTTTGAATAACATATTCAAACAATTTTAACCTAAAAATTAACATCCTGGGTTATTAATCACAGAAATTAATAAATGAAATAAAAAAGCACAATTTATACAACACTTAAAACGTAGTATTGTTAATTAATTCATATAATTATTGTTAATTAATTCATATAATAAGGACATCTATAAACTTAAAAACAATCTATTTTGAGAATTCTAGAATTCACAAGCACTTGGTTAAACTGTTGGTCAATTATAAAAATAATAGTTTGTTTACCAAAATTTAGCAATAGTTTATGTTGGTTTGAAATCAAATCAACATGCTAACTAATGTATACATCACTTATACTTTTTAAATAATACTTTAATAATGAGTGTCAAAAAATATTTATTTACCTTTCTTTTTCATTACAGATGGTATAGCTTCACGTTCGTCTCCTGGAAATGAATATTTCATGCCAACATACAGCACGAATCATTTCGTTTTGATTCGTGTACTTTGATTCAGCATACTATTTTATCCAAAAAAGGGGGCTTTGTTTCTCCAAATAACACAATACCTATATTCACAGTAAACTTTAAAACCATTATTTCGCAAATTACACAACATACATGCTAAAAACAACAAGTGCTAATTCGTAGATTCAAACTTCAGTCATTGATTTCACAAATTGTAAACATAGTCAGCAAAAATGTCGGACGATTTTTTAGGAGGGTTGGTTGTTTGACGACAAAATAACATGTCGGCCGATATCGTTCAATCGATTACGACAAAATCATTATCGTTTCGTCAAATGGGAAAGCGGGATGCATAAATCAATGCATTTTGCTTGTACCGATGTTGGATAATGACAATCGGGTACGATTTATCATTGTCGTGTCGTGTAATGGAAAAACGCCCTTACTTCCATTATATTATTTCCTTTGCGAGGCCTTTTACTTCCTTTTCCACCAGTGCGAAGCAACCATTGCAGTTAGGGAAGGGCAAATCCCATAATAAGGAAAATTTGCTTGTTGTTTTTACTCTTGGACAGATAATGATGCGTAACGGTAGTACAAGTTTCAATAAAGCCTTTTTACTTTCTTCTAACTTCAATAGAAGAAAGTATTATAATCGAAATATTTTTCGACTGATTTACACGTTTTAGGGGTCAGAGATTCCAAGAAACATGTTTTTACAGTCCGTATGTTGCCATTCTACCACCAAAAAGTATATGAAGCTATGCATAGAATTGAACCAAATTTTTTGTGAATGTTTTTGGTTGTGGCAAGCAGGTCTTCCTTCAATTTTGAAATATTCTGGTGGAAGGGGGCGCTGCAATCGCAATTATGACAATTTCAATATTGTACCAACAAAAGTATATGAAGTTATGCATCGAATTAAACCAAATTTTTTGTGTAAGTGTATCGCTATGGCTAATTGGTCCTCCGTGAATTTGAAAAAAAAAATCCACCGGAAGGGGACGCTCCAATCTCGATTTTTGTGCATTTTTCAATATTGTACCTACCAAAAGTTATGAAGTTATCCATCGAATTGAACCAAATTTTTTGTGTAAGTGTATGGCTATGGCTAGTTGGTCCTTCCTGAATTTGAAAAAAATCCGCAGGAAGTCGGCGCTACAATAGAGAATTTTATGCCATTTTCAATATTGCACCACCTAAAAGTGTATGAAGTTAGTCCTAGAACTAAAATAAAATTTTTGTGTGCGGTTATTGTTTGGTAAGGCAAGTAGGTCCTCCCTGAATTTGAAAAAAAAAAATGACTATCATTCTATTGTCCATCGGCTCGTGCAGAGACGGAAATTCGTTTTTACTCCGATTAATTGACTGAAGCAAACATTTAAGATTAAAATCAAAGTCGGTATAGTATTGAATTAAAATTATTAAAGCATAAAAATGAGTAAATTTTTTTTATATTAAAAAGTACGTATGAGATAGAAGAAAGTTTTGGGATTGGCATATCCAACTAGTTTTGTTTGATCCCATACTATATGCATTGTATTCATTTTAGCACAACTATGCTTTCGTCATCGTTTAAGTTTAAAATGCTGCCTCTCATTTTTTAATTTCATGTTTTCCAGATGATTTCTCTTTCAGATGAGTTATGTCAAAAAAAAAAAAAAAAAAAAAACCTGTTGCTTATGTTTTGCACACCATTGTAGTAAATCTGCAGATCAGTGGCCTCAAACATCAGTTCTACAGTTTTATTTTGAAATTATTTTATTATTTAAAATATCAAACTCGCTTTATCATTTTTTTCTTATTTGTAGTATTGTTACAAATAATATATATAATAGTCTCTAGAAGTTTCATTGTTAAAAATAGTGAGATGAAACTGTACACTGATACTCCAAAACTTTTTTTTAAATCTCCCTCACTGCCTTAATAATCTGATAGTTGTAATTACTTGATACTTAGTATTTTAAACTATCCATTTAAAATAATTAAACTATCAATCTTATGATAATTACAGTAATTAATGCAAAGAGTAAATGATTATCACAAATATTTCATCAATTACTGATACACTAATTGTTAAATTTTTTTCAAAAATAACCATTTTGTTTCAATAGAGAATTTGAAGCAGAAAACTCTTGTCTGCTTAGTATATAAGATAATTTGATGATTTCTGGAAAATTTTCTACTAACTCTAATAGCTTATGTAATAAAAAGAGATCAAGAAATTTTTACTGATAAGGTAATGATGAAGAATACATTCAACCACTCAAGAGGTTCAAACAATGTTGTCAGATCATTAAAATAGAACGTTTAAACGCACAATAATTAAAAATTCTAAACACACGTAAATGTTTCACAGGGACTCGCTTCCTCAGTGTTAAAACGGTAAAATGTATAAAATCAAAAAACCCAAATGATAGAAACACAACCAAACACAGAACCAAAAATATTATCAAGCTTCAGCAACCAATAGAATCAAACCAGAAATGAAATATCATGACATAACAAATCTAACCAGAAAGATGAGATGTACAGCACATTAGATAAATCATTAACCAAGGACTTTTTAATTTATTGATATGGAGTGCTTCAAAAAAGTCTAAATGAAGCAGAGTAGTGCATTTTTGGATAATCATGGCTGAAGTAAAATTGAAATTATCATCCTCCTCCCAACAATGAGAAGCAATATAAGCATTTTTCAATTCTTTTCTCTTTACATAGCCTATATGTTCTTTGACTCTTTTTCAGAGTACTTTATGTTTAGTTTGTCTAATATAGGACAAATTACACTGAAATTGTACATTGTAAATATGCCCGGTAATCCAGAGGAGGAATTTAATCTTTTAATTGTGAAAATGTTAATTTATTGACAGGTTTGAATACCACTTTAAAATCATCATGCCTTAAAATATTAGCAGCTTTTTTAAAGCTAATGCTATGATGAAATGGCAAAATAATTAGATTAGAGTAAGAAACCGGTGTAGCAAAAGAATCAAGATTATCGACATGTTTATTAAAACTACGAGAAATTAATCAGTTAATGTATGATAAATTGAAAACGCAATCTATAGCAACTGATCCAATGTAATTTAACTCTTCATGGACAGAATTATTAACTGAAGAAATTAAGTGAACTATTAATCAAATGAAGAAAAGCAGAAACCTTTGAGAAGAGGGGTGACATGAATTAAAATGAGGGGGGGGGGGGGGGTGTTACAGCAAAAGGTAGTCAGGTTCAGACCAGCAACAGTGATAAATACTTCGAAATGCTGCATTAAAAAAGATACAAAAATAGGAAAATGGAAGAAAAGCAGGGGAAAATGCAGTGTAATCACTAGTTGGAAGGTGCACCAGCTAGAGCAGTGTTTCTCGCATGTGTGCCACAAGATATCCTCAAATGTGCTATGAGAGTTTTTGACAAATAATTAAAATTACCTGGTGTCATAGCAATAATACAACATTTTCTATTTTTATCATTTACTATATTCCTTGTTCACTCCTTTTTCCATATTTACCTTCCCATTTGCAAAAACAGAAAAAGAGCAATTCACTGATTTGAGGAACAATAAGTTTTAGCATTAACATTCTTTGATAAAAATGATGAAACGTCTGCAACCTTGGAGCCTCAATTTTGTTATAATTAAAAATGAGAAAATTCTGTAATAATGCATTTATATATATTTTTTTTTTCAGGAAATTTTTTTTAATTGTGATTTTCTAGCAGGAAAACTTTGGGATTCTATTTATAAAAACATTACATCTTCATTATTTTCTAATATTTTTGGAACCAAACATAATCAGAATATGTACAGGGATAGCTATTGATATTCCTACAATGTTTTTCAATATATTTTAGTTATTATCGTAACAAAATGTTGTATTATTTAATAAAAATTCATAGTATCATATTGCATTTAAATAATTCAACAGTTAAATTATTCATTAGCATTTTACTATGTTTAAACTTTTTTTAAATAATTTATTAATGTTAAAAAAAGTAATTTGTCTGAAATTTTGGAAAACGGGTAAAAATACTTTTAGGATAAAATATGAGTGGAAATGTCAGTTAATTGCCATATAATCAAGCCTTTGATAATAATTGGAGTAAACTTACTAAATACATATATTTTATAACAGGGAAAAAAAAAAAAAAAGTTTAATATTCTATACATAAAAATTGGACATAATTTAATATTTTATTGAAGGTTTTATAAGAAAATGATTTGACACATTCTACATTAAAATTTATTTATTTGCTGTAATGACTATTTGAATTTCACATTAATAATGCATAAGCATCACTTTAAATTGTCCTTTCTACTGTAGGAAATTTAATTTTCTTTTTAAATGGAAAATAATTAAAATGTTGCAAAAATATTTAACAGAAAATAGACAATTTTACATTTCATACGTTATGCATATACACAATTCTTTCTTTTTTAAAGAATACTTTAGTAATATGAATAAAAGAAAATAGATATTTTAACACTTCATCTATCTTACACACATACACACAGTTCATTTTTTAATGAATATTTTAGTTATTTTTTATAATGACTACAATGCACCACTAAAAGTTTACTTAGTATTCCACAATCAATACAATATGCTTAATTCAGCATTTCTTTAATAGATTCCAAATTTACAAAGGGATAATTATTTATATTAAAAATGATTTATCCACTCGGAAATCAATCATTTGAACTTCATTTCATTACAAGCATGCATACTAGATAAAAATTTGGTGTTTAAATATAAGTAAACAAAATGAAAACATTTAAGCTAATGTACATCAGCCATAACTTTTGAATGACAAATTATTTTTTTATACAAGGCTGACAAATATTTTATCATAGTAGTTTTAAAAATATAGAAATCAATATAACTGGACATTGAAATTCATCTTATTTTTTTATTTACCATCTTCTCAGTTAAGAGAGTTGATTGAAACCACAATTCTAGAAAATAGTTTTTTCAAAATGGTTATCATTGTGCAAAATTTAACACAGATCTAATTCAGAAGGGAATTTAATTCTTTTAAAGATGAAAAACTGCATTAACTTTGCAGAAAGATGCATAGAACAAAAGATAAAGTATTTCATGTCAGTAGAAATTATCTAACAGACATGCCATCTGGAAAATAACAGACTTCATTTCTTTTTCTAAGCTACTAATAGTTAAAATAATAAAGTAAATTTTTTGGAAATTTTGCATCAGAAATTAAGTTATTCCTGAAAATTCTTTCAGCACAATAATTTAATAATTTTTCAACGATAATCAGTACACTGTTTATTAAAACCATCCTTTAACGATAGATATAATTAGTTAATATATGAGTCATACAACTTTTTATGAATTTATTTGCAGATAGAAGTGAAAGAGCAAATTCCCAACTACATCATGTTAGGTACCACCTTTACCTGTAGTATAATGAACTTTTACTAGGTCAAGTGTCATTTTGTCATAGTCAGAATATATAAAAGTAAAATATGAAGATTTTGATTGCCCCAATCCAACAAAAAATAAGATATAATCTTTGCAACTTTATAAAAATCTTCCAGTCTTAATAAATTAATATGCTACCAAATTTTTATTGAATGCATCGGTACAGAAACTTATGATGCAAATACAATAATTATTGGGGACCTGAGAACATTTAATTTACTGAATAAACTTTATCAATTTTAATTTTGTTAATCAATGTTTTAATCATAAAATCATTTTCTTTTTCTTCGACTTATATAAAAAGAGAAAAAAATAATAATAATGAATTCCAGTTTCTAAATTTTGATTTTGAGACACGAGCTTCCCTTTACACAAAGACAAAATGAAAAGAGCTATAAATTGACGTTTTTTAAATGCTTTAATTTGAACATGAAAACATTGCAAATTTAGAAAATAGCAGCAGGGAAAGTCGATTAAAAAATATATACAACCAAATATAACTAATTTTTTCTTCTACTCCCCCACAGTTATTTTACTAAAAATATTTTTGTTTATTTCTTATGCCAATGATGTAACATCTAATCTTGCAGACAATGTGGTCTTATTTAAGCATAACATTTTCTTTAGTACAGGGATGGAATAAAGTAGAAAATTATTACAATATGATTTTTTTTATTATTATTATTATTACAGTGTTTTGCAACATACAAGCTATTTTCACCAATACACCCCTTGATCTGAAAATATGTTAATTTGGTCTGATGGGTTACATCCATCATAGTCGTACAGTTGTGTTTGCGATTGATTACATATTTTAAAATTAGCTTGCATAAAATGGTAAAGCAAAATATGTCATTGGTTCACAGACTTTGAAATTTTGTTTTAAGAATTTGTTTTACAAAAAACTGATTTTAAATATATTGTTTTAGATATGACATAAATTTCATCATTAAATGTATTTTACACATAATTATATATTTTAAGGATTTCTTCCTTGTTTTCAACATGTAAATATTTCAATTAAAAATAGTGTTTAGAAATGCTACAAAAGAAAAAGAAAAGAAAGGTTTTAAAAGATGTTTTAAGTATGATACAATTTCTATTATTAAATGCTTTTCACACATAATAGTCAATTATTTTATTTATCTATCTATTTATTTATTTTCATATATAAATATATTTAATCGAGAAGTTTGTGCAAATATTATTTCATTTTTTATTTTCATTTCTGGGAACAGCAATTAAAAAAAAAAAAAAAAAAAAAAAAATGTTTCAAACTATGAATTAAATCTCTACTAGGTTAACAGAGTTTCATACTAAAAATTAGAAAAATAACTTTAAAAATAGAAAAACTTAAAAATGATTAGACACTGCACATCTCAATCTAATCAAGTATGCAGCCAAAAAAAAAAAAAAAAAAAAGTAAAGTTGCTGTGCAAAATTTCTGATATTGTAAAACTTTAAACAAATTCAACATTGAATAAAACTTAAAACAATCCTTTTTTTTTTTTTTTTTTTTTTTTTTTGGGGGGGGGGGGGGGGGGTAAAAAACCAGTTGTTTCAGCATGTTTATTGTACAATTATCTATAAAACTACCAGTTTCATGTTTTTTCAAGCAACCCTTTTTTATTAAGAAACCCAGAAATTGATATACTATTTAATAATTTAAAAAAATTTCATCTATTATAAATGCCTGGGTTCATCCTAGATTCATTTAGCTGTAGACATCCCAATGTGAATTTTAATATTCTTCAGTTCAATTCAGAATTTTTAAAATATGGCTGACAGAAATTTTGAGAATACTGATCTGCATCTAAGCTACACAGACATTTTTACCTCTATTGCCCACTTGTGGGAGAAGAAAAAAAAGGGCAATACTGAATGGAAATAAATAAATAAAACAATAATAATAATAATATATTTTTTTTTTTTTTTTTTTTTTTTTTGAAATTATACAATTGTAAAATAATAACAATTGAAGGACTTTTAGCAAGAGGTTTCCATTTTTAGCACTCATTGGACCAAGGAGAAAAATTACCTTTATTGGCCCAATGTTATGATAGTAACAGCTCAATTCACTGAGAAACAGAGAAATAATTGTCAGAGCATTAATAATTCATAACTGCTCCATACATTCTGCAAATGGTTATTTAAAAAAAAAATTCTCAAAAATTTGCAAATCTTATATGTCTATGCATAAAAGCATGTTTCATGTATTAGATTTTAATAGAAGACTTTTTCCTGTAAATTTGATTAACATTTAAACTCATACAAAACTACCATTTTATATAAATTAATGTAAAAATATAAATGTGCATACTACTAAGGTATTTATTCGAATTTCCATTATTGGATAGAAAATTATTATTTATCTTACTGTGTCAAAGCAATAGTAAAGCAGCAAATGAATTATGAAAAACTAAAGATTTCAAATAAAATATGCAAATTATACCCGTTTTCAGACCTAAACCTTGCATAAAATACTTAAAGAGGAAAAACAAACAATACTTTAACTATATACAAATATTACAAATTATAAGTACACAATTTTAAAACAAGACCATCACTGGATAATTTACTCTCAATTTTTCTTCTGTTCTTACAAATAAGTAACTTTTGTTGATACAAAAACTTCCACAAATTAAAAGAAAGAAAATTATTAGATTTATTATTCGTGCAATGAATTATGTTAATATAAATGTGTATCAGAAAGGGAAAAAGTAATTTCAAAATTATGAAAAAGCTATTGGACCAATCTGCATGTTTTACATCGTAATAAGATGGGCTTGAATTCCCAAGGTCAGATAAAAGATAAATATTCACCTCTGATTCCTCCTTCTAATTACTGAAACAATAACTATTTATGTTGTTCACATGAAAAAGTATAAGTTTTAATTTTTAAAAAGTATTATGAATACTTTTGTTTTCTTTTTGGAGTGAAATGTTTGTGACACATTAAAAAGTATGTTTTACTTTAACTGATGAAAAACTAATTGTTTAAAAATGATGAAGCTCTCTGTTGTTGCTTCCCAATTTTAACCTGTTCTTTTTGTGTACAAATGATTGCAACTACTTCATATTTTTTGTAACTACAGTTTAATTTATCAAATCTTTGCAGCTGTAGTAATGTTTAATTTAGGTTTTGAAAATTTGATAAAATAAACAACATTACAAAGGTTTATTTAAAAAAATTATTTGAAAGAATTTGAATGCAATCAATTACAATTTTTTAAAAATGCTTCTCATAATTCATTAGAATACTTTTTTTTTCTTAATTACATAAGAAAATGTGTGAAATTTTGATATAACCATCCTAAAGCCCCATTTCTCCCTCACCCTTCCTTTATTTTATTTATTTATTTATTTTTTCCTAGTTGTCACATAAGTATATAAAAGTCAACATCACAGAAACATTAATTAATGAAATGCACACAGTTACTACAATATGTAAGAATTTTCAACTTTCCAATCTATGTGAAGCACATTCAAAACTGCAAGAATATACATAGATTTTTTTCTTTTTTTATTTGTTTTCTAATAATACATTTCATACATATAATTTATTTTTACTTTTATTTATCAAACAAGTTTGTTATTATTATTCATTATTTACGAATCAATTATTGACATAGTAATATTTTAGTAATATATTAAAAAGAATTAAAATTCTTTGGTGAATATGTTTTTAAAGTGATTTGCTAAATTAGGATAGAAAAGAAAAACTATTCAAAAACTATTTAGAAAAATTTAAAAAGGTAAAAATAATCTGGCAGTGATGCATGCTAAAAATAAGAAATAACATGGCAGAAATCATTCAGACACAGATAAACTTTTTAACAGTTATTAATATGGCATACATGCCAACCGATGATAGATGGCTTGAAATGCAGAACATCATATTAACAACAAGCTAGTTAGTAAAATATTTACCAAGAAAATACTCAACATTTAAAATTATGCTGTTTAAATTGTATAAGTTTCTCAAAAAACATGTAAAAGTTGGTAAACATGTCTTAATCTTACCTCAAAACACAATGAAATTCTGTCAATGCATCCAACAGTTTCATATGAAATGAATATAAAATAGAGTTTATCATTCTTGTTCATGCTATTTTTAATGACTGGGAAACAGAGTAACTGAAATACACAAGATTTTACAAATAACAAGACGTTTTAAAAAAAGACTGTGAAACAATGTAGCTGAAAATTTTGCATATGATTAATTAATTCCGCAAGAATATGCTGTCTTCTGTAAAAGTCTAAAATTCGAATAATGAAAATACTTTTAGCATAGAAAAAATGCAAAAGATTAACAAAATGCAAAAAAGATCCACAAGCATTTTTCAAGTTAATTCTGTGGTTTTTAAGCACTTTTTTAGACCTAAGTATGTTTCATGTAAAGCAGAAGGTAAAGTCTTAAATTTGTAAACTAACAAAGGAAGGTCTCCATATGGGCATACTCAGGAAATTCTGAAAAAATTACAGAATGTTATTTCTTGTCATCTGGATATATACGTTTGTAAAATTTTTTTTGGCGGAACCCCGTTAGAACGTTCGTAAAAAAATAATGAACATTTCTTTTATTTGGCAATTTATCATCGGTTGGCGATGTAAAATTTTTTTTGGCGGAACCCCATTAGAACGTTCGTAAAAAAATAACGAACATTTCTTTTATTTGGCAATTTATCATCGGTTGGCGACAAAATAAAACTTCAAAAAACACTTTTTTATGTCAAATTCTTTTTAAGGTAAAAGTGTTTCATCTTGCACTTGTTTAAAAAATTTTTTATTTATATAACATTAGTTTTGTCAGTTTTAGTTTGTTTTAACTATATTTGCCATATTTGTCACAATGTATTTAAAAATAAAATTAACTAAAATTTTATGAATTAAAACAAAATTTAAATAAAATTGTTTCAATCTCAAAATTCTCTCCAATCTAATTGAGCTCTGTCGATTCAATTTTGTTGCTATAGAAACAAAAACTTTTCCAATATTGAAATGCGTTATTGCTGCATTCTTCATCTGGCCTTTATTTTGTTATACACTTAAATATATAAAAAAATACTTTTCAATATGAAAGTATTTTTTATATATGGAATTATTTTTAAAGTGATAACATTAAATAACTGCAGCAAAAGTAACAGAAATAGGTAACATAAAATACATCTATATGTCAAACTCTCTCATTAATTAAATTTAAATTCATTAAATATCATTTACACGTCTAAAATTTAACTGACAAGAAATATCGTTTGCTTTTGGCGAGGGAAAATGCTGCTCGCCAAATCGCGTGATGCTTTCATCTTTTCACGCCAAATACTCAAAAGTATTTTATTTTTTTACTGAGTTTCTTCTGTAATTCCGCCGATAAATTTGACTGATCTTTTATTACATACATGAGTAGTTTAATCAGTAATTTTTTCAAAAAATTCTGAGTATGCCCAGTATGGAGACCTTCCTTGTAAGTTAAAAAGGACAAAAATGTAACATGTTTAATGAACAGACAGAAAGCATTTTAAAGTACTTTTTCCCACATAAAGTATAAGTTTTTCCAAATCCTTCAATAAAAGTATTAGGAGAAGGGGCTTAAAATTTTTAATCCTGTACATTGCAAGATATTTCTCCCCATCAATATGAAATAAATCATGATAATTTCTTTTAGTATTTAATGTAAAAAGAAAAAATAAAATTTACAGTTACGCAGCTACAATTAAATAAATGGAGATGAAAATCACTGAGCTAAGTAATAAATTAAATTGCTATTTTTTATTATTAAAAAAAAAAAAAAATTACCTAATATAATATATAGACTTAGAATTATACATCATAACACTGTCAGCAGCATAACCATATAGAATAAATAATGCTTAATTTCTAGATCAACTGCAGTTTGAGAATTAATGAAACAGGGCAAATTTTAAAAGAATTTTCAAAAGCTTTCTCAAAAGAAAAAAAAAATAGACAGTTTCTTTTCTTTCTTTCTTAAACAAACATAATTTAATAACTATAGTAGTAAACTTAAAAGTATAAATAGAATAATTTTAACTAAAATTGCATATTAATCAAAAATATATCTGAACCATTCAAAAATTACATGTGGTGATATGAAAAGACTTCTTGTAAATGACAAATTTAAGAACTTACAATTAAATGCTTGAAATGTTAGTACTGTGAAGTTCTGAAAAATACTCACAAAATTTACTTAAGCCATTTTATTTCCATTCATATTGATATTGGAAAGTTAGTATAAGTAATAAACTAAGCAAATTTACATATTTATAATATTTGGTTTTCGCTGTTATTTAACAAAAGTTTCCATAATAAAATGATGAGTAAGATTATGATACTTCAGCAGCAAAAATTATACACAATTGCTTGCTTGTTCACTGTTATTTAGAACATAAGACCTTTTAACAATGTAATTGTTTGAAACTAACATTAGTTTACCTAAACACATTACACTAATTTCCTTTTAGAAAAATCTTGTTTGACAAGATGTGTGAATGTGTGATTTAATTAACTAGTGTAGCAGAAAACACTAAAACTATTTTCAGACAACGAAACATGATTACATAGATGCATTAAAGCATTCAAAATAAGATTTAGCATTTCACATAGTTACTAACTTTTAATAAATCAGTTTAACAAAGAAACAAAATACTTTTTTAAAAGAAAAATTAATATTGTGTTCTTTTTAAATTCATGGCAATTCAATTTACTGAAGATTTTACATTCAACTTATCAGTAAATCACCTTGCTTAAATGATAAGCATGTGCATTACATATACACATGCTTTACAT
The DNA here is from genome assembly GCA_964019185.1 of Maratus speculifer. Lineage (NCBI taxonomy): Eukaryota > Metazoa > Arthropoda > Arachnida > Araneae > Salticidae > Maratus > Maratus speculifer. The sequence goes on from OZ025294.1 coordinate 248,740,676, forward strand.
ACGCACAACTATATATACATATATACAAATCGTGTCAGAGAATACGATATATATTCTTTTAGTTCTAAACTATGGCAACATAGTGGCTTATTTTAATTAAAATTCAGCAATATGCCTTCTTGCAAACTGTGAAAACTTAAAAATCTCTGGAGATTTTAATTCATAAGTAATTCACATTAAGAAAATTTCTCATGACAAAATGGCTGAAGCCTTAATTCACCACATGGAATGGTAAATAAATGACAAATTACTCAGAAAAAAAATTGAATTTACCATTTTTTACTTACAACATTGCCACAGCTTTAATGTTAAATGACTACAAAACATAACAAAAAAAACAAATGCATGTTACAGACTTGAAAGGATAGGTAGAAGAAAAATAATAATACATATCACACATAGGAATGAAATAGAGATAAAAATGATGATTTTGATAACTTTTTTAAATGCATGAAAACTGAATATGAGAAATTAGAAATGCAAGCTACATATCCATTTACAATATCTATACATAAGGAATATGACTAATTCATAATGTGCACCATAATCAAGGTGAAAGATTTTTTTTTTTCTTTTCAAGCATTTATGAAATGACTGCAAAAAGCAGCATTGCTTCCTCTCAAGGAACATAAGCTCAAGTTCAACCCTATGTACACCTTCTCTTATACAGAAATACGGGTCATATCCTTGAGAAAAATCTAGTCACTTCATAACGTCACAGTAAAAGTAATTAACTAATACAATTGTCATACATAATTTAATTACACCTGAAGGTTTCTTCCTTCTTTGATGACATAGTTCAAATAATTATGTACTTGATTCACTCTTTGGCCTCTTAATATCAATGTTATTTTCAGTGTTATTATCGGTAACGGATGAATTCTCAAATTCGTTGGCTGTGGCAAATACTCTTTTAAATGGTTTTGCCATGCCCTGAGAACTATCTTCAGAGAGTGGTTGGGGAGCAATGAATGAACCACTGCTATAGAGACTCGAATTCTTTTCTTCTGACACTACAGATGGAGTAACAACTGTCAGTACATTGGATGGGAAACCAGTGACTGCTGATGGTGGTGCTTGAACAATCACTGTGGCTTGAGAAGCAGGTTGGGATTCAGAAGATTGTAATTTTTGGCCACACAATAAAATTCGTGGCTTTGTATTTGCAATCATACTCTGATTTATTGGTTTATCTGGAAAACAAAAAAGCACACATTAAGAAATTGGGTTTTCTAAAAGATCCTAAATAAAAACAAATGACTCATTACATTTTATGTCTAGGAAAAAAGATTAAGACTTTACAGATATTTTAGTAATTATTTTTCAGGATTTATCACTCAAATGCAAGAAAAGTGACATATCTAGATAAAAATTAATTTGATAGAGAAGAGGCAATATCAAATTACAGCACTTAACTCTGCATGCAGCAGTAAAAAATATTCATAAAAACTAAAAGAATGAAGACATAGATGAAGTTTTGAAAGTTGAGCAATTTTACCTCCCCACATAATTCCCCACCCCCTTTTGTAATCACAATAGACATGTATCATAATATGGTGATTTTCCAGATAATCATACTTATGAAACTTTTTCTGTAGTAAGATGCACTTATGAGTAACACATTAAACAGTGGAATAAAAAATAAAGCACAAAGTGAATTTTTGCAAGTTGTGCCATTTTGCTTGGAGATGAACAATATACTAAATGTACTATAATCAATCTTAAAACAACTTATTTCAATTTTTTTAGCTGTTATGCAGGGGTGGAAAATCAAAATTCACTGCTGTTACAGGACAAATGGCATTTTGTAACAGTATTTAGCTGTTTTTGTTAAAAGATTTAAAAAAAAAAATTATGAATAAAATGTGCATTAGTTCAGACATGTATTAATTGATAAGTGTATGAAAAGTATATTTATCATAAACTTAAATGTTAAGGGTTATTTTCGTGGCTTAAAATCTTTAATTCATTCACAAGCTAGAAAACATGCTAATTTTGAACAATAAGTTACATTTAAGAACTCACTAAAGATTTGTACAAATAACAATGATACATGAAACAATGATACATGATATATTTTTTAAATATCATCCATACTTACACATGGAATAAATTTTTTTTTTAACACTAAACAGGTGAGAGAGGGGGGAGGGATGTGGAAGGCACATAGGAAATAAATGTCCCCCCCCCCCCCAAAAAAAAAAAAAAAAAAAAAATTGAATTTTCAACCTTTAAAGTTTCTTTAGAGATATTTAAAATCTCCTGTAAATTTTCAAAGCTTCTAAATATTTTTTAATTTTAGTTAAAATAAAAAAAATATTTACAGGTCCCTCAAGGTCACAAAAAGTTTAAAAAATAGCTTTAATTCTATTATATTTAAAGTTACTTACAAAACTATTATTTTTTTAAATATATATTACATGCATTTAATATGTCATTTCTAAAAAAAAATGTACCCAATGATAATATTTAGTGTAGAAAATGTAAGAAAATAACTAAACGAATTTTATTCAAAATTACAAAATGCAATGCAAAAAAAGATTTTACAGCAAAATTCACCTATCAAGTTTGACAAGATAATATAAAGAGGGAAATATTGTAAAACATTAAATAAATAACATAATAAATCATTTTTACATATTATATCTTGAAGATCTTTATGATTGTACTTGTCAAAGTTCTTTCTGTGCATTTCAACTACCTGCAATAAATGTTGTTTCTGGTCAATTTTTGTTTCATTATTAAATTTTTTGATTATTGCTTTGCCTCATTCAGCACAGTCATTAACATATTGCAAATGTTTAACAATTTCTTCAACTATTTTAAAAGATAGACATGTTTAGAAAATTGTCGGCTTTTTGTGCAGTAAAGAAGTTGCAAAAGTTATAAAAAAAATAAATTCTTTAAAAAGTACTTTTTTTTCTTCACCAATTTTACTAATAAACTTCCTCCTTGGCACAAAAAAGTTTTGAAAACAAACAAAGAGTGGCATGAATCATCTTAAATTCTATTTTAAGCAGTTATACTTCAATCTTTGTATCAATAAAATGTTCGTTCACTGGGGCTTCTACAACAGACTGACATGTTTCTATGCATACAACAAACCAATCGAACCTTTGAAAAACTTGAAATTCTTGGTATTAATTGCATTATACAATCATTTCCATTAAATAATAATTCAATGCTTAATGAATAAACAACTTTTGATATCTATCAAGCCTTGGGTAAAGCACCTGATTTCTGAATAAATACTGTTCACTTCTATTCTATTCATAAGAGTGGAAATATTTAATAGTTCTCTATATAATTTCTAGAAGAATATTTAGCAACAATCTGAAGTCTATTCATTAAAAAAGTCTTCAAATCATCGAGCAAAGCTATTAATGATGATTTTTCTCATTTTAGATTTTGATGATTAAATTAAATTCATCTTTCTTGAAATCTCTTAAAGATAACAATAGAGAAAAATTGGTTCAAAGTTCAAAGCATTATTGAAAAGAGGATAATATTTACTAAGATATTAAAAGTGAATTCCTCTTTTGGATGTAAAAAAATTGCCGCAAATCACAGAAAAACACTAAGCAAGCAAATAAACATTCGCAAAAATTTCCAATCAAATAAACTTTATTTAAAAGAGATCAACATTTATTTTTTAACACAAAATTTATTTTTAATCTGTAAAACTAATCTGCAAAGCCTAAAATAATCTGCAGCACACGCTTTGTTGCTGCACTGTTTCTGCTACCAGCCCTGGCAGCAGAAAAAACCGGTAGTCTTTCTGCTGCCAGGGCTGGTAGCAGAAACAGAAAAAATTGTACCTGTGCTCCAGTACAAGAGCTGCATTTACAACATTTTTAAGCTTTAAATTTGCATGTACTGCAGTGCTTCTTCCAAAAATTCTGTACCATGATACATGGCAAATAATTTCTAGCAAATTTTTTCTTCTCCAGTTGCAAAAATAGCCTGTAGATCTTCTCAAAAATATGCGATGTGCATTGTAAGGGCTTTCTGCCCGGGGTCTTGATATTTTTGTTAATATTATACAGGGCTTGAATTTCAGGGCGGGATGGCGGGATTCGCGCCTAAAATTTTGAAATCCCGCCCAAAAGAATAACGTGGGCGGGAGGCTCCCGCCCCAAAAATTTGCATTTTGAAACTATGATCAACTCCCACGACCGTTTTGCGAATTTTGTGATATTTTCGTGCTACTGATCGACATATTTTGCGAGTTTTTTACTGCAAAAGATCATTGAAAATCACGATTTTTTCCGCGACCGATTGACAAATATTGCAATTATTTTCCTGCAATCGATTGAAGAGTTTTGCTCTATTTTTCGCGGCGAAAAAAGGTGATTCTGTTTTGAATTTTCAAAAATAAATAAATAATTAAAATAAAATAAAATAAATTAACGCATTCAACTTCAAAAATTATGAAATAGTGATGCCACGGACGCGTTATAGCGCGTAAATTAGGCAAAAAATCGGAGATGGCACACAAAAAAAACCAGCTATTATGCGTCCCACAGGACGTGTGATTTCGTAAAGGTTTGCGAAAAAAAGGCAAATATTGTTAAAAATCGCGTAAAAACGAATAATTTCCCACAAATTTCATCAAAAGATTCGCAAAAGAATAGCTAATTTTGTCACAGAATTTTGTAAAACAGCAGTTTTCATTAAAGAAAAAAAAATAAATAAAAAAATAAAAAAAAAACGCCAAATGTTGACAAAGATTCACTATAAACGACAAATTTCCGGAAGAGATCGTGAAAAATGGCAATTTTCGTCAAAAATCACGAAAAAACGGCAGATTTCATGGAAAGATCACGAAAAAACGGCAGATTTCATGGAAAGATCACGAAAAAACGGCAGATTTCCTGAAAAGATCGTAAAAAAGGCAGATTTCATTAAAAGATTGCGAAAAAATGCAAATTTTGTCAAAGGGAACCCCTCACCCCAGCCTCCTCCCAAAAATAATATTGCATTTTCCTATTCAACAAGCTAATTTTCTTGCTTCAATTTTTTTTTTAAACTTATTTCTTTCTGGTCTAAAATCCGTTTCTGACAGCTCCAAATCTTTCTGAGTTAATGTAACTGGCATAGTCCATGTCAATTCAGGCAGCCAAAGAAAAAATCTTACCTTCATAGTCTCAGAAATTCTTTGAATGAACATATGTTAAAATTCAGGAAAAAACAAAATTCCCGTAATTTTTGGTTTTTCCCAAAAAAATTTCTGGACCGAGATACAGGGTGCCAAAGATGGCATCCCGAGCACCTTTTCCCGTTTGCGATTTTCGAAAAAAAGTTTAAAGTGCTCTATCTCTGAAACGATGCAAGATATCTCCTTGCAGTTTATTTTATTTTAAAGATAATATTTTTCTGCTTAAAAAGGTATACTCTATTTTGAAATATGTATTTAATTATTTTTACAGCAGCCTTCTAAAAAAAAATTTTTTTTAATCAAAAATAATTTTTTTCTCAAAATTGCCAATCTCAAAAATTTTGATTTTTTTACTGTTAGTTAATACTATTGAGTACTACCTTCACTGTAAAGGAGAACTTCCACTTTTGAGTTTAACAAATTTTAGAACCATTTCAAGAATTTAGAGAATTTTACAGGAACTGCATGTCAAAAGTTCCAGAAAAATTCTCCCAATTTTTGTTTATTTGTATTATATATAGCCTATTACATATCCTAAACAAGTTAGAAATCACACGTCAAACATGGTAAATGAGGTGCATTCATACTATGACTAGTTTTATAAATATTTAGATCTTGGTGCAATAAGTATTACACTCTTGTGAAAACTGGCATGAATACAAAATTTATTATGTTTCTATATATTAAATTTAGTAATACGGAAGTAATATGAATCCATCTTAAAAAGAACGTAATCACCAGGGCAACCTAGAATCATTACCCATCATGGGATGTTTAATTATGTAGGATAGAATTTAATAGAATGAACAATCATCCATTAATATCATAGTGATGGGTATATTCATCTATTACTATCATAGTACCTATATTGCACAAAATTTGAACAGCAAGCAAGAAAAAATTTCATTTGTCCAATCAAGATCTCTGAAACAATTGCAAAATATTCAGATACGCAATTTATAAAAACAAATTTTTGTTGCCTGTGTATATTACTATGAGTGGTGGATTGCAAAGGTAAATGATATCAATTGTTTATGAAATTGTCGTTAACTTTATGCTCCCACTTGGATCAGCTGTTGGGTATAGATTTCCACCTGCAAGAAAGCAACATCACCACCAGTGTTCACTTCTTATTCACAATGTTTTAAGGATTGTGGAAGCCCCAGACCCTATTAGTTAAACAGGAAGGCATCACTAAATATCAAAGGAAGATACAGATACTGTTCAACAAATTATAAAGTGTATGAATTTCTAATTTCAGTTCTAAGCAGAGTACACTGGAAGTAATATGTTTTGAAACTTATACATATATTTTGTAAACTTTACTGCATGTGTTTTTTTTTTTTATAAGCTATTTTTAAAGCTGTCAGTTTCTTATACTTATTAAGAAATAAAATCGTATGTCAAACAAGACTAAGATTTTGATTTCCTGAGACCAGTATGTGATTGTCATACAGGAACTGGTAAAATATATGGCAAAATTTTACATCTGTTTCGATAACTTGTCAAAATCAAAAGTGGAAGTTTTCCGAAATAAGGAAATCAGTAAGTACTCAATGGTATTAATCAACAGCAAAAAAAAAAATAGGATTGGCATTTTTGATTTCTTTTAATTAAAAATAAATCAAAAGCCTGCTTATGAATAAATTTTTACAAAATTGAATATATCATTTCAAAAAAATAAATAAATAAATAAAAGCAATAAGTGTTGTGAAAAAGATTGTCAAATGTTATGAAAGTCAAATTAAAACTTTGAAAAAAAGACACTCATAAGTATTTTATTCATCATGTTAAATTCTATCATGCATAACTAATTTAAACATATTCCACGATAGGTAATGATTCTAGGTTGCCCTGGTGATTACATTCTTTTTAAGATGGATTCATATTACTTCTGTATTACTGAATTTAATATATAGAAACATAATAAATTTTGTATTCATGCCAGTTTTCACAAGAGTGTAATACTTATTGCACCAAGATCTAAATATTTATAAAACTAGTCATAGTATGAATGCACCTCATTTACCATGTTTGACGTGTGATTTCTAACTTGTTTAGAATATGATACAAATGCTACATATGATATAAATAAACAAAAATTGAGAGACTTTTATTGGAACTTTTGATATGCAGTTCCTGTAAAATTCTCTAAATTTTTTAAATGATTCTAAAACTTATTAAACTCAAAAGTGGAAGTTCTCCTTTACAGTGAAGGTATTGACAGTTCAATGGTCAGTCAATGGTATTGACTGACAGTAAAAAAAAATCAAAATTTTTGAGATTGGCATTTTTGAGAAAAAAATTATTTTTGATTTAAAAAAAAATTTTTTAGAAGGCTTTTTTAAAAATAATTAAATACATATTTCAAAATGGAGTATATCTTTTTAAGCAGAAAAATATTATCTTTAAAATAAAATAAACTGCAAAGAAATATCTTGCATCGTTTTAGAGATAGAGCACTTTAAACTTTTTTTCGAAAATCGCAACCGGGAAAAGGTGCTTGAGGTGCCATCTTTGGCACCCTGTATCTCGGTCCAGAAATTTTTTCGGGAAAAACCAAAAATTACGGGAATTTTATTTTTTCCTGAATTTTAACATATCTTCAATCAAAGAACTTCTGAGACTATGAAGGTAACCCCCCTGCCTGAATCGACATGGATTCGGCCAACTCCTAAAAGCAGCCATTCATTAAACAAAAAGTACCCCTTTACTCAATGAAAGTACTATTTTTTTTAAGAAAAAGTCTTTTTCGATAAATTTGACTTGCCCCTTTTAAAAAGAAATGCGAACAATAGTGATACTTCTTATCTTTTAAACTCAAATAAGAATTATTTTATAATTTGTATGTTGCACATTTAAGATACAGAAAAATAATATTGGTTTTAATTATAGCAATTAATTATGGATTATAAATATAAAATTAAATTAATTAGAAGTTTTATTAATTATTATTAAAACAATAATTAGCATTAATTATTATTAAAACAATTAGACCTGTAACAAAAATAATTAGAACTGGGAAAGAAGAATTTACCATCAGTAAAAACTAGACAATATACTTTTTTTTTTTTTTTTAACACATTTAGCACAATTATTCTGAATTGTTGATAAAAATTGGTTCAGTGATATTTCGTCATGTCTGTATTCTGGTAATTCTTTAAATAGCACATAAAATAATAGTGGGTTTTAAAGATTTTTTTCTCCCTCCCAAACAGCTAAAATCCCCTCCATTTATAAATGAAGGTAGGGAGACTCCCCTCCTTCGAAAAATTGAATTTCAAGCCCTGTTATATATAATATATATATATACATATATATAATCAAAACTGCTGGCAAATTTTGAAAAATTTCTGCAAACGGCATTCGTGTGTTCGTCTATATTATCTGACTCTATTTAACATGTAGCTGTTTATTTTCAAATTCCCAATATCACCAACTAATTTCTTAATGAGGAATTTCATTTGACTTATACCATTTACATTTTCAATGTTCACAGAGAAACAACTTTTTAATATACTCTTATTAATATAACACTGAATATATGCTTATGCATCATCACTTACTAATGACAAAGCTTGCAAATTTTGAACAATTCTTTGGCTAATGATAGTTTTGCTATTTTTCCCATGAAATTAATGGTTTGCAGAATGAAATTTCTATTTTTGGAACAATTTGTAGCAAAAATCAGAGATTTTTACATTTTTGTAGTAGAAAGTAGCAAAAAATTAAAATTGTAGCAGATTTTCTTTTTTTGGGCTAATGTATATGTTTTTATAATATAAATGAAAAGATGAGGATAAATAGAAAAGCAATAGGTTAGAAAAATAAAAACACAGTCCTTATGCTTCTATTTTTGAGCATATCAAAATGTCTGTGGTTTTAAAAATGCATTACATTACAGGGCTTGAAATTAAATTTTCCAGAGGAGGGGAGACTCCCTCCCAACATTAAGAGTTTAGCTGTTTGGGAGGGAGAAAAAAAATCTTTAAAACCTACTGTTATTTTATGTGTTATTTAAAGAATTACACAAATACAGACATGACAAAATACCACTGAAGCAATTTTTATCAACAACTCAGAATAATCATGCAAAAAGTGTTTTTTATTTAAAAAAAAAAAAAAAAAGTCAAGATTTTATATAGTCTATTTAGTTTTCAAAGGGATAAATTCCCTACCTGCGCTAATTACATATGTTTTAAGTCTAATAAACTCTGTTTTTGGTTCAGGTTGATTTTAGGTTGAGTGTAGATTGCTGCAAGTTGGGTTCAGGTTAATCTAATTTTTCAAAAGTTAGTTCATTATATATTATTTTCGATTAAAAATTATACTATAACAATAAACAGATATGTTTGTGTGTGTGTTGTTTTCCAGACGGCTGCATTTTCTGACGAAATTGACATCTTTTTTGTGATTCTGCGATGAAATTTGCATTTTTTTAGCAGCCCTGTTGACAAGATTCAAATTTATTCGGCAACCCTCTGATGAAATTCACATTTTTTTTTTTTTTTTTTTTTTTTTAACGATTCTTCAATGAAATTTGTGGTTTTTTAGCAACCTTTTGACTAAATTGGCATTTATTAATTAATTACCCTTCGACAAATTAACATTTTTTCCCGTGATGCATTGTTCAAATTTGCATGCTTTACACTATTCTGTGTGACAATTAGTATTTATTAAGCGATCCTTTGATGAATTTTGCATTCATTAAGACATCCAAAGGCATTCTTTTCTGTATTTTCCAAAAATCATAAGTTTTCGGTTCAAAAAAAAAAAAAAAAAAATCGTCATGAATCTGGAAATTTAGACAAAAAACATACGAATTTCGACAAATTGTCGTTTAAAAAAAATCAATTTTGCAAATCGTTCAGAGAAAAATTGTAAATATTGTAAAAGGTTTGCTGAGAAAATGGGAATTTCGTTAGATAATTGTGAAAAAACTCAAATTTCGTCTGAAGATCGTGGGAAAAAAACCCCATGAATTTCGTGAAACAATAGTGAAAGAAAAACACAAATTTCATCAAAGATTTACAAAAAATGCAAATTTTGGATAGGGGTTACAAAAAAAATGAAAATATTGTCAAACCTGTGGGAAAACACAAATCACGAAAAAAAAAAAAAAAAAAAAAAAAAAAATCACAAATTTCATCAAAGGATCGTGAAAAATCCACAAATTTCATCATAAATAAAAAAGTGAAAAATCTGTAAATTTTATCAAAAATTCTAAAAAGTCCAATCATTTTGTCAAAAGATCATAAAAAAAAAAAAAAAAAAAAAAAAAAAAAAAAAAAAAAATTACAAATTTTGTTAAAGAGTTACGGAAAAAATACAGTCAAAAGTAAATCCACACTCCCCCCTTCCTCCTTTCACACAATTTGCTGCAAATTTCAAAAAGTTTTTACTCAGAATCACCCTTGAAGAACCCTTTGATAAATTTGGCATTTTCCTGCGATCCTTCAAAGAAATTAGCATTTTTTTATGATCTTTTATTGAAATCACATTTCTTTCGAGATTCTTTCATTATATTCGCGTTTTTCCAAATGGCATTTTGATAAATTTGGGTTCATACGCAGGGGCATGCGAAGAGAAAATTGCATTTGGGGCAAAGTTTCAATTTCATGTTTTTTTTTTTTCCCTTCCTACCGGCCAAAAATGATGTTGGTAGTAGAAAATTGGCATCCCTAAGTTTTTACACCCGGGGAGACTGCCTCTTCGCCTCCCCTGCCGCCTTTCACACGACGCTGTTTATATGGTGATCCTTTCACAAAATTCATATTTATTCCAAGACGCTTTCACAAAATTCACATTTATTCCTCATAAAAACGGGAAAGCTTGAAAAAAAAAAAAAAAAAAAAAAAAAAAAAAAACAGAAAAATTAGAGAAAAAAAACTTTTTTTTTTCAGTTTTTTTCATTTGTAAAATAATAAACTGAAAATTTTGTAATAACTACATTCTCATACTTTTAATTTAATTTATTTTCATGTTGAGTGTCCTACATGAAAACTTTAATGTGGGTAATCTGATCTCTCAGGAGAAATCTGTTTGAGATGACTTGAAAGGATCCTTCACATTGTTTTCTAGTTTGAAACACAAGACTCTTTCTTTGCAAAATTTCTCTTGAAAAAAGACATTTCAGAAAAAAGTTTAATCTCCAAATTGAATCTTTTACAAATGCAATGATTGAAAAAAAAAAATCTCATGTCATATATAGCAGCTGAATCTTATCAAGTTGTATATATGTATGAATAACCTTATTAAAAATGTCTAAATAAGAACCTAAATATAGTAAAAATTTCTAAATCATAAATTCTGGTTATATTTTGTATAAGTACATACAAGTTGATAATTTCACAATAACAGGATTACATGAAAAAAATCTAGATATATAATTAAATGCAATGTCTCTTTTTAAAAATTAATTCATGTGCAAAAATTATTTCAATAATATGACGATTAATGAAAATGGTAAAAATAAAAAATTAACTTAAAATTTGAAGCATGCATTTATTATTTTCTTTTTACTTTACAAGAAGTAAGTATTGAATTTGTCCAGTTTTTGATGTATTTAAATGTTTTAGATTGTCCTGAACACGATTTTGTGACTCTTGAAAAATATCTGTCATTCTGTGAGTCTGAATGTGACAAAAATTTTATGGATACTATCAGACTTGTATAATATAGACGCATGCCCGCACGCCGTGCACAGAAAATTTTATGAAGTTTGCAGAAAATTTTAAGAAAGAAACAAATTTTTATATTTTATTCTAAACTTTTTTTAGTACCAAAAAATAAAAATATTCCCTCAATTTTATGAACGAGTTGTTTACTATTAACGCGAATGTCGTCAAAGAACTCGAAAAAATTGCGAATTTCAATAAAGAATCGCGTAAAAAAACATTCATTTCGACAAAGAATCGCGTAAAAAACGTGCATTTCAACAAAGAATCGTATAAAAGAACCCAAAATTTCGATAAAATACCACGCGATAAACGTGAATTTAGTCCAAAGGCTGGTAAAAAATGTGAATTTCGTCTAAAGACCACGCTAGAAATGTAAAATCCATCCATGAATCGCGTAAAAAATGCGAATTTCGGTCATGAGTTTTGTAAAAAACACGAATTTGTGCATGAATCGCGTAAAAAATGCAAATCAGATCCATGAATCGCTCAAAAAACGCGAATTACGTCCATGAATCACGTAGAAAAAAGAATTACGTTCATAAATTGCATAAAAACGTGAATTACGTCCATGAATAGTGTAAAAAACGCGAATTACATTCATAAATCGCATTAAAAAACTAATTACGTTTATAAATCGCCCAAAAAACACGAATTTCGTCGGCAGAAAGCTAAAAAAATGCAAATTCCGTCCTTGAATCTCATTAAAATAGCGAATTACGTCCATAAATCACGTAACAAACGCAAATTACGTTTATAAATCGCATATAAAATGCAAATTGCGTCCATAAGTCACTTAAAAAATGCAAATTACATTCATAAATCGCCTAAAAGACGCGAATTGCATGCATGAATTGCTCAAAAAACGTGAATTACATCCATAAATCACGCAAAAAATGCGAAATACTTCCATGAATTGAGTAAAAAATCGTGGTTACGTGAATTACGTTGATAAAAAACGCAAATTACGTTCATGAATCGTGTCAAAAAATGTGAATTACAATCATAAATCTCATAAAAATGGCGAATTACGTCCATTATTCGCTTAAAAAACACGAATTTCGTCGGCAGAAAGCTTAAAAAAACTTAAACTGCGTCCATTAATCGCATGAAAATAGCAAAATTACACCCATAAATCGCGTAACAAAAGCGAATTAATTTGCAGAAAGTTTTGGACCCAATATTGCGTGCGCAGTAAGTTTTTGGTTTTATACAAGTCTGGACACTATCTCAAGAACTGATGCACATAATTTCACAAAACTTTAGATTCAGTTACATCTTGATATAAACTCGAGATGTGTAGTTATTAGTGTATATCGCTCAACCGATGGCGCTGCTTTATTGCATTATTCGTGATTTCCATAATAGTTCTGTCTCAAGAACTAATGTATGAATTTTCATAAAACTTCAGATTAAGTTAATCCTTGATATAATTGTGTGCTTATTAAATGCGTTTTGGGGGGGGGGGGGGGGAGGGGTCTCCTGCCTACAATAATTTTTTGGACGGGTTTTCAAAATTTCGGGTGCAAATCCCGCCATCCCGTCCTGAAATTCAAGCCCTGCATTATAAAAATTCATTTATATATATATATATATACATACATATAGGAGGCAGACCTAATATGTCAATAAATGTTATACATCTGTGGGAAGAAATGATGCTATTATGAATCAGAAAAAAATAATAGCCATTTCTTTCAAATGTTTGAAAAATTATTAATAATTCAGTTTTTTTTAATGATTTTTCAAAATTTTAAATTTTTTTTTGAAAACCTGACTTTTTTAAAATTTGAATTTGGAAAATGATTGGCTAGTAATGAAACTAATATAGCTCAACATATATTAATTTTTATGATAAAAACATTGCAGACAAATCACATTAGATTCAATGGATGTTTATGCCTTAGTGACAAGGTTTTGGCAGAAGAAACAAATGAGTAAATCACGCTAGGTTGCCTTAGAGTTATGTGGAATGATCTACGATAGTCAATTTCTCCTGTTATTTCTAGAGACTGGGGATTTATGTCCAATAACATTCATTTTATTAACTATTAAATATAACAGTAAATATTTCAAAGGACTTGGAATTTTTTTGAAATTTTCACCGCAACAGTACCAATATGGATAAAACATGTAAAATAAGGATTTTTTCCACAACCCTTCTTAAAAACATATTTATGGTATAGTTTCCATCCATGCACATATGTAAGTTAAAAGTATGATCCTTATCTTGATTCCAAAGAACTGATTAGTAATTAAATTATAATAAAAAATTAAACTGCCTTTTTAAAATGAATTTAAATGACCTTACTTTCAGTTTTCATTCCGTTAGATGTGTGAGAACCATTTATCAAAATTCCATTTGTAATGATGGTTTGCTCTGCCGCTGACTGAGATGATGGGGTGCTAACAACTTCAACAGTATGAATACTACCTGAAATTAGAAAATAAAAAGAGTTCATAAATATTATATATATATATATATATATATATATATATATATATATATATATATATTTAAGTGTGTTATACACAGGGTTATTCTATATTCATGTAATGTTGAATTTTAGTATTACACAAGTGTGCAAAAAATGTTTCTACTAATAACATTTCCCCCAATCCACATGAGAATTTACCCAATATTTTACAGTATGTTACAGGTAAATGCTGTATTACTGCAGGTAAAGAACATTTATTTTTACAATATTTCTCAACTTATGCGCGAATATACATGGCAAATGCCATTCTGAGTGGGATAAAAAAAAAAGAATCTGAAATTCTCATCAACTTTTCTGTAAGGTTAAAGCAGAGTGTAAGAAGGGTGAAGGGAAGCCACTCTGAGCACCATGTTTTTTTTCACGAACCTTTGATGGAATTTTTTTGGTGAACTTTTAGCGAAATTTGTGTCTTGTAACGATCTTTTGATAATAATTTTGGTTATTTCATGATTCTTTGATGAAATTCACTTTTATTTTGCATTCATTTGACAAAATTTGCCGTTCTTTCATGATTTTGGATGAAATTTGGTGTTTTTGGCAATCTCTTAAGGAAATTTGTTTTGTAACCTTTTGACGAAATTTATGATTTTTTCTGCATTCCTTTGGTAAAATTTGCAGATATTTCACCAAAGTTTTGTTTATATAGTTTTTTTTATATTGTTTATATAGTATCTATTTAGTTATTTGTTTTGATGAAAATCGTGGTTATTTTGCGATTCTTTGACAAAATTTGCAGCTATTTTGTGACCCTCTGACTAAATCTTATTTTGCAGCAATTCTTGGACAAATTTCACGGTACTTTTGTGCCTAAATTTTAAGATTAATTACAGATATATATATTTTTTTTTTTTTTCCCTCTCACAGAACCAAATGCTTTAAATTTTTGAAAAATTCAGAGCAGAATATTCAGAATTTGATATACGATGCATATTATTCTGAGATAGATTTTGTGAAGGTCGCTGTACAAATCTTTTTATTTGCAGTGAAAATCTGAAAATCTTCTAACTTAGGAAACCTGGAATTCGTTGTTAAAATCAAAAATCAATTGTATATATTTGTACAAAATTTCCCCAGGTGGTTGAAATTTCCCCCGATCCTAGATCACCGGATTGAACATATTCTGCACCCCTGGTATTGTATAATGGTTATATATGTATACACACACACACTCATATGCAATTATGAGCAGGGTAAAATCTATAACTAAGAAGGTGCATGCAAGACTGGTACAAAATTGAACTAATAAGGAAGGTCTCCATACGGGCATACCCCGAAAAATCTGAAAAAATTACAGAATGTTCTCGTGTGGTCACATACGTTTATAAAAAAATTTTCAGCGGAATCTCCATTCAGAAACCGTAAAAAAATAATGAAAATTTCATTATTTGGCGATGGAATGTAATTTCAAAAAATACTTTACATCAAATACACTTCAAGGAAAAGAAAAGCTTCATGTTGAACTTGTTTTGAGAAATTTAATTTAAATAAATTTTGTTTTGTAAGTTTTAGTTTGTTTTAAGTATAATTTTGTTATATCGATATTTATATGTATATATATATTCAAATTTAATCATCAAAATTTGAGATTTAAAATGAAATTCATAATTTCAATTAATTAGATTTGTTTCAATCTCAAAGTCCAATTGAGAGTTGTCGATTAAATTTTGTTGCTATGGAAACCTGGCTTTTATTTTTCAATACGCTTAAATGTATGAAGATAATTTTTCTCAATATGATTTTTTTTATCTATGAAAACATTTTTTTCTAGTGATTAATTAAATAACTACTTCAACAAGTAATATATATACAGGGTGTCCCAAAACAAATGGTATATACGCTAGGGGGTGATAGAACACATCAAGACGAGTAATAGTAAATAGGAAACCAAGGGTCCCAAACGTTTTCCAAAGGAGATAGCCGCCATTAAAGTTTAGGGTCCAAAATTTCAAATACACATAAAAAACGGAAAAATTGGTCGATTGATTTGCAGTTTTCACTAAATTATTCTTTATGTTGGTATTTTCTTGAAAATAAATTAGAAAGATAAATTTAAAAAAATGCCGATAGAGGGCGCTTTAGAATTTGAAGTAATGAAAAACTATTTTTTGCCGAGATTTTTTGGATCTCATTAAATGAGTTTGTAAGCTTAGACTTAAACTTAAATTTTGAGCTCAAGATCTGGAAGCGGTTAAATAGCACAAAGTTAACTGTTTTCAGAGGGTTTAAATTTCAAATGATTATAAAAAACAGAAAAATATGTCGATTGATTTGCGGATTTCACTAAAACTATTCTTTATGTCGGTATTTTATTGAAAATGAATTATAAAGATAAATTTCAAAAAATGCCGATAGAGGGCGCTTTAGACTTTGGATTAACGAAATAATCCATTCTAATACTACTTTTTACTGTTATTTTTTCCATCTCATTAAATGGTTTCATAGACTTAGATTTAAACTTAAATTTTGAGCTCAAAATCTGAATAGTTGGGAGTGGTTAAGTAGCACAAACTGAAAAGTGTTCAGAGGGTTTAAATTTCAAACGAAACGAAAAACTATAAAAACGGAAAAATTAGTCTATTCGTTTGCAGTTTTTGCTAAAACTACTCTTTAAATCAGTGCTTCCTTGAAAATAAATTTTAAAGATAAATTTCACAAAATGCTGATAGAGGGCGCCTTAGACATTGGAGTAGCGTACAACTATTTTTAACCGTTATTTTTTTAAATCTCATTAAATTTTTTCAAATGCTTAGATTTAAATTTTGAGATCAAATTCTGAGTCGTTGCGAGTGTTTAAGTAGCGCAAAAGTGAACTGCGTTCGAGGAGGACGGGGGTAAATTTCAACTCCTGAACACACTTCAGTTTGTGTTTCTTAACCCCTCCCAACGATTCAGAATTTGAGTTGAAACTTTAAGTTTAAATCTAGGATTTCGAAAACATTTAACAAGTTTTGGAAAGCATTTAATTAAATATAAAAAATAACGGTTAAAATTTGTTGTTGGTTACTCTGAAGTTTAAGGCACCCTCTAACGGAATTTTTTGAAATTTATCTTTAAAATTCATTTTTAAGAAGATACTGACTTAAAGAAAAGTTTTATTTTAAACCTCAAACGAATCGACCAATTTTTCCGTTTTTTATTATCATTTGAAATTTGAACCCTCTGAACACAGTTCAGTTTGTGCTACTTAACCACTCGCAACTATTCAGATTTTGAGCTCAAAATTTAAGTTTAAGTCTAAGTTTACGAAAACATTTAATCAGATGCAAAAAATAACGTAAAAAGTAGTTGTTCGTTACTCCAAAGTCTAAAGCGCCCTCTATCGGCATTTTTTGAAATTTATCTTTATAATTCATTTTCAATAAAATACCGACATAAAGAATAGTTTTAGTGAAAACCGCAAATCAATCGACCAATTTTTCCGTTTTTTATAATCATTTGAAATTTAAACCCTCTGAACACAGTTAAGTTTGTGCTACTTAACCGCTTCCAACTATTCAGATTTTGAGCTCAAAATTTAAGTCTAAACTTGCGAAACCATTTAATGAGATGCAAAAAATCACGGCAAAAAATAGTTTTTCATTACTTCAAAGCCTAAAGCGCCCTCTATCAGCATTTTTCGAAATTTATCTTTATAATTTATTTTCAAGAAAATACCAACATAAAGAATAATTTTAGTGAAAACCGCAAATCAATCGACCATTTTTTCCGTTTTTTATGCGTATTTGAAATTTTGGACCCCAAACTTTAATGGCGGCTATCTCTTTTGGAAAATGTTTGGGACCCTTGGTTTCCTATTTACTATTACTCGTCTTGATGTGTTCTATCACCCCTTAGCATATATACCATTTGTTTAGGGATACCCTGTATATGTAATACAATATGTATATATATGTATATAATATATTAAAGTCTCTCATTGTTTATGCTAATAATTAATTTAAAATATTTTTAAATTTCTCTTGTACCTATCTATAACTCCAAGATCACATTTAACAGCTTTTTATCTACATTTAAACAGGCAGCCAATTACATGCATTCAGAGAAAGGAAAAATAAAATAGAGCTCTGTAGAGTCTGTATATATAATTGTTTTTTAAAATGTTGTACATCCCTTTGTTCAATAAAGTCCTAATATAATAGGTGAACTTTATTTGTATACTTTTTGCAATTAGAAGTGTCTTTCTATCATTAACAGTTTCAGAGATAATCTCTATAATCTATTTTGATTCCTCAGATATAAAACAACAAAAATTACCTGGTGATCCTGGTGTAGTATGACTAACTTGTATATCATGTGTAAGAGCAATGTAAGCAGGCTGAGTGATAACAGCTGGTGTGGTCTGAGTATTAGAATCAGATGCCGAATCAGCAGGATTATCCGATGGTACAGGACTAGGTTCCCGAGATAATGAATCTGGAGTAACCAATCCACTAACACCACTATGACTTGGAGATGCAGGAGCTGATCTGAAAATTTAATAGAACAAATAGCAAAATCTTATTAAATCAACACCTCTTGCAATCAATAATTTTGAAGCTTAGTAGGGTGACAGAAAAAGCAAATAAATTCATTGTTTAATTAGATTATATATTTTTAATAACATGATACTGGAACTTATTAAAGAGTAGGGATGCACCGAATATTCGGTATTCGGCCATGTTACCGAATATTCGGTTAGACTGAATATCAAACTACTCGGTTTGGCCGAATCCAATATGTAATAAAGCCTTTTAGAACACATTTTAAGAAACTTTTCAAAATTTCTACTTTTAACTGTCAACTTATTAATATATTTAAAATAATTAGAAATAAAATCATTTTTAAATAATATAGAATGTTTTTACATTATTTATTTGTAAAGTATAAATTTAGAAAATAAACCATGAGAAGGATTAAAATGGTGATTTATGAGGATTCTCCTTAGGAATAAATGATGTGCAGATGCAAGTTCCTAAATTTTGTTTAGTAACTAATCTGTTTGTTGCTTTTCCCAAATAAAAGTCCTTAAACAAGAAAGAAAAACTTTTGAGATTAGTAATAGCCATCAAGGCAGACAATTTTTGTTCATGAAACCATAATCTTAATTAACTTATTGAGTCATAAGTACATTGTATTTCATCTCGCTTTAGGTCAAACTTGTGGTTTCGCTTGTTGCTTTAACAATAAATAAGATACCATAACTATATTTTGAACTCACATGCTTTGATTTCTGTAAAATATATGATTGGAAGGGAGGAAAATGCCATCTTTCATAAGAAAAGAACTATGATCTAGACATTCCTTTATTCAGAATTAAGTTGAAAGAATTTGTTCTTTATATTGAAAAAAATCTGCCTTAAGTCATTTAAAAAGGGCAATTATGAGATTGTAAAAATTTTCTTTGACCATTTTTTCATTATTTCTCTTTGATTTTAAAATGTTTGTTTTAATTCGCAGAAGAAACCATGAAATTAAAAATTTTATTAATTAAAAAAAGTCTCATAATTGTGCTTCTTAAATAACTCAAGGCTAAATTTTTTCAATGCTAAATGTTCTTATAAAAAGCTCTTATTTGTCAAAATGTAAGCTTCTTTTATTAAGTATTATGTGATATTGTTTTGAAAAGTAAGATTTTAATGCCTTTAAATTTTGAAATATAAAAAGTATTTGAAAAGCCGAATATTCGGTATTCGGCCCAGTGATTACTATTCGGCTAGCCGAATATTCGGTATTCGGTTTACCTGTTGGCCGAATAATCGGCATTCGGCCAAAATCACTTTTCAGTCCATCCCTATTAAAGAGTTTAAGACAATTTTCTTTCATAATGTACTTAATAGGTAGGGGGAAGGGGGATTAACCCTTTCCGGCACACTATTCTTTAAAGTTGGGATTGTTAACAATACCCGTTTCCTTAACACTCCATAAACATATATTTTATTTCCGATTCGATTGTTCGGCCGATTACAAACATCCACGTGTGCGTTCACGGTCGTTTTCCGTCCTCCATCTGATCGCAATTTGCAATCATCGCAAGTCGCAACTCGTTAGTAGTTGCGTTGCGCATCCTTTCCTTCGCAAGTCAGGAGCATAGTAGCTCAACTCCGCGTATGGTTGAAAGCAGCATTCGAAATCCTTGGTGGTCTGCTGGTCCGAGACCACCGACAATTCAATCGGACCACTAATCTGAAAAATTTAGTGGTCTGCAGGACCAGTGCCTTTTTTCAGGCCCTGAGAAAACTGCAACCGATCGCACATAAGATTTTTTTAATTATTATTATCAGTGATGCCGCAAACGCGCTATAGCACTTAAATTACGCAAAAAATCAGCAATGGGGCGCAAACAGTAGCTCTTACGCATCCCACGGGACACGTAATTTCGTTAAGAGATCGCAAAAAACGGCAAATTTTGTAAAAAAAATCGCGAAATAACGACTAATTTATGGCAAATTTGTCAAACAATCCTCAAAAAAATGGCTAAAATTCCAAAACCCGAAACAAAAGGCAGATTTCTTCGAAAGATCGCTAAAAAACGGCCAATTTCGCCCAAAAAAATCGCAAAAAACGACAGATTTTTTTTCCAAAAATTGCGAAAAATTTTTAGATTTCTTCAAAAAATCACGAAAAAAAGACAAATTTTATCCGAAAATCCCGATAAAACGCAAAATTTGTCAAAAAAAAAAAAAAAAAATCGCGAAAAATGACGAATTTCCTCAAAAGATTGCGAAAAATCCCACAAATTTTGTTAAAAAAAAAAGCGCTAAATAACGACTAATTTCCGGCAAATATCGTCAAAAAATGCGTGAAAAAATGGCTAATTTATCCTAAAACGCGAAAAAACGGGAGATTTCTTCAAAAAATCGCTAAAAAATGGCAAATTTCGCCAAAAATCACGATAAAACGGCAAATTTTGTCAAAAATATCGCGAAAAACGGTATATTTCGTCAATAAGAATAAAAGATTTCGTCAAAAAAGCACGAAAAGAAATAAATAAGTGAATGCCAGGAGAGAATTTTTCTGTTTTAAAAACTAATTTTCTTGCTTCAAAATTGTTGTTGCTACTCCAAAAACTGATTTTCATGCTTCCCAATTGGTTTTTTATTGCTCCAAATCTTTCTGAGTGAATGTGACTCCTGAAAGCACCATTTCATTAAGCAAAGTACCCATTTACTCAACAAAAATATTCCTTTTTTCAGCAAAAATGTCTTTTTCAATAAACCTGTCTTGCCCCATTTTAAAAGAAATGCAAACAATAGTGATACTTGTTATCTTCTACACTTAAATAAGCATTATTTTATAATTAAATTTGTATCTTGCACATTTATTCTTTAAAAAGTACAGAAAATTAACTCTAAGTGTTAAAATTATTTAATAGAATTTTATGTAGCGGACCAGTGATGATGTTTGCGGACCAGTAAATTCTCATGCTTACTGGTCCTTGGGACCAGTGACTTTTTTTTAGGAATTCTAACGCTGGTTGAAAGAGGCGTTTCACTGGCGATGCCTAGCAGGATATTTAAGAGGCGTGCTTTGTTTTGATTTTGAGTTTGAAAATATTTTGTCTGGAAGGCACTGTAGTCATTTTAATTCTGCCGTTTCACTGGCTTTTATGAACTTTAATTTTGTTCGAGTAATGAATCTTTCTTGTTGATGTTGAATGATGTCTAGTCGTATTAGTGTTTTTTTTTCGGTAAATCATCCTAGTGAAATGAACTTTCATTCTCGTTTATTGAAATGTCGGCAAGGTCCATTGTTCATCAATAAAAGAAGATTGAATTACCAGAGGTCGGCACTTTTCCAACAATGACGTCGTGAGTAACCGTTTTCTTTGCAACCTGTTTGGTCATTGTTTTTTTTTTTTCTGTCATGCTAAATAATTAAATGTATTAATGTGTTAAATGTTGACCTTAATCTGAAGGATGTTATATAATATAGGAGTTATGTTTTTGGTTAATTTTATCAGATATAATTTATCTTTGTTTATCATTTGTATATATACATATATTTTTATTTAAATATGCTTTCAGTTTTTTTCTCAATAAACGTTAGCCTTATTTATACCAATTAAATGTTTCTTTAATGACTATTCCATATAACACTGTCACATATCGCCAACATATATTTCAGGGTCACCAAATTTTTTCCACCGGTTCTGGCTTCAGAAACGATCAGGAATTTAAAGAAAAAAAAAATTAGGCAATCTATTTAAGCCTAGAGGAGTACACAGGTATTGTTTTGTAAAGATTGCACTAACCATTTTAATTATACAGCTGTTGCCGAAGTGGTAACCTCCCATAAGTAAAGCATTGATAAGCGCAGTGAGAAGAGCATTGCTGTGTAGCACCTATTACAGTAAAACATTTTACCTATTATTGAGAAACAGTAGAGTTTGATCTCTGTGGGTGCTGCCATCTAGAACTCATAAAAAAGATTTAAAGTAGCCATTAGAGTAGTTTTTGAAATATTCACGGAGTTTTTGTGTCTCTAAAGAGGAGGAACTTTACGTGTTGCCGACCCGGCAACACTGCGCGTTAAGGGGTTAAGAAAATGAGAAGTCACCTCTACAAAACATTTATTTACAATTAATAAATGAAACTTATATGACTCGTAAAATATATCAGAATTCAGTAAATAAAATGAACAAATAAATAAAAAAGTTTGACAAAAAAGTATTTGATTCTGTTAAATAAATTTTTATTTCATGAACATGACAAAATTGTATTCTTTATTACCTTTTTTTAGATGAAATTTAAGAAACATGTAAAGCAACAGTGCTTTAAAAATTGGCTGTACCTGCTTTCTCAACAAATTCTTGTCATTCTTCACTTAATTTTTCATCACAAATATTTGTTTCTTCAAACATTTTTCAGCTGTTGTTTATGATAAAAGATAACTCTTAAATTGAAAATGATAGTTTAATAGCGTTTTACATTTATTAAGTGATATTTTATTATGAGTTCTTATTATGAATCTCATTAGGAATTTCTGTTTTTCCCGAGATCTTTTGATGAAATCTGTGGCTTTTTTCCAGGGGTGTAATAACTGGGAGAACTGCAGGAGCTCTGGCTCTTCCTGAAATATTTCAAACAAGCTCAGCTCCCACCTGTGAGAAATTCTTGCACCATTCTTTTTTACTTAACTTTTGAGAAATGGGAGTGAGGAAAGCCTTAAATTTGAATATTGTATCCAGGATCAATTGTAAATTAAGTTTTTATGTACCAAATACAGCATAACCTTTTTTATCCAAAATTCTTTTTACCAAAACTCTCGGTTAACCAGAAACGATTTTTAAAACTTTTTTATTTTCTTTTAATTATCACATTCCTTGTGTATAAAATCAATCTTTAAAGCTTTAAAAAAAAAAAAAAAAAAAACTATAACACTGATGGAAGCAAAAAAGAGGACATTGATTAAAAGTCAAAGAAAACAAGCATATTAGCAATTCTAATACTTATGAATGTTTTACAAAAGATTTGGCACGGCTGGAGCAGTAGAAAGACTTTGATACTGGTGAACTAATAAGATTAAATAAACTTTGTGATACAGCTGCAAAGCAAAGGCAATCGAAACAGCGACAAACAAAACTTTTTTCAAACCTTGTGAAATACGTAAAAGGTACTTTCAAAATTTTAATTTAGGTAATACATCAGTGTTTCCATTTTATAATTGCCTTATTTTGCTTAAGCATTTGTTATAATTTTTTTAAGTACATATATTTGCCCTAATATTAAAATTGAAGCATTCTCAATTATCGGAAAATAGATTTTCTGAAAGATGGTCAGTTTCAATTACTTCGAATAATCGAGGTTCTATTATCCAATAAAAATTGTTTTAACTGGATTAAAGAATTTGTGATCTTTTGATAAACTTCAATTTTATACTCCTGATTGTGATAAGTGCAACGCTATGAATGAATTTTCTGAAATGAATGAAATGATCCCCGCCAATAGTCTTTCTACAATATGTCCCGGCTCCCCCTATTTATATAAAGTTCAGCGGCATTGGTTTTTTTTCGAGGTCATCTGATGAAGTCTGCCCCCCCCCTCCCCCTTTTGGGGGCGTGATTCCTGGACGAAATGTTGTCCCCCCCCCTTTTTTGGGGGGGGGGGCGGGGGGGGCAATCCTCTGACTAAATTTTTATTCCAACTGCAATATTTTGATGATTTTTTTTTTTTTTTTCTGGTGATAAATAGGAAAAATTTGCGATATATTTTATACGCTTGACATTTTTAAATTTTCAGAAATTATTGGCTTAAGTTTTCGGAAAATTTGGAACAGAATCAGTTGTAAACATGGAAGAAAAAAAAAAAATTCTTTGAAAGGGGAAGGGAAAAAAATGACGCTAAGAAATTAGGTTTGAGCACAGAAGGAATAAACAAAATGGTTATTTTGGTGCAGAAAAGGCCAAAATAACTCATTTGTAGCAGATATTTTTGTTTGGCGCAGGTCTGTAACCCCCGCAATTCACAACATTAGGCAAAATTAGCTTCAATCTTTCTTTTTTTACTATTTCAAAGAACATTATTATACTTTTTTTTTTTTTTTTTTTTTTTGTATGAAAATATATTCATGGATGCAAGAAGTCCAACCAAGTCAAAACTGAAATCTTTTCTGAGTACTAGAAATAACTAAATGAAAATTAGAAGATTTCTAAACCTTACATTATGGATAAAAATTGATCTCTTACAGTAAAATAAAGTAATTAGATGTTCTTGACGGTAAAACTGCTATTATTTAAGTATATAGAGTTGAATTTAAAATTAATCAAAAATCTTTTCAAGACTGAAATCAGTGCTGAGACTGAAGGTCTTGCACCCATGAATATCCTACTATACAAACTTTTATTTTTATCTGAAATATCAATATTCTAATTAAGGTGATTTAAATCTAACAGTTTAGTATAACTGATCTTGATTTTTGTGGTTGAGCCATACTTTTTTTACCTTTATTTTTCCGTAAAATGCACGATAATAGAATTTCTAAAATCTTTAATTTTATACTTTGTTAAGTACAAATGTCAGAGCCAGTTTAATATTCAATTAAATTTATGCGATAAAGTATTCAAACAAATAATCTGAATTAATTTATTTGCTTAAACATTTTTACACATTTATAAATTAGATATTATTAATACACTAGCTAAGATTTCAGTTGAACAACTATCATAAGTAGTACAGTCTATGTTCAGTGAGATGATGAAAATGAGTCAGATAAGTCTGGACCAATGACCTTAAAATACTTAGACTCCAAAATAGCAACCTTTTCGTAGGCCGACATGTGTGCCTTCCGTCACGTGACGGAGGGCAGATTTAGCACGCCAAACCGGTTTGTCTCCCGCCGAAACTCATATTGCTATGTTTGTCTTGAATTGGACCGCACTTCTTCTTTTCTCTTTGTGAAATCTGAAAGTTGCCAATAAAGCGATCACCGCCAAAAAACAGCATCTTTTCGCCAAACATGTTGGATTCGAAACCATGCCGAGATAACAATGGGATTTGGCGTCTACGTATATGAGAAAGTCAATGGTCTGGACACAGCTGCTATAAATGATCTGCATTAACTTTTTGGGAAATAAGAAGGTACTCCAAAAAAGGTTTAAAAGATACATGGTCTTGGAAAAGAAAATAAAGTAAAAGCTGCCAAAGATTTTGATCTCATTTTATAGTAAAGTTAACTGGGATATTTAAATTGCTTCATCGAGCAAAAAAAGATAATATTTTGAAGCAAATTCTAATCTTACAATTTAGTGACATTCACATGATAAGTAGCAAGTACACAACAGAAATAGGCTCATTTGAATCCAATATTTGTATTGTTCTACAAAAGATTACAAAAAAAAATTAAAGATCTAATGTCTTATTTCACTTAAATTATAAATCATTATACATTTTGCATTAAGAAAGAAACAGGGAGGTTTAAAAAAAAAAAAAACTGTTAGAAGAAAGACCATTTAAAAATTTTCATTTTGGGGAAAATAAAATATCTACAATTTTACTTTATTAATTATCACAAAAATTTATTTTACCAATGGAATTAGTAATAAGCGAAAAAGCTTACCTAGATGATAAACCAGTGTAAGGTGTTCTAAAACAAGGGACCCCTCTTTGTCTTCTACGCCGGAAGGCTTGTTCAATAAGTTTGGATTCAGACTGAGAGTCAATTTTCCAAAAACTTCCTTTCCCAGGTTCTTCCTGAGGTCTTGGGACTTTTACAAAATGACGATTAAGTGATAAATTGTGTCGAATAGAATTCTAAAATTTTTAGAAAAAAATATGCAAATTAGAAAAAAAAATCCATATATATCAAATATAATTGATAAATTTAATTGTGGACATAATAAAATCTTGTGAAAATAGTTATTAATTCTTTAATTATCTCACATGTAGAAACTTTAGACGAGATTATATTGAAAAGGAACCCCTCAGTCAATTATGCACATTGTATTTTTATTTTAGTATCACATATAAACATCACATGAAATTTAATATTTGTGAAAACAATATGGTGATTAGATAATACAAATATTCTTTTCAAATATTTAATTTAAAAATCTGCTGTAAAAAAAAATAATTATTATCATCATTTATTATTTATTTATTTTTTATAGACTCTGTTGAGTTTTTGGGGAATCTCATCAAAAGAATTGACGTGCTATTCAGATTCAATTTTTTGAAATATCTCAACAATAGTTGGGATATTGCTGGTAAGTTTGTGAAGCTCATAAAGCTGCTGAGTTGGGAGGGGGGTAGGTTTAATGTCATTAGCAGTATTATTAAACAGATTTTGATTAATTGTAGCCTGAGGCCTATTTTCAGACTTAGCGGCGACATTAGCATAACTTTTCCAAAATTGGGCTTTTACTGGATATTTAGCACAACCTTTGTAATTAGAAGGATGCAAGAGCTCGCAATTTACATATTTAGGAGGCAGTTTAATGCATTTTTTATTTGCTTAATTTTAAATTCAGATGAGAGATAAATGTACTACAACAATTCTGAGGCTGGGGAAAAAACCTAAACTTTTAAAAGTACACTTTGCTTCTTTTTCTTTTGTAATATAGTCACATAAAGTCAAAATAATTTTCTTTTAATACACATAAAAAAAGAAAAAAAATATTATTTAATATTCTCTAAGAAAATGTAATTTCAGAAAAACAATTATAAAAAATCAATTCTTTTTTTTCTGAAAAAAAGAAACAAAAAGGGGGGAAAAAACTATTTTTCTGCCACTTCATTTTTTCCCAGAAAATTTACAAGTCTTAATTTTATTAATTTAAAACAACCATTATATTCAGATTCTTCTTTTCTTAGTTTTTAAATACAATATAAATGTGTAAAATGCATATATTTTCTTTATTATGTAAAGTGACGAGTCAGATTTTATTTCTAAATAATTAATTTTGTGTAAGGTTTAGTTTAGAGATGGGGAAATTTTGTAAAAGGTCTATTTTTAAGACAAAGAATTTTGTGAAGGGTACTTTTTTAAAATAAAAAGTTTTGTGAAGGATTCGGTTTTGAGATGAAAATTTTTTATGAAGTCTCCTGATTTGAAATAAAAAGTTTGGTGAAGGGTCCTTTAAAGAACCCAATTTTTTTCAAAATGGATCCCTGGATATGGATTCCGAGATATATAAATTTTAAAATCCTGAACAATTAAGCCTTTTAAATAATGCCTCATTCGCATTACATTTTTACATACACATTCAAAATTCTTTTACAATGTTTTTTTTTTTTTTTTTTTTTTTTTTTTTTTTTTCATTTATTTCATAAGTAAAAGCTTTTAAAAAATTTGCCAATTAAAGTATTAAAATTTTTATTTTTTATTTATTTTTTAAAAAGTTAGTACTTTTAATAATTTATACAAAGAGCAATCTGCAAAAAATTTGATTAAAATTGAAAAAAAAAAATGAAATGTGCAATTTTAAAACTGTGATAATTACAAAAATTTTCAACCTGTTAAAAAATAGGTTTTCATGAACAACTGAGTATCAGGGCTTGAAATTCGATTTTTCCGAGGAGGGGAGTCTCCCTCCCAACATTTATAAATGGGAGGGAGAAAAAACTCTTTAAAATGCACTATTATTTTATGTGTCATTTAAAGAATTATAAGAATGCAGACATAAAATACTACTGAAACAATTTTTAACAACCGAGAATAATTATGTAATATGTATTTTTAAAAAAAGAGGTCAACATTTTATACAACCTATTCTTTACAGGGGGGGGGGGGGGGGGGGGTGTTATCTGCGATCTTGAGACGAAATCAGCAATTTTCTGCGATATTTTAGTAAAATCGGCAGTTTATTGCGATATTTTGTCGAAATCGGCGTTTTTTCCGCGATCTTTTAAAGAAATCGGAGTTTTCCCGTGCTTTTTTTCCCATGAAATCGGCCTTCGGCGATCTTTTCATGAAATTTGCATTTCTCTGCGATTGTTTTTTTCCGCGCGCAAAATCGCACAAGTTGGCAACTATGCGGAACTGATAACCGAATTTCAAATTATCGGAAATTTTGGACAAGAATCATCCCTGAATTCGAAATGGAATCACTTCTTTTTTGCTGCAGAAAATAGTATGAAATGTGTCAATCGATCACAGGAAAAAATTTAGGAAATTTGTAGATCGGTCGCGGAAAAAATCGTGCATTTTAACGATCTTTCGCGGTAAAAAACGCAGTAAACCAAAATGTGTTAATTAGTCGCACAAAAATATCATAAAATTCACAAAACGGTTATGGGAGGTGATCGTAGTTTCAAAATGCGAAATTTTTTGGGCGGGAGCCTCCCGCCCACTTTATTTTTTTGGGCGGGATTTCAAAATGTAGGGAGCAAATCCCGCCATCCTGCCCTGAAATTCAAGCCCTGAGTATGTAAGTTATAAATTAATTATAATTTGTCCTCCTGTTTTTTTACACAAATCTACAGTTTGGAAGCTAGAAACATGAAATTTATTTTAAATCCTTTTAACTAGTATGGATTTTAATATAATTTATTTCCCTGATTTTTATGCATTTATCTAATACATAAAAATTTGTTGTCCTGTTTTTCTAAACAAATCCACAGTTTGGAAGCTAGAAACATGAAATTTTACATACAGGTATATTTAAACATGGAGCTAACTAATATAGAGCAACTAAAATAATTCAGAAATAGAAAGAAATGATAGTTAATTTTAATTAATAAAAAATTAACATTCTATCAGCCATTTCTAACATAATTAAACCAATTTTTGCAACAACTATTGCCAAAAGACTTTTTAATCCATTTTATGCACACTAAACATTTAAGAAGGTGTTGAAAACTAAGAAGAAATTTTAAATTGCTTAAAAGTGGGAGGTGGTTTACTTTTGAAAGAGGCCCTGCAAATATTAAACCTTGAATTCTAACCTGATGCCCTGGACATTTTTTTTTTTTCCTGGACAAAATTTAAATAATGTTGAACTGCTGTGAAAATCCCGATAGTTTTAAATACAAATAGCTGCACAATGAATTATGTATATCATTACATAATCAAGAAATGGTGTCGTTATTGATGGTATTACATTTCTTAATGAAGAAATAGATGTAGTTTTTAAATGGCACTGCGTGGAGAATGAAATTGTATAATTCAGTAATATAGTGTTGTGAAATTACTTCTCACAGTTTCTAAATTTCATTTATTTTTGTTTCTCTATCAGCCACTTTTGCATCAATGTCTATTTAAATTGAAATATTGTGTTTTGACTTTAATGTTTACTTTTTATAAATTGGGCCCACTGCTAGTACAATCTGTAATCTTTCAAAAGTTCATTTTTCCTCTAAGACAATCTTCAAGCAAGCAGTGGTGCAAATCTACAATTTTCGCCTCTCTTCAGTTTTATGGAGCCATGTTATTACAGGTCATGACTTTATTGATGCAATTTTCCTTCTCCATTCTCTTATAATCATTATGCAAAGGCTGACATCTTCAAGATGTATGCCTTTTTTTTGTTTTACGAATCAGGGTTTGTCTTTTTAAATCTGCCTCTTTCATTTGATTTGCATTAGTTTATTGCAAATTTAATTTAACTAGTCAATTTAAATCTTTTCATTTTATTATTTTTTAGCCCCGATAATTGTCAGTTATAAACAAGACCCACAGATTTTAAGATCAGAATTGGTTATGATGAGAAGAGAATCATTAATTAGTTGAGCCCAGTGTTGTTTGGTTTAAATCAATGGTTTAAAAAAAAAAAAAAAAAAAAAAAAAAACATGCTTTTTTTTTGGGGTTTTTTACGTTTTATTTTACGCATTGAAAAATGCAAAATCCAAGTTATGCAGAAGCTACAAGCAAAGTTGTAAAAAAAATGATGAATTAATAAATTTCTGAAATGACAAATTTTTAATCAACCCAACTTTTCGTATAAGCTAAGAATCTACATGGCAGAATAACCAATTTTTTAAAAATTAGCTGGTTAGAAAAAAAATTAGTTTTCTTTCTTCCCTTTTAAAAAAAAAAAAAAAAAAAAAAAAAAAAGCTTATATTATATATATATACAATCATTAATTGTAAAACATTTATAGCCAGAAGGGCATACTCGAGCTAAAAATGTACTTTTATTATTTAAATTGCTTCATTAGTTAAAATTTACTCAGGATTTCATCATTCCTGAAAGCCTCATATATGACATTCTTAAGTAATTTTCTCCATTGATTTCTTTGTTATTAATAAATAGTTGGCAGGTTTTTTTTTTTTTTTTTTTTTTTTGGGGGGGGGGGGGGGGGTGTTTACTGGGTTAAGCCTTTGTTTTTCTTGCATTCTTATATTGGGAATGGGGATTTTGCATTACAAATTTTATTCTGTTACTAACTGGATTGGCATAGTTTAAACCAATTGCTTTTTTAGAACAAATCTAATATAATATTTTTTCATTTTTGTAATTTAAGTGCATCAAATTATTGCATGTAAGTAATTTCTATTTTTAAGTCTTATCTCAGCAGTCACAATGACACATAGTGAGTCTAGTCTAGGTCACGTTAGAATGCATGTAGAATGCAAATTTCATTCAATGATGAACATATCTGAAGAAATATAAAGAAAAATTATGTAAAGTTGGCAAAGACAAAATGGATTAAAAAATATGCAATATTTAGAAAAAAAAAATATTTTCCTTTGAGAAACATGATTTTACAATTAATAACATACAATAACCTTTAAGATTTCAGTCAAACTCTAAAAGAAAATTTTCTTGATTGGGGATCTTTTAAGAATAAAAAAAAACTCAAGATATAAAGTCGAATAAGAAAAATTTGATGCTAGGGAAGCACCTGTTTACATTTAATTAAAATATACAATAAGATATATTTAAATCTTCTATTGCAGGGTTCCCAGCAAAACATGAATGGCAATTTCCCTGACTTTCTATGACCTAATCTAGAAAAATTCCATGACTTTCCCCGACCAAATCTCAAAAAATTCTCGGAACAAGCAGGTATACAATGAAATTTGCTATTTATTTCCAGAATTCTTTGTCAAAATTAATGATTTTTTTCTGCAATTGTTTTTCAAATTTCTAAATTTTCTTTCCCTGATTATTCGATGAATTTCATGATTTTTTTTCAAGATTATTTGGTGAATTTATCATTTTACATTTTTTCTCCAAGAATTTTCCATGACTTTTTAGAAAATATTTGTGAATTCCCTGACTTTTCATACATATTTTGAAATTTCCATGACTACTTTGAAATTCCATGACTTTCCAGATTTTCCCTGACTTTCCATGACACTGGGAACCCTGTATTGCATAACCAAACCCATTACTTAGATCAGCCAAGAAAATTGGGAAGAATGGGACAAGGCAAGGTTTGCTTGAGACATAATAGAAAGAAAGTCTCATAAAAATACCTAAAATAATGTAATTTTTTGTTTAGACATTTAAAAGTACTAAGCTTTAAATTTAGCGTGTAGTCTTGATGGCTATTTAAGTGTTTAGTGGAAGACAGTATTTATAAAACTGCTTTATATTTCAAGATCAATGTTTTCAATAGTCTAAAAAGCTATTAAATAGATATTTTTGTGTATTTTATGAATTTTGTTTGTCGCCTTTTTTCCCTTCTTTTAACCTGGTAGTTTTAGAGGAGAAATGTCAAATAGCAATACACAATACTTCTTAAAGTGTGTAGATTCTACTGCTAAATTCAAATCATTCTGAAAAATCTTTATAAAAAGTTTTATTTTCAATAAAAAAATTCATGTAGTCTTCTAACAGAAAAATCAGACATCTCATATAACAAGTATTTCAAAGAAATTATTTTGAATAGCCTTGTGAAAATAATATATATGATGTTTTATTTATGAAACTGCATCATATATTTATAGTGCTAATAATTAAAGGATTGTGTATAAAGATTTTCAAGGTATCGATTTTTCATTATGTAAAACATTTTATTTCTGAAATAAAAGACCTTTTTCTAAAAATGTTTAATATTTAAATGACTTCAATTTTCTACATAGCTAATTGTATATTAAATAATTACATTGATTCAAATAACTTTTAAATCAAGTTATTACTTATATATACAAAAATATTTATTTTTATTTATAAATATGCATGAATATATAATAGGAAATCATTTAAAAAAAAACAAAAAAAAACATGCTTTTTGGGTTTTATTATAAAACCTGGTTTTTTGCCAACCCTGGTTGAGTCAATACATCTGATTTTTAGAGGATGCAGTACATACAATTTAAATACGTTGGTGATGACAAGCTCCTTATCTACTATTTTTAGTACCACACAATAACTCTTTCTGATTGATTGATTGATTGATTGATTTTTGACGTCCGATTATCTGCGCTAGGGATATAGGACCAGGGGGGAATGCCCTTCGTGGGGGTCTTTCTAAGGGAATCTAACCCGTATTTACGCAAGGTTCGAAGAAAACCACGAAAACTCCGAACGGTTAGGCCGACAGCCGCGATTGGGTTCGAACCCAGCACCTGCCGCAATAACTCTTTCTGTAAAACATTACCAGTTCTGTTGAACAGAGTGTCAGTCAAAGCCCCACTCAACAAAATTGTAAGGGGGGGGGGATCTTTATCTGTTCCTAATCGCAACCAATTCTAATCTTGAAATTAACAGGTTTTTGTTTATAAATGACAACTATGGGGCTAAAAAATAATTAAAAAAAATTTTAATTGATTGATTGGAAATTTTGGAAATTCAAATTTTTAAGAGATAAATTAAGAAAACACTTAAAATGTCAATAGCTGAGAAGATTAGGATTGTTAATAAAATATAATAAAATGAGCATGCTTGATAATTATTTAACAATACACCCGAAATTTTAAACGCAAAAATGTTTGAGATAGAAAAACATTTGTGTAAACAAATTTATAAATACCTGAAAATTTGAAGAGGTAATTTAAATTTGTGCTAAAGAATTTTTAAATTACCTGCCATCCCCGATCAGCAGTTCTGTAAAATGGATAATGTTTTGTGATATATGAATAAATCTCATTTAGAGTAAGCTGCTTATCTGGAGCAGATGATATGGCTTGAACAATAAGCTGCGCATATGAAAAGGGTGGCTTCTGGTCATCCCTTCCAACTGGTTCAGTAGTTACAACAGTTTCTGTGACCAGAGATACTTGTGGCTGTTGAGGTTGACAAACTGAATTAACAGCAGGCGGAGTTTCAACTTTAACTTTCTTTTCCTCAGAGGATGCTGCAACTGCATAAACAGCAGCTATTTGTAAATCATTTCCAAAGTTTCGCCGATGAGAACCTCCTCTAGGACTGGTTGGACAAGAATTTGCAGCACTAAAAGAAAATTTCAAAACAATAATATAATTAAAGCAGTTAAAAAAAAAAAAAAAAAAAAAAAAAAACTAATATTTTTAATTATTGATAAACATTTCATGGGTTATTCTTTTTCAATGAACGGTAAAGAAGCTGAATATCTTCATACTCTAAATATCTTAGGAGAACAGTGGTAGAAATTTTCTGTTTAAGTTTTTAATCAGATGTAATTTTCAAATTTCGTATTCATATTTCATGTTATAGATGCAGATTTCTAAAATCTAAAAAAAGCCAATGACTTCTAAATCCCAAAATCAAGTGACCACATTGTGAAACAAACCCATAAAATCAAAAGCATTTATATGAGAAAAATCTCAGACATTTATGTGAAAAATAAACTATTTAAAATACATACCCATGTACAAGGAAAAAGTCTAAATGCATAAAACGTGTATATTTTATCATAAAATACATTTGAATATTAATTAAGTTTAATATGAATTAAACTATGTACAGTCAAAAAATGAAGTTAGGCAGGTATATAGTTAATGATAATAAAACCAGCGTTTGAAATTTAAATGTTTCCAGGGAATCTCTTCTTCTAACATTTATAAATGGAGGGGACTTGAACTGCTTGAAAAAAAAAAAACTTTAAATTCTGCTATTTTTTTTACATGCTATTTAAAGAATTGCATTAATACTAGGGCTGGCAAGTTTCTGCCGGGGTGGTTTAAACCGCTGGTTATAAACAGTTAAAAACGGCATGGCAGAAACTAGTTTGTCCCACTAAGTGGCAAAAAATGGCAGAAACTAAGAAATAATACTAATAAGAACTTTAAGCTGCAATGATTCATAATTCACATATGTATTTAATGTATAAAGAATTTAGTTAAATTGAAATAAAGATTATAAATGTTATTTAAAGTAGCAAAAAGTTTCAAAAGGATCATATAAATATACTTAGTTTATATAATAATTTTCGGTCACTTGAATACAGAAATTTTCATAGCAGTAATCTGATGTTGCACAAGTTTGACTATTGATATTATTATTTACAGTTGAATTTCAATTTAAAAGTTATATAAAAAAAAAAAAAGAAATGTACAAAAAATTCTACAGGGTGAGTCATAAATATCGAAACAATAGGCTATCTCCTTAAATATTGCCCATAGACCACTGCCTCCTCTACAATGCCTTCTCGCTTGTGACGTAGTGGAGGCCGTTTCCCTGACAACGATCGCGTTTTGAGTTTCGTGGCGATTGTGGAACCAATAAGGTTAGTGATTTCGCCTCCACTTCATGACGTTTCACGTTTGTCGTCTGCTCAGTGAATAAGCATTGTTGAGGGGGCAGTGCATAGACCCATACTTCCAATTGCAAAAATTCATAAAAAAAGGTGAAATTTTTGATAAGATAAATTGCGACTTCAAGGGAATCTAGTAGAAAATATACAAAAATTAAATTTTTATACGGCCCCCGTAGGATAAAATTTCCAATTAGAAAAATTTTCCTTATTCAGTCCTGAATAAGACACAAAAAGTTGCATCTTCTTATCTTTAAATAAAACTCGCTAAGTTATAGCCGTTTAAAAAATTCATCAGGTTTTAAGGGATTAGACACAAATTGAAATGTGCGCAATTCAAAAAACAAAGTTACATTAACAGTTCTAGGAAACATGCAAAAATCTATTTTTTGAGTTCGAATTTTGATTTTTTTTTCTTTTTTTTGTGATGGTTAGTCTTAAAGTTTACTAAGAAAATCACATTCTAACATTTTGCATATAATTTATAAAAATTTCATGTGGTTAGTACTGGTTTAATTAAAAATGGGATACTTAAATATCGTAATAACTCGTAACATTATTTATCGGATTTCAGTTTCTTTCCATTTAATTAAAGATGAAAATCTGATTTTTGTTTTGTTCCAGAGTTTTGTTTTTTAATATTAATTGTAAAAATATTAAAAATATTTATTGAAAAAGTAATATAACTTTTTAAAAAATCATATTTTCAAAAGTAAATATTTTTTCAAATTTGCCGAAAGAAAACTAATGTAAAAAAATCAAAAATGACGTGTTTCAAGTTCTTTTTTTTAAAAAATTTGTAGCATTAATTATTTAAAGACAAGAATTAATGGGGGGAAAATTCATTATGCAGAAAAACGAAGTGTACTGTTTAAATGTCTGTCATTTATTTAAAAGAATGGTTTTTCTAAGATGCAGATTAAGTCTTTTTTATAAATTTAGCTCTCACAACTTCAGGCTTTTTATCGCCCTGGAGAGGCTGTTAAAAAATCTGTATTCTGTGCCCAGGCCGGGCCAGGACAGAGAGGCTCCCTTTTTCTGAAGACATGCCAGGCCGAACTTAACGTACTTTTCATAAAGGAGGAGACTGCTATCTTCTTTCTAGGTGTACATTGGACGAAATTTTCAATCCCGGTCTCGACAAAACCCGTATTAAACTTAATATGTGCTTAAAATAAATAAAATTCGGCTCAATCGAAATTTTTTCAAAAAAAAAACACATAGATTTTAAAATCTTTTTTTTTCTTTTTTTTTTTTTTTTTTGTTTTACAAAATAAATAAATAAATAAAATAAAATTCATTTTTTAAAGAATAGTATATTCAAAGGCTGAAAAATTAAATACAATAAAACCAGTGAAAAAAAAGTCTGCCTATGACGGAATTTTGTTTTAAACGGAAAATATGTTGATCCATGCAAAATAAATACAATGATACCCGAGGAAAAGATTAAACTCTAATTACACCTTCTAGGGAGGTCATCCTTCTATAACGTATTTTTTCTTTTCTGTGTGATTCCGTCTTAAAAAGTTTTACTGTATAACATTTTTCAAAGTCTCCGATTACGATCATTCAGTCAAAGATTAACGATGTTAAGATATAAGTGATACATTTATACATAAATAGAGATTCATTGATAAAATATAAATATTATAGTCTTTTGCACTTCTTTAATAATAAAAAGTATAAATATAAAAAACTAAAAGCTATAAAAGAAATTTTTGGTCAGAAATCTTCCATACAAAACCATTTTTTCCCACACCGAAGTAAAAAACTATATAGAAATTTGCAGCTGAACCGGGCTGTGATTTAAACTATTTTCCAGACCGGTCCGGGTTATGATTTTAACATTTTTTCAGGCCGGGCCAAACTTTTCCCCCCTATGGGTCAGTTTGGGACCGGATCAAGATATTTCGATCCATGCAGACCTCAAGTGCAGACTACCAACATATTTTGAAAAAAATTTAGATTTAATTCAATACACTGCTTTTTTATGTCCAAATGAGAGGCATTGTCTTAAATCGATATTTAAAAATAGACAATATATGGATGACCCCCTTACTTGCTTTGAAAATTAGCGAGAAATGCTTTGTTTCTAGGCATGGTAAAGTAGTGTAAGTCACGAATTTTGGAGGAATTCAGATTTTAATATCTTTGCCAGATTTTTAGATGACATTTTTTTTGTTCATTTTAGGAATGGATAAGGAATAATTTCCTAATTGGGAATTTTGTCCAACAGGGGCCGTATAAAAATTTAATTATCGTATGTTTTCAAATAGACCCCCCCCATGGAGTTTTAACTTACCTTATCTGAAACTTCATCTTTTTTATGAATTTTTGCAATTGGAAGAATGGGTCAAGGAGCAATATTTAAGGAGATAGCCTATTGTTTCGATATTTATGACTCACCCTGTATGTTATTTTAACATTACTTTTCAGAGTATTTTTAGATAAATAATACACTACCAAACCTTAGAAGTACATACAAAGAGGTGGTTCTTATTTAAAATATATAATTAAATAATTGTAGCACAAAAATAACAGAAAAAAGAAACTTAATGAAATATCTTGTACAATTATTTAACAATATTGAAAAAACAAATTCACTTTTGTTGAAAAAGTAATAATAAACTAAGAACATACTATAATGTATATTATTAATTTTGCTAACTTTTCTTAACCTAGACTTTTTTTTTATTATTATTTTTCTGAATGAAAGAATATTCAAAAATATTCATTCAAGACCAGAATTACTTGCTGGTAATTTCATTATTGAGGATGTAAATTTTGAAAAATGTTCATTTTTACCGATATTTGTTTTTAAAAGCAATCACCCACAGAAATCATAACATTTTCTACGACTTCCTAGGGGAAATATGTTTCTGAGAAAGGACTTTATTTTGCTATGGGGTTATAATATATGGCCAGGGCTTGAAATTCAATTTTTCCATGGAGGGGAGTCTCCCTCCCAACATTTATAAATGGAGGGAAGTTTAGCTGTTTGGGAGGGAGAAAAACATCTTTAAAACCCATGATTATTTTATGTGCTATTTAAAGAATTACAAGAATACAACCATGACAAAATATCTCTGAAGCAATTTTTATCAACTACTCAGAATAATTATGCAAAATGTGTTAAAAAAAGTCAAATTTTTATACCGTCTAGTTTTTCAGGTAGTAAATTTCCGCCGGTGCTAATTACTTTTGTTACAGGTCCAGTAAACACTGTTTTTGGTTCGGCTCGATTTTAGATTGAGTGTAGATTCCTGTAAGTTGGGTTCGGGTCAAACCCAACGTTACAAAAATCAGTTTAGTATTATTTCAGATTAAAAACTATACATATAATAATAAACATATGTTTGTGTGTGTGCTGTTTTCTAAGAAGGCGGCTGCATTTTTCTCGACCCTCTAAAGAAATTCAAGATTTTTTTGCGATTCTTTGATGAAATTTGCATTTTTTTAGTCGCCTTTTGACTAAATTCGCATTTATTCCGCAACTCTCCAACGAAATTCACCTTTTTTTAGAAAAATCTATCAGTCCAAAAATTCAGACAAAAAAAAAATTCCACAAATGGTCGGCAAAAAAAATAAATTTTGTAAATCGCTCGCAGAAAAATTGCTAATTTCGCCAGAAGACTGCAGGAAAAACACGAATTTTATCCTTAAGAGCACTAGAAAAACAAAACTTAGTCAGAAGACTGAATAAAATGCAAATTTCATCAGAAGATCCCGAAAAAAAATATACTAATTTCGCAAAAGAGTAGCGAAAAACCGAAAATTTATCAAAGGATCAAGAGAAAAAAAAAAACTTGAATTTTGTTCAAGGAACACAGAAAACACAAAAATGTTTAAAGAATCGTGGAAAAAAGCTAACAGTCCTGAAATCAGGGTTGGGTTTCTTCCAGGACAGTGGAAGAAACCACCAGAACCAAAACTAACGATCAAAGTATATTAACTATGTAAAAGAAAGTATAATGACATGAAATCTAAATTAGAAAATTTAATTATTATTAAAAATATTATTTTTGTAAAGATAAGTTATTTTTTTAATAACAAACTAGGTTCAGCAGACATTTTCATGAGATGAACTTTTACTAATCTAGAGGTATAGGGATTATTATATTATTATTAATTGCTCCATTTACATAAAAAGGAGAAAAAAACTACCTACAAATTGTTTATTTTTTATATAAAAATGTATTATTTTCATATAAAAGTGCATTATTTTAAACTGTGCAACAAGTAAAAATATAAATTTGTAATTATTTATACTAACATCTAGCAAAAATATATCACAATGCCGATTTTAAAAGATTAATGTTCTAAAAAATATCTATGGGCATGTCAAAATGCTTTTAAACTATCTTAAAATGTAGAACTTGGAGAGAAAAAAAAAAAAAAAAAAAAAAAAAAAAAAAAAAAAAAACTTCATATTTTGCTTTTATCCAATTTAAGTTAAGAAATTAATTGCAGCATCCTACTGCTAATTTTTTTTTTTTTTTTTTTTTCCTTGCTGTACTATGTTGCATTGTACAGAGAAAATTAAGGATTTTAAAGATTTTTTTATTACTGTGGATAGACCGGAACAGGTTTTTAAGGCCAAAATTGAAATAATGGTGACCTTCCTACTTTTTGGCTGCAAACGATATCATCGAAAAAAAAAAAAAAAAAAAAAATTAAGTGATTTAATTGTATGTTTTAAAGTAATACATACATAAATGTACATAATTGTAAATTAATTATATGTATAGTATTTATTAATTATGTACACAATTGATAATTATCCCAAAACTTTATTTTTATATACAATAATAGTAATTAATTCATCCATGACACAAAGATTTTCTTATTATATAAATTTTATTTAAACAAAAAATATTTTAGTTTTAGGTATACACACCTTGATTTTTCTTCTATAATGATTTTTTGTAAATGATCATTTGTTAATCTAGAACTTTCTCAAAGAATATTTGAAACACTAATGCAGTTTAAAATAAAAATTTTCTATGAGATGATTGATAACTCATGACTGATAATTATAAGCAATGAAGCTCATTGCGGTACATTCATTTAAGGCAATACAGTTCAAATCAATGACTAATGTTGAAAATTTCCGAAGGGCAAAACAAGATTTTTGGAAAACAATGTTTCGGTCCTGCTGAATTTTCATCGACATTTTTGGCGAAACTCTGATTTTGGGTTGAAAACGAAACTACATATTTGGTCAATCTCTATTTAATACAGTAATTATTATACATTACTTACATTAATAAAATTGATGTAAATTAAAAGTTTTTATTTAAATAGGTTTAATTCTACCATTACTAAAAAATCTGTACTATTTACTACTAGTTTCAGAAATTTAATTAAAAAATATATTAGTTAAATTGAAATGGATAATGTTTAATTGATTTTGTGTATTTTGGATAAAATCAGGGGGTGATTCTGAGTAAAATATTTTTTTTCCGAAAGTCACATTGCATTTTCGGAAATCGGCAATGTTGGCGGATGGGGAGGGGGATCATTATCCGCGATCTTCAGGCAAAATCGGCAGTTTTTCTGCGATCTTTTGACGAAATCGGCGGTTTTCCATGTTTTTTTTATGAAATCGGTGTTTTTTTCGACGATCATTAGACAAAATACTCATTTTTATGCAATCTTTTCTCGAAAACGACGTTTTATTCCCACGATTTTTTGATGAAACCAGCAGGGTTTTTTTTTTTTTTTTTTTTTTCAAATGATCTTTTGACAAAATATTTTAAAGCGATCTTTTATTGAAAACTGCTTTTTTTTTTTTTTTTTTTTTTTTGCGATCTTTTAACGAAATCTGTGTTATATCCACAACCTTTAGATGAAATCGACGTTTTCCCACGGTCTTTAGACGAAACCAGCATTTTATCTGCGATATTTGGTAATATTGTTATTTTTTCGGCGATCTGCACAGGAAATTCGCATTTTTAGCGATCTTTTGACAAAGTTCGTTGACAAAAACATTGAAAAAATCGATCTTTTCCATGAAATATTGACGAAATGTGTGCTTTTTCGGTGATCCTTCCATGAAATTTGCATTTCTCGGAGATCGTTTTTTCCGTGTGCAAAACCGTATACAAGTTGGCAACTATGCGGAACTGATAACCCACTTTCAAATTTTCAGAACACTATTCCTTAAATTTTCTGAAATTTCGGACAAGAATCACCCCCTGGATAAAATTTCTTTTCATTTAGCCAATGGTTGAAGATCTCCAGATAGGTGATGTATGTTATCTTGGCTAAAAAATTGATGTAATTATTAATTTAGCATATATACTTAATTAAATTTGTTTTGGTCCAGTGACATTAATTTATGTAAGATTATAAAAAGAAGATATTTATTACATCTAATAAAATTGAAAATATTTGGTAAATTCTTAAAGAAAAACAGTTTCTTCCATTTCTTCCGACCAGTTTTTTCCATGGTTTTTTCCACTGCGGAAGAAACTTGCCAACCCTGCCTGAAATAAACGTAATTTCGTCAAAAAATCACAGAAATACTGCAAATTTCACCAAAAAATTACAAATTTCATCATAAAATCGCGAATAAACCGCAAATTTCGTCAAAAATCGCAAAAAATACGTTAAAAATTTGAAAAATCTGTAAATTTCCATAAAAGATCGTGAAAAATCCTCAAATTTTGTCGACATATAATGTCTAAACTGAATCCCTCCCATACACACACACACACTCAAATTTTCAGAAAATTTGCTTTGAATTTTTAATTTTTTTCCCACTTAGAATCACCTTTGAAGCGACTGTTTGGCGAATTTGGCATTTTTCCTGCGATCCTTTGATGAAATTAGCCATTTTCTATGAACGATTGATGAAATTGATTTTTTCGGGAACCAACTGTCGAAATTCGCAAAATCTGTATGTTCGAATTAACGACCTGATAACTAATTTTTCATATTTTTTGGAATTCAATGCGTTAACTGTTTTAATTTGGAAACAGAATCACTTTTTTTCGGCATGGAAAATAGTATGAAACTTGTCAATTGATCTTAAGTAAAAAATTGGGAAATTTGTCGATCAGTGACGGGAAAAATCATTAATTTCAACGATCTTTCGTGGTTAAAAAAAAACCTAGCAAAATGTTTTAATTAGTCGCACGAAAATATCACAAAATTCGCAAAATGGTCGTGGGAGTTGATGGTAGTTTCAAAATGTGAAATTTCTTGGAAAATGGTGAAATATTTTGGACGGGAGTCTCACGCCCGCATTATTCTTTTGGGCGGGATTTCATAATTTTGGGCGTGAATCCCACCATCCCGCTTTGATGGCACAAAATTTAGATGTATTACAAAAAGCAATTTTCTTGCACTTTCTTTATGCTCAAATGTCAACTTTGATCCCATATACTTAAGATGAATTACAGTTTCCCCCAGGTTTAAAAAGGGGCAGGGCGCTACTGTTCTGAAAAGGGCACTTTTTACATTTTCAAGGGTACTTTTAAGAGTTGAATCTAGAATCTAGAGGTTAAAAAATTGTG
The DNA here is from genome assembly GCA_964019185.1 of Maratus speculifer. Taxonomy (NCBI): domain Eukaryota; kingdom Metazoa; phylum Arthropoda; class Arachnida; order Araneae; family Salticidae; genus Maratus; species Maratus speculifer. The sequence goes on from OZ025294.1 coordinate 248,783,565, forward strand.
CAAAAACAGGAACTTGATCAAAAAATCGAGAAAAAATAAAAAATTTCACCAAAAAATGAAAAAACAAAAAAACACCGGCCGATTTTGCTAAAAAAAAAAATCGCGAAAAAACGACAAATTTCGTGACAAGATCGCAAAAAATTGCTATTTTTGTGAAAAGACCACAAAAAATGGCAAATTTCTTCAAAAGATATCATTCAACTATTGTTGAAAGGCTGTGTTTTTTCAAATGCGGGGCAAGAAGGGCGCTATTTTTTGAATGAATGACAAGAGGGGCGCTATTTTTTGGATCAGGGGCAAGAGGGGCGCTGTTTTTTAAACTTAAGGGCAGGAGGGGCGGAGCACCCCCCTGAACCCCTCTGGGGGAAACTCTGTGAATTAAATAAGCTAACAATGCATTAAATGAGATTTAAATCTTGCATTTGTGAGTTTCCATAATATTTCCATCATTAAGTAAAGTTAAGCAAATTTTATGAGCAGCTGCAATAGAACAGTCATGTTTTTTACTTTTATCTAAAGCAACAGCAACAGATTTAAACATTTGTAACAGGTATTTAACTCTTTATAAATCATGATATTTATTTACAATTTTAACAACTGCTATGTCCTTAATATCATTTTCATCATTTTCAATTATCTGCAAATAATATGGATCATTCTTCTTGAAAGATTCAAAACTATCCAATTCTAATTTATTTATTTTTTAAATTAAAACTATTCACAATATTTTATTTATTATTTATTCTGAATAAAATAGATATAAGCAATTTAATATCACTAAAAAGGTTCAGATTATGTCATAAAATGAGTTTATGCCAGTTGTTGCCAGTAAAAACCGATTATAACCCCTTTCTGCCACTGGCGCAACAGAAACTATTTTTTGCCGGCAAAAAACCAGCCCTGATTAATACAGAAAAAAAAAATTCCATTAATATAATTTAAATCAATTTTTAGGGTTCCGCACTCATAAAGTGAAAACAGAACCATTACACGATCACTTCGGTGTCTGTCTGTCACAGCCGTTTTACACAAAAACTATGAAACTTGGAAATCTCACATTGGGGGAAGTAAGTAATAAAAACTACATATTTACAGTTTATTAAACATTTACAAATAGAGGGGAGGGGGGAGCTAATTAACTTATTCGAAGAGAAAGAAAAAATATTTTCTTTGTATATTGTATGAAAGCTTTGATTAAGCTGAACTCAAAAGTATAGTGTAAAAATATGTTCCCTCTTAGCCCCATCTAATTACAAATATAGTGAAACTAAAACTATGAAAAAATTAGAGGTTATAGAATATTACTTTAAACCTACGAAAACTATAGCAAATACTCTAGATTGCATAATTTTTGAGAAAAGCAAATTTTCTGTTTCTCACAAATTGCGATTTGTGGGCACTAAACACAGGTGTTGAGGAGGGTTGGGAGGTACCTATCGAAGCATAGAAGCCAACTTTGGTCCGAAAGCTGGGTCTGCCACAAGGGCAGCTGTTTGAGGGGAGGTTGGCGAACACACAATGTGCTGGGCTATAAAACGAGTTTAATGAACTAGAGGGTCTGGGTCATAGTCCCGTAAGCTGATGCAATTTGAGCATTTTAATGCAAACTCAGAGTACTTTAGAGTTCTTACCACTTTAAGACGAAATTCGAGATTTTCCTTCACATAATCGACAAAATTCGCAATTTTTTTTTTGCTTGATCCGCAGAATTTGCAAATTTTTCCAAGTCAATCGACGAAATATGCGATTTTTCACACCTGTCGATTTGCGAAATTTGTGATTTTTCAGCACCTTATCAACCAAATTCGCGATTATTACAAAACTGATCAACGAAATTTGGGATTTTTCTGAGCCTGCTTGAAAAAATTCAAGATCTTTCCACTCCCAATCAACAAATTTCAAAATTTGTATGAATCCGATCGACGATATTCTTGATTTTTACAAAGCCGATCAATTAAAATCACGATTTTTACTCGGAAAATCAATAAAATTCACATTTTTTTCCATGTCTGATTGACGAAATTCACAATCTTTCGTTGCATGGTTGACAAAATTTATGATTTTTCTGCACTTGATCGACAGAATTCTCGATTTTTATGAAGCAGATCGAAGAAATTTGTGATTTTTCAGCACCTTATCGACCAAATTTGCGATTGTTATAAAATGATTGACTAAATTTGCGATTTTCCTTTGCATGACTGACAAAATTTGCAATTTCCTTTTACATGATCGTAGATATTTGTTGAAATTAGTGTTTCTTAAAAAGCCGATCGACAAAATTTGCGAATTTTTCGTTCCAGATTGGAGAAATTGGTGATTTTTCCATGATTGATTGTCAAAATTCACAATTCTTACGAAGTATAGGTGTAAATTAACGGTCGCCACTCGCCACATGGCGATTAAAGTTGCAAAAGTGGCGACTAAAAATCGGCCATCGATCGCCACCCTAGTCGCCACTTGGTGATTGAAAAATCTTATTAATTTGCTTTGTGAAAAACAGCTTTCTTCATGGATATATTCATCTCTACTTTGCATTTAATTAGTGAATATTAACTAATTCTTTAAATTAAAAATCGGTCATCGATCGCCACCCTAGTCGCCACTCGGCGATTGAAAAATCTTATTAATTTGCTTTTTGAAATACAGCTTTTTTCATGGATATATTCATCTCTACTTTGTTTCCATTTAATTAGTGAATATTAACTAATTCTTTAAATTAAAAATCGGCCATCGATCGCCACTCTAGTCGCCACTCGGCAATTGAAAAATCTTATTTGCTTTGTGAAATACAGATTTTCTCATGGATATATTCATCTCTACTTTGTTTCCATTTAATTAGTGAATATTAACTAATTCTTTAAATTAAAAATCGGCCATCGATCGCCACTCTAGTCGCCACTCGGCAATTAAAAAATCTTATTTGCTTTGTGAAATACAGCATTTCTCATGGATATATCCATCTCTACTTTGTTTCCATTTAATTAGTGAATATTAACAAATTCTTTAAATTAAAAATCGGCCATCGATCGCCACCCTAGTCGCCACTCGGCGATTGAAAAATCTTATTACTTAGTTTTGTGAAATACAGCTTTTTTCATGAATATATTAATCTCTACTTTGTTTGCATCTAATTAGTGAATTGGTTAATTCTTTCTTTCTATTGGATGCAAGTATATTTAGCAACTTTGTTGTTTTTTCTATATTTTGGCTTTTTACCATGAACTCTTTACTTGAATTATGTTTTCAAGAAATAGTTTTTTTTCCTACAAAATATAGTCATCAATTTTAATTCCACATGCATTTCAAATAAATTATACCATTTTTACCTCTGGATGCAAAGAGATTTTAAGGACATTGCTGTATCTTAAATCTTTCACTTTTGCCATATGCTCACTAATTGTACCAGTAATAGTTGGCTAGTACTTTTTTTTTTTTTTTTTTTGAATTTAATGATTAAAGTTTATGATTAAAGTTTATGTAGGTGTCAAGAAAGATTGAAACATTATAGCCAATTACTTTAAAAATATAGAACAAAATTAGCACTTGCCACTTAGTCAAGTAATACTGCAAATTTAGCATCTGACTTTACTGCTACCAAGCAGACTTCCTCCACCTCACCAACACATTGGCACTCTCTGATTTTGCCTTAATAAGACATCCGGAGTTTTGAAATCTCAGCCAAAGCAAAGAATATTTATATTTATCTGTACACTCGCCAAACTTAATAATTACCACCAATTTTAAGTAAGAATAAAATATCCAAGAAAGATGAAATTATTTTTTAATTTAAAATTAAAAAATACAATTTCCTTGTTTGTTTTATACAATGCATTAATATACACTTAAATATAGTTTATCACTTATAATTTTATCTGCAGTATTAATCACCAATTCATATTTTTACATTCAGTGGAATGACAGTTTTATTTTTAATCAAATATGTGTAACTTTGTAACTCACTAGCCACTAAATAAATTTAAAAAAAAAAAAAACCATTTTGACCTATTTTTAAAAAAACAACCGACAAAATTTGTGATATTTTGGAATCCAATCAATAAAATTCGTGCTTTTCCGCCCTTAATTCATGAAATATGCGATTTTCTGCGTCCGATGAACGAAATTCATGATTTTTGTACTAGATCTGATAAATCTGCATTTTTTTACGTGACAAGATGAAACTCAAGATTTTTTCTGTAGCTAAATCGACGAAATTCACGATTGTTTCGCAGCCCATCAACAAAATTTTAAATTTTTCTGAACGACTTCGTCAAATTCGCAATTTTCCGTGCCGCATCAACAAAATTTGTAATTCTTTTGTTTCTCATCGACAAAAGGAGACCTTTTTTTTGTGTGTTCGATCAACGAAATTTGCGTTTTTTCACGCGATAAACCAAGAAAACATGCCCTTTTTTTTTTGGCAACCGATAATTTAATTTGCAATTTTTTCGAGCATCATAAACAACTGAAGATTTTTTTCTTGCCCGATCAAAGAAATGTGCAATTTTTCGCGCCGGACTGACAAAATTCTTGAATTCTCTGTACCTGATCTACAGAACTCGCGAATTTTCCATGCCTGATCGGGGAAATTTGTTATTTTTTGCTGAGCCTCATGGGCAAAATTTGTGATTTTCACGGGCCATATCGACAAAGTTTGCTTTTACCACCCATGATGAATGAATTTTGCGATTTTTCTGTGACGATCAATGTAATTTGCGATTCTTAAGTAACGAAATTTTATATTTTCCCTGATAAAGTGATGAAATTTATGATTTTTTCCTGCAACATTTGCACAAAAAATGCAACCCCTCGTGTTGCAAAATTTTAGAAAGGTCTGAAACTGCCTTTTCCTATTATGCATGTCTTGCGTGTCCTCCTCCACTCTGCCCCCCCCCAGGGGGGCACATTTTTAATTTCTTTACAACACCAGTCATGTGACACATCAATTGAGAGGTCTACAACTGCTTATTCATATTATGCATGTCTTGAGTGTCACCCCCCCCCCACACTCTGCCCCCCCAGGGGGGGGGGGCACATTTTTAATTTCTTTCCAACACCAGTTGTGTGACACATCATTTGAAAGGTCTGCAACTGCTTATTCATATTATGGATGACTTGTGTGTCACCCCCCAGGAGATGCACATTTAAGCTATTGCATAGCCTTTATCGCAGGCTAGCTCGGCAACCGAATCTAGAAATTCTGTAACAAGGAAAAAACCTAACACTCCGGCTAACATCGTTTCACTTCGGCAGACTTCTCATTTATTCAATAAAAGAAAAAATTTGTTTTCTTATCGGTCATCACGCTCAAAAAATGTAACTTGAATTAATATCAAAGAAAAAAAAATCTTGAATTAATATCAAAGACAAAAAAAACTGCATAAATAAAAAATAAATAAATAATTATAATTGCATAAGTTGATAAAAAATGCTATGCAATAGCTTTACCGTGGCAATCCCCGAGTGCCACACGTATTTTTTTTTTTTTTTTTTTTTGAAGATTTAAAAAATGTCTACATTACTGAAGGACAAAAAACACTACATGCAGAAAGAACTAGAAACTAAAAAAAAAAAGGGTTTTTAACACAATTTTCAGTTAAAATTTGTCCTGTTATATTGAATTATCTTTCCACAAAAATATATAAAATAATGCTGAGAATCATAAGTATTTTTTTATGCGCATCTCAATCACTTGTATAAATATGGATTAATGATTATCTGCCTCGGGCCACACATAAAACATCGATGAGCCATATGCGGCCCACAAGTTTAGTATAGCTGGTCAAAATTAATGCAATAATAAAATATAAAAACCTAATTGTTCCAGTAGGTGATGGAATAGGACTTGAAAAGTTTCCTTCATTTTCTGGTATACTGATGCGTAATGGAGCCATTGGTTTACAAGGTGATTCTGGCACACGAGAATGAGAGGGAGGATTGTTTTCATCTATTAATGACTGAAACATAATCTTGATGGCTGTACTTGGAAATCTGAAAACACATCTGAAAGGAAAATGGTTTATTAATTTTTAAAAAATGCTTCAACACTACAATAAATACAATAACTATTTATTCATTAATTCCTTAGCTGAATCACATATTTCAACTCCTCCTTCCCAAATGCTTTAAGTACACAATGACAAGCTTACACAATTGAGAAGCTTAACCTCTTCAGTCCTGAGACAAATTTTATGTGGCACAACAAAAACCAGTTTAAAATTATTATAAAACGTTTTCAAAGATGCATCAGTCTATATATCGATGCTTCTAACATGCACACATCTATTTAAAAAAGGCTAGATGTAATTTCAACAGTTCTAGAACCATTTATTTAATTTAAAGCATGTTTTTCAGTGTCACCTGCAGGTGATATCAGGACTGAAAAGGTTAAACAAAAAATTCTAAGTTAAGAACATTTAAAAAAGTACTTTTATAAATTTTAGAAAGTAAAGAATGGCTCTCTACATCATTAATGGTGATTCATCATTATTCATTGAAATTCAGAAAAAGAGGCAAAAGATTTTTTTTTTTTTTTAAGAAGTAAAAGGGTTTTACAATAAAATAGATCTTCCCCTGTTTTATGATATTAATAGACTGAATTAAGTGTGAAAATTACCAAAGCTGGGCCTTTTTAAATTCTATGTTTATTTTGGTCAGTTGCAAAATTTTAATGCAGTAGACTCCCTCAAATCTGCAATCTTAAAAACTACAAACAAATACTGCAATAGGGATGCACCAAATATTTGGTATCTATTCGGTATTCGGCCATGTTACCGAATATTCGGTTAGGCCGAAATATCAAACTATTTGGTTAAGCCAAATATTCGGCCGAATCCAATACGTAATAAAGCCTTTTAGAACACATTTTAAAAAACTTTTCACAATTTCTACTTTTAAATGTCAATTTATTAATATATTTAAAATAATTAGAAATAAAATCATTTTTAAATAATATAGCAGAGTTTCCCCCAGGTTTAAAAAACAGCAGGGCACTCCTGTTCTAAAAAGAGATTTTTTTTACATTTTTTAGGGCACTTTTTCATAGTTAAGGGTACTTTTATAGAGCTGAATCTAGAATCTTTGCAGTTCAAAAAGTCATGGAAAAACAGAAATGTCATCAAAAAACTGAAAAAAAAAAGGTAAATTTTTGTTAAAAAGATTGCAAAAAATGGCAAATATTGTTAAAAGATCACGAAAAATGGCCAATTTTGTTAAAAGATCGCAAAAAACAGCAGATTTTGTAAAAACATAGCAAATAGCTAGGGATGCACCGGATATCCGACCAATATCCAATATCTGGCTGATTTTTCAATATCCGAAATTTATCGGATATCCGGATCACAATCACCGGATATCCGACTTCTCTATCGGATATCCGGCCGGATATTTCAATATCCGGCAGAATGCAACATAACAAATAGAGATGAATAACAATAATCGTTTGATCCCAAATAATGCCTAAAAACTTTTGTTTATAATGCAAAAGATGAAATATTATAATAACTTCCCTATCAATGAGTAAAAGATAATTCTCATAAGTTTAAAGAATTGCCAGCTTTCCTACTATTTATATTTAAACTCTGTAATAAATTCAAGAATTTACGTTTATATTTTTAAGAAAATTGTATCTTTATTTTCAGATTACAAAATAAAATTTGAAGTCAAAATAGCAAAAAAGTCTTTTTGAAAAAATGTATAAATAGAAAACCAACATTTAGAAATGCACAAATAATGCTTGAAAAGAATTTCAAACAGCCGTTTCGAATCTACTATCGAGACTCTTCATCAGTACAAGACTCAGCGTGCTAGAAAAAGCTAAGATGAGCAGAGCGACAGACAAGCGCAGGCTTATAACGGGAGCAAATAATAGTAGATTCGAAATGGCTGTTTGCTACCTTTACATGCATTATTTGTGCTTTTCTAAACATTGGTATTTTGTCTTTAGTCTTTATAAAATTTGAAGCTGTTTATTAAGCTATTTTTTTTATTAATTTTCTTTATTTTAATTTAAACAAAGGGTTAGTTTGTTTTTAAGTTAAACAACTAAACAGACCTATTTCGACGAATTTACATGTTTTAGGCATATCCCAAAAATTATATTTATTCAAAACTTCTGTCTGTCCCAGTGTCGCCATCCTAAGATCATACCATCAAAAAGTGTATGAAGTTATACATAGAAGGAACCAAATATTTTGTGCATGTTTTTGGCTGTAGCCAGCAAGTCCATCTTCAATATGGAAACATTTCGCTGTAAGGCGGGGCTCTAATCACAATTTTTGTGCCATTTTCATTATTCTGCCAACAAACACTGTATAAAGTTATGCATAGAATTGAACCAAATTTCTATGGATACGTTTCTGGGCATGGCTGTCAGTATTCTTTCAATTTCAAAATATTTTGGCAGAAGATGATACTGTAATAATGATTTTTAGCTCACAGGCAATCAAAGCCTGAGAGATTATGCCTATGCTGGGTGCTCACTGGATAAGTGTAAAGAGGCAAAACGAGGAGCTAATTCCCCACCCTTAATTTTGACCAATGGGTTTTTCATACAAATTTATCAGATTTCATTCAAATTTTAGACATAGGATCATTCTGATGAGGGCACCGCCACGATTAGTTTTGGGAGTTCATTGGATAAGTATAAAGAGGGGGAATGTGGGGGAGCTAATCTCCCGCCTTTAATTTAGATAAATGGGTTTTTCATGTAAAATTATCAGATTTCATTCAAATTTTAGACATAGGATCATTTTGATGAGGACACCTCCATGATCAGTTTTGCGAGATCACTGGATAAGTCTAAGAGGAGGGAAATGGGAGGTACCTCCCCTCCCCCCTTCTTAATTTAGTTTAATGGGGTTTTCATGCAGAATTTACTGATTTGTTTGAAAATTTGGATATAGGTTCATTGTGATAAGGCACTTCCCTGATTTTTTTTAAAGTTCACTGGATAAGTATAAATGGAGGATCAGTGGGACTAATCCTCTTAATTTAGGTAAATGATTTTTCTTGCCGAATTAACTGATTTGCTTTAATATTTGGATACAGGCTCATAGTGATAAGATACTTCCTTAAATAGCTGTGGGGTTCTTTTGTTAAACATAAAAAGGATACAGGCGATTACCCCCCCCCCCCCTTAAATTTGATAAATGAGATTTTATGCAGAATTATCCGATTTGCTCTAAATTTTGGATGTACATTCTTTCTGATAAGGGGAATATCTGAATAGTTTTGGAATTTTAATGGTTAAGTATAAAGAAGGGGGATAACTCCTCTTAAACTATATAAATGGGTTTTTATGAAGAATTATTCGATTTGCTATGAATTTTGTATATAGGTTTTTTTATGTGATAAAGCATGTCCCCAGTTATTTTAGGGAATTCAATGATTAAGTATAAATAGGGGAAATGGGAGGGAAGCTATTCCTCCCCCCCTTTAATTTGTTTTTCGAACAGCATTAACCCTTGAAAATATGAGGCTCAGGGCTTGAATTTTAGGGCGGGATGGCGGGATTCGCGCCTGAAATTTTGAAATCCCACCTAAAAAAATATCGTAGGCGGGAGGCTCCCGCCTAAAAAAAGTCCCAAATTTTACGAAAAATTTTGCATTTTGAAACTATAATTAACTTCCCACTTTTTGAATTTTTTGATATTTTTGTGCGACTGAATGACATATTTTGCTGCAAAAAATCGTTGGAATTCACGCTATTTTTCTATAACCAATCACCAAATTTCGCATTTTCCTCCCCCCCGCGATCAATTGACAAGTTTCGTGCGATTTACCATTGCGAAAACGGAGTAATCCCGTTTCATAATTTTGAAAAAAAAAAATAACGCATTCAATTTCAAAAGTTATGAAACATCGTTTATCAACTCCGAAATTTGGATAGTTATGTCTAAATTTCCGGGCTAATTACCGATTTTTCATAGCTTTTGAACTGAGCTGCGTATTTTCACAATCAATTCCATCAATTGTTTGCAGAAAATTTTGTTAGATTATCGCGATAAAAAAGGGCAATTTTCTCAAAGAATCGCAGGAAAAAAAAAAAAAAAAAATACTCGACTTTTCTTAAAAGATTTTGATAAAACACCAATTTCTTAAAAAAAAATTGCGGAATAAAAACGAATTTTGTGAAAGGATCGTGAAATAAACGTGAATTTCGTAAAATAATTGCGGAATAAACGCGAATTTTCTGAAAGCATCGCGGAAAATATGTGAATTTTGTGGAAGGATCGGCATATAAACAGTGTCGTGTGAAAAGTGGCAGGTGGAGGCAAAGAGGCCGTCGCTCCGGGCGCAGAAAAACTTAGGGGCGCCGATTTTCTACAACCAACATCATTTTTGGCCGATAAGAAGAAAATGAACACTAAATTGAAACTTTGCCCCAAGTGCAGTTTTCTCTTAGTACGTCCCTGCATTTGAATTTCTATAAAGGATCGCGGGCAAACACCAAATTTATCAAAGGGTTCTTCAGGGGTGTTTTTTTTTAATTTGCAGCAAATTTTCTGAAAAGTTACAGCGGATTGTGTGAAAGGGGGGGGGGGGATACTTTAGACTGTGTTTTCACTCAACCTAAAATCAACTTTAACCAGGGGTGATTCTCGTCCGAAATTTCTGAAAATTTGAAATTGGGTTATCAGTTCTGCGTAGCTGCCAACTTGTACGGTTTTGCGCACGGAAAAAACAATCGCGGAGAAATGCAAATTTCGTAAAAGAACCACCGAAAAAGCACACATTTCGTCAATATTTCGCGGAAAAACGACGATTTTTTCAATGTTTTTGTCAACGAACTTTGTCAAAAGATTGCTAAAAAATGCGAATTTCCTGTGCAGATCGCGAAAAAAAAAACAGCAATTTCATCAAATATCGCAGATAAAATGCTGATTTCGTCTAAAGACTGCGGGAAAATGTCGATTTCGTCTTACAAATTGCAGAAAAAACACCGTTTTCGATAAAACATTGCCTAAAAATATTTTGTCAAAAGATTATTTTAACAAAAAAGGCCAATTCATCAAAAGATCATGGGAAAAACGCCGATTTCATCAAAAGATCACGGGGATAAAACGCCGTTTTCAAGAAAAGATCGCGTAAAAATGCAAATTTTGTCTAAAGATTGTTGTAACAAACGGCGATTTCATCAAAAAATCGCGGGAAAACAGTCGATTTCGACAAAAGATCGCTATAAATCGCCGATTTTGCTAAGATTTCGCAGATAAATAGCTGATTTTGAGATTGTGGATAACCCCCCTCGCAAGAGGAGTAACTCGCGGTATTATTAATGATTATCGCAATAGCTTTACCTCAAGGACGATTTTTTTTAAAAATCAAACTACAGCTTCAGAGAGTTTCTGATATATATTAATGTTGTTTAGTTTTTGGTGTAAATTGCCCTATAGGTGGCACTACTAAGCTGCATTTTTCAAGATTTCGTTATAGCTGATTAATTGAATGTTTTTTCAAGGTACTGAATCTAAATGACCTCCATAATGAACAGTAATGTTTCAAAAACATGGGCAGTTTGCATTAGAAAAGTACAACTGCGATGAAAAAAAACCCCATATTTTATTACAATAACTATGTTCCAAATTGTACATTCCCTCTTGATTAAACTTTGAATTTTTATAGTTTTTTAAAGTACACTAGAAGTTTATCTCTATATGTAACTGCTTTTGTTAATTCCTCAAATAGGGAGCATTTTCTATTTGTAGTGTTTTCTGTTTTCAAAACTTTAAGTTCCATTCTTAGAAATATGAAATTACCATATGGAAACACTATTGAATATGGTTTCTTACTCAAAAATAGAACACCAGATTTCAGGATAAAAAGAAAAAAATTATGTTTAATTAAACTTAAAAGAAATATTTTTCTGGTTTCAGTGAGTAAAAATCTAACAGTCAATAAATTCTATGCTATTTTTTAGTTGCAGATCTGAGTAAGCCAAACTAAAACTTAGTTTTGTTTGAATTTAGATTATAAAACTAAATCAAAACTTTGAGTTGAGATTGGAAAGCTATACCAAAACTAAACATATCTTTTAAAGGAAATAAAATTATAATTGTAAGAATAAAGTGTAATAATAATAATGTAACAATATACATTTTTTGATAATAATGGCAAAACTGTAACAATTTCTTTAAACCAGTATCATTTACTTAAAAACTATACTTATGTAAATGGAATGCATAATTTATTTCATTCCAAACTGCAGACATATTGGCTCTGGTTCTTACATTAAGTCAATTGGTAGTTAAACATGTAATTGAAAAATCATGTCAACAGAGATATGATATAACAAACAATAGTGTTTTAAAAATTCTTAGGCTGTGGGAAAAAAAAAAAACTAAACTTATAAAAGCAGGCTTTGCTACTTTCTTTTTATCTTGTAATATAAAGTGAAAATAATTTTCATTTAATACAAATAAATGGGAAAAAATGTTTATTATTTAACATTCTCTAAGAAAATATAATTTATTTGGGCGAAACAGTCATGAAAAATCAATTTTTCCGTTTTTTTCCGAAAAAAACCCGGTAAAAAACCAGTTTTTTTCTGCCACTTATATTTTTTCGGAAAATTTACATCTCTAAGCAGAATAATAAAAAAATATTGATTTTAATAAATATCATGACCGAGATTAACTCATTCTTAATCTAATTAATTGACTGCAGCAAAAATTCTAGATTAAAATCAAAGTTGGTATAATGTTGAACTAACAATATTGAAATAATATTAATATTTATTTGTAAATACATTTTGAAAATTGAGATCTATGAAATAGAAGAGTTTTGGCATTGGTGCATCTAATTAGTTATTTTCGTGACTTCATTATAAATATTTAAAATTAAGTTTTTTTTTTTTTTTTTTGGCTTATAATTTTCAATTTAAAATAAAGTTAAATGTAGCTTAAGGTAAAAAAGCATCAAATAATTAAAACATGGAAAAAGAATCATCAATTAAACATATATTGGAGATAACTCTTCAACCATTGGTATATTAGTAAGACATTTTATGTTTACATCATAAAAAGATGCTCTGTATTTCTTTGAGAAAATATTTTACAATTATAGACATATTAATAAACGTGTAAAATTTGTTGTAAAATTATCAGCATTTCATTGTACAAATTATTAGCAATTATCAGCAGTTCATTGACAAAAAAGCAGAGTATTTAAATGCTTGAATTGCATTTTTTATTCAATATTATTAATATACAAATATAGGGTTTGAATTTCGGGACGGGATGGCAGGATTCATGCCCTAAAAAAATATCGTGGGTAAAACATTCCTGTTAAAAAAAAAAAAAAAAACTTCAGAGTTTTTTATGAAGTGACGATCGAGTCTCAGGATTGACTGACTGTGATATTTTCTGTTATCGATTGACAAATCTCACAGTTTGCTCTTACGACAATTATACAAAATTCATGATTCTTTTTTTATTTTATTTAAAAGATGACCTTTCATACAGTGTTTCTGTTTATATTCATTTTTTTCTACATCTCATAATTTGCACCTGCCCATTTTGTAAGATTTCTCCTCTCTTCTGATGACATTTTGATTAACTATTCAAATAAAAATTCTTCTAAATTTAAAGAATTTCGTAAAATAAATAAAGTACAGACATCCATTGCCCAAAGCAAGATGTTTAAATTTTCTCATTGAGTTATTAAAAATCAGTAAAAACATCATTTTTATGATGATTAAAATATGATTTATGTAATAAGAATCATATATATTACGTACATCATGGATTAAATATTAATATTCCTGGACGAATCATAAACAAAATAAAATGCAGACACCAAGGTCCATTCTCAACCGATAACAACAACCGCTTTCCAAATAATTAAAAAAAAATGTACTTCAAGTAAACACATTTAGAAACAATAAATAGTTGATGTGCGTTCACAGAAATTAGGGCATGATTTTTTTAAATAAACCATTTCTCATGTAATAGAAGAAACCTATTGACTAAGTCCTTTTGAGATTTTCATATGGTTTTAAAATCCCAATGCATAAGTGAACTTAATTCAATTAGCTAAAAGGCCAGGGATTATAGTATTGACTATAATTCCACTAACAAGGAAGGTCTCCATACGGGCATACTCAGAAAAATCTGAAAAAATTACAGAATGTTCTTCTCATATAGTTATATATGTTTATAAAAAAAAATTCGGTGGAACCTCCTTATAACATCCGTAAAAAAATGATAAAAATTTCGTTTATTTGGCGATTTATCTCCGGTTGGCGAAAAAACGAAATTTTGAAAATTACGCTTTTACGCTTCGAATACTTTTTAAAGAAAAAACTTTCTATGTTCAATTTATTTAAATAAGTTTAGTTTAAGTAATTTTAGTTTTGCATTTTTACTTTACTTTAAGTGTAATTTTGTCATATATGTTTATATGTACTTATAACAAAAGGATATTTATATATTTTATCATTTAAAACGCAATTTAAATTGATTAAAATTGTTCCAAGTTTAAAAATACACTGTTAAAAATCTGCTGCATTTTGTTGCAACGCACTCCTTTGCTTGTATAGAAAACGGTTACTTGGCCGTGAAATGGAGCTTTCTCATTGGTTGGTATAGAGATATATACAAGCGGTGGAGTGCGTTGCAGCAAAATACAGCAGATTTTTAACAGTGTTGCACAAGCTACAACACCGCTAAAAATCTGTACCATTTTCTGCAGCGTCACTCCACCGCTTTTATAGTAAAAGGTCAATTCACCGTGCTATGGAGCATTCTCGTTGGTCAGAAGAGATGTTCTATAAAAGTAGTGGAGTGACGTTGCAGTACATGCTGCAGATTTTTAACAGTGAAGTCAATTAAAATCAATTTTCGGATTCGTTAAAATCGCCTGCTTTTGGCGAGGAAATGGACTGCTCGCCAAATCTTGCGTCGCTTTCAGCTTTTCATGCCAATTATTCCAAACTATTTAATTTTTTTACATATCTAATAGCGTAATCCCGCCGCTAATTTTCACTGATCTTTTATTACCTACATGAGTAGTTTAATTCGTATTTTTTTCAAAAAATTCTGAGTATGCCCCCAATGGAGACCTTCCTTGTAAGTGATATACAATCACCTAAGGAAATTGACAAAATAATCACCTACATGCATTATTCTTGCAAGCAAATTAAAAATGAATGCACATCGGATTTTACAAAATTAAGAACAAAAATTAGATGAAAAAAGCATAACCAAGTATTTCGGATAATTTAATGTGTTAGAAAAGTTGCTCTGTTCTGTTTGTCAAAAGTGTAACCTATAAAAGATTTTAAACCACACAAAATCGAATAAAATCTAAAATCGAATAAAATCTAAATTAAAAAATTCATTTAGCAACTCAGTTATTAATTGCCCATAACACTGAGTGCAAATTGAAAAATAGATATGATATATGTAAGGCTTGATTCTTTTCTTTTGCTTTAATTAAAATTTTGAATAATTATATTGAGTTGTTGATTTAAATTATTTAAATGGAATTTTGTCATGTCAGTATAAATTGTGAATATTTGTAAATGTGAAGTTTCATGTAAGAAATAATTGGGTTAAAAAATATTTTTTTTCCCTCTCATATAGTTAAACTCCCCTGCATTTACAAATGTTATGTGGGAAACTCTCTCCTCCTGGGAAAACCTGAATTTCAAGTTCTGATAGTCAAAGAAATATAGTTTTCGCAGGGTTGGCAAGTTTTTGACGGTTTTAACCATGGTTTAAGCCGTCATGTCAAAAACCTCCTTGTCAAAAATGTCTAAAACTGTCAAAAACCTACATTTATATGTAAATAAAAATATTTATTTACATATGTATATATCTACCTCTATTTATATTTAATAAGTAAAATTTATTTTCTTTTAATAAGGAAAATGTTTCAAAATATGTTGTAGGAAAAATAAATTAAAATTTTTGAAAAACATATTTTGAATAGTAAACAAAATCTCAGACTTTGTAAAACTTATCTTTTGTAATATTATTTATTAAATTTTAATGTGTTATTCAAAATATGCACGGATATTATATTATGAAGAAATTTATTTATAACCAAACTTATATAGTTTACTTAGGTGCATAGTTTAAAATAATATAAAAGATTAGACAAGTTCCGTAATTGATTAGGAACAGAAAATTGTTCAAAACTGGTTATGTGCTACCAGGGTTGTTATGATTAAAACATTTCGTTTAAAACAGCTGTTTAAAACGCGTTTAAAACATTACATTTAAAACAATGTTTAAAACATGATTATTGCTAATAATGTCACAAATTAAAATTTAAGAAATAAAATTTTATTAAAAATTTCTAATTAGCTGTATGTATTAAAAGACATTCAAATTTTATCAAAATTATAAATTGATTATTTAATTTTAATTAAGTATTTAAAGTAAATTTATTTCCTCTAAAATTGGAAATACATAATTTATTTTTTTAAATATCTCAATTATGATTTTTTATATAATATCAAAGTTCTATAATATATTAATTTCCGAAGATTAAATGTAAAACTAAAAGAGCATTTTTCGGATATACAATAAAACAAGCATAGTAGAGCCTTATCTAGAATGCAACGAAAAGAAAATATTTTGAAAAATTTCGACAAAGCTAAAATGATCTTTTCAACATCAAACCATTACTCTTCAACTATCTGTGAATCCCTCGAAATTTTGCTTAACAATGATACTGTTTGTAATGATGTCATTTCTTAATATTCGGCACTCTGGTACAATATCCTTGGTGTTTTGATGAATTTATCGTGACTTTGTTTGTACATGCGGACTGTTTTTGTTTTGTTTTTACGTTTTGAATTTCTAATCAATTATCTTCTTTTATACTCCTTTGAAAATGGATGAGAGGGCATACAAAAGATCTAAGGTAAATATTATCTATTTTTACAACACTTTTTAAGTATTTATTTGTATATTTTGAGAGATCTATTTCACCTTTTTAGTGAATAAATTCGGCAGTTGGTGCACAGAGAACATAATATTGAGTAAAAAAAATCTGGGCTAAATGCCTATAATACTTTCTCCCATCAATGGATAATGCTATAATACATTATAGATATTTGTTTAGTAGTTAAAAAAGATTTTTTGTTGTTTTTTTTTTTTTTCTCTTTCTTCATTAAAATTATAATGACTTCAGTTTAAAATATTCATATATAAAAAAATTCAACATTAATTTAAATTTCTTTTAATAGTATTTCCTTTTTAATTATTCATTTACGAAAATAAACTGAAATGAAAAAAAAACTTATCTATTTTCAGTTCCTTTTAAATTCTAATTGTTTAAATTTGCTTTTCTGTCCTCTGAGTTATAAAAGTATGCTACCTACCAACCAATCTATCTATTTTGATTTTCAGTTTGAATATGTTCTCAAAAAGATAATAATAATAATTTAATAATAAAAAATGGACATGTTTAAAAAATATTTATTTCTTAACTAATTTTTTACGTACTTCATATTTTTTTACACATTTATAACATATTTTTTACATATTTCATTACGCTTTAAAGGACAATCACTTGTAATTGATGAGACTGAAAAAGGCATGAACCTTGCTGCTAAATTATGTCCTGAACTAATTCCAATAATTGTAAATTATAAAGCTAAGTCAACTCCATTCTCTGATTATATGTTTGATGAATTGCCAATCGTAAATTTGCCATTGGAGAATCAAATAAAGTGGAAATAACACATTTATTGTGGTGGTTAAGCCTTGAAAAACACATTGATAAAAATGCCATGAATATCATAAAACAGTTACATACAGCTGTATGTTCTACTGCTGGATTAGAAAGAGTTTTCTTTATTTTTGGTTTTGTGCAAAGCAAAACCACAGGGTTCGTACAGACTCCTTAGAAACTACTTAGAAATGAAAATGTCCCCGTAGTACTTAGAACTACTTGGATAAACAAAATACTCCTTAGAAACTCCTTAAATTTTATTGCGGTTTTGCACGCAAGCGATATTGCTCCCGGGAAAGAAAAAAAAATTGCGATTGTTAAACGCATGGTAAACCCTTTATGCACATCATTCATCAGAAGCACAGCAGTGATTTCTTGGGATCATACTAATAATAGCCACCAAAGTGATTTACTTTTCACGGCCATAAGGGGGAAAAAACTGAAAAGAATAATCCAGACACACCGCTAAGCTTCTAATTTCAAAAAGTGATTACACTGTTTAATTCCTTCACAGCTAGATATACAACTTTGGTTTCTTCTTCATAATACGATTCATCATCCTCAATTTTGCTGATAACGGTGGATTCAGGAGTGATTCTCGTCTGAAAATTTGAAATTGGGTTATCAGTTCTGCTTAGTTGCCAACTTATATGGATTTGCGTGCAGAAAAAAGAATCTCAGATAAATACGAATTTTGCGAAAGGATCGCCGAAAAAGCACACATTTCGTCCATATTTTGTGGAAAAACGACGATTTTTTTCAATGTTTTTGTCAACGAGCTTTGTCAAAAGATCACTGAAGAATGCGAATTTCCTGTGCGAATCACGGTTAAAACGACAATTTCACCAAATGCAAATATTGCAGATAAAACGCTAATTTTGCCTGAAGACTGTGGGAAAACGTCAATTTAGTCTAAAGATCAGGGTTGGCAAGTTTCTGCCGAGGTGGTTAAAACCAATGGTAGAAACCGGTTAAAACCGGCATGGCAGAAACTAAGAAACAGTACTAAATAAGAACTTTACTCAGCAATGATTCATAATTCACACTTACATTTGATATGTAAACCATTGAGCTAAAAATTAAAACATAAGATTATGAATGTTATTCAAAGTATCAAAACGTTTAAAAATGATCATATAAATACATACCTTGCTTATTTAAAACACTAATTTTCATTCACTTGAAAAACAGAAACTTTCACAACAATAACCTGATACTGTACAAGTTTAATTATTAATATTATTGTTTACAGTTGAATTTCTATTTGTTTTAAAAATAAAT
Organism: Maratus speculifer; assembly: GCA_964019185.1. NCBI lineage: Eukaryota > Metazoa > Arthropoda > Arachnida > Araneae > Salticidae > Maratus > Maratus speculifer. The sequence goes on from OZ025294.1 coordinate 248,802,528, forward strand.
TTACAAAAAATTCTGATTTAATAACAAATTACTTTTCAGATTATTTTTAAATAAATAACCTAAAGCAATTTCTTGTGAAAATATATAAGTAAATAATTGAAGCACAAAAAATAACATAGACAAAGAAAATTTAATGAAATATCTTGTACAATTATTTTACAATATTGAAGAAACAAATTACCACTCAAATATTCTATTAGTATTTTTTCCACGAAGCATTCCATAACATAGGACTAATTTTGCTAATCTTTCTGTGCCCAGATTATTTCTTAATTTGTTGAGTATAAAATATTGAGTTGTATAAAATAACTGTTTAAACATAAATTACATATGCATATGTAACAAAAAAAAAAAAAAAATGTTACATTACTCAATTTTTCAAAAAACAAAATTTTTTTAAATTAAAACTATCCACAATATTTTATTTGTGTGCATATATTTATTCTGAATTATTTAAGTACTAATTATTTAAGGATGAACTACTTAATAAATTCAATATTACTAAAAAAAAATCAGAGATTATGTCACAGAATGTCTTTATGCCAGTTTCTGCCGGTTAAAACCAGTTATAACCACTTTCTGCCACTGGCACGGCAGAAACCACTTTCTGCCGGCAAAAACCCAACCCTGCTAAAGATTGCGGATATAATGCTGATTTCGTTAAAAGATCACGGGAAAACGCTGTTTTCGTTAAAAGATCGTGAGAAAAAACGCCGTTTTCGATAAAAGATCGCTTACAAATATTTTGTCAAAAGATCACGGATAAAACGCCGATTTTGTCAGAAGATTGCGGGGATAAAACGCCATTTTTGAGAAAAAATCGTGTAAAAATGCAAATTTTGTTGAAAAAAAAAAAACATCGATTTCATAAAAAAGAAACACGGGAAATGCAGATTTCATCAAACGATCACAGGAAAAACTCTGATTTCGACAAAAGATCGCAATAAATTGCCAATTTTGCTAAAATATTGCACATAAATCGCTGATTTTGTCTGAAGATCGCCGATAACCCCCACCTCTCGTGGGGGGGGGAGACGACGACTTGCGGAATCCTTGCGAAATTGGGGCTGTGGAAGTGCATGCCACATAAATAACAACAAAAGTGGCAAGTCCTTAAAATTTTTTGGACTCCTTGGATTTTTTATGTACTCATTGGATTTTTTCTTCCCAACTCTGTATGAACCGTGAACCAGAACTTGTTTGGGTGTTGATAAGGCTGTTGCAAGGGTATTGACAAACTTGTTACCATTTTTAAAGAACTGAACAATTAAATGTTTTAGTTTAGAATAAAAATTGCTAATTAATTTTTGGTATTTGTTATAAATTTTTTTTTTCCTTACTGCCATTTGAAAATATTTTCTTTCTTTATATTTAATAATTTTTTTTCACTTTAATCAAAATTGTGCTGTGTGAGAAAAAAAAAACTTTTAAATGTTTAAAACATGTTTTAAACAAAAAAAAAAACATGTTTTTTGTTTTTTTTAAATAAAAAACATGTTTTTTTCCAACCCTGTGTGCTACCATATGCTACGTGATGTAAATGAATTGCATTATTGAACTAAATTTCTACTTTGATAATTTCATTTGGATTGATTTAGATTATGTAATCATATTAATTGGAAATATTTAATGAATGTTTTATTTTTTAAAATTATGTATTTTATAAGATAATTAAAAAAAAACTACATAATATTTTGTGTTTTAGAAGTATTTTGTAGATTTTTTTCTGTTTTGACTTTTACAACTGTTTGTTAGTTTTTTTGAAAAATCAGTAATTCTGAATTCTAAATCATCAATCATTTTTTGAATTTATAACTAACATAAAGATAATAAACATCTGAGTATCTATTTACAATATTCAGCCTATTTATTTACTATGCTGAAAAATTAGCTTATACAAATACTAATGAGTTTATCATTTTTTTATTTATTTTTTTACTGAATGCTATAAAATTTTGTTAAATATCCTAAGTGTTCACTTGTTGAATAATTACTTCTCGTCTTACCTTGCTTTCAAAATAAGCATTGTTTATTTCTTAATACTATTAGTGTGTTGTGGGGTGGGGTGAGTACAGATAAAAATGGTTTATAATGTGTAATAATCATACATATAATAAATTATGTGCATTATATTTAAATTCAAATTAACCTACTAGGTATTATGTATATAATCAGCTCTGTGAGAAGGGGGGGAGGGGCAGTTGCCCCGTGCACGGAAATTTAGGGGGCACTATCCAAATTTATACTACAAACGTTATTTTTTGGCCTGTCACAAGAAAAAGTTGGGTAGAGAGACACCAAATTCTAACTTTGCCCCTGTCACAATTTTCTCTTTACACGCTTTTGTATATAATGTGTATAGCATAAAAAAAAATGTATCAAGTTTTACACTTTTGAAAATCCTGCATTTATAACACTTAACTTGTTAACACTTATAAATACTAACTATGACAAAATGCATACTACATAACTTTAGATTTTTTTAAATATTAAAATAATAATAAATAAACGAGATATTTAAACATAATTTTTGTACAAATATTTCTGCATACCCATTTCAAGATAAATTTTTGAGATTTGAAATCTATCATTTTTACCTTAATTTTTATTAATTAGAAATATTTAAAGACCTGCTAATTACCCACAATGTAATTAAATTTCAGCATAATGTATGGCAACTGTTGCTAATTTAAAAATTTAACAACAAACTCTAGTGCATCACAGCAGATTGTAACTCTATGGGTTTTCGACAGGTTTTTGACGGTTTAATCCGGTTTAAACTAGGGATGGGACGAATATTCGGCCACTATTCGGTATTCGGCCTATTCGGCCCTTTTGCCGAATACTCGGTTGGCCGAATATTGAAGGCTTGTTGACCGAATACTTCGGCCGAATACCTGTAGCCGAATATTTAGAGATCTTGTCGAATATTGCTAAAATCTCACCGAATAGTGAAAGATATCTTGCCAAATAAATTTTGGATTTAAAGAATTCCATTCTTGCAATTTTTTTTTCCTAATCCAAATTGGCTACTTCATTTATGAAGTCATTCTTATTCTTACTTGCAAAATAGAGTTATTCAGATACTAAAAAATATACAGCCTTTCTGTATTTCCTATAAAAGTTAGTTTAGTGATATTCTAGAAAATGCTGCCCAAGTTGGAGATTTAATTGTACGGGAAATGTCATCATTAGAGAATGATATATTACAATTCAAGATATAAAAACACTGCCTTATTCTAAAATGCTCGAATATTATTAATGTCTGCAAATTCCATGCACATATAAAAAAGGCTCTTATGAAATTCATAACTTATTTTCTAAAAAGTAAGAAATGAAAAAATTTATTCACTGGGTGTGTTAACAAAGATTCATTTTCAAGATTAAATTTAATATATCACCATTCCAAATACAACGGTACACCTGAAAGCAGAACTGGTATCAAACTCGATACACATTAGATGACACAACTTGCTTTTTGAAGATGGTTTTATAAATATTTTATTATAAATTCTAAATACTCAACAAAATTTTTTCATTCTATAGTTTTCACTTTTAAATAATTATTTGCATAATTACTGACTTAAATATGTAACATTATGTACATATTTTTTATTTAATTGTCCTCCCTTCATGTTGTTATCAATTTCTCTTTATCCTTTTAATGCTTGTTGCATAAGTGGAATTTTGAAGTTGAATATTGTATGTGTCAATTCAAATGTCAAAGATTTTGTTAACATATGCATTCTACTTTAAACATAACCTTTTGCTTTAACGTAATTTGTAATTTAAAGCTTGACATCTGATTTCAGAACAGTCTCATTCTTACAAATTTGCTTATCACTAGGGACACAAACTCTAAATGATCAAATTTATTTCATTAAAGGTTATTTCAGAAAATGTGTCCTTGTGAGTTCTGAGAGAGAGAGAGATTAAGAATATTTTTGATTTTGGATGCAAGAAGTATGAATTGATAGTAAAAGTGAAGTACATTTTTCATATTTTAATGGAAATATTTTCCCATCTTGACTTATTGAAAATCAATTTGATGTACATTAAAATAAAGGATATAATGCAATTTCACAATTTTTTTGTGTTACAATCAGGGCTGCGGAGTCGGAGTCGGAGTCGGGCTCATTTTTGAGAAAAAGGAGTCGGAGTCGTAAAAAACAACCCGACTCCGACTCCGGCTTTTTTCTTAGACAGTTTGAAGTGAAATTAAACCAATAAAATGTAATTTTAAATCCATAGAAGGAATTCTTTTTGTTATTTTTGGATTATATCGGACTACCCAAGTTAAAGAATCCCAATAAACTGCCCAGCGTATACAGAAGATGAAAACTGGTTTTAATTAAAAGCTCAAGTAGATCCCAGATTATTTGCAAACTAGTAAAATTTTCATCTTCAATTTTATTTTCTTCTATCTTAACAAGAATAAAGTATTGGATTCTTGAAAAATTTCGATTTCCGGCATTCGATGGATTTATACGTTTTAGAAGATCCTGAACTGAACATGATTTGATACTTTTTCGAAAATGTCTGTCAGTGTCTGTCACTTCATGAGTCTGCATGCGACAAAAATTGTGGAGCGCTCTATCTCAAGAACTAATGGATGGAATTTCACAAAACTTAAGATTTTGTTACATCTTAATAGAAACTGGATCTGATTAATTTTTGGTGTATATCACTCGACAGGTGGCTTTGCTATGCTGCATTATTCACAATTTCCACAGTAGCTATGTCTTAAAAATTAATTCACGGATTTTTATAAAACTTTAGATTCAGTTAGTCCTTGATATAATTAGGTGCTGCAAATTTTTTGGTGCAAATCGCTCAATAGGTGGCGCTGCTATACTGCATTGTTCATGATATTGCAACAGCGCTATCTCAAAAACAAATGCTCGAATTTTCACCAAACTTTATATTTAATTAGTTTGTAATCTAGATTAGTATAGTTTAGTCTTTGGAGTAAATCGCCCTACAAGTAGTTGATATGCTGATTTTCTTATGATTTTAAATTGCTGTGGCTCAATCACTAATGCGTAGATGTTCATTAAACTTTAGATTCAGTTAGTATCTGATAGAAATTGATCCTGATTCGTTTTTGATGTACATCACTCAACACGTAGCGTTGTTATACATAATTTTAAAATTTCAGCAATAGCCCTATCTCAGAAATTAATGTACTGATTTTCACCAAACTTCAAATTCAGTTAGAAGTTGATATAACTTGTTGACTAGATTTTGGAGTAAATCACATAAGAGGTGGCGCTGCTATGCTGCATTTTTCAGGAAGTATTAACATGTGTGATAAAGAAGAAAGTTCTAAGATTAACACATCTGCCTATTTTTTTCCTTTATATTGAAGTTTTTCTGCTCTGGAGAGCGCTAGTTAACATAAAAATTGTACAGATTTCCCTTTTTAGAGGCCACGGATCCGAAATAGTAAAATATCCGTTTTGTTATCTCTTTTAGAGTTCGGTAATTTAATTTTTCAGGTTTGTGGTACGTAAAATTAAAGAATTTGTAAAACGGAAAATATTTTTTTTCCAAAGCTGTAAGAACGGAATACCGAAATAATGACTTTTTGCCTTATTTTTCTTTCGTTCCCTCATTACTTTAGCCAGCATCAACATTAGTACATTAGCTAGCCAGGAAGACAGGAGTCGGAGTCGTTAAAATTTCCGGAGTTGGAGTCGGAGTCGTTAAAAATTCCGGAGTCGGAGTCGGAGTTGGAGTCAGCCATTTTTCCCACCGACTCCGCAGCCCTGGTTAAAATAAGTTTTTCAAATTTAAAAATGCATTTAAAAGCACATTTAAGAGTAATAATTATTAATGAGCTCCTATTTTTTAAATTATATATAATCAAAATTTATTTTCTTTATTGGAAAAAAAAATTACTATTCGGCCGGCCGAATATTCGGTATTCGGCCTAAAATTTGGCCGAATATTCGGTATTCGGCCAAATCACTATTCGTCCCATCCCTAGCAATTTATTCATTAAACATAAGACTATTTACTAATACTGTTTAAATTAAAATATGATTTTTTTCAATTTTCTGCATAAATTAACTGTAATTTTGTAATTTAAATTATTTTCAAATGAAGTTATACTACTTATGTATCCAACAATGTCTATTTTGATCAATAATTAATATGTATACGTAATAAAAAAAGATGTTTTTAAAAAAACCCGGTTTAAACCAAAAAAAACCTGGTTTAAACCAAATAAACCGGTTTTTTTGGTTTAAAAAAAAAAAAACTGGTTTTTTTCCAACCCTGGTGTTAACGAAGATTCATTTTCAAAATTAAATATAATATCACCATTCCAAATACAACGGTACATCTGAAAGCAGAACTGGTGTCAAACTCGATACACATTAGATGACACAACTTGCTTTATGATGATGGTTTTATAAATATTTTAATATAAATTCTAAATACTCAAAACAAAATAATTTTTTCATTCTATAATTTTCACTTTTAAATAATTATTTGCATAATTACTGACTTAAATATGCAACATTATTATGTATATATTTTTAATTTAATCTTTCTTCCTTCATGTTGTTATCAATTTCTGTTTATCCTTTTAATGTTTGTTGAATAAGTTGAATATTGTATGTGTTGATTCAAATGTCAAAGATTTTGTTAACATATGCATTCTACTTTAAGCATAACCTTTTGCTTTAACCCTTTCCGGCACACTGTGCTCGATCTGGGATACCTAATTTTAATTCCAAACTTGTAAACGGCACCAATAATGTCTTAGTAAAATTTTGCTTTTACAATAAAAGCTTAAATTATGGAATTCAAACTATCTAAAAAATTCGTTTGTGAATTCTGGTAGATCTAGTCGATACTTTCTCATTTTACTACATATTTTCCCCGTGCCGGAAAGGGTTAAGGTAATTTATAATTTAAAGCTTGGCATCTGATTTCAAAACAGTCTCATTCTTACAAATTTGCTTATCACTAGGGACACAAACTCTAAATGATCAAATTTACTTCATTAAAGGTTATTTCAGAAAATATGTCCTTGTGAGTTCTGAGAGAGAAAGAGATTAAGAATATTATTGATTTTGGATGTAAGAAGTATCAATTGATAGTAAAAGTGAAGTACATTCTTCATATTTTAATGGAAATATTTTCCCCTCTAGACTTACTGAAAATCAATTTGATGTACATTAGAATAAAGGATATAATGCAATTTCATAATTTTTTTTGTGTTAAAATAAATTTTTCAAATTTAAAAATACATTTAAAAGCACATTTAAGAGTAATAATTATTAATGAGCTCTTATTTTTTAAATTATATATAATCAAAATTTATTTTCTTTATTGGAAAAAAAATTACTATTCGGCCGGCCGAATATTCGGTATTCGGCCTAAAATTTGGCCGAATATTCGGTATTCGGCGAAATCACTATTCGTCCCATCCCTAGTTTAAACTGTCGTCATGTCAAAAACCCAGCCCTGAGTTTTTGAAAAATATATTTCAATACATTTAAAATCTTATAATAGTGTGTGAAACATGTTTGCAATTTATTATTTGAGATGGCATTGTATAAAGAAATAAACATTCATCATAACTAAAAACATATTTAGCACCAGATATCAGAATCCGGCAAAACCAGTATCCGGTCTATCCCTACAAATAACAGCATATTTTGCTAATAATCGTGAAAAAAATGTCAACTTTTGTGAAAAAAATGACAAATTTTATTAAAAGATCGCAAAAAATGGCATATTTTGTTAAAAAAATCGTAGAAAAACGACAAATCTCGTGAAAATATCATGAAAAAACGGAACTTTTCACATAATTTCCGTTTTATCGAGATTTTTGGACGAAATTTACCTTTTTTCGCAAATCTTTCGTTTTATCACTATTTTCTGACAAAAGTTGCCTTTTTTTGCAACTCATTTGACAAAATTTTCCGTTTTATCATGATTTTTGGAAGAAATTTGTCGTTTTTCCATGATTTTTTGAGGAAATCTGTCGTTTTGTGAAATTTTGTGATGAAATTAGCCAATTTTTTTTTTTAGATTCTTGCCGGAAATTTGTCGTTATTTCACAATTTTAACGAAACTCGCAGTTTTTTAAGAGATTTTTTTTTTTATGAAATTATCCATCCCATGGGACGCATATGAGGCTATTTTTTGCACAATTCACGCATTATAGCGCATTCGGATCATCGTTGGAGGGCTGCGTTTTTTCAAATGTGGGACAAGAGGGGCGCTATTTTTTAAACTAAAGGGCAGGAGGGGCGAAGCATCCCTCTGAAGGAAACTCTGATGTTACATAAATAAAAGCATATTTATATGCCATTTTGAAATTTGTTGCTACTTTGAATTAACATTCATAATTTTGGAATTAAGTGCTTACAAATCAAATGCATGTGTGAATTTTGAATCAATGCAGGTTAAAGTTCTTATTAACGTTATTTCATAGTTTTAGCCATGCTGCTTTTAACTCTTGCCAATCCTGAATATAGTTTTGTCTAAATATTTTTAACAATTAATCTTCCACAGACTACTTGATATATCATTTATAATAATTAATATAACAAATATGAAAGAAATGGTGTTGTGAGTTTAACATATTAAATACTAAATGAAAAATTTAAAAATAAAGCTGCAGAACTGATGTTTGAGGCCACTGGTTTCCAGACTTACTGGTTTCGTGATTATTACCTATAACTTTCAGTAATATTGCTTTTTTTTTTGTCAAAGATGAATAAGGTAACATTTAAGACAGAAAATAGACTTTTAATGACTTCTGTAACTTAATTGTTTTTATTTAAACAGAGAGGAGAGCCCGCCCCTCTTTGACTGTGCTCAGTATGTTCTGAAAGCAACTATTTTTTTTTTTTAATTTTGGTGTTATTACATTTTAATAAGTATGTATTTACTCGTGTATAGGGTGCACGCGTGTATAAGGCGCACTCCTACTTTGCAAGTAAAAATCTCGTGTATAATGCACACCATAAATTTGATACGCTAATGAAGAATGACCAAATGAATTTCAGTAAAACAAAAAAGCCTAAACAAACATTACACCAAACCAGAAAACAAGACGGAAATGCATTTTTAGACTTCGGGTTGTAAGAGAATGACGGGAAATAGGAATAAGTGACGGTAAAGAGAATTGCTAATTAGCATTTAGATATTCTCACTAGCTCTGTTGTATAAAAAAACTGCAAGGAGTGAAATAAATATGCAGTAATACTTCAATTAAGTAACATTTATCTGAGTTTTAATTTCTTGTTTCATATGTATATCGTTCGACTGCATCCAACAGTAAAAAGTTATTCCATGTATAAGGCGTACCTAGGAGTTTTGCCCTAATTTTTTCAGAAAAAAGTGCGCCTTATACACGAGTAAATACGGTAATTTAAAATTAAATTTGATCATCTAGATTTTCAGTTAAGTCAAAATATTTTATGCACTACAAATATTACTGAAACTGCATTCTTAGCAATGTCTACATGGGATGCCCCTGTCCATTAATGGAACATGACTAATTTATCTCTATGAAAAATTCCCTCTTACAACTTTCAAAATAAATAAAATTTTGTAAATGGTCATTAGCATATAAAATTTTAAGTTTTTGCATGGATGTCACATATGCACCAAATTGGCTGATTTTAAAATACCAGTACATATATATTTTCATTATTTTCTACTATTTTACAAAGGAAATAATAAATATAACAATACAATTTTTATTATTTAAAAAAAAGGAATTAAAAGTAAACAATTTATAAATAAATAAACAAAAATAACCTTGTTATCAACCATGTGAGAGGCATAAAATTGTTATTTTATGCAATTGCGCCAATGTGGTGTATATATAACACATCTGTATAGTTTTTTTTTTATTGCTGCTCAAACAAAAACGTTTAAATTTTTGCAAGAAAATAAATATATAATTTAATTAAAAAACTAAACCAGCTCTTAGTCTCTTCATTAAGATTTTCAGAGAAAAATAGTGAAACAATTTCTGCTTTCAGATTGGATTGATAAAAAGTGTCAACAATAATCAATAACCCAGATTTATAAAACATGCAAAAGGGAATTATGTAAAAAAAAAATATATATATTTATTAGTAAGTTTTTTATGAGCCTTATACATGAAGGAGTGTCCATTATTGGCACATCTACCCTATAATGCATATTTGTACACTGAAACAGGACCTTGATTAAGAATTTCTAAACAGGAACCAAAATAAAATAATAATTTTAAATTCATAAAATTATTAATTTTTTCACAAATATAAGAAGACCCTCTGAGAAAAGTCTAAACAAATCCTTGCAGAGATTAAAACAAATTTTCTTTTTGGTTCGACATTATAATTATAAACTTGCATAAATATAATTGCTAATTTACAATTAAGAAACAAATATGAAAAATAAGACAATTTAAACAAATTTTTAAGAAAAACATTAACGTGTGATATGATACATTTGATGAATGTCAGATTAAACAACTTATCAATCAATCATTAAGAGCAAGAATCTGAGAAAGTGTCACACCTCTTTATGGGGTGATTCATGACATCTCAGATTTTCTCCAAAAAATTACCAGCTGTTACTTATCTTGTTAAAAGACCAAATCCAGAATTTTTTGCTCCAAAGTTGAGTTGTTCATTTTTTATGGCCCCCCAAAGGTCATCATGTCGTGAAAAAAAATAAGCGTTTTTTAAAGACATGGATATTGCTATGACTCACAGCTCTTTGCGCATACAACTTGCCACGAAATTCTTTTTATATCTCGAATGTAAGAGGGTTGAACTTTATATATTTGATGAAAAACCTGTGGCAAGTTTTTGCCGCAAGGTCACAGAAGGTCACAAAAAGATTCATTTTTGTTGTTTTTTTCCATATTTAAGACCTTATAACAGCTTGCGCGTTCCACTTGCCATGAAAAAAGAGGTGGCATTTGAAAGCCATGCATTAGCACTTTTGAAAAATGTATATATAATTGAGGCAAGTTGCATGCGCTTTTAGTTACAGAGTGCCAAAGTCTGAAAAATGTCATTTTTGACCAATATTCAAATTGTCATAATTTCTTGCGGCAACAACATTTTGAAATAATTGTTTTGCCATTGTTTTATTCTATTACTGCCCTTTTCAAAAAAGTAAACTCCATTGAGGCAAGTTGCTTTAAAAAAATTAAATGTTTTTTTAAAATATGGCCTTTTTCAATAGTCAGAGCTGTTTTATTATTTGAAACAACTTGACTGGATAACAATATTTTATACATTTGTTTGTCTATATAAGTTGATTTTCTAATATATTGTGAAATATATATGATGCTAATGGCATTTATTTAATTTTAACCCTTTTGAGTTCGATTTTTTTTTCAATTTTAGAAAAAATTACTTTTACTTTAATAATATTGATACTTGCTATCCTAATAGATTAATTAGAGGTTAACAAATATTTCATTGTCTGAAACATAACAAATGTTGTTGTTTTCTGCCCTTTTAAATTCATATTCAAGCAACAATAGGCTAAGGAAGAGTTTTTGGAGAGGGTTTAAAAATATTATATTGCAACAAGTTAGTGACATTACAACTTTCTAATACTTTTAGCGCTTTATTACACATAATTCTTTCAGGAAAGTAAATTTTATTTTAAATTAAGAGGGAAATACATTTAAAATAAAATAATCGCAAACAATACAAAGAAAATTAAGCAAATATTTATTATTATTACTAAATGCCTTCACATTAATAAAGTCATATAATAAATGCACTTACTAACATTGCTACATGTAATTAGTAACAAAAGTATTTCTTAAAAATAATAATACTCAAAAGACATGTATAATTAACGGTACACAAGCTCAGAAAGGGTTAAAACGAAAATATTTGACATTTACAAATTACAGCTTGTAATTAAAGTGCAAATATAAATACAATCACCCAACACTGTAAGAATTTTTATACAGTTTTATCATTACGAGAAAAGAAAATCGAAGATATAACCATTTCTTTTAAGATATCTCAAGATGTCTTTTAACCCTTATGGGATTTTTTTTTTTTTCACTTATGGGAAAAATAAATTTTCTTTAACATTAATAGCTATCCAAGTATATTAACTGAAATACATGAATAGATTACTATAACTGTTAAAAGGTATCTTCAGATATGATACAAGAAAGTTATATTTTTGATTTTCTTTTCTCGTACTGATAAATCAATGTAAAAATATTAACAGTGTTGGCTGATTGTATTTATATTTGCATTGTAATTACAAGTTGTAATTTGTAAATGTCAAATATTTTTGTTTTAACGCTTTCAGGGCTGGTGTACTATTAATACTACCTGTCTTTTGAGCATTATTATTTTAAGGAAATACTTTTACAAAACTGTTACTAATTACATGTAGCAACGTTAGTATGTATCTGTGCACTTATTATATGACTTCATTAATGTTAAGGCATTTAGTAATAATAAATATTTGCTTAATTTTTTTAGTATTGTTTGCGATTATTTTATTTTAAATGTATTTCCCTCTTAATTTAAAATAAATGTTACTTTCCTGAAAGAATTGTGTAATAAAGCGCTAAAAGTATTAGACAGTTGTAATGTCACTAACTTGTTGCAATATAATATTTTTAAACCCTCTCCAAAAACTCTTCCTTAGCCTATTGTTGCATGAATATGAATTTAATAGTGCAGAAAACTACAACATTCGTTATGTTTCAGACAATGAAATATTCGTTAAACTCTAATTAATCTATTACGATAGCTAGTGTCAATATTATTAAAGTGAAAATAAGTTTTTCTAAAATTGAAAAACAAAATCGGACTCGAAAGGGTTAAAATTAAATAAATGCCATCAACATCATATATACCTCATAATATATTAGAACATCAATTTATATAGACAAACAAATGTATAAAATATTGTTATCCAGTCAAGTCGTTTCAAATAATGAAATAGCTCTGACTATTGAAAAAGGCCATATTTAAAAAAAACATTTAATTTTTTTAAAGCAACTTGCCTCAATGGAGTTTACTTTTTTGAAAAGGGCAATAATAGAATAAAACAATGGCAAAAGAATTATTTCAAAATGTTGTTGCCGCAAGAAATTATGACAGTTTGAATATTGGTCAAAAATGACATTTTTCAGACTTTGGCACTCTGTAACTAAAAGCGCATGCAACTTGCCTCAATTATATATACATTTTTTAAAAGTGCTAATGCATGGCTTTCAAATGCCACCTCTTTTTTCATGGCAAGTGGAACGCGCAAGCTGTTTTAAGGTCTTAAATATGGAAAAAAACAACAAAAATGAATCTTTTTGTGACCTTCTGTGACCTTGCGGCAAAAACTTGCCACGGGTTTTTCATCTATTATATAAAGTTCAACCCTCTTACATTCGAGATATAAAAAGAATTTCGTGGCAAGTTGTATGCGCAAAGAGCTGTGAGTCATAGCAATATCCATGTCTTAAAAAAACGCTTTTTTTTTTCATGACATGATGACCTTTGGGGGGGCCATAAAAAATGAACAACTCAACTTTGGAGCAAAAAATTCTGGATTTGGTCTTTTAACAAGATAAGTAACAACTGGTAATTTTTTGGAGAAAATCTGAGATGTCATGAATCACGGGTGTGTCACTCTCTCAGATTCTTGCTCTTAAATAAACACAATTATCAAGGAAATACAAATTCTAAAATAGAATTTTCAATTTGAATGAAGACAGTAAGATTGCTTAGAAAAACTTTAATACAGAAAATAATGAAATTATTGCATGATATTTATCGAATTTAGATGAAATATTAAATTCTACAACCAGCATATAATAATCAATTACACACGTTACAACGCCATTTTGCAACTAAAGTGACATTTAATGCTGTAAGATAAATCCAACTAAAACCTAAAAGAAATGTGAAAAGCATTGAAATTGGAAGATAAATAGTCAGAAATCTATTTAAATAAAGAATAATCGACATCAGAGGAAAGTATTTAATATAATAGATTTACATAATCAACAGAACCAGACAGATTTAATAATCGTATTTTTTCCGACCGTCAAAAAATATTAAAGCTTAATTACTCTGTATAAATAGAAAATTAAATTGCATTTATTTAATAAACACCAAGCAAAATATTAAAAGACCCAAGTCTAGAAAAATGGGAGCATATCGTAAGCCTTACATGTCGGCAAATACACGAGGACAGTTTTTGTTTACATATTCTTTATCAAAACAATCAAGAACAGAAACTAAAATATTCTTAAAGGTAAACATAATATTCAAGAACACTAAGGTATGGAATCGGTAAATACAGCAGGAAGGGGTTTTAAATTTTTGTAAACAAAAAAATGTAAACAAACAAAGTTCGGCAGACTTAAAAAACGTGGGTGAATATAAACACGTTTTAGGCTTAGGGAATACTCACGTTTTTGGAAGCGGCAAAGGATTTGCGCCTTTCCTTTGAAATACACCATCAACAAAAACTCCATTTTTTCCATTGCATGTCATATAGAAATGTGGACTTTCAAAAGTTATTTCTAAATGTCTCCTAGAGATGAAACTGGAATGACCCATGTTTACATCTACTTCACCAACACGACTATTGCGTCCTATAGTGATCCGGTTTTGTCTGATCATATACTCGAATTCTCGACCTTCTAATCTTGCGATAGCTGCACCTTTGGGTTCTGGACTCCATTGCACTTTTGAAGGGCTTGCCGGTGCAGATTTTAATGCTAAAAGTGCCCAAGCATCACTATCTGAATCCTTTTGAGAATTCGCCATAATAATCCGAAGATAAAAATGGCTGCCTTGGCAGCTAGAGCGCTCGACCCGTAACTACCGTGAACAACAAACACAATCAATGAACACACACCGTATTTCCACTGATAGTCCGCAGCGAGGATATACTGTTATCTCATTGGACGCTATTTCTAAGCAAAAAGGAATGCTTCACAGTTGTAAACAATTCGAATCAAGCTGCGCATGAGCAGACGATGACAGTATAAACATTGAAAATAATGTCTGCGTTTTTTGCAAAATGTAAACAATGGTTGGAGAATTTATTTTACATGGTAATTCCGATCGTACATAATTGATATACTTTTTTTTTTCAATAAAAATAAAAAATTCCTTCTTATCGTATTTTTGTAAGTAAATCAAATTTTGAATCTCGATGCTAATACTGAAAACTGAATCTGATGCTAACATGCTATGAAGCCGATCAGAACCCTTGCTTACGTATCACAACAACTCTCATGTTTAATAAATAACGAGGTGGAAACTGTCAAGAAACGACAGAATAAATAAATTTAAAAATAATTGCTAGAGGAACTTGCTGTAAAATTACAAAAATAATTGAAATAAAAAATTGACCTGACATTCTCCAATCTAATTGAAAAACAAATTATTATTTAGGTACTTCTATGTTATAGGAGAAGAAGCCTTGGCTCATTGAAGAAAACTTGAGTTTGAATTTGGCAAGAAAAGAGAAACTTTTGATAAGTGTTAATTTATCAAACATACAAGTTAATTTATCAAACATACCATTTAATTCATACATAGTTTAAGTCAGTGTTGAATTCAGTGGGTGGCCCGGGGGAGGACATTCCCCCCCCCCCTCCATCGAAGCAATAAAATGTCCCCCCCCCGAAAAATGTGAAAATTTGTGTATTCAATGGTAAAAAAGTGCAATTTCCCTCCCGGAGAAAAAGTCTGAATTCAACACCAGCATCATAAGTTTACTTAATATGCGTATAAATAAGCCGTACAACATTGTCAAATCTTGTTAACGCGAATTAATTTTAGCACGAAAGGTTTCCGATTGCTTCTCCAGTTATATATGTAACATATTTATGTTCGAATAACTCGAATTCGAAGTTGCTTTAAACACGAACAAGAAAGTTTCCTCTTGAGTTTTCGCGTTACGAGGTTCGATTGTAGTGTAATATGAAATATGCGAAAATTATTTCATAATTCAGTATTTCATGCTTGCTAAAACGCAGTGTTAAACTCAGACACTTTTCTTCGAGAGGAGCTTCTGTGACTCCGGGTGATACGTAATGGAGTTCTGGGGGGAACTTGCACTTTTTGACTATTGAAAAGCCAAAATTTCAAACTTTCCGGGGGGGGGATATTTCTTTGCTCCTGGGGGAATGTCCTCCCAGGCCACCCCCTGAATTCAACACTGCTGAAACAGGGTAGTATATCTAAACTTTTAGGTAGATTTCGTACGAAATACTACCTAATGTGATCGCTCCTATGTTGGAATTTTTGAAAATTTTATACAGATCTACACCGATCACAACCTCTAGATCATAAAACTACCATCAGTAAAAAGTATATATATATATATATATATTAGGTATGCACCGAATAGTGATTTTGGCCGAATACCGAATATTCGGCTAGCCGAATAGTAATTGTTGGGTCGAATACCGAATATTCGGCCGGCCGAATAGTAACTATTCAGCGAATACCAAATATTCGGCTTTCCTAATAGTTTTTATATTACAAAGTTTAAAGGTATTAAAATGTTACTTTTTAAAACAATTTTACATAATATTTAATAAGAGAAACTTATATTTTGATAAACAAGAGCTTTTTATAAGAACATTCAGTATTGAAAAAAATCTGCCTTTTTTTATTTACGAAGCATAATTATGAGACTTTTTCAATTAGTAAAATTTTAAATTTCATTTCTTCTACGAATTGAAACAAACATTTTGAAATCAAAGAGAAATAATGAAAAAATAGTTGAAGAAAAACTGTACAGTCTCATATTTGTTCTTTTTAAATAACTCAAAACAGATTTTTTTCAATATAAAGTATAAATACTTTCAAATTAATTCTGAATAAAGGAATGTCTAGCTCATAGTTCTTTTCTTATGAATCGTCAGTGGCGTAGCTAAGGGGGGGCAAGGGGGGCGTCCGCCCCGGGCGCCGAGGTCTAGGGGCGCCAAATTGAGAGAAATTGTTATATATCTATATTGGGGTGGGGGCGCAAAATTTCTTGCTGGCCCCGGGCGCCAAAAAACATAGCTACGCTACTGTGAATCGTGGCATTTTCCATCCTTCTCATCATATCATATTTTACAGAAATCAAAGCATGTGATTTGAAAATATAGTTTGATACCTTATTTATTGTTAATGCAACAAACGAAAACACAAGTTTGACCTAGAGTGAGATGAAATACAATGCATTTATGATTCAATAAGTTGATTATGATTATGGTTTCATAAACAAAAAATTGTCTGCCTTGATAGCTATTACTAATCTCATAAGTTTTCCTCTCTTTTTTTAGGACTTTTGGGAAAAGCAAGAAACAAATTATTTACTAAATAGAATTTAGGAACTTGCATCTGCACTCGCATCATTTATTCCTAAGGAGAATCCTAATAAATCATAATTTTAATCCTTCTCATGGTTAATTTTCTTAAGTTACTTTACAGACAGCAAATAAATAATGTAAAAACATTCTATATTATTTAAATATGATTTTATTTTAAATATATTAATAAATTGACAGTTAAAAATAGAAATTGTGAAAAGTTTTTTAAAAGGCTTTATTAAGTATTGGATTCGGCCGAATACTTTGATATTCGGCCAAACTGAATATTCGGTAACATGGCCGAATAGGCCGAATACCGAATAGATATTCGGTACATCCCTAATATATATATATATATATATATACACATATAGATATCACTTTTTATGGACACGATAACGTTTATAATTCAGCTCAAATCTCTTCCAAACTGATACATAAAATCAAGGGGTTTTAAATCTCGGTCAAGTTCATTAATGAGCAAAATCGGACCAAGAGGATAGAAATAGCTTTTGTGAAAACAGACAAAAAAAAAAAAAAAAAAAAAAAAAAAAAAAAAAAAAAACCTCGTAGCTTCTTAATAAAAATAGATATCGAATCAGTTTAAAGTTTATATTACTTCTCAAAAATGGGCTCAAATTTTATGCGTGACATATATTTGATAAAGTTAAAAATGGACTCGAGGGGCGAAAAAAAAAATAGGGTTTTTGAGAGAAAAAAATTCATAACTTCGTCAATTCTCAAAATATCAAATCCAATTAAATTTTTTATAAATGTTCTTAATATTATCTAAAACTTTTGTACTTACAAGTTTTTGATAAGACCAATTGTTATTTCAAAAATAAATAAAAAGGAAAACAAAAAAAAAGGGGGGGGGATGGAAAACGAAAAAAATCCATAACTCCGTCAATTCTTAAGCTATCAAATTCGATCAAATTAATGTTACATTTTCAAAATAATATCTACAACTTTTACTCTGGTAAGTTTTTTATAGGAGCAGTTCTTACAGCAAAAATAAATTAAACAAAACTCGGAGTTGAAGAAAAAATCTCAAATCCAAGCTGCTTATATTCTGACTCATTTTTAAATTCATTTTTGATTTTAAACGCATCCAAATGACAGGTTCTCTTTTTTGGAAACTAGATAATGTGACGTATTGGCCAATTTTTTTTTTTTTTTTTTTTTTTTTTTTTGATAAAAATAGAATATATTTCAAAAAATGCTGTCAAAATCGGCAATTTGAACTGAATTTGCTGAAGCGATCGTGATTGGAAAATTGAAGTATTCGAATAACAAATTGCTTATTTTTCTGACTCATTTTTAAATCCATTTTTACTTTCATACACATCGAATTAACAGGTTCTATTACTTAGAAATTGTAGAATGTGCCTTATTGGTCTGTTATTTGATAAAGATGAAAGAAATGTATTTAAAAAAAAATGCTGTCGGATTTTGAACAGAATTTCCCGAACCGATCGTAAATGGAAAATTGAGGAAGTATTCAAAAAACAAATTGCTTATTTTCTGACTCATTTTTAAATCCATTTTTGCTCTCATACGCACCCAATTGACAGGTTCTATTATTTAGGAACTGTATAATGTACCGTATTCATTAGTTATATATATATATATACTCTGGTTATATAATGTCCATTTATCCATATATTTCTTAGTAATTTGGTAATCTGCCTTCTATTTCTCTTCAAACCTCAACTCAGGGGCGTAGCTACCGTGGAGCAGTTGGAGCAAAGTGCTCCAGGCGCACGAAACCTAAGGGCGCAAAATTTGAAAGAGCGAAATATATATTTTTAAATATTTACATAATTTGTTCCCTTATTAATCAGAAACTATAGATGAATTCTTGTTACAATCAGAATATTCTAAGACATTTTACCCTGTGTTTAACCTCAATTTTTCGATTTAAAACATGTTTTAGTACAAAGTTAAAAGAAATCCATATTCACTGGATTATGCTCAAGACTTATGGAACATAATTTGTTACTGCTACTTAAACTTTTTATTTAAGAGTATTCTTTTTATTTCAAAATTCTTATTGGCAATTTTTCAGAAATGTTTTCATTTTATTTTTATTTTATTTTTTTATTTTTTTTATTTTTTATTTATTATTATTATTATTATTATTATTATTTTTTACTAACAAATACTCAAAAATTAATTAAAGTTTTCTAAAACAGTCTGCCAAATACAATCTTATCACACATACGCAAAAATAAATAAATAAATAAAATAAAATAAAATTAACTCTAATACTTTATGACAAAATGGGATTTTTACCTGAAAAGTACGATTTTTCAGAAGAGCTAAAAAACTTTGACACTTCAAACTTGTATGAAGTTTTTGCACAATTATAACAAACACATGAATTAAAGAATATAATAAATTAGGTAATGTTTTAATTCTTATTGGTCCTATTTCATTTTCTACGTGACGTCCAGTTAGTATTGCTTATACAAATTTTATTCGGTTACAACCAAAGAAGGAGGATCGAACAAGTTTATAAAAAGGAATTTTCGTTGGTCTTTGACAACATGTGCATACTGCAAAATTTACTTTTACCTTTTACTGTATAGTAGTGCGAATAGAATTTAAAAACAGAAATACAGTAAAGTCCCTCTAAGACGGACTTTGTGTAAGACGAAAATCGGCTTAAATCGGAAAGATTTTCAAATCCCGGTAAATGCATAGACATAGACTAGAATTTGTCTAAGGCAGAATATTGTCTGCAACGAAAACTTTTCTCGATCCCATGAATTTCTCCTTAGACAAAGTTTAGTGTAAATATGAAATGTTAACGTAACACTGGTGTGCATGGGCGTGGCTTCCGAGTCGATGTATTCTCTTTAAAATTTTGCGATCATTTCTAATGGTCAGAAAAAACCGGGCATACAAATGGATTCAGGAAGTTCAAGTTCAAAGAACATTTTAAAGCACTAAAATAAAAATCAATTTTTTCGAAAAATTTCACTCATGTCTCCTCTTAATTTTTATCATATCATCCTCAAGTAATTTCTCTAACACCTTTTCAGAATGCCTGATTTTTTCTGTGACTTTTATATAGACGACAGTTGAACATTTTCAAATCTTAAAATAATAAAAACTCATAGATTACTTTATTGGTTACCACTATTTCCAAACAATAATCATTCTGTGGCGTCCTACAACCTACAAACGTTTTAGAAGTTTATCATGATGATTACTGTACAGGAATAATCGTAGCCAAGGAAATCACCGCGGAGAAACTAATGTTTAATATGTAACAGCAATGCCTGAGTTATTTAGATTTTTTACAAATTAATAAAAAAAGATAGTTTGACAAATTAAAAAAATATATATATTGACAGTTTACAAACAAAAAACCAGAGAAACAATTTTTTTGTTTTATTATCATTTATTAACTATTTGGAAAATAGCTGTTGTCCTCAATAAATAACTGGGAAATCTGAAGTATATCTGAATGTTTTCGTCGGTTGAATTCCGCAGCTTATTTTATTTTATTGATTCATTTTCTGATTGGTCCATGTTTAATGTCCAAAAATGGAATTCTTTTGTTGCCACGATGACAAAAAAATTAATAAAAAACTAAAACTAAATAATAATAATAATAATAATTTGAAACAAATTGTGATAAAGATTTCACACAAATTTCATTTAAAAGTGCATTTTTTTCTGTACGCAACGGTGTAAAAATTTAAAATATGCGATGTTTAGAAGTTTAAAATTTGCAGTTCCGAAAATTGTAAAACGGAAATTTCATTTAAAATTTGTTTGCATTGGGTTCAGGAATATTAATGTTTAACCCATGTTGTACGTAGTAGGAGGCGTTCAGAAGTCAGTCTGATGAACTCCATCAAGTAAAAATGCGCATTTTATACAGTTGAAGTTGTCTATCTTTAATCTACTGTTTTTTTTTTTTTTTAATCGTTGGTCTAGGAATTTTAATGCTTAATGCACGGCGTATGTAACATATGACTCGTTATAATCATTCACAAAATAATGTTTATTATTATTATTAATTTAAATATAGAATTTACTTACAAGTCATTAAAAATTGAGTCTTGAAAATATCCTTTTCCAAATAGTCGTTGTAATTTGTTAAATTACAATTTTGTTTTTATTTTTGTTGTTTTGTGGAAACTATGTGCGTCGATACAGATTATAAAACAATAATACGAGAGATATATTCTACATTTTAATAGATATATTCCCCATAGTCCATGGCGATAAAATTTAAAGAGAAATAAAGAAATCGAAATATTTTATCGAATTTTATCGAAAGTACTTTTTTCCGCATTATATCTCGCATTTAATATCAGAATTTGCGATTAAAAATGGCAAAAACATATTTTTCGAAAATAGTAATGGGAACTTGCTTTGGCCATAATCAGGCTCTACACGACTCCCCCAATCATCAACACCATTCAATATCACATATCAAGTCCGTAGCTGAAAGGGTGCTAGAGGGATACCTCAGCTCCCTCCCCTTAAACATTTTGAGCTTCCCACGGAAAAGATTCCAAGGTCATTCAATGAATTTATATTCCGAAAATCCAAATGAAATTCTGTTCAAAAATTAATTTAGTTTTGAGGCCCTTTCACAGTTTTACAGAAATACTAAATTATAACTAAAATAAGTGTTTCAGCGCTCTCGTTCATCCTGTTTGCACATATGTAATTAACATTATGTTTATTACTGCACTAGTTATATACTTGAATTTTTTCTCATCATATTTTTTTCTTAGCATAAAATGAAGTTAGTGCAACAGTTTAATAAGAAATATAGTACCTACAGTGTGAATATTCACTAATTTATCCTTCTGCGTCATAGAAAAAGAGAGAGAGAGAAAATATTAGCTCCCCCCCCCCCCTACATTTTCTTGAACACCTTCTATTATGCACTTCTAGCTACGGCCTGGCACATTATCATTAATCAATGAATCAAAATTTGACGGCGTTTCAAATAATACTAGTATAAAAATCATGGTTTGGGGCCTTGACTTTGAAAATGAGAGTTTGAAAGACATCATCCAATCCATGAAGTAATAATTAACATCTAAGATTGTAATTAAAAGACCGTGAAGAAACTTTCAGATCTGAAATCAGAGAAATATTCTAAATATGGATGCATAAAATATAAAATCTATAAACTGAATATTCAAATTTTTTTTACAGAACGTCCATAAACGCCACTATCCACCATCGACAGTTGTTTGCCTTCACTCTCTAAAAAACTTCCGTCTTTTCACAGAAAAAGTACTGGCAGCACTGCTGCCAGACATTGTCTGTACATTGACAATTTTCCGTTTATTTTTTTCTCCGTTAAAAGAGGAAAAATATCCGTCACTTGAAAAAAGTTTGGAAAAAATCAACGCAGAAGAGGTGGGGATCGAACTGAGGAACCCAGGATTACAAGGCCAACACTCATCCACAGCGGCACGACTGCTCATGAGGTGTTTGCTTTAAAATAGAAGCGTTGATTTCATATGGGTGTGGTTTGGTGTATTTCGTTAAAAAGCTTTTAATTTTGCAGTTAATCTCGGAAAGTTTTCATCTTTAATGAAACTGTGGCTGTTTTTGTTTTTGTTTTCGTTTAGTATTAATATAGTATAAAAATGTGAATTTTAAATATATAACGTAGATTGTCAGAGAAAAAACATGGATGTTTTATTTTTATTCGAAAAGATTTTTTTTAATAATATCAATTTTTTTTGCATTTTATTTTTTAATTAAAATATTTTTTAAATGTCTTCACTTACAGTATATTTTATATGCGAATATTTATCATAGAAATAACTTAGTATATTGAACTTTATTCAACTTATCCAACTTTGAATAACAGATTGTGAGAATTTTTGAACGAATAAAGAAAGTAATTGTAATTTATTTTTAAATTCAAAAACATTTTTGTCTTTTAAAACTAAATTAGACATTTTAATCGATAGAATATTTTTGTTTTTCACTTTAAAAATAAATTCGAATTTATTACTAACAGACCCAATGCGCATGCGTGCTAGATATAAACGGAATCGTTTCCTCATTTTTCGACTTTCGGAATGAACTCACAGAACAAATACGTTTTCTGGGAGAACAGAAGTTATTTGTGAAAAAATAACGATAACTTAGTG
The DNA here is from genome assembly GCA_964019185.1 of Maratus speculifer. Classification (NCBI taxonomy): domain Eukaryota; kingdom Metazoa; phylum Arthropoda; class Arachnida; order Araneae; family Salticidae; genus Maratus; species Maratus speculifer. The sequence continues at coordinate 248,825,997 of OZ025294.1, forward strand.
TATATTGACGAATTTTTCTGACAGTGTTTATAACACATGCTTTTACTATGAAAAATTTCTCAGAAAACTTTGCTTCTTTGAACGAAAATAAAAAGAAATTCCATAAATAGAGTTTTCAGCTTTGTATAAGAGAACAGAATTTTTTTTTAGAATTTTTGAAAAGGAATTTTTTTCTCGCTTGGGTGTGCAATTTTCAAGTTTTTAAATTCCAGTATAGTTTAATATACAACCCTTTTTAAAAAGGCCCAGTACATTTAGCACACTAGCAACGCTGTAATTCGATTAAACTCTTCCCCTCTCTTCGAGTTTTCGAAGAAATTTTCTGCTGTTTGATAAAAATCTAGGCTTTTGTTGAATTATGAATGTTTTTCCATTCTTTTAATTTGAGATTTTTAATTAATTTCTCATTTAATTATTAGATATATCGATTTCTGAAATTCAAGAACGCCAGGAGAGATCTTCGACTATTCTCACAAAAATTTTGAGCCTCGTATGTAGCGTAGATTTTTCTGGCCATCGCGAACAGACAGATACACACATATGCATACGGAGCGAAACCTTCTTTTATTTGTATTTAATACGTTGTCAAAATACTTTAGACTTTCAAATAAAAGTAAACGTTTAAATAGAATTAAGAGTAGTATATAAATTTTAAATTAAAAGCAAAATTACGCCGAACTTTTTTGAGTGCCAAAAGGGCGCACAAACTTTACTTGCTCCAGGGCGCTGAATCTGTAGCTACGCCACTGCCTCAACTGTTTTTAATAATATGATTGTAAAAATACTGGTTTCATTGGTTTATTTAATGGTATTGTCTGAATAACTTTGGATGTATTTATAAAAGTATATATATATACTTTATATATATATATATATATATATATATATATATATATATATAAAGACAGAATGTATTTTTAAAAAAAATGCTGTCAAAGTGGCATTTTGAACAGAATTTCCCGAAGCGAATGTGATTGAAGAATCGGGGATGTTTTCAAATATCAAATTTCTTATTTTCTTACTCACTTTTCAATCCAATTTTGCTCTCAAACGCATTCAGTTGATAGTTTCTCTTGTTTAAGAACTATGTAAGGCGCCGTATTGGTTGATTTTTTCATGAAGTCTGAATATATTTCAAAAAATGCTGTCAAAGTGGGCATTTTTTGCCAAATTAGCTTAAGATGATTCTGATAAAACCAGCTCTTACAGAAAAATGAAATTAAAATTTCTTTAAGAGCGGCCAAATAAAATTTTTAAACTGAGTTTATCTCTAATTATATATACATACATACATATATATATTGGTTTATTGAATGATACTGTCTGAATTACTTTGGTTGTATTCATAAAAGTATATATATAAGACCATTAATAGTAAATAAATAATATTAACCATTTGAAATTAACCATTGAATTTAATAACTTATATCACATTGAATATATGTATATATATATTGTTGTTATTGTTCTTGAAATGAACACTTAACGAAATCTATCTCTGTGTCTATAGATATATAAACCAAACAGACAGATTTTTTTTTTTTTTTTTTTTTTCCGGTTTCTTTGTTTTTGCCTAAGCAAATTTTACAGCAGTGAGAGCATTTTCCGATCAAAAAATACTACTATAAAACAAATGTAAACAACTGAATCTGTACTAATGAAACAAGTTGGAAGTTGCACGTAAAGCGTAGCAAATGAGATGCGTTCGTTGATAACGAAGTTTTAAAATATTCAGATCTTGCTGATATAGTAGAGCAGATGTAGTAAAATTTGGATACAGTATAGTGGTCGAAATCTTTGTATTCCTGTAAATATGCAGGGAGTAATTTTTATTATACTTCATTAACGTATATCTTATTCATAAAATGTGAAGTAGTTTAATATAATTTAAACACCCCCCCCAAACAATGTTTCCCCGTATAACATTATTTAGTGGAATACATTTGTGTGGCCCTGTAATTTAATAATAAATATTCTTTGCATCACAGATTATACAAAATGTATTTTTAGTAACATATTTCATTAGATTCATGTCAATTCTGTTATATTCAAATGAGTGTAACACCATTAAAATGCATTTGAAACTTTTCCCCCCATTGACCGTAATGTAACGGAATACTTTTGATTGTCCCTGTAATTGATCAATGCATCCGATTTTCATAACATTTGAAATGACTCGACAAAATTATGTAATAAATATACGTTTTAAATTTTAAACGATTAAAATGCATTTGAAACTTTTATCCCCATTGACCGTAATGTAACGGAATCCTTTTGATTGTCCCTGTAATTGATCTATCCATACGATTTTCATAAAATTTGAAATGACTCGACAAAATTATGTAATAAATATACGTTTTAAATTTCAAACGATTAAAATGCATTTGAAACTTTTTTCCCCATTGACCGTAATGTAACGGAATCCTTTTGATTGTCCCTGTAATTGATCTATCCATCCGATTTTCATAAAATTTGAAATGACTCGACAAAATTATGTAATAAATATACATTTTAAATTTCAAACGATTAAAATGCATTTGAAACTTTTTTCCCCATTGACCGTAATGTAACGGAATCCTTTTGATTGTCCCTGTAATTGATCTATCCATCCGATTTTCATAAAATTTGAAATGACTCGACAAAATTATGTAATAATTATGTATTTTAAATTTCAAACGATTCGGTTGGGTAGTTTTTGCGTTGTTATATGCGGACAGACAGACAGACAGACAGACGGACAGACAGACAAACAGACGGACAGACGGACGGACTGAGCGACAACAATAGGTGCTACGTATTTACATAATTACGAACGCACCTAAAAAGGATAATGGATCATGTGTTTGGGATAACAATGGCTAGAAAAATCCTACCGCACATAGCATGGCCGAAACTAGCCTTTTTTGCAAACTTGGATTTTAGCGCCTCCCCTTCTTTAGCAAAATATATTTACAAAGAGAATTTTACTAATTTACCAATATCCGACTTAATTTAAGCCATTTCATCCTTAAATTCTTTCATGTTTTGACCTAACTTAGGAGATCCGTATACGGTTACAGGATATTTCAAAAATATTGTGATATACATTGACATGAAAAAAATCGACACAGAAAATCTTCATTCGGCGCCCCTTCGTCAGTATTGAATGCAGGGGATGGCCGGGGTTGATCATTTTTCCCCGGAGCAATGAAATGCCCCCCCCCCCGGAAAATTTAACATTTTGGGTTTTAATGGTCAAAAAGTGCAATTCCCCCCGCCCCGGAGCCTCGGAAGTTCCACCCGGAGAAAAGTGCCTGAATTCGACACCTGGACCACATGCTCCCTCTGCCTCCCCCTCCCCCTCCTCTAGTTTCGGACTTGGCAGAGGTTTGAAAAGTAGGATGAGAATAATCGATGGCAGATCCGAATGCACCTAGGCTTAGATTTCTCTTTTTTAATACTTTACAGCAAAGTTAAAAAGTGTTTATGATTTCAGTTTATCTGTCCGACTGTTTGTTCGTGCTCTAACTCACATAAATATAGTCCAATTGCCATGAAATTTATAGATGTTATTGAGTATCTTTATGGCATGTTCGGTATTGATGATGAAGTTTACGGTTCACTTACAGAGACACTCAAAAGAATTTCGTTACATTACACTCTATGGGAAAGGGAAATCGCTTACGATGTATTTTAATATTAGAGTGTTTTAAACATACTGAAATTTATTCATATCACTGAGGTGAACTACATGGCGCAGCGCTTATTGTAGAATAGTTTGTTTGTGCATAGAATGTACCGTACACTTACAAAAGGCATGTCAAACACATGGCCCAATGCAGCGTATCTGGGCTAGCGAAACATTTGCCATTTTAGCAACATATATCAATTTGATTATACATGAAATCGTTTACCATAATTAAAATATGTCGGAAACTGTTCCTCCCTTTATTCCTATGCAATGGAATTCTTCTGTCTGACCCTGTAAATGAATAGTAAGTGCCCTTTTCACTACATACTTTACAAAATGCATATTTTAGTGCACTTTGTAAATGCTTATAAATTTGAATATGTTCTACAGGCTGTAACATCGTTAAATTTTATTAAAACGATTTTTGCCCATAATGCCGTAATATAAGGAAATTTTTTGACTATCCCTGTAAATAAACTAATCATGGTAGAAACTTCCTTTTCAATAGGTATTCGTGCTAAGTAAACGTTAATAATGTCCAAAAATTTCATGGAAATCGGAGTATATTTACGAAAGTTGGAAAGCGACCAGTCAGACAGACAAACCGAAAGCATAATAACTTTTCAACTTTGTTCGAAACTGTTAAAAAATCGAGCCAAAAATATATTAATCAGTGATTTTATTTTCCACCTTTTCCCCACAAAAAATTTCTTCCATTGATAATTATGAGTTTTGAATAAAAATATTCATTTGTATGTAACTTATAACTTAATTAGTATAAGTAAAAAGTATTTCTGATTTATTTTAAATATGACGTCATTATATATCTCGCTCCATTAGCTACTGATATTCATACCCCTTGTATTTTCAACGACTGCTATAAAGCAAGGCCCCCTTAAGTTAGCCTTGCTATAAAGTACCTGTTTTATTTCAACTATGACGTCACATTTTCATGAGTGAACCATTTTATTAAAAATATAATTCTTTTTCATTCTTTTTCCTTTTAATTTATGTCACCATATTTTACACAAAAATTCCCATTAACTAAACAAATGTCCTTGTTAAATGTATTATAAAAAATACACCTTTTATTTTTATTTCAAACATGACGTCATATTTATTTTCTTTTAAATTATTTTATTATAGTTTTTCGCGTGGAAGTTTTCTATTAAAAATTCATTGCCGCTGAAAAATTATTATTCCAATTTTTTATTTTCTTGGCAATAGGAAAGGAAAATGGTTAAATTTTATCTGAAAAATGCCTATTGATTTTGTATGAAAAATAATTAAATTTTGAATTATTAAGGAAAATATTTGAATAAAATAAATAAAAATTACCCTATTATTTAATCCGGACTTCTAACTTTACGTCTGCAAAATTTCAAACCTATCGGTTCAGTAGTTACGGTGTGAAAGCGGAACAAACAAACAAACAAACTCATTTTCCGATTTATAAAATTAGTAAGGATGAGGTGAGCCTCTGTTTATAAAGGTTGGGCACGTCTTGTCTAAATGATTTATTAGAGAATTCAGAAGTAGAATAAAATAAAATTTTAAAGAAAGAAATGAATATTTATAAATAATTTGTATAAGGTAAATCTACAAAAGATAATTCAAATGCCAAGAAAATATAATACATTTTAGTATGAATAAATTAAGGATCTTTTTTTTTTTTAAATATTTGCTTCTCAACTGAAATCTTTTGGCGCCTTTACTGCTTCGGCGCCTGTGTGTGCCGCACACTTTGCACACTGGGTCGGAACGCCCCTGCAGTGACATATACACGCACAGATTTTTATATATAAAGATAAGGATTGAAAATTTCAGGTTTTTGTGCCGAAGACATTGCCAAATTAGGAAAATGTGAATTATCTCACGAACTACTGGATTTAAACGAATTTGCTTAGTACCATTCGATTCAGAATGAAAAAGTACTCGAAAATATGTTATCAGTTGAAAAATATCTACAAAAGCCGATTTTTAAGGAATTTTTTAAAAGTACGTTCTTTTTTCTACTTGGGGTGGAATTTTCGAAAATCCCTTCTTAGCGGCACTCGATGTTATAGGAAGTATTTTCACCCCAATTTTCAAGATTTTTGGTTCGGTAGATTTTATTGTTCTGTGATTAATACGGAATCCTGACTTTCTTTTGTATATATAGATAAGGATTGAAAATTGCAGCTTTTTGCGCCGAAGACATCGCCAAATTAGAAAAACGCGAATTATCTCACGAACTACTGGATTTAAACGAATTTGCTTAGTACCAGTCGATTCGGAAAGAAAAAATGCACTAAAATATGTTATCAGTTGAAAAATATCTACAAAAGCCGATTTTGGAGGAATTTTTTAAAAGTTCGTTGTTTTTTTTACCCTTCTTAGGGGGGGGGGGATTTTCAAAATCCCTTCTTAGCGGCACTCGATGTTATAAGAAGTATTTTTACCCCAATTTTCAAGCTTTTTGGCTCGGTATATTTTTTTTTCTGTGATTAATACGAAATCCAGACTTTCTTTTATATATATAGCACTTTTAATTAGCGAAAAATTACTAACTATTAGTTTTTGCCTAATTACTAAAAAAGTACTGAATCAATTTCGATGAAATGTGAATCTAAACCATTCTCGAATCCACTGGAACACACACAAAAAATTTCATTAAAATCGGTCCGGTCGTTTAGGAGGTGTTCAATGACATACACACGCACAGAAGATTTTTATATAGGGTAGATGTGCCAGTAATGGGCCACCTTAAGGAATTTCTCTAAAAAATAATTTTTTATTAATAGTTATAATTATTGTATTCCAATTTTTTTCATATTAGATTAATCTTTCAACAATATTTAACTAATCCCACAGTTACATTTCCCAATTGAAATAAAAATTTCATTTTAAATAATATAAATATGTCTAAACACCCAAATGCCCAGTAATGGGCCACCTATGTTCCAGTAATGGACCGCCTATGTTCCAGTAATGGGCCACCCTACAAAAAATAACAGATAATTATTTTTAGGTGCGTTCTTAATTATGTAAATAGGTAGCACCTATAATTGTCGTTCAGTCCGTCTGTCTGTCCATCTATCTGTCCGTTTGTCCGATAGTCTGTCTATCTGTCCGTTTGTCTGTCCGTCTGTCTATCCGCATATAACAACGGAAAACTATCCAACCGAATCGTTTGAAATTTAAAATACATAATTATTACATCATTTTGTCGAGTCATTTCAAATTTTATGAAAATCGGATGGATAGATCAATTACAGGGACATTCAAAAGGATTCCGTTACATTACGGTCAATAGGGGAAAAAGTTTTAAATGCATTTTAATCGTTTGAAATTTAAAACATAATTATTGTGTAATTTTGTCGAGTCATTTCAAATGTTATGAAAATCGGATGCATAGATCAATTACAGGGACAATCAAAAGGATTCCGTTACATTACGGTCAATGGGGAAGAAGTTTCAAATGCATTTTAATGATGTTACACTCATTCGAACATAATAGAATTGGCATGAATCTATGAAATATATACTAAAATATGCATTCTGTACAATCTGTGACGCAAAGAATTATTATTATTAAATTACAGGGCTACACAAAAGTATTCCACTATATAATGCTATACGGGGGAACATGGTTTGGTATGTGTTTTAATTATATTCAACTATTTCACGTTTCATGAATAAGATATACGTTGCTGAGGTGTAATAAGAATTACTATTCCTGTATATTTACAGAATTTCAACCAATATACTGTAAGTACTATTTACTATAAAAGCAAGATCTGAATATTTTTAAAACTTCGTTATCGTACGAAAGCACCTCATTTGCTACGTTCATGTGCAATTTCCAACTTGTTCTTTTTATGTCTGCGTAAGTCGCATCTTCTTCTTCCTCAGAATCCACATTATCCTCTTGTATACAAAATTCGGCCTTTTTGAAGCAATTGTAAATTGTTTTTTCTTCAATTACCCCCATTGATCCCGTTCTTATATGTATAACTATTCAATTAACACTGTTTTGAGAAGGATGTTGAAAGGTGTGTGAAAGGAGGGGGTTGATGAATTTGTTGGACTTAAGGAACAAGAAAATTCAAGCAGAGGAGTAATATAAAAAAAAAAACTCAGCACTGAACGATAAATTAGGAATAAGAGATGGAAATTTGATTTCATGTGATTTCGAAGTATTTTTTTACAACTGAATAAAGAACATTTTATGAAAATATTCGTTATATGGAGATAGATATTTCGCTATATAGACACTGTTTTTAATGTAATCATGGGAAAAGGGGAAAATTCCTACTAAAAATTCGTTATATAGAGAAATTCGATGTATGGAGCTTCGTTATAGAGAGACTTGACTGTATTTATAAAGAAATTGTCTTTATTAAATTCTAGTAAGTAAAATTTAAGTATTAAATTTGTTTATTTAGTTTCCAGTTAAATCAAAATATTTTATCACTACTGAAATTACACTTTTAGTATTGGTCACTTGGGTGGCCCATTACTGGCAAATCACGAAATAAGCAATCCAGTAATGGACCACCCCTCCTAAAATCTTAAAAATAAATAAAATTTTGTAAATGGCCATTGGTATATTAAATTCAATGTTTTATATTGCTAACCAAACAAAAACATTCAATTTTTACGGAAAAATAAAAAAGATATAAAACTAAGTAAGTAAAGTCTGCTCTTAGCATGTTCATTAAGATTTTCAGTGAAAAACAGAAAAACTGTGAAACTTTATTTTCTGCTTCCTAATTGTTTTGACGAAAAGTGTAAAAAATTAATCCAGCTTATAAAGCATGCAAGGTAGAGTTCAGAAAAAAATAATAAAAGCTTAACTATTATTTATTATTTTTTTATAAACCAAAAAGGGCGAGGTGGCCCATTACTGGAAGGTGGCCCATTACTGGCACATCTACCCTATAAAGATTGAAAATTTCAGGTTTTTGCGCCGAAGACATCACCAAATTAGGAAAATGTGAATTATCTGACGGACTACTGGATTTAAACGAATTTACTTAGTACTATTCGATTCAGAATGAAAAAATACACTAAAATATGTTATCAGTCGAAACATAGCTACAAAAGCCGATTTTTAAGGAATTTTTTAAATGTTCGATCTTTTTTCTACTCTTCTTAGGGGCGGAATTTTCGAAAATCGCTTCTTAGCGGCACTCGATGTTATAAGAAGTATTTTTACCCCAATTTTCAAGATTTTTGGTTCGGTATATTTTTTTGTGCTGTGATTAAAACGAAATCCAGGCTTTCTTTTATATACAGGGGTTGGACAAAAATATGGAAACACCTTTAAAAAAACACGTTTCCTTGCCTAGTTTTGTGTACGGTACCCGTTGTTATTCAAAACAGCTTGCAGTCTTCTCGGAATGGATAAATACAGTTTCTGTATGTTTGCCAAGGGAATATTGTACCATTATTCCTGCAAAACAGTGCCAAGTTCAGATAACGATGTTGCAGGTGGATAGCAAGAACGCACACTCCGCTCCAATGTAGACCACAAAGGTTCGATAATATTCAAATCTGATGACTTTAGTGGCCTGGAGAGATGCGAAAATTCATCCTCGTGCTCAGAAAACCAGTCCTGGACAAGGTGAGTTGTGTGAACGGGGACGTTGTTGTCTTGGAAGATACCATCATCATTGGGGAACAAAGCTTGTACCATTGGATGCACTTGATCGGCCAAAATGTTCACATAAGTCTGAGCAGTAATACGCCCTTACAGAGTTATCATGGGGCCAGAAGAGAACCACGATATGGCTGCCCAAACCATCACCAAACCCCCGCCATGTTTTACTCTTGGCAACAAGCAGTCTGTATTATAGGCTTGAGATGGCGTTCACCAGGCGTAAACTCGGCCAGAAGTGGGTAATAATGCGAAAGAAGACTCATCAGACCATATTACGCTCTTCCACTATTCTATAGTCCAGGCTTTATGACTTAAACACCACTTTTTCCTGTTACAAGCATTAGCATTACTGATGGATGGCTTTTCAATTGCAACACGGCCAGCAATTCCTTATTTATGAAGCTCCCTTCTAATTGTTTTGGTACTCACAGGATTTGGTAACACGAAATTCATTTCAGCAGTAACTTTTGCAGCTGTGGACTGCTTATTTTTCACGATAATCCTCCTTAATGATCGTCTGTCTCGATCACTCAGCAAACACTTTCGTCCGCGCTGTGATTTAGCGGATGATGTTTTTTCCGCATTTCAAATATGCGGAATAAATCTTCGACACAGCACCTCTTGAAACACTAAAAACCTCGGCTACCTTGCTTACGGAAGCACCCACCATACGCGCGCCAACAATTTGTCCACGTTCGAAGTCTGTTAACTCTGACATAATGCAATGATAATCTCACATGACAGTGTTCCAACAACGAGTGAACGCTGCAGCGATTTTACGAAGTTGTATAGGTGGCGTCAGTAGGCGAAAATTCCAGTGCCATCAACATAGTTCATTATAATCAATCTTTCTTTTCGAACATGTATTTCTCAAAGGTGTTTCCATATTTTTGTCCAACCCCTGTATATAGTACTTTTAATTAGCGAAAAATCACTAACTATTAGTTTTTGCCTAATTACTAAAAAAGTACCGAATCAATTTCGATGAAATGTGAATCTAAACCATTCTCGAATCCACTGGAACACACACACAAAATTTCATTAAAATCGGTCCAGTCGTTTAGGAGGAGTTCAGTGACATACACACGCACAGAAGATTTTTATATATTGTTGCAGCGTATATAGGGTTCTTTCGATCTTATGGTTAGACAACTTCAAACTCTTTTCTCTTAGAAAAGTAGAAAATAATTTATTTACAGATCTTCAGAACAACAGAGTCTTCGAAACTCACAAATATTACAAGATATTCCAAAATAACTGTTTAAATCTATCGAACAAGTACAAATATAGGTCGCAGAGACTCTTTATACAATGTCTCAACACTATATCACATTCAAAACAACGTAGATAAAACTCAATACATCAAGCAAACTTGCTTGGACAATCTCTAGTAGCTCACTCAATGACTGACTGGTAAATAATAACAACAACAGCTCGTATCGCTCTCCTTATATATAGTCTCGTAGCATGTGCTAGAAATTTCTAGAAAAACCTGGAAAACCACGGAACAACAAACAATGTATCAGTAGACCTAAGGGGGGTTACCATAAATAGGGAAGGGTTACCATCGCCAACAATCGCCAAGTTTGTCGCCAACTTGGCGATATATCGCCAAATTTGGCGACCAAAATTAGTCGCCTAAAGTGACGCCAACTTGGCGATATCTCAAATATTTCGCAAAGCTGCCATAGACATTCACTGAAAATAATAGACAAGTTTGCTTGATAACAGAGACAATGTAACAAAAACTAATATTAGTAAAGAAATGGAGCTTAATAAGATTATTTACATTATTTTACAGTACAAACACTAACTATTTACAAAATTCGTAACACTACCCCCTCCTCAAAGACTGCACGTCCCGGGCAGTGCAATCCTTGAGTTAGAGGAAAACACTTAAAATAAATAAACAAATAAATAAATAAATAAATAAATAATAACAATAATAATAAAATTTACATAAATAAGAACTAATTACTATTTACATATTTACAAAAAGTGACTTTCATGACCATGGTCTGAAATTCCGGTTTTGAATTTTTAATCACTTTGGCCAAAATAAGGGGCTAGCCGGTTATAATGTACGACCCTGGGTTTGGTGTGTGGCGATTTTCGTATGCGTACGACGACGTCATTCAGCCTGTTGACGACTGTGTAAGGACCGTCCCAGTTTCTTTGTAGTTTTGGCGACAGTCCCTTACGACGTATCGGATTCCACAACCAAACTTTGTCACCTTCGTTGAACTCATGTCCTGTTGCCTTTGTGTCGTACCGTGTCTTCATCTTTTCTGATGCCAGTCCAATTCGGTTCCTCGCTAGACAATGAATCTCCTCAATCCGCGCCTGGAGTTCATCGACATATTCCTCAGGCGATGAAGGAGCATCAGGAGGACGGCCAAACAAAAGATCCGCAGGTAGACGAAGATCACGACCAAAGAGCATTTGAGAAGGGGAGTAACCAGTGGCCTCATGAGTGGCACTCCTGTAAGCAAGCAGGAAAAGAGGCAATTTCTTGTCCCAGTCCTGTTGGTCTCTAGGAGAGAGAGGCTATTTAGGATGGTACGATTGAACCGCTCTACCATGCCGTCCGATTGAGGATGTAGAGGTGTTGTTCGGGTTTTGTCCATGCCGAGTAGTTCACACATTTCCTTGAACACAGCCGAATCAAAATTTCTTCCTTGATCGGAATGGATTTGAAGAGGAACTCCGTATCTGGAAACCCAGTGTTGAATCAGTATGTCTGCTACGGTTACCGCCTCTTGATTAGGAATGGCATAGGCTTCAGGCCACTTAGTGAAGTAGTCCATGACAACGAGGATGTACTTATTGCCATCAGATGTTCTAGGAAGTGGACCCAGGATGTCTAGGGCAATTCGTTCGAAAGGAGCTCCTACATTATAACGTTGCAATCGTCCACGGGTGCGCCTCTTAGGACCTTTACGTGCTACACAGGTGTCACAAGTTCGACACCACTTCTCCACGTCACTGCGAACATTATTCCAGTAGAAACGCTCTCGAACCTTTTGCAGGGTCTTCATTACACCAAAATGACCTCCTGTGGGACTACCATGCAGTTCTTGAAGGACCATAGAAATTCTCGACTTAGGGAGTAGTAGTTGCCATCTACATGTCTTTCCATCGTCAGACTCCCATTTTCGGTACAAGATGCCGTTCTTCAAATGTAAGGAATCCCAGAGAGCCCAATAACGTTTAGTCGTAGGGTGGTAATGGGCCATGTCTTGCCAGCTGGGCTTCCTGTTGGACTCCTCTTTCAGCTCTAGAATTGGCTTAATTTCAGGATCAGCAAGTTGATCTTTACGCAGGCTCTCGTCACTCCACGGATCTTGCGCTGATGTAGACCCAGTTGTAACTTGTCTTACTATAGGACCTTTGACATTAAATTTCTTCTCAGCCCGGTCGCAGTATCTACAATTCTCTGAGCAGGGTCTTCTTGAGAGAGCATCTGCATTTCCATGTGATGAGCCTTTTCGATGGCGTATCTCCATATCGTACTCTTGAAGCTTTTGTATCCACCTGGCTATCTGGCCTTCAGGGTTCTTAAAATTCAATAGCCAAGTTAGAGAAGCATGATCAGTTCGGATCAGGAACTTTCGACCGTAAAGATAGTGATGAAAGTGGTCTATGGCGTTCACTACAGCAAGAAGCTCTTTTCTTGTTACGCAGTAGTTTCGCTCGGCCTTTGACAAGCACTTGCTGAAATAGGCGATAACACGCTCCTGGCCGTCGATTTCCTGGGACAGTACAGCGCCAATGCTTTCGTTGCTTGCATCCGTATCAAGTATAAACTGTTTATCGATTTGAGGATACGACAGAATTGGAGTGGATGTCAAGGCCTCCTTAAGCTTTTCGAAAGCAGCGTCACATTCCTGTGTCCACATAAATTTTTGATTGGCTTCTGTTAATTTATGAAGTGGTCTTGCAATCATCGAGAAGCCTTTGACGAATTTTCTGTAATAGGTGCATAATCCTAGAAAACTTCGAAGCTGGTGAACATCTGCTGGACGATTCCAATTTTTCACGGCCGATATCTTCTCCGGATCAGTCCTAACTCCTTCCGCCGAAATGATGTTTCCAAGGTAGGCGACTTCATTACGAAACAAACTGCACTTCGAAGGGCTTAACTTCAAATTAGCTTCCTTTAATTTTTGTAGCACCCGCCTGAGGTTGTTCAGATGTTCATCAAAAGATTTTCCTATGATTATGATATCGTCTAAATAAACAAGACATGCCTCATATGACAGTCCCTGAAGAACCGTTTCCATAAGGCGTTCAAAAGTTGCAGGTGCGTTACATAGACCAAAAGGCATTACCTTGAACTGCCATAATCCTTGTCCCGTTGTAAAGGCAGTCTTCTCGCGGTCGTCGGGATGGATCTCTACCTGCCAGTAACCACTCTTCAAGTCTAAAGTCGAGAACCAAGTGTTGCCCGCAAGTGTGTCAAGAGTGTCGTCAATCCTTGGCAGAGGGTATACTGGAGATCTGTATTTTAAAGTATTGCGACCAGGTTCTTTTCAAAAAAAATGCATTCGCTAGAGTTGTAGGCTGTGATCAATAAAATAAATGCCTTTTGAGAACTTTGTTTATTTAAGGTAGAGTTATAAAAATTAAATCATTTCTCACTGAAATAATTAGGGATGGTGCCTGTAACCATTTTTCAAGAGACCTTTGTTACATGACTGAGTGCATGAAGCGAGAGAGAGGCAATTGAATTTTCTCATTCAGAATTCACACATTGGCATCCAGAATTGGCGAAAAGGAGCATATGAAAAGTGAATGATATCATAACCATGAAATTTTCTGTTACGCTTTAAACAATTAAGATGATTTTGAATTTAATACAGGGCAACCAGAAATGGGCAGTCCTAAAAAAATACGCCAAAAAGAATTCGCGCCAATTCGTACGTTAGGACTCTGTTTTGGGAGAATTTATGAAAGACACAATAATGTGGCATGCACAAGGAAAGATTATTACCTAACGAATAAGTTAGAATCACAATTAAGCAGAGAGAAAAGCGATTTTACTGACCGCAAGCAAAGCATATCTTTGTTCTTTTTTTATTTGTTTCCAGCAAGGGTGAAATACGCATCTTAATGAATTCTCTTTATCTGACAGCCGTTTATCAGTAATAAAGCAGATGCTAGGTGTTTTTCTTTCTTTTCTTTTGAACGGAAAGTTATTGTGGGATCGAAATAAAACATTAAGATAAACTAGATATTTAATTAAAGATTAGCTTTAACTGTAATTTAGAAAAATGTAAAATTTAAGAAAACTATATGTGATTCTACATCACATATATCACCCCTTTCACAGACGAAAAAAAATCTATACATGTCTATGAAGGGAGAGAAATCAATTTTCATATGCTCTTACAAGTAGTAATGTGTAAAATGTTCATGAAAAAATTCTAAATAAAGTAAAAAGTAACTGAATATCTTTCTAAGTAGGCAACCATCCCAAATAAAAGTATAAATATCATGATATAAATATATTGGTACCATAAATTTTGTCATACAAGTGACATCATATATTGTTTCTATTTAGAAACAGCTGCAGCTTCATTAATAAAATTTGTGATCACTTTTCAATTTGTCTTATTTAGACAAGGACCTGTATCAAAAATGTGCACATACAAATAAAAGAAAATACCAGGTCTAAGTCCACAGGTCACTTACCAATTGGCAAAAAAAAAAAAAATCCAAATTGTTTATAATAAGAACATTAAATATGTGTATTGATCAATACAATAATAATAGCAAAGTACTCGAGTAATATAATGCAATTAAACACAAAACATAATATACAAATAAACAAAAACATAATGTAAATAGAAGGATTAAAAATGTCCATAATAATGAATAATAGGAAATTTTTGAAATTTCCACCATTTTTTTTTTTAAATTTACAAAATAAGTTTTACTACCAACTTATATTTGAAATGAGAGTTCAAGCAGTGCTAGACAACCAACATATGGATAAATGTTTTGAAACACTGTCGTTGACCATTTACTTCCATGTGATAACGTTCCTAAATGTATATCTTCTAATTTTTGTCTTTTTTTTAATACCCAAACTAATGAATTTTTTTATTAAGTTAAATCTGAAATTTAAAATCAACGTTGCATTATATTGACATCTAAAACGGTATTTTAGTGTAACATGAGAAAAGAAATCCTCGTAAAGAATTCGGTATCTTCCCAAAAATACTTTTATTCAAGAATAATTACTGGTAAGTGGGAGACACTGAACTTTCATGCAAAAGTATAAAAAGTTTAGAACTGTGGGAAAGATGTGTGGAAAGGTAATCTGGAGACCTGTAAAGTAACTTCAATTTAAGATACGACTGGTATAAAGACCAATAAAAGACATGTATTAACAAGTAAAGCAAACGTATGACAGCCTCTTTGCTTATAAAAATTACAATTTATCTTCACTTCATATCCTTTGAACCAGAAGTGTGAAAACATTGACAGGTATGCAATTTTAAATACCACCTTGACTGTCGTATACCACTCATCGTTATTTACAAAATGACTAAAGTGTATTTTTTTATGTGGAAGTACTGTGTACAATTTATAAAAGGGTGAGTATTGAATAAAAGTGTATAAGTGTGTGAATTTTAGTCTGTATATAAAATTTTGCACCTTGCTAGAATTTTTTAAATAAAGAAGGAGTAAGCTCCGCTACATGTGTAAGCATACATTGGCTGAAAAGGAATCTTAATGTTCGTAAATGTAATGTAAAGTACTAATGTATATCATGTATACCCGAATGAAAATAAAGAAATGTGGAGAAGTGAATGCAAATGATATCTAATTACCAACAAATGTTATGCAAAAAAATGTATATATCTATCTAAATTGCGCCTAAAGAGTAATGAAATTCATATGTGTAAACGGGAGAACATGGGATAGTGCAAATGGGAAGGCAAAAAAATCTGACTGGATTAAATATCCATAATCTAAACAAAAAGTGTAAAGAAACGACTTATGTATTGAAGATAATAACCAATATGTTATAAAAAAAACTTCACAGAGGACCGATAATTAAACAATTGCATATGTAAATGTACATGTATGTGAATAACTTTATCTGCATAGCATGCTGCAAAGTATATATACCTTTGTAAACTACCATTGTAAAAATCTTTGTATAAAAACATTGTAATTGCTGCATGCAAAGAGAAGTTGTATGAAAAGTGAGTCAGTTGCAAATATCCACAAGTATATCAAAAGAAAAAGAACTTTGTAAAACTTTCACCACTGTAATATTGATACACTAGTGAACATTCGCACTAACACTGTGTGTAAAGAAAAGTGCAATTGATAATTACACAGACCTACTAAAAATAGAGTAGCTACATCGAATTAAGACAAAATAGATGTGCAATTTTTTTATCTATCGCGAAAGATACAAATAAAGAAAAATAAATTGTGTAAACAAACATTTAAGATTCACCGCAGAAGTCTTACTGATAATTAGGGCTTAACCACCAGAAGAAAACTATCAATAAATCAAAAATGTGAAATTTTGAATCATTCATCTATTCCTGAGCTCACGAAACAGTTGAATGAAAGAGAATCCAAGATATGAACATTGAACGAAAAATGAAAATCATGAAATGATTGAAAGTAATCTTTAAATAACAATGTATTAAAATGTGTACACCATATGAAAAATATATATCTACGAAAGAATAGGGTATGAAAAAAAATAATTATTAATGCTTTATGTTTGTGTTATGAATAAAAAGGTTAACGATGTAAAAAAAAGACTGTGTAAAAGAGCGGAGAAATCCAAGTATCACCTGAAGGTAACCAACAAAATATGTAAATAACTAAATATACATGAAATAGCATACCTGAAGAAGTGTTGAATATTTACGTTATATTTTAGAGTGATTAAAAGCTTGTTTTTGCTTGAAATAAAATTTAAATGTATTACAGCAAGTGGAAAAAGCAGGGTGATTTATGTCGAAAAACTTGTTGTAAGCACGGTTATGTGCGATGCAGTTAATGCATCTTGAAGCATTTTTACAATTATCTGAAGTGTGTGATTCACCACAATTAGCACATGCCAAATCATATGCACAAAATTTTGCCTGGTGGCCAATTTGTTGGCAATGAAAGCAACGTTTTATGTTAATAAATGGCCTGACAGTGTAGTCAACAGAATTAATATTTAATTTTCCATGTTGAATTAAGAGGTCAGCTATCCATGATGTAACACTAATTGTCCAGTTATATTTTAATCCCTGTCTTAATTTATGCTTTCTTTCAAAGTTAATGGAAGGAATGGTACTGCCAATCTTTTCATTTATAGCTATCATAATATCTGGTATACCTATATTGTCATCAAGACCCAACAGAATTATTTTTGTGCAGTCAGATAGATCTCTAACTTGATTTTTGTGCTCACATAAATTTAGGATGTAATCCGGTATTGAAATAAGATCAGTATTTTTGTCTTTTGATAATTCAGAGTTATTTGTACCAGAATTTATGTGTGTTTCAGATTCAACTTTATCCAGAAATTTGGCCAAATCTTTCCCACTAGAATTACATTCCTTATCTTTAATAACATTAAGGGGTTCATCCAATTTAGATTCATCAATGTCGCATTGAATAGCCATCTCATTATGCTTAGACTGTTTGGACGAGTTCAGTGTTCTTACTTTTTCGAACAACAGCTCATTTAACCTATGTAACTGGTTGTTATTTTTTTGTAAAACAGTCCACTCAGAATGAACACTATTCATCAAATCACTTAAAATATTAAACTTTAATTCAATTTCTTTTTGATAGGAATTAAATTTTGCCATGAGTTCTGGATTATTCTCATTTAAAATAGGATCAATTAATTTCTGAACATCCGAAACAACAGATCTAGAATATCTGTTAATAGAATCCTTTAAACTACTCAAACATGAAATCTCAAAAGAATTAGAATCTAAACCAATTGTTTCAGAATCCATATTAGTTTTAAAAAACATTACCTGTTTTGCATCAGGTCTAAACTTAAAGTTAAACACAACAGATGGATCTTGTGTCAATTTACGTGACCTTTTTTTAGTCATTATAAACAATTTATATCCTAAATTATAAAAATGCGAAAATAAACAAACGAGCACAGTATCAGATTATTAAAAAAATGAACCTATCTACAATGCGATATAATAAAAGCAGCTATATGTGAGAATATTTTTAAATAGATGCTAAAAATTTAAAATAAATGTCTATCCATAAACTAATCAAAATTGTGTTTTACATTTATAAAAGTGAAAAAGCATGAAAAAAAAATCTCAATATTTATTTAAATATTAGAAAACTGGACCCTCTCTAACGAAATATTTTTGCAAGTGGGGTGCAAATAGGAAAAACAAACACTGGAAATCTATGTATAAAAAGTCTTAAAATAAATTAGAAGGGGGGAAATTAGTCACTTTAGTTAAGACGATATTTTGTTTTAATGCACTGTTTATATCCTATATGAAATGCATAAGAAATATCATAATAAATATTAAGGAATTTATCAATTTTTTTTTTTTTTTTTTTTTTTTTTTTTTTTTATTGAACACTCCTAAAATTGAAGTTTTTATTAGCTAATATAATTGACGAAAATAATGATTCATACTGTATCTTATTCAGTATCATACTGTATCTTATTCATCTTATAATTTTTTTTTTTTTTTTTTTTTTTTTTTTTTTTTTTTTTTTTTGCAGACTAGAGTGTAAAAATAATTCTACTCGAACAGATATAAACAATGCACACACTTTAAGAATATTAAGATGTTAGATAGGTTTAATTATGCAAATAAGAACATGGCTAGTCTTTGCACAAATAAAAACAATCTCCCAATAAAATTACTGTACAAACAATATAAAGCACAACTTACCTTTAAAGTGAAAAAAATCAGGAAAGAAAAGTAGGATAAAATGTAATAATATATTTTTTGATACATGAATTTATAATTCGATTATGCATGCATCATTATTATTATTTATGTCATGTGCACATGGCATGTGATTCAAACGATAAAATTTTATTTATCTGAAAATGAGCCCACTGTCAATAATATATGAAGGTGCATACATCCTTATTGTATAACCAGTATTCACATGCATCTTTCTCTGTATTGTTTCTTTTATATAAACCTCATATTAAAAAATAATGGTTGCAACCCGACAACATCATGCCTTATTTTTTTTATAGGAAAAAGAGATGCACCATTAACTTACCTAGAACTTTTTTATCTACATGGAAATATAATATAAAATTTATGAAAAAGAAAAAGGAATATACGTCAATTTATAACACTTCAAAAATAACTGTATTAAAAAAAAATAAACAAAATATATAGTCATTAATTAATAATGGAAATTATAAAAATACTTTCTTTAAAAAGTAATAAACTGTCTTGATATTTCTCAAACGACTTTCAGCAAAAAGTGCACAGCAATAAGTACTTAGATATTTGAAAAATATAATTTTATCATGCTATCGTTTGTATCATAGTTTTTAAATAGCACTTGTAAAGCTGTGAAATGTTTCAAGACAATCTAAAATCATTTATAACTGTTCGTATTTAAAGAAATTCAATTAGAGCACAGAAAAACTAATACATAATAAACTAAAAATGGTTGAAAATTACTCAACATAATTTTTTTTTTAAATAAAAATATCATTAGGATGAGCGAAGCGAATCCTCTACTAGCCCACTCAAATTACATTTTGTCGTACGCTTTACAAAAAAACTATTCAGTATTTTGATTTGAAATTAAACACATATATAAATTATGATCTGTAGATTTGCACAATATAATTTTTTTTACAGAATAACTTTTTAAAAAATTATTATTTTAATTAATTTATTTTACATGTTTTTCCATTACGAACGCATTTTTAGAAATAAGAAATAAAGCATGCATATTTTCAGAACAATAAATAATTCATGGAGTTAACAATTGTAGATAGAATCATGATTAATTAAATAAATAAAATGTATTTTCTTTATTCCGACAAAATCATTTACGCTGATGTCACTTACGCATATTAAAATTATATTGTGTTTTATTTATTTATTTATTTTTTCTTAAAGTGGCAACAAAAAAATTGTAAACAAATAAAATTAATTGTTAAATTCATTATGTAAAGAGTTATTTGAATTCGAAGATTGAAAATGAAACCAAATGAAACATATATATTATTATTTTGGTATATGTAGTACTATTTTTAAATAGTTTGCCGTTTAAAAACAATTTATAGAATGTATTAGTTCTATTATAAAAAATGCCAAGGAAACATATACTTACTGGATGAAAAGAATGCGAATATGATATAGCTTTAAGACAAGAGGTTAGATACCAGCGTAAAAAACGACGGCATAGATGTCATATACACACCATATCGACGCAATTTTTCCGACGCCAATTTGGCAAAAACCTGGTTTTCGAATACCAGTTACCATATATATATTTTAAATAGGAAATAACAATAAATTTTAAAAAGTTTAATTAATACCTGTGGAACAAAACAATTTATATAATAAAAAAAAAGAAAATAAAAGTAAATAAACAATTTATTAATAAATAAACAATATCCGGGTTACCATGTCAAGCAAAATAACTACACTTTGTCGCCAATTAAGTACTCCGGTGCATATATGATACTGGAGTCTGAAAAAAATAGCTCCAATGTAATGCGTAATATGATATCTGTGCCAAAAGGACGACATGACAAATCTCTTCTGAAAGAGAATACATGTGCTCGGAAAAATGCTTTAAATTTCGAAGATGCACAAAAAAATTTTTGTAAAATTTTTCATGATTGTTGGCTTGGCATTCACTCTGACGGATCTCAAAAGACTCGCCATAAATGTACAGTAAATAATGAACTAAATATTTTTTCTTTAGCTAATAATATGGATCCTGGTCCACATCCCTAAATATTTTTAAAGGGCTTAACTTTCTTGGAGGAGAAATGAATTGCCCAAGTTCGTCCAGTTATTACTGTTTATCGCATTAAAGGTGGTCAGCTTGAATACTGTGGGCAAATTATTAATTTTCATCAAGATATTATAGGATTTTGTACTTTATCACCTCATTCCATAGACACTATAACACAATACATTTTTGGGTATTACTTGATTATCCCGTCGACCAAAAATATAATGCCAAATTTCAGGATTAAATGCCAATAATGGATTATCATAAATGTCAGATTGCATGACATTAAACATAATACACGTGATTGTTATGTCATCAAGTGATTTTTAATTCGGGTACTATTTGGTTATCCCGTCGACCAATTTCGTTAAATAATACAAATAGCCAAACTATTAGCACAATTGCACAAATTGACGCTTTTTTTTTATCGAAAAATCAAATAAATTAGTAAAACATTAATAAAAATCCAAATAAAAAGTCGAATTAAGGTACTACTTGATTATCCCGTCAATCAATTTTGCCAAATTATACAAATCGCCAAACAATTGGCCATATTAAACAAATTGTCATAATTTTTATTTTAAATAACGAAAGAACAAATAAATTAATGAAACATTACTAAGAATACAAATAAAACTTCATAATAAAAATAACTTGATGGCATAACGAACAACTGATACGAGTTTAATGTTATGTGAATGTGATATTTATTACCATCATCATTAGCATTTAATCTTTTAGTTTGGCCGTACCTATTTGGTCGACAGGATAATCAAGTAGTACCAAATAATATTAAAAAAAAGGTTTTTTTTCCAATAAATAACTAATGAAATAATGCTTCGCGAATCCAAACAAAGCATGGCTTTTGCTAGTATAATTAAAATAGAAATTGAGATTTAACCTATTAAATATAAAAGCATACACTTTCTCATCTGCGAAATTTATGCTGTAAATATTTATCAATGAATGTCTTCTTCACTCGATTTTTTTTTAACTTTCAACTACTACAAATAAACTTGTAACAGTATTATCGTAAAAATAAACGTCTAATAGCGCGCAAAATTAAAGACACAAAATTGATCAATGCTGTAGTTTAAGGTTTTTTTTTCAATAGTATAGCGCATGTAACTATTTTTGTGAAAAACATCAGTGTCAGCATCCAAAATTTTAAAGAATAAATCCAATGTGAAGATCATATTATCGACGAATGACGAAGAATTTAAACGTCAAACACGAAATTCTGTGTCACTTTTGTCAAGAGCATATGGAATCGTCACTGAAGTACACCGCTAAGATGAAATAAAAACATTATGTCAGTGAGCGTGACATTGTTGATTTAACGGAGGTGAAATAAGAGTCACAAATCGCCAGTCGTAGATTCTTAGGCCTACATCGGCAGGGGAAAATTTAACGAGCGGAAGCGAAGCACCCATCATCACGAAACGTCCCGATCAGAAGAATCACTCGCTCAAGTAAAAGAGAAATTGGCACTATAATCCAACTCTATAATGTCCAGCAAGAAAAATCCGGCGGCAATAATTCACCGGAGCATAGGCATATTTCACACAACAGTCTGCGAAGGAAGGGAGCACTTATGTAATGATTCACAAACATAAGCAGGACTTATCTGACGAGGAAATAGTCGTTCGAAAATACTTGAAGACTGACGTTAATAGTTCACATTTATTGTATTCAGGAAAATAAATAGTCCGGAAAAATCTGGCAGGCAAATAAAAAGCAGGCAAATAACAGCAGGCAAATAACAGCAGGCACCATCCCTCGATGTTTGAAAAAGTTGCGAACGCCTGGTGTAAGGCACCAAGTTTCTATACTGGAGATCTGTATTTTAAAGTATTGCGACCAGGTTCTTTTCAAAAAAAATGCATTCGCTAGAGTTGTAGGCTGTGATCAATAAAATAAATGCCTTTTGAGAACTTTGTTTATTTAAGGTAGAGTTATAAAAATTAAATCATTTCTCACTGAAATAATTAGGGATGGTGCCTGTAACCATTTTTCAAGAGACCTTTGTTACATGACTGAGTGCATGAAGCGAGAGAGAGGCAATTGAATTTTCTCATTCAGAATTCACACATTGGCATCCAGAATTGGCGAAAAGGAGCATATGAAAAGTGAATGATATCATAACCATGAAATTTTCTGTTACGCTTTAAACAATTAAGATGATTTTGAATTTAATACAGGGCAACCAGAAATGGGCAGTCCTAAAAAAATACGCCAAAAAGAATTCGCGCCAATTCGTACGTTAGGACTCTGTTTTGGGAGAATTTATGAAAGACACAATAATGTGGCATGCACAAGGAAAGATTATTACCTAACGAATAAGTTAGAATCACAATTAAGCAGAGAGAAAAGCGATTTTACTGACCGCAAGCAAAGCATATCTTTGTTCTTTTTTTATTTGTTTCCAGCAAGGGTGAAATACGCATCTTAATGAATTCTCTTTATCTGACAGCCGTTTATCAGTAATAAAGCAGATGCTAGATGTTTTTCTTTCTTTTCTTTTGAACGGAAAGTTATTGTGGGATCGAAATAAAACATTAAGATAAACTAGATATTTAATTAAAGATTAGCTTTAACTGTAATTTAGAAAAATGTAAAATTTAAGAAAACTATATGTGATTCTACATCACAGAGGGTAACTATCCTTTTTGGTGACGTCATTCAGTCGGCGGTAGTCTACACAAAATCTTGTAGAACCATCCTTCTTTCTTACTAATACAATGGGAGACGCCCATGGACTTGTTGATGGTTCGATGACGTCATTTTCTTCCATATCTTTAATTAAATTCTGCACCTCTTCTTGCTTGGCAAAAGGTAATCGTCTAGGGTGTTGTTTAATAGGAGAGTGATCTCCCGTGTCAATTCGGTGTTGTGCCATTTTAGTTCGTCCAAAGTCTTCAGATGTTTGCGAAAATAAACTTTGGAATTCTCTAATTAAATTTTCCGCAGCTTCCAACTGTTTTGGATTTAAGTCTGTATTTTGTAACAAATCCTTGACTAAATTATCTGAAGATTTCTCAGAGTGACTGGAATTTTGACTTATGCACGTCACAGGAGCACACGACGCTATCACCTCTCCTTTCTTGATAGTCTTTGTCTTATCACTGATGTTAGCAATTCTGACTGGAATGGTCTTCTTCGAGAGGTCCACCACAGATGAAGCCACCAATACTCCTGCTTGTTTACTATTGTCCTCGGGATAATCTATATGGCCAAATCGATAATTAGTTTCATTGTTAATTACAGCTGGAACCAAAAATTCTGTTCTTGGATCTAGATGGATGTCTTCTTTGGCTGTTACTATTTGTTTACATTCAATTTCGTTATTTAATCCAAAAAGACTTATTTTTTCAAATTTAGAGAGCATTTTATTATTTTTGAAATCAAGTTTGAAGCCAAATTTCTTCAGAAAATCTAGTCCGATTAAGCAAGGATCTGTTATGTCAGCCACATATGCCGTATGGTAATATTTCGTTCCTCCAAAGTTGATAGTTAAATTTGCCTTTCCATATATGCCTATTTTGTCGCCGGTCACAGTTTGCAGGGTAACGCATGGAGGATTCCAGATGAGTTTACATTTCAATTTTCGAGCCAAATCTTCTCTTATTATTGTAACATTGGCTCCTGTATCGACAATCATACGGCACTGAATTCCGTTAATAAAGCCTATCACATATAATTCATTATCGCCGCCACTCATTTTCGATATTTGAAGGATCTTCAGGTGGGGCTTTTTATTCTCTGGTCTTGAATTCATCTCACGTTCGTGGACTTTGGGGCAGTTTCTTCGGAGATGTCCTGTATCACCGCATCCCCAGCACCTGAGATTCTGTCTTCTTGAGCTTGTTCTTCCATATTTTAAAGCTTCCAGCTCTTGATTTATTTTCCTAATTTCTTTCAAGACGTCGCTCCCAGTGTCTGAGCTTTTGTTCACCGTTGACCCTCGGACTGAATGACGATCTCTTCGGCTGGCTTGTGTAGCTGCTTCCAACTTTAAGGCATATAGTAATGCAGCTTTTAAATCCTGTACATCTGCCATTCGTACCGCTCTCTGCACTTCTGGATCTTTTATTCCGTCAATGAAATATTGCAGTGAGAGCATTTCCCGTACATTTGTTGGACAGTCGATGAAGGCTAAATTTGCAAGCCGTTCAATTTCCGAGGCAAACTCTTGAAGGGTTTCACTCGATTTTTGATGGCGGCTCTTCATTTGTATTCTCGTGTAATCCTTGAAGAATTTTTCGCCGAATCTCATTTCAAGTGCACAACTTAGAGTCTCAAAATTGAGTTGCGTCATATCGGGCAATGTCTGCAGCACGTCGGCGGCTTCTCCTCTTAAAGATGCTGCCAGTTGATAAGCTTTCACCTCGTCACTCCATTTGTTCGCTTCAGCTACAATGGTGAATTGGGTCTTGTAAACTTGCCAGGAACTCTTTCCATCGTATGTCGACAGCTTAATGTGCACGGGAGAAGCAGGCGGATTCCTAAATTCTTCATAATTACCACTAGACGCTGAAAGTTTCTTCTCAAGATCTTGTATTTTTTTATTTAGCTTTTCATCTACTTCACCTAGTATTTTCTCTTCAACGTTACTGATTTTCTCTTCAACGTTACAAACTTCATTCTGAATTTTCTCTTCTACTTCCGCCATTTTCCGTTCCATTTTCTGTTCAACATTACTAACTTCATTCTGAATTTTCTCTTCTACTTCCTCTATTTTCTCTTCTACCGAGCCTATTCTTCTCTCTACCGACGAGAACTTTTCTTCTAAAGTTTTCTTCATTTCTTCTTGGCCTTTATTAATCTTTTCAGTCACATCTTCTTGGCATTTGTTCATCTTTTCCGCCAACTCTTCTTGGCCTTTATTCATTTTTTCCGCCAACTCTTCTTGGCCTTTCGTCAATTCTGCCTTTATTCCATTAATAGCTTCTAACAGTTCTGTCAGTTGACCATCCATTGTTCTTGTTTTCGCCATAAGATCCCACTTCTGACATCAAATGTTGCAGCGTATATATAGGGTTCTTTCGATCTTATGGTTAGACAACTTCAAACTCTTTTCTCTTAGAAAAGTAGAAAATAATTTATTTACAGATCTTCAGAACAACAGAGTCTTCGAAACTCACAAATATTACAAGATATTCCAAAATAACTGTTTAAATCTATCGAACAAGTACAAATATAGGTCGCAGAGACTCTTTATACAATGTCTCAACACTATATCACATTCAAAACAACGTAGATAAAACTCAATACATCAAGCAAACTTGCTTGGACAATCTCTAGTAGCTCACTCAATGACTGACTGGTAAATAATAACAACAACAGCTCGTATCGCTCTCCTTATATATAGTCTCGTAGCATGTGCTAGAAATTTCTAGAAAAACCTGGAAAACCACGGAACAGCAAACAATGTATCAGTAGACCTAAGGGGGGTTACCATAAATAGGGAAGGGTTACCATCGCCAACAATCGCCAAGTTTGTCGCCAACTTGGCGATATATCGCCAAATTTGGCGACCAAAATTAGTCGCCTAAAGTGACGCCAACTTGGCGATATCTCAAATATTTCGCAAAGCTGCCATAGACATTCACTGAAAATAATAGACAAGTTTGCTTGATAACAGAGACAATGTAACAAAAACTAATATTAGTAAAGAAATGGAGCTTAATAAGATTATTTACATTATTTTACAGTACAAACACTAACTATTTACAAAATTCGTAACAATATAAAGATGAGGATTGAAAATTTCAAGTTTTAGCGCCGAAGACATCGCCAAATTTGGAAAATGTGAAGTATCTAACGAACTAATTGATTTAAAAGAATTTGCTTAGTACCATTCGATTCAGCATGAAAAGATACACTTAAATATGATATCAGCTGAAGAACAACTACAAAAGCCGATTTTTAAGGAATTTTTTAAAAGTTCGTTCTTTTTTTTAATTCCCTTTAGGGGTGGAATTTTCGAAAATCCCTTCTTAGCGGCACTCGATCTTATAACTAGTATTTTTACCCCAATTTTAAAGATTTTTAGTTCGGTAGATTTTTTTGTGTCGTGATTAATACGAAATCAAGACTATCTTTTATATATATATAGATAAGGATTGAAAATTTCAGGTTTTTGCGCCGAAGAAATCGCCAAATTTCGAAAATGTGAAGTATCTCAAGAACTAATGGATTTAAAAGAATTTGCTTCGTACCATTCGATTCAGCATGAAAAAATACACTAAAATATGATATCAGTTGTAGAACAAATACAAAAGCTGATTTTTAAAGAATTTTTTTAAAGTTCGTTCTTTTTTTTACTCCCCTTAAGGGTGGAATTTTCGAAAATCTCTTCTTAGCGGCACTCGATGTTATAAGTAGTATTTTTACCCCAATTTTCAAGATTTTTGTTTCGGTAGATTTTTTTTGTGCTGTGATTAATACGAAATCCAGACTTTCTTTTATATATATAGACTAGCAGGCTATGCCCGCTTCGCTGGTCCATATTTCCAAACAAACCTTGACTCAAAAAAAAAAAAAAAAAAAAATGGTGATTTAAAAATTTTATTTTAAAGCAGTATAGACCACCCTGGAATGATCTTCCGTATTGCTGAAAATCATGCCAACGCCATTGCGATATTGTACTATTGTAAGTCGGCGAAAATTTGGGCAATAAAGCACCATCTCTTTTATTTTATCATTTATAGTAGAGTTTCGTATGAACATGAGACCGTTATGACAACAGGAATCAAAATATTCTCGAGTCATCACACTATTACATTAGAGGGCATTGCAATGATTAGTGACATTGATTATCAAACTCTATAAACTTTCGGATTGTACATTATCATTTCTTAGTTCTTAAAATCCTGACATCTGAACTTGCACTATGTGTAGTTCTGGTAGCCTACATACAATGTCATTTCATGTTACATTTTTTAATAAACGTCCTCTGCTAGCAGGTCTACTGTAGTTTCCTATCTGCCTTAATCTGTTCCAGCAAGAATAATAGAGTAAAAAATGTAAAGAATTATTTACAGATAAAGAAGAGTTTTTGTTTGTTTGTATTTATGACGGCCATTTATCTACACGTGGGATATAGGTCCTAAGGAAAGGGTGCCCTCCGTGAAAGTGGCAGACGAAGAAGGGTGTTTCACTTATATATTTAGTAGAACAATGAAGCATAAAAAGTGTGTTTTAAAGCTTTATTATTTGAATAACATTAAAATTACATCAGTTTCACTACCTCTTCCTTTTATAAAACAGTTGCTAACATGTAGCCGTTAAATCAGAATAATCTTGATGACTAAATTTTGTAGAAAAATAAGTCTTTAGTTTGCATCTAATAAAATCTTTCTACCTTCTGTAATCGATTCCATTATGATTTTTAGTGTCAAGCATTAGAAGTGCTAGAAACGATATTGTTACAAATGTACCAGACTTATTTCATGTTTGTCCTCAAATAAATGTGAAATTTACGATCATCCATTATTGGCACTTAATGTTATAATTTGACGATAGTTTTTTGTTCGACTACTTGATTATTCCGTCGATCAATTTCGCCAAATTATACAAATGGACATAATTTTTATTTTAAATAACCAAAGAATCAATAAATTACTAAAATGTTAATAGAAATACAAATAAACATCGAATTAAAATTGGTTGATGAAGTAACAATTACATATAACAAATTTAATGTGAAATGAATGTGACATTTACAATCATCCATTGACATTTAACCTTGTAAGAGAGAGCCCGGTATTACGCTTATTTCTATTTACGCGTATCAAATAATTAATTGATTAAAATCATTATATTTTACTTAATATCACAAAACTAATTAAAATAATTTTACTATATTAAATTACTTGTAAAATAATAATAAATAGAACGCCTTCAGCATATCGACAAAAAACAACATTTTTATTCTTTTTTAATAACAACAATATCGTCTGCCTTTTTGTTGCCAACAACTGAACGGAATTTTTACAAGTTCATGGAGGCTACATTACATCAGAAGGTTGCGTGTTCAAATCACGTCCGGGTCACCAGATTTTGTAAGAGAGAGCCCGGTATTACGCTTATTTCTATTTACGCGTATCAAATAATTAATTGATTAAAATCATTATATTTTACTTAATCCTTCTATAGTAAAAAAAAACTAGCCTTAAAAGGAATGACTCCTGGAATGATGCTGATGTGGAAGATTTCCGGAACTAACGAATCCGGGTTGTCCACTCCTTCCATGAGCCGAATAGACCAATCAGGAAAGGGCTTTGTCTATGCACCGCCGTATGGGTTACCATAAAGAGAGGAAAGGTTACCATCGCCAACAATCGCCAAGTTTGTCGCCAACTTGGCGATATATCGCCAAATTTGGCGACCAAAATTAGTTGTCAAAAGTGACGCCAACTTGGCGATAACTGTAATATTTCGCCAAATTTTTAATTTCTTTACAACACCAGCCGTTTGATACATCATTTGAGAGGTTTGCAACTGCTTATTCATATAATGGATGTCTTGTGTGTCACCCCCACACTCTGCTCTCCCCAGGGGGGTCACATTTTTAATTTCTTTACAACACCAGTTGTGTGACACATCATTTGAAAGGTCTGCAACTGTTTATTCATTTTATGGATGTCTTGTGTGTCACCCCCACTCTGCCCCCCAGGGGGGCACATTTTCAATTTTTTACAACACCAGTCGTGTGACATATCATTTGAGAGGTCTGCAGCTGCTTATTCATATTATGGATGTTTTTTGTGTCGCCTCCCACTCTGCTCCCCAGGGGCGCACATTTTTAATTTCTTTACAACACCAGTCGTGTGACACATCAGTTGAAAGGTCTGCAACTGCTTATTCATACCATGGGGTATTGGCGAGCGCAGCAAGCAGGGGTAGCCAATAATTTGGAATCGCGAAGCGATTACGCGGGGGGTTGGCGAGCATAGCGAGCAGGGGGGCGGCGCCCCCCTAGTATCACAAAACTAATTAAAATAATTTTACTATATTAAATTACTTGTAAGATAATAATAAATAGAACGCCTTCAGCATATCGACAAAAAACAACATTTTTATTCTTTTTTAATAACAACAATATCGTCTGCCTTTTTGTTGCCAACAACTGAACGGAATTTTTACAAGTTCATGCAGGCTACAACCTTATACTTTAGCGATAGTTTTTTGGTCGATGGGATTATCAAGTATTACCAAATTATATAAACAAATTGTATAAACAATAATATTGCCAATAACATGTAGGTGCAGGTGTCATCTACGGATCCCGTTGGCGCGATTGCAGCAAATTGCGATTTTATGCCTCACGTGGTAATCCGGTAATAGTTGATTATTTTTGAGTAAATTATTTCATTATTTTTCTTTTCTCTTTTAAAATTATGTAAATTGTTTTGTTCCATAATTATTTATTGACTTAGTTTATTATTATTATTTCCTTTTTAAAAAAATAGAAAATAAAAATAAGTAATATAAATGTAATTGGTATTTGAAAACGCAGTGTTCTCCAAATTGGCATCATAAAAAAAAAATCACGCCAAGGTGATGCGTGTATAAAAGTGGAAAAATGTTTGCAATAATATAAACAAAAAAAAAACGTAAACAAATAATTAAAAAATCGCCATTTCGATAGTTTTTTAAAATAACATCAAGGTTAATTCTCCAGTCGGGCAGCAATAGTAAATTTTCTTTTCTTCGTCTGTTTCATAATAAAAAAACATAAATTTAATAACTTCTAATTAAATAATCTGACTAATTTTCTGTAATCGGATGTATGATCTAAAAGTATCCTTAATACATAAACAAAACAGCGCAATAGTCATGTACGCGCCGAGGTCGGCAGGATAATTTTTTATACTAATTTGGCGGAAAAATCGTTTTCGAATACCAGTTTCATATGTATATTTAAATTATTTTCTGTTATTTAAAAAATAATAACAATTAGTATTTAAATAATAAGTATATGACAAAACAGTTTACATAATTTTAAAGAAGAGAAAGGAAATAAAAAAACATTTTATTAATAATTAAATAAACAATAGTCGGGTTGCCATGCCAGGCAAAATAACATCAATTTAGTGTCCATTAGGTTACTTCGGTGTGTATATGATATCTGTGCAAACAAAACTTCCGATAATATAACAAATGACGTCATATTTATTTTCCTTTGAAATTTTTTTTATTTTAATTTTTCACGTGGATACTGTTCAACTAAAAATTAATTGCCGAGGAGAAATTATTTTCCATATATTGATTTTTTTGGCAACTGAAAAGAAAATGGTTATTTTTTATCGGAAAAATTTTAATTGATTCTGTATGAAAAATAATGAAATTTTGAATTATTAAGGAAAATATTTGAATAAATCAATTAAAAATTAGCCTATGTTCACCGGAAATTGTATAGCTTTCCAACGGTGAAAGAATTTTTCAAAACCGTCAAGTAGTTTCGGAGCCTATTCAATTCAAACAAACAAACAAACAAACAAACAATCAAATCTTTCCTCTTTATAATATTAGTATAGATAAGGATTGAAAATTTCAGGTTTTTGCGCCGAAGAAATCGCCAAATTTCGAGAACGTGAAGTATCTAACGAACTAATGGATTTAAAAGAATTTGCTCAGTACCATTCGATTCAGCAGGAAAAAATACACAAAAATATGATATCAGTTTAAGAGCAACTACAAAAGCCGATTTTTAAGGAATTTTTTTTTTAAGTTCGTTCTTTTTTTTACCCCCTTGGGGATGGAATTTTCGAAAATCCCTTCTTAGCGGCACTCGATGTTATAAGTAGTATTTTTACCCCAATTTTCAAGATTTTTGGTTCGGTAGATTTTTTTGTGCTGTGATTAATACGAAATCCAGACTTTCTTTTATATATATAGATATATAGATAAGGATTGAAAATTTCAGGTTTTTGCGCCGAAGAAATCGCCAAATTTGGAAAATGTGAAGAGTCTCACGAACTAATGGATTTAAAAGAATTTGCTTCGTACCATTCGATTCAGCATTAAAAAATACACTAAAATATGATATCAGTTGAAGAACAAATACAAAAGCCGATTTTTAAAGAATTTTTTAAAAGTTCGTTCTTTTTTTTATTCCCTTTAGGGGTGGAATTTTCGAAAATCCCTTTTTAGCGGCACTCGATGTTATAAGTAGTATTTTTACCCCAATTTTCAAGATTTTTGGTTCGGTAGATTTTTTTTGCTGTGATTAATATGAAACCCAGACTTTCTTTTATATATATAGATGTATATATTATAACTAATCGTATTAATTATTCAGCATTAATTGATCGAGAGGGTCACATACCATATAAAAAAATACTTTATTCTCCTCAACCATCATGCTTTTAGCAATTTATAGGTACTAAAATCGGTGTGGAGAGCGTCTGTTTGTGTTCTTGACGTCATTTCAAACAGTTGAAATTCCGTTACTAGATATTTTAGTGTTTTAATATCTATATTAATTTTTATATATTGCGTACTTCCAATTTTATACACATGCATGGCTGTTTTTCATTGCTTGTTTTCCAATTTTTTAAACAGCGTATAAGAGTTTATATATGGGCCATTTTAAATTTCACTTACATACACGGCCAATCTTATTAGAGGCCACAGAAGCTTTTGCTTTTTTAGGCGGGATTAATGACGCAATCTCCGTCTATCCAATCTCATGAGAAAGTTGTCCTTAGCAAGGGGCGTTACAAACAAGATCTGCCTTTGTCGATTGGTTAAGCATGATATGATGTCATGAATTCCGTCCTAACAATCAAGAGCTTCCTAGGCCTCTAATGAAGTTGGCCGTGTTACATATGCTGTCCCAGAGTAAAAAGAAGAAAATTCAAACATAAATTAATATTTAAAGTTTGATTTGAGCTATGCAGTAGCTAAAGAAGATTATATTGAACATTTCTCTAACATGAAAAATTAAAAAAGTCAATAAAAGTTTTTGAGATAAAAATCTTTAAAATTTTGATTTCAAGCAAAAATGCCTGTCCCATTCCAAGTTTTATGTTTTTAACTGTTTTTTTTTTTTTAATTCGAGCTAACTTTTTTAAATAAAAAAGGTTTAATTATTTTAAATATGAACTGTTAGTGTTCTAAATTAATGAAAAAAAGTTTTACAAAAGATATTTTCTTTAAGAAATTACCAGAAATCTTTTGTCCCTCACTTTTTTGTCAAATCCGGTACCTTGTGATTATTTCAGTCAAAATATGTTCCGAATGCCTAAAGTTAGCAGCAAATATTCGGCAATATAATTAAACTATTCACGCAACTACTACTCGCCATTTTTTACTCTTCATTTGTGAAACAATATAATAGTGGCAAGAATAAGCTTTTATCAAGGTTGGTATTTTTTTCAGTGTCAAATCTGTTACCGTAAATTTTAATATTAAAATAATGATTTTTGCACTTTTGTAATTAAATATTGTTTACTAAATAGTTTCGGAAGGTATGCGTATTATTATCTAACAAGGAAGGTCTCCATTGGGGGCATACTCAGAATTTTTTGAAAAAAATACGAATTAAACTACTCATGTTAGGTAATAAAGGATCAGTGAAAATTAGCGGCGGAATTACATTATTAGATATGTAAAAAAATAAAATAGTTTAAAATAATTGGCGTGAAAAGCTGAAAGCGACGCGGGATTTGGCGAGCAGTGCATTTTCTCGCCAAAAGCAGACGATTTTAACGAATCTGAAAATTGATTTTAATTGACTTCACTGTTAAAAATCTGCAGCATTTACTGCAACGTCACTCCGCTACTTTTATAGAATATCTCTCTTCTGACCAATGAGAATGCTCGATAACACGCTGAATTGACCGTTTTCTATAAAAGCGGTGGAGTGACGCTGCAGAAAATGGTACAGATTTTTAGCGGTGTTGTAGCTTGTGCAACACTGTTAAAAATCTGCTGCATTTTGCTGCAACGCACTGCACCGCTTGTATATAATATCTCTATTCCAACCAATGAGAAAGCTCCAATTCACGGCCAAGTAACCGTTTTCTATACAAGCAAGGGAGTGCGTTGCAACAAAATGCAGCAGATTTTTAACAGTGTATTTTTCAATTTGGAACAATTTTAATCAATTTAAATTGTGTTTTAAATGATAAAATATATTAATTTCATTTTGTTATAAGTACATATAAACGTATATGACAAAATTACACTTAAAGTAAAGTAAAAATGCAAAACTAAAATTACTTAAACTAAATTTATTTAAATAAATTGAACATAGAAAGTTTTTACTTTAAAAAGTATTCGAAGCGTAAAAGCGTATTTTTTAAAATTTCGTTTTTTCGCCAACTGGAGATAAATCGCCAAATAAACGAAATTTTTATTATTTTTTTACGTACGTTATAAGAAGGTTCCGCCGAAATTTTTTTATAAACATATATAACTATATGAGAAGAACATTCTGTAATTTTTTCAGATTTTTCTGAGTATGCCCGTATGGAGACCTTCCTTGTAAGTTAGAAATTACTAGCAGTTACCCGTGACTTCGTTCACATAACATTTAAAGAAGAAATAATTGATCAATCAAGCAAAAAATTTCGATGATGAAAAGCATGCGTATTTAACTTTTTATTGCGAGTTTATGGTAAAAAACTTCTGATAATCCCTATTTGCTAATTTGTTTGCTGGTTAAAGTTTTCCTTTCAGCGATTAATACTAATAGATAGAAACATTCTTGAATTCTTTTGTTCAGCCCTGTAGTTTTCCAAGTGCCTTTAATACACGAAAGTATCTTTCTGAAATTTAGTTCAAACAAAAATATTTCTTATTAGTACCTAAATTACATTTTCAGAAATTATCATCCGAAGACAACCTTGTATCCAGTTCTTTGCGGGACCCTGTATATCATTTTATATATATACTACAAACATTTCTTAGTTTACTAAATGGATATTTTATTTAAAAACCACCTTTAAGTAAATTACGCTCATATTCAGTAACCTTTCCGAGATCTTTTGTGTAACCCTGTATATCTAAATTTAACTATTTATAACTATTACCATTTATACTCTCCATTTAATATGCATACATTTAGCGAAACTTAAAAGCACATATCATAATTCAAAATGCATTTCATCCATGCAACAGTCATCATCCATCATATACAGTACTTCGAATAGAATATATAATATTTGAAATCTTTTGTGTGTCCCTGTAAATGCTATGCACTTCGTATTACGCATGAAATAACTCACATTAAGCCTCAGCAACATATATCAATTTGATTATACATGAAATCGTTTACCATAATTAAAATATGTCGGAAACTGTTCCTCCTTTCATTCTTATGCAATGGAATTCTTCTGTGTAACCCTGTAAATGAATAATAAGTGTCCTTTTCACTACATACTTTACAAAATGCAAATTTTAGTGCACTTTGTAAATGCATGTAAATTTGAATATGTTTCACAGGGTGTAACATCGGTAAATTTAATTAAAACGATTTTCCCCATAATGCCGTAATGTAAGGAAATTTTTTGACAATCCCTGTAAATAAACTAATTATGGTAGAAACTTTATTTTCAATAGGTATTCGTGCAAGGTAAACGTTAAGAGCGTCCAAAAATTTCATGGAAATCGGAGTATATTTACGAAAGTTAGAAAGCGACCAGACAGACAGACAAACCGAAAGCATAATAACTTTTCAACTTTGTTTGAAAGTGTTAAAAAGTCGAGCCAAAAATATATTAATCAGTAAATTTATTTTCCGCCTTTTCCCCACAAAAAATTTCTTCCATTGATAATTATGAGTTTTGAATAAAAATATTCATTTGTATGTAATTTATAACTTATTAATTAATACTAGCAGGGGAGACCGAGCTTAGCTCGGTCAAAATTAATTTTATGTTCAACTCGATATAGTATTTTCACTGTATCATTAACTCTGTATTATTACTGTAAAACATGTTTATAATAGTATTATTTAGAAAAACAATCAATAAGAAAACTATGTTTTTATGCGCATGTTTATAAATTTTACTTTATTTTAAAATTTACAACGAAAGGACATCGATCTAAATCACTTTTTTAGCTCGACTCTGATTGGTTTAACCATGCATCTCGAATCCTCTTAAGAATGCAGAGCTGCCAAGTCTCCAGCTTTTTGCACACCAGTATTATTTTAGAGAAAATCATCTGTTTTTAAATCGTCTCGCAATGTTTCAATTACTTAAAACATCATTTTCTGTATAATAATACTGGTATCCAAAAAGCCGGAGACTTGGCAGCTCTGAGAATGTATAAAAAAATTCTTTACATTCTGAAAGACAATATTTTTTGCTAGATATAGCCAAATTTGGAGGCATTCTTTCATTTGGCTCCAAATACGTGTTTTGGTTTTCGTAATTTTTATAGTCGATTTTTTGGCCATATGTCGCCAATATTTTCTCAAATATCACCAAGTTATTGGCTTTTGCTATATTCTCGCGACCCTGACCAGTATTACCCAAAATGAGCCACTAATCAAATTTGATCAAGCATGTGACATAGCTCAATCGTCTTCAGGTAATCAAAAACAGTAGAATATAAAATTGAATCAAAATCGTTTAAGCCATTTTTTAGGTAAAATTATCTTGGCAGCATTCAGCAATAAAGCGAAATGACCCACTAATATAATTTTGTTTAACATGCGACTCAGCTCAATAGTCTTCTCGTGACAAAAAACGTTTTGTTTCAAAATTTAGGTAAAATTGATTGAGTCGTTGTTATATATAATTAGAATGACCCTAGCTCATTAAGACCCAAAATGACCCACTAATCGAATTTTCGCGAGCATGTGTCCAACCCAAATGGTTTTCTCTTGCTCAAAAACGATATAATACAAAGTATAGTCAAAATGGTGAGTACTGTTTTCTATATAAAATTAGCATGACCCATCATGACCAACAAATGACCCTTATAATCGAAATCTCTCGAACGTGTGGCCCAGCTCATTAGTTTTAGCATGCCGAAAAACATTAGATACAAAATTTAGATAAAATCGATTGAGCCGCTTTTTAGATATAGTTAGTTTGACCCTGACTCCTTATGATCCAAAATGACCCATTGATCGAATTTTCTCAAAAATCTGTCATAACCCAATGATTTTCTTGTGCCCGAAAACGATAAAATACAAAATTTAGTCAAAATTGCGCGAAACGTTGTCTAGATAAAATTAGAATGACCCAAAAGTGGCCCACTAATCGAAATTTCTCGAACATGTGACCTACCCCAATGATTTTCTCATGCCAAAAATATGTTGTATACAAAATTTCGTTAAAATCGACCCAACCATTCTTTAGATATAGCTTGACCTTGACCCATTAAGACCCACAAATGACCCTTATAATCGAAAGCTCTCGAATATGTGACTTAGTCCATTAGTTTTCTCGTTTCTAAAAATTGTTATGTACAGAATTTCGTTAAAATTGATCCTGCCGTTCTTTAATTATATATATCTTGACCCAGACCCTTTATGATCCAAAATGACCCATTAATCGAAATTTTTCGAACATGTAACCTAGTCCAATGATTTTATCGTGCCAAAAAAATGTTGCACACAAAATTTCATTAAAATCGATCCACCTGTTCTTTAGATATAGCTTGACCATGACCCATTATGACCCATCATGACCCAGAAATGACCCTCATAGTCGAAATCTCTCAAACATGTGATTTAGCCCATTAGTTTTCTCATGTCAAAAAACTGTTACATACAAAATTTCGTTATAATCCATCACGCCGTTCTTTAAATATAAATAGCTTGACCCAGACTCTTAATGACCCAAAATGACCCATTAATCGAAATTTTCCGAACATGTAACCTAGTCCAATGATTTTATCGTGCCAAAAAAATGTTGCATACAAAATTTCGTTAAAATCGATCCACCTGTTATTTAGATATAGCTTGACCATGACCCATTATGACTCATCATGACCCACAAATGACCCTCATAGTCGAAATCTCTCAAACATGTGATTTAGCCCATTAGTTTTCTCATGTCTAGGGGCGTAGCTACTGGGGGGGCGTAGGGGGGCGTCTCGCCCCCCCTAATGTCGGCAACTTCGATGACAGTCGGCAAATTCTAGGTAGTCAGTATCAATCGATACAACTGTAAAAACGCCCGTTTTTTTTCCAATTTTACATGTTTTTACTTAAAACATACACTAAAAAACACCAATCCTTAGTATTTTTCTAAAGGATTTCTTCCGAAAATCCGAAGTTTGCCTCACCATTTTTCGACTTCTCGTGACTGCTGAAAATAATTTGAAAAAAAAAAATAATCGGGAAAGAATAGTTTTTCTGAGAATTTGCAGTAGATGAGTGAGTTCTAGTAGATCAACTAGCATTAAAGATGATGACGACTTCGGTGAAGATATTCATATTTTTTCGTGTGCATGGACTTAACCCAGGAGTGGCAACAATCACTCTTCGGCAACTATGTACCGTTCGAAAAAGACTGTTTATTGGACGAAAGGAAAGTTGAGTAAAAATGTTCTTCATTCTTATTGGACAGGAAAGCCACTATACAGGCCTCATTGAGTTTGTGGCTAAAATTCTAGGATTGGACAGAACTTGATTATCATATTAAAATGCAACTGATTTGCCAAAGCCATAACTTGGTGGAAACAACTGTCAAAAACTCTATTTTAATGGTCAATTGGAAGGTTTATAACTGTGTTTTCCTGCTCCCAGTCATCTATGTTTTTCATATCTTAGGGTACAAGATAAGGACTTGCACGGGCCCGGACTTGATCCGAGGCCCGCAGTCGGCCAGTCGAAATAAAGACAATTTTCGAACGGGTCGGGTCGACAGAATTAAGACATTTTTATCAACGGGCTGATAAACGAAAAATACGGGCCATGCCAGCAAATAAATTAAACGGACCAACTAGGCCGGTAAAAAAAAAAAAAAAAAAAAAAAAAAAAATAGTGAGCCTGCCGGCCCGATCTAAAAGAGTAAGCAAAACCGGTAAAACATTGGCTAGTTTCAATGAATATGATTTTCGGGAGAATAAGTGTAAATGATCGTCATGAACCGATGCGAGTTTGATAAATCAATACAGAAATGTTGCATGTCCACCATAGAAGTCGGCATCAGGCATGGTGTCTGAGCTGAGTTTCTTTTTTCTTTACTCGTGCAGTGCTGAAATCAAGCTTGCTTTTTTTCTCAGTGAAGTCGAGACGGGCTGGAACTGTACTTAACCCATTCGTGCCCAGCATCTTTTGCGTAAATTTTATTTGGTTGGCCCCACTATTTTTAGAAGATTTAAGTTTAGTTCATTAATCACGAAAATGCATCATTTAAATAAAATAATTATTGCTTTTCTTTTTCACCGGTGTCGAAAACAGTGCTGAATGCACCTTTTGAAGCGTCCCTAAAAAGGGACGCTAGGCACTAATGGGTTAATTGTTCTCAGGATGTATAGCGCAGACAACATGTTTTGTAAAAATATTAAAAACGATAATGTTCTGTTAAAGTAATCTTTGGAAATATATCGTAAGGAGGTCAAATGTATTGCTAAACAGCACATTTTTAAACTACTTTTAACTGTAAAGGCTTAAAACTGACAAGCCTGACTATTGAAGCGATTTTGAATTCAATAGTAATTTATATATATATATATATAAGGTTGACAATAAAAGATTCTTGTTACGGCTTCAGGTTTTTCTCCTTTTTCGTGATGTCGGAACTGGAAATTCGTTCATTCGTTCGTGTACTATAAATATAAACGGACCAAACTTAAAATTTTTACATTGGATAGGCCGGTCCAAGATAACTATCATTCGAGTCGGGACTGGACCTGAAAATTCTGGCCAGTAGTGAAATTCTGGCTCTACTACAAAAAAAAAATTGATGATAAACCTATCGATCATTGACGAAAATCAGGTCTGCAGGTGGCACTAAGAATGACTTTGGCGGACTAGTTGCATTTTAACATGCGAATATTGAAAATTCAGCCGTCAATTCGATGTGGTGATGATCCGTGCAACTGATTCTCAGTCTGATGGTGTTTGTTTATCTTCTAGATATCCGCAGCTGATGTGACATAGGTAAAGTTCAATGAAATGGGTTGAATAATTGAATCATTTAGCCGATTATTGAAAAATTGACCTGTCTGTTGAATAAAATGTTTTTTTTATCCCTTTTAGAGACTAGAGATAGAGATCCACACGGGCCATAATTTTCAGGCTCGACCTGTTTGAAAAAAATCTTGGCTCGGCCCTAAAAAAAAGTTGGAATTTCACCCGAAACCGGCCCGCAAAATTCCAACTCAGTCCGATTGAATTTCTACTAAATAATGATTTTTACTTGTATGGAGAAGTTCTGATTAAAAAAAAAATACCCAAGAATTTTTCTAATATGATCTTCATTTATATAGAAATGACGTAGTTTATGTTTAAAATGAACCGCTGTTTGTTGTATGTAAATGTTCCAGTTATCCTTAATACTATTAATCCGTATTCCATGTATTGGAGATATGAATATCTTAAAAATGGTATACAGTAAAATCTTCTAAAACGAAATCGCATAGGAAAGAAAAAAATCGTTATAGACATGTTTCCTTCTTAGCAGGTATAAAAATGTATTATATTTTACCCTCACATATTATTGCATTAATTTTGTATGGATGAAACGCAATTTTCAATTTAAAACATTATTCCGCCATAGGCAAATACTTTTTTATACCTTTTACTACATTTTAATGAGTTTAGAAATCTACGATTCTTTAAAAAGAATAAATTTTTATATTTAATTGAAGAATAAAGGCAATTTTAAACTGTATGCTTTTTTTGCAAAAATTTTTGGCTCAGGCCAAATTTTACTGATCTTTCAACAGACCTGGCTACGCCGAGACAATGATTTTCATATAGGCTGGCTCAAACTGGGACAAAATATTTTGGCCCGTGAAGGCTAAAAAGAATGAAATCAGTCCCGGCTCGGTACGGAAAAAATAAATTAGGCCCGGCCTGATCCGATCTTTCAGGAAAAAAGTAAGTCCATCCCAGCCCGACCTAGGGAAAGAGTAATAAAATACATTTTGATTTAATCCTATTTAATATAAATAAGTTTACTGTAAATAAATTCCAAGTAACTTCTTACTAAAAATTTCAACTTGTTTAATTAATTTGGATTCGAATTTCCTGCTGTACTATCAGCAATATAATAAACAAATTTTCATTAATATGAAAATACGCAACTGGAATATTTATAGCAATATAACGTAAGGGGTAGTATAGAATGTCCATCTTTAAATCTATCTCATAGTCTCCTCATTAAGTGTAAAATATTCGATGTTTTAAAGTGAAAAATTTAACCCATTAATGCCCAAATTATTTTTTTCAATAAAAATGAAATTTTTGGGTTTCCCACCACTTTTAAAAGAAGAATAACTTTGATCTTAATTTATTGAGGTCTCTTAAAAAATAGTGTTTATTTATCTTTCTATTTACTGGTGTGAAAAGTGCTTTTTTGTCTTTTTTGTAATTGTCCCTAAAAAGGGACGCTAGGCACTAATGAGTTAATCTCGGTGGGTTAATAATGTTGAATTTTATATAGAACATACAGGGTGTCTTAAAAAGAATTAACTGATTTAAAAATTCAATAACTTACAAATGGTCGCAGCTATTTAAAAAATATTTGCAGAAGGGTTAAGTAAGATGTGAGAAGTGTTTTTTACAGCGTTTCCCGACTTAAGTTTAAAATAGAAGAAATACACGACATTGCTAGCAATGGTTGTTAAATTGGGGGCCGATATTTTGTTTCTCTTCACTCTCAGTCTTGTTGCGACAAAAGGAGATTAAATATATGAAATGACTCTCAGTTACCAATGTAATTTTGTTATTAGGAGTCCACTGCATATATTTAATCTTTTTCTTTCACACCAGAATTGAGAAAAGAGGCCAAAAGGGCTCAGATTTAGCGCCTGTTGCTAACAATGCCGTCTATCCCCGCTTTTTAAATTAAAATCGAGAATTGTGGTAAAAAACTCCTGCTATCTTACATAACACTCTTGTAGGAATTTAATTTTACAGCTACCACAATTTGCAAGTTACTGAGTTTTAAAATTAGTCAGTCAATTTTAGGACATCCGGTAGATGCATATATACAATTACAGAAACGTACTTTTAAAGATATAAACATATATATTTTAAGTTAGTCGGCAAAATCGTCATTTACGCCCCCCTAATGAATTCTACTTAAATACGCCCCTGCTCATGTCAAAAAACTGCTACATACAAAATTTCGTTATAATCCATCACGCCGTTCTTTAAATATAAATAGCTTGACCCAGATCCTTAATGACCCAATATGACCCATTAAAATTTTTTTTCGAGCATGTAACCTAGCCCAATGTTTTTCTCGTGCTCGAAAACCATAGAATGCAATTTTTAGTCAAAATTGCGTGAGAAAATCTCTAGATAAAAATAGCATGACCCACAATGACCCCAAAAATGACCCACTAACCGAATTTTCTCGAACACGTTACCTAATCCAATGGTCTTCTTGTAATCCAAAACGATAAAATATAAAATTTGGTCGAAATCGTTAGAGCCGTTTTTTAAATAAAAATGGCTTGACCCACAATGACCCAAAAATGACCCACTAATCAAAATTTTTCGAACATGTGACCCAACTCAATTGTTTTCTCGTGCCAAAAAACGTTTGGATACAAAATCTCCTTAAAATCGATCCAGCCGTTCTCTAGATATAAATAGCTTGATCCTGACCCATTATGACCCAAAATGACCCAATAATCGAATTTTCTCGAACATGTGACCTAGCCCAATGGTCTTCTCGTGCCCGAAAATGGTAAAATCCAAATTTTTGCGAAAATCGTTAGAGCCGTTTTTGAGATAAAATTTACCCACACACACACACACAATTTTTGCTCGCATTATAGTATAAGATAAGTAAGAAATATTTTTGATTCATTTTAAATATGACGTCATTATTTATCTCGCTCCATTAGCTACTGATATTCACAACCTTTGTATTTTTAACGACTGTTATAAAGTACCTGTTTTATTTCAACTATGACGTCACATTTTCAT
The DNA here is from genome assembly GCA_964019185.1 of Maratus speculifer. Classification (NCBI taxonomy): domain Eukaryota; kingdom Metazoa; phylum Arthropoda; class Arachnida; order Araneae; family Salticidae; genus Maratus; species Maratus speculifer. Next base: position 248,869,356 of record OZ025294.1, read on the forward strand.
AAGTGAACCATTTTATTAAAAATATAATTCTTTTTCATTCTTTTTACTTTTAGTTTATGTCGCCATATTTTACACAAAAATTCCCATTAACTAAACAAAATATTATAAAAAATACAACTTTTATTTTTATTTCAAACATGACGTAATATTTATTTTCTTTTAAATTATTTTATTATAGTTTTTCGCGCGGAAGTTTTTTATTGAAAATTCATTGCCGCTGAAAAATTATTATTCCAATTTTGGAAAATGGTTAAATTTTATCTGAAAAATGCCTATTGATTTTGTATGAAAAATAATTAAATTTTGAATTATTAAGGAAAGTGTTTGAATAAATTAAATAAAAATTAGCCTATGTTCATTCCACTCCTATAATCTATCCATATGCAAGGATTCAAAGACATTAATCCATCCGTTTTGAAGCCAAGTTCATTCCAATTTTTCGGACACACTTTCACATTTATAATATATACTATATATAAGGTTAAGGATATAAGGATACAAGCTAGTTCATTTATAGTTTTATTTGAAAAGTCCGTTACCATGAACGATGAAATGTAAGCTGATAAGTAAGTTTACTAAATAGTTTTAGAAGGTATGTAAATTATTATCTAAGTTAGAAAATATGCTATAGTTCATTTTAATAGTTTTTTTTTTTTTTTTTTTTGAAATGTCATATCCGTTACTTGTCAAGTCCGTTACCATGAAATGTAAGAGAATGGTGAAAATGGCTTATATAGTACTAGCTGCCCTTGGGGATCAGTTTCGTCTCCAAATCAATAGTTAAATATAATATGCTTTTTTAAAAAAAATACTAACCGACTTCAAAAAAAGAATCAAGCTTGGCGACAACTTGGCACTAACGCATATGAATGCATAGTTTTAATATGCTTATGATTTGAAAACGGTTGCACAATGAAAGATAATTTACGACAAATCATTATTTTTTTTTATCAAATCCATATTTTTTCATTAAAAAAAATTCAAATCAGTAGAATTTAATGAAATAAAAATGGGACCACATGGGTATCTTCTACTTTCAAACAAAAAAAGACTGATCAAAATCGGCTCATATTTAAAGAATTTATGAGTGAACAAGAAATACATACAGGTCGAAATCATAACCTACTCCTTAAAGTCGGTTTAAAAAAATTATTGCGATTATCAAATCCTAGTATAACAAGTTACTAGCGTCTAGACCCCGCCCCAAACAACGGCTCTTATCACAAATGCACCCAAGAAATTCCCCATGCTGCCGATAATTTCCCTTTTTAAAATGGAAAATATGGTTTCATGCCGTTTCTCGACGATTCTACAAATAAACAAACAGACAGAGAGACAAACAAACAAACCAACAAACAAACATACAAACAAACAGACAGAAAAACAAACAAACCGACAAAAATACAAACAAACAAACAAACATACAAATAAACTAAAAGACAAAGAGACAAACAAATAAATAAATGTAAAAACAACCAAACCGACAAACGAACAAACAAACAGACACACAAACAAATAAACCGACAAACAAACAGACGTAAAAACAAACAAAAGACAAACAAACAGACAAACAAACAAATAGACAAACAAACAGACTAAAAAACAGACTAACAAACAGAGAAACAAATAAACTAAAAGACAAACAAACAGACTAAAAAACAGACTAACAAACAGAGAAACAAATAAACTAAAAGACAAACAAACGTAAAAACAAACAAATCGACAAACAGACAAACAAACATATACGCAAACAAATAAACTGACAAACAAACAAACAGACGTAAAAACAAGCAAACAGACAAACAAACAAACAAACAGACGTAAAAACAAGCAAACAGACAAACAAATAAACCGACAAACAAACAAACAGACGTAAAAACAAACAAACCGACAAACGAACAAACAAACAGACAGACAGACAAAAAGCAAACTGACAAACGAACAAACAAACTGACAAACAGACATAAAAACAAACAAACCCACAAACAGGCATACAAATAAACAAACAAACAGACAGACAAACTAACCAACAGACAGACAGACAGACAAACAAACAGACAGACAAACAAACAGACAGACAAAAGAAAGACAGACAGACAAACATCACTGGATCCCCGAAACTCGCTGTTCAAGAAACACTAAAATGCACGAAACTCGCCAACGCCGCAATCACTAACTCGTGTATGAGCGCTGCGCGCAAATTAAAACAAGCAAGAAAAAAAATCACTGGATCCACGAAACTTGCTGTGCAGGAATCACTAAAATGTACGAAACTCGTCAATTTAAAAGTTTAAGCTACATGGCACCCCCGGGGCTTTGGACTCCCCAGTGGCGTAGCTAAGGGGGGGCAAGGGGGGCGTCCGCCCCGGGCGCCGAGGCCTAGGGGCGCCAAATTGAGAGAAATTGTTATATATCTATATTGGGGTGGGGGCGCAAAATTTCTTGCTGGCCCCGGGCGCCAAAAAACATGACAGTAAGTGGCTACGCTACTGGGACTCCCCCCACCCCTGTCGGTTACTCACTTAATTTTGCTCATTTTTTCACTTCATTTCAATCTTTAAAAGGCTATAACTTTGCTTCTATGGGAGCTACAGCGAGGGGGAAATTCTAGCATAGCTAACTTATTCTCGTCGTTCTGTTTGCTATTTCAGTTTTCTGGGTTTTCCTTTAAGGGTGTTCTTAACTGCTCCACTCAACAAGCGCAAAACGTTTTGACACATTTACAAATTCATTTTTTAACAGAAATATATAAAACTGGAATGCCTGACTATGGAAGCGATTTCGAATTGAACTTTCTTTTCCATTTTATGATAATTAAATTATCTATCCAGTTCTAAGCTATTTCGATGACGTAATCACCCGTTTTTCTCCTGCTTTTCGACCGGTTTTTCTGCTTTCGTCGGGAAATGTGCTCAAAAGTGTCAACTTTGAAGGCTTGTTATAAAAAATCTATCGCGTTTTTAAAAAAAACAAAAAATTGAGTGCAATTAGACAGTTTCTGAATAATAAAACCTGCTATTTTCATGCAATTCCGAACAAAAATAAATTAAAACATGTGTCACAAAGTTACCCTTTTTGATTTAAGAACACCCTTAAGACAGTTTTTTTTTTTTGGGGGGGGGGGGGGGGGAAGGCCTTTCTTATTTTTTGATGTAATATATGTATTGAAAGCTTATGTTTCATGCATTATAAATCCAGCATAAAAAATTTCTCTTGTCACTCTGGGTCACGTTGCGGACCCATAATGAGTTAAAATTTAATTTATCAAACTTCCTCGAGGTTTTCGTCAAATTGACATCTGAAAAAAATCGTGCCAATGTGGTGTGTGTATAACATCTTTGCCATATAAATATTATTCAGTCTTTATTCGTTACAAACATACAAATATTTCCCTTTATAATGTTAGCATAGATACACACACGTCAGCTGTCTCTTTTTCTTATGTTGTTCATGAGATCTGTACCAACTGTTACGGTGCAGAATGTAGCGCATGCACTCAAAAGGGAGGATCCAGCCCAACCTTTAGGGGGGGGGGGGGGTCACGATTTTTTATAGATGATTCAATGAAATAACTTTGAAATACAGTAAATCCCGTAAAAAAGGAAATCTATAACGAAACTCTAGTTTAAAAGTAAAATTTTAGATTGTATAGCGAAAAGAAAGTAATAATAAATTATGGATCCACTAAAACGCAAATCGATTGAAAGCAGAACTTTCTTCCATCCTTTGCAATTTAACTTTAGCAGGTTTTACTGCATTAAAGGACAATATATCTTTGGAGTTTGATTTATTGGGCAACATTGCAATAATAGACAATCCTTAAAAAATTAAATCTATACTGATGCAATTAGTGTTTTTTTCAAATCACAAATTCCATTATCTTTTCTTTTTTTTTTTTTTTCTTTTTTTCTTGAAAAACGAGGCATATTATCATCAGAATCAGTTTTAATACCAGGATATTCATCAGAGCTAAACCAGTTAGGCACTCTACACGAAATTTTGAATTCCTTAAATTTAGCTTTTATTGTAAAGCCAAACTTTTACTAAAATATTATTGGTGCCGTTTGCAAGTTTGGTATTAAAATTAAGTATCCCAGACCGGACACACTGTGCCGGAAAGGGTTAAAAGTTTGAATCCAGTATTTCAGGTGACGGAGTGATGAAAAATCCCTCTGCTGTTGCTATGTTAACTGGAAGAATAGCCAGGATTGCCTGTCACATTCATAGGAATCTTATTTCCACATTCAATATCTGTTTTCTTATTATGTTATCCACTGTTCGCATTTATTTATAACTACAGTTATGTTAGTATTATCTATAAGTTTCTGGTAAGTATATGCAATATTTTACACATTATCTCATTATAAGCAACTTTTGGCAAGATAATTCCAAATTGGACTAAATCCAAAACTTCTGAAGAATCTTTTCTTTAAATCCATTATAATGCAATCCGAAAGAGCTGAGCGACGGAAGGACTACTCGACAGATTGACCAGGATGATTATCAGCCAATGTATTTTTTTTTTTTTTTTTTTTTTTACTCAGCCCCTGGCGACCTTAGCTATAAGTCTAATTGCTTTGCTAAGCTTCTGAAAACAATTCCTCAAAAACTACATTCAAAACTTTTCTTTTCTATTGTAATCATTGACTTCTCATATAACTCACATTACTTTTCATATAACTTTTCATATATTCCTGATCTAAGGTTGTAATACACTCACGTTTTCTTTCATCGCATCCATTGCTTTCTTCAAGTCTATAAAGGAATTTTGTTTTAAAATAGTGTTCCCCTGCTACTAAAAAGGGGGAGGGGGATTCTGTTTCTGTCTTATTCTGATCAAAAATGACTTGAAATGTAATACGTAATTTTTACTGGGGAAAAAAGATATTTTTTGTTTCTACACGCGAATAAATAAAATTGAGAATTTCAGGAAGACTGTGTCCGAATCCGAAGACTTATAAAAATCGAGCCTGGGTCGGTTAGGACAGGACCCGGTTTTGGGCTGAGCCCGTCTGATCACTACTTTTTGGCTGCGGAGCCGCAAACTGTCATCAAACGTTATGTTTAAATAACTAAAAATCTGATTGATCTGATGTCTAGCTATAATTCCTTTATTAATTTGCAAATGAAGATGAATAAGTTAAATTAGTTTTCCTGATTTGTTGAACCAAGAAAATTTTGAAACATCATGTATTTTTATTAAATAATATTATTGAATTAGTAATTGTTTAAAACTTAGGATATATATATATCAAGCACACAATTAAACTAGAGTCATTCCCCTGCATATTTTTTTGTATATCACTAAAAAAAATATGAATTAGGACAACAAAATATTTCAAATTCCTTCACTGGATAGTTACAGCTCTGAACACAAATTAAAAAAAAAAAGTATACTATAGAAAAATATATTACTTAAAATTTTTAAAATACGTATTTAATCAATTAAGGCACAAGCTTTACAAATAATGAAGTTATTCAATATATTATCGATATTTATACTAATTTTAATGCAGTAATCTTTATTTTATACTAATTGACTTATTTAAAACAATCCATAACTTCGAGTGACATATATGTAACTTTATAAGTGAGAGCCTCTTGTGTCTTAATTATACATTAAAACTAGTTGGATGTGTCAATCCCAAAACTTTCTTCTATCTCATAAGTACATTTTAATATTAAAAAAAAAAAAAAAAAAAAAAAAAAAAAAAAAACATGATGACCCCCAAGTTACTCACTATCGAATTTCCTCGAACATTTGACCCAGCCTAATGAGTTTCTGGTATCCGAAAAGCCTAAAATGCAAAATTTAATTAATATTCTGAGAAAATGAGCTTAGTAGTGCCTCATGTTGGGTAATTTATACTGAAACGTAATAAGCATCTATTTATGTCAAGACCTAACAGAATCTGAAATTTGATGGAATTTCGTCCATTAGTTCTTGAGATATAGTTATAACAAAAAATTTGCAAAACGTAGCACAGCAACACCATATCTTGGACAATTTATGCCAAAACGTAAAAAAGCGTCTAATTATGTTGTGGTGTAAAAGAATCTGAAGTTTGATGAAATTCTGTGCATTAGTTCTTGAGATATAGCTAGTTTTAAAAAAACCGTGTAAAATATAGCACAGCAGCACCATCAATTAAAGGATTTATAACAAAACGTAATCATCGTGTAATTATGTTATATGTCATTTTGTAACAAAATCTGAAGTTTGATGAAAATCTGTGCGTTGGTTGTTGAGGTATAGCTATCGGAAAAATCGTGCAAAATGCAGCATTGCTGCACCACCTGTTGCAAGGTTAATACCAAAATGTAATCAGCGTCTAATTCTGTTATATATTCTAGTGTGACAGAATCTAAAATTTGATGACGTTCTCTGCATTAGTTCTTGAGATATAGCTATCGCAAAAATCGTGCAAAATGTAGCATAGCAGCGTCACCTATAGGGCAGTTCACACCAAAACCTTATCAGCGGCTATGTATCTCAAGGTATCGCGGAATCTGAAGTTTGGTGAAATTCTGTGCATTAGTTCTTAAGATATAGCTATCACAAAAATCATAAAAAACGTGGCATAGCAGCGCCACCTGCTGGCCAATTTACACCAAAACTTAATCAGCATCTATGTATATCAAGGGGTCACAGAATCTGAAGTTTGGTGAAATTCTGTGCATTAGTTCTTGAGATATAGCAATCTTGAAAATCATGAAAAACGTAGTATAGCAGCGCCACCTGCTGGCCAATATTCACCAAAAACCAATAGGCACTAATTCATATCAAGGTCTAACTGAATATAAAGTTTTATTAAATTTTGAGCATTAGTTCTTGAGATAGAGCGCCCACAATTTTTTTGTCACATACAGACAGACAGACAGACAGACAGACGGACAGACTCACAGACAGACATTTTCTAAAAATAGTCAAAACGTGTTCAGGACATTCTAAAACGTATAAATCCGTCGAAAACCGGAAGTCGAAAATTTTCATGAATCCAATACTTTCTTCTTGTAAAGATAGAAGAAAGTAAAAATGGAACCGTTATTTAGATAGAATGATCTTTTTCAATAAAATCAAAATCACAAGAGACTTGGATCAAAATTCCATTTTTCCGTCATAACAAGTACACTCTTTATTACACAACCAGTGGCGTAGCTAAGGGGGGGGGGGGGGAAAGGGGGACGTCCGCCCCAGGCGCCGAGGCCTAGGGGCGCCAAATTGAGAGAAATTATTATATATCTATATTGGGGTGGGGGCGCAAAATTTCTTGCTGGCCCCGGGCGCCAAAAAACATAGCTACGCTACTGTACACAACACACACCTATTATGTTCTTTTCGCTAGATCCATATGGCAAAACCTGCAAAAACGGAATCTCTGTATAACACAATCTTGTCTTTAAAAGAAATTTCCATGGTCCTAGAGAAATAAATGCTTTATGTGGAACGGAATTTTTTTTTAATCTTAAGATTCCCTTTTAGCAGTTTTCAAGATGTGTTTGCGTACACAGTTTGGATTTTTAAAGAGTCTGGTAGCTTTATTCAAGATTAAAAATTTCGATTTTTAAAAAATTCTGCGTTTAATTTCAGAATTAAAAATATTATTTTACAATTAAATTTAAAAATACTATTTGCACAAAGTTTCTGGGTTTCACACATGAATGGCGCTAACGTCACATGCAGACGACATACATGTCTGAAATTATGTTTTTTTAATAACTTGGACATCTGTTAACAAACTGTCCTAATACCAATACATTTTGCAATGCGAAAATATTTTGTCTAAGAACGAAGGAGTCGAGTTTTGCGCCATATAAACAGTGTTTGCGGAAAGTTTTGATTTCCTGCTTCAATCTGAAAAAAATTGCAGCTGAAGGACCTCGTTATCGTTAGTTAAGTAGGCTTACGGCCAGAGGCCTTACTAAGGGGGGGAGGGACAGGGGGGAGCCTCCCTCCCCAAACATTCCCAAATGTTGTTACACTTGGCAAATTTCATTGAATTTTTAATAAAAACTGCAATATAGTTCCTATTTTTAAATAGAAGTTGCAAAAGTTACAACTCTAATTGGGAATATTATTGAAATTTTTACAAATAAGAACTGTATTACATTTTCTAGGTGTGGTAACTTGGCAAAAATATGAAACAAGTTGGCAAATATGAAAATTTGACTTGGCAATTTAAGGTCTTCTCCCCCACCAATAAAAAGTCTTAGCGATGGCCCTGCTTACGGCAAACATGCACCTTCGGAAACTAGCTGTGAAGATTTGTTTAAATGCTTTAGAAGTGGTGGTTTCTTCGGAAAACCAAAACAACTGAAAGATGCCGATCTGCAAGAGTTATTAGAGGGAGATAACAGAAAAGCAAGATTAACTTGGAGATGCATTAAACATGACTCTCTAAAGCATATTTAAACGTTTGGGGGAGACCGGGGTACAATGGACCACTTTCGTTAACCTTGACTGTTTACTCTTAAAATATTCATTAAAAAAAAAAAAAAAAAAAAAACTCACATGCATGCATGTTATATATACATTATAGTTCAAATTACTTATACTCAAAAATAACAGTTATGTATACTTTTTTAATATATATTTTTAAATAGCAAGTGATAAAATTGACCATTGTACCCCATGACCAGGGTGCATTTTCAGAAAGAATCACGTTTTGAGCACCTTATCGCCAGAACAACGATTGGCGCGGAGATGAAGTCAATGCTACGCACCCTTTCTTGTTTGTGACGTCAAACGCCTAGCGAGTAGCAACCCTTCCTTCTGCAAAGAGATCGCGCTTATTGTTCATTTGTTTTTCAGTAAATGTTATCAAGCAAAGACTATAATATGAAGAAATGTTATTCACCGTTGTTTACGATTAAAACATAGTTTAAAACAAAGAGCTTTTTTAGATTAAAATGCTTTAATTTTCCCAAAACATCTAAACAGGTTTTTTTTTCTCAATTCAAAAATATTATTTCCTTAACTCCCTATGTTTGAAGAAATTGAGAAGTTAATTAAAAACTGTAGTAAAGATTCTCTTGTAATAAATATAATTCTATTAATCATATGTTTTATGACACATTTGAACTTAGCTTATTTTGTGTTTGGCGAAGCAGCTAGCTGAACGTTGTCGCTTTCGCCAACTCGCCAAGGCTGGTGCTCAAACCGTGATTCTTTCTGAAAAAGCGACCGGGGTACAATGGTCCACAGCTTGGGGCTCTATGGACTTGTAATTCTGAAAAAAATATATAAGTATAGTATATTTTTAATAATAAGAAGCATAGAATAAATATATCACAATTTGTTTATTCATGTCTTAAACTCATAATGTAAGTTTAACGATTATTAAAGATAGAAATGATACATCAAAAGCTATTTGTGTTACTGAAAGCCTGCTGCTAGTGAAACATTACAATCTGGAAGAAACATTACTATATCGTAAACATTTACAAGAGATTCATTAACAATATTGGAAAACAAATACATTTTGGCTTGATTTTCAGCACATGAATCTATGTTTTTTTTTTTTTGGGGGGGGGGGAGGGGGAGGGTGGACCTTAAATGCCATGATTTTTTTTAATTATTATTTTTACAAGTCTCACCCCCACCTCTATTTTGTTCCTTTTGATACAAAAACATTATGTAAAAAGTTTCAGCAATAAATTCAAATATTTAGAGGTAGCTCAATTGACCTGAAATTTATAAAATTAGGAAAAAATTCAGAAAATTAGCTATACAAATAAGTAAGCACTTTAAATGTTTTAATGATGTAATTGTGACAATTTATTTAATTTACAGCACAATTATTAGGTTTTCATGTTACATTAAAATTTTATTGCATTTGTGCAGGTTGAGAGAGACACATTTTTCTGCTATCTGAGTACATTTTACAATGATCTTCAACGACTTGTAGTAAAAATTGTAGTTGCATTTTTTCATCATGAGTTATCAATCCATTGTATTCTTGAATAAGTGCAACTGCACGTCCGGCATGGTCATTTACTACTTTTAGAGATTTTATTACCTCTTTTGCCTGTTTATAGTCTTCTCTTAACTCCCACAATTCAGGATCTACTGCAAGAAATCCATCCGGAAGTTCCAACAATTGACACAACATCATTGACTTAGCTGTGACAAAATCTTCCAATCTTTTATTTTTGAATGAATGTAGAGCAACACTGACTCATTTGGAATAAATTTGAGCTTGTTTTCTAGAATTAGCTTCATTCTGTAATGCAATAACCATGCGTCTTTCAGTTAATAAACTCACACGTCTATCAAATAAAGCTAAACCAACAAGTCCTTCTGACAAATACCACAAGTGATTAGCAAATTTACGTGATGATGACTTGGAAATAGTTGAATGTATTGATGAGTAGTCAAGTAGTGATTTGAGCAACAACAGGTCATTATATGGGGCACATGAAGCTTGAGGTGCAGTGATCCAAGCTTTCAAATATGCACAGTCTGTAAAAACACGCATATCACGTATACCTTCTTCCTATTTTACAGTCAATTTAAACTGAGCCTTGAACATCCAGATCTTGAGACAATATATTACTTTGGACATCCAACGGGCATGGTGCATTGCACCTGGTGACATAAATATGATTCCCCCTTCTGAGACAGCACCTAGAAATATAATTACAAATTCTAAAAATTCCTTATAATCACCTCTTAGCTTTGTTTCTCTTTGCTCGTCTAGGTACTTCTTTGCCTAGTTGATAGTCTCTTGCTTTATATCTTCTACTAGATTTGCAACATCATCAAGTGAAATTACCGTTTCATACTTGTCTTTATCAATCAAGCTCCAATATTCCTGAAAGCGCTTAAATAATACAATTTCAGGTGAAGATTTGACTCCCATACATACTTCAAATACAGTACTAATTTTCAGCTCCATAATGTGATGTCTGCAAGCAAATGATAAGAGCTCTTTTTTCAATTTATGTTCTAAAAGAAAACATGCACCAGAATTATAACCAGTGTTTGAGCTGGTAGTGTCAAAGCAGATTGCACGTATATTATCTGCTATTCCCCAGTCTTCAATGGCTTCAAAGACTGCTGTCACCTGAGCTTCTCCCGTTGCAGATGAAATCTTGGTAACAGTCAGTAGTTGAGAAACTCCTTTCCCAGAAACTAATATTGGCAATCGATCCACTTTTTCTTTTCCAGTTAAATCATGCATTAATTTTCCATCCCAATGAATGACAAAAACAGTGTTGCTTTGGAACTTGCTTTTAATTTTTTCATATTTCTTCGTTCTCTCAAAGATTCTTTGTCGGCGAATCGAATTTCTGTTTATTGCATATTCATTAATGCTTAGTCCTAAACTTTTGGCAGTTTCTGATAACACAAATACAGTCTTTCATTCTGACACCTTAGTGCGATCTAGTGCTGCTGCAAGATCTGGAGTAACTATAGTTTTACGACCTCGTTTTCTTTTTCGTAATTCTTCGACATGGACTGCATTGTTTTCAGTCTTTTCCAACTTTTCAAAATCTCTTTCTGTCAATTTGTTTTCAAACTCGTCATCTGTAGATGAAATTAGTTCAACGGAATTATCTAATAGTCTTTTGCTTTTCATTCGCTGATGTCTCGCAAGAATTTTTTTTTTCTTTCATATTTTCTTTTTTTCTTTAAGAGTGAGTGTTTTATCTGTTGCAACCATTGATCCGCATCTTCCCTTTTTACTTTCTTCTATCTTTACAAGAAGAAAGTATTGGATTCATGAAAAATTTCGACTTCCGGTTTTCGACGGATTTATACGTTTTAGAAGGTCCTGAACACGTTTTGACTATTTTTAGAAAATGTCTGTCTGTGAGTCTGTCCGTCTGTCTGTCTGTCCGTCTGTCTGTGTGTCTGTCTGTCTGTGACAAAAAATTTGTGGGCGCTCTATCTCAAGAACTAATGCTCGAAATTTAATAAAATTTTATATTTAGTTAGACCTTGATATGAATTAGTGCCTATTGGTTTTTGGTGAACATTGGCCTGCAGGTGGCGCTGCTATACTACGTTTTTCATCATTTTCAAGATTGCTATATCTCAAGAACTAATGTACAGAATTTCACCAAACTTCAGATTCTGTGACCCCTTGATATACATAGACGCTGATTAAGTTTTGGTGAAAATTGGTCAGCAGGTGGCGCTGCTATGCCACGTTTTTCATGATTTTTGTGATAGCTATATCTTAAGAACTAATGCACAGAATTTCACCAAACTTCAGATTCCGCGATACCTTGAGATACATAGCCGCTGATAAGGTTTTGGTGTGAACTGCCCTATAGGTGACGCTGCTATGCTACATTTTGCACGATTTTTGCGATAGCTATATCTCAAGAACTAATGCAGAGAACTTCATCAAATTTTAGATTCTGTCACACTAGAATATATAACTCAGCTATATCTCAACAACCAACGCGCAGAATTTCATCAAACTTCAGATTTCGTTACAAAATGACATATAACATAATTACACGATGATTACGTTTTGTTATAAATCCTTCAACTGATGGTGCTGCTGTGCTATATTTTACACGGTTTTTTTTTAAACTAACTATATCTCAAAAACTACTGCACAGAATTTCATCAAACTTCAGATTCTTTTACACCATAACATAATTAGACGCTTTTTTACGTTTTGGCATAAATTTTCCAAGATATGGTGTTGCTGTGCTACGTTTTGCAAATTTTTTGTTATAACTATATCTCAAGAACTAATGGACGAAATTCTATAAAATTTCAGATTCTGTTAGGTCTTGGCATAAATAGATGCTTATTAGGTTTTAGTATAAATTACCAACATGAGGCAATACTAAGCTCATTTTCTCAGAATATTAATTAAATTTTGCGTTTTAGGCTTTTCGGATACCAGAATCTCATTAGGCTAGGTCAAATGTTCGAGGAAATTCGATAGTGGGTAACTTTGGGGTCACCACATTGTTTTGTTTTTTTTAATATTAAAATGTACTTACGAGATAGAAGAAAGTTTTGGGATTGACACATCCAACTAGTTTCTTTGAGCTATCGAAAATTCCTTATCTTCGGGTAATATTGATGTCATTGTCAGTACATTGGCATGTGCTATGTCAAAAAGATCTTCAAGCTTGGAAATAAAAGCTAATTCCTTAGTCTGTTGAGTGAAAGAAACTCGTGCTTTGTTTTTCTTAAAAAGTCGCCACTCTTCAAATAACTGTTCAAGTTTGTTTTGGCAATGTTGGTGTTCTCTCATGGGAATTCAAGCTGCATTCCAAAATTTTGCTATTTCCTTAATAGTAATAGATGATGCTTCTCTTATAGTCTCTTCATTTTAAAATGGCGATGTAAAAAAAATCCAAGAGCCATTCGTAAAGACGGCAACTTGCTGCCATTTAATTCAGAAATTGAATCACCAAGAATATAGAATTGACTTCTAGATCTTGTTGCTTCAGCCATTTTAATCAGTAATAAATCTAAAAAAAATACCATATTTAAAATCATGAATTTTAATACATGATTTCAAATGTATGTTTATTTCCTATTTACCTGTTGTCATATTTTCAAATTAAATTCAGTAGCTAATTATATATATAAAACTCCTCCGTGTACGACGATTCCGGGGTCAGCCCATCCACGAGAAAAAGAAACTTATTGCAATTGCGTCCACGTTAGGCTTAACTATTCCGAGCCGTTCACAAATATACTAATTGTTCAACTTATGAAAATATACATGTAAAAGATTTATTCATTACGCATTTTCTTTAAAACCTACAAAAACTATTTAATTATAATGTGTAAGTTCTAAATAAAACAACCAGCAATTACGAAAAAGAACAAACAATGTAAACAAGTTAAAACTATTGCCATTTAAGAATGACAAATTCCGTGAATGAATCTTTAGAATGACTCCATTGTAACATCACGACTCAGGAATGATTGGGTGCTTTCGGGAGCTATGCGCGCATGTTTAGGAGACAGGTACATGGAGTGAATATTACAGCGGATTTAGTACTCGGAAGCCAAAATCCCTGAGCCCGCGCGCGCAGCGTGTGTGTCTCTCGAACACGCGCTGTTTACTCTTTATTGTTTACATTTGTTTCCGAGCGCGCGTGTCTCTCGAACACGCGCTGTTTACTCATTATTGTTTACATTTGTTTCCGATCTTATAGAGTGTTTTTTTTTTTAAGTATTAGCTAAAAAATAATCCAAAATAGAAATTTTTTTTATACATTTTAGCTATTTTTATTATTTTCTCTCAGTATTTTTATATATTTTTTGGCTGTAATTTCACAATATAATCTTTTATAATTGATTTTTTGCGTTACTTTATTCTTTTAAAATTTATGTATTTACGATTTGTTCATTCCAATCCCCCCCATCCACCAGACAGTTTTGTTATAGTTTTAAATGCAAATTTCTGTTAAAATTTCCTTTTTTTTTATATAGATTTTTTTCCGCGTGTTTAATCGCAGTATTTTTAAAAATTGTTTAAGCCTAAAGTGGCTGATTGACCACAGTTATAATTTTTTTTATCATCCTTTTAAAAATGCAAACACGTCATTTTGACGGGCTGTCTTCTAGTAATACTATAATTTATTAACTTTTATTTTTGAATATATAAAATTCTTACCTGAAGAATTATATCCAAGATTATTTTTGATCCTGTGTGTCAATGAATTCTTAATTCCAAACTAATAAAAAAAGAATGCTTTTGAAATTTTTATCAAAATAAATCACTAGTTCAAAATTCATTCAACACTAATGGAATATTTGATTTTTGCTATTTGCTAAATGCAATTTATTGTTTTAAATATTATTGTGCATAGCACTGCCATCTATGAATAAAAATGTAAAGCAAAATGCATTTTAAAATATTTTAAAAGATAGAATTTATTTTCTATGACATAGGATGCGACTACGCATATGTTTATCATTGCTCATTCATTGGAAACTTCTACATCATTGAGCTACCTCTAAATATTGTTCAATTGAGCTAATATTTTACCAGAATTATTTTTTCATAAAAAGGAACAAATTTAGAGGGTGAGAAGATTACATTTTGAAACTTGAAAAATAAGGTCCACCCTAGGGGAGGGGGAGTTAAAATTTTGGATCTGGATGCATGTTTGTAAAAGTGAAAGAATTTAGAATTAACTGAATGTTTATAAAAAGCAAATAAGGCGAAAAAAATCAATAAAATATTTAGTTTACTAGCTTTTGATGTTTGAGTTGATTTTGAAATTTGAAAACATATTATATAGATAATGTTTCAAAAATGCACTACACAACATGAATCATTAGTTTACATACAAAAAATAAAATAATTTATTAATTCTTAATTTCACATATAATTTTTAGTTTTAGAAAACACAGAATACAGGACTAGACCCCGGTTTCTGGTGGTCCATTGTACCCCATATGTGACTTTGACAAAAAATTGATTTTAAAAAAAGATGTTTATATTCAATTATTTTACTTACAATAAATATTTTATATATTGTCTTACCTTTTTATTGTGCTCAGCAATGTCTTCCAAATTACAAATCTTTAACGTAAAAAATAGCATATGTTCAACTGAAAATATTTACTTTTACCTGTCTCAGATCAACTATCAATAATAAAATGATTAAAATGGAGCTATGCACATGGTTTTAAATTTCTATTCACTACTGCAGGGCTGCCATATATGTCCCAGTCTCCCCTACATCACGGAAAAAATTCACGAGGAATTTGCTCGAACAACGGTCAGAATGGGACCAATAACACAAACGAGTGACATTGCCGCACGACAGCGCTCCGTGCAGTCGCGATTCCATCGTTCAGATAACCACCAAAAAGCTGAAATATAATCTACTATTTCACCCGCTATAGTCTCCAGACCTGGCCCCTTCCGATTATCTCTTGTTCTGATCGATAGCGCATGGCTTACCTGGGATACACTTGGCTAATTTTGAAGAGGTGGAAAATTGATTGGATAAATGATTTCGGCCCAAAGACGCGTTGTTTTATCATTGCAGTATTCATGTATTCTCAGAGAGATGGCAAAGATGTGTAGCAAGCGAGGGACAATACTTTCAATAAACTATTTTTTGTATTTTTCTTGAAATTTTTCATTTTTCAAGGATAAAAAAGCCCATGGCGACGTTCTCAAAAGGTGGACACTGTACACACATCATAACTTTAAACTTTTGAATAAATAGATTTAATCATCATTGACTTTAATTTTTATTTTCGAAGAATTCTTAATTCTGTTCAGAGACAAAAATTGAAATAATTTATATAAAAAGTTTTGTATAAATATCTTAAAATGTAATTTTTTTTTACTAAAGTGGAAAATTTTGGACATTCATAACGTTAACTGTTCCAATGTACCAAGAAAAAAAAAAGTCTTACTTGTTTCCAGGAGATTCTAATGATAAACAGCGAATGCATAAAGGAAATGGATGATTGTTTTATAATTTTGTTAACAAATGGCACTACCAATTTATTGCTTTTTGAAGTTGATTCATGCCCGCAATAGCCAAAAATACTCAATCATCAGTGTGAGAATTTAGCCCCCTCCCCAAATCTCGTTTCAGACAAACCAATCATTACCCCCTCCCCCTTCCATCTGCGCTGATCCTACCACTAGAAATTTCAAGTTTCATAAAACATTCGTCATTTATTAGAAACTATAAATTTTATATGCATTCATCTTAAAGTTTAAGAAAACCGTTCTTCATCGTAAACTGTCTCCAGTAAAGCGAAATAAATACAATTCCGGATTTAAATGTAAAATAATCGCGTTGCAGCTAGAATTTTCGGAATTGATGAATGTTATGTTCGTGAATGGAAGAAGAATGAAGCTGCTGCCAAAACAAAAATGTGCACTGCGCACAGGCACTACGAAGTGACCTATTTTAGAGGACAATATTGCCGAGTAGATATCAGAAAATCGCCAAAATGGATTAATAATAACGAGGAGTAGTGTTCGTTTATTTGCCTTACAATGGGCAAAAAAGAATCCCAAAGAAAGTGAAAACTTTAAGACAACAGCGAGTTGGTACGATAGATTTATGAATCGCAGAAATTAAGTTCTTCGCCGAAAGACGAAAGTTGCCCAAAAACTTCCAAAAGACTTGGAACCAAAATTGTTAAGTTTCCAGAAGTTTGTCATTGATAAACGTAAGAAAAAAAACTATGATTTGTCCCAAATTGGGAATATGGACGAAACGCCCGTAATGTTCGATATGATAGGAAACGGAATTGTGGAACAAAAGGAGTAAAAACTGTTCCTTTTAAAACTACGGAACACGAAAAGTGCCACTTCACAGTGGTTCTATCTGGCTTAGCTAACGGTACTAAATTAAAACCAATGGTAATTTTCAAAAGAAAAACAAAGCCAATAAGTAATTTTCAATGGAGCTTTTCTGCATGATAATGAGAAAGGCTTTATGGATGAAAATGGATTAAAGTTATGGATATGCAATGTTTGGGAAAAGCGTCCAAGAGCTTTTTAAAAAACCAGCAAGTCTTTTAGTTTGGGATATGTTTAGACCCAATAGAACACCCGGTATTAAAAAAAAAGAATAAAATATTCTATTACAGATTAGGCAGTAATTCTAAGCGGATTGACTTCGTTAGTTCAAGCACTAGATGTTTCAATAAACAAATCTTTCAAAGAAAGTTTAAGGGAGCGCAGCACTTGATCGATATAGAAAAATGTGTAAACAGAGCTCTCGCTTCGAGTCCATATAAAAACAGAAGTGTCAGGATCTGATAGCACCTGTGCTAAAGAATGTAATGTCTACTCTTTCTCTATTTGAATATCTCATATTGTATGGTTGTGTACAGAATTTCCAAGGTGACATTTCTTCTTCGTGGAAAGGGGAATTGCCAGCTAATCCTTTACAGGTGGGGTGTTAGAGAAAAGAGATAGCTGAGAGGCATGTCCGCCTGTCAGTGAAGTATGCGGATGGTGAGCAGATTAGTAGCATGCCACTAAGCAAGAAAAGAATGGAGTGTCCAATGAGGAGGCTCCAAAGGGGTTTATGTGGGGGAAAGCAGTGATTTGGAGAGGGCAAGTTTGCCTCAGATCATTGATTCGGTACCTAGGTTTCGGACCTAGAGGTTGCGCTGGGTGGAAGAGCGTAAAGTGTGTGTTTTCTGGTGCGCAAAGGACACAGACGTCCTGGTGTTTAGTGCTCTGGGCTAAGAAGTGCAGGCCCAGTATACTTGTGTTGGGAGACTCAAGGTTGAGCTCCAAAAAAGTGAATTTAACGTGTATTGAGTGTGAGGTGGAAAGTGTAATTGGAATAGTACACAACCAATATTTACGGTATCTAATTTAATGTTGAACCGGATCACCTATATCCGAGTTGTAGTTGTATATATTTGTAAATAGCGTATTTTGTGTGTACATATATTCTTAATAAACTGATAATTCGGTTACTAGCGTAAGTCTTCATTTACACCAATCTCACAGTGGGTGACCGATATCACCTAGTGTGAGATGAATCTCACAGTGTTTAGTTTATCGTATCTTTTTTTATTCTTTTCTTCATTTAAGCAGCGAGTTTTCCTTAAATTTAATTCTGTATTTTTAGTTTACGATCGCGCGCTACTTGTCCTCTCGCATCTGCGCCGCGATGTATTATGATGACGTCACTGTGGGCGCTGACACTCCTTCACCACACCCATATTGCGCCGACTTCGTCACGGAAGGGCGTTCTGCTAAGCGCGTAGAACGAATTAAATAATTCTTTTCAAATGCCTTTTTTTCAATTTGCTCTTTAAGATAATGACGAAATATTAATTCTCTAATCAATTTAAACTTTGTTTCTTTTTACTTTTGGATTCCCCGTAGAATGCATTTAAATAGTAAACGCGGTTAATTTTTAAATCAGAATTAAGTTTGATGATATCGTAAGGGGATGTAAATTGAAACGTTAGCCCGCTGGCTTTGCCGGCCGCGCGCCGTGTGCGAACGGCGAATCGCAAGAAGAATTCATATTATAATTCCGCCGGATATGGAATCTTTACAAGTTTTTCCCGTGTTCATTCTAAATTAATTATGCCTTGCTGCCTTTCCATGAATGTGATATTACAGTTTGATGAATTCATGCAACATTCTTATAATACATGGTCTTCAAAGGTTCTGGTGACCAAAGTAAATTTCTATGTTGTCATCCTAACAAAAGAATAAAATAAAGAAGATGTTATTCTCTTCAACAAGTTTGTATCTTCTTTGTACATGGTCTTCTGTCTTCATTTCCACAGTCATCGTATTTTCAAGTAAGATTATTCCAGTTTATTTTATTTTCTTACATTAAATTAAAGTTCCACTATCGATCACGCTAACGAACTTTATTAATGACACAACGCACACCCAACGAACATTTTCAACACCACACCTAGTAATATCGGTGGTGGCAGCTATATCTACCACGGACATTCTTCAAAGTTGTGTGGACTGAGGGGAACGTCCGACAAATTGTTGGCAGCGTCGGGATAGAATCGCCTGAAACCAGTGACCAGCGAGCCGTGTTGCAGTCTGTTAATGCCGGAGTATACAGTGGAATTCTTGTGTGGTCGTGCCGTATCGTCGAAGGTGTGTAAAGTGCCGTGCCGTATCGTCGAGTATGTGCTAAAGTATCGTGCCGGGTCGTCGACTGTATGCTAAAGTGTCGTGCCGTATCGTCGAATGTGTCCTAAAGTATCGTGCCGGGTCGTCGACTGTATGCTAAAGTGTCGTGCTGTATCGTCGAATGTGTCCTAAAGTATCGTGCCATATCGTCTAGTGTGGACTAAAGTGTTGTGCGTATCCTTATTAGAAAGAACTAAACTGAACTGTTGTGCCATATTACCGCTACATCGTGGAACTACCTGTGATTAGAAAAGTACTCCAGCAAAGAAAGTATAAGGTAAGGTGTTTTGATCACATCTTTCTACTGACATCTTGAACCAAAATTTGTTGTTGTATAATTAATAGTAATTTAAGTAAATTGTCTATATTATTTATGTGTTTTATCAATATTTCCTACCTATGAAGTGTCCATAACCATATTCAAGGAAAGGTCATAATAACTTGAGCTAGTATTGATGGTCTATATTTTTTTTTTTTACTAATTATATTAATAGTAGTTGAAAGAAATAATTGAATTTACTTAAATTTAAATTATTGTTAAAGTAATATTTAAATGAAGCCACATTTTTTTAGTTTGAAGAGTGTACAATAACATTTGATTAAATTTTAATTGGCTAGTAGTAGTGAGGAAAAAAAAAAAAAAAAAGGCCCAAAAGAGAGCCATAGTAGAGAAAAAAAAAAGGCTCAAAAGAGAGCCATAGTGATTAAAAATAAAAGTAAAGATTTTCAGTATATTTGTTTTAAGTGTAAGAACCAGTATTGAGTTCGGAAATATTTTAGTGAGGATAATTGTAGAAATTTATATATGCATGTTTTACAATTTTTCTTTATGTGGATTTACTCGATTGACACCAATACTTCTATTCAATTTCAACGTACCAGTATTTTTATGTAAATTGTATGTTGTTATCTAAGTGTATATATTGGAATCTATATTGCATAGTGGTCAAATTGAATTACTGTTTTACCTTTTGTTTTATTGGAAGTATATTGTGTGATATTAATGGTTGAGGAAAATTAGATTATTCAGTAGGTTAATTATAAATTAAATGCATTGATTATCTGAAGGGTATTAATTAATAAAATAAGTGGAGATGTATACGTACTAAGTTAAAAATTTAGGAAATATTAATTTGTTAGGTTTAAATATTATTGTAGGGTGGTTATAACAATCGGTGAAGGTATGGCTTTCTTATTGAAACTAAAAAAGGTTGATCTTCAGGTGATAGCTGAAGAATTAGGTGTTGAATTCGCGGAAGATGATACCAGAATTCAGCTTAAGAAAAAGATAATGGACAGTGATGAGTATGACGAGGGGGTTATTAAGGAATTATCCGACGCTATTGTTGCAGAACGATTAGAACACGAAAAATTAGAACACGAAAAATTAGAACGTGAAAAGTTAGAAAAACAGGAAAGGTTAGAGCGTGAAGAAAAACAGGAAAAATTAGAACGCGAAAAGTTAGAACTCGAAAAGTTAGAAAAACAGGAAAAATTAGAACGTGAAAAGTTAGAAAAACAGGAAAAGTTAGAAATGGAAAAATTAAGAATGGAACATGAATTAGAAATGGAAAGGCTAAGGGTTCAAGGATCGGCAAATAATTTTAATGGGTCTAGGGAATCTAATAATGAAAGTAATGTAGAAAAATTGATCAAAAGCGTAAAAACTCTATCTATCAAAGTACCGGAAGGGACTGAGGGACGGAATTTATTTTTCAACAGTTTAGAAAGGGCATTCAAAACTAAAAATGTACCGGAAAACCAGCAGGCCGAAATTCTACTAAATATGTTAGGAGATAAGGCAGATAATTTGTTAATTTATACCACTACGGAACAAATGGAGAATTATGAGGAGTTAAAGGAGTTAGTTCTAAGGGAACATGAGCCGACACCGAAGGCGTGTTTGGAAAATTTTAAGAAGGCTAAGAGAAACCAGAACGAAACTCATGTATTATTTATATCGCGTTTAATAGCGACATGGGAAAATTATTGTAAGATTAGAGGTGCTGACTCTTATGAAAAGGTCAACCAGTTAATAGTTACGGATAAATTAGTAAGTACGTTAGATGAGGATACCGCGTCATATATTGGGTTAACTCATCAAGGTAAATGGTTAGAAGCTTCTAAAATTGCTAGAGAATGTGACCATCATTTTGACCATAAGAATAAGTCTTACGCCGGTACGTATAAAAGTTTTAAAGGTAAAGATAGGTACGTAAACAATGAAAAAATGAGACCGAGGGAGGATAGCAAAGTTAATGGTAATTGGAGGCAAAACGGGAGTAATGAGACTAGTTCTTTTTCGGATAGGAAAATAGATTTTAAGAAGCCTAGTGATGCTTCAGCTCCGAAATGCTTTAAATGTGGTTTGAGAGGTCATTACCAACGTTTTTGTAATAAAGTGAGTAATGAGGGAAATAATGGTAATAAAGGGCGAGATCCGAAAGCGGGTGTGCATAAGGTTGTGGTAAAAGAAAGCAAAGAGTTACATAATGGAGCTATTGTGGCGAGAATATCGGCAAAGGCCGAACAGAGAACTAACGTTATTGGTGAGAAACTAAATAAACTCGAGAAAATTGAAGTTAGTGTAAATGGGCAAAAAGCAAAGGGATTGGTTGATTCTGGATGTGAAATTAGTGTTATTCATAAAGATTTGGTACCGGAAGAGAAATTAAAAGGAGCGGGTAGTATTTATTTACAAGGGTTATTCGGTGAAGCAGTTAAATCGCCGTTGGTTAAACTACCGTTAGCTATTCCGCAATTCGGACAAACTAATATAATTCATCAGGAAGACTTTGCGCAGTGACTGATAATATTAATGAGCAAGTAATTTTACATCCCGAGGTGATTAATGAGCTGTCAGGTGTCAACCGCGAGGAGCCATTGCTAGAGGCCCAAGAATTAGAAAGTTCAGAAATTGTTATTGATAACTCGAGTGAAAAGGAAGATATGAGTAACGATAATTGTAATGTTTAAGCGATAGAAGCGAGGTCAGAAAATGTACCAACTCAGAATACGGAAAAAACGGAAGTGGAAAAAGGTAATAAAGCCATTGTTAGCAATTCAGATATGTTTAAGGAATCCCAATTAGAATGTAAAGAATAAGAGAAAGCTTGGGAATTAGCTAGAATGGATAAGGGGGATTATTATATTGTAAATGGTTTATTGTATCATAAAGAGAAATTGTTAGGCGAATCTATAGCGCAATTAGTAGTACCCAAAGTAAGAAGGGAAGAAATCTTAAAATTAGCGCATAGTTCAGTATTTGGAGGGCATCATGCAGCCAAGAAAACTTTACAGAGAAGCAGGTATTCATTTTATTGGGAGGGGATGGCGAAAGAAACTAAACAATTTTGTGAGTCATGTTTAGAGTGCCAATTGACTAGAGGGGTTAAAGTAAATGATAGAGCTCCTATTTCCCCAGTGTCGCGGCCGGAACTCCCATTTCAGGTAGTTAATGTTGATTTAATTGGGCCTATTGATCCTAAAAGTTCCCAAGGGCATCGGTATATACTAACCTTAATTGATCAGCATACCAGGTGGGCGGATGCGATCCCTTTAAAAAGTTTAACTGCTAAAACCGCGTGTGATGCGTTACTTCAAATATTTATGAGGACAGGAATTCCAAATATAATCGCCTGCGATAATGGAACCAATTTCACTGCCGACTTAACGAAAGAATTTGAGAAAAGGTTAGGTGCTAGTCCAAGATTTTCGACCCCACAGTATCCACAGTCCAACGGGCTTGTGGAACGATTTAATCAGACCCTTAAACGTATGTTACATCATACTATTCGAGAAGAAGGGAAAAGATGGCATGAACAAATACCATTTGTATTATGGGCGTATAGGGAAGTCCCAAATTCTACGACGGGAATCGCACCTGTCCAATTATTATATGGTAGAGCGCCGGAGGGTCCTTTATCGATTCTCAAGTCATCCTGGGCAGGAGAAAATAAGGGGGCGCAGTTAGATACTACGCCGATTCATGAGTATTTGAATAAACTTAGGGGACGTTTAGAAAGAGCCGCAAATGAGGCAAAATTATTGTCTGAGGTACAACAAAATAGAATGGCTTACCATTATAATTTAAGGTCTAAGGAAAAAACGTTTGAAGTAGGCGATAAGGTAATATTGTTAATAACCGATTCGACTAATAAGTTATATTCTAGGTGGCAAGGGCCGGCAACCATCGTCGAAAAACGAAATCAGCATTCATTTATAGTTGAGTTAGCCGACGGGAGTAGGAAGCATGTGCACCAAAACAAAATACGAGAATTTATTGCTAAATGTAATATAGTTAATATTGTTTTTGAGGGTGATGAGGAATTTGGAGAAGTTGGGGAAATTCCTATTTTGAACCGGTATCAGGAAGTAGAACGAGATATAGAGAGGTTCGAAATAAAAGGGTTATCTAACAATCAAGTTAAGGATATAAAGTCTATTTTGAGGGAGAATAAAGAGGTGTTTATGGGTCCTGTACGACCAGCGGATGTAGGAGAACATCGTATTGATCTTAAACCGGGAGTGGAAAGGAAAAAGCCAAAGATATATAGTGTACCGGTAGCTTATAAAGAGGAAGTAGATAGGCAGATTCAGGAGTTATTAGAATTAAAACTAATCGAAGTGTCAAATGCTGAAATTAGTCATCCAATTGTTTGTGTGGCGAAAAAAGACGCGACTGTTAGTCTTTGTATAGACTATAGAGCTTTAAATTCGGTAACTCAGGTGCCAACCTTTCCGATGAAAGATTCACAAGAGATCATGTATACCGCAGGGGCGGCTAAGTATTTATCGTCTATTGATTTATTGAGGGGTTATTGGCAGATTAAAATGGCTGAGGAATGTAAACATTTGACAGCTTTTACAACGCATAATGGAACTTACCAGTGGCGTACAATGCCTTTTGGATTATCAGGGGCGGCTGCCACGTTTCAGAAAGATATGAATGAGGTTCTTCAAGGTCATCGGAGGTATGCGGAAGCATATATTGATGATGTCATCATTTTCTCCGACACCTGGGAAGAGCATTGTGAACATGTTAGGGCTGTCAATGAAGAGTTGAAAAAGAGAAATTTTACGATTAGGCTAGACAAATGTAAATTTGGAGAGAAATTAAGGACATGTAAGGACAGTTTTTAGGACATGTAATTGGAGGTGGAACGCATGCACCTGATGAGGAAAAAATAGGAGCAATAAGGGATCTAAAGAGACCAAAAACTAAAAAGGAAGTTAGATCTGTTTTGGGATTAATGGGATTTTACCGATCTTATATTCCAAATTATGACGAAATTGCTATACCTTTAACCGAATTGACTAAAGGGAAGGTTAAAAATGCTGTACCATGGGATGAAAAAGCAGAAAAAGCATTTAATACTCTTAAGGATGAGTTATGTAAGGTGACGAGTTTGGCTACACCTATCGTAGGCCGGGAATATCAGCTCCACGCAGATGCTTCTGACCTGGCAGTAGGATGTTGCCTTACTCAAAGAGATGAAAAGGGTCAGTATAAACCGATAGCTTTTGCCAGTCAGAAATTGTCAGGGGCTCAGCGTGCTTGGCCGAGTATAGAGAAAGAGGCTTGGAGTGTTCTCTTCGGGTTGCGGAAGTTTGAAAAGTGGACCTATGGATCTCAAATTGAGATCATTACAGATCACAATCCATTAAAATTTCTCACTGAAACAACCCCAAGATCACCCAAACTCACTAGATGGGCTCTTGCCTTGCAACGCTGGAACCTGAGTATTTCTCATCGTCCAGGAGCTCAACATTTAAATGCTGACGCAATTTCTAGGCTACATAGAAAGAGCTGGGAAGAACAACCAGTTGTTTAGCCCATCAGCATCAACGACCCAGTAGTGGACAACCTTAAAGGGATGTCGTCACACATTTAATTTTTTTTTTCTGTAGGTGTGTAAATATTTTTTAATTTTTGTGTTTATAATAGTGTATTAGTATGTGTATTGTTTTTGTAATATTAATATTGGTACAAGGTTCAGTAGAGATGTCAGTAGATAGTGTTCAGACACCTGGAAATACCTATGTAATAAGCATAATGAAGAAATCTGTAAAGAGACTATTGAACTCTTCTGCGATATTACTATATGTTTGGGGAAAATTAGCCCCTAAAAAGGCATATTTTCCGCTAAGGTGGGGGGTGTCAGGATCTGATAGCACCTGTGCTAAAGAATGTAATGTCTACTCTTTCTCTATTTGAATATCTTATATTATATGGTTGTGTACAGAATTTCCAAGGTGACATTTCTTCTTCGTGGAAAGGGGAATTGCCAGCTAATCCTTTACAGGTGGGGTGTTAGAGAAAAGAGATAGCTGAGAGGCATGTCCGCCTGTCAGTGAAGTATGCGGATGGTGAGCAGATTAGTAGCATGCCACTAAGCAAGAAAAGAATGGAGTGTCCAATGAGGAGGCTCCAAAGGGGTTTATGTGGGGGAAAGCAGTGATTTGGAGAGGGCAAGTTTGCCTCAGATCATTGATTCGGTACCTAGGTTTCGGACCTAGGTACCGCTGGGTGGAAGAGCGTAAAGTGTGTGTTTTCTGGTGCGCAAAGGACACAGACGTCCTGGTGTTTAGTGCTCTGGGCTAAGAAGTGCAGGCCCAGTATACTTGTGTTGGGAGACTCAAGGTTGAGCTCCAAAAAAGTGAATTTAACGTGTATTGAGTGTGAGGTGGAAAGTGTAATTGGAATAGTACACAACCAATATTTACGGTATCTAATTTAATGTTGAACCGGATCACCTATATCCGAGTTGTAGTTGTATATATTTGTAAATAGCGTATTTTGTGTGTACATATATTCTTAATAAACTGATAATTCGGTTACTAGCGTAAGTTTTCATTTACACCAATCTCACAGTGGGTGACCGATATCATCTAGTAATATCGGTGGTGGCAGCTATATCTACCACGGACATTCTTCAAAGTTGTGTGGACTGAGGGGAACGTCCGACAAGAAGTATTTAATGTAATTAATTTAAACTTTCTGATATTTTAAAGGTATGTTTGTAGTCTTATAAAATTACAAAATGAAGTACTTCAATGTAATATAATAAGAAATATAGCAAAATTTATGTAACACAATTTTCGAAAAAAAAATTATGTGTTATATCACCAACATCAAGATATCTTAACGTTGAATTGACACAAGAACCTAATTTTTGCTTTAAAATGATCCGGAAACTTTACTCTATAGAATAAATTAAGGATATAAGCATCATTCAAAAACAACATTATTAAAAAATCTCTCAAATTTAAAAATTTTAAAAACCCCTAAAAAATACAACTTTTTTTTCATTAAAAATACTCAAAATATTAAACTATCTAAGCTATATTAATTCATTCTATAGATAATAATGTTATATGCATGCAAAAAATAAATAAATAAATAAATAAATAAAAATAAAAAGTTAAGCCATTCCATCAAATAGTTTTTTTTTTTTTTAAATCTTGGTGTTATTCGTCAAAAATCAAGTTTTGATAAAACGCGACTTAAAGTTGAAATTCTATGGGTGCGGCTTTAAAAGTGTTGATACATAAATGCTTATAACTCCGTTAAAAATACAAATATTTTTATGCGGTTTTTTGCATTGAGTTCAGAATTAATTGAATAATCAAACTAGATCATAAACAAATTTAAAAATTTAAAATAAAAAAAATTAATCGATTTTTTGAAAAGTTTTCAAGCCCTGAGCCCCCTTAAGGCGATAATAGAACACATGGATGCTAGAAGGAGAAAAATATTTTACAAAAGGAGGAAATATACAACATGCGATTTTATCGCAAATATGTGAATCGATTATAACATCATGGGATGACATCAAACCAGAAATAATTTTCAAATCTTTTAAAAAATGTGGAATTTCTAATAGACTTGACGGTACCGAGGATGACTATTTACGGCTAGATGAAAACGACACTGGTGATAAAATACATGAAAAATGTGGGGAGGGAGTATTATAGTGGGGAAGAAGATGACATTCCCGAAAGTATAAATGAGGACGAGTACAATGAACTTTTCATGCGATCTGATAAGTAAGATTAAGTTTTTAGAAAATATATACTGTAAGTTTTTTCGTTTATGTAAATATATGTAATGCATTTATGTAATTCTAAAAATTTGGAATGTTTTATTCTTATGATTTTACTTAAACCATTTTATATTCGGCGTATAACACGCACACGGAAAATTGAAGTGATTTTTCAGCGTTAAAAGTGCGTGTTATACGCCGGGATATACGGTAATTATGTGTTTTGTGTAAATAAAGCGTATTTAGTACCTGTAATAATATAATTTTACTTAGAAGCACGCTTAACTTTCACGTGTAGACTAACTAATTAAATGCTTTAATAATTAATTTTCCAGAATAATTGCTGTATTTTAATGTTTGTATATAAGTTTATAGACTTATATTCTGTATTGTAAAAAGAAAAAAATGGCCTTAAATTTGAAAAATCACTAATAGTTAACGTTTGATGATCCCACGTTTTGATAATTCACCCATGAACTTCGTTGCTCATCAAGCAGTGATAAAACTGTACGCCTCCCGAATTTCGTACCGACAATAATATATGACTTGGTATACTTTAAAATGTACTTACCTTTATTACTTTTCACTCTTTTGTAAACTTTAGTAAAGAATAAACAAATTGAGAAACTTTAAAGCAACTTTTAAGACGTTTTCGATTGGCACATGCAATTGAAACAGTGAAAGGCTAACTAAAACTAAATAATGCAAAGAGATTCGAATTCATTGTCATTACTTCTTACACACAACCATTTTAGCATATCAGTCTGCAGGTCCTAATGAGAAAAAGGGTCCAGGATATAACGCTCAAGGCTCTCTAGAGACTCAAAATAGATGGTCGGGAAAAGACTCATTAGAAAAGATACTTCACAAAAAATATTGGTCATTATTGTCCGGCAGAACAGATGCGTCATTCTTATTGGAGGATAATTTTGTAGTTTGCATATGAAATAATCGCCTGCCGTGGTCCTGTTCTAATCCAGACAAGCAAAGTAACTTTATGAAAAAAATACTTGTGAAAACGAAATCTGTATGTAACGGCATTTTATCTTAATCTTATTTTTTAGTTCCGAAAAAGATATACAATGAGCTTATAACAGATCTGCCTAAAACGGAATTTATTTCAATAAATTAAAATTCCATATTACTAAATTTTTACTGTAGTTTTAAATTATTTTTCCAATATAATTTATAAAATCAGACGATAAAACTATCCTTGCATATCCAGTTGCTCAACTGAAGTACAATGGCGATACAAATATTATAAAAGGGCCATTCCATGTCAACTGGCCTAGAGGCTCCCACTCGACCCCCTTCGATTTTTATGAAATTGATACAGAATATACATGTGGGTATATGATGAACGTTGGGAAACTGTTTAGTGCAAAAAATTGTATAGTTCGAGCACCAGGGGTCCATTTGTACCAATCACTATTTCATGGTTGTAGAAAAAACGGCCAAATCATGAAGTTTGGCATCATATTGCTCATGATACATGAAACCTTACTTATTGAAAATAGGTGATCTAGTACAACTTTTTGTGCTAAAAAATGTAATTGCAGTATTAAAAATCAAAAATCAAAACTATCGTAATTACTAGGTCTCAAAGTAGGCCGTACGGCCAATCTGGTTGAATTTTACCCTTACTTTAACGTGCTGTAACTACTGCAAATATTATTTTAAAAATTTGTCGCTTTACAAACTAATTACCTATGGATATATCGTAAAGCCGCTGTAGTTGTTTTTTGATTGCTTAAATATTCATTAAATTATTGATGTACGGAGGTGTACTAAATTAAAAAGAAAAACTAAATTAAAAAAGAAAAAGCAAGTAGACTGTAAATTTAATGGAATGTTTATTTTCTAAGAGTCACCGCTTGTTGCAGCATTAGAGCTTGTTGCTAAGAGACCGTTTCTCTCAATCCACTGCGTCACACAACACGTGAGCAGGGGTTACACTAAATTGCCGATTGGCGTATAATTGGCATGGGCTGTGTTTGTCGCCAAGGCGATGTTACAAGATCACAATACAGAAGCGGAACATCCCGCCCGGCGTTGAAATATTTTTATATTTCAAGATACATATGCAATACAAGTAATAACACAACATGATACAGATTATAAACAAAAATAAATAAATAAAATAAATAAACACAAATAATACATGAAAAGTTAATACATAATAAAGCACATTTAAAGTTTAGGATCTATGATGTTGTCCTCAATGGATAATATACTTATTTTTGAAATAGGTCGTTTAAAATTACCCTTAGCGGTACGAACTTCAACTACCCTGACTATCCCGTCCGCGCCTGGGAAAACCTTATTAATGCGGCCTAGTGACCAAGTGCAAATGGGTAATTGTGAGTCCTTAAGCAAAACTAGCATTCCTGGCAGAATATTAGGCCTTTTAAATAGCCACTTGATTCTTTCTTGTAACTGGCTCAGATAATTATTCTGCCAACGTTTCCATATTAACTGCGTTAATTTTTGAGTCCTTTGCCATTTAGTTAGCAAATTATCTTTGACCTCACTTAAATTGGGTTCTGGAATTAAATTAAGAGGCTTTCCTATGAGGAAGTGACCAGGAATCAACACCTGAAGATCGTCAGGATCTGTTGATAAAGGACAAAGTGGTCGCGAATTTAAAATAGCCTCTATCTGTGTGATAACTGTCAGGAATTCCTCGATCGTGAGATGAGCTGAGCCCACAGCTCTTTTTAAGTGGTATTTGAAAGATTTGACTCCTGCCTCCCAAAGGCCACCAAAATTTGACGCCCTAGGAGTGGAGAACTTCCAGTTAATACCTTCAGAAGCTAAAAAGTTCGAAACTTCATCACTCGTAACAAGTCTGCGTAAACGTTTTAGTTCTGCTGAAGCCCCAACGAAATTTGTAGCATTGTCGCTAAAGATTACAGAGCTTTTCCCACGACGAGCGAAGAATCTTTTTAGAGTCGCTATTATAGCCTCGGATGTCAAATCTGAGACAAAATCCAAGTGCACAGCTTTAGTGACCATACATACAAATATGGCAACATAGATTTTCTGAAAAGTACCCTTTCTTTGACCTTTATATTTTATTTCAAAAGGCCCACTTAAATCTAATCCCACATTTGAAAATGGGGAACTGGGCACTATTCTTTCAGGAGGGAGATCCCCCATCATTTGACTAGCCGTTATAGGTTTAATTTTAAAGCATTGTAAACACTCATGTACAATTTTACGCGCAATATTTCTGCCACCAAGCGGCCAATATTTTTGACGCACTGTGTTCAAAAGAGCTTGGGGTCCTACATGAAAATCTCGTTTATGATAATATTGAAAAATTATTTTCGTCAAGCGACAGCTCGCCGGAAGTATAATGGGGTGTTTATGGTCAAAATTCAAATTTGATTTTGCTAGTCTTCCTCCCACCCTCAATAAGCTATCTCCATCTAAAAAGGGATTTAAGAATTTTAACTTACTTGCGCGATGAACCGAAGATCCCGCTGAAATTTCATTTTTGAAATACTTTACCTGTTCATTTTTTATTAAATAAACCTCTGCCTTTCTTAATTCCTCCAGCAACAGAGGGCCGGTTGCAGATGTTGCTTTTTTACATTTATGTATGAATCTGAAAATATAAGCTAAAATTCTAATTAATTTTTGGAAATTATTGCTAAGATTAATTAAATTATCACAGAAATTAGAGTCAGTATGAATAGCGAATGTCAAGTTGCTGGGAGCTATAAGCTCACTAGAATAATGTTCATCTTTAATGTCACTTATATTAGAGTCAGTTTTTGCTATTGTTTCTTCAAGAATTGAAAGAGGCGGGCCATGCCACCACAACTGGTTAGAAGACAGGTTTTCCACACTTGCACCTCTTGATATCAAGTCAGCTGGATTGTGTTCTGACGGAATATGAAACCATGGAAAGTTCTTAGTTTGTTCCTTAATTTGCACAACGCGGTTTCCCACAAACGTTTTCAGGAGATGAGGAGCAGTGTCTATCCAAGCTAAAGCAATAGTTGAATCAGAAAACAAATTGACTGAAGCTACTTGTTTGTCTAATGAATTTAAGACCTTGTTAGTGAGTTTAGCCAGAAGAAGACATGCTGACAGTTCGAGACGTGGCACTGTTATTACTTTGGTTGGACACACGCGGGATTTACTACATAATAAGTGACTGATGGTTTCACTAGAATTAGATGTTTGCATGTATATCACTGCGCCATAAGCCTTGGAAGACGCATCTGCGAAACCATTTAGCACCACTGATTGGTTCACAGCTAGGAAGCATCTTGGCACTTCAATGGATTCCAGTTCTTTAAGACTTTCGAGGAAGGTTTCCCATTGTTTGGCAACATGAGAAGGCAGCTTCTCATTCCACTCTATTTTAAGAAGCCATAGCTCCTGCATGAATATTTTTGCTTTAGCAATCACTGGCCCTAAGAGATCGAGAGGGTCATCTTGCAGAACTCCACCCTTACATAATAAATCGTTCAAAGATTTTCCATTGGTTGACTTGGCACTGGCGTCAAAAACGACGTGTAATTTTGTGGTTTTACTAGAGGGTCGTAAAACGCTGTGATGTGGTAAGTAATAGCCATCATTAAAGTTCGTGTTTTCTTTTATTTCATGCATGTGATTTAAATCTCTATATTCTTTAATAAATTCTGTGTATAAATTTTTCATAACAGGATCTCGATCTAAACGTTGCCACAGAGAGTTTAATCTTTTCAAAGCAAGATTTTTGGAATTTCCCAAATCGGGTTCTAAGACCTGTGGTTTAAACGGCATCGTGACCACAAACCTACCATCCGGTTTTCTGAAGTGCGTTTTATCGAAGTGATCATTACAATATTCTAATTCTTCACTGTTACAGGGTTTTAAATTTTGTACTTCTTCAATTTCCCAGAAAGACTTCAAAGTGTCATTAAGTAATTCAAGATTTTTTGTTAAGAAACAATAATTAGTATTATTATTATTTACTGTTTTGTCATAAATACACCCAGATACTAAATATCCAAAAATACTTGATTGCAAATATAAATTATTGCCTAACTTTATTTTTTCTTCATTTAAAAGAGAAAAATACAGTTCAGCACCGATAATTATCTCCACACTGCTTGGAATGTTAAATTTTTTATCCGCTAAACAAATATTTGCCGGAATTTTTAAATCTGATATGTTTATCTTTTTCGAGGGCGTGAAGTCACAAATGTTTGGAACGATTAATAACTCAATATCATAACTGGTACTATTCATTTTATTTGACAACTTTGATTTAATTCTAGATTTAATGTAAATAGGCAATTTATTTATTCCACTTACAGGAATATTTATTTTCTCTTTTTTCAAGCCTAATATTTGTGCTGCTTTAAATGTACAAAAACAATTCTGAGATGCGGAATCTAATATTGCCCTGAAAGGAATTTTGATGCCATTTACATCTGTCAAATAAATTATTGCAGTGCTAATTAAAACAGATTTATTATTATCATTTTCATACGAAAAAAATGAATGAGCAGTAGTTTCGTTTTGTGATAAATCTTCCGAAACAAAATTGCTATTTATTGTTTCATGTATTGGGAGATTGTTTATAGGATTGTTTACTGGTGTTGTATAGTTATGTAATGATGAATGATGGCTTGCGCTCTTGCAAACATGACAAGTGCTTTTTGAATTACAATAATTAATGAGGTGGGCTGAACTTAAACAATTGAAGCAAAGTTTATTTTTCTTAACAAGGTTAATTCGCTCACTTAACTTCATGTTTTTATATTTAACACAATGATATAAGGGGTGGTTTTCGGTTTTACAAATTACGCAACATTTACTTTGAGGTTTGCTTGTTTTTATGAATAAGGATTTTGCAGTATATTTAGAGGATACGTTAGAACTTATACTATTTAAGATTTGACATCTTCGTTCAAGAAATTCTAAAAATTCATCAAAATTAGGCACTTCATTATCCTTTAATGTTAGTTCGTATTGTTTACGAGTTTCGTTATCTAGTTTATTTAGAATAATATTCAGCAAAATTGCGTTCGAGAAATTATCTCTATCATACTTTAAGATCTTTAAAGCCCTTAAATTTTTCTTCACGTTATCCAATAAAATGCGGAGATCCTTAGCGGATTCCTGTTTAATTACATAAAGATTTAAAATATTCTTTATATGACAATCTACCATAACTCTTTTATTCTCGTATCTTTGTTCTAACGCATTGAAAAGTGAAACATAATTTTCATCTGGTGTAAGGAAACTCCTCGCTTCACCAGTCAAAGCAGAACGCAAATAAAATAATTTTTCATTATCTTTTAAATTTGAATTATCATTAATAAGCTCATTAAATGTACTTTTAAATACGGACCAGTCTTCAATTCTGCCACTAAAAACCGGCAATATGACCCTAGGTAGCTTAATGCTAGATGTTTTAGCTTGGTCCTGTTCAATGGATTTTTTATTTGAATCGGTATTTTCATAATAAGCATTAATAGAGGATTTTAAGCTTACCTCTAGTTTTAGAATATCCTCGTCCAGTTGACTCAATATTTTTTCAGTTTCTTCCAACTTTTCTTCCTCTATTATTCTATAATACTCTAGTTTAAGAGCTTCAAACTTTTTTTCTGTTTTCGACAGTAAGTCCAGGTGGGCTTTCCATTCGGATAAATTAAATGTTTTTCCATCCGTTGCGTTAAATATTCTAGTGACTTGGGCCTTGATATTCCCTCGCCTTCTGTTTAACGATGTTATTTCACTTTCCGACATTATTCATCTTGTTGACGAAATTCGATAAATTCAATATTTAATTCAATAGAAAAGACACTGGCTCGTTCATACCTCCGGCTCGACGGACCAAATGTACGGAGGTGTACTAAATTAAAAAGAAAAACTAAATTAAAAAAGAAAAAGCAAGTAGACTGTAAATTTAATGGAATGTTTATTTTCTAAGAGTCACCGCTTGTTGCAGCATTAGAGCTTGTTGCTAAGAGACCGTTTCTCTCAATCCACTGCGTCACACAACACGTGAGCAGGGGTTACACTAAATTGCCGATTGGCGTATAATTGGCGTGGGCTGTGTTTGTCGCCAAGGCGATGTTACAAGATCACAATACAGAAGCGGTACAATTGACATTTAAAATCTAATAAAAAATTAAAATCGTCGATTTTGCCCCATATTCAAAAGCATATATCTCAAAAGGGACACTTCTGATTTGGTTACAATTAGTACCACTGGAAAGAGCATGTTTTAATTTATAAAAAAAACTTTATTTCATTTTGGGCTTCTTAGATACAGAAGGAAAATAATAAAATTAAAAAACCTGTTGTACGAGATAATCCAGATACATACAAGAAAGGTATTATTACGACAGGGTCTTTCAACATATTTTGCACCATTCTTTTTTCTTACAACGATTAATGCATATGATAATTATCAATTTTCGTGGTCACAGTTACTTCCCCTTTACCATTATGAATGATTTGTAACCGCACTGCCAATGAGTTATATCCCATAACCAGGCAAGACTAGCTCCTGGTTGGGTATTGCATGTTTTAAATTTTGAATGCGGGTACCTAACGAGATCCATAGATTATTATAGACTAAATGTTTTGATTATTTCAAGCTCCCATTATGTTGATTCCTGATCCTCAATCTATAAAAAACATTACTCATTGGTTCAGTTTGTCAAATTTTTTATTGATTGCGATTACAACAGCTTTCGGTAAATTGTATTGCTGACTATAGATCCGTCGGAGTTAAAATTTGGTCTTTAATTGGCTTTTGAAGATTTTGAAGCTAACCATTTTACAATTTTCCCCTATTCCGTCCCATGACTTGTGACAAAAAAGTTCCACTCTGCAGAAATTCCAAAGTCATTTTGTGATAACAAAGATTCAGAAATTTTTTTAAATTCTTGTATTGCGCAGAAGATCCATCGCTAAAATAATGTATATGCGTAATTTCGTCAAAGCATTTTTTCAGATGCTCCATTAGTTTTAGTAAACATGTATGTACAGAAACTGATTTATGTTTGAGACAATCAATAATTATGCAGTAACTCGCACTTTTAGTTTCCTAATTATCTTTAAAATAGATAACAAATGGGTGCAATGTTGCTTGGCTCTTTTCCCAATGGAAACCGTGAGTAGCATCCTGGATTACAAAGCTGTAATTTTCTGCGAAGTCCATCAATATAGTCAGTTCATCTGGCTTAAGAGTATCTTTGGTCATCCTCAGATGTTTGCTTTGATGCTTTGAAATGTAATGATGTGTTGAAAGTGCTGAGATTTTCAATACCAATTCTTCAATAAAATCTTCAATTGTCATCTGCTTCGCTTCTAACGTGTCATGATTTGTGTGAACCCATTGTTTAAATTCAACGGCGTCTTCTGGATCACTATCTTCGAAAATACTTTCCAAAAAAATTTTTAAACCATCTGTTCCAGGACATTCTTCGACTCTTCGAGCGATGAAGCATAGAATCTTTAGAATTCAAGTCACAAGCTGTATTACTTATAAGGAATTTATAATCTACATCAGTTGGGCAGCTTGCTAGCATCAACTTCATATTTTAATGCATTTTACACACAGATTAAGAATGTGAACCTGATGCAACGACAGTCACACACCATTTTGGTTTTAACTCGCAAAATTTGGAGAATCCGCTTTCCGGTTCATTACTACTTCGATAGACTGCAAACATTTCTTTCAAATTGCTTAGTAATAGATGCTTCTGCATCTGAATTTTGCCTCCATCTATCCGAACAGAAATGAAATCTTTTATTCCTGGACATATTAGATTAAATTCTTCATCTTGAAAAAAATTTAATACTCTTTCTTTCATGTTTTCTGGCAACTTTTTACCAAACTTTGCTCTAGGTAAAGCCAATATCCCAATGTCTGCTTTGAATTTTCGCGCTGCTTTTACCATTCTTTCTGAAACCTCAAATTCATCCATAACTTTTTTTATTGTCCAACTTTGAAGTGACATTGTTAACAGTAGCGCAGCCAAGGGGTGGTTTCGGGGATAAAAGCCCTCCCAGAGCTAAGAAAGATTGCTATAATTGCCGCTTATATGAATCAAGACCAAACTTAATATTTACATGTTTTGGCATATTTCGGAATCCTTCGCTTTATTGAATCCCATTTCTTTTAATAAAGTGATTCAATTAAATGGCGAAAATTCAACTTAAAACCGTGAAAGGTCATATTACATGGATTAGATAAGTAAAAATTGTTTATTTGAACTAAATTACTTTTCTGAGGCATAATATACTAAAAGAATGATGATTTCTTGCCACACAGATGCTCTTTGAGTTTAACTATTATACAGTGAATATTCTAATTAATACTGATTCTATTAACCGGCGATTCAAATAACCGGCAATCACCTTTATTAGAAACTCAAAACCCCCCTAGAACCGAATTTTGGCTGCGCCACTGATTGTTAATATTTGTGTTTGTTCTGGACGTTTTGACAATTGTAACTTCTTCAATTCTTTAATTAGCTGTTTGTAATCTAAACAGTCTAGGGTTGCATGTAGTAGGTTGTCTTAATTTACATGGATCTATACCAGCAATAATAGCTATTTTCTTTGAAATCACATCTTCAGTTTCATTTATCTTTCGCTTTTCATAGCTTTTAATATCTCTTGTTGATGTTCGTTGCAATTTTAAAGGAGATAAATCAATAGCTGTTAGACTTTTGTTCAACGTTTCTGTTAAATATTTCATCTTGCTCCAATTTGTTTGAAGAAGAGGACCATGTTGTTCTTGTTTCTTCGAATTCTTTTTTGCATGATCTACAAATTTTTTGGCCTGGTTTGACATTTTTCTTAGTTAAATCTGTCAAATGATTAGAACTTTCTAAATTGATGGACCGCAAAGATTTTCGTACGCAATGATTGTCTTTAGTGAAAGATAAAGGTTTACAGCATGTTCGATGAAGAAACTCAAATTTCTTCAAAATATGCAAAAGCAATCTTTCGTGATGAAAGCATATTTGAGAATTTTCTTCAAGATGCAATAAACTTCGGCGATTAATTAACTCCTGTTCTTCAGAGGAAAATTCTTTAAAAAGCTTAAAACCTTTATGTGCACAATAAGTCGTCAAATGGCACTGAGAATTATCAGCACAGCCAATGCTGCATTGACTCTGATCATAATCATGAAAATCCCTAGAGCTAAAATCTTGATACAGAATGTTTTAACAGTAATGTAAAGCATAAACTGAAAGAGAAAAGGAATATTTTTGTATAAATTTTCTTAAACATGCAAAACCCAATCAGGAGCTAGTGTTGCCTGGTTATTGGATATAACTCATTGGCAATGCGGTTATAAATCGCTCATAATGGTAAAGGGGAAGTAACTGTGACCAGAAAAATTGATAATTATTATATGTATTAATCATTGTAATAAAAAAGAATGTTTCAAAATATGTTGAAAGACCATGTCGTAATATATACCTTTCTTGTATGTATCTGATTATCTCGTACAAAAGGTTTTTGAATTTTATTATTTTCCTTCTGTATCTAAGAAGCCCAAAATGAAATAAAGTTTTTTTTTTTTATAAATTAAGCTATGCTCTTTCCAGTGGTACTAATTGTAACCAAATCAGAAGTGTCCCTTTTGAGATATATGCTTTTGAATATGGGGCAAAATCGACGATTTTAATTTTTTATTAGATTTTGAACATCAATAATTTAATGAATATTTAAGCAATCAAAAACAACTACAGCGGCTTTACGATATATCCATCGGTAATTAGTTTGTAAAGCGACAAATTTTTAAAATAATATTTGCAGTAGTTACAGCACGTTAAAATTAGGGTAAAATTCAACCAGATTGGCCGTACGGCCTACTTTGAGGCCTAGTAATCACGATAGTTTTGATTTTTGATTTTTAATACTGCAATTACATTTTTTAGCACAAAAAGTTGTACTAGATCACCTATTTTCAATAAGTAAGGTTTCATGTATCATGAGCAATATGATGCCAAACTTAATGATTTGGCCGTTTTTTCTACAACCATGAAATAGTGATGGTACAAATGGACCCCTGGTGCTCCAACTATACAACTTTTTGCACTAAACAGTTTCCAAATGTTCATCATATACCTACATGTATATTCTGTGTCAATTTCATAAAAATAGAAGGGGGTCGAGCGGGAACCATGCCAAAATTTAGGACACTTGACATGGAATGACCCAAAATTAAGAGTCATCCAAGAACGTGAGGGATGAATTTTGTTTGTGTTTTATAGTTAACTATATAAATATAATATAGAAAACCTGATAAGACGGAATTGAAAGGTACGATGAAGTACGTTTTAGACAATTTCAGTCCTAGCAAATGCACCACTTATTAAAGATATGTCATATTCTTCTTTCCAGAAAAAAATTTCGGTTAAAAAAGGATTCCGTAGCAGACAAGTTTCGCTTTCACATGGTTCACTGCATATGTATTTCTACTTTCATTAATATGAGATTTTATTGGCGCACCCACAGGGCCACAAGGGGAAACTAAGAGGCTGAAGCCTTTCCCAGACTGCGAGACTACACTAATTATTTAAAGTTTTATAAAATTATGAAAGTTTCTTTTTATTATTTTTAATAGGTCATGCAAAGTAGAAATTTTGAAAAATAGTAATATTTTCACAATTTGTTTCTTATTTATAATTTTTTTATGGAATTTGAAATATTAGCCTTTTAATATTCACCACTTAAAACAATATTTTCTTTGGATTTTATCTAAGAGGTCTTCAGAATCAGCCCCATCAAACATTTTCTGAGTTCCACCCCCAGGTTTCGCTGATTGCCCTCCCGCCCAACTCCCAATCTTCGCTCTCTGCCATAGTAAAAAAGAAAAAAAACTGCATCTCGGGATTGACACATCTCGTCCTTTTTGAATGATATGTAAAAAAAAATCGGATCGAGCTCGTCAGACATTCAAGGCTATAATATTTAAGAGGTCTATATTTTCAAAAACATAGACCTCTAAAATATAGCCCTCTCCAAAACTTAATCCTGGGTGTGCCATTGCAGTGTTGAATTCAGGGGGTGGCCCGGAGGGACATTCCTCCCGGAGCAATAAAATGTCCCCCCCGGGAAATTTTGTGCTTTAGTGGTCAAAAATTGCAATCTTTCCGGAACTTTATGATGTCCCTTCCGGAGAAAAGTGTCTGAATTCAACACTGGGCCATTGTGAGATTTAATGTACTTTATAGATAACCAAACACACTGACAAAAACAAGGGGTTTTCTAAGGCATGATTATTACTGATTATTATTAAGCTGACTATAAATATGAAGAGCTCGGTATTGATAAAATCTGAGCAGGCGAAACGCGAGATGGTAGCAAAGATTTTTGAATTTTTGCAGAACAATGACAATTTATGTACGTCCTTTCAAAACTTCAAACTGAAAGTATTTCTTAGGAATATTAAAAAAGTTATGCTTGATAAAATAAAAGAAAGCCTGTGAAAACAAAACCTGTCTATAACGGAATATTGCCTTAATTGGTACATTTTCTGACTCTGGTCAAAATAATTTAAAATATTTGGAAAACTAAATAAGACTGAAACCTGCCTAAAGCGGAATTCTCCCTTACTTTGCGTTTCCGTTTTAGCCCTTTTTACTTACACTGTTCATACACTGTAATTTTTAAACAGCTCTAGGGGGAGGTCATGACCCCCCCCCCCTTGTATCCGCCTTTGCACATTTTAAAATATTTCCTACACAATAAAATACTACCTCTGACAATAAAGTTCGGTGAATGAATTCAGAACGACCGATCTGGCAACACTGGGGAAACAAACCCTGTACCTGCATAGAGGCAAGTATAGACCATTTTACCCCACCGTTGTTTAGTTGAGCGTCGTTTATGTTCTGTGTAAGACGTGCTTTAGTAAGTGCTTGTTCAGTGTGTTGGTTCTTAACTGAGAACAGGAAAATGAACAAATAAAATATCATTTTAAAGTTTAGTTTTAATCTTTGCAAGACACCGAAAGAAATTCATGAGGGATGATACAAACTGAACACCTACCATACTCGCCAGATCTCAATCCTCCAGACTTCTTCCTATTTTCACCACTCAAACTCTCTTTGAAAGAGATTTGTCCATTTTGCTGACATCCAACGAAACGTGACGAAGCTTTTGAACTTCTTCCCAAAAAAATACTTCTTGCGAATTTCCCAGGACATGTATAGCAGATCTCAGCGGTGCATAGTTTTAGGAGATGATTATTTTGAAGGATGGTATGGTAACTTTCGTTAATATTTCATCTACATTACTACAGGACTATTCACCGAACTTTATTGTCAGAGGTAGTATTTTTTGACGATTCAAAAACTACATACGTAATTAATTGTTCAAGCTTTTCCTTTTGTCAGCACTTCCGGAATGCTATTTGGGGGGGGGGGAGGGGACCCGTTATGTGGTATAACATCTTGAAGATCTCGGATTACTGTTTAATATTATACTTTCTTTTCCTCTTTGCGAATTTGGTTCTCACGGCGGGGGTGGGGGGGTGGGGGCAGTTTTCGAATCTTTTTGCATTTTCATCCTTTTAGAGAGATTTGTGACCACTTACTGATCTTGTGTACCTCGGGATTCGAAAGAGCCTTGACTACTTACTCATGTTATGCACTTCCCGCGGTCCTTCAACACATATTGCTCCCCTACGGAAGACACTATTATAAAAGTAAACGAGACCCTCGTGAACATTGTTGGAAAAGCCGGCGATCACTTATACATGTTATGAAAATTCTGGTATCCCTCCCCCCATTTTGCCCCTACGGAAGGCACTTTTCAAAATTTCGCCGAGACCCCTCATGTTACATATTGCTGCTAAAGCCTGTGACTGCTTACTTTCGCATGTTATGCACCTCCCGCGGTCCTCCCCCCACCCCGCTTTGCTGCCATGGTGAGCATCCTTATAAATTTAAGCCGAGATCCCTCATGTGACATATCATTAGAAAGGCCCGTGACCACTTATTATGTTATGCACTTCCCGCGGTCCTCCTTTCTCTTTGCCCCTCCCGGGAAGCATTTTATAAATTTACTCCAGACTCGTTATGTGACGTATTGTTAGAAATGCCTGTGACCATTTATTCATATTACGTAACTCCAACCTTTATCCCCAAACTCTCTTTCCCCCCCCCCCTCCCCCCGCATATTAGCAACCTTTGCATGGATACGGACATGTGAAAAAATTCTGACAAGGAAGGTCTCCATACGGGCTTACTCAGAAAAATCTGAAAAAATTACAGAATGTTCTTCTCATATAGTTATATATGTTTATAAAAAAAATTTCGGCGGAACTTCATTGCAGTGTCCGTAAAAAATTAATGAAAATTTCGTTTATTTGGCGATTTATCTCCGGTTGGCGAAAAAACGAAATTTTGAAAAATACGCTTTTACGCTTCGAACACTGTTAAAAATCTGCTGCATTTTGTTGCAACGCACTCCACCGCTTGTATATAATATCTCTACCCCAACCAATGAGAAAGCTTCATTTCACGGCCAAGTAACCGTTTTCTATACAAGCAAGGGAATGCGTTGCAGCTAAATGCAACAGATTTTTATCAGTGAATACCTTTTAAAGAAAAAACTTTCTATGTTCAATTTATTTAAATAAGTTTAGTTTAAATAATTTTAGTTTTGCATTTTTACTTTACTTTAAGTGTAATTTTGTCATATACGTTTATATGTACTTATAACAAAATGAAATTAATATATTTTATCATTTAAAACACAATTTAAATTGATTAAAGTTGTTCCAAATTGAAAAATACACAGATAAAAATCTGTTGCATTTTGCCGCAACGCACTCCCTTGCTTGTATAGAAAACGGTTACTTGGCCGTGAAATGGAGCTTTCTCATTGGTTGGGATAGAGATATTATATACAAGCGGTGGAGTGATGTTGCAGTAATTCTCATTCAGCATTCTCATTGGTCAGAAGAGAGATATTCTATAAAAGTAGTGGAGTGACGTTGCAGTAATTATCATTCAGCATTCTCAGAGGTGCCAAGTTTCAATAAAAGTTATCAGTAACCAGAGTTCGGAAAAGGGCGGGTGGGTGGGGGAGGAGGTGAACTTTCAAAAGTTGATTCTTTCTTTTTTTCCTCGATTTCTTGGCGAAATTTGCATGTTTTTCGCGATCTCTTGGGGGAGTTTGTGAGTTTTTTGCGATTGTTTGGACAAAATGTGCGCATTTTTCGCGATCTTTTGACGAAATGTGCATCAGGGCTCCCAACACATTTTAGTCCTCAAAAAGGGGGAAAGGGGACCATTTTTATTTAAAAAGGGGACTTTGGGGAACCATTTTTGCTTAAAAAGGGGAATTTGGGGGACCATTTTTGCTCAAAAAGGGTACTTTGGGGGACCATTTCTGCTTAAAAAGAGGACTTTGGGGGGCCGATTTAATTAAAAAGGAAACCAATTAAGGATCATATGTGTGTAAAAATATAGCACAAATTTTCCTAAATAAGAAAGTAAATTTTTAAAATTACCCCAGAAAATATGTTAGATGGTTATCTTTGTAAGATTTCATTAAACAATGTACACAATTTTAAGTAAGCACATTTAAATATCTTACTGAAAAAGTA
Source organism: Maratus speculifer (assembly GCA_964019185.1). Classification (NCBI taxonomy): domain Eukaryota; kingdom Metazoa; phylum Arthropoda; class Arachnida; order Araneae; family Salticidae; genus Maratus; species Maratus speculifer. The sequence continues at coordinate 248,912,594 of OZ025294.1, forward strand.
CATAAAGCATTCAATATTTCGGCATTCACCTTGATAATTCTCGTTACAGGCAAAAAATAATAGTGATCAGTTAATAAAAACAAGTAAGTGGGTAAGTATGATCACAGATCACTCGGAGGGTTTTTTTTAATATTCCTTTCAAAACATTCTAAACTTTAATTAATAAACCAAAATTGTTAATAATTAAATTTGTTAAAAATTAATAATTGTTTATAATGATTAAATCCTTACATAGATGGGGATGATATAAGGCAGTGAGAATGGAGGTAGAGAAAGAGTAAAGAATAACATTATTCATAACCCAGCCTTTCATTTAAAATATTACATGAAATATTGTAGATTAAATTTTTTTAGAATTTATTTCAATAGCATCCCCTGGCGGCAGAAAAGGATGAAAATATGCTAGCCCTTGAAATATGTTGAGCAGATTTTTTTTCTTCTAAATTTTTTAGAAAATTCATGGAGTGGTAATGAACACAAACATTAAACAATCTGCTAGTGGTGACAGACGGACAGACAGAATGACAACTATAGGTGCTACCTATTTACATAATTACGAACGCACCTAAAAAATAGGCATATATGCACAAGTTTAAAAACTATAAATGCAGTGCATGTAAATATTATGACCCCCAGGAACAGTCCTTGTCAAACAAATCAGATGTGGCATGTCAATACTTAAAAATTCGCTAACACAGTCCCAAAATTAAATTGCAACTTATGCCCATCATGAGAATTCTAAAAATATGAAATTTTGTGCATTAGTTCTTCAAATATGACTATCGCTAAACATGTGCAAATCCCACAAAATGCAGCTTAGGAGCACCATCTATTGAAAGATTAACATCAAAACCTAATCAGTAACAACTTGCGTCAACGTCTAACTGAATCCTGAGTTAGACAAAAATTCGTGCATTAAATCTGATAGATCTACAGCAGAAATCCTAAAAAAATGAATTTGGACAGCTTTTTTTTTTTTTAGCCCGATTGTTGCACTGGCCCTGCATAACAGTACATAAAAATTTTAGCTTTTTCTTCAATGAAAAGAATACGTTTAAGCTAAAAAAACATGTTTTGATAATTTGGATGTTTAATTATGTAATGTAGTATTATTTTTATTTATAAATTGAACATCATTAAACAATTTTAAAACGGTATGAAAAATAAATAATGAGAATGCAAAATATATTTCTAATTCTTGATTCAACAGAAAGTTTTCTGTGAAATATATCTTCTTATTTGAAAGAAATTGCATTCCAATAATAAACTAGTCAGATGTAGCAATCCCAACACTTTTACCTATCTCATATATTTTAGTTATTTCTGAAAAATGAGGCTTAGCAGTACTACTGATTAGATGGTTTATACCAAAATCTAGTCAGCAACAATTTATGTCAATTTCTAACAGAATCTGAAATTTGATGAGAATCTGCGCATTAGTTTCTGAGGCACAGCTATTGCAAAATATTAAATTCTGCATAAAAGCATCACATTGATGGGTGATGTACACCAAAAACTAATCAGGATCAATTTTAATCAGGTAAGAACTGAATCTAAAGTTTGATGAAAATCGAAACATTTGTAGTGGAGATACAACTATTACGATATCATGAAAAATGTTGCATAGCAGTGCCACCTGCTGGGTGATTTACACGAAAAACTAAGCAACACTAATCTATATCAGGGAGTAACGAAATCGGAAGTTTGATGATATCTCATGTATTAGATTTTGAGATAAACCTATTGCGATACTCATAAATAATGCAGCATGGCAGTGCCACCTGTTAAGCAATTTACATCAAAGGACAATCAACACCAAATTATATTAGGGGCTAACAGAATCTGAAGTTTTATGAAAATCCGTGGATTAGTTCTTGAGATAGAGCTATTAATGAAATTGTGAATAATGCAGCATAACAGTGTCACTTGCTGAGTGATATACACTAAAAACTAATCAGCTCTAGTTTATATCAAGGTCTGAGTGAATCTAAAGTTTTGTGCATTATCTGTGCATTAGTTCTTGAGGTACAGTGCCCAATGAGTTTTTGCCACAAACGGACATTTTATAAAACCCACCAAATCGTGTTCAAGACCTTCTAAAATGTATAAATCCATCGAAAACTGTAAATCAAAATTATAGCATGAATTCAACATTTTCTTTTTGTAAAGATAGAAAAAAGTAAAAATATGTGAAAAGGCATTTTACTCTAACCATTTTCTTTTATGATTCAGAGTTGTGAACTTTTTCTTAGTTTTAATCGTCTGTTTCCAGACAATTCAATGATTCTTTCCATTAAAAAAAACTTTATTTTTTTAATGGGGGGGGGGGGGATGTTGAAGCATGCCAAGACCCATTATTGAAGACTGGTCAAGCAGTAGTTTAATACAGTAATATTCATGTTCTGCAATTTTTTAATTTTTAAGAATTTTAATGATATCCTTAAAATTTGCCTGTATTCTGTGGTGATTTTGTAACATTTAAATTTCATGAAAGAATTTCAGTTACAATGCTTATTCATACCCATTATAATGCTTTTTTTATGCCCACATTAATAAATTTTGTCTTCATTGACTTTTAAGCTTTTAGTGATTTTTAGAGTTTTTTTTTTTATTTTGCAGTGATTTTTTTCAGACACAGAAAAGGGGACTTGGGGGACCAAAATACAAAAAAGGGGACTAAAGGGGACCTTTTTCTAAAAAGGGGACTTTTGGGGGAAAAAGGGGACCATTTGGGAGAACTAGCATGTTTTTCGCGATCTTTAAACGAAATGTGCACGTTTTTCGCGATCTTTAGCAGGCATGAAAGTGGGAAATAAGATAAAAGGTGGAAAACTTATACAATGATGCTAAACTCTTCTAATTTAAGTGTCTACTTATAGAATAAAATTAAATGTAACTGCATGCAAGGTGCTATATTTTTTAGCTTAGAAAGTATTAATAATGCTAAAGTGTAAAACCAAATATATCTGATCAAGTTATGTGAAGTACAGTCATTAATCTTCCAAAACAAATATTCTGAATAGTTTAGCAGTTAAATCACCCATCCCCCCCCCCCCCCCCTCCAAGAAAGAAAACAGTCTCCCTGCTAAATTGATCTTTGCTTCAAAAATAAGAATTGCAGAAATTACTCAAAAGTGTTATATAATTAGTACAAAATATTAAATTCCAAAAAGAAAATTTCTTTATACTTTCAGTTTTTAAAGTCTAAAGATTTCATTCTTGAAAGACATTTAGAACAACTTCATTAGATGTTTCTCAGATGCTTATATGTAGAAGCTCACCTTTTACTTTATGTCTCATTTGCACAACAATTCAAGAAAAACTGAGTGTTTGGAGTAACTAAATGTCCAATTGCAAAATTTTCTACCCCCCCCCCCCCATTATTCTTTTAAAATTTTCTTTGCATTTTTGCATCAATCCAGAGAAAGACCAAAATCACTTCAAAAAAGGAGAAATTCCTCCATTAGGAGGAACTCTTTCATGCCTGCTTTAGACAAAATGTGCGCGTTTTTCGCGATATTTTGACGAAAATAGCTCATTTTTCACGATTTTTTGACGAAATGTGTGCGTTTTAAGCGGTTTTTTGACGAAATGTGAGCGTTTTTCGCTATCTTTTGTCGAAATGTGCGCTTTTTTCGCGATATTTCGTCAAAATGTGCGCTTTTTCGCGATATTTTGACGAAATGAGCGCGTTTTTCGAGATATTTTGACGAAATGAGCGCGTTTTTCGAGATATTTTGACGAAATGAGCGCGTTTTTCGCGAACTTTAGACGAAATGTGCGTTTTTTGCGATGTTTTGACGAAATATGCGCTTTTTTCGTGATATTTTCACGAAATGTGCACGTTTTAAGCGATATTTTGACGAAATATGCGCTTTTATTCGTGATTTTTTGTCGAAATGTGCGCGTTTTTCGTGATATTTTGACAAAATGAGCGCGTTTTATGCGATATTTTGACAAAAATTGGTCGTTTTTCGCGATTTTTTGACGAAATGTGCGCGTTTCTCGCAATTTTTTGACGAAATTTGCACGTTTTTCGTGACATTTTGACGAAATGCACGTATTTTTACACAATGTTTTCTGCTTTTTCCTGAGATTCTATATCGAAATTTGCGTTTTTTCAAGCAATCCTTTGATGAAATTCCCGATTTTTTTTATCCGTAATTTCTATCCGATGTCCGTAACGCCGTAACTTTTGTTACATATCCGTAATAATTACGGACAAATCGTAATACTTGGCACCTCTGCATTCTCATTGGTCAGAAGAGAGATATTCTATAAAAGTAGTGGATTGACGTTGGAGTAAATGCTGCAGATTTTTAACAGTGAAGTCAATTAAAATCAATTTTCAGATTCGTTAAAATCGTCTGCTTTTGGCGAGGAAATGCACTGCTTGCCAAATCCCGCGTCGCTTTCAGCTTTTCACGCCAATTATTCCAAACTATTTTATTTTTTTACATATCTAATAATGTAATTCCGCCGCTAATTTTCACTGATCCTTTATTACCTACATGAGTAGTTTAATTCGTATTTTTTAAAAAAAATTCTGAGTATGCCCCCAATGGAGACCTTCCTTGTGAGCAGGGATTGGCTAATCGGTTTGAACTACCAGGTATGCACGTAGATATTAAAAGAAACATTGCATTTTGTAGCTTTCAAGCACATTCCTGCCGGGTTTTTTTTATATAGTACTAAATTGTATAGTAATAAATTTAGTTTCGTAATATCTTGTAGTATCTTAAATAAAAATCTTGTGATTAGAAATCTGTGATATCGGACATTATAAAACCATGTCGGTTTGTGACTCTTTGTTTCCTGCACTACGGCGAAAAAAGTGTTCATGACGCATAAAATTTACTCCATAACCTAAGCCAATCACAGCGCAGGATTTTTGATCATGTCCGTATCCATGTAAAGGTTGCTTATATGCCCACGGGGAAAGCATTTTTATAAATTTCGATCGAGATGCCTCATGGGACACATGGATGGAAAATCGTATGACCATTTATTGATGTTATGCACCTTCGGTGTCCCTTCCCCTACTTTACCCTCACGTGGTATATTTTCTTAAACGTAGCCGAGAGGCCTTACGTGGCATTGTTGGAAAGGCATGTGACCGCTTACTCATGTTATGAACCTCCTTCGCCTCTCCTCCCCATTGCGCCTTAAGGAAGGGCATTTTTTTAAAATTCAGATCGATATCCCTCAGGTGGCATATGATTGGAAAAGCTTTTGATCCTTATTGTTATTATATATATTCAGAGAACTTCACTCCACTTTGCCCTCTCAGGAGTCCTTTTCTAAATTTTGTCAATAACTCTCATGTGATATATCTTTGGAAAGCCCTTGCCCACTTATTCATATTATGCAGTTCCTATGCCACTTTCCCCACCTTTACCCCCTACCTTTCCCCCAGAGTTCCGGTCAGAAGCTCGTTCGGTTCGAGTTTTTTTTGGTTTACAAGATTTAGCTGCGATTGCACACCGCATTTGCTATCCGATGCCGTGTACAACGGGGACCAAGTTTGAAATTTCATATTACAAGTTTGCGTATAAATTAAAAACCTTGATGAAAGGAAGGGCCCGCCAGCGATCGAATCGGCCGTGTATTTATTAACGCCATCTCATCCTTGTTCACCAGCAGACGACTCTTGATAAAATCGAATCGGGTATGCAGCGCCGTGAGAAATGGGGGCGAAAAGGACGATCGCCCCGGGCGCGGAAATTTTTACTACTAACATCATTTTTTGACCTGTCACAAGAAAAAGTTGGAGGGGGGGGGGCATATTGAAATTTTCTTCGAACGCGTTTTCTAGCATACATATGTCTTAAGGCATATGCATGCTAAGACATTTTAAGACATTAGCATAACAATATTTTTTATCCTTATCGTATGCCTCATTTGTCAACTTTCTTTTGAAACACCCTGTATGCCTTAATAAGCAATATACTGCTCCACCAGCTGAAGCGATGTATAAATTCTAGTGTCATCTCTCAACGAAAAACATGAATAGTGGTGCCGGCATGAATGTGTTAAGTGACTTAATTCACCTGAATGTAAGATCAAAGACACTGCGCTTTCAATAAAATTAACTTATGCAAATCTATGAAATTGGAAAAGATTTTTTATAAGCAGAATCATCTATTTATTATAATAAAATCCTACGTCATGTGTCTGTCATCAACAGTTCCGGGCTACCCAATTCAATTTTTATACACTATGCGGCCAATTTTGTTCTTCAATATAAGCAGGCACAGGTGATAAGTAAGGGTGTATTCGAAAAAAACGCTTTTCCACCTTCAACAGCTCGAAATTTTCTGATACAAAATCAGACACATTTTTAAAAGTAGAAACATGAAATTTGCTGAGGGGATTTTTGAAAAGATGTATAAGGTGCCGTGTAGTGTCATTTTACGCTCAATTCATTAGAATTCGATTTAAAAACAATTATCTTCTCAGTATGGCCCTTTTTTCGTTCACAGATCTCCAGCTTAGAAAAAATCGGTTTAAAATGCCGTTTTTGATTGCTTTTTTGCAATATTTTCTTCATTTATCAAAGAATCGACCTCGTAATATTTTTATTTAAAAAAATTACAAAATTTACAATAAAAAACAATGTCGATGACATCATCTGATAGGGAACTATCAGAAAATGAAAAATCCTATTTCTCGTTTTTCTTTCTGTGTTTTTTCTCTATGAGAAAATGAAATATCCCCTTTTTTGTTGTCGCTTCTGAAAGAGAAATAGGATGTTTAATTTTCTCTTAGGGGAAAAATGTGATAATGACATTGCTTTTCATCTAACTTTTGTCATATTTTTAAATAAAAATACGCGAGGCCCCACTTCTTTTTCTTTTCCATGGTCTTGTAAATATATTCACCTACTGCGTGACATTTTGTTTTATTTGACTGTGGCGCTTATTTGAAATAACATTCTTTAAATGTTACAGATTTTGAAAAATTTGAATATTTAACAGGTTATTTCTGCTAACAGCAACATTATATCAGTACAGTACTATATTATTTTGCTTGTCCTAGTAGTGCACTTTCATATTCTATAAGAAAAAGTTTGGAGTACTATTGCTTATTTAAGATATTAAGTGCGGAAAATGGACAAAAACGTCATTTTGACTTTACTTTGTGACAATATAATGTAAAGTAACAATGCCCCAAGGAAACAAATTTTTATAAGTAGGTATGGTTATACTAATAGTTTATGATGAAAGAATTTTGGGATGTTGTTGCTTGCAAGAGATATGGTGCTCTAAATATACAAGCATCTCACTTTTCACGAAAACTGGCATTCACAACGTTGAACTTTGACATTTTCTATAGAAAAGAAGAAATTTTTTCAGGGCTTCGAAATTGCTGATTATTCATTAAATATGATTTACGTCAACATAAAATAATAACAAGTCAATTAAAAAATGCAACTATCAAAACATCTTTTTTTGTCTGAATTTCAAAATAATGGCTCTTAATATCTTATATAAGCAATAGTGCCCTAAATTTTTTCTTATAGAATATGAAAGTGTACTACTAGGACAAGCAAAATAATATAGTACTGTACCGAGATATTGTTGCTATTAGCAGACATAACCTGTTAAATACTCAAAATTTTCAAAATCTGCAACATTTAAAGTGATGTTAATTCAAATAAGCGCCACAGTTAAATAAAACAAAATATGTCAAGCAGTAAGTGAATATATTTACAAAAACATGGAAAAGAAAAAGAAGTGGGGCCTCGTGATATTTTTATTTAAAAAAAGGCAAAAGTTAGAAGAAAAGCAATGTCATTATCACATTTTTCACCCTAAGAGAAAATTAAATATCCTACTTCTCTTTCAGAAAAGACAGAAAAAAAAAAAAAAAAAAAAAACTTCATTTTCTCATAGGGAAAAAACACAGAAAGAGGAACAAGGAATGGGATTTTTCATTTTCTGATAGGGAAGAAATGCTATGACACTGTTTATTTGAAAACTTTCTTTTGTAAAAAAAATATCACGAGGCCCCACTTCTTTTTCTTTTCCATGTTTTTTGCACATATATTCACCTACTGCATGGCGCATTTTGTTTTATTTAACTGTGGTGCTTATTTGAAATAACATTACTTTAAATGTTGCAGATTTTGAAAATTATGAGTATTTAACAGGTTATATCTGCTAACAGCAACAATATCTCGGTACAGTACTATATTATTTTGCTTGTCCTAGTAGTGTACTTTCATATTTTCTATAAGAAAAAGGTTGGGGTACTATTGCATAAATAAGATATTAAGTGCAGAGAATGGACAAGAACGTCATTTTGACTGTACTTTGTAGCAACATAACAATGCCCCATAGAAACAAATTTTTATAAGTAGGTATGGTTATACCAGTTTATGCCGTAATAATTTTCAGATGTTGTTGCTTGCGAGACATATAGTGCTTTAATTATACCAGCATTTCATTTTTCACGGAAACTGGGATTCACAACCTTGAAGTTTGACATTTTCTATAGAAAAGAGGAAATTTTTTCAGGGCTTCAAAATTACAGATTATTTATCAAATATGATCTACTTCAACATATATAAAAATCAAACAAATCTAAAAATACACTATCACACTTTGTCTGATTTTCAAAATAAGGGGTCTTAAGTGCGGAAAATGGGCAAAAATGTCATTTTGACTGTATTTTGTGGCAACATAATGTAAAGTAACAATGCCCCATGGAAACAAATAAATTTTTATAAGTAGGTATGGTTAAACTAACAGTTTATGCTAAAAGAATTTTGGGATGTTGTTGCTCGCAAGAGATATAGTGCTTTAAATATACCAGCATTTCACTTTTCACAAAAAATGGCATTCGCAACCTTGAACTTTAACATTTTCTATAGAAAAGAGGAAATTTTTTCAGGGCTTCAAAATTGCTGATTATTCATTAAATATGACACTATCAAAACATCTTCTTTTGTCTAAATTTCAAAATAATGGCTCTTAACCCGGGAGAACTAGCTATGAGAATTTCTCTCACGGTGACCAATTCTTTTCTTTTACTTTACAGTCACTTAATATCAATTTTTTTGTTTGGCCTAGTACTTTTATTCAAAAAAGAGGTAAAGTAATCGAAATCACATTTTGAAGTTTTATTAAAATGAAAAATAGCCTTAAAAATAGTCTTAAAAAGGGTACGATGGTGAAAGAAGATCTCATGTGCGAGTTCTCGCAGGTTATGGGCGGCTAGTTTGTTAATATTGAGCATACACATCGACACAGAAATTTATGTGGCAAAACCGATATTAAAATGAACTTGCAAAATTGATTCAACAATGATATAAAAGTCTATAATGTAATGATATTTATTATGCAGATTAAAATGATCACTACAATATAAAATAATATTTCAATGTATATTATGATTAGTAAAACATGAGTAGCTAGTTATACTGCTAAAAAGAAGTAATGAGTGCAATTAAAATTTTACAGTGCTTTAGAATAAACTGATAGCAAAATAAACATTTTTTTTTAGTTTTGAAAATAATTTTCACCATAAAAAGATAATTGTTAAATATGAAACACATTTAAGACATTGAATACCTTAATGACATACAAAACATTATATATTAAAATTGCATAGTTGTTAATTGCATAGTTGTTAAGTGAGCATATATTATTTTCTCAAGCTATTTTGAAAATTTTCAAGTGTATTGCACCTTTTATCACATACCACATATAAGTTAATTAAAATGGCTTGCTGACATATTGTAGTATTTTAACATAAGCCAGAATATATATATATCACTTGAATAAGTAACATGAGAGAAACTTTTTCTAAAATAATGTTAGATTCTAAAACACAGATTATATGGAGCAAAGCCTGTACAGTTAAGCTTTGCCTAAAAAAGTAGTTTTTACTTACCCATCATACGTAGTATAGGGTAAACCTTGCAATCGTTTTGAAAATCGAAAAAAAAATTTGACGGATTTACACGTTTTAGATAGTGGAGATTCCAAAAAGAATATTTTTAGAAAAAAAAAAAAAATTGCTGTCCGACTGTCTGTCTGTAAACGCTCTATCTCCCGAACAAATTGAGATAGAGACTTGAAATTTTGTATGTAGTTAGTATGTAAGAATGGGACGAAGCCTATTTAATATCAGCAACCTTGATTAACCGGAACTATTTTTTTTTTGGACTCTCGAAAAATTCGTTCTGATGAAAGGTATATAAAAATTTCCGAATTTTTTTGTTCTAAGGAATGGATGTAAAAGGCAATAAAATAACACATATTTTGCATATAGAATGCAGTTGATCGGATTATTAGTTGCCGAGATATCTGTAATCTGTTTTCCACATTCTTCGATTTTTCATGACCCTGTATTTCATTCAAATTTCAATTCAGAGGTATATTTTAATTGGAAATGAGAAGCTTAATCTAACGCAGTTAATTGTTAGTTAATAGAATTATTATTTTTGGAGTTATAAGGATGTTTCTTTTACACAGTTTGGTACTACTTGAGTAGTTTGGCGTTTTATATAATTTGACGAAATTGGTAATCAGCAGTTCTTTATTATAGCATTACTATGTATATTAACAATATTTAAATTTTGTTTATGAATTGCAGTGCATTGTATAAATAGTTTTCACATGTTTTATTTTCATATACATATCCATGATGGGTAAGTATTACGGTAGCCCCCAACGACTAGTTTTGAATATAATATCCTGTTTGTACTAGGATACTTAAGATATCTCACGCTGCAAAACTCTCTGAGAGAGTTCCATAAACTCTCACAGTGAGTTTCAATTTGCTTTGTCTAGATACAGGAACTACCACTCACACTCATTGGCAACAGGCTTCACTTTTACTGAATGGCTGTTGCAGCCATTTTATTTTAAGTGCATGCTTTATATTCATTCCAATCACAGACACAGTTACATTCACTGAGATACATAAGTTTTTCGATGTGAACAGGCATCCAATTCCGAGAGGGTACCACTTCAAAAACTGCGATCTAATATATGTTTCTAGCGCAAACAGGGTATTAGATGTTAAATTTTGTCCTGTATCCATAACAACCATATTAAATGTGTATAAACACAAATCCTTCAACTATTAGGTTAGTAAAAGGGTAAACACATAAAACCATGAACTCGCTTTCTGTAAGGATTAACAATATGGGTTTAGGAATTTTTAACATTGTTGATTCACCATCTACAATAGTAAATCCATTTATGGTTTAAACCCTGTATATACATATGTCTAATAAACGTCATACCTAAATTATAATAGAAAAAAAGTTAACTCATGCCCAGATTATTTTTTGATAATATTTTAATTAAGCTTTTTCAAATACATTCAAAAAATAAAACTTATATACAGTATAGAACCATGTATGCAGAAATATTATGACCAGATATACTCTGGCTGGTTATTGAAGCAACATCTATTTGATAGAATTTGTAGAAATGATTACTCAGAGTTGCAAAGAAGGCAGTTTATGGGAATCCTTTGGAAACAATGATTCTGCTATTCTGAATCAAAATTTAAATGTCCTATATCCAAATGCTTCTATTTCAAATCCTAAAATTTGATATCAAGTTATGCCATGCATGTGGAGGGTTCTTACACAATTCTGGTAAAAAAAATTCTTGGCTTTTTCAAGTTTTCCTTGACCTTTCATGATAAAAATTTGTAATATATTGTTGTAAAACCCTCCAAAATAGACAACTTTAATCTAAATAACTTGAAATGAAAAAAAAAAAAAAAGTCTGCTGTTTTAATTTCAGATTTTTAGTTATTTTTCATATTTATTATGCCATTGTTTTATAGTTTTCGTAATTTTTGTATAAAAATTTATCGCTTATGATAATTGAAATTCTAATAGAAAGTAGTATGCCAAAATTCCCTTGTCTTCACTAACCACTTCAAATATTTAAAATTTTCCCTAATATATTGTAGCCCTTATGTGGTAATATATCAAGGTATATAAATGAACACTGTATGACATTTTTTTTTTCCCCTGGAAAGATTCTAAAAGTTAATTGAAATGAGGATTTGCAAAAACCTTTTTTTGTTTGCTTCCAGAACTTTGGAGGGATAATACAGTTTTTTCAAAAGTATAATATATGTGATGTTACATTAATGTGTAGTACATTATTTATATGTTATATATACTATACAGCAAAAAATATATATATTGTTTCCTTATATACAATATAATCGAAATTGTATTTTATAAATTGTACGAATTTAAATTACGCAAGTGTTAGTATTTCTCACAAATTAGATTTTTACATAAAATGTAAGTTGTTAATTTACTTTGAAAATTAAATAATGAACATAGAATGTTAAAATTTAAAATACAAAAGTAAGATGGAAAAACAGGGGGTAAAAAACACATATCTGACGTACTGTATTTTTTATGTAATATGGAATCTCTTTCATCTAAATGTTGGCAAATTGTATGAAAGAAAGCAGAGCAGGGATTAAAGTTGTTACTAAATTTTTGTGATGCTATGCATTCTCTTCATTCCAATACAGCATCTTCAGCATCTATTAAAAGATATATTTCAACCTTTGGTTTGGTCTGGATAAATTCTGAAACAGCAATGAATTTAGTAAAAATTTACAAATCATTACACACAGTCTTAAACTTATTTTCTTTTTTACAATAAATAGTTTTAAAAAAGTAAAAATTTGACATTGTTAGAAGTTTTATTTTAATTAATATAGTTGATTTGAATTTTTTTATAAGAGACATTCCCCCTGACATTTGACCAAAGGTACTAATTTGGCTAATTAAAAATAAAAAACACTTGCCAAATGAAAAAAATATTAGCAAAATAGATTCGCCGTGTAGCACAAAAACTTTAATCTTTTAATGTATTTTCTTTTTTTCAATATGTTCTAAGATAATCAATGTTTTTATTGCTGCAACGATTGTTAAAATCTAATTTCAACTATCCACTAGAAATATATTAAAAGTACGTAAATATGCATATGTATGAAAAAAGAAAGAAAAAGCAAAAATTGAGCACTAGCAATTTGGTGAATCTAATTGTTTGTTTACTCGCCAAATGAAGAATTTAGTCGCAATGACGAGAACCCTGCCCTTTACCTATAATTATTCAGTGTGTATGTTGCCTTTTATGTTTTATGTTAGTAAAATAATTGAGTGTGCTAAAATACACTTATTTTTTACATCAGGTATTATATTTATGTATCTAAGCCATTATATAATCTTCAAAATTAACTGAAATGACTCAAATTTTTTAAATGCATGTTATTTCAAAATATTGCTAAAAAAAAAAAATCCAAATTCTGGGTTTATTAGTGGCTTTTTCCTTGAGCCCAATCTGCAAAAAAAGCCCACTAGATTTTTTTAAAACTGAAGCCAACTTTGCGAATTCTGACTGATTTCCTAATTAACTGGTTTCAGGATTAAACGGTTCTATACTGTACTTTTATATTATGTAAGACAGGGAGAAAAAGGCTTATGCCTCTTGTAGATCATAAGAAAATCACACATAAAATGGATATGTTCTTCTTATATGTATGAAAATGCATGAGATAGAAGTGGCTTAGTAGTCACAGAATCCTGGGGAATACTAAAAATCACATCTACCTTCTCCCCAAAAAAAGTTTCTAAAGAAAATTAAATTTTTAGCAATTTTGCAATATTTTTTGCATATTCGTTGTTACTGCTTATGCATCTGTTCAAATATCCTCTACTCATCCAAATTATAACTAACCAACAGTGAGATTCTGAAGTGGCTTTCTATAAAGAATAGCAACAATCTTCTGTTTGCCACAAAACTTTCTCAAACAGGAATGAATAAATGATGCCTCAAAAACATAGTCAACAATGTTGTTTGCTTTGCTAACTTACCTTAAAGTCTTAAACATTTTAAGTTGGCTTGTCATTAGTTACAAAACAAACACTAATCAGAAGATGAACTGTAGCTGATGCTGATAAGAATCAGAAGTGGTAAATGCACCATACAAACAGTCCAAGAAGAAACCCTATAGGTAACAATCTTTTCTGTATAAAACATCAACAAAGAGTTAAAATAAATGCATAATGTATATATTTTAATTGCATGAAAATTAACTAATATTAATTTTTAAACAACATTTCAGTTGAATATTTGTGTATTCTTTTGAATGCTTATTTGTAAGACACACTGCATAACAATGAAGTAAAAGCTGTTAAAAATGGTGCTTTATATTCTACTACAGAAAAATTTCATGGCCCTTGTAAAAAATTAATTAAAAAAATAATAATCATCACTTACAACCAGATTTAAAATCAACTGATTTTTCATTTACAATATAACATTACAATAGTTCAAAAATTGTTCTTAATAATAAATACTTGATTGCAGTACCTAGTTATTGTAATCATAATTTAAATAAATAAACAAATCCAATCCCCCACTATTACAGGTTATATTTTAATAGGACTAACATTTAAGCAGCTCAGATGAAACGGGCAATAGTGGGGAAAGAAAAAAAAATGGTTAACCATACGAGTTAAGATAATCAATGGTCCTCTACCATCTGATAATTATTTGAAAATAACCCAATATTTACAAAGATTTTTATTGATAAAGGATTCATCTGACAAAGATTTGGAATTTAACAACTCATTTTCTCATAATGACCATTTACCACTTTTATTGCTTGAACTCATCATATGTTTTCTTTTAGGTCAGTAACATCTTGTTCAATTTCACCAAATTTGAAGATTACTAACTTTTAACTGCATTGAAAAGAAATGGACCACTACATTCCATTAAATTTAAATTGAACTGTTTTATGGATAAAAGATAAGACTATCAATTATTTGGAAAATTTATACAAGTAAGACAAAAATTTTCAGATTTTTAATATACTATTTTTAAACATATCTTAATAAGATTTCGCACAAAAATGTTGAATTCAGATTCTTTCTCACCAAGGCAGGTACCTATAATTCCACTCTGAAATTCAGGGAGAAATTCTTTTTCTAGGCCATTACTACAATAAAAACAAATTCAATCTATCAAATAATACCAAACTCATTATTGTGAAAAAAAAAAAAAAAATAATAATAAATAAATAAAAACAAAATAAAATAAGAGAAAGAAAAATACAAGAAACTTATTAAAAACTAGAAATATAAATTTTAATATATACATAAAATAAAATATCTTGAAAAGTTTAAAACTACCTTTCCAGTAATAGATATGCATACAAATTTTCACAAAATTATTCTGTCATACAGAAACCCTCTTACATAAATACCCATAGCTACTAAGCATTTTTAACATAAAAAAAAAAATAATAACAGCAACATAATATAAATAAGAAACAATTTCATTGGGACAGTTACAGAACACAAAAGAAAGAACAAATATATTATTTTTACATATAATGACTTTGTAGAAATTTGATAATGCATAATTTCACATTTTGTACTTTTACACTCCATCAATAGAAGTTGTTCATCAGAAATTTTTTAAAGATTTCTTTTTTTAGAATTTTTAATCTTGCAACAAAATAAAATTTCAAAAATGACTTCCAATAAAACAAAAATCTAAAATGATTGTCAATTTACAGATAAATATGAATAATCATATACATGGGTACCAGCAGAACAAAATTCATTGGAAGGAATGAGGATTTGAAATAGATGTGTCTCTGATATGCAGCCTTGATTTAAGGAAGGAGGGAGGGATTAAAGAGCCAAAATATTGATTGCCAAGCTGAAAGCCTTAAGAAATTAGTTTTTAAAATAGGGATCACTTTCTAAACTCTTCCTTTTTTCAATACATATGAATTAGTCAAAAATAATATTTATTTAGTTCAAGAAACATAAAAAGCAATACAATAATGCAACAATTAAGATAAATAATGGATTTAAAACAAAATTTTACTGCTTCTTTTTTAAAATGGAGAAGTGAAACAATTTATTATTCATTTTATTAGGATGAAACATTTTTTAGAAATCATATACGCACAGAAGTAAAAATTAATTTACATGAAGTGATCTTTACTGTCTGGCTCCTATAAGAAAGACTCTAGAACAGGTTTCAGATTGGTTCTGTTGCCAAAGTAACTGGTCAGTCGACTTTATTTTAGAGAAGTCTGGCATTTCCTTTTCTCCCATTCAAGCGATCGTTCCGAGAATAAGCAGTCTTTTTTTTTGTCCTATGGATGAAGTTCCCTCCCTACAAGTTTTGGAACCTTTGAAAGCAGGAAACCTAGTCAGGGTTTTTCTTATCTCAGTCAGACAGTAGTTCAATCTAATTCATGCTTATCATCTATATTTTTAAAAGTATAGGTTTAAGAGAGTTTTTAAAGTTTGAAAAATGGGGTTTTCCCACATTTTCAGCTTGGTGATCAATTACAATAACTACATTTTAGCATAGTCAGAAATAAATATCCAAATCTGGGCTGAAACCAGACACATTTGTTTCTTTTTTCTCTTAGTATTTAACTGTTTTAAGTCACACATGCAAAATAAGTTATTTTTCCCATGCCAAATAGTAAAAAAAAAAAAAAACTTAGCTCATTTAATTTTAAAATACAAGAAGGGACAATGAACCTTCTCGGCCCTCGCCTGCTAACACCCATGTTTGTATACGTATAAAATGTCGATGTTTTAAAAACCCAATTAAAAGACGACTTATAATGAATTCTCTTCTTCTTCTTTTGGTAAATTTTCTGCATTTTCAGGACGTGGTCTATCTTTAAAAAATCCAGAACTAGTGTCACACTCTCGCACAGTAACAGTCAGATGATTTTTCGTGACATCAGTTATTAAAACATGGTCTACAAGGGGGTTTTGTTTCTTCCAAAATTCATCAGAGAGAGGAGAGGTCTCAGACAGGCTAATTTCTCCAGGAAATTGTTCCAAGTTTTCAGAAGAGTCATTTGTCTTAACAGGTACAGAAGAATTAACATCTTTATTGTCATCATTCACAATTTCTGCTTTGAGCTTCACATTTGGATTTTCATCTCCTTTGTTAACTGTTGAATCCTCTGATCTAATTTTGTTATCTATGTCATTTGTATTTGTGGTTTCAGCAGGAAATTCATCACTTGGTTTATTTTTTGTAGTCTTTGGAAGTTGAATTTCTTTACCATCATTGAAACTAGTTCTTGAAAGACTGGAGTTTGAAGATTCTGAATTCACCTGGACATTATTTTGTGCAGCTGTAGAACCTGTCTCCGGTAATTCATTATCTCCAGCTCCTTCAGATGCAGATGATGAATTAGATGTAGGGATGTGCCATTCTGCACTGCTTTGAGATGAAGGACTATTTTCCCATGTGTTTTCAACAGAATTGGAAGTACTGAGTTTTGGCACTTTCAAAGGAGGCTCAGAATTAGAGGAGACATTATCGGGAGGGTTTGGAGTACTGTCTGTAAGATTACTCTTTTCATCATTGCTGGTATTAGACTGCCATGTACTATCATTATTCGAATTCTGCTGTCTGTCATTAGAATCAACAGCATCTTGATCCAATGAATTGGTTGATGTTTCTTCAACTACAGTTTGGTTTTCGCTGGATCCAGGCTCAGCACTGTATTGAGGAGTGTCAAGAGACTGAAAATGAAAATGCATAGTATAATTTTTAGAATACATGAAAATCACACACCAAAAACATTTCCTAGCAATTTCAGATTATGTTCAAAACTTCATTTTAAGAAAGGGAAAGGAAAAGTTAATTGCTGTCAATCATGTAAGGAAAAACAACTGACACAAAATAATGTTATTCAACACCAATAATAAATGTAATATTCACAGTTGTCAATACATGCAATGTACATATGAAACTATCTATAAATTGATTGGCAATGCAATATGAAAACTGTTATAAGCAATTGCCTATTTAAAAGAAAAAAAAAAAAAATGTACTCAATAGCTCTAATATTACAATTGTGACAGCAGTAAAGTTTATTCGGTACTTTTCAGTTAATCGGGCACCAGTGCTATATATACATATACTATACAGTCAATACCGGTTATAACATATTCCGAGATATAATGTACTTTTGCTTATAACGTACTCAGATACAGTAAAACCTTCATAACGGACACTCACGAATAGCGGACACCTATTTAACGGATAGTTTTCCAATCCCCGCTCCCAAAACCTAAATTTTCGTATGCTTAACCTCTAAATAACAGGCACTCCAAATAGCGGACACTTTATCCGGCGATAAAGGATGAAAAAGTATTTTTAAAAGAGAGAAAAAAAGAAAAAAATAACAAAAAGGCCTCTGAATTTATCAGGACAATGTGTAACAAATTTTTTGATCACACATAAATGTAGATAAAGAGCAGGGCATGCGCATAACCAGGGGGGCGGGGTGCCCTGGGTGCCTGGACACTTCCCCGCTTGTGCAGACCCATTCACAATTATTTAAAAAAAATTGCGTTTGGACCCTTTTTAAAAGAAATATCACACAATTATACACTCGAAATAAAAACCTGTCTAAAACGGAAATTAACACTGTTTTATAAGGTTCCGTTTAAGAAAGTTTTACTACATAAGATTTTGTTTGTACCCAGCATGTTTAGGTTAAAATTTCTGGGCACCCACCAGTACAAAAGACTGGTTACGCCTATGCAGGGGAACCTCTCTCCATACGTTCAGTGCTACAGTCAAGGGATTGCCCAGGAGGAATATCTCCCAGAGCATTGAGACATAATCCAAGTATATTTTGAGATTTTATGCTTTTAAAGGTCAAAAAGTACAATCCTTCCCTTCCCCCCAGAACTCTGCAATGTCCAATAACATCACATAGAAAAACAAATTACATGCAATCGCAAGCATAAGTAAACTTTTGTAACAGACTTTTTTTTCACAAGAATATAATAAACAGTGGATAAAAGTGAGCACAATTTTATATCAATTTCACTACTTTAAAAAAAATTAATTTCTGATTAATTGTATAATAGAGGTTTTAGGACTTATAAAAGTAAATTAAAACAACATTATGCATTTCATAGTGATTTTTGAATCTCTAAGGCTTTCCCAATAGCGGACAATTTCTGCGTTCCTGAGGTTTCCGTTATTTAGAAGTTTTACTGTATTTGATACCGAATGAAATCCTATATGAATAATGATTAATAACTTTGGCTATAACAGACTCTCTAAAAGCCTTAGTCTGGTTATAATTTACATTTTAGACTCGAACAAAAAGTAAAATTTGGATCTCAACCTTGCAACTCTTGTTTTGCAAAAAAAGTAAATTGTCTAAGGCGTTTATTCTGGTTAGTTCTATGGCTGGATTTAGTTGGTCCGTCAAATATTCTCTTTCAAGAGTAATTACCGTCCTTTTTTTTTCCAAACGTTTGTGGTTGAAAAAAGGTCAGGGAGAATCAAAAAGGCAAAGCTGGATTTTAAGGAAAGATTACCCGCCCTTCTTCAAATTAAGCAAGAAATGAAAAAAATTGAAAAAAAAAAAAAAAGACACCGACAGCTGCAGGATATGTCTATTAAACCTTTAAGATCCAAGAGACTTGAAAAATAAAGACCTTAAGAAAATTTGTAAGTATTAAAAACTATTGGAAATATTTTAAGAAAACATAAGTTTTATGCCATAGTACCAAGGAAGCCCTGCATCAGCAAAGGAAACCATGACATTTCCTAAAACCTATGTAAAGCAACCAACAGAATTTTGGAAAAATGTTCTTTTAGTGAGCAAAAGCAAATACATATATTTTTTTAATATTGAGGTGGCAGCTATTGCTTGGTCTATTGCACCAGGAATTAGGCTTAAAATGCCCATTTTTAAAATATTATCAAAAAATGTCATTTGACTGTATAGTTTCTGAATAAGAACACTTGTCAATTTCATGAGTTTCTGAACAAATATATTTATATAAATGTTTGTGAAAGTTGGTCTTTTATTTGAATCAACCTTAAAGGAGAAATTAAGGAGGAGAAGAGAAGAACAGTTAGATTTGAACAACACGATAGTGATTGCATACTTCCAAGAGAAAAAAGAAATTATTGAAGAGAAAAAAAAATATGTGCTATTTTATTGGCGTTAAGTCACTGATTTTTTTAACGTGTATATTGCCAATTGAAAGAAGTCAACAAAGCAAAAATTTCATAACTGTATTCAGAGTTTCCTCCAGGTTTAAAAAAGGGCAGGGCGCTACTGTTCTGAAAAGGGCACTTTTTACATTTTTTAGGGCAGTTTACATTTTTAAGGGCATTTTTATAGAGTTGAATCTAGAATCTAGCAGTTCAAAAAGTCGTGAAAAAATAGAAATTTCATCAAAAAATTGCAAAAAAAAAAAAAGTAAATTTTGTTAAAAGATCGTGAAAAAAACGGCAAATATTGCTAAAAGATCACAAAAAATAGCAGATTTTGTTAAAAGATCCCAAAAAATAGCAGATTTTTTTAAAAGATCGCAAATAACGGCATATTTTGCTAAAAAATCGCGAAAAAATGGCAAATTTTATTGAAAGCTCGCAAAAACAGTAGTTTTTGTTAAAAAATCATAGAAAACTACATATTTTGCTAAAAAATTGAGAAAAAACGAAAATCAAAAACAAATCTCGTGAAAATGGAATTTTTCACAGAATTTTCCGTTTTATTGAGATTTTTGGATAAAATTTGCCGTTTTTTGTGACTTATTTTACAAAATTTTCTGTTTTATCATGACTTTTAGAAGAAATTTGCCGTTTTTGCACAATCTTTTGAGGAAATCTGCCGTCTTGTGAAATTTTGAGATGAAATTATTTTTTGTCATTTTTATTATTGTCATTTTTTTGTGAAATTTGCTGGAAATTAGTCGTTATTTCATGATTTTTAACAAAACTTGCCTGTATTTTGCGTTTTGATGCCAATTTTTTGCATAATTTACCCGCTATAGCGTGTTCTGATCGTCGCTGGAGGGCTGCGTTTTTTGAAATGTGGGACAAGAACACTTTTTTTTTTTTTGAATGAACAACAAGAGGGGCACTAGTTTTTGGATGATGGGGCAAGACGGGTGCTAGTTTTTAAACTAAAGGTCAGGAGGGGCGGAGTGCCCTTCTGAAACCCTCTGGGGGAAACTCAGTGCATTATTATTATATATATATATATAAAAATTGCTTCTCAAAGAATAAAACTTTGTAAAAAATTATGCACTGCAAATTCGGGTAGAACTACAGATATTAGAAAGTACATATGAAAGTTCAAAGAGATATGAAGCCTAAATAGTGTCAAATATTGCTAATTTGTATATTTCTTTCTTAATCTTATCCTAATCTGTTTCTAATAAACTTAATTCAGTTCTGACCAAAAAAATGCATATTTAAATTTCATTTGGAATTTTATAAATCCAAATTCAGCGTAATTATAATTTTATCTTTTTACAGTGTACCTAAAACAATTCCTTCTTCAAAGTTTACACCTCACATTGTGCTAAATGAACTTTGGAAGGACGTCTCAAAAAACAATGCCACTTTGGTTTGTACTGCATTTTTCTAGATAAATTTTTATTTAACCCTTTAAAGACATGAGTGGTGTATGGAGAGAGCCAAGATGTCTACTTCCCCTTCATAATTTTAGTTTCGGTAGATTCGGAAACAGTTGAGTGGGGATGGGGGAAGAACATTTTTTTTTCTTTTTGAAGTATTTTTTAGTTCTGCATTACAAAAGCTTTCATACAATTAAAAAAAAAATATATATATATATATATTTTTTTTTTGTATAAGTAACTTAATTAGGCCCTACACTTTTTTTCTAAATGCATTTGAATATGATCAATATTCAATAAGTATGTGGATCAATAGTCTTTTTATTACTTCAGACAATTTGAATTTTTCATGTTCTATAATTTATGTGTAAGATGGCTGTAACAGGCAGACACTGGAGTAATCTTGATTGTTTTCACTTTTTAAATACAAAACACTTTACAAAAAAAAAAAAAAAAAAAAAAAAAAAAAAAACTAGTTGGATGAGGTAATTTTAAAACTTTTGTCTATCAAATTCTTGTTTAAAAATAAAAATTGGCATAAATTCAAATATTTCAAAATTTGTTATCACAGTAGTAAAATTAAATGGAAATTTATGCCCATCATGGAAATTCAAATTATATGGAATTCCGTGCATTTTTTCTTGAGAAATGATTATCACTAAAATAAAGTAAATCATGCAAAATGCAGAATAGCAGCGCTACTTGTTGGGTGGTTTACACAGAAAACTAATTTTCAACAACTTATGTCAGCATCTATGTGAATCCGAAGTAAATTTCGTGCATCAGTTCTTGAGATAGAGCGCCTACAAAATTTGTGTCACATACAGATAGAAAAACTTTTTGCAAAAACAGGTTTTTCATATACATAGTTGCCAACTTGTACGTTTGGCCATACAATGTACGGATTTTGTTCTAAATGTACAGTTGTATGGATGAACAGTATGATTGCACATTTTTGCCTGCAGAAAAAATTGCAGAGAAATGCAAATTTCGTGAAAGAATTGCCGAAAAATCGCACAGTTCGTCAATATTTCATGGAAAAACGATGGTTTCATCAATGTTTTTGTCAATGAACTTTGTCGAAAGATCATTGAAAAATGCAAATTTCCTGTGTGGATCGTGGAAAAAACAGCAATATCACCTAAATATCTCAGATAATACGTTGATTTTGTCTGAAAACCATGAGAAAATGTCAATTTTGTCTAAAGATTGTGGATATAATGCCGTTTTCATCTAAAGATTGTGCATATAATGCCGATTTCGTCAAAAGATTGTGGGAAAAAAACGCCATTTTTGATAAAAGATCACTTAAAAATATTTATCAAAAGATCATTGAAAAAAATGCAGATTTCATCAAAGATCACAGAAAAAACACAGATTTCGTCAAAAGATCGAAGGATAAAACCCTGCTTCGAGAAAAGATTGCGTAAAAATGCAAATTTTATCAAAAGATCGTCCAAAAAAGCCAATTTCATAAAAAAAAAAAAAAAAAAAAAAAAAAAAAAAAAAAAAAAAAAAAAACCCCACAAAAAACTAGAGTTGTACCGAGTACTCGGTATTCGGCCTATTTGCCGAGTACTCGGTATTTGGCCTATTTGCCGAGTACTCTGCATTCGGCCAAATTTTGGCCGAGTACTTGGCCAATACCAAGTAGTTGTAGAAATTTCATTTTTTAAGCATATGAATTTATAGCTGATCTGTAAAAAGTTATTCAAATATCAATGTATAATATATGTAGTAATTCATAAAACTATTTACTCTGTATTTAACAATGTCTGCAAAATATAAAAAAATTTAAGAACAAAATCCCTAAAAAAATTTCACATTTATACAAATAAATACTTTCTTATATATAGGAAAACAGAAAAGACTTATTTTGGATAAAGAAACTGAAAATACAACAAATGCAATAAAAATTAATAATTAAATTTATTATACTACAGTAGACTCCCTCAAATCTGCACAGCTTCGGATCAGAGGTTGTGCAGATTTTAGAATTTTGTGAATTTCTAGTCATTGCTTTGTTTATATATTTTGAGCAGTAAATTGAATGTAATTAATAATGAAATCAAAAGTATAATGTACTATAAAAGTACCTTACTATACACTAAAATATTAAAATAAGTAATAAACTAAAATAATAAAAATTTAGATAATTTTTAAAATTATAAAAGTACTAAAAGCAAAGGTGAAGTTCATAATCAACAATGTATAATTAAATGTTCATTATAAAGATGAAATGTATTTTTCCTAAATCATTCAATGAAACTTGCCTCATAAAGGTACATTACTAATTCACATCAGGATGATAAAATGAAGAAGCTTTATTTCAGGTTTAGCCAGACTTAATAACTGAAAAAGCTTCATTAATACATAAATATATTTGGTAAGATTGTGATTTCCAATGATATCAACAATATTTCGATTTTTTTTTCTAAAATAAATTCTTTCTTCATGAAAAAACATGAATTCAATAACCTTAACAAAAATTATAAATTAAAAAAAGTCGAATTGATATAAAAGTAAAAAAGTCAAATTTCTCATCTATATCTGAACTGAATATTTCATTGTTTACATCCATAAATTATGTGCGGATTTTAGAGAGTAGTGGATTTTCGGAGTGCAGATTTGAGGGAGTCTACTGTATTTCAAATTATGGTGCAAAAACACCAAACGTTCTACATTATCAGTAGACAGGGCATTTCTTTTACTACTATAAATTTGGCCGGCCTCTATTACGTTCAGAATAAACAGATGTTGAAGGTGCATATAAGAGTTTTTTGCAAGGTTGTACATAATCGGAAAAGTTTTTTTTTCTTTCCCCCCCCCCCCTCACCATGCAAATGGAATGTCAGTTTTACATGTCTTCTGTTAAGAAAGCCTGTATCTCTTTTTGTACCAATTCTTCATGCGGTGATTTTAAACTAGTACTAGTGGAACAATCTCTTTGTTTGTTCACAATTTCCTCAAAACATTGCCAGAAAATAGATGAACTTTTTGCTAGCATTTTCTCTTTTGGTTCGTCGACGTTAGCATTCTCATATTTATTTTTTGTTTCTTTGGTGGATTTTCAAGTTCTAGATCATCTAAACTCATAAAATTTAGAGCTTGCTTTTTAAGGCAATCTTAATTTACACATTTATAATTTTCATTGAAAAAGGTTAGTTTTTTGCTGAGATATTTAAAAAATAATAAATTTAAAATAACATAATATAATCTGTATACGTGAAAAATGAAAAGAAACTGCAAAGCCAATACATTTTTTTTAATAAAAAGAAAATAAGGTACAGACAGTTACAAAATAAATATGAAATGTTTGCATTATTCAATGAATTGTTACAGTAACCAATAAACATTTTTATTTTTGATAGACAGATTTCAATGGTTCGAATAAATTGGAGGGCTAAAGAATGTTTAAATTTTTTATTAGTTAATAACTGTATTTGTCATGCATCAAGTCTCCTTTTTTATTAGTTTTGAACTGTCAAAAATTGTCTTTAAAAGGTACACAAATAAATTTCAAATTTAATGAGTTAATTTATTTATACTATATATGTATATTAAATTTTATATGTACACAAAGGTATAGATATGTGTACACAGGTATATTTATATATATGTACACTTAAGCTCACATTATGCGCACATCAGTGTTTTATTTTCTTATTATACAACTACTCGGTACTCGGCCGAGTAGTCAGTGGCCGAGTACCGAGTACTCGGTACAGCACTAGAAAAAACACAGATTTTGTCAAAAGATCTCCGAAAAACCACCGATTTTGTTAAAATATTGCAGATAAATGGCCGATTTTGCCTAAAGATCGCGGGAAAACGCCGATTTCGTGAAAAGATCGCACAAATTTAGTGAAAGGGTCATGGAAAACAGTGAATTTTGTGAAAGTGATGAAATGTGCATTTCATCAAAGATATTCAGTAAAAATGCATAATTAATGCTGGTAGATACATTCTCCCTCCCACCCCTTCAACTGCTGTGTAACCTTTGAAGAAATTTGCTGTGAATTTAATCTGCCCTTATCTATTACAGATCATCATGTAGGACAGTTTTTTGGAAACATGTTCCCAAAGTATGAAATTGGAAAAACATTTTCTTTTGCAACCTCATGTTTTTATTTTTCAAATTTCATTGCATTGCATATGTATATATTATGCATTTTTAAGCATGTAAGAATACATCGTGAAAATTGTAAGGATTTCAAAATTCACATGTTGGCAGGTATGCATATAGGACTTCTTTGACCCGTAAAACGTACATGTAAATTCATCAAAAACTGTCATGAATCCAATACTTTCTTTTTGAAAAGATAAAAGGGAAAAAAAGGAAGAAGCAACAGAACTATATTTAAATATGGATCAAAATCTTGTGACATAACTATAAAACATTTTAATATCAAGTAATATCAATAAAAAGTAAAATGTGTTTAAAAAAAAAAAAGGGGGGGGGGAGGAAGTACAATCTTGTTCAAAAAAATATGGGATAAAGCTGTTTATATCATAGTTCCTTTTTCATTATATTATATTTAAATTTAGATTTCAATTATTCTACTAAAAGCAGGAACTGGGTGATGGCTAATAAGTTAGAAGAATGGACTTCCAGAGTATGGAGAGAGAGTCAATACTGGTATGTCCATCATCTACTTATTCTAGACTGAACGCCAATCAACAAATCTACAGAAGTAAAATAAGTACTGGATTTGGTTGACATGGATTTAATATGAAGGTTGCTATTTATGCAAGGTTCATACACTTGCACATATCTTTAAATAAAAATCAAAGACTTTGACTTTCAATGACCAAAATAAATAAACTGTAAGGACCTACAAATTCCTCACATGTTACATATAGAATTATGCAATGACAGTTGACCAGAGATGTGGCATGTGTTTTCCTCCCTCAACGTAAAGAAATGCTCCAAAAAACGAAATCAAAAGCCTAGTATAACATCTACACGGATGAAAAATTTTGGATCTATGTGTACAATCCCAAAGGTATACAGCAGTCGACTGTATGTATGTGGTTTTCAAGATGAATCTAACCCAATAAAAGTTGTTCAAAGCAAGCAGCACTTTGAAGCAAATGGCCTTCTGTTTTTTAGGGATAAATGGGCTAGCACTGGGTGATACAATAAAATACCGTTAATTCCCTCCCCCCCCCCCCCAAATGTGACGAAAAATCATAAAATAATCAGAGGGGGTGCTTACACAGGATTTTTCAGCTGTCTTTTCACAAAATTTGCATTTTTTGCAAGGTATCTGCAGGATTTTTTCGCAATATTTGACCAAATTTCAGGGTTGTTAAAAAATCATGATTAAAAAAAAAAAAAAAATTTCAAAAATCTGATTTTTTTTATTTAAATCAAATTTGTTTTTATTTTAATCCGATTTTTTATATTTTTTTAAATATTGTTATTGTATAATATTATTTCTGTATAGATTTATATATTTCTGTTAATTTCATTTCAATTTCTAGATAAAAGCTCAAAATAATTAAAATTTAAAACATATTCTAATATTAAATTGTTAGACATATACAATACCTATGTGTCTTGTGTATAAATTTCTGTTTAAGTTATTAAAAT
This sequence comes from Maratus speculifer, assembly GCA_964019185.1. NCBI lineage: Eukaryota > Metazoa > Arthropoda > Arachnida > Araneae > Salticidae > Maratus > Maratus speculifer. The sequence goes on from OZ025294.1 coordinate 248,939,641, forward strand.
TTTACTTCATGTATTACTCTAAATAACACATATAAATATATAATAACATGATAAATGCAACAAAAAATGCTATATGTACTATATGCATATATATTTATATGCATCATGCAAGAAAAGTTGTATAATTTTTAAAGTTATGACAAAATATTTAATATAAACAGTTCAACATTGATGAATATTTGTAAATAGATAATATAAATCATTAATATAACATTATCATTTAATAATAGATTACAAACAATTCAACATTTTACAAAATCTTGTTTTTTATTTTGAAATTACTACTGTTCACATACATATTTAGTTATTCATGCATTTAAGATTTTATGTAGGAACAGTAATTTTGCAGCTTTATTACTTCCTAACTTATTTCTAAAATTAGATTAGGGTAAACTTTACATTGAAATAATCCGTCACATGGAAAAATAAGTGGCTGCTGCTGTGCTGTTCTATCATTTTCTTTACAGTTCCCTCGTCATCTGATACACATATATCTGAGTCAAAATGGTTGGTTGTGTTTATGATGACCAATTATCAACACAAGGTATACAGGACCTAAGAGAGAAGTGCCTCCCATGGTCATCTAACCCATATTCAAGCAAGGAAATCCAAGGTTTGGAGAAAACCATGAAAAATTCTGAATGATTAGGCCAACAGACCCAATTCCGGTGGCTAGTGCTAATTTTGCACTTTACCCAATTAGGTTTGAACTCCTGAATAAAAATGTTTTCCACCATTCTAATGAAGAAATCTTTGTTACAATGTTTCCTTTAAATAAAAATTAAATAAAGGATTGTACTTTCCTTGAAACATGGGAAGGAATATTTTAAAAAGTGTTTCTGAATAACTTGTCCATATGCATTTTTTACTCTATATCTAGTATAATTTGCTTTAGAGATAGTAAATGGTATTCTTGTCCCAAATATTCTAATGATTCACAAAGCAATCAATAAATGCAAGGTAAATCACATAATTAAAAGCGTGAAGCTATTAGTTGTCAGTGTTATCCCCCCCCCCCTGCCATTCACAATTTCAGTAAACAAACTTGCTTAATTGACAAGGAATGGCTAGGAATCGATTACAAAAATTAAAGTATTGTCTGCGATAGAAGGAACATGAAATTCGATTTTGTTGTATGTTAGACAAACAGTACAAATATTTATAGTGTCATAATTAGTTCATGTATCCATCACATTATATGATCAATACATAAACATCAGCTATATTGTAATTTGAAAGTAAACATTAAATAAACTTGTAAATTATGTATAATTTGCTTTAGAGCATAGGTTCCCAACCTTTTAAGGACCACCGCCCCCCTTACAAGAAAAAAATATTCCAACGCCCCCCCTCTTCCATAATAGTTAATTATACGAATTAAAATATTTTTGCATATTACCTATGTCTATTTTTTGTATTTTTATTAAGAAAAACAAGGTAAAATTATAATTAAAACGACTATCAAAGATGTTCAGTAGAAATTTAAAATTAAACTCAAAATGAAATTAAATAAACTTGCTAAAAAAGGCCATTTAATACGTTAATGATGTCATGTATCTAAAAGATGTTATTATATATAAAAACACAGTTTTAAAAGCATAAAACTTCAAACACTATACGCCAAGCGCTTTTAAACATAACTTCATCTTCTTTAGGGCAGCTTTGTTTATGCATTGAAATTCCTTTTCGTATTCTTATGTAACTCGAATGTAAACAAAAGTGTCCCTAGGATGAAACAGGTTTGATCGAGAGAACTCGGCGTATAATATTTGAAATAAGTAACATCTTTTAGATTTGTGACATTTTCAACATATTAAATATTCCACAAATAATAATGTGCATAAGCAGAAAATCAATGAGAAATTAATAAAAATAATGACATAAAGATAAAATAAATAAGCAAAAAAATATTAAAGAGATGGTTGCCCCTGATGGAATTTTAACAATTTGTTAATGTCGGTTTCCTGTTTTGTTAACAGTAGTCGTAAATCTCCGCGTTTAGTAACGTGCAGTCTATTTCTTTTTTTAGCCAATAAATTAGATATCGCACTGAACCCACTCTTTAATAAATAAGTTTACCGAAAAGCAATTAAAATTTTGTCTTTTTTTGACCAGAACTAAGGGTAGAGAACTGGTGTAGATTTCTGAAGCCAGAACTCTTGGTATCCGCTTCAAAATTTTACTTTTAGTTCCTCATTAGTTATGAGTCTGTAAGTCCTTCTTCTAAATTTGATGATTCTGTTGTATCTGCATTTGCGAAAGGATTTAAAACCCAGCTCGGTAAGTTCATGTTTAAAATGTCCTGGAATCGCTCAATAAAATCAGTATGAAAAGCGGTCCAAGTGAGTAAGTTGGTAGATCTTCCTGCTTTGCAGAGATTGCTGCTAACATAGGAAAATGGCTGTATTAACTTCTACCTAGATTTTTCTTGAATATAACAAGTTTTGCCATAAAAACAGCTATGATATTTTTTGTTTTAATTAAATTTAATTCGTAACACTGCAATTGTAAAAGGATCTGATTGAATATTCTAAACAGGACTCTCAAATAAACAATGTTATTTTTGAATGTTATCAGGTTTTCGCAATTTTTTTACCTCTGTTTTCAAGAAAGTCCAGTGCTGAGTCAGAATGAATAAACGATTCAGACAAATACCTTTCGAAAGCCAACAAACTTCTGTGTGCAAGAACAAGCGATTGTAATCGTCATCGTTTTCATTTCAAAGTTGGCAAAATAATCTGTCATGCAAAGAATTCCTTCTAATTTTATTCACTAATAACATAATAAAGCTACATATACAGACGTTCATTCAAGTTTTTGGCAATCAAAAGCTGACAATGACTAACGCAATCTACACGTACAGTCAGTGGTGCAATCATAAAAAAACTGAGAGTATACTCTCTAATCAGAAAATATACGCTCAAGACAGAAGGTATACCCTAGAGTGCATATACTATAGCTTTTTTAAGAAGCAGAGGGTATACGGTGTTAAAGAAATCCAGAAGGTATGCGGCGTATGCACCCGTATATTCTCCACTACATTCTTGAGTACAATGAGTACAAATTGCTTCTTTAAAATGTGTTGTGAAACCCGTATGATGTCCTGTCATTGCTGGAGCACCATCAGTAGCTGTTGGCAAAATACAATGAATAGGAATTTCTTTCTCTTAAAGAAACATGCTCAAGCTATTAAACATCGATTCTCCCTTTGTATCAGTTTCCAAATTTCTAACAAATAATAACTCATGAAAAATCCTTTTTCTTTTTTTCTTTGAATCGGAGATGTGATAAGAGTAGTTTCTTCGTTATTTGATAGTCTTGATTTATCGTATTGAATGAAAAATTTTCCAAATCTTTAACTAATATTGCTTAATTATATTTCATCGTCCTTGATCGTTTTATCTATCCTTCTTTGTTCCAAAATAATTACTCAGAGGAATTTTTCGAATGATATCTGACAGTGTTTTATGATGAACAACAGTTATTATTTGTTTGATTGCCGGCAAGATTAATCCCTCGCCAATTGTGTGTAGTTTTCCAGCTTTTGCTATTAACAATGTTATTTTATATGAAGCGCCATAGTGTGTCATCTTGTTGTTTAGAAAACAACTCATAAAGGTTTGATGCAGTTCGCTGTTTTAAATATTTCTTTTCCAGGGCTTAAAAATAAAACAAGTCTTTGTCTTTTTTATCAGCATGCATTTTATTCCAATGTTCTTGCAATCCAGAAGGCTTAATAGCTTTATTTCAAAAACAGTTTGAAAAAATTAAACACATAAGTAATGATTGGTTTGTAGGAGAATGCACATAAATAAATATTTCAAATACTCAATACTATACTGCCGACATTTCTTCTTAGATTAAAACATTTTAAAATGCAAAATTAGCCACATTTTAAATTTAAATAGATTAACTTTGCAACAAATTTATAGCTATGCATAAAAGCTGTAATGCCTTTTATAGCTTTCATTCAGAATAAACGAATTTCTTGAGCAGGTTCAAACTATAGTTTTGTTTGGAAATCTCTATTCAGGCATAAGTCGTTATATTTCCAACATTTTTCAAAATACCGATTTTAAAAAATAACTGTAGTTATCAAACTTTTAGTGAGCTTAATATAGAAAATTCTGAACTAGTGATCATGATAATATTTTGATCAACGCATTTGTTACTAAATCAGAAGGTTAAATTACATTTTTATTTCATCAAACACGACAAAATCAAATTATTCGTCGCTGCGAGAATTTAAAAAATCAGTGGTCAGAACATAAGCTTCGGCAATCCAAATAGCATACCACGTGAACACAAACGAGCGGCAAAGAAAGCTTCGTACGCCATTAGTTCGAATGGAAAGTTCTCATTCGCTGCAAGATGCGACAGGTGAAAGCAGATCCCAGCTCTAGGCTCATTTTCATCTATTTTCATTTAAAGATATATTTAAGATTTTTATCATCGCCCATGCGACGCCGGGGAGACTGGTCAAATAATTTCATTATATTAATTTCTTAAATATGAAGGAACGTCATGAACGCCCCCCTTGGCTGTCTCAACGCCCCCCATTTTCATCTGGACCCGTCACCGCCCCCCTGCAAGGCTCCAGCGCCCACTGGGGGGCGGTACCGCCCCCGTTGGGAACCTATGCTTTAGAGGAAGTAACTCTCCACCGAAAATACTCTTATATTAAATAGATTTAGCTTCAGCATATTATTTACAAAAAAAAAAAAAAAAAAAAAAAAAAACATTAAAATTTTTTTATTATTTATCAGTAGTTTTGGGAAATGTCTTACAAATAGATAATATTTTTAATGCAGTGTTGCATTTACTTTTATAAAATACAATATCCAGATTATAAAAGCTTCATTTAATGTTACTAAAGAAAGAGTAATTTTTAATCTGAAAGGAATGATTTTAACATGAATGATTAATTTGATCCTTATTCAGCCTGTAAATATCAATGTCCAAAAAGCTGATTTAAATCAAGGATTTTTTTTTTTTTTAAATCATCTGATTTAAACTAGGCTGATTCAAATCAAACAACCCTGCCAAATTTGCAGGGTTTGATGAAGTTTGATGAATTTGCAGAGTTTTTTCTCAACATTTGACAAAACATGCTTTTTTTCTTCTTTTTTTAAGATTCTTTAACGAAAATGAATTTTTTTCGGCAATCTTTTGACTGCGATTTTTACACAATTTTTTGTGGATATGTGAGTTTCACAATTTTTTGATGAAATGTGTGGTTTTTCAAGGTTTATTAGTGGAGTTCTCGCATTTGGCTTTTTTTTTTTCCTACAAATTTTGCATTTTTTCTGCAATTTTTTGACCGAAGTTTTTTTCTTTTTTTGCAATTTTGACTGTTTATTTATAGATATGATATATTTGCATTTTTCCTTACAATTTTTTGACAAATTGTGTGGGTTTTTTTTTTTTTTTTTGGCAATCCTTTGAGAAATTCAAATTTTTTCGTGATCTTTTGACGTAATTCGTGTTTTTAAAATGATTTTTTGACTGCATTTTGTAAGATCTGACATAATTTGCATTTTTACAGCAATCTTTCGATAAAATGTAGGATTTTTTGGCGATCCTTTGAAGAAATTTTCTGTTATTTCTCATAATTCTTTGACGAAGTTAGCATTTTTTCAGCGATCATTAGATAAAATTTTCCTTTTTTTGTGGTGTAGGGGGGGGGGGGGGGGGGGAAGGAGACACTTTTACGAGATCTTTTGAAAATTTAAATTTTTTTTATAAAGTGGGGAAGGAGCGTTTGATCGGGAAGGGCAGATTAATAGGATTTTAGAGTATACTGTAATGTACATAGCATTATTTCTTTAAAACTGTGATAAAAATATTCAGATTTTGAACTGAAACAAAATGCCTATGACTAAAATATTAAATATGAAACAAAATTAAAGTAAATATCTCCACTCCTTCTTGCTGCTCTGCCCTTAATTCTTTAAGCAGTTGTGATGTAAAGTTTCACTATAGTAAACAAATTAAGTAGGTTGTAGACAAAAATAGTTTTAAGAACTAGCTAAGATGAAGATGTGTCAAAAGTATTTTAGCAGCAACTTGTGACAAAAATACTTAAACAAACCCAAGTTTTATATAAAAGTATTTATATAAAAATGCAGGAAAGTCCTTGGATGCTTAAAGGATTCAGAAGTATAGGTTCAATTTTGGGAAGCTCATTATTTGTAACATCTAACTTATTGTATATATAAAAATCAATCACACTGAAATGGGTAGCAAAAATCTGCCCCCTTGACTACATTTGAATAAAAAATTGTAGTTTACTAAAAATATATTAGTATATCTTAAAATAAAGTTATACCTGTCTTTCTCGCTTTCCACGTGGTCCTTTTCTTGGTGTATGCTCTTTTCGTTGACTAAAAAAATTAAATAAGCATATATTTTTAACAGCAAGTATTGTTTATTAAAATCTGAATTAAATTTTACATTACAAGCATAAACACAGCATATAATATATTGCACATGAAAATATTTTTGTACAGAATAATAATCCATTTTTAAAGAAGTGTTTAAACTTGCAAAAATAGCCCATGTAAGAAAAGATAAAAATTATAAATATTTCTTGCCAACTTATTCTTCTATACTATACATAAGCAAATTATTAAATATTTAATATATACATTTAGATAAAAAGCAATGATATTTCTCTGCAATATTAACAGCATGCCAAAATGAATGCTTAATGAATTGATTCAATCCTAGAATATCTTTATGAATGCATAAAGGACTTTTATTGCAAATCATGCCAAAAATTGTTACTTGCTACAAGGTTGCTACACAATTCTGGTAAATTAATTCCCTGACCTTTCACAATAAAAAAGAGACTCGCATATTGTTGTAAAACCTTCTACACAATGGACAACTTTAATCTAGATATATGTTAAAAAAGTTTACCAAATTACACTAAAGTTTTTTTTTTTTATATTATGCTATTTTTTATTCCTTTGCAGGGTTTGAATTTCAGGGCGGGATGGCGGGATTCGCGCCCAAAATTTTGAAATCCCGCCCAAAAGAATAACGTGGACGGGAGGCTCCTGCCCAAAAAATTTTACATTTTGAAACTATGATCAACTTCCACGACCATTTTGCGAATTTTGTGATATTTACGTGCGACCGATCGACACATTTTGCGAGTCTTTTACCGCGAAAGATCATTCAAAATCACTATTTTTTCCGCGACCAATCGACGAATTTCGCAATTTTTTTCCAGCAATCGATTGACGAGTTTCGTTCTATTTTCTGCGGCGAAGAAAAGATAATTCTGTTCCGAATTTGAAAAAAAAAATAAATAAAAATAAATAAATAAAAAATTAACGCATTTAATTAAAAAAATTATGAAACAGTGATGCCACGGGAAATAGATTGTAAATTACGCAAAAAGTTGGAGATGGCACATAAAAAAACAGCTATTATGCATCCCACAGGACGCGTAGTTTTGTAAAAAACGGCAAATATTGTTAAAAAATTGTGAAAAAACGCCTAATTTCCCCGCACATTTCGTCAAAAGATTCGCGAAAGTATGGCTAATTTCGTCCTGTAGAACGGCAGTTTTTGTCAAAAAAGTCGCAGGAAAAGAACAAATTTCGTCCAAAAATCACGAAAAACAACAAATTTCGTCAAAAGATTCACTATAAACGACAAATTTCTCCAAAAGATCGAGAAAAGTGTCAACTTTCTTCAAAAAATCACGATAAAATTGCAGATTTCATCAAAAGATTTGCGAAAAACCGGCAAATTTCCTCAAAAGATTCGTGAAAAAAAGGCAAATTTCCTCAAAAGATTCTCAAAAAAACGTCAAATTTTGTCAAAAAATCCTGGAAAAAGGCAGATTTCCTGAAAAGATCATAAAAAGAAAAATTTCTTTAAAAGATAGCTAAAAAGTAAAAAGTGCAAATTTCGTCAAAGGGAACCTCTCACCCCGCCTTCCCCCAAAAATAATATTGCTGGAATTGCATACTTCTGTTAAATAAGCTAATTTTCTTGCTTCAATTATTTTTTCAAATTTGTTTCTTTGCTGCTTTAAAACCAGTTTCTGACAGCTCTAAATCTTTCTGAGTTAATGCAATTCCTGAAAGTAGCCGTTCATTAAACAAAAAGCACCCTTTTACTTAACAAAAGTTTTCGTTCTTTAAGAAAAAATATTTTTCGATAAATTTGATTAGCCCTTTTTTAAAAGAAATGCGAACAATAGTGATACTCGTTATCTTCTACACTCAAATAAGCATTATTTTATAATTAAATTTGTATCTTGTACATTTAATATAAAGAAAAATATTGGTTTTATTAATTAATTATAAATATATCAAATTAATTAGAAGATTTATTAATTATTATCAAAACAATAATTAGACCTGTAACAAAAATAATTAGCACCAGGAAAGAATTTACCACCAATAAAGACCAGACAGTATAAAAGTTTTTAACACATTTTGCATAATTATTCTGAATTTTTCATACCTCTCCCAATATTTTCTTTCTGTTCAGCGTCGCAGCGACTTATGGACCCATGACTTATGAGCACTGCTTACTCGGAGTATAGAAGGAAAAAAGAAAGAAAGAAAGAAAAAAAACAGTTGCCCGTTCACAAAGTTAATGACCGGGCAGACATAACTACTCTGAAGTTAAACTTTATTCCCGGAACTCCCTTTTCTTTTCTCTCACTTGCGGTTTACTGACAATGGAAAACGAGGGCGATACAATGGTCAGGGGAGATCACTAAGGAAAGATTCCCGTGCTACTCTTGGATTGAAGTTGAACTGAAAAACTCATTTGCATCAAATGAGCCACCTGGGGACATAAAAGGTGCCGCCTGCTAAACGCAAAAAAAACTTTGTGTGTGTCTGCAGCCTTACTTTCCATTTACTAAAAATAGATTTTCGCCCCGCGAAATGTACTGCATCTGAAGCTCCTGAACGTAAATTGATCGCTGACTTTGATCAGCGGCGATTTAGTGGGTGAAGAGAAAAGTCGAGAAGTTATCCGGAAGCTTCTCGGACCTCAACCCCCCCCCCCCCCCCCCAAGTTACCTGCAATATTTTCTTTGCATTTTTGCATCGATCCAGAGAATGGCCAAAATCATCTTTAAAAAGGCGGAAGTCTTTCATCCCTGATCACGATTGCTAGACGAAAATCGCCGCTTTACATCGCGATTGTTAGACGAAAATCACCGCTTTACATCGCGATTGTTGGACGAAAATCGTCGTTTTACATCGCGATTGTTTGACAAAAATAGCCATTTTATTTCGCGATCGTTTGACGAAGACAGCCGTTTTATTTCGTGGTTGTTTGACGAAAATCGTCGTTTTACATCCCGGTCGTTTGACACAAATCGCCGTTTTACATCGCGATTGTTTGACGCAAATCGCCATTTTACATCATGATCGTTTGACGAAAATCGCCGTTTCACGAAAATCAATTTCGTTTCGCGATGGTTTGATGAAAATTGCTGTTTTATATCGCGACCATTTGATGAAAATAGCAGTTTTATTTTGCGATCTTTTGACAAAAATCATCGTTATATTTCGTGATCTTTTAACGAAAATCACTGTTATACTTCGCGATCACTTGACGAAAAAAGCTGTTGTATTTCGCGATCGTTTGGTCGAAAATTGCTGAGTAATTTCACAATCGTTTGACGAAAATTCTTGAGTAATTTCACAATCGTTTGACAAAAATTCCTGTTTTGTTTCGCGATCGTTCGACGAAAATCGCGAATTCTTAAAAAATAAAAAAAGCGGAAATCTGCCATTTGGCAGAAAAGTAGCATCCCTGGTATGAGAAGGAGCTTACTTATGGTATTTTATGGTAATGAAAATAAGTGGGTTGTTTTCGGTCGAAAATAGATATTTCATAAAAGCCTTAACAAATCAAATAAACAATAAAAACCAGACTAATACGATTAAATCAATCCAAACTCATGATCGAACAATCGTAGGCATGGAAAGATTTCAGCAAATGAACAGGAAACAAGAAAAGTCTATATCGCCTCACCAAATTCAATGATGCCAAATGTCTCCGCTGTTTTAAGATTCAGCAAATATTTCTATCTTGTAGTCTTACCTTATCTGTGTTTCAATTTAGAAATTATTTGTAATTTACAAAAAAAGTATAAAAATATTGACATTAGACTATCTTATCTAGCATGCATACAATATTTACAACATAGACATATTTAAATCATTATTTGGAAAGTTTATAATTTAATTGCTTTATAAAATAAGATTAAATGATAAAATACATGCTTTCATAAAATGTTGCCAAACTTGATAGTTTAACACTGTAGAAAAAAGATATTTATAAATAGAAAAAAACCTGATCTGTTGAAAATGTAGCATGTTCGGTATTTTTCAATCAATAATTATAAAAGCAATAAATTGAATTTTTTTTTATAAGTACTGGATGTTTTTCCTATTTGGAATTATTCTTCATCTAACAACTTCTATCTTTTGATTTAATTTTAAAAATAATGATTTATTTCACTTGTATTCCCCTAATCATTATTATTTACAGCGCACTTGCTTTTTCTCTAAATAGTTATGTAGACACATGTTTATGTATCCAGTAATTTTTTCTTTAATCATTGCATATATTATATGAATATTTTAGTTGATTTTCACAAATCGCCGATTTTTTTTTTTGGTCTTTAATGATGCTTAAAGAAAGCAAACTTTTAACAACTCAATAATGATCAGTCTGCGCACTTGTTTTTCCTCTAAACAACTATGTAGGTCAAGTTTATGTATCCAGCAATATTTTTTTTTCTAAATCATTACATATATCATATTATATCAATATTTAAGTCGATTTTCACAAATCACTGATTTACTTTTTAGTCTTTAATGATGCTTGAAGAAAGCAAATTTTCAACAACCGATAATGTTCAGTCATGCATAGTCTAGACCAGTCAAAATTTGACCGATTACAGAGTACTTGATACACGTCTAAAAATTATAAATTAACATCACATCTAAAAAAAAGATCTAACAGAGTACTATTTAAATGCTTACCTTGCTTCAAATGCTTCTAGAAGACGATGGTCAAGAATATTTTCTTCTGGTTCCCAAGTATTGTATCTAAAACAGAGCGAGATACTATTAGCTACAAAAAATATTTAAATTATTAAGCGATCAAAATTAAATGGTCAAACGTAAACAACTAGGCCTCACCTCGTACTCCATCCCCGCCACTTAACCAAATATTCAACACGCCCCTACAATGATGTAAATGGTAATTAGTAAACAAATAATGCAATAAAATACTTAAAATTAATATGAAAGACACAAACCTTCCGAATGCGTTTCTTTTGAATCCATTCAGCTGCAAATACTCGTTCACCGACAGACGACAACTCCATTTTTAATAATCGATAACGATGAAAAATCGATAATTTGAAAACGGAAGAGAGAAATAGTACCATGGGGATAATTATTGAGCATGTAACAGTCGCAATTATGTAAAGAACCTGCATATATGAGAATAGTGGTACAATCAAGGTAATTCTGGATAAAGGCATACATTGTTAAAAATCTGCACCATTTTCTGCAGCGTCATTCCATTAATTTTATAGAATATATCTGTTCAGACTTGAGAATGCAATGAAATGACCGTTTTCTATAAAAGTGGCGGAGTGATGATGCAGCAAAGATTTTTAACAAGCATCTGGAAGATAAGGAAGGTACACTAGAGGTCTGCACGGGCCGAAATTTCCAGGCCCGGGCCCGGCCCGAACGAAAAAAATATTGGCCCGACCCGGCCCGGTCTGAAAGTTAAAATTTCGGCCCGAGCTCGGCCCGGTCCGGAAAAAAGTTTAAAATTCGGCCCGAACCCGGCCCGGCTCGAGTGAATTTCTACAGAACATTGATCTTTAATCTTATGGAAGAGTTCTGACCAAAAAAAATTATATTAGTCTTTTTTTTTCCATGTTTATAATCTCCATTTATGCAGAAGTGCTGTAGGCTGCGATATTTATGCTTTTAAATGAATCTTTGTTTGTTGTATGTAAATGTATTAGTTATCACTAGTATTATTAATCCATATTCCCTGTAATGGAGACAAAAAATCGAAAAAGCGGTATATGGTATAAATTTCCAAAGACGAAATCGCTTTGGAGCGAAAAAAAATGCATTCCCTTCTTAACAGATGTAAATGTTTAATTTATTTTTTTCTCCCGTATTGTTGTATTCATTTTGCATGGATGAACATTTTAAAAGAAACTTTCAGTTTAAAAAAAAATTCCGTCATAATCATTTTTTTTTTTTTTTTTTTTTTTTTTTTTTTTTTTGTGTGTGTGTGTGTGTTTAATTCTATTTTAAAACGCCTAGTAATCAACGATTCTTTAAAAGGAATAAATTCTAATGTTTAATTGTAGAATAATGACGGCTTAGAAGTATATGCTTTTTTTGCAGAATTTTTTGGACAAAGCCAAATATTACTGATTTATAAAAAGTCGATAAAAGGATTTTCATATAGGAAGATTCAATAGGAACTGATTATTTTGGTCCATGAAAACTAGGAAGAACGGAATCAGTCTCGGCTTCGTACGAAAAAAAAAGTTAGGCCCGGCCCGATACTTCTGCAAAAAAATTAAAGCCCGAGCCCAGCCCGGCCCGAAAAGATTAGTGACTAGGCCCGGCCCGAAAGGATTAGTGACTAGACTCGGCCCGGCCCGAGTCTTCAGAAGTAAGGCCCGAGCCCGGCCCGGCCCGAATGTCATTATTGAAAATCGGCCCGAGCCCGGCCCGCGGGCTGGGACGGGCTCGGGCTTCGGGCCGAGGCCCGGCCCGTGCAGACCTCTAAGGTACACTGAGAAAAATATCCTGAAAAATCATCTCTGATTTTAAAGACTATCTATTTTCTAACCAATGAGAACAGCCATAAGCGTTTATGTGGCGTTCTCATTTGGCAGAAAAAAGAAAAGATAGTCTTTAAAATCAGAGTTAAATTTTCACGATATTTTTAACAATATAAGGAAACGATCTATTATTAGAGTGACTGCATAGGACAGTGGTGATAAACGGGATATAAATTTCGATTGACCGATACGATTTTAGACAAATAGAATAGCCCCTCCTGATGTAACTCAAAGAAGTCCTGAAGACATACGATAAGCGTCCTATGCAGTATCTTGTCTCGTCTGTCGGACATCCTATAATATCCGATCGTTATCCAAAGAACCTTCAGAAGAGGGCAAATAGTGACACCATAGCATTCATTTTTAATGCTTATTTTAAAATTAATATTTTTATTGTAATTTATTCATAAAGAATTATTATATCTAATAACAACAGCAAACAATTATTTAAAAAGAAATCTAATAAAAAATGTTTTAATAAAAAAATAAGAAGAATGATTTATAATAAAAGAGGAGAAATGCTGTTGCCCCATCCGTTCTTTCCAAATGGTGCTCTGATTTTTATAAATTTTATCTTGCACAGTGGTGTTCTATTTACACAGTGGTTATCTAAACATTTCTATTAAAAAATAGCCATATTCTGGATAATTGTCCAGGCTATCAGTATTTTTAAATAGAAATGTTGCATTATACTCTCCTGTGCAAAATTAAAAAAAAAAAAAAAATTACGTAGAAATGAAATTTGGGGTAATTTGCACCTTCCTCATCTTTTTTTTTTAAATCTTTATCTTATTTATCATTATTATTTTATTATAGATTCCTTTCTTAATGATTATATTTGCTGTTGTTTTTAGCAAACATAATAATTCCTAATGAATAAATCGCAATAAAAATATTCATTTAAAAGTAAGCAAAAGTAAAAATTAAGTTTAAAAGTAAGTTTGCTTGCATTTATGTCGGCCAATTATCTACACTGCGGGATACAGGCCTTAAAGGGTGGGTGCCCACCGTGGGGGTCTTTCTAAGGGAACCTAACCTGTATTTACGCAAGGAAATCCAAGGTTCGAAGAAAACCACGGAAAACTCCGAACAGTTCGGCCGGCGGTCGCGATTGTATTCGAACCCAGCACCTACCGTCTATCAGCTTGGAGGTCAGAACCTCTTGGTCACCTCCGTTAAAATATATGTACCATTAATAGTACACCAGACCCGAAAGGGTTAATCATGCCTTTTGCTCATTTTTTTAATCTTGCGGTCTCACAGACCGCTTCTCGCTAGTTACGTTACAATTTTTGTCACATCATATAAAAGTTAAACTATAGCAACAATAGTTACACCAGTTTAAGCTTAAAACAAAAGCGTTTCATGAAATAAGAATATTGGTGTTTAAAAATAAGTAGGTATACACTGTTAAAACTGTAGGTGACACATTGCATCTTTTAGGAATGAAAGGCGCTTCTCACTGGTGACACCCCTACGGGAGTCAGAATGGCACCCTTAATTAGGGTGAAAAGATGGCACCCCTAATCCAGAGTTCCAGAGTACCAAATAATGAAAAGAAATTATAAAACGACTTTTGGCCCGTGAGGGATTTGAACCCACAACGTCTGGTTGCAAGCTTAATGCTCTAACCGTTCAGCCATCGAGCTCACCTACAAAGTCTCCCTGAAATTTTCAAATGTCATGCAATCCAAAGGTTGCTTTATATAAAAAGCTCGCTAAAAGTTAGGCATCCGAAGTTCTAAACGAAATTGGGACAGCGTACGCTCGGTGATGGTCTTTGTAGGGAGAAATTGCTGTTTTGATGTACCAGTAACGGCGAGTTGAAGGGGAAGGACACACGTCACAGAGCATGTGTAAATGACTAAGGGGTGAAAATCTTCCAACGACATGCATTGCGCGGCTCCCTAATTAGCGTGAATCACCCAGTGAGGGATCAAACGGCGCCCCAAACACATTTTCAAGCCCGCGAGTGTCAAATGGTAACACCTTTTCACCCTGGGAGCCGAATGCAACTGGTTTGTTACCTTTATTTTTAACAGTGCACCTACGTTTTACTTTTTAAAACCTTAACTAGAAAAAAGAAAAGGTAGTTAACAAGCTTATATTAGTTAAGTAGCTATTATATTTTATACAAAAACAACTTAAAAAAATACAGTTTTCCACAATGTAATCCTAGAAAGCTTTGCATCTTAAACTTGTGCCCTCAAACTTTGCCTCAAGACAGAAGCGTAGTTTTACCCCATCACATGCTGTAATATTTTGCAACCCCCTGACCGCCGAGCAAAAGGGCAAAAATGTATTGTTGTTTTCTTCTTAATTTATTTTAAATGCTTATAAAAGAGGAATTTTCTAACATGGTATTTTTTTTTTTTTTTTTTTTTTTTTTTACGTATATGCTTATAAGCCTTGAGAGTATCAATCAAAACTTAATTTTTTAAAACTGGATTATATTTGTAAAATTATATTAATTTAAATAAAGCTTCAATTGCAGTGAAACCTGTAGCTTTAGTGAACGGATATATCCGGTCGCGGCAATGAGAAGGATAGAGGCCACTGCAGTGAAATTCCCCTTCACGAAATCCCATGTTAACCTATGGAAAAACTTTGAAACACGATGACTCATTACCTAATATAATTATTAAAATAGTGTTTTCATCATCAGATGTTTTCATCGTCAAATACCGATGATGTGCGTTTTTAAAAATTGACTACATAAATTTTAAGTATCTTTAAAAGATGATAAAATTTAATCGAATGGAAATTTCAAAGTGTATAGGGATTTTTTATATACTTAAAATTTACGGAGACAATTTTTAAAAACGCATATAATTGGGAATCTGACGTTAACTTTCTGATGCTTTAAACGGTATTTTAATAACTATATTAGGTAATGAGCCATCGCGCTTCAAAGTTTTCCCATAGGTTAACATGAGATTTCGGGATCGGGGAATTTCACTGCAGAGGAGCCTTAAGGGTCCTGTCCCCCTTGCCGCGAAGACACGCGCCAGCTAAAGCTATTCCTACGGGGAGGCATTTTTCTAATAAATCTCTCGCATTTTGACATTTTTAATTTTTTTTTTGGTTTTGTATAGCTGAGGTCTCTTTCAAGATCGCTCCTTGATTACTTTTCCGATTTTGGTTGCAGATATTTTTTCTAAAGTTACTTTCCCTTTATAAACCGGTTCGTTAGTATTAAAAAAAAAAAAAAAAAAAAAAAAAAAAAAAAAAAAAAAAAAAAAAAAAATAATAATAATAATAATAATAATAATAATAAAGAATACTGCCCAGTTAAACTGATGGCATAGAGCTCACAGGCTACAAATACTAACTGTATACATTAAAGCCTTATATTTTCAAGGGTTAATTCCGTTCGAAAAAAAATTCGAAGGGGAAACAGCTCTCCCCTTTCCTCTTTTTTTATACTTAATCATTGAACCTTCTATACTATCAAAGGCATGCTTTATCATATAAAAGATCTATATCCAAAATTCAGAGCAAATAAGATAATTCTTAATAAAAACCCATTTAGCATTTATATAATTTTAGAGGAGCAATCCCCATCTTTTATACTTAACCATTAAATTTCCAAAACTATTCAGAGATTTGAACGAAATCTGAAAATTCTGCTTGAAACACCCATTTATATAAATTAAGGGGGGGGGGCATTAGAACCCCTGTTCCCCCTATTTATACTTTTTCAATGAACACCTAATAACAGTCACGGAATCGCCTTATCAGAATGATCCTAATCTAAATTTTGAACGAAAATTTAATTCTGCATGAAAATCCCATTTATATCAACTAAGGGGAGGGGCATGAGCCCCCCGTTGCCTCTCTTATACATATCGAATAAACTCCAAAAACTAATCAGGGAAGCGCCTTGCCAGGATATACAGTAGAACCCCGCTAATTCGGACCCCGATAATCCGGATCTCCGGATAATTCGGATCGGTTTGGTCATTTTTTTTTTCAAGTTTGAGAAGCGATTGGCTAATTTACATAACATTAACTTGTTTCATCGTCGTATTCTAAATGAAAAAAACTTTTTCTGACATGTTTTCGGAACAATTAAGCAAAGTAAACATTATTACTGTCTGCAAATATTCAATAAGTTTAACATAAAGGTGATTTTCTGTTAGTATGTAATATTTTATTTCATTTTTTTCTAATTCTCCGGATAATCCGGATTTTTGATAATCCGGATTGGGTCCGGTCCCAATTAATCCGAATTATCGAGGTTTTACTGTACCTACATACAAAATTTCAAGTGGATCGGATATTTTTATCACGAGTTATCGCGTTGCGCACGAACGCACGTACATACAGAACGGACGGGCACATAAGCTCTCAGGCTATGATAGCCTATGAGCTAATAAAAAAGAATATTGCCCAGTTAAACTGATGACATTGAGCTCACAGGCTACGCATACTAATTTTACATTACAGCCTTGTATTTTTGTTAATTCCGTTCGAAAAAAAAAATTAAGAAGGGGAAAGAGCTCCCCCCTTTCTCCTTTTTTATACTTAATCATTGAACCTCCTAAACTATCAAGTACATGCTTTATAATATTAAAAAACCTATAGCCAAAATTGAGAGCAAATCGGATAATTCTTAATAAAAACCCATTTAGCATTTATATAATTTAAGAGGAGTTATTCTCCTCTTTTATACTTAACCATTAAACTTCCAAAACTATTCAGAGATTTGAACGAAATCTGACAATTCTGAGTGAAAAATCCATTTATACAAGTTAAGGGGAGGGACATTAGAACCCCCGTTCCCCCTGTTTATACATATTCAATGAACACCTAATAACAGCCACGGTCTCGCCTCATCAGAATGATCCTATATCTAAATTTTGAACGAAAACTGTTAATTCTGCATGAAAATCCCGTTTATATCAATTAAGGGGAGGGGCATGAGCCCCCCGTTCCCCCTGTTTATACTTATTCTATGAACACCTAATAACAGACACGGTAACGCCTCATCAGAATGATCCTATATCTAAATTTTGAACGAAAACTGTAAATTCTGCATGAAAATCCCGTTTATATCAATTAAGGGGAGGGGCATGAGCCCCCCGCTCCCCCTGTTTATACTTATTCAATGAACACCTAATAACAGTCACGGAATCGCCTCATCAGAATGATCCTATATCTAAATTTTGAACGAAAACTGTTAATTCTGCATGAAAATCTCGTTTATATCAATTAAGGGAGGGGGGCATGAGCCCCCCCGTTCCCCCTGTTTATACTTATTCAATGAACACCTAATGACAGTCACGGAATCGCCTCATCAGAATGATCCTATATCTAAATTTTGAACGAAAACTCGTTCTGCAACGAATTCTGCATGAAAATCCCGTTTATATCAATTAAGGGGGGGGATGAGCCCCCCGTTCCCCCTGTTTATACTTATTCAATGAACACCTAATGACAGTCACGGAATCGCCTCATCAGAATGATCCTATATCTAAATTTTAAACGAAAACTGTTAATTCTGCATGAAAATCTCGTTTATATCAATTAAGGGGAGGGGCATGAGCCCCCCGTTCCCCCTCTTACACATATCGAATGAACTCCAAAAACTAATCAGGGAAGCGCCTTATCAGGATATACCTATATACAAAATTTCAAATGAATCCGATATTTTTATCATGAGTTATCGCGTTACGCACGAACGAACATACGAACGTACATACAGAACGGGCGGGCACATAAGCTCTCAGGCTATGATAGCCTATGAGCTAATAAAAAAGAATATTGCCCAGTTAAACTGATGGCATTGAGCTCACAGGCTACGCATACTAATTTTACATTACAGCCTTGTATTTTTGTTAATTCCGTTCGAAAAAAAAAATTAAGAAGGGGAAAGAGCTCTCCCCTTTCTCCTTTTTTATACTTAATCATTGAACCTCCTAAACTCTCAAGTACATGCTTTATATTAAAAAACCTATATCCAAAATTCAGAGCAAATCGGATAATTCTTAATAAAAACCCATTTAGCATTTATATAATTTAAGAGGAGTTATTCTCCTCTTTTATACTTAACCATTAAACTTCCAAAACTATTCAGAGATTTGAACGAAATCTGACAATTCTGATTGAAAAATCCATTTATACAAGTTAAGGGGAGGGGCATTAGAACCCCCGTTCCCCCTGTTTATACATATTCAATGAACACCTAATAACAGCCACGGTCTCGCCTCATCAGAATGATCCTATATCTAAATTTTGAACGAAAACTGTTAATTCTGCATGAAAATCTCGTTTATATCAATTAAGGGGAGGGGCATGAGCCCCCCGTTCCCCCTCTTATACATATCGAATGAACTCCAAAAACTAATCAGCGAAGCGCCTTATCAGGATATACCTATATACAAAATTTCAAGTGAATCCGATATTTTTATCATGAGTTATCGCGTTACGCACGAACGAACATACGAACATACGAACGTACATACAGAACGGGCGGGCACATAAGCTCTCAGGCTATGATAGCCTGTGAGCTAATAACTAGTAAAAAATTGCGATGTTCATATCTATTCCATGTTCACATGCATGCACCCCAGTTTCCTCTACGTATCCCAAA
The DNA here is from genome assembly GCA_964019185.1 of Maratus speculifer. Taxonomy (NCBI): domain Eukaryota; kingdom Metazoa; phylum Arthropoda; class Arachnida; order Araneae; family Salticidae; genus Maratus; species Maratus speculifer. The sequence continues at coordinate 248,959,113 of OZ025294.1, forward strand.
GGAAATGCGATTCTATTGATAAGGAAGTCATACAATTAACCTTTTACCGCACTACGTGTAAATCTGACATACCTAAAAACATTCAATTTTCATTATGTACCATAAATTTGGAAAATATGACAGCTGTATGCTGTATCCGATCAAGAACAATCTAAAGCATGAGTTAACATTTATTTTGTCCATGTCAAATAGCTGCATTGGACAAAAAAAAAAAAAAAAAAAAACTATTAAGCTATTAAGATAAGATTTATTTCAATTATTTTTGCTGAACATTTAAAAATATTTATGTAAAATAAATTACACATTGATAATTAAGCAGATGAAAGTAATTAATTTAAGCTCATTTAGTTGCAAAATATAGAAATACAATATTTAAAAACCCCAAATGTATGTAGCATTCACCATAAAATGTCAGATTTTAGCTAAAAATTTGAAACTAATTCTTTTTTACTATTTTTCATATCATTAGAGCGATTTTAATAATAATAATAATAATAATAATAAATTCATACAAGTAGAAAAAAAAAATGTGCAGTAAAAAGTTAAAATACTTATCGGAAATTGTAAACAAAATCAAAGAAGCAGAAATATTTTGAAAAAAAAAAATTAAACTACAAATAAGGGGCTGTGCAAATATAACGTTATCGATTTTTTCGCAATTTTGGAACGCCCCCCCCCCTTCCGATATCATGCAGTGGCGGTCAAAAGTTTCCGGCCAGTTAGTTTCTTCGATTTATTTACAATGAGGTTTCAGCAAAGAAGAAGCACAATTGCTTTAAAAGTTAGGAATATGTGAATGACTTCTGACCACGTGATCATTTTGATTAAATACTGAACATGCTTCATGCAAAGGGATAGAATTCGAAGTTTGCGTGTGCAAAAGTTTCCGGCTACTTATCATTCTTTAGTTTTATTTCTATCAGTAGTGTGTTTTTTGGTTGTGTTTATGAATGAATCAACGTGTATACCATAGTTTGAATTCAAAATTGAAAAATTCAACAATTATTGTTCATAAATGAGTGACTGGTTTGTCGCTAAAAGGCCAATCTTCTCGAGATATTGCGGTAAAGTTATCGATCGGTAAATCGACTGTAAACGATATTTAAAAATTATATAAAGATGGCCATAGTCTTCAGGACTTTCAGAGGTCCGGGAGACCCCGGAAAATTACTATTCCTATGGACAGGATAAACAAGGGGAAAACAATTGATAATCCGCATGAAAATTCCGTTGCAATATACTGCGATTTACGGAATGAAAATATTGCTGAAATAAGTTGGTCTACCGTGTCATGATTCTGACGTGATATAGAACTTTTTTTAAGAGTCGGTTTTCAAAAAATTTTCCTAGGTAAAAAAAAAAAAAAAAAAAAAAAAAAAAAATCAACGTACCCGATTGGCATTTTTCAAAAAACACAAAGTCTGGTCAAGTGAAAACTGGACAAAAGTACTATTTTTCCATCAATCGAATTCGAAACAGTTTTGGAAGTGATGGCAGACACAACATCCGATGACTTAACAACAAAAGATATGATTCGACCTATGTTCTTCCTACAATGGAAAATGGCGGAGGACACGTTATGTCGTGGGGAGTATTTCTTGAAAAAGTGTCGGTCTGTTTTTTGAAATTAACAGCCAGGTGAATGATACAATGTATCAGGATATTTTGCAAGACCATTTTCTGCCTTATTAGAGAAAAAAAAAAAATTGGTCGTCACTATTTTTCTTAACATGATGACGACATAAATATCGAATGCAAGCCTCGATAAGCAATGGATTTCGCTCTAAAAAATTTCGTTTTTGAAATGGTCAGTCCAAACGCCCAACATGAATGCAATAGAAAATCTTTGGAAAGAAGTTGGTAAAAGTCTGCGGAACTATAAATATTCCAACTCAGCTGAAATTTCGTCAAAATTGCAAGAAATGTGGAAAAAACGTACCATAGACGATCTTTAACCGTTGATTGTATGAATGTCACGTTGCTGCGCTGCAAATCATTATTACTTATAATCAAAGCTAATAAAATAGTAATACGATAAAAAACTAATTTCAAATGCTGTTGATCACTGTAATTTTCTATTATAATGCTACTTTTTTACAAAGTTGTGAAAGTGGCCGGAAACTTTTGAGAACATGCGTTTTTCTTTATACTTAATTTTGTCAATTAAATTTATTGATATTTACACGTTCTTCTATAAGTAAATTCCTAACTATTACAGGGGTTGGACAAAAATATGGAAACACCTTTAAAAAAACACGTTTCCTTGCCTAGTTTTGTGTACGGTACCCGTTGTTATTCAAAACAGCTTGCAGTCTTCTCGGAATGGATAAATACAGTTTCTGTATGTTTGCCAAGGGAATATTGTACCATTATTCCTGCAAAACAGTGCCAAGTTCAGATAACGATGTTGCAGGTGGATAGCAAGAACGCACACTCCGCTCCAATGTAGATCACAAAGGTTCGATAATATTCAAATCTGATGACTTTAGTGGCCTGGAGAGATGCGAAAATTCATCCTCGTGCTCAGAAAACCAGTCCTGGACAAGGTGAGTTGTGTGAACGGGGACGTTGTTGTCTTGGAAGATACCATCATCATTGGGGAACAAAGCTTGTACCATTGGATGCACTTGATCGGCCAAAATGTTCACATAAGTCTGAGCAGTAATACGCCCTTACAGAGTTATCATGGGGCCAGAAGAGAACCACGATATGGCTGCCCAAACCATCACCAAACCCCCGCCATGTTTCACTCTTGGCAACAAGCAGTCTGTATTATAGGCTTGAGATGGCGTTCACCAGGCGTAAACTCGGCCAGAAGTGGGTAATAATGCGAAAGAAGACTCATCAGACCATATTACGCTCTTCCACTATTCTATAGTCCAGGCTTTATGACTTAAACACCACTTTTTCCTGTTACAAGCATTAGCATTACTGATGGATGGCTTTTCAATTGCAACACGGCCAGCAATTCCTTATTTATGAAGCTCCCTTCTAATTGTTTTGGTACTCACAGGATTTGGTAACACGAAATTCATTTCAGCAGTAACTTTTGCAGCTGTGGACTGCTTATTTTTCACGATAATCCTCCTTAATGATCGTCTGTCTCGATCACTCAGCAAACACTTTCGTCCGCGCTGTGATTTAGCGGATGATGTTTTTTCCGCATTTCAAATATGCGGAATAAATCTTCGACACAGCACCTCTTGAAACACTAAAAACCTCGGCTACCTTGCTTACGGAAGCACCCACCATACGCGCGCCAACAATTTGTCCACGTTCGAAGTCTGTTAACTCTGACATAATGCAATGATAATCTCACATGACAGTGTTCCAACAACGAGTGAACGCTGCAGCGATTTTACGAAGTTGTATAGGTGGCGTCAGTAGGCGAAAATTCCAGTGCCATCAACATAGTTCATTATAATCAATCTTTCTTTTCGAACATGTATTTCTCAAAGGTGTTTCCATATTTTTGTCCAACCCCTGTATGTCAATAAAATGTATAAGTATCATTTTGAGATTCCTCTTCATATGGGTATACATAGAAAGTAACTGAAAATTTTTTGCTGGCCGGAAACTTTTGACCGCCACTGTCATATATACATATTAATTTTTGGTATTTATTTCTTTTATTTGAAGTGATATACAAAGTTGGTTACATTTATTTTTCGCATACTTTTATTTATTCAAACCAAGAGAAGTCAGTAAAATATGGTTTTATATCAAATAACACTTAAAAGAAATAGTTACGATTTAAAAGTATTTTATTATAGCTTTTTGTTGCATTATTGCATTCCGAAGTTATAAAATCTTGTTGCACTTGTTCCGAACGGAGGAGAGTAGAAAGAAATTCTTATCAACAAAGTAGACAACATTCCTTCTCTTCTCTTCCTTTTTAGGTGCGTTCGTAATTATGTAAATACGTAGCACCTGTGGTTCGTTTGCATATAACAACGCATAAACTATCCAACCGAATCGTTTGAAATTTAAAATATATAAGTATTACATAATTTTGTTGAGTCATTTCAAATTTTATGAAAATCGGATGCACAGATCAATTACAGGGACAATCAAAAGTATTCCGTTGCATTACGGTCAATGGGGACAAAAGTTTCAAATGCATTTTAATCGTTTGAAATTTAAAATACATAATGATTACATAATTTTGTCGAGTTATTTCAAATTTTATCAAAATCGGATGCATAGTTCAATTACAGGGACAATCAAAAGTATTCCGTTACATTACGGTCAATGAAGAAAAATGTTTCAAATGCATTTAAAGGTGTTGCACTCATTCGAATATAATAAAATTTATATACATCTATAAAGTACATATTATAATATACATTTTGCACAATCTGTGGTGCAAAGAACATTTGTTATTGATTTACAAGGCCACGCAAAAGTATTCCATTACATAATGGCATAGGGAGAACATTGTTTGGTGCACATTTTAATTGTAATTAACTATTTAAAATTTTATGAGATTGATATATGAGAGTAATACTTTTAAAACTTCGTTATCGTATGAACGCACCTCATTTGCTACGCTTCATGTGCAATTTCCAACTTGTTTATTTATTAGTTAGCACAAGATTCAATTCAAATATACTTCACATATGGTTTCTCGAACTGAGATTATATACGCATACACATATAAAGAAGAATAGGAAAGTCAAACATTAGGGTATTCTATTATTTAGAATTAAATAATTTTATAATAATTTAGTGATTTGAATAATAACTTTGTGTTTTCATAAAAATATATAACCGACTAAAAAATGATAACATATTATTTTGAACTAAAGATCATAATACTCCCCTTCCCCTAGCGATATCTTACGATGTCATGTGCCAGACTCTTCCTTCCCCTAAAATGATAACATTGCATAATGCACAACCCTTAACAGAAAAATTATAAATGAACATATGATGTCACAGAAAATAACTTACATTAAGTTGCCTAATGAATCTAGACGATTTGAACTTTTTTATTGAATAAAGAGGCTACGCCAATCACGCGAAAACACCCGCTCGCTAATGTTAATCCTATAGGACATATTTTTAAAATATCTCGTTTGCATTTCAATATTTTTTTGAGCTTTCGATATCGATTTTGTGGTCGACCTCTATAATTTTCGTTTTTTACTTTTTTGATTTTGGTTGCAGATTTTTTTATCAGCACACTTTCACTTTCGAAACTGGTTCCAAAAATAAAAATATCCTCATTTAAAAAACTACACACAAATCGAAAAGAATCATTGTATATTATCGAACTCCGCCATCCAATGTCAAAAATTATGGAAATGCAAACGAGATATTTTTAAAAATATGTCCCATAGAATTAATATTAGCGAAGGGCTGTTTTCGCGTGAGTGAAGATGCTTTATATAGTAAAATGCATTTTGAATACCAGAAAGTTTTAGGCATCTTAAATCTCTGGGTTACAGAAAAGTGCACTCTGTTCTTTGCCAATCAGTGTTGAATTCAGATTCAGATACTATTCTTCGGAAGGGATTTCTGTGGCTCCGGGGGGGGAGGGGGCATTATAGAGTTTCGGGGATGAAATTTCATTTTTTGATCATTAAAAACACAAAATCTCAAATTTTTTGGTAGCATTTCATTGCCACCTTCTGAATTCAACACTAGTGCCGGTATTAAAAATTGATTCAAAAAAAGAAAAGACTTTTTATCACTTTCCAACAAAGTTGAAAAGTGCTTATGCATTAGGTTTGTCTGGCCGTCTGTCCGCGCTCTAACTCCCTTAAATATGCTCGGATCGCTATGAAATTTTTATATGTTATTGAGGTTTACCCTAGCACGAGCCCTATTGAAAATGAAGTTTCTACCATGATTAGTTTATTTACAGGGAGAGTCAAAAGTTTTCCATTACATTACGGCCTATGGGGAAATATCTTTCAAATGAATTTTAAAGGTCTTATACCCTGTCAAACGTACTCATATTCATACGGATTCGCAAAGTGCACTAAAATATGCATTCTGTAATGAATGCAGTGAAAATATAGCTATTATTCATTTTCAGGGCCGCACAAAACAATATCATTAGATAATGGTAAAGAGGGAATTGTGTGCGACATATTTTAAATATATTAAACTGTTTCATGTGTAATAAAATTGATATATGTTCCTGAAGCATAATATAAATTATACGATACTGTCTTGCATAATATGAAGTACATAGCATTTACAGGGCCATACAAAAGATTTCAAGTAGTATATTCTTTCCGGTATATGTGTCCGATGATGGCTGATGGAGGGATGAAATGCATTTTAATTATGATATGCGCGTTTATGTTTCGCTAAAAATATGCACATTATATAGTGTGTATAAATGTTATAGTTGATATACCGGTCTACCCAAAAGAGCTCGCCAACGTTACTGAATATGAGCGTAAATTACTTCAACGTAAATAAGTTATGCATTTTTACGCTGAGCTGCATTCAATTTACTGAGAAATGTTTGCAGAATATAGATAAAAGGATATACAGGGCCACGCAAAGAATTCGGTACATGGACGCCTATGAATGATAATTTATGAGAATGTGATTTCAGTTATTTTAATAGTTTACGATAAATTTTAGCCTAATGCTGACGTGTAATAAAGGTACAAGGTAAACTACAGGACTGAACAAAAGTATTCAAGTATGTTTCCATCTAATAGTATGAATCGCTGAAAAAGAAGTTTCCACTACTGGGTATTTTCTTGCTAAACTAAATTTTCCCATTATATCAACTGACAGATGAAATACAGGGCTGTTCAAAAGTATTGGAATACATATTTGGGTATATTTGGCTATACACTATTATTTCCCGAAATAACAAAGTTTTGTTAAAGATTTCATGAAATGTTGGAAAGTGCTTTATAATTTATGCTTAACGCATGATTTTTCTTACTTGTTTATGTTTATGATTGTTCTAAGCAATAAACAATGTTAATTTATTTCAATGAAGATCGTCGGTAGAATTTACTTTTGTTGGAGAAGTCAAAATTTTATTGATTTTAGGCTACAATGCATTTTATTTAAACAAAAAATGTTGGAAATTGCACGTGAAGCGTAACAAATAAGGTGCGTTCATAAGATAACGAAGTTTTAAAAATATCACTCTCATATATCAATCTCATAAAATTGTAAATAGTTAATTACAATTAAAATGCACCAAACAATGTTCTACCTATACCATTATGTAATGGAATACTTTTGTGTGGCCTTTCAAATTAATAAAAATGTTCTTTGCACCACATATTATGCAAAATGTATATTATAATAGGTACTTTATAGATGCATATCAATTTTATTAAGTTCGAATGAGTGTAACATCATTAAAATACATTTGAAACATTTTTGCTCATTTACCATAATGCAACAGAATACTTTTGATTGTCCCTGTAATTGATGCATGCATCCGATTTTCATGAAATTTGAAATGACTGGGCAAAATTATGTAATAATTATATATTTTAAATTTCAAACGATTCGGTTGGGTAGTTTTTGCACTGTTATATGCGGACGGACGGACTGAACGACAATTATAGGTGCTACGTATTTACATAATTACGAATGCACCTAAAAAGACCCATTAATACCTTTCAACGGAGTGCGAGAGGAACGACGGGTAACTCTTGGCAGACATGTAGGGGAAATTGGGGCACATGTGAACATGGGGCAGATGTCAGGCCCTTATTACCGCATTGGCAAATCGGGACTTTATCCATGGGCCCCGGGCCTTAAGGGGTCCCCGAATCCATACATCAAATTATAAAATATTTACTTTCTTTTACCAATTCTAATTCTTCCATATGTTGAAGTTATTAAATTCATCTTAAACCTCCTCGGTTTTGAGACAAACATTACGGGCGATTACAAACACCGGTTTAAAATTGCTATAGAACGTCTCCAAAGTTGTATCAGTCTATTTATCGATTCTTATGATATTTATGCATTTAATAAAAAGGCCTAGAAGTAATTTTAATTAATTCTAGAAGCATTTAATTTAATTTAAAAGTTGTTATTTAGTGACATCAGGACTGAGGGGGTTAAAGTAATATAACAAATTACTAACTTTATATACAAGAGTTTTGTTCTATACCATAGGTTCCCAACCTTTTATAGTCCACCGCCCCCTTTGCAAGAGAAAAAAAACGCCAACGCCCCCCCCCCCTCTTTCATAACAATTAATTATACAAAATGTTCAATTATTATTTCATATTATCTATATTTTATTTGTCTATCAATCTATTAATCAATGTAGAAGTTAATTAAAACGACCCTCAAATGTAGAAAAATAATAATAAAATTGAAAAATAATCACAAAACCAATAAGAATTTTTAAAAATAGTGAAGTAGTTTGAGGTTATTGAAGCTTTAACAATTTTTTCATATCAGATTCTGTTTTCTTCAACATCAGTCACAAATTGTCAGGTTCAAAGATGCATGTTCCTTTTCGTAGACAGTAAATTAGATACTGCATGGAACCCACTTTCAGCGAAATTTGATGAAAGGAAAGTAATTAAAATTTTATGTACCCTCCCTCACAATCCAGATTTGAGAGCTGTAGGTTTTGAAGTTAGAACTCTTGGTAACCATTTCTGAATTTTACTTAGAGTTCTCATTTGCTACCAGTTCCACGATTTCCACTTCCAAATATGATGATACTGCTGCAGATGCGTTTGCGAAGGATCTAAAAACCAACTCTTCTGTGTGCAGCAGCAACTGATTGAATTAATTTGCAAGTTTGATGCAAAGTGATAGTGATAACTGCACAACAAAATAAAACAATTGTTTCACTTTGTTGTGAAATGAATTTCACTATGAAGTTGGCAAAATATCCTGTCATTTAAATGAATTGCTTCTATTTCTATTGACTGCTCTAATAATGTAATGAAACAACGTATACAGGTGTTCATTCCAATTTTTTGAAACAAATTGTTGACGATGTATAACGCAATATACAGAGAATACATTTAGTACTGCTTGTTTAAAATGCATTAATGAAACCCTCCTAATGTCCCGTCATTGCTCGAGCAACATCAGTAATAAGTGTCAAAAATTATAATAAAGAATTTATTTCTCTTAGACTAACTTCGTGGCATTAAATATCGATTCTTTCTTTGTATCGGTTTCCAAATTTTTATAAAATAATAACTCTTGATATTTCAAATGAAAATCAAATTTTGAATTGCTTAAAAGGCGCAAATGCCAACCTAGTGAAAAGGATTCCATGCCGGGAGTCTAACCCGGGCCATCAGTATAGCGCACTGACGTTCTACCGACTAAACCACACGGAACGACACCCAGCAAGGAACGTATCGCTATTACATGTTGGCAAGGCTACAAACGCAGCACAAGATGGAATAAGCAATTTAACAAGCAATTTAAGCAATTCAAAACTTGATTTTCATTTGAAATGTTATATTCAAGGCGAATTTCCTCTCTGGAAAAATTTCCACGCATTAAAAACTCTTGATTTTTTTTTTCTTTCTTTTATGAGTTTTTGTTATTTGGTAATTCTGATCTATGGAGATGAATGGAAAATTTGCAGGTCTTTAAGTAACAACATAATGATGTTTCAATTCTTCTAGCCATCTATTCCTCTTTGTACCGAATTTTTACTTAGATCTTTTCTGTTATATCAGACGGTTTATCATGATGAAGAGCAATTTTTATTATTTCTCTGACTACAGACAAGATTAATTTCTTGCCGACTGTGTGCAATTTTAATATTTTTTTTATTAAAATTTATAATGATATATGAGGCTTGTAGTCCGTCATCTTCTTGTTTAGATGATGGCTTATAAAGGTTTGATACAGTTGACTGTTTTGAATTTTCTTTTCCAGACTTTGAAATGGTCAGATGTGGCAATCTCAAAACTTTCTTCTATCTCATACATGTTAATGCTTCAAAATTCGCTATCGTAGTATCAAAATTAAATGGCAATCTACATCCATCGCGAGGATTCTAATGGCATGAAATTCCGTGTATTAGTTCTTGAAATAGGACTACTGCGACTATCGAGAAAAATGCAGAATGAAAGCGCCACCTGTTATGCGATTTTCACCAAAACATAGTCAGCAATAATATTTATCAAAGTAAAACTAAAAAATCTGAATTTGATGAAAATCCGTGCAAGTCTAGAGATACAGCTGTTTCAGAAATTGTAAAGAAAGACAACATAACAGCGCCAACTGTTGAGCGGTTTTCAACAAAATATAAACAGCATATATTCATGTTAAGGATTATATATATATATATATATATAAAATCAAATATATATATAATAATCAAATCAATAGTTTGGTGAAAATCTGTGTAGTAGTTCTTGAGATAAAACCATTGCGGAAATCGTGAAAAAAAAGCAGCATAGCAGCGTCACCTGTTGAGTGATTTACACTAAATACTAATCAGCATCAATTTATAACAGAGAAAACCTGAATATAGATTTTTTATAAATTCAATGCATTAGTTGTTGAGATAGAGCACCTATAAAATTTATGTCACATACAGTCAGATAGTCTAACAGACAGACATTTTGTAAAAACATGATTTTAGAATCTCTGACCCATAAAACGTGTAAATCTGTCAAAATCCGGAGCTTGAAAATTTTCACAAATTAAGCACATATGTAACAATTTGTTTGTTGGAGAGTTCCTAGATCCATATTTCAAATACTCAATACTGTACTGCTGGCATTTCTTCTTCGATTAAGATATTTTGAAACATAAAATTTTTACCTATATAAGTTTAAATAAATTTACTTTTGAGCAAATTTATAAATATAACGATTTTTATCAATCTCACTAAGATTAAACAAATTTCTTGAACTGATTAAAATATCGGGTTTGTTTAAAAATATTTGTTCAGGCATATATCGTCATACTTCAGATTTTTTTTTTTTTTTTTTTTTTTGAAATACAGGTTAATAAAAAAAATAATTATGTTTAAAACTTTCAGCCTGCCAATTACCGCGAGTTTTTTACTCCACAATTTTTGAATTCATAATGATTTTTAATTCGAGTCATAGCCCTTCATCGAGTTCCATGGCTATTTTTTGACATTAGTAAAATCTATTCAACCCCCCCCCCCCCCTCAGATTTAGGTTCTGTATAAATTTCCATTTAAAGGTTCAGTTAAGGTTTTAGTCACAGACTAGTCAATGTAGAGAAGATCAACTATTTTCATTATATTAGTTCCTAAATAAGTAGGTATGCCATGACCGCCCCCCTCGACAACCATAACGCCCCCCATTTTTCTCTAGACTCGCTACCGCCCCCCTGAAAGGCTCCAGCGCCCACTGGGGGGCGGTACCGCCCCCGTTGGGAACCTATGTTCTATACTAAGGGGAAAAAATGTACTTTTATTAAGATATTTAATTTAGAATTGACTGAGCCAAGAATTTTCTTCTTTTTATACCTAAGGTGCGAAAATATATTTTTGCATTACATATACACATATGAATGACCATCACTTATATTTGAATAATGTTGCAATGACTCGATAGGACCCCCCCCCCCCCCTTCCTAATTTATCTTTGCCCAGATCCCCAATTATTCATAATCAGGGCCTGGCAGATGTGAACATTGCCATTTTTCATTAGTTATTATACGTTTTTTTTCCCTCTTCAAAAAAAGAAAAAAAAAAATACCAAAGATGATAGTACTTGTAGACATATGGTAAAATTTTTTTAAAGCTCTTCGACATTTTTTTTTTTTCTTGGTACCCAGCAGTCAAAATACTGTTCATTAATCTCAAAAGTGAAATCTCGGTTCCAAGTTGCTAAGATAATAACTTTATTTATTTATTCATTTTTTAAAAATTTTAATGTTTTAACACATATTATGGATATGAATACTAATAAATGTTTTTGATAGAAACATTTTCTTCTTCTAAAATTGAGAAATGTTAATGATTTGTCATTTTAATTCTAATGGGAATATGGGGCACTTGTGAACAGTCTAGTTGGGGCAGATATGAACAGTTCTTTAAGTTCCTCAAGAATCATTCAGTGGTTCTGCTCCTTTCAGTTAAATTCGTGAGAAATAATATGAACTGCAATATCTATAATTTTCTTGAAATAGAAGACTTTTCAATCATACAAAATTGATTTTGAATTGAAATTTCTACAAACAAATATGTCAGAAAATACATAAAATGCAATAGCTCGTTTAAGTTCAATTGTATTTTAAATAAATTTAATGTTGTCTAAAAGGCAATAAGTGCTGTGTATTGTATTATTTAACAGTTTCAATATCATTTTTTTATGCATCGTTAATTCAAAAAGTATTACGTTAAGCAACTTTGCTAATTTTTCTATTTCATTTGTTCCAAACTTGCAGTGCTAGTTTACTTCCATTTCTAAAACAGTTTTCACAACTATAACTACTTTAAAATCTCGATTACAAACTTTCCTCCCCCCCCGATTTTCAAAGCAAAAGAAATTAAATTTAGAGGAAACTTATAATCGGAAAACACTTTTTATCTTAAATTTAAGGGTAAATAAGACAAATATAGGGGTAAGAATATTTTGCATTTCGGCAGATTTCCGATAAATATTATCTAAATATTTCCTCCCTAAAATCCCCCTCAAACCAAAGGCCCTTAAGAAAAAATTTTAATGTTTTCATTCTTTTTTCAAGTTTACTTCTTTTTTTCTTTTATTACTATAACATTTTATCGATAATCTAAGTCCCTCCCCTCCAATCTACTTAGTTTCATTTTATAATCTTTTGCTTAAACATCATCCAAATCCAAAAACTAGAGAAATATGCATATATTTTTTTCTTTATGGTGAATTTAACAGGTAGTGTAAATAATGATTATGGCAACATATTAATAAGATAATAAAAAACACGTCAAAGGATAATTTTCCCTTGTGTTCACAATTGCCTTATTCTTGGGGCACACGTGAACAATTTTTTGGAATTTATAAAACTATTAAAAAAATATAAGAAGGACTATAAAAGCCATTTAAAAAAATTACCACACGTAAAATAAAGAATACTGCCCAGTTAAACTGAAGGCATTGAGCTCACAGGCTACAAATACTAATTGCACATTAAAGCTTTATATTTTCAAGGGTTAATTCCGTTCGAAAAAAAAAATTAAGGAGGGGAAACAGCTCTCCCCTTTTCTCTTTTTTTATACTTAATCATTGAACCTCCTATACTATCAAAGACATGCTTTATCATATAAAAAATCTATATCCAAAATTCAGAGCAAATTAGATAATTCTTAATAAAAACCCATTTAGCATTTATATAATTTAAAAAGAGTTATGCCCCTCTTTTATACTTAACCATTAAACTTCCAAAACTATTCAGAGATTTGAACGAAACCTGAAAATTCTGCTTGAAAAACCCATTTATATAAATTAAGGGGGGGGGGGGACATTAGAACCCCTGTTCCCCTTATTTATACTTATTCAATGAACACCTAATAACAGTCACGGAATCACCTCATCAGAATGATCCTAATCTAAATTTTGAACGAAAATTAATTCTGCATGAAAATCCCATTTATATCAACTGACGGGGGGGGGGGGCATTAGAGCCCCTGTTCCCCCTATTTATACTTATTCAATGAACACCTAATAACAGTCACGGAATCGCCTCATCAGAATGATCCTAATCTAAATTTTGAACGAAAACTTAATTCTGCATGAAAATCCCATTTATATCAACTAACGGGGGGGGAGGGCATTAGAACCCCTGTTCCCCCTATTTATACTTATTCAATGAACACCTAATAACAGTCACGGAATCGCCTCATCAGAATGATCCTAATCTAAATTTTGAACGAAAACTTAATTCTGCATTAAAATCCCATTTATATCAACTAACGGGGGGGGGGCATTAGAACCCCTGTTCCCCCTATTTATACTTATTCAATGAACAACTAATAACAGTCACTGAATCGCCTCATCAGAATGATCCTAATCTAAATTTTGAACGAAAACTTAATTCTGCATGAAAATCCCATTTATATCAACTAACGGGGGGGGGGGGGGGCATTAGAACCCCTGTTCCCCCTATTTATACTTATTCAATGAACACCTAATAACAGTCACGGAATCGCCTCATCAGAATGATCCTAATCTAAATTTTGAAAACTTAATTCTGCATGAAAATCCCATTTATATCAACTAACGGGGTGGGGCATTAGAACCCCTGTTCCCCCTATTTATACTTAATCAATGAACACCTAATAACAGTCACGGAATCGCCTCATCAGAATGATCCTAATCTAAATTTTGAAAACTTAATTCTGCATGAAAATCCCATCTATATCAACTAACGGGGGGCATGAGCCCCCCGTTCCCCCTCTTATACATATCGAATGAACTCCAAAAACTAATCAGGGAAGCGCCTTGTCAGGATATACCTACATACAAAATTTCAAGTGGATCGGATATTTTTATCATGAGTTATCGCGTTACGTACATACATACAGAACGGACGGGCACATAAGCTCTCAGGCTATGATAGCCTGTGAGCTAAAAATGTTCAGTTTTCTACATTCAGTAGTTTTTGTTTATAGATTTTAACCCCGCTATGAGAAAAAGCTATATTTATGTGAACTGTTCACATGTGCCCCAGTCTCCCCTATATGATTTATGTTGTACAGTACGATCCAACACTTTTCGCAAGGCTGAGTATTGAACATTAACTTTTAACTGATATGACAGAAATTGTCGTGGTAATATTAAAATTCAAACAAAACGAAATTTCAGTAGTATTTGCAATTACATTGAAAATTACAAGTTAAAATATAAAAACTTAATAAAAGTACCGGTCTGTGAAATCGGCAACATCAATTAAAGGTTAAGTCAGCTCTACTCGCCCCCCGCCTCTGCACCACACAGGCAAACCTAAAGTTTACTTTTTAACTAATGTTACTGGTCTCACAGATCACCCCCCCCCCCCTATTTTTACAGTTTAACTTGTGACTTTTAATTTAACTACAAATACTATCAAAATTTTATTCCGTTTGGAATTTTAATTAATACCATCATCAGAGATTTTTGAACAGACGAATTTTAATTATAAGAGCCCTGTACAGAAAGTTAAGTACAAATACACAATCCCATGAATTTATTTCGCCTTTTATTCATCTTTCGACGGAGCAGTCTGACAGACTGCTTCACAGTACTTATGTAACAATTTTTGTCACATCAGTTAAAGAAAGTTTAACCCTTGATCATAGCCCGATAAATTGAGATTCACGGGCAATGCAAATTGCTTATAAAGTGAAAAGCGACGATTAAGGGTTTAAATCCCAGGTAAGCCATTGTTTATAGCGCAGAGTTCATATTCAGGGCTGAATTTTTCTCGCTATCTTGGTTCACAATGGTTTCTCGAGCGAGCGATTCTGAGTGTTGTGCGATAATTTTTTAGTCCCGGCGTCTGGCATTCTTTATCAAACTTGATAATGATTCTGCAAGTCTTATCAAACAATCAATGAAAAAGCAAAGAGATAAACAATGAAAAAATAAAAATCATAATCCAATCAAAGAGGATATTACGCCAGAAGATAGTGATGAAGTTTGGCGAAATCGAGCATACGTCAAAAAATATCTGCTCTGCTTAGGGGAAGGTCGGAAGAACTTGTTCTTTTACAACTCAGGGAAATGTTTGTTGATATTCAGGGATTTGCAGCATGCCAGAAGGGGTCAAACCGGTTTTTGGTAACTCGTAAAAACTGACAACAGCTGAAGAAACAGAAAGACAAAATTGGCGGGGAAAAAGAACATGTCAGACACTCCGGGAATTTCATTAACGTAAGAAGTTGCTGCAACATTTGTTTAGGTGAGTACAAACATAAATTTTTGACATTTTTAAAGTTTCTTCTTAAAACTCTATGTTTGAATTAAATTAGAATTATTTGCTTGCATGGGTTATCGAGTGGCGATTACACGATCTGTGTAAATTGCATGATTACGTGGTTTGTTTTGACTGGCACAAATGCACGTGGTTTATTTTTTTCTCCCTTTAAAGGGACTCGGTATCCATGATTCGGCGAAGAATGGCGAAAATATTGATTTTAAATTTATTTTGTTTAAATTGTACTTTATTTGCACATCTTGTTTATTTTTTTTCTTTCAAACTAATTTCTAAAATGCATTATACATTATTAAAAGATTAAATAAAATAAGACAGACTTGAATACAATTTTAAAAATAAATAAAATTTATGTGCAAAAAATTAAAACACTTAAAAACATAGAAAAAGTAAACGTTTCGCCAAGCTATTCGCAAGGCCTCTTCGGTACAAATAAATATTCATTGCATAACAAACATTGGAACAACTCAAGACAGTTAGTTACTTTTATTCATTTTCATGATTGAATTTATTTCTGATTCATTTTCATACTGAAAAATCATTTATACTGAAGAGGCCTTGCCAGTAGCTTGGCGAAACGTTCATTTTTTCTATTTTTATATGTTTTTTAGTGTTTAAATTTTTTGTATATAAATTTTTAAAATTGTATTCAAGTCTGTCTTATTTTATTTTATTTAATCTTTTAATAGTTTTTTAAATTCAGACGTTAAATGTATGTGTATTGCAGACATTATAAATTAACATAAATATCGACATTAAAAATTTATTTTCGTGGTTTATAACTTGTATCCAACACACTTTTACAAATAATAAAAAAAAAAGCTCAAAATGTTTAAAATTGTATGAGAAGATACATTTTAAAATTAACTTAAAAATTTTCAAAAAAGAAAAAATCATTAAATAATAAATGTTACGATGTAAATGTAACCATGTAAACGCCATGTAAAGCGAGCAATTTCTTGATAGAATTATTTTTCTTCATTGAGTCCTTAATTACTATATCAAAAATGTACCTTGAAAAGCTTCAATTAAAAAAAATAGTTTAAAGGGTAATTGAGCCCCTGTAAAGGAGGTGGTTATGTAATCAGGGGGCTCCAATCCTCTTTTTATAGAATGTGATATATAAGCATTGATCCCGATCAGGCCGATTTCTTCACCCCCCTCCTTTTTCTAAATGACTGTTTTAACATAATTTAACTCTTTAACTACCGACGGTAAATTGCCGGTAAGTACCATAAAAATTACTTGTTATATAATTCTTTTAATACGTTAATTAGTTGTAATAATGTTTAGAATGAGTTACAGATACATTATTTATTTTGTTCCAAAAGCATTATTGGTTATACAAAACAAAACTATTTTTAAAAGGATGATTTCTTTTGCCTTTGTATCTTTTCAGCTTTCTTGGCACTGTGGGAGGGGGGTAGGGATTTTTCAATTCGGAAATATTTATTTATTTATATTGTAAGAGCATGATATTTATACATTTTATAATTTTACAAAATACTAAGAATATAATTTAAATTAAAAGATTTGAGTGGGGGTTATAAAAATTGCACAAAATCCTTGTAAATTCAAATTTAATTAATCCTCCTAAATCCTTCAAATATTTATTAAATTATTATGTAAAGATCTTAATTTAATTTAAACAATTTTCGTAAAATACTTTAGAATGTAAAATTTTGATGAATTCATTATGCGGTAGATAAAGGGTTAAGCTTTAGGTCGAGTAAAAATGTGATAAAACAAATCTTAGTGACAAATTATGCCACGTCCGAGTTTTCTCCGGTTAATAATTAACTATATAATATATACGAACTCGAGAAAACTCGGGATAACCAGGAGGTAGAAAACTCACTTCTAGGGGGGAAAGTATTTTATCTACAAAATCCATACAGCTGAAAAAAAAAAAAAAAAAAAAAAAAAAAAAAAAAGCCAAAAATATCGTAGACAATTACATTTTGAAAATAAATACTGGATATATATCATGATATATAGCACAGAACCGAACCCTGGTTAACAGTGTATTATGTATAAATATATATTTAGATATCGCCCAGTGGCAAGAAACGCAGGGTTGTTATGATTTTGCCCAGCCCAAAAAACCTGGGTGGGTTTTTTCTGAAAAAACCCACTTGAAAAAACCCAGAAAAAAACCCAAGTGGGTTTTTTCAAAATTTCAACTTTGAATTACATATATAATGTATTTATATTACACATATAATATATTGTAATATATTTCTTATACACCACTCAAAGTTTTATAACCATCACCCCCCAGCCCAAAGAAAAGAAATGTCCTAATTATGCCATCACAATTTTTAAAAGAAATAATTGTTAGTTAATCTCTGTAGCATGTGTAAGTAGCACAAACAAATTTTTTCCCATTAAAAAAATACTTTGATGTGTAATCCGTTCTATGTTATACAATAGAAACTCATAACAAAATACCATATATGCTTAGAATCCTAATTTAATTATGTAGACATGTAGAATTACTTGGCTTATTCTATTATTTAGTAATAAAAAATACTTTATAAATTATTACTAACTAGCAGGAGTGACCGAGCTCAGCTCGGTCAAAAATAACTTTTTGTTCAACGCAATTTTCACTTTATCAGTCTCTCTGTATTATTACTATAAAACATGTCGTTTATAATAGTATTATTTACAAAAACAATCAATAAGACAATTATGTATGTATGCACTTTTTTATATTATTTTAAAATTTACAACAAAAGGACATTGATCCAAATCACTTTTTTACCTCGACTCTGATTGGTTTAACCGTACAATTCGAATTATATTAAGAATGTATACAAATTTCTTCACATTCTAAAAGGCAATTTTTTTGCCAGATATAGCCAAATTTGGCGACATTCTTTCATTTGTTGCCAAATACGTGTTTTGGTTAATCGTAATCTTTCGTTATCTTAATAGTCGATTTTTCAACCAAATGCCGCCAATATTTTGTCAAAAGTCGCCAACTTATTGGCTGTTGCCATATTCTCGTGACCCTGATCCGTATTGCCCAAAATGACCCACTAATCAAATTTGATCAAATGTGACTTAGCTCAATTGTCTTGAGGTAATCAAAAACAGTAGACTATAAAATTGAATCAAAATCGTTTAAGCCATTTCTTAGGCAAAATTAGCTTGACAGCATTCCTCAATGAAGCCGAAATGATCCACTAATATAATTTTTTTAATATGCGATTCAGCCCATTGGACTTCTCGTGGAAAAAAGTTCCTTTACAAAATTTAGATAAAATTGATTGTGTATTTGTTACATATAGTTAGAATGACCCTGACCCATTATGACCCACTAATCGAATTCACGCGAGCTAGTGTTCTAGCCCAATGGTTTTATCTTGCCCGGAAACGATATACTACAAAGAATAGTCAAAATGGTGAGAGCCATTTTCTAGATGAAATTAGGTTGATCCAACATGACCCACGAATAACCCTCATAATCGAAATCTCTCGAACATGTGACCTAGCCCATTCGTTTTTGCGCGCCGAAAAACGGTTGGATACAAAATTTAGATAAAATCGATTAAGCCGTTTTTTAGATGTAATTAACTTGACCTTAACCCATTATGATAGAAAATTACCCATTAATTTTTCTCGAACATCTGATCCAACCCAATGATATTCTCGTGCCCGAAAACGATAGAATTCAAAATTTAGTCAAAATTGCGCGAGACATTATCTAGATAAAATTAGCATGATCCACAATGATCCACTAATTGAATTCTGTCTAACACATGACTTTACACAATAATCTTCTTGAAATTCAGAACGATAGAGTACAAACCTTGGTCAATGTCATTAGAGCCATCTTTTATATAAAATCGGTTTAACCAAAAATGACCCAAAAAGTGATCCACTAACCGAAATTTCTCGAACATGCGACCGAGCCCAATGGTTTTTCTTGTGCAGAAAAAATATAATATATATAATTTCCTTAAAATTGTTCCACCTGTTCTTTAGATATAGCTTGATCATGACTCATTATGACCCATCATGATCCCAAAATTATCCTTATAATCGAAATCTCTCGAATATGTGACTTATCCCATTAGTTTTCTCGTGTCTAAAAACTTTTACATACAAAGTTTCGTTAAAATCGATCCTGCCGTTCTTTAAATATAAATAGCTAGGCCCAGGCCCTTTATGACTCAAAATAACCAATCGAAATTTCTCGAACATGTGACCTAGCCAATAGTTTTCTCGTGCCAAAAAATGTTGTATACAAAATTTCGTTAAAATCGACCCACCCGTTCTTTAGATGCAGCTTTATTATGATATATTATGACCCGACCCATCATGACCCACAAATGCAACTTACAATCGAAATCTCTCGAACATGTGACCTAGCCCATTGGTTTTCTCGTGTCAAAAAACTGTTACATACAAAATTTTGTTAAAATCGATCACGCCGTTCTTTAAATATAAATAGCTTGACCCAGACACTTAATAACCCAATATGACCCATTGAAATTTTTCTCGAACATGTAACCTAGCCTATGTTAGCCCATTAGTTTTCTCGTGTCTAAAAAATGTTACATACAAATTTTCGTTAAAATCGATCCAGCCGTTCTTTAAATATAAATAGCTTGACTCAGACCCTTTATGACCCATTAATCGAAATTTCTCGAATGTGTGACCTAGCCCCGTGATTTTTTTCGTTGCAAAAAAATGCTATTTACAAAATTTCGTTAAAATCAATCCACCTGTTCTTTAAATATAGCTTGACATGATCCATTATGACCCATTATGACCCACAAATGACCCTTATAGTCGAAATTTCTCAAACATCTGATTTAGCCTAATAGTTTTCTCATGTCAAAAAACTGTTACGTACAAAATTTCATTATAATCGATCCCACCGTTCTTTAAATATAAATAGCTTGACCCAGACCCTTAATGACCCAATATGACCCATTAAAAATTTTTCTCGAATGTGTAACCTAGCCCAATGTTTTTCTCGTGCCCGAAAACCATAGAATGCAATTTTTTAGTCAAAATTGCGGGAGAAAATCTCTAGATAAATATAGCACGACCCACAATGACCCCAAAAATGACCCACTAACCGAATTTTCTCGAACATGTTACCTAACCCAATGGTCTTCTTGTAATCCAAAACGATAAAATATAAAATTTGGTCAAAATCGTTAGAGCCGTTTTTTAGATAAAAATGGCTTGACCCATAATGACCCAAAAATGACCCACTAATCGAAATTTTTCGAACATGTGACGCAGCTCAATAGTTTTCTCGTACCAAAAAACAATTGGGTACAAAATTTCCTTAAAATCGATCCAGCCGTTCTATAGATATAAATAGCTATATCCTGACCCATTATGACCCAAAATGACCCAGTAATCGAATTTTCCCGAACATGGGATCTAGCCCAATGGTCTTCTCGTGCCCGAAAATGGTAAAATCCAAATTTTTGCGAAAATCGTTAGAGCCGTTTTTGAGATAAAATTTACCCACACATACACACACACACACACACACAATTTTTGCTCGCATTATAGTATAAGATAAAACATGTCGTTTATAATAGTATTATTTACAAAAACAATCAATAAGACAATTATGTATGTATGCACTTTTTTATATTATTTTAAAATTTACAACAAAAGGACATTGATCCAAATCACTTTTTTACCTCGACTCTGATTGGTTTAACCGTGCAATTCGAATTATATTAAGAATGTATACAAATTTCTTCACATTCTAAAAGGCAATTTTTTTGCCAGATATAGCCAAATTTGGCGACATTCTTTCATTTGTTGCCAAATACGAGTTTTGGTTAATCGTAATCTTTCGTTATCTTAATAGTCGATTTTTCAACCAAATGCCGCCAATATTTTGTCAAAAGTCGCCAACTTATTGGATGTTGCCATATTCTCGTGACCCTGATCCGTATTGCCCAAAATGACCCACTAATCAAATTTGATCAAATGTGACTTAGCTCAATTGTCTTGAGGTAATCAAAAACAGTAGACTATAAAATTGAATCAAAATCGTTTAAGCCATTTCTTAGGCAAAATTAGCTTGGCAGCATTCCTCAATGAAGCCGAAATGATCCACTAATATAATTTTTTTAATATGCGATTCAGCCCATTGGACTTCTCGTGGAAAAAAGTTCCTTTACAAAATTTAGATAAAATTGATTGTGTATTTGTTACATATAGTTAGAATGACCCTGACCCATTATGACCCACTAATCGAATTCACGCGAGCTAGTGTTCTAGCCCAATGGTTTTATCTTGCCGGGAAACGATATACTACAAAGAATAGTCAAAATGGTGAGAGCCATTTTCTAGATGAAATTAGGTTGATCCAACATGACCCACGAATAACCCTCATAATCGAAATCTCTCGAACATGTGACCTAGCCCATTCGTTTTTGCGCGCCGAAAAACGGCTGGATACAAAATTTAGATAAAATCGATTAAGCCGTTTTTTAGATGTAATTAACTTGACCTTAACCCATTATGATAGAAAATTATTCATTAATTTTTCTCGAACATCTGATCCAACCCAATGATATTCTCGTGCCCGAAAACGATAGAATTCAAAATTTAGTCAAAATTGCGCGAGACATTATCTAGATAAAATTAGCATGATCCACAATGATCCACTAATTGAATTCTGTCTAACACATGACTTTACACAATAATCTTCTTGAAATTCAGAACGATAGAGTACAAACCTTGGTCAATGTCATTAGAGCCATCTTTTATATAAAATCGGTTTAACCAAAAATGACCCAAAAAGTGATCCACTAACCGAAATTTCTCGAACATGCGACCGAGCCCAATGGTTTTCTTGTGCAGAAAAAATATAATATATATAATTTCCTTAAAATTGTTCCACCTGTTCTTTAGATATAGCTTGATCATGACTCATTATGACCCATCATGATCCCAAAATTATCCTTATAATCGAAATCTCTCGAATATGTGACTTATCCCATTAGTTTTCTCGTGTCTAAAAACTTTTACATACAAAGTTTCGTTAAAATCGATCCTGCCGTTCTTTAAATATAAATAGCTAGGCCCAGGCCCTTTATGACCCAAAATAACCAATCGAAATTTCTCGAACATGTGACCTAGCCAATAGTTTTCTCGTGCCAAAAAATGTTGTATACAAAATTTCGTTAAAATCGACCCACCCGTTCTTTAGATACAGCTTTATTATGATATATTATGACCCGACCCATCATGACCCACAAATGCAACTTACAATCGAAATCTCTCGAACATGTGACCTAGCCCATTGGTTTTCTCGTGTCAAAAAACTGTTACATACAAAATTTTGTTAAAATCGATCACGCCGTTCTTTAAATATAAATAGCTTGACCCAGACACTTAATAACCCAATATGACCCATTGAAATTTTTCTCGAACATGTAACCTAGCCTATGTTAGCCCATTAGTTTTCTCGTGTCTAAAAAATGTTACATACAAATTTTCGTTAAAATCGATCCAGCCGTTCTTTAAATATAAATAGCTTGACTCAGACCATTTATGACCCTTTATGACCCATTAATCGAAATTTCTCGAATGTGTGACCTAGCCCCGTGATTTTCTCGCTGCAAAAAAATGCTATTTACAAAATTTCGTTAAAATCAATCCACCTGTTCTTTAAATATAGCTTGACATGATCCATTATGACCCACAAATGACCCTTATAGTCGAAATTTCTCAAATATCTGATTTAGCCTAATGGTTTTCTCATGTCAAAAAACTGTTACGTACAAAATTTCATTATAATCGATCCCACCGTTCTTTAAATATAAATAGCTTGACCCAGACCCTTAATGACCCAATATGACCCATTAAAATTTTTTCTCGAATGTGTAACCTAGCCCAATGTTTTTCTCGTGCCCGAAAACCATAGACTGCAATTTTTTAGTCAAAATTGCGGGAGAAAATCTCTAGATAAATATAGCACGACCCACAATGACCCCAAAAATGACCCACTAACCGAATTTTTTCGAACATGTTACCTAACCCAATGGTCTTCTTGTAATCCAAAACGATAAAATATAAAATTTGGTCAAAATCGTTAGAGCCGTTTTTTAGATAAAAATGGCTTGACCCATAATGACCCAAAAATGACCCACTAATCGAAATTTTCCGAACATGTGACGCAGCTCAATAGTTTCCTCGTACCAAAAAACGATTGGGTACAAAATTTCCTTAAAATCGATCCAGCCGTTCTATAGATATAAATAGCTATATCCTGACCCATTATGACCCAAAATGACCCAGTAATCGAATTTTCCCGAACATGGGACCTAGCCCAATGGTCTTCTCGTGCCCGAAAATGGTAAAATCCAAATTTTTGCGAAAATCGTTAGAGCCGTTTTTGAGATAAAATTTACCACACACACACACACACACACACACACACACACACACAATTTTTGCTCGCATTATAGTATAAGATAATCAATTTATCTAAAAGCAAAGCATAATCTTGATTACTGTCATTGATTTATATATATTTGTAATCAATTAGCTACTTTAAATTTAGTAATAATTACATTTTTTTTTCAAGCATACTGAACCACCTCCCATTACCCCGAAAAACCTGAAAAACCCTGAAAAAACCCGAAAAACCCTGATAAAACCCCCAAAACCCTGAAAAAACCCCCAAAACCCTGAAAAAACACAGTGGGTTGGGTTTTTTCTGAAAAAAAACCCGGGTATTTAACAACCCTGAAGAAACGTAATACAACTCGCAAAAATTCATTTTGCGTTTTATTAAATTAATATGTTTGTCATACCTATTGGATCTTGCTACAATAAAAGACTATTTATATAATACTATTTATATAAGACTATTTATATAAGTTATTTCATAAGTATAGTTACAGGAAAAAACGTTTTATTATGCTATATGTCCGCTTATGACTACAGTAAGGGAGCGAATTTTTTTGGGGAGATAGAAGAAGAATGTTCTTAAATCAAAAAGGGCAACTTTGTAATATAAGTTTTAATTTATTTTTGTTCGGAAATTAGCAGATGTTGTTGTTTAGAAACTACCTAATCGCACTCATCCCCCCCCCCTTTTTTTTTTGTAAACGCAATAGATCTTTTAGAACAAGCCGTCAAAGTTGGCGTTTTGAATCGCATTTCCCGATGAAATCAGAAAAAAGTCTTACAAAGAGAGAAAAGCATGATCACGTGGACGTGCTATATACCATTTCTATAATGGTATGTAAAAGTATCGTCTGGATATAAAGAATTAAATGGCTATACTATTATTAACCATTTGAAAAATGGTTGTTGTTTTCGGGAGAATGGACCCGATGATGTTACCACTTTTGAATGATGTTACCACTTTTGAATGATGTGGTCACTTTTGAATTTAAATTAATTTCTTTACTTTTAGAAGAGTTTTTTTTGAATTTAAATTAAATTCTTTACTTTTAGAAGAATTTTTATTTGAATAGTAAATTAAAATGGTTAAAATCATTGTAATAAAGGAGAAAACTAACAAATTTAAAAATGGGTAGACGGAAATTAACAGATACGGAAAAAGCCGAAGTCAAAGAAATGAATGAACGTGAATATCGCATTCAATGATATTAAACACAGTCAACATGTATAAGTTGCTTATTAGTTTGGCGATTCGTATCATTTGGCGAAATTGGTCGACGGGATAACTGAGTAATACTGTATTTGGTTTGGCGCAAAAACGTCTTTCAATGCAGAAAATGATAAAATCAAAAGATTATTGAGCCGCTGAAAACCAATTACGTGTTGAAAGGCGATCACGAAAAAGGAAGCAATTTAATGCCGAACCGATTAATTGTAAAACATCATGTCGCCAGGGCGACCAATCCACTAGCCATGGCGTTTTACTATCGGTCGGTTCTAACCAGGAAAATTTGAGTGCCAATAGTGATTCTAACAAGCCGGAAAATGTTATAGCTATTACTCTTGATTTTCCACCACCTAAAAAGAAAACTAAAAAGCAATCGGCTTGGGAAAAACTGGGAAAAAACTTTTTTGATTCGATGTCTGATGGACCCATTCACAGATGCATGTGCTGCGATCGATTTTGGTTTAAAACCTCCATCACCAAAATTCTGCTCTGTAAAATCAAACAATATATGCCAAAGTCTTACAAGTATAACAGTATATGCCAAAGCTGTATTTTAATAATGATTACTTTTGCACCAACAATGTTAAATAGTTTGAAATGTTTCTTTCGTCGCCAGCTTTTATGCTTGGCGACAATAGAGTGATATAACTTAAACGAACCGTACCTTCAAATTGCAGCATGTATAAAGTCATTTATAGCAGTGGCACGGATAATACACAATAAAACAACTGGTATTTAGCTTAAAATGATAGATGAATGTATCGAGTGAAACATTTTTCAAATGGTTGGGGTAATTTCTTAAATTACAATTTATTATTATTTTTTTTTTTTTCACTCTGAATCTTAAAACGAGTTCTTTTTTATCTGCCCTTGACATTGTCTGGAACTAAATTCATTCAAGCTTATGGATTCGATGATATAAGATATCAGATATAAAATTGTAGCGGGAAGTTTATGTCTAGTCAAATTTAATAAGGAGGAAGGAGATCAACAAATAAATTTACTAAAAGAAAGTTTTGTCAATCTGAAAAAATAAATTTGAACTTAGACGAATGCATGCCCAAATTCATTTGGACTTCAGATCTTTGGATAAAAAAAAATAATAAAAATAAATAAATTAGATTATTTGATAATTTTGTTGAAAGGAAAAATTCCCATATTTCCCTGTTGGCAACTTCGAACTCTTCATAAAAGCAATCCAAATTCAGTCTTTTAACGCAATATAGTATGTATTAAGTTTATTAAAACGTTGTCTTTACAAAATTACTTGTCTACAATTTTTCACCTCATTTCCCTTTAAAGTTGCGACATATTGTTTTGGTTATATGTATTTTGTAACATATAAAATAACGGAGCTAATACCTATGTGGAAGTTATTTTCTAATGTGTAAATATCTCGCTCAAATTTTAATATTTTTACATAATTTTTTTCCCATAGGATAGCTGAAGACAATTTACAGTCGGACTAATTTTTATTTTTTCGATTTTGGTTTCAGATTTTTTTTTCTTTTAAGTACTTTATCTTTCAGAACCTGTTCAAGCCAGTTCCGAAAAATTAAGTATTTTTTCTAAAAAAAATCTGAAACCAAAATCGAAAAAATTAAAACTAGCCCGGTTGAAGATGGTCCTCAGCTATCCTATGTTAAAAAAAAATCATGTAAAAATATTAAAATTTAAGCGAGATATTTGAAAAGAGCGCCCCCATTGAATTAACATTATCATCCGGATCTTTTTTCAGTGACTAGTGTGGGACCTTAACTATAAACACTACGAAAATTTTGTTTCATTTGGATCTTTAGTACTATCACCGGAGACTTTTAAACATGTGAATGTTAATTATAATAGTCTTGTGCAAAAAAGTTTAGTTCAAAAATACCATCCTGTGAATTAATCATGCCTTTTATTCATCTTTCAATCTTGCGGTCTCAATCTCACAGATTGATTCACACTAGTTACGTTACAATTTCTATCATATGAGTTTAAAGGTTAAATATGAATTTTCATTTTAAAAACATATCCCATCCCTCTCTATGGGAAATTTTTCTAGTTAATTTAATTGGTTAATTACTCAAAAATTTTAATTATTATCATCAAATAAATACATATTTTTAATATGTTAAAATGCTTTGCTTCATTATGTTGTTCTGAAAATTTCCATTTTGTATTAACGAAACATAATTTGTAAAAAATATTTTTGTTGAAATTGCCCTATCCTTTGCTGCTCTCTCCTATATATACAGCAGATAGAGCATCAAACAATCAAATGAAATATTCATTGTATAATCTGTAACGAACCATGAATTCAGTTGCGCGTTGTCAGTTTTAACTAGTTCTGTTTACTTCTGTCATCAACGGAAATAGTGTGTTACCGATAAAAGCAAGCATCTCTTCCGCTGATTCGCAAGAAGTGTCATTTTATTCTACATCAACGTAACATTTATGACGTTTATTTCGAATTAATCTGAAACTGGAATTTATATTAATGAATGCACAAACAAATATGCTATTATCAGTAAAACCTCTAAATAACGGACACTTCGTATCGCAGAATTGGTTCCTCTTCAGGAGATGCTCCCTATTTAGAGATAAAAGAGTAAAAATAACTATGTTCGCAATGAAATAGTTGCAGTGTTGAATTCAGACACTTTTCTCCGGGAGGGACTTCAGTAGCTCCGGGGCGGGACACTGTAGAGTTCCGGGAGGGGGGGGGATTGCACTTTTTGGCCTTTTGAAAATGCAAAATTTCAACCCCCTGAACTCAACACTGAATAGCTGAGTCATTTAATTTGAAGTTTTTTGAAGCGGACGTACCCGGATCAAGATATTCACTTGAGAAAGTTACTGAAACCCGCTTAATTTTGGATATTCTCTTAAATATGAGTTGAGTGGAAATCTACCTGCTTAATTTGTTTCCTTTATTAGAAATCGGTATTAAAATTAGAATTGAGCTCTACAAATAATTATTAAGCTTTTTCGATTGCCTTAAGAATTGTTTATTTAATTACCCCTCGTTCAAAGCATTGCCGACTATATACTAAAGGCCTACCCATTTCGCTAAAAACCGCCGAAAAAGTGAAGCTGCATTCAGCTTCAAACCCTGAACCATTTTATTGAATCACGTGTGAGTCCACGTGACGCAAACCCTGCCCAAATTAGCATTGAGTAAGCTGTTTTCTGTTCGGTGCATATGGCTCGGCTTATGGTCATTGTTTTGGTTCAGGGTTCGCACGATTGGTTAGAATAACTTGGGCAAGGTATCACAGTCCTCTGGCGGGAGACTTCATACATTAATCTCAAATAGATGGGTCTATAGATCTAGTGGGCCATACTTCAAAGGATAAAAACAATAATAAATTATGTAGTTAGAAGTTGTAGTTACAAGTTTAACATAAGTTAAGTCTCTTAAAACTTTTTGTAATATGAACAGATGAAGCCTAATTCTGAGTTTCCCGCTTCAAAAAAATTATGTGACTAAAAATTAAGTGACTTGAACATAGTATAACACGTAATAAAGAATGAAAAAGTTATTCGCCAAATAAAGGGTTTTTTTATTTGGAGTGTCCGTTTCCAAAATTTTACTGAAGTACCAAAGTTGCAATATAAGATACTCCTTTTCATGACGAATAATAATAAATAAATTTTTTTACATTTGAATTATAAGATGAGAATTTTTATTTACAAAATGTTTTCGATCCTCTTTTAAACGAGTCGGATGTGACAATCCCAAAACTTTTTTCTATCATGTATATTAATACTCCCAGAAAAAATTACGCATAACAGCGTCATGTGTTAGGGGATTTATGCCAAAACTTAATCAGCAACAATTTATGTCAAGTTCCAACTGAATCTATAATCTTAATCCAGATTTGCACCAGAAAATTAGATTTTATTTTTATAACTTTTGTGGATAAAAAGTTAAAATATTGCTTTCTGTTATTTTGAAAAAAAAAATTTCCGGCCAAAATGCAACATTACCGAAACACAATTGGTTGTCCCTCAAAGAATTGACAAATTGAATGTGACATCCTAGATTTTAGAAGTATTTTAAGAACAAAGGAAAACAAAATAATAAAGAGGCAATCTTTAAGAAGAACACACAGAAAAAAAAAGAGGAGTTAAAAGTGCTAATTTCCCGAGGAGATATTGTAAATATACGGATGCAATATATAATATACGGACTTAAATATACGGACCTCGGTAATGCCAAGTGTATGGACGTAGGTCCATACACTTGGCATTACCGAGGGGAATTCAAAAGCTTTGACTGTTCATGCCCGCGAAGACACTCACGAGCTAATGGTATGTTCCTATGGGCAGGCATTTTCCTAATAACTCTTTCGCATTTTGACATTTTTAATTTTTGCATTGGATAGCTGAGGTTCCTCTCAAGATCGTTCCTCGATTACTTTTTCAAATTTGGTCGCAAGTATTTTTTTATAAAGTTACTTTCACTTTCTGAACCGGTTCTGGAAAACATGGATAATTGGGAGCAGGAAAAAATAATGATAAATCTATGAGTCATCCACTAAAATCGGGTTTTTCGATGTTTTCCGCCAAAGTATGACTTGGCAGACCGATTGCATTTTAACCCTGCTGTTCTGTTCGGGTCTATTTGGCCCGAAAATTTTATTGTTCACTTATAAAACAAATTAGCGCAGAGATATTTCCATGAAACTTTTTGACTTTGTCCATTAGTAATATAACTATATATTCCTAGAAGTATATACGTTTATTTATATTTCCAAGACATATTTTTAAACTTAGTCCTAATGTACTGTTCGGGTCATATTGACCCGAGTTAAAAAATAATTTTATCATGCACTTTTAATTTTGTTTGGAATCATTCAATAAAAATAATTACTGCAACGTATCTATTTCGAAATCTGTTTCGTTGGCACAGGTGTTAGATCACGTGACAGGAGAGCAAAGTCAAATGTTGATATCGTTGATGAAGGGAAAAAAATGCACCTGTTAGTAGCGTTTCTTTTTTCTTGCTGTATTTCACTTTCTAATAATCTGAAGAACAGTTGTATCTCCGAGTATTAGTGAAAAAAGGGCGAATCGCAGAAATTTGAGCGACGCTGTTATTGCTAAATTAATGGAAGCCTCTGACAGCGAAGAGGAAAATGCGTCTGAGTATGAAAATCATACAAGTGAGGAAACTGAAAGTGAAAGTTCTGACAACGATTTTGATATTCAAAATACGCACAATATACAGAGTATTCAGTCTGAGAATCGTGAAATAATATGGAAATTGAATCTCCTTCTTCATTCTGGTCGATTAACGTCTGCTAATATTATAAAAACTACTCCAGGTGTCACAAGATATGCAACGACAAGGATAACTGATATAAAAAGCGCATTTGCGAAGGTATTCAATTCTACAATCGAGAACGAAATCATAAAAATGACTAATATAGAAGGAAGAAAGGTGTATGAAAAAGAGTGGAAAGATATTAGTACTGAAACTTTTCAAGCATACATCGGATTATTATTATAAGCTGGTGTGTACAAATCATAATTAACAGAATTAACAAAAATTAGGAGAATTAACAAAAAGTTTGTGGAATCGAAACCTTTCATATGATATCGAGAGTTATTCGTTTTGCCAATAAATCTACCAGGCAAGAACGACTTGGGAAAAGTGGATAGAAATTCAACCTAAATTGTATAATCCAAGTGAAAATGTTACTGTAGATGAACAATTATTAGGATTTTGTGGACGATGCCCTTTCAAACAATATATACCTAGTAAACCCTCCAAGTATGGGATAAAAATATGGACTTTATGTGATAGCAAAACTTCGTATATACTGAATGCACAAATTTATACTGGAAAAAATCAAGGATCAAAGCTAGAGAAAAGTCAGGGTATGCGGGTAGTGAGTGACCTTACTTATGGGTATTTGGGGCACTATGTTACATGTGATAACTTTTTCACATCCCTATAACTTGGGAAAACTTCTTCTAAAACGGAAAATGACTATGCTTGTCACCATTAGAAAAAAATAAGCCCGAATTTCCTGAGAAAATGCTAAACAAAGAAGTACACAGCTCATCATTTTATTTTACAGAAGATACAACAGTTGTAAACTACATCCCTAAAAAGAACAAAAATGTTATTCTTATGAGCACTTTCCATCATGAAAATGAAGTTAGCGACAGACCTGACAAAAAACCACAAATGATATTAGATTATAATGCAACTAAAGGGGCGGTGGATAGTCTTGATCAACTTTTGAGTACATACACTTGTAAGAGAAAAACAAATCGCTGGTCTATGATATTATTCTATAATATGCTTCATACATCTGCTTACAATGCATTAATTGTGTTGATTTCAATAAACAGCAAATGGAATGAAAATAAATTAACCAAACGAAGGCTCTTTTTAGAAGAATTGGAGAAATCTCTAATTTTTCCACACATTGAAGTAAGACAGCATCTTCCCAGAAGCGAAGATTCAGTCAAAATTGTGAAGAGAATGCGTAGTAAAAGTGCAAACGTACCCTCGGAATCAGATGAGAACACTTCATTGTATACTAAACGTGCTAGATGCAAGTTCTGCCCATCAACCAACGACAACAAAACTAATATATTATGTTATAATTGCAAAAAACACACTTGCAAATTTCACGTAAGCTATTTTTGTCCAAATTGTAAATACAAGTAAGTATTCAAATATTTTTAAGTTATTTTACTGGTGTTTTGTATTATTTGATATATATTTAAGCTCATTTTACTATTTTTTTAATTATTTCTAAAATAGTTTTTTTCATTTACTGCTAGAAAAGGTAATATTTTAAATCGGGTCACATTGACCCGAACACTACATATGTATAGTAAATGCGAATAGAACAGCAGGGTTAATAAGCGAATCGAGATTTACCAAGTCCTAGATTTTCATCCGTGAACTCGATGAAATAATTATCTGTGCTGCCACCTCCCTGTCTAAAAGTGATCTGCTTTATGTTTAAGCATTTAAATTCTGAAATATCATTTTGTCGTATTAGTTATTAAAAACTGCATTAATAAAAGTTTTCTTATTTTTTTGTGAAAGCCCGTGGTTGTTTTTGGGCTGAATGTAGCGGATTTGAGGTTTACATTTTTGGCGTCATCCCCCAGCCGCCATACTTCATCTCTATTCATTCTCTTTACTCTATGGTCCTGATTAGAATTCTTATGCCAGAATAAAGCTCATTACTTTCATATCTCGTGCAACTTGTTGAAGAGTAACCTCTTGTGCAGGACTTTGTGAAGCATAACTGAAAGGGAAAAATTGCCTGAAGATGATGATGATTCTCCCAGCATTAGCATATTCTACATTTTCTATGGCGTTGGTCTTAAGATAAACATTAGATCGATAAAATTAACTACTGTGAGGATAAGTGAAAATTTTGTTCTTTTGATGCAGTCCGACGCATAAAAAAAGCAAGTTTTTTTGTGAAAGGAAATGTATGTTTCTTAAGACATCATCCTCGGAATATTTTTGCATATACATACTTAGATTAAAGCAGCGAAATCTCACAACGACGACAACAAAAGAATGTAACATAAAGGCATATGCAAAATAGATTAATCCAATGCGCCGCTGTTTTACACAGGACTATGGAGTCGATGGGAAAAATGGCCGATTTCAACTCAGATTCGGACTGGGAGCACTAGTACCCGGGCTATGAATAAATAAATAAATAAAATAAAAATAAAAATGAACATTTTTCTATTTTGGAAATAATCTAGATTCTGTTTCTAACGGAAAAAAAATCCTTAATTTTATAATGTGTTGGCTTTATTTTGGGTTCTGCACAGATTTGAAAAATCTGATATTCAAAAGGTGAAAGATGATGGAATTTCACTTTTTTTTGTTATCTTAAATTCCGCTGATTAAGAAAAAAATAAATATAATTTTCTCTTATTTTGACTCTTATGCACAAAAATAAATAAGTAAAGGAAGGGTATCTTAGACATTTTACTTTTGGCCATAAAAAGGCCGGAAAAAATTGAGTGGGGAAAAAAGGAAAACTTTTTTTTTATACTCTGTAAATGGTTCTTAGCTCTTTGCCTCCGAAAATAGCACAGATTTATAATTTTCGCATTACTTCCGGTGAGAGATCCTCATAAGTCAAAATTTCCTAAAAAGTTCGGTCATGTCCTAAAAAGTTCGGTCATATACGCTTTTAGCAGAGGGTATACGCTCAAGATAGAGAGTATACCCTAGAGTGTGTATACAAGGGCGGCGCCAGAGGGGGGCCGGGGGGGCATATGCCCCCCCGTCGGGCATACCTGGCCCCCCCATCGGGGTCAAAATTCGATTTCGTCGGGGAAAATATTTTGACTTTTGAAATTCGACTCCGTCAAATTGAGTCAACATATGACATTTTTTTTTTTTTTAATTAAACACAGATTGACTAAAGTAATTATTTTAGATTCGAGTCGGTTTCTAAATGAATTTTGATTCTTGCATATTAAGTTCAGGATAAACCCGATCTTTCCAAAAAAATATCGAATTTCTTAAAATAAAAATCTATATATATGACTGCACAGGATGATATATGAATGACTCTACACATGTATATCCTTATGGTCGTCATCATTGTAACACAGAAAGCCATGATTTCACAAGTGTGCCCATATGTGTTCCCAATCTGCTCTTAAATGTGTTCCTAAGTTTAGATTTAACAAATATTCTAAGCAGATCACTTTCGGAACACTTTCAGGACACTGTCGGAACACTTTCTTTATAGTGGAACACATCCGGAACACATTTCAGTACACATTAAGGTGACTGGAACACTTTTTTTCAATCAAAGTGCTCCACATGTGTTCTCAATGTGTGCTGGGAATTTGCAGTGTATTTTTTTAACAAAAAAGATAAAATTTACCCTAAAGTTTTGTCAGGCAGTCTTGGATGACAAGTAGAATGCTGCATCGGGTCGGGCAAACTGAACATGACACGACTCGCAATCTGTATAGGATCGGGTTGAAATTAATCTTTGTCCTTGTGGGTCGAATTCCAGTTGGGTTAACTTTAATTGTTTCAGGTTCGGGTTGGATGTTGACAATTACGGTTCTTCATTCAAGATTGATCTCTCAAAAGAATTTGCAAAACTTATTTTAAATTGAAAAGTTATGTATTGAATGTTAATGAGTTTATTTATACTTTACCAGTTTTTACTTAAGGGTGTTCTCAACTGCTCCGCTCAACAAGTGGAAAACGTTTTGACACATTTACAAACTCATTTTTAACGGAAAGATATAAAATTGGAATGCCTGACTGTGGAAGCGATTTAGAATCGAACTTATTTTTCCATTTTATGACAATTAAATTACCTATCAAGTTATAAGCTATTTCGATAACGAGACCACCCGTTTTTCTCCTCTTTTTTGACCGGTTTTTCTGTTTTTGTCGGGAAACGTGCTCAAAAACGTCCACCTTGAAGGCTTGTTATGAAAGATCTATTTTGTTTTTTAAAAAACAGAAAAATGAGTGCCATTAGACAGTTTTTGAATAACAACACCTGCTATTTTCATGCATTTCTGAACAAAAATAAATTAAAGCATATGTCACAAAGTTACTCTTTTTGATTTAAGAATACCCTTAAAAGTTAAAACTGATACTGGAGGTATAGTTGTAGATATATTTTTACATAATTGCATTACAGTATGGATATATTTTTTCATCAGTCATGGTTGGGGTCTAGTTGAGGTTGAAATATTTCGGGTTCAGATAGGAATTTGGAGATGTCGGGCTCAGACTGCGTTTCGGGTAGAGTCCTGCATCACCTTGGAAAATTAAACCGAACTCGACTGGCTAAAGTTAATATTTTTTTCGGAGAGGTTCGGATTGACTTCAATTTTTCGAGTTGGGTTCGTTTTAATTGTTTTAGCGTATGTGTTCGATTCTACCTCATTTCTCAAAAGTATCGCTGAAATATATTTTAAAATGTAAAATTATATTATTTGAATGTCAATGAGTGCATATACAGATACATTAATTTTTCTACATAAAATATATAATTGATATTGGAGGTATTATTGTAGACTATTTTTCCATTATTGCTTTACAAGTTTGAATTTCCTTTTTCAATTACCGTAATTTCCTGCATATAATCCGCGGATCAAACAATTATTTTTCAACCCAGAATTTTTTCAAAAAGTAATGTAACTTATTAGATCGCCGTAAATATTTATCTTAAATCACTAAATAAGTTTTCTGGGTCCAAAAAGAATTGTTTGATCCGCGAATTATACGCAGGAAATTACGGTATCTTTTGCATTTTGAGTTGGATTAAGTTCGAATTGAATACTTTTAGGTCGAAGTTTGTCGAGTTCGGGTCATTTACTTTTTTTAAACTGGCTCAGGTTGAATGGATATAGAATTTACCAGTTCAGCTCGGGTATAACCCAATCCGGGGAGTACTCTATGCTCGCAAAATAATCCGTGAATTAAACTATTTTTTCCCTTGATATTCCGTTAAAACAGAAAAATTTGCTTTAAATTTTGCTTTCGAGCGCTTTAATTTTACTATTTTTACCCCTCCCCTCGCGCAAAAAATACATAAAAATCACCAATTACCTGAAGTACTCACATCTAAAGCAATATATTCGTCAATTTACATGGGTGTTCTGGCAGCTATGCTGTTTAGTACTTTTTCGTATTAGAACGGAATTTATAAATCCGATTTATCTAAATATACGTAAAAAAAAAAAAAAAAAAAAAAACAGAAATCTAAGATCAAAATTTTCAAAAAATGTCCAATAAGAAGGCAGAAATTGCTTGAAATAATAGAAAAGTCTTTTCAAATCACAGGGCTATTTCGGCATTGTCGCCACGGACTCGAGCGAGAAATTTTGGGCCGCGCAGACTTTCTAACCCGCAGTAAGACTGTATAACCCGTGGTCCGGATCGGTGATACATTTTTAATTGCGGGTCGCTTTTTGTTGATATTAATAACGCACTTTTAGATTTCCAACTATTTTACAAGTTTTCACTTCATTTACATTTATCTTTTGTTTTTAATTTGGGAATTTTGTATTTAAGTTTTTGTTTCAGATTTAAGTTTTGTATCTTATCAAAATTTGAAACATTGCACTTTCTGCATTTGATTAATATACAGTCTAAAACAAAATGGAAATTGAAGGTGTTTTTCCCATTGTTTTTATTATTACTACTATAGGTTAAAAATTCTGTTTTAATTTACACATTTTCCCGGAAATACAGAAAATTCATCAATCTAATGCTAAAACTACCTGAAATCCTCCAATATCTAAAGTTACATTTTTGTTAAATTAAAAGATTGTTCAGTTTAATGAGCAGTAACACTTTGCACTAGATTTTTCGATTCGAAACTGATTCTTTACGTATCTCTAATTTTTCTTAAAATAATGAAAAGTTCGTGAACCGAATCTCAAAATTTTTTGAAATTCTACAATGAAAACACCAACATTTCTTCAAGTTATAGAAAAATCCATTCCAATAACATATGCGTTCCGGCAACTTATTGTCTTTATATTTTATTTTTGGCGAATTGTTTTTTGAAAATGTATGGAATAATAATTACATTTTCCCAAAAGTGTCAAAAATAGAAAATAATGAAAAAAGTAAAACGCGGTACTTATAAGGTAATACAAGGTGCATAATTCAAAAATTGTAGTTTGACTAATTAATTTCACTCCGGCAAATATATTCAATTCAAATAAAAAAAACCTAATATTTAGCATAGAAACGTGTTCAGATGAACGAAAAAGGATATGAAGATATTTAAATTTTATACAAGTTTTGTTCTTAGTAAGTATGCTGTTCTTTATACTTGTATTCTTACTTAGATTTCAATCTAGGATTTTTATACCGCAGATAACAGCTGCGATTCACTAAAAGGAAATACATATCTTCTCCTTTGACTTGTTTTTAAATTTTGATGTGCAAGTTAATATAAAACAAACTTTTCGACAACTGGAATAAAGAGATTGATAAATAAGCAGATCAGCAGACCTATTCTTGCTGATGGTTGTAAACAAAAAAAACCTGTATTGTGATAGTCCGGAAGGACATTTCAGTGTTACATAGGTGCAGTACTCTATTTTCGTCAATTGTCCATTGACCACAGATATAAGGAGTTATTTTTTTTCCTGATCTAGTATTTTTATTTTAATATATAGAATTAAGATTTTTTAAATTATTATTCATCTGTTTAATGCACTTTTTTTTACAAAATTCATATAATTAATCAGACAGTAATCGTAAAAACAATGCTACAATGAAGTTTTAAAGAAAAAAATTGACTGTGAGAAAATAGAATTTATGACTTTGCAAATTTTACATTATAATTATCATTTCTACTAGTTATAAATATTTTATGAGTTCTGTCTTTTTACGAAGATGTCAACTTTAATTTGTCTCTGCTGTATATAAAAAGTTTCAAGACTTTTATAAGAGTAAGTCCAAATGATTTCTAATTTATTTGCGTTTATATGTGATTTGCTATTTGTCCGAGTGTTTTAATTTTAAAACTGCTTTATACTCAGAATTCGTACTTTTGTTGATAATAATAATTTAACTAATGTTTATGGAAGTTTTTCACTTATATTTTTGCATTCAGTAATAAATACAGTAAAGCTTCGATTATTCGGACCTGTCGAGATCTAGTCCGATCCGGTTAATAAAAAATACGGAAAATAGGACAACTTTTAAAAACGCATATGCATATGTTTTTAGGTAACTTCCCTTCACGTTTTTTCCAGTTTAAGACTGGCAATTGTGGTAATGCATATTTTAACAAATTGAAAATGGCGTATTTAGAAGGGTTTTTATTTTATTTACCTATTTTTTAAATAAAATTTACAATTTTATTTTCTGCAGAATTGGTACAAAATTATATATAGAAGTACACATGCATGGTACACAGAAACTTCATGATTTCCGATATAATTATGTATAAAAAACTAACGCACAAAATTTAATCCAATTTCATACTTTTTTTAGATCTTCAAATAAATTAATGCAGATAAAATTTGTTATGCAACACTCAACAGTGGTTTTGTCATGCTTTATTTTTAATAATTAAAATTTACAATTTTAATAATTTTAATAATTTAAATTAAAATACACTTTTTTTTCCAAAAATCAAAATGATCATATTTACAAATCAAATTAAAATGAAATAAGTACCACGTAAAAGCTTACCCTTCTAAATAATTTTCTGTTTTATAATACATTTATTTGATTGTTAAAAAGCTTAAGTTGGCAGGTGTGCCGTGAGACCGGGAGAACTATTTCTCAAAAAGTTAAACATAGGATTTTATCAAACTTCATCATATTCAGTTATTATTAATGACATTTTGGTGTACATCGCCCTACAGATGGTGTTTTTTATGCTGTGTTTTTTCCCGAAATTTTTTTATCTCTGCACCTATTGAATATAGAATTGCATAAAACATTTAACGCGTAAAAAAAGAAAAAAGAAGAAAAAAAAAAGCAATATTGTTTCTATTTTGTACTCACTCAATAGGCTGCGCTGGTTTCCTTATCCCATCCAGAATCAATTGACGTGGATTAGCGAGCATGGTTTGCCATATTATTTATTCCTAGTGTAACCCAAGTTAGGAAAGAAATTTTCACCGAGCTCCAGTTCCTGGATAAACCTCGATAGAGGTTTGCATTGGCCGGGTCCGGGCCTATTTTCTTTTACGACACTGGAGCCGGTTCATGCCTGGTTTTCACTCTTTTCATGGCTTAAAGGTGTTCTTAAATCAAAAAGGGCAAATTTGTGACATATGCTTTAATTTATTTTTGTTCGGACATGCATGAAACTAGCAGATGTTGCTATTCAGAAACTGTCCAACTTCTCTCAAATTTCTGTTTTTTTTTTTTTTTTTTTTTTTTTTTTTTTTTTTTTTTTTTTAACACAATAAATCTTTTATAACAAGCCTTCAAATTTAACGTTTTTGCGATCATTTTCCGAAGACAGCAGAAAAACCGGTCGAAAATCAGGAGAAAAACGGGTGATCACGTTATCAAAATAGCTTAGAACTGGATAGGTAATTTAATTATCATAAAACGAAAAAATAAGTTCGATTCGAAATCGCTTTCATAGTCAGCCCCTCCATTTTTATATATTTCTGTTAAAAATGAATTTGTAAATGTGTCAAAACGTTTTGCGCTTGTTGAGCGAAGCAGTTGAGACCCTTAACAAACTTTTTCGATACCGAGCTGGGACTGACATCATTCTTCGTAGGACTGCACGGGTCGAAATTTTCAGTCTCGGTTTCGATTCAGCCCGTATGAAAATCAGCCTCACGGAACGACTTTGGCCGTGCAAAAATCAGTAAAGTTTGGCCCGTTCCAAACATTATTTTTATAAGTTTAATACCCCATTATTCTATAATTAAACTTTAGAATTTATTATTTTTAAAGAATAGTAGATTTTTAGGCAATAAAATTTAAATACAGTAAAACCTGCCTATGACCCCAAAAAAGTACTTTCAGTTTCAAAACCATACCTGAAAGTGAAAGTATCTTTTAAAAAAAATCTGCTACCGAAATCGAAAAAGTGAAAAAAAAGTCAGATTAAAGAGCAACTTCATGCAACTCATGTCTCATGCAAGAAAAAAATTGTTTAAAAATATTCTAATTAAAACGAGAAATTTGAAAATAATCTGTTTTTAACATCACAATCTGTGTGTTTTCAAGTGACTGAAGAGTCCCCTTAAACGCAAAATATGTTGATTCAAAATGAATATAATATAATACATGTGAAAAGAATATAATACATTACACCTGCTACGACGGCAACTCGACCATAACTCGCTCTTTTTTTTTTTTTTTTTTTTTTTTTTTTGGTTATTATGCGATTTCGTCTTGGAAAATTTTACTGTGTGGCATTTTTCTGATTTTTTAGTCTCCAATATATGATATAAGTATTAACGATAACTGAATGATAATTGAAACATTTACATGCAAATAGATATTCATTCAAAATAAATAAATATTGCCGCCTAAAATATTTCTTAAAAAGACTATTTTGTATCAGACACCCCTCATCCAAAATATTTTATAACTTTATCGAAGTAAAACTTCACGTTTTGTAGAAATGGAGTCGGGCGGGCCGAGATTTTAACCTTTTTTTTGGTTAGGTTATATTATATATGTATGTATTTGTATTTCCCAGACCGTGATAATCAGGCAGGCTTTCTAAATTTTATTTCGACCGGAACATTAATCTATTTAGTACAAACCGGATCGGTCCTGGGCGTAAAATTTTTGCCACGCATTTTTTAGAACCCGGACCAATACGCGGAGACCTCTAATATGTATTATAAACTTGGCCCCCCTGTCGGGGATACAGTGCCCCCTCGTCGGGCAAACTCTGGCGCCGCCCTTGTGTGTATACCAAAGTTTTCTTCAGAAACAGAGGTTATACGGTCATACGGTGTTCCTTTAAAAAATCCAGAGGGTATACGGCGTTTGGCATATATCCCCGTATACCCTCCACTACATCCCTAATCATGTCTTTGTATTTATTCTCACTCCAATCATTCCCTTTGTAAATTACCCCTGTTTTATCGACGCAGTTTGATTCTTTCAGATTTATTATATTGGGCTTATTAGTCTGCTTATTTTTTTTTTTTTAATCAGTCTGATCAGGTTCAGAATATATAACTTGTCTTAATTCTACTTACACGATCTCTTTGAAAAAATGCCTTCATTTTTCAGGCCTAACAGACTTTTTAGTCCAAGAGCCGACCGCACAAAACCCTAAGTCATCGAGCACAAGAAAAAAATCCTTTATATTATGGAAG
This sequence comes from Maratus speculifer, assembly GCA_964019185.1. Lineage (NCBI taxonomy): Eukaryota > Metazoa > Arthropoda > Arachnida > Araneae > Salticidae > Maratus > Maratus speculifer. The sequence goes on from OZ025294.1 coordinate 249,000,400, forward strand.
AGTTGTCATACGGGAATCTAATGATCTATGTCTGCCGGAACTGTAGTGGTGCAAAAGCCAAAAATGAGTATCACTAGTGGTTGACTTGTAGACTTAGCATTATGTTTTCCTGCACCCAATTTTCCGTTATTTCATACCTTTGATTGTACGGCAGACACAATGATAGACTTACGAATGAGCCACAAGTGGTGTAATTTTTGGCTTATGCACCACTTCACTTCCGGATCATTAGATTCCCCTATGACTACTCTTCCATATAAAGTATTTTTTCTTGTGCTCGATGACTTAGGGTTTTGTGCGGTCGGTTCTTGGACTATTTGTACTTCGGCTTCAATCCGCAAACTTCGAAAATACGAGGGGAAGTACTTATATACTAAATGTGAAATATCTGCTACAGTTATGAATTAAAACAGTTTTCAGACAATTCCTTTGTTTATTCTGTATATACCTACCCCTGTATCTACTTTGTACACAGCAGTAAATCGATTATCTTTAACTTGAATAGCGCGATATAGTCTATAAATAACAATAATAATTCATTTTATGGATTTGAAATTACATATAATTTGTTTCATTTCACTTTAAGATGTCTAACAAGGAAAAAAAAAAAAAAATCTGTAATCGGAGTTTGAATCGGAGTCGACCTGTTTTTTAGCGACTCTGCGATTTCGACTATTTTGCTCAAAATAGGTGTGACTACTTCGTAGCCCTGAATTTACAATACAATAAATATTTCAAAGTGAGTGAAACAATTTCCCGCAAATATTCCGAATACATTCGATCCCATTTCATTTTCTGATGTAAGATGAGCGTACGTCACTGGTCTTTTTAATTTACAGAAAATTTCTCAGACATTTAGCGTCAGTTGTGGAACTGGAAAAACCACGGAGGCAGAAGAAATTAATATTGTTTGCACAAACAGCTGTTACACAAACCTTTTTGCCCTCTGATATTTTGTTTTCCCGTTTCGTTTCAGTATTATGTTGCAACCGAATTCGAACTTACTACCAACATTCTAGAATGCGCTTAAAATAACTTGAATTTAAATGCTTTTATTCAATTTGTGAAGAAGATAAATTGATTTTTCGCTATTATCTTTTAACTTTCTTCATAATTAAGGTTAATTTGATATTAGCTTTCGAGTTATTTATGATCTGGGAAGAGTTCTGCCGTATACATCACTAATTATGTTGGGTGTTCATTTTGTCTGTAGCATAGAAACGATTTTTTCTTCTTTTCTGACATTATTTGACATATAATCATCATATAAATAATGTACCAGTCTTTTTAGTATAAAAGCATCATAATTCCTAATCAAAACTTTTTAGACTTGCGACAAGCGATTTTATTAAGTCGATGAAATATTATAATTATTTATTATTTTCTAAACATCAAATTTATTTAACATATCAGCTTTATTCTCTTATTTTTGAAAGTATTAAAATTCTACTGTATGCAAATTGATTTAAATAAAACAAAGAATTACTCTTGAAATTGGAGCACTCATTTGCTTTGAAATGGGGCAAAATAGACATTATTCTAATCACATTTTCTCTCTCAATCCTCTCTTTTCCCGACATGAATTTCTGCATCGCTGATTTATAGCATTCGATCTTGGCCCGTTCTCCAGTTCCGATTGTTTCCAAGTTACTCGACTGTCACAAGTGGAGTTGTGTAAATACATTTGTTACACGGCCCTGAACTTGTAGAAGTCATTGTAAAATGGAACTGGTAAGAATTTTATTACATTATTTTTATTTTATGCTATTTTTTCCTTCGTATGTTTTTTGATTTCCTGAATGGTCAATTCAACAGCACTTTTATTATTCACGCAACATCGTATATAATGTTTGTAAGCCAGGAAAAGAAAATATTTTTATTCTATGGAAAATTATCGTCTGCCTTTCTTTTTTACAACTTCATAATTATTGACGAAAACTTAAATGATCCATATATTTATGAATTTTTAATGCACACAAATATTGACTATTGTAATATTTGCTGCAAAATTATATTCTGAGACAATAATATATTTATATTATGAATTTAATATATTTATATTTTTCTGACATAATTAACACTATAACAGGTATTTGATATTAAAATTCGTAGAAGAGTAATTGTTTCCATGGGAACTACTATTTTAAGCTGTTAGTTTTTTACTGCAAAGAAATCACAGCCAAAAATTTGGAACTATTACAGTGTCTCAGAAAAGTGATGGGACACTTGTGCTTTATAAAAAGAAACTGCAATAAAATAAATAAAGAAACATGTGCAAAAATTTTTTGGGTGTGTTTCATATTTAAAGTTAGTAACAATTATTACATAACATACATTTTGTCAAAATATTAAAATATTAATTTAGTAAAAATACAATTGTTCAGAACGGAGCAAAAAATTGCTCACATAAGTGATGGGACACTTACTTTTCCATCAAATATTTATCCAAAAATTTTACTTTTTAAAAGGTTTTAATATTTTGTTGAATTTCCTTTTACTTTTAAAACATGATTTAATCTTTTTGGGATGGATTCGACTAATCTTTTTTGTGATTTCTGGAGTGATTTTACCCCATTCTTCTTGAAGCAACGATTTTAGTTGTTGTTTTGAAGAAATGGTGTGTTTGCGAATTCTTGATTCCAATTCTTGCCAAATATTCTCTACGGGATTTAAATCTGGAGATTGTGGTGGTGTTTTTATTATTTCAGGACAGTTATATAGCAGCCAGAGTCTAACGTTCAGAGCAGTGTGCTTGGGGTCATTGTCTTGGTAGAATTTAAAATCGTTATGAAGGTTCAATTTTCGTGCTGAAGATTTCAAATTTTGCTTTAAAATATCAATATACTTGTACTGATCCATTATACTGTCAATAAAAACAAGATTACCAACTCCAGCGGACGACATACACCCCCATACCATAATTCCTCCTCCACCATGTTTTACTGTTGGTACCAAGTTCTGTTTGCGAAATTCTTCCTTGGGTTTTCTCCACACCAAATATATTAAATTTACTCTCATTAGCAAATGTAACTTTATTCCAGTATTCAGAATTCTTATTTATGTTGGATTTTGCGATAGCTAGTCTGAGTTTTCTATTCTTTTCACTTACGAAGAATTTTTTCCTGGCTACTCTACCGTGATATCCAGCAGATCGAATTACCCTTCTAATAGTCTCAGGATTAACAATTATTCCATATAATGCTTGTAAATCAGCAGCAACTTTTGAAGCACTATTTCTAGGAATTTTTTTTTTTAATATTTCGAACGATAATTCGCTTTATTCCATTGGATAGCTTTGATGGTCGGCCAGGTCTTCTATTATCCTGAATCATGATTCTTTTTATATTGTTTAATGATATTAAAAACTGTTGAACGACTCAAGTTAACTGTTTCAGCAGTTTTTCTAATAGATTTTCCACGTTCAATATGCAAATTAATAACTAACTTTCGAATTTCAGGCGAAGTTTCTTTTCGTTTAGCATTCATGGCTACACAGAGCTAAAAAACACAAAAATTCCAAAAGAAACTGGAGAGAAATACTGCAGACGATTTTATGAATTATTGCCAATTGCTTTTAAGTAAAAATAAAATTCCCAAAAATATTTTTATTGCTTATTTCAGACGATTTTTGTTGCATATACAGTGTCTCACATAAGTGATAGGACACTTGTGCTTTACAAAAGGAAACTAATCAGATAAATTTAAAAAAACATGCACACATTTTTTTGTGGGTGTGTTTCATACTTAAATTTAGTAAAGATTATTACATAACATACATTTTGTCAAAATATTAAAATATTAATTTAATAAAAATACAAAAGTTTAGAACGGAGCAAAAAATAGCTCACATAAGTGATGGGACACCATTATATATGCAACAAAAATCGTCTGAAATAAGCAATAAAAATATTTTTTGGGGTTTTATTTTTACTTAAAAGCAATTGGCAAATAATTTATAAAATCGTCTGCAGTATTTCTCTCCAGTTTGTTTTGGAATTTTTGTGTTTTTTTTTTAGCTCTGTGTAGCCATGAATGCTAAACGAAAAGAAACTTCGCCTGAAATTCGAAAATTAGTTATTAATTTGCATATTGAACGTGGAAAATCTATTAGAAAAACTACTGAAACAGTTAACTTGAGTCGCTCAACAGTTTTCAATATCATTAAACGATATAAAAAGAATCATATGATTCAGGATAAAAGAAGACCTGGCTGACCATCAAAGGTATCCAATGGAATAAAGCGAATTATCGTTCGAAATATTAAAAAAAATCCAAGAAATAGTGCTTCAAAAGTTGCTGCTGATTTACAAGCATTATATGGAATAATTGTTAATCCTAAGACTATTAGAAGGGTAATTCGATCTGCTGGATATCACGGTAGAGTAGCCAGGAAAAAATTCTTCATAAGTGAAAAGAATAGAAAACTCAGACTAGCTTTCGCAAAATCCAACATAAATAAGAATTCTGATTACTGGAATAAAGTTATATTTGCTGATGAGAGTAAATTTAATATATTATGTTCTGACGGTAGAATCTTGGTGTGGATGTGGAGAAAACCCAGGGAAGAATCTCGCAAACAGAATTTTTGGTACCAACAGTAAAACATGGTGGAGGAGGAATTATGGTATGGGGGTGTATGTCGTCCGCTGGAGTTGGTTATCTTGTTTTTATTGACAGTATAATGGATCAGTACAAGTATATTGATATTTTAAAGCAAAATTTGAAATCTTCAGCATTAAAATTGAACCTTCATAACGATTTTAAATATACCAGGACAATGGCCCCAAGCAAAATGCTCTGAACGTTAGACTCTGGCTGCTATATAACTGTCCTGAAATAATAAAAACACCACCACAATCTCCAGACTTAAATCCCATAGAGAATATTTGGCAAGAATTGGAATCAAGAATTCGCAAACACACTATTTCTTTAAAACAACAACTAAAATCGGTGCTTCAAGAAGAATGGGGTAAAATCACTCCAGAAATCACAAAAAAATTAGTCGAATCCATCCCAAAAAGATTAAATCATGTTTTAAAAGTAAAAGGAAATCCAACAAAATATTAAAACCTTTTAAAAAGTAACATTTTTGGATAAATATTTGATGGAAAAGTAAGTGTCCCATCACTTATGTGAGCCATTTTTTGCTCCATTCTGAACAATTGTATTTTTACTAAATTAATATTTTAATATTTTGACAAAATGTATGTTATGTAATAATTGTTACTAACTTTAAATATGAAACACACCCAAAAAATTTTTTCACATGTTTGTTTATTTATTTTATTGCAGTTTCTTTTTATGAAGCACAAGTGTCCCATCACTTTTGTGAGACACTGTATAATGGTGTCCCATCACTTATGTGAGCTATTTTTTGCTCCGTTCTAAACATTTGTATTTTTATTAAATTAATATTTTAATATTTTGACAAAATGTATGTTATGTAATAATCTTTACTAAATTTAAGTATGAAACACACCTACAAAAAAATGTCTACATGTTTTTTTAATTTATTTGATTAGTTTCCTTTTGTAAAGCACAAGTGTCCCATCACTTATGTGAGACATTGTAAATACGATTGCTGATAGACCGGGAATTTGCAGCACAGACTTCATAGAGTTCACGCAATCAAGTATACAGTGTCTCACAAAAGAGATGGGACACTTGTGCTTTACAAAAAGAAACTGCAATAAAATAAATAAACAAACATGTGCAAAAATTTTTTGGGTGTGTTTCATATTTAAAGTTAGTAAGAATTATTACATAACATACATTTTGTCAAAATATTAAAATAGTAATTTAGTAAAAATACAATTGTTCAGAACGGAGCAAAAAATGGCTCACATAAGTGATGGGACACTTACTTTTCCATCAAATATTTATCCAAAAATTTTACTTTTTAAAAGGTTTTAATATTTTGTTGGATTTTCTTTTACTTTTAAAACATGATTTAATCTTTTAGGGATGAATTCGACTAATTAGGTAGATTTCGTATGAAATACTACCTATTGCATTGTCTCCCATGTTGGAATTTCTGAAAAATTTTTGCGGATCTACACGAATCATGACTCCTAGACCCCAAAACCACCATCAGTAAAAAAGTTTATATATCTATCTATCTATCTATCTATCGGTGTATATCACTTTCTTCTAGACACGATAACTTCCATAATTCTGCTCAGATCTTCTTCAAACTTTTACATAAAATCAAGGAGCTTAAAATCTCGGTCGAGTTCGTTAATGGGCAAAATCGGACCAAGGGGGTGGAAATAGGGAGGGTTTTTGTGAAAACAGAAAAAACGCGATAACTTCTTAATTAAAATAGATATTGAATCAGTTTAAAGTTTATATTACTTCTAAGAAATGGGCAAAAAGTTTATGCATGACAGATTTTTGATAAAGTTAAAAATGGGCTCAAGGGGCGAAAAAAACATGGTTTTTAAGAGAAAAACATTCATAACTTCGTCAATTCTCAAGATATTAAATCCAACTAAATTTTATATAAATGTACTCAATATTATCTAAAACTTTTGTATTTACAAGTTTTTGATAGGACCAATTTTTACCGAGGAAAAAAATTAAAAACGAAAAGAAAAAGGGGGGAGGAAAAAGAAAAAATCCCATAACTTACTCAATTCTTAAGCAATCAAATCTAATTAAATTTATTTTACATCTTCACAATAAGATCTACAACTTTTATATTGACAAGTTTTTCATAGAACCCATTCTTATAGCAAAAATAAATTAAACAAAAATAGGAGTTGGAGTAAAAACCTTAAATCCAAACTGCTTATATTCTGACTCATTTTAAAATTCATTTTTGATTTTAAACGCATCCGAATGACAGATCCTCTTATTTAGGAACTATATAATGCGACGTTTTGGCCAATTTTTTGATAAAGGCAGAATATATTTTTAAAAAGGCTGCCAAAAAAGGTATTTTGAACAGATTTCCCGAAATTATCGTCATTAAAAATTGATTAAGTATAACAAATTGCGTTTTTTCTGAGTCATTTTTAAATTCATTTTTGTTCTCAAACCCATCCAATTTACAGGTCCTATTATTTAGGAAGTATATAATGCGACGTATTGGCCAGTTTTTTGATAAAGGCAGAATATATTTTTTAAAAGGCTGCCAAATAGGGTATTTTGAACAGAATTTCACGAAATTATCATGATTGAAATTTGAGGAAATTAAAAAAATTGCGTTTTTACCGAGTCATTTTTAAATCTTTTTTTGTTCTCAAACGCATCCAATTTACAGGTTCTCTTACTTAGGAACTATATTATGTGACGGAGTGGCCAGTTTTTAGATAAAGGCAGAATATATTTCAAAAAAAGGCTGCCAAAATGGGCACTTCGCACAAAATTTCCCAAAGCGACCATGATTAATGAACTGTGGGTATTCAAATAACAAATTGTTTATTTTATGACTCATTTTTAAATCCAATTTTGCTCTGAAACGCATTCAAATGACAGTTTTTTGTTACTTAGGAACTATATAATGTGCGTATTCTTTGATTTTTTGATAAAGGGTGAATATACATATTTTTAAAAGCTGTCAAAGTAAGCACTTCGTAAAAAAATTTCCCAAAGCGATCATGATAAAAGAATTGAGGTTGTATTCAAATAACAATTTTTTTATTTTATGACTCATTTTTAAATTCAATTTTGCTCTCAAACGCATTCAATTGACAGTTTTTCGTTATTTAGGAACTGTGTAATGTGCCGTATTGGTCAGATTTTTGATAAAGGCTAAATATATATTTAAAAAAATCTGTCAAAGTGGGCACTTCGTACAAAATTTCTCAAAGCAATCTTGATTAAAGAATTGTGGATGTATTAAAATAATAAATTGGTTATTTTATTACTCATTTTTAAATTCAATTTTGCTGTCAAACGAATTTAATTAACAGTTTTTTGTTATTTAGGAACTATATAATGAGCATATTGGTCAATTTTTTTAATAAAGTAAGAATATAATTCAAAATATGTTGCCAAAATGGGCATTTGAGTAGAATTTCGTTTAAGAGGATTTCGATAAAACCAGTTCTTACAGAAAAATGAAATTAAAAAATTTTTAAAAGCGGTTGAATAAAGTAGTTAAACTGGGTTTATCTCTAATCATTTAATTTTTTTTTTTTTTTTTTTTTTTTTTTTTTTTTGAGATGAAAACTTTTCGAAATTTACCTCCGTCTATAGGCTATGCCGAAAGGGATTTTTTTTTTTTTTTTTTTTTGTGATTTCTGGAGTGATTTTACCCCATTCTTCTAGAAGCACCGATTTTAGTTGTTGGTTTGAAGAAATGGTGTGTTTGCGAATTCTTGATTCCAATTCTTGCCAAATATTCTCTATGGGATTTAAGTCTGGAGATTGTGGTGGTGTTTTTATTATTTCAGGACAGTTATATAGCAGCCAGAGTCTAACGTTCAGAGCAGTGTGCTTGGGGTCATTGTCCTGGTAGAATTTAAAATCGTTATAAAGGTTCAATTTTTCGTGCTGAAGATTTCAAATTTTGCTTTAAAATATCAATATACTTGTACTGATCCATTACTGTCAATAAAAACAAGATTACCAACTCCAGCGGAAGACATACACCCCCATACCATAACTCCTCCTCCACCATGTTTTACTGTTGGTACCAAGTTCTGTTTGCGAAATTCTTCCCTGGGTTTTCTCCACACCAAGATTCTACCGTCAGAACCAAATATATTAAATTTACTCTCATCAGCAAATATAACTTTATTCCAGTAATCAGAATTCTTATTTATGTTGGATTTTGCGAAAGCTAGTCTGAGTTTTCTATTCTTTTCACTTATGAAGAATTTTTTCCTGGCTACTCTACCGTGATATCCAGCAGATCGAATTACCCTTCTAATAGTCTTAGGATTAACAATTATTCCATATAATGCTTGTAAATCAGCAATAACTTTTGAAGCACTATTTCTTGGATTTTTTTTAATATTTCGAACGATAATTCGCTTTATTCCATTGGATACCTTTGATGGTCAGCCAGGTCTTCTTTTATCCTGAATCATATGATTCTTTTTATATCGTTTAATGATATTGAAAACTGTTGAGCGACTCAAGTTAACTGTTTCAGTAGTTTTTCTAATAGATTTTCCACGTTCAATATGCAAATTAATAACTAATTTTCGAATTTCAGGCGAAGTTTCTTTTCGTTTAGCATTCATGGCTACACAGAGCTAAAAAAACACAAAAATTCCAAAACAAACTAGAGAGAAATACTGCAAACGATTTTATAAATTATTTGCCAATTGCTTTTAAGTAAAAATAAAATCCCAAAAAATATTTTTATTGCTTATTTCAGACGATTTTTGTTGCATATATAATGGTGTCTCATCACTTATGTGAGCTACTTTTTGCTCCGTTCTAAACATTTGTATTTTTATTAAATTAATATTTTAATATTTTGACAAAATGTATGTTATTTAATAATCTTTACTAAATTTAAGTATGAAACACACCCACAAAAAATGTGTACATGTTTTTTTTATTTATTTGATTAGTTTCCGTTTGTAAAGCACAAGTGTCCCATCACTTATGTGAGACACTGTAAATAATCCAATGATTATTCCATCTGGTAGAAGAGTCATAAATTAAAAATAAAATTTACTTTAAGCATTATTGCAGATGGCCCATCCCTCCTTAATCTCCCCTACAGTAGAAGACTCCAAGATTGGTTCTAAGAGTTGTGCGCATTTGAGGCTTTTTGCAAAGTGCTTTCTGCTAAGCTGAATTTTTCACCATTTCCGCAATAGCTCTATCTCAAGAATTAATGCATGGATTTTCATCAAACTCAAATTCGGTAAATCCGTCATATGAACTAGTTCTGTTTACATTTTGGTGTCAATCGCCTAAAGGTGGTGCTGCTGAGCTGTCCCCCCTCCCCCCCATTCCCAACTCTTACAATAGCTCTATCTCAAGAACTAATTGACGAATTTGCATCAAACTTCAATCTCTGCAGTATCAAAATTGAAAGTCTAAAATTCGAATCCAGCTGATTCCATTGTGTCAGAAATTTGTGAAAGTTTTTTTTCAGGCTTTTTTTTTCTCTCTCTCTCTGTCTCTTTTTGCACACGTTTACCAGCAATTTATAAAACAGAGTAAAATCATACAAGGTTTTATTTTTTTTAAAACAAAAATTACTTTTTACTTTCTGCTATCTTCAATAGAAGAAAGTATTGTAATCGGAATTTTTTTTCGTCTTCCGGTTTTCGACGGATTTATACGTTTTAGGAGTCAGAGATTCCAAAAAACATGTTTTTACAAAATGTCTGTCTGTCGTGTGTCTGTATGTCGCCATTTCACCATCAAAAGTGTATGAAGTTATGCATAGAATTGAACCAAATTTTTTGTGAATGTTTTTGGCTGTGGCAAGCCAGGTCCTCCTTCAGTTTTGAAATATTCCGCCGGAAAGGGGCTCTGCAATCGCGATTTTTGTGCCATTTTCAATATTGTACCGACCAAAAGTATATGAAGTTATGCATCGAATTGAACCAAATTTTTTGTGTATGTGTATGACTATGGCTAGTTGGTCCTCCCTGAATTTGAAAATAATCTGCCGGAAGGGGGCGCTGCAATCGCGATTTTTGTGCTATTTTTAATATTGTACCGACCAAAAGTATTTGAAGTTATGTATCGAACTGAACCAAATTTTTTGTGTATGTGTATGACTACCGTAAAATGGGGTGAATCGGAACACTTTTCAACTTTAACGATAAAAAAAGCAACAACTTATTTTTTTATTTTTTACTAGAAACTTCGGTCTTGTTTTGTTCTTTACTTTTTAAGCAAAAAAGAAACATTTTTACTGTTTATATATGTAATATTTATTTTTTTAATGGTGTTCCGATTCACCCCGCATCTAGGGGTGAATCGGAACAAATACTATAATTTTTATTTATTCTGATTCAAACTTTAATAGGATTAATGAAAATAGATAAAAATGATAAGGGAGGAATAGGAACACGTAGTTACCATTGTGATGAATTTCGTTCCCACGCTTGCAAAATTACCCCCCCCCCCCCCCCGACGGAAATCCCGGAGAATTCTCAGAAGGAGAAATACATCTTTCTCCACTCTCAAAGTAGACATAAGAAAGTCAGCCGATTTCAATAAAGCACTTAAGTGAACTCTTGGATTAATGCACAAGGTCGTTCCGCTGAGTTTAGACCCCACGGAAGTGAGCCTTTGAATTGTTGAGAGAGACCGCATGGCGATGATTTCCACAAGGAAGAGAAAGATATTTCTTCAAGGCGACCGCTGTGCAAGAATGAGGAGGCGGGTCATCCCAAGGAATGATGGATGAGGGAAAACGGGATAAATAGAGCGAGGGGATGCTCTAAGGGACTTCTTTTGCTGTTCGGATGCGGAGCGTTAGAGACGGGGGAGTTGGCCCTCGTACTCAGAGAGAGTAGTGGCCAGGGTTTACTCTGGGAGAAGAATTAATAGGCGGTTAATGCCTATGTGGAAGAACTTGTGGAGAACAACTCCTGATAAACTTTTATCATATTAATGAGTGGCGGTAAAGCCATTTCATATTCAGTACGAACAATCTTTTCAATCTGTTGTGGAGAACCCATCTTTTATTTTGTTATAAGTGGAGTGGATTTCCTTGTAATGAACTAAATAAATTCTAGTGAAATCTGATCCAGCCTCTTGCCGCTATTTTTCGACCCGCTACCACACAAGCCGACTGGAGGTATTATAACTGGTGGCAGCGGTGGGATTCTTACACCAGAAAAGAAAAGTTGTTTGGATATTTTAGTCTGTCCCAGAGTGTGATAATAGCGCCCGCCCAGAAAGACGACGCTAATAGAAGAGCATCAAGCCTGACCGTGCCTCAGCAACCAGAGAAAAGATATAGGAGTGCCTCAGCCATGCCGCAGCAAATTGAGAAGGAGCCCCAGAGTCCTTCTGCTATACCCAAGGAGCGCCAAGCTTCAAGTGCCTCGAAATCAAGGACCAGTGACCGCTGACAAGTGGAGCCCGAGAAAAGAAACCCTCCGAGCCAGACCCAGGAGCAACCGGGACCGACCTCTTCAGAAAGACGTGCCAAGCAGAAAAAGGTAGGCTCATTTTTCTTTGAGTGGCCTCAGATTGAAAATTTAGTGTATTTATAGTAAAATATTGTCATGATGCTAAACTTAAACTTAAGTTGAGAAAAAAAAATTATTTCAGTGAATTTCGATTTAGGTCGAATTAATTAAAGTTAATCATAAAATAATTTAACAAATAAATAATATCTAGCTGTAAAAAAATTCTCGAGGTTAGAATTATTTTGTTTTTCTCTAAAAACATTTTGATAAGCCAGTGGGTAAAAAAAAAGGCCCTTGAAAAAAAAAAAAAAAAAAAAAAAAAAAAAAAAAAAAGAAAGGCCTTCATAAAATTCAATAACTTAGTTACTAAATTTAAAATCTTATTAACGGTTAGTGCTGTTATATATTTCTGTTGACTATTGTATGTTAGGACAGGTTTTGGTAAAAATATTTTGTATTTAAATTAGTAAATGTTTCTGTTAATAATCTGTGTGAGTGCCCAATCCAAAAAATCCAAGTTGTTTTTCTGTGACATTTCAGAAAGTTAGTTATTATTTGTGTTTTTGTGTGCATAGGGATCTTTAAGTTTAGGAAAAATTTATTTTATTGAGACTAAATTACAGAATTGAAGAAATGTTCTGAATTAGAAATCCTTATATATCTATTGTATTGTGTTTAGAAATTTTTATTTTCTTATACATGCATAAAATTTGGATTGTGAAATTGTTAACGATTTAGTTAAATGCATTTGATTTTTTGGGTTCTTGTTAACTGAATTAAACTTAACGGATTCATGGCGAAAATTACGTCACTCAAATATTGTAGGAAGGCAGACTTACAAAATTTGGCAGAAGTCCTAGGGGTGGATATAGAACCGGATGATAATATGGCAGCCATTATTAGGAAAATTGAATCCGCGAGCGATTATGATCAAACTCTTGCTTTAGCTCATGCTGAATATATAGTTAGGGATCGCGAAGAGGAAAAACAAAGGTTAGAACAAGAAAAACAATGGGAAAGGGAATATACACTGGAACAGCTGAGATTATCTCAAACCTCAGAGAGGCGTAATTCTACTGCGAGTAGTAATGCTGAACGTCAACCTAAGCTTGCACTTAAGACTGTAATGCACCGCTTTGACCCCGATAAATCCGACATAACTCTTTTCTTAAACTTATTCGAACGACAAGCTAATAGAGTAGGTATCGAAACTGAAGACTACGTAACTCATTTACTCTCTTTATTACCCATAGACATAGCGGAATTGATCTTGCGCGAACCGGCAGATCAAATCGAAAATTTCGCACACGTGAAATCATTATTACTGGCCAGGTATAGGCTGAGTCCTGAAGCTTATAGGGTAAAATTAAATAGGCATGCTAAAAATCCTGGAAGCCCATGGAAAGATTTAATCTTTGAACTTGACAGTTTTCTCGAAGGATGGTTACACGGTTTAGGAATTTCAGATTTTTCGGCTCTGAAAAAGTTATTGATAACGGACCAAATCAAACGTCGTGCCCCCACGGAACTAAGAGAGCACTTCATAGACTCTTGGGCTAATTATACGGATCCCCTAACTCTAGCAACAAAATTAGATGAATACGAAGCTGTTAAGGTATCACAAAAAAAATCGTGGAACACCGGTAACGCAATATACAGGAGAGGCGATAAACCAAAAATTGATGACAAATCGCGAGAAAAGAAAAACGAAACTGAAACCAATTGGAGGAGCAGAAATGATAACACAGAACGGCAACGGGTTTTCGAACGACCTAGTGGAAGGAAGTGCTTTTTGTGTTCTAGTTTTTCCCATGTGAAGGCCGATTGTCCAGAAAATGAAAAAAATAAAAAACCTGTAACAAATGTTCGACATATTAGCGACGGAACTAAATTCGAAAAAGGTTTCCAACCTTATTTGGGTCGCGCAAAAATTAATGGAGCGGAAGTAGTTACACTCCGTGATTCTGGGACCTGCCAAGATGTCATCCCACGACGATTAATTAAACCTGATCAACTAGACGGGAATCACGTTTGGATTACGCAACCTTTGATGAACGATGTACGTTGTTTACCTACGGCGATAATAGATTTAGAAATTGAGGGGGCAGGTTCCATCCGAACTAAAGCTATAGTAGCAGAAAAGGAAATTGACATGGATTACTATATCTTGGGAAATGATACTCAGAAATTAATTGAGGAAGGAAAAAAAAAATCCCGCAGTTTTAAATGCCGTTCTCACCCGCAGTCAGACTAAATCAATTCTGAAAGAGAAAAAATCGGTCTCTCTGGAAGGGGAAGAAAGGAAAGGCATTGTATCAAACAACCCCAAAGTTCCTATTGAAGATGCTACTATTGTATTGTACGAAAGCTCTTCCGAAAAAGGGGAGGAGACATCTCAAACGGAAGAAGGTGTATTGATTGTTCCAGAGCTGGAATCAGACACGTGTTCAATTTTAGGGGAAGTCAAAAAGGCGGATTTCGTGAAAGCTCAACAAGATGAGGTAGAATTAAATGAAGTACGCGAGAAAGCGTAAAAAAAGGAAACCCCATTACGAAATTCATAACTCTATTATTGTGCGAAAGTCAACTGACTATAGAGGAAATATAAGGAACCAATTGATTATATCCTGGAAATTTAGACAAGGAATTTTAACGGCTTGTCATGAAGGGATTTCTTCTCACAGGGGAGTGGGAAAAGCCTTATGTGTATACTCGCGATGGGCGGAAGCGATTGCAATTCCTAATATACTTTCGAAAACGGTTATGGAAGCGTTAACTACCGTATTCAGTCGAATAGGATATGCAACTGAAATACAAGCTGATTTAGGACGCAGTTTTATCTCCAGTCTAACGACTACGTTTTTAGATAAATTCGGAGTAAGACTAAGACATTCTAGTGTGTGTAGGCCTAGCTCAAACATGGTAGAAAGATTTCACCGGTCCGTTAAAAAATTATTAAAGTCTTTGTGCTTAGAAAATGGAGAGGATTGGGAGTCAAATTTGCCTCACGCCCCATTTGCACTTAGGACGGTGGTCCATGAATCTACCGGGTTCAGTCCGGCAGAACTTGTTTTCGGCCGAAATCTCAGAACGCCTGAAACATTGTTGTTCGAGCAGTGGACGGGGGAAGGTCCCGAACACGAATTAGTTACGGAGCATATATTCAATCTGGTAAATAGATTAAAAAGATGTCGGGAACTTGCCGTCGAAAACATGACGAACAGCCGGGAGAAAAGGAAATTCTATTACGATAAAAAGGCAACTGAAAAAAGTTTCGAGCCGGGCGATGAAGTTTTAGTACTAGCCACGAACAAACCAAATAAGATGTCTATTAAATGGATCGGGCCGGGAAAAATCGACTCGAAAATTTCAGATACAAATTATTTAGTGAGTGTCCCAGGGCGACGCGAGAAATCAAAAATCTACCACGTTAATTTGTTGAAGCCATACGTAAGACGCGTAATAAAAGTAAATATTTTACCTAGCAAAGTTTTCGACTCGGAAGAATCCCCGGATCTTGAAATAGATTTTCCATCCGTCGATTCAAACAGTCACAATTTCGAGAAAATAGTGGAAGATGGGAATTTAAAAGACCGATGTAACCCAAACCAATTAATAGGGGCTTCGTATAGATTCTCTAAATTCATGTCCAAATTATTACACGGACTAGAAGAATATTGTCTTCCTTATCTGGTATCTGGACGATACCGCAGTATTTTCCAACACTTGGGAGGAACATCTCATACATTTAAGGACAGTCTTAATTAGGATTAAAGAGGCTAGGTTGAAAATTAAAATTGCAAAATGTAAATTCGCACAAAGCACAGTAAAATATCTCGGACATATCGTCGGGGAGGGGCAACGAAAACCTTCAGATGTCAAAATCAGGACTATCGTAGATCTGCCAACACCGAGAAACAAAACTGAAATAAGGAGATTCTTGGGAATGACAGGTTATTATGCCCGGTACATCAAAAATTATGCCGACATCGTTGAACCTCTTACGAGTGCTTTAAAAGGAAAAAACAAAAGGGAAAAAATAGTTTGGAGCAGTGAAATGGGGGAAGCATTTGAGAAATTAAAAAAGAAATTAACTGAAGATCCCGTGCTATATGCCCCCAATTATGAATCCGAATTTATAATACAAACGGATGCTTCAGAAAAGGCTATGGGTATAATAGTGGCCCAGAGACAAGGCTCAGAAGAGCATCCGATACTTTTTCTAAGAAGGAAATTCACAGACGTAGAAAAGAATTTTAGCGCTTCAGAACGCGAATGCGCCGCTATAATTTTTGCAATAAAGAAGCTAAGACATTATATTGACGGTCAGAAGTTTTCTATACAAACCGACCATAATCCTTTGATATTCTTAAAGAATAACGCAGGCAATAACCCTCGCCTTTTACGTTGGGCACTCACCCTGCAACCCTATCATTACGCTATAAAACATCGTCCAGGAAAGGACATACCCCATGTGGATTATTTAAGTAGGATAGAGTAAAATCTATCAGAAAATCCAATTGTATATATGTTTTGATGCTAATTATCTGTATTTTGTAATTTATAATTGTGTACTTTATTGTGTAGATAAATTAAACGGATACCGAAGGGAAAGATCCTGTTAAATGAAAAAAAAAAAAAAAAAAAAAAAAAAAAAAAAAAAACAGAAACAAACTAAAGGGATTTTAAAGATTTAAAAATATATCGGGGCCACCCAAGTTTAATGAGCTAACCTTTCCCTTACAGATATTGTGTCTTGCAGCCCAATATCAGACTGGCGGAAGGGGTGTTGTGATGAATTTCGTTCCCACGCTTGCAAAATTACCCCCCACGACGGAAATCCCGGAGAATTCTCAGAAGGAGAAATACATCTTTCTCCACTCTCAAAGTAGACATAAGAAAGTCAGCCGATTTCAATAAAGCACTTAAGTGAACTCTTGGATTAATGCACAAGGTCGTTCCGCTGATTTTAGACCCCACGGCCTTTGAAGTGTTGAGAGAGACCGCATGGCGATGATTTCCACAAGGAAGAGAAAGATATTTCTCCAAGGCGACCGCTGTGCAAGAATGAGGAGGCGGGTCATCCCAAGGAATGATGGATGAGGGAAAACGGGATAAATAGAGCGAGGGGATGCTCTAAGGGACTTCTTTTGCTGTTCGGATGCGGAGCGTTAGAGACGGGAGAGTTGGCCCTCGTACTCAGAGAGAGTAGTGACCAGGGTTTACTTTGGGAGAAGAATTAATAGGCGGTTAATACCTATGTGGAAGAACTTGTGGAGAACAACTCCTGATAAACTTTTATCATATTAATGAGTGGCGGTAAAGCCATTTCATATTCAGTACGAACAATCTTTTCAATCTGTTGTGGAGAACCCATCTTTTATTTTGTTATAAGTGGAGTGGATTTCCTTGTAATGAACTAAATAAATTCTAGTGAAATCTGATCCAGCCTCTTGCCGCTATTTTTCGACCCGCTACCACACAAGCCGACTGGAGGTATTATACCATGAAACCAAGCCTTTATTTTATATACAAGTAAAGATATGCCTTTTTAAAAATTAGAAAAGAACTTTGAAATCAAGAAAAATTAAAATTTATTAAAAGAAATTATATTCGAATTGCAGAAGTAGAATTTCACACAAATTCAGCCTTGTTCTGTGTTATCCTTTACTAGTAATCATTGGGTAAGTGAATCTATTGAGTAGCCCCAATAATTGCATGTATTAATACGATCTACAAATACGCCCTCATCCCCAGCCCTTAGTACTGTTTGCATCCCTCTCTTTTTTCATTTTGAGATGTTTTTGTAATTTTGTGGATGTCAGAGAATAATTCTGTGCAGTTTTTCTAACGAATTTGCTATTTTTTAAATTATTTTATTGTGTGTTCCATGTCTGTTGGTTTAGGCGTTGACTTTTTTGTTTAACCAAGTAATTTCTTGGCACTTTTAAACTCTTCAAGTAATTTGAACAAACAAAATATTGTTACAATTCATATCATACATATCTTTTCATATATTAGAGGAAATTATTACTGTATAGAAAAATAAACCATGAGAAAAATCGTGTTCCGATTCACCCCGTAAATCTTAAACCTCTGATGTTACAAGTCATTTTATATTTTTTCATTATGTAGTTTAAAAATAAGTAGAATTTAATACAGCATATCGTTTACAGGTCCATCATTAATTAAAAATCCCCTCTCTTAGGTTTAGAATACGAAAAGTGCTATAGTTGCGTACAAAGTTTTGAAGACGTTGAAAAAACGAAGTTTTTCAGGATGCTTTTGAAGTTTTTTTATGTACCCCAGCAGTGGTGACAACACCTCAAAACTGAATTTCCCAACTCTTAACGTTATTGCCTTCTTATAAAAAAAATTGGCAACTTAAAATATCATCACGTATATTTATAATGAATTTATTTGTATGACCGGGAAGTTTCGTTCCTATTCACCCCGCTGTTCCTATTCACCCCATTTTACGGTATGGCTAGTTGGTCCGTTATGCATCGAATTGAACCAAATTTTTTGTGTATCTGTATGACTATGGCTAGTTGGTCCTCTCTGAATTTGAAAAAAAATCCGTCGGAAGGGGGCGCTGCAATCGCGATTTTGTGCCATTTTCAACATTGTACCGACCAAAAGTACATGAAGTTATGCACCGAATTGAACGAAATTTTTTGTGTAAGTGTATGGTTATGGCTAGTTGGATCGCCCTGAATCTGAAAAAAAATCCGCCGGAAGGGGGCGCTGCAACAGCGAATTTTATGCCATTTTCAATATTGCACCACATAAAAGTGTATGAAGTTAGTTCTAGAACTGAACTAAACGTTTTGTATATGAAGTTCGCTGTGGCAAGCAGGTCCTCCTTCAGTTTTGAAATATTCCGCCGGAAAGGGGCTCTGCAATCGCGATTTTTGTGCCATTTTCAATGTTGTACCGACCAAAAGTACATGAAGTTATGCTTTTGGTAAGTTTGATTATTTTTTGGTAAGGCAAATAGGTCCTCCCTGAATTTGAAAACAAAAAAATCTGCCTATCATTCTATTGACCATCGGCTCGTGCAGAGACGGAAATTCGTTTTTACTCCGATTAATTGATTGAAGTAGAAATTTAAGATAAATCAAAGTTGGTATGGTATTGAATTAAAATTTTTAAAGCATTAAAATGAGTAACTATTTTTTTAAATATTAAAATGTATGTATGAGATAGAAGAAAGTTTTGGGATTGGCCATCCAACTAGTTTTAAAATTGTTTTTTAAATGTAGTATTTTAGGTCTATGACATTGGCAGTTTAAATCACATTTAAAGCCGCCATGTGTCAAAAAATTGCCGACCTTGTCACGGGGGATTAAGAAAATACTTATTATTATTATATATATTCTTAATCTATTGATAGAAAAAAAATAATTTTCATCAATTAATCTATCATTTGAAAAAGAATTAATAAACACTATAATAAAGTGAATGCCTATCAAAAGGTCTATCGAGAGGCTTACGAAAATTTTAGTGTCATGATATCTGAAAATACTCCCAAAATTCGTTCTAGTAAATGAAAAAAAAAATAGTTTTTCTAAAATCTTCTGTAAATAAAAAAATAAATCCAAATTGGCATTCGTCTGCTCCACTGACTTGCATGATATTGTTACTATTCACACGAAATGTACCTAGAAGAATGGGGGGGGGGTAAAAAAAGAACGTATTATATAAATCGATACTTCAAAATCGAGATTCTGTAGAAATCTTTTATCGGGCATGAGTGAGATAAACAAATAATCTTCTATACTTGAAAACTTATCGATACCATTTTCAAGAAATAGTCTTTAATCGCGAGTAAGATTTCAGAGGTCGAAAGCTCAGCTTTCGCTATCGAATGCCCCGAAACCTTCATTCGTATTCCTCGCGACGTTTAAGTTAATTAGAGGTCATCGAGAATGTACACTTTTATTGTCATTGAGGCTTTTTCGTTTTTTTATTTTTACCCCATTCAGAGATAGGCTTAAACTGTGCTTACGTGAATAAAAGGTCACGTTCATTCGCGATATATCCCGGAGGCTTTTCTCTCGTTAGCCATGTTGTCGCTTTCTATTTTCCGTCGTCGTAGTCGTAATACTAATTATAAGGGGTAATTAAAAACATGAAAGAAAAAAATCATGCGTCAAGCATAGATTATAAAGCACTTTCCAACACATTCAGAATAAACGCAACAAAACTGCATAGTTTAAAAAATTAAAATACGTTACGTTTCATTTCACCATATGGAAGTGCATAACACATTTCAAAACAGAATTTTAGCTATTCCCATCTACAAGTGGAAAACTATCCGATTTTTTTTTTTAGCAGTCCTGTATATGATATAGAAATTTGTATCCATTAACAAAATGCATTCCAAAATTTAGTTCATTTAAGCGATACACATATTTCAGTTGAAAATTCCTCTTCAGCAATTTCCTCTAATAAGGAGAATGATATGCGAATACTTTTGTGTAGCCTTATATATGAGGTATAGAATTTATATAGGGTAGATGTGCCAGTAATGGACCCCCTTAAGGAATTTGTCTAAAAAATAATTTTTTATTAATAGTTATAATTATTGTATTCCAATTTTTTCATATTATATTAATCTTTCAACAATATTTAACTAATCCCATAGTTACCTTTCCCAATAGAAATAAAAATTTAATTTTAAATAATAGAAATATGTCTAAACACCCAAAAGCCCAGTAATGGACCACATATGTTCCAGTAATGGACCGCCTATGTTCCAGTAATGGGCCACCCTACAAAAAATAACAGATAATTGTTTTAGGTGCGTTCCTAATTATGTAAATACGTAGCACCTATTGTTGTCGTTCAGTCCGTCCGTCTGTCTGTCTGTCCATCTGTCTGTCCGTCTGTCTGTCCGCCTGTTTGTCTGTCTGTCCGCATATAACAACGCAAAAACTATCCAACCGAATCGTTTGAAATACATAATTATTACATAATTTTGTCAAGTCATTTCAAATTTTATGAAAATCGGATGAATAGATCAATTATAGGGAAAATCAAAAGGATTCCGTTACATTATGGTCAATGGGGAAAAAAAAGTTTAAAATGCATTTCAATCGTTTGAAATTTAAAACATATAATTATTACATAATTTTGGCGAGTTATTTCAGATCTTATGGTAATCAGATGCATAGATCAATTACAGGGACTATCAAAAGTATTTCGTTACATTACAGTCAATGGGGAAAAAAGTTGCAAATGCATTTTAATGGTGTTACACTCATTCGAACATAATAAAATTGACATGAACTTATGACGTATATATATATACTAAAATATAAATTCTGTACAATCTGAGATGCAAAGAATATTTATTATTAAATTACAGGGCCACACAAAAGTATTCCACTACATAATGCTATACAGGGAAACATTGTTTGGGACATGTTTTAATTATATTAAACTATGCCACATTTTATGAATATGATATACGTTGCTGAGGTGTAATGAAAATTACTTCCTGTATGTTTATAGGAACACAAAGAGTTCAACCATTGTGCTGTATCCGAAGTATTGTCTACTATATCAGGAAGATCTGTATATTTTTAAAACTTCATTATCGTACGCACGCAATTCATTTGCTACGCTTCACGTGCAATTTCCAACTTGTTTCAATTGTATTTTGCTCCAGAACTTAATAAAATCACACTAATAAAACAAAATATTAAAACTTAAGTTAGAAATTCATTACAATGAAGGATTTATAATGAAAAAACATAAAACAAAATATTTAAATTTAAGTTATGAATTTATTATAATCAAGGATTTATAATGTGGATATAAAACAAAATATCAATGATATTATTAACTGTTTATTATTAACTAACATTAAAGGATTTATATTGTAAAGATATAAAACAAAATATTTAAATTTAAAGGATTTATAAGATAATGTTTTACTGAAATCACGTTTAGATAAAATTAGGCATTAAAAAAAAGTTTCCAATCTTCATTCATATCATTATCTAAATGATGTGCTGTACAACTATGAAATATAAATAACATCTTCAATTTTATCATTCCTTTCGGATAGTCCAAACTATTCAATATGGAATTTTAGAATGCATTTAAAATGATAAATGTTCTTGCACTATCCAACCATTTTCAGATAATCATATAGCCCATCAATTTGGCACAGATTTATTCTACAATTTCACTTCAGAGATGCTTATATGGATATATTATCACAAATGGAACAATCTCATTATTTGCTGAAAAACATTCCATAACAGTGATTTGTTCTTTTTCGTTAACTTGGTACTACATAATACACATCTTTAACTGATTTTGGCCCCAAAATTTTCCTTGTTTTAACCTTATTGAAAATTCTCCTCTGTATGCTTTAGAATTCGGAAGAAAATATTAATAATATCTTCTTCCAAATATGATTTTACATTTCTAAATCAACTTAAAACAACTTCTTTTGTAACGGCACATCTAGATTTTGTCAAATGTTCTGCTTGTTTTTTGTACTAATTTTAGATGACTTTTTAAAAACAACTATTTATAAAGAAATTGCCTTTATTAAACTCTAATAGGAAAAATTTAAGTATTAAATTTGATTATTTAGCTTTTCAGTTAAATCAAAATATTTTATCTCTACTGAAATTACACTTTTTGTATTGGTCACTTGGGTGGTCCATTACTGGAAAGACGCGAAATAAGCAATCCAGTAATGGACCACCCCTCCTAAAATCTTAAAAATAAATAAAATGTTGTAAATGGCCATTGGTATATTAAATTCAATGTTTTAAATTACTAACCAAACAAAAACATTCAATTTTTACGGAAAAATAAAAAAGATATAAACTAAGTAGGTAAAGTCAGCTCTTAGCATGTTCATTAAGATTTTCAGTGAAAAACAGAAAAACTACGAAACTTTATTTTCTGCTTCCTAATTGTTTTGACGAAAAGTGTAAATAATTAATCCAGCTTATAAAGCATGCAAGGTGGAGTTCAGAAAAAAATAATAAAAGCTTAACTATTATTTATTATTCTTTTATAAACCAAAAAGTGCGAGGTGGCCCATTACTGGAAGGTGGTCCATTACTGGCACATCTACCCTATAAAGAGTAATATGCAAAAAACTAATTAAACTTAAAAGCGCATACTGAATTTTAAAAAGTACTCT
Source organism: Maratus speculifer (assembly GCA_964019185.1). Classification (NCBI taxonomy): domain Eukaryota; kingdom Metazoa; phylum Arthropoda; class Arachnida; order Araneae; family Salticidae; genus Maratus; species Maratus speculifer. The sequence continues at coordinate 249,023,638 of OZ025294.1, forward strand.
TCAGCAATTATTACGCATAGCCAATACTGTACCGATTTATTTTGTGTACCTGTATATTAATAAAAAATGCTATGAATGATCCGTTTAAAGTGATCGTATCAGTTTCAGTGATTTATATCGGTTTCAATACACTTGAAATAGCGTAATATCATTGAAATACTCTTTAAATTATTTTTTTCCATATACCATATAATATAATTGAATTCTTTTGAGTGTCTTTGTAAATGAACAATTAATTGTGCGTACATCATATGCAAAACCAAACATGCTTTGGTGACTCTAAATAAGCTTTATCAATTGCACGAAAATATGAGTATATTTACGGGAGTTAGAGCGTGGCCAGACGGAGAGACAAACCGAATGCATAAGAACTTTTCAACTTTCTTGGAAAATGCTAAGAAACATTGGTCCATGGATCAGAAATACAACTGGATAACGGATCCCTTTGTTCTCTTCCGAAATACTTGAAGCTGGAACAGTGTGACCGTTTTTTCAAGCTAAAAGCAGGCTAGATTTGGACTGACAACAAGCTAAAGATAAATTCGATGGTCCTAGGTCCTGCCATCTATTGATGGTCAGTATATCAATAGACTGACAACTATCTTTTAGCCTGAGTTTTTAGCTTGATTTAGCTTGTTGTAAGTCCTACAACAGTCCAGATTTCTTACAGCAATCCAAAAACGGTCACACTGAGCTGGAATGACCGAGGTTCTATCGCCAAAAGGGTGACATTTTTTGGCGGTGATCCCTTTGGCGGTGTACCGTGAAGCTCTATCAACGCAGACGAAATATAAGCTACTGGTGGGTGCGGAAATTCCAATGGCAGTTTTTGGAGGGAGAATAACCGGTTTGGCGCACATTGCTACCCACCATCACGTGCTGGTGGGTAGGTAATATTGGATTCAAGAAAGGTTGCCATTTCTTAGTCCAGGTATTAGACGTCAATGCATTGGTCAAACTTTAAGACTGTTCTCAAATTCAAACTAGCTACGTTATAATGCATTTTTGAATACGTTGCTGTTCAAAAACGCATGAAATTTGCATGTATTCTTTTTCAGAAATTATACAATCGATTTTTTTTCCATTTTTTAACCGTTTAGACGCCGAATTAATATCGCAATGTAATAATAATTTTGTTTTTCCTATATTACAGCTTCAAATGTTTTAATTTATGCATACAAATTTAGTAAATACCAAAAAAATATATTTCCACAGTTTTTACTGTTTTCATTTCAGTGTTCGCATTTTGGAACGTGATTATTGGTTGACAACCTATGCAAATATAACAAATCATTTTCTGCTTTATGCTATTGTATATTGTTCTTGAGTATTTTCTCGAATTCCAAAAACATTTAGATTCCTAGCGGTCAAATGTAAGTAATATAGAGAAAACGATAAAAGCAAACAATATACTTTTTATGCAAATTAATGAATTTATATATTCCTTAATACCTGTGGTAAATGCTTAAACATAAATATTTTCATTTCAAAAAATCAAATCAACCTTATATTTTATAGGCAAAATAAGGACATCCTTATTATGTTGGAAAATATATGTTTTGTATTACAAATAATGCAACGTTCCTATTTAGGAACATTGGCGTTTAAACGGTTAATGAAACGCATGCTGTAGGAAATGCTGTAAAAGTGGGCATTTCGAACCGAATTTCGGTAGCGGCGGCGTGGAAAAGCGGAAAAACTTAGCATTGTCACATGATAAAAATTGCATATAACTATATAATTTATTTATGAAAAACGTTATTCGATTCCCAATCAATTCTATAGTCAAGCTTGTAATTTCATATATTTGCGTTTAAAAATGAGTCAGAAAGTGTGTTAGAATTAGTTAACACTGCATTAGTACAAAGAATATAGTTATATAATGCGTTGCATCTTGCAGACTATTTTTGAAAATATTATTAGCGTTGCAGATATTTAAAGATAGTTCTGCCACTGGGGTGGTACATGAGGTAGATTGTACTTTTTATGGAAGAATTATATATACATATTTTTTTTATTTTTAAAATAATTTTACAGTAAACTTCGATTATCCGTCATTCACGGGATTGACAGTATGGCGGATAATCAAAAAACAGTACAAGACCGTTACAAAAGTTACACTTCTATTTGTCAATTTATAAAAAAAGAATATTTAAATGCCTTTATTATCTGTTGTATACTTTTTTTAAAAAATAAAAAGCAAAACTGACAAAAAGAAATCAATTAAGGATACAAATTTAGGATTTTACAGAGTAAATATGTAATAAATAAGTTGTTTTCAGCCAAAGTAATCCAGTATACATTTTTGTTTGCTTTTGAATCTGCTTTTGCTGCAGTAAGATGACGAATTCAACGTAATAAAAGTACTTGGGTTGCATCTCAGACCAATTAATGTACTTAGAGAACATACTTTTTCCTTCTGCATGACTGTCCAATGGATCATCATCACACTCATTCGCTTCAAGTTTCTCTGGTTTCAAAACATTTTGAATAATTTCATCTTCCGTTAATTTTTGATAACGATATCACTCTTGTCACAAACAAGCCATTCTGTAATTTCATCCGAAGAAATATTTTTTTAAACATGGTACGTTTGACACCAAGGTCAATATATCCAAATCATTATTAGCTATCAACATCCATGCTATCAACAATATGATGTCGATCTTCCTTTCTGGTAAAAAAGAAAAATTCGGTGAAGGGGGTGGCGGTTGATAGAGTGAGGGGTAATTGGAAGTTTACCGTGCTGTTTATTTATTCATTTATTCATTTTTTGAATTTACAAAAAGTGTCTTTAAAAAGTGTACAATAAATTAAGTTTCGAATTGAAGTTAATATATATATATACTATATGCTCAAAATATATGTTTATGTGTATATACGATGATGTGCGAATCAGTGAATCTTTCTTAGATACAAAAACTCTGTATTCTGTATCAATACTCGGTACACGGCCAAAGTACTACGACTATTAAATAGTTTTACATAAAAATTCTCTTGTGAAATATTTCTAGGTATGTTTAGTATTAAAACGCTTCAGTGTTCATATGTCAAAATCAATCGCTAACAACAGCAGAAACAACAAAAAAATTTAAATAATGTATTGTTTTTATGGAAATTAAATGGACCACAGAATTATATTGCTTAGTACTGCTTGGCAGTTTATCGAATGTACTATGTTTATCAGCAGTTTATAGTTTATCGAATGTACTATGTTTATCAGCAGTTTCTCGAATTCTTTCTCAACAATTTTAACATCATTTTCTTCAAAACAACAAATCCCTCAAATGTCTTTGGTTGATGGTACATTTAGCAAATGATGTTCATAAACCAAACCTCACAATATCTTCGCTGTTTGTAAGAATTATGAAGAGCAATGACAGGTCTTGATAATCCTGAGAGATGCATGGAATTTATAATTACACCAGTTTCTTTTTGGTTAATTTTGTATATCATTCAATAAATAAATAAATGAAAAATAATAAATAAATAAACAAGTTCATTACATATATAACTTGTCCAACATAATTTTTCAATTTTAAGTGTTTCAATTTTTTAATACATTTGGTTAATTTGGCTCATCACTATAATTATAAATAGATGAATATTGTTCATCAAAACTTATACATTTTTTTCAAAACTGTATTTTAGTGGTGTACCGAGTAGTACTTTGGCCGAGTAGCCGAGTACCGAGTACTCGGCCACTGACTACTCGGCCGAGTACCGAGTACCGAATGTCGAGTACCGAGTAGTTGTATAATAAGAAAATAAAACACTGATGTGCGCATAATGTGAGCTTAGGTGTATATATATATAAATATACCTGTGTACACATATCTATACCTGTGCGTACATATAATATAATATATATATATAGTATAAACAAATTAACTCCTTAAATTTGAAATTTATCTGTGCACCTTTTAAAGACAATTTTTGACAGTTCAAAACTAATAAAAAAGGAGAATTGATACATGACAACTACTGTTATTAACTAATATAAAATTTAAACAAACATTCTTTAAACCTCCAATTTATTCCAACCATTGAAATCTGTCCATCAAAAATAAAAATGTTTATTGGTTACTGTAACAATTCATTGAATAATGCAAACATTTCATATTTATTTTGTAACTGTCTGTACCTTATTTTCTTCTGATTAAAAAAAAAAAAAAAAAAAAAATGTACTGGCTTTGCAGTTTCTTTTCATTTTTTATGTGTACAGATTATATTATGTTATTTTAAATTTATTATTTTTTAAATATCTCAGTAAAAACTAACCTTTTTCAATGGAAATTATAAGTGTGTAAATTAAAATTGCCTTAAAAAGCAAGTTCTAAAATTGATGAGTTTAGATAATCAAGAACTTGAAAATGCACCAAAGAAACAAACAAGTTGGGAATTGCATGTGAAGCGTAGCAAATGAAGTGCGTTCGTACGATAACGAAGTTTTAAAAATATTGCTCTCATATATCAATCTCATAAAATTGTAAATATTTACAATTAAAATGCGCACCAAACAATGTTTTCCCTATACCATTATGTAATGGAATACATTTGTGTTTCCTTGTAAATCAATAACAAATATTCTTTGCACTACAGATTATGCAAAATGTATATTATAATATGTACTTTATAGATGCATATCAATTTTATTACGTTTGAATGAGTGTAACACCATTAAAATGCATTTGAAACATTTTCCTTCATTAACCGTAATGTAACGGAACACTTTTGATTGTCCCTGTAGTTGAACTATGCATCCAATTTTGATAAAATTTGAAATAACTCGACAAAATTATGTAATAATTATGTATTTAAAATTTCAAATGATTAAAATGCATTTGAAACTTTTTTCCCCATTGACCGTAATGTAACGGAATCCTTTTGATTGTCCCTGTAATTGATCTATGCATCCGATTTTCATAAAATTTGGAATGACTCGACAAAATTATGTAATGATTATGTATTTTAAATTTCAAACGATTCAGTTGGATAGTTTTTGCGTTATTATATGCGGACAGACAGGCGGACGGACTGAACGACAACAATAGATGCTACGTATTTACATAATTACAAACGCACCTAAAAATAAATATGAGAATGCTAATGCCAATGAACCAAAAGAGAAAATGCTAGCAAAAAGTTCGTCTATTTTCTGGCAATGTTTTGAGGAAATTGTGAATGAACAAAAAGATTGTGGCACTAGCACTAGTTTAAAATCACCGCATGAAGAATTGGTACAAAGAGTTACAGGCTTTCTTAACAGAAGACTTGTAAAACTGACACTCCATTTGCATGGTGAGGGGGGAAAAAAAACTTTTTCGATTATGTACAACTTTGCAAAAAACTCTTATATACACCTTCAACAACTGTTTATTCTGAACATAATAGAGGCCGACCAAATTTATAGTAGTAAAATAAATGCCCTGTCTACTGATAATGTAGAATGTTTGGTGTTTTTGTACCATAATTTGAAATACAATAAATTTAATTATTAATTTTTTATTGCATTTATTGTATTTTCAGTTTCTTTATCCAAAATAAGTCGTTTCTGTCTTCCTAGACATAAAAAAGTATTTTTATTTGTATAAATGTGAAATTTTTTTAGGGATTTTGTTCTTAACTTTTTTTATATTTTGCAGACATATTGTTAAATAGAGAGTAAATAGTTTTATGAATTACTACATATATTACACATTGATATTCGAATAATTTTTACAGATCAGTTATCAATTCATATGCTTAAAAAATGAAATTCTTACAACTACTCGGTATTGGCCGAGTACTCGGCCAAAATTTGGCCGAATACCGAGTACTCGGCAAATTGGCCGAGTAGGCCGAATACCGAGTATTTACCGAGTACTCGGTACAGCTCTACTATATTTTGACAAGGCATGAACTCTGAAAATATTCACGTTTCAGTAGCAAGCTTTCCTTTAAAAAAAAACATTGCGCATATATTTTGTTCTTTAATGTGCTGTTTTAAAAGAAAATTCCAGTTTAAACATATCTAATCGATTTTCACCCCATTAGTGCTAAATTTAACGGAAAATAAGAAATAAAATCTTATGCTTTTTTGCATTTTATTCTTAGTCAAAACTTTTCCTTCCTACTGTTTTGTTGATTAATCATTATCAAAATTTAAATATTAGCATAGATTTGGGAAAGATTATTGCCTTTTTTTATAAGAAAAAAACCAATAAAATGAATTCTTCTGTAAAATACAATGAATATGAATATAGTTATTACATCGAAAGCAAATCTCACTGATCAATAACAAGATTAATGCATTTTTTAAAAATAATTTCATTAGCTATCAAGCGCAGAACATTTTAAACTTAGATTTATGAAAATGCTTAGTAATATTTCGCATTAAATGAAAAAAAAATACTTCAAGGATAATGCAGTCATTATGAGTAAATTATTAAAGTAAATTTAATAGCTTGTAAAATATATATGAAATTGAAACAAAATAATGTGTTCTGAACTTATAACATATATTATTTCTTTCAAAAGAAGGAAAAGTTTTTTTTAACAGTATATCAAACACATAAATGATACGATATTGCTAGGGGTGGTAAATTTTTCAAAAATCTTACTAGCCAAGGTTTTATTTCATCAGCCCACAAGATGCAACACACATGCAATAGAAAATAGTTATGACAAAATCGCACGCGATTACATACAAAATTACTATTATACTATAATGCATTTCCTAATTCTTTTTTTAATAATATATAGAAATATATGCAACAGAGGTAAGCTTAATATAAGATAGAACTTAGTACAATATTTACACTGTAATAATTTGGAAACAGATCAAAAAAGGTGTCACTGATAATGTCTCTATTCCCTACATCATCCCAAAAATGCACTCGCCTTGTCAGAAAATCTACTCGCCACTGGAGGACAAAATGATGTTTTTCTCCACCTCTGGATATTGCTATAAATAATATCCATTAATAACTAATTTATTACAGCTATGCAAAAATTATCTTTCTGCGGAATGTTTACAAAAAATACTTTAAATAAAATACAAATGGAAATTTCGTTCCAGTTGTTTATAACTTGAGTCCCACAGAACAGATTTTGATAGGATTTATTCTCTTAGATAATTTTTGAGGAAAGTTTTTAGTACATAACATATCGTTCTACGTGATTTAATAATAGAATTATTTGGGAAAGATCTATATGAAGCGAAACCGATTATGAAAGATTAGCTTTTTAAAAAAATTCTACTGGATGTATTTTGATGAGATTTGCATTGTTCGTATGCTAATTTTTCAGGTATAGTTTTATTACATTGGTGTATTAAATATCATTTAATGTTTCTTTTAAAATCCTAATATAAACGATTAAATAAAAATATTTGCCCTTAATAGTCCAAATTTTGTTTGGCAAGTTAGAAAATATAATAACACAATGGCATTCGTATTGCTTTCAGCAATGCGTAATGACGTTCCAAGATCTATATTGTTTTAAAACATAAAGTTAAATTCATATATATATTTTGTTTGATTTTTTATTCGTTTTAAGAAACCGACTTACATGGAAAGATTTGCTAATTAGGATATACAATTCACAGTCATAAATTAAAACATAATCAATTACAATCAAATTCGATTATGATGCAGATAGAATAATCTGTATTTTTGTATTGCTTACAAACAAGGTAATTCTTTTGAAAAATTCGTTACATTACCTCATTATTCTTAAATTTATGAATTCTATGTGTTCAGCTTGAAATGAGACATCATTTATTATTGTCTTGATCAATTAATTGTGAATTATGATCCTGGCTGCCTATCTAAAAAAGGTTTGTTTTGACATATACTGATCAACTTTCAGTTTGGCGCCATATTAACAGAACAACACCCCGTAACAGAAATGTTATTTATCTCTTACCTAATAAGTTTTAATTAAATTAAATTTAAATATCTGGTTGCAAAGTGCACTTTCCGGTGTTTTTATATATATATATATATATATACACACATATAATGCACCATATTAGTCAATTTTTTGATAAAGGTATAATATATTTTTTTAAAAATGCTGTCAAAGGGGACATTCTGAACCGAGTTTCCGAAATCGATCGAGCTGGAAATGAAAAATGTGATCCAAAAAATAAGTATTTATAAATCATGTTCTAATTAATAGAATGAAAATAAAAACACTAGGTCGTTTATAAATACCTTCAAATGTCACGTCAGAAACTTTTATATTTTTCTTTTAAAAAAGGGTCTGAAATAATGTTAGAAAATTTTGAGTCGTTGAGCATGGAAAAATATGAGATAAAAGAAAGTTTTAGAATTGCCACATCCGACTAGTTTTTCGTATTTTTTTATTTCCAGAGAAAAAAGATTTTTTGTCGAAAGAATGAAATGTAACAGTTTATTCTACAATTTTAATAAAACTAAGTAAAAGTTCATTTTATAACAATATAAGAGCTTATATGAATCCCGAAATTTAAATTAGAAATAATTATGTGCAAGACATCATGAGCTTCCAAAAGTATTTTTAGAAAAACAAGTTGGAAATTGCACGTGAAGCGTAGCAAATTAGGTGCGTTCGAACGATAACGAAGTTTTAAAAATATTACGTTCATATATCAATCTCATAACATTGTAAATAGTGAACTACAATTAAAACGCTCATCAAACAATGTTCTCCCTATACCATTATGTAATGGAATACTTTTGTGTGGCCTTGTAAATCAATAACAAATGTTCTTTGCACCACAAATTATGTAAGATGTATATTATAATATGTACTTTATAGTTGCATATAAATTTTATTAAGTTCGCATGAGTGTAACACGATTAAAATGCATTTGAAACATTTTTCCCCATTGACCGTAATGTAATGGAATACTTTTGATTGTCCCTGTAATTGATCTATGCATCCGATTTTCATAAAATTTGTAATAACTCGAAAATATTATGCAATAATTATGTATTTTAAATTTCAAACGTATAGAATATATTTGAAACTTTTTCCCCATTGACCATAATGTAATTGAATACTTTTGATTGTCCCTGTAATTGATCTATGCACACGATAATCAAAAAATTTGAAATAACTCGACAGAATTATGTAATAATTGCGTATTTTAAATTTCAAACGATTAAAATGCATTTGAAACATTTTTTCCCATTGACTGTAATGTAATGGAATACTTTTGATTGTCCCTGTAATTGATCTATTCGTCCGAGTTTCATAAAATTTGAAATAACTCGAAAAAATTATGTAATAATTATGTATTTTAAATTTCAAACGTATAGAATATATTTGAAACTTTTTCCCCATTGACCATAATGTAATTGAATACTTTTGATTGCCCCTGTAATTGATCTATGCACACGATTATCAAAAAATTTGAAATAACACGACAGAATTATGTAATAATTGCGTATTTTAAATTTCAAACGATTAAAATGCATTTGAAACTTTTTTCCCCATTGACCGTAATGTAATGGAATACTTTTGATCGTCCCTGTAATTGATCTATCCATCCGATTCTCATAAAATTTGAAATGACTCGACAAAAATATCTAATATTTATGTATTTTAAATTTCAAACGATTCGGTTGGGTAGTTTTTGCGTTGTTATATGCGGACAGACGGACGGACGGACAGACGGACGGACAGACGGACGGACTGAACGACAACTATAGGTGCTACGTATTATATAATTACGAACGCACCTAAAAATTTGAAATAACTCGACAGAATTATGTAATAATTGCGTATTTTAAATTTCAAACGATTAAAATGCATTTGAAACATTTTTTCCCATTGACTGTAATGTAATGGAATACTTTTGATTGTCCCTGTAATTGATCTATTCGTCCGAGTTTCATAAAATTTGAAATAACTCGAAAAAATTATGTAATAATTATGTATTTTAAATTTCAAACGTATAGAATATATTTGAAACTTTTTCCCCATTGACCATAATGTAATTGAATACTTTTGATTGCCCCTGTAATTGATCTATGCACACGATTATCAAAAAATTTGAAATAACACGACAGAATTATGTAATAATTGCGTATTTTAAATTTCAAACGATTAAAATGCATTTGAAACTTTTTTCCCCATTGACCGTAATGTAATGGAATACTTTTGATCGTCCCTGTAATTGATCTATCCATCCGATTCTCATAAAATTTGAAATGACTCGACAAAAATATCTAATATTTATGTATTTTAAATTTCAAACGATTCGGTTGGGTAGTTTTTGCGTTGTTATATGCGGACAGACGGACGGACGGACAGACGGACGGACGGACAGACGGACGGACGGACTGAACGACAACTATAGGTGCTACGTATTATATAATTACGAACGCACCTAAAAAGGGAAAGTTCGCTGACTATTTCTGTATAATTCTGCTTATTCCGTTTATAATGGTGTGCTTTTGAATAGGAAAGGATTGTAATCATTACGAAAATAGAATATTCTTGCAATAATGGCAATTTTCTTTTTTGAAATACTTTTCTTGTTGTGATCTTATTTCTCTCTGAAAAATAATAAAACCATTCTCTATTTTAATGACCATTTTACTTAAATGTGAATGGTATAGGATTGATTATTTCGCTCTGAGAGCACAGAGCTCGATTCAGATTTATGAGTAATGCTTGCAAATGAAGGATGCGCGTGCAGTAAATCATCTTTAAGTAAGTGTTAATTTCAATCTACGTTATTTTGTTTTATATTTTCCGATAGAAATATACAATGAAACTTTATTACGTTTGATGAAAAAAAAAAAAAAAAAAAAAAAAAAAAAAAATGGAAAAATGAATGCGATTAGGCAGTTTCTGAACAACACCTGCTATTTCATGCATTTCCGGAGAAAAATAAATTAGAATTTATGAATCAAAGTTGCCCTTTCGGATTTAAGGGTGTTCTTAAATCAAAAAGGGCAACTTTGTGATATATGCTTTAATTTATTTTTGCTCGGAAATGCATGAAAATAGCAGGTATTGTTATTCAGAAACTGTCTAATTGCACTCAATTTTCTGTTTTTTTTTTTTTTAAGCTAGATATTTCATAACAAGCCTTCAAAGTTGACGTTTTTGAACACATTTCCCGACAAAAGCAAAAAATCCGGTCGAAAAGCAGGAGAAAAACGGATGATCACGTGATCGAAATAACTTAGAACTGGATAGGTAGTTTAATTATCATAAAATGGAAAAATTAGTTCAATTCGAAATCGCTCCCATAGTCAGGCATTCCAATTTTATATCTTTCTGTTAAAAAATGAATGTGTAAATGTGTCAAAACGTTTTGCGCTTCTTGAGCGGAGCTGTTGAGAACACCGTTATGAACAAACTCAACATCTCTGTAAAAAACAATTTCAACTTTGAGAACACCCGAGTTCAACTTATGCAGAAGTTCTCTACGAGGAAATATAGAGAATAAGAGATAGAATAGCTTACAAATTTTCATTGCAGCTTAAATTATTGTTTTTACTCAAAAAACAGACAGGAAAACGATAATTATCTTCGCATTCTAATGGTTCTAGAAAATTTAATTTCCCTTTATAATTTCTTGTTTTCATTTATCAAAGCTTTTAGTGATTGACAATTGGCTGTTTTTTTTTCACCAAATTTCCTCGTTTTTTTCTCTCTTCACTTTTTACTTCGTTTTGGTAGCAGTTTGATGAAAGGAAAAGTGGTGTCAAGGTTGGAAAACAACTCCTTAATTTTTAAAACTTGTAAACATTATTTAAAAAAAAGAAATGTTAATAAAGCGAGTGACATACTCATTACGTCATATTCATCTGCGAATTGTAAAGATTAATTACTCTTGTCATTTCCTTGGATTGTAGTTTTTTTATGTACTATTTATTTTCCTCAGATTTGTTGTAGAAAAATCGGTCTTGAAAAAAATAAAAGTTTTCAATTAAGACTCCCTCTGTGGTTTGTTCAATCTTTTTGTGTATTGCTATCGTGATGCGTCCTAGATATTTCTGAACGAGGTAAATTTTTTTCTGTGTTTTTTTCCCTTATAATAACTAGTCGGATGTGGCAATCTCAAAAGTTTCTTCTATCTCATAAATGTTCATACTTGAAAATTCCCTATCACAGTGCCAATATTAAATGACAAATGGGTAATTCCATGGTGTCGGATGTAAAAATCAGACACAAATTTATCGCAACAATTTGATTTTTGGTACACAAATTTCGACTAAATAATCAGTTTCTATACAAGGTACTTACCATATCACACTTTATCAAAGAGAACACAAACAAAAATCTCTGAATATTTCAAATTCTGGGGGGGAAATATTTAAATAACCAGTGTTGGACGTAAATCACACAAACTGGAAAACTGTGACATATCAAATTAATTCTCAAAATTTTGTGAATTGGCTAATTTTATAATTTTTAAACCAACTATAATATAATCAAAAGTACACATATGAAAGTTATATATTTGACTTTTTTCAATTTATTTAGTTTAATATTAAAGTACATTTTAAAATTTTTTATTGTAGTGTCGAACGTAAACTGTATAAAAATACAGGTGTCGGACGTAAATAAGTTGATCTTAAAAATGGTAAAATCAAAGTATAAAGTAATTTTATTATGAAAAATTGTGTTTGTACAAAAATTGCTGAATATTGATACATTCTATGAATTAAAATTGTCCTCTGTTAACTGGAGGAATGGGAGATTGGATTTTTTTCACTACATTGTCTACACCATAGTAAATTTTGTCCTTGTGATCAAGCCATATAAAATTGGATTCAATTAAAGATTGGTGCATCACACTAACATATATTTCATTATTATTTACTTCAGTTATATTATATATCCAGGGAAGTATTTGGCATCATATTTAACAACCCAGACATTAGCATTTAAAATTGTTGAAACATTTTTTATGTTGAACTATTTTCTTTAGAGATATCATCATCACTTTCTTCTATAGGTACAGAATATATTTTAATTTTCTTACAAGCTGTTTCATTTGGCATGTTTGCAGTTTGTACATAGTTACTTCCTAAGGGTTTAACACAGTGCATATAATACATTTTAAGAATTGGCAGGACTATGAGAGTACACTTCCCAGTGACTATGTAAAAATTCTAAATTTTCTGCAATATCATCTGATAATATGTAATGCATCAGATGCATATGTACATGCATCTTAAGGTTCAAGCATGCAGCAACCATGGCAAACTGCTGTGTTGTGGAAACAAACTCCTTCCCTATTTTGGCACAACACCTAACCATTCTTTTCACAGTACAATTCCATTATTTTAAACATTAACTATGCCCAGTGAAATGTCTTTATTAATCCATACATATATAGTAGACAGTTGCCTGAGAATGAATCCAATGAGCAGACTGGATTTCATCTCGGTGAAACAAAGTGGAATTTTCAGAAAAATGTAACTGAACAACTATGTTTTTTCTCATCCATACTTGATTTTGTACTTCCAAACATCTTTGATCCCTCTTTACAAATGTATGTACGAGAAAGTACTTTGTTTCTCTAATTCATCGAATGCTTATTTTCCACCTTATCTAACTTATCTGTTTCCTGCCACTCCATATATCTAATAGAATCGTTCTCAATGTTAGCATTAGGTTTAAACATAAATATCTTATTTCTGCGACAATCAGATTGCTGTGACATGCAAATATTTTATATTGCTGTGCATATACAACTTGATCAATGAAATGTGGAATTCCGTATTAAGATTTGTAGTAAGGTTTAGAGTCAATAGTAAGAGATGCATGTTTTCACTTTAAAAACAAATACAAATACGATGGGGAATGTTATCAAAACAATTTGATATATTGAGGTCGTAATTCACAAAACTTTGATATTCCAAGTTTTATTCAAGGGTTACTCTTGTGAAACTGTCATATGCTTTATGCAAAGACATCAACATATAATGTATCTGAATAACTTCCTTTATTAATTAATTTATTAGAATATTTCTTCTGAATATGGTGTCGGATGTAAGAAAAAAATCTTTGGTGTCGGACGTAAAGATTTTTTATATGTCCGACACCATTTTTTTATATAAATAATTAAAAAATATATATATCTGAATCGGTAATATGATAGAGGTATATAAACATGCTTTAAATTAAAAATTTCATTTTAAATGGTTTATGCTAGCTGACTCCGATTAAGTTTTAATATTTTTTGCTGTCGGACGTAAAGCAGCTAAAGTACCTTTTTGGAAATTCTTTAATATTTCAGAAAATATAATATGTCAGTGCAAAGTTTTGAGCTGATTACATTTGTATATAATGCATAATAAAATATTTATAACATTTAAGACATAATATTTTTACAAATGTAAATCTAGGTTCAATTTCAAAGCGTTTGGAATGGCTTTCAAATACACATTCATGGTTATGTTTACTAAAGAGCCTATATTTCACTTTAAAATAAATTCATCTTTATTCCATTATAAAATTAAGATTCTACAGTGTTTTAGCTTTAAAATGATACCTTGTTTGTTAAAAACTAGTTGGATGTGCCAATCCCAAAACTTTCTTCTATCTCATACGTATATTTTAATATTAAAAAAAAATAGTTACTCATTTTAATGCTTTAATAATTTTAATTCAATACCATACCAACTTTGATTTTCATCTTAAATTTCTTCTTCAACCAATTAATTGGAGTAAAAACGAATTTCCGTCTCTGCACGAGCCGATGGACAATAGAATGGTAGGCAGGTTTTTTTTTTTTTTTTTTTTTTTTTTTTTTTTTCTCAAATTTAAGGAGGACCTACTTGCCTTACCAAAAAATAATCATATACAAAAAGTTTAGTTCAGTTCTAGAACTAACTTCATAGACTTTTATGCGTTGCAATATTGAAAATGGCATAAAATTCGCTATTGCAGCGTCGCCTTCCGGCGGATTTTTTTCAGATTCAGGGCGATTACTAGCCATAGCCATACACTTACACAAAGAATTTAGTTCAGTTCGATGCATAACTTCATGTACTTTTGGTCGGTACGATATTGAAAATGGCATAAAAATCGCGATTGCAGCGCCCCCTTCCGGCGGATTATTTTCAAATTCAGGGGGGACCAACTGCCCGTAGTCATACACTTACACAAAAAATTTGGTTAAATTCGATGCATAACTTCATATACTTTTGGTCGATACAATATTGAAAATGGCACAAAAATCGCGATTGCAGCGCCCCCTTCCGGCGGAATATTTCAAAACTGAAGGAGGACCTGTTTGCCACAGCCAAAAACATTCACAAAAAATTTGGTTCAATTCTATGCATAACTTCATACACTTTTTGACGGTAGAATGGCGACATACACATAGACAGACACACGGACAGACAGACATTTTGTAAAAACATGTTTTTTTTAAATCTCTGACCCCTAAAACGTGTAAATCCGTTGAAAACCGGAAGTCGAAAAAAATTTCGATTACAATACTTTCTTCTATTGAAGATAGAAGAAAGTAAAAATTTTATGATGAAAAATTGATTATCTGGTTGACCTTTCCGTAGAATTGTCCAAATGTAAGCCGCTATGTCTGCTATCGTGAGGATTTTAAAGGTATGAAATTCCGTGCGTTAGTTCTTGAGTTATGATTATTGCGGATATCGGGGAAAATACAGCATAAAACGCCACCTATTGGACTGTTTACACCAAAACATAATAAACAATAATATTTATGAAGGTATACCTAAATCTGAAGCTCGAAAATGCGAATATTAGTTACTGAGATTAAGGTATTGCGGGAATCAAGAAAAATTCAGTATACCAGGCCAACCTGTTGACGATTGACACAAGATCGTAAACAGTACCAATAAGGAATAACTGAATCTGAAGTTTGATGGAAATCTATGCATTAATTCTTGAGATAGAGCTATTGCAGCAATCACGATAAAGGTTCGCTTCTAAATTTTGCGCTACTTGTTGAACAATTCTCATTAAAACGTGAGCAGCAATTCATGTCATGGACTAATCGAATCTGAAATTTGATGGAAATCCGTGCATTAGTTCTTGAGATAGTTGTTGCAAAAATCGTACAAAAACGCAGCATAGCAGCGAACCTATTGAGCGATTGACACCAAAAAATAATCAGCATCAATTTATATCAGGGATTACCTAAATATAAATTTTTATTAAATTCTGCGCATTTATTCTTGAGATAGAGCGACCACAAAATTTATGTCACATTCAGACACAGTCATAGACAGATAAAGAATGTTTTTTGGAATCTCTGACCCTAAAACATGTAAATCCGTCAAAAACCGGAATTCAAAAAGCTTACGAAACACACACACACAAGAAACTTCAGAGGAAGAATGTTGAAGAAAAAATAATTTAGAGAATTATAGTACATGATACTTCTAAAAGCTAGTTAGAAATTTTTCATATAGTATGCTAATATGTCTTTAATTTTCCTCGTGTATTTAAATAGTGCATAGTACAATTCTTATGTATTATGCAAATAAACAAATTTTGTACTATGTTTAAATTTTTGATAAAAATCATGACCTTTTGAGTGATTTAAATCGCTGATTTTAGGATTTTTAAAATACCTAACTTGATTTAAATCATCCAACAATGGGCTAGCAGTTAGCACAACATCCCTACTCACATGAAAACATGAACTCATCAATGATAATTCTACGGGAAAAATTAAAAATATATATACCTCGTTTACATTGTAACATTTTAAATGGGTTTTTTTTTTTTTCATTTTTTCCCCATTGGATATAGCCAAGATTGATCTTCACAAAAGGTTTTTCTTTATTTTTTCTAGTCTGTTTGGGATTTTTTAATTTTGGGATATTTTCACTTTCGGATCCGATTTCGAAAGTGAAAGTTTCGTTTAAAAAAATCCTGCAAACTCTTTACGCGTGAGTGAAGTAGCCACTTAACTGTATAAAATTAAAATGAAAATTATACTTTTCCCTTTCCTCGTTCTAGTCGTTACTATAACAGTATAGTTAGAATTAGATATAATAATTTTTTGAATTGTTGTCTAAGTCTATACATTATGAAAAATTCTTGGTTATTACTTATCTATAACGAGGTCATACTGAACTGTGTTACTTATCATTACAAGTATAGCTATGAGTTCGCTTCTGAATAGCTTATATGTCAAGCTTCAGTGAACCACTTTAATGAGAAATGCAAACTAACTTTCTTTTATGAACAATGAACACTACCCAAGAAAAAAATCATTGCTCATTCGTAAATGAATATGTCATGAAAAGTCCCCGATTTTTATTTGTTTGTGTATTTCCGCATTAGATACAAAATGTCAGTAAATAAGCACAATAAAATATATTTTTTTAAATAAATATTTTAACCCTCCTACTCATAACCGTGTTAGCACTAAACTTCTACAAATACAGTCGAATTTCCCTTAACGAAGTCCCTATTTAAGGATCCTATCCCTGTCCGCGAAGTTACTTGCGATCTACTGCTATTCCTATGGAAAGGCATTTTTCTAACAACTCTTTGGCATTTTGACATTTTTAAATATTTTTTTTTTAATTGGTTAGCTGAAGTCCCTTTCTAGATCGCTCCTTGATTACTTTTTCGATTTTGGTTGCTGATATTTTCTATAAAGTTACTTTCAGCTTCTGAACCGGCTCTGAAAGTGAAAGTAACTTTATAAAAAAAATACTTGCAACCAAAATTAAAAAAGTAATCAAGGAGCGATCTTGAGAGGGACCTCAACTATCCAATGCAAAAAATATTATTTAAAAAATGTCAAAATGCGAAAGAGTTATTAGAAAAATGCCTCTCCATAGGAATAGCATTAACTCGCGTGTGTCTTCTCAAGCAGGGACAGGACCCTTAAGGTATCCGACTACGTTCGAAGACTTTTTTTTTTTAAACTCTACTTTTGATACATTTATTAGTAGTTTTCAGTGTAATCTAATACAGAATAAAGAAAATTTTAAATATATATATAATATCTGTGCAACTTTTTAAAATTTTGAAGAATTCTGGTCATTTTTTAGCATTTTTTTTTTTTTTTTTTTTTTTTTTTTTTTTTATAAAAACGGCACCGGCTTAAAAAAAAAATCATTTAAATCGAATCTTTTTATCAAGATATGTATATTAGATACACTTGAGTGTAATGCGTGAAAAACTAGTCAGTATAGGGAAATCTAAAAGAGATACAGCTGATTATATACAATTACATAGAAGATTTCATTAATTTTTACATGTAAATCTTCATAAAATTAACTATATATCAAAAAAAAAAAAGTCACTTAGAGCTAATTCTCTCGTTCATTACACTCTAGACCAGGCTTGACGAACATTTTTGTTGCAGTGTGCCAAATTTTATCAAAAATCATTTTACAAGACCATGACATACCAACTAAAAAACAAATTTAGTAGGTTAAAAAAAATATTTAAAATTTGTTATATTAAAATTATTTAAAATTTTTCTATTAAGATTGAAGAACTATGCGGAATAAACATATAGATATTACACTATAATAATTATGTAAATAAGTATATTTTAGAAAAAAAAAAAGTTAATTTCTGTTGTTGCATCTAAATATAAGGTTAATTTTTGTGTAAACTGGGCCGGATTTATCTGGCTAGTTCTTACAGTTTGAGTTTTAATATCATTCATTTACAAAAAAAAAAAAAAAAAAAAAAAAAAAAATCGACTCGAAAGCATAGACAGAACGACTGCTTAATGGTGAATACAAAATTTAAATATTTCTGAAATAAATTCGAAATTACCGAAATTTTAACATCGGAATGTAGTAATGTCTAATCGTCAGTTTTTGTCGACAGTATTCAATTATCGTTTTATTTGAAGACATTCTAAAACCATAATTAATCATATAGGAATAAAATATGCCGTTAGTTAAATTTTACAATTTACATTTAATCGAATTTAGGAAAAAAAACAGACGCGATTTTATGTGATCTCGTTTTACTTTTATTTAAAGCCACAAGAAATGCCGTGACAAAATTATTCTTTCGTGTGCCAGAGGTGGCACGCGTGCCATAGGTTCGCCGTCCCTGCTCTAGACATTATCAGAAAGCTACACAAAATTTTTTTTGAGTTAGAGCAGTAGTCGTTTGTCTTTTCCGATGAAAATCTAGTTTTTCAGTAATGCATTTAAAGTTTTCAACTTCAGTTTAAATTAACGTCATCTGCTTTTTTTTTTTTTTTTTTTTTTTTTTTTCTGATTAGAATATTTTAAAAGTGAATTTTTTTTAATTTAGTAGCAAAGTTTCTGTCATTATTATAAAGAAAATTATTCGGCATGAAAATAGTGGCATCTTTGTGGCCCGCGGATGTTAAATATTTCGCACAAACTGCTTTATTTTACTTCTCGAGATGCTCAAAGTGCCTTTAAATAAAATAAAATTACCTTAATTTTTTATAATTTTTCTAATAACATTAGTCATTAACTACAATGAGATTTAATTGAACTGTAAGTTCTTTATATATGAGAATTTAAAAGCTTCGAACTATTTAGACACATATTATGAAATTTAGATTTCTGTGCTTTAATATTGCTTACATACAGTTTTTCTTTTCTTTCTTTTTCTTTCTTTCCCTTTTTTTAAGAGACATAAACTGATATTTGATACAGTAGACTCCTTCAAATCCGTAACCCTAAAATCCGCACATAATTTATAGATGTAAACAATGAAACATTCAGTTCAGATGTAGATGCAAAATTTGACTTTTTTTAGTTATATATCAACTCCATATATTTTTTTAATTTGTAATTTTTGTTAAGGTTATTGAATTCATGTTTTTTCATTAAGAAAGAATAATTTATTTCTGAAAAAATCAAGATATTGATGATATCATTGGTAATCACAATCTTGCCAAATATATTTACGTATTAATCAAACATTTTTAGTTATTAAGTCTGTCTAAACCTGAAATAAAACTTCCTTAATTTTTATGAGATTGATGTGAATTAGTAATGTATCTTTATGAGTAATGTATGAGTAATGTGAATTAGTAATGTATTTTCATTGAATATTTTAGGAGAAATATATTTGATCTTTATAATGAATATTTAATAATACATTATTGATTAGCAACTTGACTTTTGCTTTGAATATTTTAATCATTTTAAAAATAATATAAATTTTTATTATTTTAGTTTATTACTTATTTTAATATTTTATTGCAATCATTCACTATTATAGTTTTATTACACATTATAGTTTCGATTTTCATTGTTAATTACTTTCAAATTACTGTTTAAAAAATCAAAAATGTAAACAAAGCAATGACCAGAAATTTGTAAAATTCTAAAATCCGCACAACTTCTGGTCCAAGCTTTGCGGATTTGAGAGAGTCTACTGTAATCCAATATTTTTAATTACCAGAATTAAATACAGTCGACGATATATTTCGTGCGCTTAATTTGTTAGCCATTATGTTCAAAATGTCGACATTAGTGAAAATCGGCCTTTGAAACACCACCGTATTTATCCACCTTTTTAAAAATTAATTTAGTGCCTTTTTACAATTTTTTCTTCAACGCAATCTGAATTCAAGCTCAAATTGCTTTCTCTCCACGGTTCCATAACTATTGTCTTATGAAATATAATCAAAGCTACAGTTGCTTTGAAAGTTTAGTTTGAGGAAATATCTCATTGTTCAGTTGCTCTACTTCATTTTCAACTATTTCTGGAGCTTAATTTTCAGTGATTATAACCGGACAAAATGTCGACATTATACGAACAGACTTCGAAACCCCATCGCATTTAATCATCTTTTTTTTTTTCACTAACTTGGTGCATTTTAATCTAAAGTATAAGGATGAGGAAAACATCCATTTTCCTTTCCACACAGCGTAGTATGTGCTTTTTCTTGTGCAACGAAGCTTGAAAAATGTTGAAGCTTGTGGGAATGGTCTACTGCCTCACAGAATTTTTCCTAAAAAACAGAGCAGAGGCTAAATGTCTAAAGCTGTCGCATTGTTTTATGAAGGACCATACGGATATCGTACCATTTGAAAACAAATTTTAATTAGAAGAAACAATTGTGGAAAAGAACTTTTGGTTGGTAAGTTATTACGTTATTTATCACTGTTAAAAAAAAAAAAAAAAAAAAAAAAAAAAAAAAATCTGTGAAATTACCAAGAATTTATTTGTAATCCATTATCAATGCAAAAATCGCTCAAACACCAGCTCCATAACTTATAGGCAGGTTATTTTCGAATTTTTCGTGTAAATCTGAGTATTTTAAAAGATTTTTTTTTCTATAAGATAGCTGAAGTGGATTTTTAATATGCCTATTTTTCACTCTTTCGATTTCGGTATCAGATTTTTTTAAGTAAATGTATTTTCACTTTCGGGACCGGTTTCAAAAGTCAAAAGTATACCCGTATTTAAGATAATCTGCAACCAAAATCTTAAAATTAAAAAATAGTCATCTTAAAGATCGACTTCAGCTATCATATGCAAAACAAATGGTTAAGGGCGATTATTACTCGCACCGCGCTCACGCTCATGGGGTTCCGTACAATAAATATATGAATTATTAACTGCACTAATAAAAAAATCTTTGCTAAAAGAATAATAAGATTTCGTAAAATTCCATACAATGTGGGATGAGGTGAAGCTGTATATGCTACAAGAGTATAAATGAGTATACCATAAAAGTTCAAAGGGATGTGTAAAACCTAAACAATGACAAATATTGCTATTCTGTATAACCTTTTCTCCAATTTTATCCTAATCTGATTTTTTATGAACTTAATTCGGTACTGACAAAAAAAGTAGTGCATAGTTAAACTTCATTTTGTCTTTTAATAAAACTAAATTTTGGTAATATTTTTTAATTTTTGCAGTACAGCTAAAACAAAATCATTGTTCAAAGTTTAAACTTGGCATTGTGCTCAGCGCGCTTCGAAAGAAGGTCACAGTGTTGTAGCGCCGTCTTGACCCGTTTTTCCGGGAGGTTTTTAATTGACTTTTTAAAGACACGGGAAGCGTATTGAGAGATCCACGGAATGGGAAATAGTTACGAATCCCATGTTATTTATGTGATTAATTCTAATTAAATTAGTCTATTTTTAACAATTTAACGTTTATTGTTTTTATACTGCTACAGGACATTGTATTACACAAATATATCACAAAAAATCGTTATCTAGGCTTTAAAAGCCGATAATACATTGAGTATAGTGTACGCCGCGCATGTCAACATGTATGTCTAAACCATCTGTCACTTTAAAGTTTAATATATCGGTTAATTTCTGACGAAAAGAAAAAATATCAACAATGCTTTTTTACTTCTGATACGATAAGTACCTCCAGCGCTCTACAATACGTTTGCTGAATATCGTGTGTAATGGAAAAATGTGCTTTTCTCAAAAACAATGTGACCTAAGGTAGTCGCTATAGTTTTTCTGTAAGGTTAAACTAATGTCTGCTATCTCTAATTTTTTCATTATTTTAATTTCAGTAGTTTCGAAAATAGATGGGAAAGGGGACATATTTTTGCACTATACGATTTGCGATATTTCTGAAAATATAGTCCTAAAATTAAAATAAAAGTATTTTTGAGTTTAGCGTTACGAAAGCTTTCACACGAAATCCCACACTATACGGAAAGATATTATTATTTTTTTTCAAGTAACTTAATTACATTTTCCCTAAATATATTTGTGAATGTTTAATAGTCTGTAAATATGTGGGTCAATAATCTTTATTACTTCTTCCAATTTTAACTTTCTGCGTTCCATAGTTTACTAATAAAATGGCTATGGCAGAAAGATATATAGGACTGATCTTATAATGATTCCGTTTTCACTTTTTAAGCACGGAACCATAAAAATCATTTTAAAATAGTCAGATTTAAGCGTGAAATTTGAAAACGACCTGCCCATAGGTTTAACAATACGGAGCGGGTGTTTTAAAGTGAGTGAAGAGTCCAAAAAACGGATTAAAAGTTTGTGCTGCAGCAGCTAATGTTATGGCTCTAAGAATTTTAAATATGGGTTCTAAGAATAATGATATGAAATTTTCAGAGACGCCATGCTATTAATTAAAAAAATACATGTATTTGTATTTTTTATTTTATCATTTTATTTTTGTTCTTTTATTATCGCATGTGCAAAAGTTATGATCAACGTGAAAATATGTATAAATTTTATTCACGCTTTTCCATCAACATCACTCAAATTTAAAGTAATAGTTTTAAAAGATATCGATATGATATAAAATTTAAGTTATGCTTTGATGTGGCTCTAAAATGTTTGTTTTAAAAGTGATTTATTTTTGATTTGATAAAATATATTTACCAAACCATCTAAACAATACTTTTAATTTTCAGATTCACTGTTAAATATATAACTTTCATTGAATCTATACTATAAATTGAAATTATTTCAATAAATTGATTTATCTTTTGTGTCAAGTTATTCAAAATCATAAGTAAAATTTATGTAAATACCATTCGCATAAATTTTACTTACAATTATGAATAAAATTGGAACAAAGGATAAATCAATTTATTGAAATAAACACATTTCAACGCACACCATAGATTCAATAAAAATTATATTGGGTATATGCAAAAGTGAGCTCCATTTTTTTTGGTTAAAATTATAGGTTTATTTATGTTATTGCATACTTCTTTCTCGTAAGACGTCTACTGACAACGGGATAATCAACATTCGATGCGTATGCCAATCATTCTTATGTTTGTGCATTGTCTTCATCCAATAATGCTTGTTATTTCAACTTTTACGTTCTGCGTCATGAACATCGAATATATCAATTTAGATGTGTTAACAATTAAATTTTATAAATGCATATCACCACTCAGTCCGTCCATCTGTAAGCATATAACATAGCAAGAACTACCCAACTTAATCGTTTGAAATTAAAAATTTATAAATGTTGCATAAGTTTGTCGAGTCATTTAAAATTTCGTAAAAATCGTATGAATAATTTAATTACAGAGACAATCAAAAATATTTCGTTACATTAGGCCAATTGGAAAATATACTTTCAAGTACATTTTAATGATGTTACACTCTTTCAAACATAATAAAATTTATATGTATCTGTGAAGTATGTACTAAAATATACATTCTGTACAATCTGTGGTGTAAATAATATTTGTTATTAACTTACAGGGTCGCATAAAAGTATTAAATTATACTGATGTATTCCATCCAACATAATATTGAAAGGGTAAACATTGTTTGGGGCGCGTTTTAATAATTATTAAACTGTTATCGATATACGTTGCTGAGGTTTACTACAAGTTACTTCCGTTAGAATAGAAAGCAGATAGTATTTACTTGGACATACGAAAGTTTTTGGCTACTATACTGTATTCGATGTACTGTATACTATTATACAAAGATCTGGATATTTTTAAAACCTCATTATAGTGCGAACGCACCTCATTCGCTGCGCTTGACGTGCAATTTCTTGTTTAAATTGTCTTAGCCATCTTCTACACTTTGAGAAGAACAGCATGCTTATAATAAACTTCTCAAAAAAAAAAAAAAAAAAACGATGACTTTCAGCAGCGCTTTTCTTTAAATTATAAAATTAATAATTAAACTTCCCACAAATGACGATTATTTGGCACAAAACTATCCATTTTAAATTAAATACAAAACTATATTATTTACACTTTAATCAAATGTTATTAACTAGCATATCAAAGGTTATGAAGATATTTATCAAAAGCATACAGTACCATATTACACAATACATATAAGGACAGGACACTTATGCCATCAATTAAAAAATCGGAATTTACTTTTGCATACAATCAATATATTTAACGGTGAATTGGGAAATAAAAAATATTTTTTAGATGTGTAAATATATTTTAAAAATCAAAAATAATTTTAATTGAATTTTAAAACATTTAAAAAAAATTTAAACAGTGTATTTATGTCGATATAGCGAGCCCATAGCAACATGCTCGCTTCAGATGCATTTGGCCGACTCGACATCCGCCCCATAGCAAAGTACAACACGTGTACGACCTTTTTACAGCCACGTGTGAATTAAATGTTGCATAGTTAGCACTTTCACACGAAAGGGCCTCAGCAACAAGTACAGAGGAGTTAGAATGATGCCGGATCCAGCCTGATGAAGACGTACTCAGCCGAGCCCTGGTCAAAAAGACCGAAGATGCCCCTTAATCTTAACATTTTACTTATTTTTCCCTTGTAAATAGTTTATATTAATCAAGAGTATTAAAGTTATGTGATATTACCCCTAGACTTCTTCACTTTATATGGGGGCCGGCCTACACCCTGAACTAAACAACTACACCGGCCTACACCCTGAACTAAACAGCTACACCGGCCTACACCCTGAACGAAACAGCTACAACAATGCAACGGAATTAGCAGCATGTTTCGATGAGCCGACGATTATGACAGACCACCAGCTGTTTTTCTCTGCCCAGTTTGGACTAACGTGAAGACGAAAATTCATCACCGAAAGACGACGGACTGAACGGTTGCTCCAGAGACAGATTCAACGAGAATCAACAGCTATGAAGGGATGACACAAGATTTATGACATTGACCCATATTCTAACGTGAGCTGGTTTGGTTGGAGTAACTTATCGGTGTACCGTCCGTAATCACTAAACAAGGATTTACTACGTTGGTTATTCGAATGCACAGATGGAGACAAGATATCCAAAGAGGATATATGGGCCATATGTGTTAGTGTGACGGAAGGGATGTTTGGGTGAGTACAGATTTTTAACTATAGGTTTCATTTTCTCCCCCCCCCCCTCTTTTATTCATTTTGTTTTTAAAGATGTTGCTCGGAGAAATAGCCCCTGTTAACCTTGCTATTAAAACCGCACGAGCGGATAAAATTAAATTATTACATTTATTAATTTTTGAAACCGATAATGGACGTTTAAATCGCAAGGATATTCGCTCCTTTTCGGGCTTTTTGTTTAAACTGGATGATGATACTTTTAAAGCAAAGTCGACGAAAATTTTGGACGATTTTTCGCAAATCGATCTCATTAGCGTAGCCAATTTATTACATTTAGATATAAGCGGCACACAACAAGAGATTGCGCGTAAAATTTTAATTGCACTTTCGAACATAGAAGCATTTTCTAATACATTCCAGGTGACATCAGATTCTGAGTTTGATGCAGAAGCTAATTCAAACACGCAAAATGCACCACATATTACACCCGCTAACGTTTCCAGTAATAGTACCATTATCATGTCACCTGCGGATAGAGATAACATAAATAGTAGGCCCTCCATTATTCCTTTCCCGTCCAGACCATCCATTTCTTTCGCTGACTTTGAAAATTTAATCCCCCCCTTTTCCGGATTAAAATCTGATAACATAGAAACATGGATCACACGTTTCGAATCCCTAGCTCAGTCTTTCGACTTTTCGGAAGTACAGAAATTTATTTTCGCAGAAAGGGCATTATCAGGACTTGCTTTATTATTTATTCAGTCAGAGCCTAATTTAACATCGTATACGTCGCGTAAAAAAGCATTGCTATTAGAATTCGGACATTTTTCTTCTCCAGCGCAAATTCACCAGATGTTAGCAAACCGTCATCGTCAGCCTGGCGAAGGTTTGATGGAATATTTTTTACATATGCGTGAGATAGCAAATCGTGGAAACATTGATGATATGTCCCTTATCCACTATATAATACAGGGAATAGATGATTCTCCCCAAAATAAGGTTGTATTATTTGGATGCACAGATTTGCCCCAGTTTAAACAAAAATTGTTAATATATGACGAAATTTGCCATTCCCCCCGCGTACCGAAAGCACGCATGCAGAATTGCACCCCGAATGTTTCATCAATACCACAGGCTAAAAATGAACGTAAAATTATTTGTTATAATTGTGGCTTAGGAAACCACGTTTCCAAACATTGTAATAATAAAAATAAGGGCCCAAAATGTTTTAATTGCTCTTCATGGGGCCATCGTTCTTTTGAATGTGATGAGCAAACTGCGGACAAAAAGCCTATAACCCGAGGCACCCTTCCCCATTCAAAAATCCATGTCGTAGAGCAACGCCAGCCACACAAAAACATGCTAAAAGTTGTTAAAATAGAAAATCTCGCGATAGAGGCGCTCTGTGATACAGGTAGCCAAATCACAGCAATCAGAGAGGATTTCTACAAAATACTTAGCTCCCCCCCACTAAATCACACAAATCTAATTCTCGAAGGTTTTGGTTGTGGCGATGTAAAACCAATCGGATCTTTCGACACAAATATACAGATAGATGACCAAGAATTTAATACTACTGTGTTTGTTATAAATTCCTCACAGATGTCAAATCCATGCATTATAGGCCTAGATGTTATTGCACAAGGTCAGTTAGTTTGCGACCATAACGGCATATTTCTCACAAAGCTACCACCCTCAACATTATCTGTCAACTGTATACGCATCCGTAAGCCCCCGAGCAACAATTTCTTACCAGCCCCCCTTACATCACATAACACTCCTTCTGTTTGTACTGACATGGCACACTACAACTCATTCGACGGAACACTTTCATGCATCACAGACGACCCCGTGCCACATGAAATATGCGGTAATATAGAAGAGCCTAATGTCTTATTTCCCCCTCAAAATCAACAAGCTAAACATTTCTCCGGAAGAGACGTTTCCACTACCCTTGGTCATGGAACAGTTGGTAACAACGATGCTATGCTGAATATTCTTAAATATATGATCCCTATACTTTTCATCTGTGTCTTACTCTGTCACCTACTGCAAACAGATTGCAATTATGAGTCACCGATGGCAAGATGTTCATCTATGGTACTAGATACCTTCAACGTTTTGATATGCTCTGTGTTCCTAATCGTTGCCATTCGATTCACCGCGACGCTTAAATGGAAAAAGACAAGAAAGAAAAAAAAAGTATGCAAAAGGGGAGAAAAAGTGTGTTATCAGCGTTGGATCCTAAGTGAGACTTTTTTTTTCTCTCTTTCTCAAGCAAGATATTTTGTTACACAGATGTGATCTTTTTATTTATTTGTTTTTTCTCTCCCAACCAGAAACCTTTTTAAGATGTTCGTACTTCAATATTTTTTTTTTTAAACGAAACCATCAGTGCATTATTTTTCTATAATGGATTTCTCTATTTTAGTTACATATTGGTTTTTGCACTAAATAATACCCAGCTTATGGAAAGCTGTGATGTTTTTCTTTTTCATTCTATACGACTGACTTGACTCATGATAACTATCTCAAGATAACTTTTGTGGCCTGCGAGTGTTTTTTTTTTCCGCAGAACCACAAGAAGACATTTTTTTGTGTGTGTTTTTACTACTCCACGTTACGAAGAGGGAATAATAGTGCTTTTTTTTTAAATTATTCCCTCGTTTGTGAATATGCTAAAAAGCAATTGGGCCAGGTGCTTTTTTTTCCGCTGGCCAAAACATTTTTTTTTAAATTATTATTTCATTCATTGTTAGTAAGCAAATCCAGTTGCCAAGGGATTTTTTTTTTTTTTTGGCACAAACATTTAACTTTTACGATATATTAGACATTGGTGCTCAGGACATTTGCCTTTTTTTTTTCTCTCTTTTCTTTTTTTTTTTAGAACTCAGACTTATGATTTATTTTGTTTCATCGTATATAGGGCATATTTTTTTTTACATACTTAGTACCATTTTATATGCTTCGAAATATTGTATGTTTTGTTTGAAATATGATTGTTTTTATAAATATGTTTATCTGTATAAACTATTTCTTCTACCCCCCCCCCCCAAAAAAAAAAAAAAAAAAAAAAAAAAAGACAAAATATGATGTAGCAGGAAAACTATAAGTTTCGATTTTTTTTCCCTCTACTCTTTCTTTCTATTTTGACGGACAAAAGATAATTATTTTTATTTGTTTGTTTTGCCTTTGTCATAAAAGTTTTTATGATTATTCCAATTTGAGTAATTTTCTGTTACATAAAAATAAAAGTTTTTCTCTATTTTTTTTTTTTTTTTTGAAGACGTATTGAGAAACACTACAATAAATTGGAGACTTTTTTTTTTATTTTAGACGAGGATGAATATCTGTTTAGAAGACGTTGTGTTGGAAAACCCCTTTGGGGAACAATGATAAAACAAAGACAGGTGTGCAAAGAGCACACTAACGACGCTAACTATTATGATATAATTTTTTTTTCTTTTCATTGTGTGTGCTATTAATGACGTCTTCAAAATTCCTTTTTTTTTCTTTCTTTCTTCTCTCTTAGTAATATTAATTTTTTTTTAATTCATGTTTTACAGTGATCTTCTTGTTTTTTTTCTCTCTCCCTTGAAGAAATGGTTTATCTTAAGTTTCCCTATCATTGTACACGTTCAGCTGCGGTCAGCTGCATGTCGGATTGGCCGAGTGTCGATATAGCGAGCCCATAGCAATAGGCTCGCTTCAGATGCATTTGGCCGACTCGACATCCGCCCCATAGCAAAGTACAACACGTGTACGACCTTTTTACAGCCACGTGTGAATTAAATGTTGCATAGTTAGCACTTTCACACGAAAGGGCCTCAGCAACAAGTACAGAGGAGTTAGAATGATGCCGGATCCAGCCTGATGAAGACGTACTCAGCCGAGCCCTGGTTAAAAAGACCGAAGATGCCCCTTAATCTTAACATTTTACTTATTTTTCCCTTGTAAATAGTTTATATTAATCAAGAGTATTAAAGTTATGTGATATTACCCCTAGACTTCTTTACTTTATATTTATTATAAATTTTAACTGACTTCAAGCGAAGGAGATTATACAATTCGTGCGTATGTTCATATGGAAATCGAGAAAAATGCAGTATAGCAGCGCAAACTGTTGGGCCATTTACACCAAAAAACCAATCAGCACCAATCTATATTATGTTGAACCTAAAGTTTATTAAATTCTACGCGTTCGTTCTTGAGATAAGGCGCCCATAAAATTTATATCACACATACACATATAGACAAGCATTTTTTAAAAACATTTAAATCATGTTCAGGACTTTCTAAAACCTGTAAATCAGTCGAATACCGCAAGTCGGTTTTTATCACGAATCCAATACTTTCCTCTTGTAAAGATTATATATATAAATTACTTCTAAACGAAAAATACGTCGTAACTCAATGAAAGCATTGATAGGCTAGAAATGAGATACTCATGTATATTTATTTTTAAAAGGATAGAAGAAATTGTTTTTCGGATTTTACAAAGACGACGAATATTTTAAATAATACAGTTCAAAGATACGATCTTAAGGAAGAAACCGATTTAACCAGCGAGTTATGTAAAAGAAATTTAAACCGAAGAGGAAATTTCTTCACGATTTGTGGAGAGTTTATTTTTTTTCTTTTAACGCCATCATTTAGAAAGTGACGCATGATTTTTTTAATTGATTTGTTTTCTGGCAAATTTCACCGTTCCTTTTCACTGAATGTTTATAAGATTGAATTCAAAAGCGATGAAAATAAACTATATATGATTAATTTAAAACTAATTGAATATGACAAACACAAAACTTTTTTCAATCTCATACATATCAATATTTCAAGAAGTAGTTACAAATATAAATACTTCAATATTATTAATTTAACAAGGTAGAACCCATCGAATTTCGAAGGCAGAAAATATTTAAGAAGGAGCTGTTTCGATGATTTATAATAAACCTATAAAAATTAGTTATAGTAACGTGTATAAACATATTTTTGGGGATATCTTATTCCTAAAACGTAAATCCGTCGAAAATCAGAAGTCGAAAAAATTCTGAAGTCGAAAAATTTTTGCTAACTTCAATATGTCTCTCTCTATTTATTGGCTCTATTTATTGGTCTCTAGTTATTGGCGAATCATTGGCGAGTTATTGGAAAATCTATGGCACATACAAAACTGAAAATTTGGATGTGGATAGACGAAGACGGCTCCAAATATACCTGAGGCTCAGATTTTCCATTCTTTTGATAATCAGTCGATCTATTAATTAAAAAAGCTAATGAACATTTGAACATTACAAAAAAGTGAGCCCCTGTCATGCCATCGGAAACAAACAAGATATACGTTTTCTTTTTTTTTTTTTTTTTTTTTTTTTTTTTTTTTTTGTGTGTGTGTGCGTGCAAAAA
This sequence comes from Maratus speculifer, assembly GCA_964019185.1. Taxonomy (NCBI): domain Eukaryota; kingdom Metazoa; phylum Arthropoda; class Arachnida; order Araneae; family Salticidae; genus Maratus; species Maratus speculifer. The sequence goes on from OZ025294.1 coordinate 249,054,727, forward strand.
ATGGCATATAATGCGCGAAATCCCTAACTTATGTTACATTATGCGTTGTTCTATAATTATGGTTAGAATAAATTGGTGTCACAAAATTGTATTTCCAAAGCTTTTTCTAAAATTTTATCCAAATACTAAAAATAAAGTAAAATATGAGGTATTTGCAAACGTTTTACGCATTTTTATTTAATTAAAACCAGTAACTGCCAATCAGCGAAACAGTGGAAGTTCGCAATATTTGAACGTATGAAATCTTCGGCTAATTTTAAATAACATGTTACAATTAACTATTTATATATTTTTATTTTAACATGAGTATGTGCGTTATGAAAAAAAGTGAAGCTTATGAAATGAATGCACGCAAAATACATATTAATGAGCTATCTTTAAGGCCGGCTGCTCTAGAAGATTGCGATGTTACTTCATGCTTTTTAGGACTCCCTGTTATCAGGTCATAGAATCGAAAGCCGTCGTACACGGCATGGCGAAAATGAAAGTACAGGTTTCTCTTATACAAACCATTCCATTTCATATTACTTTCGAATAAAATCGTTTCCACACAAAACGCTGCTGGTATGTAGTTTGTTTTGTTTGTTTTCAGATCTATTGAGGAAGTTTAGCAATTTATTGTGCGAATTTTATGCAGTTTTTAGGGAATAGAAAAATAAAGTAATAAAAAATGAAACAATTTTTAATTATTGCTTCCATTTAAGATGCCACTCAGTCACTCAAAGAGCCCCGGATGATAATGTTAAATTTATGGGAACGTTATTTTCAAATATCTCGCTCATATTTCAAGATTTTTACCTTTATATATATATATATATATGCATAGGATAGCTGAGGACGATCTACAACCGGGCTAGTTTTTACCTTTTCGATTTTGATTATTATTTTTTTTTTATATTATGATTTTTTCAATTTAAGAACTGGTCTCGAAATTTAAAGTAATTTTTTAGAAAAAACTAAAATCAAAATCGAAAAAGTAAAAACTAGCCCGGTTATAGATCGTCCTCAGCTATCCTAGCAAATAAATAAATAAATAAAAATAAAATAAAAAATAAACAAAATAAAATAATAATAATAATAATAGTAATGTAAAAATATTCAAATTTGAGCGAGATATTTGAAAATAACGCCACCATAGACTTAACATTATCATCCGGGTCTTTTTCAGTGACTAGTGTAAGCTCGAAAGCCGGTAAGCTATCTTTGTCGAACAATCGATAAGTTACCTTATTATTCGATACATATAAGTTGCATGAAATAATGGCATATAGTGTGGTTATTTAAATTAGTTTGACAAGTATACTTCAAATCTCACACAAATTAACGATGCTCGAGGATTCTGTGTAGTATTTTTTTTTTAAATCTATTTTTAATGAACTATTTTTCCAGATTTAATATCATTAAATTTGGAACAGATCATATGTATATTTAACGACCATTCATCAATAATTTTTATATTTTTCGATTACAGGGCAAGTATAGTTTGTTAGATACTTTAAAAGGGCAGGGCATGATCAATACAGAGGTATGCGGAGGAATTGTCCCCCCTTTTTTAGCCTCCCTCCATGGGTATAATAAAGATTTTCATTATAAGGTGTCAAATGGTTAAATTTGGCCAGAAATAATCAAAATTCATATTTTTAAGCATTTAGAAAGGGAATACGGTTCTCTTGCCCCTCTCTGTTTCTCGTATTACCTCCAGCTATGCAAAAAACTAATTATATTATAAGAAAGAAAACTAATCAATAAAATTTTATTATAACAACTTAGTACTCTATTTTTTCACGACAAATTCTTTATTGATATTTACCTCGTAATGAGGCAAGTTAAAGCCTTTAACTGTGACCAATTTGAACGATTTTCTTTTAGATATCTTATAATACGTAGATGTGCAAAGCAAAAGTTTACAAACAAATACGTCTGTCAACCGAAATATTTTTTCAACTATTATCCTACTGGTATTTTTTCTTAAATTTTTTGTGATACCTGTATATAGATGTGAATATGGTTTTGGGTTCTCAAAACACTTCACGCTTAGTGATAAGCTTTCCCAGCAGTTTCCCATCCCACAGAATACAATTGACGTAGAGACCCAATTCAAAAAGTTGTATTCGCTGACTATAACTTTTATCCAATCTGACCTGGGAACATTCTGAAATAAAAGAGCCGAATGAGTCCGCTTATGTCCTAAAATGGCCCCAAATCGCTCTTAACTTTAAACTGTAAAGATTGTAATGATATCATGTAACCTAGAGCTATTAAACAGTTATTTACTATAATCCTTAGATCTCATCATTTACATAGATGTGAATAGTACCTGGTACGAAATCAAATTTATGCATACATACAGTATGAATAAAATTTAATGCTAGACACATCCACATTTTTCGCGAGCAATTTCTATGGACAGACAAAATAGCCTCCACACACAGAATGATGCTTTCCTCGGGACCCTAGATAACTTAAAAGCTGGGCGCAGCACCCTTACAGTGCCTACCTTTTTTTTTTCTATAAGTGATCATGCATTACACCTTTTGTTATAGAAGTGAAAAATATACTCTGTCCTTTTATCATCATCAACTTTTCAACCTGTAATTTTTTCAAAGTACATTGCCTTTTTTATTGAAAAAAAAAAAAAAAAGTTTAAGTGTTTAGAAAGATAAATATCAGAAATTAAGTTGCATTTTATATAATTACTTTCAGATTAAATTGTTTGTTGTTCTAAAATTCAACATGTAATGTAATCCGTTGGAAGTTGCGCTAATTGCCTTTTCGCTCAACAGAATGTATTATTTTCATAAATCTACCCCTGCCCCTTACAAAAAAATTTGAACATAGAAAAAATGCTTAAGTATTGGATGTTATTTTATTTGTAAAGACAGTATTTTTTTTTTTTTTTTTTTTTTTTTTGTAACAATGATTCTGTCATTGGTAGAAACACATAAGTGAAGCAATAATTCATAAGTTAGCCATTCACATTAAATAAAATCTTTTTTCTGTTTTTATAAATGATCTTAATATTTTTCATTATTTATTTGAAAAGTAATAAGTAATTTCTTTTAGAAGTTCGGTCGATATTTGGAAAGAGTTATGCATGCGTTGGAAAAATTTGAATGCAAAATAATGAAAACAAATATGTATATGTTGCGGCCAAAACCCGAAATCGGCCAGTTCGCGAACTGGTTGGACAATTCACGAATTGGCCAACAAAATTTTAAACTAACTGCCGCTTTGGGAAGGGAATCGACCGGCCAATTCGCGATTCGATCGTACAGTTCGCGAAGTGGCCAGACGCAATCGGCTAATTCCCAAAGTGCATATAGGCAGTTAGGTCTGTTTGAGGCTGGACATTTTTTGAAAATATTCTTATTTTAATTTTAATGCTTTGAATGAAGCTTTTTGAAACGTTTTCAATTGTTCCGAATAAAGTAAAATAATTGGCAATTAATATAATGAATGATATAAATATAACGATCATTGAATGATTATAAATATAACGATTTTATAGTTAACATGAAAGTGATTGCTGTATTAATAATTTCCTGAAAGTGATGTTAAGCTCCTTTCACGTGTGCATATCACTGCCACCTATCAGGCAGCCTGGAATTTTCACTTTGTATATAGGCCAAGGCTTCCTGGCCACATCGCGAATTGGCCCTCCAAAACCCGAAATAAGCTGTTTATTTCATGTATTTAGGGTTTTGGCCAGGAATCTTAGCCAGCTCGCGAGCTGGCCTAACTTCGGAGATTAGCTGTAACGTATACTAAAATAAAATAAAACTTACTGTCAATCCTAACAAATTGTTCCATTTATGCAGATTTCCTCTCTGGAGATGACACTTGGATACCTTTTTTCTTGACAATCCAGGACTGAATGAACATCTTCAAGCATGCCTGGAATGCGAGTGTTTGGGAAGCGTTGCGCCTTAGCAACGGACGACTTCTTTTTCATTGGAACCATTGATTCTATAATTTTTCTGCCTTGGTAAGTCTAAATTTCATTTCTCAATTTTAATTATATGATTCATTTATACGTGATAGTTTTGCTGTCTAAACGTTTCAATAAAGGGCAAAATTAGCACTGGCCACAGGGCCACTAAAGGAAAATAATGGATATTTAAAAATTGCACTGTCAGCGCCAGCGGCCACCTTATGACCACTTTCCAAGAAGAAGAGAATAAAATTTCTTGCATTTCATCAATGATTTTAGTTTTCTAATTACAATATATTTACTGACATTTTTATTGGAGGCACTCAATTTTAGATTAATATTAAAAGGAATTTTAACAAAAGTTAAACGTTTAGTATTTTAAAACTGAAAAATGACCACTAGTTAGGGAAAAAAAGGTCACTTATGAAACTGCTGCCACTGGCCACTAATGAAATTTCCCAGTTTTACCCTGTACGTTATAAAATGTACATAATATCTTATGAAAACTAAGTGCTAAGAAAATTTGTACCTTACCAGTACCGGTGCATATCGTATGCAAAGTTAAAGTGTGCAACGTACACAGTTGTATTTCGAGTCAAGGGCACCTCGAGATTTTTTTGTTATAAAAATAAACACACTTTGATACTTAAAAAATGTTTCTCAAAATGTTTGAAAAAACAGTAAGATCTTAAGCCTTAAAAGTACCTCTGGTATAATATCAAGGCGGGCGACCAGCCAGCAACTCTTACAAATCAAAAGAGAATGAAATTGCTAAACTTTAAAATTTATGTAAAAGTTACTGGTATCGGGGTACATTAACACATAATAGATAACTCATACTAATATCTTTAAGCAAAATTTTAAGAAAATGACGATTTTTGCGTACTTGAGTTGTACATCGTGTGCATGTGCAGCGAAAAGTGTTTCGTATTCATTTAACACGGCAATTTTCAAGGCCCTCACTTACAGTAAAACAACGGGAAAAAAAGGAACGTGTTAGGGATTAATGGAGATTTTGATGGAAAAAATTTCAATACACGCATCTATTTTTCCTATGAAGAATCTAAATTCATCCATGAAACTTCAATAGAGCGCAAATGTCTGAAGCACCCCAAATCGAATGGAAAGAATTACTAGGACTTCCCTCAGAGGGATTAGTCTGAGCGCTATTGCTGAGAATACACATTTAATAACTTGCGATAATTAAAGAAAATGAGATGTTACCTTTAATTGGTCATTCATTGTGATAAAATATAATGATAAAAATAAGCCTATCGAATCATAGAATTACAAAATCTCATATATACACTATTTTTATTAAAGGGAAAGCAAACCATGCATGGATATAAAATTGGAAATATGCAAAACGTTAAAAGTAATACAGAAAATAAAACACCAAATTTTCTTATATTAGAATTATAACTCTTGGAAATGATGTCATGAGCATAAACAGGAATTCCGCACCGTTTTGAGTAACTGTAAATAACATAAAATATTATTTTTGAAGAGAATGGAGTGTATTTTATATGGTGTGAGATCCGTCCGAATAGTTTATAATGTTGAATATCTGTTTTTCACGGATGCAATGAGGTAGTCAATGAGAGTTAAGGAATCCTTTTTTAAGAATTCGTCCTAAACGAGCATTTACATCTTATAAGTTACTGTGATGCCAAAGTTATAGTTTCTAACCCCAGCAGTGTCATAGAAATTGCAATATTCTCAAAAAATTGGTTTAAACTTTTTCTAGAAAGTTGTATGTTTATTTGTGAAATTAAATTGTCGAATCTTTTAGAAATCGTTCATAACGAGAATATTATATCTTAAAAGTAACCACAATAATAATAATAATAATAATAATAATAATAAAAGTAATAAAAAATAAAAAATAAATAAAAATAAAATTTTTAATTATATCAACATAAAAGAATTCTCAATTTTTGAACATTTTTTGATTTATTTGTATTATTCAGTAAAAAACTCACTTTCCCCACTAAGCCCGAATTATGTCAAACTTTTATAAAAGCGCCAAAGTCCATATAACACAGTGGCGTAGCTAAGGGGGGGGGGGCATCCGCCCCGGGCGCCGAGGCCTAGGGGCGCCAAATAGAGATAAATTGTTATATATCTATATTGGGGTGGGGGCGCAAAATTTCTTGATGGCCCCGGGCGCCAAAAAACGTAGCTACGCTACTGCTATAACAGCGAAGTACCGTTAAGAGTACTAAATAAAGGTAGTAAGACACTTAACCAGGCGCAGGTAATAAATCGCCAAATATTGTTCCTTTCGCCCTCTCTCGAAATGCATTTGTTCCGTACATTTAAAAAACACGATTTTGAGTCATCTTATTTAAAATTCAAATAAATAAATAAGAGGAAGCAATAATATTCAAAATAATAAGTCAAAACATTTTATTTCAACATCAAGGAATTGTATCTTTGTTACACATGTGGAAAAAAGCTGCTTTTGACGAAAAAATGTAGTCTTCACTAAATTTGAATCCGAATAAAAAAAGTACCGTGATTAATTAAAATGTTATAGGCAGAGCTGCCAAGATTCCGGCAATTTGGATACCGGTATTTTAATACAGAAAATGTTGTTTTATTAAATTGGGACATTCTGCGGATTTAAAAAATAACATTTTCTATAAGAAAATTCTGCTGTGCAATAAGCGGGGGCTTGGCATCACTGTATAGGAATATTTCGTAATCTACTTTTTAACCTTGAAAAAAGCAATGTCCATTTTTCGGGTACAAAAAGTATTGCTGATTGTTCCATTTTGCATACAAAGTACCGATTGTAATATTGATACATTTATGGTGAAAATTGCCAATAATTTTTCAAATCCCATTTATTTCGTTAAAAATATAAATCTTCATTTAAAGTAAATGTTTTTAACTAATTTCATAATGTTTTTGCAATATCACTTTGCCTTGGCCATTTTTTTAAAGCATTTAGAAAATGGTTGTTGTTTTCAATCACATATAGTCCTTGGGCTGTCCACATTTAATTTTATTTTTTATATCTGGTCGGGAAATATTAATACTTAATCCATAACGTACATAATAAATGACTCTGTTATTATATAAGTCACCTTTTCATCATCATAAAAATTATGTTTTTACTGAATTTTATTAACTCAATAGGAAAAATTTTGTACTTTGAGCAATAGATATCCGCATTTCATTTATTTATTTGTTTATTAATTTCAACGAAATTCTTTGCATTTAGAAGAATTTTTATTTGAATAGGAAATCCAAATGTCGCTGTTAATAAAGAAGAAAGTTAAAAAAAAGTTACAAAACGAGTAGACGCATACTATCAAATATGGAAAAAGGACGAATCCAAAAAAGACGTCGTATGAAATATCATCTTTTAAAGCAAAAAAATGAGGTTTGATTATCGAGCCTACTGATTACGAAATGTGCATTACATTTTAATAAAATTGCTGCAAATATTGATTTTTTTTGTGCAGTTTTGGCTTCAAAAGGTGCGCTATGTTGCAAAAAGATATAAGCGGCTATGAAAACAAACTTGGTAAACGTTCATGCGTTCTTACTTTTACAAATAAATATGGCACATACACTATCTACCAAAAAGTATTTGTACACTTTCAGTTTTTGACATTTTGTCAAATATTTAAAAATATACTGGTCGGATTCTTCTGGAACTTCAGAAATATAAAGATTATGCTTCACTTTATATTTATTTACATTCATTTGTTAAGCGGGTAATTAGGGAGCCGGCAAAAAAACAAAGAATAATGGAAATATTTGGGATCGCCCTGTACATGAAAATGCACGAAACGACTTATCGCTTTAGAATACAAATATATGAATACAGTAGAATATGTACACTAATTTTTATGAGAATAGCATGTATATTTATGGCGATAGAGCGATTTTTTTGAAAAATTCAAAAAATTCTGGTATTTTTTTGTTTATATCATGCTGGGTTTTTGACCAAATTTAACGCAAATTTCAGAAAAATTGGCAAAATGCAGTAGAAAAAATGTAACGCAATTGGAATATAAATATATTAAATATTTTATGAAATATGAGTAGTTGTATAAAATAATTTTTATCTGCGCATGCGCGAACTAGAAAAACATTTTTTTTGCATCATTTAATAGTCAATTCTATGGAGTGACTTATAAAAAAAATCCAATCAAATATCGTGAAAATTCAAAAAGATATCATTATTTTAGTGAGATGTTTTTACTCTGCTCTCTAAAAACGGCTGAATCTTAAGGGATTCTCCACAAATTGACATTTTTTAATAACTGACTTTAAAAAAAACTAGTATTGAATTAATACAATATCTAATACAATATTGCTGCTAATAAGTACTTGACAATTGTGATAGAAAATAAAAAGAGCTTTATTCGCATTCAGGGCCAAAACTAAGAGAGAGAGGGGGGGGGGGGGAGAAGGGCATGTGCTCCGGGCGCTAGGATGAAAGTGTTCCAAATGTATCTTTCGTTTGGCTATTTTTTTCATGGCTATGTTTAGCATAATATTGTTAAAATTATTATATCTGGGCTATGCTAAAGCATAAAAAAATCTAATGATGAGGGCTTAAGGTCCCTGCCCCTACCCGCGAAGATGCTCACGAGCTAATGCTATTCCTATGGGGATGCATTTTTCTAACTCTTTTGTATTTGGACATTTTTAGATAATATGTTTTGCATTGGATAGCGGAAGTCCTTTTCAAGATCGCTCCGTGATTACTTTTTCAATTTTGGCGTAGATATTTTTATAATGTTTCTTTCACTTCCAAAAGCGATTCTGAAAGTGAAACTAACTTTATAAAAAATATCTATGACTCAAATCGAAAAAGTAGTCAAGGAGCGATTTTGAGAGGGACTTCCGCTATCCAATGCAAAAAAAAAAAAAAAAAAAAAAAAAAAAAAAAAAAATTGAAAATTTTAAAATGCGAAAGAGTTATTAGAAAAATGCCTCCCCACAGGAATAGCATTAGCTCAGCAGTGTCTTCGCGGGCAGGGACAAGGGCCTTAAAGATCCTGTTGAAAGTAGAATTTTTTTGATTCGGTTTAAAGTATCAAATTGGAGTATTTTAATAAAGCAGAATACGTTATTTTATATTACATATTTTAAGTTTTAAAATAAGTCGGCTATTAATAAATTGGAGAAATTTTCTTTGTAAATATGCTTTGCGAAGGAGGGGGAAAGGGGTACCTTCAAAATCCACGTTTGCCCCGGGAAAAAAAGACTGGTTTTGGCCCTATTCACATTTAATAATTTGTAGATCCTCCTCGAGAGGCAATTACAGCTGCGACTCTCCTGGGCATGCTCTCAACTAGTCCTTGTATTACATTTAATGGTATTTTATTCCACTCTGTTTGCACAAGGCAGGTAAGCTCTTTTACTGATTTTGGGCGTGTGTCACCCGCCTTAATTCGACGATCCAACTCGTCCCAGAGGTTCTCTATTGGGTTCAGGTCTGGGCTCTGGGCAGGCCACTCGAGTCGATGCACTCCATTATCAGCATACCAATCCATGCTGGACCTCGCTACATGGCAGCTTGCGTTGTCATCCTGGAAATAACATGGGTCCAATCCATAGTATTGCCACAACGTAGGAAGTACACTGTTGTCCAGTATATTACAGTAGGCATCGGCATTGAGCTTACCATGAATTGGGACCAAGGGTCCTAGTCCGAACCAGGAAAAACAACCCCAGAACATAATTCCCCCTCCGCCAAATTTAACTGTGGGCACAATACATTCTGGTAGGAGGCGTTCTCCAGGCAGACGCCAGACCCAGACCCTACCATCAGAACGGTAGAGGGTGAACCTTGATTCATCACTCCAGAGAACCTGTTTCCATTGCTGTACAGTCCATTGCTGGCGTGTTTTGCACCAACTTAACCGAGCTGCGCGGTTGGATTTGATGATTAAAGGCTTATGGGCGGCAGCACGGCCATAAAAATTAAGCAGATGAGCTTCCTTACGGATGGTATTCATGGAAACAACACATCCTGAAGCTTGTTGAAATTCTTGGCGTATGTGTAACATTGGTTGGTTGCGGTTCTTCCGAATTTCTCTAGACAGAACCCGTCGTTCTCTATCTCCCAGTTTCGTCGGTCTGCCTACTCTGGCCACATTCTGACAATCACCATTCAGCTTCCATTTTCTAATCACATAAGCCACAGTCGTTTTGGGGTAATTAAGCTCGCTAGATATGTCGATTAAAGATCGGCCATTTCGGTGGTACCCGATGATCACACCTTTCTCAAAATCAGACAGCTCTGTTCTTCTTGGCATCATGCATGCGATTGATGTCAGTGTTGTTTTCGACACCACATTTAACAGTGGAGAACTTGACGTATTTCAGGATCGCAGATATCGGCATTTGCATAAGAGCCATTATCAATTATGTGTATCAATGGGTAGATTTGACACAAATGCTTCGATTTTTTATAATTATTTTTATCCTGAAATAGTTTCGTTCTGGTAATTATCTAAGAAAAGAAGCAAATCACCAGTAAAAAACGTAAATGGAGATTTGGCAATTTGCGTAAAATCTGACGTCATTCAACTGCTTTCAGAGACCAATTGAAAATCAGTTCACTCCTATCCACAATAACTTTCTGAATTTCCACGAAATTCGATCGGATTTTTTTATGGGTAGCTCCATAGAGTTGAATATTAAATTATGTAAAATGATAAATTTTATCGTTCACGCATACGCTGATTAAAAAATATTTCATACAAATACTCATATTTTAGAAAACTTTTAATATATTTATATTTCAATAGCACCTTATTCTTTCTACTACATTTTGCGAAGTTTTCTGAATGTGGCTTTATATTTGGTTGAAAATATTGCATGACATAGAACATTTTAGAAAATATTTAATATATTTATATTTCAATGAATTTTGGTGAACTCCCCCCCCCCCCTCCCTTTTTTTCTTTGCAAAGCATCTGCAAAAGTATTTGCAAAGAAAAATTTTCTAATTTATTAATAGCCGACTTATTTTAAAACTTAAAATATGTAATATTGATTAAAGTAGTCTGCTTTGTTTAAAAAAAATGATACCTTAAAATCGTGAAACCGAATCAAAACGAAAAAAAAAATCTGCTTTATGCGGGATCTTTATGCCATCATCATTAGATTCTTCTATGCTTTGGTATAAGAGAAATGCTTTGAATGGGACGATTTTGACAATATCATGCTAAACATAGACATGGAAAAAATCGCCAAACAAAATGTACATTTGGGACACTTTCATCCTAGCGCCCGGGGCACATGCCCTTTTCCCCCAAACCTCTCTTAGTTTTGGCCCTGAATGTGAATAAAGCTCTTTTTCTTTTCTATCACAATTGTCAAGTACTTATTAGCAGCAATATTGTATTAGATATTGTATTAATTCAATACTAGTTTTTTTTTAAAGTCAGTTATTAAAAAATGTCAATTTGTGGAGCATTCCTTAAGATTCAGCCGTTTTTAGAGAGCAGAGTAAAAACATCTCACTAAAATAATGATATCTTTTTGAATTTTCACGATATTTGATTGGATTTTTTTTATAAGTCACTCCATAGAATTGACTATTAAATGATGCAAAAAAAAATGTTTTTCTAGTTCGCGCATGCGCAGATAAAAATTATTTTATACAACTACTCATATTTCATAAAATATTTAATATATTTATATTCCAATTGTGCTACATTTTTTCTACTGCATTTTGCCAATTTTTCTGAAATTTGTGTTAAATTTGGTCAAAAACCCAGCATGATATAAGCAAAAAACATACCAGAATTTTTTGAATTTTTCAAAAAAAATCGCTCTATCGCCATAAATATACATGCTATTCTCACAAAAATTAGTGTACATATTCTACTGTATTCATATATTTGTATTCTAAAGCGATAAGTCGTTTCGTGCATTTTCATGTACAGGGCGATCCCAAATATTTCTATTATTATTTGTTCTTTTGCCGGCCCCCTAATTACCCGCTTAACAAATGAATGTAAATAAATATAAAGTGAAACATAATCTTTATATTTCTGAAGTTCCAGAAGAATCCGACCAGTATATTTTTAAATATTTGACAAAATGTCAAAAACTGAAAGTGTACAAATACTTTTTGGTAGATAGTGTATATGCCCTATACACACCGAGGTACCTAATTGATGCCAAAATGGCGTTCGTTTGCCTGACATGGTTATCATACAGGGTGAGTCATAAATATCGAAACAATAGGCTATCTCCTTAAATATTGCCCCTAGACCCATACTTCCAATTGCAAAAATTCATAAAAAAGGTGAAATTTTTGATAAGACAAGTTGCAACTTCATGGGGGGTCTGTTTGAAAAAATAAGAAAATTAACTTTTTATACGGCCCCCGTAGGAGAAAAATTCCAATTAGGAAAACTTTCCTTATCCAGTCCTAAATAATACACAAAAAGTTGCATCTTCATATCTTCAAAATTCGCGGAGTTATAACCGTTTGAATAATTCATCAGGTTTTAAGGAATTAGACACAAATTGAAATGCGCGCAATTCGAAATACAATATTACTTTAATAGTTGTAGGAAAGGCGTAAAAAATCTATTTTTTGAGTTAGAATCTTGTTTTATTTTCTTTTTTGTGATGGTTAGCCATATAATTTGCTAAGAAAATAACATCCTAAAATTTATCATAAAAATTAAAAAATTTTATATGGTTAGTTCTGGTTTAAGTGTGATAGTTAAAAATCGTTATAACTCCAAATATAATTTATCGGATTTCAATTTCTTTCTATTTAATTAAAAATGAAAATCGGATTTTAGTTTTGTTTCGGGGTTTATGTTTTTCAATATTTATCTTAGAACTATTAAAAATATTTATTTAAAAAGTAATAACTTTAAAAAAATCATATTTCAAAAGTAAATAATTTTTCATTTTTTTAAACAAAACTAAAGTAAAATAATTAAAAATGACATGTTTCAAGTTTGTACTTTTTTTCTTTAACAATTCTTAACTTTTAATAATTTAAAGACAAGAAATAGTCGGGAAAAAAAGTCATTATACAGAAAAACGAAATATACTGTTTTACTGCCCATTAGGTATTTAAAAGAATGCTTTCCTAAAATGCAGATTAAGTCTTTTTACAAATTTAGCTCTCACAACTTCAAGCTTTTTATCGTCTTAGAGAGGCTGTTAAAAAATCTGTATTCTGAGCTCAGGTCAAATCAGGACCGAGACGTTACTTTTTTCTGAAGACTCGCCTATCCGGGCCTAACGGATTTTTCATACCGGAGATACTTAGGTCTGCACTGGACGAAATTTTAAATCCCGGTCTCGAACAATCCGTATTAAAATCAAAGCCTCTGACTCACCTAATACGTGCATAAAATAACTAAAATTTGGTTCAATCAATATTTTTACAAAAACCACATAAATTTTAATATCGCTTTTATTTTGAAAAAAAAATCTTTAAAATTGATTTTTTAAGACTAGTATATTTAAATGCTAAAAAATTAAAATAAAACCAGAGAAAAAAAATCTGCCTATAACGGAATTCTGTCTTAAACAGAAAATATGTTGATCCATGCAAAATAAATACAATAATACTTGAGAAAAAAAAACTCCATTTAACCCTCCTAGGAAGGGCATTTGTCTATTACGTATGTTTTCTTTCCTATGTGATTCCGTCTTAAAAGGTTTTACTGTATAACATTTTTCAAAGTCTCCAACGCACGGGATGTGGATTAGCGATAATAAAATATAAGTGAAACATTTACATATAAACAGAGATTCATTGATAAAATGAATATATCACAGCCTTTGGCGCTTCTTTAATAATAAAAAGTATAAATATAAAAATCAGAATTCTATATTAAGTATTTTTGGTCAGAACTCCTCCACGCATAACAATTTTTAACTATACTGAAGTATAAAACTATCTAGAAATTCACGGCTGAGCCGGCTATGATTTAAGCTTTTTTCCAGGCTGGTCCGGATTATGATCTCAACATTATTTCATGCCGGGCAGAACTTTTTTCCCTATGGGTCGGTTTAGGACCGGACCTATATATTTTGATCTATTCAGACCTCCAGTGCTAATGATCAACATGTTTAGAAAACAAATTTTGATTTAAATCAATACGCTGCTTTATTATGTCCAAATAACAGGCACAGTCTTAAACCGACATATAATAACGAACAATTTGTGAACGATCCCTTATTTGCTTTGAAAATGGATGACGAACACATCGTTTACAGGCATGGTAAAGTGGTGTAAGTCACGAATTTTTGAGAATTTTGGATTTTAATATCTTTGTCAGGTTTTCAGATACGGAGATTAAATTTTTTTTGTTCAAATTAGGAATGGATAAGGAATAATTTCCTAATTGGGAATTTTGCTCTACGACGCCGTATAAAAATTTAATTTTCGTATTTTTTCATATAGACCCCCCATGGAGCTACAACTTTTATTATCAGAAATTTCACTCTTTTTTTGTGAGTTTTTGCTATTGGAAGTAAGGGTCTAGAGGCAATATTTAAGGAGATAGCCTATTGTTTCGATATTTGACTCACCCTGTATATATGTTACAATAAATTGTTTGCTCTAAAAATATTATCATTTACTGATTGTTATTTCTTTTTTTAATAACAGAAAATGTTTTGTTTTTTTCCTACTCTTTTTTCATTTTGAAATAAACAAATAACACGAATTGAATAATTTCCAACTGAGCGAAAAATTGCCCAGGCCGGGAGTCGAACCCGGATACTTGGCTTACAAGGCCAGTGCTTTACCTGTTAAGCTACCGGGGCGACAACCGGCTGGGATTTTTCGCTCAGATAACCTTATTGGTCATAGCATCTGGTCTGTCATTTAGACAGTTCAACAGAATAGACCGCAGGTAATGGACCTCCATATGACGATGGATACGTAGATATACTAATATTTTCAACACAATCTAACTGATTGGTAAAGTAATCATACGAATTGAATAATTTCCAACTGAGCGAAAAATTGCCCAGGCCGGGAGTCGAACCCGGATACTTGGCTTACAAGGCCAGTGCTTTACCTGTTAAGCTACCGGGGCGACAACCGGCTGGGATTTTTCGCTCAGATAACCTTATTGGTCATAGCATCTGGTCTGTCATTTAGACAGTTCAACAGAATAGACCGCAGGTAATGGACCTCCATATGACGATGGATACGTAGATATACTAATATTTTCAACACAATCTAACTGATTGGTAAAGTAATCATACGAATTGAATAATTTCCAACTGAGCGAAAAACCTCACTGTACAAACTTTACCTGTCACTGGACAAACTTTACCTGTTAAGCTACCGGTTGTCGCCCCGGTAGCTTAACAGGTAAAGCACTGGCCTTGTAAGCCAAGTATCCGGGTTCGACTCCCGGCCTGGGCAATTTTTCGCTCAGTTGGAAATTATTCAATTCGTATGATTACTTTACCAATCAGTTAGATTGTGTTGAAAATATTAGTATATCTACGTATCCATCGTCATATGGAGGTCCATTACCTGCGGTCTATTCTGTTGAACTGTCTAAATGACAGACCAGATGCTATGACCAATAAGGTTATCTGAGCGAAAAATCCCAGCCGGTTGTCGCCCCGGTAGCTTAACAGGTAAAGCACTGGCCTTGTAAGCCAAGTATCCGGGTTCGACTCCCGGCCTGGGCAATTTTTCGCTCAGTTGGAAATTATTCAATTCGTATGATTACTTTACCAATCAGTTAGATTGTGTTGAAAATATTAGTAAACAAATAACGTGTTATTATAGCATTCTATATATATCTGGTAATCGAAACGAAGTTTTTCGCCTAATTGGCATAAAAATCTCGCCAAACCCGGTGCTTATATCTTTTTAAGTATTTTATTTATATGTAGTATCATTGTTTCTACATACCACTTACCTCTTCTTGTATATAAAAATAGGTAAGTGGCTCCTTACGCAGTATAAATTCTATAAATCTTTAAAAAATAACCCCTTTGCCTCACTTTGGGATCGAAAAAAAAAAATCAATGTTCAATTCCAATATTGCTCCCAGGTATGCATACATATTCAAAATTTTAAAGCTGTATGCCAATAGGAAATGGGTGAAAAATAGGCACAGATGTCACATATGCACCAGTGTACACAATTAGCGTCAAAATGGCATTATTTTAAATGTGATAATAACCCGGCTAATATTGTTTATTTACTCATAAAATGTTTTTTTACTTTAATTTCCTTTTTTCTAAATTATATAAATTTTTGTTTTTATGGTTATTAATTATATATTTTTTATTTACTGTAAGTTCTTTTTGAAAATAAGAGAAAATAATTTAAAAATGTGTATGTAAGCGTTATTTAAAAACGGAGTTTTTGCGAAATGGGCTTAAAAAAAAAAAAAAAAAAAAAAAAAAAAAATGCGCCAAATCTGGTGCGCGTGTGGCATCCGTGCCGAAAAATTAGTGACAAGAATTGACTTCCACACTCAAACTAAATATAAGTTAAACGAACATGTAATAAAAACAAATAAAAAGGGAAAATGATGCCATAAAAAGAAATATCATAGTAAGAAAAGAAAATGTTTCTAATTTTCACACGCGAGGTATAAAATATTCTTTTAGCGATCAAAAAATGCTATTAAGATATTATCACAAAATCTCAAAATCAAAGTTTTATGACTTTTTTTTTATATAAAAAATAACAGAAAAATTTTCCTGTATGATTAAATTTTAAAATGTTTTATTGCATTCAATATTTCTGAGTGCGTAAATGATTACTATTTACTCCATGTACTAATTCGGTTATCTACGAAAATATCCAGCCAGTGAAAAATGACGCACACCAAGTTTCTGTGACGTATGCAAATAAATTGTGCTTTTTTATCAGTTTTTTAAATATAACTTTTAAACTATTTGGAACTAATTTTTCGTAGATGGTGCATTCACCAGATTACCTTCATAGGTACCTATTGGTACAAACAGAATCAAAATCCGACAAGTACTTTTTGAGATTTGCTTGACGAAAGAATTTTTTTCACTTTTAATATCGTTACGTACTCTGAGTATAAGACTTCGCTTCGCTCAGACAATTATTAAAATTTTATAAAGAAATCGCAATGTTTGTCAACATTAAAATTTGGTCTTCCATCCTTGACCTTCTTTTCAGCACATTTATCTTAATCTAGATAACCTAGATTTATGTAAACTGGATCGAATGTTTTTTTTTTTTTTTCCCATGAAATATTTTGTAGTGAATGTTTTGGTTTATCAAAGGGCGAAATAAAGCATTGGTGGAGATGGTTTTTGGTAGGAATTATGTTGAATCAACAGCCCGTTTTATAGGAAATTGTTACTTCTCTATGTAGTACATAATAAATCATTATGACGTTGAAATAAACTTCTAAAATGTAACTATTTTTAATACTTCTGTAGATTTAACAGTCAAAAAAAAAAAAAAAAAAAAAAAAAAAAAATCAGTAGTTTTAATAGCTTTCCGTCGTCGGTTCCCCTTCATGAATTTAATTCAATTCCATGGCTGTAGATCGCTATGGTCTGCATTTTTAAAACGATAAAAATACGATAAAAACGAGATAAATACGAGCATCCTAAACTAAGATTTTTTTTTCTCGCAGTATTCCGTAAGATATAACTTTTAAACTCACGTAACTGTGAGGAACAATGTAGAAATTTAAGAAATGGGAAATATTAAAAACACAAAAATAAATTTCTACCGGTTGTTTTCAAAATGAAAATTTAAATCAATTCTTTCTTTTCTGTTTTTTTTTCTTTTTAACCATTTGAAAAATGGTTGTTGTTTTCGGGAGAATGGACCCGATGATGTTACCACTTTTAGATGATGTTACCATGTTTAGATGATGTGGTCACTTTTGAATTTAAATTAATTTCTTTACTTTTAGAAGAGTTTTTATTTGAATTTAAATTAAATTCTTTACTTTTAGAAGAATTTTTATTTGAATAGTAAATTAAAATGGTTAAAATCATTGTAATAAAGGAGAAAACTAACAAATTTAAAAATGGGTAGACGGAAATTAACAGATACGGAAAAAGCCGAAGCCAAAGAAATGAATGAACGTGAATATCGCATTCAATGATATTAAACACAGTCAACATGTATAAGTTGCTTATTAGTTTGGCGATTCGTATCATTTGGCGAAATTGGTCGACGGGATAACTGAGTAATACTGTATTTGGTTTGGCGCAAAAACGTCTTTCAATGCAGAAAATGATAAAATCAAAAGATTATTGAGCCGCTGAAAACCAATTACGTGTTGAAAGGCGATCACGAAAAAGGAAGCAATTTAATGCCGAACCGATTAATTGTAAAACATCATGTCGCCAGGGCGACCAATCCACTAGCCATGGCGTTTTACTATCGGTCGGTTCTAACCAGGAAAATTTGAGTGCCAATAGTGATTCTAACAAGCCGGAAAATGTTATAGCTATTACTCTTGATTTTCCACCACCTAAAAAGAAAACTAAAAAGCAATCGGCTTGGGAAAAACTGGGAAAAAACTTTTTTGATTCGATGTCTGATGGACCCATTCACAGATGCATGTGCTGCGATCGATTTTGGTTTAAAACCTCCATCACCAAAATTCTGCTCTGTAAAATCAAACAATATATGCCAAAGTCTTACAAGTATAACAGTATATGCCAAAGCTGTATTTTAATAATGATTACTTTTGCACCAACAATGTTAAATAGTTTGAAATGTTTCTTTCGTCGCCAACTTTTATGCTTGGCGACAATAGAGTGATATAACTTAAACGAACCGTACCTTCAAATTGCAGCATGTATAAAGTCATTTATAGCAGTGGCACGGATAATACACAATAAAACAACTGGTATTTAGCTTAAAATGATAGATGAATGTATCGAGTGAAACATTTTTCAAATGGTTGGGGTAATTTCTTAAATTACAATTATTTTTTTTTTTTTTTTTTTTTTTTTTTTTTTTTTTTTTTAAATTCCTTTTTTTCTGGAGTTTAGTTATTTAGTTACTTCTGTATTCTAGATATGTTGGGAAATGTTTCATAATATATGCTTGACTCATGACTTTTCATTCTTGTTAGTTTTATTTTTCTTTTTACATTCATATATTTCTATCTTATCCTAAACGAGGGCTCAAAAATAAAATACATTACTGTATTAAGCCATTTATTAGATATTTATTAGATGGTTAATGACTTTCCCCAACTTGGTTTATTAGTGGAAAATTTCGTACCCAAGTGTCGGCCGGTGTGGCTCAGTGGTAGAGCGACAGCCTAGTATGCTAAGGTCTTGGGTTCTATTCCTGGCTCTGGTTAATTTTCCACTCCAGTTGGATTTATTGTATTATCTTCAATATTACTAAGTTGTAGTTTCTCTAAAACTACTCAATGAAATGAAATAATTTTAAGCGTGTAATTTATAATCAATTATGCTTGCATTGTTATAATATCGGGTAGAGCATTTATTTTTACTTACTACATTATAATTTTTTTGAAAAATAAGAATGATTATTATTTTCTATTTATCATTATTATTTAATCTACACGGCTGTTAAAAATTTTCATTAACTTTATTTTTATCACCGGTCTCATTCTAAAACCTTATATACTTAAAATTTGATGCTAGCAGCTAACGATTTATAATATAATATATTTTATTTTACATTTTCTTACATTATTTGATAATTAAACTATGGATATTAAAGTAATTTCTTTTACAGTTCTCATATAAATATCTTTTTTTTAACCATTTGAAAAATGGTTGTTGTTTTCGGGAGAATGGACCCGATGATGTTACCACTTTTGAATGATGTTACCACTTTTGAATGATGTGGTCACTTTTGAATTTAAATTAATTTCTTTACTTTTAGAAGAGTTTTTATTTGAATTTAAATTAAATTCTTTACTTTTAGAAGAATTTTTATTTGAATAGTAAATTAAAATGGTTAAAATCATTGTAATAAAGGAGAAAACTAACAAATTTAAAAATGGGTAGACGGAAATTAACAGATACGGAAAAAGCCGAAGCCAAAGAAATGAATGAACGTGAATATCGCATTCAATGATATTAAACACAATACGCGTACTTAAACAATCATAAAGTGATTTTTATTTCTTCTTTTGCTATTTAAAATAAAAATTTAGTCAACATGTATAAGTTGCTTATTAGTTTGGCGATTCGTATCATTTGGCGAAATTGGTCGACGGGATAACTGAGTAATACTGTATTTGGTTTGGCGCAAAAACGTCTTTCAATGCAGAAAATGATAAAATCAAAAGATTATTGAGCCGCTGAAAACCAATTACGTGTTGAAAGGCGATCACGAAAAAGGAAGCAATTTAATGCCGAACCGATTAATTGTAAAACATCATGTCGCCAGGGCGACCAATCCACTAGCCATGGCGTTTTACTATCGGTCGGTTCTAACCAGGAAAATTTGAGTGCCAATAGTGATTCTAACAAGCCGGAAAATGTTATAGCTATTACTCTTGATTTTCCACCACCTAAAAAGAAAACTAAAAAGCAATCGGCTTGGGAAAAACTGGGAAAAAACTTTTTTGATTCGATGTCTGATGGACCCATTCACAGATGCATGTGCTGCGATCGATTTTGGTTTAAAACCTCCATCACCAAAATTCTGCTCTGTAAAATCAAACAATATATGCCAAAGTCTTACAAGTATAACAGTATATGCCAAAGCTGTATTTTAATAATGATTACTTTTGCACCAACAATGTTAAATAGTTTGAAATGTTTCTTTCGTCGCCAACTTTTATGCTTGGCGACAATAGAGTGATATAACTTAAACGAACCGTACCTTCAAATTGCAGCATGTATAAAGTCATTTATAGCAGTGGCACGGATAATACACAATAAAACAACTGGTATTTAGCTTAAAATGATAGATGAATGTATCGAGTGAAACATTTTTCAAATGGTTGGGGTAATTTCTTAAATTACAATTTTTTTTTTTTTTTTTTTTTTTAACCATTTGAAAAATGGTTGTTGTTTTCGGGAGAATGGACCCGATGATGTTACCACTTTTGAATGATGTTACCACTTTTGAATGATGTTACCACTTTTGAATTTAAATTAAATTCTTTATTTTTAGAAGAATTTTTATTTGAATTTAAATTAAATTCTTTACTTTTAGAAGAATTTTTATTTGAATAGTAAATTAAAATGGTTAAAATCATTGTAATAAAGGAGAAAACTAACAAATTTAAAAATGGGTAGACGGAAATTAACAGATACGGAAAAAGCCGAAGCCAAAGAAATGAATGAACGTGAATATCGCATTCAATGATATTAAACACAGTCAACATGTATAAGTTGCTTATTAGTTTGGCGATTCGTATCATTTGGCGAAATTGGTCGACGGGATAACTGAGTAATACTGTATTTGGTTTGGCGCAAAAACGTCTTTCAATGCAGAAAATGATAAAATCAAAAGATTATTGAGCCGCTGAAAACCAATTACGTGTTGAAAGGCGATCACGAAAAAGGAAGCAATTTAATGCCGAACCGATTAATTGTAAAACATCATGTCGCCAGGGCGACCAATCCACTAGCCATGGCGTTTTACTATCGGTCGGTTCTAACCAGGAAAATTTGAGTGCCAATAGTGATTCTAACAAGCCGGAAAATGTTATAGCTATTACTCTTGATTTTCCACCACCTAAAAAGAAAACTAAAAAGCAATCGGCTTGGGAAAAACTGGGAAAAAACTTTTTTGATTCGATGTCTGATGGACCCATTCACAGATGCATGTGCTGCGATCGATTTTGGTTTAAAACCTCCATCACCAAAATTCTGCTCTGTAAAATCAAACAATATATGCCAAAGTCTTACAAGTATAACAGTATATGCCATATCTGTATTTTAATAATGATTACTTTTGCACCAACAATGTTAAATAGTTTGAAATGTTTCTTTCGTCGCCAACTTTTATGCTTGGCGACAATAGAGTGATATAACTTAAACGAACCGTACCTTCAAATTGCAGCATGTATAAAGTCATTTATAGCAGTGGCACGGATAATACACAATAAAACAACTGGTATTTAGCTTAAAATGATAGATGAATGTATCGAGTGAAACATTTTTCAAATGGTTGGGGTAATTTCTTAAATTACAATTTTTTTTTTTTTTTTTTTACATTGGATTTGAATATTTAGGTTGATAGAATTGGCGAATTTATTGCAGTGCCGAAAGTCTTATACCAAGTAGTTGACGATTCTGCGGTTTAGCATTAAAAAATTGCTATCTTTGAAGACCCAGTTCTGCAGATTTACTAGTGTTATTACAGACCAAGGATGAAATACTATTATTCTCAAATGCTATTATTTTTGAAAATTTTTATTCACCTAAATTTATTTGGATTTTCTTCGAACATATAAGACGAAGAAATTTTTAAAAATGTGGTGTAAGTACGAAATCCCGGCGCAAATGTCATATATGCACTGGGTTTGGTGCAATTTTTTAACCATTTGAAAAATGGTTGTTGTTTTCGGGAGAATGGACCCGATGATGTTACCACTTTTGAATGATGTTACCACTTTTGAATGATGTTACCACTTTTGAATTTAAATTAAATTCTTTATTTTTAGAAGAATTTTTATTTGAATTTAAATTAAATTCTTTACTTTTAGAAGAATTTTTATTTGAATAGTAAATTAAAATGGTTAAAATCATTGTAATAAAGGAGAAAACTAACAAATTTAAAAATGGGTAGACGGAAATTAACAGATACGGAAAAAGCCGAAGCCAAAGAAATGAATGAACGTGAATATCGCATTCAATGATATTAAACACAGTCAACATGTATAAGTTGCTTATTAGTTTGGCGATTCGTATCATTTGGCGAAATTGGTCGACGGGATAACTGAGTAATACTGTATTTGGTTTGGCGCAAAAACGTCTTTCAATGCAGAAAATGATAAAATCAAAAGATTATTGAGCCGCTGAAAACCAATTACGTGTTGAAAGGCGATCACGAAAAAGGAAGCAATTTAATGCCGAACCGATTAATTGTAAAACATCATGTCGCCAGGGCGACCAATCCACTAGCCATGGCGTTTTACTATCGGTCGGTTCTAACCAGGAAAATTTGAGTGCCAATAGTGATTCTAACAAGCCGGAAAATGTTATAGCTATTACTCTTGATTTTCCACCACCTAAAAAGAAAACTAAAAAGCAATCGGCTTGGGAAAAACTGGGAAAAAACTTTTTTGATTCGATGTCTGATGGACCCATTCACAGATGCATGTGCTGCGATCGATTTTGGTTTAAAACCTCCATCACCAAAATTCTGCTCTGTAAAATCAAACAATATATGCCAAAGTCTTACAAGTATAACAGTATATGCCAAAGCTGTATTTTAATAATGATTACTTTTGCACCAACAATGTTAAATAGTTTGAAATGTTTCTTTCGTCGCCAACTTTTATGCTTGGCGACAATAGAGTGATATAACTTAAACGAACCGTACCTTCAAATTGCAGCATGTATAAAGTCATTTATAGCAGTGGCACGGATAATACACAATAAAACAACTGGTATTTAGCTTAAAATGATAGATGAATGTATCGAGTGAAACATTTTTCAAATGGTTGGGGTAATTTCTTAAATTACAATTTTTTTTTTTTTTTCTTTTTTTTATGCCAATGTGTTAAAAAAACTCGCTTTCAAATACCAGTTAAATATATATACTTAAGTTATTTTCTATTATTTTGCAGAGACAATAGGTAGAAAAAAAATTTAATTTATTTATTTTCTATATTTTTTCTGTTAGAAGCTTCTTGATGAATGTTTGAAAATGTCCTTTTATTTTAAAAATCATGCTTCATTTTGCTTTCTGTTGACGATTCTTTTTTTTTTTTTTTTTTTTTTTTTTTTTTTTTTTTTACAGAAAAAATAAAAAGCTTTTCTTTGTACATAGTCATATTCTTGATAGTGGTCATAAAATATGATAAAAATTGTTGATCAATTCAATTTATTTAAGACCTTCGCGACAGGAGCCTTTTACGAAATTTTTAATATTTTGTCATCCGGTTTTCAAAAACAGAAATTTGTGTTTTATTAAATCAAGAAAATGCACCGATTAAATAAGGCAAGTTTTACCGTAAAATGTTACTGGTGGGGATAAAAGAAGATTCTTAAGTTTTTTTGCGGCTCGTATACGTGTCGTTCGTCTCGTTAACTGATTATTGCATTGCAAAATATTTTAGTTTAAATATTTTTACCATAAACTAATATATACCATAAACTTCTCTTTCTGAAATAAAATATCCATTATTGAAATGAATTATCACCAAAATATGTCACAAAAATCATTCAGCCAGACTGTGGGGTTGAACCAACACCCCCTATAGTCATGACTATAGGGGGTGTTGGTTGAACCCGTGTTCTCTAAGGGGGGGGGGGGGAAACAGCATTAAACTGATGCCTTTGACCACTGGGTTAACCATATCTCATCCTACTTTTCTCTGCAAAGTGTATATTGTGTCACAAATTGTTAATCCCCTGCCCCTTATTTTATAATGTAACAATGGATATAATGTAATAATGGATATCTCTAAGAGATATATCTTTAAATAAAATAATATTCCACGATTTAAAATTTTGAAACTCTTGAAATTTGAGCAATATACTTTGATACTGTTAACAATACAAGGGTCTTGTTTGCTATCATAATAATAATTATTAAATTATAGCCTATATGGATGCGATCGAAATCATGTCATAATACAATGTATGAATTTTAGAAGTTGATCTACCTTTTCAGGTGAGTTCAATATTCTTAGATTTTAATCGCAATTTGTTACCACCTTCCTATCATGAATAGAAGTATAATAAAATAAACGCTGAGAACTTTATCTGGATTTAAAAAGTGAATTTCCTTGTATCAAGAGTATAAAAGATAATGTTGAAGTTTAGACTATGATTCTACGATAAATAGTTGTTGAAGGAAAAACAGCTTGAAATCTTCTTTTGCGTAAACTTCCATGCATTAGATGCGGGGAAAAAAAAAGAGAGAGATAAAAGATAAAATCAAGCAATTAATTTGCTTGAACTTATCTTAAGTAGTCAATCGCTTTATTTTCTTTCTTTCTTTTTCTAATCATACATATTAAAACTTCAATGAAAAAATTCAGTTCGATGCAAATTTGACACATTTGCATACTAAATCTAAAGCCTGTTCAAATATACATGGTGCATCTGTAAAAGAGGGAAAATTTTATGTGATGATAGAGCGCAATTATGCGAGCAAATTTCGTCGTAGAACGTATGGTCGAAACGCAAGTGGTGAGAAGTTATAAGATAGTTTTCCACTGTCTCAGTTAAAGAAATTAACACCATAATGAGAGGGAGATACTCCAGAAAACATTTTATCAACAGGAATGTAATTAATGCATACGCTCCACGAAATTACTCGAAAGATCTTCCGGCCAGCTGTAATGCCCGCTTCACACTTGCGGGATAAGGATTGACACATTTGCGAAGACACCAAACATTTTCTGAATATGAACGGCAATCCTGGCGACTAAATCCACATCGGTTTCAATGGGACACTTCTAGATTAGGCTTTTCATATAGCCCCGCAGGAAAACGTCCAAACACGAGAAATCCGGCGATCTTGGTGGCCAAGCTATTGCAACACCTCAACCAATCTGTCGCCCTTGGGACAGTGAAAAACTACCTTTTAACTTTTCAATGCTCGTGTTTTGACTATAAATTGTGTGACAAAAATTGCTCGTATAGCTGTGTTCTATCACCACGTAAAGTTTTGAAGTTAACTTTTTCAGATACACCTTGTAAATTTGAACAGGTTTTAGATTTAATTTAGTATGCAAATGTGTCAATTTTGCATTGGACGGAATTTTTTCATTGGAGTTTTAATTATATGATTAGAAAAATAAAGCAAGAAAATAAAGCGATCGACTTGTGAAAATAAGATAAATTCAAGCAAGTTAATTGCTTGAATTTATCTTTTATCTCTCTATCCTTTATTTTTCCCGCGTCTAATAAATGGAAGTTTACGAGAAAAAAAAAATGTTTTCATGCTGTTTTTCTTTCAATAATTTTTTATCATAGAATCATAGTCTAAACTTCAACATTATCTTTTATACTCTTGATACAAGAAAATTCACTTTTCAAATCCAGATAATGTGTTCAAGATTTATTTTATTAGAGTTCTATTTATAACAGGAAGGTGGTAAAAGAACATGATTCGAATCTAAGAATATTGAACTCACTTGAAAAAGAAAGATCAACTTCTGAAAATCATACCTAGTACTATGGCATGATTTGCTATATTTGTATAATAATTATGATAGCAAACAAGGTCCTTGTATTGTAACAGTATCGAAGTGTATTTGCTCAAATTTCAGTATCTTTAAAATTGTAAATTATTATTTTATTTAAAGATATCTCTTAGATATATCCATTATTGACGTCTGAACCAGTTCTGAAAGTGAAAGTAACTTTATTGAAAATATCTGCGACCAAAATCGAAAAAGTAATCAAGGAGCGATCTTGAGAAGGACCTCAGCTATCCAATGAAAATATATATGCAGTAAAACCTCGATAATTCGGATTAATTGGGACCGGACCCTATCCGGATTATCGAAAATCCGGATTACCCGGAGAATTAGAAAAAAATATGAAATAAAATAAAACATACTTACAGAAAAACACCTTTATGTTAAATTTATTGAATATTTACAGACAGTAAAAATGTTTAGTTTGCTTAATTCTTCCGAAAAGATTTCAGAAAAAAAAATTTTAAATCCAGAATACGACGATGAAACAAGTTAATGCTATGGAAATTAGCCAATCGCTTCTCAAACTTGAAAAAATAAATGACCAAATCGATCCGGATTTACGGGGTCCGAATTAGCGGGTTCTACTATATATATATTTAAAAGTGTCAAAATGCGAAAGAGTTATTAGAAAAATGTCTCCGCAAAGGAATAGCTCGCGAGTGTCTTCACGGGCAGGGACAGGACCCTTAACAATTTGTGACTCAGTATGACAGACGGGGAAAGTGGATTAATACGATGTGACTTCGCATCCAAATATGAAACAATTAGGCAGACATATATGAGCATCACAATGAAATTCACTAAACATACATATTTCTATTAATTTAATATTAGGTAGATTTTTTTATTGTGAAGTAAAAGGGACAAGATTTTATAGTAATTAGAACAGTAAGTATTCAATCATATCTAACTTTCTCCCTCCTCCCCCCCCTCTCTCCCAACCATAAAAATTAATTTTTAAATTAATAGTTGAAAAAAAAAATGTGATGTCACAAGGGATAGATTATTTCTCGAGTATGACATAAGGAGGGAAAAGGGTAAAATAGAAAAGTGATATTTTTGCGCTACAATGAATTGTTCCTTCAAGAGCTCAGTAAATTTTAAAATGAGCAAAAATCGACCAAATTATTTTGTTAAAATTTTTAAAATAAAAATTTTGTCACATACCTATCAGTTTATGTCATTTGCTTCATATTACGTATACGTTTATCATATACATTCATTTTAGTTCTTTACAGAAATATGTCAAACAAATTTTTGGTATTCTTTAAAATGCTCCATGCGCTTTAATTTTTGTCTCAAAATTATCATTATCCTTAAGGCTCTTGTCCATTGTTCTGTTCAAGAGCGAAATGTTTTTACATATTTAAAAATTTATTTTTAAGCGGAAAGATATAAAATTATAAAGCCCGACTATGGAAGCAATTTGGAATTGAACTGTGTTTTCCCTTTTGTGATCAATAAATTATTTACTGAGCTATAAGCGAAAATGAGAACGCGATAGACACTTTATCACCCCTGTTTGAGTGGTTATTCTTCTTTTGCGCGGAAAGTCTGTTGAAAACGGCCATTTTGACACTATTTTTTGAAGGATCTATTGCGTTTGCTTAAGAAACGGAAAAATAAGTGCGATTAGATAGTTTCTGAAAAACAACACTTGCTATTTTCATGCATTTCCGAACAAAAATAAATTAAAACTTATGTGATAAAGTTGCCCTTTTGGATTTAAGAATAACCTTAAAGGCCAATCTTGATGCATATTACAAGAAATATTTGCATCCGATTTAGAATTTTGATTTCATAACATCCTCTGATTAATCAAATTTGATACTTAATAAATTTTGAATGAAAATTCAGTTTCCTAAAAGTTTATTATTAATATTGTTTAAGAACTATATGCTGGATGCTCAGTATTTTTCTTTAATAAATTCCTTTTTAATTTATGGTTCCCTTAGAAAGACCCCCACGGAGGGCACTCCCCCTGGTCCTATATCCCTAGCGTAGATAATCGGACGACAAAAATCAACCAACCAACCTTTTTAATTTATTAAAACTAAAAAATTCAGAAAACATTTTAAAAATTGGAGCACATGAAGGGTATTTTAGGTTTTCAATAATTTTTTTTTAATTTGTAGTACAGAATACTTTTTTGAATATATTCTTTTGTAATAAAAGAAAAAACAACGAAGAGTGATTTTAAATAAGTCCATTGTCCTTAATCATAAAAATAAAAGCTCAATATAACCTATTGTGTCTGATTTTGACATGATCTGGTATATGACAGTATTTTTTATTTTTATTTTTTAGTACTCAAACTTCTCTTTTCAAAGGAAATGATTAGAAACATTTCAAATTCAGTCTAACATAAAACTTTTTTGCAAATAGGTTTTTTTTTCAAACACAAAATATGTAATAAGAACTTTAAAATGTTCAGGTTTACTTAAAAAGTGATTAAAATAATCAAATAGAGATCTTAAGAGTTACTTTTATTTAAAACATCTTACTACTTTCAAGCCTTTAATCAGACTCTTCCACGGAGAATATTTTTGTTTATTTATACAAATGACAAACATTTGTATAAATAAATAAAACAAAAAGCATATTTCCAACATCCAATTTTTATGTATCCATTATCAGAGAATCCATAGAAATCCTATGCAAAAACAATCAAGTATGTAACGACACCCTGTCTTACAATATACCGAGTTTATGATTTAACATCCTGAAAATAAATCCTGACAATATAGAAAAATGACGTATTAAAATTTATGGTTCAACAATTAAATATTTCTTTTTATCGTTTTTCAACTCAAACACTACTAATTCAATCTTTAAGCGGCGCAATTAAAACTGAAAAGTGACGAATATGAACACCGAGTGGAATAATAAAGTAAATGGACTGCAATGAATAATAATATGTATCTTCTAACATTAAAGATTAATTCAAAAAACTACTTCTACTTTCAACTATAATAATTACTGTTTCGTTCATTTTCAAAATGAAATCATGTATTTGTAAAAATAAACAAAAATATTCTCTGAGGGAAGAGCCTGATGAAGGCTGAAAGAACTAAGAAGTTTTAAATAAAATTAACTATTAAAATCTCTATTCGATTATTTTAATCCTGTTTTAAGTAAGCCTGAACATTTTAAAGTTCATATTATATATTTTGTGTTTAAAACAAGATGAAAATTTCGTTTCGTCATGTTTATTATTATTATTTTTTTTTCTTTCAATCATGTAGTCGACAATGACGTTGTCTTCTGTTTTCTCAAAACTGACATTTTAAAATAAAGATTAAGTCAGTGTAATGAATGATTCTTTCACAATAATGGGATAATGACGTAAAAACAATAGCATAAATGTTTTATGAGAATGACCTAGAAATACATGCTGTATATGTACAGGTCGATGGTCAAATATGGGTTTATTTTTTCCAAATTTGTACATATACCCTTAATATGCTTTCTTTTAACAAAAAGTGCATGAATTTTATCTTACAAGGAAGGTCTCCATTGGGGGCATACTCAGAATTTTTTGAAAAAAATACGAATTAAACTACTCATGTAGGTAATAAAGGATCAGTGAAAATTAGCGGCGGAATTACATTATTGGATATGTAAAAAAAATAAAATAGTTTGGAATAATTGGCGTGAAAAGCTGAAAGCGACGCGGGATTTGGCAAGCAGTGCATTTCCTCGCCAAAAGTAGACGATTTTAAGGAATCTGAAAATTGATTTTAATTGACTTCACTGTTAAAAATCTGCAGCATTTACTGCAACGTCACTCCACTACTTTTATAGAATATCTCTCTTCTGACCAATGAGAATGCTCCATAGAACGGTGAATTGACTGTGTCATACACTGTTAAAAATCTCCTGCATTTTGTTGCAACGCACTCCACCTCTTGTATATAATATCTCTATTCCAACCAATGAGAAAGCTCCGTTTCAAGGCCAAGTAACCGTTTTCTATACAAGCAAGGGAGTGCGTTGCAACAAAATGCAGCAGATTTTTAGCAGTGTATTTTTCAATTTGGAACAATTTTAATCAATTTAAATTGTGTTTTAAATGATAAAATATATTAATTTCATTTTGTTATAAGTACATATAAAAATATATGACAAAATTATACTTAAAGTAAAGTAAAAATGCAAAACTAAAATTACTTAAACTAATCTTATTTAAATAAATTGAACATAGAAAGTTTTTTCTTTAAAAAGTATTCGAAGCGTAAAAGCGTATTTTTCAAAATTTCGTTTTTTCGCTAACCGGAGATAAATCGCCAAATAAACGAAATTTTTATTTTTTTTTTACGGACGTTATAAGGAGGTTCCGCCGAAATTTTTTTTATAAACATATATAACTATATGAGAAGAACATTCTGTAATTTTTTTCAGATTTTTCTGAGTATGCCCGTATGGAGACCTTCCTTGTTAGATTGGTGCATTTATCAATATGTAATAGACCTTTATTTCAAAACTTGTATTGTCATTCTGAAAGAACATTTTGACTCTAAATGGCACCTTTGTTGTGGCTTTAGCGGAAACAATCTGAGAATAAAGGTTGGTATATTAGAGCGTAAAGGGCAAAATTAGCACTAGCCACCGGCCACAGGGCCAGTAAATGAGAAAAAGTGGCCAGTGAAAAATTGACTATCAGCGGCCACCTCCCGACCACTTTTTCATATGGAGAGAATAAAATTTTCTTGCATTTCATCAAGGATGCTACTTTTTTTGTTCCAACATATTTATATTAACATATTTATTTGGGCTATTCAGTTATAGATTAATACTTATAAAATTTTTACTGTTTAGTAATTTTAAATAAAAAAGTGGCCACTTAAAAAACTAGTCCTACCGGCCAGTGGCCACTAATGAAATTTCCCAATTTTGCCCTATATAGAGCGATTATTTCTATACTCACTCTACATAAATGTACCTTTTTGAAGCATTTTTGTAACCTTTATTTTTAATTTTTTCGACTCCGACATAAACTTTACATAAACTTTATTCGGTTGGCATCACTTAAAAAAAATAATAATAAGTTACTTACAATTACACTATATCGAAAATGTTTTAATCCCATGTTGGGCGGTGGGGTATATTTTATCTCACCTAATTTAAACAAGATTCGCACCAGAAATTTTAACTAAATGTTATACTTTTAGCTTTGGTGATGGTGGGGGGAGGGAGGTATTAAAAAAACTGCATTTCCTTACTTTAAAATAACATTTTTCGATTATTCCGATAAGAATTACAGAGACACAATTACTTGCCCCTCAAAGAGTTAGTAAAAAAAGTTAATTTTTTTTTCCTTCGTTACTGGCTCCAAAAAGAAATTTTGCAAATAGACCGGGCGGTAGCACAGACAATCACCTCATCGAGTTCCCAAATGAAAATCTAGATCTCGATTCGTATATTAAAAGGCAATCGGTCTACCAAATCATATCTTGGTGGAAAATACATAAAAACCCTATTTTAGCGGTTGACTCCATATGTTTGCCATTGTGTTTTCCTTCTTCCAATTCTCCATGTTTTCATACTTTTGGGTGCAGGAAAGCCCAATGGTAAACCTACGAGTCAACCGCTAAAATCAGTTTTCTAGGTATTTTCTACCAAAATAGAACTTGACAAATCGATTGCGTTTTAATATACGAATCGAGATTGAACTAATCCTTTATTTTTATCCGTGAACTGGATGAGGTGATTGTCTGTGCTGTCGCTTCCCGGTCTGAAAGAAAGGTGATGTTTAGTCAGACGCGACAAAGTATACGGTGGAGCATCGTTTATACAACGCCGAAGGGACTACCGAAAAACGTCGTATAAACGATAACGACATATAATCGATTTTCACTTCTAAAACTAGAATTAATGTTGTTTTCACTTAATTTTAATGTTTAACGTGCTGATTTGTATAAATTTGAAAATTAAACTAAAAAAAAGGGGGGGGAAGGGGGGAATTAGTAAGAAAATTAAATTTGAGTACCTTTATTTATGTTTCACTTATGTTTATGTTTCACCGAAAGAGTCCTCATTTGCAGTACATCATTTCCTTTCCATTTAAAGTCAAAGACAAAATCCCGCATAGCCAACTAAAAGTCGCTAATACTGATAACAGTTAGAAGGATAGTCTATTTGCAATTTAAAACAGTTCAGGAATGGTGACCATCCTCGAAAAAAAGAATGACCCCTCCCAGTGTAATCTGTTTCACGTAAGCTGATTTTTCAGACTAATCGAACAGCAGCCCACATTTTTATAATGTGGAGTGCATTTAAACACGCTCTTTGGTGTCATCCATAGCTGCAAAATTCCACTCGTTCTTAAAATATACAAGAAAAATGAATAAAAATAAACCTATACAAAATCGAAAAATCGACGTATAAACGATTTTGGGCGTAGTATAAAAGATATATTTTTACATTGAAATGAATAGGAACGAATTGGGACCACATTAAAACGTCGTATAAATGTAAACGTCGTATAAGTGATCGTCGTATAAACGATGCTTTACTGTACATGAAAGCTGGGAAATTGAGTAAACAGCCAGTGGCCGGTAGAATCAGTAGCCAGTTTTTATAATATATATATTATAAAAAAAAATCAATAAAATGCAATTTGGATTTTATTTAATAAGTAAATGTGTTATTAATGCACTACACACGTAAATGAAATCTTGGCTAATGAGCGTATCTCTTGAAGAAAAATAACTGCTGAGCATGTGGCAGGAGTCAAAATATTAAAGATATTGCACTGTCCTTAAAGTTTACTTGCGCATGGGTGAGGAAAAAATAATAAATTATTTGAAATTTATGTCGAATCCCGCTGACTATATTTTGCAGAATAAAACTATATATCTTAAAAAATTAATCCAACTGAAGAGCAAGCACATGGTGAATTGCTGAAATATTGAAAATACATCTAAGTCATTGAAATCTGTATGTATCTGCTAGGAAAAAGAATCAATTAGTTTGCTAATTAGATTTAATCAAAGTAGAAATGCATATTTCCATGGAAAAAAAAAGCTGTATTTTACTTGGCAATCGGTGACAGATTTTTAAATCGCCACCTGGCGAGTGGCGACCGTTAATTTTCATCTATACAACAAACGAGTGAAAAAGATTAAGATAGTTAATCATATTTGTGCTGTTTGTTATAATTGTGCATATATTGTCACATATTTTTTTTCTTTATACAGGTTAGCGTGGATTCCTGTCGTATACGCGTCCTACCTGCGCGAGCGCAGCAATTGTGAACACACGACCACCCTTTACCTCACCGATGTGTCCTTACCGTCCCTTTGTGTTTTATTTTTCTGCAATTGGTTCATCTCATGTCTGTTTGTCATCTTCAGTGTCAAAGGCACCATATCAAAAGTGAGTACTGATAAGGATTTATTTCAATTTACAATGGGTTGTTTACTCTAGTTGTATGCACTTATAATTTATTTTAAGAATATTGTCTTTTTTTACTCTATAGCATTGCCGTAGCTAAGGGGGTGCTACAGGTGGCTCAGCTCCCCTTAAAACGTTTTAAACCTCCCCTGTAAAAAGATTCCAAAGTCATTAAATGAATTTAATTTTTTAGAAATTCAAATGAAATTATGTTTAAAAATCTAATTTAATTTTGAGACCCTTTCATAGTTTTGCAAAAATACTTAATTGTAATTAAAATAAGTGTTTCAACATTTGCTCATCCTATTTGCACATATGAAGCTAACAGGATGTTTAATATTGCACTAGTTATACACACACTCTAATTTTTCATCATCCTATTTTTTTCTTAGCATAGAATGAAGTTACTAAAACAGTTTAATGAGAAACATAGTACCTACAGCCAGGCCCGTAGCCAAGATTTCCTTTCGGAGGGGGCTCAATTTTGGAATTTCTTGTAAACATGGCGCATGGCGGATATATTGGCTATTAATAATAATAGCTTTATTTCGGCGGGATAATTCTCCCCCGCCTCTTTTTTTCATATATTCATTTTTTCTTACCAAATGGGTCAGGGAGTGAGTTATTCCTTGTAAATATGCATTTCTATATAGATTTTCTTAATATATTTTTTCGTTCTCATTGGTTTATTTACTGCCCAACAGTACAAAATCACGGTGGCTTGATTTCGGTGGGACACACTGTTATTAGGACACCTTTAGTATGAGTTACAGTCGAACATCTTTAGTAGGGATGCACCGAATATTCGGTATCTACACTACCTGGTCATTGATGATCGTCCACTTAAGATTTTAGACATTTTGTTTAATATTTAGAAAAATACACGAGGAATTATCCTGAAACTCTCAGTGTATAAAGATAATAGTACAGGGCATATATTTCCAGGGAAATTTTTTCCCGAAACTTTATAGGGGAATGTCAACAAATTAACAAATAATAAATATCTTTTGGATAACCCTGTCAAAACTAATGTAGCAGAAGTGCTTAAACTGTAGATTGTGATTAAGTGGCTTATTGTAATAAAATGTGTTCATTTTTATGACGATAGCATGTATACTTTTAGAGAAATAAGGGTTTTTATAAAAACAGTCCCAAAATTTTTGCTTATAATTTGCAGAGATCTTAATATAAAATAATATTCTTTTCTGATAATGTGACAAACAACATTGCATATTATACCCTGTTATCAGAATTAAAAAATAATAAAAAATGTCTGAAAAATGAGTAGGTTTACTAAATAATTTTTCACTGCGCATGCGTCAACGATATCAAAATTTCATCTGCATATTATATTAGCTAAATATATAGAGCAACTTTTGTGAAAGTCACAAAATCATAGCTTGAAAATTCTGAAAATAATCGTCAATAGAATAAATTGAAAATCCGTTATTCCCAAAATGAATAAAAAAAATGAGGTATTTTAACCAAATGTAGTAGTACGTCCCATATTGTGTATTCTATATTGACACTAATCAATGAATATATGGATACAAGCCCTCTTGTTTTTGCTTCATTTTGGGAATAACGGATTTTCAGTTTATTCTATTGACGATTATTTTCAGAATTGTCAAGCTATGACTTTGCGACTTTCACAAAAGTTGCTCTATAGATTAACTAACATAATCTACTTATAATAAAAAGCGACTTGAGGAAAGTGTAAGAACGGTTCCAGGTGGAACCACTCCGATCTTGGAATCCATTCAAAGCTGAACGTCACGTTAAGCTTAGATGAACCCAGATGCTAAAATGATGCTTTTAAAATTTCTTCCACTTGAAATAATGTTTGTTTAGCATATTTTCATATAAAACTTGTGTATGATATCCAATAGCCCAGTACATAAAGATATCAGCTGAAGTTTGAACTGATAAGTTTTTTATCATTTAAGAGTATGATTTTATGTTCAAGGCGCCGTAAACAAAACTAACAAAAGACTCGCAAACCTCTTTTTAAATAAAAACAGGTTTGCGAGTCTTTTGTTAGTTCATAGATGGCAGCACTAAAAAGTGTTAAATGAAAGCAAGATGGCGCCTTGAACATAAAATCATACTCTTAAATGATAAAAAACTTACCCAAATATATATGATACCCAATAGCCCAATGCATAAAGATATCAGCGGAAGTTTGAACTGATAAGTTTTTTATCATTTAAGAGTATGATTTTGTGTTCAAGGCGCCGTCTTGATCTCATTTAACACTTTTTAGTGCTGCCATCTATGAACTAACAAAAGACTCGCAAACCTGTTTTTAAACAGACATGCTACTTTTCCGCGGAAATGTGGAACTTTGCTTTTTCGATGCAAAGATACATTAAAATATATTGATATTTTTAGGGGGGGGACATAACGGATGAAATACAACAAAAACGCCAGTACGAACTGCACCACATTAAGCATATTTCTGCAAATGATCACAGAAATTGAAACGATTACAGAAAAAAATATTACTTTCTTCAGAGGATCACGGGAGATAATGCGATTTCCATCAAAGGATTCGGAAAAAAAAAGAAAAAAAAACGATTTCCGTTAAAAGATTGTGGTAAAAGACACGATTATTGTTAAAGGATCACGAACAAAGTGCGATTTTCACCAAAGGATTGCGGGGAAAACGCGATTTTCGTGAACAGGTTGAGGAAAAATACTCGAATTTGGTCCAAAAATCATGAAAATACTCTAATTTTATCAAAAGATTGTGTAAAATACTCATTTTTATTGTAGAAAAATCGTGCGAAAATACGCATTTTGTAAAAAAGATCGGGGAAAATACTCAAATTTTGTTAAAAAATCGCAGAAAATAGGCGAATCTTAACGAAAGATCGAGGAAAATATGTGAATTTTGCCAATAGATCGCGGAAAATATGCGACTTTTGTCGAAAGATCGCCTGAAATACGAGAATTTTGTAGGAAAATCAGGAAAAATTTGCAAATTTTGTCAAAAGA
The DNA here is from genome assembly GCA_964019185.1 of Maratus speculifer. Lineage (NCBI taxonomy): Eukaryota > Metazoa > Arthropoda > Arachnida > Araneae > Salticidae > Maratus > Maratus speculifer. Next base: position 249,091,366 of record OZ025294.1, read on the forward strand.
TAGCGGAAAATATGCGAATTTTCTCAAAAAATCAAGAGAAATATGCGAATTTTCTCGAAGACAGCGGAAAATACGCGAATTTTCTTCAAAAATGGCGAGAAAAACCGTGAATTTCGCAAAATAATCATGGATAAATGCAAAATATACTTATAATAAAAAGCAACTTGAGAAAAGTGTAAGAACGGTTCCAGGTGGAACCACTCCGATCTCGGAATCCACTCAGAGCTGAACGCCACGTTAGGCTTAGATGAATCCAGATGCTAAAATGATGCTTTTAAAATTTCTTCCACTTGAAATAATGTTTGTTTAGCATATTTTCATATAAAACTTGTGTATGATATCCAATAGCCCAGTACATAAAGATATCAGCTGAAGTTTGAACTGATAAGTTTTTTATCATTTAAGAGTATGATTTTATGTTCAAGGCGCCGTAAACAAAACTAACAAAAGACTCGCAAACCTCTTTTTAAATAAAAACAGGTTTGCGAGTCTTTTGTTAGTTCATAGATGGCAGCACTAAAAAGTGTTAAATGAAAGCAAGATGGCGCCTTGAACATAAAATCATACTCTTAAATGATAAAAAACTTATCAGTTCAAACTTCTGCTGATATCTTTATGTATTGGGCTATTGGGTATCATACACATGTTTTATATAAAAATATGCTAAACAAACATTATTTCAAGTGGAAGAAATTTTAAAGCATCATTTTAGCATCTGGGTTCATCTAAGCCTAACGTGGCGTTCAGCTCTGAGTGGATTCCAAGAGCGGAGTGGTTCCACCTGGAACCGTTCTTACACTTTCCTCAAGTCAGTTTTTATTATAAGTAGATTTTGCATTTACCCATGATTATTTTTCGAAATTCACGGTTTTTCTCACCGTTTTTCAAGAAAATTCGCGTATTTTCCGCTATTTTCGAGAAAATTCGCATAATTCACTTGAGAAAATTCGCATATTTTTTGAGAAAATTCGCATATTTTCCTCTATCTTTCGACACAATTTGCATTTTTTTCCTGATTTTTCTACAAAATTCTCGTATTTTAGGCGATTTTCCGACAAAAGTCGCATATTTTCCGCGATCTATTGGCAAAATTCACATATCGATCTTTCGTCAAAATTCTCGTATTTTTCACGATCTTTCGTTAAGATTCGCCTATTTTCTGCGATTTTTTGACAAAATTTGAGTATTTTCTCCGATCTTTCTACAAAACGCGTGTTTTCGCACGATTTTTCTACAAAAAAAAAAAAAAAAAAAAAAAAAAAAAAACGAGCTGCTTCGAATAGGAGAATTTATAGTGACAAGATGAATGTAGATTCTACCATTGCAGAATTCAGTGTCGCCTCCGATTAGAAAACTAGTCGTTGGGGGACCACCGTAATACTTACCCATCATAATATAAAATATGAAAATAAAACGCGGGTAAACTATCTATTGCAATTCCAAAATAAAATTTAAACGCATAAATAAATAATTTTAAAATACATAATAATGCTTCATTAATGAATTGCTGATGAGCCAATTTCGACAAATTATATAAAACGCTAAAATACTCGAGTAGTACCAGATTGCGTAAAAGAAACATCCTTATAACTCAAAAAATAATAATCATATTAACTAAAATTTTACTGCGTTGGATTAAACGTCTCATTTCCAATTAAAATATATCTCTGAATAGAAATTTGAATGAAATACAGGGTCATGAAAAATCGAAGAGTGTGGAAAATTGGATTACAAATATCTCGGCAATTAAAAATCCGATCGACTTCGTTTTTTGTACAAAATTTGTGTTATCTTATTGTCTTTTACGTCCATTCTTTAAAATAAAAAGAATTGAAAATTTTTGTATACCTTTCATCAGAACGAATTTTTCGAGAGTCCGAAAAAAATTGTTCCGGATAATCGAGGTTACTGATATTCAATAGGCTTCGTCCCATTCTTGCATACTAAGTACATACAAAATTTCAAGTCTCTATCTCAATTTGTTCGGGAGGTAGAGCGGTTACAGACAGACAGACACACAGACGGACGGACGGCAAAAATTTTTTTCTAAAAATATGTTTTTCGGAATCTCCACTATCTAAAACGTGTAAATCCGTCAAAAAAAAAATTTCGATTTTCAAAACGATTGCAAGACTTACCCTATACTACGTATGATGGGTAAGTAACTAGTCGTTGGAGGCCACCGTAACACTTACCCATCATGGATATACATAACATAATATATTAAAACATAACATATGTAAACAATTTATAAAATGCATTACAATTCCAAAACAAAATATAAACGTATAATTAAGTATTTCTAACATATAATTATGCTCTATTAATGAATTTCTCATGAACCAATCGTCTGAAACGCCAAACAATTCAAGTAGCACTGAATTGCATAAAAGAAACATCCTTGTAACTCCAAAAATATTAATCATATTCACTAACGGTTTCTTGCATCGAATTAAGTGTCTCATTTCCAATTGAAAGATATCTTTGAATTGAAATTTGAATGAAATACAGGGTCATGAAAAATCAAAGAATGTGGAAAACAGGATTAGAAATATCTCGACAACTAATAATCCGATTGACTTTGTTTTATGCGCAAAATTTGTGTTATTTTATTGCCTTTTACGTTCACTTCTTAAAATAAAGAAATTCGAAAATTTTTATATACCTTTCATCAGAACGAATTTTTCGAGAGTCCGGAAAAAATAGTTCCGGATAATCGAGGTTACTGATATTAAATAGACTTCGTCCCACTCTTACATACTAAGCATATACAAAATTTTAAGTCTCTATCTCAATCTGTTCGGGAGATAGAGCGGTTACAGACAGACACAGACACACAGACGGACGGACGGCAAATTTTTTTTTCTAAAAATATGTTTTTCGGAATCTCCAGTGTCCGAAACGTGTAAATCCGTCAAAAAAAATTTTCGATTTTCAAAACGATTGCAAGACTTACCCTATACTACGTATGATGGGTAAGTAAAAAAATCGATAGAAGTTTTTTAGGAGGGCGACCCCGTTTAGATTGCAATGAACTAACTTCATTTTTCTTGTGTTTATCAATATAATAGCAAACAGAACGGCGTGAAATACCCAATTGAATAGCAATTTCTCTCTGAGACATTGGAATTTCGAAATAATAAAGATATACAATTTGACGTGCTTCATTGAATAGATTAATCAAAAACGGATTTTTTCTTTAGTTTAAACGCTTTTTTATAGACTCTGAGTAAAAGGAAATGCAATTTAACAATAAAAGGAATGGAATCCCATCGAATTTGACGAATGAAATGTTTAAAAGACCCGATCGATTTGGTTTTTTAAAAAAAGCAAAAGTAATTACATTATTGAATCAACATATAATAAATATATTTACAAAGTAAATGTCAAATTTGCCAGTTACAATTTTGCATGCAAATATTCGCACAAGTGCAGTTAAAATTGTAATACGAGTCCGGCGAAATCCAGAAATTTTATTTTATATGCACTCACAGAAAAATAGCTTTATTTAAAAAAAAAGTATTATCGGGTACTACTAAGTTATCCCATCGACCAAAAAATTATCGCCAAACTATAAGATTAAATGCCAATAATGGATGATCGTGAATGTCACATTCAATGACATTAAATACAATTCATGTGTTTAAAATGTCATTAAGTGATTTTTATTTCGACTTTTTATTCATATTTTTATTAATACGAGGTGGAACCCGTCGAAATTCGACGAAAGAAAATGTTTAAGATGGAATTGCTTCATTGATTTATAATAAATCTACAAAATTACTTACAGTAAAAAATTCATCTTATATTGATCAGTTTACCTCTCAAACAAATATCATAAAAAATACATGTTATATTGATCAGTCTAACTCTAATACAAATATTTTTTAAGCTAAGATTAACAAAATACTATAACACTCAGTTGTCCAAGTTCTAAAAATTAAACTTTAATCTTATATAAAATCAGTAAAATGTAATAAAGATCAGCTATTATGATGAATTTATCAATTGATACTCTTATGTTTGGTACAAATGCGAATGAAAAAAACTAAATTTATTTCAGATTGACACGATTATAGAATTTCACACGAAATTAAATCCTTCATAATTTTCATAATCCCAAAATTTAAACACGTAATTCTCATATTCGTATTCCCCATATTTAAAAAATGGTATTTTAAAATGATCATTTTAAAATCACTTTAACTCAAAACTTGAAGTTATTTAACCATAAAAGGAAATAAAACCGAAATCATGGAAATTTATAACCCACGATATTTTTTGATAAATATACGCATTATAATTTTTTTTTCAATTTTAAGAGAAAATGGAGTGATTCTGTTGCCACAATTGAAAATTGATACTAAAAATTACAAAAAAATTAATATCTCAAAAACAAATTGAGATATAGCTTTCAAACAAATTGCATTTAAAAGTACATTTTTTTTCTCTATACAACAGTGTAAAAATTGGAAACTTGCGATGTTTAGAAGTATAAAATTTGTAGTAGCAAAAATGCAAAACGGAAATTGCATGGGAAAGTGTTGCCATTCGCAAAATGACGTATGCGTTACGCACAGATACGTTTGGCCTTTATAATATAGATTCTACTGATTATTTATTTTTTCGTTATTTAAAATAAAAATTATGTCAATATGTATAATTTGGCTATTAATTTGGCGAAATTGGTCGACGGGATAACAGAGTAGTACCTAACATCGTTATGAGTAAAAATACGATGTTTTAAATAGTGACGTCATTTTCTCTTCAAATGTTTTTTAAAAGTTACTGTTTATGAAAAAGGCATCCATAATAATATTGTAATTCCCATTTATCTGGTTGCTGAATGACATAATTTTCCTCATTTGAAATTTCTCTTATTTTGATTTAGACATTAATTTTTATCATATATTATTTTCTGTCATTTTATTTACATTATTAATATTACTTCTCAGTAAATATATTTTTTAAACTCAATTAGTGCATAATTATACGCAATCATTTTAGAAAATAAATTTTTATTATCGAGAGAAAAGCTAAACTGTGTTGCCACCATTTTGAAGAAATGTCATGAAAAAGCTTTTAAAATTAAAAATAAAATATAAAAATGGAAATAAAATAAAAAATAATTAAAATGGGCACAAGTACAAATAAATAGCTTTCATTTAAAAAGATAATTATCAAAATCGGTTGACTAGAAAATTCAGGGCTGATGACACGACATTTTTAGCTTGTCTGAAAGAAATAGCCTCGGAGGCTAATAATAAAAAAAAAGAGTATTTTACACAATTTTTTGATAAAATTCAAGAATTTTCAAGATTTTTTGACTGAATTCGAGTATTTTTCCTCAACCTGTTCACGGAAATCGCGTTTTCCCCGCAATCTTTTCGTGAAAATCGCGCCTTGTTCGTGATTCTTTAACACTAATCGTGTCTTTTCCCGCAATCTTTTAACGGAAATCGTTTATTTTTTCTTTTTTTTTTTATCCGGACCCTTTGATGGAAATCGCATTATCTCCCTCGATCCTCTGAAGAAAATATTTTTTTCCGCAATCTTTTCATTTTTTTTTTTTTTTTTTTTTTTTTTTTTTTTTTTTTTTGTGATCATTTGCAGAAATTTGCTTAATTTGGCGTGGTTTGTACTGGCTTTTTTGTTGTATTTCATCCATTATGTTCCCCCCCCCCCCCCCCTAAAAATAAATATATCTTTGCATCGATCTCAGGGGTGGTAAAATTCGTCGCCGAAAAAGCGGAGTTCCACGTTTCCGCGGAAAAGTAGCATGTCTGTATATCTGAGCATATTTGTATGATTTCATTCTGAATCTCTGCACTGAAGTAAATAGCATTTCTTCGACCATTCATTTAATAATCTACAGATTTTACTTTAAATCTTAAAAGAGCACTCACCGTCTTTTTTTTTTATTGGTTCTCTAACGTCAGAGGACCTCTATCATGATCATCTCTAAGTAGCGTTTCTTGCTCTGCACAAAATAAGTTTATTAGAATCTTAGATGTCGCATTTTAGAAAACTCTATAGGAAAGGATGAGAAAAATTCCCCCCCCCCCTTAAAAAAAAATCCTTACATTAGGGTATTCATTCCTTAAGTTGATAATTCTACAAAAGACAAACAAACTTTCGCACGTAGACTATTCTGTGCATATTTTCTTTATATTAAAGATTCATTTGCAAACAATTTAAAGCAAAATTATTCAGTTCAGAGCCAGGGAACGCTGGCTGCGATGACGCGTTTAAAAGTTGTTGATACTGTATCATCTTTCTTCGCACCATTCCTTTTCAAAATTTCCTACTACTATTTTTTAAGCCTCTTACAATTATAACACCAGTTTAAAAATACTTTCTTAAAAATCATTATTTTTCACATAATTTTACATTACAATAAACTATTAAAAGTTTTTTGTTTCTTTCTCTTCAAAACATGTTTTAAACTAGCCAAGTTTTCATTATATTGCAATATAATGAGGAAAAAGGAAATTACGGAAGATCATAACATGCAAGTAAATGTTTTATATTTGTCTCAAAGTTAAATTATATGTATTACGTATATTAAACTTACTTTTTCTTAGTCAAATTATGATATGGAATTACTTATAGAATTTTACTGCACATACGTAAATGGCGTTTTAAGAACTGCTGATACTTTTATTGGTAAATACAAATAAAGAACATTATAGTTGGATGAGTGATATAATGAAAATTTTCTATAACTTTAATTGCATAAATTTATGTATTTAAAACAAAAAAATATCATAGTTCTAACGTAATGGAAGATAACAAGAAAAACATTGTTAACATTGTTTACCATTAGAAGTAATTTTGCAAAAGCTTTTTAAACTTTCGGGAGGGGCTTCAGCCTCCTTAGCCCCCTCCCTGGCTATGTGCCTGCCTACAGCGTGAATAGGCACTAATTTATTTTTCAGCATCACAGAGAGAGACAAAGAAAATATAAGCCCCCTACATTTTCTTGAGTCCCCCTCTATAGGTGAAAACTGGGAAATTTCATTAGTAGCTAGTGGCCGGTAGACCCAGTTTCATTAGTGGCCATTTTTTAAAAGTTAGTAGCCACTTTTTAAAAATAGGTCAAAATGGTTTTTATATATATATATATATTTAGCGGCTAGTCAGTTACAAAGTTACACATATTTGGTTAAAAATAAAACTGTCATTCCACTGAATGGAAAAAAAATGAATTGGTGATTAATACTGCAGATAAAATTGTAAGTGATAAACTATATTTAAATATACATTAATGCATTGTATAAAACAAACAAGGAAATTGTATTTTAAAATTTTAAATTTAAAAATAATTTCACATCTTTCTTGGATATTTTATTCTTACTTAAAATTGTTGGTAATTATTAAGTTTGGCGAGTATATAGATAAATATAAATATTCTTTGCTTTGGCTGAGATTTCAAAACTCCGGATGCCTTATTAAGGCAAAATCAGAGAGTGCCAGTGTGTTGGTGAAGTGGAGGAAGTCTGCTTGGTAGCAGTAAAGTCAGTTGCTAAATTTGCAGTATTACTCGCCAAAGGGGCGAGTGCTAATTTTGTCCTATATTTTTAAAGTAATTGGCTATAATGTTTCAATCTTTCTTGACACCTACACAAACTTTAATCATGAATTTAAAAAAAAAAATTTACCAGCCAACTATTACTGGTACAATTAGTGAGCATATAGCAAAAGTGAAAAATTTAAAATACAGCAATGTCCTTAAAATCTCCTTGCATCCAGAGGTAAAAATGGTATAATTTATTTGAAATGCATGTGGAATTAAAATTTATGACTATATTTTGTAGGAAAAAACTATTTCTTGAAAACATAATCCAAATAAAGAGTTCATGGCCAAAATATATCAAAGCCAAAATATAGAAAATACAACTAAGTTACTAAATATACTTGCATCTGATAGAAAGAAAGAATTAACCAATTCACTAATTAGATGCAAATAAAGTAGAGATGCATATAGTCATGAAAAAAGCTGTATTTCACAAAGTAAATTAATAAGATTTTTCAATCGCCGAGTGGCGACTAGGTTGGCGATCGATGGCCGATTTTTAATTTAAAGAATTAACCAATTCACTAATTAGGTGCAAACAAAGTCATATATCCATGAAAAAAGTTGTATTTCAAAAAGCAAATTAATAAGATTTTTCAATCGCCGAGTGGCGACTAGGGTGGCGATCGATGGCCGATTTTTAATTTAAAGAATTAACCAATTCACTAATTAGGTGCAAACAAAGTCATATATCCATGAAAAAAGTTGTATTTCACAAAGCAAATAAATAAGATTTTTAAATCGCCGAGTGGCGACTAGGGTGGTGATCGATGGCCGATTTTTAATCGCCACTTTTACAACTTTAATCGCCACGTGGCGAGTGGCGACCGTTAATTTACACCTATATCCCCCTCCCCCCATATTATTTACTTCTAGTTACGGCCCTGCACTACAATAAAACCTCCCTAAAGCAACCACGTTCCGTTCCAATAAAAATCGGTCGCTTCAAGAGGTGGTCTCTTAATGGAGGTCATGTTTAAATATAGATTTTAATGGCTGAAAAAAAAATAAACAATTTGTTACTAAAATTTATTTTTCACATTAGGAAAAAATAATATAAATCCAGAAGGTTTATGATTCAAATTTACAGGGATAACTCTGATTTTTCGTAATAAATTTCGCATTTTTCGGTTATTTTTGACAAAAGGGTTGCCAGTAGCTGTTTTTGGCGAAAATTATAATTGCTAAAAGAATTAAAATGGCTATATCTGTTAGAAATATTACAAATATCTTGGAAATAATAGCAGAAGATAACTACTGATAATATTAATAATAATAAAGAAAGACCGCTTAAATGAGACGTAATAATATAAAAATATATTTATCTTGAAAATGAAAAAAATATTTCGAATGCTTAAAAAATAAATTAACGCGAAATATAACAATTGGTTCAACTTTTGGCGACTTATCCCTGGTGTTAGAATAAAAACATGAATTTCAGAAATTGATTAAATGAATTTTGAAGGATAGTTATTTTCCTTTTTATTATTTTCTTTCTCTTTTTTATCGAATTTCCGTATAATATAACTTACAGCAGAAAAAAGCAGATCTGATTGTAAAAGACACTGTAAGTTGTGAGTTACTATTCGTTTCTATACCATTTTCATCTTGCTTTTGTCGCCAAAGAATGTGTTTTTAAGCCGAAAATGCACTATTGACTTAATGCCTGACTTAGGTTCTTAATGGTCGCAATAATGTTGTTTTTTTTTCAAGTGAAGATAATTTTTAGAGTACATTTTAATATTCAATCGTAAATTATATAGATATGAGTATACACCTTTTATTTCTTTTTGCAAATATTTTCATTGTTAATTTAATTTTTCTTGCGCCATTTCGTCAATTTCACTTACAGGAAAAATTTCAGTTTTAAAATTTAAAATCTATTAAAAATCTATCCCCAAATTCCAAAATTAAATGTCAATAATGGATGATCGTAAATGTCACATTCACTTGACATTAAGTATAATATAAATACTAATTATGCCATCAAGTGATTTTTAATTCGAAATTTTATTTCTACTTTTATATATGTTCTGCTAATTTGTTTTTCGTTATTTAAATGAAAATTTATGCTAATCTATATAATCTGGCTAATAGTTTGGCGATTTGTATAATTTGACGAAATTGGTCGACGGTATAACCAAGTAGTACTGAAGGAAAAATTTTGCAATTCAAAGAAAATTTATGCAATTATGCGTTATTACTATAGATAAATTCAACATTTTGAAATGAAAAATTCCCGCTGAATAAAATTTACAAGTCTTTTTTAATTGACCATTTCCTCTTCAATATTTCTTCTATCAAACTTTCGCTATTCTCTTTCTAGGCCAGTCAAATTGTCAGAAAAAAAGGCCGATAGATGCAAAAATTCTGCTAGAAGATTTTATGTTTTTAAAATGTTTATGGGGATGCTAGTAACAAGAATTAATGGTTTTCCAACAAAATATCTCGAGGCTAAACTTTGTGAAGCCAAAAAACCACAAAATTTTCGGACTTTTTTGTTTTTTGACTGTAACTCGAAAAGTATAAACTTTTTGCGTAACATACTTAATTACAAAAAAAAAAAAAAAAAAAAAAAAAAAAAAAAAAAAAAACATTAAATTTTTTATAAATTTTATTATAAAAATGTTTTTCTAAATCAATTACTAAGCGCGCTATGATTTTTTGAAAATGACACTTTTTTTAACTTTCCAAAAAGTGACCTATTTTTCGCTTCTTATCCCTAAAATTTTTTTTTTCATCGCTAACAATTTCATCGCTTCAAAATTAAATACACCTATTGATGGATGAGAAATGAAAGTGTTAGGAAAGGTGGACAGAAGACGCACAAATTCTAGAAATTATCTAAGAAAAACAATTACAAAGGGAGGGAGGGCAGGGGATAAAAAAAGGGAATGCAGATGGAAGATTACGGCCATGTGACGTTCTCGAGCCGCTTTTATTCAGATGCAAGTGTTTTTTTTAAATACATACGCTTTTAATATGCTGTTATTCAGTTTATTGCATCTCTTCTCTTGCAGTAATGAAAAATGTGTGAGCTCGATCCAAATTTGTTTTTCATTTGCCAAACGGCTTCAAACACTGGTACTCGCGTTGTGAGCCAGAAAGAACTTGCCAAGCTTTTTGAACATAGTGGTCAGCGTCAAAGTAATATTGATCAAAAGTAATATTCATCAGTTTTTTAAAATTAGCAAGGAAGTTAGAATACAGAATGATTGCCGAAAAACATATGCGAATCAGAGAATGATAGCAGCATATGTTCGTCGGGGTGAAGATTCTACACAGACTACAGTTTGTCCCTCAGATCGAGCACTTCTTCCAAATTTCAAGATAATTGTTTCTTGTGTGAAGAAGGCAATCCCGGTGATTTCAACGAAAAATAATAAAAAAGCCCTACTCAAAGAGATATTTGTTTCACAAAGTAATGAAGTTAGAAGCGAAAATTACATGTTTGAAAGCTGCAGAAAAACATGGGAAATAATCGAAATTGATTGAAGAAAATAATTGAACGTATTCAGCACGAACGTGACTTGCAGATGCATGGTATCATAGTTTTTGTCGCGTAAAACTAGATCAATCTGTAACAAGTGAAGAGAAAAGAGGTCATCGACCCGTATCATCCGTTGACGATGCCAATGTCAGAAATAAGAGCCGCTTCATTTCATTGCTTAAAACAAATTAAAAATTTCAAAACAAGAATTTCAAAATAACAGAATTTACGTTGAGCAGGTAAAAGAAGAAGCTGATGTCATGATAGTTATCTCAGCCATTTCAAGAGCAGAATCTTTGAAAGCGGCGAAATTGTCAGAGAAGACGACCTTTTTGTGATCATGATGAGATTGGGCTATCAGCCCAAAAATCTGTTTTTCCAAAAGCCAGGAAGAGGTAACATTGAAACCAAGTGGTTTTTAACCACATCGTTCAAATACAACTACAACAATGTTCTTTTCACTCATGTAATCAGCGGATGCGATACAACATCCGCTCTTTTTGGGCAAAGAAAGTCAAAGTTTTGTAACACTTTGAAAGAACATGATCAGCTTGGAGAAACAGCCTGCGGGTTCAATAAATTAGGTTCTACCCGTCAAGAAATCATCAAGATTGGAGAAAATTTCCATATTGCACTATACAGTGGATGCATAGATACCACACAAAAAATGAATACCTTAATGTTCCAGTTATTTGGTAAATCTGCAACAAAAAGCATAGTTCATTTTGCAAGACTACCACCAACACAAGAGGTTGCGCAGCATCTTTTTCTCCGATGTTGTCATCAGGTACAAGCTAGGCTAAGAAACAACATCCCTCCTGAAGAATGGGGGTGGACGATCTCTTTCAGCCAGTTCAAATGTGCCAAAACGCGGCATCTAAATCCTTGCTACATATTGTGTCATGTAGTTTTAAAAAAGCGTGGAGCAAATCATGTTTTTTTCATAAATTAAGACTCAAATGCTCGGCAATTTGTAAAAAATGTAATGGGATCAACTACGAAAATATCGACGACATTATTTATCTAGAAGGAGGGGATGTAAAAATGTCACCGTAAGTGTTTTTTACTTACATTCAGTTAAATACCTAAGATTAATGTTCTCCACTAAAGCTAAATACACAAAAGTTACATATGTTCTTAATTTTTTTACAATGTTACCATTATAATTCATCATGATTGTTATCATGCAAATATCTATAATTTAAATAAGTTACATTAAGAAGATAAAATAATGGAAAATTGTGTCAAATTTTCGTTTTTGCAATTTTTCAACTAAGTTAGAAAAAAAGGGTCAATTTTAGAAAGCTGTAACGCGCTTAATAATGGCTTTAGAAAAATAGTTTTAGAATGAAATTTGTAGAGAATTTAATGCTCTTTCTTTTTGTAATTGAGTATAGTATGCAAAAAATTTATAATTTTTGAGTTATAGACAAAAAACTGAAAAAAGTCCGAAAATTTTGTGGTGTTTTGGCTCCACAAAATTTAGCCTCGAGATATTTTGTTGGAAAACCATTAATTCTTGTTACTAGCATCCCCATAAACAGTTTAAAAACATAAAATCTTTTAGCAGAATTTTTGCATCTATTTATGACAATTTGACTGGCCTATTCGCGCAGGCTAACAAAAATGTATTTTAAATATTTTATTAGATAAAACGTAAATAACATTTTTCTATTTTTTTTAAAAAATATTTTTAAAATCTAATTCTACCATTATGTGTCTTACAGGACAAAATAGCAGAATTACTTTTAAAAATGGTTTTATCTGTTAATTGTATGTTATTTGTTTATTTGGGTGTTTGAATTTACTTTTGTCATCAAACAATGCGATTTTATACCAAGAAGGCATAAGCCGGAGCGATGTTTACAATTACTAAATTCTCTCACTCTCTTTTAAATGTGTGAGGGCATTTTTAGGATATTTTTTTTAATGTTTAATTGTAAATATATAAATAGCAGTTATAGCAAAACAAAAATGCGTATAATGTTTAAATTTTAGTATAAATGTCTTCCTCATCAAAACTGTAAAATAATTTAATTGCAACTTTTTAAAGTTTTGGCGCAGATGTCATATATGCATCACATTCGCACAATTGCAACAAAATGGCGATTTTATGCCACACATGGTAAACCGACTATGGTTGTTTATTTATTAATAAACTGTTTATTAACTTTCATTTTGTTTTTTAAAATAATATAAATCATTTTGTTCTATAGCTATTAATTAAACTTTTTTATTTATTATTTTTTTTCAAATAATACAAAATAATTAAAAAATATTTATGAAATTGGTAATTAAAAACCAAGTTCTCCAAATTGGCGACAGAAAAAAATTGCGCCAATGTGGTGCATACATGACATCTGTGTCAAAGTTTTTTCTTATACATAAGTAGGGAAAATGCAGTATAAATACCGATTAAAGTTTTTTCCAAATGGAAATTTTTTCACGGATTTGGTCATATACTCATCGAGGTATCTCACTGGCGCCAAAATGGCATTATTTGCCTCATATGGTAACCCAGCTATAGTTGTTTATCTGATAAGTTGTTTATTTACTTTCATTTTTTTCTTTTTTGAAATGATATTTGTTGTTTTGTTCTACAGTTACTTTTTATTTATTGTTAATTGCTGTTTAAAATGATAGAAAATAATAAAATATACATAAATTTCTTTGGTACTCTAAAACGAGGGTTTTGCCACATTGTAGTTGCAAGATAATCGTGCTAAACCTATTGCGTATATGATGTCTGTGTAGGAATCTTTTGTGAAATATGAAAAGTGTAAATTGGCTACTACTTGATTATCACGTGAACCAATTTCGCCAAATCGTTCGCCAAATTATACAAATTTACATAATTTTATCTTAAATAACTAAAGAGAAAATGCTTAAATACGAAAGAGCAAATAATTTTGTTTTCATTTTTCAGGAGGAAATTTTGCAATAATAAAGTAATTGTTGTAGTGAGAATTTTAATGTTTTTTTTATCTTTGGCAACTTGCTGTAACGAAAAATGTTTATTTTATTTTTTTTTCCTGCTATTGTTTTGTAAGAGCTGGTTTTGAGAAAACCATGTTAAGATGGTATTCAAATTTTTGAACCCTTCCCAATTACCACCCCTTTGATCCGATTTTGCTCATTTGCAATTCCCACTAAGATATTAACCATCTCAATGTACTTGACGGGTTTGAAGATGATTCTTGCATAATTGTGCCTTTTATCGCGCGGACAAAATTTAATATATATGTAAACTTTTTAGGTGGCAGTAGATTTGGGTTCCTGGCTTCACATAATGAAAAGTTGTGAAGAAATTTTCAGAAGTTGTACCATGGAGGGTAACGACTGTAATAATTAATATTTCTTCAGATAAGGGAAAATTTTAAATCCTGTTGCCATAATGGTCTCATTTCGCTTCCAAATGGTGCACTGTTAGTAATAAACTAAAATAGTTACTTCTAAATAGCTGGTTTTTGCGCAACGTTTAAGATAATTTAATATCACAATGGTGTCTAAATCGTTTTCAGCAATGAGCAAGGTGCTGCTGGAGGTCCAAATTATTTAAAATACAAATTTAAATTCACCAGTTCGTTTCATCCACGGTTGATTTTGAAATATTGACCAGCGCAGCGGGCATAGCCTGCTAGTAAAATATAAAATAAAATAAAATATATATAAAATAAAAAATAAAGACGTTTAAGAATCAAAACAAAAGTTAATTACATAGGTGTGTTTCTGCAGTGTCTAAAAAATGAATACATTGACGTTTGATTTGATTTTACGGTTTTATGTTTAAACTTTTATCTCCAAGTCCTTTCAAAATTCAGTAAATAAATGAATTTTTTTTTTTTGGGGGGGGGGGGGGGCAAATAATGGCGATTTCATTACTTTACCTATTTCTTCGAGTATTTCCTGACAACATAAGGCACGGAAGTTTATTAATCTCATTCTGAATTTTCCATCAGACTTAGATTTATTGCCTAAAAAGCCACAAAGGAGTTTAAACACTTAAAAAAATAGTGGAATAATAATAATTTAAAAAAACATTTAAGCTTAGTTTAAAAGTTTGATGAATAATACTGTCTCCGAATTATTACTAACCCATCATACGTAGTATAGGGTGTTTTGCAATCGTAAAGAAAAAAAAAGACGGATTTATACGTTTTAAAGATTTTCCCCTTCATTAAGGTCATGCAACTTTTGTTGACTGTAACGTTGTGTAGGGGAAAAAGTTTTGCGAAAGGGGTCCGTGTGATACAGCCATTAGACACTGGAGATTAGAGGTCTGCACGGGCCGAAATTTCCAGGCCCGAGCCCGGCCCGAAAATTAAAATTTCGGCCCGGCCCGAACGAAAGAAATATTGGCCCGACCCGGCCCGGCCCGAAAGTTAAAATTTCGGCCCGAGCTCAGCCCGGTCCGGAAAAAAGTTTAAAATTCGGCCCGAACCCGGCCCGGCTCAAGTGAATTTCTACAGAACATTGATCTTTAAACTTATGGAAGAGTTCTGACCAAAAAAAAATTATATTAGTCTTTTTTTTTTACATGTTTATAATCTCCATTAATGCAGAATTGCCGTAGGCTGCGATATTTACGCTTTTAAATGAATCTTTGTTTGTTGTATATCACTACTTTCAGTTAAATGTTTCAGTTGTCACTAGTATTATTAATCGTATCAAAAACATGAATGTGAAAAAATGCCAAGTTCGTTAAAGGTTTCACTAATAAAAAAAAGTGAGTGACAAAAAATAATGATATTCTATCAAAAACATGAATGTGAAAAAATGCCAAGTTCGTTAAATGTTTCGCTAATAAAAAAAGTGAGATCTAACTGCAAACCAAGTTCTTTCGGAGCTCCTTAAATCATAACTCCTATCATGTATAATATTATTCAATTGCTTAAAATGATTTGTTATGTTACTTGTTATTCAATAGAGCGACTTAGCAAGTTTTCTCTTATTCAATTTTTTCTATTTAGTTGATCAGAAATTAAAGTTTATCCCTTCCTTAACTTATCAGTACCTTAACTTCAATATACTTATTCGAACACTCGATTAACTAGATCTTTGCCAATCAGATTCTAGATTAAATTGTACTCCGACGCAAAGATTAAAGTTAGTAGCTGAAAACTTGCCAAGTCACTCTATTGAATAACAAGTAACATAACAAATCATTTTAAGCAATTGAATAATATTATGCATGATAGGAGTTATGATTTAAGGAGCTCCGAAAGAACTTGGTTTGCAGTTAGATCTCACTTTTTTTTATTAGCGAAACATTTAACGAACTTGGCATTTTTTCACATTCATGTTTTTGATAGAATATCATTATTTTTTGTCACTCACTTTTTTTATTAGTGAAACCTTTAACGAACTTGGCATTTTTTCACATTCATGTTTTTGATACGATATCATTATTTTTTGTCAAATAAGTAGGTATTTGTTTCCTTTTTGAAATAAATAAACTTAATATTAAATTAACTTTATTTAATATTCATTAATCTTACAGCGTTTTCCTGCTTTTATTCACTGTCTTTTTTAGGTCAAATTTAAAAATTTTAACATTAGGACTGCTTTTGTTTCTTTAAATTCCACTAATAAGGATGTTTCTTTTACGTGATTGGGTACTACTTGATTATCTCGTCGACCAAAAAAGTTTGTCGCCAACTTGGCGATATATCGTCAAATTGACGACAAAAATTACGCGCCAAAAGAGATGCTAACTTGGCGCTATTTCTGGTATTTTGCCAAATTCCCATAGACTCCCATTGTAATATGGTAATTTATCTAAAATTTTGTTAGAGCAAAGATTGTCGCCATCATTTTGGCATCTTTTTTTTCTCTTTAAATCGGTTCGCTAACTACCCAAGATTGCTTAAATATTGCTATTTAGAAAGTTTTTAGAACGCTTTTCGCGCATTTTTACCCTTTTTAAATTTTGTATTTGTTAACAAATGTTCTTAGTGATCATTTATATCTTATAATTAATGAACATGCCAAATTTTATGTTTTTAGGCCCTTAACATACAGACATCGCATTTTTAGAACGCTTTTTGCTCTTTTACCCCCTTTGGATTAGTGGAATCGACATAAGATATAGCCTATATTGGAGCAAGGACTATCACCATGATTTTGGTATCATTACTTTTAAGATCGGTTTGTTGTTTGCTGAAATTGCTTAAAAATCCCAATTTAGAACATTTTTAGAACGCTTTTCGCACATTTTCACTCCTTTTGAATTCCGTATTTTTTATCAAATGCCCTTAGAGATTATTTATATCTTATAAATAATTAACATGCCAAATCTTGTAGTTCTAGATCATAGGTTCCCAACCTTTTAAGGACCACCGCCCCCCTTACAAGAAAAAAATATTCCAACGCCCCCCCTCTTCCATAATAGTTAATTATACGAATTAAAATATTTTTGCATATTACCTATGTCTATTTTTTGTATTTTTATTAAGAAAAACAAGGTAAAATTATAATTAAAACGACTATCAAAGATGTTCAGTAGAAATTTAAAATTAAACTCAAAATGAAATTAAATAAACTTGCTAAAAAAGGCCATTTAATACGTTAATGATGTCATGTATCTAAAAGATGTTATTATATATAAAAACACAGTTTTAAAAGCATAAAACTTCAAACACTATACGCCAAGCGCTTTTAAACATAACTTCATCTTCTTTAGGGCAGCTTTGTTTATGCATTGAAATTCCTTTTCGTATTCTTATGTAACTCGAATGTAAACAAAAGTGTCCCTAGGATGAAACAGGTTTGATCGAGAGAACTCGGCGTATAATATTTGAAATAAGTAACATCTTTTAGATTTGTGACATTTTCAACATATTAAATATTCCACAAATAATAATGTGCATAAGCAGAAAATCAATGAGAAATTAATAAAAATAATGACATAAAGATAAAATAAATAAGCAAAAAAATATTAAAGAGATGGTTGCCCCTGATGGAATTTTAACAATTTGTTAATGTCGGTTTCCTGTTTTGTAGTCGTAAATCTCCGCGTTTAGTAACGTGCAGTCTATTTCTTTTCTTAGCCAATAAATTAGATATCGCACTGAACCCACTCTTTAATAAATAAGTTTACCGAAAAGCAATTAAAATTTTGTCTTTTTTTGACCAGAACTAAGGGTAGAGAACTGGTGTAGATTTCTGAAGCCAGAACTCTTGGTATCCGCTTCAAAATTTTACTTTTAGTTCCTCATTAGTTATGAGTCTGTAAGTCCTTCTTCTAAATTTGATGATTCTGTTGTATCTGCATTTGCGAAAGGATTTAAAACCCAGCTCGGTAAGTTCATGTTTAAAATGTCCTGGAATCGCTCAATAAAATCAGTATGAAAAGCGGTCCAAGTGAGTAAGTTGGTAGATCTTCCTGCTTTGCAGAGATTGCTGCTAACATAGGAAAATGGCTGTATTAACTTCTACCTAGATTTTTCTTGAATATAACAAGTTTTGCCATAAAAACAGCTATGATATTTTTTGTTTTAATTAAATTTAATTCGTAACACTGCAATTGTAAAAGGATCTGATTGAATATTCTAAACAGGACTCTCAAATAAACAATGTTATTTTTGAATGTTATCAGGTTTTCGCAATTTTTTTACCTCTGTTTTCAAGAAAGTCCAGTGCTGAGTCAGAATGAATAAACGATTCAGACAAATACCTTTCGAAAGCCAACAAACTTCTGTGTGCAAGAACAAGCGATTGTAATCGTCATCGTTTTCATTTCAAAGTTGGCAAAATAATCTGTCATGCAAAGAATTCCTTCTAATTTTATTCACTAATAACATAATAAAGCTACATATACAGACGTTCATTCAAGTTTTTGGCAATCAAAAGCTGACAATGACTAACGCAATCTACACGTACAGTCAGTGGTGCAATCATAAAAAAACTGAGAGTATACTCTCTAATCAGAAAATATACGCTCAAGACAGAAGGTATACCCTAGAGTGCATATACTATAGCTTTTTTAAGAAGCAGAGGGTATACGGTGTTAAAGAAATCCAGAAGGTATGCGGCGTATGCACCCGTATATTCTCCACTACATTCTTGAGTACAATGAGTACAAATTGCTTCTTTAAAATGTGTTGTGAAACCCGTATGATGTCCTGTCATTGCTGGAGCACCATCAGTAGCTGTTGGCAAAATACAATGAATAGGAATTTCTTTCTCTTAAAGAAACATGCTCAAGCTATTAAACATCGATTCTCCCTTTGTATCAGTTTCCAAATTTCTAACAAATAATAACTCATGAAAAATCCTTTTTCTTTTTTTCTTTGAATCGGAGATGTGATAAGAGTAGTTTCTTCGTTATTTGATAGTCTTGATTTATCGTATTGAATGAAAAATTTTCCAAATCTTTAACTAATATTGCTTAATTATATTTCATCGTCCTTGATCGTTTTATCTATCCTTCTTTGTTCCAAAATAATTACTCAGAGGAATTTTTCGAATGATATCTGACAGTGTTTTATGATGAACAACAGTTATTATTTGTTTGATTGCCGGCAAGATTAATCCCTCGCCAATTGTGTGTAGTTTTCCAGCTTTTGCTATTAACAATGTTATTTTATATGAAGCGCCATAGTGTGTCATCTTGTTGTTTAGAAAACAACTCATAAAGGTTTGATGCAGTTCGCTGTTTTAAATATTTCTTTTCCAGGGCTTAAAAATAAAACAAGTCTTTGTCTTTTTTATCAGCATGCATTTTATTCCAATGTTCTTGCAATCCAGAAGGCTTAATAGCTTTATTTCAAAAACAGTTTGAAAAAATTAAACACATAAGTAATGATTGGTTTGTAGGAGAATGCACATAAATAAATATTTCAAATACTCAATACTATACTGCCGACATTTCTTCTTAGATTAAAACATTTTAAAATGCAAAATTAGCCACATTTTAAATTTAAATAGATTAACTTTGCAACAAATTTATAGCTATGCATAAAAGCTGTAATGCCTTTTATAGCTTTCATTCAGAATAAACGAATTTCTTGAGCAGGTTCAAACTATAGTTTTGTTTGGAAATCTCTATTCAGGCATAAGTCGTTATATTTCCAACATTTTTCAAAATACCGATTTTAAAAAATAACTGTAGTTATCAAACTTTTAGTGAGCTTAATATAGAAAATTCTGAACTAGTGATCATGATAATATTTTGATCAACGCATTTGTTACTAAATCAGAAGGTTAAATTACATTTTTATTTCATCAAACACGACAAAATCAAATTATTCGTCGCTGCGAGAATTTAAAAAATCGGTGGTCAGAACATAAGCTTCGGCAATCCAAATAGCATACCACGTGAACACAAACGAGCGGCAAAGAAAGCTTCGTACGCCATTAGTTCGAATGGAAAGTTCTCATTCGCTGCAAGATGCGACAGGTGAAAGCAGATCCCAGCTCTAGGCTCATTTTCATCTATTTTCATTTAAAGATATATTTAAGATTTTTATCATCGCCCATGCGACGCCGGGGAGACTGGTCAAATAATTTCATTATATTAATTTCTTAAATATGAAGGAACGTCATGAACGCCCCCCTTGGCTGTCTCAACGCCCCCCATTTTCATCTGGACCCGTCACCGCCCCCCTGCAAGGCTCCAGCGCCCACTGGGGGGCGGTACCGCCCCCGTTGGGAACCTATGTTCTAGATCCTTCAGTAACACAAAAGTTGCATTTTTAGAATGTTTTTTGCTTCTCCACCCTTTTTTGGTTAATGGTATACGCATAAAATATAGCCTATGTTTGAACCGGGGCGAATACCATCATTTTGGTATCATTAATTTTGAAATCGGTTCGGTGCTTTCAGAGATTAGCCCCGATACTCGCCAAAAGTGTCGCCAACTTGGCACTATTTCTGATTTTTTGCGAAATTCCCATAAACTCTAAAATGCCAAACTTTATGTTTCCAGCCCAGTCCCTTAATATACAGACTGTCATCATCATTTTGATATCATTACTTTTAAGATCGGTTTGTTGTTTGCTGAGATTGTTTTAAAATTGGTATTTCGAACTTTTTTAGAACGCTCTTCGCGGATTTTCACCCATTTAAATTTGATATTTTTTAGCAAATGTCATTAGTGATCATTTATATCTTATAAATAATTAACATGCCAAATTTTGTGCTTCTAAGCCCTTCAGTAAAACAAAAATCACATTTTTAGAATGTTTTTCGCTTCTGAACCCTCTTTTGGTTAGTGGCACAGACATAAGATATAGTCTATGTTTGAACCGGGGCGAATACCATCATTTTGGTACCATTACTTTTGAAATCGGTTCGGTAGTTTCAGAGATTAGCCCTGATACTCGCCAAAAGTGACGCCAACTTGGCACTATTTCTGGTATTTTGTGAAATTCTCATAAACTCTAAAATGCCAAACTTTATGTTTCCAGTCCAGTTCCTTAATATACAGACATCGCATTTTTAGAATGTTTTTTGCTCTTTTACCTCTTTTGGGTTAGTGTAATTGACATAAGATATATCCTATGTTGGAGCAAAGACTGTCATCATCATTTTGATATCATTACTTTTAAGATCGGTTTGTTGTTTGCTGAGATTGTTTTAAAATTGGTATTTCGAACTTTTTTAGAACGCTCTTCGCGGATTTTCACCCATTTAAATTTGATATTTTTTAGCAAATGTCATTAGTGATCATTTATATCTTATAAATAATTAACATGCCAAATTTTGTGCTTCTAAGCCCTTCAGTAAAACAAAAATCACATTTTTAGAATGTTTTTCGCTTCTGAACCCTCTTTTGGTTAGTGGCACAGACATAAGATATAGTCTATGTTTGAACCGGGGCGAATACCATCATTTTGGTACCATTACTTTTGAAATCGGTTCGGTAGTTTCAGAGATTAGCCCTGATACTCGCCAAAAGTGACGCCAACTTGGCACTATTTCTGGTATTTTGTGAAATTCTCATAAACTTCCATTGTGATCCAATAATTTATCCTCTAACCAACCATTAATGTTTAATTAATGGTGATTTCTGATTTTTTCCTGTTTATAGATCCAATAACCTACCTCCATACCAAATTTCAACTTCCGAAATCACCTGGAAGTAGTCAAACATTTCTATGAGTGAGTCAGTGAGTCAGTGGTAAAAACAATTTTCAGACGTCAATTTCTCGTGAACGGTAAAAGATTTTTTAAAAATTTTTTAGGATTCGGAAATTAGAAGATGGTCTTACACGACACAAAAAATTGCAAGTGTGTAGGTCAAATAGAATTTAAGTTATTGAGGGGTCAAAAGTGGCTCGAAATGGTTCGGGTAATATAACCCACGGCCGGTGTGTCGCCTTTTACTTTGTGAACTTGGCTGACACACTGCCGTGTGTCTAGATCCATATTCCCTGTAATGGAGACAAAAAGTCGAAAAAGCGGTATATGGTAAAATTTCCAAAGACGAAATCGCTTTGGAACGGGAAAAAAAAAAAAAAAAATACATTCCCTTTTTAACAGATGTAAATGTTTAATATATTTTTTTTCTCCCGTATTGTTGTATTCATTTTGCATGGATGAACATTTTAAAAGAAACTTTCAGTTTTCAGTTTAAAAGAAAATTCCGTTATAATCATGTTTTTTTTTTTTTTTTTTTTTTTTTTGTGTGTGTGTGTGTGTGTGTGTGTGTGTGTGTGTGTGTGTGTGTTTAATTCTATTTTAAAACGCCTAGTAATCTACGATTCTTTAAAAGGAATAAATTCTAATGTTTAATTGTAGAATAATGACGACTTAAAAGTATATGCCTCTTTTGCAAACATTTTTGGACAAAGCCAAATATTACTGATTTATAAAAAGTCGAGAAAAGGATTTTCATGTAGGAAGATTCAATAGGAACTGATTATTTTGGTCCATAAAAACTAGGAAGAATGGAATCAGTCTCGGCTTCGAACGAAAAAAAAGTTAGGCCCGGCCCGTCCAGCAAAAAAATTAAGACCCGTGCCCGGCCCGGCCCGGCCCGAAAGATTAGTGACTAGGCCCGGCCCGAGTCTTCAGAAGTAAGGCCCGAGCCCTGCCCTGCCCGGCCCGGCCCGAATGCCATTATTGGAAATCGGGCCGAACCCGGCCCGTGCAGACCTCTACTGGAGATTCCGAACATATTTTTAGAAGAAAAAAAAAAATGCTTTTGTGTGCCTGTAAACGGTCTATCTCTCTTACAAACTGAGATAGAGATTTGAAGTTTGGTGTGCACTTAGTATGTAAGAATGGAAAGAAGCCTATTTAATATCAGTAACCACGATTATCCGGAACTATTTTTTTTTAACTCTCAAAATATTCGTTCTGATGAAAAGTATGCAAAAATTTTCTGAAATTTTTATTTTAAGGAGTGGATATAAAAGGCAAGAAAATAGCACAAATTTTGCATAAAGAACGAATCAACGGATAATTAATTGCCGATATGTTTATAATCCTATTTTACACACTCTTCTATTTTTCATGACTCTGTATTTCTTTCAAATTTCAATTCAATGATATATTTTAATTGGAAATGAGACGCTTAATCCGACGCAGTAAACTGTTAGTTATTGTGACTATTATTTTTGGAGTTACAAGGATGTTTCTTTTACGTAATTCGGTACTACTTGAGTAGTTTGGCGTTTTATATAATTTGTCGAAATTGGTTCATCAGCAACTCATTAATAAAGCCTTATTATGTGTTAAAAATATTTAAATATACGTTTAAATTTTATTTTAGAGTTGCGATGCATTTTATAAATGGTTTACACAGGTTTTATTTTTATATTTCATATTATGCATATCCATGATGGGTAAGTATTGCGATGGCTCCTCAACTACTAGTTTTTCTAATGTAATCTTTCTCAAGCGACCAGGAGAAAACGTAATTTGTTTCATTTTTCTCAAAGAAATTCGTCGCTCATGGGAGTAGTTCAACTGGGATGGTCTCTGAATGGAGGTAAAATTAATATTGGGCCTATGGGAATAATTTTCGTTCCATGAAAAAAATGGTCGTTCACGGAGGTGGTCGCACAGGGAAGTTTCACTGTATTTTATTTAGTTCAGCTTGATTATGTATGTAAAGATGGAATTTCATAATCAATTTCTATTTCTAACCCACTTCTTTATAGACTTGATTTATAAAAAATACGTTAACAGGTGCGTTTCTTATGACGCTACAGAATTTTAATGATTTTAAAAATTAATTAAGATTTAATATGTTTATTTTAAGCCTTTCGAGTCCGATTTTTTTTTTTTTTTTTCAATTGTTAGGAAAAATTGGTTTAACGTTAATAACATTAACACTAGCTATCCAAATAGATAAATTAAAGTTTAAAGAATATTTCATTGTCTGAAAGTTAACGAACGTAGTTGTTTTGCGCACTATTCAATTCATTTTCATATGACAATAGGTTGATTAAAAGTTTTTGGAGATGTTTAGAAAATATTGTATAACAACAAGATTTAACTAATTTTACAACGGTCTAAGACTTTTTGTGCTGTATTTCACACGACTCTTTCAGAAAAGTAGCGTTTAAGATAAATTTAAAGAGTGAAATACGCTGACCTCCAAAAGTTAAGGTATAACATGTTTTTCGAAGTTCACTAGAAAAAAAAAAGGCAGTCAGATTAAACTTTAGTTTATATGAATGACAATAATAAGCTTAAAAAAAAAAAAAAAAAAAAAAAAAAAAAAAAAAAAAAAAACTTACGCAAAAATTATAACTACCACTTTTATTTTATAGAAAAGAATATGTATTTGGAATGAGATAAAACTATGCAATTATGAAGCTTTCGTAATTTCGTGTGTAAGTTTTGTTGTATTTGAACTATTGTTGTCAGTTTAAACCTCAGCAACGTATATCAATTTCATAAAATGTAAAATAGTTTTATATAATTAAAATGCACCCCGAACAATGTTTTTCCCTTACTATTATGTAATAGAATAATTTTGTGTGGTCATTTATATTATATTCTTTGCACTACAGATTGCACAGAATGTATATTATTTTCGTATATACAGTCCTCCCCACTTAATCGGATAACGGATAATCGAATACCCCGCTTATTCGAATAGAACTCTCCGGAACCGAATTTATCGTCATTGGATCTATGTTTACTTTTCCCCGCTTAAAACGAATAAATTTCGCAAACCTTCCCGCTTATTCGAATACCATCTGGGTGACCTATGTTTGAAAACAGGCGCGAAAAACACATTTCATCTTGAATATTTCTTCACCTTTTCTCATTTTCGGCTCATTTACATCAAAGACAAATTATCAGTTCTTCTTGCAACGATTTCGGCCGACCAGTGTGTAATGGACAAGTCAAATGTTTTTTCTGGCGAATGACTAAAATAAGTTGGCCAATGTGGATTATTTTTACATTTTGTAAATTTAGTCGCGTTTCTGTTAGGAAAAAGACGTTGTTATGAATTTTAAATGGAAAGCTTCAAACCTTTTTGAAAAACTACAGTTTTTGAAGCATTAAATAAGAAAACAGAAGTCCAAGTCAGAAGTGTAAGTTTCCAATATAAACGCAATGCCAAAAAAATGCAAAAAGTTTGTTTGTATTTATGTTGGCTAATTATCTACACTGTGGGATATAAGCCTTAACGGGGGGGGGGGGTGCCTCCGTAGGGGTCCTTTTAAGGTAACCTGACCGGTATTTATGCAAGGAAATCTAAGGTTCGAAGCAAAACCACAAAAAACTCCGAACGATTAGGCCAATGGACGTGAATGGGTTCGAATCTAGCACTTACCGTCTACCCCCCCCCCCCCCCCCAAAAAAAAAAAAAAAAAAAAAATCAAAAAGGAAAGAGATAAATGGAAATTGGGATTGTGAAAGGAAACATAATCCCAGTTTTCATACATTGGTCAATATGCGCTGGAATGGATTTAGCGAAAAAAAGCGAAATTTTTGTTAATAAATGGCGGTATGATTATGCAGAAAGCGTGTGATAACGCACAAAAACGTTTTCACGTTTTTTGTGCGTAATTACAGTAAACGCGCAAATTTCACGTAAACAAACCACATTAAACGACGTTTTTAAACCTGTGTAAATAATGTAAATTACAAGTAGCAAAATTTTAACCAAATTCCAATGAACTTCATTAAGTATAATGTAAATCATACTGTTATATGAACTTATATTAAATTATTACGTACTTACTTTATATTAGTATTTGAATTTATTTTACTAATTTACGTTATTATATTAACGATTTTATTGTACTATTAATTAATTATGTTGTAGATTGTTGTTTTGCCTTTTTATTGCGCATTAAATATTACATTTCTGTATTCCCCGTTTAATCAAATACCCCGCTTAATCGAATATTTTTTCTGGAACCATCAATATTCGCTTAAACGGGGACGACTGTATTTCATTGATACATATGAATTGTATTATGTTCGAAAGAGTGCAACATAATTAAAATGCACTTTAAACGGTTTTTCCCTATTGATCGTAATGTGACTTAATACTTTTGATCATCTCTTTCGTTGAATTATGCATCCGATTTTCTTACAATTTGAAATAGTTCGACAAAATTATGCAACAATTATATATTTTAAATTTCAAACGATTTGTTAGGGAGTTTTTGCGTTGTTATATGCGGACAGACGAACTGATTAAACGATGACTATAGGTGTACGACTATATTTTACATAATTGCGACGCACCTAAAAAAAAATTACGTTACATAAGCCAGCCGTAAAGCGAAGGAGATATATCATAAAGTTAAGTACTAATAATCTCTCTTTCGATTTTTTAAACTTCTGAGCATCGCACATTTTCAATTTCGTACAGCTTTTATAGCGGAAAAAATACTTTTAGCTGCAATTTGTTTGAAAAGCACACCTTTGTTTACTTTTGAGACATTTTTTTTTTTCTATTTGTGGTTTTTAATGTCACTTCTATAATGGGACAACTGAAGTATTAAATTTCTGTAGAAAGTAAGGAGAAAATAGTGGATTGCTGTATCTCTTTGTTTCTATTTCTTTAGTTCTTAAAATAACTGAAAATAAAAAAAAAATAATTAAAATACGTGCTATTTTAAAAAATATATAAATGAATTATTTTTGATAAAACATGCTGCTATAAAGTATATTTAAGTTTCGCTATCCATATTAATGCTACAAAGGTAGGACTTTTTTCTTTTCTCGCGTTTAAGACATTGCTTTCTGTTAGGTTTCGCATTATTTTGCGATAGCGAGGCCATAGGTTTACATTTCTATAGATGTTGTTGGAGACTGGGTCGTAAATGCCAAATTCTTCAGTGATCGCAAATAACGCCAAATTATATAAAATAAAAACGTGTGTTTTAAGTTTTAAAACTGAAATAAGTCTTGTAGAAGCGCATCATTTTCACTCCTGCGATTTTCAAATTCTTCACGTGTGTAAATGCTTCTCTTTTGAAAATAACGAAATTGGAACCACGCACTGATAAAACGCAAACTTGTACAAAAATGTAGAGCGTCTTTATGGGAGGAGCTTCTTTAGATTAAAATAATGCATCTCTTATTGTAACTAATTTTTTTACATTTATTGTAAATTAATAATACCAGTTTAGTTTCTTATTAAACATTTCCTTTCGTCGAAATTCGACGCATTCCAGCAGACCGTGTAGTACACTCTAAAAAAAATCTTCAAAGTTACTAAAAGTTATTTAGGAAACTGGGATTCCTAAAAATTTTTTATGTGACGGCAACAGCAAAAATTCATGTAACAGAATACAGGTTTGGACTGAAAATCAAAAAATCTGTAATGTTACTAAGAATTTTTAGGAAACTAGGATCCCTAAAATTTTTATGTAACTACAACACAGGTTACAGATAAAATATTAGTAAGATAACTAATTTTAATAGATTCGTTTGTAAAGTTACAGATATCTGTAGCTTTATAAAAATCTGTTTTGTAGATTTACATCTTCTCTTGTACAGTGTACAGATAAAATGTTAATAACCATACAGATTTCGGCAACTTTACATCTGTAGAATTACAGATTTTTTTACAGTGTAATAATAATATCCACCCCCTTTATCGGGGGCGACATCAAATTCAGAGAAAGCAGAATTCCTGCTTGATTATTTATTTATTAATGCTTACTGTTGTGTGTATTTATTTGAAGACGTTCGCGATTTTTATTGATTTCATTTATTTATTTATTTTTTCACTTTGTACAGCCCGAGCCTAGGCGCCATGTCGTATCATTAGTGTATGTAAAGCTCTTCATCAGTGTTTTGGACGTAGCTTGTGCCGTTTTAGGTACAGTCATTGTTGTAAATAATTCATACTGCGACATCATTGGACTGCCCATTTTAATCAAGGTAAGTGTGAAATGTGTATATTTATCCTTAAGACCTGTACTATAGTATTGTACCTATACTTCAGAAATCCCCCTCCACTATTAAATCTATACCCGTAGAATGCATTTCTATTTTTCAAATTCTCGTCAGACTGTTAGAGTTTTTAATTTCTTTTTTCTCTTAGACCAAAAAGGCGGTTGAAAGACCATTAATTCATCGAGTTGACGGCAAAAATTGTAGGATTAAGAAAAACTTAATTCGCATATTAAAATGCAACTGGTCTGCCAAGTCATATCTTGATGGGAAACACCTGCAAAGCTAAATTTTAGTGGTTGATCGGTAGGTTTATCATGGTGTTCTCGTTCTTGTGCGACCAAAGGTATAAAAACATGGAAGATTGGGAGCAGAAAAACATCTACCAATCTGTTTATCAATCAACCGCTAAAATCAGATTTGCAGGTGTTTTCAATCAAGATATGACTTGGCAGACTAGTTACATTTTAATTTGTAAATCCAGTTTTAACTTATCTTGAAAATTCACTCGTCAACTCGATGAGGTGATGGTTTGTGCTGCCTCCTTCTTGCCTTTCTACATTCAGGTTAGATGATGTTTCTTAGCTGCCTGATTTTCTGTCAAAATATATCTAAAATGTGTGCTTTTTTGTATTTTAAGTGTTAAAAGTTCAGTGAAGCTGATGAACTGTGATTTAGATTTTATCACTAAGTAAAATTAAGTATGAATTTTATAAGTATTTTGTAAAATAAACCGCTAAGAGACTTGCTTTAAGAAGACTTATACAAGAAAAGAGAAAATGAAAATTTTTTATTTTTCTATGATAATTTTTTAAAATATGAATCTATTTAATGGCCATATGTTTAATATAAGAAGAGGGAGTTGAGTTCTCAAATTATAAAAAAGCTATTTTATGATTCATTTTTTATTCATTTTCGTTCGGAAATGCATAAAACGGGCAGGTATTCCTATTCAGAAATTACTTAATCGAATAGCATTTACAGTCTTTCAGTAAAGGCGGAAGTCCTTTCAAAAAATACTGTCAAAACTGTCATTTTAAACCTAATTTCCGAACGCGATACCGCGAATCGGGATGAAAACCGATTGTCAAGTAACCAAAATTCGCTTACAACTCGATAACTAACTCATTTATCAAAAAATGAAAAATTTATTTCGATTCCAATTCTTTTCAATACTCATTCCTGCCAATCTTTTGCCTTTACGTTTGAAAATGAGTCAGAAAATTTCTCATTGTTGACCAGAGAATTTGAGAACCGTATTAAAATATTAAAAAAAAACTTTAATGCGCACAAATAAAATAAAATGGTTACAAAATTTTTTAGCCTATAATTATGAAATGCAATAAATAAAGCAATATAATCTTAGTTTTGTAGTGTTGAACAGGGAATGTGAGAACTGTATTAATCGTGTTAGAATGAGGGCCAATGTCCGATGAGAGTGTTTTCGGATGAAAGCTAATTTAGAAATTTTACTTTCTTCTACAGAAATCATAATAATAAAGTACTCGATTTGTAAAAAAATTCAATTAATAGTTTTTTTTAATGTGTTTACCTGTTTCTGAAGTAAATCTGAATATGATTTGACAAATTTTGGACAGTTTATTGGTTTCTGGTCTGTGTATCACTAAAAATTTTGCGAACTCTGTAATTCACGAAAATTCCATAAAGCCTCATATATATAGTTATATTTTGACATAAATTAATACTGTTTATATTTTGGTATACATCGCCTTACAGGTGACGCCACTTTACCATTTTTCACACGATAGACGATATGCATGTTATTTGTGTCTATGGGATGAAAGTGCATCAAATATATAAAATGTTTAATGTAAAAAACTATGCTGATATAATATTTTTTTGGGCCTTTTAATTGGACGCTGTTATGTTTTTCTTACGATACACTATAGGTGTATTTCCCTTTGTAGTAGGTAGAAATGCACTAAATATATGTGTTGCTTTTAGGAAAGCTTTGAACTATAAAAGATAGCATTTACAAACTTAATTACAGTTTTTAAAAAGATGAAAGTATACTATTTATATTTCTGGCCTTGGCAACAAGGAGTGTTATTAGGCTATCACTGACGATTTCAATTGAAAATTTGATATTTTTAACAATAAATTCTCCAGAACGATTTGCTATTTTAGCTTGATTTGTGTTATTTGCTGCGAGTTGAAAAATTTATCTTGTGCAAAAAATGAAATTGACTGAAAGAAAATTTTCGTGCGTTCATTTTTCATTACATTCGACGTGGATTGTCGAGATAAGTGTATTTCCATGAACTTAATTTGTTTTACAAAGACAAAGCACCATCCGAAAGCACTATAAAAAACTGCTATAATGAATTCATTTGTGTTCCATGTTCGCTCCAGGACGCATTCCGTGAAGGTCTACCAAAATCGGTTGCTGTGCCAGAAAATATCGGTGGTGCGCCTGAACTGATAAAGCAAGATCGTCATGTGACATACCATGAGATTGAAAAATCTTTGGAAATTAGTATGACAGGCATCAATAAGATATTGTTTGGACATTTGGCAGTAAAAAATATTTGTTCGAATTGGAGCCCGCATAATCTAGCAAATGCTCAAAAGAAAGATTGTGTCGATTGGGGCCAGGAAATGTTAAACAAATGCGTTTAAGGTTCGTCAAAAGTTGAGTATAATATCTACACAGGTGACGAATTGTGGATTTATGCATATGAGCCAGAAACAAAACAGCAATCGACTGTATGGGTCTTCCAAGATGAGCCAAATCCAACAAAAGTTGTTCGAGGAAGAAGCACATCGAAGCAAATGGTTGCATGTTTCTTCGACATTAGCAATCACGCGGTGACAATGGTATTAGAGCAATGCAAGGTAGTCAGTTCTGAATGATATTCGACCATCTATTTGCCAGAAGTCTTCAGAGAAATTTGAAAAAAGCAGAATAACAGGCGAATAATTTTTTACCATGACAATGTGAGCTCTCACACATGGCACAAAGAAAGAAATTTCTGAAAGGCCAAAACATCGAATTGATGGGTCATCAGCCATTGAGCCCTGATTTGTCACCCAATAACATTTTTTTTATTCCCACATATCAAAAATAAATTACGTGGATAATGATTTTCGACACCCGAAGAACCGGTTGTTGCGTTCAAAACGCATGTTTAGAGTTACCTCCATTGGAGTGGAAACAGTGCTTCGAAAATTGGTTCAAACGGATGTTTAAGTGTATTGATCTTCATGGAGAATACTTTGAAAAGCAATAAATTCAATATTGATCATAAATATTTGTGTTTTCATTACTAGGCCAGAAATATAAGTAGCAACCCTCGTATGGCTCTTGAGGAAACCAACTTATCTTACAGAAGTTTTAGGTAAAGCTTCTTGCTGCGACTATGACATATGAAAGTATATTCTCAACTACAGAGGGTTCTTCAGAAAGTTTTAGAACAACGAATGATCCATGTGTTTACCACCACATGCAAGAATATTCTGGATTCGGATGAGAATACATTTTCGTACAGCATATCAGAGTCGATGGCATAGATTTCGCGGTTATGTATATCATTTAACCAGTGGTGTAGTCGTAAAAAAATCAGAGGGTATACGCTCTAAGCAGAGGGTATATGCTTAAAACAGAGTGTATACCCTAGAGTGTATATACTATAGCTTTGAGAAATAGAAGGTTTACGGCGTATAGCCCCGTATACCTTCCACTACATCCCTGCGTTTAACACAGACAAGGTAAATAAACTTCTAACATACGTCGACAATTCAGGTATCTCCATAATAAAAAATTCACGTAATCTTCCGACGACCTTTTTAGCTGTTTTCGCGCAGAAATGAAAAGAAGAAAGAAATCGGAAAGTCTTAAAATGCAAACCGTTGTCCAACACATATTTTATTTGTGCTTTTTATTTTTCTGATTAATTCGTCCGAATTTCTTGGACACCCTGTATGTAGGAAATTCTTTTTCATGACCCTAACTGATGCTTAGACTATTGAAATAAATCGCAAGTATTTTTTTATATTTAGGTGACTACTATTTTCCAGTGGTTGGCTACCATTGTGAGAGCCAGTATGGTGATGCTTTTTTATGACTGGAGCTCATATAAAAACACAAAAGACAGATCACAAAAAGAATATTTTACACATCAAGTCAGGAGAGGAACAATGAAGCGATGGAATTTCAGGTATGGCTTCTTCTCTGTAATTGTGTGACATCGAAAAGCAGAAATAAATTTAAAACTCCAAGAAGTCGAATTATCCTTATGTCAAATTTCATGAAAATTCATTATGCAAATTGAGAATTATATCTGATTTTCTTTACTTGTCTTTAATTTGTGCATTTAAACTTATAACTTAATCGCAATTTATTAGACTCTTATTTATTTAATAAGTAGTTAGGTTATGTAATAAGTTAGTTGACTTTCTAATGTAAATAACGGAATTAAAGAATAAAATCTTAGTATATATTGTATCCTTTTTTGTATGCAACCAAATGACAACATTCAACCTCTTTAATTCAATATCACATAACTAACATCCATTTTTGAAACTTAAATACTATTCCAAACAATACTTATATTTATATGCATGGATCATTCAACAAATAATATTACTTTTGTAGTAGTTTTAAAAAAAATTTAACCCTCGAAAATTTTATTCTAATATCCATATTTTACCTTCTATTTATTTTTGCAGTATTTTATCGGTTTCATTATTTACCCCCCCCCCCCCCCCCGGCGGGAGAATCCTTCTTTAGGTATTCACGGTCTTCGCAACCCCGGGCACCTGACTGATCTTTCTCTTTTCCTTTTCCTATGCCTTCTCTTGTCTACTCCCTTATAAAGGAAAAACTCCTACAAAATATAAAAGACCAAAGTGTCATTGATGTTCGCCATATTTCTATCCGCAGGAATGGGCAAGTGTTTCCTACGAAGCACATTATACTCATTTTCAAGAGCCCTGTTCTTCCAACTGCGTACCTGAGCTGTCCAGTACGATCTTATATTCTCAACTCTCTCCGTTGCTTTAAATGTCAGCGTTGTGGTTACACTACAAGTACCTGCACGATGTGCAAAGTCGGCCACGATGGTCGATCTTGCGAAAATGCTGAACGCTGATGTAAAACATTACCATAAATATCTGCCATTCCTGATAATTATACAATGTTTTTTCTTTCATCTGTTTATATTGATTCTACATTTTATGCAGGTTTCAGGCGCTCTTTCTTTGGTGCACAACTCCATCAGAAGCCAGAAAAGAAGCTATTAAGACAGCATCTGAATTAATGGCACTGCTATCTTGCGTGAGTTACTTTTGGTTGAAATTTTCTGAAATTAATTTCATATTGCAAGTAAAACTATTAAATCTCCCTCCCCCCCCCCTTAAAAAAAAGCAACAGAAAATTACTAACATAGGGAATAAAAGCAAATATAAAATACGAAAATACAACAGTTTAATTCACTTTTGATCCTTTTTAACAAGGATGTTCTACATTTGACATCTTGTACCTTTCGTGTCGTTTTTAATTTCCGAGTGAGTTTTTTTCTGTTTATAAGGATTTTTTTTATGTAAGATATTTGAATTATAGTTTATTTCAATAGATATTTGATGCATTTCAAATATCCTGCGCTTTTATGACATGTTATAAAGAGTTTAATAGAGTCATTTTTAGACCTCATGGTGATATTTTAATCGAATTTATGTATTTATAGGGAGTCCCCTAATTTATGGATCATACTGTAAAGGAAGGTAAAGTACACATAAAGAAGCAAATGAAATTAAAAGAAGCATTTTATTGACATAAAAACTGCAGTAAGTGTTCAAACATGCCACTGGCAGCGTCTAGTAAGTGGCGTACCTTTTCGCAGATTCCAAGTGTTTCATGAACATTTGCAGCAACGACTGAAAGTCCTTCAATAAGGTCCTCATCAGAGTAACTGGTATCTCATAGATGAGATGTATGGAACCTTTAAAAGGGTACTCCAATCACTTGTTAGATGCTTCAGGCATGTATCGATATTGGTAGTGGCACATTTGAGCACTTACAGTAATTGTTATGGCAATAAAACTCTCGTTTTCATTTCCTATGCGTAGGTGCTGGGTTCGAACCCAATCGCGACCGTCGGCCTAACCGTTCGGAGTTTTCCGTGGCTTTCTTCGAACCTTGCGTAAATACGGGTTAGGTTCCCTTAGAAAGACCCCTACGGAGGGCATCCCACCAAGGGCGCCCATATGATAAATTTTAGGGGGGGGGGGCTGAGGAAAATCTCAACTTCCCCGAAAGCTATCACATATTTTTGCAACTTTTGCATTTTTTCACAACTTTTGAGTTTTTTTTTTTTTTTTTTTTTTTTTTTTTTTTTTTTTTTTTTGACGAAATATGCGTTTTTCACGATCCTTTTAAGAAATATCAGCTTTCCTCTACGAATTTTTGATGAAATTTGTTTTTTCCCAAATTTTTTGACAAAAATTGCTTTTTTTTTTGCATTTTTTGGTGAAATTTGAGAGTTTTTCATGATTTTTGAACAAAATTAGCGTTTTCTCGTGATAGTTTGACGAAATTTGTGTTTTTTTCTACAATTTTTGGTTTTTTCTATGCTTTTGAATGAAATCAGAGATTTTTATTGCGATTCTTTGACAAAATTAGAGATCTTTTCGTGATTCTTTGACGAAATTTCTGTTTTTTCCACAATTTTTTGATGAAATATGCGTTTCTCTCGCTCTTATTTGACAACATTTGCGTTTATCTGCATTTCTTTGGCAAAATTCGCATTTTTCCTGTGATCCTTGATCAAAATTCGCGCTTTTTTGTGATCGTCACTGGCATGGGTGTACTATATAACCTTTCTGCAGTGAAATTTTTTGGCGAAAATGGGGAAAATAGCTTCTGCGATTAGACCATTTACCATGACATTCTAACCAGTTCTTGCTTTTCCACAAATCAAGCCATATTCTAGCTTCTAACTCCAAATTCCCAATTTTATAAAACAGATAATTCCTCCATTTCTTTTGGAAAAACTTTCTTCCATATTTTTCATCAGATAGGAATGAAGTAAAATCGCTTTGAATGACGTTTCATTTCGATTTATAAATCTTGACTCAAGGGATATAATTAAAGAGTCTAAATATAGAAAAAAATGGTGCTCTTTAATATTCTAGACTAGTGGCCATATGATGGTTCCAACGGTGAGATTATGTAGTAAATGATCTGCACATTTTGATATTGATTCCTTAAAATTGCAATTTTCTATTATCTTCAGTATTATTCCATGAAAAATACTGAAAATATTTTCTGATTTTATCCGTACAAAAGAAAATATTCTCAAGACGTTTCTGTCGGTGCTAATAAACCGAATGCAAATGTTAATCTACAAAATGCAATTCATTTACAACTGACTCTAGATAAAAATAATATGTAGAAACTATTTTGAGACATACAATAATTAGTACAGCAATAATCACTACGTTGCAGTATCTATATTAAAGACTTGTGAGCGTATTTCTTGTTTTATGTTCGTACCATTGTTTAGAGAGAGATTACAGAGATTTTCTTTGACAGAGGCAAAATGATTAGAAAACTGTGGTAAGGGTAAGGACTTATTACTTTTCTGACCACATTATTTCACATACACCAGGAATATTTGAAAAAAAATTCTAAGAATGCTCACCCTAAAAATTTTATCACCCGTTTTATTGTTTTGTGCTTCTTATCTCTAGAACTTGATGGGGACAATTTACAACTAAATTCAAGCAATGGCTCAATATTTATTTTATTTATGAAAAGCGAAATTTCCTTAATGATATTTATAGGAATTATTAGATTTTAAGTCGACCAAAATTATTTTGTCTTATTCTGCTTGACTTCAGATAAAATTTTCGATTTTGGGTTGTGTTACAATCAGGGCCCGACTAAGGCTATGGGGGAGGACAAGCATCATTCGGGAAAGCCCCCTTCTGTTTGTCGATAATTTTTTTTTAATAATGTGGAAGTGGCTAATACCAAACTTCATACATATTGTATGTATATATAAATTTTGTTCTCAGCGCAGTTCACATTTGTGTACAGGGTATTACAAAAAGATGGTCACAACTTTCTTTTTCTTTGATTATCTACTTACATAACATAAAATGACTAAAAGATAATGTCCCAAATGGGTCATAATTAATGATTTTAACTTGCCATTCTACAATGAAAATGTTAATAAAGAATTTCTTTTGAAAACAATAGAATACTAAGTCGTTATAATAAAACATTAGTTATTAATTTTCTAAATATAGTTTGTTTTTTTCATAGATGAATGGGGTACTGGAAGCAAAGAGAGGAAGGAGAACCACTCTTACCTTCCTAAATGTTTGAAAATATGTGAAATTTGATCCCATTTTGTCTAATTTTAATCATTTGGCACTTTTGAGTGAAAATCCTAATTACTCTTATGGTGTGCCCCTAATGAGGGGGGCCCAGAGGCAATTGCGCCGCAAGGCCCTGATTACAATCTGACACATTCAGGGTTCTAATCTTTATTAGATTCGGGAAAAGGAATTTTCCATTTAAAAAATAGCTCTGTATCATTCACATCTTACTGTTAAATCTGTGTCTAATTTCTCAGCGGATTGTTCACGCAAAATCAGTTTTATCTATGAAAATGGGTACTATCTGTAACGAAATCCTTTCTTATGAAGAAAAAAGTATTATACTTTAGTAGGGAAAAAAGCACACAGTAACACCTGCTAAAATAAAAGTTGTATAAAATACAATTTGTTTCCTATCTCATGTTTTTCCTCTTTGTAAAAAGCAAACTATTCGAGAGGACTAATTTAAATATTACCAAAACCGAGGCTCTTTAAATCAGAATCTAGCTTTAAAAGAAATAAAATTCATGGTTATGAGAAAATAAATTCCACACAATTATACCTCCTTAAACAGAAAACTGTTTAAAACGGAATTTTCTTACGATGCTTTTACAGGATCAAGTTAGAATTTTCATATCTTGCAACTGATCTATATTTAAAAAATATGACAAAACCAAAATCTAGGGGGGGGGGCTCAAGCCCCACCTTGCCCCCCCATATGGGCGCCCATGCATCCCACCCATTTAGGGCCTATATCCCATAGCGTAGATAATCGGCCGACATCAATACAACCAATACAACCAACCATTTCCTACGCATTTTTCGTTTTCCGCCAAAATTTTTCCTTTCCGATTCCAAATCTGCATAAAAATTGTTTCCTTATGTGTACTTTATATTCTCTTACAGTCTTGCCCATAAATTTGGGAATACCCTGTACATAATATATACATGTATATGCATGTAATTAAAATGAAATTCACATATGTAAAAATAAATGGAAAAAAAAAAACTTAAATAGTGGAGACTGAAAGTACAGAAAAAAAACTATGAATATAATTTGATATGAAATCTTCAGCGGAGTTTCATATGCACAGTCCATAGTGGCGATGAGTTATTTCGTTTAATGTCAGGATGATACCTAAAAATGACAATATTAAGCTTCTTATAGCATCATATCGAGAAAAAATAAATCTTAAAGGTGATTGTAATAAAATAATTAAGAAATTAATGAAACTACATATAGATGTGGAGCAAGTATGTGAAAATAAAAGAGAAGTGAAAGCAAAAAGTGAAATAAAAATACATTTTTAAATATCGAGATAGAAATAAAACTATTTTTAAAATAAATAAATATAACGAAATAAAAATATAAACAACTATATAAAACTATAATATAATTAAAAATAGGAATAAAACTATTTTAAACTAGAGTAATATAATGGAGTAATAAAACTAAAGTTAATAAAGCGAAGTAATTAACTAATTTTATTTATAAGATATCGAACGATGAATGTAGAGGATAAATTAATACTAATTAAATAAAAAAAGAAAGACAATAAGAGATAAGTATTTTTAGGAAA
Organism: Maratus speculifer; assembly: GCA_964019185.1. NCBI lineage: Eukaryota > Metazoa > Arthropoda > Arachnida > Araneae > Salticidae > Maratus > Maratus speculifer. Next base: position 249,129,677 of record OZ025294.1, read on the forward strand.
GTAATGAATGGTATATTAAATAAAGGGAGATACAAGTAAATCCATGAATAAGATGCCACAATACAGCATTATGTATCATATAGAAATTTGTAGATGCATAAAAAATACTCTCAGATATATTAGATAATATATAACTATTTTTAGCAGTTCCGTCTTTTTGGGGTGAAATGATTTGTGCAGTTTTGTATTTTATATATTGGAAATGTTAGAATAATCAGAAATTTATTAAACTTTGTGGCATAAATAATTGAAAAATGTGTATTCTATTAATATTTCAAATTTAGGTTGTTGTTGCATATTTAAGTGTGCTTATAAAGTAATATAATAGTCAATGAATTTATTTTACTGATTTGTAAATAAATATTTTTACTATTTCAGGATTTAGATCTTGTAGCATCTGATGTGATTGCTGGTTTATTTCTTTATCGGCAAAAATCTCTCAGGAGGTGGAAAACCGAAAAACAAGCTATAAATGCTGCGCCACCCATCAGTGAATCAGGTTAGAGCTGTTTATGGAATTTTTTTTTTCAGACCTTCCTATTTAAGTGTTGAAGCATTGAAATTTGCATCCCCCTTCCCCCCCCCCTCCCAAAAAAATGGCATACAAATTTGATTACAATAATTTGTTCCCTGAGGACGATTTTTTTCGTGTCGTTTTATCCCGAAAATTCCATTTAAAATCTCAGGGGCGCAGATGTTGTATACGCACCACATTTGCACGTGTTTTTTTCCTCCGCCAATTAGGCGAAAATTTTGTTTTTGAATGTAGTTACAAATTGCATGCAATAACAGCACGTGATTTTTTATTGCAAAAAATAACGTGAAAGATAGTCTAGTATATTAAAAAAGAGAATAAAAATAAATAAATGACAGTTAGATATAAATAATTATTGATATAGTTTATAATAAAAAGTAATTTAAAGCATTAAAAGAAAAACAGTAAATAAACTTGAATTTAATAAAAAGGGAAGCAATGAATAAACAGGCATGTATAATAAACTTAATAAGTAAGAAAACAGTAAATATAATTTTCACAATAAATCATAAATATTAATACTTATAACCATATTGAATGCATGCAGTTGTATCATTTAATCAACACATTTCATTGAAATCTTTAATTTTTCCCATTTTATTTCTCTAACAATTGTTACAAACTTATTAAACGAATTTTCTCCTTGGCACAGATGTGCAATGTCAAACTGGCGGAGGGGAAAAAAACACGTGCAAATGTGGTGCGTATACGACATCTGTGCCATCTCAGGTTGTTGGTCATTCAACTTCCAATGTTAAATCTGTAAACTTAGAATACATTTGTATATTTAAAATATCTCCCGAGGAAATTTATACTTTTAGTTTCTTTTTTTCTGTTGCACTCTTCTTTTTAAAGGATGCCTCTTTGTTTTTCTTAATTCTCAAACTATCTCTAAAATCTAGGTTTAATTTAATATTTTATGTTTTGAAAACTGACGAACTGCAAGTAAGATTTTAACACTTCACATAAAATTAACCCTTTATCTACAGACGTTACTTATAAATACCATTGTGAAAAATTTAATAAAAAACTTATTTAATCAGTCTATTAATAAAAGCTCTTTTTCTTACCGCAAAATATACTTTACTCGATCTAATTTAGATAGAATAGAAAAACAGTCGAAGTTAAACATTTGAAAAAAGAGACAGTTTTCTTACTCTTTTTCATAGGTGGGTGATTCTCAAAATAGGGGACGATTTCAAAAATGAAATCTTAAAAAAATTACTGTTAGCAAAATTTCTGAAAAAAATAGGTGTTGTTAATATAGTATTAGGTATACTTTACATGTAGTCAGCAGAGCTAAATATTTAAAAATTAACTTAAAAAAAATAATTAGTATTTTTTGAGCCATATTAATGACAAAATAAATTGCATGGAATGAATATATTAAGAAATTTTTATTTTCTTCCTGTTTAAATATTTTTTTTTCTATATTTATTAGCCTTCTTTTTCAGCAAATGGTTTCCATTTTTACATGTATACATATAAGGAGAATAAAAACATTACCAAAGAGCAAACTTTGTTACATGAGCAACATTCTGACACTAACAATGTAAGAAGCTGTCTTAGTGATTTTCCTACAGATTTAATGCATATTTTAGGGATAATAAACGTAATACCTAAATTTATACGTAAATTTAAACTTTATAAAGGATACAATATAAGCACTGGTTACATTTATGTACATAGGAGTCTTTAGCATGGACAGAAAAACCATGCTAATGACACTGATATCTGCCCATGCTAATGACAAATTTTAATTTAAATAAGATTATGAGCCATAATATAATCACAATGCAATATTCCTTTCTGGGTCTTTTTAAAACACAAACGTTCTATGCAAATAAATAAAATAAAAATTTTAATTATAAAATAAACATGAAAATTATTATCCATTCTAATGACATACAATTGATGTAACCCCCTAATATTCAACTTCTATTCTTAAAATATAATACATGCTTCTATTTTCTGGCTGGTTTAAAATGACTACTTGTTGCCATGGATAAAATTTATATTTTCTAACTATTGTCATATGTGAAAATGAAATTTTGATTAATAACCAGCTGTTTTAGTAGGACCTTGTTTTGAAAATCGAATATGGAGGACAAACTTTAATTCTTTTTTTATGTACTATAATTTTATTTTTAAAAAGAAATTTATTGGATAAATCCTCTCCTTGATTAATATAAAGAAAGAATAACATTTGTTTATTTTATAAACATCATATTAACTCTTGAAAAATGCTAGTATACACAAGGCACAGCTGCTGTGGACATCCATGCTAATGACATTTTGAATCTTTATTCTGTTCTTTTAAGGTGTTTTTAACTAAAAAGTGAGTAATTCTTGAGTGCAAATAATGAATAATATTAAGAAAAACATATCTAAATATAAAAACATGACAGATAACCTCTCAATTTTTTTTTGTATGCCGAAAGACATAAATTGTCCCCTATTTTGAGAATCACCCAGGTATATCTTTTTTTCTTTGAAAAAAAAGTTACATGAAATATTTTCGACGGTAAAAGCCTTTTCATTTACAGAGAGGATCATAATACATTTAAATAAATTGCTTTTATAAGAATTTTAATAGTTCCATAAAGGTATTTTCGGTTAATTAATTTGATTATTTTTGTAAATATTTTACAAAAATAAATAAATAAATAAATAAATAAATATCGATATATTTAATCCGTTTTAATGAAAAAACACTTTTGAATTTCCCATTATTATTATTTAAAAATTCCAGTGTATCTTCAGATATTAAAGAAGAGAATTATTGATGTGAAGCCATTTCTTGATAAATAATTCGGTACATAAAGGGTTAAGTATATATGTTACTGTAAAAGCCTGAAATGTAGCAAATCCTCTTATTTACCAAAGTGAGTTGGTAAAAGTCCGAAATATATTTCTAAAGTACTCAATTTCGAACTTTTTTTAAACCATTTAGATAGAGAAAATTTTCAAATGTACAAGGCGTTGACTTTGAGGAAATAAATGTACGTGAAATGGTAACTAAACATATTTTAATGTAGCGTAACGAAACAGAAAATGAAACTGTTTAAACGAGTGTCAGAAAACTGTATTTATGTTTGTATTTAAAATTCCTAAACATTCAACCTTCCAAGTTACCTTAACTATGATTTTATAGTTATGGAAAAAAAATCTGTTTATTTCGTGAACAGTGTATTTCAATTAAGTAGTTAAATTCAATAAAATATAAAAAGTTAAGTAAAATTTTATTTTAGGTTTCGTTTGTATTTAATAAGGAAAAGTAAAATTTTGCACTTTTGAAGATGGATCTGTAGAGAGTAATGTGGAGTAAAGTTATTTTAATTTACTATTCAACTCAGATATGTAGTCCATTTAAATATAAGGTGTTGTGTTCATAGCTAAACAGCCTTACTTTAATGTTGTCTACAAACAAAACTATTAATAACTATAACTGCTTAATAAAGGATGGTAATTCGTTTAAACAAAAGTAAAATAAAATATAAATAAATGAAAAAAATGTTAAAATTTCACTACCAGAGAGCGATTTTTAATAAATTACACATTTAGCATTGCGATAGTTTAGAAATTTTATTTTTTAACTTAATCTGATAGTAAAGACAGCATTTCACGACATGCTCCTAGCATTTCCCAGAGCACACTGCGATCAACTATTGAACATGCTATTTTAGGATACTAGATGGTATCTGAAAATGATGTTGTCTGATTACGATATCTTAGAAATTTTATTTATTAACTTAATCTGATTGTAAAGACAGCATTTCACAACATGTGTATAGCATTTCCTAGAACACACTGCGGTCAACTTTGCAACATACTATCTTACCAGATACCAGATAGTATCTAAAAATGATGACCATCATCGGGGATCTGTTAGGTTATATCAAAATTTGTTAAACTATCGTAAATGTTATGCTAAATGTGTAATTCGTTAAAAAACGCCCTCTTTTTTTCCGCTCTTTCCCTGCTTAAACAAATTCTCATATCTTAATTAAATCGTCCACAAAATTTCACAGCAGTCTGAATAACAGTTTCGTCTGTTGACAATTTTAAAACAGAGTCGTTTAATTATGGACACTCTGTAATAAAATTTCTAAACTATCGTTGTGCTAAATGTGTAATTTATTAAAAATCGTCCTTTGGTGGCGAAGTTTTAAACTAGTTTTATGGCGTAAACTAATTCCCATCCCTTTATGTTTTCCACAAAATGTCCCAACTTTATGAACAACAATTTTGTTTAAAAACAACTATAAAGTGGGGTCGTTTAATTATGAACACCATGTGCACAATAGTAATTAAATGTTAAGTTAAGAAATATACCAGATAACAAGTTACAAATACATCTGATACTGCTTAAGGTACTTCAGTGAGTTAACTATGCATTTCCCAAACCTTAAGTCAAGCTTTTAATCATTTCGAAATATAAAACAGTATATTATTCGAATTGAATACTTCCAATAACAACTGGTCTATAATAACATCTGGTCTGTCATGTAGACAGCTCTACAGAATAAAATGCAGATAAAGGAACTCCATATAAACGATGCATACGTAGATATAAACTATTATTTTAACACAATCAAGCTGATTGATAAAATTATCATACAAATTGAATATTTCCAACTGAGAAAAAAGTAAAAATAACCTTATTACCAATAAGGCTATCTGAACGAAAAATGCTCTCTAATTGTCGGCCCAGTTAGCTTAAACGGTAAAGGTTTGGCCCTGTAAGCCAACTATATGGGTTCGATTCCCAGCCTGGGCATCTTTTCGCTCATTTGGTAATATTCAAATCGTATATAATAACTTTTCCAATCAGTTTCATTGTGTTGAAATAACAGTTTATAAAAAAGTATACTCAGAAAATCCTAGCATTTAGCAAAGTGGTTTGGTAAAAGCTCGAAATGGACACTTTAGAAGCAAACATATTTCGCGATTTTACCAGTTTATTTTGGTAAATACTAAGATTTATCGGACTTCTGGCTTTTACGGGAACATATACATATTAGAAACATTTTGAAAATTAAAAGGAAAAGAAGTATCCCTTAAGAAGTTTAAAATATCAATTTAATGTTTTAAATGTGCGAATGCATTGCACCTTTGTAATATTGTTAATGTTTTCTATTTATAATAACGCATGAATACCTCTGAAGCACAACAGGTATTTTACAGGCACGGCCGCATAGAATGCGAATTTAAAAGAAGTACCAAAAGAGTCAAAGAAATTGCATAAATCATACCATTTGGAGAAGTTAGGAGGCCAGAAGTTCCCACGGACGTCATACCATTTCTGATTCTCAAATTTTTTTATTATTATTACTAGACCTGGAGGCGGCAATACAGACAATCACCTAATCGAGTTTATGGCTCAGATTCCAGAATTAGTTAAAAATCGATTCGCATATTAAAAAAACAATCGGTCTTCCAAATCATATCTTGGTGAAAAACATGTGATAATCCAATTTTAGCGGTTGATTCGTAGATTTACCATTGTTCTTTCAAGCTCCCGGTCCTCTGTGTTTTCATACCATTGGGTGCAGGAAAATACAATGATAAATCTACGAGTCAGCCGCTAAAATGGAAATTTCAGGTGTTTTCCATCAAGATATGACTTGGCAGACTAACTGCGTTTTAATATGCGAATCGAGTTATAACTAATTTTAGAATTTCAGCTGTGAACTCGATGAGGTGATTGTCTATGCTGCCACCATCGAGTCTATATTATTATTTTTGATAATTATGTTGTGGACTTGTTTATGAAAAAGGATAGCATTCCAACGGGAACTACATTATTGAGATTAGACATTCCTGCAAATAACTCTTTTTTAACCTTGCCGGTTTCGAAATTATAAGAAAAACAAATAATAAATTATAAATGCTTTTATACACAAATTTGTGATAAATATTTTTAATGTTAACTTTCATTGTTCCTTAGCGCATCCGACGTTCTATTTATTAACTAAATAAATTATTTTTAGATGGAACAAAACTGGAGCAATTTCCACCAGACAGCATGAAAGAATGGATGAATTTCCAACTTGCTAGCCGTTATTTCGATATCGGTCTAGGTGTGTTTGGTTGGCCGTGGTACATGTACAGAAATATGAGCTGTGGATGCTGTCACCTCATGAAAAGACTCATGTAAGTCAGAAATTCGGGTGAAATCTCCAATTCAAAAGTTTTTTCCGATTTAGTATTTTAAGATGTTTGCAAGATTCAAGCTGTCGTATGAAGTGCTTTGAAATCCATATTAGGTAGATTTTGTGTGTAATATTACCTATTGCGATTGCTCCTATGTTGGAATTTCTGAAAATTTTTTAGAGATCTACACGGTCATGAACCCTAGATCTCTAAACTACCACCAGTAGAAAACTTTGTCTGTTTATAAATATATCACTTTTTTATGGACACGATATTTTGCTCAATTTTTTATTTTGCTCAAATCTCTTCCAAACTGATATATAAAAATCAAAAGGCGTAAAATCTTGGTCAAGTTTGTTAATGGGCATAGGAAGGGTTTTTAGAGTGGAAATAGTTTTTGTTAAAACCGAAAAAACACCATAATTTCTTAATTAAAATAGATAACGAATCAGTTTTAAGTTTATATTACTTCTTTTCTGTGACTCATGTAGGCTCTTAATAATAAATGAAATTTCTTACAGTTGCTGCTTCAATTGTCGTCATTATTCGAAGAATGTGCTTGGAGATAACTGCTGTGGCTGCAACTTAGCCGGCCTTCAAGCGACATCCAGCCTGCCGTATGAAGATCTCATCCACGTGAGTTTCGTTGACAGGGTGTATGAAATACCCTTTTACGTGACTTACGATCACGAAACAAAAGCCATCGTACTTACCGTTAGAGGCACCATGTCTGTAGACGACGTTTTGACCGATGTTGCTGCAGCTTTCTCCAATATGGATGACCCCGGTTGTCCGCCTGGCGCCCTGTGTCATCACGGCATGCTCACCGCTGCGAGGGAAATCAAGAAAAAAGTTTTCGAAAACTATATTTTGGAAGAAGCTTTAAAAGAAAAACCAGGCTATAACCTTGTTGTCACTGGACACAGTCTTGGTAAGTCACTGTTTGTATAAAATAAAGTAAGCGACAAACTCAAAATGCAAATTTTTTAAACACAAAAAGTAAATAAGAGTGGCCACAAAAAAAAAAAAAAAAAAAAAAAAAAAAAAAAAATAGATATAAACGGCATAGTCCAAGAGCCGACCGCACAAAACTGTAAGTCATCGAGCACAAGGAAAATTCCTTTATATTATAGAAGAGTAGTCATAGGGGAACCTAATGATCCATGTCAGACGGAAACGAGGAGGTGCTTAAGGCAAAAATTGATACACTAGTGGTTCACTCGTACGTTTAACATTGTGTTTGCCGTACAATTAAAAGTAGGAAAACATGAAAAATTGGGTGCCGGAAAACATAATGCTAAGTCTACGAGTGAACCACTAGCGGTATCAATTTTTGGCTTACGCAGAATTTCACTTCTGGCAGACATGGATGATTAAATCCCCTATGACTACTCTTCCATAAAATAAAAGAATTTTTCTTGTACTCGATGACAGAAAGTTTTGTGCGGTCAGCTCTTGGACTAGCAGATGTACTGGTACTATTATCCGAGCTGATTATAAAATCAATGAGGAGGAAGGGGATTGAATGACAGTTTGAAAACGTCTCTTATAGCTTGAAAGGTGCATACAAAAACCTTGTATTAGTTTAAATATATAATGAATAAACACGACATAAAGAAAAGCATAAACAATCAAAAACTCTTACATACAACTATTTAAAGCTTCATAAAAAGGTGTACAGGGTTCTCAGCTTCAGGAAAAATCTGGAAAGCACGGGAATCTCAAAGTGGCCAAGTAAATTTCAAAATATATAGGAAAAGTCGGGAAATTTACAAATATTTTCTAAGAAGTGAGGGAAAAGTCTTAGAGAAAAAATGTAAAATCACGAAATTCATCAAACAACTGCAAAAAGAAAAAAAAATCTAAAAATGTGAACCATGACGCGGAAAAAAAAAAAAAAAAAAAAAAAAAAAAAATTCCGCTAGTTTTGGCGAATGATTGTGAAAAAAAGTAGCAGATTTCGTTGTATGCCCGTTTGGTCAGGGAATTTTTTAAGATTTGGTCAGACAAAGTCAAGGTATTTGCCAATTTTGCTGGAAATCCTATTTTTATTTCAATACGAATACGGATGGAAGAATGATAAAAAGAATATTGCCCCGTTAAACTGATGGCATAGAGCTCACAGGCTATGCACACTAATTGTATATTACAACCTTATATAATAATGCCCTTCGAAAAACAAATTAAGGACGGAAATAGTCTCCGTTCCCTTTCTAAATACTTATCCAATGAACACCCAATACTAATCACGGAGGCGCCTCATCAGGAAGACTTGAACGAAAACTGATAATTCTGCATGAAAAACCCATTTACATAAGTTAAGGGGAGAGGCTTTAGCCCCCGTTCCTTTTCTTAACACTTATCTAATGAACACCCAATATTAATTACGGAAGTGCCTCATCGGAATGATCCTATGCTTAAGATTTGAGCGAAAACTGATAATTCTGCATGAAAAATTCATTTATATAAATTATGGGGAGAGACAATAGCCCCCGTTCTTCTTCTTATACTTATCGAATGAAATCGCAAAATTAATCAGCGAAGCGCCTTATCATAATAAATCTATATCCACAATTTCAAATGAAACGTATATTTTTATCATGAGTTATCGCGTTACGCACATACGCACATACATAAGTAATACAGGAAGAAACCCAGTGGCATTAAATGAGTTTTGAGCGCTGGGTCAATACAAAATATTGCACCTCCTCCGTAGCGGTCAATGTCGAGCATAAAAATATTATAAATAAAATTTCTATATGAATCCTTGAAAGAACTAAATATTATGTTTATTTATGCTGCATGCGATTTTCGTTTTTCATGGTATCCTCATAAAATAAACTACCGTATATACTCGTGTATAAGTCAGGGAGTTTCTGATAATTTCTGGCGAGTAAATTGGGGGGGGGGGGGGTCGACTTATACACGAGTCAATTAAAAAAGAAGAAGAAATCTTCGAATGCAGCCAAATTCTGGGTTTTCACATGTATGTATAATAAATAATATATAAAATATACAATCATATAATTTATCATTAACTTTTTTTTTTTCAATGATTTGTTTTTGTTTAATTACCACTTTTTCGCATCGGCAAATGAAATCTTTGGTTTGATTTTTTGCAAAAGTGAAATAAAAAGTTAGGGGGTCTACTTATACTCAGGTTTTGGATTTTTTGCAGAATTTGCATTCAAAAGTTAGGGAGTTGACTTATACACGAGTATGTACGGTTACTATTAATACCACTACTAAAAGAATGTCACTGGTCATTCAATAAAAGATGTTTCAGAACCTTCATCTTTATATATCAAATGAATAAAATTGTACTACGTGCATTATTTTGCATTAAAAGAATAACACAACTTTCATTCCTCAGGTGCCGCTGTTGCATCCATCCTGACCATTCTCTTGAAGGAAACGTATCCAAAAGTACGTTGCTATGCATTTGCTCCTCCCCCTACCATAAACAAAGCTGCTCTTCCCAGTACTTACGATTACATATTCACGGTGGTGTATGGTAACGACAGCGTAGTGTACTTGAACTACGAGAACGCAAAAAATATGGTTATCGAGATGGTCAAATGTCTCGAGGAGTGCGATTTACCAAAGGTAAGGTTGACCGCTATTCAGTTTGTTTTTCTCATATTTATTTGTTTTATCTCTCTGTTTGTTCTTTTATTTTACTTCTAGCTGATGTACAGTCAGCCCCCCCCCCCCCCCCCAAAAAAAAAAGAAAAAAAAATATTCTTGAGACTTTATAGATTCCTTAACACCAAATTCTTCATTTGTTCCCTTATTTTACTTCTAGCTGATGTACAGTCAGCTAAAAAAAAAAAAAAAAAAAAAAGATTCTTCAGGCTTTATAGATTCTTCACCACTACATTGTCTCAGAAAAAGCAACAGAAATAATTATTCAACTAAAGCTCAAAATTCAATCATCATAGACATCAAAATAAGCCCTCCTTCAATGTATGCTAAAAAAAAGAAGCTTGTCGTCTTCATACTAAAAATTTTCCTTACAAACATTCAATTTTGACTGCACTTTTGGCTTTTCTATTAATTTTACCTTCGAATATTACAGGGAATTCATTCAAAAAATATTTTAGGAATTATGTAGGTTTAATGTTTGAAACTCCTAATGTTTTCCTTTTAAGTGTTGCAAAACAGATCGCAATGTAGGTAGTTTTTAAAGCATAACTCAAAAACTACTTAGCGGAATGAGCTTTAATCTTGAATTAGCTTATTTGAAGCGTCTAGCGTTCGATTTCTGTTTGTTAAATCATAGATCCCATTTCTTTTATTTGTTTATTTCGAAAATATACAGATTGGGAAATTGATTTAAAAAAAAAAAAAAAAAGAATTAACTATAACCTACAAATTAAAAAAAAAATCGATTTTTAGTAGCTTAAAATGTGCATTTATAAACTTGCACATTTCGTTCTACTAACTACTTTTTAAGTCATTGCTTTAAAAACTATCCGCATTGCATTTTTTTTTTTTTTTTTTTTTTTTTTTTTCAATGCTAAAAATGTTCGCTCAGATTCAGCAACAATAGATGATAATGTGGAGAAATATTTTTAATCGAATTCTACACGACATTCTTTTTATCCTTATCATTAGCATGCTTAAAACACAGATAAAAAGCAACATTTTCTATCGATTCCATAAAACTAATGTAATGTTGACTGCGAATGAGTAAAATGTTCAATGTTGCAACGATTAAAATGAGAATTTGAGTATTCTTTCTTCAGAAAGTCATCCTGAAAGAAGGCAATCGGACCAAATATGCCAAAGCACATTTTACATACAGTGAAATCTTATTTACACGCATTGAAATCTGTCTAAAGATGGAAGCATTTCAGAGTACCACATTTTTAAAATAGAGATTTCCGAGAAATCTGGAACATTCCGGAAACAATCTGTGTAACGCGGAACCGGACATTCATTTTGAGGTCCCTGGCAGCAAAGTTACTGTTTAAGACGGAAGAAAATTCTTCTTAGAAATATAAATGGAAAGAAACCTTATACAGTTGGCGCTCGTTAATTCGAACTCGTCGGAACCACAAGAAATGTTAGAATTATCCAGAGTTCGAAACATGGAAAATATGACAGGAAAACATATTTCAAGGGGTACTATTACAAAGGAATTAATATTACAGTGTTTTTCATATTTATTTTAGCCATTATCTTTAGAATATGACATAATATTAAATTAAAATATATAAATGCATAAACTAATTAAAGGATTAGGAACAAGTTCAAGTAAGAAGGATTGGAGAGGTTATTGATGGACAGACGCCGTATTGGAAAAGAGGATATCAAATTCATGGGATTACATGTATTATACTAGTTTCAGAACAATTTTAACAAAAATGTATGAAAGAAAGTTAATTTTAGGATCTGAAATCCGGGAGAAAGTAAGAGACATGAAAAATTGGAATTTTCGTTACTTCGAATTACACGAAGTCAAGAGAAAATGAGTTCGAATAAATGAAAAATTGTAACGTTATTCTGCTATTGAAAATTTTGGGACTTCATGCTTAGTTTGAATTAAGCAAAGATTCGATTTATCAGATTTCTCATTAACGAGAGCCGACTGTATTCTCAGTATGGCCACATTGACATCTTATAAGGGATTTCAATACACTTTCACCTTCTCCAAAAAGAATTGAATTGGTAGTTCCCGAAATATGTCAACTACCAATCTTTGTTTATCGTAAAATACAAGGGCTGATATCTTTGTCGAATTTCAGACAAAAAGAATGTTGTCACAACGCATCTACAAGCTCTTTTCAATAGGTGAAGAAAATGAAGGGCTAGATGCAAGCCTAGGGCATATATAACTGAGGATGCAAGATTGCATCATTGTTGTATGTACTCACATATCATAAAGACAAGATTTTCCGTTTGTGTACTATTAATTTATAGCATGAATTAATATTACTATGTACAAAGATTCCATTTTTAATTAAAAAAGAAATTAAAAGATTCGTTAATTTTAATTTTAGTCAAAGATATGTTGTAATATTCTGTAAAAACGGCATATTTATAAAGTTTTTCTGTCTAAGTCAGAAATTTGTCGAATTCGGAATTTTATTTCATTCACAGGCAATTCTGCCTTAGATGATTGCACTGTACATATTAGTCTCAATCGTGCTACAAATAAAGAACACACGCTTGTCTTTTTTCAGAAACACGTCTCGTTTCTTAGAGGACATGAAAACTAAGATTGTCTCCATATAAGTTATGAAAATTGTCAATACTTTTTTCTATTTATCTTAGTTTTTCTTTACATGATATTTTACTGCAATTTGGTGCTCATTAATTTTTATTTCTGTTATTTACCTCTTTTGTTTAATTTTTTAGCTATAAATTTTACTTGTATTCAAACGCTCTTTCATTAAGAATCAAAAAGTAGGTTGCCAGTATAGGTGTTTACAGATCTCAATCTCCAGTAGATATTCTAGCAAGCTCTTTTAAAAGTCAATAAATAATTTAAAATATGTAACTCTCATACTGTGCAATTCTCAACGTCGTTTTCCGTTATATGTTTTTGACTATTTGTTATTTTATAGCTGCATGTATTTTAGATAGCTTCCATTACAAAAAAGTTAAAAGTTACCTGTTGCAGCCATCGTAAGGAAATCAATTCTACAAAATTTCGGTACATTTTCTCCGATCGTGTCCCCTAAATTTCAAAATATCTTTTTCTTTTGAATTTCCATTCTTGATGATGGTCAGTTTAAAACTGCAGAAAAAAACTGAAAACATGAAAACAAATTTAAATTCGACCTTCACAAAAAAGTTTTTTTTTAAATAGTAAATATTAATATTTTTTTAAAAAAAACTGTTACAACTAGAAGAATACCAGAATAATTTTATTTCGCAGGGAAGCCAAGTGATTGTTATTTAAAAATACAAACATTCACGCATAACCGATTATTGTCATTCGATACCATTTTCTTTTATAAACCCATTTGAATCTGTCTAACGCTAAGCATATGTAGAAAGCGTACCCACATCTTGATTGAGTTCCTAATAGTCAAAAAAGAAAGAAAAAGAAAATCTGCAACTCAGGTACATTGGGACCTGTCCTTATCGAAATTTTCGCACCTCTACGCGCCTTGTCTTATAAAAATAAAGTGTAAATTACTAGTAGTAGTTTACTAGCATAAATTACTTATAACGTACTATTATGGTATTTTATTTAATTTTCGTAAGCTTTGTTTACTTTACTTTATTTTTGTAAAAATATATTTATTAGTTACGTATGTATTTTTTTTTTTTTTTTTTTTCTAGTTCAAAGTATTCCTGAGTTGTAAAAAACCTGACGATAATGGTGAGGAAAATAATTGCACTGATATTTCCGAAGCAAAAATGAATGGAAATGGAGTCAAATGCCCATCTGTGAATGCAAGTGTCTCCTCTATTTTTCTTTGTGTTTTCCATTTAAAAAATTTAATTCTTTTTGCTTGTTTATTTACTTTGTTTCAGAGGATCTAAAATATAATCTTGGGTAGGATTTCTTTATGAACCATTTGAAAAGATAGTCTTAAAGATAAAAGGCTGAATAAGTTAAGAATTCGGAAACATGTCAGATTCATTAAAAAAATTTTAAGGCTATGCAATTTTTACCGGAATAAATCTAAATTCAAAATAAAATATCTTTTAAGTTATTTTATTCAGTCAAATACCAAGTAATGTGTTTTTTACATGCATTTATAAATATTTAAATGATTATCAGTACAAATAATACACACTTTCATAAAAAAAATAATAATAAATGAGCTTAAAATTTCCTTTAAAAAATATATTTACCCAGTTTGTTGAATCAACATAAATATAAGACTGTTTTTGAATAGTTTCCTGTGCAATCCTGATCCAAAATTTGGCTCAAAGATGTTATCATACTGTCGCACTCTTTCTTAATCCACAAAACTTTGAAGAATGTTCCCTTATTTTCATATGCTGCCACTACCGATGTACAAGGCCCGATTACCGCACAGGCCAACTAGGCCATGGTCTTGGGCCCACTGCTGAGAAGGGCCCAAATTTAATAAAATGACTTAAAATATATCTTATTATTGCTATTATTTTCTCAAAAAAAAACAAAAAAAAATATTTTGGTTAACTTGGCAACCATATGATAAACTAATGATAAGCCTTCGAATACTCCCAGGAGGGAGGGGAATCTACTTATTTTGATGCGATGGGGCCTCGAAAAGGTGCTGATACTAGAACCCTCTACAACTTTAATCCGGCTCTGCCGATATAAGTACGTGATTTCAGGTAAGTTGTAAGAAGGTTTATCAAAAATAATACTATTTCCTCAAGTAAAATTAACTGACAATTTATTTACACATTTCTTACATATAACAAGACAATATTTACAGTTGAGAACTCTGATATAGATGATCCGGTCTCACATTAAATTAAATACAACAAATACCTTCTCCGTACTGGGTCCACTTAATTAAATATTCTACATCCCTCTCACGCTACATTCGTTAAAATGGATTAGTTGGCGACCACTCCGTTACACAGGCTCTAAACTAGAGGTCTGCACGGGCCGGAATTTCCAGGTCCGGGCCCGGCCCGTAGGAAAATTATTTCGGCCCGGCCCGTTGTAAAACCCAAACATTCGGCACGGGCCCGGCCCTTTAACTTTTTACATTTTTATGCCCGTTTCGGCCCGTTACAATTTGTACGATTTCTGAAAAATTCAGATTTTTATCATATAATTAAGATTCCTTTAAAGAATACTGCATACATATCTATGAAATGATTTTACAGTATATTTTACAGGAAATACACATTAGCAACATTAATGATTACTTAGATTTTTAGGCTTTCAACATTCAAATAAAGATTCATTAAAAAATTAACATGGCTTAGAATAAAAGAAAAAAAAAGAAAGTTAAAAACATCGTAACTTTTGAAGCTGTTTAATAAAAGTAGATTAAAAATATATTTTTATATTATTTTATTAAATATTTTGAATCCAAATTCATTCTCAAATTCAAAGAAACTCTTTTCTGATACATTTCTAAATTCATTTTTTCTTTCAGAAACGCATAAGATTAGCAGGTATCTTTATTCAGACCCTATAAAATCGAATGGCGTTATCCATTTTCTCCAATATTATTTTATCCAATACTGCAAGCAAATAAAATACTATCGTAGTTAACGTTTTGGAAAGAATTTCCGGAAACATAAGAAGGGAGAAAAACATGCAACCATTTGAGAAACTATTACATCTCAACAAGGTTATACAAGTATTTTATTTACCAAAAATGAAAAACGCTATTCGATTCCAAATCCCTTCAATAATCAGGATTATCACTCTTATACTTTTACAATTAAAAATTAATTAGAAAATGTAAATTTAAATGTCAAACTTTCGCGTTATTGAGAAATGAATTTAAAAACCATCAAGAAGTATACATTGAAAGATTAAGCTGACATAAGTTCTTTATCGCTATTAATAATTTTACAAATCATGTTGTCTGCAATACGGATCTTGAGAACAATTAAGTCTAGCTCCGGTCCGACTAGTCTATTTGTAGAAAAATAATGCAACCTTGATCTCGGCCCGGCACGAGTTTGCTAAAAAAAATATTAACCCCGGGTTACGCACAATGTAACTGTCCGATATCGATCTCCACACTGTACAAGTTACATTTTTATATCAATGCGATCAAACTAGTATGGCTCGTGACGCATATTTATACTTATTCTCGTTAAAACCATTTTCGTTGAAAATAGCTCATATTTTATCGTTTTTACCCAAATCTTTAAAACGGGCGGCAGGCCCGAAAATTTTTTTTCGGCCCGGCCCGTTAGAAAATTTGAAACGATTTCGCCGACCCGCCCGGGTACGGGTCTCGGGCCAAACCCGGGCCCGTGCAGACCTCTACTCTAAACTATACAAGAGCCTCACACAATTTAATACCCTTTCTGTCCGAAAAGTCCACTTCGGAAAATCAACTTCTTCGCATCGAAGTCTCCACACTAGACTGATTTCTTTCCGTTATCCAACTCATCTCCAAAACAGCCTATCTGGAGTTTCTCCTCTGCCAGCAGAGGCCATATCTCTTTATACAGTATATAAGTAAAAAAATAATATCATATATCAGTAATTCTAAATAGTATCTACTCATCAGAACCTGACACATGCATACATAGACATTAGTTAAATTTAGAACCAATATGCAGAAATCAATTTAAGTTTCCGCTAACTGACACGTTTCTTCTTTTGGGATAACACATACTGTTTTCACTCATGTTATCGAAACTTCCACACAAGTTTCTATTTTCATTACTACAAAAACTTTATAAATATTGTCAAAAATGGTGGATTGGTTATTCCCAGATAGGTTTACATGAGAGAGAATCTATTGTATTTGATCAAAAAAGGACCACTCATCCACATGTGACCAGTTTGGACTACTTCAAGGATGGTCGAGTTATATAACTTAAATAAAAACACAAGTTCATGCTGTATTTACAATATTGATACTTTAGATATTTCCTAATCTGAAAAGAGACTCAATGGAAATATAAAATTAAGCATATGTTCTAACAATAACCGAAAAACTAAATGCATTCTGAAAACTAGTTGGATGTACCAATCCCAAAATTTTCTTCTATCTCATACGTACATTTTAATATTAAAAAAATAGTTACTCATGTTAATGCTTTAATAATTTTAATTCAATATTATACCAACTTTGATTTTCATATTAAATTTCTGCTTCAGTCAATTAATCAGAGTAAAAACGAGTTTCCGCCTCTGCACGAAACGATGGACAATAAAATGATAGGCAGATTTTTTTTTTTTTTTTCATATTCAGCGAGGACCTACTTGCCATATCAAAAATTAATCCTACACAAAAATTTTAGTTCAGTTCTAGGCATAACTTCATACACTTTTAGGTGGCGCAATATTGAAAATGACACTAAACTCGCTATTGCAGTGCCCCCTTTCGGCGGCTTTTTTTCAAATTCAGGAAGGACACTCTAGCCTTAGCCATATACTTACACAAAAAATTTGATTCAATTCTATGCATATCTTCATACACTTTTTGATGGTAAAATGGCGACACACGGACAGACAGACATTTAGTAAAAACATATTTTTTGGCATCTCTGACCCCTAAAACGTGTAAATCCGTTGAAAACCGGAATTCGAAAAACAATTTCGATTACAAGACTTTCTTCTACTGAAGATAGAAGAAAGTAAAAATAAGCTTTTCCATGTCTTTTTTTTTTTTATGTTTATCATACTTAAATAGTAATTGCTTTATCTTATATTTTGCATTTTGCTATTTTATCAACAGAAGTCGGCTGAGGAAGAAATAGGTATCGAAAAAGAGACAGTCACACCCTGTGTCACAGAAAGTCTGTATGTTGCTGGCAGGATTGTTCATATTAGGCAAGCTGAAGATGGGTAAGATTTTAAAATATCCTACCAATTTCTATAAAATTAATTATGTTGTTCTTAAATGCACTTAAAGTCATGTTTAAAATCACGCAGCTCAAATGCTTAAGAGGCTATTTCATTCAAAATGAAAAGACGCGTTCGCTAATCCTAATCCTATGGAAGAAATTTATAAAGCTATTTCGGTTGCATTTTAATATTTTTAAATGTTTTCGCATTAGATAGCGGAGATCGATCTGTATCCTTTTTTACTTTTTTGATTTTGTTTACAGATTTTTTTTTATGTGGACGCTTTCATTTTCGAAACCAGTTTGGGAAGCGAAAACGCCCCCGTAAAAAATATCTGTAACCAAAATCGAAAAAGTGAAAAGCGGCCTATATTCAGATCAATCTCAGCTATTCAATGAAAAAAAAATTAAAAATATTGAAGTGCAACCGAGATATTTTTATAAATTTCTTCCATGTCCATAGGATTAGCATTAGCAAACGGGTCTTTTCATTTGACTGAAGTAGCCCCTTAATAGTTTCAATAATATTATAGTAGGGGCTCGATCAAGCTGAAATGTCCTGCCTCTCAGGTCTAGTTTGGTGTCATCTGCAAACTTACAGTACAAATTCATATAGCTAATATATATATATATATTATTTTTTTGGAGGAAGAACATTGTACGCAATTAAAATTTTTGTGCTAGTTCGAACCTTTTTTGCTTTAGTAACCATAACCATAAGATGGTGAAATCTCGTTCCATCAATTCCAACTCAGATTAGCCCTTTATCTACCGACGCACATACGGGTATTTGCGTTATCTAGGCGGCCAAAATTATTTTATTGCATATATCTATTCTAACTGGTACAATTGAAAGAAAAAATACATTTATTAAATTTATAAAGACGATTTATTAAAATAATTTAATTTTTAAACACTACTATTCATTTTCGTCTCTCTCTGAAGAATCATCACTAACATTGGTAAAAGAAGAGCAATTGTTTATGGCAAAAAGGAGTTCATTTTTCTACCAATGACTTTCCTCATGCTACTTATAAAAGGATCTGATGTTAAAAGTAGCCGATTCAAAATATCTTTGTTGCAGCTTTTCCTCGAGAATTTTCGCGCGAAGTCTTGGCGGTATAGCCTAAAATGCTTATTGCGCTCTTCTGCGGCCTCTTCTGAAAGCTGCCCAATGAGCAATAATGAATTTTTAATGATAGTTGAACCATGAATTAATATTTTATGCATAGTTGGAGACATTGGATGCCACTGGTACAAATCTACATATAAGCGAGCTATGTCTAATGCATATTTCTCATATTTTTCTGGATCAATTATATGTCCGCTTGAAATTGCCTCAAGTATGACTTTTAAGCGATATATTAAGTCATAACTAATGCCAGTTATGTCAGAAGCCAATTTCGGATCTTCAAAATATCTCCTACTTGTATTACCGTCATTGGTGTTGCCAATATTTGCCTTTGGCATATCTATCAGTAAACCTGTTTCTTCGCGAAATCTTTTCTGGATTTCGAGTTTTTTTTTCCAGCTCAGTTTTTTTCTCAACTCCAGTCTTCCGCTCTCTATATTTCTTTACTGGCAACTTATAAGCTAAATGAAGAATGCTTTCAAAATGTCTAATTCTAGCATGTAAAATTGAATCAAACTCGATAGCTTCAGGATTAATTTCTTTCTGAATACCAATTTTGTTAAAGTCCTTAGAAGTTGCACCACATATGTAGCATTGACTTGTGGAATTTGTGCCAGTCGCAGCGTTGCAGACCTTGCCATCTACCATTGTCATGATGAAGACATGACTGACTGAAAACCTGTTCCCATTTATATTAACCTCTGCGGCGTTTAGTCACATCGCAGAATTTTTTATAAAGTTAATTCCTTCCTCCGTAACATCAGTATTTTCTTTTACAAAACGAAATCTTACAGGACGGAAAAATCGAGGGGATGAAGGTGTTGGGATTTCCCATAATAGCTTTTCGTTTTTAATACCACAAAAACGAATCGTAAAGGGACGAAACTACTTTGGAATATGTTCGCATCAGTGTCGGCATCATTTACAAAATTATGTTTAAATTGTGCTTGTTGTGAACCATCGCAACCCTATTTTGAAATTATCTTTAAACTCTCTCGTACTTGCTCTTTCACTGTTGTTAAAATCTCTTCCAGGAACATGGATAAACGCTTAACTGTATAGTCAACCAAAGACTGTAAATCGGTTTCGGTATAAGTACTTGGTACTCTGCATGACTTTGGGGGCGAATAGCATTCTTGTTTCGCTTTTTGCAGCAAGGTATAACAAGGAAAGAATTTCTTGTTGGTATTCCTCACTATTTCGGTTGTCGACGAGTTAAGTCGGCTTCTATGAGCATGGACAATACTTGAGTTGGCGTGAGTGAGTCAGTTTTAGCGATCTCTGATTCAGAAAACGCCTTTTTATATTTTATTGCACGTTTCGGACTACTTATGATTTCTTTGAGTATTTCAGAAGCATCTCGTTTTCCAGATTTCTGCAACTCAACCTGAGCTGCATGAATTATTACTTCCTTTTCTAGAGAAGATCGTACTTCTTCTGTTTTAGTCCTCTTTGTTCTCTCACTTGATTCTATAAATAATTTAGATGGTCGTCCAGGTATATCAAACGTTCCTTCTAGCCAAGATTGATTGTTTTTGATAAATATGTCTTCCTTCTTATGTGCTTTTATCCATCTCTTTTTAATTTGTGATTTAAATCGTGAAAAATTGCGTTTTAATCTCTCAGTTTGGTCGTCTGTATAATCTTCATCCATTATCAACTGATCTTTTAAAAAATTTAATTTATCTTCAAAATTTGGCAAATCAAAACTCTGCATTCTATTAAACAAACATTTACGGGTCACAACTCTTACTCTCGAGGCATCTTGTGAACCTACAATAAAAATATTTTCTTTTAGAATGCTATATGCGATAGTCAAATTTTTTTTAATATTTCGTAGAAAATATTCAAAGTACCAGACAATACACATCCGCGCTTTTCCGCGGCAGTTTCTTTAATTTTTCATTACTCAAAACTTTAAACTTTCGATTTAGCTAAAAATTATAACAGGATATGCCTGGGCAATACAACAAATACTCGATTAAATAAATTATTTTAGAAATAATCTTACTCTAAAATGAGGGTATTTTAAAAGGGCATAAATTAAACTTCTTAACGATAAAACAATAAAAAAATATAATAAACTTTTGGATTATTACCTGCTGTATCAGGATCCATCTCAAGCACTTTCAAAATAAACGTAAAATAATATATATTTCACTTCAAAGGTAACGTCTCTACACGAACGCCAAGAACTGACACAAAAAACAAGTTGAATGATCAAATTCCGACTAAAGTTTCAACGAGATGCGTTGGCCGGGGAAATGATGAATGGTTGGTTACTATTCACGAAACTGTCCTCTAACTAAGGCTGTCATTCGTTTAACGGTTTTAAAACTTTAAAAATTTGACTTTTGGCCGCCTAGATTGGTCAAATACCCGTATGTGCGACGGTACTTATAAGTACCATTAAAATTATTTATTATAAAATTCTTTTAACTTGTCAATTAGTTGTAATACTGTTAATAATGAGTTACAAATACATTACTTTATCTTGTTCCAAAAGCATTATTGGTTACACAAGACAAAAATATTTTTAGAAGATTGATTTCTTTTGCCTTTGTATCTTTTCAGCTTTCTTGGCGTTGAGTGAGGGGGGTGGGGATTTTTCAGTTCGGAAATATTTCTATGCTTATATATTGTAAGAACATCCTATTTGTACATTTTATAATTCTACAAAATACTAAGAAAACAATTTAAAATAAAAGATTTGAGTGTGTGGGGGGGGGGGGGTATAAATATTGCACAAAATCCCTGTAAATTCAAATTTAATTTCCTTCTAAAATCCTTGAAAAAATGTATTAAATGATTATGTAAATCTTTCAATTTAGTTTAAACAATTTACGTAAAATGCTTTAGAATATAAAATTTTCATGAATTCATAATTCGGTAGATAAAGGGTTAAACCATAGCTCCGAATGTTGGAATGATATTTCACCGTTTCGTTGCAGTTATAGCAGCATTATGTATTTAACAGAAATGTTTAAGAAATTCCATCGCATTTTTGTAACAATCGTTGTACTTTATTAAACAATCATCTTTACCGAAGGATTCTTCAGGAGCACTCATCTAATGATTTCGTTTATTTTATATAATAATAAAGACACATATTTGTGCGTCTGTCTGTGTAAATTTTCTGAAGAAAACACTGAGTGTGGTGCTACACAATTAGATAGGAAGGTACCTATAAGCCTGAAATTTCGTAAGCAGTTATCGGTTTATTCGATTGTATTGTCTAAAATTTAATTTTTTATATGGTTTTTAGCATTTTTCCGCATTTGCGACGTTTTTCACGTGTTAGTAACATAATACGACTGTCTATTTTTTTAGCGCAATATAATAAATTTTACTCTCTTTAGAATACAGTTTATACGGAATTTGAATTTGCACAGCAATTTTTGAAATATCGCGAATTATTTATGAGATATTTTTAGCGGCTATTTGCTATTTTTGTGTTCCGCGGCGAATTTTTGATTTTTGTCAAAGGAATAAAATTTCAATCTTTTAAACCAATATAGTAAACTGTGTTTTCTTTTCAATTAAATTTATTCTGTACAACGGTTTTTTAATTTTTCGGGATTTTTTTTTTAACTTTTCATTTTGCCAGGAAAAAAAAAAAATTGATTGAGCAGTCTTTTTTAAATTAATTATTAAAGAAAGTTATAAACAGCCCCCCCCCCCCCCCAACTCCCTCCCAAAAAATATCTCCGGGATATTGGCGAAGCTGTACTAGTAAAATTAAAAAAAAATGAAAGTAAGAAATATTAATTTAAAAAAGAAAGATCTGTTTTTCTTTCTTTTTTAGGTGCGTTCGTAATTGCATAAATTCGTAGCACCTACAGTCGTCGTTCAACCCGTCCGTCTGTCTGTATAGAACAGAGCAAAAACTATCCAATCGAATCGCTTGAAGTTTAAAATATATAATTGTTGCATAAAGTATTTCGAGTCACTTCGAATTTTATGAAAATCGGATTCATAGTTTAATTACAAGGGCAATCAAAAAAGCATTACATTACATTGCGGCTATGGGGAAAAAATAGTTTTAGGTGAAGTTTAATGATATTATAGTGTTTCGAACATAATATAATTGATATGCATCCATGAAGTATATACTAAAAATACATTCTGAACAATCTATAGTGCAAGGAATATTTGTTATTAATTTACAAAACCACACAAAAGTATACACACAAAAGTACACAACACATTGCGGTATAGTGGAAATACTATTTGGAGTAATTTTTAATTATATTAAACTATTTCACATTTTATGAAATTGATATAAGTTGTTGAGGTTTACTACAAGTTACTTCCTATATAATAGAAAGCAAATAGTATTTATAGGGGGACGCAAAAGATTTCGGCCACTATACTGTATTGTATCCGATGAAGAATTGAAACGATGAATTATACTATTGCACCAAGATCCGAATATTTTTAAAACTTTGTTATAGTACGATCGCACCTCATTTTCTACATTTCACGTGCAATCTCCAACTTGTTTTTAAATTTAAATTCAAGCCGTATCATATAGCTGAAAGAAAAAAAAAAGAGGTCGGTTTTGAAAACTTGTTGATATGAAATGTCGAATGTTGACTTACAGTTATTGCGTAAACCAGGAAAATTACATGACGTCTTGTGATGAATGTGTATGTATACATGTATATATATATTTTTTTAATTAACCGCATATGCATATTTTATCGAAAGGAAAGTTCGAATGACCACTAATTAATTGTTCTGGATAAACATGAAGCGGTTGTAAGCAATTTCTCTCACCTTGAACGCTTCTGACGTAGCTATACCATACCACAAATTAATGACCTTGAAGGTGTCTGCCTGCTTTATTCTAGTAAACTGTATTCGTGGTTTATTTATTTTTATATCGCTGTAAAAACTTCAAATGTAAATGATAAATCGGTCACTTTTCTCACTTTTTCCCCCATCAGTTAATCACTTTTAGCATCTTAAAATAAATAAATAATTTAACA
The DNA here is from genome assembly GCA_964019185.1 of Maratus speculifer. NCBI lineage: Eukaryota > Metazoa > Arthropoda > Arachnida > Araneae > Salticidae > Maratus > Maratus speculifer. The sequence goes on from OZ025294.1 coordinate 249,153,936, forward strand.
AATTAAAATGACTATTCGGAAAATGATATTTTCAAAGATTAAAATTTTAGGCTTATGAATAAATTTTATATCTAAAATAATAATAATAATAAACATGACTTTTAGGAAGATCGAAACGAGGTTTACGTAATAAGAGAATTATATATTACGTACGCCATGGATTAAAAATTTTTTCTGGACCTGGATCAATCATAAACAAATTTTAAATGAAATTTCAGTTTTACAATTTTTGGTAATGCAAATTTTTAAACTTATCAACATTGCACATTTTCAACTTTTACACCGTAGTATAGGGGGCAAATGTACTTTTAAATGCAATTTATTTGAAAGCTGTATCTCAGTTTGTTTGAGTTATTAATAAGATGTTGCTATATTGATTTATATGCATGAACAAATTGCTAAACTTCGTGACTATCCCCCCTCCCCCTCCTTCCTATTATGGAGATTTAATCCTTCTCTTTAGTCTTTAGCAACGAGCTCACTTTTAGCAATGGTATTTAATTAGAAATATTTTTCTAATTTAATCGCAGAAGCTATATGATTAAATGATACGAAACTTTTTATTTGAAAATATTGGTAAAAATTTAACGATTGTACTAACTTTAGCTCGTCGCGTACATGGAATACTTGTTAGGAAATAGTTAAAAGTTAAATGAATAGATGGGAAGAGCTATAATGATTTCGAAGTCGATGCGATCGTTTAGTGCCTCCCACCCGTCCCGCACGGGGTCGCTCTCTAATGTCTTAAACTTATTGATTTTCAATTTTTTGTTGGTATCTTTCGTGTGTGATGGAGGCTATTGTTACTGTTCTGGTCTATATTGTGACCTCCGATGGGCGTATGCCACCTTTTCCATGAAGTAGTGTCGATAAAGCTTATAACTTTTGAAGATGCTGGTAATAACTATAATCTCAGTGACACTGGTGCATTGGCGATATTTCCAATTAAATTATTCTCAATCTGGCTAATACTGTAGTTCTTCTCAAAGCAGTACACTCTATATTTTTAATAATAAGTTTATAGATCAATGTAAATCGCTACACCTTAAATAAATGCAGTGTGTTTAAAAGAACTGTATTGATTGCATAGCAATAAACATAGTCGCACCACTGGTTAACAATGCCGAATGCAACTGATGATATCAAATATTCCTTAGTAATCAAAGTTATTAGATGTTCATTATAGTCTTTTCTGGTGGTAACAGTTATATAAGAAGACAATTTTCTCCCAGTAAAGTGCTCATAGGAAAGCAAACTCAATTCATTTTAATTCTCATCTAAATATAATAAAATGCAGTGTAACGATTCCGGCGTGAACTCATCTGTTCAATCACCCCTTTTCGCATTTAAACATATGGCGATTCAAGAGCTCGAATGAGTCATCTGGTGGGGGAAAAATGCATTCGATGGCACTTTAGCATTAGTTAAAGGAATAATTAAGAAACAATTTTCCTGTGCCGAATCTATTCAAATATAATAAAACGCACGTAACAATTCCAGCATGAACTCATCTGTTCAATCACACCGCATTTAAACATTTAGCAATTACAGCGTTCAAATACGTCCTCTGGAGAGAGAAAGATGTAACTTCTCCCTTCAGGTAAATCTCATGCAAGTGGATTGGATTATATATTTTTTTGATTTGCTCAGATTGATATTTTTTGAGCAATTTCAGATTTTATGTGATATTTTGTTCCGAATTACATGACAAATAAAACTTATCCTAATTTGAATATCTAATGCTTTCAATCGCATTTACAGTAAAGAAGTATTTCAATGGCACTTTAGCATTCGTTAAAGGAACATTAAAGAGACAATTTTCCTGTACCTAAGGCTGCAATCAATAGGCCGTTTTAAGTCCCGTTTGCATGGGATATGCTGTAGAGGTCTGCACGGGCACGAGGCCCGTACCCGCCCCAGCGGAATGGTTCCGAATTTTCTAAAGGACCAGGCGGGCCGGCAAAAAAATTGAACGGGTCATACGGGCCGGGCTAGGCCGATAAAAAAAATTTAGCGGGCCTACCAGCCCGTTATAAAGATTTCAGCGAAAACGATAAAATATGAGCTATTTTCAATGAATAATGGATTTAACGAGAATAAGTATAAATGTGTGTCACGAGCTGATACTAATTGGATAACATCAGTATAGAAATGTAATTTATACAGTGTAGAGATCGGCATCGGACAGTTACATTGTCTAACCCAGGCTTAATATTTTTTCAGCAGGCTCGTGCCTGGCCGAGATCAGGCTTGCATTGTTTTTCTACATATAGTCGAGCCGGGCTAGAACTAGACTTATTTATTCTCAAGATGTATTGGGCAGATAGCATGATTTGTAGAAATATTAATAGCGATAGAGAACTTATGTTAATGTAATCTTGTTAGTCGCTCAGCGGTCAAATTCCCCTTCGTAATGTTAAGTCTATGGACATTCGATGCATTTTTGTATTAAAAATCTCTTCGAAAAAAAGGATATTTTTAACTTCTTTTTTCAGTGTTCTCTTCTTAAAGGATATCTCTTTTTTTTTTCTTAGTTGTCAAAATATTTCTAAAGTCTATGCATAATTTTATATGAAGCGTTAAAATTTTACTTCCAATTCGTAAGTTTTTAAAACATAAAACGTTAAATTGAGCATAAATTTTAGAAATATTTTGACAACTAAGAAAAAAAAATGGCATCCTTTAAGAAGAGAACACTGAAAAGAAGAACTTAAAAATATTAATTCCCCGAGGATATATTTTTAATATAAGAATGCATCGAACGCCCATAGGTTTAAAATTATCGAGATAAATTCGGTCGCTGAGTAATTAGCACTAGGTAGATGAAAAATGCAAAATTAATAATAATAATGATAAAATTCAAAATTCTGACCCAAAGAAAAATGTTTTTAAATATTACACTACAATAACTTCCTACGAATAACAAGATTTTTTTTTTCTTTTAATCTTGTCTTTTCCTCTTTTTCCATCTGATCTGATTAACTTAATCCACCGAAATCAATTTCAGCTATCGCATCAAACTGACTGAAGCAGACGAATACAAGCCTCTTGCATTCCGGCCCAATATGATCTTTCACCATTTCCCCCAGAATGTCCAGGCTTGCCTACACCATCTGGCGAAGGCGCAAGTGATAGATTCCAAAGCACTCCTCTATCCACTGAAATAGGTTTGTATATAAATCATGTGTCAATCTGTCAATTTGAAGTGTACTTTTACTTGCAGTTTATGATAATTTTATTAGTTAATGGTAAATTATTATTGTTTTCTTTTTGTTATGGTAACTTGCAAGATTTATTTAAATAACTTACTATGCACGTAATGAATCTTATCATTGTTATTTAAATATAAGTTTTATTATATTCCTAAAAGTTACATGTAGAGTATTTTAATTTCTGATAATGTAAATTTTAAGTAACAGTTACTCTCATACTTTATGGTTACTTTAAAATGTGTTCAGTGTGAAATAGATTTATTTGGGTTAGTGGATTAATTTATAGAAAATGCGTTTTAAATATTTAAGACAAACATGTAAGAATCTTTCGTTATTTTATTTTATTTTTTTCTTTTCAGTTGCAAAAGAGCGATTTGCATTTTTATGTACATTTGTGTGCTGATGACATCGAGTCACACAAACAAAATACGAAACCGAAATGTTAGGCAATTGTTTTGTTATTAATTCAAAACCAGTGTAATCATTTAAAAAATATCAATATTTTTGACTGCTGATGTGACTGTTCGCACAGCACGTTCAGCCAATTCCGTTAGAACGTGGGTGATACGGTGCTGTCGGGATACGTATGATGCTATTATTAGACAAGAATTCTGCAAACTCGTCACTGATAAATCCAGGCCGGTTGTCACTAACCAGGTATTTTGGAAGGCCGAAACAAGAGAAAAGGCTTCGTAACACCATTATGGTAGCACTGGATGATGTACTATTCACTCGTGCGACTTCTAACCATTTAGTTTTTGCGTCGACAACTATCAAGAGCATATGATCTTCCAGTGGTCCTGCATGGTCGATGTGAATTCGTTCCCATGCCTGGTCAGGTGTATTCCAAGGAATGTGCTGGGTTGGAGGTGCTGAAGCATTTTGTTGGCTAGTTACACAACTTTTTACAGCTGCTTTCAAATCATTATCTATACCAGGCCACCAGACATAAGAACGAGCATGTGACTTGATGGCGGTAATTCCTTGATAAGCAGAACGGAGTCTTTTGATCACATAGTTTCGAAAACATGGAGGAATGTAGACTCTTGTGCCTCTTAAGATTATATCTTCCTCGATCGATAATTCATCCTTAAATCTGAAAAAAGGCTGTAGGTTTTACTTAGGAAACCTACTTCTTAGGAAAACCCTTACTAATATATGATTTGAGCTTGCACAAGTCAGGTATTTTTTTTATTTCTGAAGCAATCTGATGTCCAGTTACTGGATTGTCATCAAGCTTTCTAATCATTAAAACAGCGTCTTCGGGAATTGGTGGATCAGCTTGTTTGATAAATTAGGGGCAGCCGACTACAAGCATCTGTATTAGCATGTAAACTACCTTTACGAGACTTTATTGTATAGGAGTATGCAGAAAGTGTCAGAGCCCATCGTTGAATCCATGCAACAGGCACTGGCTTATCTTGGGAAAGAAGATTCACTAGGGGACGATGGTCCGTCAGCAGGATGAAAGTTCGACCCAAGAGATACTTGCGAAACTTCGTCACGCCAAATACCAGACTTAATGCTTCTTTTTCGATGTGACTAAAATTCTTTTCAGCTTTGGTTAAGGACCTTGAGGCAAAAGCAATTGGGCGATCACCGTTCACAGTTTCATGCGAAAGAACAGCTCCGAGTCCATAGGGGCTGGCATCGCAGGCTAAGACAACTTCTTTATCATTGTCGAAATGCATTAAAAAAGATGAAATTTGTAATGCTTCTTTGGCTTTTGAAAAACTGTTCTTCTGTTCTGTTGCCCATTTCCAAGTTGACTTGTTCTGTAAAAGTGCATACAAAGGAGCTAACAGCGCCACCATATTAGACAAAAACTTTGCATAATACGTGATAAACCCCAAGAACGAACGTAACTCATCAACATTATGCGGTTCTGGTGCTTTCGCAATAGCTTCAACTTTGGATTCAAGTGGATGGAGACCTTCATTATCGATACGGTGTCCCAGATACTTGACCGACGTCTTCATAAATTCACATTTGTCCTGATTTAGTTTCATGCCTCCTTCCTGGAGTCTTGCAAGAACAGCACTTAAATTCTGAAAGTGTTCATTTTTGTCTTTCCCGAAGACTAGAACATCATCAAGGTAACAAACAGCTTTCAGCGCAAGAAGAATCTTGTCCATCTCTCGCTGAAACACTGCTGGAGCTGAGGCTACCCCAAATGATACTCTGGTATATTGTATAACGAAAGAGTCCTTTATGCGTGTTAATGACTACCAGATTCCTGGATTCTTCATCAAGTTGTAATTGGCAATAAGCATCTCTCAGATCTAATTTTGAAAATACACTTCTACCTGATAACTGGGTAAAAAGATCTTCAATGTTAGGCAGTGGGTATTGCTCTAATTCAGTAAATTTGTTAAATTAAATTTCAGTTAATTTTGTTTAAGGACCCGGAGACTATCTGGCATTGTACGAATAACATTTATTGACGCAAACACAACCTAGCTACATGACGGTCAGCTCTAGACTGACTATTGACCGGCGATTAGCCGATCGCAATACATACGCGCTACAGGAACCATCTGTTGTAGACAAGGATACATAAAAATCATTCACAACACTAAGGAAAGTAAAATTTTCAAATGGTCGTGAATTTTATTCAACAATCAGAAGAAAAAAAAACGCAAATGTCGTCAAACGATCATAGAAAATATCATTAATTTTATCAAACTCCATGAAAAAAGAAACCCAAAATATCGTCAAACAATCGTGGAAAAGAAAACGCAAATTTCGCTAAATAGTTGATAAAAAACTGACTTTCATTAATCAGTCAAGTGAAAAACCGTGATCTTCGTCAATTGGTTAAGTACAAAATAGCGAAATTCATCAAATGATGCAAAAACATCGGAAATTAAACGGAACGAGGATGGGAAAACAACCACGAATTTCATCAAACGATCCCCCCCCCCCCCAAAAAAAAAAGGAAAATGAAAAGATCAGGAAATTCAACAATCATTTATGAATCTCTTCAGTAGGTCATGAAAATTGCATTGTTTTTCCACTTTAGGAATATAAATGTTTGTGGTACAATTACTATTAATAATTATATGCATATGTGTAAAATTATTTGCAATTTTATGCCAAAAAAACTCACAAGAAGGCTATATACAGCCATGGAAAATATTATCAGGACAAGCGAAAATCGCACATAATATTGATACAGTCGATTCTCTATAATTCGAAATCGGATAAATCGAATCTTCGCTTAATTCGAACTAACAGGAAGTCCCGAAATTTTCAATCGCAGAATAATGTTAAAAATTTTCATTTATTCGAAATGATTTTCTCTTGACTTCGTTTAATTCGAACTAACGAGAATTCCGATTTTTCATTTTTCCTTAGTTTCTTACCGACTTATAACCCTTGAAGTAGAATTTGTTCTTTCATTTTTATCAAAATTGATCTGAACTAGTATACATATAATCTTATGCATTTTATATCTGCTTTCTTAGTGCCCCGTCTGTCCATCAATGACACCTCCATACCTTCTTCCATTCTGTTTCTTCCTAATCCCATAATTTGTTTATTATTTATACCTTTTAATTTAATATTAAGTCATATTCTTATGGTAACAGCCGAAGTAAATTAAAAAATATACTATAATACTGATTACTTTGAATTGTACTGTTTTTAATATGTTTCCTCTGATACTTTCCATAATTCAAACTTTGGATAATTCGAACGTTTCTTGTAATCCCGACGAGTTCGAATTAACGAGAGCCAACTGTACTTTGTTTTCTCTGTTTTTCTTTTTGTTTATTTTTTATTGTCGTTTCTCTAAACTGTTTTTCATTTTTTACATTATAGGCTCATAAAGAGATCTGTGATTTAGAAATAGAATTTCCATAATCTTCAAAAGGTGCTGACGAACAATTTCCTCGAAGATTAAAACTTCTTTCCAAACTTCGACTGCAAGGAATGTTTGGCATCTACTGTGATATCTTGGCAAAAACGAATTTATTTCGTTTCAATTCCATTGCCTGATTGAATTTGCCCGGGGAGACAAATTCTGTTATAGCATGTTTTATAATTACATCGAGAATTGTCTGATGTTAAACAGTGGACAATAACTAAAATTGCGATTTTTCTTCTCTATATGATGTAATAAATATTAAACAGCGAATTTCATAAAATTTTAATTTTTAAATAATTTTATAAATCATGTAATTTTATGTCTTTTATTTTATAAATTGACTTATGGATATTGTAGTTTATATTTCATCTCTACATATTAACATTCCAATAAAGTATATTTAAAGAAATATTCACACTATGTTTACACTTGCCTAAACCTTTTCGGATATATAACATTTTATAGCCAATCTAAGGAAAATATTTGTAAATTCATCTCTTGAATGTATTACACAACTTTCATTGAACCTAAAGAAATAGCTAAAAAAATGCACAAATAGGAACATTATTTGTCCCAGATCATGGTTTTCAAACCATTATTCAGTCAAGATCTCACTCCAAACTTAACACACATTCATAATGTTGTCTTTGAATGTCTTTCCAGTGTGATATTTTCCATTGATATGAATTTTTATGTCACTTTTAGTTTTTAAATGTTCTTTTAAAATTTAACTGTTTGTTTAAAACTTTTGACTAAAATGACTTTTTAATACGAATAAAATTATAACCAATATTTGAATTTTAAATCCTTCCCCATATTTTTGATGTGGACAACTTATTTTCTAAGGTAATTCTCTTGATTGTTTAGTAATAGAAAAATAAATCACATTTATGCTATATTGCTTTAAACTGCTATTTCTCTTTGTCAACTGCTATAAGTTGTTTTCAGTTACATGTAAGTTATTTAAATTTTGGTTGATTTCCTAAAGTATCCACCAGTCTTAATTCAACAAAATAATTCCTTTTTGCACAATAACTTTTGCAAATACCTTTTTTTTTTTTTTTTTTTTTTTTTAGGAATATTAACATATCTAAATTGCACCTGTTTTTTGCATCTTACAAATGAAGCAATTTTGATTTTATAGGCATTAAACAATGTATTTTGATAATCAAAACAAGGTTGATTTTGTTCATTACAAATTGCATCTCAAAAATATTTTGTATATTGCAGTTGTGACCTAACTTTTATTATTTGTGGGACTTGAAGAGAAATAAAAAAGAAGGGCAGGCAAGGAACAAGTATCTTATACTATTCTAACATGCTAATACCAAAGGTATAGCTGATTGTTTTAGAAATAACATTTTTGATAAACATATTTACTTCATTTATATAGATATGTTTTACTTATTTATACTTTTTTATTTAAATTATTGATTTGAATATGTTCAAAGGTAAAAGTACATTTAAATCAGAATTTTGTTTTGAGCTGATTTAACAAATGAATGAATATTTTTACTGTACATTTTGATTTTTATATTCTGAATTTTCTAAGCATGGTTTATTCGCTGAAAATTTTTAAAGGAACCCATACAAATATGTGTATTCACACTTTTACATAAAACTGAATAAAATTAAGATGAATGATTTATGTTTTAATAAGTACTTCAATATTTGTAAAATGTTGCAGTGACCTGTATTGAGTAAGTATTTCTCTTTTATATGTATGAAGAACATCGTCATTGTTTAATACGAAATATTTTTTAATTAAATGAATTAAATACTTATTTAAAAGTAATTTACATAAATTACTTAATATATATGCATTTTATTATATACTTAACATATTTGTGTGTACTTAATATATTTGTATAATGTTAGAATTACAAACACTAAATGAATGTAATTATGTTTGACATTAGGTCTGAAGAGGTTGAAATACTTTCATTTGTATATATTTCATTTCTTTATCAAAATGTCCTTTATATTTTTGTTGTTTACTTTTATACTTCAAAAATAAACAGATTAAATAAGTTATTGATATTACTTCTGTTTTATAAAGTATTGTTACTTTTATTGATTTCAGTGAGTAATAAAATCAGTTACTATAGCTATTCTTTGATTGGTATAGCAATTTAATAGCTATGCAAGTGATTTTAAAGGTCATTTCCAAGTAAATAGAACAGCTAAGATTATCAATAAAACATTTATGCTAATAATTAATCATTCAATGTAATTATTAATTCTATCATCATAAAATTAATATTTATATACATATATTTTCCTATGGATTATTCAAAATATTTCATTCTAAAGAGTTATAATTATTAAATTAATGTGATAATAAAAGTTTTACAGGGGTGAGGAAGGGACAGAATTCCTATGATGTAATACAAAATTTTCTTAGAAAATATATAGTCTCAGAGTATCAGTGTATGTAATTGCTCTCCATGTTACAATTTGCGCATTCCAAATCTACTTAATTAGTAATACTAAAATTGTATATACTAATGCAGCAATACTGATTTGCAAGACAGATCGTCACCTGAGAATAATAAGTTTCTATCTGTGTTTTTGAAAAGATTGAGTTATCGATATAGAAATGTTCTATTTGTATCAATGAAGGCATTTCTGGATTAAAATGTTGTTATAATATAATTTAATGGTATATATAAATTATATATAATATCTTTTTGATGAAAAAATGCCTTTATAGATACAAAAAGAACCTTTTATATATATAAGTCAATTTTTTCAAAAACACAGATAGAAACTTATTAATCTTAGGTAACAAGATTTTGAGGCCTCTGATTTGCAAATTTATATGATAGGTTTTATATTAGTGTATATTTAGGAATACAATCCATATTTATAATGTTTATTGTATAAAATTGTTTTTTCAGCAATGCATTATCAAACATTTAAGAGAAAAAATAATAGTTTTTGAAATGGCTCAAGTGACTTAAAAAATTATCTTAATTTAAATAGGAGAACTTAACCTGAGCATCCTTTACGTAAGGTCCTAACTTTCTTTAAAGACCTGTTAGAACTGGTTTTTATCTCACAACATGACGTCAGTTTTATTGATAATGAAAATGCATTATACAATGATAAAATATCTTTCTATTAAGCTAAAATTCTTCACGAAAAAAAAAAAAAAAAAAAAAAAAAAAAAGAAATCTTTTAATGTAGAAAGAAGTTTAACTGAACTCATTGCCTGGTTAAGGGTATTTAAAATTTCTAAAAAATATAACGACTGCTCTTATGTTAGCCATCTACTAGAAATCAATCAGAGGGAAATAAAAATATAAAAAATTTTATTTTTAGTATTTAAAAAAAAAGTCTTAAATATTTTTATAAAACTGATCAGCCATATTGGATTGAATTGGCTGATTACTGGAGCTTTTACTCAAATTAATTGATGATAAATTTAACAAAGTGACAACATGTACAAAAGATTGATAGATTAGATTAGGATATTTATTTCACTATTATATCAGGTTACACAGATAACAGCTCAATCAACAAGCTTTGGCTTTGTTTCATATTTAAAAAAAATAATAATGCATATTGTGTTATTTAGATATAGAGACAAATAAAAAAATTTTAAATACATTTTCCCATAGAAAGTTACATTTTATTCCCCTCCCCCTTTAAATTTGACTATGACTGTAAATTATTCTATTGTTATCTGTGTTGGCCAGGCTTGTAACTTTAAATTCTGTCCACAAAAAATGGAATTCTCAAAAGACTTCTAGATTTCTAAGAACATAAAAACTTTATTTGATTTGACAGGAGGCTGAAGTTCTAAACTTAATATGATTACAGGCGATTTTTGTAATTATAATTGTTAGATATGACATTTCAGAACTGTCTCAGAATAAAGAAAACTAAAAAAATGGATTTTTCACAACTCAAATAATAAAATATATTTATTAATTATACTTTTTTTTATTCCAATGGTAAAAAATATTTTTATAGTTAGATACAAAGGCAAATAACTTTTTTTAAATTTGTTCCTAAAAAAGGCACTTTTTTTTTAATTTTTATTTTAGAAAGGTTCCTATAAACTGTGAAATTGCTGTGTTGTTATCTATATTCAAATTCTCATATACCATGATATTTGATATTCTATGAGGACGATAATTCACTAGATGGCTTCATAGATATCTAGTTAAGTGTGGACAAGTCCAGTAAATAAATGTAAACTTTCTAGTAACTCAATTAAAAAAAAAAAAAAAAAAAATAGATAATAACTAAAATATTTTTTATATTATTTTGTAATTAAACATCTGAATTATAAAATGCTCTTTGCGAGAATGTCACAAATTTTTACATCTTATTTGTTACATTGACCCCTGATCTTTTGTATATAAAAGTTATGTTTACTAATATTTTTGAATTTTCTTAATATGGTTGTACTGCTTTTCCTTGAAACTATTTTTTTAAAACATGTATGCTAAAATGTATAATGTATACACCTGTGATAAACTCGGATCAAAATACTTCTTTTATGATGTCACATGCACATTTATTTAAGCACAATCATACATGATGTGCATCTTGTTTTGTGATGTTCTCTCTGTCCTCCATATTTTCACATCTCTGGGTGCAGGCAAACACAATAGTAAACCTACGCTAAAATAAGGTTTTCGGGCAGTGGCATCAGCTTTTGAAAAATATTGGGTTGGGTCAAAAATATTGGGTGGGCTCAAAAATGTTTTTATAAAATGATGCAACCAGTTTGTTTTTCTTCAAAGGGTTGAAAGATGAGAATTTTAAGTCAAGTTACCATGTTTTAATAAAGTTGCAATTTAATACACAAGTTATATTATCATACATTTTTCCCTATAAATACACTTTTCTTCGAACCTTGCGTAAATACGGGTTAGGTTCCCTTAGAAAGACCCCCACGAAGGGCACTCCCCCCAGGTCCTATATCCCTAGCGTAGATAATCGGACGACAAAAATAAACCAAACCAAACCCTATAAATACACTGATATTTATTGTAATGTCATGATACTATGAACATGACTACAAATTAAATTAGCAGAATGTCAAACAGGGAATAAAACATTTCAGTCATTTAGGATTTATGGGTGTCAGTCGGAGAAATAAAACACATGGTCTTTGGCAAAAGAAATTTTATTCTAACAAGGAAGGTCTCCGTTCTGGGCATACTCAGAATTTTAAGAAAAAAATACTAATTGAAGTACTTATGTATGTAATAAAGGATCAGTCAAAATTAGCGGTGGAATCACATTAGAAAAAATGTAAAAAAATAAAATATTTTCAAATATTTGGCGTGAATATCACGCGATTTGGCGAGCAGCACTTTTCCTCACCAAAAGCAAACGATTATAATGCAACTCAAAACTATTGGATATTTAGAATGCGTGTAAATAGTATTTAATGAATTTAAACATAAACAATGAGAGACACTAATATATTATATACATAAATATACATATTGTATTACATATATATATTATTTGTTGAAATAGTTATTTAATTAATCAATGGAAAAAATGTTTTCATAGAAAAAAAAAAAAAAAAAAAAAAAAAAAGAAAGAAAAATTATCTTCATATATTTAAGTATATTAAAAAAAATAAAAGCCAGTGGTTACCATAGCAACAAAAGCTAATCGACACTTCTCAATTGGACTTTGAGCTTGAAACAAATTTAATTAATTTAATTTATGAATTTCGTTTAAATCTCAAATTTTGATGATTAAATTTGAATATAAATACATGTAAATATCGATATAACAAAATTATACTAACATATATATTATACTAACTATTATACTAACAAAACAAACTAAAACTAACAAAACTAAAGTTATTTAAATTAAATTTATCAAAACAAGTTCAACATGACGCTTTTTTTTTCTTAAAGCATATTTGACATAAAGTATTTTTTCAATTTACATTCCAACGCCAACCGGCGATAAATGCCAAATAATGAAATTTTCATTATTTTTTTACGGTTACTAAATGGAAGTTCCGCCGAAATTTTTTTATAAACTTATATATCCACACAAGACGAACATTCTGTAATTTTTTCAGATTTTTCGGGGGTATGCCCGTATGGAGACCTTCCTTGTAAGGGTAAAAATAAATAATAATGAAATAAATTACTAGAACACTGAAATTTGAGTAGGCTATTATTGAAAATTATTGAATGGGCCCATTTAAGTTGGCGCCACTGTTTTCAGGTATTTTCTACTAAGATATGACCAGCAGTCTAATTCATTTTTAATGTGCAAATCGAGTTTTAACCAATTCTGGAATTTCAGCCATGAACTCGACGAGGTTATTATCTGTGTTACTACTTCCCAGTCTACATGTAAAATGTTTTTAGTTGAAAGCATGTATAGCTGTCACAGATATTTTGTATATACTGCATGTTTCAATTTTTTGAAGGAGGAATATATATTATGTATGTATATTATGAAGGAGGGATGTATATTTTGAGTCAATATCGTAAATGTAAAAAATCAACATTATTACATGTGCCTTTTTTTTTCTCTTGTGTATAAATATTTAAAAGTCACAGGAACAAAATGAATATTACTCTAGAAATGTTTTGTATACAATTCAGCACAATTTAATAATGTATGAGATACTTTAAAAAAAGTTAAACGAGCAATAACCCTGTTTGTATTTGCCGTCTATGTTCGAGCCTTTAAACGCCATTTCTATTTTCAAATGAACCTTTTATGATTATTTTCAGGACTTATTTATTCAACCAGTTTATTTCCTTATACCAACATTCGAATGACTGTTGAAACTGTCTACAACTCTGATTATCATGATGTCAATTTTAAACTGCACATGGACTTTTGTCCCTTAAGGCTGTTAGTCACCCAGCTTTCCAATTCCCCTGGGTAATGTTGTCTATTGACGTTTGATGAAATCGTATATTTAAAATATCTTTTCAGGAAATTAATGTTTTTAACTCACTTTTTCAGTGTTCTCTTCTTAACTTTCTTACCCTGAATGGGTCTAATCGACCCAGTCTTATAATGCGTTTCATTCGATTCAAACCAGAAAAAATTTCAAAAAGTAAATTAAATAAATAACACAAAAATTTAAGTTAAATAAGTATATTAAATAGACTTAAATAAAAATTCTGGTGTGAAATATTTTAATCGAGTTTGAGTAAAATTCCAACAGGGTAGGAAGGTTAAAAGATGTCACCTATTTTCTTAGTTTTTAGAATAATTCTAAATTCTATGCTTAATATGGTATTTTATGTTTTAAAAACTGATGGACTTGGTATAAAATTTTAACATTTTATGTAAAATTAAGTGTAGATATTTTGAGAATTAAGAAAAAAAGAAACATCCTTTAAGGATGTTCTTAAATCAAAAAGGGCAACTTTGTGATATAATGACGTTTTTGAACGCATTTTCCGACAAAAGCAGAAAAACCGGTCGAAAAGCAGGAAAAAAATCGCGTGATCGAAATAGCTTAGAACTGGATAGGTAATTTAATTATCATAAAATGAAAAACGAAGTTCGATTTGAAATCTCTTCTTATAGTCAGGTCTTCCAATTTTATATGTTTCTGTTAAAAAATGAATTTGTGAATGTGTAAAAACATTTTGCACTTGTTGAGCAGAGCAGTTGAGAACAACACTTTTAAAAAGAGTACGCAGAAAACTAGTTGGATGTGCCAATCCCAAAACTTTCTTCTATCTCATACGTACATTTTAATGTTTTTAAATAGTTACTCATTTTAATGTTTTAATGATTTTAATTCAATACCATACGAACTTTGGTTTTCAACTTAAATTTCTGCTTCAATCAATTAATCGGAGTTAAAACGAATTTCCGTTTCTACACGAGCCGATAAACAATAAAATAATAGGCAGATCTTTTTTTTTTTTTTTTTTTTTTTTTTTTTTTTTTTTTTTTTATTGAGGGAGGACTTATTTGCCTTACCAAAAAATAATTATATAAAAAAATTTAGTTCAGTTCTAGGACTAACTTCATACACTTTTAGGTGGTGCAATATTGAAAATGGCATAAAAATGGCTATTGCAGCGCCTCCTTCTGGCGTTTTTTTTTTCAAATTGAGGGAGGACCAACCAGTCATAGCCATACACTTACACAAAAAATTTGGTTCAAATCGTCGTATAAATTCATATACTTTTCGTCGGTATAATATTGAAAATGGCACAAACATCGCGATGGCAGCGCCCCCTTCCGGCGGAATATTCCAAAACTGAAGGAGGACCTGCTTGCCTCAGCCAGAAACATTCACAAAAAATTTGGTTCATTTCTATGCATAACTTCATACTTTTTTTGATGGTAGAATGGCGACATACACACACACACGGACACAGACAGACATTTTGTAAAAGCAGGTTTTTTGGAATCTCTGACTCCTAAAACGTGTAAATCCGTCGAAAAAAAATTTTCGATTACAATGCTTTCTTCTATTGAAGATAGAAGAAAGTTAAAAAGTTAAAAATATTAATTTCCCGAGGAAATATTTTGAATATAAAAATGCATCAAATGCTCATAGACTTAACATTACCAGAAGGAATTCAGAATCTGAGTAACAAGCAGCCTTAACTAAAAGAATAAACAACGTTAAAGAGCACAAATACTGTAAAACAAAAGATGTTATTTCAATTAACGATGTGACTTCTTTTACGTTTTGCACTTTTATAGCACTGATGATGGGACTTTAGAAGTCCCGAAACGGCTGTATGCTTTTAACAACTTTTATTTTACAGTATTTGTGCTCTTTAACGTTGTTTATTCTTTTAGTTATATATAAGCACAAAGTACAATCCTCCCCCCCCTTCTTAAGCAGCCTTAATGTAAATTAAAATGTATAATTTAATTTTTTTTAATGCCCTTTAAAATTTTAATAAATGAACTATAGCATTGAGATTGTAATATCATAACAATGAGTTAGACATTTTTGCTAATTCCAGAAGACTTTTTTATCTTGACCTGTTAGAAATAAGTTAAAAACATTTCTTGCATAGTGAAATATATTTTTTGTTATACAGTCATTTGGACTGATGTATTGTGATTATACGATTTTCTATGCATGTTTCTTATAAAATAAAACTGTACAATAAATTTCTTCATTTGTTTTGTACTTTTCTCAAACTTTTCAGATATTTTTAATTTATATATATATATATATAAAATATAGCTAAAAGTTATTATTTTTAATTTGAAAACTTTAATCGATTTTTTTAGATATAAAAAATATAGTATTACAATACCAAAAAAGCATTTATATGTGAAAAGTATCAATTATGTATTATTCAAATAAAGTTTTGAAATATTAAAAGCAATACTTTCGTATTATCCATATGTTAGAAGTTAACAACTAAAGAAATCGCTAAGGATTTCGCCGCTTACAGCAGATTTTTTATTTATTAATTCTGATAATTTCAGTGATTTCAGCCTGTATTTCGATTACATGTCTGTTGAATTCATGTTTTAATTATTTTATTTGTTTATTAATGACGTTTTGGATTAATAGCCGGATACAAACTCGGAACTATTTATATAAGTACAAATGTGTTAATCTTTCATAACCAGGCTGCATGAGATAGAGATAGTTTTAAAAAAAATCCTGCTTGAAAATTATTTTAAGACCGATAAATCCATTACACAGGGCTGCCACTTGCTACTAAAAACGACTATTTTCAGCATCAGGCTGTTATAGCTATTAGGCTACTGTCGCTATACTACCATCTTATTTTAGCCCAAAATCCTTCAAAAGCAACTATTTTGGAGAAAAATTAGAAAAAAGCAAACTATTTTCTAATTCCAGCTACTATTTTTGGGAAAAAACTAATTTTTTATGAACACAGATCTGCTAGCTCTTCCATTTTTATTATTTTTTTTCTTGTGTGTTTTTAAATCAAAAATGCAACTTTGTGACACATGCTTTAATTTATTTTTGTTTGGAAATGCATGAAAATAGCAGGTGTTGCTATTCAGAAACTGTCAAATTGCACTCAATTTTTTGTTTTTTTAAAAATACAATAAATCTTTCATAACAAGCCTTCAAAGATGACGTTTTTGAGCACATTTCCCGACGAAAGCAGAAAAAACGGTCGAAAAGCAGTAGAAAAACGGGTGATCGAAATAGCTTAGAACTGGCTAGGTAATTTAATTATCATAAGATGGAAAATTAGTTCGATTCGAAATCGCTTCCATAGTCAGGCATTCCAATTTTATAACTTTTTGTTGAAAAATGAATTTGTAAATGTTGCAACAGTGGCGCAGCCAGAATGCGGCTCTGGGGGGGGGGGGGGGGGGAGTTTCTGATAAAGGTGATTGCCAGTTATTTGAATCGCCGGTTAATAGAATCGGTACTAATTAGAATAAAGAGCATCTGTGTGACAGGAAATCATCTTTTTTTTTTTTTTTAAGCACAATACGTTTCAGAAAAGTGATTTAGTTCAAATAACCAATTTTTACTTAACTAGTCAATGTAATATGCAGTTTCACAATTTTAAGTAGAATTTTCGCCATTTATTGTATTACTTTATTAAATGAAATCTGATTCAATAAAGCGGGGATTCCGAAATCGTCAAAACATTTAAATATTAAGTTTGGTTTTGATTCATATAAGCGAAAATTATAGCGATCTTTCTTAGCTCTGGGAGGGGTTTTAACCCCAAAACCACCCGTTTGGCTGCGCCATTGTGTTGCAAAAAGTTTTGCGCTTGTTGAGCGGAGCAGTTGAGAATACCCTTAACCCAATATCCTGAATTCCTATGGTGTTACATTGTATCATACACTAGCTGACCTGCCTAGCTTTGCCCGTTCCCATGATAATATAAAAAAAAAAAACCCTGATATGTAGCAATAAAAAGGCTCGAGATAACTACCACCAGAAACAAAAGCAGGGGGGGGGGGGTGGACCGTGATCGGTATGTTTTCGAGGACTATGTAGTTTTTGTGCTAAAATATTGATCATTAACTATTAAAATCGCTGACTTACACATAATTTTTTTTCGCATCAAAATACTGAGTAATTTTTTTCTTTTCTTTCTTTTCTTTTCTTTTTTTTTTTTTTTTTTTCTTTTCATAACTGATTAAGACAAAATGCAGGGGTGATTGTGTTCAGGTTATATACCTGAATTCAGGTATTTTTTAAATTTACAGTACCAAAATTCTATTTTTTTTTTTTCTGATAGTTTAATTCATAAAATAAGACTAAAATAACAATTTCATATGATTGCTAAACATAATTAAAATATATATATTCTGTAATCTGACCTCCTTATAGCAAATTATGTCCTCTTTCCCCCCTTGTTCCTGTACAGAAACATTTTGTCCCAAAATTGCAGGTATTTTTTCACGAACTCACAATCACCCCTGAAAATGGCAGTCTGATATTTTTCAGGGCCTTCTTCTTATACATCACAAAATTTGAAAATTGATGGGTTAAAATACGAATCGGGAACAAATACATGCATAGTTAGGTATACACACACCCACTTCTTTCTCTTTTAACATCTTTCCAATTTAAAAGTCCAAAATAAAGATCATTACAGGATCAAAACTAATTAAAAGATGCATTTTCTTTTTTTTCTTTTTCTTTCTTTTTTTTTTTTTTTTTAAGTCAAATAATTTTGAGAAATCAACGGACCAAGAAAGATTTTGATTTATTACTCAGGCCTTGATTATAAAAACAAACCGTTTTCTTAATACAGTCTTTAAATTTAATAATAGGCTTAAAATGTTGATAATAACAATTAAAAATATTGTTTATTTCTTGTTTAATCAATTGCTGTCGATAAAATCTGGCTTTATATCAATTTTGCTATTTTATATAAATTTCTTGTAAAGGTTAGAAAAGTTTTGTACACAAAAGTTGCACACGCATGCCTTTTCTTTATCAAATGCATCTTAGTTATTTTTTACAGACAAATTTCTTGCCTTAATTCATTAAAATTGTAGCTAACAGTTAATTGTAGCTAACTCATTTTAAACTTGTAGCTTATAAGAAGATTTTCTTTTGGAACAAACGCCTAATTAAAGCGGAAGCCAATGGGCTGGTGTCTCTCACTTAAGGGAACGCCTAATTTAAGGTTCTCTTTTTTAAAAAATGTATATATTTTTAAATGTTGGATCATCTAGTAATTATAATAAGTAACTTTTTTTCTTCCAGTTGATTTATCTTAATGCCCAGCTTTAACTATTCAGTGTAGAGTTTAGGAAAACTAAACTGCAATCTTTTAAAAATTATAATTGATATGGGATTTTATATTAAAAGTAAAAGAAACAAAAAAGTTGGATGTGCCAATCCTAAAACTTTCTCTAACTCATACGTACATTTTAATATTTCAAAATTTAGCTACACATGTTAATGTATTAATATTATTAATTCAATACTATACCGACTATAGTTTTCATCTAAAATTTTTGCTTCAGTCAATTACAAGAGTAAAAGCGAGTTTCAGTCTCTGCTCGAGCCGATGAACAATAGAACGATAGGCAGATTTTTTTTTACAAATTCAGAAAGGATCTACTCGCTATACCCAAATATAATCATACACAAGAAATTTAGTTCTATGCATAACTTCAAACACTTTTTGATGGTAAAATAATAAAGATGACATAGACACCGCGATTATAGCGCCTCCTTCCGGCAGATACTTTTCAAATTCAGAGAGGGTCTGTCAAACATTTATACAAAAAATTTCATTCTATTCTATGCATAACTTCGTACACTTTTCTGTGGTAAAATATTAATAATGGCACAAAAATCACTATTGCAGCTCCCCTTTCCGGCGGATTTTTTTCAAATTCAGAAAGGACCAACAAGCCATAGATATACACTTACAAGAAACATTTGGTTCAATTCGATGCATAAATTAATACACTTTTAGTCGGTACAATATTGAAAATGGCACAAAAATCGTCATAGGAAGTTTAATAGAAGTTTTCCATGGTTTGGATTTCCTTGTGTAAATACGAGTTAGGTCCCTTAGAAAGACCCTCACGGAGGGCACTCTTCCTCACTTAGGGCCTATATCCCTCGTGTTGACAATTGGCCGTCATAAACACAACCAATCAACTCTCTCCATAAATAAAATAATAAATAAATAAGAGATACATTGTAATAATATATTACAATAATATATATAATTAAATAATATATATAAAGTAAATGAATAAATAAAGTAGACAGATTCAATGAAATCAAATCAAAATTTTTCCGCTCTAAACAGGTATCATTTTCATAAAATTTATGATATTTTTAGAAGTCTTTGTCCTGCTTTTCATGATAGCGAATCTTACAATACTAGTACGAACTAAAAGTATTGTAGCAATTTCTTAGCAATCTATAATTAAATGTAGTAAAACCTCCAGAATGGACCAGTATTCGATGATATACAAGGATATTCATAAAGACAGAGTCAATAACCTACTTCCATAAATATTCCTTCTAGGCACATACTTCCAACTGCAAAGTTTTATATAAAAAAAAAAAAAAAAAAAAAAGATGCAAAATGACATAAGTTGCAAGACCCTAGGTAGTCTATTTGAGAAAATACTTAAACTAAATTTTTATACGGGTAAAATTTCTAATTGGGAATTTTTTTGGTACTACTTGGTTATTCCGTCGACCCATTTCGCCGAATTTTAAAAATCGCCAAATTAATAACTAAATTATACATGTTAACGTAATTTTTAGTTTAAACAACGAAAGAACAAATAAATTTGTAACACATTAATAAAAATAAAAATAAAAAGTGGAATTAAAAATCCCCTGAAAATGTTTTAAACTTGAGTATCGTGTTTAATGTCACTGAATGTGACATTCACAATTATCCATTATTGACATCTAATCCTATAGTTTGGCGATAGTTTTACGGTGGACGTGATAACCATGTAGTACCATTTTTTTTCCTTATTCATTTTTGAATGAAACACCAATAAAATCCATTTTTATATTTCCAAAACTTGCAGAGGTATTTAAAGTCACAATTCCTGATTTTAAATACCTCCTTTGAATGATATGATAGTCTTTACTCAGAAAACTGTTTCTGTTTTCAACTAATTTATTTTTAAGATTTTTTTTTCTAGCTGAAAAATAAAATGAAAGAGAATTTTACATTGTACTGTAGACAGTATAAAATTTAGTGGATGATCAATAATTATGTAGTGCTGCCAAAGAACTTAGAGGTCTTTGGTGCTGCCATCTGTTATTAGTTTAAGCAAGTGTCATGACTAGATGGCAGCACCATATCTTATTTTTGCTTTTTATGGATGTAAATTAAAATTTGCCTAAAATTTCTGGGATTTGCGGGGCGAAACAAGGACAAAATTTATGCATAATAGGTGAAGAGTTCTATGTCTATGCAAAGAGAAGAATTGAAAACATCTTAAAAAATACTAATCAGTCACAAATGTACTGGAAATAAAAATAAACATTAATAAAAATAAAATTTAACATTAACATTGAGAGTAAAATAATTTTTACAATATTATTTTTAAATTTATGTTGATTTTTACATATTAAAGCAAAATATACAACTTGTACTAAAAATATAATTAAAAAAATAGCAGAAATTTTGTTAAATTAAATTATGAAAAGCAACAGTCACAATTCGTTACAAAATGATACATATTTAAAATTAGTAGATTACTTAACGTAATAAAATTTGGTGTACTCCTACAAAAATTGTACTCACCTAAAATCGTATTAATATTACATTGTCATTGAATATAAATAAGCTTGCGAATTGAACCTCGATCAAATATTTAGAAGTGAGATAAAATTTGAATAAAAATTTTGAACTAGATAAACATACATAAGAAAGTCATAAGTAAAATAAAAGCTTATCAAAATAAAACACCTTTTTAAAATAAAATCATGAAAAGAAACAGATTCGTTTACTTACAAAATATAACCTATGTAAAAATATAATTGAAGATATTAATTTCAAAACTTACCTTATCGCTTTTGTTTTCTCTATCAGTCTATACCAATCTGTACTAATGTAACACTACAATCTCCAAATTTATAATAAAAACCAATGGACGCATTTAAAGGTTTTTCGCGATTTCCTAAAAATTGATTTTCTCAATAAAGAGAATTTGAAACTGACGTCTTCAATTATTTTAACCAATCTAGAAGTTAATTATTCAAAATTAACGCTACCCTAAAACTTATATGATGGCCGCACCTTCAGTTAAATCGCTTTAAAAATATTTCTTTGTCTCATTTAAAACATTTTTGTAATTGAAACTATATGTCTGTGACATATGGTTTAGGAATTAGCCATTAGACAGCGTTGGAAATGGATGACCTTTATAATACTTTAATCACTTAGCGTACGTTCCCTTAAAGCTTAGTCCAACTTTTCACTTTTCAGTAACAGAAAAATGGTTTAAGTCATGATATTTAAAATTTAATAACACGGTCAATTTTAGTGTTAGATGAATGGGACCTTTTTTTGTCTAACTTGTCAGAGTAGTGGTAAAAATTTACTAAATATCGCTTATAGGACCGAGGGACCGTATAAAAATTTAATTTTCGTAATTTTTTACTAAATTTTTTTAAAAATCTAAATTGCTTAAAAAACAATTCTTCGCCTTTTTTAAAGCATATTTGCAATTGGAACTATACGTCGATAACTAACAGTTTAGAAATTAGCTATTGGCCACCGTTGAGAGTGGACACCCTGTATTCTATTTATAACAATCGTTTTAGATTTTTTTTTTTTTTTTTTTTTTTTTTTTTTTGCATTGAGTATGAGTATATAGTATGATACAATAAATATGTATGGTTTCTATGAAGATTAATATAATTATATTTTTTATTTAGTACATTATCGTTCCTATCATTTTGTAAAAGTAGTCTGTATTTCCAATCATTCGGTACTAGTAACTTTTTTCTACGATAGTTTGTTGAGTAAATAGGGGCTGTTTACTTTTTTTTTTTTTACGACTATTCATGCTTGAAAGTAGAATAAACTTCGTTACATAGAATACATTTCTCGTAATATGGAAATTATTTTGCATGTTATAGTGTTCAAAGTCAAGGTTTAGTAGAAAATTTCAATAGGGGTCGTCCATAAATGACGTCACGCTTGGAGGGGGAGAGGGGGGTTCGTGAAATTGTGATAGTTTGTGACAAGGAAGTGGGAAAAGAGTAAGAAAAAATGTGACATCACACATTTTGGTTAAAATAAAAGTATTAAAAATCAGAAGATTAAATTTTGAAGTTATTTTGAAATTAAATTATTTTGTGTTCATAAAGTAAGTATAAAATTTATAGCCAATATTCTATTAAATTCATTTCAAATTCCAAAATATTACTGTTTTTAATTGCTCTTTCATATTAATATAGTATTACTATTGTATATTAATTCTAGTTTTTATTGAAAACTTGAATCTTATTTCATACAAATTAAAAACACAAATCATTTTTATTGTTACACAAAAGTCATTAAAAATTAAAACACACAGCAAATATTTAAATATAAAATTTGAAATATGATCTATAACATAGTGCTTTGTTTCTGAACTGCAAGTATTTGTATGTGTAATATACCTTGACATGTGACAAGAGGAAGGGAAGAGATACAGTGAAGTGTGACATTTTGTGACAAGGAGCGGGTAAAAAATATTGAAAAAATTTGTGACATCATTTATGGACGGCCCCTTAAATAGAAAACTTTGTTAAATAAAGATTTCGTTAAAGGGAAGTTTTGTAACGGTTGGGTGCTCGTACTGGGTGTTAAATGCAGACATAACTCAGTACATAACATAAAAACAGTTTATTAAAAACGATAAGGGCTCAAGGGGAGTGGAGCAAGTCTGTAATTTTCACAACTGAGAATACTACTAAAAGATTAAACTCATACTCACAGCTCCGGAACTAGCTCAATCGGAGCACCTCTGATTACTTCTCACAAGGAAGGTCTCCATTGGGGGCATACTCAGAATTTTTTGAAAAAAATACGAATTAAACTACTCATGTAGGTAATAAAGAATCAGTGAAAATTAGCGGCGGAATTACATTATTAGATATGTAAAAAAATAAAATAGTTTGGAATAATTGGCGTGAAAAGCTGAAAGCGACGCGGGATTTGGCGAGCAGTGCATTTCCTCGCCAAAAGCAGACGATTTTAACGAATCTGAAAATTGATTTTAATTGACTTCACTGTTAAAAATCTGCAGCATTTACTGCAACGTCACTCCATACTTTTATAGAATATCTCTCTTCCGAATCAATGAGAATGCTCCATAGCACGGTGAATTGACCGTGTCATACACTGTTAAATATCTGCTGCATTTTGCTGCAACGCACTCCACCGCTTGTATATAATATCCCTATTCCAACCAATGAGAAAGCTCTATTTCACGGCCAAGTAACCGTTTTCTATAAAAGCAAGGAAGTGCGTTGCAACAAAATGCAGCAGATTTTTAACAGTGTATTTTTCGATTTGGAACAATTTTAATCAATTTAAATTGTGTTTTAAATGATAAAATATATTAATTTCATTTTGTCATAAGTACATATAAACGTATATGACAAAATTACACTTAAAGTAAAGTAAAAATGCAAAACTAAAATTACTTAAATTAACTTATTTAAATAAATTGAACATATAAAGTTTTTTCTTTAAAAAGTATTCGAAGCGTAAAAGCGTATTTGTCAAAATTTCGTTTTTCCGCCAACCGGAGATAAATCGCCAAATAAACGAAATTTTTATTATTTTTTTTACGATCGTTATAAGGACGTTCCGCCGAAATTTTTTTATAAACATATATAACTATATGAGAAGAACATTCTGTAATTTTTTCAGATTTTTCTGAGTATGCCCGTATGGAGACCTTCCTTGTCAGCTATCTTTCGCTAAGCTGCTAGATAAAATCTTATTAGACAGCCCGTGGCTGTATATATTTCTTTATTAACTTCGAGATAATCAACATAATTACTATTAAATTTCTTACCACCGGCCAACTTCTCGAGTCGAATTCCAAAACTCCTTAGCAACTCACTGGAGGCTCGCTAACACTCGATATCGCTTGCTCTGGATCAATCAACGCAGCTAGACACACTCTGCTAGACACCAGCGGGAAATCGCCGCTAGAGACACACTGGCTAATATCGCTAGACACACTCTACTGGCTAATGTCGCCAGAGACACTCCGCTGGCTACTGTTGCCAGAGACACACCACACACACTCAAACTCCAAGCTTTTATATGTTGCAAACTGAGATACTTCAAATTTACATATTACTACTAACCGCGAGCTAACTGTAGAATCCGAAAGAGACACACGCGCTTTAGAAAATTAAAGTAAAAGAGAGGATAGATGTCGCTTTCACGCTTACACATGTTAAATTATTGACGTCACGATCTCAGAAATACTAGAGTGCCTTTATGACAAAGGTCACTCCCTCACGACCCCCCCCCCCCCTCGGATTCTACAGAGAAAAGGGACTGGGCAAAATGCATGCCCAGGACTTTTTCTTGTTATAAATTTCAAACCGTACAAAAACAAAGTGATGGGTGAAATTTGGCACCGAAACATAACTTTTAAAATATTACACTTTAACCCATCACAACAAAAACATCAGTTTGCATCAAAAATTCACATATTCAATCCAATCATCCTTCTAATCCTAAAAATAGCCTCCGAAAAACTTTTAAAACTTAAAACTTTCAAAACTAATTGCTTCCTCTTTCAAAACAACCCACTCCACTGGGAGTGCTAAAATTCATCAAAAGACTAAACTTTCGAAATTTTCCTCAATACTGAAATACAACTGTATCTTTACCAAAAATTTCTCCATAAAACTTTCCTAACACTAGAATTTGCACCAAGTCCAAAAAACCCAATGCGCAAAAATTTTCCTCAACAAAATTCCGAACTCATCTAAAATTAAATTTACTTCATGCTACAATAACTCTGCTACTACGTAATACCTACATACCCATTAGCCAATGAACTAACTCCCAAATATTCTTCAGAACTAGCTCCACTTTAACAATATTTGGGGTAACATACGTACAGCTTCACATAGCTGTGCCTACGCAATAATCTAAAATATCAAATTTACAAAATGACGTCATCACATACTCTTCATTTGTATAAACTAAAAGAAAAATAGCAGTATCAATATATAACACAGGTATACTTCCCTGCAAGAAAATCACATTAACATTCAATTTTAATACAATACAATTTCATATTCAAATGCAACATAAAACTTCGCAACTTGCGGAAACCATTCCCAACTAAAGTACAAACGCAACGCATGAACCACGAACGATAAGAAGAAAGTTAATTCATTAAATGTTAGTATAGGAGATAGAAACGCGTGTCAAGGACTTCTTGACCGCAAAACACGTGCACGCCTGACTCGCGGCGCGTGTACAAAATAACCCAAATTACTATCTATACCTTTCTGAAAACAAAACATACATTAACATACATTTTATAACACATGAACAGTATAACAATATAATAACATTTTAACAACTAACATAACAACTTAACAATAGATCCAGAATTTTTAAAAGCAGTTAAGACCAAAATTTCAAACATACATAAAACTAACAATTTTGCAAACAAATTTTGAACACAATTAAGCACTAATCGTGAGTCCGTCAAAAAATTCCAAAAATGGCCAAAAATGCAAAACAGTCGATCTGCTTTCTATTCCTTCACATTGCTACCACATATATGCACTCTAATAGAAATTTAATAAAGAACATGATCACCCAATTATAGAGATGATTCGCTGCTAGCCGGCTTCATACTACAAGATGGCTTTCTCCTCTTGTCCCCACAGAGTACGGAACAGAGAATCAACTTTCATACACTGTAATGGCAACTTGTTTAACATGGGATTACGCATAGACAGTAGCGATACGAGCGGATGACTCTGAAACTACGATCATAACATAAGAGAGGTTGCTAATTCGGCGAAACATCGCTTCCTTGGCGACAAATGATATAGGAAAAAAGAAAAAAAAAATACAGCGACGGCTTGCTGCTTCTTGTTTTGAAATTTATGAAAGAATTATTTTAATATGAAATAACTTTGACGTATTCGTCTTGCAAATAATGCATGTGTCTCTTCTTAACATAACGACCTAATAATTTAAACTTGAAAATTCAAGAACAATAACAGTAATAATTACGAATCAATATAAGCGCGGAAATCTAAGATCAAATAGCATAAGCACGTGTGCAAAGATAATCAAATCAGCATTCAGCAAGAAGTGCCAAGCCAGAATATGGTTACAGTTAAACAGAAATCACGAGGATAAAAATCGCCAACGCGATGGTTTAGTTTTTAAGTCATCCACTGAGGGCGTTCTTCTCAAGCCGAGTTGAGGCTCTGTCTGTACTCTGTGCTTGTCCCAAAAACCTTGCACGAAGGATCTTTCGTCATCAGAACCGTACGGTGACGCCACAGTTGACTGTCGTGCCTGCAGCCTGGTCCTAAATGGATGCCTTGGGACACTTGTAGTTTCCACTCGACGACTCCGCTCTGATCGGCTCGCTGGGATCACTCCATGGCGAGATTCAAGCTGCTGATGCCGGTACTCTGATTGTTGTCTCCTCTTTCTAGACGCACCCGAAGTTACTGAAGATCCTAGGCCACGTTTCTTTCCGAATCTACGCTGTCTCTTATTGGGCAAAAAATCAGATTTAAAAATTCTTTTAACAGTTTGACGAGTGTCCATATGAAGTTTTTTCCGAGGATTAATTACTGAGGACGTTGAACTATTGGATAACTTGTGTTTTTGAGGTTGCTGTCTAATAAGTGGAGGAACGGGACAGTTTATGATCTTTTGCCTTTTATGGCACACTGAGTCTGATGTATTTGACACTGATCTCTTATTTTTATTATCATACTTTGCTCTCGGTTTGATAGACTTTCCACTTTTAATAACAGTTTTTGGAGCTGTTTGACCAGATTTTCTTTTTGAATATTGATGAAAAGTATTAGATGAAGAAGTGCTGGACTCGGGACACTCATTGGATCGGGAATATTGCGAAACACCTCTCGACACATGAGAATCTTCACTATCATTTTCTCTAAACTTATAAACTCGAACCTGATCCAGATTAACCGTCATTCTTTCACCATTGACATTTACAATCAAATTATTATTCCGAATTTCCAAAACCTCAAACGGACCTACAAAGTTTGGACCAAACTTAGCTACTCTCTTTTGACGACTTGAACTTAACCAATGCTTTTCTACTAACACAAAATCTCCAACTTTCACTTCTAACTCCCTTCTACGCATATTATAATATTGAGCTTGCTTCGCCTGCGCTTTTCCCATCTGAACTTGAGCCTCCTTAACCAACCTCTCAATATCCTGGCACATAAACTGACTTTCCGCATCCGACACCATAACTAGCCTTTGAAATGGAGTAATGACTTTTCTACCCAAAAACAATTCAGCCGGCGTTTTCCCCGTTGACTCATGAACTGCCGTACGAAGTGCGTACGCAAAATGCTGAAGAAACTGGTCCCAATTAGAATGATGCGAACCAACATAAGAAGAAATCATTTGAATTAATGTACGATTTACACGTTCAGCCATATTAGACTGAGGGCGATACGGAACAGTAAAAGAATGATCGATCTCCAACTTCTCACACAGGACCTTAAATATATCAGAAATAAAACAAGGGCTAACTACCGCTAACTACCCTAATTGGTGCACCATATTTAGAAATATAATTATCGAAAAATGCATCGGCAACTGCAGGTGCAGAAGCCTTCCTGAGGGAGACTAACTCTACCCATTTACTAAAATAATCAACTATAACTAGTACAAATCTATATCTTTTAGGATTAGACAATGGATAAGGACCGATTAAATCTACACCTACACATTCATTAGGAAAATTTACTTTAATAGGAGTTAATTTGCCAGCTGGACTTCCATTTTTATAATTATAACGTTGGCATGTGCTACAGCTGGAGACATAAGCGCGCACTGCTTCCCGCATTTTAGAGAAGTAGCAGGATTCACAAATTCGAGCATAAGTTTTCCTGATTCCTAAGTGACCTGCTAATGGATTATCATGAAATTCTTTCAAGATGGCCTTACGAAGACTAGCCGGAATAAAAACTCTTAATTCACCACGTGAATTTACAATTTTAGAATAAAAAAGAAGACCATCGATAAGCTTAAAAGATTGGGACCATTTCTCAAACATAGGCACATTTGCGCTCAGGACATCATCAGGATTTTCCAGGTAACGATATAAACTACCAAACTCTTCATCTTGTTTCTGCTCCCTTATTAACTGCTCTCGTGACCTTAACACCAACGAAGACAATGCATAACACTTAACTTCCTCCGTGACCTCTAAACCACCATGCGGGTTTCGAGACAAAGCGTCCACTACCGCATTTTCCTTGCCAGCCCTATGTTCTATAATAACATTATACTCTGCTAACTTCAAACACCATCTGACCATACGAGACGACAAACCCTTTCCATTAGTTAACTTTGTCAAAGCTGAATGATCCGTAATGACTTTAACCGGTATATTAGTGAAAAAACAACGAAATTTATTCAAAGCCCAAATTACTGCAAGACACTCCCGTTCTGTAATCGAATAATTCCTTTCAGCTGCATTTAAAATTCTCGACGCAAACGCTATAGGTCGACCTTTCTGTGCTAACATAGCTCCAACCCCCACTGCACTCGCATCGCAATACACTTCAAACTGAGACGAATAATCGGGGTGAGCCAAAACAGGAGGGGAAACTACTGCCTCTTTTAATAACTCAAACGACCTCTGAGCCGCTGACGACCATACAAACTTCACCCTTTTCCTTTTTAAATTATACAATGGTTCACATAACTCTGAAACACGTGGAATGAACTTGGCGAACCAAGCCACCATCCCTAAAAATGTCGCCACTTCCTTACTATTTTTGGGGGGATTCATTGACGTAATTGCCTCAATTTTCTCATTATCTATATTAATACCTTCACGCGTAATTTTAACTCCTAAATACTTTATCTCTTTTCTCAAAAATTTACATTTTTCCAACTTAACTGTTAACCCAGCATCTCTTAACAACGTAAACACTTTCCTCAATAATCTCAAATGCTCTTCAAAAGTAGCTGCCATTATAATTATATCGTCCAGGTAGACCAGGACAGC
Source organism: Maratus speculifer (assembly GCA_964019185.1). Classification (NCBI taxonomy): domain Eukaryota; kingdom Metazoa; phylum Arthropoda; class Arachnida; order Araneae; family Salticidae; genus Maratus; species Maratus speculifer. The sequence goes on from OZ025294.1 coordinate 249,184,182, forward strand.
CTTACCAAGCAAAGGTTTAAGGATATTATTCATGGCCTTCTGGAACGTTGCCGGTGCCCCCGATAAACCAAAACTCATTCTTTTAAAAGCGAAACAACCGTCCCGAGTAATAAACGCAGTTTTAGGTATGTCCTCAGGCTTCATTGCAATCTGAAAATAACCTGACGTAAGATCTAACGTTGACATATAATTCGTACTCGTTATATTAGCCAAATTGTCATCAATTACTGGAATAGGATACTGAGGGTATTGCGTTATCGCATTTAACTTTCTATAATCTACTGCAAATCTATATGCCTCTGGATCATCTAAACTTTTCCCATTATTCTTACGACATAACACTACTGGCGATGCAAAAGGAGACTCAATTGGCATTATAATATCGTCCGATAGCATTTTCTGAATATGATAATCAATTATACCTTGTTTAACTTTGTCATAACGATATGGTTTACTAGCAACAGGTGCTTTCAAACCAGTATCAATCTCGTGCCACGCAACATGCGTTAAACCCGGTTTAACAGAAAAAAACCTCACCAAACTCATTCAAAAACTTATTAAATTCCTCCTTCTCGATTTCACTTAACCCCGACTCTTCCAAATCAACTGACACTGAAACAGGCTCTTTCTTACTCCAATTCTCATCATTATTCACGATTAACGACTTTTTAAAGAAATCCAGACTAATTCCTCTATCCTTCATATAATCCACACCAACTATACAATGCACTGTTAATCCATCTAACTCACAAAACTCCCAACATGTCTTAACCGAACGAATTTCAACCTCCAACTCTACTGAACCTTTATTATCACAAGCTACTCCTTGCGCAGACTGAACTACCAGACTTGACCTTTTCAACTTTTTATACGAAAAATATTTCCGATAACAATCAAAAGAAATGAACGACTTATCTGCCCCTGTATCGAAGACACTCTTAACGACAATACCATCTAACACAATTAACACTTCAGGTAACTCAACCGGATTAATAGTAACTTTATTCAAACTCACAGAAGGCTTTTCCGATTTAACCTGTGACTGCATACCTTCCAAAATACAGTCACCTACCAGTTTAACTGACCCGACCTCTTAACACATCTCCTTTGCATTGATCTACCTTCAAAATTCTCATCCGAAGTTAATCTATATACTTGCGAAGAAACATTCTTGTCCCGTACTCCCCCTTTCCGACCAAAATCACTATTCTGCCTATTTCCATACATATATCTATCACCACTTCTAAAATTATTACCACCACCACAATTCCTATTACCATTACTAGTATTCGACACATTACGACCAAATCCATAATTTCCATTACTCAAATTATTATCCGGAAATCGCTGCCCCCCTCTCAAAAAATTACGCTCCCCCTCATTTCTCAAATTACTTCCCGTGACAGGACTCTGTCGAGGGCTACGCGAATCCCGTTGATCCGAGCTATGCCGAGTCTCATACTTCGATAATATTTGGTGCATTTCTGAAAAATTCTTAGGTGCTCTAATCTCAGTATAGTCCTGTATATTCGCATTAAACAGAGGAAGAACAATGTCCAACAATTCCTCAAATGTGATACCTAAATTCAATTTATTTTTCAGTTCAAGCTTACGTAGGTAAAACTTTGATGCTGATTCATAAATATTCTGCTTATTGCAATAGAATTCTTTTCTTAAAATACTTTTATCTTTAACGGGAGGAAATGCCTTCTTTAACTCAATCACAGTCTGCTCAAATCTTTTAGCTTCATCATTAATCAAAAATTTTCCTATATTTACTAACCACAAAAGTGCTTCGCCCTTCAATGAGCACTTAAGCACTATATATCTATTTTTCTCAGGTATATTATTGAACAAAATATAATCATCTAGTTTGACTAAAAATTCATTAATGTCGCCTTCACCGGTAAAATAAACACGTGGCACAATCTCACAATGTCCGACATTTCGTTGGGCGCCATTTGTAACGGTTGGGTGCTCGTACTGGGTGTTAAATGCAGACATAACTCAGTACATAAGATAAAAAACAGTTTATTAAAAGCGATAAAGTCTCAAGGGGAGTGGAACAAGTCTGTAATTTTCACAACTGAGAATACTACTAAAAGATTAAACTCATACTCACAGCTCCGGAACTAGCTCAATCGGGGCACCTCTGATTACTTCTCAGCTATCTTTCGGCTAAGCTGCTAGATAAAATCTTATTAGACAGCCCGTGGCTGTATATATTTCTTTCTTAACTTCGAGATAATCAACATAATTACTATTAAATTTCTTACCACCGGCCAACTTCTCGAGTCGAATTCCAAAACTCCTTAGCAACTCACTGGAGGCTCGCTAACACTCGATATCGCTTGCTCTGGATCAATCAACGCAGCTAGACACACTCTGCTAGACACCAGCGGGAAATCGCCGCTAGAGACACACTGGCTAATATCGCTAGACACACTCTGCTGGCTAACGTCGCCAGAGACACTCCGCTGGCTACTGTTGCCAGAGACACACCGCTGGCTACTGTTGCCAGAGACACACCACACACACTCAAAATCCAAGCTTTTATATGTTGCAAACTGAGATACTTCAAATTTACATATTACTACTAACCGCGAGCTAACTGTAGAATCCAAAAGAGACACACGCGCTTTAGAAAATTAAAGTAAAAGAGAGGATAGATGTCGCTTTCACGCTTACACATGTTAAATTATTGACGTCACGATCTCAGAAATACTAGAGTGCCTTTATGACAAAGGTCACTCCCTCACAGTTTGACTGTATTATACTTTTCTGAGATTAAGAAACGTTTGTCTTTTTTTACAATGATTAATATGTGAAGAAAATGAAATAATAGATTGAAAATTTGAAATATTTAATAAAATGAGTTTGAAATATTACTTTCAAAGTAGATATTGAGATCCCCGTAATACATATTTAATAGTTGGAAATGTTGTTACTATTTATACAGTATTTCTTTAAGTTCAGAAATATCTTTTCTTCGAATACTACATAGCAAATTTTCAAACAAGTTTTGTGTCTGTCTTGACAGTATTAGTTTCTGTTTAATTGAGTATGTAGAAAAGAGTATTTATATCCCTGAAACTTTGCTTTTGGGTTGCTCCAGAGGTATTTACATAGCTGCTAACTTTTGCATTTTTTCTTTTGTTCGGTTGCATTTTTTTAAATATATATTTTTTATGTAATAAAATAGTCGAAAAGTCTTATTTGAATGCTAATTACTATCTGATCATAAGACAGGCAACAATAAAGATTCTTTTTTCGTTCTGAAATTCGGTTCAAAACGCCCAACTTGACACGAAAGATTTATTGCGTTTGTAAAAAAGGAAAACACATTTCGATTACATAGTTTCTGAATAACAACATCTGCTATTTTTATGTATTTCCGAACAAAAATAAATTAAAACTTATGTCATAAAATTGTCCAGTCGAGTCTCTGTATAACGAAATCCATTATTCAGACAAAAAATTCGTTGTACAGAAAAGTTTGTTGTATAGAATTTTTTTTCTTTTAATATGTAATTTTTAATAAAAATGTTTTAATGCTGTTTAATTAACATTTTGAAATGTTTAACGCTAAACTTTAATTTGATATTTTATTTTTTATTTACTTAAACAATTTCAAAACAAGAAAATAAACGTTTATTTGAAAGGTTAGTAAAACAATGCAAATATCTGTTGAAAAAAATCTGTAATTTTCGATTGTTTTGATTTTAAAACTTTTGCACTTCAAATTTTCAAACTTTAACAATTACTGCCAATGTGAGTTGAAAACATTTTCTTCTGTTTGACGTCCTTTCCTTGTAACGTCAAAGACAATAATCCTTTCTCTTCCTGGTTTGTGTTTTAAGTTTTCACTTTCACATTCATTGTCTCTTTCATCAACATTGTTCACAATGTTGCTTAAAAATTTACTATCAATGGAATGCTACATAATAATAAGATTGGTATCTAATTCCAAAAAGTCAAAGAGAGCTAAATTTTCTTCTATACTTCCACGCATCTTAATTTTTCTCCAGTGGCGCCAACTTATATGGGCCTGTGGGGCCCGAGCCCACCCAATAATTTTGAATCATAGCGTACCCAATTTTCATTGTTCTACTTATTTAGTTCATTATTCATTTTTCTCTTTAGAATAAAATTTATTTTGCCAATGACCACGTGTTTTAATTCTCCGAGTAACACCCATAAATCCAAATGACTGAAATGTTTTGCTTTCAAGTTTAACTTTCTTCTAAATACATTTTATAGTCATGTTCATGGTATCATGGCATTACAATGAATATATAAGTGTCTTTATAAAAAAAAAAACGCATCGGAATATAATTTAATAAAATTGCAACTTTTTATTAAAACATGATAGCTTGACTTAAAATTCTCATCTTTCACCAGAAAAACAAACTGGTCGCACCATTTTACAAAAATAATTTTGAGCCCACCCAATATTTTTGAGCCAACCCAATATTTTTCAAAAGTTGGCGCCACTGTTTTTCTCCATTTCGCCATGCTATCGCCATCTTCAGAATTCACAGACAAACGTGAATTTTTTTTTAAAAAATTGTAAATCTTTTTTTCAGTGACATTGATTTGCTAAGCTTTATAAAATTTCTCATTCTCCTTTCAAAAGTGAACGTAAAGGTTATTTTATCTATTTATTTATTTGTTGTGTGCGTGGGGGGGGGGGGGGGGGTGAATGTCTTCTTTTTTTTGGCAAAAGCAATAAAGCGAAAATATGCAGCTATGAAATATAAACCAGGAATTAGCAAATTAAATCAGTGTTGAATTCAGGGGTTGGCCCGGGGGGACATCCCCCCCGGAGCAATGAAATATTCCCCCTCCCCGGAAAATTTGAGATTTCGTATTTTCAATGGTTAAAAATTAGAATTTTCCACCCGGAACTCTATAATGTCTCCCTCCCGGATATAGGCATCTGAATTCAACACTGAATTAAATGCATTTCGCAAATAATTTCAAGCGTTGTCTAAACAAATAAAGGGAGATTTCTGAAAAAAATTCGGTATATGGAGATATATACACTGGTGTGCAAAATTTAAGGACGGAGTCCCAAAATGCCAATTTTCAAGGGATTTTCAAGCGATAATTTTCACGCGAATATTCAAAAGGAAGTAATATAATTCGAATAACTACTATCCCTGCATAACAGTTAGTCCATATAACTTCTCATTCAGGTCACAAGAGTCACAGTCACTACGGTGAAAAAAAAATCAGGAAATTCCATACGTCTCTTTTATAAGTCTCAAATGACTACTATATGTGACTCCACTGTCAGGTCACTGCAACTGTTGCTTTGTGACGAGTCACCAGGTGACTTTACAGTGTCGTTTTATTGAGACTCTCGTGTGACTGTCATTTGGAGGCTCAATTTCAAAGTTATTGTGAATGTTGCATTATGATAAATCACCAAACAATGTCCCATTAAAGTCACATGGTGAGTTTTCACCACTTTTCACAGTGGTTACTTCACAGTAGGGTCTCTGTTACCATTTGACAAAGTCTTGTGACAGAAAGTCACCATGTGACTTTAATGTGTCATTATTTGGTTATTTATAATAATGCAACATTCACAATGACTTTGAAATTGAGCCTCCAAAAGACAATCACATGAGAGTCTCAATAAAACGACACTGTAAAGTCACCCGGTGACTCGTTACAAAGCAGCAGTCGCAGTGACCTGACAGTGGAGTCACATATAGTAGTCATTTGAGACTCATAAAAGAGACGCATGGAATTTCCTATTTTTTGTTTCGCCGTAGTGACTGTGACTCTTGTGACAATGTGTGACCTGAATAAGATGTTATATGGACTAGCTGTTATGCAGGGATAGTAATTATTCGAATTATATTACTTCCTGTTGAATATTCGCATGAAAATTATCGTTTGAAAATCCCTTCGTCCTTAAATTTTGCACACCAGTGTATTTCGCTGTATGGAGATTAATGTAATAATGAAAAAAAATGGCCGTTCCAACAAAAAATTAGTTACATAGAGAAATTCATTGGATGGAGTTTCGTTATAGTGAGACTCGACTATAATTACATAGAGGTATCAAATATTTTTATTTTCGGGGTTTAGTACGGGATGTAATTATCTAAGTCGCCACACAGCACAAAAATTATCTACGATGGAAATTTCTATAATGAAATAATAGGCATTGAACACCGCATTATTTGATTATTTATTTATTTTCAAACATGCAATACAGCGCGCATCATGTATAAGGTGAATTGCAATAAACATAATAAATATAGATATTTTATTTACAGAAAAGTTCGAATGCGATATGATCATCTATGCTTTTTGATGAATCTGTAATGTTCGCTGTAAGTATGACTGTGTTGAGCAATGCATTCTACAACTTCCTTATCACAGATACAAACATTCAATTCACAGTGGGATTCGTCTCCTGGAATGATAAATAATTTTTAATTATTTAACATAAGTTGGGGGGGGGGGGAAGCAATAACAAGAAATCATTCATCATTGTGTATTCATCATACACGGTGTCCTAAAATGGAACAACTTTAATCCTTTCGGGTCTGATGTGCTATTAATAGTACATGTCTTTTAATTCAGTATTATTTTTTTTAAAGAAATACTTTTGCTACTATTTATATATAGGAATGTTAGTATAAGTCTATGAATTTATCATATGACTTCATTTATGTTTAGGCATTTAGTAATAATAATTATTATTATTATTTGCTTAATTCTCTTTGCGCTTTCTCTTTTAATTCTCTTTTATTTACATGCTTTTATTACTTTCACCTGTATGTGAGTTTGTGGGTTTGTAACTCTCTTTATTATCTAAAGATTTTCCTTATTATCTAAAGATTTTCTCAAGCAATTTTGACTAAAAATTGAATTCTATGGTTTTCGGGCACGAGAAAATCATTGGACTAGGTTACATGTTTGAGAAAAAATTTTCATGGGTCATATTGGGTCATTAAGTGTCTGGGTCAAGCTATTTATATTTAAAGAACGGCGTGATCGATTATAACGAAATTTTGTATGTAACAGTTTTTTGGCACGAGAAAATTATCGGGCTTGGTCACATGTTCGAAACATTTCGATTAGTGGGTCATTTTTGGGTCATTATGTGTCAAGCCATTTTTATCTAAAAAACAGCTCTAACGATTTTGACCAAATTTTATATTTTATCGTTTTGGATTACAAGAAGACCATTGGGTTAGGTAACATGTTCAAGAAAATTCGGTTAGTGGGTCATTTTTGGGGTCATTGTGGGTCATGCTATTTTTATCTACAGATTTTCTCACGCAATTTTGACTAAAAATTGCATTCTATGGTTTTCGGGCACGAGAAAAATATTGGGCTAGGTTACATGTTCGAGAAAAAATTTTAATGGGTCATATTGGGTTATTAAGGGTCTGGGTCAAGCTATTTATATTTAAAGAACGGCGTGATCGATTATAACGAAATTTTGTATGTAACAGTTTTTTGGCACGAGAAAACTATCGGGCTGAGTCACATGTTCGAAACATTTCGATTAGTGGGTCATTTTTGGGTCAAGCCATTTTTATCTAAAAAACGGCTCTAACGATTTTGACCAAATTTTATATTTTATCGTTTTGGATTACAAGAAGACCATTGGGTTAGGTAACATGTTCAAGAAAATTCGGTTAGTGGGTCATTTTTGGGGTCATTGTGGGTCATGCTATTTTTATCTAAAGATTTTCTCACGCAGTTTTGACTAAAAATTGCATTCTACGGTTTTCGGGCACGAGAAAAATATTGGGCTAAGTTACATGTTCGAGAAAAAATTTTAATGGGTCATATTGGGTCATTAAGGGTCTGGGTCAACCTATTTATATTTAAAGAACAGTGTGATCGATTATAACGAAATTTTGTATGAACAGTTTTTTGACACGAGGAAACTAATTCGCTAAATCACATGTTTGAGAGATTTCGACTATAATGATCATTTGATGGTCATGATGGGCCATAATGAATCATGTCAAGCTACATCTAAAGAACAGGTGGATCGATTTTAACGAAATTTTATATATAACATTTTTTTGGCACAAGAAAATTATTGGGCTAGGTCACACTTTCGAGAAATTTCGATTAATGGGTCATAAAGGGTCTGGGTCAAGCTATTTATATTTAAAGAACGGCTGGATCGTTTTTAACGAAATTTTGTATGTAACAATTTTTAGACACGAGGAAACTAATGGGCTAAATCACATGTTCGAGAGATTTTGATTATAAGGGTCATTTGTGGGTCATTGATGGGTCATGCTAATTTTATGTAGAAAATGTCTCTCACCATTTTGACTATATTTTGTATTATGATATTCTCGGGCAAGAGAAAACCATTGGACCAGGACACATGCTCGCGAAAATTCGATTAATGGGTCATTTTGGGTCATAATGGGTTAGGGTTATTCTAATTATATATAGCAACGATTCAATCAATTTTACCTAAATTTTGTAACGAAGCGTCTTTTGTCACGAGAAGACTATTGGACAGAGTCGCAAGTTAAACAAAATTATATTAGTGGGCCATTTCGCTTTATTGATGAATGCTGTCAAGCTAATTTTATCTAAGAAACGGCTTAAACGATTTTGATTCAACTTTATATTCTACTGTTTTTGATTACCTGGAGACCTTTGAGCTAAGTCACATGTTTGATCAAATTTGATTAGTGGGTCATTTTGTTTAATACGGGTCAGGGTCATGAGAAAATGGCAGCAACCAATAAGTTGTCAATATTTCAAAAATTTTTTGGCGACATTTGGCCGAAAAATTGACTATTAAGATTACGAAAGCCACAACACGTATTTGGTGCCAAATGAAAGAATGTCTCCAAATTTGGCTATATCTGGCAAAAAACGTTGTCTTTCATAATGTGAAGAATTTTTTTTATACATTCTTAATAGGATTCGAGATGCATGGTTAAATTAACCAGAGTCGACGAAAAAAAAGTGATTTGGATCGATGTCCTTTCGTTGTAAATTTTAAAATAAATATAGTTTAAATAAATATAGTTTAAAAAAACTAAAAAACACGCTTTTTAAGTATATCAAACTAAAAAGTGAAAAATAATTCGTACTATAAGCTGAAAACAAAAATAGATGAAATAAATATAGTTTAAAGAAACTAAAAACCACGCTTTTAAAGTAATCAAACTAAAAAGTGAAAAATAAATGTAGTTTAAAAAACCCAAAAACACGCTTTTTAAGTATATCAAACTAAAAAGTGAAAAATAATTCGTACTATAAGCTGAAAACGAAAATAGATGAAAAATACTATTTTACTATAAAATCATTGTTATTATAGATATCAATTAATAAGCAATAAATAAAATTATCGTGGAAAAAAAACGTGGGGTGCTTCTTGAGAACTGATAGATGGAGCATGGTAGATGGAGCACCCCACGCTTTTTTTCCACGATAATTTTATTTATTGCTTATTAATTGATATCTATAATAACAATGATTTTATAGTAAAATAGTATTTTTCATCTATTTTCGTTTTCAGCTTATAGTACGAATTATTTTTCACTTTTTAGTTTGATATACTTAAAAAGCGTGTTTTTTGATTTTTTTAAACTATATTTATTTTAAACATATATTTCATTTATTAAATTTAAAATAAAAGTTACTTTTCTGAAAGAATAATGTGTAAAAAAGCGCAAAAAGTATTAGAAAGTTGTAATATAAGTTAAATCTTATTGTAATACAATATTTTCTAAAAATCTCCGAAAATTCTTCCTTAGCCTATTGTCATACGAATATTAAATAAATAGTACGCAAAACAGCTGTATTCGTTATCTCTCAGACAATGAAATATCTGTTAAACACTAATTAGTCTACATAGATAGCTGGTGTTAATGTTATTAACGGAAAAGTAATTTTTTCTAAAAACTGAAAAAAAAAAAAAAAAATAATAAATAAATAAATAAATAAAAAATCGGACGCGAAAGGGTTAAACTTTAACAACTTGCAAATAGTGACAACTGTTTAAAAATATCTTGAACTAAAGCTATGCAAAATTTCAGCTTTTTTTTTTTTTGGGGGGGGGGGGAGGTAACCATTTGAAAAATGGTTGTTTCTGTCTATCGGGAATAGATATATCTCAAGCATATCTGAAACTCTGTGATGTCCGGATTTAATTCATTTTCTGATTAGTCCATGTTTAAGGTACAGAAATGGAACACCTTATTTGCTACGCTGTCAATAAATATAAAACAAACTACAACAAAATTAATAACTCAAAAACAAATTGAGGTACAGCTTTCAAAGACATTTTTATTTAAAATTTGTTTATGATTGGTCCAGGAATATTAATGTTAATCCATGGCGTACGTAATATATGATTCTGTTATTAAGTAAGCCACATTTTGGTCATCATAAAAATGATGTTTATTATTATTATTTATTTTTTTTTACGAAATTCTTTATATTTAGAAGATTTTTATTTGAATAGGGAAAAAATGGCGTTGTTAATAGAAAGTAAAATAGTTACAAAATGGATAGACGCAAAGTATCAGATATGGAAAACAAGTAAGATAAATCATGCGTTAAGCATAGATTATGAAGCACTTTCCAACACTTAATGAAATCTTTAACAAAACTTTGTTATTTAGGGAAATAATAGTGTATAGCCAAATATACCCAAGTATGTATTCCAGTACATTAGAACAGCCCTGTATTTCATATGTCAGTTCATATAATGGGAAAATTTAGCTTAGCAAGAAAATACCCAGTAGCTTAAAATTTCTTTTTCAGCAATTCATACTATTAGATGGAAACATACTTGAATACTTTTGTTCAGCCCTGTAGTTTACATTGTACCTTTATTACACGTCAGCATTAGGCTAAAATTTATTGTAACCTAAAACACTTTTAAAACAACTGAAATCACATTCCCATAAATCATCATTCATAGGCGTCCATGTACCGAATTCTTTGCGTGGCCCTGTATATCCCTTTATCTATATTCTGCTAACATTTCTCAGTAAATTGAAAGCAGCTCAGCGTAAAAATGCATAGCTTATTTAAGAACCACGTTTAAATAATTTACGCTCATATTCAGTAACGTTGGTGAGCTCTTTTGGGTAGCCCTGTATATCAACTATAACATTTATACACACCATATAATGTGCATATATTTAGCGAAATATAAACGCGAATATCATAATTAAAATGCATTTGATCCCTCCATCAGCCATCATCGGACACATATACGGTACTTCGGAAAGAATATACTATTTGAAATCTTTTGTATGGCCCTGTAAATGCTATGTACTTCATATTATGCAAGACAGTAGCGTATAATTTATATTAAGCTTCAGTGACATATATCAATTTTATTATACATGAAAAAGCTTAATATATTTAAAATATGTCACACACAATTCTCCCTTTTACCATTATCTAATGGAATTCTTTTGTGTGGCCCTGTAAATGAATAATAGCTACATTTTCACCTTATATTTTATAGAATGCATATTTTAATATGTGTGACAGGGTATAACATCTTTAAAATTCCTTTGAAACGATTTTTCCCCATAGGCCGTAATGTAATAGGAAACTTTTGATTCGCCCTGTAGATAAACTAATCATGGTAGCAACTTCATTTTCGATAGGACTTTTGCTAGGGTAAACGTCAATAACGTCCTAAAATTTCATTGCAATCCGAGTATATTAACGATTTTCCCCCATAAGCCGTAATGTAATGGGAAACTTTTGATTATCTCTGTAGATAAACTAATCATGGTAGATACTTCATTTTCAGTAGGGTTCGTGCTAGGGTAAACCCCAATAACGTCCTAAAATTTCATGGCAATCCGAGTATATTAACGATTTTTCCCCATAGGCCGTAATGTAATGGGAAACTTTTGATTCGCCCTGTAGATAAATTAATCATGGTAGAAACTTCATTTTCAATAGGACTTTTGCTAGGGTAAACGTCAATAACGTCCTAAAATTTCATGGCAATCCGAGTATATTAACGATTTTTTCCCCATAGGCCGTAATGTAATGGGAAACTTTTGATTCTCTCTGTAGATAAACTAATCATGGTAGATACTTCATTTTCAATAGGGTTCGTGCTAGGGTAAACCTCAATAACGTATAAAAATTTCATAGCAATCCGAGTATATTTACGGGAGTTAGAGCTCAACCAGACGGACAGACGGCCATCCGGCCAGACGGACAGACGGCCAGACAAACCGAATGCATAAGCACTTTTCAACTTTATTGGAAAGTACTAAAAAAACGAATCCAAAGAAAGACGTCTTATGAAAGATCGTTTTAAGAAAAAAAAAAAAAAAAAAAAAAAAACGAGGTCTGATTATCGATCCCACCGATTACAAAATTTTCGACGATCACGAAAAAGGAAACAATGTAATGCTGAACTAATTGATTATAAAAGACTATTTTTATATATTTATTTTCAAATATAGAATTTATTTTTGAGTCTTAAATTTTAGTCTTTTAACAAATTACAACAACCATTTTTCAAATGGTTGTTGTAATTTGTCTTAAATTATTTTAGTTTCAAAGAACAGTGATAGAGGAAGATTCAAGCTTTTGGCGCAAAATCGAGTCCCGATTTTTTGGCTTCGCTCTTTTTCCAATGTTGATGCGAAGGAAGAAGATTAAACATATACCGGGAGTCCCAAAAATGACTGATGGATTTTAAAATTCAATAACTTGCAAACGGTGACAGCTATTTAAAAAAAAAAAAAAATTCAGGAGAGTTATGTATAATGTCAGGAGTTTTTTTACCGTAATTTTTTTATTTTAGTTCGCATCTCAAACAATAGGTGGCGATTAAAGGCCAGGTGATCAAATGTGAGTGAAGCGTCGACCTGGCCTACAATCGCCGTCAGCGCCACCTATTGTTTGAGATGCGAACTAATATAAAAAATTACGGTAAAAAACTCCTGACATTATACATAACTCTCCTGCAAAAATTTTTTAAATAGCTGTCACCGTTTGCAAGTTATTGAATTTTAAAATCCATCAGTCATTTTTGGAACACCCGGTATATGTTTAATCTTCTTCCTTCGCAACAACATTGGAAAAAGAGCGAAGCCAAAAAAATCGGGACTCGATTTTACGCCAAAAGCTTGCACCTTCCTTTATCACTGTTCTTTGAAACTAAAATAATTTAAAACAAATTACAACAACCATTTCAAAAATGATTTTTTCAACATTGCCGACAAAGGCCACTTCATATGTTTAACCTCCTTCCTTCACTTCAATGCTGGGAGAAGAGCAAGGTCAAAATATTGGGTCTCGATTTAGCACCAATAGTTTGCAATGTCATCTGTCGCTCTATTGCTGCTATTTGGAACTTAAACCGAAAATTGCAGTTAAAATTCTCATGATACCTTACAAAATCCTCCTGCAGAATAAATAAATAAAAATAAATAAATAAAATAAAAATTAAGATAAATTTTGAAATAATAATACTAATAATAATAAATAATACATGCCACTATTTGCAAGACACGGAATTTTAAAATCGGTCAGCTCATTTTTGGACTCCCAGTATATGAAACACTTTTCAACAGTATCGAAAGAAATTTCACATTAAGTCATTGATCTATATCGTTAAGAAATTTCATTTTTGGTCACGCAATAAAATGAGATATCTAAATAAACATTAAAACTAAATAACAACAACAAAACAAAAACACAATACAATGAAAATTTATTAATAACAATTCCTGTGTATAGCCCTCAATGTGTGCGAATCCTTTCGTGCAGCCTGTATAGGATCTAGACGCCTCGTACTACATTAAAAATTACTTAAGTTTTAAAATACATATCAAAGCTGAAAATGCATATCTGGCACTTATGGTTCTTAGTCAATCCTGTAACTAAATTATTTTCAGTGTCTCTAAAAATAAATAAGCGATAAGTTATACGTAATCGATAATCGATACAATACTTTCTCATTAATGTATAAGATAGCCATAATTAAACTGAAAGTAATTAGAGTGTTCTGCAGCGCAATCTAATTGTGAGAATGACGCCAAATTTTCTAAGAAAATTAAACAGGACAAAGGACGAAGGATTCTGTGAAAAAAAAAAAATAGTACCAGAAGTCACCGCTAGGGGGAATATGGGGCGCTTCGTAATAGGAAAGAGAGTTTTTAAAAAATGTAGAATCAATACTACAATCATTAAATGTGATAAAAAAAAATTAATTTTAAAACACAATATTTTATTTCAGTATTGATTCTGCATTTTTTAAAACTTTTTTTTCTGTACAGCGTTACATATTTAATAGCGGTGATTTTTGGAACTAAATTTTTTGCGCGGAATCCTTCGCCTTCATATTGTCAGTTTAATTATAGCCACCTTGTATATCAATTTCATTGAAATAGTTTAATATGACGAAAACACATTGCAAACGATTTTTTTACATAGAACATATTATACTGGAATTCTTTTGTGCTTCCCTGTAAACGAACTGTAATTGCCACTTTCTCTAAATTCTATAAAAGGCATGTTGTCAACTATCTCAATGATAAGTGTTAATTTAATTATGTTTGAAACAGCGTAATGTCATTAAAATGCACTGAAGACGATTTTTCTCCCTCGATCATAATGTAACAGAAAATTTTTGAGCATCTCTATGTAAATTAATCATAAATAGTGCACACTTCATTTACAGTACCGTGATGCCATGGCGAGTTTTAATAACATGTATTATTTATATGGCAGTCCGAGTACATATACGCGAGTTAAAGTACGGAGAAATAAACGGAATTCATGAACAGTATTTAACTATGTTGGAAAATGTTAGTAGGAGAACCGTAAATGGCATACACTTCAGTTTCAATATCGAACATACTATGGTAAAGCTCAATAATATGTACCAGTTACGTGACAATTATAGGTGCAGTTTCCCAAAATTTTTAAGAAGCCAGTGTCTTCTAAACCCAAATAATCTAGTCGCCACATTTTGAAAGAAACGCATAAAAGCAATAGCGTCAATAATGGGGGGAAAAAATCAAGAATTTAAAGTGAAAATTAATCTACAGCTGTTCAAAAGAAATATGGACTAATTGCATTAAATGCGTATATATTTCATTTAATCACACATTTTTTTTTTATATATATATAAATTAAGTGTAATATAAATCGTAATTTATGAATAGTAAGAACATAAAGTTGGGCAAGATATAAATAAATATATAATATAAAGCTAAGGATTGAGGAAACAAACGCTAATTTTGTCAAAAAGTCGAATGCGAATTTGTGAAAAGATTACACAAGAAAAACGAATTTTATCGTAGGATCACAGAACCCCCCCCCCCCCCCCGCAAATTTCCTTAAAGAATCGCGGAAAAACGTGACTTTCGTCAACGCGTCTTGAAACAAATGCCAGTTCTATCAAAAAATCTCGAAAAAGCTCGATTTTTGTCAAAGGAGCGCGAAAAAACACGCGAATTTTGTTAAAGCATCTCGGAAAAACACGCGATTTTCTTCAATGATCGCAAGAAAAATGCAAAATTTGCCAAAGGATGGCGACTTAAACGGCAAAAATTAGTCGCCAAATCAAAATATTTAGTCGCCACGAGGCGACTGGTAACCGTGAATCTGAACCTACAATAGCATTTCGAATTTACGCGAGTTTGAGCACAGACAGATAACCCGAATTCATAAACAATTTTCAACTATGCTGGAAAATACTAAACATAAAATAATGAATAAATATGTATGCTTTTCGAAGAATTTTAGTCATAAGGATAACAATTCTTAAAAAGTATCGGCATGTTATATAGAAATTGACTCTAGTTGAACCAAGTTTTCAACTTTTTTATGGGGCAGGGCAGAACAAATAACATTTTCGTACGGAACGAAAACAGGGAATATGTTATTAGAAAATCAACATGTCCTTTAAGAATAGTTATATGCACGACTAGTTTGGGGAAAGTTTTGATAATTAGCGGGCTGTTTCTCAATTTATTCGGCCATGATATTGTTTAAAGAACAATCAAATGAGTCAATCATTTGTAACAAGCATGCAACAGCAGCAATTTCGTTTGATTACCAAAGAAAAAATATTCAAGAGTTTAGTTTTCTGAATTTCTATTATAGGAGAATGGTTTGAATTTAAATAAAATTGTTTTAAAATATAGAAAAACTGTTAAAAAATTTTTACAAAAATGTAAGTATGAGCAATTTAATTCTTTCTCTCCTTTTTAACATTTTCCAACATTGTTGAAAGCGTTTATGATTTTAATTTGTTTGTTTGTCTTTTTGCTGTTTTTCCATACTGGAATCGATGTTCGACACCCGCCCATAATTTCGAACCTTACGAAATAGATATAAATTTGTGAGGTACTAAACATATGCTTCATGTAAAATATGGTATGCAAAGTATTTATTATTCATATACAGGGTCACAAAAAAATATGACATTATGATCTACGGCAAAAATCATTTGCAATGTATTTTAATGATGTTACACTATTTCAAACACAGTGAAATTAATATACATTATTAAAGAATACTACAAGATGCTTACTGTGAAAAATGGCGCGTTTTTATCATTCATTTATTTGGGATACAGAAAATAATTCGGCTACAGTACTTTTGCTAGAAGTGCATTTACAGTCGTGGTATGTGGTTTTATGTTTAATTAAACATTTCCACATTATTTGATGTCTATAATTTCTATAGATCAAAAACAGATCTTGGCTATCTATATGGACGTAAATTTTTCAAGGTATCTCAAGGACTCTTAAAATTGAAAATAAATAAATAAATAAATAAAAGGCCATTTTCAACATTTAATATTTTAAAATGTATTCAATCTTAAGTCACAATTTTTATTATGAAAGAGATAAGTATGTTCTTTCATTTCATACATTAAAAAAATTACAAGTTTCAGAATTAGCATTTACAAGAGACTCCAAAGTGTCAGACATTTGATGAGCAGAAAATTGGCGTAACAGACTACGCGCAAAGTTACAAAATAAATTTTAAAACTAGAATGAAATTTTTGGTGCCTACTCATACTTCAGATTGTAATAATTACTCTGAATCTAAATAAGTTTGTATTTAAGGCATTTTTACATTTTTTTTAAAATACAAATTTGTATTTAGCTAATACAAAATTTTGAAAATTTCAGCAGTACAAGTACCTATTTTTTTTTTCATCAATAAAAATAAATTTTAGATTCAGTTTATACAGACTAATATGAAACATTTGTTTTGAAAGTTTCATGATGAATATTTAGAAATTTTTTAAATATCGTATGCATTGTCTCCAAAAATATTATTTGGAGAAAAAATAAGTTTCAAATTTCGTATAAGCCGCTTCAGCAGTTAAGCAGATATAATTATAAAAGCCATAACATCTGTTCTAATGGGAATTCCAAGGAAACATTTACATTAGAATGTTCAGGAAAGATCAGAGTTTAATATTAAATAAAAATAATATATTTTTTTAAGTTTTAAGAGTCTTGAGATCCCTTAAAAGTAGTTTTTATTTGTGTTTTGCCTTTTCCAGCTTATTTGTATTTAGTATACTGAGAGATGTTTGTAGCATGTAAATATATTTGTATAAAGGACAATGTTAAGAACTGGATGTATCGACGTCTATGGATGAAGTGCATTCATTTTTTACCTGAATTAAATATGCTCTTAATATGTGGGGTATAAAAATCCGTGGATAATATGGCTGAACAAGAAAAAAAATCGCGTAGATTTTTGTTTATTGGCAAAAATTGTTGAAATTTTAAATTGTTTTATGCGTTTAATAACTGAACTAAATTTTAGCATGCTATGTACAATTTGTACAAAACTATAAATTATATACAGTGCCACACAAAAGAATCGACTATCTTTCCGACTACGGGCGATAATTGATGAAATTGGGCTTTCAAATGTGTTATGCATATTTTGCAATTTTTTTTATATTTAGCTTTCTTTTTTAAACTTCTTAAAAGGTGAAATTTTGTTACAGTACCCTGAAACTGTTGAAGTTTCACAATCTACACTTAACACATGATTTTTCTTTTACTTTTATTATAAGCTTGTGCAGTAATAAAAATACTTTTCTTTTAATGTAAAAGCCTTACCACACTCTATCGTGTCATTGACTATTTTCCAAGCGTACTGAATAACATGCACTTGTTGATTGGAACACTTATTCTCTGACTGGCCGTAGCATTCATCGTGGATCTTGCAGCACCTATTAAAAAATCAATATTGAAATCTTTTAGCAGACAAAACTGGTTTGAACAATAAGTGTATATAACCAGAAAATAATATATATATATATATATATATATATATATATATATATATATATATATTTTTTATTTTATTTTTTTTTTTTTTTTTTTGCGAGTTCAAAGGCATAAGTCACAGACTTACAATGTTAAAACATACAATTTCAACTACCACAACACCAAAGTTAAATACAGCCGTTTCAAGAATACCTTATATAATTTTCATCAGTGTATACAAAATAACCATGGAAAAGAATAAACAAAAATAAATAAATAAATAAATAAAACTATTTTAACGATCCCCTTCGGCTGTAGCCCCAAGTATTGATTGATGAAATTCAAACAAGGTTTCAACAAAAGCAAAAAACAAACATTCACCCACATGATGGAATATACAGTAATTTGGGATACGTAATTGATCGTGTAATTCCAGAATTTTTTCATTTTTTTTTTCAATAAGTCTAACATACTTTTTTTCCTGAGTACATAATAAATAACAGGAAATGCATATAATGACAATGTAGTTGAAAAAGGGACTTAGTTATTCAACTTGACATTATGTAAATATCGTCACATTTCCGGGCCGTGTGGCGTGCGCGTGGGTGTGAAATATAGACATGAACATTAGATGAACAAAATTATTACTAATAGTAGTAGTATACTACTTCAAAGAGACAATTAAACACATATATATAGTGTAATCTATTGTAATTTGGAATTGAACTGTAAATTCCAGAATTATTTCCATTTTCTGAAATATTTCAATCTTTATATTTTTGGCTAATTTATCTTAGCATGGTATAAGTTTCATATCTCTCTTTTTCCACTCTTTTTATGTATTTTTAATTATTTGAATTACATTCATTTATTATGGATATATTTTTCAATTATCCTGAGTTCTTCGATATGTAATGAGGAGCTTAATATTGTCATCTTTAGGTCTAATGTCAAAAAAACTCGATGAAATAACACATATTCATAGTAAATTGCGGATATTAGTCTTCTATCAAGATTCCATATCACATTGATAGTTTTTAATTTTTAGTCTTTTATTTTTACATTTATTTTAAATACAGGATTTAATTTTAACTAAATGTAGAAATGTATACATAATAATAATAAAAAAATGTAAATAATGTAGCTATTGAATCAGAAAATAATCGAAGCAATACAAATTAAGGTATGTGCCTCCCCTCAAATCGCCGTTTTTTCGAAAATTTTCGATTTTGATTTTATTATTTTAAATTAAAGTTATAAGATTTAAGATTCCAAAAATGTTTTGTTTTTGGTTCAGCGATCATTAGAAGTAAAGTTATAGTTCAAAATATAAATCTTTACAGATGAGTTTTTGTGCCATATTAAAATCTTAATTTGCGTCTTCTGGAAAACTGCATTTCTCATTTTTTATGTTTACAAAAAACCTCATTTCTTAAAAAGTTTTTAAGATATTGAAATAAAATTTGGTCACAAGGTTCTATTCATCTATTGGTATGATTTGAAGCAAAATACAGCTTTTAAGTTTATATACATTAATTTAAAAGATGTTTTTTATTGAAAAATACCCATTCTTTAAAAAATAAATCATGTTTCGTATACTACATTTGGTACAAGTTAGTAAATTTAAGAGTATTGCAAATATTTTGCTTCATAACACGCTAAGATATTATTGTAAAAAATAAAAAGTGGAATATATTGAATATAGATTTCCTTTTAGAAGGTTTGGCATTAACGCAATTCTTTGCAAAAATGTAAATTAAAAAAAGTTAATTAAAATCCCATTAAAAATTTGTTTGAATGCATAGTTTTATTCTAAGTTTTAAATAAAAAACATATTAAACATAGTAAATAAAACAGAAATGTTATACTTTTCAAAAAAAAAAAAAAAAAAAAAAAAAAAAAAAAATGTCCGAAGGTACGCATAAACCAGTATCAGTAATAGGAATTTGCAGGAAACAAAATACACTGAGCATTGCTAAATGCTCTGTTTAAAAAAACAGACAACAAAGTATTATAAAAAATGAAATATAGAAGTTAAAAGCATTACAAAAATGAAAATTGAAGCCTCCATTATGAAACACTTTATCAAGGATTGTTTTCCCCAACTTAAGTAAGTTACAAATAATTTTTATATCAGAATGCCAAGCAATCATGCCGAAATTACTATGTTTCATTTTCAATTGTCCATTCAACTGCGATATTATTTAATAGTAAATAAACGAGATGAAATTAAGAGAAATTCTGTTCTAAAGCCAAATCAAAACCCATAATGTAAAAGATAAAAAATATATTAAATCCAATTTAAGAAATAAAAAGAAAAAATATTTACTTACTTACACAAATTTTAAACTTATTTAATTTTGAAGTTTATTAAAACAAAGGTGTTTAATTCTATGTGCAAAAATAAAATATTAACATAAATCGATTTATATGAACAGGAATTCTATTGTGTGAATAAATTTACATTGAAAGGGAATTATACTTATCGTGAATGTCAAAAGTAAAGTTGTTTTGTTCAGTTATAATTATATATAAATCAAGGAAGTTAATAGCATTATCTACAATATCATTTTCACTTAATTGTAGGGTTTTGTGATAACGCACATGCAATGAATAAGTCGACTCAAGTGTCATATAAAGGACAAAAATGTTATGAATGTATTAGCAGAAAAAAAAACAATCAGTTTTTGAATTATTTTTCCACAAGAATAATATGATTGTTAATTTTCCAAATGATAGACGCTTTCCGCCCTGATGGAAACCTAAATATTCTTTATAAATACTGTCAATTAGTATTTCGTAATTATGATGTTGCATGAATCTAGTTACCATTTTTAAATAAGAAATTGAAATAAGATACACTGTTAAAAAAAAATTCTGAAATTCACAAATATTTTTTTCCTCAATTTGACAGAGAAAGTTCTTTTTCAGAACAAAAGTGCATTTTTCATTAAAAATCAGAAAACTCCACCATATTTTCTGAAAATAACGAAACTGATGGAAATAGAAACAAAAAACGGAGATACTCCGTTATGCGGGGGGGGGGGGGGGGGGGGCTCCGTGGCCGAGTGGTCAAGGCACCACACCGCCAATCGCCTATTGTGGGCTCGAATCCCACTGGCGCCATGAAATAATTAAAACATAAAAAATCCCTTTTAAATTACATTTTTTTCTATTTATTTTCTCTTATTTCTTATTAAAAAATCTTTTAACTAATTAGCCAAAAAGAAATAAAATAAAATAAAATAAAATAAATAGTGTACCACAATTTTAAAAAGATGTCTATAGCATTATTTTTCTAAAAAATGAATAATTTTTTTTTCTCACTATCCCATAAAACACATACTTTGTATATGTCTGCTTTGTATATGTCTCTGTATATGTCAGCTTTGGCTCAGTCAGTAAGGGCCCCACCAGTGGTTGAGAGCTTCTGACTTCTCAACTGGTAGACAGCAGGTGCTGGGTTCGAACCCAATCGCGGCTGTCAGCCTAACCGTTCGGAGCTTTCGTGGTTTTCTTCGAACCTTGCGTAAATACGGCTTAGATTCCCTTAGAAAGACCCCCACGAAGGGCATTCCCCCCTTGGTCCTATATCCCTAAGTGTAGATAATCGGACGACAAAAATAAACCAAACCAAACCAGTAAGGATTTGTTTCGTTATCAAAAAGGTCTCGAGTTCGATCCTCAGGACGGCTTGAAGTAAATTATACAAAAAAATAAATAAATAAATAAATTAAGTAAAATAATATAGCAGCTTAAAATCACTCGAAAATTTCGAATTCTTTGATGATTAATCGATTCATTAATTTTAAAAATCATATTAAATCATTATCATTAAAAATCATATTAAATCATTATCATTAAAAATCAAACTTATAACAGAAATTTACTGCTTCTCAGTGGTAAATCCAGAAACTAGTTTTTTTTTTTTTTTTTTTTTTTTTTTTTTTTGGGGGGGGGGGGGGGGCGATCTCAAGTTACATGTAATCAATACATTCATAGTTTCTATTAGTTACGTCATTATTTGCAGTTAATTATTAAATGGATATGGATTAATTAATGCGAATAAAATATTCTAGAGTAAGATGAAGATAATTTTCCATCTGAAAAATGCACCGTTCGCTGCTAGACTCCATTGATCTCCATTTTTGACTCTATTTTTAAAGATTATCTATTTTCTGGCCAATGTGAATGCTCCACATCGTTTTAAAATCGTCTTCATTGACCAGGAAATAGGTAGCCTTTAAAAATAGAGGCAATATTTTACGATATTCTAAACAGTGTAGAAATGAAATTAGCTGTCGTCGACTATTTTGGAGGACTTGAAAAATCTAACTTTCATGATGGCGAATGGCTTTACAACATTGTTGGATGAAGTGAATTGAACTTCAAAGAAATTATTTAAAAAAATAAAACCCATTTAAAAAAAAAAAAAATCTCATTTTCCCTTTCATTTCGAGAACTTTTCAAATCAAACTCGGAAATTTTCGCTCCCCCCCCCACTGGATCCGCGCCTGCTTCTTCTTCAAACGGAGTTTTCGTTTCTTTTATTTCACAAAACGGAAAATCTACTAACGGAACGGTAAAAGTTCGACTATTTTGCTGCCAGTAGTTTCACCGTGAATTCACATTTATTTTTAACAGTGTAGTATAATTTTAGAACATGCTTATTTTTTTCAAATAACAGATTAATAATTCTAAACAAATCTTTAAACTATTCGATCCCTCAGTCCCCATACGGGGACCTCTGTTCTTTTCCTTATAAAAACTAAAATGTCCGACTTTTTTATATTTTTACACCACTCCTTAATAGCTGAATGTTTTTTGCGTTGAAAACAAACTAATAAATGGCGACATCTAAGCGGAATCCCTCCTAAAATAAATGTTATTTTCACTGGAATTTGCAAAATGTCTAAAAATGCCCAAAAGATAGTGTGACCAAGAAAAAATTAAATTTTCATAAGTATTCAACTTAAATCTTTTTCAATAAATTTTTTTGAGGATACGTAGATTATTTACTTGTTTAAAGCTCTTAAATTTGAGATTGCATTAATTTAGGCGATGATTATTAAATTGGTGTTTTAAGGGGGGGGGGGGAGAGGTTGTAGTTTTAGATCCATATATTTTAATCTAAATTACTAAGCGCTTAAAGAATCAATTTCAGAAAAGGCATTTTTTATGTCTTTTATGAAGTCATTTTGTTTGTAAGAAACCAATGAATAAATATTTACATTATTATTTTAGCTTCAAAACTGAAGAGGTTAATACCAATTCTATTAAACAAGCCATTGAAATCAAAAGGTTTATTATAATGTATAATATTTAAAATTTTAATATATACAAATTAGAAACTGCTTTTATGCAATATTTGTTCTAATTTTGTAGAGTAATATCATGCAATTTAGTAAATTTTAGTCAATAGTAAATTACTTTCTTTGTTGTTAAGAGTATTCCAGCCTATGGTAACAATGCGAAATTTAAGTGGATTCTTGTGAAATTTTGAAGTAACTAGTAATTATAATAGTTTATAAAAATGATAGATGTATCTATTAGAAAAGTTTTTAAATATAATCTTACTATTAATTTGTTTTTGTTTTTTTATAAAAATGCATGCAAATAACAGCAAATTATTAATTGATTTATATAATAATAATAATAATAATAATAATAATAATAATAATAATAATAATAATAATAATAATAATAATAATAATAATAATAATAATAAATGCATGATAAAACTTTTTTGTAAAAAAAATACTGAATCATAAATTATTTAAATTATTGAATCATAAGATAAAATAGAACAAGAAAGATTCGACTATGCACAATATTTATTTACATTAGAAATAGCATTAATCTAAATGTGCTAAATGCGCATTGATATAAATCCTGAAACAAAAGGAAAAAAACAATGCAATAAGAAATAAGGAACTTTATCAACTGTATGCTCAAGGACAATATTCCACAATAAATAAGTCGCAATACTTTTGTGAATAATACGAGAAGTTGTGCAGCGCCAAGTTATTTCACACATACATAATTTCGTAATAGCGCTTTGCCACGCACGAATATGTCAATTGTTTCAATACGCATACATAATTTGTTGCTAAATATCGCTTTGCTGCACATGAAAATGTCCATATTTTTTCAAAACTGTTCATTTTGAATTATAACAAATTTCAAAATCCGTGTCCTTTGAGTAGCGTCCCTTTAAGAAGAAAAGAATTCGCGTACTGACACAAAAGCGTGTCTTCAGCGTGTTTTAGATAAATCACCTCTGAAAAATAATGCCATACAAAAATGAATACAAACAGTAGGTAAACGTTATACAAAAACACTATAAATATCAAATATATTGGGTTATTCGTGTCTGTTTGGGAAAATGAATTTGTACCGAAAATTTCTATCATTTAATTATTAGATATTGTTTAAGATATCTAATGTTGAGCAATTAATGGGCAGAATTTTCAGGTCCAAATCGATTTTCCCAAACGGACACGACTTTCCGAACGACCCAATATTTATATAAACAATAATTATGCAGACTAGGAGCCTCAATGTCATCTACGTGAGTAGCATTTTTAAAATTTTTATTTAACGTTTGAAATTTTTTATCAGAAGTTTTATTCTTATTAGTATTTATATACAAGGTCGATTTCAAGTAACTTTAGAAGGTTTATGATTTAGAAATTATGATAGAACTATGATTACATCCACTTGTATTCTAGTATTTCATTATTGCAAAAATATTTTATTATATTAAAGTTTGTCGTATCAAGATGGCTTATATCTTGCCCACCTTTGAAACTCTCTCCTACTGTTATCTTTCAGTAATCGCAAGTCTCTACAATTAAATATCTTAAATTTTCTTTCCAAAATAATCAAAATGTTGCTTTTGAGATAAAGTTATCAATGATAAGACTGACAGATATATTTTAATAAATATTTAAATTATTGATATAAATTGTTCAATGTATTAGAAAGTGACTATTTTGAGCCTCGCCCATATATATGTATTTTAATTTCTACTCATTACCTACATATAGAATCTATTAATTACAAAAATTTAAACGACATAGCAAAAGAAGTTCACCATGTACTAAAGTTGATATGCACGCGGCAATTGATGTATTAAGAGTAAAATAAATCATATAAATTTACAAAGAAATACTAAAATATGCATCAAAGCAACCTGAAAACAGGCTTGGTTGCGATAAGTTCCAAGGACTTCTCCTTGTGATTCCGTTTATCTAGTTAACAGCAAATTTGAGCGTTAACATTAATTTGTTTTTTAATTGAAAAACAAACAGCGAAATTATGGATAACGGACAAAAAGAGGCAATTATAAGTTTTGTCTTTGGCATCCTTCAAAGAGTATTTTCACTAAACTTTATTGACTCATAATTGCCACTGTAATTACTTATGGATTATTGAACAAGATAAGAAAAATCAGGGCCGATCCGAGGACCGAGTGGTGATTTGGGGTACCAAGGAAAAGGTCTGTAAGAAAGATTATAGAGTAGTATGAGTTTAGTGCTTTCTGAGCTTGAAATTTAAAAGACATTTAAAAGTCATTAAAAATTTTTATTTACATGTTTCAACTCTATTTAATCGAGTCATCTTTAGAATGTAAATAAAAAAAATTTCTATTTACATTATGAAGATGACTCGATTAAAAAGAGTTGAAACGTGTAAATAAAATTTTTTAATGTATTTTAAATGTCTTTATTAATACAGCAACGTCTTATAAGCAAAATATTTATTTATAATATAAATTATTACTTGCGGAATATATATTATTAATATTACGATATAGTTATTAATGGGCGTAATCAAGACTTACTACGGTTATTTTTCACGTTCATATCAGATTTATATGTTCCATATATATATATATGTGTGTGTGTGTAATAATAATTCGACGAAGGCTATGTTCCGTAAACTCCTAAGAATGTTACTTCTAAGAATCAGCAGCAGCACGAGCAGAGCAGTCGTTCCGGCAGTTGACAAGCATTGAAATCCATTGGGGTATTTCCCCATTATAAAAACAAAAACCACCAGTCTTCAAATTCTTTTATTTTTAAACTCATAAAATCAGTAAGCTCTTCCCCGCAGTCACCTAGACACTGTCATCGATTGTTCCAAAACTTCGTGTCTAAGCTGCATTCTAAAATATTTGAATTGTTCGGGGGGAAAGCCACAGCATCCTAATATTTTTAAAGTCAATCGCATTCTGCGCTCTGAAAAAAACCAAATGAGAAATCCACATTTTCACGACAAATTAGCTCCTCCTCACTCCGCGTCAATCATTTTAAAATCCAACCAGGATTAATTTAAGTCTACGTAATAAAAATGATCACCTCTGATTGGCCTAGGAGGCGGGAATCTCGGGTAAGGATTATATCTTGTCTCGCAAATAGACAAGTCTTTTAACATATCCGCGCACTAACACAGATCACGTGATCAATAAAAAATAAAATTTAAATCCCTAGAATATTCTAAAAAGGAAAGATTACGAAATAACTAACCGCCTTTTTTAAGAAACAAGCAATAGATTATTAATAAATAAATTAAGAAAAAGAATTTTAGCTGTTAAAAGTTAATACATTACGAAACTAAGATTGAAATATGTTCCGCAATTTTAGAATTAAAGCTAAGAGGGAACAAAATGGCGAAATTTTTTTTTTATTTTATTACATATATATAACAACAGTGAAGTTCTTAAATACTTTTATGCATATCTAAATTAATTTTATAAATATGGATTAATGGTTATCTCGGGCCGCAGGTTGAATCTAATCAAAAACATAAGTGTATCAAAAGTTATGGATAAGACGTTGAAAGAGTTCAAGGAGAAAACAATTTATCTCACCTATTTGGCCTCGTTTTTTTCTCTGTCTGAATTATGCCTTATGCGTTAAGAATTTTAATTGTTTCAACTCTTCGTTGCATATTAAAAGACTGATGGAGATAAAAATTCTTTTTGCACTTTTTCTCCTATGAAAAGCTGGAAAACCAAGAGGAAAATATTACATTAAATTTGGATATTATTTGAAAGGTGCGTTCTTCACCCAGAAACCTTATTGATTATGACATCTGATCTAATATTTGAATCAGCTCAATAGAATAAATCACAGATATCCTTTTCAAACTCGGGTTTACTTTTTTAAAAATTTCAATTATGCAATTATATTAACTTACTGATAATTAAGAAAGATTAAACAGCGAAAAAAAAATTTTTTTTTGTGCATAAAATTTGATGATTTGGGGACTCAAAAAGTACAATTTTTTAGGATTTTTTTAAATTTTTTATTTTATTTTTTTGCATTGCAAAAACATTGAAAAACATAATATATATATATATATATAATAATTTTTCGTTACTAATGGACACTACAAATGATATCCTAACGCACAGTAAAATTATTTAAGTTTTCATTTTTGTACATTTCGGACATTTCTGCTGCAAGCTTTTTTTTTATATATATAACACGTAGCTCGCTAAAACTGCGCTATAAGAAATGAATTGCTGTTTCTTTTAGTTCTGCTATCTTTTAGGCTCCATTCACACCAATTTCTTTCTTTCTTTCTTTTTTCTTTCTTTTTTCTTTCTTTTTTTTTTACATAATTTATTATACGTTAAAAAAAATGTAAAGATGTGTATCCTATCGGATACATCAGGTCTGAAAAGGATAATTGAACTCTGAGAAACATTCGATGCATAATAATACTTGATTAATTTTAACACATATATGCTAATTGGGAAGTAAATCACACCCGCTGTGATTTTCCAGCTGAGTTAAAATTCGTCCAGGCTAGGATTGAAACTAGGGACTTTTTCAAAGAAGTTATTATAGTAATATCTACTAATTTAATAGTATACTCAACTAAAGTCGATTAAAAAAAAAAAAAAAAAAAACTTTTAATAATGCGAAAGTTTTTGGCACATTTTCTCACCTATTTTTAAACATCAGAATGTGATACTTGCATGCATGATTGTGGAAGTGATTTGTAATATTGCATTTTTCATTTTCAGAATAGAGCGGAGGGGAATTATCAAAAGAATCGGGAGATAAGCAATCCACCCTACTTGACGAGAAGATTTTTCTTTTTACCGGACAACCGTCTTTTTCCTGCAAAACTCGTTAAAGGTCAAAAATACCGCGTCGCCACAACAAACGAGCCGACAATGAACTTTTAGAAGTGGTCAGATCTGTTTGGGCCTTTAATCAAACAAACAAAGAAAAAAAAAAAAAAAAAAAAAAAAAAAAAAACAATCGTAGCTAAGAGAAAATTTCCATATGGAGATCTGTGATTGAAAAACAACTTTCACTGTCGTAGGGTAATTGGTTCATTCTACTTACTCGTCAATGAAGTCGACGGGTTTCCCTTGGCCGCCATAACCGCACCAATTCCCGTACGGGATATAATCGCTGGGGTCAAGGCCAGTCACCAGGTCGAACATGTCGGCGAGGTCCAACAGATCGCGACGTCGACGTATCGGATCTGAAACAATAAAAAATAAAACAAAAATTAAACATTGCATAATGTTGCCATAATTCTGATATCAGGGTTGGACTAACATTCCGTCAGTCGGTGCTCCAACACGGAGTAAATAAAGAAAAAAAAAAAAAAATCTGAGGGGCGCAAAATTGCTAAAACAAAATGAGAAAAAAAAAACAGAGTTCTCAAGACTACTTTCAGAGGCGTCCTTACGGAAGACGGCTTAAAGCGAGGCCTGGTGCAAGGATTTTGCGAGACCCTTTCTTTTCAGATTCTTAACACAATCTTATCTAAACTATCAATGAAAAAGAATGGTTTTTACCGATATACTGTAACCTGGGGAGCCAGATATTGATCCCCTAACTATTATAAAATAATAGTATTTATATGTGTGTTTTTAGAGGTAATTTCTGGAACTACTGAATCAATTTAAGAAGTAATGATGACAAATTCATGGTGAAAGTCCCTTTTCCAACATCGGCTATATTTTATATATTTATTAAGACTACTATATTTATTTAACTAAAATCATAAATTTATATTGAAGATTTTCTATTATACCTTCTTGTTTTATTAAAGAAAAACTATTTTGTGTCCAGATGCGAGGCCTCTCTAGGCGCGAGGCCCTGTGCGGCCGCACCTGTCGCATACCCCTAAGGACGGCTCTGTCTACTTTGTAGATGCAGTGCCTGATAAGTTGGGCAACAAAAAGACGAAGAGGGTGAAGAGGAAGATATTATTAAGTGTGAATCACACTGTTTTTCCCCTGTTTGAACGCTCTTTAAAAAAAATGTAAAAATGCTTACTATGCTTGCGTGTAGGAGTGCAGCTTTTTAATTTTGCACGGAGTGGCTTAAAGGTTAAATTCAGCCCTGCTGATGTCAAATTTCGTTTTGCAACAACATGTAGACCAAGAGGCGGCAGCACAGGCAATCAACTCATGGAGTTCCTGATGAAAATCGAGGATTAATTAAGTCTCGATTGCATATTAAAACGCAATCTAATGCCAAGTCATATCTTGGAGGAAAACATCTGAAAACCCGATTTTAGCTGTTAACTCATAGATTTACCATTATGTTTTCCTGCTCCCAATCCTCCATGTTTTCATATTTTTGGGTGCAGGAAAGCAGAATGGTAAATCTACGAGTCAACCTTTAAAATCGGGTTTTTAAGTGTTTTCCACCAAGATGAGATGCTTTGTCGATTGATCAAATCATTGAAATTTTGTTAGTTTTGAATGTTTTACAGGGAAAAAATATACTGAACAGAGGTGATTTAAGGTAGAAGAGATTTGTATTTAGGCTGGTAAATTTTCTCACACCTCAAATCGAAATCAAGCCTAATTTGGCTCCATCTTATCGCCGATTAGTAACATTGGTAAGTTCGCATGAGAATCGCCACACTGCGTTTTATTATGCTTACAATATTTGTTAAATTTCAGTATTGATTTTTATATTTATGAATTTTAAAATTATCTTTCATCAGATGACTTTACCAGAGCTGCCAACTTCTACGCCTATTTAAATCATATAAACATGTTTAAAACCACAAAAAAGTTTTAGTAAAATGTATACTAAAAATATTCAATTTTATATATTACAGCGCATAATGTTAATTATTTATTAAAATTTCTGTTTCTAATATTTTTATTTGACATTAAAGGGGTGTAGTAGTTGGCAGCCATGCTTTACAAACAACTTTTAATTCAGCTTTTTTCTTCTTTATATTTGAATAATAATAATAAAAAAAAACTATGTTACAGACAGTTTCAACCAGGGAGGCGAAGTCGGGCGTCGGGCCCATTTTTGAGCTAAAGAGTCGGAGTCGGAGTCACTAAAAAACAATCCGACTCCGACTCCAGCTTTTTTTGTTAGTCAGTTTGAAGTGAAAATAAGCCAATTATATGTAATTTTAAGTCCGTAAAAGAATTATTATTCTTATTTTTCTATTATATCGGGCTGTCCAACTGCTATTATACAGTCCAACTTATACAGTAGATGAAAACCGTTTTTTAATAAAAAAAAAAAAAAAATCTAGTACACTTTGAATTATTTACAAATTTGTAAAATTCTCATCTGAAGAAGACGAATTAATATCCAAATTGTAAAGATTTCCCCTTTTCAAGTCCACGGATCCGAAACAGTAAAATTTCTGTTTTGTTTTCCTCTTCTATATCGACAGTTGGATTTTTCAGGTACGCGAAATTCAAAAAGTAGTAAAACTGAAAAAAAAAAAAAAATTTTTTTTTTCCTTTTCTCTTTCAATTTTCTAAGAACTGAATTAACACGAAAATAGGGAATTTTCTACTTATTTTTCTTGCGTTCCTTCATAATTTTAACTAACAGAAACACTAGTATATTAGCTAGCCCGGAGTCGGAGTCGAGGTCGTTAAAATTTCCTGAGTCAGAGTCAGAGTCGGCCATATTTCTTATCGACTCCGCAACCCTGGTTTCAACATTTGGCTTTTTGCTATACTTCGTTCTGACGGCACCCATGTCACTATATTTCATAAGCAACAAGTTTGTTTTTATTTAATCTATTATCTCTTGCATGTTTAGACCTTTTGATGCAGAACAGAACGAATGAATTTATATGTACAGTCGGCTCTCTTTAATTCGATTTCGTCGGGACCCACAAGAGATATTCGAATTATCCGAAGTTCGAATTATGGAAAATATGAAATGAAAACGTGCTTAATATGGTACTATTACAAAGGAATTAATGTTATAGTGGGTTTTTTTTTATTCATTTCGTCTGTTATCATTAGAATATGACTTAATATTAAATTAAAAGGTATAAATACATAAACTAATTAAGGGATTAGAAACAAGCACGGTGGGAGAAAAATTTAAAGCGTCACTGATGGACAGACGCGGCACTAAGAAGGTAGATATCAAATGTATTGAATTATATGTATACTCGTTCGGAAATATTTTCACAACTATCAAAGACAGAAAATTATTCAAATGATCTGAAATCCGTGAGAAAAAAAATAAATAAAAATTTGGAAGTCTTGTTAGTTCGAAGTAAACGAAGTCGAGAGAAAATGAGTTCGAATTAATGAAAATTTTTAACGTTATTCTGCCACTGAAAATTTTCGGGACTTCATGTTTAGTTCGAATTAAGCGAAGATTCGAATTATCCGATTTCGAATTAACGAGAGTCGACTGTATCACTGTTTCCAGTCATAAGCGGTTTCATCACATATTATGCACGAAAATTATCATTTAAATCTTTATATTTCCACTTTAAATGCGCATATAATACATAATTACCACAAGCTGTAGCCGAAGGACATCCTGTCGGATTCACAATAAAAAATCTGTCTATACTTTTAAGTATATTGAACAATAAAAAAATAAAGATCTTAAAATACAACCTGAAAAACAACTATTTTAAGCTCATTTTAATCTCTGCGCGATTTTAGGCGTTTTATTAAACATATAGAAAAAAGCATGAGAAATTATCCTGAAACTACAGGTATGTAACAGAATTAATACAAGTCATATATTACAGCGAACATTTTCTTGCGAAACCACATAGGGGACTGTCAACAAATTGTAAAAGAACGAATATCTTTTGGATAACCCTGTCAAAACTAATAAAGCAAAAGCGTTCAAACTAGATCATGATTAGGTAGCTTATTTTAATAAATTGTGTTCATTTTTATGAGGATAGCATTTATACTCGAAGAGAAATTAAGGATTTCATGAAAACAGTCCCAAATTCCGCCAAGTTTTTGC
Source organism: Maratus speculifer (assembly GCA_964019185.1). Lineage (NCBI taxonomy): Eukaryota > Metazoa > Arthropoda > Arachnida > Araneae > Salticidae > Maratus > Maratus speculifer. The sequence continues at coordinate 249,216,682 of OZ025294.1, forward strand.
TTATTATTTGCAGAGTTCTTAATATAAAAAAAAATTATTTTCCGAAAATATGACAAACAACATCGTAGACAATACCCTGTAATCAGAATTGAAAAATAACAAAAATTGTATGATTACATATGTATGATTATGTTATTATTGTGCGTAATGTGTTAGCTAAATGTATAGAGCAACTTTTGTGAAACTCACAAAAACATAGCTTAGAAATTCTGAAAATTATTGTAAATAGAATAAGCTCAAAATCCAAAAGGAAGCAAAAAGTTGAGGGGGGCTATGTCCAATTTTAGAGTAATACGTGTAATATCATGTATACTATCTGGACACTAATGAATGGTTATGGGAGCGTCCATTCGAAATTCTGTGACAATTTGAGCTAATTTTCATAAATAATTTCAATTATTTTATCAAAAAATTAATTAATATAAAAATTTATGTAATCAGAATACGATTGTTCCACCCATGTAACATACTCCTAATTTGTAACAAAAAGCATTTAGTCGGCTCTCGTTAATTCGAACTCGTCAGAACCACAAGAAATATTCAAATTATCTGAAGTTCGAATTAAAGAAAATATGAAATGAAAATATGCTTAACATGGTACTATTATAAAGGAATTAATTTTACAGTGTTTTTTTTAAATTTATTTCGTTTGTTATCATTAGAATATGACTTAATATTAAATTAGAATGTATAAATACATAAACTAATTAAAAGATTAGAAACAAAAACAATGGAAGAAAATTTTAAAGCGTCAGTAATGAACAGAAGGGCCGCTAAGAAAGTGGATATAAAATGCATTGGATTATATGTATACTTGTTTGGAACAATTTTCACAAATATCAAAGAAAGAAAGTTATTCAAATGATCTGAAATCCGTGAGAAAGAAAAGAAAAATGAAAAATCGGAATTCTCGTTAGTTCGAATTAAACGAAGTCGAGAGAAAATGAATTCAAATTAATGAAAATTTTTATCGTTATTCTGCCACTGAAAATTTCGGGACTTCATGTTTAGTTCGAATCATGCGAAGATTCGAATCATCCGATTTCGAACTAACGGGAGGCGACTTTATAGTAAATCAAAATTTTGTTTCTCCTGTGACTAGAGTGTTACAAGAATAACAAAATTTTGATTTATTATACAGACAAGGAAAATACATTTTGTAACAAATTAGATATATTTTATGAAAGTAGACAAGAATGGTATTTAACTGGTTATATGAATTTGTATTTTAAGCATATTTTTTAATAATATAATTGGAATTTTATTTATGAAAATTAGTTCGAATGGACATAAGAGTAACAGTGAACGTTCACCGTATATGGATACAGCCCCTCATCTTTTTGTTTCCTTTTGCAAACAACGAATTTTGATCCTATTATATCGACAGTAATTTTCAGAAATTTCAAGCAATGTTTTAAAGATTTTTATGAAAGTTGCTCCATATATTTAGCTAACACATTATGCACGTAATATTTGATTGCATTCGAGCATGCGCAGTGAAACATTATTTAGTAAACCTGCTCATTTTTCATAAAATTTTATGATTTGTTAATTTTGATTGCAAGCTATTATGTACAATGTTGTTTGTCATATTTTCCGAAAAAAAAGGTTTTTTTAATATTAAGAACTCTGCAAATTATAAACAAAAAACTTGGAAAAATTTGGAATTATTTTTATGAAAATCTTAATTTCTCTTTAAGTATACATTACATGATATCCTTATAAAAATGAACACATTTTATAACAATAAGTCACTTAATCATAATCCATGTTGCTGCATTAGTTTTGACAGGGTTATCCAAAATATATTCGCTTTTTTAATTTGTTGACGGTCCTTTATGGGATTTCATGAAAAAATCTTGTGGAAATATATAATGTGTATTATTCTGTTTTCACATCTAGAGTTTCAGGATAATTCCTCGTGCATTTATCTAGATATTTAACAAAACGTCTAAAATTGCAAGTGACCGGTCACCTTTGGCCATATAGTGCAGGCGCATAAAGCTTGCATAGAAGCGCCCATATAACTTGATCCACAGAGTAGTAACAGAGCCTCAACTCGGCTTGAAAAGAGCGCCCTCAGAGTGGATCACATAAAAACTAAACCATCGCGTTGGCGATTTTTATCCTCGTGATTTCTGTTTAACTGTAACCTTATTCTGCTTGGCGCTTCTTGCTGAATGCTGATTTGATTATTTTTGCACATGTGCTTATGCTATTTGATCTTACAAGGAAGGTCTCCATTGGGGGCATACTCAGAATTTTTTGAAAAAAATACGAATTAAACTACTCATGTAGGTAATAAAGGATCAGTGAAAATTAGCGGCGGAATTACATTATTAGATATGTAAAAAAAATAAAATAGTTTGGAATAATTGGCGTGAAAAGCTGAAAGCGACGCGGGATTTGGCGAGCAGTGCATTTCCTCGCCAAAAGCAGACGACTTTAACGAATCTGAAAATTGATTTTAATTGACTTCACTGTTAAAAATCTGCAGCATTTACTGCAACGTCACTCCACTACTTTTATAGAATATCTCTCTTCTGACCAATGAGAATGCTCCATAGCACGGTGAATTGACCGTGTCATACACTGTTAAAAATCTGCTGCATTTTGTTGCAACGCACTCCACCGCTTGTATATAATATCTCTATTCCAACCAATGAGAAAGCTCCATTTCACGGCCAAGTAACCGTTTTCTATACAAGCAAGGGAGTGCGTTCCAATAAAATGCAGCAGATTTTTAACAGTGTATTTTTCAATTTGGAACAATTTTAATCAATTTAAATTGTGTTTTAAATGATAAAATACATTAATTTCATTTTGTTATAAGTACATGTAAACGTATATGACAAAATTACACTTAAAGTAAAGTAAAAATTCAAAACTAAAATTACTTAAACTAAACTTATTTAAATAAATTGAACAAAGAAAGTTTTTTCCTTAAAAAGTATTCGAAGCGTAAAAGCGTATTTTTCAAAATTTCGTTTTTTCGCCAACCGGATATAAATCGCCAAATAAACGAAATTTTTATTATTTTTTTACGGACGTTATAAGGAGGTTCCGTCGAAATTTTTTTTATAAACATATATAACTATATGAGAAGAACATTCTGTAATTTTTTCAGATTTTTCTGAGTATGCCCGTATGGAGACCTTCCTTGTTAGATTTCCGCGCTTATATTGATTCGTAATTATTACTGTTATTATTCTTGAATCTTCAAGTTTAAATTATTAGATCGTTATGTTACGAAGAGACACATGCATTGTTTGCAAGACGAATACGTCAAAGTTATTTCATAATTCTTTCATAAATTTCAAATAAGAAGCAGCAAGCCATCGCTGTATTTTTTCCCCTTATCATTTGTCGCCAAGGAAGCGATGTTTCGTCGAATTAGCAACCTCTCTTATGTTATGATCGTAGTTTCAGAGTGGTCCGCTCGTGTCGCTACTGTCTATGCGTAATCCCATGTTAAACAAGTTGCCATTACAGTGTATGAAAGTTGATTCTCTGTTCCGTACTCTGTGACTTGATTATCCGAAACAAATACGGGGCTAACCGCTTCACGTTTCACGTGTCAGTCGGCAGTGGCGCCAACTTTTGAAAAATATTGGGTTGGCTCAAAATTATTTTTGTAAAATTGGTACGACAAGTTAGTTTTTCTTTGAAGGGTTGACAGATGGTGAAAGATGAGAATTTTAAGTCGAGCTATCATGTTTTAATAAAAAGTTGAAATTTTATTAAATTATATTCCGATGCTTTTCTCCTTATAAAGACACTTATATTCATTGTAATGTCATGATACCATGGACATGACTATAAATTGTATCGGAAGAAAGTTAAACTTGAAAGCAAAACATTTCAGTCATTTGGATTTATGGGTGTTACTCGAAGAATTAAAACACGTAGTCATTGGCAAAATAAATTTATTCTAAGGAGAAAAATGAATAATAAAACAAATAAGTAGAACAATGAAAATTGGGTACGCTATGATTCAAAATTATTGGGTGGGCTCGGGACCCATCAGCCCAGTTGGCGCAACTGTCAGTCAGCCATGTTTTATCAAAATTATTTTTTCGAAAAATCTGCATAAAACATAAAATTTAACTTTTTTAGGATATAATAATACTTTCGGAAATAAAACTCTAACTTTTGACGATTCAACAATCCTCTAGCTTTTTCATCGTTTTCGACGATCATTTCGTATCAAAATTACTAGATTTTTAGCGAAACGTAAACTTTCAAATATTTGACGAAAGTGTTTCATCAATAAAGCCAGACTCAATGCATTTTAAGAAAGCAGTTGCGGTAGCTATTCGAAGAAGGATGCGATACTGGATACTGTACCGGATATTGGAGACTGTGAGCAGAACAGTTCAGAACAGCCACCACACTAGTCATTGAAAAAGACCCGGATGATAATGTTAAGTCTTTGGGGGCGTTCTTTTCAAATATCTCGCTCAAATTGGAATATTTTTACTTGATTTTTTTCCTCCTATAGGATAGCTGGGGATGATCTACAACCGGGCAAGTTTTTACTTTTCAGATTTTGGTTTCAGATGTTTTTTAAAAAAGAAAAAAAAAATACTTTAACTTTCAGAACCAGTTAGGAAATTGAAACTATCCTAATATTAAAAAAATATATATAACCAAAATCGAAAAAGAAAAAACTAACTCGGTTGCAGATCGTTCTCAGCTATCCTACGCAAAAGAAAAAAAAAGATGTAAAAATATTAAAATTTGAGCAAGATATTTAAAAATAACATCCCCATAGACTTAACATTATCATATGGGTCTTTTTCACTGACTAGCGTGGTGTCTTTTTCTCTGATGTGAATTTCAGATTAATGAACTCGCCACAAAGTACTCTTTTTATCTGGTCTGTGAACTTCTTGAAGAAAACTGCTACAAATATCGACCAGCTAATGAAAGCATATTTCTTTTAAAAACCTGATTTTGAGGAGGGATGAAATAACCGACGAGATATCCTATCTTTGGCAGGTTGAGTGACCGTCATAATCACACGAAATATTTGCGTCATCCTGACGTAATAATTACTTTTTTATTTCTCGAAAAATGAAATCAGGCTGATAATACTTAGGTAATGGGTTATGATGAATTAGTTTTTAAACAAGTTGGAAATTGCACGTTAAAACGTAACAAATGAGGTGCGTTCGTTACTATAACAAAGTTTTAAAAATATTCAGATTTTGGTTTAATAGTACATAGCACATGGGATAAAGTATGGTAGACGAAATATTTAGTGTGTCCCTGTAAATAGAATCTGCTTTCTATTGTACAGAAAGTAACTTATAGTAAACCTCAGCAACATATATCAATTTCATAAAATATGAAATAGTTTAATAGCATTAAAACGCGCTCCAAATAGTGCCCTCTCCCCTAAAACATTGTATAATGGAATACTTTGTATGGTCATGCAAATTAATAACAAATATTCTTTGCACCACAGATTGTGCAGAATGTATTTTTTAGTATATACTTCATAGATGTATATAAATTCTATTATATTAGAAAAAGTGTAACATCATTAAAATTCACTTGAAACTGTATTTTCCCATTAATCGTAATGTAAACGAATGCTTTTGATTGTCCCTGTAATTAAATTATACATCCGATTTTCATTAAACTTGAAATGACTCGATAAAATTATCCAACAATTATGTATTTTAAATTTAAAACGATTTGTTTCGGTAGTTTTTGCTCTGTTATATGCGGACAGACAGACGGTCGGACTGAACGACGACTATAGGTGATACGTATTTATATAATTGCGAACGCACCTAAAAAAAAAAAAAAACTCAGCAACTATTTTACAGGGCTTGAAATGTACCGGAGCAAACCGGAATGAAGTTCCGATTGTGAAAATTTCAAAACATATTAGAGGCCGTCCATAAATAATGTCACGTTTGAAGGAGGGGGGAGGGGCTCATGAAATTGTGACAGTTTGTGACAAGAGAGTGGAAGGGTTTAAGAAGAAATGTGACATCACACAGTTTGGTTAAAATAAAAGCATTAAAATTCTCCGGATTAATTTATAAAGTATGAAGTTATTTTAAAATTAAAATATTTTGTAGTCATAAAGATAAAATTTAACGTCAAATATGTTAAATTCAATTTCAAATTTCAAAATACTACTGTTTTCAATTGTTTTTCATATTAATATTGTATTACTATTCTATATTAATTATTTTGCTGTTGCAATGCAAATGTGAATCATTTTTATTGTTCAGCTCACAAGTGTCATTAAAACTCATAGTTAAATTAAAAAATAAAATTTGAAATGTGATCTAAAACGTAGCGCTTTGTTTCTGAGCTGCAAGTATATGTTTATGTAACATAGTGTGACATGTGACAAGATGGAGAGAGAGGGTAAAGTGAAGTGTGACACTTTGTTACAAAGGTAGGGGGAGAGAAGTCAAAAATATGGAAAAAACGCGTGACATCATTTATGGAAGGTCCTTACATGTATTTTCCGCACACTTTATTGATTCAAATAAAGAGAAGTCAATAAAATATCACTTTATATCAAAGAACACTGAAAAGTAATAGTTACTATTTAAAAATATTTTATAACTTTTATTGCAGAATGCATTCAACGGTTATGAAGCCCATTTAATTACTGAATGTTTTTTTTTTTTTTTTTTTTTTTTTCGCTTTGAAAGGAAACGAATAAATGCTTGCATCTAATCTGAATCCTTCATAAAATAAATATTATTTTTATCTAGGTTTGCAAAATGCCTAAAAATGTCCAAAAAACAGTATGACCAAGAAAGTGATGAATTTTCATAAGTATTAACTTCAATGTTTGTTTGTTTTTCCTTTGAGGCTTTGTAGATTATTTATTCGTTATAAGCTTTTAAATTTGTGATTGCTTTAATTTAGGTTAAAGGTTATTAAATTGATGTTTTAAAGGGTTTTGTTGCTTTAGATCTATATTTTTTAACCTAAATTGCGAAGCGTCTAAAGGATCAATTTCAGAAAATATATTTTTTCTGTCATTTACAATGTCAATTTGTTTGAAAAAAAAAAAAAAAAGAATAAATATTTGTACTATTATTTTAGCTTTGGAATGGAAAAGGTTAATTAAATTTACTTTTACTTGAATGAATATGCGATAAATCGAGAAAATTATTCTTCACAAATGGATTGAAAAACTTAAACACTATGAGGGGGGGGGGGGGGTAGGGATAAGAAACTTTAATATCTGTTTAGGGAATTGTGCGGGACACACGGTGTTTAGTTCAAGTAATTTTGGTACTCATTTTATTCACGCCAAAGAGATAAAACTTTGCTCAGCTCGGAGTCGAACTCAGGACTTGGAGCATGGTAGCCGGCGGTCTGGCCATTACACTGTAAGGTTTCACACAGTAATAAATATATTTCAATTTAATATTTTCAAACATGAATTCGCATTTCACGAATATTTTTTATAATTATATATGAGAACAATGAATAACAAAATTCTATTCGCCATGCTTTTTAACTACCCATGTCCACCATTTCTATGTTTACAATACGTCTGCGTCTGTCTGTCCGTGCTCTAATTCACGAAACTATACTTGAATTGCCATGAAATTGATATATGTTATTGAGATTTACAACGGCACGTTCGGTATTGAAAATAAAATTTGTATCATTTCTACTTCGTTTACAGGGACACTCAAAAGAATTCCGTTACATTAAGTTCTAAGGGGAAATATCGTTTGCGATAAATTTTAATGATATTACTCTATTTCAAACATGTTGAAATTGATACATAAGATTGGTATTCACGACAAGCGTCTTATTGAAGAATATGGTGGTGCATAACATTCACCGTCATTTAAAGGGACGCACAAAAGAATTACTATATTGTCGATGAACAATAAATTGTTGGGAGTGCGTCGTCAACTGTAGTGTACGTTTTTAAATTCAACTATTTTTTTTCCATATTATTTAGAGAGCATAAGAACTTTAAATCACATACAGGCCTGCAGAAAATATTGAGTAAGGCATTTGTTTATCGAAGGAAAATGCTGAAGGAGAATTTTCAACTGTGTGTTTCCTAACTAAACTAAATTTCAGAATACTAAGTAGTATCTATCCAAATTTATAGATCATATACAGAGCTTCACAAATCAATACGGATTTTTTTTTCCGAATGTACTTGATAACTGTAAAAATTTGACTCTCCAAATTGTTTATTATGACACCATCTTTAGCCAGCCAATTTTATTAAACGGGGAAGTTTTGTGATAATATTCTGAATATGTTGAAAAGCATTTCTTAATTAATTTTTCATGCAAGATTTTTCATTCTTGTTTAAAGAAAAGATTAATTTCTTCACGATACCTTTGATTATTAATAACAGCTAGCAGTTTTATGTCTCTTTCACAAAAACATGTTTTTGACTGAAATCAGACAAAAGACAATCGTTTAATAAAGACAAAAAAGTCATTTCCTTTAAGGCGCTTTGCTTTCAGAGTTATTTTTGAGGAAAAGTCCATTCTTAGAAATTTGATTTTTGTCCTCGCGTGTTTAAATGGAAAAATCTTAATCATACACATTTTTATCAGCATGAAGAATCAATTTCAGCACGTGAATGGAATAATTCGGCAAGAATAATTGAACGAAATGTAACTAGGAGATTACGCATAAATTCTTCCTTCCTTCAATACTGTCTGTCATTCATGTACTGTGCATTAAGACCTTGGTGACTTGAGTTGCAAAAACTATTATTATATTGACATTTATAACCATAAATTAACGCTTTGAAGAGTTATGTAGTTAGGGTGGAATAATTTAAATATCTTGATTTTATTTTCTAGAATTATCTTCCATATCCATTAACCCCTTGGGGACGAGCGACACGTATACGTGCCGCAAAAAGGCTTAAGAATCCTTCTTTATCGCCTCCAATAAAATTGTACTGTAAAATTTCCCTTATTCAAGAGAGTATATTCTCGATTTTATAAAGCACAAATTTCTGCTTTTAAAATAGGTGACAAAACATTAACAATTTCGTAAAAGGCTCCCGTTGCGAAGGGGTTAAAATAGTGATGGGCGATTTCGATTTTTTAAATCGATTTAATCGATATTATGGTCAACTCGATTTAATCGATACTATAAAATTTTTAATCGATTTCTCAGAAGATATTATTTTTATTTTGCTTCAAAAGTTGAAGATAAAGCAGTCGGATGTGCCAATCTCAAAAAGTCTTCTATCTCATACATGATAAAACTTCTAAATGCACTAACACATTGTCAATGTCAAATTTAAATTATTTATGCCCATCATGAAGATTTAAAAAGTATAGGTTGAAGTATGAACATTTTAAAAGAAAATAAAAGCATTGCGTTTTCCAAACAAATCGCTGAATTTCGGTCCACCCCCTCTTAGATGTCTGTAACCGAAATATATGCAATTCAAAGAGCATGACAGCGACACCTGTTGTGCAGTATGCACTCAAGCCTAATAAGAATCTATTTATATGAAAGTTTAACCGAATATGAAATTTGATTAAATTCCATGCATAATTTCTAAGATATAGCTATCACTAATATCGTGAAAAATGCAGTACAGCAGAGCAGTATTATATAACTTACACAAAAACCTAATCAGGAATAACGTATGATAATATCTAAGAGAATATTAAGTTTGATGAAATTCCGTTCAGGAGCTCTTGACATATGATCAATAAAATCTTGTAGATCCTGAAAAAGCGGTTGAATTCAGGGGTTAGCCCGAAGAGGAACATATCCGCCCCGAAACTTTGAAATGTCTCACGAAAATATTGAAGCTTCATGTACAAGAGTCCCCCCCCCCTTCTCTGAAGTATAGAATGCCCCTTCAAGGAGACATAAAAATCTCTCCCAGTGAAAAATATTTGAATTCAACACTGCTGATAAAAGCAACATAGCAACGCCTCCTGCATAGTTATTTACACTGAAACCTAATAAGCACCAAACTTATGAATGTGAAGCTTGATGAAATTTTCTGAATTAGTTTCTGAGATGCAATTATCGCAAAAATCAGGAAAAATGCAGCGTCACCAGCCGTTAGATTTAAATCAAAACTTAATCATTAACAATTTACGTTAGTATCAAACCGAATCTGAAGTTTGGCAAAAATACGTGCATTAGTTCTTGAGGTATCTATCTTGCAGTAATCATGAAAAATACAACATAACATAGCCACTTGTAGAGCGATTTTTACCATAAGTAATCAGCACCAATTTATATGAAAGTCTAGCTGAATCTAAAGTTTCAAGAGGTTCCAGGCATTAGTTCTTGAGATAGAGCGCCCACAAAATTTTGTAAGAGACAAACAAATAGACAGACTGAAAGACAGACAATTTATAAAAACAGTAAAATGTAAATAACAACATATTCGAATTTTGTAAGCATTAGATTATTATTATTTTTTAAATAACATCATACAAACAAAGAAAAAAAAAAGCAAAGGTTTTTTTTTTTTTTTTTTTTTTTTTTTTTAAAGAAAATAAGCAACATATAATGCTTAGAATTATATATGGGTGTGTAAACATGTTTAATAATCTACATAACCCTCTCCCCCCCCCCGTTTTTACATAAGTTAATGAGAATTGTCTTTTTTCTGTAATTAGCTTCTTCTTTATAGTTTTTCAAAATAATAATAATAATATATATAATAAAAAAAGGAAGTCTATCAAAATACAGAAGACTCTCTCCTTTCCTCTCCCCCCCTTCCCCCCACGGAGGGCATCTTCTGCCCTTTGTACCTATATCCCTCGTGTTGATAATCAGCTGTCATAAAATAAACCAAACCTCTCCTCGTCTACCCTATTTAAATCCTCTATCTTCACAGTTTCCTTTTCCCCGCCGAAAATCTTGCCAGTCCTTTGAGTCAAAAACAGACGCAAAATCACTGACCAATCACATTACAAGATGATAAAGCCTAGATGAAAAATCGCAAGACTATTTTGAATGCAAGTAGTAGATCGATCTTTTGTAGTAGATCGAATCAGTACAGAACCTTGTGTAGTAGATCGATGTCGATGTCGATGTCAGAATCGATTTTATTTTGATTTACTAAAATTGAAATCGCATTTTGAAATCGATTTTTAGATACAAGTAGTGTTGTTACTTTTTTGATATGCTTGAAATCGATCTACGTTTCAGGTTGAATCGATCTTTCCCTTTCTATTGTTTTAATGGTAAAAGTAAAAATTTCAAACTCAAATATTAGGCGAACCGTTGATTTTAGAGGGGTAAGACTTAAGTATGTCAAGATATTCTAAGGTATGGTCAATCGAATAGTGATGACCATTATACCCTAGCAGCACATAGGGGGTGGGGGGGGCAGGGGGGGCAATATTCAATACAGGTATGGGTGGGTCATGTGACATATCGTTGCAAAGGTCTTGGCCTGGGCTATCCATATCTGTATATCTCTTCATAATATAGTTCAATTTTCAGACTCCAGGGAGCATTTTTAAGCTTTTTTTGGGGTTTTTTCCCTTCCCCCACTTTGTAGTGTATCATTTTATAGGTCTTGACTTGTAGACCTCAAATATCTTGAATTGATTGGTAGAACTGATGTAAAATTTCGTATAAGAAAGGATTACCATTTTTTTTTCAAACCAGATATTTCTAAAAGTAAAAATTTCAAACTCAAATATTAGGCGAACCGTTGATTTTAGAGGGGTAAAACTTTCTGATGTCAAGATATTCTAAGCTTGGTCAATCGAATAGTGATGACCATTATACCCTAGCAGCACAAAGGGGGTGGGGGGCAATATTCAATACAGGTATGAGTGGGTCATGTGACATATCGTTGCAAAGGTCTTGGTCTGGGCTATCCATATCTGTATATCTCTTTATAATATAGTTCAATTTTCAGACTCCAGTGGGCATTTTTAAGCCTTTTTTTAACTTTTCGCCTTACCTCAATTTGTAGTGTATTATTTTAAAGGTCTTGACTTGTAGACTTCAAATATCTTGAATTGATTCGTAGAATTGATGTAAAATTTCGTATACGAAAGGATTAAGGTTTTCTTTTCAAACCAGATTTTCCTAAAAGTAAAAATTTCAAACTCAAATATTAGGCGTACTATTGAAGACTTACGGATGTCAAGATATTCTAAGGTATGGCAATCGAATAATGTTGACCATTATACCTTAGTAACACATAGGGGTGAAGGACGGGAGGGACAAAATTCAATACAGGCATGGGTTTACGGATTTTCTTCAAATTTTGGATATATTTTCATTCTAATAAGGTGCTTTTCTGATTTGTTCTGGGTATTCATTGGCTATGTAAAAGGATTTGGGGGCTACTCTTCTTAACCGTTTAAACGCCAATGTTCATAGAAAGGGAACATAGTATTATTTGCAATGCAAAACATATATTTTCCAATATAATTACGATATTCTTATTTTTCCTATAAAATATAAGGTTGATTTTAACTTTTGAAAAAAAAAAATATGTTTAAGCATTTATCACAGGTATAAAGAGTATGAAAATTCCTTAATTTACATAAAAATATAATTTTTGTTTTTATCGTTCCTCTATATTACTCACATTTGACCACTAGGAATCTAAATGTTTTTGGAATTCGAGAAAATACTCAAGAAGAACATTTTTAAATTTGTATGCATAAATCAAAACATTTGAAGTTGTAATATGAGAAAAACAAAATTATTATTACATTGCGATATTAATTCGGCTTGTAAACAGTTAATTTAGGTAATTGTTTTTTTTTTTTTTTTTTTTTTGTGCAGAATTAACCGATTTGTTGCCGATGATAGGTTATGCGCTGCCCGACCATTGAAGGTACAGTTATCCATTAATCGGAACTTAGGTCGCTTCCAACTTCTTCGGATAATCGACGCTCCGCTGTATTTTTATTTCTTTGTTAACCAGAGAAAAGTATGTTGTTTCTTATGAAAACAACATTTTTTTTCTGTTAACTGCTGAAAATTTGGTAAACGTTAAAAAAGAATAATATTTTATAAGCTGTAAATGAGATGAGGCGATATATATTTTAAAAGAGAAAAAAAAAGTTTAGTCACATATTTTTTTAAGCAGAATTTCTGCTTTTAAATTGGTGGATAATTAATAATTAGCATGTGCTGATTGTGCAATTAAACCATCACAGCTATTTTGAAAGAAAATTTGCAATATTTGTGTTTCCCACACCCTTAGGTCTTAAAAAAGTCTTAAAAAGACTGAAAAAAAAAATTTTTTTTGAATAAATTTAGAGCTTTCAAAATTTTATTCATATGCGAATTTTTAAGAAGAATGACTTAAACGTCATTCTTCTTAAGTAAGGCTTCATTTGTTTGGCTGAAGGAGTATGTAGAAAATACATGTGTTTCGGATTAAAAAATACATATATATATATACAAATCATTTCTCCCTTTTTTTTTTTATCTAACCGAGATCTTTCTCAAAAAAATAAAGTTAAATATAAATTCTTATTAAAATTGTATCTGAAAATAATAAAAGATAAATCCTTATTATTCGACTTTAAAAGCTGTAATAGCTTACTTCTGTGCCTCCCTAAATGGGAGTGAGGAGTATGAGGTGTTACGGCTCTGCTGATTAGCCAAGTTTTAGAATTACTAATTTTGAGCTCATCTGTGTAAAATCTAAAAATATCGAAATATCGATTTTAGTATCGATTCTAGAATTTAGAAATCGATTCTTATTATAATCGATGTCACTTTATACGATGTCGATTTTAATCGATTCTCAAAATTCCCAGAATCGCCCATCACTAGGTTAAAATACTAAACACATAGGGGGCTGTGCAAATATAACGTTATCAACTTTTTCGTAATTTTGGACCTTCTCCCCCCCCTTTCCGATATGATGCGTTATCATCCCTTGACCCCCCTCCCCCTCCCGGTAATGATATCGTTCTCAAAGTGTATTTTTTTTTCTTTTTAAAATTTATTTCTTTTATTTGGAGTGATATACAAATATGGTTATACTTATTTTTCGCATTTTTTATTGATTCAAATGAAGTAAGTCAGTAAAATAGCACTTTATATCAAATAACATTTAAAAGAAATAGCTACTATTTAAAAGTATTTTATAATAGCTTTTTATTACATAATGCATTCACCAGTAATAAAGTCTTATTGCGCTAGCAAAAAACGGAGGAGGGGTCGGTAGTAGATAGAAATTCTTATCAACAAAACAAGTGGGCAACATTATTTTTCTTTTTCTCTGTATTTTATTTATTAGTAAACACAAACTTCGTTTCAAATGTAGTTTTTCGAACCGTGATTATATTTGTATGCACATATAAAGAAGAATAGGAATGTCAAATATTGAGGTTTCTATGCTTTAGAATGAAATAATTTATAATAATTCTTTAATCTTAATAATAACTTTGTATTTTCATAAAAATAGATAACAGACTATGAAAAAAAAAAAAAAAAAAAAGATGGTATACTATTTTGTTTGAACCAAAGACTATATTACAAAGAAAAAAAGAAAATCTGATTGGATTAAAAATGATATCGATAACAAAATACACCCCCCATCCTCTTAGAGATATCTTGCGATATCATGTGCCAGATACTCCCCTCCCCCCCCCCCCCCTAAAATGATAACGTTATATATGCACCGCCCCTATGTCTATCCTATTTGTAGAAAATAATTACAGTCGATACCATATTATGAACAGGTTCTGATTAAAATATGAGTCACCTGGAACGGGGACCTGGGTAAAAACCAAAAAAGCAAAAAAATAAAAAAATAAATAAATAATAAATAAATAAATAAATAAATAAATAAAAAATAAAAGTGTGAAAAAATAAAAATAAAAAGCTTTTATGGAATTTTAAGTTCAGTAAAATGTGCTCTGAACTCGAAATAGTTGTTGAGCCGTAAAAATAAAATTTAAATAGAATTTTAAAAATTTAGAATTTAATTTGAATTTATTTTTGAAAATGAGATTATATTGCTTTATTGCATTTCATAATTATAAGCCAAAAATTGTGTGACGATTTTACTTTATTTTATTTGTAATATTTTAAAGCGGTTCTCAAAATTCCTCTCTCAACTTAATATTGAGAAACTTTCTGACTCATTTTTAAACATAAAGGCAAAAGATTGGCAGGACTAACTATTGAAGAGATTTGCAATCGAAATGAATTTTTCATTTTTTGATAAATGAGTGTTATTGAGTTATAAGCGATTTTGGTCATGTGAGACTAGTTTTCTAGGGATGATGTCCCTTTGTCTGCTTCTCAATTCACGATGGTCTAGGAAAATCCTGAGTAACTATACAGAGGTTGCCAAAGGACCTCCGAGCTTTGCAATATTTGCAAAATATTTCAGTGCCACTTATGCATATACCTCATACCTCATACATATACTCATGCATATGCTTGTAGTACACAACTTAGTTCCTTTTTCTTAATATGGAATATAAACATAAGGCAAATGATTTGCAAATGATTTGCTCGACAAGCGCAAAACGTTTTCACAAATTTACAAATTTATTCTTTAACAGAGAGATATAAAATTGAAAGACTTGACTATGGAAACGGTTTTGAATCGAACTTAGTTTTCCATTTTATGATAATCAAATTACCTATAGGAATTATAAGCGATTTCGATCATGTGATCACGTCTTTTTCTCTCGATGTAAGACTAGTTTTTCTGCTTTCGTCAGGAAATGCGGTTTAAAATGCCAATTTTGATGGCTTCTTTTGAAATATCTAGTACGTTTGCAACAAAACGGAAAAATGAGTGCGATTAGATGGTTTCCGAACAACAACACTTTCTAATCTCATGCATCTCCGAACAAAAATGAATTAAAATTTATGACACAAAGTTGTCCCTTCTAATTTAAGAACACCCTTAAACTAAAACTTGTTTCTTCAGAATTTCCCCATACAAGACAATTTTTAAGCATATCAACATAAAAAAGCAATATAAAGATTCCACAAATAAAAATATTAAATATTCAAAAATAGATTTCTACAATTTTTTTTTTTTTTTTTTTTTTTTCTAAAATTGAGAATTGAAAGCGTTCATTTTCTTTTTCCCGGAATACTTACCACCCGGAATTCCCATTTAAGATAAATTTGAAACACACATATGCAAAAACAACAACAACAATAAATTAAAATAGATTTTGTTTAAATTGTCAAAACTAATTAAGTTTATAAATCTAGAGAGGGGCAACGGCCTGCCTTATATTTACCGACGTCTAAATTAAGATTAACAACTAGGAAAAACGCGCAATATATAAATTAAAAATATTATATTCAAAATTATACTTATATATATATATAAATAAATATATATATATATTATTGAAAAAGAGATTTGAAATAATAATTTCTTTTTTCGGATGGGGGGGGGGGGGGGGGGCTCATGAGTCTTCCGATTACGATAAATTTGAATCACAGGTCTATAGAAAGAAAAGTATAACTAAAAATTGACCCATTGGGATTCAAAAAGACCAAATTCCTCTGAAAAAAAAATTAAATTTTTTTTTGTTAGTCTTGTAAAATTAAATTTTAATATTATAAAAATTAATCTTGTGAAGCTTGTAAAAATTAAGATATCTTGTAGTAAAAAGTTAAAAGAAATAAAAATAATTAACAAAAATCGCAAAAACAAATTAAAAGAAAAGATATCTTGTGAAAGAAAGTTTAAGAGATATCTTGTGAAACTTATTGAGAAAGTTAAAAGTTATTTGTAAAATTTATCATGAAAGCTAAGTTATTTTGTCAAATATCGCAAAAACAAGTTAAAAGAAAAAAAATCCCGTGAAAGAAAGTTTAAGAGATATCTTGCGAAATTTATTGAGAAAGTACAAAGTTGTTTGTAAAATTTATCATGAAAGCTAAAAGTTATTTTGTCAAATATCGCAAAAACAAGTTAAAAGAAAAGATATCTTGTGAAAGAAAGTTTAAGAGATATTTTGTGAAACTTATTGAGAAAGTTAAAAGTTATTTGTAAAATTTATCATGAAAGCTAAAAGTTATTTTGTCAAATATCGCAAAAACAAGTTAAAAGAAAAGATATCTTGTGAAAGAAAATTTAAGAGATATCTTGTGAAACTTATTGAGAAAGTTAAAAGTTATTTGTAAAATTTATCATGAAAGCTAAAAGTTATTTTGTCAAATACCGCAACAACAAGTTAAAAGAAAAGATATCTTGTGAAAGAAAGTTTAAGAGATATCTTGTGAAACTTATTGAGAAAGTTAAAAGTTATTTGTAAAATTTATCATGAAAGCTAAAAGTTATTTTGTCAAATAAAGTTTTATTATTATTAACTTTAAATTTTAGTTTTTTTTTTTTTTTTTTTTTTTTTTTTTTTTTTCCCCAGAGAAAAATAAAATTTTATCAACATATTTTCAACCGACGCTGTGTTAATTGGTGCATAAAAGCACGTTTTCCTAAATGTTTAAAAACAAAGAATTTCCAGACTCGCTACAATGATTTTCTGTTAGATAATTATCGTTGTTAGGGCGTTACTTATAAGTAAATTTTGAAATTTATATAATGATAGTTTCATGTACAGAGTCTACAGTTCGGCAGAATAATTATTCTGCGGAGCTGTCTAAATGACAGACCAGGTGTTATGGCCAATAGGGTTATCTGAGCGAAAAATCCCAGCCGGTTATCGCCCGATTAGCTTAACAGGTAAAGCATTGGCCTTGTAAGCCAAGTATCCGGGTTCGATTCCCGGCCTGGGCATTTTTTCGCTCAGTTGGAAATATTCAATTCGTAAAATTACTTATTTATAAAATTCTTGTAATACGTAAATTAGTTGTAATACTGTTAAGAATGAGTTACAGATACATTACTTTATTTTGTTCCGAAAGCATTGTTGGTTTCACAAAACAAAAATATTTTTTAAACGAATGATTTATTTTGCCTTTGTACCTTTTCAGCTTTCTTGGCGCTAAGGGAGGGGGATGGGGATTTTTCAATTCAGAAATATTTCTATATTTATATAATAAATACATCACATTTGTACATTTTATAATTCTAACAAAGAAAACAATTTAAAATAAAGGATTTGAGCGGGGTTATAAACACTTCACAAAATCCCTGTAAATTCAAATTTAATTGATCATTCTAAATCCTCCAATCCTTCTAAAATCGTTCAAAAATTTATAAAGTGATTATGTAAATCTTTTAATTTAGTTTAAACAATTTACGTAAAAAGCTTTAGAGTGTAAAAGTTTCATGAATTCGTAATTCGGTAGATAAAGCAGAGATATGTTTAAGAAAATTTTAGGTCCTTTAAAGGCCCCTTCACAAAATAATTTATCTTAAAACAGGACCCTTCACAAAATTTTTTATCCCCAAACAGGACCCTTAACAAAGTTTTTGATTCCCAAACAGGACCCTTGACCCTTCACAAAACATTTTATCCCAAAACAGGACCCTTCAGACAATTATTTTGTCTCTTAAATAGACCTTTCACAGAATTGTTTCACCTTCAAATAGAACTTTTTACAAATTTAATCATTTAATAATAAAATGTGGCTTGTAAATAAGCAGTTGAACTCACCAAAGAGCATATTACTTAGCTTTATGTATGAAAAACAGAACCTGAAGACATCGATAATTTAAAATTCACAAAATTCTGACTAGAATTTTCATAAGAAAAAAAATTCCCAATTTCACAAAAACAGGATCCGGTGAGGAAAGTCTGGACAGACCCCAGTAAAGGGTAAAACATGTCAACGAAGCAATGACCAGAAAACTTCAAATTGATAAAATCCAACCAATTTTTGGTCCCAAACTGTAACGATTTGAGGGAGTCTACTGTACGTCAATGTTAAAAGTGTTCTTAACTGTTCCGCTCAACAAGCGCAAAACGTTTTGACGCATTTACAAATTCATTTTTTAACAGAAAGTTGTAAAATCGGAATGCCTGACTATGGAAGCGATTTTGAATCGAACTTAGTTTTCCATTTTATGATAATTAAATTACCTATCCAGTTCTAAGCTATTTCGATCGTGTGATCACCCGTTTTTCTCCTGCGTTTCGACAGGTTTTTCTGCTTTCGTCGAGAAATGTACTCAAAAACGTCAACTTTGAAAGCTTCTTATAAAAGATCTATCGTGTTTTTTTTTTTTTTTTTTTTTTTTAAACAGAAACTTGAGTGCAATTAGACAGTTTCTGAATAACAACACCTGCTATTTTCATGCACTATCGAACAAAAATAAATTAAAGCATATGTCACAAAATTGCCCTTTTTGATTTAAGAACACCCTTAACAGATGCAAGGATAAAAGAATTTACCTGACACAACCAGGAGGGCCGAAGCCCCGACCAGCAGAGCCGACCACCACCGCATTCGAAGCCGGACAGTCAACACTCAAGAGCGATGTGGAGACGGAAAGAGATCTTTTCCTCCGGAGCCGTTAACTTTGACGGCCATCATCCGCCCAAATTACGACACATTGTGGCAAAGCAGCGTGTTTGACCGCAACTCGTTGCATAATGCGGTAATAAGATAGGCCAGGGCTGTCATGGACATATGCGGGAATTTCATTAGGGTGGAGGGGAGGGGGGGCATTAAAGTTAATTATGTTTTATTCATCATTGCCTGTTTTAAAAAATGTATATAGAATAATTTATTCTTTCCAATTGACGTTAGAATAATTAAACACTGGGGAAATAAGAATTTTCTGGAAGGAGGATAAGGGGAAGGCGGTTAAATTTAACTTTTAAGACTCCTATCCCTGCCAGCGAAGACACTCACAAGCTAAAGCTTTTCCTATGTTCCTATGGGGAGGTTGATTTCTAAAATGTCGTTTGCATTTCGACATTTTTATTTTTATTTATTTTATTATTATTTTATTTATTTATTTATTTTATTTATTTTTATTTTGCATTGGATGAGTGAGATTCTTTTCACCATCGCTCCTTTACTTTTTCGATTTATATCGCAGGTATTTTTTATAAAATTACTTTCACTTTCTAAACCGGTTTTGAAAGTGAAAGTAACTTTATAAAAAATATCTGCAACCAAAATCAAAAAGTAAAAAAGAAGCGGGGTACAGAGGGACTTCAACTATCCATTGCTTAAAAAAAAAAAAAAAAAAAAAAAAAAAAAAAAAAAAAAAAAGTTGGAATGCAAACGAATTATTAGAAAAAAAAAAACCCTCCCCATAGGAATAGCATTAGCTCGCGAGTATCTTCGCCGACAGGGACAGTAGCCTTAACTAATGTTACCGGTGTCACAGACCACTGCCTTTTTCAATTTTTATAGTTTAACTAGTAATTTTCAGTTTAAGTACAAAAACTGCCGAAATTTTGTTTCGTTTGAAATTTTAGAACTATCACTAGAGACTTTTAAATGGGTAAATGTTAATTATAATAGTCTTCTACAAAAAGTTTAGCATAAAAACACTATCTTATTTGTTAATTATGCATTTTAGGTATCTTTCGATCTTGCGGTCAGACCGTTTCACACTAGTTACGTTACAAATTCTGTCACATCAGTCAAAGATTAATTCACTAAATTTTCTTCATACCTGATCTTTTTAAAAAAATGATAAAATAATTTATCATTCTCGAATTACGTTAGAATAATTAAACACTGAGAAACTAGAGAAATTTCATTAGAAGAGTGTGGAGGGAGGGGATGGGAATAAAAGATAATTAATTAAATTTTATTCATTTCTGATTTAAGAAATTTAAAAAATATTTGTTCTTCACAAGTGACGTTAAAATAATTAAACATTGAGAAAATAAGAATTTTTTAGAAAAATTCTATATAATAATAAAAAAAATTATCTGATTTGCTTCAAATTTTGTATATAGGTTCATTCTGATACGATACTTTCTTGATTAGTTTTAGAAGTTCATTGGTTACGTATAAAGGGATAAGACGAGGGCTGATACTCCATTAATGTTAGATAAATGTGTTTTTCATGCAGAATTATCAGATTTGCTCCAAATGTTGCACATAGCTTCATTCCAATAAAACACTTCCCTGATTAGTTTTAGTTGTTCATTAAAAACTGCCTCAATTTAAATAAATGGGTTTTCATGCAGAATCACCGGATTTGGTTTGAATGTTGTATATAGCTTTATTGTGATAAGACGGCTTCCCTGGTTAGTTTGGCATTTCATTGATTGAGGATGTAGAACCGAGGAATTCCCTCAATTTGGATACAATAAGAAAATAAGAAGAGACAAATATAAAAATATACTTAGTTTTAACATTTGTAAGAAAAAAAAATGAAGTTTGCTTCCGACTTTATTGTTGCCATATGTATTAACACATATGCATAACGAACAACACAAGACCAAGAAAATATTATTTATACAGTTTTAATCAAATGCAATTAAGCAATGCAGTGCTAAAAACATGTTTTTCCACATCTGCTTTCTATTATACAGGAAGTACGTTGTAGTAAACATCAATAATGTATATCAATTTCATAAAATGTGAAATAGTTTAATAAAATTAAAATGTGGCCCAATCAATGTTCCTTTCTATACTATATATAATGATGCAAGGGAATACTTTTGTGTGACACTGTAAATTAATAAAAAATATTCTTTGCGCCATAGATTGTACAGAATGTATATTTTAATACATAGATGCATATCAATTTTATTATTTTCGAAAGAGTGTAACACCATTAAAATGCATTTGAAACTATTTTCCCACTTGCCGTAATGTAACGGAATACTTTTGATTGTCCATGTCATTGAACTCTAATATATCCGATTTTCATAAAATTTGAAATGACTCGCCAAAGTTATGCAATTTTAAACGATTCATTTGGGTAGTTTTAGCATTGTTATATGCGAATAGACAGACTGAATAACGACTATAGGTGCTACGAATTTACATCATATAAAAAACTGGTGGAACCCGAGAGAAAAGTAGAGCTCGATCTAAAAAATGATACAGTAACAAATTGACAGCTTTTTTCAATATTAAAAAGCGCGCAGAAAAGAAATGGAATCAGATTATCTGTAAAGTTCATGAAATTACCTAAATTTTTGTTAGCTGAAAATAGCTGAGTTTTACTGGTGCCTTAAACTCAGTCATAGAAAAAGAGGCATTTTTAACACACTCCATATCCCAATAATCCATAACCAAATTAAAAATTTCGGTTTATAAGTTACATACTGATGTAATAAAGAACGAGAATTTAAACTTTCCATTCAATACAAGGTGTGGACAAATTCCATTCTAGGGGTTTTTGATAAGTGGAAGATGAAAGCTCCAAGTAAAACCAAAATCTTAAACATATACGATTCAAGCATAAATACAGTTGGCAAAAAAAGTATTTGTACACTCTAAAATTTTTAATTTTTAACTAAATAAAAACAGATATTTTGTCAAATATAGTTTTAATACAGTCTGCTTACCGTCCGTTTTAAATTACACAACAGAAAATTTCGATAAAGATGTAAAATAATTTTCTAATAGGAAAAGTTAAAAAATTTCTTGCAAAAAAAGTATTTGTACATTTCTCCATCCTGATATGTACTGTATTTTACTGTGTTTATGGTTCAAAAGACTACTTTTACAGAAGCTGTTAATAATTTTTAAGTTCATATTATATTTTTCTGACATTTAATCTAATTTGCTCTTGAAGTAATTGAGTATAGAACCTAAAACTAGAGAGGCACCTCTAGATATATGAAATCCTATGATTGAGCATAATAAAAATTTAAATTCGCAAGAAGAATTTGTAAAAGCTATTAAATTACCATTTACAACTATTGGATGTATAGTGAGAAACTATGAATAAATTAAAAGCATCGAAATTCAATGAAAACCAGGACTTCTTAGCAAACTAACAATGAGGGAAAAAGGGAGTGTTGTTAAAAAAGCTTTAAAAAACCCCATGCGTTCGGTTCGAAAATTTGCTGGAGACCTTGCAACATCTTCTCGCATCAGAGTAATACCTCAAACAATAAAAAATATTCTTCTCAATGCAGATTTAAAAGGAAGAACCTCAAGGAAAAATCCATTCATCAGCGAAACAAATAGGCGAAAACGCATAGTATTCGCTTTCGCATATAGAAGTAAATCATTGGATTTTTGGAAAACAGTAATTTTTTCTGATGAGGGAAAATTCGGAATTTTCTTACCATCAAGCATTCGAAAAAATTGGTGTAAAAATAAAACTGTTCTAGATCCAAAACGTATACTTCAAACTATCAAGCATGGTGGGGTGAATATTATAGTTTTGGGGGTGTATAGCTTCTAATGGAGCAGGACATTTAAAATTTATTGATAATGGAAGGACAGGTTTAACATACATTGATGTGTCGCGCCATATTTCATTAAACTGTGCCAAGAAATTATGCATAGAGGAAGCTTTTCATTTTCTGCAGGATAGCGATCAAAGCATACTGATGTGATCACCAGCACATGCTTACGACAATACTCGAAGACGACTGGTAACTTCTCTAAAATCTGTCGACTTGAATCCAATAGAAAATTTGCAGATGCTATTGGATGCAAAAATACGAAAAAAAAAAAAAAAAAATATGTATCAGTAAAAAAAAAAGTTTTAAAGAAGCTCTTATTGTGTCATGGAATAACATTAACCAGACCGCTATAAAAAAGTTGGTGGAATCTATGTCACACCATCTAGAAATAGTCATAAACTCTAAATGAATTCGCACAAAATAATAATTTGTATTATTTTACTAAATTTTCATTAATTATATTACATTGATATAGTGTACAAATACTTTTTTTGCATTTTATTTTTGTATATTTGTTTATTATAATGTAAAAAATCGATTCGTTTAATTTTGTTTTTGCTTCTATAATATTATAATGCATTAAATTAATGTATTACAGTATTTTTTGCTTAAATATTTTGTTTAATTTCATTATAATTAAAAAAAATGAAGTGTACAAATACTTTTTTTGCCAACTGTATTTCTGTTCAGAAATATTTTTCTATATCAATCCCTCAACAACCTGACTATATTAATGTTATACGTTAATTATTACTTCATGGTTTATATTCGTTTAGCGTTGTAGATTGTTGTTTTGAGATAACATAACTATATATTTTACTAACTACTTTTCCCAGTAATCATTTTGAGTGGATAATAGTATGACTATATATGAGTATATACGGCACCAGTAAAACTCAGTCCACATTTTCAGCTAACAAAAATTTGGGAAATTTCATGAGCTTTACAGATAATCTGATTCCATTTCTTTTCTACGCACTTTATTTATTGAAAAAAAAATTGCCAATTTGTTACTGTATCATTTTTTAGATCGAGCTCTACTTTTCTCTCTGGTTCCACCAGTTTTTTATATGATCTCACCACTTTTTCTGATCCCTTCAGAAATTTTATCAATCAAATTCAACTAACAAATTTAAATAAATATTAGTATTAGGCAGTGTTGAATTCAGGGGGTGGCCCGGGGAGGACATGCCCCCCCCCCTAGGAAATTTTGAAAATTGGGGTTTTCAATGACCAAAAAGGGCAGTTTCTTCCTCGGAACTCTATAATGTCCCCCCCCCCCCCCCCCCGGTGCCACAAAAGTCCCTCCCGGAGGAAAGTGTCTGAATTCAACACTGGTATTAGGTTAAAGTTAACATTAGTTTGGAAAAATATCGGAAATAACGCCAAGTTTGTGTCACTTTTGGCGAATAATTTTGGTCGCCAGATTTGGCGATATATCGCGACGTTGGCGACAGAACACCTCTCGTGGTAGTCCCCCTTACAGTTTCGCGGTATTTATGCAGATTTTTATTTGTCCATTGGTATCAACACCAATTTTCATTGCTCGATTGCTAAATCGTTATTTTTTTATATATAGAAGGATTTTTTTTTCTAAATTATCCCTTATTAATGGAAATATCTGTATTATAGTAACTGTTTTGATTGTTTGAAGAAGACCGCTTTGTGATTTTACGATGATTCGATAAAGATAGCTGTTTTATTATGGGATCGTTTGACAAAAATCGCGGATTTCTTTAGTGATTATATGGCGAAACTCGCGATTGTATTTCGGGATCATTTGGCGAAAATCGCAGTTTTATTTCAGAATCGTCTGACGAAAATCGCGGGTTGATTTCGCGATTGTATGACGAAAGTCGTTTTTTTCCTCGAGATCAATTGATGAAAATCGCAGCTTCGCCCGTGATCATTTGACGAAAATCGCGTATTCCTAAAAATTAAAAAATGAAGAAATTCGCCATTCGTGAAAAAGTGCCTCTCTGTATATAACGATCGATCGAAGAATTTTGAGATTTTTCCAGTAACCCACTGATGAATTTCTATATTGGTTTTCATAAGATCGACTGCCAAATTTTGTGATGTGTTTCTGTCGCCGATTGACGGACTATACGCATTATTTCCCTCGCGAAAATGACAAAATCGTGAAATTTTCCAACACGACCGAATGGCGAAATTTATGATTTTTACCCCCATGAAAGATTATTAAATTTCGCGTTTTTATCTTGTCATAAATTGACCAAATTCACTTTTTTTTTTTTTTTTTTTTTTTCAATGGCTGACAGAAATATTTTTGTGATTCTTGATTGAGAACGACTGCCATGTTTCGTAATTTTTTTTCGCTGCGAATGAGACAATTTTCTCCGATTTTTTACCGCTTTCTAATTAAATTTCGCGATAGTTTCCTGTAAATTGCGTGGTTTCATCCTGCGACAGATTGACATAATCCACGATTCTTCCGGCTGAAAAATTTCGCGACTAACAAATTTCAAAATATTTTTCCCGCGACAGATTGGGAAATTTTCCGATATTTCCTCGGACTAATTGACCAATTTTGAAATATTTTTCCCGCGATCAAATGATGAAAGTTACGATCTTTTTACTGCGACCGAGAGATGATTAGTTGCGACCGATATACAAGGAATAATAATTTTAAATAAAAATAATATTGCCCAGTTAATCTGATGGCATTGAGCTCACAGCCTACGCATACTAATTGTACATTACAGCCTTATATTTTCAAGGGTTAATTCCACTCGAAAAACAAATTAAGGGGCGACAGACAGCTCCCTCCATTTCCCTGTATCAATCTTTGAAACACTTAAACTCATCAGGGATATACTTTATCATATAAAAAATCTATATCCAAAATTCAGAGCAACATTTACCTAAATTAAACGGGCTAATCTCACCGATCCCCCATTTATACTTACCCAATGAATTCCCAAAAACAATCAGGGAAGCGTCTTATCAGAATGAACCTATATCCAAAATTTTAAGCAAATCAGTAAATTCTGTGTGAAAAGCCCATTTATGTAAATCAAGGGGAGGGACATTAGCCCCCCGGTCTCCCTCTTTACACTTATGCAATGAACATCTAATACTAATCACAGGAGTGCCTCATCAGAATGATCCTACAGTTGAACCCCGTTATTCGGGATCTCCGGATAATTCAGATCGGTCTGCTCGATTTCATTTTTTACGTTTGAGAAGCAATTGAAAAATAACATAAATTTATTTCACTCTCGTATTCTTAATAAACAAGTTTTTTCTGAAATTTTTTCGGAAGAACACCTTGAGCTTTCTTATTTAAACTATTTGATGTTATCTGTTATATGACCAGCTATGTATCCTTTAAGTGTGGAAATTCCATTTTTCAGAGTTTACTATTTAATCCATTTAGAAATGTCATCAAAAGCTCAGTGCAAGATAAAGTTTTACTTAGAGCATTGCAAGAAAATAAGATAAAATAGTCCATATAGATACACTGACTGATAAGGATCGCTTTCTGATCTTCGTCAGCCAGTCCGTAGTTCTTTTGAGCTGTTTCCTTGTCTTTGTGGCAAAACGCTTCTACAAATCACCTGCAGAAAAGTGAAATAGAAGGGGGAATAAACAAGAATGCTTAAAAAAAAAAAAAAAAAAAAAAAAAAAAAAAAATTACACCTGAAGATTTTATTAGCATGTTCAAAAAAATTGATGGTTGTTCAGATGTTAATAGCATTGACATTAGATTTTGGTTGAAAGTTGAAAATAATGAAGTTTATGCCTCACTTCATATGTGATGTAATAATCGCTTTGTGTGCATCTGAAGAAAATGAAAATGAAGATGATACAGACAAAAATACCATTACCAATGATGATTAACCAAAAATTATTAGCCATAATGAAGCAATGTCCCATTCAGAAGAATAAATAGTTTATTTTAAACATCATGTGGAGACTACACCCAACGAATTACTTGCGTCAAGAGGATTTGTGACCATGCGGCTCCAAAACTGTCACAGCAGAAGATTAAAAACTTTATAGTTGCAAAGTATACGTTTTTACAATTTGCAAATATTGAATATGTTTAATAAAAGGTGATTTTCAGTAAGTATGTTTTATTTTATTTCATTTGTTTTCATTCTCCGGATAATCTGGATTTTCGATAACCCGGACTGGCTCTGGTCCCAATTAATCCGAATTATCGAGGTTTTACTGTATATCTAAATTTTGAACAAATTTCATGAGCTTTGCAGATAATCTGATTCCATTTCTTTTCTACGCACTTTTTTATATTGAAAAAATTGCCAATTTGTTATTGTATCACTTTTTAGATCAAGCTCTATTTTTCTATTTTGTATGATTTCACCATTTTTTCTGATCTTTTCAGGAACTTGAAAAACTGATAATTCTGCATAAAAATCTCATTTATATAAATTAAGGGAAGGGGCATTAGCCCCCATTGCCCCTCTTTATACTTATAAAATAAACACCTAATAATAATCACGGAGGTACCTCATCAGAATGATCTTTTAACTAAATTTTAAGCGAAAATTGTAAATTCTGCATGAAAAACCCATGGGGAGGGGCATTTGCCCCCCATTCCCCCTCTTATACATTTCGAGTGAACTTCAAAAGCTAATCAGGGAAGTGCCTTATCAGAATATACATATATCCAAAGTTTCAAGTTAATCGGATGTTTTTATCATGAATTATCGCGCTATGCGCATACAGAACGGACAATGCACATAAGCTCGCTGGCTTTGATAGCCTGTGAGCTAAAAAGCAAAAGCAAAAAGACTAAACCAAGAAAATATAGACTAAAAGAGACAAATACAAAAAATAGCAAGAAACAGCTTCTTTAGTGAACCACTCTGAGGCATGAAAAAAATATTCAAGGCAGAGCTGGGTATAGCCGTACACACTAGAAAAATATGAATGGGTATATATCATAAAAGTCCAAAGAGATATGAAGCCTAAATAACATGGAATATTACTGCTCCCTTTCTTTTTTAAAATCTTATTCTGTTTGTGATAAACTTAAGGGAAGATAAGTCTGGGTGTAATTTTAAGGCAAATACATGAGCTTTAAGATCCATTTCCGAAGAAACTACTGCACCGATTTTGACAAAATCTGGAATCTATATTCTCTATATTCTCAAAATGTATATGAGGTTAAAAAAAAAAAAAAATTTAGCCAATTAAAAAATGAATTTTTAAATTTTTTTTTTTTTTTTTTTTTTTTTTTTTTTTTTTTTTTGGTATTGATAAATATTAATAATTCAATATTGACAGTGAATGTAATGCATATTGAAATTTTATTTGGCAGTTCATAAAATTAAGTGCAATAATAATCTTTTCCTTTTATAGTGTCACCAAAACAAAACCTTTGTTCAAAATTTAATTTTTGCATTGTGATAGGCTTGCTTTGTAAAGAGGTCAAAAAGTTCCATTGCTGCTTGGTCCATGCTATGTTCTTCCAGATAGGTTTTTAATTAACATTTAAAGACATTTAAAACGCATTGAAAGATCTACTCAATGCAAACTAGTCACAAATCCCATAGTATTTATGTAATCAATGCTCATTTAATTAATCTGTATTTAACAATTTGACATTTATTGTTTTTATACTGTTATTGTTATACTGTTACTGTTACTATTATTATACTGGCATCGTTTTTATACTGCGCATTGCATTAAACAAACATATCATTAAAAGTTATAATCTAGGCTTTAAAAGTCGATGGTACATAGAGTACCCTGCCCCTGTCATTATGTATGTTCAAACAGTATATGTCTTTAAGGATTACTATCTCGGCTAATTACCAAAGATTTTATTTATTTATTTATTTATTTTTTTGAAAATCATTAGCAAAAATATTTCTGTTGTGACAAAAACTTCTGTTGCAATAGATACCTGCAGTATTCCTCAATACTTTTGCTGAATGCCTGAAAATCAAACTTTGTGTGTAACAGAAAAATGTGCTTTTTTCAAAAGATATGCATCCTAGGATAATCGTAACAGTTTTCTTGCAAGTTTTAAATTAATGTCTATTGCCTTAATTTTATCATAATTTTAGATTCAGAAATAGATAGGGAGAAACATATTTTTGACAATATTTCTGAAAAATGAAATATAATAAATTATTAATAGAAATAATAGAAAAATTAAAATATATTTTTGTGTTCAGGATTATGAAAGCTTTCACATGATATCCTACAAGATATACAAAGATTTTTTTTTTTTTCAAGTAACTTAATTAGCCCCTTTACATTTTTTCTAAATGTATTTGCAAATGTTTAATAATGCATAAATATGTGGGTCGATAGTCTTTATTACTTCTCCCAATTTGGATTTTCTATGTTCCATATTTTATGAGTAAAATGCCTGTGACAGACCAACACAGGAGTGATCTTACAATGGTTTCATTTTCATTTTTTAAAAATAGAAACTTAAAAATTTGCAAAAATTGGCAAAGGATCCTGGAAAAAAAAATCTTGATTTGTGTGAAACGATTACTGGAAAAAATATTGCGAAGATTAGTGAATGATTATGGAAAAGAAATCTTGAATTTTATGAAATAATTGCGAGAAAAAGTATCACAAAATCTGCAATGGATCATGAGAAAAATCACAAAATCTCTTTCAACGATCATAAAAAAAAAAGCCGGCAAAAATAAATAATTATTTTTTTCATCATTCAACTGGGAGAAGGAGGGAAGGGGGGCAGGATTAGGAATTTTGCAATTTATCACAGAAAAATTTGTGAACCTCAAACAATCATAAAAAATATCTTGAATTTGACTATAGATGACGGAAACAAATGGTGATTTTCGTCATTCGTTTGCAGAAAAATTCTCATAAATTTTGTCAAAAAAATAGAGAAAAAATGAGAATTTTGTCTAATACTAATGATCATGAGAAACTTTTTTTTAATTTCATCAATGGTTGCAGGAGAAAAAAACAAACATGAATTTATTTGGTTAAAAAACCGAGAATTTAACCAAATGATTGTAAAAAAAAATCAAGAATTTCATGAGTTGATCGTGAATAGAAAATCCTCAATTTTGACAAATGGTCTGGAAGAGAACTGCAAATTTCGTCAAAAGATCTTTGAAACAAATAGGGACTACTATCAATCATTCCATCAAAATATAGACATGAATTTCGAAGAGTAATGTTAAAAAATATATATCTATTTTGTCATCGATTAAAAATATCCATTAAAAAAATATCTATATTGTCGATTTTTGGAGCAAACACTTGTGAGTTCTATAAAACAATTTCCGGAAAAAGAAAAAAAAAAGTGAAATTTGCAATGGTTCATTGGAAAAATTCTGAAATCAAGGCTGTTCTTAACTGCTTTGCTCAACAAGCACAAAACATTTTGATACATTTACGAATCCATTTTTTCATGGAAAGATATGAAATTGTAAGCCTCAACTATGGAAGCAATTTGAAATCAAAACTGAATTTTCCATTTTTTGATCAATAAATTATCTATTGAGTAATAAGCATTTTTGATCATGTGACAAAGCTTTTTTCTCCCTTTGATGACTAGTTTTTCTTCTTTCGTGTGGAAAGTCAATTCAAAACACCCACTTTGACACTACTTTCTGAAAAATCTATAATACATGGAAAAAAAAAAGTGTGATTAGATAGCAACACTTGCTAGTTTTATGTATTTCTGAGCAAAAATAAATTATAACTTATGTCTTAAAATTGCATTTTTAGATTTAAGAACAACCTTAAACAATTGTAGAAAAAAGATCGCAGAAAGAAATAGCCATTTTTGTCAATATAAATTGGAGGCGAATATCCCAAATTTTACAGTTCACTGAGGAAAAAAATCTCAAATCTCCTGAACAACCACGGCAAAATATTTTGAATTGTCAAAGGTCACGGAAACAAATGCTGATTATCATCATTTGATAGTCATTTTGTCAATTGCCCTCAATAGCCTCCCCCAAACAAAGTTCTTATTCATACACAAATGTAGGTTGGATGTTAAAGACATGCAATTATTTCAACTAAAAATGAAGTATTTCGCTTCATTCCAAAACGATCCTATCAGCACAGTTAGTGTTGAATTCAGACATTTTTCTCCGGAAGGGATTTCTGTGAGGGGGGCATCTCATTGCTCCAGTTGGGAATGTCCCTCCCTGGACAAGCTCTTAAATTCAACACTGAGCACAGCAGAGCTGTCTCCCTAATTTTACCATTGGAAGCAATCACTTACAGCCAGCGGCGCTGCCAAGGGGGTGGTTTTGGTGTTAAAACCCCTCCCAGAGTTAAGAAAGATTGCTATAATTGCAATTATATTAATCAAAACCAAACTTAATATTTAAATGTTTTGGCATATTTCGGTCAGATTTCATTTAATAAAGTGATTCAATTCAAGGCAAAAATTCTACTTAAAACTATGAAAGTGCTTATTCCATGGATTAGTTAAGTAAAATTTGGTTATTCAAACTAAATCACTTTTCCGAGACATATTATGCTAGAAGAATGATGATTACCTGTCACACAGATGCTCTTTGAATTTAACTATTATACAGTGAATATTCTAATTAGTACTGATTCAATTAACCAGCGATTTAAATAACTGGCAATCACCTTTATTATAAACTCAGCCCCCCCCCCCCCCCCTAGAACCCAATTCTGACTACGACACTGCTTACAGCTACCGTACGGTAGAAGAAAGAAGTGACCCATTGAGTGTGTTTGGGAAGATGAATTTAGATACTCTTTCAGGGAAAAGATTGATTATTTTCAGAAAATATAGCCGCTTGAATCTGAAAAAAGGTCACCCCTTTTCTTGAAATAGTCATGGTTTTTGGCCTAAAATAATCACCATAGTCGTCTGATGCTGCAAATAGTCGCTGTTACTAGCATTTTAGTTGCATGTGGCAGTCCTAGAATGTGGCAATGCATGAAGTAAATATCTAAATAAAAAAAGGTTTAAGCATTACATGCAAAGCTTAAAACTTTTTTTAAAAAATGATTTAATAGATTTTGTAAAAAACTAACTAGCTAATATGCACCAAAAAAAAATTACAATTTTTGTAAAATGATCCTACTCAATGTTACTATTTCTTCCTTTTCTAATAATTTTTTAAAAATAGCTTTTCTGAGTGTTTTAACAACTTATTTATTTTCTTTTTCTGTGGATGCTGTGTTCTTAAAAAATATATTTAGACTAATTTAATGTTCTTCTTAAGCTTTCTCAAAATGGATATAGTTCATTTTTTAAATAATAAAAATTACATTTATGAAGGAGAAGGGCATGATAATTTTAGATATACTTATGTGTTGCAAAGGTAATTAAAAAGTTTAGAAACACAGTCACCAGTGTAAATAATGTTCAGAATAACTTTGAGTACAGTTTTTTCATTTAGACTGCTGTCATTTGTGCACAATCATGCTTCCAAGTACATCAGTAAACAAATAACTTTATTAAAATTTATTTATTTATTTTTTTGTGTGCAAATTATCCTGAAATATGGAATTTTAATGAAAAATCACTAAGACACAGATATCTTGGTATTCTTGTAAGCAAAAAACAACTTTTAAATAAATTCCACATAATCAAGGCATTCATATATCCTCTTCAGATCCCAGTGTTTATTTTTAAATATATTTTTTAGCTTCAATTATGAATTTAAATTAACAAACTGATAATTAAAAAGGATCAAAACACACACAAAAAATAAATAAATAAATAAATAAAATAAAATAAATAAATAAATACAAATTTATTTCTTGTATATGATATGTGATGATACATGTGGAATAAATAAGTATATTTTTTGATAATTTCTTAATTTTTTTTTTAATTATTCTTTTTGCATTGCAAAAACAATGAAAAAAATATTTCGTATTTAATAGTTTTTTATTACTAATAGAATCCACAAATGATATCTTAACATACAGAAAAATTATTTTGTTTTCTTTTTTGTGTATTTCAAATATTTTTACTGCAAACCATTTTTATATAACACGTAGCTCGTTAAAAAAGTGCCATAAGGAACAATTTGCTGTTTTATTTAGTTCTGTTATGTGTAAGACCTCCCTTCACACCAATTTCTTTATTTTTAACATTATTTATACACATAAAAAAAAAAAAAAAAAAAAAAAAAAAGATATTTATCTTATGAGTTACACCGGGTCTAAAGAGATTAAGTGTTGCAACACAGCAATATAATGACACAGTAAAATTTTACTTTTCTTACTAATTTTATTTTATCAATTTGATTTCTACAGAATTGTAAACATGATATTTTATTATATTAAATATTTAATAATATAAATGTGAAATAAAATGATGTGTGCATGTACCCATTTACCTAGGTATTGACAAAAAATAAAATAAAATAATAATTAAATTTAAATGTAACAGAAATGTTATAAAATAAACAACAAGCCAAATTAGATACCCAATATTTAAAAATAAATATTGAATGCAATAACATAATAATAATATAAATATACAACAAACATAACAATATGTTTCCAATAACACATATAAAATATAAATAAAACTAAGATGCTTTTAACATTATAATTATAAAGTTAGTTTAAGATGCTGATCTATGAGAAGCAGGTATGACTCCCATTATATGAAAAACAAATGCAGCTATTTTTTCATAACACAAAAACATCAAAGCAGCAGTAAGTGTAGTCTGTATAATTTTCGATTCTAAACCCTTGTAAAGTCCTTTAAAACCACTAGATCTAAAAATAAATAAAAATAAAATGCATTTAATAATTTGTAAACAATCAGAGTTCATACTCTATTTGACTAACTAAATTCCCCGACTTTTCCAGGTTTTACAGACGATATTTCCCACAATTTACAATATTTTTAAAAATACGAATTACAATTTTAAATCACAATGATTAAACTTATATAGCAAAACAGAATACATTAATCCATTAATAAATTTTAAATTTACTTTGAAAATGAAAATAACTTGTAAAACTCAAAATTTATAACATTTGCTATTTACAAAATAAATAAACAAACAAACAAA
Source organism: Maratus speculifer (assembly GCA_964019185.1). Lineage (NCBI taxonomy): Eukaryota > Metazoa > Arthropoda > Arachnida > Araneae > Salticidae > Maratus > Maratus speculifer. Next base: position 249,250,913 of record OZ025294.1, read on the forward strand.
CAAAACCTTCTCTAACATACAATAATCAGAATCCATCACAGGATGGACTTAAATAACTTTATATAACTGAATTTACGATTAGTAAACATTAAAATATTTTTAAACAGTTCTACTGTCATATCATATATTTGTGGTGTTTCAGAAGCAGTTTGTTGTGTTATGTAAGTTTATATATTTTTTCTTTTATTATTTTAATTTCAGCTTTAATTTTCTCTGTTTCTTGCTTCTTCATAATTTTCTTATTTATATATTCACGATATCTCATCCTATATATATATATATTTGCTAACAGAGGCACGACTTTCACACTCGTCTTCACCAATTAATATGAAGAAATCACATTTGGTACTGTCTCTTCTATAGTGTGTTATGGCAGAAACATGATCTCAACTTGCAAAAGTCAATGAAAAGCATGCACTTGAACTTCTGTTAGCGAAAATCGGTATAATTCACATGGCTCAGCATTTCTTTCACAGAGCTGTCACTTATTAAATGACAAATTTGTATTGATAAAACATCTATAAGCTAAAAATACCAATTCAGTGAAAATTTTACTTGCAACTGAAGAGTCAAAACTTTGTTGTAGATGGACTTCTCGAGATTTTTTTAAAGATAATTTTACCTAAACATTTTGAGCACTTGTCTTTCTCACTCACAATGATATAATTCTCAATTGAGTAGACAAAGAGAATAATGACACCGTAAATTTCAATAAACATAGTAAATTTACTAGTTTTTAAAGACAGGAAAAAAAATAAATCCTATTTCTACCACAGATAAATCTTCTTATTTTTATTTAAAAAATTGTGAACATTTTGAAAATTCAAAATCATGAAGAATGAAACTATCTTTTAATAAGCATTTTAAATATTACATACAGAGAATATGTTGGTCATCTTCGGGTTTGTAAGGTAAATTAGCTAAGAAACATAAAATGACTTCACAAACAACTAGTCGGATGTGGCAATCTCAAAAAATTTTTCTATCGCACACATATTAATATTTTAAAATTAATATTATCACAGTGCTAGAATTGAATTAAACAGTAATCTATGCCTATCATGAGGATTATAAAAATATGAAATTCCGTGCATTAGTTCTTGAGGTATGACTATAACTAAAGTTGTGTAAATCCTGCAAAACGCAGCATACTAGTATCATCTAATGGGCAATTAACACAAACCCTACCCAGCAACAAACTGTGTTAATGTCTAACTGAATTCAATATAAAATGAAAATTCCTGCATTAGTTCTTGAGATAAAGCTATTAAGGAAATCATGAAAAATGCAGTACAGTAGCCTGTTGGGTGATTTACACCAAAATATAAGCAACACTAATTCCCATCAAGAACTAACTGAATCTGAAGTTTGATGAAAATCCATGCATTCATTCTAAAAATAGAGCTATTGCAGAAATTGTGAAAAATACTAGTAGCATCACCAATTGGGCGATTTACACAAAAAACTAATCAGCACCAATTTATGTCAGGGACTAAGTGAATATAAATTTTTACAGTTTTGTGCATCAGTTCTTAAGATACAGTGCCTATAAAATTTGTGTTGTGTACAGACTGAGACACAGATAGACATTTTGTAAAAATGCGTTTTTTGGGATGTCTGACCCCTAAAAGGTGTAAATTTATCGAAAAACTTAGGTATTGGTAAAAAAATGAATTAAATTGAAATACAATAGCAATATTATAAAATATTCAAAAAGATAAATTAGATCCCCAATACTTAAAAATAAATACAAAATAAATAAATAAAAAATTTCCATGAATCCAATATTTTTTCTGACAGAGATAATAAAAACAGTAAAAATGCATTATTAACCCTCTAAGTGTTTGGAACGTAATATTCCATTCACTTAGCTCCAGATTTCACTGCAATATAAAAGGTAATATAACTCTATGAATATTCAGTGCATTTTAGAATTATTAATACTCTCAAGGATTACATTCATATTTGTAATTAAGTTTTTTTTTTTTTATAATATTGAAAGAATCACATTTTTTGAGCATTTAAAACAAAATGCATAAAAAAACAACATTACTATTTTACCCATTTGCAAGACACTCATAGGGTTAATATTAATTTTCTTGAGATTAAATTTTAATATTGATAGATGATAATCAATCCAGGGTTGTTGCCAATCTCTCGCTCCACACTCTTGAAATATAAACTGTTATAAACTTTTCGGCAACAAGAAAAGACTCCTATTAAATTATAATATTGACTTTTCACTGTTTTATTATAGATTAACATTTTTTGCACTGTTAAAAATAGAAAGATTATGGTCCCGCTATCCTACTATTATTATCATTAAAAGAAGATCCAGTGAAATTAATTTTGGTCCTGCTATCCTACTATTATTATTATTAAAAGAAGATCTAGTGAAAACAGAAAAAGTAAGATGAAGATGCACTCTAACCCAACAATTTTGTAGAAAAGTAAAAAGATCTATGATTACTCATTTCCTAAGTTGGAGTATTTTCCAGCAAACACATCAGCTGCAAGTTCATATAAATGTAATTAAAATAGTCTTTAACAAGAGAAAAATACATCTACAAAATAAAAACAATGTGATCTTTCAATTTGTTTTTAAAAAAAAATTGTGTCAACCACATAAGAAAATTCTACAAAAAGAGAAAAAAACTTTAACATATCTACTTTACTATCAAGGAAATTATATGCTTAATGAATTATTTGAGCTACAATATGCAAATTTCTTTTTCTATGATGAGCAGGGTTGCAAAAAACCCACCTGCCCAAAAAAACCTGGGTGGGTTTTTTTGGGTAAAACCCACTCTAAAAAACCCAATAAAACCCACATTAAAGCGGGCTTTATTGGGTTTTTTAATATCTGTGGTCAAAGTGTTTAATATTCATCAGGTTTTATATTAGTTTTTTAACTTTTGTGTTTAAAAAGTACACTATCCTCTCAAAATAAAATATTGTGCTTAATTCTTTTAAAAAGTTGTTAATATTATGAAAAAAAAAGGGCCAAAATCAATTGTGTAACTAATTATAACATTTTTGCATATATGAAAAATGATAAGATATTTTATTTCAAGATTTAACAATGTAAAATTTCATAATGTCCCAACAGGTACAAATTTGACTAATTCCCTTTTGGCCAGTATTGGTTAAAAGAAAAAAAAAAAAAAAAAAAAAAAAAAGGAAAGGAGGGGAAATTTTTCAGAACACTAGAATATATATATATATATATTTTGTTTATTTAAATCAGGATTTTTACCCTATATTTTATTTCCTAATACATATTGTACCATCCATACTTGTTTATAAAAATAAACATCATTGTTTATTATATAAGTATTATAAATTCATTTCAAAATATTCAAATTAAATAATTATAATCAGTTATGTAGATAATTGAAATTCATTTGTAAAATATTTTTAGTAATAGCTCTGTATTATGTTCAGAGAATAAACTGCTTTATACAATGAACCATAGCTATCTTAAAAATATTATCAAGCATCCTTTGATTGATAAAGAATAAAACATTTGTTGAAAAAAATGTGTTTTTAGTGGGGAATATTGATAAAAAGTAATTTATTAAAGTAGCTTTCAAGTATGTGCTATGTGGTTTTTATATTATATCATATAATATCAGAAGTAAAAAAAAAATTACAACTTTTTACATTGATTTATTTGTGTTATTTTGATAAAAATTTATTGTATTTGAAATTAATTAATAAAAATATCAAAGGATTTTTCAATATAATACATACTTTCTAGAAATAAGAAACTTCCCCTGCCACCACCTCTTTAAAAAACAAAAAACCCGAAAAAACCCAATAAAGCCCAAAAAAACCTGAAAAACCCCACCTGGGTTGGGTTTTTTTTACAAAAAACCCAGGTTTTTTGCGACCCTGATGAGACAGCAGCATTAAATGGAAATTTTGAGAATTTAAGTATCATTTCAAAAGAACATACAGATTGCATAAAGCTCATTTTTATTCTGTTTACAAGGATAAAAACAGCCAAGCAGGAAAAAGAAAAACAAAAGTCTATTAAACTACCCCATACTTAGAAATAATATTCATTTACATAAAACAGTCCCTTTACTTTCTGCTAAAATATCAATTTTTCAGATTTTCTAAAAGTTCTTAATCCATAAATTGCAATAAGCAGTTAAAAAAATTTTACCATATGATAACCACTAAACTTACAGTGCAAGGAAAAAAAATTAATTAAAATTATTGTACTCAACTTTAGATTTAAAACACATCAGCTTAAATGTATTTGATAAGTTACTAATATTTTGTTTTATAAACTATTTAAAATCCTCATTTATGTTGCTGAATATAATTATATTTCATGTAATTTCTCAATAGCAGTGAAATAAAATAAAATAGGACTTATGACTAATTTGCTCTTTAGTTTGAAAAATAAAGAATAGTCATCAACAAAATTTAAATACTAAATATTATATTTATATATAATACTTTCAGTGAGCACAATGAATGTTTTTTTTTTTTTTCCTGATGAGTGTATATTCACAAATATAGCATTTTACTAACAAGTTTTTTAAGATAGTTCCTTTTGATATTATATGTTTTGAAAAAACACTGGTAGAAATTTATTTTTTAATACCGAAATTTAACTCTTATGTTTAATAATAGCTTTAAATACACATTCGAGATAACTAGTTTCTTAGGGGTAACTGGTTGGGAATTAAAGCAAAGTCCATTTGATCAGATTTTTGGAACATATGTGATCAAAGCAATATTTCTGACTTCAAATTAATTATTAGATTACACATATTAAGAATCAGATTCAATCAAGATCAAAGTTTAATTAGATTTTGAAAGGGAACAATTCATGGGACCTCTTGGAAAATAACAATTCTACATAAAAGTAGAAAATGAGTCCAATACCAAGCTAAATGTGCATCAAAAAATTTCAAAAATCCAGCCAAAAATATTGACGCCAAATTATATCATACGTGTCATACTGAATTAAGTAATACACATGTTAAACTAACATTTTGTGGCACTTTTTACAGAAGATAAGTCAATTGGGATTATCATTCTAAATAACTGGTTCTTTGTTCAGGGATGCCACTCAGAAAATAGCAAGAAAGAGGAAATTATGTGTAAAGTAAAATTTACGACATTTTTCACATTTATGTGTTAATTTTGTAAACTATATTGTTTATGATAGGAATGCACCGAATAGTGATTTTGGCCGAATACCGAATGCCGAATATTCGGCTGACAGCTGAACTGAATACCGAATATTCGGCCAGCCGAATAGTAATTGATGAGCCAAATACCGAATATTCGGCCAGCCGAATAGTAACTATTCGGCCGAATACCGAATAGTAACTATTCGGCTGAATACCGAATATTCGGCTTTCCAAATACTTATATTTCAAAGTTTAAAGGTATTAAAATGTTACTTTTTAAAACAATTTTACATAATATTTAGTACGAGAAACTTATATTTTGATAAACAACAGCATTTTATAAGACCATTCAGTATTGAGAAAGATCTTTTTTTATTTAAGAAGCATAATTATGAGACTTTTTCAATTAGTAAAATTTCAAATTTCATGATTTCTTCTACGAATTGAAACAAACATTTTGAAGTCAAAGAGAAATAATGAAAAAATAGTTGAAGAAAAACTGTACAGTCTCATATTTGTTCTTTTTAGATAACTCAAGGCAGATTTTTTTTCAATATAAAGTATAAATACTTTCAACTTAATTCTGAATAAAGGAATGTCTAGCACATGTTTTTTTCTTATGAATGGTGGCATTTTCCATCCCTTCCCTCATATCATATTTTACAGAAATCGAAGCATGTGAGTTGAAAATATAGTTATGGTATCTTATTTATTGTTAATGCAACAAACGAAAACATAAGTTTGACCGAGAGTGAGATGAAATACAGTGTACTTATGATTCAATAAGTTGATTATGATTATGGTTTCATAAACAAAAATTGTCTGCCTTGATAGCTATTATAAATCTCAAAAGTTTTCCTTTCTTGTATAAGGACTTTTATTCGGGAAAAACAAGAAACAAATTATTTATTAAATAAAATTTAGGAACTTGCATCTGCACTTGCATCATTTATTCCTAAGGAGAATCCTAATAAATTATAATTTTAATCCTTCTCATGGTTATTTTTCTTAAGTTAAACTTTACAATCAGCAAATAAATAATGTAAAAGCATTCTAGATTATTTAAATATGGTTTTATTTCTAATTATTTTAAATATATTTACAAATTGACAGTTAAAAGTAGAAATTGTGAAAAGTTTTTTAAAATGTGTTTTAAAAGGCTTTATTAAGTATCGGATTCGGCCGAATACTTTGATATTCGGCCATACCTAATATTCGGTAAGCCGAATAGTCTCATATTCGGCCAAGCCGAATATTCGGCCTAACCGAATATTCGGTAACATGACCGAATAGGCCGAATACCGAATAGATACCGAATATTCGGTACATCCCTAGTTTATAATAAACTAAATAAAAAATTACTGCTTTTTTTTTTTTTTTTTTTTTTGTAAACCTTTAATTTATAAAAGTAAAAATGATTTTTTTTTTTAGTTCACAGTATTTTACATCAATTAAGTTAATACAGCAACAGCTTTAGTGAGGAAATTTTTTTTTTATGTATCACATCATTTTAAATCACTTTAAGTGACCCAGCAATAGATTCAATGATTATTCCAAGAGTAAATAGCAAAAATTTGCAAGGTTTTTTTTTTTTTTTTTTTTTTTTTTTTTTTTTTTTTTTTTTTTTTACGAAAATCGCCTTTTTATTTCGCAATTGATTGCCGGAAAGCGCCGTTTTATTTCACGATCGTTTGCCGAAAATCGCCGTTTTATTTCGCGATCGTTTGCCGAAAATCGCCGTTTCACATCATGATCGTTTGACGAAAATCGTTTCACATTGCGATCCTTTGACGAAAATTGTTGTTTCACACTGCAATCGTTTTACGAAAAAAATCATTTTGTTTCGCGATCGTTTGACGAAAAACGCCGTTTCATATCATGATCGTTCTATCGTTTGACGATTATCGCCATTTCACATTGCAATCGTTTCACGAAAATCACCGTTTCGTTTCGTGATCGTTTGATGAAAATTGCTGTTTTAAATCACGACCGCTTGATGAAAATAGTCATTTTATTTTGCGATCTTCTGACAAAAATCACCGTTATACTTCACGATCTTTTAACGAAAATCGCTGTTATATTTCATAATCTTTTAACAAAAATCGCTGTAATATTCTGCGATCGCTTGACGAAAAAGGCTGTTGTATTTCGCGATCGTTTGACGAAATTCCTGTTTTATTTCGCGATAGTTCGACGAAAATCGTTATTTTATTTCGTGATCGCTTAACGAAAATCGCGAATTCTTAAAAATTGAAAAAGCGGAAATTTGTCATTTGGCGGAAAAGTGGCATTCCAGTTTGTTTAACTGGTTTCCAGATAAATGGTTCCATATTGTATTTAAATATAATTTTAAATGATACATAAAGCACAGACAATTAAAATTAGATTTTAATTTTTCTATTCTTGATGAAAAAACAATATAAATAATCTTAAAGCAATAATTTATTAACAACTTTTCAGAATCATTTAAAGTAGTATGACAGAAACCAAAAAATATAGAAGTAAAATGAAGTACATAAATACCGAATAATGTAGGAAAATATCTGGAATATATTCAGTCTTCGGTAGTTTTCAACTCCAAACTGAAAAGATTGTGCATAAATTATAAATAATCAACTAAATAAATAATTAGTTATCTTCTAAAAAAAGTTTTTACACACACACACATAAATAAGAAATTGCCAGTAACCAAGAGTAACAGATAAAATGCACTCTCCGTAATACTTTTTAAAAATCATTTAACTATCTTTTTTTTCTTTTTAGGTGTGTTTATAATTATGTAAATACATAGCACCTATAGTTGTCGTTCAGTCTGTCTGCATATAACAACACAAAAACTACCCAACTGAATCCTTTGAAATTTAAAATATATAATTATTACATAATTTTGTCAAATCATTTCAAATTTTATAAAAATTGGATGTTTAGATCAATTACAGGGACAATCAAAAGTACTCCATTACATTGCGGTCAACGGGGAAAAATGTTCCAAATGCATGTTAATGGTGTTACACTCATTCAAACGTAATAAAATTGATATGCTATAAAGTGCATATTATAAAATACATTTTGTATAATCTGTGGTGCAAAGAACATTTTTTATAAATTTACAAGGCCACACAAAAGTATTCCATTACATAATGGTATAGGGAGAAGATTGTTTGGTGCACATTTTAATTGTAATTAACTATTTACAATTTTATGAAATTGATATATGAGAGTGATATTTTTTAAAACTTCGTTATTGTGCGAACACATTTCATTTGCTATGCTTCATGTGCAATTTCCAACTTCTTTCTTTTAAAAATTATTTTGAAAAATATAAAATAATTGTATTATTTACTATAAAAAAAATACAATTTAATTTCTAAAAATGTTTGTATAATGCTTGTGAGGGGAGGGAGGTGCAGTAACATTTAAGGACATCTAACAAGAACACACATTTAGATATTTCAGTATCTATTTTCTTGTACCAGATAATTACAGCAAAAACTATAAAAATGAAAACAGTCTTAAACAGAAAACTTTGATGGCTCAATTGAAAGGAGTATCACACAGATATAATTATACCTGCAAAGTTGAAAATCTGTATAAATATGTTTCAAGTTCCCAGTGATTCTGTCTCACAGTATTTATTGTATATTAAAATATAAATTTACTAAGGAAGTGTAGGATATAAGAAATAATGATAACAATAAATTACATTATATACAGATTTTGATTTTAAATATTTTGTTGGTCTTAAATATTCATTTTATCTTGAAATAATTAATAGTTCTTGCATTTTAAGGATAAAAAAATATATATTGTTTTCCCCCAAAACAAAACACAAAATATTTATGTTTGTATGATTTTTTTGGGGGAGACTGAGTGTTCACTCCATCAATTGACAAAACACAAAACCATAGGAAGGTTCAAAAAATAACAATAGTTAAAAAAGCAAAAGATTTAATAGATTACATACCATTTTAGAACATACTGATAGTATAGACCCCATAGTATCCATATCAACTATTGCTTTATAGAAAGTTATTCATGGCTAAAGAATTTAAATTGATGTCAGATGTACTTAGCTAATTACTTTTGCCAAGGTACACTAGCACGCACCAAATTACTTTTATTTATCAGCCATCAAAACTCACATATTAATAAAGCTTAAAAATTCAGGTTCATTTCTTTTATATAAAATTAAACTCTAATAATACTTCATAGTTTTATTACATCATGCTTCAAGTTGGCAACTTAATATGCACTGTAACACAGATATTTTTTAAAGAATTAAATCTGATTATTTCAAAAGGTGGTTATTTTATCTCCCAACCACTTTCTTCTTGCATCATATACGAAACATCAAAGTTTAACTACATTTTAGCCAAATTAGTTCAAAACATATGCAATGAACAGATACATCTGAAAATCAAGTGATCACGTTTTAAAATAATAAAATTTGTGTTAAAAGAAATAGTATACAGGTTACAATCCCTATTATTATTAATTTTTAATGGATTAAATTAATTATTATTATTTTACAAAAACTAATAGTTTCTACATAAAAAGGCATGCTTAAAAAATCATGCACTTATATGTCAAATAATGCACAAACTTACCCTCAATTTAGATTGTATTATCTGTACTGGATATGTCAAAACAACAGCAATGCACTTAGATATAGCAGCAAGAATAAAATATGTAGCAGCATTCAAATGCTGAAAGACAATAGTTAATGAAATGTATAAATTATATTAATGCTAAATATTATGTCATTTCTAATATTTCATGCATAAGTAATAGGTCATATATTTAAAAAAAAAACTTACAGATTTCCCCAAAAATTTCTCTGCTTCAATCTTTAAAGCTTCATACAGAGCAAACTGTATACTTGGATTTGAAACTAAAAGTAATGATGGGACCATACTACTCCATAGTGCACTACAGCCTTCAGTAGATGCTATTTTATTAAGGGCATCTAAATAAAATATTAATGATAATTATTATTATAGATAAGTATTATCTAAAAATGATAACATTAAAAATTTTTCAAATGCCAAACAATATGTTTTAAATTTAGAAGAATATATTGTTATGATGGCAATAGAAAGTGGAAACCCATGAAAAATAAAAATTTAGAGATCTGCAAAATTGAAAATAAACATATGATAAATAATAAACGTCAATTTAAATGAATACGCCATAAAAATAATACAATAAAATGAAAAATGAAATTTCATTTTAGCTCTGTATTGAATAATTTAGATTAGTGGTGCACAACCTTTTTGCCAGAAAATTGTTCGACACCAGAATATTTGAAAAATGGCGTTTGTTTTATTTAATAGCAAAGTTTCTATCATTACTATAAGGAAAATTATTCTGAATAAAAATAGTGGTATCAATGTGGCCCGCGGGCCACAGGTTGTGCATCCCTAATTTAGATTTATATTTTTATTACTGCTACAGAAAATGAAAATTAGGGTGGTTTATTTTTCTGAAAATGTGTAAAAAATCAATCAACTAAATATAAATACTAGATCAAATATAATAAATTTTTTTATATTTGCTGTCATAGCAATTATGAAAAGTGGTTTATTTTCTAAAAATTTGTTTTGCATAATTTTATTCCACATACAATCCTCATATTTTACACATTGTTTAGTTGCTAGCATTATTAAAAAACACAAAGTTTTTAATATAGTTGCTCGAAGTGTAATTAAAAAACTTTCAACACATGAACATTCAAAACCATTGAAATTTGGCACAAATTGAATGTATAATTTGTAAATGACACTTTATTGAGGTATCAAGCATGTAAATGGCACAAGTTCCTTAAAAATAATCATGAAGAAGGTGAAACAAAGACTCTATTATACAATGCTGTACAAAAATTGAAATTGTTTCACTGTAGCAAAATCTGAGAAAGTTTTGATTAATAATTTTAGAAATTGAGATTGTATGTCAACATGCACATACAATGCAATATAGTAATGTTTTTTTTTTGGAAAAAATTAAAGTTCTTTAAAATTGTTCTATTAAGATCTGAATGTCCATTTTCTCTGGGACAATGTAATACCTCACACAACAGTTGTAACAAAACAAAAATTTTACCGAAAATCACTTAATCACCTTCCTCTTTCTTACAGTCCTAACTTATAATCTTCCGACTAACATTTATTTGAATTTCTTTACATGTGAATTAGGAAGAGCAACATTTTCATCAATCAAATACAGTCAAAGTTCTATAATCCGCACACCCATAACCCACTGTTTTTTATAATTCACGTTAGTTTATGAATGTAAACAATGAAATAAAGAGTTAAAAAATTTACAAATTAGTGATCCAAAAAAGATTTTTTATAAAAAAATTTTAAAAAATGAGAAAACAGTGGATCATGGGTGTGCGGATTATAGAACTTTGACTGTAAAAAAAGTCAAAGAATGTTTATACAGTATGATTCCTACATGCTTCAGTACTGTTAATTTATTGAGGAAAATAATATTAGTATAGTTTTGACAAATATTTAAAAAAAAATTCAATCAAAAAAGTCTTTTTTATATTTGTGTCACCTTCATAGCACATGGCAAAGAACTTACTTTCAGATCATCGATAGATGGCAGTACTCATCTGATGAGACATGGAAAAATAACTTATCTAAAAAAGAAGATTCTCAAACTTTTGTGTTCATAAATTGTGAAATTGTTAGAGTGTATGTAATAATCAAGAAAATGACTACATGGTGCTTTCTCTTGTGTTATGTTCACACACTTATGTGTACACAATCGCCTGTTTTTTACAACCTAATTTGGTGGCAGCGGAAGGATTCAAACCCATATCATTACAGAGACTGGTGAATTAGGTTGTAAAACATATTGGCAAATTATTTATATATGTAAAATAATAATCATTAAACAATCTATAATAAAACTGTATTTTAGTTAATAAAATTATTTGAAAATAATCTATTGTTAAGGGCCGTACTTTTAGACATTTAAAAACACAATCTATTGTTAAGGATGAAAAACTTTTAGACAGTTAAAACCCTTCATTTTCTAGTAATAAATTTGATATTGAAGTAATAAATTTGAACAACAATAAATTTGATATAAAATTAGATAATAACCTAAAATATTCAAAATACACCTCTTAACTTTAGCATATGAATAGTTGCTAAATATCCACAGCAATGTTCCAGGACTCGAATGTTTGATTTTGTATTATAGCAGACTACAAGAACATGATCCATAGAACAAGTTGCTATCTACCTGACAATATTGAGAGAAATGTACTATTATTTCAGCATATACAATGATAAAAAGGAAAATTTATTTTTTAATGCCATATGTTTAATTTTTAGTGACTATGTGTTTACTTATATATAAAGTGAGCCTTATTTTTGATAGGGAAAAAAGGAAAAAAATACATCTCATGTGTAATGCAATTTTAATAGTAGAAAATCTAGAGATTTTAACCTCATGTTAGTCGCATGTGTATCTCTGTCCTACATATATTGTCAATACTCAGAGATGTCACACAAGAATTTTGATTAATTTTGAACAACATATAGGAAACCTTGAAAGTAAATGTATTGTTTGCTTTTTTTATTATTTTAATTATGCAATGCTAATCTAAAAAAATGCGAGATGTACTTCTATGTAATAAGTTTTGAGTTTATTTATCTACTTACCAGGTGTCCCAAAAATGATCAATGATTTTAAAATTCAATAACTTACAAACAGTGACAGATATTTAAAAAATTCTTATTCTTGCAGGAGGGTTGTGTATGATGTCAAGAGTTTTTTTACTGTGATTCTTGATTTTAGTTTGAATTTTACACAGTAGATGGTGCTCACAATGATTGATGCTCAGTCAAAGTCGAGGAAAGGAGGAGATTAATGCAATGGAGTGGGTCTCATTTGCCAGTACAATCTTCCTCTTATATTCTGTGCACATTCGATATAATTTCAATGAAATGTGTAATGACCATGGAAACAACAAATTCTTCAATTGTGGAGTACAGCATTCAGAACTGTGTGTGAATTTAACAAGCAGTATTTGAGTTTGCAGGCAAATCTTACATTTATGAAATTTTATTTTCATGAATAAAATACTTTGTATGATCTGGTTTAATGAATATTTTATGTATTGTATTTTAAAACTAGGTGAAGAGATTTTGCTACAATCTTGCTTTTAGGGCCTGATTCTGGGCACATTCAATGAAATGTGTTGTTGCCATGGAAATAACATATTCTTCTATAGTGGAGTACAGAGTTCAGAACTGGGCATGAATTTAACAAGAAATATTTGAATTTGCAGGTGATTTTACATTTAAAAAATTTCATTTTCACGGATAAAATTACTTTTTATTGTCAGATTTAAAGAATATTTTATGCATTGCATTTTAAAACTGGATGAAGAGATTTTGCTACAATTTTTTTCTTAGAGCCTGATCCTGAACTCATTTTATATGATTTCTATGGAATGTGTTGTTGCCATGGAAATAACACATTCTCCAATAGTAGAATATAGTGTTTTGAATCAGACATGAATATAACAACCAGTATTCAAGTTTGCAGGCGATTTTACATTTATGAGTATTTATGGGAATTTTATCCAACCAATTTGCAAATTTAGTTAAATTTTTGGAAAATGAAAATTAAATATAACTGCATATATAATTGCATTTTTTTTAACTTAAAAAGTATTAACAATGCTAAAGGTATAAATTCATATATATATCTGATCAACTCATGTGAAGTACAGTCATTAATTTTTTTAAAACAAATACTATTCTGAATAATTTAGTTGTTTAATTTCCCCTCACCCATCCCACTTTTCTTTTTCCTAAAAAAAAAATGCTTAATTAATTTTTGGTTTTATAAATAATCTCAAATAAGGTATCACAGAATTACCCATTATCACAGAAAAGTGTTGTACAAATAGTACAAAATATTCTATTCCAAAAAAAAAAAAAAAAAAAACTTCCTTTCACTTTAAATTTTTAAAATCTAAAAAAAAATTCATTTTTAAAAGATTTTTTTAACAACTTTATTTACATAATTTTCACTTGCTTATATGATATAAGCTCACCTTTCATTTTATATCTTTTTTGCACAATAATTCAAGGACAAACTTTAAGAGTTTGAGTAGACAAAATGTCTGATTATTAAATTTTCCAGTCCCCCTCCTCCTTATTCTTCCAAATTTTTCTTTGTATTTTTGCATCGATCTAGAAAACTCCAAAATTGTTTTTGAAAAAGGTGGAAATCTTTCTTTTGGAGGAACTCTTTCATGCCCGTATTGAGCAGGTTTATTCAATGGAACAGAGAATATATTTCTTGTTTTGGAGTATCACTGCCTGGAACATAGCTGTGTTACAATGAGGCACAGTTTTGAAAGGAAATTTATTGCCTGAAATGGTCCATCAGATAATACAATAAGGCTTTATCATAAAACTTGAATGAATGGGGAATTTACATAAAAAATTTTTTATAGTCTACAATAATTTAAATACTACTAAGTTTTAGAGTCTTGTCAAATTTAGTTTGAACCTCATCATATTACATTTATTTTATCACAACAGATATCACTGATATCTTTATAATTTAAAGAAAGAAAGAAAAAAAACATGCATATTAGCATTGTGTACAGAAAGAGCTGCCAAAGTGTAAAAATTCAAACTCCAAGAATTCTTTTAATACATTTTTACAATTTAAAATAGATAAAGATAAAACCTATTTATTAGTTTAATATTATTAAACATAAAGATGAAGATGCATGTACAATATTTTAATATCAAACTGTCAAACAAAATTTTAATTAAATCCAACTTAGTATGAAAATTTCAAGTTTCAGCACCAGGGCCCAATCTCAGGACTTTCTGTTTACTGTTCTATTCCGAAATGCTGTCTGCACAAAAAAACTTTGCAATTAAGGTTCTCTTTTACAATTTAAATCACTAAAATAAACAGATGATATTGATAAAAATGATTTAATTAAATTAATAGATTTTTTCAAAATTTTATGATTTGGTGTGTGACACAGGGTAATCAGCTGAAATTGAAAAAAATTGAAATCTCTGACTTATATGGTTCTTGTGTACAGACTCTGTGACAGACAGACAGACAGAAGACAGAGATGATAATGATTCGTCAAATGAATGAAACCCTAAAAACAAGGGATTGCTGTATTTTATTCTTGAGAAGAATTGACTTAAATCAAAAATGACGTAAGTCATTAAGTCTTATATTAAGATTCATGATTTTTTTTTAAGTCTTTACTTTATCATTACTTGTAATCAAATAAACAAAGGCTATTTCTCTTTCCCAATTACTTAACACTGATTACTCTCAAAACACAAAATTTAGAGGAAAAATTAAAAAAATAAAATACTGTTTGTAAAGAATTTATTTTATAAATATACAATATACTTACCTATAATGCCATCATACTGTGGATGTTTACCCAGGGTCTTTTGATCCTTTACAGAAATTTTGGCACCTTGCATTTTGAGCCTTGTGTTTGCTACCCATAATGGAGTGGTCAGAACTACATTTATAACTCCTAAAAATTAAGAATACTTTTAGCTAGTATAATAAAATTACGATAAATCTATACATGTGCAAAATAACCTTTGAATAGATTGAATAAAAATGGATTTTAAAGATTATATTACAGACTGCTTATTTAAAAACATTAAGATTGACAGTAAAGAATTTTCTTTAAACAACAGTCTACTGCATATAAAAAAGCACAATGCAAAAATATTGGGTTGGGGAAAAAGTAATTTCACTTTTTATCATATATTTCAAAGCGAATTTATTTATATAAGTTAAAAAACTAATCAACAATGTATGTGCCGTTTTGTTCAATGACCTTTTGCTATTTTTCTGGTAAAACCATAATTCCGTCACTGTAGAACTTCTCAGATTTTTTGGCGAAAAACTGTACAAGGTGATTTTTACAAGCCTCTTTTGAAACAAGCTTAACACCATTAAGAGAGTTCTGCAGAGAGCAGAACAAATGGCAATCGATTGAGGCCTGGTCCGTACTATACAATGGGTGCATTAAAACCTCCCATGCAAGCTCTCTCAGTTTTTGCCGAGTGACTAAAGATGTGTGTGTTTTAGCGTTGTCGTGATGGGAGATGACTTTCCTATTGATAAATTCTGGCTGGGATTTTTTAATTGCATTAGTTTTTCACAGTAGATAGTTGAATTAATGGTTTGGCCAGGTTCGAGCAGCTTATAACGGACAATTCCTTCCAATCCCACCAAACATTCAGCAACACCTTCCCTAGCGTCAATCTGGGCTTTGCCACCGTTTGTGAAGCTTCTCTGGGTTTCTTTTTTGTATATTGCTGTCATACGGGACCCACTTTTTCTCACCTGTAATCATTCGTTTAAAAAATGGATCGATTTCATTCCGTTTCAGTAGCGATTCACAAATGAAAACTCTGTCCATTAAATTTTTCAGTGTAAGTTCATGGGGAACTCAAGTATCGAGGTTCTTTTGGTATCCAATCTTATGTAATTAGTTCAAAACTGCTTTATGGTCGATGTTTAGTGTCGTAGCAATGTCGTGGGAAGAAATATTTCGGTATAACACAATTTTTTTTTTTTTTTAATTTCATCGACTTTTTCAATGATTTACTGCCCAAGGCGAGGATCAACTTTAACATCTAAATTTCTGGAACGAAATCAAACAAACCAATTCTGACACTGGTGTTTACTTAAACACTGATCACCATAAACACCACACAATTTTCGTTGATCCTGCGCTGTACTTTTTCCTTTTTGGAAGTAAAAAAGCAAAATGTGACAAAAATGATTTTCTGGAATCTTCATATTTAAAAGCAATAACTTTTGACAGATTAAACAGAGGACCCTACTTTTATATCTAGAATTTTCAAGAAACTATTACCTTTCATATGCTGTATAGTATGGCGTAAATGAATAAGCATAGGAGCCAACTTTGTTCCCAAAGCTGGGTCTGCCACAAGGACAGTTGTTCGATAGGGGGGGGGGGGGTGTTCTCATTTTCTTTCCATCCTCAGAAATTTTCAAAAATCAGAATCCCGTCCTGTGGACGGAAAACTTGCACCCATGATCACAATACATATATATGTGATGGTCAACTGATTCGAATGTCGCGAATAATAAAAAAAAAGCACGATGGCTTGGATTTTAAGTGATATTTTAAACACATTTTCAGGCATGCGATTGCAAAAAGATAAAAAAAAGAGGTAAAGCGCGTGAAACGGGAAGGTGATAAATTATTTAAATAGCTTGTGTTTAGACATGTGCTACATTAAATAAGATTATTTTATTTAAAAAAAATCAAATGCTGCTTTATTTCAACGGGTAGAGCGGGGAATCAGTAATTTATCCGAATACTATAAGTAATTTTAAACTGACAATTTGTATTTTAAGTCCCTAATTCTGATTCAATGTTTTTGACACAGCAATCTTTGCTAGTTGTCCAATTCAGATGTTCATATACTGTACTCAAAAATCATTTAATAAATATGGAACGATAATCACGCATTTTTCTCGCGACCTTTTGCACTAAATTGCATTTTTCTCGCGATTTTTTGCCAAAATATGCATTTTTTCGCAATCTTTTGCCAAAATTCGCATTTTTTGCAATCTTTTGCCGAAATTTGCGTTTTTTCCCCACGATCTTTTGCCGAAATTAGCATTTTTCCCGTGATCTTTTGCCAAAATTAGCATTTTTCCGCGATCTTTTGCCGAAATTAAAGTTTTTCCCTCGATGTGTACCTCAAATAAGCGTTTACCAAACGATTCTTTGATTGAATTTGCATAGTTGCCAACTTGTACAATTTGGTTGTACAATGTACGGATTTTGTTCTGGTTGTTTAACAGTACGATTGTACGGCTTTGCGCGCGGAAAAAACAATCACGGAGAAATGCAAATTTCGTGAAAAGATCGCTGAAAAAGCGCACATTTCGTCAATATTGCGTGGAAAAACGACGATTTCGTCAATGTTTTTGGTCAACGTACTTTGTCAAAAGATTGTTGAAAAACGCGAATTTTCTGTGTGGATCACGGAAAAAACGGCGCTTTCCCCAAAATTTCGCAGATAAAACGCTGATTTCGTCTAAAGACCACGGGGTAATGCCTATTTCGTCTAAAGATTGCGAATATAATGCCGATTTTGTCAAAAGATCGCTTAAAAATATTTTGGCAAAGGATCATTGAAAAAAATATCAATCTCACCAAAAAAAATCACGGAAAAAATGCCGATTTCGTCAAAAGATAGCGGGGATAAAACGCCGTTTTTGAGAAAAGATCGCGTAAAAATGCAAAATTGATCAAAAGATCGTGGGAAAAAACACCGATTTCATCAAAAAATCACGGGAAAAAGCCAATTTCGCCAAAAGATCGCGGAACAACCGCCGATTTCGTCAAACGATCGCAATAAATCGCTGATTTGGTCTAAAGATCTCGAGAAAACGCCGATTTTATCTGAAGATCACGTATAAAAAGCCGATTTCGTGAAATAATTGCGCAAATTTCATGAAAGGGTCGCGTAAAACAGTGCATTTTGTCAAAGAAGTGCGGGAAAAATACAGATTTTGTCAAAAGATCGTTGAAAAAAATGTGCATTTCATCAAAGATACCCAGTAATAATGCATAATTAATACCGGTAGATATACTCTCCCTCGCACACCCTCAAGTGCTGTAACCTTTCAGGAAATTTGTTGTGAATTTTATCTGCCCTTATCTATTACAGATCATCATGCAGGACAATTTTTTGGAAATACGTTCCCAAAGTATGAAATTTGAAAAACATTTTCTTGTGCAACCTCATGTTTTTATTTTTCAAAATATAAATAGAAAAAATAAATATAATAGTAGCATTGAAAATCTTGTTAAGAATTAAGTTGTTACTATTGCATATGCATATGTTATGCATTTTTAAGTATGTAAGAATACATCGTGAAAATTGTAATTATTTCAAAATTGACATGTTAGCAGTTATGAATTTGTTTTTTTCCCAACTATCTTTGAACGCAATTTTTTTCCGTGATTCATTGTATTTTCCTGCTATATTTCTTGATGAAATTCGAATCTCTCTCCGTTACAGATGTTCATACAGATGATCTTTTGCCAAAATTAGAATTTTTCCACTATCTTTCGCCGAAATTTACTTTTTCTCGCGAACTTTGCGTTTTTATCACGATCTTTTTCTGAAATTTGCATTTCCGCCGATTTTTTGCTTAAATTCCGATTTCATCCACGATTCTTTGACAGAAAAATTGCGTTTTCTCTTCTTTTTTGAACAGAATTCGAATTTTCAGCTGATCTTTGCATTTTGCCCGCAATTTTTTAAACAAAATTCGCGATTTTTTTTTGCAAAAGTTCGCGTTTTTTCCGTGATTTTTTGACAAAATTTGCGTTTTTTTGCCGAAATTTTTCATCGCAATCTTTTACCGAAATTCACGTTTTCCCTGCCATGTTTTGCCGAAATTCGCGGCTTTCTCACAATTCTTTGACAGAATTTGCTTTTTCCCTGCTATCTTTGAATGAAATTAAGGGTTTTTTCTGCGATTATTTGCGTTTTCTTCACCATTGTTTGATGAATTTCGCGTCTTTAGTCAAAATTAACAATTTTTCAACAGAATCTACGTTTTTTCTGCGAGTTTTTGAAAGAATCCATGTTTTTCTTGCTATATTAAAGAAATTCATATTTTTCTGCAATCTTTCGAGAAAATCAATGTATTTCACTCGATTTTTTAAACATAATTTGCATTTCTCTCCGCTATCTTAAAACGAAATTTGCATTTCTTTTCTGCAATTCTTTGGCAGAATGCGCGTTTTTCTGCTATTTTTCGACGAAATTTTCTGTGATCTTTTAACGATTTTCATATTTTTTTCCACTATCCTTTAAAAAAATTGACGTTTATTTGCGATTATTTGATGAAACTGGCGTTTTCTCACGATCTTTCGACAAAATTGACATCCCCCCGCCCGCTATTCTTTGATTCCCGTTTATTACGCGATCTTTTGACAAAATTTGAGATTTTTCGCGATATTTTGAACAAATTTTCGGATTCATGACCGATTTTTTAAAATTCTGGAACTAATCACTCCCGTGCGAAACAACAAAAACTCGGTAAGTGAAAAAAAATGGAAAATCGCGACACTCATGCTTGCATTTTGCAGGGTCTGCCGAGATATTGCAAGGTCTGCACATTTTTTTCAGGGTCTGCGCGGCAGACCCGCAGAACCGGAAGTCTGCACCACTGTGAATAAGTATTACTCAAGATATGCGACTTTAAAAATATCCATTGGGAAAAAACAAAATTACTTTTCCTCAACCCAATACATTGATAAACATTGTTGTAAAATAATATAACATTCCTTATTTTTAACAGATCCTAATTTCATTTTGTACGTCTTAGTTAAAATCTTAATTTTAATCATAATCTTAACTAAGGCAAATGATTTCAATTAAATATTTCAATCTAAATTTACAATCTTAATTAAGGCAAATGATTTCAATTAAATATTTCAATCTAAATTTATTATTTTCAACTATTCTTCACATTTTATTCTTATTTTAATTGAATGAATAATTTTCTCTATTAAATAAACAGTTTAAAATCAAAATTATTAATGATAATGATTTAAACAGCTTTTATTTTAGTTTTAACATTACTGAAATTATCTTTATTTTTCTCACAATTTAATTTGATTTCATTCAAAAGCTGACAGATGATTCATAAAATAAAATATCAGCGATATATTTATGATTTTTTTTTTAAATTTTCCCACTATTATCTCATTTTTTTTTGTCTTTTGACTAGTTTAGGGGGAGTAATAATTTTTGTAGTTGTTATTTAGTAGTTTTGGAGTCAGTAGTTAAACTCCAAAATGCTCAGCCATAATTACCAATACAATAGAAGTGCTACAAAAATATTGTTTGTTTTAGCTTAATGGTTATTTGGCTAATTGATCACTGATATCCTTTGCCCCAATTAGACAGCATCTAAAGTACCCAGAATCGACTACCTACAAATACATTTGTGCCAATTTTTCTGATTTACCTAGAAGGTTTTCCATCTTCAGGAAATTTTTCAGTTAGAAAATAAAATCTTTCAAATTTTTCTTGCTTTGAAGAAAATTAAAAAATTTCACTCTCAGAAGAGAGAATAAGTGAAAGCTCGAAACTGTTTTAGATAAATCAGAAAGATTGGCACATATGCAAATACATATATATATTTCACAAAGCTTCAAAATGTAGCATTTGTAAAGAGATTTTTTGAAAAAATACGAATTTAGTAATATTTACAGAAAATGTTACTGTTATTTTATAAAATTATTACCTGCAATAGCACCGACAGCCAAATCTCTAAGAGCATTGTAACCTGTACTTTGTGACTTTACTAATGTACGAAGACCATGAAATGAATAGAAATAAACAAAATTTGAGCAGCACAAACTGATCAGGACAGGCTCTAGTCCTCTATATAGTGTACCACTAAAAAAAAGAAAGAAAAAAATATTGATATATGTGACATATTGATTAAAAAATTCAGAAGAGGTTGTAGTCTTTTCTAAAATATTTCAATCAGAAAAAATAATATCAGATCGGTCAACAGTTAACATTTAGCAATAGTAAATGTTGCATTGTATATCAGAAAGCACTGGAATGCCATCAGATAACTGCTACTTTTTAGAAAAATAAAAAGTGTCCTTTCAGAAAAAAATTGTTTTAAATCTGGTAAGTTTTATTTTAATATTAAATTTTCATTGCTGTTGTTTCTTAATTAAACACATTATCATTTCTTTAAATGGTGTGTACATGCAGACAATTTAAAAAAAAAAAAAATGTATTCTGATGCTGATAATTGTTCACCAATTTTAAAATGTTTTATTGTAATGGTATGGTACAATAGATAATATATTTATATTATATGCTCCAACAGTTAAATGAAGAGCTTGGATGATAAAAGTGATATGTGACAAATTAAAAAGAGTTAATTCTGTGATTGAAAATAATCAATAGTCCTTTACCATCAATTAAATTCTATTAGAAAGACTGAGATGTAATGTTGTTCTCTTGCATTAAATTCAAACAAATAAGTTTTTAATATTTTTATTTTTAATCAATGATGTGATCCTCCTCATTATCAACAACTTTTTGCCATCTAGTGAGTAAATTTTCAATGTCAGATTGATAAAAATAATTGGTTTTTGAGAAAATACCCAGAGATAGCATCCAGATTTTCAAATTTTTTGTCATACAGAGAATATTGAAGTGATCAGAATAAATGGAAATCTGGTGATGCAGGAGTATTGGGTGAAGCAATACCTTACACCCAAATTCATTATTATTTTTTTAATTACACTTGGTCAGTGCAGTCTTGCATTTATGTATTGAAAAATAATGCCTTTAACGTCAACAATCGCTGGACATTTTTCAATTAAAGATTGATTTACTCAATCCAACTGTTCACAGTGAAAATCTATATTTGCAGTTTGTCCAGGTTCTTACACTTTAAAAGGAATGATTCCATGAATACACCACAAAATACACAAAAGCACCTTTTTGAAATGTAAATTTGGCTTAGCAGTACTTTGTGATGGTTCATTTGGAAAAAGTCATTTCTTTTTGCATTTTGAATTATCATAGAGGACCTATTTTTCATCTCCTGTGATAAAAAAAATGTTTTTGTATTGTACCATTGAAGTAATATGTTGTATGTTGTAGATCAGTTAGCTTTTTTTCTTTGGCCAAATTATGCAAGACCCAAACACTTGCTCTGCTTATTTTACTAATATGCTGCAAATGCTCTTGGATAGTCAACCAAAACTGGTTAAGAGTGTTTGACAGTTTATTGACTATCTGACATGGACGTGACATGTGGCAATTTTGTCCTAAAAAATCATTGTTTAAAATTGTTCATCTTCCTGATCAATACAAGTTGAAAAGATCAAAATCACTGAATCTGAACTTAGAAAATCACCTTCAGCATTTACGAAAATCTAATGTACTTGAACAAACATCACAAATGCTTTTGGTAGCAACTGTTGCATTACTAGCTTCATGAATCTCAAAAAATGTACAATGCCAGATACATACATACTTCTTCTGGTATTTGGCTGGGTATTTCATTCAAAGTTGCAAGGGAAAAAAAAAAACCTTAATTGTTTATAAGTAAACGAGTCATTTTAAACCTTGGTACAACTTTGAACTACACAATGAGCTGACAAATAGTAAAAAAATATTGATATATATATATATATATATATATATATATATATATATATATATATATATATATAAACTACACTACTTTCTAGCACCCCTAATTTTTGGAAAAAAAAAGAAAAAAAAAAAAAACTAATACTCACAGAGATTTTACTTGGTAAAGGATGTATCTGACAATAAATGTAAATAGATGTTCGGAACTATACAGCTAATTTCATCAAAACAGTGATTATGTCACATAGCACTTTTATCATTTGAATTTTTCAAATGTTTCTATGAGTATCAAAAATGTTTGATTTAATTCTAACATTCTTTTCAATTTCATTAATATGCTATTAACAAATAATAAGCAGGTAAAAAATGCAAATGGAATGATAAAAATCAGGCCATGTGAAAGTCCTTGTTTTAGATATCTGCAGGTGAATTGACGGCAGAATAAATCACTAAAAATGCCATTCAGATAAAGTTAAATTTTTAACATTGAAAAGGCTATTTCCTTGAAAAATATTTTGCTTTTAATTAATACAGTAAAACCTCCATAACGGACACTCCCAAATAGCGGACACCTCTATTTAACGGACAGTTTACCGATCCTCACTCCCAAAATCTAACTTTTTGTATGTTTAACCTCTGAATAACGGACATTCTGAATAGCGGACAGTAATTTTTGTGATAAAATATGAGAAATTGTTTTTTAACGAAGAAAAAAAAGTAAAAAACCTCTAAATTTGTCAGGGCAATGTGTCGAAGTTTTGTGATCACAGATAAATGTAGAGTGGGGGCCGGGTCCCACTCTGTCCTGCACTGCCACGTCCAGTATTAAATTCAGGGGATGGTCCGAGGGACATTACATCCCGGAGCATACCCCCCCTCCCACACTCCCCTCCGGAAGATTTGAGATTTTATGCTTTTAAGAAGTGGCAAAATTCAGTCAGCAGAAAAAAAAAAAAAAAAAAAAAAAAAAAAGATGATTCAGAGAAATTAAAACTAATGACATGGTTAAAACTTTACATTGAAAAAAAAATGTAATCTTTAAATGCTAAAGGAAACTTTTAAAATACATTTTTTTGCGTGAATGTAACAATGTACCATTTCGCAATGTACCATTTCATTTTAATCTTTTTGCTTAACAAATAATTTTAATTTCTGATTAATCATATATTAGAATTTAAGGACATATAAAAGTTAATTAATGACACTTTAAGCATTTCTTAGCAATTTTTGAATCTCCAAAATTTTCCCCAATAGCGGACACTTCCGAATAGCGGAGAGTTTCCGCGCTCCCGAGGTGTCCGTTATTTGGAGGTTTTACTGTATAAACATTGAAATAAATGTGCAATTTCATAAATTTATAATGTAGCTGTGGCTGTGAATGATTCTTTTTCGGTCAGAAATGGTGCAAAATTAACGATTCTAATATACTGAAAAAAAAAAAAAACAGACAAACAAACAAAAACAATAATAATACAAAGAAACTATATATCATAAATTACACTGTCAATTTATGACACTTTAAATTTTTTTTTTTTTTTTTTCATAGAAAATCATTTGATAAAATGTTTGGGATTTTAATAAACAATTAAAAAAAAAATTTTTTTTAACAAAACTTTTTGTCACATTAATTAAATTTTACGTATCATACTCACATTCCTTCTTCTTTTATCAAATCTTTCATAGTTTCTATTGTGTTTTTGGCTTCTCGAGAATCTTCAACTAAAATTTAAAAAAAAGAAGAGTAAGATAAAAAAGAAATTTCTGGCAAAATGTGCAAATACAGATAATGAACAGATACAGATACAGTACACTCCTTCATATTCACAACCCTAAAATCAGAAAATGCCTAAAAACTGCACATAATCATAGACAATGAAATTTTTATTTCAGATATTTAGGAGCAAAATTACAGAATTTTTTTGTTTTTTATGTAATTCCATTTGCATTTTAATGTATAATTTTCTATAGTATGACTGAAATTGTGGGTTTTCATAAAGAAAATATAAATTTATTAAAAAAAAAAAAAAAAACTATACATTTAACTAACATAACATGCAAATGAAATTTTGATATCATTGACGCAAGCACAGTGAAAATTTATTTAGTAAACCAGCTCATTTTTCATACAATTTTTATTATTTTTTAATTCTGATTACAGGATATTCCATATAATGTTGCTTGCCATATTTCAAGAAAAGAACATTATTTTATATTAAGAACCCTCCAAATTATAAGCAAAAAAACTTGCAAAAATATGGGTCTGTTCTTATAAAAAACTTAATTTCTCTACAAGTATACATGCTATCCACATAAAAATTAACACAGTTTATTACAATAAGCCACTTAATCATAATCTACAGTTTGATTGCTTTACTGCTTTAGTTTTGACATGGTAATCCAAAAGATAGTCATTCTTTTTTAATTTGTTGACAGTCCCTTATGTAATCTCAAGAAAAAATATTTAAGGAAATGTATTACCTGTACTACTATATTTACACACTTAGGGTTTCAGGATAATTCCTCAGGTATTTTTCTAGATATTTAACAAAATGTCAAAAATCGCAAGTGGTCGGTCATCTTTGGCCATATATGTATAATGAATGCTTGTAATATAGTAAAATATTAAAATAATTTAAGTGATAAGCTAAACTGAGAAAAAATAACATAATTTTAAATAAATTATCAAAAGTAAAGGTCAAGTAAATGCAGTGAATTCACCAGTTGAATCATATTTTCAAAAATAAACAAAGCTGTTGAAAAGGTTGCCATCTTTAAGGAGTTAAAAAGGATTTCAACCAAAATCTGGTAAAACAAGTGGTCCATCATTTTCAATAAACAATCCAAATTCATCATCAAACTTCAACAACATAAATGTCTGAAACACACCAAACCAAAATTGGGTAGTTTTTAGAACTTGATTAAATTTGTGTTTCAAAAAGAGAAATTTGTACGCTAAATGATATAAACAATTAAGAAAACAAACCTAATGGAAATAATAAATCTAATCAAGGGCGGATCTGGAGAGTCCTCAAGGGGAGGGGGCGATTTTAGAAATTTGGTGACTCGACTTTAATGCGTGGGTCGGGGCTAATTTTTTCACTGCAGGTCAAGTTGCTTTTATTTTTTGCTGCGGGTCGGGTCTGGGTCCGGTTGACTTCTAGTTTTTGCTGTGGGTCAGATCTGGGTCCGTTTTACTTCTAGTTTTTGCTGTGGGTTGGGTCTGGATCCGTTTTACTTTTAGTTTTTGCTGTGGGTCGGGTTTGGGTCCGGTTGACTTCTTTTCTTTTGCTGTGGGTCGGGTTTGGGTCCGGTTGACTTCTTTTCTTTTGCTGCTGGTCGGGTTAACTAATGTTTATGTTGTGGATCACATTAGCAGGATTAGCAGGTGTTTTTATTCAGAAACTATGGCGTAATCCATTTTTTGATAAGCAGTTTAAGAAAATATTGTGAAAATTATCGTTTTGAATAGAATTTCTGGAAGCGACAGCATGAGAAGGTAGAAAAATTCGCAATCATTTGACGTGCGAAGAGAAAACTATGCCCGGGGCAAAGCAAAATGTGGCGCCCCCCCCCCCTCCGACCCAACTTTTTCTTGCAACAGGCCAAAAATTACGCTGGTAGCATAAATTTGGCGCCCCCTAAATTTCCACACCCCGGCCGACCACATCCTTCGCCCCCTCCCCCCTTTCGCACGGCACTGCATATTGTCTGTCCTACACTTCTTGAGAACAATTAAGTCTAGTTCCAGCCCGGCTCGTCTATATGTAGAAAAACAATGCAAGCCTGATCTCGGGCCGGTACGAGCCTGCTAAAAAAAAAAAAAAAATAAATAATAAAAAAAAAATCTTAAACCCGGGTTACACACAATATAATTCTCCGATACTGATCTCTACACTGTAAAAGTTAGATTTCTATATTGATGTTGCCAAACTAGTTTCGACTGATGACGCACATTTATACTTATTCTCATTAAACCCATATAATTGAAAATAGCTCATATTTAAATGTTCCTGCTTAAAATTTTACAAAAATCCAGTGAACCCGCATTTTTTTTTTTTATGGGCTCGGCTCATATGGCCCTTCAATTTTTTTGTCGGCTCGTCCCGTTTATTTTGTTTATTGGCCCGGCCTGTTGGAAAAATTATTCTAATTTTGCTGGCCCATTAGAAAATTCGGAACCATTTCGCCGACTCGGACAGGCTGGGTCGGACACGGACCGAAATTTAACTTTCATTCCAAGCCGAACCCCGACCAGGGAAATTTTGGTCAGTGCGGACTAGAGATAAATTTGGGCTATTATTCCACAGCCCGGTCCCGCCTGAGGCAGAAACATTTTGCGGCATCAACAGCAAAACCCGATAATGAAATTATACAGTAGAAAAAATTGCATAATACTTATAAAAAATGTTCCAAAAGTAATTATAATTTTAAAGCTATTTTTTATATTAAAAAAAGGTTGTTAAACGAAAAATTAAATTTAATATTATCAAAAGAACAGTTTGATGTAAAATAAAAATATACTTTACGCATAAAAGGATTCTCATATGTTGTCTCTGTTTTAGTAAAAAAATATTATAGACAATGGACATGCTATTGAAGTGTGTTTCATGAATAAATGCATGGAACCTGTAGAAAATACTGCCTATTATCTGTCAAATCGAACACTATTTTAAAATTTTCTGTAAAAAATGCACATTTTTAACTATCACCATTTCATTCTTCATAACAAGCCTTCGTTATAGCATGACCCAAAAAATAACCTCAAATTAAAAATTTTAAAGTTCAACACTTTTTTAGGAACAGAGGAAGCACTACTCGATCGCAAGAATATGGTAAATACATTTACTTACCACTACGGCATCAGCAGAGATCCCAAAAGAAATGATAATTACTATAGTTATTTCTATATGAAAAGCGATTACGACTTGTATACGTTGCATACACTAGAAATTTAAATTATTCGGTAACCGCAAAATAAAATCGAAAGAAAATATTCTTTTCGCGTTACATGTCTAAATAATAATAATAATAAAAGATCCAATTGCAAAATGATCTCTGCTACAAACAAAAATCGAACTAAACACAAATTCATTATTCCCGCGCTTTTTCGAGGGCGCCAGATCGGCGGTCGTCGCAAATGCTTGAACATAAATCTACAGATGTAGATACGACTAATTGTTTTTTTTTTTTTTTTTTTTGTTTTGTTTTTTTAATAGCATTCAAATACTAAAATAAAAAAAAATTGTGCCAATTTTTCATTTTTATCAAAATAGCAAGACATTGATTTGAAAAGGAATAAATACTACTTTTTAAGAGGGAAAAAGTTTTTTTATATTTTTCTATTCATCGATAAATAAAATTTTCAGATTTCAGAAAAAATGAGTCCGAATCAGTAGACCAGCATAAAAACAGAGCACAATATCGTATCGGACACGGGTTAAGTCTGAACCTGTGTCATCTTTAATGCATACATCTAAGAAAAATGACTCCAGGCCAGACCCAATCCAAATCAGCAGAAAAATAATGATCATGATAGTATCAAATAAATGACGGCCGAGTTCTGAATGCGGTAAGACCAGACACAGTCCGAGCCTCGCGAACTTAAAAAGGCGCGGCCCGGGGGGGGGGGGGGGGGGGGCTGAATTCTAGTTAGATCAAACTCATTTCTTGCAAGGATGCATGTATTTTTGGGAAACGTTTATTGCCCAAGAAGTTAAGACGATCGCCCCCTCAGACCCGCCATTGGGCCCCACCCAAATCTGCAGAAAAATAATGATCACGATACAGCCCGGTTCTGAAAGCGAGAAGACCTGACCCAGCCCGAACCTCGCGAAATTAAAAAGGCGCGGCCCGCCCCGGACTCGAGTTAGTCTTCAATTTATTTCCTGCGAGGATGCATGTCTTTTTAGGAAACTTTTATCAGCCCAAGGGGGGAGGGAGATAGTCCTTTCGCCTTGAAAAATGCCAAGGCGCATTTTCCTTGAATCCGCCAATGACAGATCTAAGGCGGGCGATCGCTTTTTCGCCCCCCCCTCCCCTTAGATCCGCCATTGCTTCTCCTCCCTTATGATCTGGTTCGATCTTAGACCGAGCGTTTACCTCAAGAAAGAAAGAAATCCACGCCAGGCCCGCCCTGAAAAGAAAAGTGTGGCTCGATCCCGCTCTACAGGAAAAAGTAAGACTCGATCCGCCCCGGTTTTGAAAGTGTAAAGACCTGACCCAGTTCGGTGACTTAAAAATGGCGCGGCCCGGGTCGGGCCGCGCCGGTCTCGAGTTTAAGTCCAATCTTTTTTCCTGCGGGCATCTTTTTCAGACCCTTTACTGGGCTCAAGGGGGGGGGGCGATCGCCCCCCCCTTAGATCCGCCATTGAATCTAATACTTGTTTAAATAAAAATTACATAAACATTTTATATGGCTATATAAACATTATGACTGTTATTATTTTCCATGCACAATTTACCTCTATTTGTATATAAAAATAGTGTTTCCCCCAGAATAAAATAAGGGCAGGGTGCTCTTATAAAAAAAAGGGCACTTCAGTTAAACAAAAAGAGCACATTTTTACTCTTTCGGGTATAGAAAAATTCTGTTCGTAAAATGATAAGATAAATGATTGACTGACACCAGGATTTACAAACAACTTTTATAGAAATTAAAAACTTGTAACTTTTAACTTTCATTGTAAAAGAAAAAAATTATTAAAATATTTTTGGTGCTGTTTCTAAATTTGAAATTAAAATTAGGTGGTCCCAACTAGAGATGGGAATGCTCGGAAAAAAACCGGAAAAATTGGGAAAAAAACCGGTTTTTTTCAGAAGGCTTATTTTTCAATTTTTCCGAACTGGAAAAATTGAAATTTCATTTATGAAATAATTTAGTGAAAATTTTGTAATAGCTACATTCTCATACTTTTTATTTATTTTATTTTTATGTTGAGTGTCTCACATGAAAATTTTAATGTGGGTAATCTGATCTCTGAGCAGAAATCTGTTTGAGAAGACTTGAAAGGATTCTTCACATTTTTTTCTTGTTTGAAACACAAGACCCTTTGCAAAATTTCTCTTGAAAATAGACTTTTCAGAAAAAGTTTAATCAACAAATTGAATCTTTTGCAAGTGCAGTGATTGAAGAAAAAAAAAATCTCATGCCATACAGCAGCTGAATCTTATTAAGTTGCATATATGTATGTAAATAACCTTATTAAAAATGTCTAAATAGGGACCTAAATATAGTAATAATTTCTTATTCAAAAGTTCTGAATATATTTTGTACAAGTATATACAAAAAGTTTGCAATTTCACAAAAACTTGATTTCATAAAGAAAATCTAGATATGTAATTAAATGCAACTTCTCTTTTTAAAAATTAATTCATGTGTAAAATTATTGTAATAATATGCCAATTAATGGAAATGATAAAATTAAAAATTCAACATAAAATTTTGAAGTATGCATTTATTACTTTAATCTATATTTTCAAGAAGTAAGTATTGAATTTGTGAAAAATTTGACTTCCAGTTTTTGGTGTATTTTAAATTTTTAGAAGGTCCTGAACACGTTTTGATGGTTTTTGGAAAATATCTGTCACTCTGTGAGTCTGTATGTGACAAATTTTATGGGCACTCTATCTCAAGAACTGATGCACATAATTTCACAAAACTTTAGATTCAGTTACACCTTGATATAAACTCGAGATGTTTAGTTATTAGTATATATCGCGAAACTGATGGCGCTGCTATGCTGCATTATTCATAATTTCCACTATAGTTCTGTCTCAAACTAATGTATGTATTTTTATAAAATTTCAGATTAAGTTAATCTTTGGCATAACTTCGTGCTCATTACTTTTTGGTGTAAATTGCTCAACAGATGATGCTGCTATGCTGCATTATTCATGATTATCGCAATAGCTTTACCTCAAGGACGATTTAAAAAAAAAAAAATCAAACTACAGTTTCTGATATATAATAATGTTATTTAGTTTTTGGTGTAAATCCCCTATAGGTGGCACTAGCTACATTTTTCAAGATTTCGTTATAGCTGATTAATTGAATGTTTTTTCAAGGTGTTGAATCTAAAATTGACCTCTATTTTACCTCCATAATGTACAGTAATGTTGCAAAAACATGGACAGTTTGCATTAGAAAAGTACAACTGCGATGAAAAAAAAAAAAAAAAAAACCCATATTTTATTACAAGTAACTATGTTCCAAATTATACTTTCCCTCTTCATTAAACTTTTGATTTTTTGTAGTTTTCTAAAGCACAGTAGAAGTTTATCTCTGTATGTAACTGCTTTTGTTAATTCCTCAAATAGTGAGCATTTTCTATTTGTAGTGTTCTGTTTTCATAACTTTTGAGTTCCACTCTTAGAAATATAAAATTACCATGTGGAAACATTATTGAATATGGTTTCTTACTGAAGAATAGAATACCAGATTTCAGGGTAAAAAGAAAAAAATATGTAAAAAGAAAAAAAAAATATTTTTCTGGTTTCAGTGAGTAAAAATTTAACAGTCAATAAATCCTACGCTATTTTTTAGTTGCAGACCTGAGTAAGCCAAAGTAAAACTTAGTTTTGCTTGAATTTAGATTATAAAACTAAATCAAAACTTTTTTGAGTTGAGATTGGAAAGCTATACCAAAACTAAACATATTTTATAAAGGAAATAAAATTAGAATTCCAAGAAAAAAAAAGCAATAATGTAAAAATATACATTTTTTAAACAAACAATGGAATTTTTGAATACTGATATTCATAATAATGACAAAACTGCAATAATTTCTTTAAACTAGTATCATTTACTTAAAAACTATACTTATGTAAATGGAATGCATAATTTATTTCATTCCAAACTGCAGACATATTGGCTCAGGTTTTTACATTAGGTCAATTGGTAGTTAAACATGTAACTGAAAAATCATTTCAGCAGAGGTATGATATAATAAACAATAGCTTTTAATAAAAATTCTTAAGGCTGTGGAAAAAAAAACTAAACTTTTAAAAGCAGGCTTTGCTATTTTCTTTTTATTTTATAATATAAAGTGAAACTATTTTTCATTTAATACATATAAATGGGAAAAAAATGTTTATTATTTAATATTCTCTAAGAAAATATAATTTATTTGGGAGAAACAGTCATAAAAAATCAATTTTTCCGTTTTTTTCCGAAAAAAACCGGTAAAAAACAGTTTTTTTTCCGGCACTTATATTTTTCCGGAAAACTTACATCTCTAGTCCCAACATAGGATCATTGAATCAAAAACAGTTAAAATAAGGATTTTTGAAATTTTTGTTTTGATTTCTGTTTAACCGTAGAGCGAAATGTGTGCTTCTGATGGACATTGTACTGTGTGATGGTGTGCTGTGATTGGTTTATTAAAATATGGTTAAAAAACTTTGTTCATTTAATAAGACATATTTTGTATTAAAATATGTAACATTTTTGTTTCATATTATTCTAATACAACTTAATGAAAAATAAAGTTATTTTAAAACAAGATATGGAATCAATCTGATGCCATGCAATCTAGGATGTCATTTTTAGAGACAAAGACTGCTCAAAGATTAATCAGGGATGATTATGAGTAGAAAGAAAAAATCTGAAAGGATACAGCAGCAAAAGAAATACACTTCACTCACAAAATTTTTTTTGGTGACCATTTGTCGAAATTTGCAATATTTTTATACCTGAATTTTTCCACTGACTGATTTTTTCATTTTTGGAATCAAATGCCTTAAAATTTCAAAATCCAATCATTCCTGTGTTTAAAATATGGTGAGGGAAAGACATAATTAAGATTAAAAACTTTTTCTTTTTCTTTCCCCACGGTTCTTGATTTTTTTAATGAAATCTGCTGTTTTTTCGCGAATCTTATGACAATTAGCCATTTTATTGCAATTTTTTAACAAAATCTGCTCTATTATTGTGATCTTTTGATAAAATCTGTTGTTTTTAAGGATTTTTTGATGAAATCTGTGGTTTTTACATGCAATGTGTCTTTTTTTCATGATTTTTAGGCATAAATAGCCGTTTAATCTAGATTTTTTCGTTGAAAGTTGCCTTTTTTGCGATCTTTTGAAGAAATCAGCTGTTTTTTCAGAATTTTTTGACAATGCTATTTTTTTCGGGATTGTTTGTTGAAATTTTTAGTTTTTTCACGAATTTTCTGACAAAGTTTGTCGTTTTATCGAAATTTTTTTAACGAAATTTGTCATTTTATCGCATTTTTTAAAAAAGAAATTAGTCGTTTTATCGCCATCTTTTAACAAACTTTTCTGTTTTTTGCCATCTTTTAACAAATTTTCCCACTTTTTCGACATCTTTTAAAAAACTTTTCCATTTTTTTGCTATCTTTTAACAAGCTTTTCCATTTTTCGCAACTTTTACTAAACTTTTCCGTTTTTTCGTCATTTTTTAACAAACTTTTCCGTTTTTTGCCATTTTTAAACAAACTTTTCCGTTTTTTAACGAATTTTTCTGTTTTTTTGTTTTTTTTTAAACAAATATTTTCATTTTTTCGTGCTTTTTTGCTGAAATTTGCGTCTTTTCCCGCAATCCTTTCACGAAATTCTGACTTATTTCTTGATACTTTGATGAAATAATGCGTTCCAGGGGATGCATAGGCGATATTTTTTTGCATTACGTTTCCAATTTCTTGTGTAATTTATGCACTATAGCGCGTCTGCCATATCTCTGCTTAAAATATGCCAACAGCAACATTTTGCAAACCTAAAATGGGCAGGGCGCAGGCCCGTAGCCAGGATTTCCTTTCGGGAGGGGCTGATACTTGAAATTTTTCTGATCTTTAAAAAGTAATTTGTATAATTTATGGCAAAAAATTTAAACAAACCTGAAATGTGTTTTTGCATAGGATACTTGATAACCATGTCAAATATTATTTCGTATTTAATTTTTTTTATTATTGTTGCAATTTTTGACATTCAAAAGCACTTCCAGTTTCCAAACCGGTTCGGAAACCGGATAGCTTTTAAGAAAAAAATTCCGCGAAACCTAAAAAGCACGAAATAACAATGTTTGAAATGAGCCTCAAGTATCCTATGAGAAAAAAAATTAAAAAATATTGAAATTCAAACAAGTAACATGAATTGATTTAAAACACAGGATTAATACTAGCTTGGAAGTGTATGTCAATACGAGTGCGAGATCTTGAAACTATTAATCCATAAATGAAATTAATTTCTTTCGCATTATTATTATTTTTTTTTAAGAAATTGTTACAGTCATATTTAATCATAAAAATTATCTTTGTATTTTACATTCTCTGATTATAATCGTTATAAATGCAGTATTCTTGGTATAATAAATTTACTTATGCAATGGAAGCAATCATCATGATTTCTTCTTAGCCATGATGCTGATTAACTTATCAAGATCTTCTGTAATATCCCAATGAATGGAAATCATTGCAGAGCGTCTCAGTCTCCCATCGGCCATAATGATTCGAGGCAAAGATTTAATTATTTTCATTGTTGAAAAAGATTTTTCAGCACCGACTGTTGTTACTGGGTTTTTAACCAAGACTGTGAACAAGTGTTTGATATTATTGTAATACGTCACATTACAGTACTAAAACTTTTAGGATCTCTGTGTTGGTGTCAACAATTTGTTTGCACCCTAATTCATATTCAGCTTTCGCTTGCTACATTGACACATTATCATGAACATTTTCAATAAGATTTTCTACACGGGGAAAAAAGACCGTGATACTCTTCTTCGGATGTATTTTGAGGGTTTGTATGTGTTGTCTGTCTAAATGTTTGTCTTGGGATCTTTATTTCAGTTTGGAAGATGTCTTCCCGAAGTTTTGATGCACAATAAAATATCTCACAAAAGATTTCTACAGCATTTTTCAGTATATTTCTGTAAAACAATTAGGGCATTTTTAACATAAGTTACAGGCGATTTCATGTCACGAAATTTTTCTTGAAGAACTCACTATGATTTTGTCAGACAGAAAACCTTACATATGAGACCTTCTCCCGACTGCCAAAAAAGTTCTAGATACCAAAGAAATCTTCCACGTGTTTTTCAAAATATTTTATGAGCTAATGCAAATGTACGTAGCTCATCAAAAGTTAATATGATTTCATGCCTCTCGATAAATTTTATGTCACAAATGCAGATAAGTCATTTTCTTTTGTTTAATGAGGTATATTATGCAATTGCTTTTTGAAGCGGTAAATTTGCCTTTAGGTGATTTTTAAAAACTTTTGTCACTGCTTGGACAAGTCCATGATACTTTCGAATTATGGGAATCAGCATGCTGTTGGACAAGGCAAGATTTAACAGATAGCTTTCAAAGTGGACGTATCTAATTTTTGGATATTCTGAAAATTTTTAGAATGGTCCCCGCTAACATGACCAGACTTATTAACGGCTTCATCATACGCCTTTGTGACGCATTTATACATGTCAAGGCAAAATTAATCACAATGTTGTAATATTACTTTTCCTGATTTTTTGGCAGAGAAGACATTTATTGGAATAAAATCTAAAAGAATTTTTTGAATTATTGGGTTTTGTGAATTTTTTAATAGTCCATACATCTAACACAAAGGTCGAGCTGTTCTGCACTTGAGTTTCAACAGCAATTAAGATACACGTTTTGTTTGTAATAACAAAACAGATCACGTTACTTATTTTAATAATTAATTCTTCGGTAACTGTATCCGAGGATATTTGAGGGATTTTATTCTAAATGTCTTTGAGGAAGTAAATAGCATTTCTACGGATATTTATAATATCGCGTTTCAATTCATTATCTCCAAACTTTGTTAAAAATTTAAGACTCTTAGTTAACAGTCTTTTTTATATCGATTTCTCTAATATTAGAGGATCATCATCATCGTGGTAATCTCAAAATGGAGTATTTTTCTCTGCACAAAATAAGAATATTTCAAGTATTGTCCAAGACTTGCTCTGATTTCTTCTTTTCATGAAAGCTCTTTGAAAACTCAACAAAGAAATATTCATTTGCTGTATTCCTAAAGAAATCTTAACTTTGTTTGCCAAAATAACATGCGGTTTGTGATGTACAATTGCATATGTTATAAAAATTGCATAAGAAAACACATTTAGCCTTTTTTTAATGTCTGAAACATGTAGAAACTGGTCTTCCTTGTTTTTTGTGTTCTTTCTGTACCTATTTTTTCATGAAAAAACAAAATTAAGGTTTACAATAAACGCATTTTAGAATATGTAAGAAAAGAAAGTACATTTTCTGGATCTTTTTTCCATTTTTTTAATTTTGGTTTCTTTCCTACAGTTATTGGAAAACTATATGGCTGTTTGGAAAGTAAAATGGAACCCAAAATGTTTCTCTTCGTGGCATCATCTAGTAAGTCATCTATACACTGTCAGAAAAATTCGTCAATATACACTAAGTTATCGTTATTTTTTCACAAATAATTTCTGTTCTCCCAGAAAACGTATTTGTTCTGTGAGTTCATTCCGAGCGTCGAAAAATGAGGAAAAGTTTCCGTTTCTATCCACCACGCATGCGCATTGGGTCTGTTAGTAATAAGTTCGAATTTATTTTTAAAATGAAAAACAAAAATATTCTATTGATTAAAATGTCTAATTTAGTTTTAAAAGACAAAAATGTTTTCGAATTTAAAAATAAATAACAATTACTTTCTTTATTCGTTCAAAAATTCTCACAAATAGAACATCCATGTTTTTTCTCTAACATACTACGTAATATATTTAAAATTCACATTTTTATACTATATTAATACTAAACGTAAAAAAAACCCAGCCACAGTTTCATTAAAGATGAAATCTTTCCGAGATTAACTGCATAATTAAAAGCTTTTTAACAAAATACACCAACCCACACCATATGAAATGAAGAGTTCTATTTTAACGCACAATCATCATGAGCAGCCGTAGCGCCGTGGATTAGCGTTGGTCTGGTAATCCTGGGGTCCTTGGTTCGATCCCCGCCTCTTCCGCATTGATTTTTTCCAAACTTTTTTCAAGTGACGGATATTTTTCCTCTTTTGACAGAGAAAAAAATAAACAGAAAATCGTCAATATACAGACAATTTCTGGCAGCAGTGCTGCCAGTGCATTTTCTGTGAAAAGACGGAAGTTTTTTTGAGAGTGTAGTTACATAGCAATATCGAATCGAGTCGCTTGCCATACTGTGGCGTTATATCGAGTACTTGACGAATCCCTATCAAATTCAAGTTTTTTCAAACGCTAACATCCAAACAATTCTAAATTTTAATTTCTAAACAAGACTTGCTGTCAGAAAAAGTTGATATTATTAGAATTGGTTTTATGTAAGTCAGTTCAAGATTTTGGTACACCCATGGTGCTTTTTTATGATTTTGCAATTAAAAAAGAAAAGTACACGTCTGAAAAGTTAATTTTGCCATTTCATATCATATTTTCTAGTTACTTAAAAGATTCCATTAACAGTCATTAACATTTATCTTTCCATCTTATCTAGTCATTTGACAAAATACTGTATTTTCCGTCATTAAATTCGCGGCTTAAAAAGTTTATTTTAGACCCCAAAAATACTTTTGATAAAATTCGTTTTTTTTTTTTTTCGTTTTTTTAAAACTCAGAATACACTTTACTTCAATTACTAAATTAAATTTCTGGCTGTAAAATGAGTCAGTATTGTTGTTTAAATTTTTACTTCGTCCCTAGACGCAACTCAAAATGTCTCTAAACTGACTTCATAAATAGCACCCCTTAGCCGTCAGCACACCCGCCTACATCTGTAGATTGGCCTCACAGTGTAATTTAAGTAAAATTTATCCAAATACGTGTTCTGACGGGATATAAAACTCTCTCTCCAGTGGTACTATGAAAAACTTTAAAAAAAAACCTACATAGAGGTATCCATCCCTGAAGTTGATAGTTCTACAAAATACAAAGAAAATTAACCAGACAAAGCATATTTATTACGCACATTTTCTTACTATTAAAGATTCACATGCAAACAATTAGCAGAAAAGTTGCTCAGTGAAGAGACTGGTGGATGCCGCCGTGGCGTTTTTTGAAGGTTTTACGATACCATATCGTTTTTATTCGCATCTTTCTTATTTTTCTTTTCTATCTTATTTTTCGAAAATACATTTTAATAGTTTCTTTTTAATAAAAAGCGTTTTACAGTTAGAACATTATTAACAAAAATACTTTTTTTAAATTATATTTTTTTTCACATGATTTTACATTATAGGCGGCTATTAAAGTTTTTTGCCC
Organism: Maratus speculifer; assembly: GCA_964019185.1. NCBI lineage: Eukaryota > Metazoa > Arthropoda > Arachnida > Araneae > Salticidae > Maratus > Maratus speculifer. Next base: position 249,289,534 of record OZ025294.1, read on the forward strand.
CCTTCTGTTCGAAACATTTTAACATTGACCGCTCTAAGTTTCGTTTATATGCATAAAGATAAAAAAAAATTAAAGAAAATCATAATATGCAAGTAAATGTTTTATATTTGTCTCCTAAAGTTAATATGGCATATGTGTATTGCACTAAATATTCTTAGTCAAATTAATGATACGGAATTACAATTGATCTAATTTTACTGCTCATGAAGATAGTTAGACTTGCATTTTAAAAAGAATTTATATTTTTTGTGGTAAATAACTTTTAAAAAAACAATACATCCAAATGACCGATATAATGAAGGATTACCGTAACTGTAATTGAATAAATGAATATTTTTACAGTTAAAATACAATAGATTTTAATGTAATGAAAGGTGAAAACAAACAAAGCGTATTTTATTGTTATAGACATAATTTTGTAAAATCTTTTTAAACTTTCGGGAGGGGCTTCAGCCCCCTTAGCCCCCTCCCTGGCTACGTGCCTGGCAGGGCGCATTTGTAGCTATATAAAAATGGGCAGGATGCTGCACCCTTCCGAAAATGCCTAGGGGAAACACTATAAAAAGATATAAATGGTTTATTTATATTAAACTAGTATTAAAAAATGCTCTGACGAGCACCAAAAAAGGTTAATATGTTTTAAAGTATGAAAAAGTGTTTGACAAGAGCTTCTAATTGAGAATGAGAAAGGACAAGGGGTCCCTTCTTGGCTGCAATTCACTGTCAATGCCAAATTTGAAAAAATCATATTTGCACTTTTTCCATATAAAAGAAATTTGCGTAAAACTTTCTATCTTTACTTTTTAGTAAAACTTTCAATCATGCTTTACATGTTAACTGCATTGTTGACTCTTCACTGCAACTGCACTACAAATCAGTTTTCTGTGCTGTTTTACACTGCGATAGTTTATGGTGGGACTGCGTGAATGTGATACGCTGCAGGCAGTGTTGAATGCAGGAGGTGGGCCGGGGGGACATTTCCTCCCGAAGGTATCAAATGCTCCTCCCCCCCCCCCCCCCAATAAAATTTGAGATTTTGTGTTTTAATGGTAAAAAAATATAATCCCCTTAGAACTCTATTGTATCCCCCAGAAGCTACAGAAGACCCTCCCGGAGAAAAATGTCTGAATTCAACACTGGCTGTGGCAACTATGGTTTTTGGCCCTATTTTGCTTTACATTCATGTTTAATCACGCTGTGTCTTTTCTAATTATGCCTTTACACTACACAATTTTATCGTAACAGTTGCTGATTTCTTTTATATGGAAAAAGCGCAAATATGATTTTTTCAAATTTGGCATTGAAAGTGAATTGCAGCCAAGAAGGGACCCCTTGTCCTATCTCATTCTCTATTAGAAGCTCTTGTCAAACACTTTTTCATACTTTAAAACATATTAACCTTTTTTGGTGCTCGTCAGAACATTTTTTAATACTAGTCATTTAAATTTTTTGATAATTATATATTAAATATAAGAAAACCTCAGTTGCTTTTAAATATTCCCAGTACTTTTTCTTATTTCGCTCAACATTGAACTATTTAATCAATGGACAAAAAACGTGAAAAAACGAAATTAATTTTAATTTGTTCATACAGAAATTGACAAATTCAATTAATTTTAGATAATACATATTTTGTAGAAAAATAATGCGAATAGAAATTTTTACTCTTTTTGCATAAGATTCGTGGCATTCTTATCTACTTCTTTTAAAAATCAGATATTATAAATATGAAATATTTCCGCCATTAGCGCGATTTTTGTGATCATGGCACCCAAAGGTCGCTAAACATAATTTTATAGTCAATGCATATAAAAACGAATTTTCCCATTTAAATAAAAAAAAAAAAAATAAGTAAAATATTTTTATTTCTCTTTCCTGATATCTATTGGAATAGCTTATTCCAATTATTGAATAATATTCTAGGACATTTTCAGGGAAATTATTGGTTAAATTATCTACCTTGGAGAAAATCGCTCGAAATACAGCCTTAATAGATTTGCGTAAAACCAAGGATGGAAATATACTGAAAATTCATTTCTAGTATTAATTGTAAAATTGACATTGAAATCACCAGCTGTAATTAATTTTTATATAATATACAGTGGAACCTCAGTTCACGATCATAATCCATTCTTGTATCTGACTTTCTGCATGTGATATAAATTTTTTGGGCACTCTATCTCAAGAACTAATGCATGGGATTAAAAAAATTATATTCAGGTAATTCCAGATATAAATTGATGCTGTTTACATTTTGATTTAAATCGTTCAACAGATGGCTTAACCGTGTTGCATTTTTCATTATTTTCGCAATAGTTCTATCTCAAGAATTAACGCACGGATTTTCATCAACCTTCAAATTCAGTTAATCTTTATATGAATTGGTTTTGTTTACGTTTTGGTTTCAATAACCAAACACATGGCGCTGCTACGCTGAATTGTTCTGATTTCCACAATATCTCTATCGCAGGAATTAATGCACAAATTTTCATCAAACTTGAGATTTAGGCACACTTTGATTTATATTATTGCTCATTGCGTGTTTTGGGTAAATCTCCCAACAAGTATCGCATATATGCTGTATTTTTTGCGATATCCGCAATAGTCCTATTTCAAAAACTAATGTTCGGAATTTCATGTCTTTAGAATCCTCACGGTGAGCACATGATTGTCATTTGATTTTGGCACTGTAATAATAAATTTTGGTGCATTAAATGCATGAGATAGAAAATAGTTTTAGGGTTGCCACATCCGACTAGTTCTTTATAATAGGAGTAATCGATGGTTCATCTACACCATATTGTTTAGCTAGTTTGATTACACTATCATCGTTCTTAAGTTTTGTCACTACTTCTTTTCATAATTGATCAGTAATTCGCTTAAGCTTCTTACTACTGCTATCACTAAACGCTTTTTCATTCTTAGAAGTCATAATAAAAGCTAAAATTTTCGCAAAACTGATTAAAATTAAAACAATAAGTTAAATTTTTTACTGTACTGAAGGTCACGAAGCACTCTGATACGCGCACTTTACTCCAAACTAGACTTATAACTAGAGTTATGTGAGGGTTGCCAACTGAACTATTCGACAGCTTTGGTCGCGAATCGAGTTATCCTACGCCGAAAGAGTAAAATTTTGATCACTAAAGTTGGTCATAAACCGAACTTATCAAAAACAGAGGGGGCCGTAAACCAAAGTTCCACTGTTTTTTGACCAATAAGTTTGCAAATATGGCATTATTTACATATTCAGTGGCGGTGACCATTATGCAACTTGGCAATTTAGCCGATTAAATTTGCGATTTTAAAGTAGTGTTTGATAATAACGGAAAATTGAGAATTTCTATTAGAAAAATTAGGATAATTACTATAATTTTTATGCACAGTTTTAAATAAACTCCGATTTTTTTCCATAATTTTAAATTTAGTACATTTGGAAATGTAAGGGAGAGAGAAAGTATATCTTTGCAATGCTTTTTCGACAATATCTCAAGCAAAAATACTTTTAAATGCCAATAATTGCTGATCGTAAATGTTACATTCACTTCACACCATCACAAATGTTTTTTGCATCACCATGTGTGTTTTCATTTGATGCTTTCTTGGCACAGAAGCCATATATGCATGACATTGTGCGATATTCCTCTGATGCCAATTTCGCAAAAGCTTAGTTTTCAAACTTCAATTACATACATTTATATTAAAGTACTACTTAGTTATCCCATCCACCAATTTCGCCAAACTATACAAATTGCCAAACTCATAGCGAAATTATACATATAGACATAATTTTCATTTTAAAAAACACAAAAAAAAAAATAATTTGTAGAATCTTAATAAAAAATACAAAGAAAAAGTCGTAATAAAAATCCCTTAATGGCGTTTTAAACACGTGCATCATATTTAATGTCATTGGATGCGACATTCACGATCATCCATTATTGGCATATAATATTATAATTTGGCGATGGTTTTTTGGTCAACGGGATAACCAAGTAGTACCTCTATTAACTATTTTCTATTATTTTCAAAAGAAAATAGTAATAAATAAAAACCGGTGATAATTGATTATCCCTTCGACCAAAAAATTATCGCCAAATTAGAAAATTAAATGCCAATAACGGATTATCATAAATGTTACATTCAGTTTACATTAAATAGGTTACTCATGTTTGTTATGCCATAATGTGATTTTGAATTCAACTTTTTATTTATACTTTTATTGATGTTTTACTAATTTATTTCTTCTTTCGTTATTTAAAATAAAAATTATGCCAATATGAATTACATGGTGAATAAATTGATTGTTTGTACAATTTGGTGAAATTGATCGACGGGATAATCAAATAGTATTGAAAAGTTTAATTAATAACTACAGAATGAAATGATTTATAAAATTTAACAAAATTAAATAAAGGTAAATATAAGGTACCCTGGGGTAATAACGCCACGTTAAAGTTCTACCAATTTTCACGGCTCACTTTTAGATTGTATTTTTCAAACAAATATATGATTTGATACAGCAACTCATTGACTATCTATATATTAAAAAAAATTTAACAGATATGTATTCATGAAATGTAATGGCGTGATTTCTTGACCAATGCTATTTGGCGTTATTACCCACCTATATGGGTAATAACGCCATGCAAACAAAACTATGAAATAAGATGGTATAATTGCATGTAGATTGCCCAATTCTAAAAATACAAACTCTAAAAACTTAGAAATTGACAAATTGCATTCTGCTATTGAAAATGTTCAATTTTTTATGAAAGTGTAAGAAAAATAAAGATGTGGTGTGTGTGTGTGGGGGGGGGGGGGGGGGGGGGAGGATGGGGCAAAAGAATATCAGACCGTGAGCTTCTTTTTGCTTAAAAAGGACCGCTTAAATAGAATTATTAGAAACATTGCACAGTTTTAACTGTGTTTATTTGAATCAGTATTTAGGATGTAGCTCGGCCACTGTAGGGAATCAACCGGGGTATTAATGCCAAGGATTGGCGTTATTACTCCGTTATAGTTATTGCGCTGTACATTTTAAATTACAAATTATCTCGAGAAGATATCCAAAATCTTCAACAACATTTAGAAAGTCCATGAAATGTACTACAAATTTATGTAATTAACAAAGTATTTCCGGATAAAAAAAATAGTCTTCACATCACAAAACGTATCTCGCAAGTTTTAGATCAAGCGTTAATTTTAGTTGTTTATAAAAACAATAAGACTTAAAAATGAAACAAATTAACTTGAAGCTGTTTTTTGCAATTTATTTGACTCAAAACCCTTGAAGAGAAATTTTGGTTTTCCCAGATACTTTTTTCCGATGTACTTGTTTTTTCCCCATTTTTTTCTACTACTAAAATTCAAAATGTTAGGACACTCGAGAAAATCATCCCATGGTCGTATAAAATGCATGTTATTTGAAAAATTAACCATGGATTCGAACAAAAAAAAATAACACTGCGTTCACAACTTTATTATTTAAAGAACTGAAACTAAAAGCTTCGCAATAAAAACAAATAGCCATGTTTTACACGTGATTTGTTTAATTTGAATGAATTATGATACATACATGACAATTTTTATATTAAATTTGGTGGCAATGAATAAATAAAAAAAAACTACAATCGCAACAGCAAAGGACAATATTCAACTGGAGGTTTTAGACATAAATTCGATTTTCTCAGAAACCGTCAAACATACAAAGATGAAAAAAAAAAACTGTTCTAAGTTTTATCAAGACGATAAAAATAAACCAAAAACGAAGTTAATCCATCCATAATAACGTTAGCTATTGCTTGTTGAATTTTTCGTCTTCATTTTTTTGTTAAAAGTTAAATAAAAAACTACAGTAAACTGCGATAATTTTTTTTAATGCTATAATTTTATTCGTCTCGTCAAGTTCTATCTTTTGAAAACAAAATCACTGTCGTACGTCAACTGGTTCGCCAGAAATTTCAAAAAGACGTTCGCATTTTCTATTTCTTAAACATATCATACCAAACGCTACCGCGTTTGCTATGATAAATTGCATAAATTAGGGATGCACCGAATATTCGGTATTCGGCCATGTTACCGAATATAAAACTATTCGGTTTAACCGAATATTCGGCTTGGCCAAATATGAAACTATTTGGCCAGCTGAATATTCGGTTTGGCCAAATGTCAAAGTATTCGGTTGAACCCAATACCTTTTAGAACACATTTTAAAAAACTTTTCACGATTTCTACTTTTAACTGTAAATTTATCAATATATTTAAAATGATTAGATAGAAAATCATATTTAAATAAAAAAGCATGTTTTTACATTATTTATTTTTTGTTTGTAAAGTATAACTTATTAAAATTAACCATGAGAAGGTTTAAAATAGTGATTTATTAGGCTTCTCCTTAGGAATAAATGATATGCAGATGCAAATTCCTAAATTTGTTTAGTAAATAATCGGTTTCTTCTTTTCCCAAATAAGTCTTTAGACAGGAAAGAAAAAGTTTTGAGAATAGTAATAGCTATCAAGGGAGACAATTTTTGTTCATGAAACCATAATCATAATCAACTTATTGAGTCATAAGTACATTGTATTTCATGTCACTTTGGGTCAAACTTGTTTTTGTTCATCGCATTAACATTAAATAAGATATCATAACTATATTTTCAACTCACATGCTTTGATTTATGTAAAATATATTATGATGGGAAGGATGGAAAATGCCACCATTTATAAGAAAAGAACTAAGAACTAGACATTTCTTAATTCAGAATTAAGTTGAAAGTACTTTTGTACTTTATAATGGAAAAAAATAAATAAAAAATAAATAAATAAATAAATTCTGCCTGCAGTTATTAAAAAAAAAAAAAAAAAAAAAAAAAAAAAAACAATTATGAGATTAAAGTTTTTCTTTAACCATTTTTTCATTATTTATCTTTGATTTTAAAATGTTTGTTTTAATTCTCAGAAGAAATCATGAAATTTAAATTTTTATTAATTAAAAATGTCTCATAATTATGCTTCTTAAATAACTTAAGGGAATTTTTTTTAATACTAAATGTTCTTATAAAAAGTTCTTATTTGTCAAAATGTAAGTTTCTTTTATTAAATACAAGATGGCAAAACCTGGTTGGGGGAAAAAAATATGCGTTGGAAAGTGATAATGGAAAATAAATTTTTATTATCAAGAGAAAAACTAAGCTGAGTTGCCACTATTTTGAAGAAATATCATAAAAAGCATTTAAAATTAAAAATAAAATATAAAAATGGAAATAAATTAAAAAATAGCTAAAATAGGCACAACTACAAATAAATAGCTTTCATTTAAAAAAATAATTATTAAAATCGATTGAGTAGAAAATTCAGGGCTGATGACTAAAAAAACAGCCAAGTCTTTTAAATATATATATTAGGGATGCACCGAATAGTGATTTTGGCTGAATACCGAATGCCGAATATTCGGCCGACAGGTGAACCGAATACCGAATATTCGGCTAGCCGAATAGTAATTGTTGGGCCGAATACCGAATATTCGGCCAGCCGAATAGTTAACTATTCGGCCGAATACTGAATATTCGGCTTTCCAAATACTTTTTATATTTCAAAATTTAAAGGTATTAAAATGTTACTTTTCAAAACAGTTTTACATAATATTTAATAAAAGAAACTTACATTTTGATAAACAAGAGCTTTTATAAGAGCATTTAGTATTGAAAAAAATCTGCCTTGAGTTATTTAAGAAGTGCAATTATGAAACTTTAATTAATAAAATTTTCTACAACACAAAACAAACATTTTAAAATCAAATAATGAAAAAATGGACGAAGAAAAATTTTACAGTATGATAATTGTCCTTTTTTAGGGTGTATTTCGATTCAAACTGCTTATTTTCCGATTTATTTTTGAATTCATTTTTGCTCTTAAACTCATCAAACTCGCAGATTCTCTTATTTAGAAAGTGCACAAGGTGCCATAATTGCTGATTCTTTGATAAATACAAAAAATATTGCAAAAAAAGCAATCAAAAATGGCATTTTGAACTCTTTTTTCCAAAGCCAGCGATCGGTGAATGAAAAAAAGGGTCATACTGAGAAAGTAATTGCTTATCAATCAAATTTCGCTCCATTGATTGAAAAAATGGAGCGTAAAATGACATCACACGGCACCTTATACGTCTTTTCAAAAATCACCTCAGCCAGTTTCATGTTTCTACTGTTAAAGATGTGTCTGAAATTGTATCGGAAAGTTTTGAGCTGTTGAAGGTGGAAAAGCGTTTTTTCGAATACACCCTTAAATAACTCAAAGCAGATTTTTTTCAATATAAAGTAAAAATACTTTCAACTTAATTCTGAATAAAGGTATGTTTGGCTCATAGTTCTTTTCTTATGAATGGTTGTATTTTCCACCCTTCCCATCATATCATATTTTACAGAAATCAAAGCATGTGAGTTGAAAATATGTTATCTTATTTATTGTTAATGTAATAAACGAACACAGAAGTTTTGACCTAGAGTGAGATGAAATACAATGTACTTATGACTCAATAAGTTGATTATGATTATGGTTTCATGAACAAAAATTGTCTGCCTTGATAGCTATTACTAATCTCAAAAGTTTTTTTTTTCTTTTAAAGGACTTTTATTTGGGGGAAAAGCAAGAAACAGATTATTTACTAAACAAAATTTAGAAACTTGTATTGGCACATAATTTATTCTTAAGGAGAATCCTAATAAATCACCATTTTAATCCTTCTCATGGTTAATTTTCTTAAGTTATACTTTACAAACAGCAAAAATGTAAAAACATTCTATTTTATTTAAAAATGATTTTGTTTCTAATTATTTTAAATATAAATTAAAAAATTGACAGTTAAAAGTACAAATAGTGAAAATTTTTTAAAAGGTTTTATTAAGTATTGGATTCGGGCGAATACTTTGATATTCGGCCATACCGAATATTTAGCAGGCCGAATAGTTTCATATTCGGCCAAGCAGAATATTCGGCTCAACCGAATAGTTTAATATTCGGCCTAACCGAATGTTCGGTAACATGGCCGAATAGGCCGAATACCGAATAGATACCGAATATTCGGTGCATCCCTAATATATATTAAGTAAAATTGTTTTAAAAAGTAACATTTTAATATCTTTAAACTTTAAAACATAAAAAGTATTTGGAAAGCCAAATATCTGGTATTTGGCTCAACAATTACTATTTGGCTAGCCGAATTTTCAGTTCATCTGTCGGCCGAATATTCGGAATTCGGACAAAATCACTATTTGGTGCATCCCTAGTATAAATATGAAAACACATTTATGTATGTGTTACACATTGTTTACGTAAGTGATACAGTGAATAAGTTGCTAGAAAATATGTTGCCAAATTTTGTACTCTTGTTAAGGACATTATCTCGCAAAGGCATCTATATTAGACAAACACCCCAAAACTGCAAATTTTACTGGCATCAACAGATATATTGATGATAAATATAAGTTACCTTGTAAACGAGAACGGACAGTATCCAAAGGGAAAAAAACAGTCATAGCTGTAACTCCACCCTGTAAAAAATAATAACAATTAACAATATATATAACTAAGAAAGCCACAAAATAAGGAAATACCGGCCACTCCCTCTTATCTGCACATCAGATATAAAATATAAACAAACAACAAAATCTTTTTTTTTTTTTAAATAAGATGATGTACATTTTGAAAGTAATAAAAGTTGACTGGCTGGGTCGAAAGAATTTATCACAAAAATTTTAATACATTTCTGCATTTATTAGAAGGGAATGTTTTATGTATCTATTTAATAACTATTAGACTGCTGCATTTGTTTGCTTGTATGGATATAAAAAAACAAACTCTAGAGTAACGTGTGTCATCCAATTAAATCACTTTATTTTTCTGATGAAACCACAAGAGTTAAAACAAGCAAATGGTAACACATCTACACTTACTCTGCTGTTATTGATATCATAATGTTATCATCACAAAAGGTTATAATGTGCATGTTGTAAAAAAAACTTCATCCCTGGACCCATGTGGCAATTGTCTTCAGAACATATTCAGTTTAATTAACGTTATAGCATGCATATTGAATTAATGGCGAAATCTATGACTAGCTATGTTTTTTATTGATAGCAAAAAGACGATTCTGAATTTTTTGAATTTAGATTATATATTGCACAAGAAAAAAGCAACTGAATTACAAAAGTTTGTGGAAAAGAAATCAGTTTCTCTCAGTGTTAAATTCAGATACATTTCTCCAGAAGGGATTTTTAAGGCTCAGGGGAGCACATTGAAGAGTTGCTCCCCCTCCTCCCTGGAATTCTTCAATGGGATAAAAAAGTGCAATTCTCTCCCAGGAAGGGGGGGGAGTGAGGGGAGAATCTCATTTCTCCCTCTGAAATCAATACTGGCTTCTCTTCTCAGTTCTGCATTAAAAGAAGATTTAGTTATTTGGATGGCTTCCTAGGATGAATTCTTGAAAAAAAAAAAATGTTCAATGCAGATATAATATCTACTGTGCCTAACTTATGAGAAACAGTTTCATACAGGTTAACTTTTAAAGTTAAAATTTTATAAAAACAAACTTTTGTTACTAATCAAGAAATCCCAACTCTTAAAAGGTTTCAAGATTAAATTAAGCATTAAAGCAAACTACTATTGCTCTGATGCTTGACAGATTAAAAATAAGAATTTTACTGGAAATGTTTTCTATTAATTTTGTGTTACGTAATTTAAATATTTTTCTTCTATTGAATATAGTTCTAGTTTATATATATATATGTCACAAAATAGGTTTGTGAATCATGGCTGGTGACACTCTCACTTAAAAATCATACACAATTTGTTTATACTACATAGATTTATTCTGCATAGAGAACATATTAGCTGGAGACCACAGTCAGCCAAGGGGATCAAGTCATCCTCTGGGATCAATCTAAGCAGTCAAAATCCCATGGCTGTTCATAGTAATCAGCATGAATTTAAAGTTTTTTAAGAGAATGTCACCAATTCAATTGACTGCTCAAGAACTACTTTATTACAATTTATAGCCTTAGATGGTTTTATATTAGATGCTTGTAAGTAATATTGGATAAATGGTCATGTGTTGAAAGTTACTTCTGAATTTAATTGAGATTTGAAGTAACTAAGAAATTATGGCATTTGAGAAGCGTCAAGACATCGAACATATGTCAGCACTGATGATTATTGAAAATAGGGGCTATAGGGGATAGTGGTGTGGTGTAGGACACTTTTTACAAAAGTAAGAAAATCAACTTTGTTTCACACAAAAACAAAAATTTCCATTTATGGAGTGCAATGTGAAACACTTTTTAATCTCCCTGAATAATATAAAAACATAACATGCAAAAGCTATTTCATAATTAATGAAATTGTAAGTTTCAAAATGTGTCCCATACCTTGACATTAACAGGGAGGTATGGGACAGCAATAAAACAAAGCTATAAGGCACAAATAGTCTAGTGTTAGCTAGATATACAATCAAACAAAGATTGTAGGTTGATAATTGTGCATCACAGGGATGCACAACCTGTGGGCCGCAGGCCAAAAGTGGCCCACGATGGGTTAACGTGTGACCCGCGAACTTCGTCAATTTACAACTAGAAAAAAAATGCAATTTATGTGCTAAAATCACAAAAAAATTGTAAATTTCATCAATTTACCGTGGGAAAATATAAAATTTCGTCAGTCACTTAAGAATCGAAATTTTCGTAGATGGTACAAGGAAAAATCACGCATTTCGTTCATCATGTACGAAAAAATCGCGAATTTGTCTACAAGGCTCGGAAAAAAATTAGGAAATTTAGCCAATCAGATACGAAAAATCGCGAGTTTTGTCAATCAGGCACGGAAAAATAGCGACCTTTGTCGGTCGGATGCGAAAAATTGCACACTTCGTGAATCGGGCAAGAAAAAATCCCCAGATTTGTTAATGATACACGAGAAAATAGCAAATTAAACTCATCCATTGCGGAAAAATTGCATGTTTTCTCGATTTATTGTGTGAAAAAAACACGAATTTTGTTGTCTGGTCAGAAAAAGAAAATCGCAAATTTTGTCGATCAGGGAAGAAAAGATCGCTAAGTTTGTTGATAAGGCACATAAAAATCGCGAATTTTGTGATGACTCGTAGAAAAATTGAAAATTTCATTGATTGGCTGCGAAACAATCGCGAGATTAGAAAGTTTATCAATAGAAAAAAAAAATCCCGAATTTCATCTTTCCGCGTAAAAAATGAATATTTCGTCAAAATTAGTTTAAAATTGCGAATTTGTTGATCAGGAGCAGAAAAATGCAGATTTCGTCAGTTAAAAGCAGAAAAAGTGCAGTTTTCGTTGGTCGAGCACGGAACAAACGCGAGTTTTATTGATCGGGTTCCGAAAAATTGCAAATTTCGTTGGTCGAACACGAGAATATCGTGAATTTTGTTTGATCTCACACAGAAAAATTGCAAATTTCGACGATCAGGCTCAAATAAAATCGTGAATTTTGTCTATCCGCTGCAGGTAAATCAAGAATTTTGTCGATCAAGCGAAGAAAAATCGCGAATTTCGTCAATCGGCTTTGCAAAAATCGCAAATTTCGTCGATCAGGTTCGTAAAAATTGAGAATTCTGGCAATCAGCTTTATGAAAATAGCGAATTTTTTCAATAAGGTTTGTATAAAGCGCGAAATTCATAGATCTCGTATGGAAGAATCGTGAATTTTATCATTCATGCAAAGAAAAATTCTAAATTTCGTCAATCAGTTTCGTAAAAATCGCGAATTTTGGCGATCGCCTATTTAAAATTCGCAATTTTTGCTGGTCAGGCGCGGAAAGATAATGAATTTCCTCTATCGACTTCGAAAAAATTGGCAATTTTGTCGATCAAGCTCGAAAAAATCGCTAATTCCATCGATCGGCTTCATAAAAATTGCTAATTTTGTTGATCGGAAACGGCAAATTTTTGTATTTTCACGATCGGCTTGGTAAAATCACAAATTTCCCCGATCATGCAAAGAAAAATCGAGAATTTCGCCGATCAGCTTTGTAAAAATCGCAAAATTTGTCAATTGGCTTCGTAAAAATCATGAGTTTTGTCCATCAGCTTTGTAAAAATCACGAATTTCATCGTTTATGGGAGGAAAAAAATGCAAATTTTGTCGATTGGCTAAGTAAGAATCACTAATTTTGTTGATCAAGCGCAGAAAAATTGTAAATTTTGTTGATCTCGCTCGTAAAAAATGTGAATTTTCTCGATCGGCTTAATAAAAATCACAAATTTCGTCGACCAGTTTCGTAAAAATCGATAATTTTGTTGATCAGTCGCAGAAAAATCGCTAATTTTATCGATCTTGTGAAGAAAATACGCGAATTTTGCCTTTTAGCTTCGTAAAAATTGCAAATTTTGCTGACTGGCTTAGTAAAAATCGCGGATTTCTTCAATTGGCTTTGTGAAAATTGATAATTTCGTCGATCAGCTGCAAAAAATTGCGAATTTCGTCGATCAGCTTTTAAAAAATCGTGAATTTCGTTGGTCGGCTTCATAAAAATAAAGAATTTCATCGATCGACTTTTAAAAATTTGTGGATTTTATAGATTGGTTTCGTAATAATTGCGAATTTTCTCAATTGATTTTGTAAGAATCGCAAATTTTGTTGATCAGGCACGGAAAGGTCAATTTTTCTCGATGAGTTTCGTAAAAATTGCAGATTTTGTTGATCGTTTTCTTAAAAAGCCCAAATTTGGTCGATCAGTCATGGAAAGCTGTAAATTTTGTTGATTGGGCATTGAAAAATCAGTAATCTCAGTGATGAGGCATGTAAAAATCTTGTTGATGGGCTCCTTCCCTCTCCTTCTTTCATAAAGTTCACATTTTTTTCGGCATCAGCCTCTTATCTTTGTTTTTTAGCACCTTTAACAAAACTTACTCTCCTGAATAAAGTCAAGGAATATTATTACATATTGAGAATAAACCTTGCTATGTCCCCAGTAGCAGAAAGTTATGGTAGTGTCTGCGACAGCAATGCATCAGGCTGAAAATTGTCTGCAGGAGGGCATGTTATAATTTTCTTATGTACATTATAAATACAGTTCTTTCTGATTAATGTTATAAAAAGACACTATATTCCAGTTATAATATAACCTGAATAAGTAAATAGTAAAATTAATATTTTTTGAAGAATCAGCTTAATAATGAATACATAAAGGTTCTTTAAATTTGAAGTTAAGGCTATTTAAAATTAAATTGAAATACAGTGTACATCTATTGAAAACAATGTATAGTTTCTTACCTTGCCTAAGTATTCGAATCTACAGAAGAGATAAATACGATGATATTAAAGAAAAAAAATCAGTTATATTATCATACGTGAAATAGTGATAAAATGAAGAAAACAATTCCAATTCCATTGAACAGTAGATGCTATACTGCTTTCTTAAATTCTCAAAACTTGTTTATTTGTTAAATCATAATATAATGTTAAAATAAAATAAATTATAATAAAATGTTCAAATGTGCTAAAAATTTTTTCAAAAAAAGGGGACAAAAATCACTTAAAATATCAAATCTTAAAATTTATTCAAAAAGGCTGAATTGAAAATTTAAAGTCACCATTTCTTTACCATAAAGTACATATGTTATAGTTTTACAGTGATACCTTGAAATGCCTAGTAAATATTATGAAAAAGAAATAGAAAATTTTGAATGATAATTTTTATAAATACACTGGATGTGTATCTAAAAATTTGTTAAAATTTGCAGTGCTGATTTGTGGTCAAAAAACAAATTTTGGTACAGAAAAATCTGTTTTTGGAACTGTGAAAAAACAATTTTGGGACAGGAAAATTAGTTTTTGGAGAAAGAAAGAGAAAAACAATTTTGTAGCAGCAAAAACAAGAATTTTATAGCAGAAAAATACACAACTTACTTTTTATTTTTTTTTTTTTTCACTCCTTTAACGAAATTTCATTTTTTTTTTCATGATTGTTTGACGAAATATGCAACTTTTTCGAGATATTTTAACGAAATTTACCATTTTTTCGCGATTTGTTGACGATATCTGCCCTTTTTCGCGATCTTTTGTCAAAATCTGCCGTTTTTTCGCGACATTTCGATGAAATCTATCGTTTTTTACTACCTTTTATTGAAATCTACCATTTTTTGCGATTTTTTTTTATGAAATCTATCGTTTTTTTGCGATTTTTTGATGAAACTTACCGTTTTTTCGCGACCTTTTGACGAAATCAGTCTTTTTCGCGAACTTTTGACAAAATATTCTGTTTCTTCAAGATTTTTTGACGAAAGATTCTGCTTTATACGCGATTTTTTGACGAAATTTGACTTTTTATAGCGATCTTTTGTTAAAATCTGGCATTTTTTCCCGATATTTCGATGAAATCTAGCTTTTTTTTTTACAATCTTTTGTTGAAATCTACCGTTTTTTGTGACTTTTTGATGAAATCTATTGTTTTTTTCGCGATCTTTTGATGAAACTTACTGGTTTTTGTTGCGATCTTTTGGCAAAATCCGGCGAAATATTCCGTTTCTACAAGATTTTTTGACGAAATTAGCCGTTTTTTATGTTTTTTGTAACGAAATTTACCATTTTTCCTCGATTTTTTGACGAAATCGGACTTTTTTCCGCGACATTTTGATGAAATCTATCTTTTTTTTACGATCTTTTGTTGAAATTTGCCGTTTTTTGCAATTTTTTATCTTTTGATGAAACTTACCGTTTTTTCGCGATTTTTTAAACGAAAATTATTGTTTTTTCAATAAATGTTGACGAAATCTGTCTTTTTTTGTGATCTTTTGACAAAATATTCCGTTTTTCAAGATTTTTTGACGAAAGATACCATTTTTTACGCGATGTTTTAACGAAATTAGCCGTTTTTCATGATTTTTTAACGAAATTTACCATTGTTTCGTGATTTTTTGACGAGATCTGCAACTTTTTCGTGATCTTTTGTCAGAATCTGCAGTTTTTCGCGATCGTTTAAAGAAATCTGTCTTTTTTTCTCGTGATCTTTGGATGAAATTCGCCGTTTTTTTGCGTCCTGTCCACCTTTTTTTTTTTCCCTAAAAAATAAAATATTTTTTACTTTTCCAAGTTGGCAAATTTATCTGCAAGGACCAAAATAAATCTGCGACGCACGTCGCGCGTCTCGCACTTTCTGCTACCGGGGCTATGTCTGTTACATATATAAAAGTAAAAACTGCTGATATATGATTACCAACTGAATTGAATATTTTGATTGGTTAAGCGAACATAAAAGAGTATCTCCCCCCCCCCCCAACTTCCCTCTGAAAACATACTTTTATCTGATTATAGGTCACAGATCACCTTTAAATTCAAATTCTCTCCATGTTATTGATGTGGCCCTCGACGACCCAGACATATTTGTAAGTGGCCCTTCTCTTGAAAAAGTTGTACACCCCTAGTGTATCACAATATAAAATTCCAGTATTTTCATGAATGGAATAAAAATTCAGGATTATCAGTCATAGATGAAATTAAAAAATCATCAATTCAATTTATTTACATTTTGAAGTAAATGAATATATTATCAGTGCTATAATTAATATATTATTGTCTAAAAATGTTTGCATGTTAACAAATTACATTCATCTTATTAAAAAAAAAAGAGAGAATCGGACATATCCTATTCTTTTTCACTTCCTTGTATTGTGTTAAACTTCTTGTATAAACAAAAATGCTGCTTTTAAGCTTAGTTTAAATTATGGATAATATATAGTATAATGTTCCATAAATAAGGAAACTATTATATGTATGCATAAACAAGTCATTAGTATACACAAGGCATAAAAAGTATATGAAGCAAATTTACTTTTGATTCTTGGAATAATCTTTTTCTTTATACAATTACAAGCTTATACAGATTAAAGATTTTTCCAACTAAAGATTGGGCTACCACTGCTTCATCTCATGTGTGATTCATGAAATATTTAGAATGATAGTTAAAGAGAAAAACCTACTGTCCCACTCTCCCCTACATGATATCTCTTATGGTGTTGTAACAATCAGAAGGGTTACTTGGGGCAAACCTAGAAATTGAGTTGAAGGGAAAGTATATTAGTTGAAAAAGATTATAGAGTATCTTATCAATTTTATAACATATACAAAGTATTTTCTTTCATTTCTGTATCATTTATTTACAGCGTGATTATTATATTTGTAGATAAATTGCAAACAAAGAAATGACCTATAATCTTGAAAATCTGTACAGAATAGAGGAAATACTGTATTCAAAATGAAAAATGTGTTGTACCATTTTCATGAAAATCATAGAATGAGTCAAGATAAACTTTAGATAAAATATAAAACATTATAATATTATTTTTAACACAATCTTGCTGATTGGTGAAGTAACTTCACCAATCAGCAAGATTGTGTTAAAAATAATAGTATATCTACGTATCCATCGTTCTATGGAGTTCCATTACCAGCGGCTTGTTCTGCCGAGCTGTCTAAATGACAGACCAGATGTTATAGCCAGTATGGTTATCTAAGCGAAAAATCCCATCCGGTTATCGCCCGGTTAGCTTAACAGGTAAAGCATTGGCCTTGTAAGCCAAGTATCCGGGTTCGATTCCCGGACTGGGCAATTTTTCGCTCAGTTTGGAAATATTCAATTCGTATAAAACATTATATTTATTTTAAAATTAACTGATTCTAAGTAACTTTTTCTAATAAATTTAATAACTTATGAACAAGTATTTTTAATGGCACAGAGAAATATTTTAAAATATATATATACATCATGAGCAAAAATTTGCTCGTATTTAAAAAAAAAAAAAAAACATACAAGTAAATTTACATTTATATAATAATAATTTAAAGGTGGTGTTATGTAGTTACATGATTATGCCATAAAAATCATTAGTTTACAAATAAAATGTGATAAGCCATACTAATGATTAAGTCAAACAATTGATTTTATTTTATGTCAGCTGTTATCAATAAAAATGTTTTTAAAAAGTCTATCATTGTTTTACAGTTGAAGTTCTTTTCCAGAATTACTGCAAAAAAAGATCTTGTGTCTTTCTAAATTCAGTATGAGGGTTATTTCAGAAAGGTTTCATTTTGAATCATAGAAGAGAGTAAGAATTGTGAGGGGCTCATTAATTTTAAATGTATGAAAGGATAAAAGTATTACTGAATTATAGAAGTGAATTTCCTTTAAATTTTTATCGAAATAATAACCTGATCTACAGAAAGTCAATTTGATACGTGTAAATATAAACGAATAAAATACAGATTTTTATTTTTTGGTGGTGAGAGCATTTTTTAAATAAAAAAAGTAATAAACTAAAAAAAGAACAGTTTAACACGATAGTGAATTCTTATATGAGCCTCTCTCAATTTAAATTGCTTTTTCAAAACATTAACAATTATTTTTATTTAGTCTCAAATTAAAGTGCTGGAAGCGAGCAGCTTTACTAGGCTAATAATTATTGGTTTAGAAAAAAGTAAATTTTAATTTCACTTCTCTTTTATTTATTTTTTATAACATCTTAAAAATTCTTACAGCAGCTCCAGAAATCGCACGAACAAATGTTTCGTATGAAAATAAATGTGTATAACTCATTTTCTTTCTTTTTTTTTCAGATAATAAGTTTTCGTATTAATATTTATCTTAATTATTTCCGGTTCTTTAAACACGTTTGTTTATTTTTTTTCTCCCATATTTTGTTTTTAAAATAACGGTTACAGTTATAAATTGTACACTCAAAATAAAATTATAAAAATTTTGATAATTTTTTAGTTCGTTTGTAAGTTTAGTTTTCTCATTCAAAACACGACCATATCTTGGGGAAAAAAATTCCTATAGTAAAATATTCCTTTTTTTCTTTATATTAATAAACTGATGAGTCTATTGCAGCTTTTTTTCTTTAACCATCTTTTTTACTAATGAACCAACCATCCAATCAAACAACAATAAATATTTTTATTATTCTTTAATTTTGTTATTTGTACTTTTTCAGATTTATTGTTAATGATTTCTAGTTTTTGTGTACAAAAACAGAAATGGCTACAAAATTCCGTGTTTATTATCTAAGAAGATTTTCTTTTTTTTATCATCTTTTAAATGGAAAAATCATTTAATGCCTAATCCATTGTTGCGGGCGTGATGCTCGTACATTTAAATTAACTTTGTATTTAAAAGATTTATGGTCTAAATTTGTAAATTATATATTTTCTTTATAGAAAAAAATATTTATTTTCAAAAGCATCATTTTCATACACATATAAGAAATGGTTCTTATACGTTGCAAGTGTGACTTTTTTATCACATTCGCACTCACTATCGATATTCTTTACTTTTCTTTTATCTAAAAAATTGCAATATTCTATATTTTGATATGCATTTTTTAATGATGTTATAAATTTTTCCTCTGTTATCTCAGAATTTATTTGTCTAGTAAATTATGTATAGAGAAAAATATATTCTTGATTTCAAAACCATATTGTCCCATTTATTAATGTATTGTATTATTAATTGCAATTTTTACTTTTGTACCAAAATAATATTTTGTGTCAATGCCAATCTCTCTTTATTGAGTACAGTACTATTTCGGCATTTCCCTATTATAGGAGTCTTGACAAAATTAAGAAAATGGCCTTTGCAAAAGAAAATTCATTCATACTTTATGGCAGTCTATTCATCTGCCTCACTAATGCAGGGGCATGGGGAACAATTGTCCCAAGCATCCCCGTTTGAGGTGTCCCACCATGTCAGCAATTAAGATTTTTTGTTGAGAGAAATTTGGTCTAAAGTGAACCAAACACTTTTTGAACAGAAACATAATTAAAGATTTAGGGAAAAAAGGAGTGTGGCGCTCCTCTTTACCATCGATTTTTCTAAAAATTTTCTCTTTTTCTTTTTTTTTTTCTTTTTTTTTTATTTAAAACAAAATTGGAAGCAAAAGATTTGCTTTGTACAATTATAAAATCAGGGAGGGAAATATCTGACAGTTTAATTTTATAATATAATGTAAAATAATTTTAAACTAAAATTTTATAGAGAAATGATTTTATAATTTTGTGGAGGGGAGGTGGGGGCTCTGCCAGTAAAGTCATGTATTTTAGTGGTTACACATTGAAATAATGCACTGGAAAAAGAAAGAATCTGTAAAATTTTCAGAAATTGTAAAATTTTAGTAAAAAATTGAATATATATGTGATGATTTAAGGGAGAAACTCGAAAAATCTTCACTGGTTCCCCTTTTTTAAAAACACACAGTCATGGCAAGCGAGGGAAAAAACAAAATAAATAAATGTAGAAGATTAATTTAATTACACATTGGCTGCTGCAAGTTAATTTATTAAACTGTAGTCATGAGAGAAGGAAAGGCTCCCTTTGCAAGCCGTCTTTCACCGAAACATCAAAAAGAATATTCCATCATTACTTCAGCAAGCCTTACTCATCGAAGAAAAAACCAAGAATCTCTCTCCTCACCTCCAGGCTTCCTGTTAAATCTAAAAACAAAGTTCTAGAAAATTCTCTATTCTCGAACCATCATTTTTCCATGTAAACATAATTCACGTCCAGTGTCGAGATTTTTATTCCATTCAGACAATAATTTTATTTTAAAAAAATATTATTTAACTAATTTATAATTGACTCAGAATTTCAAATATCCTGCAAACGATGTTTTTGCAGACGATCAATTTTAAGAGAAAAAGAAAAGAAATGAATTTATTGATATGCACAATATCAAATGTTGAAGGAGGGAAAATAAATAAATACAGTAGACTCCCTCAAATCCGCACAGCTTGGGACCAGAGATTTTGCGGATTTCTGGTCATTGCTTTGTTTACATTTTTTAAACAGTAATTTGAATGCAATTAATAATCCAATTGAAATTATAATGTATGCTTACAATATAATAAAATATTAAAGTAAGTAATAAACTAAAATAATAAAAAATTAGATCATTTTTAAAATGATTAAAATATTAAAAACAAAGGTCTAATTAATAATGTATGATTAAGTGTTCATTATAAAGATGAAATGTATTTTGATTAAATTATTCAATGAAATTTGCCTCATAAATAATGTACAATACTAATTCAGATCAAAATAATAAAGTAAGGAGGTTTATTCCAGGTTTAGCCACACCTAGTGACAAAAAAAAAAAAAAAAAAAAAAAAAAAAAAAAAGCTTGATTAAGACATATATATTTGGTAAGATTATGATTATCATTGATAACAGGAATATCCTAAATTTTTACAGAAATAAATTTATTTTTCCTTCAACATTAAAACAGTAATAGTAACAAAAATTACAAATTAAAATATATTTGGAATTGATATAAAACAAAAAAAGTAAAATTTTGTCCTTATATCTGAACTGAATGTTTCATTGTTTACATTCGTAAATTATGTGCGGATTTTAGAGAGTTGTGGATTTTAGGTTTGCGGATTTGAGGGAGTCTACTGTAAATAAATAATAAAAATGATATTTTTTTTAAAGGTATGGTTTTAGAATAAATTTAATAAGACTTTCTTAAAATGGGTTGATAAAAACAGAAAAATGAGTTTTATTTGGAATATTAAGAAATAAAGTTTAATTAAGAATATTTTTAATTTAGAGCCATCTTTTTAAATTCATGCATATTGGAATAAATGTTTTTTAAGGCGAATTAAGAATTTATATCATTTCCATAAAGATTAATAAATTAGATCTAGAAACAAGATTTTAATTTAATAAGTTGAACTAAGTACGGAATATTGTTATAAGGAAATTAATTTAGTATAAAGGTTAATGTTGGTGAAAAAAATTAAAATTTTGTAATAAATATATATATATAGTTTTTAATGGTTTTTCGAATTCCAAATAATATGCTGGGTCTTGTAGTGTATTTACTATTTTGAATTTACCATCAATGGGGGAAAAATGTTATATGACTCTTTCTTAAGGAAAGTATATTTTATGAGTACTTCTGAAATTACTTTGAAGAATAACTGTATATTGAAAAGAAAATAAAGAAAGAATAAAAAACAGTTAGTATCAAAGAAAAGAAAAAACTCCAGTATTCCGTAATTTATTTACTGAAATATACACTGAATTGCTTCTGTATGTTATATAGATTACCTCTAAATGGGTTTGATGAATGAATATATTAAGTTATGTAAAAATATTGATCAGAGTACTCATATGGCAATGTTTTAGTCATAAAAAAAAAAACAAAAAAAAAAAAAACAGAAGCTATACACTAAAATTATAATTCATGCCTGGAGTATGTGCTAAAGCTTTATATGAGCAACAGGAGGTATATAGCATTCCATTAAAAAATCCAGTAGGTATATTAGCCCAGTCATTTTAGCAAAAATAGGGGAAAAAATTAGAACAAAGCTGGATTTTTGCATAGATGCTAGTTAGGTTATGTAGTTAAACATACTAAAAGTCCCCATCGATCCGATGTGAGCTTTCACCACCAGGGGGCGCTAAAGAGCTTGAAAATCAGTTTTTTGTGAATATCTCACGTACAATGGCATTTAGAGAGAAAAGGTGAATTACAAAGTTGTAGATAATTTAATTTTCTATAAAAAGTGTCAGTAACATTTGTTTGTCACATTAACCCTTCCCTGTCAAAAATATAAAAACGTGACCATATTTGAAAGTAAAATTATAAAAATTCAAAAAATATGCTGCTACTTTAAAAAAAAAATTGTAAACAGATCTATAATTCTCACATTTGAATGGGGAAAGTGAATATATTATATACATTTATGCTTATTTCCACACCACCCTTGAGGTAAAACAGTGCGGTGTTTTTTTTGCTTTTTGTTTTTTTTTTTTTTTTTTTTCCCCCGTAGGCATATTCCACTTATAGTGACTGGCTTAATCCAATTTAAGTCGTTTAACTGCTTTAGTAGTTCTTTGCACAGCTTCAATTTCTACACTCGATTCAGATTCGTAATTATCTGTATTTATTTCTTTCGTTGCTGTACTGCTTTCAGTATTTTTTGTTTGCCTTTCAATATCATCACTGATTACAGAAGTAGCGCTTCTCTCCTCCCTTGCAGTGGGCAGGATACTGTCAATGTTTTCCTCGTCTTCAAATTCAATTTTACTTGCATTATGAAATGAAATTCTGCAGCAATTTATGAAATATCAGAACATTTCAATCCAATTTTTCGGCATCCACATGCTTTTCCACATCCTTTGGAGCAAGTATAAAAAATATATTCAATAATAG
This sequence comes from Maratus speculifer, assembly GCA_964019185.1. Classification (NCBI taxonomy): domain Eukaryota; kingdom Metazoa; phylum Arthropoda; class Arachnida; order Araneae; family Salticidae; genus Maratus; species Maratus speculifer. The sequence continues at coordinate 249,312,768 of OZ025294.1, forward strand.
CTTTTGGTGTGGGCAGTAAGGTAGCAAGAATTGGAAACAAATTAGGTGCATTTTGCCAGCCCCAGTTCTCAGGAAGTAGTTTATTGTTCAAGCAGTATTGTACTTGATGATAAATATGTAAACTGTACAATCTAGCTGCATCTTCGGTAGGCGGCAACGATAAAAGGTTTTTTTTTTACCAACAGCAACTCTTTTCTTGAAACATACATAACGGTACTTTTTCAGAGAAATTTCTGCTTTACTACCGTATAAAGCAAGAAAAATAGTTTTTCCAGCCTCAGAAACTTCAAATTAAGATACTTGATCACTTTTAAAAATGCTGGCAGCTTGTATGTTATGATCTTCTTCCTTCTTCAAAAATTTTGCTAACGACATTTTACATTTCCCAAACATTGCTGATGTCGAGTCACAATCTGAAAAAGCGTGAAGGAACAATATATGATCTTTCAGAACAGCATCATTGTTAAATCTGTGCGATGAATACAGGATGGTAACAATTTGTCCTCTTCCAGACTTAATAAAAAATATCTCTATCTCTGGAGGTGCTAAAACTGTCAACAATACTAGCAAGTCAACATCATCGCCAACAACAGCAGTAAGCAGACCAGACTTTGCTACTTCAATAACTGTGTTAACAGTGTGTCTGCATCATCTTCTGCTTGTTTCGCTTCGAAACCATTCTCCATAAATTTCTCCATAAGTATAGATATCAGACGTGTCTTATTTTAATGATTAGATTAAAAAAATTCTTTTCTGTGATACTTTAGAGCTTTCTTTTTTTCCTTCTGTAAAAAATCTTCGTCTAATGTATCAGAAATAACAAACATTTTCCCTTAAATTCAAACAATGGACTGTCATTTCTCAATTTTTCCTCCAAAGGATGATTAATTTGTGCGGATGTTGATCGTTTTTCGGCAATAGATTTATTGTATAATTTAATAGAATTCTTTCGTGAATAATTTTTCTTACTCTTTGAATGAGCTGTAAATTCATAATTGTTTTTAGCCATTTCTTCAAATATGGTTATACGGTTCACTTATGGTCATCTCTTTCTGAACTTGCTGTCACAAGCGACTTCAGACCCTTTTTTTCTGTTTTTACAAAATCTTTCGAAACCCAGTCATCATCTCATGCAAGATAAACTATTTTGTCAATCTCCATTTTTCGCTCAGAATCAGCAATTAAGAACGAGTCATTTTAAACTGTCATAAATAATTTAAAACTTTCTACAACATGCGTTGAAAATAAAATTATTCCCTTCCTAAAATCTTAAAAAGAATAAATACTTCGTTCAATAAATTAGGGTAATTTCATACTAGCGAAATGAGCACCAAATAAAAATAAAATATTGAAAAGTACTTGCACGTGGTACATTTCGACAAATGCAAAGAGAGATAGGGTATTGGGCAATGGCTATTCGTCACCTGAGAATAATAAAGTTCTATCTGAAAATATTGACTTATCTATATAGAAAGACACTATTTGTATCTATGAAGGCATTTTTGCATCAAAATGATGTTATATATAATTTACATATAATATTACAATTATATTACGACATTATTTTAATCCATAAATGCCTTCATAGATACAAATAGAACATTTCTATATCGATAAGTCGATTTTTTCAAAAACACAGATAGAACCTTATTATTCTCAGGTGATGTATTGCACAAGTGCGCGAAAACGCCGTACAAAGAATGGGGGAGAGATGAGGGGGAGAATCAAAAGTTGTTTTATATTTGTTCTGCCTCTTCGCCGCGTTATGATTGTGCTTGCACATTCTTTTTCAATAATGTTTATTTTATCTTAATTTTTGGCAGGGAAGGGTTGATGTGACAAAAAAATGTTAATGACACTTTTTGTAGGAAATTAAATTATCTACATTTTTGTAATTGAACTTTTTTGTCTAGATGCCATTGTTTGTGAGATATTCACAGAAAACCGATTTTCAAGCTCTTTAGCACCCCCTGGAGGCGAAAGCTCACATCGGATCGATGGGGACTTTTAGTATGTTAAACTACATACCCTAACTAGCACCTATGCAAAAATCCAGCTTTGTTCTAATTTTTTCTGCTATTTGCAAAAAAAGGTGCTAAAATGACTGGACTATATACCTTCCACTACATCTCTGCTTATTTATATGCATGAAAAGAGTTGTGAGAAAGTGTTTTGATTTTTTTTCTTTTTCTCGCCAAGAGTGTTATGAAGTACCTAAAAAGTTCTTCAAAAGATAATGATCTAAAAAAGTGGTAAGATGTTAAAAAATGCACAACAGTCTATCATTAACGCTTGGAGACTTACAGGCAAACATTCATGCTTTGGCAACATAACTTAACTTGCTAACAATATTCATTACAATATTATTCTTGTAAATTTTTACTACTATTATTATTCAATCTAATAACTTAATTTTTAATTATTTATGTATAATGTATATGTATATTAGTTTATAAAATTGCTAAATACATATATCCACCATTCTTACGTGTTTAAAATACAGTCAAAGTTCTATAATCTGCACAAGTTGGAGCCAAAGGTTGTGTGGATTATGCAATATTGCAGAGTATAAAGCATTATGGATTATGCGTCATTTTGCTATTCCTAGATGCTGTTTTAATTCTATAATCAGTATATAATATTAAAAAAAATATATGAAATCTAAAAGTTAATTTAATAGGCTATCTCAAAAAATGCCTTTTTTAAGTTATTTTATTAAAAAATTTATGTACATTTAAATAAAAATAATTACATAGGTTCTGCAATACAGTTTGTTTTTACTGTTAATAAAATAAAAGAATTATATTAAAAAAAAAAAGTTATGTTTTTTTTTTGTTTCATTTTTAAAATTTTTTTTCATAATAAAAATCATTTTTGGATCACTAATTTCTAAATTTTCTTGTTTATTTCATTGTTTACATTCGTAAAGTAACGCAAATAATAGAAAATTACGGATTATGGGTGTGCGGATTATAAAACTTTGACTGTATATAAGATACTATTAATAATAATAATAAAGTTAGCTCAAAAAATTTTTTTTGACATTCCAAATAAAAAGATACCAAAATACAGTCTGCTCTCATTAATTCGAACTCGTCAGAACCACAAGAAATGTTCAAATTATCCGGAGTTCGAATTATAGAAAGTATTAAATGAAAACATGCTTAATATGGTACTATTACAAAGGAATTAATGTTATAGCATTTTTTTTAATTTATTTCGTCTGTTATCATTAGAATATGACTTAATATTAAATTAGAATGTACAAATACATAAACTAAAGAAAAGATTAGAAACAAGCACAATGGAAGAAAAATTTAAAACGTCACTGATGGACAGACGGGGCACTTAAAAAGTGGGTATCAAATTCATTAGATTATATGTATACTCGTTTGGAACAATTTTCACAAAAATTAAAGAAAGAAAGTTATTCGAATGATCTGAAATAAGTAAGAAAGAAAAGAAAAATGAAAAATCAGAATTCCCGTTAGTTCAAATTAAATGAAGTCAAGAGAAAATGAGTTCGAATAAATGAAAATTTTTAAGGTTATTCTGCCATTGAAAATTTCGGGACTTCATGTTTAGTTCAAATTAAGCGAAGATTCGAATTAGCGACAGTCGACTGTCTATCAAAATAGACTTGCAAGTTTTTATGCACTGCTGTGACAGATATTTGAATATATTAATGTGCTATAGTATTTTATAGTTATTTATATAAAACATTCATTAATAAATCATCCATATCATCATTTTACTTATTTAAATTTATATTTTAGTATGTACAGAGTTTCCCCCAGAGGTTTTCAGGAGGGTGCTCTGCCCCTCCTGTCCTTTAGTTTATAAAAATAGCACCCCTTCAAAAGAAATAGCTCCCTTCTTGCTCCACATTTGAAAAAACGCAGCCCTACAGTGATGATTCAGAAAGTGCTACAGCGCGTAAATTATGCAAAAAATAGCCTCATATGCATCCCGGGGATGGGTAATTTCATCAAAAAAAAGTCATGTCTGTTAAAAATTGCGAAATAATGACTAATTTCCGGCAAGATTGGCAAAAAAAATGGATAATTTCGTCACAAAACGGCAGATTTTCTCAAAAGATCGTGGAAAAATGGCAAATTTCTTCCAAAATCTGGATAAAACGGAAAAAATTGTCAAATGAGTTGCAAAAAACGTCAACTTTCGTTTAAAAAAAAAATAAAAGAGAAAAGAGCGATAAAATGGCAGATTTTGTCAAAAGATTTGCAGAAAAAAAGGCAAATTTTGTCCAAAAATCTCAATAAAACTGAAAATTCTGTGAAAAGTTCCATCTTTTCGCGATATTTTCATGAGATTTGTCATTTTTTCGCGATATTTTCATTTGTTGTTTTTTGCAATATTTTCATGAAATTTGATGGGTTTTTTTTGTGATTTTTTTAGCAAAATATACCGTTATTTGCGATCTTTTAACAAAATCTGCTGTTTTTTGCGATCTTTTAACAAAATCTGCTGTTTTTTCCTCTTTTTTTTTAAAACAAAATTTAGTGCCCTTAAAAATGAAAAAGTGCCCTCAAAAATGTAAAAAGTGCCCTTTTCAGAACAGTAGCGCCCTGCCCTTTTTTAAACCTGGGGGAAACTCTGGTATGTATATGGATACATATTTTTAATTTATTAATTTTATTTGCCAAATACAATTACTGTTTTATGATTAATTCACTAATAGTTAGTCTTATTTATTTATTCTTATATTTTGTTATGTATGTATTATTATCAGATTTTTAATTATCATTTATAATATCTCATTGCAGTTTTTCATTTATAAGCTTAATCCAATATTAGCTATTAATATTCATTAATCTGTTTATTTTAATTATATGTTAGTTTTTATTCCAAAAAATGTATTTTCCTAATAATAAATACTTGTGTAATCATTTAAAATGTTTAATTTTATGACAGATGGCAGCACCATATCTTAATATTTATGCCTGCCTATTATACTCTATACTTCTTGGTCACCTACTCATAACTTTTTTTTTTTTTAAATTGACAACATGTGCAAATTCTGTCTTAAACTTTTTTTTTCTTTATCATTCAATCTCAGATAGGATTTTTGATTGGTAATATTCTTTCCTTTATTAATCTATTTTAATCCAATTTATTAACACTTTCTAATAAAGTTGAAAAGCGTTTATGACTTCAGTTTATCTATCCATGCTGTAATTCTCGTAAATATACTTGGATTGCCTTGAAATTTGTAGATATTATTTACGTTTACTTTAACTTGAATCCTATTTCAAATGAAGTTTCTAACACAGTTCCATGTTGCACTTGTGGGATCTGTTTCATAGACTTTTATGATAATTTATACATCAATTTTAATTTGAATAAATTCCTTTATTATTTATAAATACACAATAGTTGTTGTTGATATGTAATGGTTTATAAAGGTTTAATATGTATTAGTTTAATCTTTTATCGTACTTGTTTATTTTCTGAATCTATTAGCTTATTAGAAAATAGCCAGAGGTCTAAATTATCAATATAAATCAGCATATATAAATAAATACATGTAATCTAATTATTTATTTACCATAGTTTTTTAACTGAAGTATTTATTGATATAATTTTATTTTTTACAGATGAATTCTGCACTTCACTTCTGAATTTTCATTCAATAACAGAGGAACATAACTCAGAAGTTTCTGAAATGGCTGTTAATCAAACAAGCCATATGCTTCAATCAAACACAACTCTTAAAGCACTAAAATTTTCTTGTGATGTATGTCAAAAACGCTTTTCTTTTAAATGCAATCTGAAAGCCCACATGCTAATCCATAGTGGAGCTCGACCTTTTGCATGTAATATTTGCAAGAAGGCCTTTGCCTATAAACATGTTTTAAAAAGACATATGATTGTTCATCAGGATAACATGAACAATCAATAAATCATAATTGATTCAAAATGTAACAATTCATGACTGGAGTTATTTAAAGGATTGCTTGTGCAAAATTTACAAGTAGCGAGAAAATTGTGCACTTACTGTATTTTTTTTTTGTGAATGCTATATCCTTGTGTAACACATGCACCTTGATTAATGTTGTTTTGGGAAAGAAATTCCAATAAAAAATAGGAGAAAAGCCTTTTAAACTTTTTTTTAACCTATTATCTTTTAATTGGAAACATGAATTTCCTTATGTGAGGAAATGTATCCCTATGTGTTTATCTTTTTTATCTTTTGTAAACAGCATTGGAATTTATTTTGGAAACTCAATACATTCTAAAAATTATCTAATGATAAAAGAATTACTTGATGGTTCTGAGGAGATGATTTTATTCTAAAACAAAAAACCATGTGTTTATCAAATTCAAAGAATAACATGGAATCATTTTTATTCCTGTTTCAAGTTAAAATCTAACAGTTAATATTAAGGATTTTTTCTTTTCTAAAAAAATGTTTAAGGGTACCCTCAGTTAGATGCATGAAAATTGCCAGTTTGGTGGCCTGTCTTTGAGGAATTTCTGTTCAGAGTAAATGTAAACCCAGTTTCACAAACAGTGTAGCATTGCATAGGCACTACAAATTAATTTTGCTGCATTAAAAAAAAAAAAAAAAATGCTGGTCTTAATGAAAGTGTTAAAATTTACTTTGTGCCTACAGCTTTATCGTATTTTTTATTACATTTTATCTTTAAATGTAAATTTTGCTTATTTTCAAACTACTATTATTTCTTATGATAGTAAACTTGGCTCAACATTGTTAGGCTGCAGTTAAATTTTGATTTGTCGCATATTGACATCGGAAATTCTGTTATTGGAAGTTTAAATATTTGCGTTGCTAACAAGTTATACATAAAACTTAACAAATTTTATAAATACTTACAATATTTTTAAAATTGGTTTATTAAGACATTTAAATTGCTTTAATATATTCCTTTAATTTTTATTTTTTTGTTAGGTCCAAAAAATATTTAGGAATATGTATATTTTATTTCCTCTTCAGAAAAAAGCCTTTGTTTTGCTTAATACAAAAAATGCATAGTATTCACAATATACTGCTTTATGCTGTCATAAATGATAAGTTTTATAGGGCAAAAAACTATTTAGCATTCATGAAAAAATATAGTAGTATTTTCTGCACAAATAGCTTGTATTGATAATGTTCCTCATTCATATGTTGTTAATTTATCACTACACACAAAGCATTTTTACTATTGTTGCTGTTATATTATCTGCATTGTGTTTTATGAAAGTTTTATTTGTTACTATATATTTCGTCTGAACTGCTGCATAGTGTCTACTTATGGATGAATAAATGTTCCTTATAGAATTAGAAATATTTATTTTTTGTGATTTACAAATTAAAATTGTCTGCAACATATTATTTAATAATATAATCTAGTTCAATTTATTTTCACATCTTTTGTAACATTATAAATAATGTCTTGTTAAAGAATGTTGTCTTTTATTATGTAAGAAAATTGTAATCTGATTTTTGAGACTCATAATATGTACGAGTGTTTGAATTTTGTGTAAAATCTAAAATGTTTTCCAAAAATTATTAAAATTTTTAGGCAGGAGGCTATCATATAGAATTCTTTTATGCTGGATTTAAAAGTTTTCCACTTGAATTTTGTTGCTCTGCCCTATATTTTAGGTAATCTAAATTTTAAGCCCTGTAACCAATGCAAAAAAGTTCCAAAGATCTACTAATTTACACATTACTTTTATATCCAGTATAACACTTTGTTATAAACATAGTATTCTAATGTATCAATCTTTCCTAACTTATTTAACAAGAACAGTTTGAATATAAAGATACTTAAAAATAATTATGTCATTTCGAAAAGAGATATATATATTTTTTTAATTAAAAATTATTCTCTTATTTATACTGTTTTATGTATTACCTGTTTTAGTGAGTCGCTAAAACATTTAATTTTCAGAATTATTGGAACAAGTATTCAACATCAAAACATTTTTATGTAAATTTAATACTCTGATGAAATTATATTCATATTTCATCAAGTCAAAAAAAGCGGAGTCAAAGAAAGTCCTGACTTATTAGCTAATGTTTTATTGCATCTTTTTCTAAATCCCCATTGAATGACTGGATTTGTCACCTTTAGATATCTAAATGTCGTGTACAAAAAAAAAAAAAAAAAAAAAAAAAAAAAAAGAGATTTCTAATTATTTTTATTGAAAAGAAATGATGTCTAAGTTTGTTAAAATTTTGATTTTTTTACTTTTATTATAGAAGTATTACTATTTTTAAAAAAAATTCAATTTTCACTTTTTACTTTAGAAGTGTCCTTTTTCCATTGTGTCAGTTTTTCTTCTTTTTATTTGAATATATATATCTATATATTAAGGTACTTTTGCATTAACTGCATACTATTGACAACTTTTACAATTTTTTATGATCTATAAATATTTTTTGTTTTGAGTAGGAAATGTTTAGCAATTTAGCTTAATATGTCATACATGTAAGAAAAATAATACATACATTTATATATACATACCTATATGAATAAATACTCCCATGTATGAATCCATTCATATACTGAATACTTGCTTGACATGAGATCTTTCATGATTAACTGCTGATATGGAGCTAATATGAAAGAGGTTGTTTCAATATAAAAATCACTGTGATTCTTTTAAAATTTTTAAGAAAATGAAGAAATTCAATCTTTTTAAAAGAAACTACCTGCCATTATAATAACCTTTTTTAGTAAAACAAAGAAAGTCTTTATAGTGAGCATAAACTGTATAACACCAGGGCTTTGATGACTTTGATTGATAAGATAAAACTGTTAACATAGGATGTTTTTTTTTTTTTTTTTACTTATAAATGTTTTATGTATAGATTTATCAGTTGGTTCTATAAAAACAGTATCTTACATTCCTTAATCCTGTCACATAACTAAGAAGTAATAAATGAACTTATAGCAATTGTTTTAAACTTTTATTTTCAATTTTATTAGATTTGTAGCCCATTCATTAATCAATTACTTATCTCAATTGTGTTTGTAAACAAATAAGATCTTTGTCTGTATTATTCTTTCAATTATAATAAATTTTTGATTTTCATAAAATAAATTAAAAATTTTATTTAAATGCTTCAATTTGTTTTTGTTTATTAAGTTCACTTATAATTATTAATTTATTTTAAATAAAAAAAATATTAACTTAAGATTATGTATGAGGGGGAGTCGGAAAATTTGCCCTGTCAAGTGTGGTCAGAGTTGTGTATTAAAAGTAAAAAAAATAGAGTGAGACATTAATGATAACGCATATCTTTATTTTTCCACATAACTACCAAGTACATCAAGACATTTGTCATATCGCTCGATAAGCCTCAAAAAGTCCTCCAGGAAAAACTTGGGACTTTGCATACGGAAGAAGCATTTAATGGTTTATCCATATGCACAGGGTTGTATAATATGGACGCAACCCATGTGCAGAAAATTTTAAGAAATAAACAATTTTTAATTTTGTAACTTTTTTAGTATCAAAAAATTAAAAATATTTCTCCAATTTTTAATTACAAATTATTTATTGTTAGCGCACAATTAAAAGCATGGCTGATTTTCAAATTTTCCAAAAATTTAAGGCATTTGATGCCAAAAAATTTTAAAATTCATCAGTTCGAAATTTTGGACACCAAAAATTGTGAATTTTGACAACTGTTCGCAAGAAAAAACTCCAAATTTGCCAAATTATCACAGAAAAAACATAAGTTTAGTCAAAGTTAGTCAGAGAAAGTGTGAAATATCTTCGAAGGGTCATGAAAAAAAATGCAAATTTTGACAAAGGATAGCTAAAAAATGTGAATTCCATCAAAAGACCTTGAAAAACATGTGAATTTCAACACAGAATCAAGTTTAAAACGCACATTTCAACAAGACTTCACGAAAAATGGGACTTTCGTCCATGGATCGCATAAAAAACATTAAATTGATTTGCAGAAAGTTTTTGATCCAATATTTACGTGTGCAGAAAGTTATACAACCCTTGAAGTTTTCTTGAAGGGTTTTTTGCAGTTTATCAAACAGTATAACAAATGTCTTAATGTGCTTGGTGACAATGGTGGTGCTTGGTGGTATGTTGACAAATAAAGTTGTGTTGTATCTTTCATGTCTAATTATATTGTTTAACTTTCATACACACCTCTGTCCACAGATGCCAGGGGAAACTTATTTTTAGACTCCAACACGTATTTTTTATATTGTTACTTTATATTTTCCTTATATATCCCTTAATTATCCCTTTATTATTTTGTGGCTTTATATATGTTTTTATTTTTACTATGCTATTTTGTGCTAAACTATTACAATGCTGCATGCACTTCATTATTATTATTGTTTATCTCTGTGTAATTTCTCTCATAATGAATATCTCACCAATATGCTTCCTTTATATTTATTATTGTTTTTCATTTTATTTCAGTTACTATAGTATTTACAAATATTATTTCTTGTAGGTCAGCCTTCTTCATTTCTTATGACTCATTCTACAAGAACTTATTCTTGCAAAATTTGCAAGGAAAATTTCAGTCAAACCTGGCATTTAAAACAACATATGTTAACTCATTCTGATGTGCAGACATTCAGGTGCGATGTTTGCCAGAAAAGATTTTTTCGGAAAGCACATCTAAAAACTCACATGCTGATTCATAGTGGGGTACGACCATTTGAATGCTACATCTGTAAAAAGCGTTTTGCTTATAAACATGTATTAAGGAATCATCTGGCAACGCATCTGAACGACAGTCAATAATTGTTCAATCAGTCTATGTAAACTCATTATGCAAAATGCAAGATTTGTTTCTAGGATTAAAAAGATTTTTCAGTGAAATGTCCTATTAAGTGCTTTTTAATGTTTCATAATACAGTAAACTCTCATTAATCCAGATTTCTTTTTAACTTTATGCATTTTTATAAACTTTGGGCAGTAGCAAAAATAAATAATTTTATATATGAAGGGAAATTAGTCTACTAGAAAAAAAAATCTATTTATAACTTGTATGATATTTAAATTCAACATTCAACAATAATCTGTATTACTAAAAATATCAGGTTTGTTCACCTCACTTTAAAAAAATTGTCAGCTTAGAGAAATTATAGTGCAGTACTGGACATTATCCAAAATCCTTGGCACTGAAGGCTTTCTAGATTTTGGGTCCACTCAAAATTCATAATTCCTACCCCCCCCCCCCCCCCCCCCCACACACACACACACAATCCAAAATATAGCCATTCTGAGATATAGCAGTTTTAATTTGTAGGATATTTAATAAAACAGATTAAAAATAAAGGATTCCTCAATGAATTTGTTTAATTTAAGAATTTTTTCGATACTGTTTTTTTACAAATTTCCTTTCCTTATTCCAACTCTCATATGTTTAAAACTACATAGTCACATCTGCCAATGTCAAGCTCTTGCTGAGCTTGGGGGTACTTGGCAAAATATCACTAAATTTGGCCACAAAATTAGTTCACCATAAATAAAGCCAACATGGTAATAATTGATAAATTAAAAAAAAAAATTCCCATCTAAATTTAGTATCAAAGAATACTGGGAATCAGCTATACTTGGGTTCTGTGCATTTTATCTTCAAGTATTTGAAAGAAATTGGCTGAATTTTTAAAAACGGAATAATGAAGCTGCTTTTTCCTCCTGGTAAAAGCCAAAAGAACTTTTTTTAATTTACATTCATTTGTGTTTTTTTTTTTTTTTTAATGACTGTCTGGGTTAATGAGGTTTTATTGTATATTTATTTTAGTAAGATATGGCAAATTTAATCACTATAATTAATTCTGTATTTCAATTTATGTAACATATATTTTTCTTTTACATTTTATTATTTAAGTTACTTAAATTTTTGTTTCTTATGAGGGCATTTTTTAAAAGCTTAAATATTATTATTTTTTTTCACCCAGAAATGTATGAAATACTTTACATTTGAATTGATTGTTTATTTTATGTATTTTACTGTAACACTATTATATTTATAAATATTTCTTTTTTGTAGGTCAGCTTACTTCATTTTTAACTTTTCATTCTGCAAGAATGCTTTCTTGCAAGATTTGCCTGAAAAAATTTAGTAATGTACAACATTTAAAGCAACATGTGATGATTCATTCAAATGTACAGACACTCAGCTGTGATGTATGCCAAAAAAAATTTTCTCGTAGGGATAATCTTAAAACTCATATGCTAACTCATACTGGAGTACGACAATTTGAATGCAGCATTTGTAAAAAAAGTTTTGCTTATAAACATGTTTTAAAAAATCACATGGCAGTCCATCTAAATATCAACTGATTTATATAATGAAAAATAAATAAATAATAAAAACAGTGTCAAATGTTTAAAAATTTATCAATTTTGTATTTCTATGATTGATATTTTTTATTATTTTTGTTTGTAAAAACTGAATTTTAAATTAGTTCCCCTTATATTTTTATTTAGTGTTACTACACCTTTCTTAATTATATTATGAAATATTCATTTATATATTTTCAGACTATTTTATAGGCAAAAAAAGAAAAAAAAAAAAAAAGCCATTTTATATATTTTACATGGAGACTTTTGGAGTAAGAAAATGATTCTAATTGCCAAAATAAGCATTGTCTGAAAAAATGATTTAAGAGACAAAAACACAATGAACAATGTGGGAAATAATCTGTATTATACAAAAATTTATAATCTACCTTACTCATAGTCCCAAGGAATACAGTACAAAGATATTCTATGTTTCAATATGTTTCAGACATTTTTGGTCATATTTACAACATAAATTTAATGATCTGAGAAATGATGTCGATATAACACACAACTTTCCTTTTGTATTACAAAATTTGATACTTTTCTGTTGTAGGATCCTTTGCAAGAGAAAGAAATTTCCAAGCATTTTTTGGGTCAACATATTTACTGCTTCATATATATATATAAGCAACTTTTTTAGCATTTATAATTTATTTAATATAAATAAGCAATTTATCTATTTTTATATATAAACAAAAGTAATTTGTAAATAAAAGCAATAATTTATATGTGCATCCATCAGGTTTATTTTCACAGCTATTTACATCATTTAACAACAAATCTTTCTGAAACAAGGATCACACCAAGCTTTTCTTTTCTTTCTTTTTTCTTTTTTTAATGCAGAAAAGTTCCCAGAATTGTATTAATGTGCATGAAACAGCTAAAGGCTAGACTTTTGAGGATTTTTTCAAATACTGTTAAAGAATGATTGTTATATATTTTCTATAGCTATATAAAAATTGGGAGAGGGGGGGCAAGGGAGGCTGCATGAAGAAAGACATTGGAAAACAGAATGATGTATATAAATCGTTCTAAAGTTTTTTGTGACCATATTTAATTATTTCCTTATATAAATTTGTTATTTACATTTAATCAATCAGTGAATGAATAAAATAGCATAAATAAAACACAAATTTAACAGATAGGTGATAGAACTACATGCATAATCACTGAAATAATCATAATAAAAGCTGAAATATTTAAAGATTTATTTAGCTATTAACCTCTGCTTTATTGCTAATGGGAATGTATTATTTTTAATAAATTTTAAAACTATTTGAATTCATAACTGATATTTTTCACACGAAAATGTTTTTTGATGTTGATAGTGGGTGGTCCAAAAATACATGTATTAATTATAAAAATATCTGTTAGGGTTTTTAATTTTAAAAAATGTTTTCACTTATGTTTTGTACATAATGCACTAGAGGTCTGCATAAGCCAAAATTCCTGAACTGATCTGACTGAATTTCTGCAAAACATGCGAATGTTTCTGAAGCAACATTTTCCTACAATTTAATTGAAAAAGCACACTTATGAATAGATTTTGTTTGAAATTTAGATAACAGAATAACACCATTATGAATCTAGATAATTATATATAAAAACACTGATTTAAAAAAAAAAAAAAAAAAAAACTCAGAAAGTTACATTCAAGAGAACAACAAAAAAAAAAAAAAAAAAAAAAAGATGAAGATAATAAAAGAAAATCATGATTTTGAAGTTCTATGAAAGAAAAAAGCTTTTTACAAATATACTCTTATGAAATGATATTAAATTTCTAAAAATATTATTAAACATGTTAATGTAATTAATATGTTTAAATAAATAAATACAACATAAATATAATTTTTACAAAAGTAAAGTCCAGCAGAGGCTCATGATAAAGAATATAGAGACACAACCTAGTTAAGCCATAATATGATAAAACCATCACTATCTTTTTAGTTTAAGCTCTTGTAATTTAATGGAAAAATAAACTTGTTTTCTCAATGAAAGAATGCTTTATATTATGAATTTGCCTACCTACCTAAGAGTTTTCATATTGAGATGCAATTTCACAACAAGTGAGATCAGAAACATTGTAAATGTTATTAATAACTACTTTTTCCCTTGTTACATTTTATGAACAAACTCCCTCTCCCCTAATCTTGAAATATGATGCAGAAAGAAAAAAGATTAAAGGAAACAAATGCAGATTTGTTTCTTTCAATAAACAGAACCAATCTAAAATGCTACCTTAAAGAATTTAATCAAATTGAAGAAAGAATATTACTATGCTTTATGCTATTCAAATCCAATTTCTGTAATTCAAATTGCCATATTTTCTGCATGTGAAAATTTGTTTTTTACTGAAACTTCTTTTCAAAAATAGGGGTTTGTATAAAAGAGTAAATATGCTATTAATAAAACATACAAAAAATAAAATATTACTATGTAACATTTGTATGAAATGTTAAATTAATGTTTTGGCAATTACATTAATGTTAATGACAATTACAACATTAAAATGTTACTTTTCATGAAATGATTTTTTTTTTTTTTTTTTTCATATATTAAAAAACGACATTTGGCTTAATATTACATACAAAAAAAAATAAAATAATAATAATAATAATCAGTTTTGACACAGACAGGAAATAATGAGGCCTGATCCAGCCTGGAAAGAGTAAACCAGGCCAGTTTAGCCTGTCTTGAACATGAAAATTTGTCCAGGACCATGCAGACCAGGCTTGGGGGAGGGGTCAATTTTAAACTGTAGCAATTATTTTAAAAAATATATCTTAGAAAAAAGTTTAAATGGATTAATTCAAAATCTTTCAATAAACATATTTCTAAAGCTCAAGAAAAGAAATTAAACCCCATAACCCCCTTTTGCTTATGAATTTGCTTGGAAAACGGAGGGAGAGGTGGAATTGGTGAATTAGAACCTTTAATATAATAATTCTTTGTTCAACATTTAAAAGTTATTGCACATGAAAAATTATATTTTTGCTTTCTTATTTCATGAACCTTTATTTTCTATGCAAATTTTTATCATTATTATTGCTAAATTTATGGTACTATTATTACTTTATTTCTTTATAGCCATTTTATCAATATTGAATTATTTTTGTATAGAAAGTTAAAAGATTAAAATGCTGATTATCAAATACAGTTGTACCTGTACTGTCTTATTTAAATTTAAAAAAGTGACTTTTTGGTTCTATAGGTTATTTGACTTTTGAAGAAAGTGTCAAGATTACTGAAACTTTTCAGAAGCAAAATATCACATCCGAGTTTCAATGTAATGTTTGCTCCTATCACACTGTCAGCAAATCTAACATGAAAGCTCACTTGCGTATCCATACAGGTGAACGTCCTTATCAATGCAAGATTTGTAAGAAATCTTTTCGGAGGACCTGTGATGTACAAAGACATATGATATGCCATAAGCTATTGTAAATCCATGTTTTAAAACATATATGTTATAATATACCAATTAAGTTTATTGATATGAAGTATATTTTTTCCCCATGGTATAAAATTTTCTGTTCCAAAATAAAATATTAATCATGAAAGTTAACTGTTTAAATTCCTGATGCTTGTATATAGTTATTTTTTTAATTAACTAATTTACAAATATCAGGAATTTATAAAATTGAACTATTTCTAAAATAATCACAATAAAGAATGCTTCATAGGCATGACTAAAATAAAGACAGAAGATAGAATTAAAAAGTTAATAGAAATATGCAAATAAATCAAATATTGCTTTAATAAAATTGTGTAAGGTATCCCTATTAAATATTGACAATGATGATGAATTTGCAAATAACCTTAAATTTGCATTATTAAGAGAAGAGATAGAAATTACCAGAAAAATTTCAAATATTTGTAATAATTTTGCATTTGACAATTGGCAACAGATGCCAGTATTTATTAAATTTCAAGCACTAATAAAAGGAAACTTAAAGTGAGTATTTATGTAACAGCATAATTGAAGATGGCCTTATATCTAGGCGATGAAAATATTTTTATGTGCTGTGTGACCATTGTGTGTGAGACTTTTATAGTGCTGACTTCTAATTTCGAAGCGGTTTTATTTTATTTTTGTACATAAACTGTTGACATTTGTAAATAAAACTTAATATCTAGAACAAATTGGAGAGAAATCTTGTTTTCGTATAATTTGTCTTGTTGTGGTTAAACATTAATTACAATCAATTGTTAATTGAATGTCAGATAGTTTTTTATGTATCTCTCTACAGCTTGCACAATATTTTCACTGTGCTAAGGCTCCCATCGAATTTTGCAATTATTATTTGTGTCTACCTAGAACTTCTGACTTTCCCAACCATTGATTGAAAGGTCACTAAAACTTGAACTCCCATATACACAAGATTTAACTGCTGTAGACTTCATATAAAATTTGTAAAAAAAAAGAAGACATATACAGTTGTAGAAAAAAAAAAAAAAGTAAATACCCCCTATTAACTCTGCAAGCAATTATTGTAGAAGAAAGTTACTTTTAAATGATGTATATAAAATTTACTTAGTGGGCCATCTACTTACTAAAGCAAATCCTAACTTTGTTTTTTTTTTTTCAATACCAGTACACAGCCTACAACTCTACTCTCTTCATTTAGCCTAAAAACAAATTTTCATGCAATTCGTATTTTAGTATTATTGCTACATAAAGAATTAACACATTAGAAATATAATTTCAGGAAATATTAATAAAAATATAAAAATGTAATTTAATATTAGAAGCACTAAATTTTGAATATTTATAATTCAAAAACATATCATTCAAGTGACTTGAAGTTTGGTGTATAGGCATAGTTTGAACCAAAGATTAGAAAGATCTCGTTAAAATTGGGTACTGCCATTGAAAAAAAAAAGAAAAAAATTGGGTTAGTTTTAATATGTAGATGGCCCACTAAGCAAATTTTATAGACATCATTTAAAAGTAGACATTTCCAATTGTTCGGTATCAGTAACTTTCTTTTACGATAATTTGTTGGAGTTAGTGGGAGTGCTTACTTTTTGTTCCACGACTGTATAAAGTAACGATTGCAAATTTAGACTAATAATTAGATCTTTTTAAAAACAGCTTGATCAAACTTACATGTCATCTTAGAAAAATTTTTCTGGTCAATGCAAAATCAATAAGAATTATATTTAAATATGCATGAATAACACATTAAACAGCATCAAAGTTCTTTATATTGATATTTCAATGTAAAGCTATTTTGTAGAAAAAAGAAAATATTCTTTTTATTTATTTTAACCATTATTATATTTAGATCATTCCTAAACATCATCATTTTACTAATACAGTGATACCTTAGCTATTGAAAAATTTTCTGCCAAAAATAAATGCTCTATAAATAATGTATAACTAATTAAAAAAAATATTGCTGAAGTTGGTGCTTTGAACCATTAACTTGGATGGTATAGCTTGAGAAGAGCTGTTGTGAAACAGCAATATTACATTTTTATAACCAATTTGAATATTTTTGATTTTTGTATTCATGATAGATTATGTAGAAAACACCCAGCATTCAGTTGTCAGGCATACACTTCTAGAATGTGTTACTAAAGCAATATTGCACAGCCTAAAACAATATTGTAAAGCTAAATTATTGGCATCTCAATACAGATGTTACCCTGGTTATACTGACAGTAATTAGGATTGTCAGTAATTTAACAATTTGTATCACTGTGTTGCATGTCTACAACATACCCAAAAATCACTACAGTGAGTTTTAAAAGAGGATTTTACTTATTGCTGTTATCTTCCAACACAGAAGTTAATATAAATTGTTCATATGGCCAAGAGCTGATAACTCAAAAACCTAAAATATCAAGCACAAGGAAAAACCCTGTATTTTATGGAAGAGTAGAAATAGGGGAATATTAATTATCCATGTCTATTGGAAGTGAAGTGATGCATAATGTGCATAAATAATTAAAAATACATAATGAAAATAGGATACATTTTTCTTTGATTATTCAATGGAATTTGCCTCGCGACTAATTCATATCAAAATCATAAAATAAGAAAGTTTTATTACAGGTTTAGTCAGGCTTAATACCCAAAAAAAGCTTGATAAATGCAATATTTTAATTCATAAAAATATTTGTAAAATGCTTGCTATTACCAATAATATCAGCAATATCTTGTTTTTACTTTCAGAAATATATTTATACGTCCTTCATGATAAAGCAAGACTTAAATCATATTAATAAGAATTACATATTAAAATGCATATGGAAGAATAGATATATTTTTAAAAAAGTCACTAATATTTGCATTTGAATTGACGATTTCATTGTTTATACATGTAATGATGTGAAGATTTTAGGGTTGTGGATTTGAGGAAGTCCTACTTTTTAATTATATCACTTTTTCAGGGATCGATCTTTCAAATGGAAATTTTTTTTCTTCTCTTTATTTTATTTTCTGTTGGGAATGAAATCCCTGTTGAAAGGCACTGAATAAAAAAAAGTAAGGCAGCTTGTTTTCTTAAGGTAAATTTGCCTCAAGTGGAAAATATTACAAAGTTTGTTTATTTTTGGTAGATTACTCTATATGGAATTCATATGTCACAAATAAAGAGCTCAAAGATGAAGACCCAGGAGACTTTCTCGTGTACAAGAAACCTGCTGCGAAAAAACGAACTGAAAAAGATGATTTCCCTGGAGCAAGTCATCCTTCAAGTCTTCATCTTCAACACTTCCCGGAGCATATTCCTCCAACAAAGAAAAAAATTGCTCCAACAAGACAGTGCTATGTTTGTTGCAGGAAGCGAGATGAGAACGGTAAAAGAATTAGAAAAGAGACAAGAACATATTGTAAAGACTGTAATGTTGGTCTTTGTGCAGTATCTTGCTTCAAAATATACCACTATTCGAAAGATTTAATTTCGGATTAGACAGCTATACATGTTAATTTATATACATATAAAATTCAATATCTGTGTTCTGTAAAATATTTTTGCAATAATAATAATCCACTAAGTTTATGAAAATTTTGAAATTTTGTTTTATATATTTTAAAATTTGTAATCAAGATGGAAAAATAAACAATGCATTTCTCAGCCAAGATTGTCATTTTTAGTTGAATAGTATGGAATTAAATAATTATTATTCTCAGATTTTTTACTACACTTAAAGAGTGGAAACTAATAAATAAATTAATAGAATTTTAATTTGTTTGAAAAAAAAATATGTAAGAACTTAAGTCAGAAAACTTAATTAACCCATTTTAGGCCAAGCACAGAAATTTTATAAAATGTAGCATTATTTTTATTGAAATATGCTTAAATTACATACATTAAGGCACACAAAAAGATTCGTGCATGAAAAATAATATTTTATATAAGAAATAATATTTTATATAATAATATAAAATATTATTTCTTATAATGAATAATATGAATATGAATAATATTTTTATGACTTTTGTTTTATTCTTATTTCATATACAGAATTTGCAACTTTAATCTATTTTAAAAACATATAATTCATTTCAATTGGAATAATAATATATTTTTAAAAAGTCGAATTTGTCAAAGGCGTTTCAAATTAAAACTCTAGCGTATTTTGAAAATTTTTTAAGAGAAAGTGTTTACTCCAATTGAATTACTAATATTTTATGGATGTCTTCAAAAGCCTTAAAAAATAGAAGAAAAATAAAATTCTTGAAAAAAATGTGTCAGAGTGTTAAAAAAAAATATTTATCGAAATGTTTCGTATACGAACCATTGGCCGAAAATGGGTTAATGATGAAAAATAAAGATTATTTTCATCAGATGAAAATAAATTTTAATTTTCATTGCGATTGCATACAATTTTTTAAATCTTTTTTGATAACACGCACACACAAAAAATAATCAGTTAATGAAATAAGAAAGCAAAAACATCCTTTATAACAAATGTTACTATTATATTTATTAAACATTAATATAATTTATTATAGGCTACTGCAATTTTTAAAGATGAAAAAAATTAGAATGAAGAAAGAGGAATGGGAGAAAGAAACAGGAGGTAAAATAACAGTCAAATAGGGAAGATAACAAGAAAAACATGTTTACTATAGTATAACTTTGATATAAAAGTTCTGCAGTTTATTAATTTTCATGATGTAATGTTATATTAGAATAATACAATATTTTATAAATTTATTCTTCATGAAATGAATACATTTTATTTAAACAAATAAAATATAATGCATTTTTTAATAACTTCTTAAAACAAAAATCTTAAAAACACTAAAAATGTTTTATGAGAATGTTTGTAAGGTTTCTATTTCACACTTTTATAAATTTAAAAAAGTACTATTACAGGATATTATAATTCGTTGCACAATAATTTCAAATAGAATCATTATAGCTTAAAAAATAAATCTAATCTAATAAATGCAAAAATATTTACTAAAATTCATTTTAATTTACTCCCCTCCCCTTCTCTTTTGCATGCACACTTACATTACTGCAAAACAGGATTATTTCTCCTCCTCACCCAAAAAAAGTTTTAGATTAGTCTTGAATGTACTGTCTTAAAAGTATTGATATGATTCAGTAATACAGTAGAACCCCGATAATCCGGATCTCCGGATAATTCGGATCGGTTTGGTCTTTTTTTTTTTTTTTTTTTTACAAGTTTGAGAAGCGATTGGTTAATTTCCATAACATTAACTTGTTTCATCGTCGTATTCTAAATAAAAAAACTTTTTCTGCCATGTTTTCGGAATAATTAAGCAAAGTAAACATTATTACTGTCTGCAAATATTCAATAAGTTTAACATAAAGGTGATTTTCTGTTAGTATGTTATATTTTATTTCATTTTTTTTTCTAATTTTCCGGATAATCCGGATTGGGTTCGGTCCCAGTTAATCCGAATTATCGGGGTTTTACTGTACTACTCTATTACTGGACCAGGGATGTAGTGGAGGTTATACGCCATATTTTTTCTGTTTTTTTTTTTTTTTTAAGGAACATCTGTTTTATTAGAAAGCTGTAGTGTAATACTCTAAGGTATATTCTCTGTTTTGACGTCTATACCATCTGTTTTTCATTTATTTTTTTTATTTACGACTACACCACTGCTACTGGCAACAACACAAACTAGTAACAGAGTAAACCAAGCAAGCATATTTATTTCGGTCCGAGTTATGGTTCTTTAAAAGAGGTCTTTTTGCTCATCTATATTTCATTTGCATTGGAAATCTTATAACTTTTTTTTAATTTGTTCATGTTCTTCAAGTTTAGTAAGAATTAAGCTCTATTCAAGGCCTTTTAGTAATTCTTAAAAATAGCTCAAAATGTATTAACACATTTAATATACATATATATATGTGTGTGTGTATCAAAAATTTCTAGTCTAAATCAAAAGTTAATTATTGCTTATATCGATTAACTTTAACATTTCTAAGTTCTATACATTGGTAAATGTATGAATAAGTTACATATAGATTTAGAACTAAAGCATTAAAAGTGCAACTGCTTAATATTCTTTATTTTCATACAAAAATATAAAACTCTCTACAATATGTGTATAAAAGATTGGATAAAAATATAAATTTTTCATCACAGAGTCTTTTTGTCCTTTTCTGCTTCCCATTCTTTTTGTCTGAGTTCAAATCTTTTGATTTTCCCACTGATAGTCTTCGGTAGTTGTGTCACAAATTCAATCTACAAATTGAAAAATAATAATAATAATAAATACGATTTTCAAACTCAGTTTTTTAGATATGTAAATTATTGCTTTTCTACAAATAACTGATAAAAACTCTAATGATTTTTTTTTTTCCCAAATATATTTAGATAAGCTGCTCATTTAACATGATTAGACAAATACAAAAATTCTAATTTTAACCCTTCATGCCCCCCATCGGTACGTTAAAAGTATTAAAATTATTTTTTAAAGTTTGGTTTCTTTTTCAACTGCATATTTTCAACATTTTTGACATTGAAAGATTGTGGGAGAAAAGTTTCAGTTCAAAAATCTTTCTATATTTCTACTGCAAGAGCACTATACAGTAGAAGATTTCTATAATGCAATTCTCCATATAATACACAACTTTTCAGATGTAAACAATGAATTTTGCCATGAAGAAGAACCTGAATTTCAAGACTGTAAAAAAAACTGCTACTGTCTAGAAACTAAATTTAATGCATTAGTACAATTCGGTATAAATTCAATTGGTATTAGTTCAATTATTACAATACGTGTTTTTGAACATGGACTATATAATGAATGACTTGGATCCAGGTGTATTTGGACCATTTTTAAAAAGTATATTTAACAAAATGTGGAATGATTTAAATAATACAAAAATTTATAATCTGGATAAGGAATGCAGTATAAAGATACTCTAATCTAAGAATATCTAAATGGAATATAAAATATCTTAAATATTGCCCAAAATCCTTATAAATTCAAATTTAATAAATTTTAATTGACTAAATCCTTCTAAAAATTATTAAATGATCGCATAAATCTTCTAATGTAGTTTCAAAAATTCTTTAAAAATGCTTTAGAAGACGATGTTTTTATAAATTCATAACTTGGGACGTGAAGGATTAAAAAGGAAACGTCTTCTGTGAGACTATTGTTGTATTGGACAATTAACAAGTTCAACAAGATCATCCTTTGTTAATGAAATCGAAAAGTGGAAAGGATGTTTATCTTTTTATACCTGAAACAATAGCACATTTCCTTTCTGTGTGCACATACACAATATGGTCAAAGATGACCAGCCACTTGCGATTTTAGACACTTTGTTAAATATCTAGTAAAATACATGAGGATTTAAGTGTAAGCATAGTAGTACAGGTCATACATTTCCGAGAATATTGTTACCTGAAACTCCATAGAGGATCATCAACAAATTGAAGAAGAACAAATATCTTTTGGATAACCCTGTCCAAACTAATGTAGCAAAAGTCTTCAAACTGTAGATTATCATTAAGTGGCTTTTTGCAACAAACTGTCTTCATTTTTATGCGTACACCATCTATATTCGTAGAAAAATTAAGGTTTTTATAAAAACAATTTCAAATTTTTCCAAATTTTTTGCTTATAATTTGCAGGGTTCTAAATATAAAATGGTGTTCTTTTCCGAAAATATGACTAACGATAGTGCACAATAACCTGTAATCAGAATTAAAAAATAATAAAAAATGTATGAAAAATGAACAGGTTTACTAAATACTTTTTCATTGCTCATGCGTGAAAGCTATCAAAATTGCATTTGTATAGTGTAATAACTAAATGTATAGAACAATTTTTCTAAAAGTCTCATAAAAATAGCTTGGGAATTCTGAAAGTGATCGTCGATAGAATAAGCTCAAAATCAGTTGTTTCCAAAATGAAGCGCCCCCCCCCCCCCCAAACAAAAGGGATTGTATCCAAATATAGTAGAACGGGCCATATTGTGTATTCTATATGGCACTCTAATCAAGGGATAAATGGATACAGTTCCTCATCTTTTTACTTCATTTTGGGAATAACGGATTTTGAGCTTATTTTATCGACGATCACTTTCAGAATTTTCCAGCTATGTTTTTGTTACTTTCACAAAAGTTGCGGAAAAGAACCTTATTTTATATTAAGAACTCTGCTAGTCATACGCAAAAACTTGGAAAATTTTGGGATTGTTTTCATAAAAACCTTAACTTCTCTACAAGTATACATTATATCCACATAAAAATGAACAGTTTATTACAATAAGCCATTCAATCATAATCTACAGTTTGAACAGGGTTATCCAAAAGATAGTCGTTCTTTTTCAATTTGTTGACGGTTCCCTATGGAATTTCGAGAAAAAAAAATCTTTACGGAAATATTTGATTTGTACTATTATGTTTAAACATTTAGTTGTAGGATAATTTTTCATGCATTTTTCTAAATATTTAACATAATGTCTAAAATTGCGAGTGGTCACCTTTGGCCATATTGTCCATGAAATTGAGGAATTCGGAACGCAGAATAACGGAGAAATTTTTGTAACTTGTGGTGGCACAAGATTAGCCATAATTAAAGATCGAAACCGAATTTTGATTATCTTCCTAATTTCGGCCGAAAATGAAAATGTCCAAAGTTGTTTTTAAAGTAATTACATACATAAATATACACATTTATCAATTAATTATACCAAAATATTAATTATATGTGTTTATTAAATGTACATAATTATTAATTAATTAGCAAACCTCACAACTTTGCTCCCGTAATAGTTGAAATATGAAAAGTAATACTAGAATGTTTGATTTTTATTAAAAGTAATATATTTAGGAATAATTCAAAAATTTGCATTTAAGCCACAGTTTGACTAAATTTCATTATTACACTGCATTATTCGAAATGAGACTTAAAATAATAATAAGAACTAAAGATAATTCTAAATAAATAATAATTTAGAAACTATTTTGAAACTTTTATGACGAATTCATCCATTTCTTTCAGTGTCTAATACAATTAAAACGCGCACCAAACAATGTTTTCCCTATACCATTTTGTAATGGAATACTTTTGTGTGGTCCTGTAAGTAGTTAAAAAAAAATACTCTTTGCACCTCTGATTGTACAGAATGTATATTATAGTATATACTTCATAGATTCATATCAATTTTATTATGTTTGAAAGAGTAATACTGTTAAAATGCACTTAAAACTTTTTTTTTTTTTTTTTTTTTTTTGCATTGATCGTAATGTATCGGAATATTTTTGATTGTCCCTTTAATTGAACTATGCATCCAATTATCATTAAATTTAAAATGACTCAACAAAATTATGTAATAATTATATATTCTTAATTTTAAACGATTCAGTTAGGTAGTTTTTGCTTTGTTATACGCGGACAAACAGACATATGGGCGGATTAAACAACAACTATAGGTGCTACGTATTTACATAATTACGAACGCACCTAAAAAATAGAGCTCCACTCGATCCGTAACAAAAATGTAAAAATCAACCTGACCACTAGCAAAAAAGTAGAAGTTAACCGGAGTCAAGCTCAACCAACAGCAATAAAATAATAATCAACCTGAGCCGTAACGAAAAAGTAGAAATAAACGAGATCCAAACCCAACCACCAGCAAAAAAGTAAGTGAATCGGACCCAATCCGATCCGCAGTAAGAAAGTAGAAGTGAACTGGACCCAAACACGACTCGCAGCAAAAAGTTGGAGTTAACAAAAATTAAAAACAAACCGGACTCAAGCCCGACCCACAACGGAACAAAATAGCCCCGGCCCGACCAGCAATGAAAATTTTTTTTGTTTCGTCTCAAGCCGCGCGCAGGTCCGATTGGAATGCCTAAATTTTTGAAATCGCCCCCCCCCCCCCCGCCAACTTGAGGACTCTCGAGATCCGCCCCTGTTTCGTTCTTTATTACATCAACCTGTAATTTATAGTTGTTATGAACCCAATTTTTAAAATTGGTTATGGATGATTGTGTTATGGAGTTTGTTAAATATGCCTCTTTTTCCCTGACTAATTTTAAGGCGCCAGTAAAGCTCAGTCTATATTTTCAGTTAATAAAAATTTGACTAATTTCATGAGCTTTACAGATAATCTGATTCCATTTCTTTTCTATGCACTTTATTAAATTGAAAATATTTGACAATTCTTACTGTAACATTTTTTTAGATCAAGCTCTACTTTTCTCTTTATATCCACCAATTTTTTATACAATATATAAGGACACGGACGGCATACTCTATGCGCCATCGGCTTTTAAAATTTATACAAAATATTTCTTATATATTTGTGTAATACATTACCCAGTTACTAATTCTTATATATTTACTGCACAGAATCCTCTGCACGCGGCTAATACTTGCAATTGACAGATTTTTTTTTTTATATTAATGCTTTACAATTACAAAATGTTTTATTATATATTACCTTTCTTGGATACTTATAAGGTGCTGTAGTTTTCTTTACATGATCTTGTAATTCTTTTATAAAGGCACTTCGAGAGTCATTATCCAAAATCTTATTCTGGAATTTGTTTTGAAGTACTACAAAAGCTTTAACAACCTGAAAGGAAAAGAAAAACAAGTGGGTAAGTGTGATCGCAGATCGCACAGAGAGTTTCGTTTAGCATTTCTTTCGAAACAGCTTATCCTATAATTAATAAACTCAAATTGTTAATATATAATTATTAAATTATTACATAGATGGTAGCATCAATAAGTTTAATTTTAACATAATTATAAAAGGAAGTTATTTATTTTAATCAAATTACAAATGTTCAAATCAAATTCTTTTTTATAAAATATAAAATTCAAATTTTTTTGAAAATTCAAAATTAAAAAAATAGTAAAGATATAAATAAAATTTTAAAAAATTGTTTAAACGAAATTTAAAATGCTGAATCATTTATAAATCGCAATAGTTTTTAAAATAGAAAGAAAATTGAATTCCAAAATATACTAGCAAAAGCCATGCTTTGTTTGGATTCGCGAAGCATTATTTTATAAAACAGATATTTGAAAGTAACAATATTTTTTTTATTATTATTTTTGCATCTTTATTAAACAAAAACGTTATTTTATGTTTTGGCGCATTTTAATTTTTTATTTATGATGTAAAACTGGCATAATAAGATATTTTCGACGCAAACTTTTACAATTTTTTTTTTTAATTTTCAACTAAAAGCTCTTTTAAAGATGTTTTTACAATTTCAAGTAGCCACTGGTGTTTTTTAATTGTTTGAAATATGCATGTTTCCAATCTTTGTAATCAACATCCGATAATCTTTGATAGCTATTTTAGAATAATATATTTGAAGAAAGCTTGAAGAAAGTTACTTCTTCAAAATCCTATTTTCTGGAAAAAACATTTGAAATCTGCTTTCGTTGATACTATGAAATTTTAACTGTAAAACATTTTATTTTAATTTCTTCTTTTTTTATACATGTTAGCGTATGAGAATTGCTGTAATTCTCTCCGCGTGGGAGAACTTTTTACTTTCTGCGAATGGCAACTCAATTAATGGAATTACCTTTTAAAGAAGCGCTCTCTCATTCTCGCAGTGACGTTTTCACGAATAATTATTGTTGTGTTTGCGAACTTATTAAAGTCTTATTTTTCTATAAAATCCCTCTGATTAATGAGTCGATATTATTTAGCCACAATACGACCTTCGCAAAAATATTTATAAAGAGCTTGAACCAACAACTTCACGCAGATCTTTTAATTTTTCGTTTATATAACAAATTTAAGAATTAATTTTATTTGTTTACAATTATTTTGTTGCCAGTTTACAAAAAAAAAAAAAAAAAAAAAAAAAAAAAAATCCATAATACAATTCTTTTAAAATGTTTAAGTGTCATCTGTGCAAACGATTTTGCGGGATAATGAAAACATGTTTTATTTAATAAATTAATCATGATTCTATCTATAATTATTTACTCCATGATTTAAACTTTTTTTTCTGAAAATATACGCGTTTCATTTTTTATTTATTTGCTAAAATGCGTCCGTATTGGAAATGCATGTAAAATAAATAAATTAAAATAATAATTTTTTTAACGTTTTACTGTAAAAAAAATTATATTCTGCAAATCTACAGATCATAATTTATTTTTGTGTTCAATTTGAAGTTAAAATATTGAATAGTTTTTTTGTAAAGCGTACGACAAATTGTAATTTGAGTGGACTAGTAGAGGATTCGCTTCGCTCATCCTAATTATGATTTTTAATGATTAAAAAAAAAAAAAAAAAAAAAAAAAAAAACTAATTGTTGGGGGTTACCGTAATATTTACCCATCATGGATATGCATAATATTATATATGAAAATAAAACATTTGTAAACTATTCGTAAAATGTATTGCAATTCCAAAACAAAATTTTAACGTATATTTAAATATTTTAAAAATACATAGTAATGCTCTATTAATGAATTGGTGATGAAACAATTTCGACAAATTATATAAAACACCAAACTACTCAAGTAGTACCGAATTGCGTAAAAGAAACATCCTTATAGAGTAATAATCATATTAACTAACAGTTTACTGCGTCGAATTAAGCGTCTCATTTCCAATTAAAATATATCTTTGAATTGAAATTTGAAAATGAAATACAGGGTAATGAAAAATTGAAGAATGTGGAAAATAGGATTACAAATACCTCGGCAACTAATAATCCCATCGACTTCGTTCTTTATGTAAAATTTGTGTTATTTTATTGCCTTTTACGACCATGCCTTAAAATAAAATACGAAAATTTTTATATACCTTTCATCAGAACGAATTTTTCGAGAGTCCGAAAAAAATAGCTCCGGATAATCGAGGTTACTGATATTAAATAGGCTTATTTCCCATTCTTACATACTGACAAGAAAGGTCTCCATATGGGCATACTCCAAAAAATCTGAAAAAATTACAGAATGTTCTTCTCATGAGGATATATGCGTTTGTAAAAAAAATTTCGGCGGAACCTCCGTTCCCTGTCCGTAAAAAAATAATGAAAATTTCGTTATTTGGCGATTTATCTTCGGTTGGCGATGAAAAGCAAGTTTTTTTTCAATGTCAAATGCATTTTAAAGGAAAAAAGTTTCATGTTCAACGTGTTTAGTTAAATTAAATATCTTTGTTTTTGTCAGTTTAAGTTTGTTTTTAGTATAATTTCGTTATATTGATATTTATATGTATTTAATTCAAATTAAACCATCAAAATTTGAGATTTGAAACGAAATTCAAATTTTAAAAAATTAAAATTCTTCAAGTTCAAAGTCCAGTTGAGCATTGTCAATTGGATTCTGTTGCTATGGAAACATCTACATTTTATTTTTGAATACGCTTAAATGTATAAAAATAATTTTACTGATAAGAATTTTTTATATATGAAAATATTTTTTTCCAGAGGTAAATTAAATAACTGCACCAACAAATAATATATACATATGCAATTTAATATATATATGTATAAAATAAATCAAACTCTCTCATTGTTTATGTTTAAATTCATCAAACACCATTTACGCGGATTCTAAAAATCCAAAAGTTTTCATTTCAATTGCATTAAAATCGTTTACTTTTGTCGGGGAAATTTGCTGTTCGCCAAATCGTGTGACACTTTTGTCTTTTCACGCCAAATATTCGAAAGTATTTTATTTTTTTACATGTTTTCTAATGTAATTCCGCCGCTAATTTTCACTGATCCTTTATTACATACATAAGTAGTTTAATTAGCATTTTTTCAAAAAAAATCTGAGTATGTCCAGTATGGAGACCTTCCTTGTGAGTACACACCAAATTTTAAGTCTCAATCTCAATTTGTTCGGAAGATAGAGCGTTTACAGATAGGACGGACGGCAATTTTTCTTTTTTTTTTTTTCTAAAAATGTGTTTTTCGGAATCTCCAGTATCTGAAACGTGCAAATCCGTTATTATTATTATTATTATTATTATTATTATTATTACTATTATTATTATTTTCAAAACGATTGCAAGATTTACCCTATACTACGTATGATGGGTAAGTAACAAATAATATAAATCCGTAAATTGCCATCGTAAATCCGAATAGGCTAAAAAAAAGCTACATAATGTAGCTTTGGTACAATTATGGTTATACACCAGGAGGCGGCAGCACAGACAATCACCTCATCGAGTTCACAGATGAAAATCTAGGATTAGTTAAATCTCGATTAGCATATTAAAACGCAATCGCTCTGCCAAGTCATATCTTGGTGGAAAACACCTAAAAACCTAATTTTATCGATTGACTCATAGGTTTACCATTATGTTTCCCTGCTTTCAATCATCCATGTTTTCATACTTTTGGATGCAGGAAAGCACTATGGTAAATGTACGAGGCAAGCGCTAAAAACGGGTGTTTATGTGTTTTCCACCAAGATATGACTTGGTAGACCGATTACGAATCGAGATTTAATTTTAATACGCGAATCGAGTTTTAACTTATTCTAGATTTTCATCCGTGAACAGGATGAGGTGATTGCCTGTGCTGCCGCCTCCCGGTCTATTAATAATAATTTAAAAAAAAATCGAATAAAAAAAAATTCTTTTATATTTTGATTAATTACCGTATAAGAAATCCCAAATTTTATTAATATTAAAAGAATACCACATAAGTTATTTCCTTGCATTTGTTACACAATGTGAATAAAATAAATATTTACAAAATATTCAGTTAATAGTTCCGGAGTTTATAATGCTTGTATTGCATTGTACTTGTATTATTTTATTTCTTACTTACAAGGAAGGTCTCCATACGGAAAAACTCAAAAAATTCTTAAAAAAAAAAAAAAAAAAAATTACAGAGTATTTTTCTCGGGTGGATATATATGTTTATAAATTTTTTTTGGGCGGAATCCATTTAAAAGGTTCGTAAAAAAACAATGAACATTTCGTTTATTTGGCGCTTTATCACCGGTTAGCGACGAAATAAAATTTCAAAAAATATTTTTTTATGTCAAATATTTTTTAAGGTAAAAATGTTTCATGTTGAATTTGTATTCAAATAAAATTATTTAATTAACTTTAGTTTTGTCAGTTTTAATTTGTTTTAACTGTAGTTTTATCATATATATATGTATATATTATATATATACTAAATGCTAACTACGAAATATTATGAATTTAAAAAAAATCGTTTCGATCTCAAAATGAAGTCCAAACAAGCACTGTCGATTCAACTTTGTTGCTATGGAAACAAAAACTTCTCCGATATTGGAATGTATTACTGTAGCATTCTTCATCTGGTCTTTATTTTGGAATACGCTTAAATATATGAAAACATTTCTTATGTATGAAATTATTTTTACAGTGACAAAATTAAATAACAGCAGCAACAAACAACATAATTATGTGCTACAAAAAGAAAATATATGTATTAAACTACTTAATTATTTAGATTTAAATTCATATATGTGGGAACAAGTCATTATTATTTCTTTATTATCATTCATTTCTTTATCGTTGTACGTAATTTAACTATAACTGTAACTTATTTTCATTGTTTCAATTTATACTCTGAGGTATCTGGCAACGGTCGGGGAGAGAAGGCGTCATGTGACGTAACAGAAAAAGCGGGGCAGTTGTTTTTTCGGCTGTGTTATGTTAGCAGGAGCGTAGCTATGTTTTTTAGCGCCCGGGGCCAGCAAGAAATTTTGCGCCCCCACCCCAATATAGACATATAACAATTTCTCTCAACTTGGAGCTCCTAGGCCTCGGCGCCCGGGGCGGACGCCCCCCTTGCCCCCCCCCCCTTAGCTACGCCACTGTATGTGAGGATGCAACCCCTTTGAGTTCTTTAAAATGTTTTTCTGTTCCGAACGACATGCAGAAGCCGCGTGTTATGAGTATGCAATCTTGTAGTTACTGTATCTTCTTTTTTATTGTGTGTGTGCGTTGTTTTATTAAATGTGTTCGTCTTGACAAAGGACTGTGAGTAATTATTTATTATCCCTAGACACCGATGCCGACCCACAGTGAAATTGGGTGCTCGGCGCGGAATTATTATTATTATTATGAAATAGTTAGAATCACCCTGATTCATCCTGCGAAATGTTCTTCACCGATCAACTGTCGTTTAGAATCACCCTGATTCATCCTGCAAAGTGTTCTTTACCGATCAACTATTGTTTAGAATCACCCTGATTCATCCTGCGAAATGTTCTTCACCGATCAACTGTAGTTCCAAATCGCCCTGGTTTTTTTTTCTTCGTGGATTCAGCACCTGTTTGTGAAATCTTCAAAATATTGCATCATCAGTTGTTAGTGAAAATGTTTTCTTCATTGTGGAATTGAAAAAGTAAAAGCCATCCGGTTTTATCATAGTGCCTTTATATCATAGTGTCTTTATATCATAGTGCCTTTATCATATCTTCGCTTTGTTTCTAGTGGAAAAAAATTGCGTCATTTGTCACAAAAGAAAGTGTGTTTATCTCTTTTCTTCGACAGGAGAAAGAAAATTAATTGTGAAAAGACAAAGAGTTTTTTTTTTTTTTTTTTTTGATTAATTTCATTTATTAAGGAGTGAAAGAAAAGTTGTTGTTTTTTATTTTAGCTAAGTGATTCATCCACTGTGGTATTTGAAAGACAAATCTATTTTTATTTATTTATTCTTTCTTATGCATATATAAGTTAAATGTTTATTAGTGTCATTTTTATTTTTGTTTTGCTTTGATTTAAATATGGTAAGTTCTGTTCTTTTCAGCAGTTATAGGAGATAAAAAGGATGCAGTCTGCAGATGCAGACTAACTTTATTGTTCTTATCATTATTTCTTATTTAATTGTGGTGTTAAAATTGAATGCACTCAAGAAAAAAAATGGTTATTCTATTTATTTATTTGAATGTATATTGAATTTATATTTTTGAATTTATTTGCTTTATTTCGCTTTGATAATTATCAAAAGGTATTTGAATTTATTTTACTTATTTGCATATTTTTGTAAATTTGTACTAACATACTAACAACTAATAATTCAAGAATGTGTTTTTAAGATTAATATCCTGCTTTTCGTAATATTTTTATCAGAACTATTCTTTTTACTAGTTTGAAAAAAAAAAATAATCTTTTGGCGGTGATTTTATATATATAAAAAACAAGTTGGAAATTGCACGTGAACGTAGCAAATGAGGTGCGTTCGTACGATCACGAAGTTTTAAAAATATTCAGATCTTGCTGATACAGTAGAGCGTACTTCAGATACAGTATAGTAGTCGAAATCTTTGTGTTTCTGTAAATATGGAGAAAGTAATTTTTATTACGCCACAGCAACGTATATCTTATTCATAAAATGTGAAATAGTTGAATATAATTAAAACACGCCCAAACAATGTTTCCCCGTATAGAATTATGTAGTGGAATACTTTTGTGTGGCCCTGTAATTTAATAATAAAAATTCTTTGCATCACAGATTGTACAGAATGCATATTTTAGTATATATTTCATAGATTCATGCCGATTCTATTATGTTCGAATGAGTGTAACATCATAAAAATGCATTTGAATTTTTTTTCCCCATTGACCGTAATGTAACGGAATCCTTTTGATTGTCCCTGTAATTGATCTATGCATCCGATTTTCATAACATTTAAAATGACTCAACAAAATTACGCAATAATTATATGTTTTAAATTTCAAACGATTAAAATGCATTTGAAACTTTTTTCCCCTTTGACCGTAATGTAACGGAATCCTTTTGATTGTCCCTGTAATTGATCTATGCATTCGATTTTCATAACATTTGAAATGACTCGACAAAATTACGCAATAATTATATGTTTTAAATTTCAAACGATTAAAATGCATTTGAAACTTTTTTCCCCATTGACTGTAATGTAACGGAATGTTTTTGATTGTCCCTGTAACTGATCTATCCACCCGATTTTCATAAAATTTGAAATGACTCGACAAAATTATGTTATAATTATGTATTTTAAATTTCAAACGATTCGGTTGGGTAGTTTTTGCGTTGTTATATGCGGACGGACAGACAGACAGACGGACGGACTGAGCGACAACAATAGGTGCTACGTATTTACATAATTACGAACGCACCTAAAAACGAATTCTTTAATGGTGATTTAATAAGAATTGAATTTTTATTAGTGATAATTCTATGGGAGTAATTTTGAATTTTTATTGAATTAATTTTTATTTTTTATTTGAATTAATTTTGATTTTTGATTTGACAAATTTTAATTTTTGAGGCCTGAAAGTTGGTATCATAAAATTTGACAAAATGTCCTTTCTTAGTAAAGGTACCAAGAAAGATTTGCAGCACATTGCAACCGAATTAGGAATAGAAAATGTAGAAAATTTAAAAATAGGTGAGTTAAAAAATGCCATCATAGCTGCCGAGGGGTATGAAGAAGAATTTTTCAAGGGATATTTAGATACCGTTATTGAGGAGGGAAAGCGTAGAGATGAAGCACTTAAAGAAGAGAAAACGAGAAAACAACAATTAGAATTCGATTTATAAAATATTCGACTCGGGAATGCAAGAGTTGCCGAAACCGGCAGTAACGAGGGTCAATCCGAATGTGGGAAGGTGCGTATAAAGTTGCAAGACATCATTCAAAAATTTTATCCGCAAACATGTGACATCAGTATTTATTTGACTCTTTTTGAGCGCCAGGCCAGAAGAGCAGAAATCAAAAAAGAGTTGTGGGTGACTCACCTCATTAGGCTTCTACCTTAAGAAATTACAGAAATAATTGCTAGGGAAAGTGAAGATGTGACCAATAGTTACGACAATGTTAAAGAAGTATTATTAAAAAGATATAAATTTACCCCCGAAAAATTTAGACAAATGTTTGTTAAACATGTGAAAAAAGCTGATATAACATGGCGGGATTTTGCGTATGAGTTAAAAAAATATTTTACCGAGTGGGTCCGTGGTTTAGAAATTTCAACTTTTGAAGATTTGTGTGACTTAATGGTTACTGACCAGATTAAAAAGAAGGTACCTCCCGAAGTAAAAGAACACTTTTTTGATTGAATGGGCGATGTTCAAATCAACGAGCGTTATTTCAGAAAAATTAGATGGTTATGAAAACATTAAACTGACGTTTAATAGAAAGCCAAAAGAATCTCCTTACCGAGAAAATAGAAATTTGTTTGGAAAGCCAAATTTTGGGAGTAACGGCAAAGAAGATAGGAAGACGTTTGTGAGGTCATACCCTGAACAGAGAGATTTTAGCCGAAGAATAACTTCAAATCGACAACCTGAAAAGTTTGACAGACAAAAAACTTTCCAATGCTACGAATGTGGGGAGGCAGGCCACGTTAGGTCATTTTGTCCCAATCTCTTAAGAAAAAACGGTGCTACAGGAGATAAAATTCACGAAAAAAAGACCTCTGATGCGCATGTTGTAAGAAATTGTAACGGTACCGCATTCAAGAAAGTCCAAACAAAAAAAGTTAATTTTAATAATCTAACTATTCCTGCACTTATCGATACAGGCTGTTCAGTGTGTCTTCTTCGCGAGGACTTATACCAAAAAATTCCCAACCCTTCAAAACTGTCTAACAAATCTTTAATATTGTCGGGAATAGGATCCTCTAAAGTTTATACAAAGGGGTCAATGCAGCAACAGGTGGAGATAGACGGAAATAAATTCTCCCTAACATGGCATATAGTGCCAACGTCGCAGTTAGATTATCAAGCGGTTATCGGAATAGACATTTTGGATCTAGCTAGATTGAATTTTGAGAAAAATGGCATTGAGTTTTTTAAATACGAAACAGACGAGTTGTTTATGCAGGTGTTCGAGTTAAACAAAGAAGATGAGATTGAGCTAGGCCACATTCGTGATCCGCAACTAAGGGAAGAACTGGTAGAAATTATTTCTGCATAAAACCCAGAAAAAACTGAATCGGTTGATGTCTCTATGAAAATCATCTTGACTGATGACACACCAGTTTACCAAAGAGCTCGTCGTTTATCATTGCCCGAAAAGCAAGAGGTGGATAGACAAATCCGTGAGTGGTTACAACAGGGAATAATTAGACCTAGTTCTTCTGATTATGCCAGCCCAGTGGTTTTGGTGAAAAAGAAAGATAACACAACTAGACTCTGTATAGATTACCGACAGCTGAATAGAAAGCTGGTGAAAGATAGATTTCCTCTGCCGCTAATCGATGATGTCTTGGACAAATTACAAAACGCAAAAGTGTACAGTACACTAGACTTAAAAAACGGATTTTTTCACGTTGATGTAAGAGAACAGAGCAGGAAGTATACCTCTTTCGTCGTTCCGGATGGACAATTTGAGTTCACAAAAGTACCCTTCGGTTTGAGTACAAGTCCTAGCGTTTTTCAAAGATATGTGTATACTGTATTCAGAGACCTAATGAACGAAGGTATTGTGATAATCTATTTGGATGATTTGATCATTCCTGCAGAAAATGAGAATGATGATCTGGCGAAGTTAAAAATTGTGCTTCAGCGTGCATCAAAGTATGGACTTGAACTAAAGTTTAAAAAGTGTCAATTCCTAAACAGAAAAGTGGAATTCTTAGGCCACATTGTAGCGGACAACACCATTCGTCCTTCTCCTGCAAAAACGCTAGTTGTAAAGAAGTTTCCCACCCCAACGACTCTCAAGCATGTACAAAGCTTTTTGGGCTTAACTGGCTATTTTAGAAAGTTTATACCCTGTTATGCCAGGATTGCCAAACCATTAAGCGACCTGTTAAGAAAAGGCGGCTCTTTTGTTGTTGGTCAGGAACAGCAAGAAGCATTTGAAAAATTAAAAACCTTATTATCTGAAAATCCTGTTTTGAAAATTTTCAGGCCGGGAAGGAGGACAGAACTTCATACGGATGCAAGTATACATGGCTATGGTGCGGTGCTGTTGCAAGAAGCTGAAGATGGAAAATTACATCCAATTTATTATATGTCTAAGAAAACGAGTCAAGCAGAAGAAAAATACAGCAGTTATAAATTGGAAGTTTTGGCTATTATGTAGAAGCCTTAAAAAAGTTTCGTGTCTATTTGTTGGGCAACAAGTTCAAAATAGTTATTGATTGCTCAGCTTTTCAGAAGACGATGATAAGAAAGACCTTGTTACACGCATTGCTAGATGGGCCTTGTTGCTGGAAGAATTCGACTATGAAATTGAACATAGGCCAGGTAAGAGAATGCAACATGTTGACTCATTGAGTAGATACCCCGTCATGATCTTAGGAAATGACACACTAACAGCCCGGTTAAAAAATGCGCAATTAAAAGATGACCACATATGCACCCTCAAGTCACTTATATCTGATAATGAGTCTCAAGACTATTTTGTACGACATGATAGACTTTACAAGTTTGTAAATGGTCGTGAGCTTATTGTAGTGCCCGAGGACATGCAGACCGAAATAATTAAACTGGCTCACGAAAAAGGTCATTTTTCAGCTGTAAAAACAGAAGATATCATTAAACAAGAATTTTTTATACCCTATTTGCGTAAACTGACAGAAAAAGTTATTGTTAACTGTGTCCCTTGCATACTAGCCAATAGAAAAAGTGGGAAGAAAGAGGGATTTTTGAATCCTATCCCAAAAGAAGATATTCCCTTGAGTACCTACCACGCTGACTTTATTGAACCGCTTCCTTCCACAAACAAGAATTACAAGCACATTTTTACGGTAATTGATGCCTTCACGAAGTTTACCTGGTTATACCCTGTCAAGTCTGTTTCGGCTGAAGATGCGTCATTCAAATTAAAAATGCAACAAAAGACTTTTGGAAATCCTACTAGGATAATAACGGATAAGGGCGCAGCTTTTACATCTAAAGCATTTCATGATTACTGCGTTGAGGAAGGCATCCAACATCAACCGATTACGACGGGAGTTCCCCGAGGAAATGGACAAGTCGAGAGGATTCATCGTATCATCATACCAGTACTTACAAAATTGACCCTCGAAGGACCCTACAAAATGGTTTAAACATGTAGATAAATTGCAAAGAATTCTTAACAGTACGACCAGTCGAAGTACAAAATGGATACCATTTGAAATCTTAACTGATGTGAAAATGAGGAACAGAGAGGACATCGCACTCCGAGATCTACTAACAGAAGAAATGATGGAAGAGCTTCAGGAGCAGAGAAATTTCATAAGACAGGAAGCAAAGAAAAATATTTTGAAAATTCAAGCTGAAAATAAAAGAACGTATGATAGAAAAAGAAAAAAAGCGACTAAATATAAAATTGGTGATCTGGTTGCTATTCAACGAACTCAAACGGATACAATCGGAACAGGGTTAAAGTTAAAACTCAAGTTTTTTGACTCATATAAAGTGACAAAAGTCAATCCCAGAGATTATGAAGTAGAAAAAATCGGTGACAATCCAGGCCCCAATAAAACTACCACATCAGCCGACATGATGAAATATTTCTCAATGTAATTAACTTGTAAATATTTTTCGTAACTTTGTGTTTAAATTTTTCGTTGATACATCAACTATAATATATCATCTGTATTTTCAACAGAATTATTATTTTTATAACTCTATATTTTTATATTTTGTGTATTATAATATCTGTATATATTAAGGTCTTTCATTACAATGCGTCCCTGAGGCCAGTGACCCGCAGGATGGTCGATCTCTGTGGGAAATGTCATTATTATTTCTTTATTATCATTCATTTCTTTATCGTTGTACGTAATTTAACTATAACTGTAACTTATTTTCATTGTTTCAATTTATACTCTGAGGTATCTGGCAACGGTCGGGGAGAGAAGGCGCCATGTGACGTAACAGAAAAAACGGGACAGTTGTTTTTTCGGCTGTGTTATGTGAGGATGCAACCCCTTTGTGTTCTTTAAAATGTTTTTCTGTTCCGAACGACATGCAGAAGCCGCGTGTTATGAGTATGCAATCTTGTAGTTACTGTATCTTCTTTTTTATTGTGTGTGTGCGTTAGTTATTAAATGTGTTCGTCTTGACAAAGGACTGTGAGTAATTATTCATTATCCCTAGACACCGATGCCGACCCACATATATACCATTTACACGCATTTTAAAATCTATTGATAAAGAATTTTCAGTTTCATTAAAATCGTTTGCTTTTTGTGAGGAAATGTGCTGTTCGCCAAATCGATTGATGTTTTCGTCTTTTCCCGCCAAATATTCGAAAGTTATTTTTTTTTTTACAGAGTTTCTACTGAAATTCCGCCACTAAATTTGACTGATCCTTTATTACATACATAAGTAGTTTAATATTTTTTTCAAAAAATTCTGAATATGCCCAGCATGGTGACCTTTCTTGTTAGTGCATTTTAGGGATGTAATAAATAGTGATTTGCCCAAATAGATCGATATGTACATTTCAGAAAAATACACATTTCGGTAACATATTTTTATTTTCCAACTCAATAACCAAAATAAATATTGATTTTTTATTAAAGTTATGTTTGGAAACTTTAACAACCTGATGTGCTTTATTCATATTACAAATACTTTGAAGCTTATAATAAAACATGGCTCTTGATAAATTCAAATTACTAATAGCATACTTTTATCTATAGATACTAGTAATTCATATACATTTCCTTTAAAATATCGTATTTATTACCATTGTTAAACATTTTTTTTCTTCATTGCTTTTGGTTTATCTCTAAAAATTTAGAATTATTTCTACACTTCGCATTTAGACATGTCAAATTAGTTTTCTAAAGTGTGAGTGACAAAATTAATTCAATAAAAATATAAAGAAACAATTTTCGTTTATACTTTTCAATAATATGCTTACCTTTTCTAACATTAACAAGTAAGAAAAATCCTGCTTTAAGCATAGATTAAAGCATTAAAATACATACTTAACAAAACCTTTGACAGTTGAACCAGCATACACAACAATACAGTAAGTTTTATAATTTATTCCTCGTATATTTACAATACATACACAGAGCACACCGAGAAAAAAAAATCTACATCAAGGATCTTGCACAGTTTGAATTAAATATGGTTAATACAAAAAAAAAAAAAAAATTGAACAATGATTAGTCTTTCTGACACATTCAAACAGCCATTTTTATGTTATCTGAAATTTGCGAACATAAGTATCCAAGTTCTGTTCCATATTTATGTGATTAATGCAGTTTCCGATTTACTTGACAAATCTCAGTTGTATCTTATTACTAAAGCCTTTAATCTAAAACGTGTCAAGCATTCAAAATTATGTCAAAAATACTTGCACATTCCTTTGTGCTATATTTATGTTACAATTCCGAATCGAATGAGGTCACTAGGTAAAATATGTTTCATTACTATACAATTGTTATTTACCTCTCCCCTTTCTTGATCTGGACTACTTATGACAGCCACTTCAACGACTGCTGGATGTTCCATAAGGGCACTTTCTACTTCGAACGGTCCAATTCGATAACTAAAGGAAATTATACTTATAAAATTAACTCCTATACATATACATAAATTTAAAATTTTGATAAATAATTAAAAAAAGAAAATGGCTGAATGTTATTGTATGCAAAAGACCACGTTAAAAATTTTCAATAGTATAAGACGGTAATGACTTTTTATTTATTTGTTTGTGTGTGGAGTTTTGTTGCTTAAGAGGCCACTCGACCTGCTCAAAAAACCCGGATGATAATGTTAAGTCTATGGGGGCGTTATTTTCAAATATCATGCTCAAATATTAATATTTTCACGTTTTTTTTTTTTTTTTGGATAGGATTGATAAAGACGGTCTACGACCGGGCTAGTTTCGCTTTTTCGATTTTGGTTTCGGATTTTTTTTTTAAAAAATAATTACTTTAACTTTCGGAACCGGTTGAAACCGGGTCTGAAATTAAAACTATCATAATATTAAAGAAATAAAACCAAATTCGAAAAAGTAAAATCTAGCCCAATTATAGATCGCCCTCAGCTATCCTATGCAAAAAATCATGCAAAAATATCAACATTTGAGCGAGATATTTAAAAAATAACACCCCCATAGACTTAACATTATCATCCGGGTCTTTTTGAGAGAGTCGAGGTCGAGTGGCCTCTTAAAAGTTTAAAACAATAAAGCCAAAAGAGAGAGAGAGAAAGAAAAACCATTGATTGTTTTAAAATGATTATCTTTATTTTTACTCGTAGGCGCTTCTCTCAATTTTTATAGTATAACAACAAATCAAACACTAGTCTGATGCATGTCTCAATCTCCAAAACTTTCTTCTATTTCATACATGCTAATAATTCAAAATTCACTATCGCAATGCCAAAATTAAATGACAATCAATGTCTATCATGAGGATTGTAAAAGCATATAAGTTCGTTGAATTGGATGCAAGGATATATAAGTATTACAAATCATTGAATTCAAACAAATTCAAACGAAATTCAAACAAATTCAAACGAAATTCAAACAAATGATTGAATTTCGGAATCAATCCTCTTGAATGTCCGCAACCAAAGTTTACATTCCAAAAAGAATGAATTTAACGCTTGTTCGATACACAAGTTTAAAAAGGATGTATTTACGTGAAAATGTAACAGAATATTAACTTTTATCAAGTTGTCTTCCATAGTTTTTGAGGTATAGCTTTTTTGAAAATCGTGAAAAAACCAACAAATGCTGCATAGAAGCGCCACTTGTTGGGCAATATACACCAAAAACTAATCAGTAACAGTTTATATCATCTTATATGGCAATCTAAAATTTTGTGAAATTCCGTGCATTAGTTCTTGAAATAGAGTGCGTACAAAATTTGTATCGCACACAGACAGATTCACAGAGTGAAAGATATTTTCTAAAAAACAACAAATCATGTTCACGATCTTTTAAAAGGTATAAATTCATCGAAAACTGGAAGTCAACATTTTTCACGAATCCAATGCTTTTTTCTTCTACTAAAGATAGAAAAAAGTAATAATAATCTGTCAAATTGAGTTATCAAAAAATTATATGTCTAAGTAGATACAGATATTAATATCTAATTTCCTTTAATTTTATCACCTAATTTTCAGCATTACTTCTAAACAATTTAAAATATATATTAGTAGGCTTTTAAATTGCTTTTAACAGGAGGGTAAATTTCTATGTTTATTCAAAATTCTGTAATGGGGATAAGTTTGAATATTTCTCTCTGATAGTTCTATATAAAATTTCAAGTAGTAAGAATTTTAAGCTTTATTTTATTTCTTATTTTTGAAGAAGGAATTTCTTTTTAAATGTGTGGTAATATATAGGAGTTATTGTTTAAAAAAAAAAAAAAAAAAATCAGAAGTTTTTAGTAAGCGAAATTTTAATTTCGGAGTTTGTAGCAGAAAAGTTGCTGATAAACAAAATTAAAGACATAAAAGCAACACTTTTTGAAAGATAAAACCATTATATTTTTTTCGCCAGTCTAAAACTACTGTAAAAAGAAAAAAAAATCTGTAAAGTTACTAAAAGTTTTCTAGGAAACGGGGATTTCTAGAAGTTTTTTATGTAACGGCTACAACAAAAATTCATGTAAACAGATATACTGTTAAAAATTTTGCTCTAGTTTGAACCTAATTTGGAGCTCAATAGCTGCCATTATAAAATGGTGAAATTTGAACCAATATTTGGAGCTTCCATTGAAGCATAGTTCCATTAGTCAAAACGAGGTTGAAGTAGGAAGCTCCAAATTTTGGTACAAGATTTCACCATCATATGATGGCAACTAAAGAGCACCAAAATTCGGTTCAAACTAGAGCAAAATTTTTAACAGTGTACATATTTGCATTGTAAATAAAAAAAAACATGTATGGATGCTAAGAATTTTTTTTTTTTTTTTTAACTGGGGTTCCTAGAACTTTTTATGTAACTCAGGTTAAAGATAAAATTTTAGTAGGATTACTCTAATTTTAGTAAATGCTTTTGAAAAGCTACATAAATCCGTGCTACAAAAACTAATTTCGTAGATTCAATTTTTTTTTTAATTTGTACACTGTACAAATAAAAATTCAATAAGCATATAGATTTATGTAACTTTACATCTGCAAAATTACAGATTTTTTTCTTTTCTTTTTAATCACTGTATTGTAGAAACAACGCTGCTGTTGTTCTTCATGCTTTTGTTCATGCTTTAGTTCGATGAAGAAATATTCATTGTTTTAAAACAAAAAGCTTATTATGCATTTTTGTAAGATATTTAAAAAGTATATTACTTTTTCCAAAATACAAGGCGAGTTGCAATTCCATTATTTTCTAGATACGTTTATTAGGTATATCAATAAAATAAAATAAAAAATACTAATAAACATTACCACATACAACTAACAAGCAAAGACGCTGTTCGGAATGCGTATGCAATTCTCACAATGCTGTATAGAATTTCATATTGTATCAGGGGACATATAACTGTGCTACGAAAATCAGAAGAAGTTGCCCTAGCAAAAACTTGAATGAGAAATTACGCAAACAATGATTTAAATAGGTTACAATTATAGCTTTTCCAAATTAGCCTTAAACAAAATGTCTACCTTTCTGAGGACTTACTTTTTGTTTGTGTCTGTGTGGAAATCTGCTCATGTATAAAATGCATATACGCCAAATACAGAGAAGTTCCTTAATTGGGTCCACAGTTAATTTTTCATCATTTAGCGTGCATGGTTTAGTACATAATTAACTCTTTTTTTTGTAACTCTCAAACAGGTTGTAACCACATTGTTAGCAGTATCGTTACAACGTCAGCATCGCTGGTGGATGGATTTAGGACTTATAGTTTGTATAATGGTATACACGTTAAGCACTATGGAATAAACTGTAGTCTGCAGCTCTCTTAGCACATGTCTCCTCTCTTGTGATATTATTTATCATCTCTCATCATATTTACTAAACATCAGATTCATAACCATCCAAGGGCGGATCCAGCCTTAATTTTAGAGAGGGGTCAGGCCTCTTTTTTGAGGGGAAAGGGTCACGTCTCTTAATGAGCAGTTTTTATATTGAAGATTGTCCTCACATCCAAAATAACTAAATTTCTAATACTTTTGGGAAGTTATTTTCATTAGTAACAAAAAGTTGCATAAATATGTAAAAATATAAATATACACATTTTATACAGATGCCAAGAAACTGAAGTTTTTTTTCTTTTTTTTTATATAAAATCAAGTAATTACTCAAGAAATTGAGCATTATACGCAAGTTTTTAGGACTTGACACTTACAAAAAGCCTTCATAAGGGAGCTATTCGCTGTCACGGCCTGAAATTCAGTTTCTACAGTTTACCGAGATTACGGGAAAGATGCTTTGCCTTTATTGAAAAATGGAAAACGTTAATCAATCACATTTGCTCTGAATAAATGCATCTTGGATTTAAGAATAAAAAAAAAACTTTATGGATATGTCAGAAATTACCTATTTTAGGCTTAAATATGGCTTTAAAAGAGTCAGAAAAATCCTGATTGCTAAGCAAGAGATAAATTCGAAAAAAATCAATATATATTTCATTATTTAAATTTCTTTTCAAACTATTCTTCGTTCAGAGGGGGAGGGGTCATGACCCTCGTGACCTCCCCCTTGGATCCGCCACTGTAACCATCCATCATTACAAAATGCATAACGGGACTTTCAACTCATTCTCTGAGAACTTACAATCCTCTTCCATGAAGTTTTTTTTCTTTAATTATTTTTTATTATGCAAAGTTTTATTCAAAACTTTTTTAAAGACAGTAATATAAGTAAAAAAAAAAAAAAAAAATCACAAACAAAAACTTACCCAGCTGAATTTATGACATCATCTTTTCTCCCAACGAAGTAGAAATACATTTCTTCATCATAATATCCCAAGTCCCCAGTATGAAAATATTTGTCA
The DNA here is from genome assembly GCA_964019185.1 of Maratus speculifer. Taxonomy (NCBI): domain Eukaryota; kingdom Metazoa; phylum Arthropoda; class Arachnida; order Araneae; family Salticidae; genus Maratus; species Maratus speculifer. Next base: position 249,357,341 of record OZ025294.1, read on the forward strand.
GAAAGTCGTGTTTTTGTAAGTTCCGGCTCATCCTGAAAGCAAAATAAAACTTTCCTGACCACTTATGAAAATATCTGCTTATACAACAACACGTATCTAAAAATAGTGATTCATAGAAAATTGTTAATTGTAAAATGTGCCTCAGATATCAAGTAGAAATTTTAAAGATTTTTTGTATTCCCTAACTTTATAATAAAAATCACCATATAGGAAGAAAATATAAGATCTTTAGACCTATTCACTTTTAATTAATATATTTACAGACAATATATAAAATTTGCGACAGCAAATTATAAGGACTATAAAATTTAGCAGATTATCGATAATTATTTTGTTTGCATACTTTTTATGCATACAAATTAGCAATATTTATGTGAAAATTTAAAATAAAAAAAGAAATATAGTTTAAAAGTATCTTAATCTCTCTTTCTCATTTTTTTTTTCTTTTGAAGTTCAAATGTTTGACTATTCAGAATACGGGAAAATGAAAGATTCTAAATCGCATCTGCGTAATTTAAGCTTTCTAACGGTACAATCCGTTAAACATACGCATGTTAACATTTTCAAAACATTTAATTTAATAATACATTTGACATTATGTAAACTACATGGAATTTACATGGAAATTTCCTTTAACATGTTTTTGAAGCGCACTTCCGCCGAACTAATTGAAATATGGAAAAAAAGAAAAATATCCACTGAAACTACTTTCTTTACCCTTGAAAATGACGTCTTCGTCTAAAAAATATTTCCGTTTCTGTTTAAGAGTTTTGCGTTTTCTACAATCTTCACCCTCGCTTCTGATTAAAATACGAAAAATAAAAGAAAACTACTAGGCCACATCCCTACTTTAATTTTAATATCTAAAGGTACTGCAAAGAACTTAATTCCTAAGTCTACGGTAGATGGCGCTACTCGTCCTAAGCGAATGAAAAGAACAATTCTTAGTTGAGTGATGTGTCAGCTCGGATTTTGTGCAGTGAGATGGCGTAGCACTGTTTCTGTTTTGTTGTGGAATATGTTATATAGAAATGCTATTCTTTTTTTTTTTTTTTTGTTATTTTGTGTCGTGATCATCTACGTGAGTTTTCAATGTGTGAAATAAATTAAAAAAGGACAAGAATGAGTTTTCCCTTGTGTCGACTTCTGCATTTCTTAGTCAACTCTACCTTCTGTTCTGTTACAGTACTATGCATAATAAAAAAATTTATACGTTTAAAAATCTTCGTTTCCGAAACTCACTTCCGCGGTTTTCGGTTGTTTTCTGTGATTTTTAAAAACATGCATTGGGGTTTGGAAAACAAAATACGAAAAAACAAAAATACCAAATCATACATATATACCTTTTCCTACAAAACTCCTTCTATAAAAAAAAAAAAAAAAAAAAAAAAAAAAAAATCAAACTTTAGATTTTGATTTAGTAAACCTGCTTATTTTTCATAATTTTTTAATTCTGGTTACAGAGTATTGTGTACAATGTTGCTCGTCATATTTTTCGAAAATAACATTTTTTTTAAATTAAGAATTCTGCAAATGATAAGCAAAAAAGTCCTAATATGGGACTGTTTTTCTGAAAACCTTAATTTTTCTACAAGTATATAGCCTGTTACAATAAGCCACTTAATCATAATCTACAGTTTGAACGTTTTTGCTACATTAGTTTAGTTTTGATAGGGTTATCCAAAAGATATTAGTTCTTTTTCAGTTTGTTGATGGGCAACAATGGAGTTTCGGGAAAACATATTTGCGGAAATAATATGACCTGTACTATTCTGCTTACACACCTGGAATTTCGAGATAATTCCTCATATATTTTTCTAGATATTTAACAAAACGTCTAAAACCGCAAGTGACCGGTCACTTTTGGTCACAGTGTATATTCGAATTCATATATTAGTCATATCATAAAATCGTTACACGAACTCGTTATATTATGGTTTTATATTATAGCTCAGATATGTATACATAAATATGGTGGGTTATCTTTGGAATGAATGAAACAACAACGAAATACAAAATAAAACAAAATATTATGTACTGAAAAGAACATACTTTATATCCCTTGAACAGGCCAAAAATTCTTTCACCTGTTCTCTTAACAGCTATTTCCCCTTCAGTGTGTGGACCTACTTCATTTTCATTGTCATCTATCACCTTCAATAAATAATCGAAACAAGTAAAAATATATTAATGCTAGTCATTATAAACGGACAATATTTACGTCATCTGAGAATAATAAGGTTCTAACAGTATTTTTTAAATATTACTTTTTGGCATAGTGAGGTTCTATTTGTATCTATGAAGGCATTCCTGTATTGAAATGACGTTATATCTAATTTACTTGCACCATATCTGCTGGAAGTGAAGTGGCGCAGAAGCCAGAAATTAATATCATTATTGGTTGCCACGTAGATTTATCATTGTATTTGTCCTACAATCAAAGTTATGAAAATATGGAAAACTGGGAGCAGGAAAACATAATGATAAACTTACGAGTGAGCCACTAGTGGTATTAATTTTTGAATTATGCACCACTTCACTTCTGGCATATATGGATCATTAGATTCTACTGTTATGTTTGAGAGAAGAGATGAGAACGCTTGTTTTCGTTTCATCTAAAATAGGCCACGTGATCATATTAGTGGGTAAAAAGACATTGCATTGGATGAATGCCAGCAAAACACCCACAATAAAAGGACATGACAAAAGCTTAACTTTATAGTTCTTCGTAAAGAATCTTTTACTATGATAATATCAACTCAAAAGTAAATTGTGAAGAAAATAAATAAATAAGAAAAATGTTACCTGGAATTCTTGACAAATGAAGAAATACTCAAGACGAAGAAGAAATTAACTTGGAACACATAATTGAAGAAAAATTGAAGAATAAAAATTTTATTTATAATTATTTGTGAAGTAACGTCATGACATTATATTTTTTTAACATATTCTCGTGAATGCACATTATATGTAAATAGATCATTATTCATTTCATACAAATTCTTCTCAAGGATAATACACAGGTGTAGATATTCTTTTTCACACAATTTTTCTTTATATATATTCATTTTGACAAATACCGATCAATCATTTTTCTAAAGATCTGAAGAATAAATTTTTTAAGAACATCAACTGTATCAACTCAGTAAAAGAAGAAAACTTGAATCATAAAGAGATTTTTTGTATTTTCTTGTGGGGATCCCATTTATACGAAGATAATGATACTTTGCCTATGAACGATCTTCCATGAATCAAAAAAAAAAAAAAAAAAAAAAAAAAAAAACAAGTTATAATATTTTATGCAGGAAGAATACTATTTCCATTACCTTCCGAGAAAAACATGACTTCATTGAGAACAAACAATATGGGATTAACTGGAAAGATTTGAATAACATCGAAGAGTGCCTTTTTTTAAAAAGAACTGCGACAAAGCATATATGAAATTAATAGATTCTCACCAAGCTATGAGAACATTTGAACGGCCGATAAAAAATATGGCCACAAAGATTAGGTCGTTGCGGTAGAGGTACTTTGCTTTTCGCAGCAAAACAACCATTCGGAAGTTTACCTTCCATCTCGTAGTGCAGCATCCACTCAACTGAACTGGCGGCACACAGAGAGGGGAGAGGAAAGATAAAGGGTTACCGCAAACCCGGAATACGCCAAGTTGGCAACGTTAGAATGGGGAAAGCGAGGAAAAAGAGGCCAAGCTACGTGTGAATGAATAGGGAAATATGAATTTAATAAGGAAAAAATGATAATACACTTAAAGAAGGAAAGCCAAAGAAGGTGGCCAGGCACTTAACTGCTTAAGTCAAGTCATCTGTGTATTTTAATTTGATAGGCCAAAGGGAGGGCCAGATTAAACGGAAGTAACCACCCATCGAACGATCGAGAAATTTCTAGAAGCTTTTTAAACCGGAAGGAATGAATTCAAACAAGATTTTACCGTTTTAGAACATTCGATAAGCTACGAAAGGAAGAAATATTTACAGGAGAAGATATCAAAAGAAACGAAATCGAAATGATATTTAAATTGAGAACATTAATAAAAAGGAGATGATAGGAAATAAAATAGTTAATACAATTGAATTAAAATAAAAATATGTGAGGGGTTATCGAGTAACCACCACATATCTACCCAGGCCTCCCCAAAAGAAAATATTGGAGAGATGACAAAAATTCAATAATTTTTTCATCGAGACAATATTTTCTAAAACATGTACAAATATATAAAATAATTACACAAAATAAATGCACTAGAAATAGTTATATGAATACAAATAATTGTTTTACATGATATTAAATAATAATAATAATTACTATCATAGTAGTAGTCCTTATGTTCATACAAAAGATAGCAAAAAATAGAAGGTATACAAAAGGTAAGTTTTTTTCAGAGGTAGCTATCATGTATCAAAAATTGTTAAAGTCTATATATATATTTGCAGAAATAACAGTCTTTAACTATTAGCAGTCTCTTGTTAAGCTGTGAACTTGCAATATGATAATTAAATACTTTAGCATATGTAAAAATATTTGAGTATAAAACAACAACATGTATGTATATATTTTTCAGTTGACATCAACATGAACCATACTATAACTGTATATACAAGTGGATGGTTTCAAATGACACATGATAAATTGAATGAATTTGTAAGTTGAAAATTTGAAAAAGACAAATACATACAAATGGTCAAGAGAGTATTTAGGTCTCATAAAAAATGTACATATATCAACATATAGTACCTTTTTAAGCTTTTAACTAATCTTAACTGAATAATTTTAGTATCATTCAATAACAACAGTTTCAAAGAAGAAATATAACAAATTCTAAAAAGGCATATGTAAATTCGTAGAAAAAGGACAATGTTATTTTCCAATGAGAATAACAATTTTCACAGAGAGAATGTTTATACATTCATAAAAGAACATTCTTGAATAACTTCAACATTAATACTACATTCAAAGTAAAAATTAAACAGAGGATATTTATACTCTGATAAAAGGAACTTATCAATCATATCAATCTAGCATATATCAATCTAGCATATGACTTTGATAATGTCAACTTACAAACAAAAATCTATTATGTCAAAAATTTATATAAGATATTTTGAATATGTTTAATTGGCATATTCAAACCTTTTAAATAACAAGTGATCATCATTTTTTTTGTCATATATCAAGTATTTGTTTTATATAAATATATAATGACTCAACCAATATCTTTGGATCCAAAATATGATTATAGGATAACAAAAATCCTGTTTTTTTTTTTTTTTTTTTTTTTTTTTTTTTTTTTTTTTTTTTTTTACATCTTTAAGAACTTTCAAATACTCAGAAGCATACAAAAAAATACTTATTGTGAGTCATTCATTTTCTATAGGTCAACAACAATAAGAGTAGAAGTATTAGTATGCATAAGTTTATCATTCATTTTCTTTCTTTTTTTTTTTTTTTTTTTTTTTTTTTTTTTTTATGTTAAAAGAGGTTAAGTGTTAGAGCATGCATGCATTGTAAAGAGAAATTATTATATAAGTCACAATAGGGAAAATGATTTCATGAGTACTCATGTTTACCTTACATCAATTACAATTCACTTTTCTTAGTAGAATAAACATTTGTCAAAAATAATTTTAAATAATGACACAATATTTCAACATGTACATAAAAGGACAAATTCTTTCTCAATTTAGCTCCAACTATTGAAATTAAAGACTTTGTAAGGCTAGAAGTAGCAGTATATGGCATATTTGAGAGTATATATACTTATTACAGTAATTATGGTTTAGTAATGAATACAGTGAATATTAAAAATATTAAAACATTACATACGTTTGGAGGATGACAATTGTATTGCATCAAGGAGAAGATGACTTAAATAAAGAAGAGAAAAAAAAATATATACCAGCTGCCTGCAGCTTGGAGGAAGAAAACAAAAATTATACAGTCATTCTTCATACTCGAATATCAGTCGAACTAATATTGACTGAATATGTTACAAATCAAGAGTCATCCTGGAAAAAGAAAAGAAGATTAGTTCATTTTTTATACATTTTATGAGTGCGAGGGCGAAGATCATAATTTTTATATTGAGTAGACTTGTTTCTAACATCATTGTGAGTGCTATCAGGAGGAACCTGTGAATGTACCGATTTACACGAATACTAGCGGACCCGACAGACGTTGTCCTGTCACCGACAGACGTTGTCCTTCTTGGCACCGACTCTAGAAAATCAAATAAATGTACGTAAATATGGTAACACGCAGAATAAACACTACGCTCTTAATTTAATTTCTTATTACAACTATGTAAGGAAATTATTTTTCACTCTTCATTAGTTTTTGAAGTCGGTTCAATTTTTGATAGAAAAGTTTATTTTTCTCTTTTTAGTTAAAAGTTAACGATTGTCTGAAGTGGGTTATCAAAATTATAATACAGGAAATATTGTAAATCATGCACGTTTGTCAGCAGTGGGGTTCGAACACGCGATCTTTTTCTTCAAGAAGCTGAGCTTAAATCTGGCGCCTTAGACCGCTCCGACATTCCGTCCGCACTCCATTCATCGAACTTATTCAACACTTTTAATTAGCGATGTGGTGGTTACTCCATAACCCCCCATATGTTTAGTATAATTCAATTTTATTAGCCATTTTATTTCATATCACCTTCCTTTTATTAATGTTCTCAATTTAAATTTAATTTCGGTTTCGCTTATTTTTCTTTTCGTCGCCTGTAATGTTTTCTTTCTTACTTAGCTTTCGAATGTTCCAAGCCGGTAAAATTCTGTTTGAAATCATTCCTTCCGGTTTTAAATTTGTTCGAGAACTTTCTCGCTAGTTCTTTTGGGTGGAACTTCCGTTTATTCGGACACACCCCTAACCTATCAAATTAAATTTCACAGGTGACGTATTTCAAGCCGTTAAGTACATGGCCACCAGCTTTGGCCTTCCTTCTTAAGATGGTTATCAATTTTATTCTTATTAGTTACATATCTTTTCATACTGTATATTGTAATTTGGCTTAGTTTTTCCTCACCCCCTCTGTTGCTAACTGCCAAATTGGCGTATTTTGCATTTACAATAACCCTTTCTCCTTTTCCCCTGGGCTCGCGGCCACCTGCGTCAGTTGCGCCGATAGACACCTGCTGTGATGGATGCAGTCGCATGAGTGAAAGTTCGGGGCAGAGGTGCTCCCCCGTTAACGAAGGATGGAACGGTTTTTTTTTGTTATGTTGAGATTATTACGATGCTGATTTTTTTTAAGTGCGGCAAAGAAAAAGTGCTGCCCTCAAAATTCATCTAGGAAAGTGATGTTGATTTCTGTTAAGCCAAGTCCCTCTGTGCTGCGAGGAGCAATGAAGTGGTTTAATGCATTCCTGAATGTATTCGTTTTATGTGCCTTCTCTTTTGGAATTATTCAACGTAAATACGCGCACTCCATAGATCTTCTGGTTGGTGTTCTTGTGGAAGCATCATAAGTGATGTAGAATGTCATCATGAGTCCACTTAATACCTATTTCATCTTTCATCACCTCATCGTTAAAAAATAATCTTTCTGCAGCTATTATTGGTGCTCGAATCTTCTTCAATTATTGTTTTATGTGATGCCAGTCCTCTGACAAACAAGCAGAGGTGAAAATCTTTTCTTTTCGTGAGACGCAAATATTTATTTACATAAAGTTCCTTCATGTCGTTATCTGGCCCATTATATATATATAATTTTTTTTAATATTTACGGGGCGTTATAAAGAAAATATTGGCATGTATCTATACAATATGAAGTATGATGTATTTTGTTTTGAAAGTTCATATTATGAGAGGTGTTCTTTTTCAAAAAGAAATAATAATTTATTCTCCTTTTATGTCATGAAGAAAATTGTTTAATTACATGTTGTTGAGATATCTAGAATATGTTATGAAAAGAATTTTTATTGCTTGGAGATAGCAATAGTTGTGATTAACATATGTTATGAAATGGTTGTTTATCAAGTGAGAAATTAATATGTACGAGTCACCAAAAATATAAATTTGTGAAGAAATATTTATTCATGAAAAAAGCAACAAGTTCTTCATGAAATAAAATATATTTTTTTTTTTTCTTCTTCGAAAATTGTTCGTATATTAATTTCTTGTGCCTATTGTCTGGATTTATTTGTCATCAAAAGCCAAGGATTCAACAGGTAACTTTTTACCTTTTTAATTTTATATTTTTATAACTTTATACTTGATTTTTCTTCATCATTGGATAAAGAATATTTTTATTATTTTAAATGAAATAATGAAGAGAGTAATTAGGGTCGTTTGCAGGCCCCCATTCTCCGTGATGTGCTATCATTATCACGATCACTTTGGCCTAATTGTGGGTAGAGGCAAATAAAAAGTGCTTTCTCCACTTTCAAATAAACATAACATTATATTTTCTTTGATACCCTGACCAAAGCGTCAGCTCAAACATAACACTTAATTTCCTTTGGTGCAGTGACCAACGCTTGAACATTCTTCATTATTTTTTTTTCAAGTTATTTTTCTTCATATAGTGATTAATGTTTTATATAATTATATTTTGTTGGGTATGGTGCAGTAATCAAATACAATATTTATATTGATCTTGTATTGAAATATTATCTTTTTCTGGAGCAGTGCATTATATATACAACATAATTTATCAATATATTTCTTCTTGCATTATTATAATTTATAACTAATATATGCATTATTTAACGGAGGTACTGGTAAAAATTATTGTTCATGCTAAGATAAATTATTCTTCTTGTCATACATATAATAATTTATGTTTTGAGCCATATTATATATAAATATTTACATAAAATATTTGGGTCTTATATTCTTCATATGATACTAATATGTTAGTATATATTTTTCTTCTTTTTTTTAATATATAAAAATGGTTTATGACGTATATGAAGGTCATCAATATTTTAAATAACGAGTCAATTTATATATATATATTGTTCATCATAGGACCTGCCAAATAACCAAATTTATCATGCCATACATTGAGTTCTTATATTAATTATTTCATCATGCCTCCAAAAGCCAAACTAAATATTGCAATCCAACCTTTCGACGGTAACCCTCAGACTGTAGAATTTTTCTTCGATCAATTATCTGACTTACAGGAACTAAATAACTTTACAGACAAGGAACTTTTTGTTCTCTTTAAATCAAAACTTGAGGGCACCGCCTTACTCTTCTTTCTGGAAACTCAGTCACAGCTCAAGAACTCTAATTTTAGTGAAATTCGAAAGGCATTTATAGACTATTTCTTACCCACAAAAAAGTCTGTTTCTCTAAAATCTTTACAGAACTTGACCTTAGATTCAAATGAATCAGTTAAAAATTTTGCTTTTCGGTTGGATAAACAACTTCGACTTGCTTACCCAAAATTGGATCTTTCTGCTCTTAATTCATTAAAGTTTACTCATTTTCTTGAGGCTTTACCTAAGCAAATCAAACGTAAAATCTTAGAAGAAAATATTACGTCCTTCGAATTAGCTCTTGAACGAGCAACTTTTCTTCAAAATATATATGACTCTCCCCCTAAAAAATCTTATGAAAATTTTAATCAAGCCTATTGTATCGATTCTGAAAATGTCCACGATAATTCTAGTAATACTCTTCATAAAACTCCTATAAAGCATACGAAGGATAAAATTTATCACAATTCTCAAACCAACTACTCTCCTTTACAAACTCAAAAGGACAGTTCTCATACTTCTCGTAATTTTCAAAGAAATACTAGAACATTTTCGCCTTCTCCACCGAGACAAGAGGCTACAAATAAACGTAACAATAATTTTCGTCATCAAAACTTTCACCGGAAACGTCCTTATCAACCAACCTTTGACAAATATTCTCACAAAAAAAATTCTACATCCTTTTATCACAGACGAGATGTTGTGCAGTGTGCGTTCTGTGGGAAATTTAATCATCGTATGGACTCATGCTACAAATTCAAAAACATTATTGGTAATTCTAACAAAAACTCTTCAGCTCCAATCTCGTCTCATCCTTACAGAAGGAAAAACCACACCTCTTCTTCTTCTGAAAATAACAATGTTTATCATTTAAACAAATAAGGGAGACTGGTTCTACTGACCACCTTCTCTCCCGTAATTCTCATTCAGGGTCAGTACACTTTGACAACAACAACAAACATCAACAATTAGACAAACGCTCGTCAGTCACTTTAGTGGCATCCACAGCTGTCCAAACTTCTCCTATGACATCTAAGTCTAACAAATCTTCCTGTTTACATAATTATTTGACATCTAAACAAAATTTTGAAAATAATGATGACATACAAGAAAATCATGTCATATGCAGTTCTTTTAACAACTCTTATGTTCTTCCATGCATCCTAATAAATGTTCAACATAATGAAATCGCCACATTAATAGATACTGGATCCAGTTTATCTCTCTTGGATGAAGAATGCTTTAATAGCATTAAATCCAGGCTTCATTACAAATTTTTATCCAGAAATGTATCTGTATCGACCATAAATTCTAAGGTCTTCTTCAAAGGATGCATAGAGATAGCTTTTAAGATTGATAAATTTTTTTTTCATCATGTATTTTACCTTACAAAAATTCAAAATGTTCACTTTCAAGCCATACTTGGCTTTGAGTTTATTAACAAACATTCTATTACTATTTCACCAAGCTTTAAGTCTATATTACTTAAAGACAAGCACATTCCTTTTCAAAGTTATAATGAATCTCCTACTTGCTATTTTATGAATTCTGAATATAATTATGTGAATTCAAATGTACCATATTCTCTTGATGCACACAGAATGCCTTCTTATGAAAGGCCTATATCAAATAATCTAACGAGTGATACTTACATTGATAATACTTGTACAAATTGTGATAATTCAAGTTTGCAGTTGTCCAACAATTATACAACCTATCCTTATTGTTATAATGTTCAAAATAATGGTTTGTTTACAAATAATATGGCTCATTCTGCTATGAATTTTCATAATCCTTATATTGATGGTCATTTTACTTATTTTTCTAATTATTTTCCAACTGATTATGCTAATGTGATGAATTATGTGTCTACTAATGATAATAATATTCCTAGTAAGAATTCCTCATCTAAAAATACTAGTGATAGTAGTTATATTGGTGAAAAGCAACCTCATTTAAGTATGGGTAATAAAATTTTGGTGAGTTCCAATATGGTACAATTACTCAATAGAGAATTAATACCTCCTAATTCTTTTGTGTATTTACATGTGAAGTATCTGAATCCTCCATCTGAATATTTTCTTTTTAAACCCAATTTAAAAAACAAGGGTCTGGTATTACATGAATCATTACACTCAAAATCTTCCATTCAAAATGATTTATTTTTGGTTGTATGTCAGAATGTTTCAAAGCTCGATATTCATTTAAATAAAAATTCAATTATTGGTGAATGTATCAATGTAGATGAGAAAGATATTGAGGAATACTCTTTTGATTTAGAATTTGAAAACGAATACTGTAATTTAATTTTGCCATCTGAAGAGATTAAAAGAAAACGTATTCAAGAATTATCTCCAAATGACTTTGATCTTAAACATTTACCTCCTCATGAAAGGGAAGCTTTAACAAAATTATTATGTAGTAAAGCGCTTGCCTTTTCTAAATCTCTTGACACTTTAGGTCATACTGACCTGGTCAATCCTCACTTTACCATGCTAAATTCTCATCCAGTAAAAACATTACCTTTTCCTGTACCTCAAGCTCTTGAACAAGAAGCTCTTGACCAAATTGATCAAATGCTGAAAGCTGGCATTATTGAGAGATCAAATTCATCTTGGGCCTGTCCCATGCTTCTTGTTAAAAAGAAGAGAACTGATATGTCTAAGCCTCAAAAGTATCGTTTGGCTCTTGATTTAAGATTGTTAAATTCCATAATAATTCCATCTTCATATCCTCTTCCTAGGATTCAAAATCTATTGGTGCAGTTGTCAAAATTTAAATATTATACCACTCTTGACTTACCCTCTGCATATTGGCAGATTGCTGTACCTAAAGATATGCAAGATAAACTTAGTTTTACTACTCCATGGGGAATTTTTACCTATTTACGTTTAGTATTTGGCTTGAAGACGGCCGCCAGCACTTTCCAACAATTAATCGACTCTGTTATTCAATTATCTCAAATTGATTCCTGTTATGCATATCAAGACGATATTGTAGTGGGTGCTAATTCATTTGAAGAAATGTCCATGAAACTCACAAAGTTATTAGACACCCTTATTGCTAATAACATTACTTTGTCTCCTGAAAAGTGTACCTTTATGCAAACTAGTATTAACTTTTTGGGTTTCCAACTCACAGATCATAAAATTCTTCCTATTACAAGTAATATTTTAAAAATTACCTCCTTTCCAAAGCCTAAAACCAAGAGGCAAACAAAGAGTTTTATCGGCTTGTGTTCATTTTATAGATCAATTATACCCAATTTTTCTAATTTGATTACTCCTCTCATCGAAGTCACCAAACCTAAAAATAAGTTTTCTTGGAAATCTGAACAAGAAAATGCATTTAAAGAATTACAGGACATTTTCTTTCATAAACCTATGCTCAATCTTCCTATCTGGAATGAAACATTTTATGTTAATACAGATGCCTCAAAAACAGCAATATCAGCTGTTCTTATGCAGAAATTTGATGGTGAACTAAAACCTATCTCCTATTATTCCAAAACTCTATCTCAATCAGAAAGGCACTACCCTGCCATCAAATTGGAACTTTATGCCATTTACAAAGGCATAACTGCTTTTAAATACTATATTTTTGGTCGACCCTTTATTCTACTATCTGATGCCAAACCACTTAATAATTATAAAAAAGCTACATCACCTGCTGATATTACTACTCGTTGGATGTTAGAACTGTCTGAATACTCGTACACATTCCAACATGTTCCAGGCAAAGAAAATGTCTTGGCAGATTTTCTGAGTAGAACTCCTCACATTCCTACTGAAGATCTCAATAATAATCCAGATCTTATTTCTTCACAAGAACCTCTACCCATTGTTGATAATCAAAACGATTTACATAATGACATTTCCCAATTTCCATGTGGTTCAGTTCACAAAGTCCACCACACATGTCATCTTCAAAGTGACTCTTCACTTCTAACTAAGGATAATAATCAAGATCCTTTATTAGAAATTCTTGATCACACCATCTTCTCTGAACAACAGAAGGACCCAAAAATTAAACAAATTTATGAAGATCTTAAAAATAACAAAAAATCTAAAAGTTTAAATGGCTACTATATTAATCCAAGTAATGAGTTACTTTGCTATAATGGTCATTTCTCTTCAGAAGATATCGAGCTACACAAAGCTGTTTTACCTGTGTCACTTAGAGCAAAGGCCTTAAGAATTGCTCATATTACTCATACTGGAATTCATAAAACCATTGTTAATTTAAAGAAAAGATTTACCTGGAAAACCCTTGTTTCTGATACCATTAATTATGTCAACTCTTGTGAAATTTGTTTAGTAAATAAGAATCATAAAAAAAACACTGCTCCATACCTACCTGCACCACTCCCAACAGCTCCCAATCAAAAGGTCTCTATGGATTTACTCGGCCCATTGAGAAATCGTCAATATGTGTTGACCATGATAGACCATTTTTCTCGTCATTTAGAATTATATGCCTTGAATAATATCAGTGCTGAGTCAGTTACAAAGGCTTTATTGCATTATATTTCCACTCATGGAAAACCTGAATTAACTCTTACTGATCATGGTTCTCAATTTACTAGTGATATGTTTGCATATTTTAACAAAAAGCTTGGCATTAAGTTGGAACATAGTTCTGTAGCCCATCCCCAAGCTAACGGTTTAAGTGAACGTGTCAATTCTCAAATAAAATCGTCTGTGAACACAATGGCTTCACAAGGATGTGATATACCAACTGCTCTAAAAATTCACCAATCCATATATAATGCTACACCTCATCCAGCCACAAAATTCACTCCAAATCTTCTTCATTTTGGCAGAGAAATAAATGATATTTATTCCAATTATAAAACTCAAGTTTCATGGAAAATTCTCAATACTGCATATGAAATTCATAAATTGATGGATGTTATTGAAAAAGTATACTATCAAGCTTATAAGAATAACGAATCATCTAGACAAAAGGTGTACCAAAAATCCAGAGAAAAATTAAAGTTTTCCAACATCAATGTTAATGACATTGTTTACGTAAAATTTCCCAATGTGTTTAACAAAAAAATACAAGGCCCATATGTGGTGAAGAAAATAATTTCTCCTGTGCTCATTCAAATTCAAGATTCCAATAATAGTCATGCTTCCCCTATGTTGATTCACACTAATCGAATCTTGAAGCTTCAAAAGAGAAATGAAGCACTGCAACATCCTTCAGTTTCTTCAAAAGGTGCATCACATGATCAACCAGCTGTTGATAATGCATCCTCCACTCCTGTGAGACAGCACTCTTCTATTCAAGTTTCAAATCATGATGCAGCTTGTAATACTTCTCCTCAAATTCTTTCTTCTTCTAAATGCCAGCAAACATCTTCATGTTCCAGTAAATCGGTACTGTCACAAGCTCCTCCTGATGGCACTCATACTGGTGCTAAAAGCAAATCCACTCAATATAGAAGTTATGATCTTCGTCCTCGCAATCATAAACTACATAAAAAATAGACTAACTCTCTTTTTCCTTTTACAGGATGACTTTTGCTTTGTAATATATTCAGTCGAAGCTAGCCGTACTGATTGTCCAGCAAGAAGAATCGCTATGTAATTTTTTTTTTCTTTTCTCCAGGCTGCAGGCAGCTGTTATTATTATTTTTTTTTTCATTTTATTTAAGTCTTCTTCTCTCTGGTACAACTCAACGGTCATCCTCAGGATGTATGTATGATTTTCAATAGTTTTATTAGTTACTGCATTTATCTATAAGTCATAATTTTTACGATATATACATATATTCTCATGTATGCCATACTTTTAAATTTTATAAAGTCTTTATTACAATAGTTGATGCAAAAAATGGAGAAAGAATTTGTCTTTTTATATTCTTGTTATAATACTATATCATTATTTAAAGTTATTTTTGACAAATGTGCATTCTAATAAGAAAGGTGAAATTGTAATTGATATAAGGTAAACATAAAGATGAGTACTCATCAAATTATTTTCCCTATTGTGTCTTTTCCTTACAATGCATGCATGCTGTAACATTTAACCTCTTTTGATAAAAAAAAAAAGAGAGAAAGTGCATGATAAACTTATTCATACTAATATTTTCTTCTCTTCTTGGTGAAATATAGAAAGTGAATGACTCACAATAAGTAATATTTTTGTATACTTTTGAGTATTTATACTTTGGATCCAAAGATGTTGATTGAGGCATTATATATATATTTTTCCAAAGATGTTCATTCAGTCATTATATATATTTTTATCCAAAGATGGTGGTTAAGTCAATATATATATTTATCCAAAGATGTTTAATGAGTCATTATATATATTTATATAAAGCAAATTCTTGATTTATGACAAATGTAAAAGTGATCACTTACTTAATTTTTTTTAAAAATGTTTGAAAATTATAAGTAAATATGTTCTAGATATCTTCTATATAGAAATTTTGACACAATTGATTTTTCTTTGTAAGTTGACATTATCAAGTCATATATAAGATTGACATATTCATATAAATTTCTTCCTTTTTCGGAATATTAAACATCTTATGTTTTATGTTTATTTTGAATGAAGTATAGTATTAAAGGTATTTATGCAATTATTGTCAATTTATATTGAAAATGTTTAAGAATATTCCTTTATGAGAGTGTAAAAATTCTCTCGTTGAAAATTATTATATTCACTTTGAAGATACTTTTATTGAAAAATAATATCATGCTTTTGTTGACATTTTTTTTTGCAACTTATTAATTTTATTTTCTGCAAAAATGTGTTATTGAATAATACTAAAGTTATTCATTTAAGATTTATTGAAAGCTTAAAAGGCTATGTGGTGATATAAGTAAATATTTTTTTTTATGAGAGCCTAACTAATCTCTCTGCACCATTTATATATATATTTTTTATTGTTCAATTTTCAACTTACAAATTCATTTAATTTATTATGTGTTATTTGAAACCATATATGTTATATATAGTTATAACATGATTCATATACAGTTATAGTATATTTCATTTTTGTTCACAACTGAGAATATAAATATACATATTATTGTGTAATCAAGTATTTTGACATATGCTAAAAGCATTCTACTATTGTGGAACATTGTGCACAGCCTAACAAGAGACTCTTCAAAGTTATGGACTGTTTTTCTGCACATAGACTTTAATTTTTTTTATATGATAGATACCTCTGAAAGAAACTTTATATACCTTTCATGTTAACATTTACTACAGTTGGTATATTTTCATAAGGATTACTATCATAACAGTAATTATTTTTTTTTATTTAAATATCATGTACAACAATTATGTATATTTTTATAACTATTTCTGATATTTATTTTGTGTAATTACTTAGTATATTTGTACATGTGTTGGAAAATATTGTCTCGATGAAAAATTGTTCATTTTGTCATCTCACCAATATTTTCTTTTGGGGGACCCTGGGTAATATGTGGTGGTTACTCCATAACCCCCCATATGTTTAGTATAATTCAATTTTATTAGCCATTTTATTTCATATCACCTTCCTTTTATTAATGTTCTCAATTTAAATTTAATTTCGGTTTCGCTTATTTTTCTTTTCGTCGCCTGTAATGTTTTCTTTCTTACTTAGCTTTCGAATGTTCCAAGCCGGTAAAATTCTGTTTGAAATCATTCCTTCCGGTTTTAAATTTGTTCGAGAACTTTCTCGCTAGTTCTTTTGGGTGGAACTTCCGTTTATTCGGACACACCCCTAACCTATCAAATTAAATTTCACAGGTGACGTATTTCAAGCCGTTAAGTACATGGCCACCAGCTTTGGCCTTCCTTCTTAAGATGGTTATCAATTTTATTCTTATTAGTTACATATCTTTTCATACTGTATATTGTAATTTGGCTTAGTTTTTCCTCACCCCCTCTGTTGCTAACTGCCAAATTGGCGTATTTTGCATTTACAATAACCCTTTCTCCTTTTCCCCTGGGCTCGCGGCCACCTGCGTCAGTTGCGCCGATAGACACCTGCTGTGATGGATGCAGTCGCATGAGTGAAAGTTCGGGGCAGAGGTGCTCCCCCGTTAACGAAGGATGGAACGGTTTTTTTTTGTTATGTTGAGATTATTACGATGCTGATTTTTTTTAAGTGCGGCAAAGAAAAAGTGCTGCCCTCAAAATTCATCTAGGAAAGTGATGTTGATTTCTGTTAAGCCAAGTCCCTCTGTGCTGCGAGGAGCAATGAAGTGGTTTAATGCATTCCTGAATGTATTCGTTTTATGTGCCTTCTCTTTTGGAATTATTCAACGTAAATACGCGCACTCCATAGATCTTCTGGTTGGTGTTCTTGTGGAAGCATCATAAGTGATGTAGAATGTCATCATGAGTCCACTTAATACCTATTTCATCTTTCATCACCTCATCGTTAAAAAATAATCTTTCTGCAGCTATTATTGGTGCTCGAATCTTCTTCAATTATTGTTTTATGTGATGCCAGTCCTCTGACAAACAAGCAGAGGTGAAAATCTTTTCTTTTCGTGAGACGCAAATATTTATTTACATAAAGTTCCTTCATGTCGTTATCTGGCCCATTATATATATATAATTTTTTTTAATATTTACGGGGCGTTATAAAGAAAATATTGGCATGTATCTATACAATATGAAGTATGATGTATTTTGTTTTGAAAGTTCATATTATGAGAGGTGTTCTTTTTCAAAAAGAAATAATAATTTATTCTCCTTTTATGTCATGAAGAAAATTGTTTAATTACATGTTGTTGAGATATCTAGAATATGTTATGAAAAGAATTTTTATTGCTTGGAGATAGCAATAGTTGTGATTAACATATGTTATGAAATGGTTGTTTATCAAGTGAGAAATTAATATGTACGAGTCACCAAAAATATAAATTTGTGAAGAAATATTTATTCATGAAAAAAGCAACAAGTTCTTCATGAAATAAAATATATTTTTTTTTTTCTTCTTCGAAAATTGTTCGTATATTAATTTCTTGTGCCTATTGTCTGGATTTATTTGTCATCAAAAGCCAAGGATTCAACAGGTAACTTTTTACCTTTTTAATTTTATATTTTTATAACTTTATACTTGATTTTTCTTCATCATTGGATAAAGAATATTTTTATTATTTTAAATGAAATAATGAAGAGAGTAATTAGGGTCGTTTGCAGGCCCCCATTCTCCGTGATGTGCTATCATTATCACGATCACTTTGGCCTAATTGTGGGTAGAGGCAAATAAAAAGTGCTTTCTCCACTTTCAAATAAACATAACATTATATTTTCTTTGATACCCTGACCAAAGCGTCAGCTCAAACATAACAAGCGAAAAATCACTAACTATTAGTTTTTGCCTAATTACAAAAAAAGTACTGAATCAAATTCGATGAAATGTGAATCTAAACCATTCTCGAATCCACTGGAACACACACACAAAATTTCATTAAAATCGGTCCAGTCGTTTAGGAGGAGTTCAGTGACATACACACGCACAGACGTTTTTTGTATATAAAGATAAGCATTGAAAATTTGAGGTTTTTGCGCCGAAGACATCGCCAAATTAGGAAAATGTAAATTATCTCACGAACTACTGGATTTAAACGAATTTGCTTAGTACCATTCGATTCAGAATGAAAAAATGCACTAAAATATGTTATCAGTTTAAAAATAACTACAAAAGCCGATTTTTATGGAATTTTTTAATAATTCGTTCTTTTTTCTACTCATCGTAGGGGTGGAATTTTCGAAAATCCATTTTTAGCGGCACTCGATGTTATAAGAAGTATTTTTAACCCAATTTTCAAGATTTTCGGTATGGCAGATTTTTTTGTGCTATGATTAATACGAAATCCTGACTTTCTTTAATATATAAGCACTTTTAATTAGCGGAAAATCACTAACTATTAGTTTTTGCCTAATTACTAATAAAGTACTGAATCAATTTCGACGAAATGTGAATCTAAACCATTCTCGAATCTACTGGAACGCACACACAAAATTTCATCAAAATCGGTCCAGTCGTTTAGGAGGAGTTCAATTACATACACACGCACAGAAGATTTTTATATATAAAGATGAGCATTGAAAATTTCAGGTTTTTTGCGCCGAAGACATCGCCAAATTAGGAAAATGTGAATTATCTCACGAACTACTGGACTTGAACAAATTTGCTTAGTACCGTTCGATTCAGCATGAAAAAGTACACTAAAATATGTAATCAGATGAAAAATAACTACAAAAGCCGATTTTTAAGGATTTTTTTAATAGTTCGTTCTTTTTTCTACTCATCGTAGGGGTGGAATTTTCGAAAATCCATATCGGCACTCGATGTTATAAGAAGTATTTTTACCCCAATTTTCAAGATTTTCGGTATGGTAGATTTTTTTGTGCTATGATTAATACGAAATCCTGACTTTCTTTAATATATAAGCAATTTTAATTAGCGAAAAATCACTAACTATTAGTTTTTCCCAAATTACTAAAAAAGTACTGAATCAATTTCGACGAAATGTGAATCTAAACCATTCTCGAATCTACTGGAACGCACACACAAAATTTCATCAAAATCGGTCCAGTCGTTTAGAAGGAGTTCAATTACATACACACGCACAGAAGATTTTTATATATAAAGATGAGCATTGAAAATTTCAGGTTTTTTGCGCCGAAGACATCGCCAAATTAGAAAAATGTGAATTATCTCACGAACTACTGGACTTGAACAAATTTGCTTAGTACCGTTCGATTCAGCATGAAAAAGTACACTAAAATATGTAATCAGATGAAAAATAGCTACAAAAGCCGATTTTTAAGGAATTTTTTAATAATTCGTTCTTTTTTCTACTCATCGTAGGGGTGGAATTTTCGAAAATCAATTTTTAGCGGCACTCGATGTTATAAGAAGTATTTTTAACCCAATTTTCAAGATTTTCGGTATGGTAGATTTTTTTGTGCTATGATTAATACGAAATCCTGATTTTCTTTAATATATAAGCACTTTTAATTAGCGGAAAATCACTAACTATTAGTTTTTGCCTAATTACTAATAAAGTACTGAATCAATTTCGACGAAATGTGAATCTAAACCATTCTCGAATCTACTGGAACGCACACACAAAATTTCATCAAAATCGGTCCAGTCGTTTAGGAGGAGTTCAATTACATACACACGCACAGAAGATTTTTATATATAAAGATGAGCATTGAAAATTTCAGGTTTTTTGCGCCGAAGACATCTCCAAATTAGGAAAATGTGAATTATCTCACGAACTACTGGACTTGAACAAATTTGCTTAGTACCGTTCGATTCAGCATGAAAAAGTACACTAAAATATGTAATCAGATGAAAAATAACTACAAAAGCCGATTTTTAAGGATTTTTTTAATAGTTCGTTCTTTTTTCTACTCATCGTAGGGGTGGAATTTTCGAAAATCCATATCGGCACTCGATGTTATAAGAAGTATTTTTACCCCAATTTTCAAGATTTTCGGTATAGTAGATTTTTTTGTGCTATGATTAATACGAAATCCTGACTTTCTTTAATATATAAGCACTTTTAATTAGCGAAAAATCACTAACTATTAGTTTTTGCCAAATTACTAAAAAAAGTACTGAATCAATTTCGACGAAATGTGAATCTAAACCATTCTCGAATCTACTGGAACGCACACACAAAATTTCATCAAAATCGGTCCAGTCGTTTAGGAGGAGTTCAATTACATACACACGCACAGAAGATTTTTATATATAAAGATGAAGATGTTTGTTGGCACTTGGAAGAAGAAAGAATTTGAGGAGATGTGTTACAAGCAGCATCATGATTAGAAACTTGAGTAGGAGAGTGTTGTCTCACAGGAGTAGAAGATGCAT
Organism: Maratus speculifer; assembly: GCA_964019185.1. Taxonomy (NCBI): domain Eukaryota; kingdom Metazoa; phylum Arthropoda; class Arachnida; order Araneae; family Salticidae; genus Maratus; species Maratus speculifer. The sequence goes on from OZ025294.1 coordinate 249,378,428, forward strand.
TATCAACAGCTGTTTGATCATGTGATGCATTTTTAGAAGAAACTGAAGGATCTTGTAATGCTTCATTTCTCTTTTGAAGTTTCAAGATTCTGTTAGTGTGAATCAACATTGGTGAAGCGTGACTATTATTGGAATCTTGAATTTGAATAAGTACAGGAGAAATTATTTTCTTTACCACGTATGGGCCTTGTACTTTTTTGTTAAACACAGTGGGAAATTTTACGTAAACAATGTCATTAACATTGATGTTGGCAAATTTTAATTTTTCTCTCGATTTTTGGTACACCCTTTGTCTAGAAGATTCGTTATTCTTGTAAGCTTGATAGTATATTTTCTCAATAACATCCATTAATTTATGGATTTCATAGGCAGTGTTAAGAATTTTCCAGGAAGTTTGAGTTTTGTAATCAGCATAAATGTCATTTACCTCTCTTCCAAAATGAAGAAGATTTGGAGTGAATTTTGTGGCTGGATGAGGTGTAGCATTATATATGGATTGGTGAATTTTTAGAGCAGTTGGTACATCAAATCCTTGGGAAGCCATTGTATTCACAGCCGATTTTATTTGAGAATTACATCGTTCACTTAATCCGTTAGCCTGGGGATGGGCTACAGAACTGTGTTCCAATTTAATGCCAAGCTTTTTATTAAAATAAGAAAACATATCACTAGTGAACTGAGAGCCATGATCAGTGAGAGTTAATTCGGGTTTTCCATGAGTAGAAATGTAATGTAATAGAGCTTTGGTAACAGATTCAGCGCTAATGTTATTCAAGGCATATAATTCTAAATGACGAGAAAAGTGATCAATAACGGTCATGACATATTGGCGATTTCTCAATGGGCCGAGTAAATCCATAGAAACTTTTTGATTGGGAGCTGTCGGTAGTGGTGCTGGTAAATATGGAGCAGTATTTTTTTTATGATTTTTGTTTACTAAACAAATTTCACAAGAGTTGACATAATTAATGGCATCAGAAACAAGGGTTTTCCAGGTAAATCTTTTCTTTAAATTAACAATAGTTTTATGAATTCCAGTATGAGTAATATGAGCAATTCTTAAGGCTTTTGCTCTAAGTGACAAAGGTAAAACAGCTTTATGTAGCTCAATATCTTCTGAAGAAAAATGTCCATTGTAGCAAAGTAAATCATTATTTGGATTAATATAATAGCCATTTAAACTTTTAGATTTTTTGTTAGCTTTAAGATCTTCATAAATTTTCTTAATTTTTGGATCTTTTTGTTGTTCAGAGAAGATGGTGTGATCAAGAATTTCTAATAATGGATCTTCATTATTATCATTATTTGGAGGTGAAGAGTCACTTTGAAGATGACATGTGTGGTGCATTTTGTCAACCAAACCACATGGAAAGTGAGGAATTTCATTATGTAAATCTTTCTGATTATCAACAATCGGTAGTGGTTCTTGTGTAGAAATAAGATCTGGATTATTATGGAGATCTTCAGTAGGAATGTGAGGTGTTCTACTCAGAAAATCTGCTAACACATTTTCTTTGCCTGGTACATGTTGGAATGTGTACGAGTTAGTGATGGGCGATTATGGGAATTTTGAGAATCGATTAAAATCGACATCGTATAAAGTGACATCGATTATAATAAGAATCGATTTCTAAATTCTAGAATCGATACTAAAATCGATATTTCGATATTTTTAGATTTTACACAGTTGAGCTCAAAATTAGTAATTCTAAAACTTGGCTAATCAGCAGAGCCGTAACACCTCATACTCCTCACTCCCATTTAGGGAGGCACAGAAGTAAGCTATTACAGCTTTTAGAGTCGAATAATAAAGATTTATCTTTTATTATTTTTAGATACAATTTTAATAATAATTTATATTATATTTAACTTTATTTTTTTTAGAAAGATCTCGCTTAGATAAAAAAAATAAAAGGGAGAAATGATTTGTATATATATATATTTTAATCCGAAACACATGTATTTTCTACATACTCCTTCAACCAAACAAATGGAGCCTTACTTCCTTTAAACGTCATTCTTCTTAAAAATTCGCATATGAATAAAATTTTAAAAGCTCTAAATTTATTCAAAAAAAATTTTTTTTCAGTCTTTTTAAGACCTTCTATAAGGGTGTGGGAAACGCAAATATTGCAAATTTTCTTTCAAAATAGCTGTGATGATTTAATTGCACAATCAGCACATGCTAATTATTAATTATCCACCAATTTAAAAGCAGAAATTCTGCTTAACCCTTTCCGGCACGGGCAAAATCTGTACTAAAATGAGAAATTATCGACTGACACCGGAATTCACAAACGATTTTTTTTAATATTTTGAATTCCTTAATGTAAGCTTTTATTCTAAAAGCAAAATTTAACTAAAATATTACTGGTGCCGTCTGCAAGTTTGAAATTAAAATTAGGTATCCCAGACTGGGCACAGTATGCCGGAAAGGGTTAAAAAAAATATGTGACTAAACTTTTTTTCTCTTTTAAAATATATATCGCCTCATCTCATTTACAGCTTATAAAATATTATTCTTTTTTAACGTTTACCAAATTTTCAGCAGTTAACAGAAAAAAAAAATGTTGTTTTCATAAGAATAATTAACAGTGAAACAACATACTTTTCTCTGGTTAACAAAGAAATAAAAATACAGAGGAGCGTCGATTATCCGAAGAAGTTGGAAGCGACCTAAGTTCGGGTACCTTCAATGGTCGGGCAGCGCATAACCTATCATCGGCCACAAATCGGTTAATTCTGCACCAAAAAAACCATTTACCTAAATTAACTGTTTACAAGCCGAATTAATATCGCAATGTATTAATAATTTTGTTTTTCTCATATTACAACTTCAAATGTTTTGATTTATGCATACAAATTTAAAAATGTTCTTCTTGAGTATTTTCTCGAATTCCAAAAACATTTAGATTCCTAGTGGTCAAATGTGAGTAATATAGAGAAACGATAAAAACAAAAATTATATTTTTATGTAAATTAAGGAATTTGCATACTCTTTATACCTGTGATAAATGCTTAAACATATTTTTTTTTTCAAAAGTTAAAATCAACCTTATATTTTATAGGAAAAATAAGAACATCGTAATTATATTGGAAAATATATGTTTTGCATTGCAAATAATACTATGTTCCCTTTTGGGAACATTGGCGTTTAAACGGTTAAGAAGAGTAGCCCCCAAATCCTTTTACATAACCAATGAATACCCAGAATAAATCAGAAAAGCACCTTATTAGAATGAAAATATATCCAAAATTTGAAGAAAATCCGTAAACCCATGCCTGTGTTGAATTTTGTCCCTCCCCGTCCTTCACCCCTATGTGTTACTAAGGTATAATGGTCAACATTATTCGATTGCCATACCTTAGAATATCTTGACATCCGTAAGTCTTCAATAGTACGCCTAATATTTAAGTTTGAAATTTTTACTTTTAGGAAAATCTGGTTTGAAAAGAAAACCTTAATCCTTTCTTATACGAAATTTTACATCAATTCTACCAATCAATTCAAGATATTTGAAATCTACAAGTCAAGACCTTTAAAATGATACACTATAAATTGAGGTAAGGGAAAAAGTAAAAAAAAGGCTTAAAATGCCCACTGGAGTCTGAAAATTGAACTATATTAAAAAGAGATATACAGATATGGATAGCCCAGGCCAAGACCTTTGCAACGATATGTCACATGACCCACCCATACCTGTATTGAATATTGCCCCCCCCCCTGCCCCCCCCACCTCCTATGTGCTGCTAGGGTATAATGGTCATCACTATTCGATTGACCATATCTTAGAATATCTTGACATCCGTAAGTCTTAACCCTCTAAAATCAACGGTTCGCCTAATATTTGAGTTTGAAATTTTTACTTTTAGAAATATCTGGTTTGATAAAAAAATGGTAATCCTTTCTTATACGAAATTTTACATCAGTTCTACCAATCAATTCAAGATATTTGAGGTCTACAAGTCAAGATCTATAAAATGATACACTACAAAGTGGGGAAAGGGAACCCCCCCCCCCAAAAAAAGCTTAAAAATGCCCCCTGGAGTCTGAAAATTGAACTATATTATGAAGCGATATGCAGATATGGATAGCCCAGGCCAAGACCTTTGCAACGATATGTCACATGACCCACCCATACCTGTATTGAATATTGCCCCCCCTGCCCCCCCACCCCCTATGTGCTGCTAGGGTATAATGGTCATCACTATTCGATTGACCATATCTTAGAATATCTTGACATCCGTAAGTCTTAACCCTCTAAAATCAACGGTTCGCCTAATATTTGAGTTTGAAATTTTTACTTTTAGAAATATCTGGTTTGAAAAAAAAATTGGTAATCCTTTCTTATACGAAATTTTACATCAGTTCTACCAATCAATTCAAGATATTTGAGGTCTACAAGTCAAGATCTATAAAATGATACACTACAAAGTGGGGGAAGGGAAAACCCCCCAAAAAAGCTTAAAAATGCCCCCTGGAGTCTGAAAATTGAACTATATTATGAAGCGATATGCAGATATGGATAGTCCAGGCCAAGACCTTTGCAACGATATGTCACATGACCCACCCATACCTGTATTGAATATTGCCCCCCCTGCCCCCCACCCCCTATGTGCTGCTAGGGTGTAATGGTCATCACTATTCGATTGACCATACCTTAGAATATCTTGACATACTTAAGTCTTACCCCTCTAGAATCAACGGTTCGCCTAATATTTGAGTTTGAAATTTTTACTGCTACCATTAAAACAATAGAAAGGGAAAGATCGATTCAACCTGAAACGTAGATCGATTTCAAGCATATCAAAAAAGTAACAACACTACTTGTATCTAAAAATCGATTTCAAAATGCGATTTCAATTTTAGTAAATCAAAATAAAATCGATCCTGACATCGACATCGAAATCGACATCGATCTACAACACAAGCTTCTGTACTGATTCGATCTACTACAAAAGATCGATCTACTACAAAAGATCGATCTACTACTTGCATCCAAGATAGTCTTGCGATTTTGCATCTAGGCTTTATCACCTTGTAATGTGATTGGTCAATGATTTTGCGTCTGTTTTTGACTCAAAGGACTGGCAAAATTTTCGGCGGCTAAAAGGAAACTCTGTGAAGATAGAGGATTTAAATAGGGTAGACGGGAAAAGGTTTGGTTTATTTTATGACAGCCGATTATCAACACGAGGGATATAGGTACAAAGGGCAGAAGATGTCCTCCGTGGGGGAAAGGGGGGGGGCGAGGAAAGGAGAGAATCTTCTGCATTTTGACAGACTTCCTTTTTTTATTATATATATATTATTATTATTATTATTATTATTTTGAAAAACTATAAAGAAGAAGATAATTACAAAAAAAAAAAAAAAAAAAAAAAAAAAAGACAATTCCCATTAACTTATTTAAAAACGGGGGGGGGGAGGGTTATGTAGATTATTAAACATGTTTACACACCCATATATAATTCTAGACATTATATGTTGCTTATTTTCTTAAAAAAAAAAAAAAAAAAAAGAAAAAAAAAAAAAAAAAAAAAAAACTTTGCTTTTTTTTTCTTTGTTTGTATGATGTTATTTAAAAATAATAATAATAACCTAATGCTTACAAAATTCGAATATATTGTTAAATATAACACATTTTACTGTTTTTATAAATTGTCTGACTTTCAGTCTGTCTATTTGTTTGTCTCTTACAAAATTTTGTGGGCGCTCTATCTCAAGAACTAATGCTTGGAACCTCTTGAAACTTTAGATTCAGCTAGACTTTCATATAAATTGGTGTTGATTACTTATGGTAAAAATCGCTCTACAGGTGGCGCTGTTATGTTGTATTTTTCATGATTACTGCAAGATAGATACCTCAAGAACTAATGCACGTATTTTTGCCAAACTTCAGATTCGGTTTGATATTAACGTAAATTGTTGATGATTAAGTCTTGATTTAAATCTAACGGCAGGTGACGCTGCATTTTTCCTGATTTTTGCGATAATTGCATCTCAGAAACTAATTCAGAAAATTTCATCAAGCTTCACATTCATAAGTTTGGTGCTTATTAGGTTTCAGTGTAAATAACTATGCAGGAGGCGTTGCTATGCTGCTTTTATCAGCAGTGTTGAATATTTTTCACTGGGAGGGATTTTTATGTCTCCTTGAAGGGGCATTCTATACTTCAGAGAAGGGGGGGGGGACTCTTGTACATGAAGCTTCAATATTTTCGTGAGACATTTCAAAGTTCCGTGGCGGAGATGTTCCTCTTCGGGCTGACCCCTGAATTCAACCGCTTTTTCAGGATCTACAAGATTTTATTGATCATGTCTCAAGAGCTCCTGAACGGAATTTCATCAAACTTAATAGTCTCTTAGATATTATCATACGTTGTTCCTGATTAGGTTTTTGTGTAAGTTATATAATACTGCTCTGCTATACTGCATTTTTCACGATATTAGTGATATCTTAGAAATTATGCATGGAATTTAATCAAATTTCATATTCGGTTAAACTTTCACATAAATAGATTCTTATTACGCTTGTCTTATTAGGCTTGAGTGTATACTGCACAACAGGTGTCGCTGTGATGCTCTTTGAATTGCATACATTTCGGTTACAGACATCTAGCGGGGGTGGACCGAAATTCAGCGATTTGTTTGGAAAACGCAATGCTTTCTTTTAAAATGTTCATAGTTCAACCTATACTTTTTAAATCTTCATGATGGGTATAAATAATTTAAATTTGACACTGACAATGTGTTAGTGCATTTAGAAGTTTTATCATGTATGAGATAGAAGACTTTTTGAGATTGGCACATCCGTCTGCTTTATCTTCAACTTTTGAAGCAAAATAAAAATATCTTCTGAGAAATCGATTAAAAATTTTATAGTATCGATTAAATCGAGTTGACCATAATATCGATTAAATCGATTTAAAAAATCGAAATCGCCCATCACTAGTACGAGTATTCTGACAGTTCTAACATCCATCGAGTAGTAATATCGGCTGGTGATGTAGCTTTTTTATAATTATTAAGAGGTTTGGCGTCGGATAATAGAATAAAGGGTCGACCAAAAATATAGTATTTAAAAGCCGTTATGCCTTTGTAAATGGCATAAAGTTCCAATTTGATGGCAGGGTACTGTCTTTCAGACTGAGACAAAGTTTTGGAATAATAGGAGATGGGTCTAAGTTCACCATCAAATTTCTGCATAAGAACAGCTGATATTGCTGTCTTTGATGCATCTGTATTAACATAGAAGGTTTCATTCCACCTTGGAAGATTGAGCATAGGTTTTTGAAAGAATATGTCTTGTAATTTTTTAAATGCATTTTCTTGTTCAGATTTCCAAGAAAATTTATTTTTAGGTTTGGTGACCTCGATGAGAGGAGTAATCAATTTAGCAAAATTAGGTATAATTGACCTATAAAATGAACATAAACCTATAAAACTTTTCGTTTGCCTCTTGGTTTTAGGCTTTGGAAATGAAGTAATCTTTAAAATGTTGCTTGTAATAGGAAGAATTTTATGATCTGTGAGTTGGAAGCCTAAAAAGTTAATACTAGTTTGCATAAAGGAACATTTTTCAGGAGACAGAGTAATGTTGTTAGCAATAAGAGTGTCTAAGAGCTTTGTGAGTTTCATGGTCATCTCTTCAAATGAATTAGCGCCAACTACAATGTCGTCTTGGTATGCATAACACGAATCAATTTCAGATAATTGAATAACTGAATCAATTAATTGTTGAAAAGTGCTTGCAGCTGTCTTCAAGCCAAAAACGAGACGCAGGTAGGTAAAAATTCCCCATGGAGTAGTAAAACTGAGTTTATCTTGCATTTCTTTCGGTACAGCGATCTGCCAGTATGCAGAGGGCAAGTCAAGAGTAGTATAATACTTAAATTTTGATAACTGCACCAATAGATTTTGAATTCTAGGAAGAGGATATGAAGATGGGATGATAATAGAATTTAACAATCTTAAATCTAGAGCCAAACGATATTTTTGAGGCTTCGACATATCAGTTCTCTTCTTTTTAACAAGAAGCATGGGACACGCCAGAGATGAATTTGATCTTTCAATAATACCAGCATTTAGCATTTGATTAATTTGGTCAAGAGCTTCTTGCTCGAGTGCCTGTGGCACAGGAAAAGGTAGGGTTTTGACTGGATGAGAATTTAGCATTGTAAATTGAGGATTAACCAGGTCGGTATGACCTAAAGTGTCAAGAGATTTGGAAAAAGCTAGAGCTTTACTACACAATAATTTTGTTAAAGAGTCTTTTTCATGAGGAGGTAAGTGTTTTAGGTCAAAATCATTTGGAGACAGTTCTTGAACACGTTTTCTCTTAACTTCTTCAGATGGTAAAATTAAATTGCAATATTCGTTTTCAAAATCTAAATCAAAAGAGTATTCCTCAATGTCCTTCTCATCTACATTGATACATTCGCCAATAATTGAATTTTTATTTAAATGAATGTCCAGCTTTGATATATTCTGACATACAACCAAAAATAAATTATTTTGAATTGAAGAGTTGGAATGCAGTGATACATGTAAAACAAGACCTTTATTTTTTAAAGTAGGTTTGAAAATAAAATATTCAGATGGAGGATTCAAGTACTTGACATGTAAATAAACAAAGGAATTGGGGGGGATTAATTCCCTATTGAGTAATTGTACCATGTTGGAATTCACCAAAATTTTATTACCAATATTTAAATGAGTTTGCTTTTCACCAACATAACTAACATCATTAGTACTTTCAGATGTAAAATTTTTGTCAGGCATATTATCATTAGTAGATAAATAGTTCACAACATTACCATAATCAGTTGGAAAATAGTTAGAAAAATAAGTAAAATTACCATCAATATAAGGATTATGAAAATTCATAGCAGTGTTAGCAACATTATTTGTAAATAAATCACTATTTTGAAAATTATAATTGTAAGGATAGGTTGTATAATTGTTGACTAATTGTAAATTTGTGTCACCATAATTTGCATATACATCATCAGCATAAGTACCATTACTTAGATTATTTGATATAGAATCTTCATAACAAGGCATTTTGTGTACATCTAAAGAATATGGCACATTTGAATTATCATAAGTATGTTCAGAATTCATGAAGTAGCAAGTAGGAGATTCATTATGACTGTGAAAAGGGATATGTTTATCCTTAATCAAGATAGACTTAAAGGTTGGCGATATGGTTATAGAATGTTTATTAATGAACTCAAATCCAAGTATGGCTTGAAAATTGACATTTTGTATCTTTGTAAGATAAAAGACATGATGAAAAAAGAATTTGTCGATTTTAAATGCTATTTCGATGCATCCTTTGAAAAAAACTTTAGAATTTATAGTTGAAATAGAAATATTTCTGGATAAGAATTTGTAGTGAATTCTGGATTTAATGCTATTAAAGCATTCTTGATCCAAAAGGGACAAACTTGATCCAGTATCAATTAAAGTTGAGATTTCATTATGTTGTATATTTATCAAGATGCATGGAAGAACATAAGAGTTATCAAAGGAACTACATATGACATGTCTTTCTTGTACATCATCATCAATTTCAAAAGTTTGTTTGGATGTCAAAGAATTATAGGAACATGAAGATTTGTTAAATTTAGGTGTTACAGGGGAAGTTTGGACAGCAATGGATGATACTAAAGTGATTGAAGAGCTTTTGTCGAATTGATGTTTGTTTTTGTCACTAAAGTGTACTGACCCTGAATGAAAATTATGGGAGAGAAGCCTGTCAGTAGAACCAGTCTCCCCTATTTGTTTAAATGATAGACATTGTTTTTATTTTCAGAAGAAGAGGTGTAGTTTTTCCTTCTGTGAGAATTAGACGGAAAATGAGATGAAGAATTTGGATTAGAAGAATTGATAATATTCTTAAATTTGTAGCATGTGTCCATACGATGATTGAATTTTCCACAAAACGCACATTGCACAACATCTCGTTTATGATAAAAGGATGCAGAATTTTTTTTGTGAGAAAATTTGTCGAAGGTGGGTTGATAATAAGGACGTTTCCGATATGATCTATGTTGACGAAAATTATTTTTATATTTATCTGTAGCCTCTTGTCTATTTGGAGAAGGAGAATATGTTCTTGCTTTTCTTTTAAAATTACGAGAAGCATGAGAATTGTCTTTTTGAGTTTGCGAAGGAGAGAAGGTAGTTTGAGATTTGACATAAATTTTATCCTTCGTATGTTTTATAGGAGTTTTATGGAGCACATTATTAGAAGCCATAGGATTATCATGAACTTTTTTACTATCTAAAGAATAAACTTGGTCATAACTCTCATGAGATTTTTTAGGAGGAGAATCATATATATTTTGAAGAAAAATTGCTCGTTCAAGAGCTAAATCAAAAGAGGAAATATTTTCTTCTAAAATCTTTCGCTTAATTTGTTTAGGCAAAGCCTCAAGAAAATGAGTGAATTTTAGTGAATTGAGAGCAGGAGGATCCAATTTAGGGTATGCAAGGCGAAGTTGTTTATCCAGACGAAATGCAAAATTTTTGACTGATTCATTTGAATCTAACTTTAAATTTTGCAAGGATTTGAGAGAAACAGCCTTCTTTGAGGGTAAGAAATAGTCTATAAAAGCTTTCCGAATGTCTTGAAAATTAGTGTTTTTGAACTGAGACTGTGTTTCAAGGAAGAAGAGTAAGGCACTACCTTCAAGTTTTGATTTGAAGAGAACAAAGAGTTCTTTATCAGAAAAATTATTTAACTCTTGTATATCAGATAATTGATCAAAGAAGAATTCTACAGTCTGTGGGTTGCCGTCAAACGGCTGTATTGCAATATTTAATTTTGATTTGGGAGGCATAATGAGATAATTAAAATAAGAGCTCAATAAATGACAGGTTAAATTTTCTTATAGACTGGTCACATAATAAATAATATATAAATTGACCCATTATTTAAAATATTGACGAACTTCATTTACGTTATACATCATTTTTATACGTTAAGAAGAAGAATAAATATATGACGAAGAGAAGAAAAATACCAACATATCTTTCTTAGCATGAGATCAAAAGAACATGGCCCAAAAATTTTTATGTATATATATATCATATCCCTCAAGACATATGTTCTTATATTTATGACAAGAGAACAATTTATATTAAAATAATCAATTATTTTTACCAGCACCTTCGTTAAATATTATATGATATTAGTTATAAATTATATCATGACAAGAAAAATATATTAATAAATTATGTTATATAGAATCTACTGCTGCAAAAAAAATATTATTTCAGCATAAAATCAAAATATATTATGTATTCATTTATTACACTCCGTTCAATATAAAATATTGATCACTGCATAAAGAACAGATAATGAAGATATAATTTATTTTTTGTTGAATATATATATAGATAAAGAAAACACAATATCATCTAATAATTGTCATGTCTTGAAGAATATTAATTGATTCAAAGAGGTACATGGTGCCAGAAGAAAAATATTGGTTCACAAGGAAACACGGCACCAAAGGAGATTTACTGTTATGTTTGGGAGAAGAGATGAGAACGCTTGTTTTCGTTTCATCTAAAATAGGCCACGTGATCATATTAGTGGGTAAAAAGACATTGCATTGGATGAATGCCAGCAAAACACCCACAATAAAAGGACATGACAAAAGCTAAACTTTATAGTTCTTCGTAAAGAATCTTTTACTATGATAATATCAACTCAAAAGTAAATTGTGAAGAAAATAAATAAATAAGAAAAATGTTACCTGGAATTCTTGACAAATGAAGAAATACTCAAGACGAAGAAGAAATTAACTTGGAACACATAATTGAAGAAAAATTGAAGAATAAAAATTTTATTTATAATTATTTGTGAAGTAACGTCATGACATTATATTTTTTTAACATATTCTCGTGAATGCACATTATATGTAAATAGATCATTATTCATTTCATACAAATTCTTCTCAAGGATAATACACAGGTGTAGATATTCTTTTTCACACAATTTTTCTTTATATATATTCATTTTGACAAATACCGATCAATCATTTTTCTAAAGATCTGAAGAATAAATTTTTTAAGAACATCAACTGTATCAACTCAGTAAAAGAAGAAAACTTGAATCATAAAGAGATTTTTTGTATTTTCTTGTGGGGATCCCATTTATACGAAGATAATGATACTTTGCCTATAAACAATCTTCCATGAATCAAAAAAAAAAAAAAAAAACAAGTTATAATATTTTATGCAGGAAGAATACTATTTCCATTACCTTCCGAGAAAAACATGACTTCATTGAGAACAAACAATATGGGATTAACTGGAAAGATTTGAATAACATCGAAGAGTGCCTTTTTTTAAAAAGAACTGCGACAAAGCATATATGAAATTAATAGATTCTCACCAAGCTATGAGAACATTTGAACGGCCGGCAAAAAATATGGCCACAAAGATTAGGTCGTTGCGGTAGAGGTACTTTGCTTTTCGCAGCAAAACAACCATTCGGAAGTTTACCTTCCATCTCGTAATGCAGCATCCACTCAACTGAACTGGCGGCACACAGAGAGGGGAGAGGAAAGATAAAGGGTTACCGCAAACCCGGAATACGCCAAGTTGGCAACGTTAGAATGGCGAAAGCGAGGAAAAAGAGGCCAAGCTACGTGTGAATGAATAGGGAAATATGAATTTAATAAGGAAAAAATGATAATACACTTAAAGAAGGAAAGCCAAAGAAGGTGGCCAGGCACTTAACTGCTTAAGTCACGTCATCTGTGTATTTTAATTTGATAGGCCAAAGGGAGGGCCAGATTAAACGGAAGTAACCACCCATCGAACGATCGAGAAATTTCTAGAAGCTTTTTAAACCGGAAGGAATGAATTCAAACAAGATTTTACCGTTTTAGAACATTCGATAAGCTACGAAAGGAAGAAATATTTACAGGAGAAGATATCAAAAGAAACGAAATCGAAATGATATTTAAATTGAGAACATTAATAAAAAGGAGATGATAGGAAATAAAATAGTTAATACAATTGAATTAAAATAAAAATATGTGAGGGGGTTATCGAGTAACCACCACATCTACTATTTTAATTCTTTCATAAAATAAAAGTTTTTTTTCTGGAGCTCGATACCTTAGGTTTTAGTGCTGTCGGATCTTGGGCTTATTAGTTTATCAGAAATTGTCGAAAGCAGCCAGAATCATATGCCAAAAAGGCATTTTTTATAAATGGCTGTTAGAACCTTATTATTCACAGATGGCGATTAGTCATTATAAATAGACAATATTTTCAAAAAGATATAACATAATAATAATAATAAATCAATATTGTATCTTCCGCTGCTCGGAAAGTGAGTATACATTAATTTTGGCGCAATTTGTAAACATCTAGTAATCATTACCTCATAATATATTTCTTACATTCTAGCAACTGACTTCAACTCTTCAAAATCGAGGAAACTTTAACAGGGCAGCTACAGGCGACTATTTTTATATTTTGTTAGCACCACTAATTAAAAAGATATTTATTTTGTAATACATCCATCTTACAGATGTTGTCAAAGTTAATTTAAAAGATTTTTCTCTAAAAAAACTGGTGCAAAATTGATTTAAAAAATAGTCAATTGCAGCAGCCTTGCATTTACTTTCTGACAGTTGAAGAAGGCAAAATGGTATGATAAATTTGACGATGGCATGGTTTTACGTGTAATGCTTGCCCAAAACGCAGCCAATGAGGATGATCGTAATCACCCACCACCCAACCTATAATCCAGAATTTTCACATTAAGATTTGACAGTGTTCAGCAACTGAAGAAAGTTTCGAAAGAAGACTATTTCCAGTTAGATGAAACCTGAATAAGATTGTTCGAAATAGCTTCTCAAAACAATTCCGGGTATTTTATGAGAATATTATTGAATACAAAGTATTTTGCTGAAATAAGAGGCTTAACATTCATAATAAATATTTTCATGCTCCGGAATAACTTTAACCCTTTCGAAACGTCATCGCTTGCACAAATTTAACTAAATGGCACTTTTTTTTAAACAGTTTTGTTTATTTATGAAATACTAAAAAATTATTTGATTTAAAGACATATTATATTGATTTAATAATGATGCCAAAAACAAATTTTACATTCACCTTTTGACGATGCATATATGCATCTTTATTCCCGAAAGAGTTACAGACTGTGAACTGCGACTTACAGCGCTTATTAATTATGAAATAAATTAGTCGGATGTGCCAATACCAAAACTTTCTTCTTTCTCATAACATCTTAAAATTTCAAAAAACTACTTACAGATGTTGATGTTAGTACTGCAATAATATTAGTTTCATACTATACCAATTTTGATTTTCATCTTAATTTTTTTTTCAGTCAATCGGAATAAAAACGAGTTAATTTCGAAAATGATATTTATTAAAATCATTAGTTTTTCGTTATTCTGCTATGCATTAACTATTTGTGAATAGCCGTCTTTGCAAGACGCGTGTTTCTGTCGTTATATGAAGCGCCGATGGACAACAGAATTACGAAAAACCAAATATTATATGTATATATATATATCGCTATGACAGGCCCCTTTCCATCGGCATATTTCCAAATTCCAGGTGGACCTGCTAGCCATAGGCAAAATCATACGCAAAAAATTTGGTTGGATTTTATTCATAACTTTATACACTTTTCGAAGGTAAAATAAGAACATATCACACAAGGAAAAATCGCTATTACAGCAACCCCTTTCGTTAGAATATTTTCAAATTTAAGGAGAGATTGCCAACCACATCCAAATACATATACAAAACATTTGGTTCAAATTATGCATAATTTCAATTTTTTACTGATACAACAGTGAAAATAATGCAAATATCGCTATTACAAGTACAACGCGGAATATTTTCAAATTGAATGAGGTGCTGCTGGCCATAGTGAAAAACATGCACAAAAAGTTTGAAAACAATTCTATGTATAACTTCATATACTTTTCGGTGATACAATAATGAAAATGATACAAAAATCCCTATTACATCGCCGGGAAATTTACAACAGTGGAATCTAGTCTAATAAAAGAGTCATATTTTATTTATATAGCTCTTAACCTTGAATCTAAAGAAGGAACACTAATTTGAACAAACAGATGTAGATGAGAAACATGGTGATCGGAATTGTGGGCGACACGCCCTTGGAGAAAGCTATAACCCATAAAAAGTGGCGTGTATACTTCTCTGGTTCCGTTCAGCAAATAGTCCTTTTCAGGACTTTCTGTGTCTACGCTATTCTGTGGACCTCTTGAGTTGTCCGCCACTAGATCCAGTCACAGATCAATACTTGATAGGCTGTTAGGAATTTAATTTTTATGTCCCCGATCATGCCCTTCTAAATTAAGTGAGCTATGTTGACCCCTTTTTTATACTCTTAGAAATAGGTAGCATTTATTCTAGCCCTGTTGGTACTTCCAATGCTGCCTTTTCCGACTCGACCATTTTTTAAGTCTGTCAACGTATAAGATGATTTTCTAAAAACTTTAGAAAAGCCACTGGGGATATATTTACCCCGGTGCTCCAACTTGGGAATGCAATGTAGACTTGCTCTTTATGTTCCACCTAAGTTTCCAAATTCTTATTTTTTTTTTTTTTTTTTTTTATCATGTTTTGTAATTAATCGCATTTTTATGTTTTCCTTACTTTCGATGGAGGTTTAACAGGGGTTGCGACCCACTGTAAGTACTCCTTAAGCACCAGTGTTGACTTGTCTTGAAGTGGTTTCAGCCAGGGCCGTAGCTAAGGGGGCGCTATGAGCGGCTTAGCCCCCCCTAAAATATTTTGAGCCCCTCCCCCACCCATGGAAAAGATTCCAAGGTCACTAAATGAATTTTTGTTCCTAAAATTAAAATGAAATTCTGTTCAAAAATCTAATTTAGGTTTGAGACTCTTTTACAGTTTTGCAGAATTACTAAATTGTATCTTAAATAAGTGCTTTAAAACTCCCTCATCCTATTTGTACATAGGAAGCTAGCATTATGTTTAATTTTACACCAGTTATACACTCAAAACTTTCATCATCCTATACTTTTCTTAGTATAAAATGAAGTTATTAGAACAGTTTAATAAGAAACATAGAATGAACATAGTAACTAAAATGTGAATATGCATTATTTTGTCTTTCTGCGTCAGAGAGAGAGAGAAAAGTTTTTGAGCCCCCCTATTGTTCATTTCTAGCTACGGCCCTGGTTTCAGCCCAACCTACCGAAAACGAAAGAAAGAACCGGGCTAAAAGAAAGAAATATTGTTACTTAGAATAGCCGAAGTGTCCAAGGAGGTATGACTTCAAAGAATCTACCAAAGCATGTAACTTCCGCAAACGACCGTGGACGCTGAATTACACCGCACCAGCAAAGCCTGTTGTCGGTAATCAAGGTGTTTCCCGATGATCCCGAAATACTCGTCTCAGAATGTCTCAAGTTCTCATAAGCAAATGCAAGGATGATATTTCGAAGGTATTTAAGTTACAATTCAATCTAATTATTATTTTTTTAGATAAAAAAGATTTAAAACTAAGGGTATCCGACGACTGGAATCCAAGATAAATTGGCTTTTGTAACTATTAACAATCGCTAATAGAAGCAGACCAAAATATTCTTAAAATACTTTATTTTACCTTTGATTTGGCGCCAATTTCATCTCCTAACTCGATGACGTGATAGTGACGCCAAAATGGCGAGTTGGCGCCCAATGTTATCCATATCGTACCAAGAAATGCCGAAGCAGACCAGTCATTCCTTAATTTACACCTAATAATCTTGTGCTACATCATGATTTCATCCCGTTACATTATAATGTCATTTTTTTGTTATAAATTTCAGTCTGCCGGGGTTTTGTGCCAGGATATGCGCAGGCAGATCAAAATATTCTTAAAGTACTTTATTTTACCTTTAATTTGGCACCAATTGCATCTCGTAACTCGATGACGTGATAGTGACGCCAAAATGGCGAGTTGGCGCCCGCTGTTACTCATATCGTACCAAGAAATGCCGAGGCAGGCCAGTCATTCCTTAATATACACCTTATAATCTTGTCCTACATCATGATTTCATCCCTTAACTCGATGACGTAGCCATTCGTGTCGCCGCCGCCCGATCTAATAGCGACTATTTTTTTTTAACAACAGATATTTTTATCAAAGCAAATTCTATCAAAAATATTTTGCAATAAATCTGGTAAACAAGATGCATCTTAAATAAGTGAGTAGCAATTTGAAATTCGTGATAGAATTTGTAATGAGGATTCTCTAAGTTGCTTTGTCTGTTTCAAGGGGAAAAAATCATCAGGTAATTTTATTTAAGCTATTGTTCATAATCACAAAATATTTAAACAAATAAATGAACAATGTTTGCTCTTTAATATTTAATGCATTCATGTTAAATAGAAGAGTTTAAAAATAAACAATCTTACTGTTAAATTCAGTCCAGGAGATGCTTTTCCTATTGATCCAGTCTTGTATTTTACGCATTTGAACATCCCTGTCAACATGACCTGCAAATGTAATTAAATAAATAAGCAAATAAGTAACTAACTAACAAATATTAAAATTAAAATTGAAAATAATTAATTAAATATTAAATGTTATTAAAATTAAATATCAAAATAAAAGTATCAGCTCTGGTGGGATCGCTCTAAAAGTGCATTTCTTTCGAAATTGATATTGCCACAGTAAAACAGAGGAATATTAAAAAGAAAATTCTATATTATTAAATAAATATTAATTTTATACTTTACTTCTTAACTTTTTAAAAATACTCATATTGTTTACAGTTAAAGACATAAAAAAGAAATTAAAAGTAGCATCAGGGTCATAGCTAAAGAGGTGCTGAAGGGGGAGGGGGTGTCCCAGCTTCCCCTAACTCATTTTGAGGTCTCCCCCTAGGAAAGATTCCAAGTTTACTAAATGAATTTCTGTTCCAAAAATCCAAATAAAATTCTGTTCAAAAATCTAATTTAGTTTTGAGACCCTTTCGCAGTTTCGCAGAAAACTAAATTGTGAGTATAATAAGTGTTTCAACACTTTCTCATCCTATTTGCACATATAAAGCTAACATGATGTTTAATACAGCACTACACTCGAACTTTTCATCATCCTATTTCTTTTTTCGCATAAAATGAAAATATTACAACAATTCATAAGAAACATAGTACCTACAATGTGAATATCCGCTAATTTATCTATCCGTGTGTCTGTGTCTGAGAAAGAGGGAGAGAAAATATACCCCCCTCCCCCTGTTATTCACTTCTAACTATGGCCCTGTGTAGCATCTAATGCATGAAAAGCAATGCATAAATTTAACAAGTAAGAAATATTCACAATCCAAAATTAAGCAACCATTCGTCTTTTTCAAAAGGAAGAATTTCAGCAGTTTGTTCTTTTTTACCATTGGCAGAAGGGGCTTACATCTTAAAATGTCTAATACAAGGGATTCAGGGTTTGAAACCGGTTTCGAAAAATGAAAGCATTCCCATAAAAACATTCTCATAAAAAATACCAGCGAAGAAAATCAAAACAGTAAAAAACGGCCTTGTATAGATCAATTTCAGCTATCTAAAGCAAAAAATATTCACAAATATTGAAATACAAACGAGATATCTTTAAAAATTTCTTCCATAGAATTAGCATTTGTGAATAGGTGTTTTCGCGTGATTGAAGTAGCCTCTTAAATGTTAGATAATCAGGAGTCTACTGTAATTACTTATGGCTTCTTTACAAAAACGTTTTCTCAATCTTGAAAACATTATCTTTTTAACCAAAGCAAGGCTAACTTAAAAAAAAAAAAAAAAAAAAAAAAAAAAAAAAAAAAAAAAAAAGATAAATAAATGTCTTATATATTTATAAATTACCGTTTCAGTTTGTCCATAGCCTTCATAAATATTCAATCCTGTTCCAGCATACCACTGCTTATTCACTTCTGGATTCTGAAAATAAAAGTTCACCAATTCATCTTGATATTGATATGAGAGATTTTTTATAAAGGGGCCGTTCATAAATGATGTCACGCGTGGAGATGGGAAGGGGGGAGTCGTGAAATTGTGACAGTTTGTGACAAGGGGGTGGGAAGGGATAAGAAGAAATGTGACATCACGCATTTTGGTTAAAATAAGAATATTAAAAATCAGCAGATTAAATTTTGAAGTTATTTTGAAATTAAAGTATTTTGTGTTCATAAACTAAAGATAGAATTTAAAGCCAAATATCTATATTATAAAGGCCAAACGTATCTGTGCGTAACGCATACGTCATTTTGCGAATGGCAACACTTTCAAATTTTAAGTGAAATTTCGATATTGCAATTTTTGCTACTACAAAATTTAAAACTTCTAAATATAACAAATTTTCAATTTTTACACCATCGAGTAGGAAAAAAATGTACTTTTGAATGAAATTTGTTTAAAAGCTGTATCTTAATTTGTTTTTGAATTATTAATTTTTTGTAGTTTTTAATACCGCTTTTCTAATCGTGGCAACAGGAATACTCCATTTTTATTAAAAGCCATGGAGGAATGAGATAAGTGGAGGGGAAGTATTATCTCTGGGGCCTGGGGGTAATGCTAAAAATGTAACCCTACATTAAGTCACATTAAGTACAATCAAAACCACGTGGTTTGACACGCCTATCAATTGAAACAGGTTTAAACTCGTATTTTTTTGCTATTGTTTTTTTAAAAAAGAACTAATCTATCGCTTCACCGGTAGGAATTTATTAATTATTTTATCATATGTGTTTTAAATATCAATATTGAAAATTATTTTAACGCTTTACTTGAAAATATAACATTCTTTTGTTAATATCTTAAAATCGTTTGCAGTCAGAAATACATATTTTATATTAATATTTATTGCTTAAGTTTTCATACATGATTTTAAAAGAATGTTTTCATCATTATATTTTAAATATTTATTTACATGCAATTATTCAGTCATAAACATTTTTCATCTACGTTATAAAGTATTTAAAACTGAATTAAAGAAGAAATCTTTTAGTAATACAGTTTTTAGTTCGTAACAAATGTTTTCAATATCTTATTTAATTTCAATTTGACATTTAATTATTGTTAATTTTCCAATTTCTTTTATTTTAAAAGCGAACATTTATTTTAATAAATAATAACAGAACAGAGACCATTTTAAAAATTTGCTATTTCTTCTTAAAATATGCTTCAATTGTAATTCATTTCTTTCAATTCGTATTATAATACAAAATTCCTTCCACGTCCTTTTGTTTGGAACATTAAAATTTGAGCAATAAATGGATTCATATTGCAAACCTTTTTTGAGCCTTACTTCACCTCCACCTATCTCATTATTCCATGATTAAAAGCAAAGGAAAAAAGGGGAAAAAAATGATTGCTGTATCTTCATGTTGCCATTTTGAAATTAAAAGGGAAAAAATTGAAATTTAAATATCTTCTGCTATAAAACCCGACGAATTTTCTTTTCATTTACCAAATTTGATTTACACGTAAAAGAATATCAGCAATTTAATATATGTTTCATCTAATAGCATTGAGATTTCAAGTTTTGAATCAAAATGATCAAATTAAAATGCCAATTTTTTTTGAAAAGGTGAATACAAATACAAAATGTGCATTTGTAACTTTTGATATGGGAAAATGATGCCGGGTTTAGATTTCATGGTGAAAAAATTCTTGAGTCAAAATTGAATAAATTGTGCTTTTTTTTTCATTTTGTATTACTGGCATAGGAATCTTAATTGATAACTTAATCATAGCAGATTTATTATTATTATTATTATTATTATTATTATTATTATTTGCTTCTTACATGTACGATTAAAGCTTAATTTTAACATTTTCTACAACTGAGTTTTATAGAAATAGCATTTTGTTAATTTGACGTTAAATATCGTTTGTTTAAGTGTTAGAATTACCAATATAAAATGTATTTTTTACTGTAACTAATTTTGTAGGTTTATTATAACTCAATGAAACAGTTCCTTCTTAAACATTTTCTTTCGTCAAAATTTGACCGGTTCTACCTTGTTCTATTAAATTCCAAAATACTACTGTTTTCAATAGCTCTTTCTCTATTAATATTGTATAACTATTGTATATTAATTATAATTTTTTCTGTAAACCTTAATTTTATGTAATACAAAATAAGTAAACAAATCATTTTTATTGTTATTCTCACAAAAGTCACTAAAACACATAGTTGAAATTTAAAAATAAAATTTGAAATATGATCTATAACATACAGCTTTGTTTCTAAACTGCAAGTATATATATATATATATATATATATATATATATATATATATATATATATATATATATATAATAGCGTGATATGTAACAAGGAGGGGGAAGAGGGGTAAGGTGAAGTGAGTCACTTTTCAAAAGTTCATTTATGGACAGCCCCTAAATAATGATCCGAAAAGGGAATGTGACAAATTAATTGAAATCTTCCATACCAGAGCTTCTCCTCCTGTTATGCAGTGCTGCAGATTTTTGAATTTATAGGATTTCAGATCTTCTTGAACCATCATCCTGTAAGCCATCGGTGGAACACAGAAAGTGTCAACGGGATATTTGGAAAGAACCTAACAGATAAGAAAAACTAATGCTAAATTTGATAGGTATACAGATTTTCTATTTAAAAATGGAAAACAAACAAACTCCCGTCATTAATAATAATTAAAATAAAATCATCAAATAGTAGCGAACTTTAGGCACGCCTCGGAGTGGTTCCTTTTTTTAACCCCCCTAATTTTATAAAATTATATTTAATGACCTCAGAAGCCAAGGAGTACAAGTGAGAAAAATTCGATTTTAAGTAAATTGAGTTTAAAAGGTAATTGGCGTTAAATTTGAAAATCAATAATAATTGACAGAATTGAAATCGGAAACTGACGCTGATTTCATTGTTGTCTTTTAATACTTGTTTCAATAACTGGAAAAAAAAAGTAGAGTACATTTTTTAAAAATTATTATTATAATTAATCAATATCGATTATTGTTCGGCAAAAGCGGTTTATCTCTAAAACGCAACACATAAATAGAAAATCACTTATATTTCTTTATCTAAAAAGAAAAAAGCATATTTCCAAGTCGCTTGAGCACTTAATTCATTTTTTTTTTTTCAATTTTGTCACTTATACCCCTTGGCTTCTGGGGTCCTCATTTATGATGTGTTAGTAGAAGAAATGCAATAAAAGGCTCTGTTCCTACGAAATAGAACAATGTTGATGTTTTCTGGATTTAACATTTTCTGGATTCAACTTTATATCCGGTATACAGATAAAAATTATTTTTGACGCAATGGGAGCCAAAGAAGAATGCTTAGAGACGCAACTAGTGGCCACAAAAAATATAGTTTAATAAATAAAAAAAGAAATAAAATAACCATAAGTTTGTTATTTTAGTTTACATTATAAAAAGAAAGAACGAAAGAAAGGTAAGGGTGATGGCAGATCATACAGAGGGTTTCGTTTTAATATTTCTTTCAAAACAACCTATTCTTTAATTAATAAATCCAAGTTGTTAATTTATAATTATTAAATCCTTACACAGGTGGTAGCACCAATGCATTTAATTTGAAAATAATTATAAAATGAAGTTATTTATTTTAATCAAATTAAAACTTGTTCAAATAAAATTATTTAAATATAATCCAAAATTCCAAATTTTTTGAAAATCCGAAATTAAAAAAAAATAGCGAAGATAGGTAATTTTAAATTTTTAAAAACCAAAAAAAAAAAAAAAAAAAAAAAAAATGCTTAAACGAAATTTAAATTTCTGAATCATTAATAAATCACAATTGATGGGCTAAGTTGGATTTTCAAGCAAGAAAACGCCCCATAACCTTTGCAAAATCCTCCTAGAAATGTTTATATATAGATATATATATATAATTGGGGACGTGTTATGGACTAGATTGGCCTGCCCTGCACCTTCATCTCAATCCCCCACGAAACTGTGTGGAATATTCTCAGTAGAGCTTTAATTGCCAATGGCAGACAGTTCAAGTCTGTGGCAGAACTGAAGGCCGCCATCATTGAGGCCTGAAATAATATTGATGCTAATGACTTCCAGAGATTAGTCAATGGCATGCCACATCGTATATTCCAAGTCATATGTAAGCACAGCGGATATATTAGCTGTTAACAATAGTGGTTTTATTTCGGCAGGATACTTTCCATTCCCTCTTTTTTATACATTCTTTTTTTTACCTGATCAAATTTGGCAGGGGGTGAGTTATTCCTTGTCAATATGTATTTCTGTATAGTCTTTCTTAATATATTTGATTCATTCTCGTGGTTTTGTTTCGTGTCCGATTACGGTACAAAATCATGGTGGCTTTATTTGTGTTGGACACACTGTAGCATACACAATTACGTACGTTATATTTGATTAATAATATTATATTTGAATGCAGCCCATCATTTTTTTTTGCTTCCCTTTGGGAACAACGGATTATGTGCTTATTCTATCGACAATAACTTTTCAGAATTTTCAAGCTATGTTTTTGAGACTTTCACAAAAGTTGCTCTACATTTAGCTTAAATATTATGCAAATTACATTTTGATTGGTTTCATGCATGCACAGTAAAAAATCATTTAATGAACTTGCTCATTATTCATATAATTTTCATTATTTTTCAATTCTGATTGCAGGATATTGAGTACAATGTTGTTAGTGATATTTTCTGGAAAGAAAATTTTTTCATAATAAGAACTTCGCAAATCATAAGCAAAAAACTTGTTGTAATTTGGGACTGTTTTTATGAAATCCTTCATTTTTCCACAAGTAAACATGCTATCCTCAAAGAAATGAGCAGCCTATTACAATAAACCACGGACAACAGAGTAACAGTGGACGTTCCCCGTATATGGATACAGCCCCTCATCTTTTTGCTTCCTTTTGCAAACATCGAATTTTGAACCTATTCTATCGACGGTAATTTTCAAGCTATGTATTTAAGATTTTCATAAAAGTTGCTCTCTATATTTAACTAATACATTATGCTCATAATATTTTGATTACCTTCACGCTTGTGCAGTGAAACCTTACTTACTAAACGTGTTCATTTTTCATACAATTCTTAATTTTTATTCTGATTACAAGGTATTACGTACAATGTTGTTTATCATATTTTCTGATTTTTTTCTATTATTATTAAGAACTCTGGTAAATTATAAGCAAAAAACTTGTCAAATTTCGGGACTGTTTTTATAAAAACCTTGATTTCTCTACGAGTATACATGCTATCCTCATAAAAATAAACACAGTTTATTACAATAAGCCACTTAATCATAATCCGCAGTTTGAAGAGTTTTGCTGCATTAGTTTTGGCAGGATTATCCAAAAGATCTTCGTTCTTTTTCAATTTGTTGACGGCCTTCAATGGGTTTTCGGGAAAAATCTTCGCGGAAATATATGACCTGTTCTATTTTGCTTACATACCTGGAATTTCGCAATAAATCAGCTTGTATTTTTGTAAATATTTAACAAAACGTCTTCGCAAGTGTCCGGTCATTAATGGTCATATGATATATATATACAATATACGTATATTATTTTACATACAAACATTATGTATTACAAAGCATTGATTATGGTGAGAAGCTCTCAAGAAATGCATAAAATTAAGTTACTATTAATTTTATTTTAAGATGTAAAATAATAATAATAATAATAATTAAACACTTTTTACTAGCTCTGCAACTAATTATAATAGAAGAAAGTTATTGTAACGAACGATTGGAAATAAAGATTCCTTTCAAATGATGTGTATAAAAAAACTTAGGGGGCCGTTTACAAATCAAAACCAGACCAGACTGGATTTTTTTTTATGGCAGCAAACAATTTTGAAAATATATTTTAAATCTTCGGTTTAAATTATGACTAGAAACAAAA
Source organism: Maratus speculifer (assembly GCA_964019185.1). NCBI lineage: Eukaryota > Metazoa > Arthropoda > Arachnida > Araneae > Salticidae > Maratus > Maratus speculifer. The sequence goes on from OZ025294.1 coordinate 249,403,366, forward strand.
TTTCAAGTCGTTTGGATGATAGCTATATTTGAATTATAAACATTCAAAATTAAGAGCTTCTTATGATAAATTACGTTTTCATATTTTTATTAATATCTCCTGAAATTACAATGCTAATGTGATGATTTTTTGTACAGTCATAAGACTAAAAAATCCAAACATAAGTACATTTAATTCGAGATTTTAAAAATTTCATAATATGAATTATGAAACTAACATTCGAAAAAAAATATGAATTACAACCCAGTTGTTTTGGTAGATTTATAATTATGATATCCTGCTTTATGAGAATTCCAATTTTAAATATTTGCTTCCAAGTAATTTCTGAATTACAAAAAAAAAAAAAAAAAAATCAGGATGATGGTTTAAGGGCCATCTATGATGTGCAGAAAAGCAGGGTCCTAAAAATATATATATACTTTACTGATTTTATTAAAACATTTAGACTGGCAAAAGTAGAAATATTATTAAGCGAGTGAAATGGTCTGATCGGTAAGAAATAATACCTTAATCAGGGTTCGAAAAATAGCGTTCCCGGGATCCCAGGGAACCTAGAAATCATTTCTGGGAACGTATATTTTTTCACTCAGGTTCCCGGCCGGGAACCTAAGAAGTTGCCGTGGCTACCAGCGATGCCGCGGACGTCTTATAACGCGCAAATTACGCAAAAAAAAAAAAAAAAAAAAAAAAAGACATAGTGCACACACACAAAAAAAAAAGCTTTTAAGCGGCCTGTGGGATGCGTAATTTCGTCAAAATATTACAAACAAAGTCCAGATTTCATCAAAAAATCGCGAAAAAATGGAAAATTTAACTGAAAAATCGTGAAAAAACGGCAAATTTAATTAAAAAATCACGATAAAACGGCAAATTTCGTTAAAAAATTGCAAAAAAGGCACATTTTGTCATAAAATAAGGAAAAACAACAACTTTCGTCAAAAAATCATGGGAAGCAATGCAAATTTCATTTAAAAAATCGCGAAAAAACGGTAAATATTATTAAAAAAAATATTTAAAAACGGCAGGGTTTTGTTAAAACATCTCGATAAATCGGCAGGTTTCATTAAAACAACATGATAAAGAAAAAATTGCAAAATTCTTTCAAAAGATCGCGAAAAAACGGCAGATTCCGTTAAAAGATCGCGAAAAAACGGCAGACTTCGCCAAAAAATCGCGAAAAAAGGCATATTTCGTCAAAAAATCGCGTTAAATGGCAAATTTCATCAAAATACTAGCACATAATTTTTTCTGGGAGCCTACACTTTTCATCTGGGAACCTATACTTTTTATGAAGGTTCCCGGCTGGGAACTTTAAAATTTTTCGAATTTTCGAGCCCTGCCTTAATAGAAGTATTAGTCATTCTGTAGCATTTCAATAATCGAATACCGAATTTCAATTCCGATACAGTCCTTAAAATAGGTTCATTTTAAAATAATTTCTCTGAAAAGAATAGTACGAATTTCATGTTTTATTTTACATTAGTGCATTTATACTAACTGAAGGATATAGAATTTATTTAGAGTGTTAAACTTGGGTATTGCTATTGAAAAAAAAAAGTTTGGGTTCGTTTTGATTATATAGATGGCCTTCTAAGCAAATTTCATATACATCATTTAGACGTAGACTAGACTTTATTTCCAAATGTTTAAGACCAGTAACTGTTTTCTATAATAATTTGTTGCAGGGTTAGTAAACGTGTTTACTTTTTTTTTTTTTCTTTCCATGATTGTACAATTCATTACTATGTTCAGTCACTTGAAAAGTATCAAATGCCATTTTTTTAAAATGTATAAATACCTCTAAAGTTTGCTTTGCATTGAATCTCGGCATCTGATGAACAAAGACACAAGCTCCGCGACGCCATGGAGCATAAATATTGCTGTAGGCAGTCTTGGCCCATCCGGTGTCACTGTTATTCCACATGATGTTATCACTTGTGAGATCTAGCATATATCTTTAAAAAATAAAAAATAAAAAAATAAATAAAATAATATAAAATTAAAGAAACATATAAGAGTTCAGGATCGATCGAAACATATTTTTCAGGCCAAAACAGAAACAGAATTTCGGGGATCTTATTTTTGGCTGAAAACGAAAAAAAAAAAAAAAAAAAAAAAAATGCCCGAATATTTTTTAAAGTAATTTATACAGACATAACAATACACAATTTTAATTAATTATATATATGTAATAAGGTATTCTTTAAATATGCATAATTATTATTATGTTCGTTTATTAAATACGTATATATAATTATTAATTATACGTACTGCCCGAATTGATTCTCTGTGCCTTAGTTCCAGAACTTTTTTTTTTAAATATACATACATAAAATGAAACGTGATTAATTCATCAATGACACAGAAATATTTCCTAATTATATGAATATCATTTTTATATATATATATATATATACACCTCGATTTACCTTTTATAATGTTTTGTATATCTATCATACAAGAATTTTCTCAAAGAATGTTCAAAACAATTTTGCGATTTCAAACAAAAAATTCGTATTGCAGTTTAGTCTGCAGCTTTTTAATGAGCACTTAAGAAAGTTTAGCTATTTATATGCATTGCTTGTTTTATAGTTTGCACTCATGCCTTGAATCAGCCTTGGTTGATAATAACAACGAAGTTCATATAGAAATAAATACCTTCATTTAAACCGATACAGCTCAAATCGAAAAGTAATGTCGAAAATTTTCGAAGGAAGAAACGAGATTTTCGGAATACAGACAGTTTCGGTGTGGCCGAATTTTCAGCAACATTTGCACCGAAAACGGAAATAAAATCGAATTTTCGGTCGAATCACTAATGAGTTACAATAATGAGCTACTTTTACACTCTTTTACTTAATTTAAGGTTTTGTTACGTAAATATATGATTTTGTAATTCACGTAAGGGGTCGTCCACAAATGATGTCACATTTGGAGGAGGGGGATTCATGAAATTATGACAGTTTGTGACAAGGAGGTGTGAGGGGGGTAAGAAGAAATGTGACGTCACACATTTTGATTAATATAAAGGCATTAAAATTTAGTTTAATATTTATTATTTTACGATGAGTAGTACAATTTATAAATTCTAAAAGAATAGTTCAAGTAATACTAAAAATATGTACTAAAATAAATACAGATTGTTTAATGGTACACTTAACCCTATCGGGTCCGATTTTTTTTTTTTTTTTTTTTTTTTTTTAAGAAAAAATTATTTTTACGTTAATAACATTAACACTAGCTATCCCAGTAGATTAATTAGTGTTTAATGGATATTTCATTGGTTTGAAGATGACGAATGTTTGTTATTTCGCGTACTATTCAAGTAATATTCATATGACAATACGCTAAGGAAGAATTTTCGGAGATGTTTGGAAAATATTAGATTAAAATAAGAATTAACTAATATTACAACTTTGTAATATTTTTTACGCTTTTTTACACAGGATTCTTTCAGGAAAGTAACTTATTTTAAATTTAAAGAGTGAAATATGTGTTTAAAATAAAAGAATCGCAAACGCGCAAAGAGAACGAAGCAAATAATAATAATTATTATTATTACTAAATGCGTAAACATAAATGAAGTCATATAGTAAATGCATAGACACATACTAACATTACTACATGCAAATAGTAGCAAAAGTATTTCTTAGAACAAAATAACACTCATTTAAGACACGTACTATTATTAGTAGTACACCAGACCCGAAAGGATTAAAACAATCTATTTAAAATATGCTTAAAAATTACCAGCGTTTCGTATCGCTTCCGCGAACGTCGCCAGGATAAAATAGAAAGATGTTAAATACATAAATATATATAGGACAGTTGCACCATAAACTTTAACTAATAATAACACATTGCTCAGTGGTGCACAAAACAGGAATTTTAATATACATTAGTACATATTAAAATAAAATAAAATTTTCAACGTTTCGCGCAGAAGACGGCGCGAAACGTTGAAAATTTTATTTTATTTTAATATGTACTAATGTATATTAAAATTCCTGTTTTGTGCACCACTGAGCAATGTTAAATACAATTTAAAGTTTCAAAATATAAACACATACATCCAAGAGTCCACGAACACTCTTGAATTGAGAGTGCGTAAACGTGCTTTTTAATTAATTGTAGCATATTATGCCAGATTTTATGAATGTTATATGACAAATGATCGTTACAAGCATGATGATCGAGCTTAATGATCGTAATGGACTCTAAAATTTTATTAAGATATGGATTCTTGCATGCAATTATGTTAATGTATTGTAACGGAAATTTTCGGGAGAACAGCAGTAAAAAACCAGGCTTACAATTTTTTTTTTTCTAAATATTTAAGCCAGGCCGGAATTGGACTCAATTGCTCTCAGGATATTTGCTGTGTAGGGGAGATGATATGTTTTGCAAAAATAATAATAGCGATAGTGAATTTCTGTTAACGAATCATTGGATATACTTTGAGATTATTCTCAAATTCCCTGCTTAACAATTTGAAACTTTTTGACCCATTTTCTAACTCATTTTTACTCTAATGGCATAAACTTTACAGGTCTGACTATTAAAGCGAATTCGAATGGATATAGTTTTATTTTGAAAAAGTTATATAAACATTATCTTTATTTAAGCTCTTCGCGATGAGCGTACTTCACAGAATTTTAATCTTTATTCATCGGTTTTTCAAAAGAGAAAACTTTAAGCAATCAAATTGCATAATTGTTTTAGTTGAATAATGCAAAAATATCAATTAAAAAATATTGTCACGAATAATTCAGGATTCTAAACATGTCCAGAAGGGAGTAAAGGGAACCAAAAGTAAAGTAATTAAATGAGTAATCATTATCAAGAGAGACATGAATGACCATAATGAAAGATTTTAGAAAAAAAAAATTACACTTCTTGTTTCAAGTATAATGTAAAAAATAAAGCAAAAACGAAAATAAGCTTTTTCCTACAAAATGATTTAATGTAATAACAAAGAAAAATAAAAACACATTTTTTTTTCGAATTTAATAAACGTAAAAAAATTTATACTATTTTTGGTACTTTTCCAATTAAGGGGCTTTTGGAATTTAAAAAAAAATTTTATTTCTTTATATATGTATTTATACATACAGACATATATAATTTGATTACATATCTTATTGTTTTCTATATACAATTTATTCCTGTCCGATTATAAAAATAGACAGATAAATAAATTGTATCAATTTTTTCAAACATATCGATATAAAAAATATGTAGAAATTCAGTTAGGTGTGACAGAATCTTTTCTTCTATGTGTCGGAAGTTGAAAAAATTGTCGGTGTATGTGAAACATTTAATAGGTTGCTAGAAAAATTTCATTTCCTCCCCAAGTGCTATTTTTTATATCTCGCCAAGGCCCCTATACTGGAAAAGTACCCTATTTTCTATATTATCAAAGAAGAAGGGGGAGAGACTAAAAGAACATCCATGCAGATTGAGGCATTATTTCTCATTTCTATATTATGTAATTAATAGTAAAAACAACAGCATTTAAGCAAATAAAATATCTTATTTTTATATTTCGCTCTGGCAGGCTATAATTTGTCTTTAACTTAATACAATGAAAAACGTAATTTTATCCAAAAATTAAACTCTTAAGGAATGAACTTACTTCCCAGTCGATTCATGACCGATCCCGTAGCTACTGTGAGAATGCTCCACCATTTTGGGATAACCTGTGGTGCCACTAGTGAAGAATACCATACTGGTCTCATCACTGTCCGATTGAACGCACTTTTAAAAGCAACGAAAAATACATTTATTAAAATGAAATTTATATAGCACTATACAAATTTAAACAAGTTGGAAATTGCACGTGAAGCGTAGCAAATGAGGTGCGTTCGTACAATAACGAAGTTTTAAAAATATCCCTCTCATATATCAATCTCATAAAACTGTAAATAATTACAATTAAAATGCGCACCAAACAATGTTCTCCCTATACCATTATGCAATGGTATACTTTTGTGTGGCCTTGTAAATCAATAAAAAATATTCTTTGCACAACAGATTATACAAAATGTATATTATAATATGTACTTTATAGATGCATATCAATTTTATTACGTTCAAATGAGTGTAACACCATTAAATTGCATTTGAAACATTTTCCCCATTAACCGTAATGTAACGGAACACTTTTGATTGTCCCTGTAGTTGAACTATGCATCCGATTTTGATAAAATTTTAAATAACTCTATAAAATTATCTAATAATTATGTACTTAAAATTTCAAACGATTAAAATGCATTTGAAACATTTTACCCCATTGACCATAATGTAATTGAATATTTTTGATTGTTCCTGTAATTGATCTATGCACCCGATTATCAAAAAATTTGAAATAATTCTACAAAATTATGTAATAATTATGTATTTTAAATTTCAAACGATTAAAATGCATTTGAAACTTTTTTCCCCATTGACCGTAATGTAATATTCCATTCCATTACTTTTGATTGGCCCTGTAATTGATCTATGCATCCGATTTTCATAAAATTTGAAATGACTCGACAAAATTATGTAATAATTATGTATTTTAAATTTCAAACGATTCGGTTGGATAGTTTTTGCGTTGTTATATGCGGACAGACGGACGGACGACCACTATAGGGGCTACGTATTTACATAATTACGAACGCACCTAAAAAGAAACAATACATTCGAAAACTCACTAGATATCCATCTGCAGGGCTGCCACAGGCGGCTATTTTTTAATTCTAACTGGCACCGCTTTCTCAAAACAGAAATCCATAACATACATTTTAAACACATTTGAAAGAGAATTTTACATCAAAATTTAAATTAGAAAAACACTGGTACAAACAGAATATATAAAAATATGTCTCCTGTGGCAGACCTGCATTTGTATGGCAATTGAAAAGTAGTCGTTGGGGACACCATAATACTTACCTATCATGGATATGAAAAAAATATTACAGTCGGACCTCTATTTAATGAAGTCGCAAAATCCCGAAAAAAAGTTCGTTATATGAAAAATTCCTTAAATAGAGATTCACTTTTAAAAATATTTTAAACTGCATAAAACAGATTTTAAATTCATAAACACTATATATTTTTAGAAAAAAGTATTTAATCTTATTTTCTGTTTTTTATAAATAGCATCTATCTTCTTTATTTATTTTACCCATTAAAAAGAAATCTTCAAAGAAAATAGGAATAAAACAAAACATTCAATGGGAATACATTCTCTTTTCAGCTCTAAGAAATAGTTTTAAATTATAATTAATTAATCATTGTCGTATTTATTATAATAAGCAATTTTAAGCATACATTACCACATACGTCCTTAAATTTAATTGCTGAAAAAGTCTTATTTTTGTCTGAGTTTTTTGCTTGAAAAAATGTTTTCTATGCATAATACGTCTCATTTCTCCGCAATACACCAAAAAATGCCTCCAGGCGTATTTTTTTTAAATTATAATCTATATCGGATTTTTTCAAATGATTTTATCATTTTATCATACGAGTATTTGTTGATTTCTGCATCATGATCATTTCCATCTTTATCATCTTCATTTTCTTCGCAATTCATTGCCGGATTATTTTTACGTTTTACGCTGTGATAAAATATCCACTTCAGTTAAAATGGTTCAGCGGCCTCAACTTCGGAATCAAGTGAAAATAAAATCCTCAATCAGCACAATCGTTAATTTCATCTTTTTCTCTCAGCTGCACCCACATTTTTTAAAATTCTCCTTCTAAGGGAATATCGTCTCCGTCTTCCTTAGTTGCTGAATTTTCATAGCTCACAAAGAATCCAACTTTGGCAAAACTGTTGCGTATATAGTACGACCCGTTGCACCATAATTCCATACTTCGGAAATTTCTCATATGCTTTCCCGTAAGTTGACCTTTGGCATAGATTCCGTGTCTTCTCTTGAATTTTTCAAGTCACGCACTGCTTCCTCGAAACTCATCATATCCCAGTGCTTTTGCAAATTAAAGAGCTTTCTCAATTATGAAAGACCCAAAGATCGAATATTTTAATCTTGCATTGTGTGCATCCACTTCAAAACTGTCTCGTCCAGATCTTTATAAACACGAGTTTTTAAACGTTTGAGCGAGAACCTGATGAATCATAATTTTACAACTTATCACAATTTTTTATTATAGTTGATAAGCGATTTGGAGGAATACCAAATTTGAAAGCAATATCCTTTTTCTTCATTCCTTTATCCAAATGATCAAGAATGAATTATTTTCCTTTGATACTCAAACACTTGCGCATCGACATTTTCGAGCTATAAGACTACGACTAATCAAACATCTAGATTACAGGATATTTTAATTCAAGGGTACGGACAGGTCCATCGAAGGTGAAAGTAGGATGCTGAAAGTCTGGACTTCCTGGATAAATGCAAAACGATTTTAATGCGCTTGGTGAGTTAGGCACCTAATAAAACTAATTCATGGTCACCGAATATACTAAAATAAACTAAAAGAAAGAATAAATTGGAAATGCTCGGAAACATTTTGAGAAATAAGGAGAAAAAAAATAGATCACAAGAAAAAGTTCATTAAATAGAGAATGCACTTCGCTAATTGGTGGGTTTTTTTACAAACAAATTCGCAAAATGTACTTGATTCCAAGAAAAAAAAAATCGCAAAGTAGGGAAATTCGCAAAATAGAGGTTCGTTAAATAGAGGTTCAACTGTATTACAAAAAATTAATGTTTGCTGCATTGAATTAAGGATTTGATTTCCAATTAGAATATATCTTTGTGAAATTTTAATTAAATACAAGGTGTTCTAAAAATAACTATCCATTTCTAAGAAAACACTAATCTATTTATTTCTTTCACAGATGTTTAACAAAATGCTCTCCTTAGAAGAAAGAATAACCGTCATTTCCTGGAAACTGGGTGATAAAAAATATGAAGTGGTGTGTCAGCTATACCATAGATCAGCGGTTCCCAAACTATGGGTCGCGACCCAATGGTGGATCGCGGAAACGATCAAGGTTTGTCACAAAAATATATTTTTATTTCAGCTGTTAATATATACAAGGTAAAACTCGTCAAAATTTGACGAAAGAAAATGTTTAAGAAGGAACTGTTTCATTAACTTTATAATAAACCTACAAAATTACTTATAGCTATTTCCATGCGAATTTGTTTGTCTGTTACACAGCTGAAAATTGCTATGATTGTTGGCCACCGTTATTTTCGAAAAGTTTGCTTCGTTTTATTCAATTGATGAGATATCTTCGACAAAATAAGTCACATTTTTCCGATAGAAAATACTGGTAGCCAAAAATCGTAGTACGTAACAGACAAACAAATTCGCATGGAAATAGCCTTATAGTAAAAAATGCATTTTATATTGGTACGTCTAACTGTTAAACAAACGATATTTATCGTCAAATTAACAAAATACTATTTCTATAAAACGCAGCTGTAGAAATTGTTAAAATTAAAATTTATTCGTATATGTAAGCAGTAAAAAATAACAAAGATATGTTATTATGATAAAGTTATCAATTAAGGTTCTTATGCTATACTATTCCAAAATGATAAAAAGCAAAATTTATTCAACTTTGACTCAATCATAGAACTTTTTTTCCCGTGGAATCTAAACCCGGCATCATTTTCACCACATCAAATTTTACAAATGTACATTTCACACCTGTATTCACGTTTAAAAAAAATTGGCATTTTAATTTGATAATTTTAATTCAAAATTTGAAGTCTCAAGACTATTAGCTGAAATAGATATTAAACTGTTGATATTCGTTTACGTGTAAATCAAATTTTGTAAATAAAGTCAAAATTCACCGGGTTTTATAACAGAAGATATTTAAATTTCTATTTTTCCCCTTTTAATGAGAAAATGGCAACATAAAGATATAACACTCAAATTTTCACTTTTTTCCCTTTGCTTTAAATATAAATGGAGTACTCCTGATGCCACAATTAGAAAAAAGGTATTAAAAGCTACAAAAAAATTAATATTTCAAAAACAAATTAAGATACAGCTTTCAAGCATATTTCATTTAAAAGTACATTTTTTTCCCTACACGATGGTGTAAATATTGAAAATGTGTGACATTAAGAAGTTTAAAAACTTTTAGTAGCAAAAATGCAATACCAAAATTCATTTAAAATTTGAAAGTGTTGCCATGCGCAAAATGACATATGCGTTACGCACAGATACGTTTGGCCTTTATAATATAGAAACACTCAAATTTTCACTGTTTTTCCTTTGCTTTAAATAGAAATGGAGTACTCCTGTTGCCACAATTAGAAAAAAGGTATTAAAAGCTACAAAAAAATTAATATTTCAAAAACAAATTAAGATACAGCTTTCAAACATATTTCATTTAAAAGTACATTTTTTTCCCTACTCGATGGTGTAAATATTGAAAATGTGTGACATTAAGAAGTTTAAAAACTTTTAGTAGCAAAAATGCAATACCAAAATTCATTTAAAATTTGAAAGTGTTGCCATGCGCAAAATGACGTATGCGTTACGCACAGATACGTTTTATTAATATATATATAACAATTTCAACAGCAAATAATATTTTAAAAGTAATTTTGTACTTTCAATATGAAGAAATATACAAGCAGAATATCCAGAAACATCTAAATAAGCTTTGAATTCCTTGATGGAGTTCCACACAATAATCCCGTGTGAACATGCTTTTTGTACTTGGTTGTTTTTGAAAAGCAAGTATAGAAAAAACTGTGTAGGAAGTGAATTAAGGTTGAAACTAACAAGTTTTAACAGATGCTTTCATCGGCCAGAAAATGCACATATTATAAAGTTATGTTTTGAAAGTAATTAAATGTATTTTTAATTACCTTTCTAGTTTATATGTTGTGTTAATTATTACTTAGATACATTGGGATTATCAGTTCTTGTTTTTGCTGATAGTGTATCCTTCGTACGAAAATTTGCCTTTTTCGTAGGATAGGATAGCCGATAGCTTTTAGAGATCATATAACAATTTCCATATTGATATAATCTATATATTGGATGGGTCGTGAAAAGATTTTTCACTTAAGTATGGGTCGCATACTAATAAAGTCTGGGAACCGCTGCCATAGATAATGCGGAAAACAGTCACCATCAAGGGCCAATATCAGGCTACTTGTGAACGTGGGCTTCTTTCAACTGCTTCACGAATGCTCAACATTTTTCATCCGCCACGCTATCGGTTCGTCTGAGCTTGATATTGGTCCTAGTTAGTGGCTGTTTTCCGTATTTTCGATGGTAGAGCTGACGCACCTCTCCATATGTTTTACCACCCAGTTTCCAGGAAATTATGGCTATTATGGCTAAATGCTCGTCTTACAATTCTTCTAAGAAGAGCATTTATTTAAACACCTGCGAAAGAATTCAATAGATATCTGTTTTTTTAGAAATGGATCGTTATTTTTGGAACAGACTATATAGCAGTGTTATAAAATCGAATAATGTGAACATTATGATCGCAAATATCTTGATTGTCAGATCATCTTCATTCTTTATATAAATTTCTATAAAATATTTACAATAAATTTTTTCATTTTTGCAACTTAGTTTTAATTTTTTTGTTAAACTGAGCACTCCATAGGCTGAACAATTTTTTCTCTATCTTGATATGTAGCGTAATACTTCTAATTTGCAATTGAGGCGTGCAACATTAATTTTTGTCAACAGTCAAAACTGAATAGTATTTGATAAAATATAAAGTCTGAAAATAGAAATTTTTACGAAATTTCGATATTGGCAGGATGCCGAGCCCTCTTATTTTATTTATTTATTATTATTATTATTATTTTAGAATTGAGAGGTTAAGATGCAATATCTCACCTCATGTTCTGGAGTAGCAGCTTTATATAAGTCATGGAAATCGGAAAAACCGGAAGCTTCAGACTTGGCAGTATTTTTCCCTCTGAAAAATTCCAATGTTAAATATAGTATGCAAGTACTTTGAATTTTACACTATGATTTTCATTTAGTAATATTTTTTCAAGAGCATGTCAATACACTAATATTTTAAAAACTTCTATAAAGGAATTCACTTTCTATTTAGCAATTTTTTTTTTTTGCCTAGGATTTCTATCACAAACTATTTTTTTTCAACTTGTAGCAAAACTTTTCTACTTCTTCAAAACACAAATTGCTTACAATTATAAGGACTTAACTACACTTCCAAACAAAAGGATGTTGCTTTAAAATGTGCATGTTAGATTATTCAGTTACATAAAAACAGAGCCGACTTTATAAATAAAAACGCAAAAGTACCAAGTCCTTTTACCTTGTATCGAGAAAAAAAGTTACCTTTCTAATTTTTTTTTTCAGAATTTTGGCAATTTTACTCAAAAAGGAATTTTTCAATTTGTTGTTTCCTCAAATCATATTTAATAGATAAGATTTTCATATTTATTTGTAACATAAAAATGACATAATAGATTAGTAATAGTATTCGAATGAATGAGCTAATAAGGCTAAAAGACCTGACGAGATTGTGGCACCAGTCAGCTTTAAAATGCTATCACTATTCACTGACTATACACATATATATTATGTAATATATTAAGATACTCATAATAAGAATTGGAATTTCAGAATAAATTTTACAATTCAAAGTGAAATAAAAATAAATAAAAACAGCATACATTCATAATTACTTGCGCTTTTGCATCATAGTAATTTGAATGTTAATATATAACCATTATAAAATGCTACAATTCAACATCTACAATGAATATAGATTAACCCATTATAACAAATTTAAACATGACAAAACAATCAAATAGAATTAGAAATATTGGAACAATTACAAATAAAATTGGAGATTGTGGTACATGGCTCATTATCAAGGGCGATGCCACGTAAACACATTAATTACGATTAATTTCTGTTGTAGAAATCAGGAAAAAGTCCTAATGCATGATTTCTACATTGCCCGATTAATCGTAACCAAAAAATCTACGTAAAAAACAGGGACATATAAAACTATATTTCTGAATCAGATTAAGAAATAGATTAGCCCTAATTGTTAGACTATTAAAAATAGTCTACAATCTACTTTGATTTGATTCTATTGATAATTTTATTAAATTTACCATATATTTCCATTAATTTACATAAAATAAGTTTTGTTTTTATATTATTTTTATAATTTAATATCCTTGATAATATTTTCTTTTAATTATAATAATAATTACATATTTTTGTTATTATTCTTTTTTCTTTCCAATATATATCCTTAACTGTATCCCATCTCTTTAACTGTTAGTAAAATGAGATGGCACATTTGTGTTTTTTTCCAAACATATTGGCGACTTTGTACATTGTAAGTTTTTCTTTTTTCAATTTCTATTTTTAATGGTCTAACAATGGTCAGAAATTAATCATAATATTTGTGTCTACGTGGCATTGCCTTTGATAATGAGCGACGTACCACAATCTCCAATTTTATTTTAATTGTTCTAATATTGCTAATTCTATTTTATTGTCTTGTCATGTTTAAGTTTGTTATATTGGGTTATTCTACAAATGGATAATAAAATATGAACACCTGTGTAAAGGTATGACGTATTTCACACATGCAGTACAGCCGAGCCATCTGCAACAGAAGTTTGCCAACTAGTGAGCGTCAAGAGGAAGGTTTCAGTCTCTCAAGGGCAGTCACCTGCACTGCATGTGTCTATTGAACTGTCTGAGATAAGTTGAAATGTCAGACTTGTCAGAGTTCCAAAGAGGAATGATTGGCGGAGCGCATTTAAGTGAAACATCGGTTACGGAAACAGCAAACCTTTTGGGGTTTGCAAGGAATACGGCACCAGCCATTATGACAGCGTACACGAAAAAGGGTAAGACGATGTCTTCAAAGCACAACAGTGGCCGAAATTCCAAGCTTGCTGATATGGATAGACGAGTCTTGAAGCACATAGTCGCCCGAAAGCACAAGCAATCGTTATCCAAGATAACATCCAAAAAGAACAGTCATCTCCAGGATCTCGTTCAACAGAAACTGTCAAAAAGGAATTTCATGCTGCGAGCATGTATGGCATAATATCAATTCGAAAACCCTTTGTTTCAATAATGCTTTCAAGTGACGCCAGTGGTGAAGAAATCCCAAAGGGTGATCCCCACAGCAGTGGCTACAGGTAATATGGTCAAATAAATCGTCATTCACCCTATTTCAGATGACCGGTTGCATTTATGTCTGGAGAACATCCAGAGAAGCATTTAATTTTGAATGCCTCATGCCGAATTTGAAGTATGGGGGTGGTTCCATTATTGTATGGGGTTCGATATCTTGGCGCGATCTTGAGCCACTTGTTATTCTGCATGGGAAAATTAAATCCAATCACTATCTAAGCATTCTAGGGTATCATGTTCAGATAGTATTCCCTGGAGAGCGACCGCTTTTTCAAGACACCAACTCCCCTATCCACACTGCTACTGACCTACCATCAGTAGAAAAACTGAGAGGGGTTACTTCTTCGGAAGTAACACCTGTGGTAGGTGTGTTCAACCTTGGTTCGAAGAGCATGACGATGAAGTTGAATATCTTTCCTGACCCCTCAGTCTCCAGATTTGAATATTACTTAACATTTATGGGAATATTTGGTTGGTTGATTTGGTTGGTTGATTTTTGTCGTCCGATTATCTACGCTAATGGGATATAGGACCAGGGGGAGTGCCCTCCGTGGGGGTCTTTCTAAGGGAACCTAACCCGTATTTACGCAAGGTTCGAAGAAAACCACGGAAAACTCCGAACGGTTAGGCCGACAGCCGCGATTGGGTTCGAACCCAGCACCTGCCGTCTACCAGTTGAGAGGTCCGAACCTCTCAGCCACTGGTGGGGCGGGAATATTTGGACTCCAAACTTCGTTCTCGATCTCTCCTCCATCCAAACTTTCGGTATTAGAGTCCGTTCTGTAGGAGAAATCGCTTAATATACCTTTAAATATTGTCCATGACCTTTATGAATCTATTCCACGTCGCATTAAATCTGTACTTCAGTCAAAGGGTGGTCCAACCCCCTATTAATAAAGATTTTCCATTATTACACAGGTGTTATTTTGTCCTCCATCTGTATATTCATTGTAGACGTTGAATTGTAATATCTTATGACGGTTATATATATATATTCTGAAAAATGTTTTTTTTTAATACATTCGACAAATACATTATAGGTTTTAACATTGTTTTAACGGTTAAGGTGAAATGTTAAGCTATTTAAAGATACCAATTAAGACATATTGTAATAAAGAATACTGCCCAGTTAAACTGATGGCATTGAGCTCACAGGCTACAAATACTAATTGTACATTAAAGCCTTATATTTTCAAGGGTTAATTCCGTTCGAAAAAAAATTAAGAAGGGGAAACAGCTCTCACCTTTCCTCTTTTTTTATACTTAATCATTGAAACTCCTATACTATCAAAGACATGCTTTATCATATAAAAAATCTATATCCAAAATTCAGAGCAAATGAGATAATTCTTAATAAAAACCCATTTAGCATTTATATAATTTAAAAGGAGTTATCCCCCTCTTTTATACTTAACCATTAAACTTCCAAAACTATTCAGAGATTTGAACGAAATCTGAAAATTTTGCTTGAAAAACCCATTTATATAAATTAAGGGGGGGGGGCATTAACACCCCTGTTCCCCCTATTTATACTTATTTAATGAACACCTAATAACAGTCACGGAATCGCCTCATCAGAATGATCGTAATCTAAATTTTGAACGAAAACTTAATTCTGCATGAAAATCCCATTTATATAAACTAAGGGGAGGGACATGAGCCCCCCGTTCCCCCTCTTATACATATCGAATGAACTCCAAAAACTAATCAGGGAAGCGCCTTGTCAGGATATACCTACATACAAAATTTCAAATGGATCGGATGTTTTTATCACGAGTTATCGCGTTACGCACGAACGAACATACAGAACGGACGGGTACATAAGCTCTCAGGCTATGATAGCCTGTGAGCTAAAAAAGTATAATATCTTGTTAAAAAAAAAGTTTTAGAGAAAAGTGTCATTATATTAAAGAAATGTAGATTATTTATAGAATTTTTTTTGTTGTTGTTGTCAGTGATTGCCTTTTACAAATGCGCAGTATTCGATGTTAATAACATATATGGCTAGAATGAAACATAAATTCAAACCTGGAAAACAATGAAATCATTTGACTTGGGATCTTTAGACAATTTTAGAAAAATTATTCTTGAAATCTTGTTTTAGTCATCTGGAAATCTTAATTTCGAGTTTAGTAGACAGTGAATATACATCTTTATAAAGTGCTGCTATTTTTAAAATCACAAATGCAAAAATACGTAAAATTCAAGCAATAAAAATCGGCATAGAGGTTTATAAAAATCGTTAAAAATTGCAAATTGAGGAAAAAGCCCCAAAAATGCAAATGTCATCCCCAATATAGTAAATAATAGTTAAAAAACTATCAAAAATAAATAGATAAAATTTCTCTTACTCATTTAGTTTACCAGATACTTTAATCTTTGTGGTAACAAAACTTGAACCTTCAGAAGCCTAAAAAGTGAAAAAATAAAAAGAATATATTCTTTTCAAATGCATCTAAAAATACCAAACATAAAAATAAACTGACATAGATTTTCAAAAATATTTTAGCTATTTTTTGATCATTTTTAGAATTATGGCAAGCTTCAGATGCAACTAAATTTGTATTAGCTCCGATTCCTTAGAATACAAATTTTTCAAAACAAAGAACCAATTATAAAACAACATATTGCTATAACTAAAAAAATTATTTTTATTTAAATAATATAACTTATGTAACATTAAATTCTTGCGATTTTTCTTGTATAATTTTATTTGCAAATAATGTATCATTGATTTTAATATATTTCTTTATACGTATTTTGACTTATCTTCTCAGATATTATATGAGTCAGCTTGTCAAAAGATAATTCATACCATTGATCCAGTGTTTGAGATTATTCATGTCGATTTTACATGTTTATAATTCTAATATAATATCAGAAAAATGCCAATGAGTGAAAATAGGTATAGATATCTTAAGAAACTTTAATGCCGTGTTAAGAGTGTTCTTAAATCAAAAAGAGCAACCTTGTGACACATGCTATAATTTATTTTTGATCGGAAATGCATGAAAATAGCAGGTGTTGTTATTCAGAAACTGTCTAATTCCACTCAATTTTTTGTTTAAAAAAAAAAAAGATTTTTCATAACAAGCCTTCAAAGTTGACGCTTTTGAGCACATCTCCCGACGAAAGCAGAAAACCGGTCGAAAAGCAGGAAACAAACGGGTGATCACGTGATCGAAATAACTCTCTTTCTTTCTAACCGATGACCAGGCCCCTACCTGTCGAGTTATCTCAGCTTAACTGATTAGATACCTGGTATCGGGGCGGACGACCGCCTAATTGCCGCGTAGCGGCAATAAACCTGATTTCTTTGCTTCGCATGCCATTATTTCTGCAGTATTTGCTTGTCGTTGAGCATACTTTGTTTCGCCTGTTATTTAATGTTACATCCTGTTGTTTGAACTGCAAATGGCTACTCAAGATAGTCTCGTAATTTAGAACCTTGATCAGATGACGAGAACTTCACCTGGCAAGGCACCTCCAGAGGTATAATTCACAGGTAACTAAGAGGACTTTGCACCCACGACGGATTTTACATGCACCAGGCGCCATTAGCGTATATGACGGAATTTTAGCCGGCAAAGTGGCGAACCACTAAGACAATTACCCGGGTAGACTGTTTAGGTTAAGTGCTTTGTTGGTAATCTTTGTGGTTTATTGCATATTGTGTTAATTATGTGATTTATTGCCACACACCTTGTACTCATCATACCAGACGAAATGGGGCTGGATGTTTTTGAGTCTAAACGATGGTACTGAACTTAGCTGAAAATGGGGGCAATTTTGAGGGAATTAAAAAAAAAAAAAAAGAAGAAAAAGAAGAAAAGAAAAGAAAAAAAGAAATAGAGAATGACCGAAAAGCTAAGTCGTACCGTTGATAGAATTTTTTTTCGCGCCGAATAACAAGGCAGACGAGAGCGTTGCAGAGGGAGACAAGAACCCACCTTTCTACCGTACCCCACCGAGAAAAACTGGCTCCGTGGGTTGCCCCATTAGAGCGGGTCCGGTATTTTGTGCGGACAGAGTTCTATTGCACCTAATAAAGAGGCGAGCTGTCAAAAATAAATAAATAAATAAAAATTAATAATAATAAATAATAAAATACCAAAATAATAATAATTAATAAAATAAAATAAAATAAAAAAATAATAAATGAAAAAAATCTTCCCACTCTCCTTTCGCTGCCCGCCTAAGTCGACTGCCAAAAAAGAGGATGAGGAAGGAAGCTTGAAAGGGAACAGCATTAATTACATGGTTATACAATCTTTATCACTATTCGGAGATAATACTACTATTGCTAACTGTTATGCTAATTACTTAAGGATATATTAGGGTGCTATCTAATATTCGAAATAACTTAGAACTGGACAGGTAGTTTAATGATCGTACAATGGAAAATTCAGTTCGATTCGAAATCGCTTCCATAGTCAGGCATTCTAATTTTATAACTTTTTGTTAAAAAATGAATTTGTAAATATATCAAAACGTTTTGCGCTTGTGGATCGGAGCAGTTGAGAACACCCTGAAGGCTGTGTGTTAAACCTGATGAGGTTGTGGCACCAATCAGTTCTAAAGCGCTACTATTCAGTGAAGAAAACAAGTAGATGTATGTGATAGCAGATTGCACAGAGGGTTTCATTTAATATCTCCTTCAAAACACTTTATCATTAAATTAACAAAAGATAGACCAAATTGGTCACCAGAGGCGGACAGTAGTTTAAATGAATAGGAATTTAACTTATAAAAAAATATTTCACTTCGCGTGTCACAATGGATGATAAATATGATATAATATGATGAAATAAAAACAAATAAGCACGTTTTCCACGTGATTTATTTAATCTATTAATTTATGTTACATACATAACAATTTTTATATCTATTTAAACTTGTGCGCAACAACTGGAAGAAAAAAAACATAAAAATGAACTGATGATATTAAAAAATATATTTTAATTAAAATATCAGTCATTTTCAAAATTTTATGATTTGTTGTGTGACAAAAATTATTCAGCTGTAAGTACACAAATTTTGAACTCTCTGACTTATGAAATTTTTGAGTACGGACTCTGTGACAGACAAACAGAGAACAGAGACGAATAGGGTTTCGCAGATGAACGAAACCCTAAAAATGAAAAATACATTTGAAAAATACACCTATAGGTTTTGACAGTTAAGATGAAATTTTAAACTATTTAGTGATACCATTTAAGATGTACTATAAAATTTATAATATCCTGTAAAAAAAAAAAAAAGTTTTAGAAAAAAATGTCATTAGTTTACTGAAATGCTGATTGTTATCAGATTTGTTTTCTTTTTTGCCAATGATATTCGTCAAATGTGTAATAATCGATAGTAATAACATGTATGGCTAGAATGAATCACATTGAAACGTTGTTTGATTCAGTGTTAAATTCAGGGGGTGGCCCATGGTGGACCTTCCCTCCCCCGGAGCATTGAAATGCCCCCCCCCTTCCCTTTTTAATGGTCAAAATGGGCAATTCCCCCCCCCCCGAAACTCTATAATCCCCCCTCGGAGTCACAAATATCCCTCCCGGGAAAAGTGTCTGAATTCAATACTGGTTTGATTGTCTAAACAGCAATGAAATCATTTGACTTGGAATCTCCATGACTTCTGAACTTCTTTTATTCACAGCTCTGTGATATATCCATAGAGAGTGAGTTCGATGTTTGTTATGGAGTCTCTGAAAACCATTTTAATCTTTAAGACTTGACAGTTAAAATATGAGTCAGTAATCTCAAATTTTACATTTTTTTTTACTTATTTTTTATTTTTTTAACTTATTTTTAGCGTGGGTTTTCAAATTTTGTTTAGCGCTTGCAATATTTTCCAACATAGTGCAAAAGTGATTTGAATTTGGAGGAAACTTTAACTGGTTTAATAGTTTATGGTTGGTTAAAGTGTGGTCAAGACCTGCACAATTCTTGGGCTCCCAAATGTTGACATAATTTGCATTTTTCACCTTAGAATTCGTTGCAATTTAATATCTGAAAGTCACTTTTGTAGGACCTCCCAAAAAACTTATCAGGTGACTCCAGTTTCCATTGTCCAATTTTATTATTTACTTCAATATTATTTAATTTTCAATCAGAAACAAGTTTTATTTTACCATTTAACAGTGTGTGTAAGTCAATGACCATTTTCTTAATACATTGGTTGCCTATGACAAATGTCTTGATTGATGTTTAGTTTTTCCCTTTTAATTTATACTAATATTCATAAAATGAAAATATTATGGTGAATATTAGTGTCTTTATAGGAAAGAAATGATAATAAAACTTAATGAAATTAAAATTTTAATAAAACATGATAACTTGAGTTACATTTATCATCTTTCCCCAACTGGCTGTCCAAAAACATTCTTGAAACCATCTAATAATTTACAAAAGTTGGCGTTATTGAGCGTCCATCCAATAAATTCATCGAATTGCTCTCCCAAATGAGATAGATTGTTTCATTTCATTTAATTTGTTATTTAATTATTTAATTCCTCAAATTAAATTTGGTTTTACTGTTATTCTCAAAATAATTATGTTTGAAAAATAATAACGACGTCAATTACACTTGAACTTGAAGCTGTACTGAAAATCTTTTTAGCAGATCTATGACTAAATTTATCTGAAAACCAAATTTCGTTCATATTTTCCCCTCTGTTTTAATGTCTTGAATTCATAAAGCAATTAGGTGATTAAACTGTACGTTTTTCTTGAAATTTAGTTTTTTGCACTTTCAATATTTGGCGAATTTTATTTATAATAAATATCAATGTATTTATAAGAAAGAACACATAAAAGTTTAATAAAACTATTTATTAATTAAAAATTTCATATTTTGTTTAGAAAAAAAAATTATTTCGATTTATCATTTTGTCATTCGCTCCTCTCCGCCTCTGTCATGGTCACACAGGCGCGCACTAGGGGGAAAGTTATATGCATTATTTTACTCAAAACTTTTTGAGCCTAGCCATTATTTTTCAAAAGTTGGTGCTCTGCAGAGAAATACTTTTCAACTTCATCATACACATGTAGAAGAATGCCTGCACACTGGGGCGGGCGGAGAGAAAACTGAGCCCGGGGCAGAGTTTCAATTTGGCGCCCCTTCCTCCTATTTTTTCTTGTGACAGGCCGAAAAAGGACGTTGATAATATAAATTTTGCGCCCCCTAGATTTCCGCGACCTAGGTGACCGCCCACTTCGTCCCCCGTTTTGCACGACGCTGCCTGCACATTTTGTGAACCTAACAAGGAAGGTCTCCATACAAACATACATCTGAAAAAAATACTAAATGTTCTTCTCTTGAGGATGTATATGTTTATAGAAATTCAACGAAACCTTGATAAAGCGTTCGTAAAAAAAAAATTATTTGGCTGTTTTTTATCGATTGTATATGGAATATAATTTCAAAAAATACTTTATGTCAAATACACCTAAGCGAAAAAATTTTTTCATATTGAACTTGTTTAAATAAAATTAATTTAAATAACTGCAGTTTTGTCAATTTTAATTTGTTTTAACTATAATTTTATCATATCGGCATTTATATGTATTCATATTGAAATTTAATTATAAAAATATTTTTTTAATGAAATTCAAAATTTAAATTAATTAAAATTATTTCAAAATCAAAATAATGTCTGATTGAGCATTGTCGGTTCAGTTTTATTGCTATAGAAACAACTTTTTAGATATTGAAATGCATTTATTTTTGAATACACTTAAATGTGTAAAAAAAATTTTCAATATATCCAATTTTTGCCAACTTCTTTGTTTCATATAGTTTGTTATTTAATGAGTTATTCCATATTTTGATGTTAAATAGTAGTAATGTATAATGGTTCAATATATATATATATATTACATGTGGGTGATTCTCCATAAACAGGGTAATTTGGAAGTTTCAAAATACAAATTTATAAACTATGAAAAAAATAACTTTTTTCTTCATATATAGGTTTAAAAAGTGATTTTGTATTAGAATTATCACCCATCGTTCATAACTCCTAAAATTTAATATTTTATTTATAATTTAAAAAAAAACAACTTCCAGGGGAATGATGGTAGTGAGCAGGGGAATGATTCAATAATCTATAAAGCACTGCAGTCAACTATTAATGATAAAACAATTCATATCACTGAACATTTTTAATCAAATAAAGTAATATACATTAATTATTTAAATTACTGTACATAGTTTTCACAATAATGAATATATATACATAAGTTTCATTCTAACAACTGAAGAAAACTTTTCTTTTCGCTTCAGAAAATAATCTTCTTTTGACCTGGGACTCATATCTTCTGGCTTGCTGTTAATTTTAAATTTCAATCTTTGGTTACGTTTTTTATATTTTTCTAATTTTCTACTTAGAAATTTTATTTGATTTTCCATTTTTACACATTTTCTATGAAGTGCACTCCTGTTGCGCATTACGCGTTTTCTTCCAGATAATTTCCGTTTCTCGATTAAAGTATTACTTGATTTTGAATTAGATAAAGGAGCGTTGAGTAAATTTGACATTGAGCTTGTGTTTAACTCTTCATAATTATCATTTGTTGATGCTTCTTCAACAGTCAAAGCTTGATGTTTAGTGAGATTTGATCGATTTCGGTAATTTCTGGAATTATTTTTCCATTGTTTCCAATTGCTTCTTTTCTCGCGGGCAGTCATCTCTGCAGTAGGCTTTATTGCACCCTTCATCTTTTATTTTATTTTATTTTTTTTTTTAGTATTTCTGTCGCTTTTTTTTTTTTTATGCAGCTGGGTTATTTTTTTTTTAATCTTTTGATAGCGTTTGCGCTGTGGTTCTATTTTATTTTTTTATTTTCTCCTCTCTACTCAGTTTTTCTTTTACTTATGGCATCTTCCTGAAAACAAAGAGAATTTTTACAAGAAAAATCATTTTGTTACCAGTTTAATTTTGTTTATTTGTATTAAATTTTAGCATTAATCTTAATGAAAAGAATTATTTTTTTTTCCCATATTAACCATTTATATGCAACAGGATGCTGGTAAAGTAAAAGCTAATCTTTTTTATTTTGTAGGTATAGACATGCTTTAATTTAAAGTGGTACTTAAAAATATTTAAATTTAAAATAAAAATGAGATACATTCAAATTTAATGAAGTGTTTAAATTTAATCATACATTTAAAATAAAAATCTTAAACACACATTAATTTCTTTTTTAATTATGAAAATCAGTGTTGAATTCAGACTTTTTTCTCCGGGAGGGGGATATTATAGATTTCTGGGGGGGGGGGGGGAATGCACATTTTGACCATTGAAAACTCAAAATTTTAAATTTTCCCCGGGTCATCCCCTGGATTCAATACTGATGAAAATTGAAAAATACAGATTTCAGATAAGTTACATTGAATTCTCCTTGAAAAACAACTAATAAAAAAAGTTTCCGATAGAAATTAAGTAAAAATAGCAATAAATGATTACATACTGTTTCAAATTAATGCAAAATATTGTCAAATTTTATGAAATAATTGAGTAGTAATATTAACTAAATTAAACATTTTTCGTTCTTTTTTAAATTTCCTAAATTGTAACAAACTAATATGTAAAAATGTAGCGTCTACATTTAAAGATTACCTAAAACTAAAGTATTTCAATTTTCATATAAAAAATCATTTATAGTTATCAATATTAAGAATTTTTGAATATTTTTAAATTTAACAACATTTAGTTTCTTTATTAATGTATTAATAGAGTTTATAGCCAATATATTAATAACATTTGTAAAATTTCATCATTCCCCTAACTAGAATCATTCCCCTGCTTTAAGAACAGGCAGGGGAATGATGCTAGGGGAATGATGATTTGACAGTAATATCTACCTTAAAACCACACAGGGGAACAAAAAAATTTTAAAATGATTACACATATTAAAAAACATGTATTAAAAATATAAAACAAAATAAAAAAAGCTTACCTTTAATTTATCCACAAAAAATTGATCCAGGGTAATGATGGCTAATAAAAATATTCGTTTTGGAACTCCACTTTTCAGCATCTGCACTCACAAACAAAATGGCTACAGTCTCCAAACTTTTAAGGTGTCTCATCCAAGCAAGTAGTTAAAATTGGATCAATGCCAAATTTGAAACCAGCGGCATCTATTGGTGTTTTTTAGAACTATTTTTGTAAGTGCAGGGGAATGATGCCCAAATTGATGGACATACTTCATTGTGTTTTTTCACAGAGTTGCATTATAGTATACCTCTACATATGTACTCCTCATATAAAGGAACAAACTGTGATACTATATTAATAATTACAATTTTTTTAAATCAATATTTAATAAATATTTGGTGGATTCAAAGTCTAATTCTGGGGTTGGGGACAGCCAGGGGAATGATATTTTACATACACTTATATATATATTTATTGTTTAGAATTATTTTTTAAGTAAAGGATATGAGTAGTAGATGGCAAAAAAGTACAGCTTTTAGTAAAAATAAACTTTATTGGTAAAATCGTTCAAAAAAAATTATAGAATCAAGTGGGACTTTGTTTTTTCCTATTCAATGAGAATGATCCATGTATGAAAATATTTTGTTCAGTGATAAACTAAACAACTGGAGCAACAAGCAATATATATACTTAAAACAATATATGAATTGAAATATCTCATTGTTTAAGTTTAAATTCATTAAATACCATTTACACGTATTATAAATATCCATTAACAATCAATTTTCAGTAACATAAAAATCGTTAGACTTTGGCGTTGAAAAGTGCTGCTCGCCAAATTTTTTGATGCTTTCGTCTTTTTATGCCAAATATTCGAAAGTAGTATTTTATTTTTTTTTTACAGATTTTCTACAGTAATTCCGCCGCTAAATTTGACTGATCCTTCATTACGTACATAAGTAGTTTAATTAGTTTTTTTTTTTTTTTTTTCTAAACTAACCCGAGTATGGAGCCCTTCCTTGTAAGAATTAAAATGATTATAAATGCATAAGAAAGTAGAAAGTTTATATTTGAGAGAAGCATTATAAAGGAAAAAAAATCCTGAATTTATTAAGCTAAACAACCAAAAGTAGTCGGCTGGAGGGTATGAATAGGCCGAATACCGACTAGTGGACAAATGCTCTTCGCAGTTTTAATTTATAATAAAAATGAAAATTCATATATAGCATGTTTCATATCAAGTAATATTAAAAATATTTTTAATCCATTACCTTTGAGACAACATCAGCTATAGTGTCATGTGCTATAAAACAACGT
Source organism: Maratus speculifer (assembly GCA_964019185.1). Taxonomy (NCBI): domain Eukaryota; kingdom Metazoa; phylum Arthropoda; class Arachnida; order Araneae; family Salticidae; genus Maratus; species Maratus speculifer. Next base: position 249,428,775 of record OZ025294.1, read on the forward strand.
GGTTTAAACTTCTTGATTCTATAAGTCACATCCTTTTCAGTTAATAGTGTAGTTGCTGAACATAAAATGCAACCTGAAACAGTATGTTATTTTTATATAAATACAGGATAATATCCATTTCACACAATATTTCAAAATAATTATTTATTGAATCAAAAATATTTAAATTTTAAGTTAAGGTTTGCGTCATTGACCAGCTCGAAAATTAAACTAAAATCTATACTTTTAGATTACTTTAATTATAATTAACTCAGATTTTTACTTTCTTCTATATATAATAGCAGAAAGCATTGTAATATACGAGAATTTCGACTTCCAATTTTCGGCAGATTTATACGTTAAGGGGTCAAAGATCCCGAAATAATGCTTTTACAAAATGTGTATCTATGTCCCATGTGTGAATATGCGTGTTTTCTTTGTATAATCGATAAGTGCATGACGTTAGGCATAGAACTGAACCAAATTTCATAAATGACATGTTTTTCGCTATGGCCAGCAGTTTCCAGTTAAATTTAAGGGTACCCCACTGGAATGGAGCGCTGTGATATCAATTTTTAGGTGTGTTTATATTTATATAACTATGTGGCAACTGTAGTCATTGTTGATCTGTCCGCATAATATGGCGCAAAAACTACCCAAACCGAATAGTTTGAAATCTGTCATGTATACAACGTTGCAGAATTTTGTAGAATCATTTCGAATTTTATGAAAATCGAATCAAAACTTAAACAAGCAAGAAAAATCATGCGTTAAGCATAGATTATGAAGCACTTTCCAACGCTTCATGAAATCTTTAACTAAACTTTATTATTTAGGTAAATAAGAAAATAAAGCCAAATATATATTCCAGTATTATTGAACAGTCCTGTATTTGATTTGTCAGCTAATATACATACTATATAATGAGAAAATTTAGTTTAGCAAAAGATGTCTAGTAGCTTGAAATTTCTCTTTCAGCAACTTATACTAATAGATGAAAACATACTTGAATACTTTGTTCAACCTTGTAGTTTGCCTGGTACCTTTATTACACATTAGTCTTAAGATAAAATTTATTTTAAACTAAAACACTCTTAAAACAACTGAAATCACTTTCTTATAAATTATCATTCATAGGCTCCATGTACCCAATTCTTTATGTGGCCCTGTATATCATTTTATCTATATTCTGCAAACATATCTTAGTAAATTTAATGCAGTTCAGCATAAGAATGCACAATTTATTTAAGAATCAGCTTTTAGTAATTTATGCTCATATCAGTAACGTTGACGAGCTCTTTTGGATAGCCCTGTATATTAACTGTAGCATTTATACACACCATATAATATATATAAATTTAGTGAAACTTATACGCGCATATAATAATTAAAATTCATTTCATCTATCCACCAGCTATCATCGGATACATATACAGTACTTAGGAAAAAAATGTACTATTTGGAATCTTTTGTGTGTCCCTGTAAATACTATGTACTTTATATTAGGGAAGGCAGTATCGTTTAATTTATACTAAGCCTCATTGACATACATCAATTTTATTATACATGAAACAGCTTAATATATTTAAAATATGTCACACACAATTCCCCCTTTTACCATTATCTAATGGAATTCTTTTGTGTGGCCCTGTAAATGAAAAATAGCTACATTTTCACCTTATATTTTATAGAATGCATATTTTAATATGTTTGACAGGGTATAACATCTTTAAAATTCCTTTGAAACGATTTTTCCCCCATAGGCCGTAATGTAATGGGAAACTTTTGATTCGCCTGTAGATAAACTAATCATGGTAGAAACTTCATTTTCAATAGGGTTCGTGCTAGGGTAAACGTCAATAACGTCGTAAAATTTCATGGCAATCCGAGTATATTTACGTGAGTTAGAGCGCGGACAGACGGACAGACAAACCGAATGCATAAGCACTTTTCAACTTTGTCGGAAAGTGCTAAAAATATATTAATAAAAGTTTTCTTCATTCTATTAAATCTTATCACACATAATTAATTCAATGATATCAAAAATAGATAATAATTCTAGGTAGCCATGCTGATCATGTCCCATTTAAAACGGAGTCCTATTATTATCGCATTACTGAATTTAATCCTTACTAATATTATAAATCGGAAAGTGAGTTTGTTTGTTTGTTTGTTCCGCTTTCACGCCGTAACTACTGAACCGATTGCTTTGAAATTTTGCAGACGTAAAGTTAGAAGTCCGGATTAAATAATAGGGTAATTTTTATTTATTTTATTCAAATATTTTCCTTAATAATTCAAAATTTAATTATTTTTCATACAAAATCAATAGGCATTTTTCAGATAAAATTTAACCATTTTCCTTTCCTGTTGCCAAGAAAATAAAAAATTGGAATAATAATTTTTCAGCGGCAATGAATTTTTAATTGAAAACTTCCACGCGAAAAACTATAATAAAATAATTTAAAAGAAAATAAATATGACGTCATGTTTGAAATAAAAATAAAAGGTATATTTTTTATAATACATTTAACAAGGATATTTGTTTAGTTAATGGGAATTTTTGTGCAAAATATAGTGACATAAATTAAAAATAAAAAGAATGAAAAAGAATTATATTTTTAATAAAATGGTTCACTCATGAAAATGTGACGTCATAGTTGAAATAAAACAGGTACTTTATAGCAGTCGTTAAAAATACAAGGGGTATGAATATCAGTAGCTAATGGAGCGAGATAAATAATGACGTCATATTTAAAATGAATCAGAAATATTTTTTACTTATACTAATTAATAAGTTATAAGTTACATACAAATGAATATTTTTATTCAAAACTCATAATTATCAATGGAAGAAATATTTTGAGGGGAAAAGGTGGAAAATAAAATCACTGATTAATATATTTTTGGCTCGATTTTTTAACACTTTCGAATAAAGTTGAAAAGTTATTATGCTTTCGGTTTGTCTGTCTGTCTGGTCGCTTTCTAACTTTCGTAAATATACTCCGATTTCCATGAAATTTTTGGACGCTCTTAACGTTTACCTAGCACGAATACCTATTGAAAATAAAGTTTCTACCATGATTAATTTATTTACAGGGATAGTCAAAAAATTTCCTTATATTACGGCATTATGGGGAAAAATCGCTTTAATTAAATTTAACGATGTTACAGCCTGTAGAACACATTCAAATTTATATGCATTTACAAAGTGCACTAAAATATGCATTTTGTAAAGTATGTAGTGAAAAGGGCACTTACTATTCATTTACAGGGTCAGACAGAAGAATTCCATTGCATAGGAATAAAGGGAGGTACAGTTTCCGACATATTTTAATTATGGTAAACGATTTCATGTATAATCAAATTGATATATGTTGCTGAGGCTTAATGTAAGTTATTTCATGCATAATACGAAGTGCATAGCATTTACAGGGACACACAAAAGATTTCAAATATTATATATTCTATCCGAAGTACTGTATATCATGGATGATGACTGTTGCATGGATGAAATGCATTTTGAATTATGATATGTGCTTTTAAGTTTCGCTAAATGTATGCATATTAAATGGAGAGTATAAATGGTAATAGTATAAATAGTTAAATTTAGATATACAGGGTTACACAACAGATCTCGGAAAGGTTACTGAATATGAGCGTAATTTACTTAAAGGTGGTTTTAAAATAAAATATGCATTTTTATTTTGAACTGCATTTAGTAAACTAAGAAATGTTTGTAGTATATATATATAATGATAAACAGGGTCCCGCAAAGAACTGGATACAAGGTTGTCTTCGGATGATAATTTCTGAAAATGTAATTTAGGTAGTAATAAGAAATATTTTTGTTTGAAATAAATTTTAGAAAGATACTTTCGTGTATTAAAGGCACTTGGAAAACTACAGGGCTGAACAAAAGAATTCAGGAATGTTTCTATCTATTAGTATTAATCGCTGAAAGGAAAATTTTGACCAGCAAACAAATTAGCAAATAGGGATTATCAGAAGTTTTTTTACCATAAATTCGCGATAAAAAGTTAATTACACATGCTTTTCATCATCGAAATTTTTTGCTTGATTGATCAATTATTTCTTCTTTAAATGTTATGTGAACGAAGTCACGGGTAACTGCTAGTATATGTATAATTGTACTAATTTTGTATTCAAACATTTTTTAATAAGAGCGCAACAGCTTTTACACAAAAATCCGGATATTTATAAAACTTCTTATAGTACAAACGCACCTCATTTGGAACATCTGATGTTCAATTTCCACCTTGTTTGTATCATTTTCATTATTGTATATGAAAGTGTACGAAGTTATGCACATAATTTAATCAAATTTTACATTTTTGTCTATGGGCAGCGGGTTTCAGTTTCATTTGGGAATATTTCTCAAGATGAAACCTTGAATAAATGAAGAATGATGTTATAAGAATAATTTATCCTTGAAGAATAATGAACACAAAAAACACTATCATAACGCCCCTTCTGCAAAAATATGTCTTAAAACATTTTAGGTATAAATGATATAAGCAGGGATGTAGTGGAGGATATACGAAGATATACGCCGTATACCTTCTGGATTTTTTAAAGGAACACCGTATACCCTCTGCTTTTCAAGAAAGCCGTAGTATATACACTCTGGGTTATACTCTCTTCCTTGAGAGTATACCCTCTGCTTAGAGCGCATATCCTCTGTTAAATTTACGACTACATCCCTGGATATAAGTTTTTCAAAGTTTCACAAATCAGGGATGTAAATGAAATAAAATAATAGCTAAAGCTTAAAAGTTTTCTATTAATAGTTTATTTACTATATTTAATACAATAAATTAAAGTATTAGTCTTCATGTGTTATCTGCGTAAGGGGCTGTATAAATATAATTTTATCAACTTTTTGCCAATATTGGTCCTTCTCCCCCCCCCCCCCTTTCGATATCATACGTTATCATCCCTCGAATTCCCCTCTCCCCGTTAATGGTATTGTTATCAAAGTAATTTTTTTTTCTTTTGTTTTAAGTGATATACAAAACTGGTTACATTATTTTTCACTTACTTTATTGATTCAAACGAAGAGAAGTCAATAAGATATCGCTTTATATTAAATAACACATAAAAGAAATAGTTATTGTTTAAAAATAATTTTATTGTGGCTTTTTGTTACGTAATGCACTCAACAGTAATAAAGTCTTGTTGCACTTGCACAAAACGGAAGAGGGGTTGGGAAGTAGCTAGAAATTCTTATCAACAAAGAAAGTGGACAACATGCTTCCTCTTTCTCTTTTACTTATTAGTAAACACAAGCTTAATTTTAAATATACTTCACATATGGTTTCACAAATTGCAGTTTTTTGTGCATACACACATGAAGTAGAACAGGAATGTCGAACGTTGGAATATTCCATATTTTAGAACTAAATAATTTTATAATAATTTAATGATTTTAATAATAAATTTGTACATATAATATAAAAACCACTTTAAAATATCAATTTATTTTTATTGCTTTAAGTGATCTATTAAAAATAACACAAATACCTTATAGCTTTACAAGTTTCATTGCTCTTACGGCAATTTTTTCAAAAGCAAATAAATGATTAAAAAAAAAAAAAAAAAAAAAAATGATGGAATTACGTTCAAACTTCGGCATAATTTAAGGAAATTTAAAATTAAAAGTTCACGATCAAGACGTAGCCTTTCATATTTAAAACGCGAAAATATCCTCTTATCAAAAGTTTCACACATATTCAATCCAGCATCGATGAAATGTTACATATAATATAAAAACCACTTTAAAATATCAATTTATTTTTATTGCTTTAAGTGATGTATTAAAAATAACACAAATACCTTATAGCTTTACAAGTTTCATTGCTCTTAACTTTTTCAAAAGCAAATAAATGATTTAATTTTTTTTTTAATTAAATTTTCTTAAATTATGCCGAAGTTTGAACGTAATTCCATCATTTTTTTTTTTTTTTTTAATCATTTACTAGCTGTTACCCGTGACGTCGTTCACGTAGCATTAAAAAAAAGATAAACGCTTTAGTTAAACAAAACGTTTCATTAATAATAATTTAAAATATATATAACACATATCTTATAGGAGGCTATGCAGTAGTTTTTTTATGGGGGACTTAAAGAACTCGGTCAAATAAAATGGAAATGTGTTAGATAATATGAGCAATCGCGAAAATGAAATTGCAACCACTTATACTGTAGAACAACTGTAACACACCCCAATTGTACACAAATCATGTTGTAGTGTATTTCAGAATTCCATATCAAAGAAACAAAAATCATATGTTAAACCTAGATAATAAAAAAAAATCCAACATTTCCATAATACATAACTTCGCCGGTCCATTCTTTTCTTCAGCTGTGTATATGATCTATGTGTTTGTAAATATTCTAAATACAATATTAAAATTTTGCTTAATTAGAAAAAGTGTAACGAAGATTAAAATTCACCTTTAGCAATTTCTAATAATAGACAGAAACTTACTTGGATTCTTTTTTACAGTCCTGTATACTACGTGCAAATATTTATACGACCGCATATTTAGCTTAAATTATTCAAGCAAAAAACCCGATTAAAATTATTGAATTCATATTTCCGGGAATCGCTATTGCACAGGTGACCATATATCCAGTTTATTGTGTAGTCCGATACATGATTTATTCAAATTCTACAAACATCTCTTATTATACTAAATGTAGCTGAACTTCAGGATGCATTAGTTTTCCTTAAAATACATACGATAATTGTAAAAGCTCTTCAGCATTCTTTTCCAATAGACCATACTTTGGATACAATATCTGAGATCTGGACACAGGTCCAAAATCTTTTATGCGTCTGTGTAAATGAACAAAAAATGTGATGCAAATCATACTTAACTGCAAGCATATTGTAGTAAATTTCAGTATTTATCATTGTATTGATTAATCTCAGTATATTAATTTCATCATGTTTGAAATAGTGCAACGCAATTAAAATACGCTGAGAATATTTTTCCCCGTGGATTATTATATTACCGAACATTTTTCTGTGATCTTGTAAATGAATGTTAAATCTTTTCAGCCCATTTTCTATAGAAATCCTGTTTTAGTGCATTTCAGAAACTGATATCAATTTCAATATTATTAAAATAACCTTAATAAAATAACATTATTAAAATGCGCTGCAAATGGTTCTTCTTCACAGACCATTATATATTGAAATACTTTTGAGCTCCCTGTACGCACACTATAAGTACTACACTTAACATATTCAATGGTAACCATGTTCTTGTGAACCTTAAAAATGCATGTAAATTTCATTACATTTAAAATTATGTAACATTATCAAAATACACCAGGAATGATTTTTCCTCCTTAAACCATAACGTAAAGTCTGCTTATGAGTGCTCCTGTGATTCAGCTATAATTGCTACCTGGCGCATTTTCAATGCCGCACATGCTATGGCAAAACTCAATAACGTAAGTTATTTTCGTATGAATCCTACTATATTTACTCAAGTTGAAACACGGACAAACAGACCCCAGGCACTCGGCATCCGGTATACAGACAGGCTGAAGTCGTAAACACTTTTAGACCATGTTAGAAAGTGTCAAAATGGAGGTAGTTTCCGTAAAACGAAAAAAAAAAAAAAAAAAAAAAAAAAAAAACAGTGTTAGGAAAAATCTACTTCAAAACTGTTTTAGGTGGCATTTTTGTATAATTTGTACATATATGTTTTGCATACCATAAAAATTTATAGAAATTTATTGTAAAAAAATATTCTTAAAAGTGACAACATATTTTTACTTTTTAAGAGCTAAAAAAAAGTGGAATTAATATCCATTTACAAACCTGTTTCCAGCACACTTCGAGCGCATTATGCGAAATTGAGATATTGACTGAGGGAATGTATTTTCTCACAATTACATTAAATCTTTAGATTTTAAGCCCGACAGTACATTTTTAAAGTGATTTTTATTTATATTTGAAGAATTGAACAATTTTAAGAATTAACACACAAAAAAATATTTTTTTAGTTATTAGTTGAGTTTTTCTTACTTTCTAAGAATGGTAAAAAGTATTTTTCATTGATCATTACGTTATTTACGATATGTATAAATTATTAACATTTTCTAATCATTTAATACTGATATACCAGCTTTGTAAGGTCTTTACTTGGCAGAATGCCAAGCCGATTCCATTCAGACTTTGGGGGTAATAGCCTATGAGGCCAACATTGCTTCTACGTATTCATGGAAATGATATTAAACATTGTTTTCTATTTTTTGTTCCGAGTAAAATTTTATTTTAAAATAAATAGATTGTGGACCTATTATTAGTTCTCGGAATAACTTTTCCAAAATATATATTTTCTCCTACATTTTTGTGAATTTTAATAAAAACATGTCCGTTTTTTTTTTTTTTTTTTTACATTTATATTTATGGCTAAAATGCAGTTTTAACGACTGCTTGGCATCTGACTTGGCGGCTATGCAAGAAATTCGCCAATTCTATCGACCTAAATATTCAGGGCACTTGTGTGTCATATACTCACTGGGATTTACTTGGCGCCAAAATGGCGTTATTTTACCTAATATGGCAACCCTGATATTGTTGTTTATTTTTTGATAAATTGTTTATTTATCTTAATTTTTTTTAATTATGTTTTTTGCTCTATTGTTATTAGTTTTTAAAATTTAATATACTTAAAAATTGTTTTATTTATTGTTATTTTTTTAATAATAGAAAATAATTTTAAAATGTATATTTAACCAGCATTCGAAAATGAGGTTTTCGCCAAATTGACATTAGAAATTTTTTTTACCAAACCTTGCGCGTATATGATATCTGCGTCATTTCTCATTTTCATATCCAATGTATGCAAATAATATAAATAATATGTACACAATAATGTAGCTATATAATTTTTAAAAATTGCTAATCTGGCAAGTTTTAAAATCACACCATTCAGGCGTCAATTCTAAAAAGATTAAGTTACGCTATATTGCGAGGGAAAAAGTTATAACCACACCTTTAAATCATCTTTTTTATTATATTTGTCTTTTTTTAACTTATTTTAGTGTAACAGAATTACAATGTAATGTTTAGAAACAAATAATTGAATTAGAGAAACAAAAAGGTATTCGCCAAAAAATTCGACATATCTAAGATGTTTAATAAATAAACTCATCCTCCAGATGGTACGAACTCTCCCATTTTCGCATTGGACTCGCTCTTTTCGCCCATGCGCAGTTCTGTCCAGGTTTCTCTCAAACGTGGTTTATCAGTACTTAATCTTTAAAAAACTTATTTCATTTTAAAATTAAATATTTATACTAACCACGCTCAGACGATAAACTTGATTTTCTTTAAATAATAACTTTTGATATCATAATTCAATCTCATTTCATTACAACATCAGAGTATATTTATTTTATTTTTAATATGTGACGTCACAATCGTCTCTTTTTAGCATTTATTCTAAATTACATTGTGTTATTAAAATAAAAACTTGAAAACTTATACTTTGTTTCAGATATGACGTTATATTGATAAGTTTAAAATTCGTAATGGAAAGTAGTCCTGTGACGTCACAATTGGTAAAAAATTAAATTGTATAGCCTCGAACCGAAAGAAAAAAAAAGGTTCATTTTGATTACGGATTAATATCTGGAAAAACTACTAAAATATTTATCTTCTTGTAAAGTGTGAAGTTATATTCTTGTGAAGTCTTCTAAGTGTAAAAGAAATTTTACATAATCGTCTGCCTGATATAAGAAGAAAAACAGTATTCCTCTGACGTCACAGTTGGTAAAATTGCGGTTTTTAACCTCGAACCGAAAAACAGAATAGGGTCCATTTATTTAATTCATTTTGTTTTATCACGTGAAAATCTTTCAGTTGAAAATTAATTACAGAAGATAAATAATTATTCCGGTTTTTTTATTTTTTGGCAACGAAAAAAGAAAGATGATTAAATATTATGGAGAATTTTTCAATTTATTCTGTATGAAAAATAGTGAAATTTTGAATTATTAAGAAAAATATTTGAATAAAATAAATAAAAATTAGCCTATGTTCATTTCAAGCCAATAATCTATCTATATACAAAAATTCAAAGACATTAAACCATCCGTTTTGAGGCCAAGTTCATTCCAATTTTCGGACACACTTTCACATTTATAATATATATAAGTTATAATATATATAAGGATTTATTTTTGAAAAAGTTGCCGTAAGAGCAATGAAACTTGTAAAGCTATAAGGTATTTGTGTTATTTTTAATAGATCACTTAAAGCAATAAATTAATAACTTTGTATTTTCTAAAAATAGACAGTCTACTAAAAAAACATTACATATTTTACTATATTTTGAACCAAAGATCATATTACAAATAAAAAGAGAAAATTTTGATTGAATAAAAAATGATATCGATATCAAAAGACAAATCACTTCTTTACCTAGAAACATCTTATGAGATCATGCGCCAAATGCATCCTCCCTAAAATGATAACGTTATATATGCACAGCCCCTAATGCAAAGTTGTAAGTGTTCAATGTGTATAAGCTGTATTCAAAATTAAAATACATGTTTGCTACTGAATGAAATATAATTGTCCAGTGCTGGACCTAACAATGTTTAACTCTAATCCCAACTAATACACTAAACTCCCTAAAATCCACAAAACTAAAATACGCACATCATCGCAGTTGTTAACAATAAAACTTTCAGTTTAAATGTATGGACAAAATTATAGACTTTTTTATTTTTATATCATTCTGTAATTCTTGTTAATATGTTTGAACTCATGTTTTTCTTTTTTTTTTTTTCTTGAGTCTAAATTAATTTCTGAAAAATTCAAGATATTGCTGGTAATATCGGTAATCGAAATCTTTTTACCAAATATTATTTATGTATTAAGGTTTTTCAGTTTGGCTAAATCTGGAATCAAACTTTCTTATTTTATGATTTTGATGTGAATTAGAAGGTATCTTTATGAGAAAAGTGTCATTGAATAACTCAAGATAAATGTACCTCATTTGTATGATGCATATTTAATTATGCATTATTTGTTTGACATAATACATTAATTATGCATTACACATTTAATAATTTCATATTTTTTAATCTTAATTTTTACTTTCTTCTAACTTTACACGAAAAAAGCATCGGATTCGTGAAAATTTTCGAAATCCAATTTTCGACGGATTTACACGTTTATAGAGTCAGAGAACCCAAAAAACATGTTTTTGCAAAATGTCTGTCTCTGAGTCTATCTGTATGTGACAAAAATTTTGCGGGCGTTCTATCTAAAGAACTAATGCACGGAAGTTCAAAAAGCTTTAGATTCTGTGAAACCTTAATATAAACTGGATCTTATTACTTTTTGGTGTATATCTCTCAACAGGTGGCGAAGCTATACTGCATTATTTACAATTTCCACAATAGCCATGTCTCAAAAGCTAGTTCATAGATTTCCATAAAACTTTAGATTTAGTTAGTATTTGATATAGCATGGTACTGATTACGTTTTGGTGCAAATCGCTGAACAGATGGCGCTTCCATGGTGCTTTATTCGTGATTATCGCAATAGCTCTATCTTAAGAACTAATGCACGGAATTTTCCAAAACTTCAGGTTCAGTTAATCCCTGATATAGATTAGTGTTGTTTGGTTTTTGGGGTAAGGCGCCCTACAGATGACGCTGCTATGTTGTATTTTTTACGATTTCGCAATAAATGTATCTGAAGAACTAATGCATTGATTTTCAGACTTCAGATTCAGTTAGTACCTCATAAAAAATTGATTCTAATTGGTTTTTGATGTGCATAATCCAAGATGTGGCGCTGCTATGCAGATTCTTTTTTTAAAGATTTTGCAATAGCTCTAACTCAAAAACTAATTCACGGATTTTCATTAAATTTCAGATTCAGTTGTAAGTTGACATAAGTTGTTGCTGACTTGATTTTAGTTTAATCCACCTAAACGGTGGCGCTGCTATGGTGCATTTTTCAGGAAGTATTAACATGCTTAAGATAGAAGAATGTTTTGAGATTGCCACATCTGACTAGTTGTATTTAGTTTATGATTTTATTTAATTGTTTTAATATTTTACTATATTGTAAGCATTCCTTATTATTTTGATTGCATTATTGCTTTAAAATTATTATTTAAATATGTAAACAAAGCAATGACTAGAAATCTACAAAATTCAAAAATCCGCCAAACCTTTACTTCCACGCTGTGCGGATTTAAGGGAATCTATTGTATAAATTATAGTTTCTATCTGATTATAGTAGTAGTAGTATGTTTTGTGTGTTTATATGTATGTATATAATTATTCTTCTCTTTACTTATATTATGAAGCTTGCATTTATCTGTAACTTTAACGGTTTCATTCATATTTATACCATTTTAAAATATTTATCTCTCAATAAAAAGAAAAAAAAGTAATTTGTTTACGCTGTCTCCACCGCGCCGCTGGCAATGAGTTTTTCGGACCTAGGGTATTTTTTCGTTAATATTAAGAAAGCTGTTGCATGCAAAAATATGAAAATTGGTGGTATTATAGACAAATGTTTGATAAACACGTTGATGCAGATAGTTTTTTAATCGAATAATTATTTTAAGAGATATTTTATGTTAAAGTTGGTCAAAATCGTTCCATTAAAAATAATTTATAGGAGCAAAAACTTTACACATAAATTTAAACATTTTTAGATCATTTTATACATTAGAAGTTCCCGGTGTGCAGACTGCATTTTTTTTCTTTCTTTTTTTTCTTTCTTTTTTTTTTTTTTTTTTTACTTTGATTCATTTTTTGAGGATTTATTTCCATTTTAAATTCAAATTATTGGCATTTTGAGGAACATTTTTTGCATATTTCAGAAAAAGTGAATTAAGTAACGAATTTATAGTTTTAAACTATTGCCAAAAGATAAAATAATAATATTTCCTTCAAGTTTATATATATATATATATTTACATGCGACTATCACAAACGGGAGAAAAACTTTCAAATGAGAATTAAATAACTACGAGTTCAGGGTGGGAAAATAATAAAATTTACGTCATAAAATTGTATTTACATGTGAATATTAAAAGACAAAGAAAATATTAAAATAATAAATTCATTAAATTGCATCAACCGTAGTAGCTGCAAAGAAATTACGTCATATTAAAAAAAAAAAGCCAAACGGTAATTTCAAACAGTTTAAATTTAAAAATATACTTACGTGAAACATTTCACATTTAAATGTATTCTTTTAAATTACTTTTGTCAATTTTGAGGCAGCGGAAATAAAAAATATTTTCTTTCAAGCAATAAAAGTATCTTCACTTGTACATCAAAAGAAAACTTTAATTATAAAGTCATTAAAACCAGCAAGTAAAAGAAATTACGTCACATTTAAAATGACCAAGTAATATTACAATACAGTTAAAATTTTAAATCATAGCAAACGCGGTAGCGTTTGGTATAAATATGCTTATGAAATAGAAAATGCGAACGTCTTTTTGAAATTTCTGGCGAACCAGTTGACGTACAACAGTGATTTTGTTTTCAAGAGATAGAACTCGACGAAACGAATACAATGATAGCATTCAAAAAATAATCGCAGTTTACTGTAGTTTTTTATTTAACTTTTAACGAAAACATGAAGACGAAAAATTCAACAAGCAATAGCTAACGTTATTATGGATGGATTAACTTCATTTTTGGTTTATTTTTATCGTCTTGATAAAACTTAGAACAGTTTTTTTTTTTTTTCATCTTAGTATGTTTCACGGTTTCTGAGAAAATCGAATTTATGTCTTAAACCCCCAGTTGAATATTGTCTTTTACTGTTGCGATTGTAGTTTTTTTTACCAGCCCTTCAATGACAAACTCCCTCTCTATGAAGAAGGATCATTCCATTTTTTAGCAGGTGGGGAAAGGTAGGAGGGAGTGATCGGTACAGAAAGGTAGAGCAGTTAATTGAAATAGTGGCTTCGTCTATCAACTTGAAATTAAAATACATTAGCGGAACACTGAAGTTGTCATTTTTGTTTTATGTTTAATTAATTATTTGGTTATTAAAATAAAATAATTTTTTTAAATTGAAATCGGATTTTTAAAATTGAAATATCACTAATTTTATCTAGTTTAAGTGCAGTGCTCCTTCTCCTTATTAAAATTAAAAAAATAAAATTAGAGCAAGATTGCTTTTTTTTTTTTTTTTTGCGAAAAATAAAAATAACGTATCGTAAAAGTAACGTAACGCAGATTATTAAAATTTTTTCTTATTCGGTTTCATAATTCTTTAACTTTAAACAATCTTAAAATTGGCGAAAAATAAAAGTAAGTAACATATCTAAAGCCATTACTGAAATTTTTTTGTATTAGATTTCATAATTCTTTATATCTTAAAATTGTGTCATTTGTGCCTCCCCTCCCCTCTCAAAAAAAGTAAATAAATTAATAATCGCCCAACTTTATTTACAAGCTTTCGAATTGTTTTGATTTTTTTTTTTTTTTTTTTTTTTGTAAGCAGATACATCCTAAGTAATAATCATGAAATACTAATTTATGGAAAAATTCAAAAGAAAAAAAAAAGAAATTAAACCAAAGGTGACGAGTCCTGATCTTTAGCCGAAGTCCGTTCCAAATCGTCAACATCTTTTTCTGAGGTCAATATTTTATTCGTTAGCCAAATTCTGTTCAGAGTCGTCATCAAAATTAATCGAAGTTGGCCTTGAAAAAGGCCTTTTGGTTGTAAAATCATTAGACATAGCGCAGGCTTAATCAAATTATCAAATGGAGCCAAATCAAAAGAAATCGTACTACTGAATGTACTTTTAGTACATCACTCCCTCCTACCTTTCCCCACCTGCTAAAAAACGGAATGATCCTTTCTCATAGAGAGGGAGTTTGTCATTGAAGGGCTAGTGTTTTTTTTTATTCATTGCCACCAAATTTAATTTAAAAATTGTCATGTTTGTATCATAATTCATTCAAATTAAACAAATCACGTGAAAAACATGGTTATTTGTTTTTATTGCGAAGCTTATAGTTTCAGTTCTTTAAATAATAAAATTGTGAATGCAGTGATATTTTTTTTTTGTCCGAATCCATGGTTAATTTTTCAAATAACATGCATTTTATATGACATGGGATGATTTTCTCCAGTGCCCTAACATTTTGAATTTTAGTAATAGAAAAAATGGGAAAAAAAAAACAAGTACATCGGAAAAAAGTATCTGGGAAAACCAAAATTTCTCTTCAGGAACTAAATGTAAGATTTTTTAATTATGATCATATAACATCCTAATTTACATAAGGAAAAAATATAGAGTAAAACAAAAACTTCACGTTCTGTCCATATCTTAAAACTAGCGTCTACCCCGCCCCAAACTTTGGCTCTTATCACAAATGCACCCAAGAAATTCCCCATGCTGCCGATAATTTCCCTTTTTTAAACGAAAGATATGGTTTCTTGACGATATAGTTTCTTAATTTCCGTTTTTTGACGATACTACAAATAAACAAACAAACAAGCAGAGAGACAAAGAAACAAACCGACAAACAAACATACAAACAAACAAACAGACAGAAAAACAAACAAACAAATAAACAGACAAACAGACAAATAAAAAAACAAACTGACAAACTGAAAGACAAACAGACAAACAAACCGACAAACAGGCAAACAAACAAACAGACACATAAAAAACTGACAAGCAAAAATACAAACAAACAAACAGACGTAAAAACAAACAAACAAACTAACAAACAGATAAACCGACAAACAAACAAACAGACGTAAAAACAAACAAACCGACAAACAAACTGACAAACAATTAAACCGACAAACAAACAAACCGACAAACGAACAAACAGACAGACAGACAAAAACAAACAAACAGACAAACAAACAGACAGACGAACAAACCGGCAGACATACAAAAACAAACAAACAGACAAACGAACAAACAGACAGACGGACAAACAAACCGACAAGCAGACAGACAAATAAACAAGCAAATCAACAAACAAACAGACAGACAAACATCGCTGGATCCCCGAAACTTGCTGCGCAGGAAACACTAAAATGCACGGAACTCGCCAACGCCGCAATCACTAACGTGTGTATGAGCGCTGCGCGCCCATTAAAACAAAAAAAAAGCATCACTGGATCCACGAAAATCGCTGTGCAGAAATCACTAAAATGTACGAAACTCGTCAGCGCCGCAATCACTAACGTGTGTATGAGCGCTGCGCGCCCATTAAAACCAAAAAACATCACTGGATCCACGAAACTCGCTGTGCAGGAATCACTAAAATGTACGAAACTCGCCAACGCCGCAATCACCAACGCGTGTATGAGCGCTGCGCGCCCATTAAAACAAACAACAACAAACAAAAAATCACTGGATCCACGAAACTCGCTGTGCAGGAATCACTAAAATGTACGAAACTCGTCAACGCCGCAATCACTAACACGTGTATGAGCGCTACGCGCCCATTAAAACAAAGAAAAAACATCACTGGATCCACGAAACTTGCTGTGCAGGAATCACTAAAATGTATGAAACTCATCAACACCGGAATCACTAACGCGTGTATGAGCGCTACGCGCCCATTTAAATAAATAAATAAATCCATTTAAATAAATAAAATTTAAATAAACTAGCAAAATCCATGCTTTGTTTGGATTCGCGAAGCATTATTTCATTAGATAACTATTCGAAAGTAACAATATTTTTTTTCAAATATTATTCGGTACTCCTGATTATCCCGTCGACCAAAAAAGGTACCACCCAACTAAAAGATTAAATACCAATAATGATGATAAAAAATTTCACATTTACATAACATTAAACTCGTATCACGTGTTCGTTACGTCATCATACAGTGGCGTAGTCGTAAAAGAAACAGAGGATATACGCTCAATACAGAGGGTATACCCTAGAATCTATGTACTATAGCTTTCTTAAAAAGCAGAGGATATACAAGAGGCTCCTTTAAAAAATCCAGAAGGTATATGGTTGATACCCTCGTATACCCTCCACTACATCCCGGGCCATCAAGTGATTTTTAATATGAAGTTTTATTTGTATTCCTATTAAAGTTTTATTAATTTATTTGTTCTTTAGTTATTTAAAATGAAAATTACGTTACTTCGTTTAATTTGGCCAATAGTTTGGCGATTTGTATAATTTGGCGAAATTGGTTACGCGATAACCAAGTAGTACCAACCAATTTTAGATAACCAATTGACACTACTTGATTAATCCCGTCGACCAAAAAATTATCGTCAAACTATAACAGTAAATGTCAATAGTTATTGACACATCTATTATAATAGATGACCGTGGATGTCGCATTCAATGACATTAAATACGATAAAGGTGTTTAAAACATCATTAAGTGATTTTATTTAGACTTTTTATTTGTATTTTTATTTCTATTCTACTAATTATTTGCTTTTTCGTTATTTAAAATAAAAATTTTCTCAATGTGCATAAATTGGCTATTAGTTTGACGATTTGTATAATTTGTCGAAATTGGTCGACAGGATAACCAAGTAGTACCCAAAAATGTGCTGTGATATAGTATCAATGGATTGAGGTAATAAAGTATAAAATTCTATAATATCTTGATTAAAATGAATAATTTGTCCATTGTATTCAAGCTGACGAATTTGACGATAAACAATAATAACTGGATGAAATTGAGCAATTAATTTATCTTCAACGAAAGTTAAACTCTTCAATATTTAGGGATGTGGACCAGGATCCATATACCATATTATTAGTTACAGAGAGAATATTTAGTTCATTATTTACTAAACATTTATGGCAAATATTACAAGATCCGTCAGATTGAATATGCATGCCAAACTAAAGACAATGACAAATTTTACAAAAATATAATTTTAAATTTTGGTACTACTCTGTTATACCGTCGACCAATTTCGCCAAATAATACAAATCGCCAAACTAATAGCCAGATTATTCATATTGACATAATTTTTATTTTAAATAACGAAAAAACAAATAATTAGTAGAATATTAATAAAAATATTAATAAAAAGTCGAAATAAAAATCACTTAATCTTATACTATAATGCGAGCAAAAATTGTGTGTGTGTGTGTGTGGGTAAATTTTATCTCAAAAACGGCTCTAACGATTTTCGCAAAAATTTGGATTTTACCATTTTCGGGCACGAGAAGACCATTGGGCTAGGTCACATGTTCGAGAAAATTCGATTATTGGGTCGTTTTGGGTCATAATGGGTCAGGATTAAGCTATTTATATCTAGCGAACGGCTGGATCGATTTTAAGGAAATTTTGTATCCAATCGTTTTTTGGGACGAGAAAACTATTGGGCTGGGTCACATGTTCGAAAAATTTCGATTAGTGGGTCATTTTTGGGTCATTATGGGTCAAGCCATTTTTATCTAAAAAACGGCTCTAACGATTTTGACCAAATTATATATTTTATCGTTTTGGATTACAAGAAGACCATTGGGTTAGGTAACATGCTCGAGAAAATTCGGTTAGTGGGTCATTTTTGGGGTCACTGTGGGTCATGCTATTTTTATCTAGAGATTTTTTCACGCAATTTTGACTAAAAATTGCATTCTATGGTTTTCGGGCACGAGAAAAACATTGGGCTAGGTTACATGCTCGAGAAAAAATTTTAATGGGTCGTATTGGGTCATTAAGTGTCTGGGTCAAGCTATTTATATTTAAAGAACGACAGAATCAATTTAATCGAAATTTTGCCTGTAATAGTTTTTTGACACGAGAAAGCTAATGGGCTAAGTCACATGATTGAAGGATTTCGATAATAAGAGTCATTTGTGGGTCATGATGGGTCATAATGGGTCATGGTCAAGCTATATCTAAAGAACAGGTGGATCGATTTTAACGAAATTTTGTATACAACATTTTTTTGGCACGAGAAAACTATTGGGCTAGGTCTCATGTTCGACAAATTTCGATTACTGGGTCGTTTTGGGTCATAATGGGTCTGGGTCAAGCTATTTATATTTAAAAAACAGTAGGATCGATTTTAACGAAATTTTGTATGCAGCATTTTTTTGGCACGATAAAACCATTGCTCTGGGTCACATGTTTGAAAAATTCAGCTAAATGTTTCTTTACTGGGTCATTATGGGTCAAACCAATGTTATATTATAATACGAGCAAAAATTGTGTGTGTGTGTAAATTTTATCTCAAAAACGGGTCTAACGATTTTCGCAAAAATTTTTATCTTACCATTTTCGGGCACGAGAAGACCATTTGACTTGGTCATAGGTTCGAAAAAATTCTATTAGTGGGTCATTTTGGGTCACAAGGAGTCAGAGTCAAGCTATTTATATCTAAGGAACGACTGGATCGATTTTAACAAAATTTTGCATCCAACCGTTTTTTAGCACGAGAAAACTATTGAGTTAGGTCACATGTTCGAGAAATTTCAGTTACTGGGTCATTTTTGGGTCATTGTGGGTCAAACCAATTTTATCTATAAAACGGCTGTAACGATTTTGACCAAATTTTTTATGCTACCGTTTTAGATTACAAGAAGACTATTGTGTTAAGTCACATGTTGCAGAAAATTCGATTAGTACGTCATTTTCGGGTCATTGTGAGCCACGCTAATTTTATCTAGAGAATGTCTCGCGAAATTTTAACTAAATTTTGCATGCTGTCATTTTCGGGCACGAGAAAATTATTGGATTTGGTCACATGCTCGAGAAAATTCGATTAATGGGTCATAAAGTGTCTGGGTCAAGCTATATTTATATTTAAAGTACTGCCGGATCAATTTTAACGAAATTTTGTATGTAACAGTTTTTTGACACAAGAAAACTAATGGGCTAAATCACATGTTTGAGAGATTTCGATTATAAGGGTCATTTTTGGTCATAATGGGTCATAATGTGTCATGTTAAGCTATAGCTGAAGAACAAGTGGATCGATTTTAACGAAATTTTGTATACAAAATATTTTTGGCCCGAAAAAATCATTGCTCTAGGTCACATATTCGAGAAATTTCGATCAGTGGGCCACTTTTGGGTCATTCTAATTTTAGCTAGACAGTGTCTCGCGCAGTTTTGAATAAATTTTGTATTCTATGTCAAATGTTTGAGAAAATTCGATTAATGGGTCATTTTAGTCATAATGGGTCAGGGTCAAACTAATAAAATCTAAAAAACGGCTCAATCGATTTAATATAAATTTTGTATCTAACGGTTTTCGGCACGCAAAAACTAATGAGCTAAATCACATGTTCGAGAGATTTCAATTATAAAGGTAATTTGTGGGTCATGATGGGTCATGCTATTTTTATGTAGAATATGGCTATTGCCATTTTGACAATACTTTGTATTATATCGTTTTCGGGCAACAAAAAACCATTGAGCTTGGACGCATGCTCTTAAAATTCGATTAGTGGGTTATTTTGGGTCATAATGGGTTAGGGTCATTCTAATTATATATAACAATGACTCAATCAATTTACCTAAATTTTGTTACGAAACGCTTTTTGTCACAGGAAGACTATTGGCCTGAGTTGCATATTAAACAAAATTATATTAGTGGGGGCATTTCGCTTCATTGCTGAACGCTGTCAAGCTAATTTTACCTAAGAAATGGCTTAAAGGATTTTGATTCAGTTTTATATTCTACTGTTTTGATTACCTGAAGACCACTGAGCTAAGTCGAATGTTTGATCAAATTTGATTAATGGTCATTTTGGGTAATAGGGGTCAGGGTCACGACAATAAGGCAACAGCCAATAAGTTGGCGATGTTGGACAAAGTATTGGCGACCTTTGGCCAAGAATCGACTATTAAGATTACGAGAGCCAAAACACGTATTTGTCGCCAAATGAAAAAATGTCTCCAAATTTGGCTATATCTGGCAAAAAATATTGTCTTTCAGAATGTGAAGAAATTTTTTATACATTCTTAATAGGATTCGAGATGTATGGTTAAACCAATCAGAGTCGAGCTAAAAAAGTGATTTGGTTCGAAGTCCTTTCGTTGTAAATTTTAAAATATAAACACATGCATACAAACATAGTTTTCTTATTGATTATTTTTGTATATAATACTATTATAAATAAAATGTTTTACAATAATAATACAGAGTGAATGATACAGTGAAAATATTATATGGAGTTGAGCACAAAGTTAATTCTGACCGAGCTTAGCTCGGTCACCCCTGCTAGTTACATTTTAAACACATAAATCGCATTTAATCTCATTGAATGTGACATTCACGATAATCCATTATTGGCATTTAATCTTATAGTTTAGCGATAATTTTTTGGTCGACGGGATAACCTAGTAGTACCTCAATTTTTTTGTGCAACTTCGAAATTTAAAGCATTTTTCTGAGCACATGCATTCCCTGTTAGAATCGAGTCGTCATGTCGTCGTTTTGGCACAGATGTCATATACGCACCACATAGACGTTATTATTTTTCAGACGTTAATGACATATACGCACCGGGGTACTTAACTGGCGACAAAGTGTCGTTATTTTGCCTGACATTGTAACCCAGATGTTGCTTATTTATTAATAAATTATTTACTTTTATTTTCTTTTTTCAAATTATACAAATTGTTTTGTTCTATAGATATAAATTAAATTTTTTAAAATTTATTGTTATTCACTTTTTAAAAATATGTATGGTAACTGGTATTCGAAAACGAGGTTTTTGCCACATTAGCGTCGGAAAAAATCGCACCAATGTGATGTATATATGATATCTGTGTCGTCGTTTTTTGTGTCATCGCTGATTTCTAGCCTCTTGCCTTAAAGATATGTCATATTCGCGTTCTTTTCAACCAGTGAGTGTACGTTTTCTCGGCATTTTTTTAATAACAGAGCTAATATATTCCATAGATTGTTTAAAACGGCGAATTGTTTAAAATAACACGGTAAACTATTTAAAAATAATACTACATATACCAAAATAATAATATATATTTCTTTGGTTCAAATTTTAACCTTCAAAATTCAAATAACTCTTCGTTATATAACGAATTTAACAATTAATTTTATTTTTTATAATTCTTTTGTTGCCACTTTACAAAAAAAATATATATATATATAACTCAATTCTTTTAATATGCGCAAGTGTCATCAGCGCAAACGATTTTAGTGAAATAAAGAAAATATATTTTATTTATTTAATTAATCATGATTCTACTTGTAATTGATAACTCCATGATTTTTTTCTTCTGAAAATATGCGTTTAATTTTTTATTTCCAAAAATTCGCCCGTAATGGAAAAACATGTAAAATAAATTAATTAAAATAATAATTTTTTAAAGGTTATTCTGTAAAAAAATAATATTGTGCAAATCTACAGATCGTAATTTATTTTTGTGTTTAATTTCCAGTCAAAGTACTGAATAGTTTTTTTGCAAAGTGTACGACAAAATGTAATTTGAGTGGCCTAGTAGAGGATTCGCTTCGCTCATCCTAATAAATTTAATTTTTTTTAAATAAATAAATTAATAAAATAAATTTAAATAAATAAATTAATTAAATTTAATAAATCCATTTAAATAAATAAATTTCTAAAATGAGCAAAATTGTTGTTATTAACGCAGGTATCAAACTATTAATCCCCATTTTCGGCAGCATGGGGAATTTCTTGGGTGCATTTGTGATAAGAGCCAAAGTTTGGGGCGGGGTATAGACGCTACTATCTTAAATAGCATTCAATTGATTTTAAATAGGGATGTGATGTCAAATACGCATTAGGGTACCTAATTGGCAGGAAAATTTTGTTATTTTGTCCGATATGATAACTGGGCTAATGTTTATTGAAAATATATATATATATTTATCTTTATTTAATTTTGTTAAATTTTATAAATCATTTCATTCTGTAGTTATTAATTAAACTTTTCAATACTACATGATTATCCCGCCGACCAATTTCGCCAAATTATACAAATCATCAATTTATTCACCATGTAATTCATATTGGCATAATTTTTATTTTAAATAACGAAAGAAGGAATAAATTAGTAAAACATCAATAAAAGTACAAATAAAAAGTTGAATTCAAAATCACATTATGGCATAAAAAATATGGGTAACCTATTTAATTTAAACTGAATGTAACATTTATGATAATCCGTTATTGATATTTTATAATTTGGCGATAATTTTTTAGTCGAAGGGATAATCAGTTATCACCGGTTTTTATTCATTATTATTTTCTTTTGAAAATGATGGAAAATAGTTAATAGAAGTACTAATTGGTTATTCCGTCGACCAAAAAACTATCGCCAAACTATAATATTATATGCCAATAATGGATGATCGTGAATGTCACATCCAATGACATTAAATACGATGCACGTGTTTAAAACGCCATTAAGGGATTTGGTACTTCTAGGTTATCCCGTCGACTAATTTCGCCAAATTATACAAATCGCCAAACTAATAGCCAAATGTATAATTCCAAATGTCTATATGTATAATTTCGCTATGAGTTTGGCAATTTGTATAGTTTGGCGAAATTGGTCGACGGGATAACTAAGTAGTACCTTAATATATATGTATGTAATTGAAGTTTGAAAACTAAGCTTTTGCAAAATTGACGTCAGAAGACTATCGCACAATGTCGTGCATATATGGCATCTGTGCCAAGAAAGCATCAAATGAAAAAACGCATGGTGATGCAAAAAACTTTTGTGATGGTGTGAAGTGAATGTAAAATTTACGATCAGCAATTATTGGCATTTAAAAGTATTTTTGCTTGAGATATTGTCGAAAAAGCATTGCAAAGATATACTTTCCCTCTCCGTTCCATTTCCAAATGTACTAAATTTAAAATTATGGAAAAAAATCCGAGTTTACTTAAAACCGTGCATAAAAATTATAATAATTATCCTCATTTTTCTAATAGAAATTCTCAATTTTCCGTTATTGACAAACTCTACTTTAAAATCGCAAATTTAACCGGCTAAATCCCCAAGTTCCATATTGATCATCGCCAATGAACATATAAATAATGCCATATTTGCAAACTTGTCGGTCAAAAAACAGTGGAACCTTGGTTTACGGCCGCCTCTGTTTTTGACAAGTTCGGTTTATGACCAACTTCAGTGATCAAAATTTTACTCTTTCGGCATAGGATAACTCGATTCGCGACCAAAGTTGTCGAATAGTTCAGTTGGCAACCCTTATATAACTCTTGTTATAAATCAAGTTTGGAGTAAAGTGCGCGTATCAGAGTGCTTTGTGACCTTCAGTACAGTAAAAAAGTTAACTTATTGTTTTAATTTTAATCAGTTTTGCGAAAATTTTAGCCTTTATTATGACTTCTAAGAATGAAAAAGCGTTTAGTGATAGCAGTAGTAAGAAGCTTAAGCGAATTACTGATCAATTATGAAAAGAAGTAGTGACAAAACTTAAGAACGATGATAGTATAATCAAAATAGCTAAACAATACAGTGTAGATGAACCGTCGATTACTCCGATTATAAAGAACTAGCCGGGTGTGGCAACCCCAAAACTATTTTCTATCTCATGCATTTAATGCGTCAAAATCCATTATTACAGTGCCAAAATCAAATGACAATCATATGCTCACCGTGTGGATTCTAAAGGCATGAAATTCCGAACATTAGTTTTTGAAATAGGACTGTTGCGGATATCGGGAAAAATACAGCATATATGCGACACTTGTTGGGAGATTTACCCAAAACACGCAATGAGCAATAATATAAATCAAAGTGTGTCTAAATCTCAAGTTTGGTGAAAATTTGTGCATTAATTCCTGCGATAGAGATATTGTGGTAATCGGAACAATTCAGCATAGCAGCGCCATGTGTTTGGTTATTGAAACCAAAATGTAAACAAAACCAATTCATATAAAGATTAACTGAATTTGAAGTTTGATGAAAATCTGTGCCTTAATTCTAGAGATAGAACTATTGCGAAAATAATGAAAAATGCAACACGGTTAAGTCACCTGTTGAACGATTTAAATCAAAATGTAAACAGCATCAATTTATATCAGGGATTACCTGAATATAATTTTTTTTAATCCCATGCATTAGCTCTTGAGATAGAGTGCCCAAAAAATTTACATCACATACAGAAAGTCAGATACAAAGATGGATTATGATCGTGAACTGAAGTTCCACTTTTTATTATATAAAAATTTAATTACAGCTGGTGATTTCAATGTCAATTTTACAAATAATACTAGAAATGAATTTTCAGTAATATTTTCGTCCTTGGTTTGACGTAAATCTATTAAGGCTGTATTTCGAGCGACTTTCTCCAAGGAAGATAATTTAACGAAAATTTTTCCTGAAAATATCATAGAATATCATTCAATAATTGGAATAAGCTATTCGAATAGATATCTGGAAGGAGAAATAAAAATATTTTACTTAATTTTTTTTTATTTAATTGAGAAAATTCGTTTTTATGTGCATTGACTATAAAATTATGTTTAGCGACCTTTGGGTACCATGATCACAAAAATCGCGCTAAAGGCGGAAATATTTGATATTTATAACATCTGATTTTTAAAACAAGTAGATAAGAATGCCACGAATCCTATGCGAAAAGAATAAAAATTTCTATTCGCATTATTTTTATACAAAATATGTATTATCTAAAATTAATTGAATCTGTCAATTTCTGTACGAATAAATTAAAATTAATTTCGTTTTTTCACGTTTTTTGTCCATTGATTAAATAGTTCAATATTGAGCGAAATAAGAAAAAGTACTGGGAATATTTAAAAGCAACTGAGGTTTTCTTATATTCAATATATATATGTCAAAAAATTTGAATCACTAGTATTAAAAAATGCTCTGACGAGTACCAAAAAAGGTTAATATGTTTTAAAGTATGAAAAAGTGTTTGACAAGAGCTTCTAATTGAGAATGAGAAAGGACAAGGGGTCCCTTCTTGGCTGCAATTCACTGTCAATGCCAAATTTGATAAAATCATATTTGCGCTTTTTCCATATAAAAGAAATCCGTCACTGTTACAATAAAATTGTGTAGTGTAAAGGCATAATTAGAAAAGACACAGCGTGATTAAACATGAATGTAAAGCAAAATAGGGCCAAAAACCATAGTTCCCGCAGCCAGTGTTGAATTCAGACACTTTTCTCCGGGAGGGTTTTCTGTGGCTTCGGGGGGAGGGGGGGGGGACACAATAGAGTTCTAAGGAGATTATACTTTTTTTACCATTAAAAACACAAAATCTCAAATTTTATTAGGGGGGGGGGACATTTGATACCTTCGGGAGAGAATGTCCCCCCGGCCCACCTCCTGCATTCAACACTGCCTGCAGCGTATCACAATCACGCAGTCCCACCATAAACTGTCGCAGTGTAAAACAGCACAGAAAACTGATTTATAGTGCAGTTGCAATGCAGAGTCATCCATGCAGTTAACATGTAAAGCACGATTGAAAGTTTTACTAAAAAGTAAAGATAGAAAGTTTTACGCAAATTTCTTTTATATGGAAAAAGCGCAAATATGATTTTTTTCAAATTTGGCATTGACAGTGAATTGTAGCCAAGAAGGGACCCCTTGTCCTTTCTCATTCTCAATTAGAAGCTCTTGTCAAACACTTTTTCATATTTTAAAACATATTAACCTTTTTTGGTGCTCGTCAGAGCATTTTTTAATACTAGTTTTAAAATATATTTAGACGAGACAATTTACTTCATATTTTGATATGATCTTTTTACTGTTCTTAATTCTAAGACGGTAAAAATAATATTTCTTTATAAACAATAAAAGTGCTTTCATGTGAATATTGAAAAAAGAAGAAAGAAAAATTTACTGGAAAATTACATCAGATCTAAACGGTACATTAGAAATGCCTGACTTAATTTTTTTTCGTATATAGAGGATTAAAAAATAACAGGAGACAAAGACTCTGCGTATATCTTTATTTCACTGTTATTGTTTAGTCAAACATGTAAAGAGTCAATAGGTGTTTAACAGCAGCAGATTCTATTTTTAAATTCCCCAATCAAAGGGAAATGAATGGAAACCCGTTTACAGGAAGATCCCATGTTTTTATAAAATACTAGCTGACCCGACAGACGATGTCCTTCCTGGCACCGACTCCAGAAAATCAAATAAATGTACGTAAATATAGTAATATGAACGATAAACACGACGCTCTTAATTTAATTTCTTATTCCAATTATGTAAGGAAATTATTTTTCAATCTTCAGTATTTTTTGAAGTCGGTTCAATTTTTGATAGAAAAGTTTTTTTTTCTCTATTTAGTTAAAAGTTAACGATTTTCTAAAGTCAGTTAATCAAAATTTTAATACAGGAAATATTATTGCAAAGCATGCACGTTTGTCAGGTGTGGAGTTTGAACACGCGATCTCTTTTTTCAAGAAGCAGAACTTAAATCTGGCGCCTTAGACCGCTCGGACATTCCGTCCGCACTCTATTCATCGAACTTATTCAAACTTTTAATTAGCGAAAAATCACTAACTATTAGTTTTTGCCTAATTATTAAAAAAGTGCTGAATCAATTTCGATGAAATGTGAATCTAAACCATTCTCGAATCCACTGGAACACACACACAAAATTTCATTAAAATCGGTCCAGTCGTTTAGGAGGAGTTCAGTAACATACACACGCACAGAAGATTTATATATATAAAGATAGTTCAATGTTTTGCAATTAAATCAAATTAAAATCAAATCAAAATTAAATCAACCAATCAAATTAGTGTGTTTTTAGATTTTGTGGTGTGGTGTTGACGAATGTAGCTCGCAGGGTTCAGACCCCCCTAGTTAAAAAAAAAAAAAAAAAAAAAAAATAGTCGTTGGGGGCCACCGTAATACTTACTCATCATGGATATGTATATGAAAATAAAACATGTGAAAACTATTTATACAATGCATTGCAATTCATAAACAAAATTTAAATACTGTTAATATACATAGTAATGCTATATTAAAGAACTGCTGATGTACCAATTTCGACAAATTATATAAAACGCCAAACTACTCAAGTAGCACCGAACTGCGTAAAAGAAACATCCTTATAACTCCAAAAATAATAATTCTATTAACTAACAATTAACTGCTTCGGATTAAGCGTCTCATTTCCAATTAAAATATATCTCTGAATTGAAATTTGAATGAAATACAGGGTCATGAAAAATCGAAGAATGTGGAAAACAGGATTACAAATATCTCGGTAACTAATAATCCGATCGACTTTGTTCTATATGCAAAATGTGTGTTATTTTATTGCCTTTTACGTCCATTCTTTAAAACAAAAAAATTCGAAAATTTTTATATACCTTTCATCAGAACGAGTTTTTCGAGAGTCCGAAAAAAATAGTTCTGGATAATCGAGGTTGCTGATATTAAATAGGCTTCGTACCATTCTTACATACTAACTACATACAAAATTTCAAGTCTCTATCTCAATTTGTTCGGGAGATAGAGCGTTTACAGACAGACAGACAGACAGACGGACGGACGGCAAAAAAAAATTTCTAAAAATATTTTTTTCGGAATCTCCACTATCTAAAATGTGTAAATCCGTCAAAAAAATTTTCGATTTTCAAAACGATTGCAAGATTTACCCTATACTACATATGATGGGTAAGTAATAATAAAACGTATTAAACAACGTTTTGATGATGAAAAAACAAATTTTTAAATATACATTAGGTAATACCTTATGCCATAATATTTTTACAATGTTCAAGTTTGTAGCAACAGTATTTATGCATAAAAAAGAAAGCACCAACAAAACATTAAAATATTTACCTATTCTCATAGCAGCTATGTTAACCAGCCAGAATTCTGGCACTTTTGGCACCATAATCATCACATTATCACCCCTGCTGATACCACATTTCGATAGTGCATTTGCCACCCTGTTATGAGGAAAAAAATAAAACAATAAGTAACAAGTAAGAATAATCATGCATTAAGCATAGATTATGAAACACTTTCGAGCACTACCTGAAATCTTTAACAAAATTTCGTTATTTAGAGAAATAAGGTGTTACTGTCCATAGCCAAATATGTACTGTAATACATTTGAACAGCCCTGGGTTTTATCTGTTGGTTGATATATTTACTACATAATTGGGAAATTTAGTTTAGTAAGAAAACGCGTAACAGTTTGAAATTTCTCTTTTAGCAATTTATATTAATAGACGGAAACATATTCGTATATCTCTGATCAGCCTTATAGTAAACCCAGTACCTTTATTATACACCAGTATTTAACTAAAATTTAGTTCAAACTAAAACATTCTTAAAACTACTAAAATCACATTTCCAAACATTATCATCCATAGGCGATCATGTATCCAATTCTTTGCATGGCGCTGTATATCATTTTATCTATATTTTCAAACATTTCTTGATAAACTGAATCCAGTTCAGCATAAAAATACATAACTTATTTAAAAACAGACTTTAAGTAAATTACGCTCATATTCTGTAACTTTTAAGAGCTCTTTTGTCTAGCCCTGTATATCAATTATAGCAATATGAATAAATTAGTGAAACTTAAAAGCGCATATCACAATTAAATAAAGCATTTCATCCATATATCAGCCATCATCGATTTTATATACAGTACTACGGATAGAATATACTATTTGAAATATTTTGTGCGTCCCTGTAAATGCTATGCGCTTCGTATTATGCGTGAAATAACTTATATTAAGCCTTAGCGACGCATATAAATTTTATTATACATGAAATAGTTTAATATAATTAAAATATGTCACAAACAATTCCCTCTTTACTATTATGTAATGGAATTCTTTTGTGTAGTCCTATAAATGAATAATAACTATCCTTTTCACTTCATATTTTACAAGAATGTATATTTTAGTGCAATTTAGTGCTTTCTCACTCAGAATCCCCCCCCCCCCCCCCTGTGTAATCCTATTGAATGGTAAGTAAAAGATATTAGTAAATTACAATGTTTATAGTTAGAAAAAAGCTCAATTTTTAAAGAAGTGTTCATAATTTTGTTACTGGCCAGTGGTTAAAAAAAATCGCTGTACTGGCTAATGGCTGTTGACGGAAAATGTTAATTTTGTCCTATATGGAATACGGTCTTTTTTGCGATCATTTGTCGAATTTCACTTTTTTTTTTTGCGTTTCCTTGATGAAATATGGGTTTACTAGCCGTCCTTGGCGACCAGTTTGGTCTCCTTTAAATTTATACTAAACATTGCATCATAATACGTTTATTCATAATTTAATTTTACCTCCTCAATTGTGTACTAAATCAGAAAATTCTGCTAGAAAATTCAAAAACTCGATATTTTTATACTGATAAGGCACAGGTGATACTTGAACGACTTGGACGAGCTAGTTGTCAGAGTGCCTGGAGAGAACAACTCCTTACCTCTAGTAGAGAAATGATACATGGAACAATTCAAGTCATAGCCAAAGTCTGACAAACAGAACGTCAGAAACAAAAGGGGGGGGGGGGGAAAGCCGAGTCCCAAAAAAAGCAAAGACTCTTTAAGGGCACCATACAAAATAAATAAAAAAGATGAGAGAATAAATAAGAGAAATAAGAATATTAACAAATATTAACAAAAGTATTTACATAGTATTTACAAAATAGAGACTAGGAGATGGTGAACGTTCAGGAAGGAATAACCCTATCAATGAGATAAAAACTAGGAAAAGTTATCCTGGGTCGATGTTTTCAGGGAGACCTAGTATTGCTCGTGGTCGTCTCCAACGAGCGTTTACATCATAATTTGAAATGTTATGCAAAGCAGGATTTGGGATAGAGGGAATGTTGTCAAAAAACTTTATGGCTTGATTTTTGATAACAGAACGAATAGGAGGAATATTAAGGTCTGAATGTATAACAGTATTTCTGCGATATCAAGGAGAATGAACAATACCACGGAGAGTCTTGTTCTGAATCACCTGAATTTTTTGCAGATTGATTTTAGCCGCTGAACGCCAGATCTGAGCGCAATAAAGAAGTATGGGACGATGTACTGTTTTGTAAAACAGTACCTTATTGCTCATACTCATCTCATGACTATACAGGAGATGGGCGAGGTCTTTTTTTGCTTTGTAGAACTTCTGGACGGTATAGTCGATTTGCTTGCGCCAAGTGCGAGTGCTGTTCAGGAATACACCCAGATATTTTACCTCTTGTCCGAAGATAATGAAGGAGCCATCAAGAAAGAGAGGAGGAGGAGTGGAGCGGTTACGAGTAAAGATAACAGCCTCCGACTTATTAGAGTTAATTTTAATTCGCCATTTAGTGAAGAAGCATTCAAGTTTGCGTATGTGTTGTTGTAGATACTCGTGCATAATAAAAAGATTTTTATCATGAGCCATCACAGCTGTGTCGTCCGCATAAATAGCCAACAACGTGTATAGAGAAGTAGGAATGTCATAGATATAAGTTTTGTAAAGCCAGGGGCCCAATTTGGAGCCTTGTGGCACGCCGGCATTAATTGGAGGAGGTGTGGAAAGGATGTTGGCATAGCGAACGCAGAATGTTCTGCCAAGAAGGTATTTAAGGGTGAAGCGCACATGCGCAGTGGGAACTTTTAACTTTAAAAGTTTGTAATTAAGACCAGATAGCCAAACTGCGTCGAAAGCCTTCGCGACATCAATAAAAAATGAGCCAACATACTCAGAATTGTCAAATCCATCATGAATGAATTCAGCCACCCTAAGCAGTTGGTGTGCAGTGGAATGTTTGGGCCTGAAGCCAAATTGTTCAGGTATGTCAGGTAAAAAATTTTGAAGGCGAGTAAGAAAAATATGCTCAGTAAGTTTACCAAGGACAGGAAGCAAGCTAATGGCTCTGTAACTCCTAGCTATAGAAGGATCTTCTCCAGGTTTCTTAATCGGAACAATAACAGCCTTTTTCCATTCATCCGGGAAATAATGGAATTTAAAGCAAGTATTGATCAGAGTGGCTGCACAGGTGATAATTTGCCAAACAATCTTCCGGGGGCATTTTTTCGTATTTCATTAATTTTATTTAAAATAGAATCCTTTCACTCATTTCATTTATAATGCATACCTTTAAACTAAAACGTTTAAAATTCATTTTTTTTTTTTTTTTTTTTTTTTTTTTGTGTGTGTGTGTGTGTGTGTGTGTGTGTGTGAGTGTGTGTGTGTGTGAGTGTGTAAATAACGGAAAACTAAAAATAATATTTTAAAACTCCGTAATTGCAGCGAAAGAGAAAAATGTAAATTAGTCAGATTTACCTTGGTCTAAATCCTTCTAAATTACTTTTACACAATAACCGACAATTTGCGTTTCATTCAGATGTTACCATTGAACAATTAATAAAAAATCGTGATTTTTCTGCCGCATACGTTAGCGTAATACATATATAGATTCTGCAGCCCTTTGACAAAATTCACATTTTTTTTCAGCGGTCATTAGACGAAATTTGCTTTTCCTTCACGATTATTTGATGGAATTAGCGTTTTCAATGAGATTATTAAACAAAATTCGCGTTTTCTCCGCAACTCATTTGATGAAATTCGCGTTTTTTACGAGATTATTTGACGAAATTTGACTTTTTCGTGATCCGAAGATAAAATTCACGATTTTTTTTTTTTTTTTTTTTTTCATGGTTCTTGACAAAGTTCGAGTTTTTTCAGCGATCTTTTAACGAAATTCGAGATTTCTTTTTCTGCGAATGATTGACGAAATTAATTTTTTTCCGCCGACAATTTGTCAAAAATCGCGATACATTTTTAGGTTCGAATTTTTAGACTCATGGCCGATTTTTTTTTTCTTTTTTGTTCAATTTTTGGAGCTTTATACCTTTTTTTTTATAAAAAAAAATAGACCAGAATATCCCCCCCCCCTCCCAATGGCTACGGCCTTAAAGTAAAAAATTATTTGTGTTTACAACACAACTCGTTTCGTTAGATGTAGAATATTGTGAAAATTTAAGTCCCCCCCCCCCTCTCGTGAATAAAATTCTGGGAACGCCACTGTTTGGCAAGTGTTTAAATTTAACATAAAAACAAGTAATTGTAGCCGTTTTCTTTCTTTAAGTTTATAATTGCAGTTTTAATAAAAATTCACCTTTTTGATTCTCGCTGGAGATCTTGAAAACTCCATTTAATTTCTTGCCCATCTTCATAGACAAACCAAAAAGCTGGAATGGAACTAGATCTTTTTCCTTCCTACAAAATATTTCTAATTAAGTGAAAAGAATAATCTATTAAGAAAAATCAATAAATATTTTTTTTAAATATCAGGCAGTTATAGCAATTATTAAAAGTTATATTATTATATATTACTATATAAGTATATATTAAACTTTATATCGAATAATAATTACAAGAAATAGTTACTACTAAAAAATATTTTATAATAGATTTTTGTTATATAAGTTCAACAGCAATAAAGTCTTGTTGCACTTGCCCAGAACGGAGGAGACATGAAAGCAGATAGAAATTACATCAACAAAACAAGTGGATAACATTCCTTCTCTTCCAGTGTTGAATTTAGGGGGTGGACATCCCCCCCCCCCCGGAGCAATAAGACGTGATTCCCCGGAAAATTTGAGATTTTGCGTTTTCAGTGGTCAAAAAGCGCAATCCCCCCCTCCCGGAATTCTATAATGTCCCCCCCCCCCCCGGAGCCACAAAATCCCTACTGGAGAAAAATGTTTGAATTCAGCATTGTTCTCTTTCACTTTTATTTATTAGTAAACATAAGCTTCATTTCAAACATACTTCACATATGGCTTCTCGAACCGTGATTATATATGCATACACTTATGAAGAATAGGAATATCAAACATTAGTAATATTCCAAATTTTAGAATTAAATAATTTTATGATAATTTAGAGACTTTAATAATAACTTTGTGTTTCATACAAACAGATAGGTTAAAAAAAAAAAAGATAAGATGCTATTTTGTACCAAAGACCATGTTACAAAGAAAATGAGAAAATTTCGATTGTATCAAAAATGATATCGATATCAAAAGACAACCCCCCCCCCCCCCCCCGTCCTCCTACAGATATCTTATGCTAACATATGCCAGACTCACCTTCCCCCCTAAAATGATAAAGTTTTATTTGTACAGCCTACTTTGGTCTTGGTTACAAGCGGTTCCACAGTCGGAAATCCGCCACTGCATATACAGTGAATTACAGTTATAAAAATACTCACTTTTTCCTTAAGCGCCCACGCATCAAGCACGTCAGAAGCAAAGTTGAATTTTTCCGGTATTATCATATTCCACGAGGCCCTTTCCTTTTCATAATCGTCAAATCCAGACCGTGACACTCCATAAACAATTTTATTCGTATGAATGAACCTGATGGATGCAAAACCGTTCTTTGCAACTTTCTTCCACGACACCGTATTTTGTAAACTTCTTACGAGGAAAGCCATGCTGCCGTGCCGCCTGTCAAAATCTTATTCACGGTCACGCGGGGCTAGTGATTCGCAGACGTTCACTAGCCGCCTCTCTCTCCAGTTATGTCACTGTCACTAAGGGAAAATATTTCATATCAGTTTTGTATTTCCAGGTTGAAGGTTGCGAGATTACAGCTTGCAGCGAATAAAATGAATTTTTTTTGTAGTTTCATTTCGAAACTTCGTTATCTACAAAATACAAAACTATTCGACCCGAGTGTTTGTTGCGTTTATATATACAAGGTAGAACCCGTCAAATTTTGACGAAAGAAAATGTTTAAGAAGGAACTGTTTCATCAACTTATAATAAACCTACAAAATTAGTTATAGTAAAAAATGCATTTTTTATTGGTACGTCTAACTCTTAAACAAACGATATTTATTGTTAAATTAACAAAATACTATCTATATTATAAAGGCCAAACGTATCTGTGCGTAACGCATACGTCATTTTGCGAATGGCAACACTTTCGCACGCAATTTCGGTTTTGTAATTGTCGCTACTACAAATTTTGCACTTCTAATCATAGCACATTTTAAATTTTTTCACCGTCGTATAGAAAAAAATATATACTTTTAAATGCACTTTGTTTAAAAGCTGTATCTCAGTTTGTTTTTGAAATATTAATTTTTTGATAGTTTTTAGTACCTATTTTGTAATTGTGGCATCAGAATCAATCCATTTTCTCTTAAAATTGAACAATAAATAAATAAAGAAATAAATAAAAATTAAAGTGAATTTAATTTGTCAAAAATATCGTCTGTTATAAAATTCGATGATTTCGGTTTTATTTCGTTTTTATTTATCAATTCAATGGACGTCAAATTTTGAGTTAAAGTGATTTTAAAATGATCAAATTAAAATATCTTTTTTTAACATAGTGAATATGAATATGAGAAGTGCATGTGTACATTTTGAGACGACGAAAATGATGACGGATTTTAATTTCGCTTGAAATTCTATGATCATGTCAATTTGGATTAAATTTTGTTTTTTTTTTTCTTTCAAGTTTATACCAAACATAAGGACAATGAATTGATAACTTCATCATAATAACTGATCTTTATTATATTTTACTTACTACATATGCAATTAAAGTTTAATATTAAAAAATGGACAACTGAGTTTTATAGTATTTTATTAATCTTGGCTTAAAATAATATTTGTTTGAGGGTTAAATTGATCAATATAAGAAGTATTTTTTATAATATTTGTTTGAGAGTTAGACTGATCAATATAAAATGCATTTTTTACTGTAACTAATTTTGTAGATTTATTAAAAATCAATTGAACAGTTCCTTTTTAAACATTTTCTTTCGTCGAATTTCGACGGGTTCCGCCTCGTTTCTATAAAACCCAGTTGTAGAAATTGTTAAAATTAAACTTTAATCGTATATGTAAGCAGTAAAAAATAATAAAGATGTGTCATTATGATAAAGTTATCAATTAAGGTTCTTATGCTAGCTTTCCAAATGATATAAAGTAAAATTTATTCAACTTTGACTCAATCATCGAAATTTTTTTCCCCGTGAAATCTAA
Organism: Maratus speculifer; assembly: GCA_964019185.1. Lineage (NCBI taxonomy): Eukaryota > Metazoa > Arthropoda > Arachnida > Araneae > Salticidae > Maratus > Maratus speculifer. The sequence goes on from OZ025294.1 coordinate 249,464,738, forward strand.
ACCCGGCATCATTTTCACCATATCAAAATTTACAAATGTACATTTCACATCTGTATTCACGTTTAAAAAAAAAATCGGCATTTTAATTTGATAATTTTAATTCAAAACTTGAAGGCTCAATGCTATTAGCTAAAATAGATATTAAACTGTTTATATTCTTTTAGGTGTAAATCAAATTTTGTAAATGAAGTCAAAATTCACTGGGTTTTATAACAGAAGATATTTAAATTTCTGTTTTTACTTACCCATCATACGTAGTATAGGATAAGTCTTGCAATCGTTTTGAAAATCGAAATTTTTTTTTTTTTGACGGATTTACACGTTTTAGATACTGGAGATTCCAAAAAACATATTTTTAGAAAAAAAAAAAAAAAAAAATTGCCGTCCGTCCGTCTGTGTGTCTGTGTGTCTGTCTGTCTGTCTGTAACCGCTCTATCGCCCGAACAAATTGAGACAGAGACTTGAAATTTTGTATGTACTTAGTATGTAAAAATGGGACGAAGCCTATTTAATATCAATAACCTCGATTATCCGGAACTATTTTTTTCGGACTTTCGAAAAATTCATTCTGATGAAACGTATATAAAAATTTTCGAATTTTTTTATTTTAAGGAGTGGATATAAAAGGCAATAAAATAACACAAATTTTTCATAAAGAACGAAGTCGATCGGACTATTAGTTGCTGAGATACGTGTAATCCTGTTTTTCACATTCTTTGATTTTTCATGACCCTGTATTTCATTCAAATTTGAATTCAAAGATATATTTTAATTGAAAATGAGACACTTCATCCGACGCAGTAAATTGCTAGTTAATATGATTATTATTTTTGAAGTTATAAGGATGTTTCTTTTACGCAATCCGGTATTACTTGAGTATTTTGGCGTTTTATATAATTTGTCGAAATTGGCTCATCAGCAATTCATTAATAAATCATTACTATGTATATTAAAACTATTTAAATATACGTTAAATTTTTATTTTGGAATTGCAATGCATTTTATAAATAAGTTACACATGTTTTATTTTCATATTTTATATTATGCATATGTATGATGGGTAAGTATTACGGTGGCCTCCAACGACTAGTTTCTCTTTTAATTAGATATTGGCAACATAAAGATACAACACTCAATTTTTTCCCTTTTTAGGTGCGTTCGTAATTATATAATACGTAGCACCTATAGTTGTCGTTCAGTCCGTCCGTCTGTCCGTCCGTCTGTCCGTCCGTCTGTCCGTCCGCATATAACAACGCAAAAACTACCCAACCGAATCGTTTGAAATTTAAAATACATAATTATTACATAATTTTGTCGAGTCATTTCAAATTTTATGAAAATCGGATGCATAGATCAATTACAGGGGCAATCAAAAGTATTCCATTACATTACGGTCAATGGGGAAAAAAGTTTCAAATGCATTTTAATCGTTTGAAATTTAAAATACGCAATTATTACATAATTCTGTCGAGTTATTTCAAATATTTTGATAATCGTGTGCATAGAGCAATTACAGGGGCAATCAAAAGTATTCAATTACATTATGGTCAATTAGGAAAAAGTTTCAAATATATTCTATACGTTTGAAATTTAAAATACATAATTATTACATAATTTTGTCGAGTTATTTCAAATTATATGAAAATCGGATGCATAGATCAATTACAGGGGCAATCAAAAGTATTCCATTACATTACGGTCAATGGGGAAAAAAGTTTCAAATGCATTTTAATCGTTTGAAATTTATAATACGCAATTATTACATAATTCTGTCGAGTTATTTCAAATATTTTGATAATCGTGTGCATAGATCAATTACAGGGGCAATCAAAAGTATTCAATTACATTATGGTCAATTAGGAAAAAGTTTCAAATATATTCTATACGTTTGAAATTTAAAATACATAATTATTACATAATTTTGTCGAGTTATTTCAAATTATATGAAAATCGGATGCATAGATCAATTACAGGGGAAATCAAAAGTATTCCATTACATTACGGTCAATGGGGAAAAAAGTTTCAAATGCATTTTAATCGTTTGAAATTTATAATACGCAATTATTACATAATTCTGTCGAGTTATTTCAAATATTTTGATAATCGTGTGCATAGATCAATTACAGGCGCAATCAAAATTATTCAGTTACATTATGGTCAATTAGGAAAAAGTTTCAAATATATTCTATACGTTTGAAATTTAAACTACATAATTATTACATAATTTTGTCGAGTTATTTCAAATTTTATGAAAATCGGATTTATAGATCAATTATAGGGACACTCAAAAGTATTCCGTTACATTACGGTCAATGGGAAAAATGTTTCAAATGCATTTTAATCGTGTTACACTCATACGAACTTAATAAAATTTATATGCAACTATAAAGTACATATTATAATATACATCATACATAATTTGTGGTGCAAAGAACATTTGTTATTGATTTACAAGGCCACACAAAAGTATTACATTATATAATGGTATAGGAAGAACATTGTTTGATGAGCGTTTTAATTGTAATTCACTATTTACAATTTTATGAGATTGACATATGAAAGTAATATTTTTAAAACTTCGTTATCGTACGAACGCACCTAATTTGCTACGCTTCACGTGCAATTTCCAACTTGTTTCCTTTGCTTGAAATAGAAATGGAGTACTCCCTGATTTGAAAAGAGGTATAAAAAGCTACAAAAAAATTAATATTTCAAAAACAAATTAAGATACAGCTTTCAAACAAATTTCGTTTAAAAGTACATTTTTTTTCGTACACGATGGTGTAAAAATTGAAAATGTGCGACATTAAGAAATTTTAAAACTTTTAAATTAAAAATTACAATACTGAAATTCATTTAAAATTTGAAAGTGTTGCCATGCGCAAAATGACGGACAGATACATTTGGCCTTTATAATATAGAAATCTAGTATATAAAACTTTGTTGACAATTAATCCTGTTTTTAAGGTGAATGTGGAGGTGTATTACGATCTTTGTTAAAAATTGTTTTGTATTTTTTTTCTTTTAACTTAGCTAAAATACGTAATTCTTATTTTAAAAATGCGGGGTAGTTTGGATATACAGCCTAATTCTAGAACCTAAACTATAAACTGATCTTATTATGTTCTCGTCTAGACATCGCTTACAGGTATGTAAGCAGTATTTAACGGTGTTGAATTCAGAAGGGGGACTAGAAGTAACATCCCCCCTGCGGAAAATTTGCGATTTTGTGTTTTCAATGGTCAAAAAGTGAATCCCCCCCCCCCCCCCCCCGTTACTCAATAATTCCGCTCTCCCCCGCAGCCACATAAATCCATCCCGGAGAAAAGTGTCTGAACTCAACACTGGTGCCGAATTTACGTCTGAGATCAGCTCCGGTATTTTTTTGATTTGAGCAAATATTGAAATATTTGTCAGAATTCAGCAGAACTCAAAAATACTGCGCTCAAGAGCATTGCCATCTATAGTAGCTAGGTGGGTCATTATTCTGTACTCCAGGTGGCAACGTTAGGAGTCCATCGGAATAGTGTTGTGTATTGTATTTTGCTAATTGATAATTATTAGACAAATACATCTTTGGCGAGTAGAATTTTCTGAAAACTTCCCACCCCTGATTTTAATATTTTTTGCTATCTCCGTTTATTAGATTTTATTATTTATATATGTTTATACTTGTAGTCATCATTTTGTAAATAATGTAAGAAATATAAATATGCGGGGCAGATGCAACGTTTGTTATTAATAAAAAAAATATTAAAACTCCGGCATTTTTTAAATATATAAATGTAGGTAAGGAAGGCATCCATCGTATGGGAAAGTACAATTTCTCAATAAGGCTATAGTAGATGTGAAGAACAGCTTATCAATGTATGGGGCTGCTTCTCACAGATTTAGGTCAAATAAATTTTCTTTAATACACTTCTAAAATGTCTTCTTTATTTCTTAACACACCTGCATTTATAGTTGGATAAATTTTAATATAATTAGAATATAAAACACCCATTTCTTTGTCAAAACAGATTATACCCATATTCCTTCACTCGTGGGACAGTTTAAATCAGTTATTTTTTTTTTCTTTACCTTGAGGTAATCAGGGGCCTCGCTAAGGCGGAGCCTCCCCCCAAATGTTTGCACATGTTGTTACAGTTGGCAAATTTATAAACTGAACTGGCAAATTAATTCAAAACTTTAATAAAAAACTATAATCTTTTCTATTCTCTAACTATACTTCTATTTCTGATGACAAAAATTACCAATATAATTAGAAATAATATTAAGCTTTTTTCAAATAAAAACTATATTACATTTTCTAATTGTGATAACTTGGTAAAATTATAAAACTAGTTTGCAAACGCCGGAAATTATCTATGTTTGCTTTTCACTAAGTTGGCAAAAACTGAATTTTGACTTGGCAATTTAAGGCTCCCACCCCCACCAACAAAAAGTTTTCGCGAAGGCCTCTGAGGTAATATAAAGGGCAATAGATAGTACAGTCATGGGGAAGAAAAAATAAAATTAACACTAGAGCCGCCATTAGGGGTCAAAATGACCCATGCCAGGTTGATAGTAGTCGATTCGAACCAGAATTTTCTTCATAAGATTTGTTAAATGTATACAGCACAAAAATAAATTAATTAAATTAGTTAAATAGTTTAAAATTGAAATTCTGGAGAGTTAACACTTTTTATATAACTTAAGTAAAATACCCGGCGGTTCTAGTGTTAAACATCCCTTACTAAGTCTGTAACTAATTATAACAGAAAAAAGATATTGTTATCAAACGATTGCAAATGAAATCTGTTTTTAAACGATGTGTATAAAATCTGTTTAGGGGTGCACCTATAAATCAAAACAAGACCAAATTTTGTTTATTTTTTTCAGTTTCAACACCCAATTTTGACATTATATTTCAAAACTTCGGTTCAAACTACACCTAGAAACGAAATTTCAATTCATTTGGATGATAATTTTTTGAATTATACATATTCAAAATTAAGATCTTCTAATGTTAAATTACATTTTCAAATTCTTATAAATACCTAGAGAAATTATAATCCTAATATGATAATTTTTTGTATGGCTATAATATTAAAAATTCCAAATATAAATACATTGAATTTGAATATATATATATATATATATAATACGAGTTATTTATATTGGGAAAAAATATAAATTGCAATCAATGTTTTTTTTTTTTATATATTTATATTTATTATGAATCATCGTTTATCTATGCGAATTCTCACTTTCAAATTTCTTCTCCAAATAGTTTTCAAATTAATTATGATTAAAAAACTTGAAAATGATGGTTCAAAAGGTCAACTATGATGTATAGAAAAATGTAATTAAAAAAATTATTATTTTACTAATTTTATTGAAATTTAGGCTGTCAAGAGTCGAAACATATTAAGCGAGTGAAATGGTCAGTTCTGTAGCATTTCAAAATCGAGTACCAACTTTAATTTGGATACAGATCCTAAATTATGCTCATGATAAAAAATAAAAAAAAATATTTTTTTGCTCGTACAATTAGTTAAAAATCGTAAGATTTTCATGAAAAAATGTATTAAGGCTAAAAGAAGAGTGTAGAATTTAGTAAGAGTGTCAGACTTGTGTATTAAAAATTGCAAAGTTTGAGTTCATAATGATATGTATTGGCTGCCTAAGCAAATTTTATGAACATCATTTAAGGGGTTACTTCAGTCCTGCTCGCTAATGCTAATCTTATAGAAAAAATTTATAAAGATTACATTTCAATATAATCCTTTCATTATCATATTAATCATATAATTCAATCCTTACATTTCAATATTTTGAATTTCATTATTATTATTATTATTGGAAGGCTGAGATCAATCTGTACAAAGGCCATTTTTCACGGTTTCGATTTAATTGCAGATTTTATTTATTTATTTATGAGGATGTTTTTATTTTTGAAACCGATTTCGAAAACGAAAGTGTTCTCATAAAATATATCTGTAAACAAAATTGAAAAGTCAAAAGGCGGCTTTTGTAGAAATCGATCTACCGAGATATTTTTATATTTTTTTTCATAGAGCAGGCCTGTCCAACCTTTCAGTAAGCAAGAGCGCACCTCAGCTCTTGGCACACAATGAAGGGCGCCATCATTCACTTGACCGAAAACATGCAGCAATAAGTGTTAGTATAAACGCATGTCATTACATCATGCAAATGAATCTTACAGCGGTAGACCAAAGGCCCTAAGGTTCTGGAGTTAAATATATTAAATTTCAAATTATACATTTTTCCATGAGAGGACTATCTCAAAAATGCTTGTAGAGTAAAATGCCAGAGAATTTAATCACGCTTATAACAACATCAATAAATAAAAATTAATAAACATGGAAATCAAAGATAATGATATGTTTCTTTTAGAATGTGAAGATAAGTTACGACTCATTTTTAATGACTGAATTCAGTTTTATAAAAAGTACAAAAACAAAGACAGGCATCTTAGTTAGCAATCTATTTGGGTGGTTCCAGAGGATAGTCTAAAAGTGCTTTCAGAGATGAAAAAAATGCTTAGATTTTTTAAGTAAAATTACCCCCCCCCCTCCCCCCTAGAATTTCGAAAGTCAAGAAGGAATAATTAAGTCCCTTATTCCTTATATAAAGCAGCCAATGGACTAGCGGGACAACAGAAAAAAAAAAAAAAAAAAAAGCTGAACTTTCATACACATGTATCTTCAAAATGTTGAGGAGATGGGAAATGTTTATTTTTCTGATTTTCTATAACTATTAAAAAGATCTATTTCAATTATTACCAAAACTTATCAAATTTAACTATCATAATTACAGTTTATAAACAATAATTATAAATCGTGAAAATATGCAAGATTAAGTTTTCAAAGTATGCTTCTAGTTTTTAACTCTTTGAGAGAAAGCGATTGTATTACTGTAATATTGAACTCGCAACAGAATTTTAGAAAAAAATTGTTTAAAAATAAAAAAAGGGCATTTTTTTAACAAGTATTTTTCCATCAAAGATATAAAATTAAAAGTTCATTAAATGTTTCTGGTGGAAATCTTGATTAAAATTAGACAGGAATGTAATATATTATATGGATGTAATATATTATATCCCACCGCCCGTTAATGAGTTTTAATGCGTTTTCACAATTTCTGAAAATACTTCTGCTGCAAATAATAAGGATTTTAAAGAAAGTATTCTTTAGAGTGAAATTTTACTTCTAAAAAGTCTAGTAAAAGAAAACCTTAAAAGGACGCCAAGAAAATGTTCAAAGGGCGCCATGGCGCCCGCGGACGCCGTGTTGGACAGCCCTGCCATAGAGTTACGAACGGGTTTTTTCGCATGACTGAAGTAGCCTCTTAAAAGTATACTTTATTTGCACTCGTTTGGCATTTCTTGCACAATAATTTGTTGCAGGGCGAAGCTGGACATTTTCAAAACTCCCGCAAACTGAAAATATTATTAAATTTTATATAAAACTAGCGGACCCGACAGACGTTGTCCTGTCACCGACAGACGTTGTCCTTCCTGGCACCGACACCAGAAAATCAAATAAATGTACTTAAATATAGTAATACGCACGATAAACACTACGCTCTTAATTTAAATTTTTATTATAATTATAAAAGGAAATTATTTGTCACTCTTCAGTATTTGGTTCAGTAGTCAGTTCAATTTTTGATAGAAAAGTTTATTTTTCTCCTTTTTGTTAAAAGTTAACGATTTTCTGAAGTCATTTAATCAAAATTATAATACAGGCTATATTACTGTAAAGCAGGCATGTCAAACTCATTTAAAGCCGCGGGCCAAATTAAACATTACATACATTGCCGCGGCCACAAAAGAAAAGAGTAGATGATAGTATTATCATTGCACATAATAAATTTGCTCGTTCAAAACACAGTCATGTTATAAAGAAATTTAATTCAAAGCTCCAAAGTTCTTAGTATACATAGTTCATATTATTTTAATTTTTCAAAAAAATACTCAAAATAGCTTTTCATCAACCAACCCGATACAACTTAATTCAGTTTTCTATGCTGTACTTATATTTAAAATTCATTATACACGGTTCTCTTGTTCTAGTAAAGGTATATAGTTGTCTGCATATAAAAATAAAAAAAAAAATAAAAATTAACATATTTTGAGATAGAAAATCTGTTTAATAAAATGTGTCTTGTGTTAATACGCTACTTATTTTATTCCATTTATTAAATGCATTTTTTGGTTCAAATACTTACTTGTATTGAAACATAACAAAAGGTTCCATACTGTGCTTCAAAAATTTGGTCGAATGATGAATAATTACAGAAATTTGAAAACTCCATATCCGTACATTTTCATGCTAATGTACATTTAACGCTATGACATCGCGCTGAATTTTGATTAACTGCAATAGTAAATTATGAACATCAATAACAAATTAATCATTAGAAGTGCAATTTACTCAGGTTCTTGGTAATTTCAAATAAAAATTTCAAGTTTTTTGTCTATTGGCGACTTTTTAAAAATGCATAATCATAATTTGTCGATTTAACCCTTTGTTGCATAGGCTTAACACTTTGCGAAGCAGAGAAAATTCATTGCTTAAGTGTTGAAATTGATGACTGACACCGGAATTTGAAAACAGCTTTATTTGTAAACAAGAAAAAGCTATTTTGCAGGAATTTAATAAACCGAATTTTTTTTAACCAAAATTCCGGTGCCAATGTGGCATTTGGGAATTAAATTCATTAGCATTTGGGAATAAATTTTTTTTCACTGTAGTGTACAGTATGCAACAAAGGGTTAAATAGATAATTGTAACCTTGTTTTACTGGTAAATATTCAAATATTTGTCGAATATATTTTGAATTGATATCTTTTGGATTTTTGCTATCTCTAAAACTATGGTTGTACTCATGAAAGGTGTATTTCCAGAATGCACGTTTTAACAAGTGAATTAACTACAGGTAAAATGACAAAGGCTCCCCGAGCCACAGATAAGTTGTCAGCGGGCCAGTTGTGGCCCGTGGGCTACATGTTTGACATGCCTGCTGTAAAGCATACACGTTTGACAAGAGCGGGGTTCGAACACGCGATCTCTTTCTTCGAAAAACAGAGCTTATATCTGGCGCCTTAGACCGCTCGGGCATTCCGTCCGTATTCTATTCATCGAACTTATTCAACACTTTTAATTAGCGAAAAATCACTAACTATTAGTTTTTCCTAGTTACTAAAAAAGTACTGAATCAATTTCGATGAAATGTGAATCTAAACCATTCTCGAATCCACTGGAACGCACACACAAAATTTCATTAAAATCGGTCCAGTCGTTTAGGAGGAGTTCAGTTACATACACACGCACAGAAGATTTTTATATATAAAGATTTAATATCTGTTTATTATTAAAATTGGCACTGTAAAAGTTGTTTAAATTTAATAAGGATATGATAAATCACAAAAAGTAACGAGTTTTTAAGTTTTTCTGCGTCAAAATATTGTATGCAATTCTTTTTTTTTTTCTTTTTCTTTTTTTATATGATGCGTACAAATATTTAGCACAAGGATAGCAACTGCTTCATCTAATTTAATACACTTCCAAAATAACATAAAATAAATTTATGAAAGATATTTTAATTAATAGTTAGTATATCCACTATGTACAAAAACCAAATAGGAATTTCTTTCCGGTTGTGTATAAATTGAATTAAGCTGCATAGATATTTGATGGGACTTTCGCTCTTAGATAACTTTTCAGGAAAGGTTTTAGTATATAACATACTGTTTTACTTAGCTTGGTAATAGAATTATGGGAAAAGTTTATAATCAGGTGAATCCGATTACTAAAACCAAACCTTCTTTAAATTTTGATTGGAAGGTTTTTGATGAGATTCACATTGTTAGTAAGGAAAATTTTAGCATATTGCATATTATTTTACGTTGCTTAGTTATAAAATTACGGGTTAAAGTACTATAATCAGATGAACCTGATTATGAAAGTTTAGCACTGTTAAAAAGGTCAGATTTTAATTAGACTTGCATTGTTAGTTATGCAATTTTTCATGGATGATTTTAATATATTGCTCTACAGTCCACTCATAGTTACTCATATTGGTCTATAGTACTTTACCAAATTTTACTGTAAATGATCAACTAAAGGTGTTGGCTCGTAACAGCATAATTTTTGTTTCTGATATATTAGAAAAAAGTCCTTCCGGCAATGCCGGGAGGAAGAGGTAGCTTTCATATACTTATAAATTTATTTATTTATTTTAAGGTAAGTTACATTGTTCAAAAATACTAAGCTCAAATTAGCGGAAATAATCTTATAAAATTAGTGATTTTATAAGATTGAAACTAGTTTTTGTCAAGACTGAATATTAATAGGAATTTTTAGAAAATAGTCATCTTTTATTCAACCTGGTTTTATTTTAAGCGATTTAGAGAGTCACCAAATTCCATGATATCATAAAGTATATGCCATTTTAAAGCAACATTGTGGATCGTTCAGATCAGACCGTTTCAAAATGTCAGCCATAAGCAAAATTCAAAGTGCTATAACTCAGTCATTTTTTAAGATATAAACAAAATAAAAAATGTTCTGGAATCGTTGTTTTAAGTTCTAACACGTAAAAGAAAAATATTTTTCAACTTTTAATTTTTTCGCATTTAATTTTAAATTTTAAATTTTTTAAAATATTTAAAATGACCACCATTTTAAAACAAAATGGTGGATGATGCTGGCCAACGAACTCGGTTGAGACATTTGTATGTACTATGTACATCCCAAGTTTCATTGAAATCGGTTTATAAGTACGCGTGTTATCACGTGACAAAAATCAGATCGTTTCAAAATGTCAGACATAAGAAAAATTCAAAGTGCTATAACTCAATCATTTTGTAAGATATAGACAAAATAAAAAGTGTTCTGGAATCGTTGTTTTAAGTTCTAACACGTAAAAGAAAAATATTTTTCAAAATTTGATTTTTTCGCATTTAACTTTAAATTTTTAAATTTTTAAAATTTTTAAAATGGCCACCATTTTGAAACAAAATGGCGGATGATGCTGGCCAACGAACTCGGTCGAGACATTTGTATGTACTATGTACATACCAAGTTTCATTGAAATCGGTTCATAAATACGCGTGTTATCACGTGACAAAAATCAGATCGTTTCAAAATGTCAGCCATAAGAAAAATTCAAAGTGCTATAACTCAGTCATTTTTTAAGATATAAACAAAATAAAAAATGTTCTGGAATCGTTGTTTTAAGTTCTAACACGTAAAAGAAAAATATTTTTCAACTTTTAATTTTTTCGCATTTAATTTTAAATTTTTAATTTTTTAAAAAATTTAAAATGGCCGCCATTTTGAAACAAAATGGCGGATGATGCTCACCAACGAACTCGGTCGAGACATTTGTATGTACTATGTACATACCAAGTTTCATTCAAATCGGTTCATAAATACGTTAGTTATCGCATGACAAAAATCAGATATATATATATATATATATATATATATATATGGTTATATATATATATATATATATATATGTCAACATATAAACGGAGGGTGGTTTTGGGGTCTGGGGGTCATGATCGGTGAAAATATACCAAAATTTTCCGGAAGTGCTTTCCCCCGGACGGCTGCAATAGGTAGCTTTTTACTTTTTGTAATGAAAGCTACCTAATATAATAGCGAGTGGCTTTCACTTCGTTATCAGCAATAAGGAGGGACATTCCGAGTTAAAGGTCATTATATTATCTTCTATACTTATATAAAATAGTTTGTTCTGACTGACTGATAATCAACGCACAATCCAAACTACCGAACTTAGAAACATGAAAGTTGAGGAAAATTTATGATGTAAGTGTGCAGTAAGACGGGATTTTTGGAAATTTCTCCTCTAAGGAGGTAAAATGGTTGGTCGGAAATTATAGAACATCTTGCTACATCTCAGCCTCTTTATAGGTAAAAGCGTGAAATTTCAGGATATAAATCTACTTAAAAAACTAGTCGTTGGGGGACACCGTAATACTTACCCATCATGGATATGTATATGAAAATAAAACATGTGAAACTATTTATACAATGCATTGCAATTCATAAACAAAATTTAAGTATTGTTAATATACATAGTAATGCTATATTAAAGAACTGCTGATGTACCAATTTCGACAAATTATATAAAACGCCAAACTACTCAGGTAGTACCGAACTGCGTAAAAGAAACATCCTTATAATTCCAAAAATAATAATTCTATTAACTAACAATTAACTGCGTCAGATTAAGCGTCTCATTTCCAATTAAAATATACATTTGAATTGAAATTTGAATGAAATACAGGGTCATGAAAAATCGAAGAATGTGGAAAACAAGATTACAAATATCTCGGCAACTAATAATCCGATCGACTTCGTTCTATATACAAAATGTGTGTTATTTTATTGCCTTTTACGTCCATTCCTTAGAACAAATAAATTCGAAAATTTTTATATACCTTTCATCAGAACGAATTTTTCGAGAGTCCGAAAAAAGTAGTTCCGGATAATCGAGGTTGCTGATATTAAATAGGGTTCGTCCCATTCTTACATACTAACTACATACAAAATTTCAAGTCTCTATCTCAATTTGTTCGGGAGATAGAGCGTTTACAGACAGACAGACAGACAGACAGACGGACGGCAAATTTTTTTTCTAAAAATATGTTTTTCGGAATCTCCACTATCTAAAACGTATAAATCCGTCAAAAAAAATTTTTCGATTTTCAAAACGATTGCAAGACTTACCCTATACTACGTATGATGGGTAAGTAATAAACACATATTTCAGCATATTTACAAATTCCGCCCCTAAGGGGGAAGGTGAAAGAAGGGTCGAAATTTTTAGGGCATTTGGTTGGAGCTTGGAGTTGGAGTTTTTCTCAGGAGCCGTTATATGTTGGAGCTTGGAATGGCAGAAAACAAATCTACTAAAAAAATAAAAATAAACACGTGTTTTAGCGACCTTTAAATATTCACTCCTGAGGGTGGAGGGGGGGGGGGGGTAAAGTGGGGTTTGAAATTTTCAAACTTATTTTACACCCGTCATGTGATATATCATCTTAAAACCCTCGGGCCAATCTTTCACATTGTAGATATTTCTTCCCTCCTCCCCAATTTGCCCCTCCCCGGGTGAGGGCAATTTTTGACCTTTTACTTACCCATCATACGTAGTATAGGGTAAGTCTTGCAATCGTTTTGAAAATCGAAAAATTTTTTTTGACGGATTTACACGGTTTAGATAGTGGAGATTCCGAAAAACATATTTTTAGAAAAAAAAATTTGCCGTCCGTCTGTCTGTCTGTAAACGCTCTATCTCCCGAACAAATTGAGATAGAAACTTGAAATTTTGTATGCAGTTAGTATGTAAGAATGGGATGAACCCTATTTAATATCAGCAACCTCGATTATCCGGAACTATTTTTTTCGGACTCTCAAAAAATTCGTTCTGATGAAAGGTATATAAAAATTTTCGAATTTTTTTATTTTAAGGAATGGACGTAAAAGGCAATAAAATAACACACATTTTGCATATAGAACAAAGTCGATCAGATTATTAGTTGCCGAGATATTTGTAATCTCGTTTTCCACATTCTTCGATTTTTCATGACCCTGTATTTCATTCAAATTTCAATTCAGAAGTATATTTTAATTGGAAATGAGACGCTTAATCCGACGCAGTTAATTGTTAGTTAATAAAATTATTATTTTTGGAGTTATAAGCAGAGGCGTAGCTACAGATATTTTTTGGGGGGGGAGAATTTAAAAATTTCCCAACTTGAAAAATATTGTTCTAATTTCCAATTAAAATTATACAATGCAATGTGCTTATAATGATAACAATACTTATGCATTAAAAATAATTTCTTTTCCAAAAAAAAAAAAAAAAAAAAAAAAAAAAACTAGATTTATTGCTATTTTTTCAGCATGAAAATAAAGATCAGAAGAAAAAGAGATAAAGATTATACTTTTACCACAAAGGTTAAAGAAACAATTTCAAATAATGCAATAAATGTAAGATTCAAAGTTAGAGACATTGCATACATTCAAAAAAAATTATATAAATATATGAAATATGAAACAAAAAATGTTACATAAAGAAAAATTGTAACGATTGCTAATGAACACTTACATTGTAATTTTTTTCATTTAACACTGATCCTTCTGTTCTTCAAAGAAGCCCACCTAATGATCACATCGTCCAGTTTAAGTAAGTCCGCTATTTTATTTTCACATTTCAAAAGCATTAAGCTATCCAGTCTGTCATCGCTCATGGTAGTTCGTAATTCATTTTTTATAATTTTTAGCTGACTAAATGTCCTTTCATTTGACGCAACACCATAAGCTGCTGTGAATGTTAAAATGCACAGTTTGAAGGCTTGACCTAAATAATTTTTGAATTTTTTGGCATGAACGAAAAGTCCGTTAAGAGAGTCAACATTATTGTTTGAACACAAGTCAAAAAGTATTTCCATTTGACTCTGCAAGTCGTGTATGTCAGGTTTATCAGATCCAGGAGGAAACATGTTAATAACTTTTTCTAGATTACTTATGCTCAAATTTGCTTTGGTGAATGGTAGCTTAAAAATCGAATGTATCGGTTCAATAGTATCTTTGATATATAAAACATTGTCATTGAAACCCATTATTAATGTGTCCAAAACTTCTTTGAATTCTTTCCTGTAAAAAGTATTTAAATCTATGTCCATTGCTGTTCTATTGTTTTCATCAATTTTTTTAGGTGGAACCCTTTTTCTATGGTGTTTTCGGAAGTCTGATTCAACATCTATCCCCATTTTTTCAGCGAATACAATTGAACTTTTTATAAGATTATTCATTCCAGTGGAATCATCACTAATTGCTTGTAAGCTTTGGACAGTACTTTTTATTATCGCAATGCAGTCAATGACGTTAAAATCAGGTGTCTCCAGAATTTCAGTTAAAATTTTTATTTTGCTTAAGATGTTTTTCATGAAAAAAAATGATGCAATAAAATCAAAAGTTTTCATTTTTTTATAAATTCCAAATGCTTTTGTTCTAGTAGAGGAATCAAAAGTCTTTTCATTGAAAATATTTTCTAATAGTTCTATTACCATTTCAAACGATTGAGTTAAGGCTTTGACCGATTCAGCTCTTGCGGTCCATCTGGTTTTTGATAGATTTTTAAGTTGAATTACTTTATCAATGTTCTCTACACTTGACTGATAATGCTTAAATCTTTTTGTACTTGATGTGAAAAAGACATAGAGCTCTTCAAGGATGTTAAACAAATCTTGAATTAATATGCTAACGTTGCAAGCATGTTCTAGAGCAGTATTAGTGCGGTGATCTTGACAAGGTATGTAAGGAACACTGTGACCGACAATCTCAGATATATGTTTTTGTACACCATTGAACCTCCCGGACATATTTTGAGCAAAATCATAAGACTGGAATGCAAGCTTCGAATAATCAATTTCTATTTCATTTAAGCACTGTAAAATTAAATCTGCCATTCCCTTTCCAGTTTTGTCACTACATTCAATTGTTTTGACCAATCTTTCCCTAATTTCACCTTCATTACTTACACTTCGGATAACAATAGACATTATATCTTTGTGTGACAGATCTGGAGTTGTGTCGGCCAAAACTGCAAAACATAAACTATTTTTTATTTCAGAAGTGATTACCTGACGAATTTCAGATGCTATTAAATTTATCATTTCATTTTGAGATTCTGGACTCATATATGTAACATGATATGGTCTCAATTTTTTATCTTCAAACCAACATTTCATTGTAGTATTGTGCCTTGAGATAAGCTGTATCACTTCGCAAAAATTTCCTTTATTAATATCATCGGTGTTTGACTCTCGAAATGCTAATCCTTGCTTTCCGAATGTTTTACAAGTATCCATTAAAATTTTGATAACTTCTCTGTTGTGCATTCGAACTTTTTCTTCCTGAATTAAAACTTGCCTTTTTGATTTGTCAATTAAGACATCAATATGTTTTTTCTTTACAAGAAAATTACAAAAATCATATAGAGCAGACTTATGAGCTTGAGATGAGAAATGTTGTTGGAGCTTCCCTAATTTATCTTTTCCGCAACTTTTCATTTTACCCCATACTTTTACTCCGGTTGAAGTCCAAGCATCTTCTCTTTTTTCACGACCTATACCAACAGGAAAAAGACAACATACAAAGCAAAAAGCAGCATGCTTTGCTGTACTGTACTCTAAATATTCAAATTCTGTATACCAGTGGGGATTAAACCGGTTTTTTCCATCAGAAGGAAAACATGCTAATTTAGGTTGATGTGGACCTAACTGAATTAAATAATTTTTCTGATTTTCATTTAAAGTATCTGGACGTAGACCAGGATCATGATTTACTATTTCAGAGGCACTTCCACTGTCTTCAATTGAAAATTCTAACTCATTATTCAGTTTATTCAATACTCTGCACCCCTCTTCAAGAACTATATCACAGGTTTCTTTAATTGAAGAGATAAAGTTAACAATCTCAGTTATTGCCAATTTCTCGTTAACTATGTCAGATTCATTATATTGAGAAAAAATAGTTTTGCTCTCAGTTAATTTTTCGAGAATAAAAGAAAATTTTCCCATAAAAGACACCCAGTCCGACTTATTTTCATTTTCTTCTTTAGTTTGGTTTTCATTTGTGAAGCTTGCAGTCTCGTTTTGAAATTCATTATCCATTTCAGATTGGTTTTGAGTTTTGGAATTCGTAGCCTCATGTAGAAATTCACTTTCTTTTGAAAAATCCAAATTACACTGTTGAAGAAGTTGATCTTCGCTCTCGGTGTTGTTTATAGGAAAAGAAAAATCTTTTATTTCTTCAGACTTTTTATTTAAGTTCAACACATCAGTATTGCAACTTATGCTGATTATTTCTTCATTTGACGGACTGCTATCATATTTATATATTTGTTCCGATTTCACATCGTCCACTTTTTTCCTTTTACGTACTGAAGCATCGAATGGATTTTTAGGGGCTCCAATTTCCTGCACAGAAACTCTATTCCCATTATGATTGTTTTTTTCATGCTGAGATTTATAGTCATTATTAAATACTGCTTTACAATTACAACATTGAACTTTATATCGCTTTGGTTTCATATTTTATAAACCGATAAAAATATAGCAGTTTTTTTATCCGCACACAAACAAAGTAAAAAGGAACACATTCAGTGATGGTAACCTCGTCACTGAAATTTTCCCTCGAATTTTCCCTCATGAGCTGAATTTTCCCCTCAAAATTTCCCTCGTGAGCTCAATTTCCCCCACAATGTTAAATTCGGTAGTGCTGCCCTCTATCGGCAAATGATCAAAATATATTTTATACTACTTTTCATTTTGGTTCTTCAAAACAAAAATCTTTCAATCAATCGAAGAACATAAGTAATTTAATAAACATAAACATAATATAAAAATAAATTTTTAAGTCAATAATGATGATTATTTTTTTTTTTCAAAACTTTTATTCATTCATGAAAGTTTTATGAAACAGAAGTAGTTTTTTGTTATTTCTCTAGAATGAATTGGTTAAAATTAATTTTTCTGTTCACACAGTATTTATTTTGAAACGTAAAAAGTTTACTCTGATGAAAATAGAAGCAGATTCCTTACAATAAATTACAGAGATAATGTCAGTAAAGAAAATTGTGAAAATTAATTTCGAAAATTATTTTTATCATATCAATAAAAAATAAACTTTATTCCAAGAGGAAATTTAGTGTGTGGGGGGGGAGGGGGTAAAGAACATTATAGAATTCTGGGAAGGAAATTGCACTTTTTGATCATTGAAAACACAAAATCTTACATCTTCAGGAGGGGATATGTCATTGCTTCGGGGGGGGGGGGGGTTGTCCTCTCCGGGCCACCCTTTGAATTCAACACTGCGTACACATATTTATATATATTTGCATATATAATATATATAAAGAGAAAGAGCATATTGTCTAAAACGTAATATTATTAAAACAGACTATTAAAAAACTAATTTTTTTTATGCCTCCCTGTATCTGCGTGTTTTTGTAATTCGCTTTTTCCACAGAACAATATCGCATCGCATGCTGTACACTTACATCTGATTCTTTTTATGTTAACCAGCCTTTAACCCATTAACGCCCAGCGTCCTTTTTTGAGGACGGTTACAAAAAAAGCCAGAAAGCGGTTTTCCCACCAGTAAAGAGGAAGGTAATTATATAGCTTATTTCACGAGACAGAATCCTCGATAAATTTAGATAAAAGTTAATTTGATTTCAAGAGTGGTGGGAAATACAAAATTTAAATTTTTGCGAAGAAAATAATTCGGGCGTTAATGGGTTAAATTCTGATAGAGGAAGCCATTCGTATTGAAATACTTTTTTTCTTACTTTCGATTTCTCCTTATTAGAAAAAACTATTTTTCCTTTTAACACTGGTTGTCGCAACGTGCGAGTCTTCTGCTTTATCCAAATCCATAGCTATAAAACACTAAAATGTAACTTTTGAGATACTACACTTTACATATTCTAGAAAAATTGGAACTAAAATCTAAAACCAAAAAACTGTTTTCGTTTTATGCTTTTCATAAAACGAATAACTTTGTTATCTCAAAGTTATTCGTTTGCGTTATTTGCGATAACTTTGTTATCGCAAGCAAGCGAGCGTTCGAAACCGAAAATCGAATAGAATAGTTCCGACTAACGTCATAACCTTTTTTCCCCCCTTCCAAAAATCCCTAAGGTTTCTCTACTTTCATTGCTTGAGCTTTGAGAGATAAAAGATCGTAATTTTGGTGGAAAATTTGCGACATGTGGTCACGTGGTTGAATCTGATCTATTCACTTTGAGAAGTTTAGTTGTATTACTGCTTCGATAGTCAATGGAACGCAACAGCAATATTCAGCGAAATAGTTACGATGCAATTCACCAGGAGTTTTGAAAAACAAGTAGAAAGGAAGGTTTTTCTAAGAAGTTTTGCAGAAAGAAAGGGAAAAAGCGCGTTCATGAGAGTGGAACGGGAAATTCTCAAAATTTCCCACAAAACCTCAAGTTTCCCCTTTTCCCCACACAGCTCTATTTTCCCCACAGATGTGGGAATTTTCCCACAAGTTACCATCACTGAACACATTTATCAGAATCAATAATTTTTTGAAATCACATTTGCTTTTATGATTATTTTTTCTTGACGACAAAGGGTTACCAGTATTTTTTCTGGCGAAAACTCATTGGATATTGTTGCCCAGTTACGTAATATAGCAGGTGTAGCTACTATTATAGAAATTAGGACTCCAGCTTTTCTTTTTTTTTTTTTTTCTTTTGGCGCCTGAATAAATATTTTTAATATTTTTTTTTTTTTTTCAAAGTTACTTATTCCAAGTTCTTTTAATACTATTTGAGATTAGCATAAAACGGAAATACAAATTGCATTTTTGTTTTACAATATTAGAATAGATTGCTATTTTGAAATAAAATTTACAGATTTTTAAGCTTAGATTGACTCGACGACTAAAGCCGTTGTATAAATTCTCCGGCGACGCGACGACGACGGGTTAAATATGAAAAGATGTGAATATTTTCTTGTTTTATTTTCATTTTGACAGTAGAATATGTTATAATTGGAATTATTAATTTTATTTTTAAAGATCTATTGCGATTTCTTTTCTTTCGTCAACCATCATTAGTTTGTTTAAAAATTCCCTTTTTTGTTTACTGTCTTTGCTATACATGTCTTTTCCGGCTGGAATTTCCAGATCAGAGCACGGTCCCGACTACATATAAGCTATTTTGGCCCAGCACGGCCCGATTTGAAAATTAAAACTTTGGCTCGAGCCGGATCTATATTTTCACAGTTCAGGGGCCGGCCTGAACAAAAATCTTTGAAAACAGGAACAGCTTGCGTAAAAAACAATTAAACCAGGCCCGATCCGCGGGCCAATTTGATAGCTACAAAAAATTCGGATTTTTCTTAACGTACAATTAAGATTCTTCTAAAGAATGCTGATAAAAAGAATCTAAAATAATTGTTTTCTTGCGCATTTCTCAATTCACTTTTGTTCGGAAACGCATAAAATTGGCAGATGTTCTTATTTAGAAAAAATGTTATCGAATGGCGCTTTCTTTTTTCTTGGAATGAAAGCAACATATATTTCAGAAAAGGCTGTCAAATATTAGTTTTTGATTCGATTTTCAAAACGTCATAGCAAGTAAAGAAGAGAAAACTGTCGTTGTGTAACAATAATCGCCTGTAATTGGATAAGTAATTTATTTATCGAAAAATGGAAAATGCTATTCAATTCGAAATCGTTTCAATCCAATCACTTCAGGCCTGTCAATGTTATGCATTTTCTTTTAAAAATGAGTCAGAAAATGTTTCAGAAAGTTTTGTGTTATTCAACAGGGAATTTGAGAACCACCTCAAGATACATTTCCGATGATTCCCCTTACCAAAAGTTCGTTATCATTATTACTTATTTTGCAAAGCAAAACTGTCCGCCCGACACATGCCAAGAGCAACCAAGTCCAGTTCCGTCCCGACTCAACTATGCAGAAAAAAATAATCCTTACCTCGGCCTAACCCGAGTCCAGGAGAGCCATTTGGGAAGGACAGGGGAGACATCCCCTCCCCACAAGAAAACAGACATTTTTGATCGCAGCCTCTATTACAAAAAAAAAAAAAAAAAAAAACTTCCGGAAGAAAATGTGAGAGATTAATGAAGATGTTTGTTATTATATGACTATGAACAAGGTAATAAACAATCTGGAAAGCCATTTTGGGGGACCTGGCGATGTGAGGGGAATCCCCCCGCCAACTGTAGGGTGTTTGATGTTGCACAGTGTCCTCCTTTCATACTCCTGACGTAAAAATTGCTTGAAAATTTCCCGCCAAAGATAAAAATCTGTCTAAAGTGAAAGTTTTCATCAGTCCTTTGCGACTTCATATTCGACATTTTTACTTTTTTTTGCATCTATGATTTGATAATTTTTCTGGTTTGAGGATTAAAAAGGGGGAGGGGTAATAAACTGACGGTGCTCCTGCCCGAGTCTGCAAAAAAAGCTAAGCTCAGGCTCAAACATGATTAACTATCCGATGACGTTCTCTACATTTTGGACAAAATATATTTTTGCAATAGTGTTGTTAAAATAAAATCGGCTCATGCAGCACATTTATACGCATTCTTGTGAAACTCATATTTATTGAAAATAATTCAAATTTTATGAGCTTCTTTTAAATTTTTATATCAGAATGGTGGAAGCACTCTGTTTGAAAGTTTGCCTGCTCGGTCCACGGGCCATGCCAGTACCTTGGACCAAGCCCAGGCCCGGACAGACTTCTAGTATATGAGCCATTATGGATTTTCATACGAAAGTAACATAAAAGTCACGGACTATAATTTGAAATTTTTCAGAAATGAAAGTTTTGGAGGAAACAAAGGAGTGGAGAAAGCTGTTTAGAGTCAGATATTGATACACAGGAGCAGAGACATTTAGGTCTAATAAGTGTATGTTTTCATAGAACAGAGAAATACAATGACAAATTGAGTCTGGTTGATTTCTTTTGATAATTTAACTTGTTTGCTAAACCATTGTCACCGAAAGAATAAAAAGTTCATATATTTCTTGTAATTATTAAAAAAAAAGAAAGTCTTTCAAAAATCTAAATTTTCCCAACTCTAAGCTCAAATTTCCCAACTTCACATATATTGGGGGGGGAGGCTCCCCCCCCATACCCCCCCATGGCGACGCCCCTGGTTATAAGGATGTTTCTTTTACGCAGTTCGGTACTACATGAGTAGTTTGGCATTTTATATAATTTGTCGAAATTGGTACATCAGCAGTTCTTTAATATAGTATTACTATGTATATTAACAATATTTAAATTTTGTTTATGAATTGCAATGCATTGTATAAATAGTTTCACATGTTTTATTTTCATATACATATCCATGATGGGTAAGTATTACGGTGGCCCCCAACGACTAGTTTTAAATCGCAGTGTTTTTATCATTTGAAATCGGATTTTTTTTTTTACGCAGCCTTAAAGTAAATGCTATTTATAACATATGAAAATTTTAAACAGATAGAGAGGGGGGGGGTGTTTCTCGGGGAGCACTTTTTCAACTTTTGCCGACACCTCTCATGTGACATTGGACAGCTCTGTGACTATTATTTCATTTCATAAACCTCCCGAATTTCTCCCTTCACTTTCACACAACGGGAGGAGACATTTTTCTAAATTTAGCCGTCACTCTTCATGTGATACATAGTTGGTCAGCCCTATGACCACTTATTCATATTACGCACTTCCCTTGCCACTTTGCCCGACCATGGAGGGGGGGGGGGGTATGCTTAACCTCTTCTAATAATGGGAAAATTACATAAATGATCTTAAATGACAAAGGAAAAATCAATAAAAATATTAATCTTATTCACTATCTTTTTAGTTCCTGTTTTTGTCAAAAGGGGTGATTTTAATTTTAATTACTTTGGCAATTTTGCTATTAATTGCCAAAAAATGCTAGTTTTTGATACTTAAACTCCCTCATTATTTTATACTTATTCGAGCATTATTTACTTTTTGAAATCAGGACGCCATCACATGACTTCTTCACTATCGTGGCTTCCTTATAGTCTCTCTTTGGTTTGTTGTTTTTCAATTCTCCCTGTTTTTATTTTTCATGTATTTACTAAAATCCAGTTCATAAGTAAGTAAAAACAATGATTTTTATAAACGATTGTAGAACATCTCGATTGTAGATTTCCGTAAGTAATGATGACTGTATCAACTGTGTTTTTTACGATGACAAATTTTTCGATTGTTAAATTTTCGAGAATCATTCATCACTAGCCACATCCCAGGAGCAACTTTTCATAGAAGCGTTAAATTTTCAATAACAAACCGTTTAAAAAGATTATTAAACATTTTTTTCTTTGATTTTAGAATTTCCCTCCACCTCCAAAAGGATTAACGGAAGGTATGAAACTTTTAAGTTATTCCACCATACCTCAGTTGTAATTTTAGATAAAGGCATGAATTTGAGTTAATTAATCTTCTAAAACAAATTTTAACATGTATTATATCTATTTTAGAACCCACTTAAGATGGTTTAATGGGATGGTCGTATTTTAAAGATATTTCCCCTCTATCTCAGCAGCAGTTTTAGGTAGAAGTGTGAAATTTAAAATTACAATATCTACTAAAAAATAGTTAAACATAGTGATTTTAGATCTATTTTATCTACTATGTCGTTAGCATCGATTTTGAAACAGATAATGTGAGATTATATGAATAAGACAAAAATTATGGCTATTTGATTAGGAATTATTATTACTAGCAAAAGCCATGCTTTGTTTGGATTCGCGAAGCATTATTTTATAAAACAGATATTTGAAAGTAACAATATTTTTTTTTATTATTATTTTTGCATCTTTATTAAACAAAAACGTTATTTTATGTTTTGGCGCATTTTAATTTTTTACTTATGATGTAAAACTGGCATAAGATATTTTCGAAGCAAACTTTTACAATTTTTTTTTTAATTTTCAACTAAAAGCTCTTTTAAAGATGTTTTTACAATTTCAAGTAGCCACTGGTGTTTTTTAATTGTTTGAAATATGCATGTTTCCAATCTTTGTAATCAACATCCGATAATCTTTGATAGCTATTTTAGAATAATATATTTGAAGAAAGCTTGAAGAAAGTTACTTCTTCAAAATCCTATTTTCTGGAAAAAACATTTGAAATCTGCTTTCGTTGATACTATGAATTTTCAACTGTAAAACATTTTATTTTAATTTCTTCATTTTTATACATGTTAGCGTATGAGAATTGCTGTAATTCTCTCCGCGTGGGAGAACTGTTTACTTTCTGCGAATGGCAACTCAATTAATGGAATTACCTTTTAACGAAGCGCTCTCTCATTCTCGCAGTGACGTTTTCACGAATAATTATTGTTGTGTTTGCGAACTTATTAAAGTCTTATTTTTCTATAAAATCCTTCTGATTAATGAGTCGATATTATTTAGCCACAATACGACCTTCGCAAAAATATTTATAAAGAGCTTGAACCAACAACTTCACGCAGATCTTTTAATTTTTCATTTATATAACAAATTTAAGAATTAATTTTATTTGTTTACAATTATTTTGTTGCCAGTTTACAAAAAAAAAAAAAAAAAAAAAAAAAAAAAAAATTCCATAATTCGCGTTTGTAATGACCGAAAGATGGCGTTGTAATAGACCTGATAATCGTTTGTTTACGTTTGTTTGTTTACGTTCCATGCTGTAGCACTGTAGCATAGAACCAGTTTAAAGAGCTATTTAAAGTGCAGTTTTTTATCTTTTTTATTTAATTATGGGAGATAAATTACAAATATCGACAATTTTAGAATTTGTAGATGCTGGAAAATCTAGTAATTGCTTTAGAGAAGCTGAAGCATGAAAGCATTGTGTTGCTATCATGCTATTTTGCCATGAGTAAGTCAAATGTATTTTTTTATATTATAGATCTAAACTTTGTGTATAAAATTTTGATTTTAGATAATTTTAATGCAAAGAATCCAACGTTGCACGCGTTATAGAACTGTTTATTTATTTATCGGCCTTTTAAACACTGATTTCATGCTCACGATATAAGTTCTATTTCGTTTCAGACTTTGTCCGCGAGAGGGCGTCTATTTCATTTCAAACGCGAATACAATTTTTTTAAAATGTTTAAGTGTCATCTGTGCAAACGATTTTGCGGGATAATGAAAACATGTTTTATTTAATAAATTAATCATGATTCTATCTATAATTATTTACTCCATGATTTAAACTTTTTTTTCTGAAAATATACGCGTTTCATTTTTTTATTTATTTGCTAAAATGCTTCCGTATTGGAAATGCATGTAAAATAAATTAATTAAAATAATAATTTTTTTAACGTTTTACTGTAAAAAAAATTATATTCTGCAAATCTACAGATCATAATTTATTTTTGTGTTTAATTTGAAGTTAAAATATTGAATAGTTTTTTTGTAAAGCGTACGACAAATTGTAATTTGAGTGGACTAGTAGAGGATTCGCTTCGCTCATCCTAATTATATCTTTACTAGATGCATTTCGTTTTATTCAAGATTCTTTTAAAAAAACCGACCAGCGTAGAGGGCGAAGACTGTTAGTTATACTATATTGCTTTAAACTACAACGAAAGCTACCTCGATGTATGTCGTTTGATTCAAAGTTCCTTTCGAGAAACCAGCCAGCACAATGGGTAAAATCCTGCTAATAAACTACCTATTAGTACAAACGAGTTTGTCCATAACTCGGACTTTATTTTGACGATGACAACAGCATACGATTAAATTTAACATTTATTTGAATTTTTGAACCTTTGACAAATCGCACATTTTTAATTTTTACACCGTCGAATGGGGTGAAAAAGGCACTGTTAATCAAATGCAATTTGTTTGAAAACTCTATCGTATTTTATTAACACTAAAGTGCAATTTATTTAATTTTTCTTGTTTTTGAAAGGTCAAAGTGGCAAACAGGTATGATTTTATGCCATAGTAAATGAATGTAACCCTGAAAGTTTACAAACGCCGTATCATTTACAATTTTTAAATACGCCACGTCACGGACAAAATCATTAAAATACGATCTATCCATATTAAATTACGACATATATTAACCCTATTATTAAAGGATGATTTATATATATATATTTCTTTTTTTACATATTATTTAGCTTTTAAGAACGAATTAATTGAATTCCCATACAAATCAATATGAAAACTATGGTCAATTTATGAACAAGTCGGTAAGTGAACACTTTTTAGAACGGATTAAGTCACTCACTGTATATAGTATAGGAAAGTTTTATAATCAGGCGAAACCGATTAAGGAAGATAAAGATTAGCCTTTTAAAAAAACTCTACTGGATGGATTTTGATGAGACTTGCATTGTTAGATATTTTTTTAAAGGATGGTTTTAATGGGATGCATATCATTCATTCGTGCTTTTCTAAATTGTCCTGTAACTGATCAACTTAAAAATTTGATCCTTAATCAAGGTGGCGAGTGGTCAGGGAAAAACACAGTCAAAAGAAGAGGAAACTGCCAGTATTTTCTAATAGAAAATATTTCAAGTAATATAAAGGGATTAAAGAAAGCGGTTTTCTGTTTAACATCTCTTTTAATCTCATAACATCTAATTAAAACTTTCATTTTAAACTCTTTAACAAAATTATACTTAACACCTTTTTTGACTGTTTTTTCCTGATCACTTGCCACTCTTTTAATAGCACAAATTTCACATGACAGCACAGTAGAATATATAATAGCACATTGGCATTCGTATTATTTTCAGCAATGCGGAAGTGCATTCCCAGCAAAGGTCATGTTGCTTTAAAACACAAGGTAAAATTCTTCGATATATTCTGTTCGATTCAGTGTTCATTTAGAGAAACCAACAGCGTAGTGGGCAAAAGCCAGCTATTATATGTATATAAAGCAAATGAGAATTTTGTTCCGACTTTGTACATTTTAAGTTCTGTTGAATGGATTTTGATGTGACTTACAAGGGAGGTTTTAGATATGAGGTGCTGAGAAACTCAATGATGTTTGAAGTGTCAAAGCTTTGTATATGATATTATCTATTCGCTGCACAATGGATTTCCTTAAGTGATATAACAAACTGGTAATAGTTAACCAGTTTAATAGATGGTGTAGATCCAATGTATCTTGTATACCAAGTGGCCAGTGCTAAAGTGAATTAAGTGGCTTGGTCACTCTGGTACTGTTAATTTAATTACCATATACTCCCTGAAAAAGTTATCTCCTCTGACCGTTTTAAAAGCTGGTTTTAAAGTTTTATAAAAAAATTTCCAAATTTTATAAAACGTTTTTCTTGATATCGCAGCTTGTGAGGTTGCTCCATATTGGTTCTTAACGATTTTTATAACATATCGATCTATGATATTAAGTTTATAGAATTGTGAGGAAAAATTCTATTATCAGGTGAATCTGATTATGAAAAATTAGTCTTATAAAAAATTGCTGAATGGATTTTGATAGGACTTGCAATTTGCACTGTTGGTTAATTTATTTATGGATGTTCTCTATAACGAAACTCCATCCAATGAATTTCTTTATTTAAACAATTTTCTATACAAATGGTTTATTTTTTCATGATTATATTAAAAATAATCTCCATATAGCGAAATATATATCGCCATTTAATGAATTTTTTCGAAAATGTTCTATCATAAGTTCAGAAAACACTTCAAATTATTTGCAGAATATATATATATATATTTCTTTTTTTGTTGTTGATTTCTGATTTATATTTCATAGCTACATTCCTCATGTCCAAAAAAAGGCATTCAACTCTCTCTCTTTCCCCCCCCCCCCCCCCCCCAAGAAAAAACATCTTTTTGCATGGTTACACTTGACTTTGTTTTAGCCAAGATGAGCATGCGTTCTTGGAAAAGATTGAAAAATTTGCTTGCTAGTGGAACGATTAGCAACTATCACAAAGCATCCTAAAAGATAAAACTATTCCATTATTGTCTTGAAAATGGTGTTTGTTTTTTTGTTTAGATAGTAAGGCAGGAATAAGGAAGGGATAAGGGGGAGCAGCAGGTTTTCATCTCCCTAAATTAGCTCCCATTACTTTTAGAGTTTAGAGAGGATGTTTGTTGTTTGTGGCAACTTGGAGCATTTTTTGCTGTGAGAGATCATTTGAATGAAGAATTGTTAATAAATGTCATCTTTGCTGGCATTATCTTCAACTGCATTTGCATAAAATTGCTTCTAGTTTAAACATAACCCTCTGATAAAGTAATAATTTTGAAAATAATAAGATACTGGGAAAAGAAGGGAAGTGGCAAAAATGTTTGAGATTCTGAAAAAAATTCCATTAATTCAAAAACTTAAACACCCCAAAAACAATTCTGCTTCAAAATTTAAACATTAAATGAAAATTTTTTTGCCATTCTCTATTCAACGAATTTTTTGTCGGAACCATGAATTTCATTATATAGAGATTCGACTGTATATACATATAATTTTATTTTTTATTATGTAAACCAGCATAAAAAATTCTTTCTAAAATGGCAACAGCTGAGGGGTCATTCCATGTCAAATCAACCAATGGTCTGAACCTTGACATCTCAGAAATTTAAAATTTTTGGTGCAGTGATAGTATCAGTCAAGTGTATTAGAAAAATCAAATTTTTTTATTTTTTGGATTTTTATTTTATGAGTTATTGACTTTCAAAAATTGAAAAATTGCGGAAAATTGACTCCACTTTGACACCTTTAAACAGCTGTAGACAAAAAACTATTTGACTTAGAAAACGCAAATTGGTGTCATTCTCTTCTGCTTTTAATGATCTTTAAAATGGTATGTAACATGATTAATTTATTTAAAATTTAAATTTTTTATAAAAAAATTTAAAATTTAAATTTTAAAATTTTAAAAACACCCCTTTTAATTTTTTTGAAAAAAATATATGTTTTAAAGACATTAATTGACTATGTGTATGCCAACTTTCATAATGGGATGACCATGGGTTCCTATGCAAATTAATATTTTTGTACCATCATGTATGCTAAATTTGCTATACTTGATTTCCCATGCTAAAAAAGTAACTGTTAAGTTCATTAAAGTTTGAATATTACTATTAATCCATAAAGTAGTTTTTGTAATACAAATAAACATGAATATTAAATATAATTAAATATAATATCAGGTAATAACAATTTGGTAAAAACTTGTCTATTTAATAATAATAGAGTAGGATACCATTAAACAATAAACCATTACTGTAAAAATATGCAAAAGAAAAATAACTTACAGGTTCTGTATAAAATTATCTCTCCATAATCAATTTCAAGCTATCCTAAGTCAAAATCAGATACTAGTCTCAGTTCACCACATATTACATGAATGTTGTGTTATCAATCTTCCATGAAATTTAAAGTTTCAAGTGTAGTCATTGGGGGGGGGGGGGGGGAGAAAGTAACACCTGGAATCCAATTGTGCATAATTCATGAATCTTCATTGCACATATGACTTCACTAATATTAAATATTTGTTCCACAATTAATATTTCATATTTTATGTTGTTAAAAATTAGAATTTGTTTATAATTAAAAATTAAATATATAAATATACAAAAAATATAAAGGACTTTTAAGATAGGAACTTTTCCAAAGAACGTGAAGACAATTTCATTTCTTCGTTACTGAGAGTATAAACCCTCCCAGTTGCAGTAACAGGCTGAACTTTTTGCAGAAAGGTATCTCCTGATACGTCTAGTATATCATTTGGTTGTGGATAAAAAAATGAAGCTGCTGGTCCCTTTGGATGTAGAAAGCTTATTTTATATTCATTTTTCATATTATTTTTTGCAAGAATGCATGCAAGCCACCAACAATCATCATAAACTACAGTGACAAATCCAGATTCAATTTTTGTTAAATCAGTTGGTGTAATGTAATCTAGTGCTGTCACATATTCCGTAAATTGGCGCTCACTGTAGTAATACTGCTTCACAAGAAGTTGGTTTTCAGAAATCGGACAAAAAGAATGAAGTTTTTGAGTACCCACAATGGTTTTTGATTCACGGAATCGAGGCATCAATATTTTTTTAACTTCTTCATAATCAGCAGTGGTGCAATACTCAAAGTCTATACCTGGAATGTGTTCAACAGCAAAATCATACAATTCTTTTGACGTCAAAATTTGGTTTGCATATGGCCTTTGTAAGCTTGCTTTAGAAGCAAGTCTTTTAACAGTACCACCAAGTCCATCACAAGCACTTTTTCCATGTGAAGTGGCAAAGAATTGCCACTCTGCCTCAGTTCCAAAATCTGTTTTGTGGAGACATAAATTGTGGAAATTTTTTCTATTTTTATACTGAGCTGAGCTGCCATCAGAAAAGTAAATGATTTTTTCAAGATTGAAAGGTAATGTTTCTTTTAAGATTGAAATTAATTTTCTTTGGAAAACATAAAAGGCAACTGTATTGTGCTCCAAGCAATCTGTTATGAAAACATATTTTAAATGCTCAAGTTTTCCATCACATTTGTAATAGACGATAAAAGGGTGCAGAGTGGCTTGGGTACTTGTCCAGTGGTATGACTGAACTTCATCCTGTAACATAAACGAATAGTTTTCTGATAAGTCACAATTAATAACTATTTGGCCTTCACTTAAATTTTCTTTAGAATTTTTACAGTACTCTTTCTGTTGATTTGATATAAAGGAGTGGGTTTTAAGTTTTAAGAGAGTTTCTATGAAATCTTCAATAAAATCTTCACTGCTTTTAATCATTGTTTCCATCGTACATCTGTCAACTGTAACCCATTGCTTGTAAGTGATTTCATCAATTAACTCATCTTCGAATTTTTTCGTTAGAGCTTCTTTCAATTGCATGACACCGGGACACTCATTGCATTCATTCATGTAGCAATTTGGGGTAGGTGGATTGCACATAATTTTGGCTAGACACCCATAATATGATTGTAATGGTGCGTCATCCCCGTCCAACACAGCATTTTGAAGTCCTGCACCATTTATCATTAGTTTGATATTTTGATGAAGAGTGCAGACACATACTACGTGGGTTCCACTTCTGCCAGCTAAGATGCAATTCTTCGGTCTTAGCTCACAAAACTTGGAAAATCCAATATGGCAAGAAGAATATTTTTCCTTGAATAATTGGTAAATTTCACTTAGATTTCCCATAAGTAAACGTTTTTGTACTTGAATTTTTAAAGTCTTGTCCCTAACGGTAATAAAGTCTTTCTTTCCTGGCATCATTCGGCTAACGTCATCTTCATTGTAGAAATTTATAACCAATTGAGCAGTATTCTCATTTAAAGTTTTCCCTGGCTTTGGATTTGGGGTTGATAGAATACCTTTTTCACTCACTAATTTTTTTACTGAGCGGGCCATGTAGTTGCTGACTTTGAACTCATCTTCAATTTTTTTGCAGCTCCAACTAGAAGGCAAGACAGATAAGATTGTTAACTTTTCACTACGTTTTGAAGCCCGGGAAAATTTATCCTTTAACTGCTGCAACATTTCAGATTCTACCTTATTTTCCTCTTTTATTACTTCATATTCAGTATCTTTAGAAGGTATTAATTGCTTTTCAAGACTTGTTTTTATTTTTTCCAATTTTTTTTTTTTTTTGTATAAGTTTCTACTTGAATTTTCTTTTTCTTTAAAGGTGACTCACCAATAAGTTCTAGTGATTTGTTTAAGTAATTTATTGATGTTTCTGAATCAATGAACGTATCAACTTTGCTAGTGCTTGGAAATACATCCTGATCTGTCTGATCAAATTGTTTCTTATACTCACTAGAAAGTTTCTTTCTACATCTATCACATATTTTCATGCCCATTTTTATGTCTAAATTTAACAAGCACATCCATTCTGTTACATTCCTTGTATTTTTACATGATTTAGGATGTTTCTCTTCATTGAAAGGGTTACAACATTTGACAGAAAACACAGGCCAATTTTTAATGTTTTGATTATCTGCCATTTTCTAAAAAGTACTTGGCTTTTACTACTTAAAAGTATGACTTAGAACTAGAAACAATTTATACATATATTTGTGGAAGATTTTCTACCATTGTAAAACTTGCATAAAATTGATATATCCACAAAACTTTCAAGTTAATAAGGTCTTAATATTAAAAATATATGTACACAGATTATCCATAATAAACTAAAAAAACATATTCATACAACACCTTATTTAAAAATAACTAATTTCAAATAATTCACTTTGAGAGAATTGTGAACTGATCACATTGAGAAACAGAATGAAGTCTGCAGCCAAAAATCAAGTGATAACAAGTATAATTGGCTATTCATGTTGAGAGTTGTTCTTTTCATGTTAAAACGTGCTATTCTGTTGAGACTTGTTTTTTCATGTTAAAGCTTGTTATTCTGTTGAGACTTGTTCTTTTCATGTTAAAACTTGTTATTCTGTTGAGACTTGTTCTAAAGTATTACCTGATATATTTGATAGATTTAATATTCATATTTTTTTGTATTACAAGAACTACTTAATGGATTAATAGTAATATTCAAACCTTAATCAATGAATTTACAGTTACTTTTTTAACATGGGAAATCAAGTATAGCAAATTTAGCATACATGATGATACAAAAATATTAATTTGCATAGGAACCCATGGTCATCCCATTATGAAAGTTGGCATACACATAGTCAATTAATGTCTTTAAAACATATATTTTTTTCAAAAAAATTAAAAGGGGTGTTTTTAAAATTTTTAAATTTAAATTTTAAATTTTTTTATAAAAAATTTAAATTTTAAATAAATTAATCATGTTACATATCATTTTAAAGATCATTAAAAGCAGAAGAGCATGACACCAATTTGAGCTTTCTAAGTCAAATAGTTTTTTGTCTACAGCTGTTTAAAGGTGTCGAAATGGAGTCAATTTTCAGCAATTTTTCAATTTTTGAAAGTCAATAACTCAAAAAATAAAAATCCAAAAAATAAAAAATTTTGATTTTTCTTATCCTCTTGATAACTACAACAAATAAAAAAAAAACTAGGAAAATCTGAATCCTGAAGGTTCAAAAGTATTATTTTTTTGGTTGATTTGATATGGAATGACCCTGAGATGCTAAACACTATAATGGAAATCAAAGAAGCATGGTGAATTATGACGTTTGCTAATGAAAGTCTTGATAGAAAGTTAGCAAAGTAATGTTTTTTCAAGATTTAATTGAGGCAGATTGGATATGTGCTCTTGATAATGGAATGATGGAAAGACAGTTCTTCCTTGAGATGCCTACCATGTTCAAATCTTACACCTTGCAACTCCTGCTGTCAATGAAGAAGTGATATGTGGATTTTTAATAGGTATTTTTGATACCTTTTTTTCACAGGTCAAGATAGAGGCTTTGCCTTCTTGCAATTTCATTTTTGCATATTATTGTGTTATTTGAGTTTTATTTATTTTTTTTCTTTATTAATTTAAAAGACAGTTTAGTTGTTTTTTGTTTAAAGATACATAATTATAAATTTTCATTTTGAGTTTCTTTATACACTATTGGAGTATGTAGGCTGGCCATGCATTGCAAAACCTGTCAAGATACACTTTATTTTATTTTTTATTCCTGTCCCCCCCCCCCCACCTTCCAAAGAGCAAGGAGT
Source organism: Maratus speculifer (assembly GCA_964019185.1). NCBI lineage: Eukaryota > Metazoa > Arthropoda > Arachnida > Araneae > Salticidae > Maratus > Maratus speculifer. Next base: position 249,497,944 of record OZ025294.1, read on the forward strand.
TGTTTGTTATTGTTCCTGTTCAATTCTTTGAAGAGTTCCTTGTTTTTTTGTTTTGCACCCTCTTTCCATAAGTTTCATACTGTCAGATAAAACTAATATAAATACTAGCAAAAGCCATGCTTTGTTTGGATTCGCGAAGCATTAATTTATAAAATAGATATTTGAAAGTAACAATATTTTTTTTTTATTATTATTTTTGCATCTTTATTAACCAAAAACGTTATTTTATGTTTTGGCGCATTTTAATTTTTTATTTATGATGTAAAACTGGCATAATAAGATATTTTCGAAGCAAACTTTTACAATTTTTTTTTAAATTTTCAACTAAAAGCTCTTTTAAAGATGTTTTTACAATTTCAAGTAGCCACTGGTGTTTTTTAATTGTTTGAAATATGCATGTTTCCAATCTTTGTAATTAACATCCGATAATCTTTGATAGCTATTTTAGAATAATATATTTGAAGAAAGCTTGAAGAAAGTTACTTCTTCAAAATCCTATTTTCTGGAAAAAACATTTGAAATCTGCTTTCGTTGATGCTATGAATTTTTAACTGTAAAACATTTTATTTTAATTTCTTCGTTTTTATACATGTTAGCGTATGAGAATTGCTGTAATTCTCTCCGCGTGGGAGAACTTTTTACTTTCAGCGAATGGCAACTCAATTAATGGAATTACCTTTTTTAACGAAGCGCTCTCTCACTCTCGCAGTGACGTTTTCACGAATAATTATTGTTGTGTTTGCGAACTTATTAAAGTCTTATTTTTCTATAAAATCCTTCTGATTAATGAGTCGATATTATTTAGCCACAATACGACCTTCGCAAAAATATTTATAAAGAGCTTGAACCAACAACTTCACGCAGATCTTTTAATTTTTCATTTATATAACAAATTTAAGAATTAATTTTATTTGTTTACAATTATTTTGTTGCCAGTTTACAAAAAAAAAAAAAAAAAAAAAAAAAAAAAAAGAAAAAGAAATCCATAATACAATTCTTTTAAAATGTTTAAGTGTCATCTGTGCAAACGATTTTGCGGGATAATGAAAACATGTTTTATTTAATAAATTAATCATGATTCTATCTATAATTATTTACTCCATGATTTAAACTTTTTTTTCTGAAAATATACGCGTTTCATTTTTTATTTATTTGCTAAAATGCGTTCGTATTGGAAATGCATGTAAAATAAATTAATTAAAATAATAATTTTTTTAACGTTTTACTGTAAAAAAAATTATATTCTGCAAATCTACAGATCATAATTTATTTTTGTGTTTAATTTGAAGTTAAAATATTGGATAGTTTTTTTGTAAAGCGTACGACAAATTGTAATTTGAGTGGACTAGTAGAGGATTCGCTTCGCTCATCCTAATAACCACTACATAATACAGGGTGGTTAGTAATTAAAGTGAGGTATTCAGAGCCCTCTAGCGAATAAAGTATTGGACGAAACATAACCAAATTTCATGAGCATGCACAGTACACCATGGAATTTCGAATTCTTAAAAATAAATAAATTAAATAAAAAATTAAAAAATCGCCACTAGGGACAATTTTAGAGCTGTTTACCGACTAAAATGCATTAGTTTGTAATAAAATCAGTTTTGTGTAGCCAGCGATCATGAGTACAAAAGGAAAGGCTGGGAGAGTTTTCATCAGAATGAGAATTGCAATGCTGCGTTTCCTGAATTTCGCTGATTAAAGAATTTGCAAAAAGGACCGACGAGCATAACAAATTTACAAAAGATGATTCATTGATTTGAAACTAAGCGGCAACAAGGCCAAGGACGCAAAGTGACTAGTCAATAATAAGTTGACAAAGTTGTAACTGCTATTGTCGAACAAGAGATGAAAAATTTGCAGGGTACCATAGGCAGTATCTCAGCAGAATAAAATTAATCTGTACTGTATTTTTTGGCATTTGATCATTCAACATTTACCCTGATACACTTTTGATGCACCAAAATTGCCCCTAGTGGCGATTTATTTTATTTATTTATTTTTTTGACTAGCACAGCACGATCTTGTAAAGTGAGAGCCATCACAAAGCAGTTGGTCTGAGAATGATGAGAACTCTCACAGCCTTTCCTTTTATACTCCTGATCGCTACACAGAACTGATTTTGTGCAAATTAATGCATTTTAGTCTGTAAACAACGCTAAAATTGCCCCTAGTGACAATTTTTTTTAAAAAAAGAATTTGAAATCCCATGGTCTACTATGTATGGTGATCAAATTTGGTTACGTTTCGCACAAAACTTTACTTGCTAGAGGGCTCTGAACTTAATTATTAACCACCCTGTACTACAATTGACATCCATAGTGAATACATATCACAATTGAGTATCATGCTTGTGGCAAAAGATCGACTCTGAAATCTCATACAGCACAGCAAATCCCTTTTACTCAATGCAGGATCACTTAATGGAATATACTCAAACCAAACGACATAAGCAAATGGAAAACACAAAAATAGAGCAATGAAGAAATATATATATATACAGTGAACTCCCTCAAATCCGCACAGCTTGAGACTAGAGGTTTTGCGGATTTTAGAATTTTGCGGATTTCTGGTCATTGCTTTGTTTACATTTTTAAAAAAGTAATAAAATGTGTTTTCCAAAATAATTCAACGAAACTTGCCTTATAAAGGTACATTACTAATTCATAGCAAGATCATAAAATACTGAAGCTTTATTTCAGGTTTAGCCAGACTTAATAATTAAAAAAGCTTGATTAATACATAAATATATTTGGTAAGATTGTGATTACCAATGATATCAGCAATATCTTTATTTTTTCAGAAATAAAGTATTCTTTCTTCATGAAAAAACATGAATTCAATAACCTTAACAAAAATTACAAATTAAAAAATATATGAAATTGATATAAAACTAAAAAAGTTAAATTTTGCACCTACATCTGAACTGAACTTTTCATTGTTTACATCCGTAAAATATGTGCAGATTTTAGAGAATTGTAGATTTTAGGAGTGCGGATTTGAGGGAGTCTACTGTATATATATATATCTGTGAAAAAATATCAAATATTAAATGGATTACTTTACATATAATCAAATGAACTAGAATCCTTACACAAAAAATTTCATGAATTTATTTATTAAAGTGACAATTATTGCTAGCAAAATCTATTTTTTAATTAAATGCAGAAATTCTTTCACTATTTATGTCTGTTAACAATTTTACTTTTCTGTAGCAAATCAATCCTCTTCCAAAAGTTATTGTAGGCAAGCTATATGCAAACATGCACAGTTTTATTCTATATGAAATACAGTCGAGTCTCTATATAACGAAATCCATCGTTCCAGTAAAAAATTCGTTATATAGAGAAATTCGATGTATAGAGAATGATGTTAAAAATCATACTTAATGTGTAAATTTTGTACAAATATTATTTTTTATCTTTTTAATTAGGAATTTGAAATGTTTAAAAGTAAATATTAATCTAACAATTTATTTCTTAATTATTTAAGCAGTTTCAAAAAAGAGAACAGACATTTATTTGAAAGCTTGATTAAAATCAAATGAGGAAGACTTGCATTAAATTCAGACGAAGAAATCTGTATTTTTTTTTTTTGTTGTTTATTTTAAAATTGTTATACTCTCAAAAAAAAAAAAAAAAAAAAGGCTCAAATTTTAGCAAGGAATGAAAAATTGTAGTTAATATTTCCCTCCATTTGAAGGCCTCTCTTATGTGCCTCTCATTGATTTATTGATTCCTCTCTTATATGCGAAACAATCCAATTGACTCTGTTTTGGGAAGGATGTTGAAAGTGTGTGGGAGGTGGGATGAACTCGTTGGGTTTAAAGAACAAGGAGAGAAGTAATATTAAAAAAACTCAGCAATGAACGATAAATCAAAAATAAGTGATGGAAAATGGATTCCATATGATTTCGAAGCTTTTGTTTAAAACTGAATTAAGATCAATTTATGAAAAAATTCGTTATATGGAGATAGATATTTTGCTATATAGAGACTGTTTTTAATGTAATCATACGAAAAGGGGACCGTTCCTACTAAAAATTCATTATATAACGAAATTCGATGTATGGAGTTTCGTTATAGAGAGACTCTACTGTATTTTAATAACTATAAAACATCTTAAAATAGTAACCAAATTGTAGCTCAATTTTTTGTGACGCCCAGTAAAGAAAATGTGACATGCTTAGTTTATGTTTTTTTATAAGGAACACACTGTAGTAAACTTCAAGAACATACCATCCACATTATCCTACTTTAGTCCTAGTGGAGATGTTGTTCCATCCCATATAAAAAAGTTTTCATTCTCTGTATGGAACAAACAATACAAGATAATTCGGAGTTTTTACCTTCAAAAAATATTTTATATCTTACTATAGAATATTTGAATAGTTTGGTATAATTATAATTTTTTGTAGTGGCAACACTGGATGCGTTTATCAACAATTGTTTTTGTGTGTAGATTTTAACTCTCTAAATTTTCTATAGTGAAACAATCTGGATAAGAGCTACAAATAAGGTAAGTATCAAAATATTATCTTTAGTAAAATGTAACCCATGTATGATCATAGTTTTTCTTTTAATTTTTATTTTAACAGAAAATGTTAACATTTTCATAAAGGTAAGATGAAAACTAGATGCTTTTTATACAACCAAACCTCTTTAATGTTAATGTAGCAAAACTTTGCATTAATTGTTTTTGTTACAGTTGCTGTAACAATATTCCAACATATTAAATGTATTCATTTTATACAAAACTAATGGAATGGACCAAAGAAGTCCCGAGCACTTTGCCTACTTCGTTCCAAAGCTTTAAAATTAGTTTTAAAAAATAAAAAAAATGCCTTTTTAAAAACATACAGTGTGCTTCATTTTGTGTTGATTGTTTATAACACAATCTGTATGTTACAAAATCACACATATTTTTAATAAGGGAAATGTTAATGGAACTAGGAAAAAGTGATCCAAAGTAGCCCCAGTTTACAGCATCTTAAGTTGCTTGTGTTTGAAATATTGACAGATTAAAAAACATTTTTACAGGCTACAATGTATCAAAATTTCTGTGTACCCATAAAAGCACTATAAATGTTGTGTGCAACATTTCAATATAAAATGCACTGTTGTATACTTTAATGAATGCTAAACATGTCACTTTCAAAAGTAATTTGGCGAGTTTGATAAATTGTATATGGCATACATAGTGACATCAGTTTATCGCCTCTTTAAAACCATACAGTTTGTTTTGATTGTTTCATATTAATTGTTTACAACTCAATCTGGACATTGAAAAATCATCCATAATATTTTTTAATAAAGGAAATGTTAATGCAGGCAGGAAAAAGTGACCAAAAGTAGCCCCAATTTATGGCCATCTTAAGTTGTTTATATTTGAAATATTGATACATGAAAAAATATTATTACAGACTGCAATGTATCAAAAGTTCTGTTTGTACCATAAAAGCACTATAAATGTTGCATGCATCATTTTCAATATAAAGCACACTATTGTACACTTTAACGACTGCCAAACATGTCACTTTCCAAAGTAATGTGGTCAGGGTATAAATTGTATATGGTAGCATACATTGTGAAACCAATTTATTGCCTCTTAAAAACCACACAGTGTGTTTCATTGTTTTATACATTGTTAATTGTCTGAGTGAAGCGAAGTCTTTATACTCAGAGATATGTAACGATATTAAAATTCAAAAAAATTCTTTCGTCAAGCAAGTCTCAAAAAGTACTTGTTGGATTTGGATTCTGTTTGTACCAGAAGGTAGCTATGAAGGTAATCTGGTGAATGCACCTACTTTTAAAAATTAATTCCAAATAGTTTAAAAGTTATATTTAAAAAACTGATAAAAAAGCACAATTTATTTGCATACGTCACAGAAATTCCTTGTGCGTGATTTTCACCGGCTGGATATTTTCGTAAATAACCGAATCAGTACATGGAGTAAATAGTAATCATTTACGCACTCAGAAATATTGAATGCAATAAAACATTTTAAATTTTAATCATGCAGGAAAATAAAACTGTTATTTTTTTTATATTAAAAAAATGTCATAAAAACTTTGATTTTGCCGATCCAGTGGCGTGGTCGGTAGCGTCAGCTCCTCCCACACCACTGGACCCTGGTTCGAATCCAGCTAGGGGCATGGATGTCTGTGTTGTCCCTGTGATGTGTACTAAAAATGTATGTACTGTATTTCCTGTAATAATAAAGTGTTCTGTATTAGTTTCTGTGTATTATGGATCATTCGAGGTAACAGCCACTGTAGCTACAGACCTCAAAGCATTGTTCATTCAAAAAAAAATTCAAAACTTTGATTTTGAGGTTATCGCTTAATAGCATTTTTTGATCGCTAAAAGAATGTTTTATATATTTCGCGTGTGAAAATTAGAAACAATTAGGTTTTTAAATAAAAAGTTTCTTTTATGACATCATTTTCCCTTTATATTTATTTTTATTGCATGCTTTCCAACTTATATTTTGTTTGTGTGTGGAAGTCAATTCTGGTCACTAATTTTTCGGCACGGATACCACAAGCGCATCAGATTTGGCGCAATTTTTTTCAAAGCCCATTTGGCGAAAACTCCGTTTTCAAATAACGCTTATATACACATTTTTAAATTATTTTCTATTTTCAAAAAGAACTTACAGTAAATAAAATAATCATAATTAATAACTAAAAAAAGTAATATTTTATATAATTAAAAAAAAGGAAATGAAAGTAAATAAAGATTTTATGAGTAAATAAACAAATAATAAATAAATAAAGCCGGGTTACCATCTCAGGTAAAATAATGCCATTTTGACGCCAATTATGTACCTTGGTGCATATGTGACATCTTTTCCCATTTTTCATCCATTTCCTGTTGGCATACAACTTTGAAATTTGGAATATGTATGCATACCTGGGAGCAATACTGGAATTAGACATTGATTTTTTTTTTTAATTCAATCCAAAAAGGGGCAACGGGGGCTATTTTTTAAAGATTTATACAATTTATACTGCATAAAGGAGGCACTTACCTATTTTTATATACAAGAAGAAGTAAGTGGTATGTAAAAACAATTATAGTATACATAAATAAAATACTTGAGATAATATACTAGAGATATAAGCACCGGGTTTGGCGAGATTTTTTATGCCAACTAGGCGAAAACATCCTTTTGATTACCTGATACATATAGCATGCTATAATAACACATTATTTATTTATTTCAAAATGAAAAAAAAAGGAATAAACGAAACATTTTCTGTTATTAAAAAAAAGAAATAACAATCAATAAGTGATAATATTTTTAGAACAAACAATTTATTACAACATTTATATGATAACCAGCATGTTAGGCAACTGAACACCATTTTGGCACCAATTAGGTACCTCGGTGTGTATAGGGCATATATGTGCCATATTTATTTGTAAAACTGAGCATGAACGTTTACTAAGTGTGTTTTCATAGTCGCTTATATCTTTTTGCAACATAGCGCACCTTTCGAAGCCAAAACTGCACAAAAAAAAAAAAAAAAAAAATCAATATTTGCAGCAATTTTTTTTTTAATGTAATGCACATTTTGTAATCAGTAGGCTCGATAATCAGACCTCGTTTTTTTTGCTTTAAAAGATGATATTTCATACGTCTTTTTTGGATTCGTCGTTTTTCCATATTTGATAGCATGCGTCGACTCGTTTTGTAAATTTTTTTTGTAACTTTCTTCTTTATTAACAGCGACATTTAGATTTCCTACTTAAATAAAAATTCTTCTAAATACAAAGAATTTTGTTAAAATAAATAAATAAATGAAATGCGGACATATATTGCTCAAAACATAAAATTTTTCCTATTGAGTTATAATAAAAATCAGTAAAAACATAATTTTTATGATAATAAAAAGGTGACTTATGTAATAACAGAGTCATATATTATGTATGTTATGGATTAAGTGTGAATATTTCTCCACCATTTATAAATAATAATAATAATAAAATAAAATGCGGACAGACCAAAGTCTATATTTGACTGAAAACAACAACCATTTTCTAAATGCTTTAACAAAATGGCCAATGAAAAGTGATATTTCAAAAGTATTATGAAATTAGTTAAAAACTATTTATTTTAAACTAAATGAATAAAAGATTTATATTTTTAATGAAATAAATGGGATTTGAAAAATTATTGGAAATTTATCACCGTAGATGTATCAATATTACAATCAGTGCCTTGAATGCAAAATGGAACAATTAGCAATACTTTTTGAACCCGAAAAATGCTCGTTGCTTTTTTTAAGATTAAAAAGTAGATTACGAAATATTCCTATACAGAGATGCCAAGCCCCCGCTTATTGCACAGCAGAATTTTCTTATAGGAAAAGTTATTTTTTAAATCCGCAGAATGTTCCAATTTAATCAAACATTTTCTGCATTAAAATACCGGTATCCAAAATGCTTGAGAATGCCGGTAACCATCTTTGCTGCAAAATATGCTATATTTTGAGTAGGAATAATAATCACCATCAATGCACGAGCAAAAAAGTTCTAAAATTGAGAATTCTTTGATGTTGATATGACTAAAATTTTAAAATCTTTTTTTTTTTTTTTTTTTTTTTTGTGGCAACTTTTAAGATATAATATTCTCGTTATGAACGATTTCTAAAACATTCAACAATTTCACAAATTAAACATTTTTTTTCTAGAAAAAGTTTTAAACCCAATTTATTGAGAATATTGCAATTTCGAGGATACTGTTGGGGTCAGAACTTTGGCATCACAGTAACTTATAAGATGTAAGTGCTCGTTTAGGACAAATTTTTAAAAAAGGATTCCTTAACTCTTATCGACAACCTCATTGCATCCGTGGAAAACAGATATTCAACATTATAAACTATTCGGGCGGATTTCACACCATATAAAATACACTCTTCTCTTCAAACATAATAGTTTATGATATTTATAGTTTCTCAAATTGGTGCGAAGTTTCTGTTTATGCTCATGACATCATTTCAAAGAGTTATATTTCCAATATAGGAAATTTGGTGTTTTATTTTCTGTATTACTTTTAACATTTTGCATATTTCCAATTTTATATCTATGCATGGTTTGCTTTTCTTTTATAAAAATAGTATATGCAACTTTATATATAAGATTTTGTAATTCTATGATTCAATATGCTTATTTTCATCATATTTTATCACAATGAATGACCAATTAGGTAACATCTCATTTTCTTTACTTATCGCAATTTATTAAATGTGTATTCTCAGCAATATCGCTCAGACTAATCCCTCTGAGGGAAGTCTTAGTTAAATTTTGACATTGAAAAATCATATATATTTTTATTCATAATATTTTTTAATAAGGGAAAAGAGAGTGGAACCAGGAAAAAAAAAAAGGCCCAAAGTAGTCCCGGTTTACGGTATCTTAAGTTGTTTATGTTTGAAATATTGAAACATGAAAATATATTACTATAAACTACAATGTATCCAAATTTTTGCATTTACCCATAAAAACACTATAAGTGTTATAAACATCATTTAAAAAATAAAATACACTGTTTACACTTTAGCAACTGCTAAACAAGTCATTTTTCAAAGGAATTTGGTCTGTGGATAAAATGGATGTGGTAGTATATTTTGTGACACCAGTTTAAATAAATGTAATGCTGAACTTTCAAACAGAGATTAATAGAGATAACGCAAGTTAAAAGAATTTTTTTATTTTAACAATTTCAAAAATACTTTTTTTTAATATAAAAGTGGTTGAGACAGATTTATTACTACATATTTATATCTACAATGTTTACAATAAAAACTAAATTTTATTTCAAATATTATAACAAAAATAAAACTACAAACTAACCATTTCATTGATACATTATCACAAAAGATGTTTCAAAGTGAAGCAAAAATGAACAAATGAATAAAACAAAAACAACATTGATTTGCAATGTATTTACATTGTGCTATGTACACATTATCACAATTGATGCTTCTAATTTGAGAGGCAGAGGGAAAAAGGACAGGAAGATAATCCAATAACAAGCATCAAAAGAAGAAAATCACAGTGAATGAAAAAATTAAGTTAGTTAATAAAAGAGGTATATTTTAAGTGATTTGTGGATTACTTTCAACTTTTATTACATTAGATCTTCTTTGTATTAACCATATCATAAAACCAAAGAGTACATGTACTAAAAAGCTACATAGAGATTATGTAAAAAAAATAATAAATCATTTCTGTTATCTTTATGTTTCCAAAATATCAGTTTATACACAAATTAGAATTTTCTTATTAAAATTAACAATAGAGCATGACACTTATTGTCCAGCCAGCTGACAAGGATGAATCATGTAACATAGGAGTTTGATACGCGTAATTCAATCTATTGACAAACAAAGAAGGATTAATATTAAAGATGGAAATTTTTAGCCTTCTTCTGTTTACTTATCATCAATACCTAAAACATATAGAAAAATTTGTAATAATGAAAAATTGCTCTTATTATTTGTATGTCCATACCTCTCCTTGGCTATGTCATCCATATCATGAATTCTTGACTCTGCTGTTTTCAAACCCTACCGTCATTTTAATGTTGAATGTCTTCTTTTGTATTTTTATGCATTTGCTTTTTGTATTTTATATCATGACCCTGATAATAGAGCTTTAGAAGGTCTGAAATACATATCTGCCCCTTTTAACATCCATAATTTTGTTTATGCTCTTGTTGCATTGTCTATTTTAGTGTATAGTGGAATATAAGGAGGTTGTCAATTTATTTAAATTTTCTTTTTTTTCTATACCTTCTTTAATTAAAATTACTTTGATTCAATGAAGAAAAATATACAAAGAAAAAAAATCAAGACTGAAACATTAATTAATTTAGAGTTTAGAAAAAAGAGTGAGATACAATTGCAGAATATTTATCATGAGATTCAACCACTTTAAAAACACATATTACAAAAAATAATATCAAATGTTCAATACATTTTTATATGGGCACATCTATTAGTGAAAATAACATTTAGCAGGCATTCAAATACATACGACAGTTTTGTAACAAATTGAAAATTACATTATCATTTGTTATGTACATTTCCAACTGGGATTGCGTTTAAAACAAAAGTTGAGTTACCGGGACAGTCATCCCTTATTATGTATTTTTGTGAAACATACATGGTGACAATACTTTAAAATTAAATTTCATAACATATAATTTTCTCTACCATATTTACCTTCCCCCTTTTCTACATTTTTAACAGAAATGAAGAAGGCAAGAATGTAAAGAGCTAGATATCTGTGTCAACTTGCTTAATTTAGCCAGATTGCAGTTTTTTCTTAACTTTAATTTACATAATTAAGTGCACTGACAAATTATACCAGAAAAATTAACTGTTTATAGTCCAATTTAAAATCTTAGACATATTTTTTATTAATTATTTGTTCAATAATAGTAATTAATATTATTTTCATATGTTAGAGTATCATGGAATGACATATTAAATATCTAAGAAGAAATTAAATAAAAAACATATTTCTTTCAAACTCCCTTTTTATTGACAAAACTGGCTGTTAAAAGCAAATGTAATTTATAAATATTTCGGTAAATGGAAGAATTTTAAATTACCTTCCCCCTCCCCTTTTTTTAGAGTTTTTTTTTTTTTTTTTTTTTTTTCAGTAAAAGAAAACACAAAATTTAACCACAATAAAATTAATTCACAATTTTTTCTAATTTTACGTTGGTAATACATTCCTATACTATTTCATAATTGATTATTCATTTTACAATGTACGATTTATGCACAGTAAAATATAAAAAAATGAATAAACTATACGCAAAAATCCATTTCCTTTTAAGTGAATTTTTTCTTTCCTTATGTAGGAACGAAATTTGAAAGATTTTAAGGCATATGGAGTTAAAAAGCATGGAACATCAACAAATGTTTTACAGCATTATTTTAATTAAAAAAAAAAAAAAAAAAAAAAAAAAAAAAAAATCCTACAATTGTCTAATTTATAGTGCTTTAGAAACGTCTTTATATATTGACTATGTGTCAACATTTAAAACTAAAAAAATTCATTTTTATAAACAAATTTAGGCAACATTTTCAAATAAGAAATACTCATAATATTAAAAATATCATTTTTATATCAGTCTAAGACTAATAACCTCTTATAAAACAGAGTGTGTGAATTTACTGTTGAAATAGAGAGAAAGATGTTGTTTACTGTTGAAATTAGAGAATGTTATTCTAGATGGAATTTCTTTAAAAAATCTAGAATACAAGCCAAACAACAAAGGGCTTAGTATACAAATCACATGACACTTTTTAGGATACAAATTTAAAATAGATAATTTTATAAATAACAATAACAACAACTACAAAATTCTTTCAAAATGAAAAAAATACTATTTCAAATTATCAACAAAAAATTAGATAATGTGGGATTTTAGCATTTTAAGCTCTAAATTTAGATCCCCCCCCCCCCCAAAAAAAAAAGATAAACAATAAATAACACTTTTATGTTAGCCAGATGTAAATTTCCCAATAGCAACCTCTCATATTCACAATTTTTCATGTATATAAATTAGAATCAATGCTTTGGAGGTTGAAATGGAATGTTTTGATTTAAAATAAAATTTATTATTAATTAAAATATAAATGATATAAGTTAAAGGCTTGTATTTTAAATGAAATGTGAAAAAGGTTGAAATAAATGAATTGAAATTAAAATGAATGGTATTGCTGAACATATTTAGGGATTTATCATCTGTGGGTTGGCTAACATAAAAGTACCTAATAAATAAAAAAATATATCTTTAACTTCTTTAAGTATGTCAGTAAAATTCTGTTTCCTCTGTCTACATTTTTATATGAAAAATATTTTAATATGATTCTACTTTTAGGCAGGTAAATATGCTTATAAATGAAAATTTTCAACTTTACTTACAATTATTTTTCTGAAATGAATTAGATGATTTTTGTTTCAAACAGTAATGTTTTAAATGAAACAAAGTGAATTATAAAAGTAATATAAAAAATGTTTTCAACATGTAAAAACAAATAAATATTTGTCAATTAAATAAAAAATTAAAAACATAATGTGAATTAAATGTTCTATCCATAAGATACTTGTAGTTCTTCTATTCCAAATTCACCATGTTTCCTAGCTCTGAATCGTGCGATATCCTTCCTAGTTACTATTCCTACAACCTATAAACATAAAAAATATATAAATATGTATTTGAAAAAAAAAATAAATAAAATAAAAAATAAAAGAAATTAAAGTGAAAGAGGTTAAGCTATACAGTGTGATTCAGAACTACGCGTCAAAAACAAAGGCAAATAGAGGTAACCTAAATAAACAGATTTTGCATAGAAATGTGAGTATATAAATGCAGTGTTGAGGCAGTACAGGGTGCTGTTTAATGTGGCATTGTAGATGAATGTTCTTAGTTGGTTTGAACTGTCATTTCCAGCTCAGATTTCAAGTAACATGGATTATTACACTAATGAGCAGCTACCCAACATGCATTTCATGTATGGGATTGTGCAAGGAAATGAATTGGCTACTCAAAAGATTTAGATTGAACAATTCCCATTTAGGATTCTGCAGGATCTCCAAACATTTGAGCATCTTCATTAGGAGATTTACACAAGTGGATCAATTTATGCTTCCAAGCATGATAAGGACACTGTAAGATATTAAAAAGTTCCTGCAGTGGAGGAAACATTATTATGCACAGTAGAGGATAATCCTTCGACAAGCTCAAGAGCTGTTGGATGTGCATTCGGTATGATCTATTTCCTTGCTTAGCCTCATACATAAAATGCTTATTAGCAAGCTTTGCAAATAGCGTAATGATGCAGATTGCTTGAAATCCATGAGAAAAGATGATTCAAGTTAGTAAGATGCTTTCATCCACTGAACTTAACAATACCTTCTCCTGTCTCAACACTGCATTTCTGCAGCAACATTCCTGTATGAAACATGCTTATTTAAATCCATGCTACCTGGCTTTGCATTTTTGACATAGTTCTGAACCTCCCTGTATGAAACATACATTACGTTTCATTACATTGTTAAATCATCAGAATTATTTTTAATCTATTACCAAGAGAAAAGGTAAAAAAAGCGTTTTTTTAATAAGAAAATTATATGAAAGATTTTATTTTAACACATTAATAGATTTCATTTTAAAATCAGCAAACTACCAGCAAAAACATGGATTGTTAATAAAAGAAATTTGAATCTACATCTACATAACAACAACTTATTTTTAATACAATTATCTTTTTCTTTTGGAGGGGAAGCAGGGAGACAAGACAAAATAATAAAATCTAAGTATCAAGAAAATATGAAATTGAGAACATGCACACAAAAAGATTCAACTGTATCTACAAATATCAACAATTCAATGACTATATTAAAAATAATACAGCACTGAAGATACATCAAAATTTAAACTTACACAATTTTTGTCATCTACAACGGGAAGATGTCGCAAACCCAAAGCTCTAAATAACTTAAATATTCGGGGCAATGAAGCTCTCTGAAATGAAAGCAATTGAAAAACAATCACATATTATGCAAAAATTTTGAATTTTTTTTTTAACTTTGTGAATTTGCAGAATACTTATAAAGGTTGAAATCAATACGGACATTATTATTAAACTCAATATTATTACACACAAAACTGACTTAAAGTGGTTACTTTATTATTTGACTTAAACTGACCTTTATTTTCATGTATATTATTTAAAAAAAAGTAAAGTAGAATCATAGGAAATTACAACATGTAATATGTTAAAATTCTTAAATTTTTAAAAAAATAACTGGAAGTAATTTATTATTTTAAATTAATATACAAATGGAACAATATTTGAGGTGGATTTCCTCTATCTCACAATCTAATGATATAACGGAGCAACAGTAATTTGCTCTTTACAGAAAAAAAACTAAAATATTAAATGAAGCAACAAGTTTACAATCTACTTATCTATACTCATAAACATTAATAGTATCCCAAATGATGTCCATATACAGCAAAATATTCATTTGAAAATACATCAGATAATTAGAATTTTACATACTTAACCAATTATTTATTTTTGAGACTGATCAACTCCGTTTTAAAAAAATTACTCAAATGTTATCATACATATTTTAAGCATGCAAGAAAAAAAAAATTAAAAAAATTATTGTTACTAGTCATGAAATGCCATCTTTTTTGCTTATACCAATTAAATGTATTTGCTAATATTTACTATTTGCATTTATTTTCACCTTTTCCTTTTATTCATCGGATTTGAAATGCCATTTTTTCCAGAACTTTCCCAGTTCTAATAAAAAATTTGATTTAAAAAATATTAATATTTACTATTTCAAAGAAATAAAATAAAAATCTAAAAGTTATTCTTTGAAATAGCCAGATTCTTTTTTTCCTTCTCTCGTTGATTAATTAATTAATATTTATTTTTTATTTTTTTTTTCACAACTGCAATATAAACAGAAAATTACATACTTCTGATGAAAAATATAAATTTCCTGATACAAAATCACAGTAAAACTTTGACTAGTGACCACCACTGGGAACACGTTAAAGTGGCATTTCTTCGGAGGTTGCCATTATTTAGAGATTCCAAATTTTGAAAGCTTAAAATTACATTACAATAAAATCAAAATAACTGATCAAAATTATTTTATTTTACAGTTAAAAAATACATGCTATTATTTAACGCTAAACTAATCACTTATTTGCAGTTTTTTTTTAAAAACATGTCTCTTTCTCTAAATACATAATCACAGATATAATACAATTGCACAGATTTAATGCTGAATTCGTTTTTAATTTGAGTGAGTGCAAAATTTTTAATTTCACAATTTCTCTGTAATATCTAGGGCACTTTCTTACCACATTGGTCCAAAAATTGAATGATTTTTTTCTTGACATTTCAAAAGCCTTTCTTATCAACTTATCAATTTCATCATAACCTGTTCTTTGACACTTATTTTTAAATTCTAAATTTCCAAATTGAAACCTCTTTTCTAAATAAAAATCACTTTTTTTCAGAATGTCATATATTTCAGTCCTTCTGCCATTGTACATTTCACCTAATTTTTGTGCATTTACACATGTTTTATTGTCTCGAATCTTTCAACTTATCATTTTAAGTTAAAAATTTTCACTTAGAATACATTCTTTTAGGTAAAAACATGTGCTACACATAAACAAGAAGTATCATTGCATGATTCACAAAGAATATAAATGATTATACTTCTTCAGGTGTCTGTCCAGACTTTTCTCACAGAGTACTGTTTTCGTGAAATAGTGAATTTTTTTCTTATACTTGTGAAAATTCTAGTGAGAATTTTGTCAATTTTAAATTATCGATGTCTTTAGGTTCTATTTTTCATACATAAAAAGCTCAAGTAATATGCTCTTTGGTGAGTTCAACTGCTCATTTACAAGCCAGATTTTATTATTAAATGAATAAATTTGTGAAAAGTTCAATTTGAAGGTGAAAAAATTCTGTGAAAGGTCTATTTAAGAGACAAAATAATTTTGTGAAGGGTCCTGTTTGGGGATAAAAAGTTATGTGAACGGTCCTTTAAAGGACCTAAACAAATTTTCCTAATCATATCCCTGTTCTTGCTCACACTTAAATTCTGTCACCCCCCTCCCCCTCACTCTTACCACACCTATTTACAAAGGAAGTTTTGCTAAGCAACCTCTAGAGATTAATAGAGAAATCACAAGTATGTCGAATAAAAAATCACTTCCATATTTTTTTTCAATAAAACTGTAGTTAAAACATGTAAAAAAAAAAATAAATAAAAAAAAAAATGATATGGGTGACCGTTGTTTAGAGGTTTAATGTAACGCTATTTCTATGGAAGATAATCAATACCAAAAAAGAATGACCAGTATTTGGAAGTAAATGTCATTTGGAGTAATCATTGTAAAAAGTTGCACGGTACTTCGGTAAAAAAAAAAAAAAAAAAAAAAAAATCTACCTTTGGATGTTTCTAGCCTTTTTAATTTTACAAAATTCATGAAATTCATTTTAGCAATAATTGTGCAAAACTGTTCAAATGATAAATAAAATTTAGGCATGAAAATTAAGTCAGTATTTTAAGTCAGTATTAGTCTTTAAGAAATTCTATGAAAAATTCATATTATGTACTGAAGTGAAAGATAGCAGCAATCAGTAAAATAATCTTTTAAAGCACGCTATATAAGCAATATTGTTTTTTGAGTATGTTGTAGATACGCAATGCGATAAAACAAAGAGTTAATTTGCCTTCATAGTTTTGACCAAGGATCGATCAAAACTGATTTTTAAGGCTGAAACCAAATTCTGGTGATTTTCTTATTTTTGGACATAAACGAAAATGTCCTAAAAATTTTTTTTAAGTTGTACATATTAAAGTTATTAGTACTGTAAAATGGGGTGAATAGGAACAAAACCCTCCCGGTCATACAAATAAGTTTATTATAAATATATGTGATGATATTTTTAGTTGCCAATTTTTTTATAAGGTAATAACATTAAGAGTTCGGAAATTCAGTTTTGACATGTTGGCACCACTACTGGGGTATATAAAAAAACATCAAGAGGAAACTCAAAAACTTCATTTTTTCAACGTCTTCAAAACTTTGTATGTAACTACAGTATTTTTCGTATTCTAAACCTAAGAGAGGGGATTTTTAATTAAAGATAGACCTGTAAACGATATGCTGTATTAAATTCTACTTATTTCTAAACTACATTATGAAAAAATGAAAAATGGCTTGTAACATCAGAGGTTTAAGATTTACAGGGTGAATCGGAACATGTTTTCTCTCATGGTTTATTTTTCTATACAGTAATAGTTTCATGTAATATATGAAAACAAATGTATAAATATGTACTGTAACAATATTTTGTTTGTTCTAATTACTTGAAGAGTTTAAAGGTGCCAAGAAATTACTTGGTTAAACAAAAAAGTCAACGCCTAATCCAACAGACATGGAACACACAATAAAATAATTTTAAAATGGCAAATTAGTTAGAAAAACTGCACAGAATTATTCTCTAACATCCACAATATTACACAAACATCTCAAAAAGTAAAACCAATTAAAAAAGAGAAGGATGCAAACAGTACTAAGGGCTGAGGATGAGGGTGTATCAGTTGATCGTATCAATACATGCAGCGATTGGGGCAACTCCATAGATTCACTTACCCAATGACTACTAATAAAGGATAACACAGAACAGGGCTGAATTTGCATTAAATTCTACTTCTGCAATTCGAATATAATTTCTTAAAATAAATTTTAATTTTTCTTGATTTCAAAGTTGTTTTCTAATTTTTAAAAAGGCATATCTTTACTTGTACATAAAATAAAGACTTGGTTTCATAGTAACTACATGTTCCTATTCCTCCCTTATCATTATTAACTGTTTTTATTAACCCTATTAAAGTTTGAATCGGAATAAATAAAGATTATAACATTTGCTCCGATTCACCCTGCAAATAGGGGTGAATCTGAACACTATTAAAAAAATAAATAATATATATATAAACAGTAAAAATGTTTCGTTTTTGCTTAAAAAGTAAAGAACAAAACAAGACTGAAGTTTCTAGCAGAAAAATAAAAAATAATAATAAAAAAACAGTTGTTGCTTTTTTTTAACGTTAAAGTTGAAAAGTGTTCCGATTCACCCCATAACATTCCGATTCACCCCAGTACATACATAAATAATACAGCAGATTCCTTCAAATCTGCACAGCTTAGGACCAGAAATTTCGTGGATTCTTTGGTCATTGCTTTGTTTAGATTTTTTTAAACAGCAATTTGAATGGAATAATGCAATCAAAATTATAATGAATGATTGCAATATAGTAAAATATTATCAGAATTAAGTAAAATAATGCACTAAAAGGATAAAAAGTAATATAATTTAAAAACAATATTAAAAGTAAAAGTCAAATAAATAATTAATGATGCATATAGAATATGCGTAAAAAAAGTGAGATGAGTTTTCCTTAAATTATTCAATGAAACTTTTCATATGAAAGTTTGTCTATTGATTCCCATCAAAATCATCATTAAGATAAAAAACTTGATTAATAAATAAATATATTTGGTAAAATGATTATGATTATCAATGATATCAGCAATATCTTGACTTAATATATACATATATATACTCCTTTCATAATTATATATTTAAGTAAATAGAAGATGAAATAAAACTAAAAAATTCTGCAATTTTATGCATACATTTAGAAGAAAGTTTCATTGTTTACATCTGTAAAGATGTGTGGATTTGAGGGAGTCTATTATATACATAAATATTATTTAATTCTATGTATTTATTAAATATGCATAGTTATTAATTAATTACACTTATTTTTTAATATACTTAATTAATAACTATATGTGTGGCCCAAGTTGACTTTCTCTGCCTTAGACCCAGAATAAAGTGTAATTAATTCATTAAGGACACAAAGATTTTTTGGTATTTACGTATTAATGCCACTGCAGCAGAAGTTCTGTTAATGCACCAATAAAGAGCAATGTTTTTGTTCGTGCTTTTTTGCTCATTTCAACGCCATTTTTTAGTGCTTTAGAGCTTTTTTGCTGTTTTTTTGTTTATTTTTGACGCCATTTTTTTGTGCGCATGTGAACAACAAGATTGCTCTTTATTGGCGCATTAGCACAACTTCTGCCATGGTGGCGTTAATACGTAAGTACCGATTTTTTAATTATATTAATTTACTTTAATAAAAAATAGTCTTAGATATACACATCTTAATTTATATAAAAAAATAAATTTTGTAAATGATCATCGGTTATACCAAAACATTCAAAATACTTCTATGGCTTCAAATTAAAAATTTTCTATTACTGATAAGTCTGCAACTTTTAATGAGTATGTGAAAAAGTTTAGTCATATAAGCATTGTTTGCGTTAAAATTTGATTTCGTGTCACAAGTCAATCATGACTGATAAAAATAAAGTTCACAGCAATAAAAAAATCTCATTTGAGCCAATACAGATATTTCTTTGAAAATTTCTGAAGAAACAAACAAAATTTTTGGAGTACTGATAGTTTTGGTCTGGTCAAATTTTCAACTGCATTTTCACAAAAAAAAAAAAAAAAAAAAAAAAAATTTAGTCGATCTCTAGTTCTGACCATACTATTTTATGGAATGTTCAAAGAGAAACAACTAAGAGAAAGAGATAAATTTTATCGAAGCATTGAGTTCATTTCATTCTAAATTTATGGCAAAAACTCATTATCACAAATATTTAGTTAGAATGTGCAAAGATTTTTATTTCTAAATCTTTTCATATAAGTTTTTTTTCTTTCCCTTTAAAAGTTTTATTTCTATTCCTACAATTCAGATTGACAAAATATAATGTTGCAAAGCATTTGAAAGAAATACATAGTTAACATTTGAAGCTACAATCAATTTTGCATGTCTTTCAATATTTTAAGTTAAATAATAAGAATGTCTCTTAAGTTCTGCTATGAGGTTTATAATTAATAAATTATGAGTAAAAGAAAAAGGATGAATTTATATCTTATAAACAAGGGAAATGATTCATTTAAAGGGACTTTTAGTCAACTGAGTCAAAGAATTTAAGCTAAAATTATTTGGAAAGAAAACTTACGTGTGAAATGGTGTAAGCAGAAGGATTCAGAAAAGGCTGGAGATCAATTGTAAAGTTTCTTTCAGCAGGAGAAATGTGAATTTGCTACAGAGGGAATAAATAAATAAATAAATAAATAAATAAATCATAACAAGTTTAAAATGAGTACAAAAGTAATTTTTCTTTTCTTTTTAAACCATGCTTTTATAAGCATTGAACGCTTGTCTTAAAAAATCATACCTAATTTCATGATTGCAATTCAAAATAATCTAAAACCCTTCTGTTACAATATGTTAATTTGTTGCAGGCCCTGGTTATTCACTGTTTTGAATTATGCATGGTAGAAAGCTAGCACAAGCTAGTGAATTTATTTTAAAAATTAAAACTTTTGTTCTGTTTCTTTTTAAAATATGCCAACAGGAAGGAAAAAAAAATCAATACTTAAACTATCTATTTAGGATTTCTTATTAATTTTTTGAAATACAATACAAATTTTATTTAATATTAAACTCTTTGTTTTTATTTTCTACATTTAGTATTTAAAGTATTTCACTGTTACAGTTTCACAGAAAGCTAGTATGCTTTTAAAAGTATGATTTAGTGTATAATTAACTCCACTGTTGTTGTAATGTGTAAACAATTATAATCTTAAAGAATATTTGATAATTTACCATCTATGTCTAAGAGAAAAAATGTCTTAAAATTATTTTTTTAATTTATAATTAAATTCAAAAAGTATTAAAATGTAAAACTGTCATCAAAAACAAACCTGCCTATATAATTTTTTTAATTATGGTAGAACAAAAAGTAAACGATAAAACAATCACAAAATTTATATCTTTACATACATGAATTAAGTGAAGTGAAATAAAAGAGTGTTAAAAAAAAAAAAAAAAAAAAAAAAAAAAAAAAAAAAAATACCATAGCTTGAAGAATTTTTCTTAACATAATTTTTAAGTTCAAATTTAAAGTTTGAAAATTATGTTGCTATTTTTAATATTAATGAACTCTAAACATACCAATGAAATAGATTTAATTTTATAAGTATTAAAAAAATAAATTATCAATTTTATGTCAAACTATGGCAAATCTAATTCAATTTCCTATAAGAAGTGGATTAATGATTAATATACTGCAGGTTATGACTTCAAATGATACTGAAGTTAATTAAAACTAAGAATTGACCGAAACTGAATTTTGATAATATTCTTATTTCAGCTGAAAATGAAAATATCTAAAAAACTTTTTTTGTAGTTATTTAATACATACATAAACATATAGACTTATTAATTAATTATACATGTGGCCTAAGTTGGCTCTCTGTGCCTCTGACAATTTTTTTTCCCCATATAAATAAAACATAACTCATCAACAGCACAGAATGATTTTCTAATTATATGAATTTCATCTAATTAAGAAACATTTTAGGTATAAATATTTGATTTATTTTTTTAAATGATTTTTGTAACTGATCAGCTGTTATATAAGAATTTTCTCAAAGAGTATTCAAAACACTTCTGCGATTTCAAATAAAAAATTTTCTATCACTGTTAAGCCTGATGCTTTTGACGAACATGCGAAAAGCATCTTCAAAGTCTAGTCATATATACATTACTAGCTTTATAATTTGAACTTGCATCTTGAGTCAATCAAGACTGATAAATGCATTGAAGTTCATAGCAATACATAAAATCTCATTTGAGCCGATAACAGCTCAAATCAATAAGTAATGTTGAAAATTCCCAAGGAAGAAGTGGGGTTTTTGGAATACAGATAGTTTTGGTTTGACTAAATCCTCTCCAGCAGTTTCACCGAAAATGAATTTTGCACAAAACTCTGATTTTGGCATGGAAACAAAAAAAAGTATTTGGTTGATCTCTAATTAAAAACAAATTAAAAATGAGATATTCAATTTTTAGTGCCACAAAGCTTCAAAACTTCATAAAATTCAACATATTATAAATCTGAGAATTTGACTGGAATTTTGATTTTTTTATTTCAAAACATAGAAGAGATTTTTTTAAATATAAATTATAGGACTGCATAAAAAATTAAACTAATAAATGTAACATTTTAAAAGTTAATGGCAGAACTAATTCATCAACCAAATCTTCATTCTTATCTTATTTTTAACCTCTTTGCCATTTACACTGCCTAGATATCCCAAACAGGTAAAAAATTAAAGCAGTTTGAATCTTTTTGGAATGCACTGTATATGAAATATTCATAGATTCTCCTTTTTAAATTTTCCTTTTATTGTGTTTAATTTTTATATTATCATTTTCTGTGATTTCCTTTTACTTATAGATATACATATTTGGCACAATGGATGAACTTGTAGCAGATGTAAAGAAAAAAAAAATCCAAAAATAATTAATTTATTATTATCTATGTGACAAACTCATCTGACTCGGCCTTAAAAAGTTACTTTTAGACTGTAACATTTAATTGCATCGAGTTAGAAGCTTGAATTTTTTAGAAAACTATGGGACAATGAACCTAATTATTTGAAATTAATTAATTTCAATTTGGCACTTTCAGTCTTTCCTTACAAGAGTAATTCTGAATTTAAAGAAAAAAAAAGTAAAAAAAAAAAAAAAAAAAAAATTCTGAAATTCACAGCGAGTTTTCTGAAAGATTACAGCAGAGGGTAGAAAGGTGGGGAATCTCCTCTCTGCACTAATCATGCATTATTTTTTGTTGTCCTTTGACGAAATTGGCATTTTTTGTCCATATTTTTTCCCACAATTTGTTGATGAAATGTGTGGACATTTTACAATCCATAGACAAAATTTGCGAGCGGTTTTTTTTTCATGACCCTTTGACGAAATTTGCATTTGTTTTATCCCAAAAATAATGAAATTAGACTTAAAGATAGAAAACCAACGATTATAAATGCACAAATAAAGTATGAGAAGATAGCAAACAGCGGTTTCGAATCTACTATCAAGATTCTTCATCAGTGCAAAACTCAGCGAGCTAGAAAAAGCAAAACTTTTTGCACTGATGAAGAATCTCGATAGTAGATTCGAAACAGCTGTTTGCTATCTTCTCATACTTTATTTGTGCATTTATAATCGTTTGTTTTCTATCTTTAAACATTTTTGCACAAAGGCTTTATTTGCTATTTTAATGAAATTAGCCTTTCCTCCCCCCTTTCCCCAAATGCTTGATGAAATCCACATTTTTTTCATTGACCATTTGTTGAAGTTCAAGATATTTTTGCATGAATTTCTGGACTGTTGACTTTTTTTTTAATTTTTGGAAAATCCGGACAGAATCACTTTTAGTTCACGAAAAACAAAATGATGGTCTTGACAATCAATAAACTGATCCTCTAATTTTTTTTTTTTTCATATGCGAACAAAGAACACAGATATTAACAAATACTATCATAATATGCAATGCTTATGCATAGTTAATGGTACAGCTATTTCTGCGACAAATATAAAATAAAGTTAATAGAATTATTAAATTTTAGGATTATGGACAGGAATGATTTTAAAGAACTGTTGATTTGCCTATACTGATTATAAAAATTATTTAAAAAAAGAAAAAAAAAAAAAAAAAAAAAAAAAAAACAAGATAATGCTTACTTGAATAGTTGGATGGCGAGGATAAGAATCCCTAAAATCTTTTAATGACAATTTTTGATCTTGCCATGTTTGTTCAACTGTCTCATTAAATACCTAAAAAAATTTCACATTTGTTATGAAAGATGATTGCAATAAAACAAAAATAGATATAAATCAGTGATCACAACTTTCTTGATTTTCACAGTCCTTTTAAGAATTTATTTCTATGGCTCATACTATGGCTTATGGTATAATATTAAAACTTAGTGGCATTTAAAAATAATGTTATGGAATGAGATTGAGAAGTAGGTAGGAACAGAATGGGAATTAAAAAACTACATAAAAAATTTTACAATTCCATGCAATGGAAATACAGTTTTAAATTGTTGGAATTTGCCATGATACTTTCTCTATTTCTAAGTATTGTTTGCTGCAAGAGGTCAGTAATTCCGTACTTCCCATTCAGAATCCAATTTCTAATTTTCTTATTTTACTTTTCTGTTTCTTAATCTTTTACTTTATTTATTCAGCTTTTATTAATTTATTGTTTTAAATGTTTCCTGAAGCAGCAGTGGAGCTCTTGGGAAATGCAGTAAAGACTTAGGGTTTCACAGAGCACAGGCTGGGAACAGCAGACATAAATAAATGAAAAAAATTTCACATTAGAATATTACTATATCTAGAATAGATTATTTGAATGTAATGCAAAAATTAATTTTTGAAGTGATCTTGAAAATGGCTACATTAAATTTGGATCTCTGGAGATTTATATAAACACTGAAATTTAAGATAAAAACGTTAATAATATCATTAGTTTTGATCTTAATAAAAGTAATGATATATATATATATATATAAACTGAATCATGAAAGTATTACCAAATAAGTCATAATACTTTAATATTATAGTTATCATAATTAACTTTTGACATATTACCTTATGTTGTAAAAGCACTATTAATTGCCATCGCAAAATCATCCCACGATATGTCCCAAAGGTATGTACATGGTCGCGTGAATCCTATAAAACAAAGAATATATAAAATTATTGAAAATAAAATTGGTTTGATATAAAAAATATAAATTTTGTTCTGAAAAGAAATAAAATATTTCTGTTCTTTTTACGGAAATAATTAGAAAGGTCATGTAAAAATTAAAGGTTAGTTTAACGAATTGAATTTGTTTAAATTTTTTTTCTTTTAATAAAAAAGTTTAATTTGTGTTTAGAAGTTATAAAAAGTAATATATAGTAATAAAATAAAGATGTTCGTCCATCTGTGTATTTGTTTGTGGTTGATGGCTAATGCACATAGAGATATGAAAATTATGAAATTAATAAACAAAAAGAAGTTTGGATGCACCTGAAGCTTAAAATTTTATATTAAGCCAAGTTACCTATTAGAAACCCCAATGAACATTGCAAAATAGCAAGCTTCCATGATGCCATGGAATGGATCATGGAAGTTCATTTCCATCTTCTTTGGATTTTTCTCCAGATTTGAAATACCATATTTTCTAACAAAAAATTTGATTTAAAAAATAATCTGGAAGTTATTTCTTTTGGATTGGCCAGTTTTTTTTCCTTTTTCTCTTGGAAGAGTTTTTCATTTCTGTGCATGTCCAACCAAAATCGCAGCATTTTCAGTACAATTTGTCAAAATTACAAAAAATTATTTCACATTTAAAAAAGAGAAGCATTGGATGCACTGTTTATAATATTTAAATTTTCTCAAGAGCATGTGATCAGAATTAAAATTTAATACAGTAGACTTCCCTCAAATCCCCACAGCTTGGGACCAGAGGTTTTGCAGATTTCTGGTCAATACTTTGTTTACATTTTTCAAAAAGTAATTTGAATGTAATTCATAATGAAATCAAAAGTATAATGAGTGCTTACAATATGCTAAAATATTAAAATAAGTAATAAACTAAAATAATAAAAATGTAGATAATTTTTTAAATGATTAAAATACTAGAAGCAATGGTCAAATTAATAATCAGTAATGTGCAATTAAATATTCATTATAAAGAGGAAATGTGTTTTTCCTAAATTATTCAGTGAAACTTGCCTCATAAAGGTACATTACTAATTCACATAAAGATCATAAAATAATGAATCTTTATTTCAGGTTTAGCCAGACTTAATAACTAAAAAAGCTTGATTAATACATAAATATATTTGGTAAGAATGTGATTACTAATGATATCAGCAATATCTTTATTTTTTCAGAAATAAATTATTCTTTCTTCATGAAAAAAACATGAATTCAATAACCTTAACAAAAATTACAAATTAAAAAATATATGGAATTGATATAAAACTAAAAAAATCGAATTTTTCACCTACATCTGAATTGAATGTTTGATTGTTTACATCTGTAAAATATGTGCGGATTTTAGAGAGTTGTGGATATTAGGAATGCAGATTTGAGAGAGTCTACTGTATATCTAAATGACAGAAAATACGTAACCAATGCCTATGATGAAAGTCTCCAAGTTTTTAGGAAAAGATTTTCTTTTAATCATAAAATCATACAAATTCAAAGTTCATTTGAAAAAATAAAACCAGAATTGTTAGCACATCCAGTGAGCATTACCAAAGACAATGGAGCCCAACTGCACAATTATTTGGATAGATTTTATAAATATAAGATCAATGAAAACTGGTCTTAGGTACATTTAAGGCTATTATCATGAGCCCATGCAAAGTCACCTAGTATGCAATATTTCAACATCAGATTATTCTGTTAAAAAAATAATGTAGCCAAAGCAATTTATATTTTTTGCTTTGGCTACATTATAAGTATCTTGAAGGCAAACACTTTAAAACATGAAAAAATTATATTTCAAACATATATAAAATTCTCAATTATCCCCCTTTTCCCTTTTTTAAAATAATCAATAATGGTATTTTAATAGAAACTGCACACAATTTTAAATTGTCTTACAGCAAGAAGAAACCTTAATTTGCACAGAGTTTAAACTCAGATTTCACATTAAATAATTTTTATAGCACTTAATAAAATTCAAGAAATTGTCTTAAAAGAAATTTGCAAGAGGTTAAAAAATCTAAATTATAATAAAATTGAATAAAATTCTGTACATTATTTAAATTAATTTGGTTAACTCCTAAATTATTAGATATTATTTACATATACACCATCAACAGTTACTTAATTCAACAAAAAATGCATCAAAGAAATATAAAAATCTAACCTCAGTTATATCAACAACAGGGAAACCATTATGAGACTCTTTTTTAAGTATATCTTCAATGTAGCCAACTTTTTCAACTGATCGCATACATATAACAGGATAACTCATAATTTCACTATATTTAGAAAATAAAAAACAATTTTAAAGCAATAGAAATAGTAAAAAGAATACATATAATTTCTCAGCTGTAATAGTACTTGTGTTACATTTTATATTTTAGTTATTATTTACAAGATGCTTAATGCAAATAGAAATGAATATGTATATATAACTATTATTAAACAACATAAATAAATTATACATAAACAGGAGAATAAAAATCAAATTGAAATGTTAACACATACTTGCTTGAATAATATACAGAAACATTATGTGTGTGTATATATATATATATATATATATAATGTCTATGTTCTTCCCATTTAATTAATACTAATATTAAAAAGCTTGTATATGATGCTATAAATAATGGTTATCCTAAAAAATTCATATATTCTTTAATTTATAATTAGATATTACATGATCTTATAATTAATTCTTTGTGTAAAAAATGTATAAAAAAATTATAAAACATAAAAATAATAATAAAAAATTAAAAATGTTAAAAAGTAATAAAAAAAAATATATATATATAGGATGGTTGGGTGGGTAGATGTTAGAGTACGGAGGTACATGAGAGTACATGAGTACATGATCTTATAATTAATTCTTTGCGTAAAAAATGTATAAACAAATTATAAAACATAAAAATAATAATAAAAAATTAAAAATGTTAAAAAGTAATTAAAAAATATATATATATATATATAGGATGGTTGGGTGGGTAGATGTTAAGAGTACGGATGAGGGTGGTGTTGTCTGGATAAAAACGCAAAGGTTAATTATAAAAAAAAAAAAAAAAAGAGTGGGTTATTTAACATATTTTTAAACTGTTTAATTGACACCAATATATGGATATTTGTCTAGTTATATCTATGGTTAAATAGCTATATTTTAATTATCAAATTTATTTTAATGTTATTGATATAATTTTTGGTATTATTATTAATAATATCATTACTATTATTATTATTATTATTATTAATTTTTTTTTTAATTTTTACTTATTTTTATTTTATTTTATTTTTTTATTTATTTATTTTTTTTAATTTTTTTTTATTTTATTTTATTTTTTTAATTTTTATTATCCTATATTAAGATAATGAGTTTTTACCATGTAAAGTCACAATAAATGTTACTGATTAAAGTAACAAAATGGTATTTTAAGTTATATGTTAATATGAATGTTATCTCTTAATTCAAATTTTAATTATTTTATTAATTTAATTTTATGTTAATATCGATTATTAATTATTTTCTCTGGTTCAATTATATTTCCATTCAGCTTTATCTTTTTTGTTTGTTATGGATAACTATTATTTTTACTTACTTTCAACTCCTTTTTGTAAAATATCTTTGTTCCTTGTTTAATAATTTGGTTTTTGTGTGTTGGTAGCCCCAAATACGTATTATTTTGCTATTTCATGGCTAATATGTAGATGAAACCGCACACTTCATTTGTAGTTCCAGAGCATTTGGGGCCTGATGATTCTGCTTTTGGAGCTACAAATTCTATTTGCATTCATTTTATTTATTTATTTTTTCAGATTTACTCGTTACACTATTTTTTTATTTTATTATAATTCAATTCTAATTCTTCGTTTTGGTTTATTGTTTTATTGATAAAATCCATTGGTGAATCTTGTCTACTTTTAATGGTATTATATATATATATATATATATATATATATATATATATATATATATATATATATAATATGTAAAAAAGAAAAGGTAAATAAAATGGAAAATAGTGAATTAATGAAATATTTGTGGAACTGTTGCATAATTATCATACCCAAATTACCATAGATTCCACAAACATATATATAATTTCATACATGTACAAACTATAATAAGCTAGAATAACACAAGGATTGGGCAATATCACACATTAACAAGCTTAGAAAATGAATGAAATAAGAGATGAAAAGATTCAAGTAAGAAAGCATTTCCCTAGGAAAAAAAAAAAAAAAAAAAAAAAAAAAAAAAAAAAAACCTGCACATGCAACCAAACAAAACATTGACAAATTCAGAAAACATATAAAGTATAAAAATGTGACTTGTAAAATATTCAAACCAAGTAATCAGAGCAGTTTAAATAAGATGGTTAAATCAGAAATAGATGAACAGTGCTTCCATTTCGTAGCAAAAACTATAATATGGAGAACAGAATTATTTATACAAGTTGGAAAAATCTTATAATAATCTTATAATGTCCAAATTAAGTTAATTAATTAAGAAAATTAATATACATTATATATAATAGTGATAGGTGTACAACACTTCTGGGGGATCTCATGCAGATCCAGACAATATTTTGTAAGAAAAATATTTCTTGATCATGTTAGGCTTAAGCATTCCAATTTCATAAAAAAGACAATTGTTTGACTTATAAGAATATACATTATGTCATATTGCTTGCTTTATAATTTACATTCATGTCTTGAGTCAGTCATGACTGATATTTATTAACAACAAAGCTTGTAGCAATAAATAGTCTCACTCTCAGTTGAGCTGATGACTAATAATAAGCTCAGATCCCCAAAGGATCTTTTGATAGCTTCAGATCCCCAAGCCCTCCCTTTCTGCTTTTCAGTGTCTTTAATTTCTGTAATGTTCCTTTTAAATTTGTCTGGCATCAATTTTTTCTTTTTCTTTTTTTCTTTCTTTAAGAGTTTGGGGCATACAGATTGCATGTAAGGACGTCGGTCAGAAAGAGGCTGCTCACTGCGGTGGCTATACAACAGCAAATTATTGATATAAACAAATGAACCCGTTGCCATTCAGAAGCACGAATTCTAAATTCAGAAACAAATGAATGACTCTTTGATTGATTCATTAAAAAATACAGAGGACATCTGTAACTGCTCTTAAAATATTTGTAAAAGAATATCAAAACCTTTAAACATTTCAAAATGCATTTTTTACTTTTGTTTACATTTGTAAGCAGTATGTTTGAATTCAATTAATTATACTGTGAACCATTCCTGTTAATTAATTTGTACTGGATTAAGGCTTTTGTTGACAAATTTGTTTTGGTGCCATCTACCAGTCTTCAATCTAAACAACAAATGAAACTTACAAATGCAATGCAATTTTCATGCTATAATATTAAAATTTTGCGATGTAATTCTGATATTTTGAAAGGAGACTTTTTCATTTGAAATTATTGTATTTTAATAAATGGGGGGGGGGGGTCTCAAATTTTCAGATTGACATGTCAGTAAACAGAAATTCACACTTCCATGTACCAGCAAGTGACAAACTCAAAGCTAATGCAAAAAAATCTGTGTACATGGAATATGTCAAAAATAAAACATTTTTCCATTCTTCTGTGCTTCCATCTGAGCAGATTTTACTGAATTTAATTGCATGATTACATTATTAAATTAGTACTAGGATCGCCTGCTTTATTCTAACATTTAAATAATAAAAAGGATATATTTTAATAGTATGCATGTTACCAAAATACAGGGTTTTGGTAGAAAAAAAGATACAATATTTAATGCTATATTGGCTTAAATTGATATATATGTAGAAAGATGACTCAATTAAGAGAGCTGGGAAAGCCCTACTTCCACCATGTTAAATTCATCAACTTGATGTACTTTTTTCTCATAAATGGCAAAAGATAGAAGTCTATATTTTTATGATAGTCAGAATAACATTTTTTTCACAAACTGTAACAAGCCATTTTCTTTTTAAGTGAAACTTAAAAATTATTATTAATTATTTATTGAAAATCATTTTTAAATTAGCATTTTTGGTAAGATTTCAGTGTCTAAAAATCGACTTTCTTTTTCTACATTTTTCTGTTCTCTGCAACAATCTGTAGATTATCTGTATACAGCAATTTGGCTGAATTTGAAGTACTTTTGTATTTATTTAGTACTTTAGCATAATGCCTGTGCAGGCTTAGACTGTTTTGATACATTTTATGCAAAATGACTTTTTTCAAATTGGGTGGGATCAGAATGCAAAAACTATTAAACTGATCTTTCTAATTATTTTTTTAAATAAAAGGCAATATAATTTATCCCAGCTTGAACCACTTCCAATCATTTTTATAAAAAAAAAAAAAAAAAAAAAAAAAAAAAAAATGAGAAAAATGCCAAAATGTGAAAAAAAAGGTCAAAAATTGAATTTTTTTTCAAATCTTTGCCATTTTGTTGATTTTAACTTATTGATCTTAAAGTAGTAGAAGATCCAACTTAGACAATCTTATCTGTTTTCGTGATCTTTAACAGAAAGTAATTGGATATGACTCTAACGATCCATCTGATCCTGTGTAATAGGAAGCACATGCTGTGAATGCTAGGGCATCCATCCACACAGCTGGAGCCACATCATTAACTGTTTATTTAAAAAAAATAATGTTCTTTAAATGATAACAAATGATTTACAAATCTGAAACTCCTATTCCATAATAAATTACATAAAAGCACCTTTTTTTCAGGATTCTACAGGCACCACCCCCCTCTATCCTTAAATATTAAAAATGCTATAAGCTATCAAAAATGCTTCTGAAATTTCCATTACAGAATAATTTTCCATTTAAAATCGTCCTATACTTATAAAAATATGGGAAATCTATGAATTAATGAATTTAAAATCCTTCATTTTAAATTACTAACAAAAATAAATAAACTAATAAAAATGTCAAAATTTAATTCTTAATTGAAATAAAATAATTAAATTCTAACTAAAAAAAATATCTGCAAGTAAAATATACCTAGCATAAACTGTGTAAGAAAATGGCGGAGGTTCCCAATCCAAAAATGGTACACTGGACAACTGAATATGAATATCATATAGGCCCTAAAATAAAACATTTTGTATGAGGTTATGTAATTTAGACATTAACTCATTTAACCATAAAACAACTTTATCAATCTTAGATATTACATGAATCACACAAGTTAAATTTTATGCAAAAAAAAAAAAAAAAAATCTTAAAGGGAAAACAATTAAAATTAAATATTAAAGATTACTTTTAATGACAAAATTAGTTTCTAATAAACATAAAAAAAAAAAGATATTTATAGAAAATTTAAACAAAGTACAGTAATAATTCACAGCATCAAGTCATTTTACCACAGTTCTGAATGTCTTTCTTTCCCACAATGATAATCTTGTGTGTGTGAGTGAGAGAAGAGGGGAGGGGATATATATATACACAGAATTTTTTTAATTAAATCAAGTAATGCCTGTCAAACAAACTATATGATTGATTCAAGCTTTAATTTGATTTCTAGAAAAATTTTAGCAAAAAATGTGCAATATTTAGGAACATGGCAAATAACACATTTGATTTTTGATAAGGATTATTATATTTTAGGTCGATTTCACCAACATCAGTTCATATATAATTTACAATCTACCAAACATTTCAATTTCCACAATTTGTGGAATATTTATTTGGAACATAACTAATTTCCCTGGTATATATATATATATATATATATAATCTTAAAACATGGATGGTTTTGGAAAACTTTACAAATTTATGCATTTTGTTTCTTAAAATTTTAGAAATTTATACCAAAAAAGTAAACATCAGAAATTCTGAAGAATATCAAAAATTGATTATTCAACATTTAATTGTCTGTCATATTTCATTAACTGACACCTATTACTAATACATAAACTGACTGTAAATCCCTGATGCAATGAATCAAAAGTGGTATTTTTTTTTTTTTTTTTTTTTTTTTTTTTTTGCCTGTTTCTTTTATTTATTCATTTACACTTTATATATATACAGTAGACTCCCTCAAATCCGCACAGCTTGGGACCAGAGGTTGTGCGGATTTTAGAATTTTGCGGATTTCTGGTCATTGCTTTGTTTACATTTTTTAAACAGTAATTTGAGAGCAATTAATAGTGCATTCAGGACTATAATGAATACTTACAATATAATAAAATGTTAAAATAAGTAATAAATTAAAATAATAATAATTTAGATAATTTTCAAAATGATTAAAATATTAAAAGCAAAGATCAAGTTAATGATCAATAGTGTATGATTAAATATTCATTATAAAAATTCAATATATCTTTCCAAAATTATTCAACAAAACTTGCCTCATAAAAGTACATTACTAATTCACATCAAAATCATAAAATAAGGATTTTTTTTTTAAAGTTTAGCCAGGCTTAGTAACCAAAAAATCTTGATTAATGCATAAATATATTTGGTAAGAAAATTGTGATTACCAGTGATATCAGCAATATCTTGATTTTTTTTTTTTAAATTTTTCTTCCTTCATGAAAAAAAAAAAAAAAAAAAAAAAAAAAAACATGAATAGAGTATTATTGAGAAAATTAAAAATTAAAAAATATATGGAATTGATACAAAATTAAAAAAATCACATTTTGTCCAAATATCCAATCTGAAAGTTTCATTGTTTACATCCATAAAGTATGTGCAGATTTTAGAGAGTTGTGGATTTCTGGTTTGCGGATTTGAGGGAGTCTACTGTATATAACTGAACTTTATTCTCTCTATGATGAACTTAAGTATCCATTCAACAAAATTTTCTTTGAAAGAGTGATTT
This sequence comes from Maratus speculifer, assembly GCA_964019185.1. Taxonomy (NCBI): domain Eukaryota; kingdom Metazoa; phylum Arthropoda; class Arachnida; order Araneae; family Salticidae; genus Maratus; species Maratus speculifer. The sequence continues at coordinate 249,532,049 of OZ025294.1, forward strand.
TGAACAAAAAGGAGAAAAACTTTGTAATAAACAACCTTTTGAGCAAAAGACTAACAAACAAACATGAATTGTCATTTGATAAAAATTTTTAGGCTGAAATTTTAAAACTCCAATCATTTTCTCCAATTTTTATTTTCTTTGTCAATTGTCATACTACACTTTTAAAACCTTCTACTTACAAGCATTCATACATCTATTTCATTTAACTGTAATCAAAGAATTCTCGAATGATTTTCAAGTGAAAAGCTATTTACAAGCTACTGGAACTCTATTTACAAGCATTAATGGATCTACTTCCTTTAAAAAATTTCAAATGTCTTTCAAAGGAGGAGCTATTCAAACATATTTTTATATTTACAATATTGAGAACTACAGCAAAACCTCTAAATAACGGACACCTCGGGAATGCAGAGATTGTCCGCTATTCGGAGGTGTCCGCTATTGGGAAAACCTCAGATATACAAAAATCGCTAAATGCTTAATGTTTCATTAATTGACATTTATATGTTCTAAAACTCCTAGTATATGATTAATGAGAAATTAAAATTCTTTTTTAAACAATAAAACTTAAATAAAATTGTGCACACCTTTAACTGCTGTTTATTACATTCTTATTTAAAAAAACTAAAAAATAAATAAATATTATAGAAGTGTGGGATGTCGTTCTGTACTTAAAATATAGAACAGAGATGTCACAGACACATAAAGCACAAAAATGTTCCGAAAGAACTCCATTTTACGTTGGGCGCCAGTGTGGGATGTCGTTCTGTACTTAAAATATAGAACAGAGATGTCACAGACACATTTTTATTGTAGACGTCACAGCACAAAACACACTATATACAAATCGCAAGACGAGCGCTTCTCAATCAATTGAATATTCATAAAAATTACTTAGCACAAGGAACATCTCTAAGAGAGATGAATTGGAACACACATCCCAATCCTACATCTTAACTACAAACTCAATTACTTCACTTCATTTCATGTCTTTTTTGAAAGGAAGGCAAAATATCTCAAGATATTTTGCCGAAGGTGTCAATAGCGCCACCTATAGATACTATAATTTAGGGAAGGCAGTCACCCTGTTACAGAAGTTTATTTTTGCTTGCGATTACGTGTAATTTGTTTTTCAGTGTGATGTTATTGGTCATTACAGAGTTCTGAGCGGGGACAGGGATTACACTTTTTGATCATTATAAACATAAAGTCTTCCGGGAGGACATAGACATTTGAATGCTCTGGGAGCTGTCTCTCCCAGGCAACTCCCTGAATTCGACAATGGATGTGAAGGAGAAATTTTTTCAGTCCACCCTCTACATTTATCTGTGATCACAAAATTTGTGACACATTGCCCTGATAAATTTAGAGACCTTTTTACTTCTTTTTTTTTCTTTCATTTTTTCTTGTTATTAAAAAATACTTTTTCACCCTTTATCATCGAAAATAGTGTCCGCTATTTGGAATGGAGAGGTTATTATGGAGGAAATTAGAGGTTAAACATACAAAAATTTAGGTTTTGGGTGTGGGGATTAAAACAAAATTGGAAAAAAAAAAAAAAAAATGGAAATATAGCTATATAATAAACCTGCTGTACATTAATATCTAGTAAATCACAAGAAGGATTCGATTGATTAAAACCTGACCACATTCCTGTTTATTTCTTAAAAAACTTTAATAGAAACATAAAAATATTATTATAAATACACTTCCCTTTCTCAACCTAAATATGTCTTATTTTTACTTAAAATACTGCACTTATGTAATTTATGTCAGTAAATATTTATTTTTAATTAATAATCATTATACTTATGGTTTAATGTTTGTACAACTTAAAAAATGCATCAGATATATCCATTCAATCATCTGATAATTTCATTATCCACCATGATCTCGGAAGTCTTATAATCAGAAGACTACTAATAATTAATAGACATGTCATGTTGGTTTAGTTGAATCTTCCATTTTGTATAGATTTATTTACACACTCAGGTTAGTGCAAATGAAAAACATAATAATATAATACATACAAGTATGATGCAGATTTCACAAAAATATATATACTATTTCGAAATATTTTCTAACTTTGTAATATTATAATAAAATTAATTTAATATATGGGTCATAAAACACATATAAGAGGAACACGAAAATAAATCCAAAAATTTCTTAAATTAAAAAAAAAAAAAAAAAAGAAGAAAAGAAATGAAGAGAAAATAAATTATACAAAAGAAAAGAAAAAGAGAAAACAGACTGCATACCTCATTAAATAAATCACCAATCCATTTAGCTGCCATAACAGTAACCATAATAGGTAAACCAAAAGTTATGTTACCAATAGCTTCCATTAAAATGACTGTCAGACTTATGGTCATTCTTGTTACACCACCTAGCATTGCAGCAGCTCCAACAATAGCAAATTTTGACAAACAAAATGAACTCTGAAATAAAATTTATTTTATTTACTGAATATCATCAGAAAACAAAAATCTTGCAATAAAGGCATATAAAACATCCATTTTTGAAATTATCAAGTAATAAGAAAAGAAAGAAAAAAAAAACAGAATGAGCATGTTGGTAGTAATAAAGCGATATGATATTGAGATTGGAATAAAAGACTAGTTTAAGAAAATTCAATAATTTTATTTTCTACATTTGATAAATACTATCTTCAATGACATTCTCTTTCCTTGTTAAACTATATGATGTATGGAGTGCTACAGTTAAAATATTTTTGATTGCAATCACTTTAAGCAAGTTAATCTGAATTGTTGAATTTGAATTTTTTAAAAAGCAGCTAGAAATTGTAAATTATATGAAATAATTTTCCAAAGTTCCAAACAGCAGCCATTCTAATATTAAAATAATTTCATTAATGAAATTATGTTATTTGATAGTTGTAATTTGGTACCTCAGATGCATTTGTAAATTTTCATCTCTACATATATATATATTCACAATGCTACCAACTTTAAATTTTACAGAGAGGAAACAAGCATTGCAATAGACTTTATTCTTTTTAATGTTAGTAATTGTTCTTTCTGTAACCAATTTTCTAGCTTCATCCACAAGGAGATAATAATTATTTCACAAGACAAGATCATATGAAATTTTTTCTAACAATAAATAACTATGGGTGAATTGTGTCACAGAATGCAGATTTGATTTACATTGATACAAGGCTGCATACAAAATTATATTAGAATAATATAATATTCTAATATAATTTCACATGCAGCGTTTTCTGCAATTCCATGTATTGAACTTTGATTTATTCTATTGAGTTGATCCAAAGTATAAGACCAGAGTGCGTGATCATTAAGGTTGTTTGGGTGAATTAGTGCTCCAGTATTCGTCCGGGATGGCTCAGTTGGAAGAGCATTGTCGGCTTCAACCATTCCCTGGTTTGAATCCTGATGCAGACTTTTTTCAGAATTTGCATGCTATAATTAATTTACTGATTGAATATTCATGTTAGAAAATTATCCCGAGATAGAGGCAGATTTTGAGATAATCAGCCTTCCCTAGAAGCAATGAAGGAATTTCAATAAGTATATGGTTCTCGGGCCTCCTCCAGAACTCACAACTACAACTGTATCATCAAAGTGGACAATAAAAGAAGTTTGTTCAATGAAAAGATCCCTAAATCAACTATTTCACAAATCAAGAAAATGTATAATTCATTCAGCCAATATTTCTTTAAACATTTTCATGGAGCAACTCAAGAAGATGGTGACATATTTTACTTATATTTTAGTAAAGTAAGACCGACTCCAAGCTCATTCAGAGTAAGATCATTGTAGCCAGACTTCTGAGAGATTGTCCTGTAGGATGTTTAAAAAATTTCTGTTTCTGGGAATGTGAGTATATTTAAACACATTTTAGATTGCTATTTGATCTCAGATAGATAATATATCTCTCAGATGCACAATATATCTAAACATTTTGTCAATCATTAAGGAAAAGTATAATTTACCTCCCCCTCCCTTCCCCTCATTACACAAATTAAAGAAGATTAAATTTATAATTATTGAACAAAGAGAGGTAAAAAATGATGTTAAATTAAAATTCAAACTAAAAATAAGACTGTAATAAAAAATTTGAGAAACTTACAATATCACCATGAAAATATGACACAAGTGAAATAATTCCAGTGCCAAAGAGTCTTCCCCATGCAGCTCCAATTATAAGAGTAGGAACAAAGAGTCCATTAGAGATACATAAACCATAGGTCCAACATCCAAAAAATGAATAAATAAAGAAGAATGGTAGCAACATCCACAAATTCCAAACAACTAGAGCAATAAGATTTCTTTAGTTTCACAAAAGAAAAACAAATATGGATAGAATGATAATTGGAGGGAAAAAAAAAAGGAAGCATGCAATATTTTATAAAAAATAATACAAGAACTAAATTTATTCTTAAATGAATTTTTATAAATATAAAAATGCATTTAACAAAACTTTTATTAAATATTTATTCTTTAATGCAAACTCCATGAAGAAATGTAAAGTATCCAAAATATCCAATATTTGAATTAATAATAAAAATAAATGAATTTATGAAAAAAAAAAAAAAAAAAAAAAAAAAAAAAGGAAGCATAATACTATAAACAATATCAATATATATATATATATATATTTTTAAATATGACTTGAAAAATACTCAGTTCACATCATTATTAATCTTATAAGTAACATTGGAACTGCCTTTTTTGGTAAACTATTATCTAAAATTAAAGTCAGAAATACAATACTTCTGACAACTAGAGAAATGTTATTGGTTTTACATAGTTTGTGATTTGAGAAATTTCAAACCATGCTCTACTTATTTACTTATTTTTGGATAATTTACTCTTGGGGTGGTATGCAATAGATGTATCATGTATTTGTGTGTATGGGGAGGGGCAAAAAAATAATGCGTGTAATGATCAAAAGTTAAAATCAGAACACAAAATTGTAGAATTTTGGCTTACAAAAACAGCAGCTATGTGAAAAACTAAAAAGGCTGCTCATAAAATGTTCGACAATGTCTAGGCATAGCATTTATTTATACTAACCATGTTTTGTGAAATTGTCTATATATAGCATTTATTTATACTAACCATGTTTTGTGAAATTGTCTATATATAGCATTTATTTATACTAATTATGTTTTGTGAAAATTTCTGTAAGGATTGTCCAAAGTCTCCTGTGATATTCCGATTTTTCTCTTTTTGTTAATTAACTATTAAAAACAACAAATTAACGAAATATTATGGTAAATATGTACTTCTTTATGCCTCTGCAAATGCACTGAAATCTGCACTTTATGTGTTGGTAATTTTGCCTCTTGTATTTTCTGTCAGCTTTCCATTTGATAAGAAATTCATAAATAAATAAATAAATAAATAAATTCAAGACCATCTTGTAAAACAGAAATGTTACAAGCAGCCTACCTAAATAGAATTGTTCCAAAATCTAATTCCTAAGTAGCAATGAAACTAAGTTTTATGTCTGATTTTATTTATTTGTAACTTTTATAATTGTTCAGAATTTATTTTTAACTTAACTTTTGGTATTTTTAAAGTTTTTTTGTAAATAAAAATTAATTAAACTTTTCTTTTCTACCGCTTTATTGAATTATTTCAACAAATTTGTAAGACAGCATTTTTAATATTACTTATTAACCTCTGTGTTTTGTATTTAAAAGTATTTTTGGACAGAATAATGGAAAAACTTTTTATCTGGAATGCCTTAGGTTTCAAAGTTTCCTAATAACAGATCCTCTATCATAACACTTTTTTAATGACAATGCCTAAAAATATTCATTTTATATTTTTATTTATTATTATTATTATTATTTTTGTTATGGGGATGTCAAGTGAAAAAAAATATATATACAGTAGAACCTCAATTATCCGAAGTGATAGGGACTGACCCTACTTCGGATAATCGAGAATTCATGAATGATCATCTAGTTTCATATGTAGTATCGTCACTAAACTCTTATTATGACTTATTTTAACTGTAAAATACTAAATTAAAATTATAAGTGAAAATAAATTTTTTTTCGGAAACAAAAGCTTTTTACTTTTACTAACTTTTAAAAACTTTTATTATCTTTTTCCGAATTTCTTTTCATCTCACTGACAGTCAACATGCCAACGTGGAACACCTTTGCAAGTTTTGTCATAGCTTTTACTGATTCTAGTTGCATAACAATATAAAATTTTTCCTGTATGGTCAATACGATTCTTTTTCTCTTAATGGAAGCCATGATAAAAAAGAAAACTTGAGTATAAAAAAATAAAGACAATGCATAAGCTCTATATGATAGCACTCAAGAAAATTCTGATTGGAAATGTAACAGCAGAAAAAGAGAACAAACAGGAATTCTACAAGCTGCCAAAAGTTACCATAGCTAAAAGATCATCCTAGTAGGGGTAGAAAGAGAATAGCAAATAGGTTTTTCCTTTCTTTCTTCCTTTTCCCTTACCTGGAATAGAATTGTCCACAAAGGATAAGTGACACAAAGTGACTCCTTCCCCTTTTCAAATTCTGCTGCAATAAAAAATTCTCTGTTCTTGAGATGACAAAAGAGGTTAGATTCTTTGCACTTCCTTACAACCAGAGGATGCAATAGCATTCGATTGTTCTGGGACTTGCCAGTATGACCTTCCAAATTTCGAAATGGGGTGTGTTTTTGTTTAGAATAGTGATGCTTGAAAGAGGGGAAGAGTACACTCATACCAAGAATTGAACTTGCGAGAAGGAATGCTAAAAGAGGGAATTGCAAAATTTTTACTTGCTCTCATAGTTTGGAAAGGACAGTTTGCATGCAAAAGGAGTGCAGAAAAAAACCCATTAAAATGCATATTTGTTTAGAGAAAATTTTGTATGATAATAGAAAGTGAAAAAAAAAGTGCAGAAGAAACCAACTTCAGTTAATGGAGAGTTTCGTTTAATCAAGGTTCTACTGTATATGCATACTGAAATGAATTATGCCTACAAATTATTAAAACAGCAGTTGGATTAATAATTTTTTTTTTTTTTTTTTTTTTTTTTTTTTTTTTTTAGTATGCATCAGCACTTGCAGTGTAAAAATTTTGAGGATAATCAATTAATTATATTTCAATATGATTTCAAATGATTTAATATGATTTAAATAATACATTAATTAAAATAAACATAATACTAATTTAAAATTTATTATAGTTTTGCAGATAAAATTTATATGAAAAATAAAATTTCCATTAAAATTATCATTTTATGCATAAAAATTATAATAAGGGACCAGAAACTTTAGCATGCACACACTGTAAGAAAAAATGTTTATATGAAGCAAGTATTTTCTTAATGATACAAATACCCATCCTCCCCTCCACATGCGCATACAAAAAAAAAAAAAAAAAAAAAAAAAAAAAAAAAAAAAAATACAACACAACTCAATTACACAAACAACCCCTTGTAAAAAGAATGAAATTACTTTTAATAAAATATTTGTAAATTTGTGTTTTAGATATCGAAGCTGAAAATAATAATAATAATAATGACAATAAATGAAAAACAAACTAGAATCACAAATATGTTTCTTTCACAGGTAAATATCTAAAAAATAATAAAAAAAAATCAGACAAATTATGTGGAATTTTAATTAGAAATCCAGAAACTTCATGCATAGATTTAAAAAAAATACCCATTATTGGAACCAACATACAATAAATATACGCATTTTCATTATAAATTTTACAACAACACAATAAATTTAACAATAATTCATTACATTCAGGATCATGCAGCAAACTCCTAAGTAATCCTTCTGGAGTCTGTAGCCAAACAGACCAAAATGTCCTATATTCACCAACTTCACAATTCATCTGTAGGAAAATTCAAATATGACCATAATGTAATAAAACATGCATTAATAATAAACATATATATTATTAACAGCATTTATATACAATTTTCTTAATAAGACAAAGCTTACAATGCACCTTACATTTTTATTTAAACTAAATTAGAAAATTCAAATATAAACATATCTAAATGCATAGATAACCTGCAAGAGAGGGCAAGATTACTCTTTGAATTTCATAAATAAATAATAACAATATATTATTCTCAAATGACTTAACCTTTTCACCATTAGATAGTTTTTACATGTTTTTATAAGAATCCAAGGATATATAAATATATGTGTGTGTGTGTATATATATATATTTTAATCACAATTTGATGCTATAATATCTTTAATATCACTTCTTTCTATATACAGTTCAATATAGAATCATGTTTAAAATATTTTTGTTTACAGCGATTTTAACATGATTTCTAGAAATAGAAAAACCCAGGGCCAGCCCGAGAATATTAATAAAAATATATTTACACAACATCGATTAACACAAAAAAGCATACAAAACTAAGAATGTATATTTTCCTTTTCGTCAGAGGAAAAGGATTACCCACCTGGCCCCTTCTCCCCTGCCCCCATTCCCTGTAGAACATTTTAGTTTTAATTCTGATTTTGTGTTAAAAAACTAATTTAAGTAGAAATTTCCCACTGAACATAGAAACACCCACTGACAAAAGAAAAAGAGAAATCTTTCAAAAGCCAGTAGATGTTTATTTTTAATTTTTAACATTGTTTATTTATTACATTTCTGCAATCATTTTTTTAGTTAAGTTAAAAATTGTATTGCACAGAGGTATAGAGACAGAAGAAATCTTTAGATTAAACAATTTCAATTTTAATATTCTGTACGAAGGAAGAAAAAATTAAATTTAAATAAAAAAAAAAACTGCTTTTGACTGGATTTTATTCTGCCTGTTTAACACTTGTTGGGACAAGGCATTTCTGCTGAAAAAATGTTCAACTATTCAATAACACTGCAATTTATGATTAATTTAATTTGAAAATAATCAAAAGCTTTTCTTCACATATATTATAAGGTTGAAATTGTACTAAAAAATTACTGGTGCCATTTAGCAGTTTCAGCAATTAAATTAACAATTTGCAAATTGCAAATGGCATCCCTGAAAAGGCTAAAAGTAGAAAGGAAGCACACGAAAACCGAGGATGTTTACTCACCTCTACTGGATATTCTACACCAGAGCTGTCATATGGAGTGCAGTGATTTATAAATGTTGTCATGAAAGAAAAAGTTACAAAAACTATGCTGACCATAACAGCTTCAAATATCTTGGCAAATGAATTCTTAACATACCTAGAAAAAAAAAAAAAAAAAAAAAAAAAAAAAAAAAAAAAAGCATTTTAATTTATGCACAACAATAATACAAACATTAAATCTGAAAAAGCACCTAGAACATTTGTTTGATGGTGAAATAGTAATCAGAAAAAACATATTGGCAACCCAATGTATTAAAAGCACTTGTATTGTATGATTGAGTTTCCAATTTATTTTATTTTTTATTGGGGGGGGGGGGATAATAATAATTTTATTCTACATTTTAAAAATATTTACAGAATATATATAAATATATATATATTTTAAATATATAATATAAAATCACATTTACAATGTAGGTTGAATGAAAATTGCAAAAATTACATTTTGAAAGTTATTTGGTTTTGATGCAATTACAATAAAACTTTTCCTTTTTCAATTAATGTTTTTAATGCTGTCATTTTCACAAATGAAGGCATTTAATTTTTTTTTTTTTTTTTTTTTGAAAATTTAGTCATAAATTTAAAATTGGTGGATAATAGAAAGTATCTGAAAATAGATGCAATAACAGGAAAATATTTATGAATCAAAATATGTGCTTTCATTAAAGAATGTCATTCCCACCCATGAAAAATTCTATTTTTAAAGAACTTGATAAAACAAATAAGAAGTGATTTACAGAAATTTCCCAAAGTTTAAAAATAAATTTAAATTTTGATATTTCAAGAGCTGTTATAAGATTTAAGGATCCCAAACAACTGACTTCCACTCTAGTTTGCAATTTATCATATCCCATCATATACTTGTACATGTGAAATATATACAATCAGATTTTAGAAGTACAGATACAGAGAAATTCTGATCTAATGTTTTCCAAGAAACATAAAATAATAACACACAATAAAGCTAATACACTAGAAAATACAGGGTATCGAGTAAATGACTGACCAATTTTGAATGTAAATAACAAAAAAAAAAAAAAGGGTTTGAGATAAAAATATGCAGTTTGCTGCATTGTAATCAAAAAGTCAGTAAATTTTTAGATACACACTTTCATAAAATATTTTGAACTTCGGCCAACAGATGGCGCTGGTGGCAGCATCAGGCTGTCGAAATTCAGACATTATTCTATTTTCATACGCATGAGTTTTTGGCTCATTTCGAAGAGTCGAATCGCTGTCGACATGTTGAATAGACTCTTCACTCACCTATAGAAATAGATTATGTTGGATGGAAAGAGATTTAAAATAATATTTATGATTGAATAATATCTAATATACTTTGTAAAAACCAACAAAACTTCCTTTTTATAAGCATTGACTTTTCACACATTTACCATAAATAAATTCTATTCAAAAAATGTTTTAGTAACCTGTTATCTGAATCTCTTTTAATTACAATAAATTGAAAATATGGGATAAGCACTGCTTTTTTTAAGTTAAAAAAATCATAATATTCAATCTAAACATTTCTTCGATTAAATAGCATGAAATTGTATTTAAAAAAAAAAAATTAGTGGTGTGAAAAAATCTTTAAGTTATGGATCGAGCAAACTCTTCTTGCTTATGTCGTGCTCTGAAATCAGTTAAGTAGTTAAAACAGTGATTTGAAAATAGTGTTGGCAAGTTCCCTGTCTAAAAAAAGCAGGACAGTGACTTATAAATCGGCAAATAAAAATATAATAAACCTGAGAATGAGGGAATCTGTTTATAACAAATCCTGCATTAAGGGTAAAAAATATTGATTTCGATGGAGGAAGTAACATGCATAACCAGCTGCTAAGACGGAAATCTGCCTAAAATGAAACATGTTTCATTTTTCCAAAAACCGAAATCACCCCTACATTTTATTCATATTTTGACATTTAACACATCTGAAAATTTTATGACAAAAGCCATAAGAGATTTTAAGAAGACTTTTATACACACCTCTACTTTCCCCCTCCTTCCTTCAAGTGAAAACATTCTATGCTAAAATAGAAGGATGTTTAAAACGAAAAAAAAGCATCATACCTGTTTTATATTCTGCGAGTTACCCCTTTTCAAAATTTCATTACAAAGAGCATCATAGATCCCAAAATATATTTTTCGTCCTCCCACCCCCCTTTTTTTAACTATTTTTCCTGAGGAAAAGAAGGGAAGGAGAATTCTGAAAATTCCTCTTGCATGCAATTTGAAATGAGGAACATTATTTAAAAGAAAAAAAAAAAAATGCTTCTAAAAACTTTTTTAAAGTTATATATGAAAAACACTAAAGTTCCAGTAATTTGGCAATATTTATATTCATAAAATTGAACTAAAATAAGTAGTACTATAATGATTTTATGATGATTTAGGATCTATTATGCTTTCTGTAATGAAATTTTGAAAAGGGTGAATCGCAGGATATAAAAACAGGTAAGTTGCTTCCTTCCATTCCTAAGCATCCTTCCATTTCATGCAGATGCTTTTGTAGACAGAGGAAGAAGAGGGAAAGGTTGTATGTAATAAGCATCTGAAAATCTGTCGTGGCTTTCGTAATAAATTTTTTAGATATATTAAATGCCAAAATATGAATATAATGTAGAGATGAATATGGCTTGCGGAAAAATGAAAAATATTTTGTTTTAGACAGGTTTTTATCTTAGCAGGTAGTTTCGTATGTTACTTTCAACGTCGTGATCAATAATTTTTCTATGTTTAAGATTATATGTGAGATATAAGTTTTTTTTATGTTTTGTTATAGATGAACCTTTATTCTAAGGTTTAATATATTTTTATGTGCCGATTTATAAGTCACTGCCCCGTTTTTATTTTAGACAGGAAACTTGCCACCACTATTTGCGTACTACTGTTTTAACTTCTGATTTCACTACACAACCTACAAGCAAGAAGAGTTTGCCTGATCCATCCTTTAAAGATTTTTGACACTACAAAACTTTTTAAATACAAATTCATACTACAATATCATATGGAAGAAATGTTTAGATTAAATATTAAGATTTTTTAACACACACACACACACATACACACACACACAAACACACACAAAAAAAAAAAAAAAATGTGTTTATGCCATATTTTTAATTTATTATACGTAAAAAGAGAATCAGTTAACCGATTACAAAAACATTTTTTGAATACAATTTACTAATGGTAAATGTGTGAAAAGTCAATGCTTATTAAAATGTACTTTTTGTTGTTTTTTATTAAATGTAATAGACATTATTCAATTAGAAATATTACTTTAAATCTTTTTCCATCCAACAAAATCTATTTCTATAGGTGAGTGAAGAGATTCGACTCTGCGAAATGAGCCAAAAAGCTCATGCGTATGAAAACTAGAGTAATGTCTGAATTTCGACAGCCTGATGCTGCCGCCAGCGCCATTTGTTGGCCAAAATTCGAACTATTTTAAGAAAGTGCATATCTAAAAATGTACTGATTTTCTGATAACAATTCAGCAAACCGCAAATTTTTATCTCAACCCATTTTTTAGTTATTTACATTCAAAATGGGTCAGTCATTTACTGGACACCATGTAAGGGAGAGTGGGGATACTTGAGCCACCCCTATTATCTCTACAGTTGGTTAATTTTTCTTTCTAAAATTGGCAATATGGTAACATATTTATAGTTCTCAACATGTAAAAAAGAAATCAGACACCTTTGTATCATTTTGAAAGTATAGTGATTAGTAATTGTTTTTTCCCTATTTGAAGTAAATATTTAGGTGCATGTTTCTATTATTTTTTTGTAATCAAAGTTTTGTTTAAAGTTGCAACTATATACATAAATTTAATAAGTATAATTTCAATTGTATTTTGAATCTAAAATAGCTCTAATAACTGCATGCTTTATTTAGTAAATCTCTGATAAACAAAAATAGTGGTAGTGGGGATACTTGCGCCAGTGAGATTGGGGATACTTGAGCCATGGCTCAACCATCCCCACTAGGAAATTAGACATGGGTGAAACAAACAAAAAATAAAATTACAGCCTTATATTCACTAATAGATTTTTTTTCTGGATAAAAAGGGAGAATATTTTTTTCATTTTATTTATTTATTTTTTATTTAAAAAAATAACTTGTTTATTTTAACTTTTATTAAATTAAAATAACTTTTTAAAACTATTTTACAGGTTATAATCTCTAATACTTTAATTAGTTAGATCCAACATATTAAAATATTTATTTTTTAATATAATATATTAAGATTACTATTTGATATCGAATTTGTAAACTCTATTGCTGTAACTTTCTTTTAACTAAGAAAATTGAAGAAGAATTGGTAAAAAGAATGCACAAAAAAACAAGAAAAGCAACAAAAATCACAGTTCAAATTTACCTGCATGGAGCCAAAGGGGGAGACAAAATCTTTTACCGTGAAATCAAAAAAGTGTTTGAAATAGAAGAATGGTACATTTGGCTGCGATTCTAACAGCTACTCAGTTAAAAGCATGAGTTCGACAATATCATTAGAGGAAAATTCTGTCAATGATGGTGATGATATAAAAGAAAACCTTCTATTGATGATTAATTACTGGTAAAATATACCGGAAAGAAAACTGTAAAAAGATTTGTTGAACAAGTGCTTAATATTTTGAAATTGAAATTTGTCCGAAGAATTGCAGATTCCAAATTTAAATGGCTCTGAACTGAGGATGTTGCTACCATCGATATAACTCAAGTTGAAATGATCCTTCGACCACCAGTTCTAACAACAAAAAATGATCATATTATTAGCTTTGTTTTCTCAATTGGTTTTGAAGGATTTTATGTATTATAATTTATCATTCTGTAAAATGCTTGTGCAAAAATAAAGTGAAAAAATTACTTTTGTAAATATTTTTTCCATACTGGCTCAAGTATCCCTTCACCATGGCTCAAGTATCCCCCTCATGAGGATACTTGAGCCACGATGTAAAACAAAAAATAAAAATTTATTAGACATAGAAAAATAATTCAAAATTAATTGAAAGTGGTTTTCAGTTGAAGAAAAAATATCAAATTTTCATTTTCAATACTTTATTTTATTCTAAGAAAGTATCAAAAATTTTAAAAAATTAAAATTCAAAAAATGGTTCAAGTATCCCTATCTTCCCCTATCATACAACACTTTAAATGTGCAATTTTTCATATAATTTTATTAGTTTACTATTGAGAATTGCTGCTAAAGAAACTTTATTTCAATTTAAAGATGAAATCAAAAGACAATAGAATAATAATAATAATAAATGAGCATTTCGAAAACTTTATATATAAAATTGATAATAAATATTAAAAACAAAAGAGATTTTATTAATTTGCTTGAGCTTATAAAGATAAAATTTAATTATTAAATTAAATGTATGCATTTAAATACACATAGTTTGTAAAAAGGCAAACAATTACATTAGGAGTTAAAAGTAATTTTTTTTTTTTTTTTTTTTTTTAACTTGGATAGAAAGTTTTGAAGAATAAAACATTTTAAAACTTAAAAAGACTAAATAATACATTAAAATTATAATACCTTATACGAAAAACTGTTAAACAATAATTCATATGGTTATAAAAAGCTCCAAGTAAACCACCTAAAAAGAAAATAGGAAATAAAAAAAATTGTGTGAAATTTCAAAATTATAAATAGCATATTAAAACATATAAATTTTGTACTGATTTTTTTTTCTACTGTCAAGGGGGAAAAAAGTAGATTATGGTATTTTTTTTGTTGTAGCATCCCTTACTAACAGTCATAAGTCTAATGTTGCAGCTAGAATTTCAACAAGGTCATCACTAAACTAATATATGCATATACATACTTCAAATACTCATATGTGCATCATACATATCAAAGTATATACACAATAAATTGGTTTCTTCCATTCTTTTTTTATAGTATTGAGGGTGTAGTCATGTTATACAATTCCGAGCCATGTTCTACTCAGACCCAATCTATTATTACTTATTAATACATGATTTCTTTCTTAAAATCAGGTCTAGTAGTGACAAGAATCCCACAGTGTTCAGCTGTCATTATAAGGATAAAGTACTTGCCCAAAAGACAGCATATAATCAGAAAAAGCTCACTCAAGCAAACTGAATTCATTAACACTTTGCAACTGCATTGCAAAATGTTAAAAAAAGTAGATTTTTGCCTACTATTATTATATAGTTTTTGTTTCATAACCTTAAACAATTTCAAACATAATTAAGAAAGTATATGGACAGGCTATTATACACTAGTGTGCAAAATTTAAGGACAAGTCCCAAAATGCCAATTTTTGATTTTCAATTGATAATTTTCACGTGAATATTCAAAAGGAAGTAATATAATTCGAATAATTACTATCCTTGCATAACAGCTAGTCCATATAATATCTCATTCAGGTCACACATGGTCACAAGAATCACAGTCACTACGGCAAAACAAAAAATAGGAAATTCCATACGTCTATTTTATGAGTCTCAAATGACTACTATATGTGACTCCACTGACAAGTCATTGTGATTGCTGCTTTGTGGCGAGTCACCAGGTGACTTTACAATGTCGTTTCATTGAGACTCTCGTGTGACCTCTCATCTGGAGACTCAATTTCAAAGTCATTGTGAACATTGCATTATGATAAATTACCAAATAATGTCCCATTAAAGTCACATGGTGACTTTTCACTACTTTTCACAGTGGTTACTTCACAGTAGGGTCTCTGTCACCATTTGGCGAAGTCTTGTGACAGAAAGTCACCATGTGACTTTAATGTGACATTATTTGATTATTTATCATAATGCAACATTCACAATGACTTTGAAATTGAGTCTCCAAATGACAGTCACTTGAGAATCTCAATAAAACGACATTGTAAAGTCACCTGGTGACTCAACATAAAACAGCAGTCATAGTAACCTGTCAGTGGAGTCACATATAATAGTCATTTGAGACTCATAAAATAGACGTATGGAATTTCCTATTTTTCGTTTCGCCGTAGTGACTGTGATTCTTGGGACCACGTGTGACCTGAATGAGAGGTTATATGGACTAGCTGTTATGCAGGGATAATAATTATTCGAATTATATTACACCCTTTTGAATATTCACGCAAAAATTATCACTTGAAAATCCCTAGAAAATTGGCATTTAAGGACTTGTCCTTAAATTTTGCACACCAGTGTACTTTGAAAAAATCATATAGAATAAAAAATTGAAATCAAAGGCAATGATATTAGATAATCCTAGTGTATGCACAGGCTATTATATTTCTAATTCATACTTCTAAGAAATCAGACAGAGTGAAATCAGTGGCAATATTAGAGACAATAGGCATGCATAACTCTTTGAAATTTGCAATGAATCTGGCATCACTAATAATAATAATAATAAAATTTCAATTTGATTATAAAATAATAGAATTTGAAATCACTTTGTTTATTCACAGAATTTGTAATATTTTTCTGAAGTATTTAACCACAGAAATATATTATAAATTATGTGGATAAACATAGCAATTATGAAGGCATAAATTTTTAGCAGAACTACATGCACCTTGAATACAAAAAATATATATACTTATTATTATTTTGGTATAGAGTTCTAGAGTTTGAATTCAAGCAGCAGAAAAATTAGGAAAATATTAATTATATATTTTTTTCTCTAATTTCACTGCATTTCATTTTTGGAAAAACAAATTATATATATATACTTACTTATGTAAAGTATGAAAAACCAAGAAAAGTACCAATTGTAACTATCATTAAATAAAGATAAATATTTATAATTACAGAGCACGATTTAAAAATATGAAAATATTATACAATGCTCAAACAAAAATTAAATTAGCATTTGCTTAATCTTCACAAATTGAAATTAGATGCATTATTATATGAACTTCGAACTAACTTTTTTTAAAAACAGTGATTTATTAAAATATGTACATGTACAAGCTCTTTATATAATATCCAAATTGAAATCCATTTAAAAATTTCATAGAAGATTTCTGGAAATCTTCTATGTATCTTCTCTGGAAATATATATATAAAATATGGGCATTATTTCAAAAAACATATCTTATAATGAATGTGAATTACACGTGTGATGATAATGCTACTGCAAGGAAAGGTTTCTGGGAAAAAAGTTATTTGAAAGAACACTATGCAGACACTTGCAAATGTTAAGTAAATAAGCTTACCAATAGCACCCATCATAGCATAAAGAGGCAATTCTAAAATGTCGTAATTTAGATTCTGCAATAAAAAAATACTTTAGTAAATATAAAATGCAATTCTGATATAAATATCTTTGAAAAAAAAAATATATTAAATATCATTGCAAACATAGGAAAATGTTAAATACAGGAGAGTGCAATATGATAATGCACACAATTAAAATATTTTGATCACTTGGGCAATCACTGATATGCTAAAAAAAAAGGCCATCAAATGAATAGGGAAATTTCACAGGCTCTTCTGGATAGCATAAGATTTGAAGCTGACATTTTAAAATGTGTATTATTACATCAAAGTAATGTAAATGCATCTTTGTATTATAAATTCTACAAAAAAGTTTATTAGCATTCCTACTGCTATCACTGAATTTATAGTAGCCCTTTTATTTATTTATTTATTTTTTGGCTTATACTTAAGGGGAAAAAAAAAAAAAAAAAAAAAAAAAAAACTATTGCATCTAAAAAGGTGAAAATGTAGTTTTATACAGAAATATCAAACATGCTGAAAGTATAAAGTTTTAGAATCAAACAATTATTTTAATTGTTATTCAATGCCGAAGTCAGTCAAAATAATTCTGCTACATAAATTTTATAGGATTATAAACTATATATAGCAATTTAACCATTTTTAGCAGAATTAAATTGTGATATGCTGAGTAAAATCATTTTTTAAATTAGACTATTTTTGATATCTGTTTTCAATTTTTTCATTCAAAATCTCCATTATCCTAATAGAGAATTAATTTATATTTTTCAAATGGTTATTTTTTATTAACAGTTGCCACAATTTCAAAATAGCATTGTGTTTTAAATATATAAATGGCATGGTTCACACCAGACTGGTAACCTACATTTTCTCACACACATGGGTGCAAGTTTGAAATTTTGCCAGGACTTGAAAATATTTTGATTCACTCCCCCCCCCTCCCCCCCCTCCCCCCCCCCCCACGTTTTTTTAAATTTTTTTAATTCATGTTTTTTTCCATCAACCTTTGAAAAAATTCACTTTTTCCCACAATCTTTTGACAGAAATCGCGTCTATTTAGCGATTCTTTGACAAAAATCGCGTCTCTATCGCGATCCTATGACAAAAAAAACTCGTTTTTTGCGATCCTTTGACGAAAATGCGTGACTTTCCGCGATCCTTTTGCAAAAATTTGCGACTTTTTCGCGATCTTTTGACAAAAATTCACAACTTTTTCGCGATCCTTAGACAAAAATTCGCGTCTTTTCCACGATCTTTTGAGAAAACTCGCGTCTTTTCTTTGCTCTTTTGACAAAAAATCGCGTTTTCTCCGCAATTCTGACAAAAGTAACGTTTTTTTCCGCTATAATTTCACGAAAATCGCGTATTTTTCGCGATTCTTTGAAAGAGACTGCGTCATTTTTGCGATCCTTCGACAGGAATTGCGTTTATTTTGCTATTCTTTGACGAAAAACGCATCTTTTTTGCGATCTTTTGACAGAAATAGTGATTTTTCTGCGATCTTTTGACAAAAATCCCGTATTATCAGCAATCTTTTAAAAAAAATCGTGTCTTTTTTCGCGATCTGTTGACGAAAAACATCTTTTCCTCGATCTTTTGAAAAAATCGCGTCTTTTCCGCGATTCCTCGACAGAGACAGCATCATTTTCGCGATTCTACGACGGAAATGACGTTTTTCTTGAGATACGTCGACAAGAATCGCTTTATTTCGCAATTTTTTTTTACGAAAAACGCGTCCTTTTGCGATCTTTTAAACGAAATAGCGCTGTTTTCTGTGATTTTTTTGACAGAAATAACTTTTTTTCCGAGATCATTTGACAAAAATCACTTTTATTCATAATCTTTTGACGAAAAATCGTGTCTTTTTCCGCGATCTTTTGGCGAAAAACGCGTCATTTTCGCAAACATTTTTCGTCGTCGGAGATTTTTCCGTCCCGCTTCCGTCTTCGGGAACTTTTAAAAGACGGAATTCCGTCTGTGGACGGAAAACTTGCACCCATGCTCACACATGGTATTATATAAGTACATCCATTCATTATATATATAAGCAAGAGATAATGAACAAGAAATAGTTAAATGGATTATTTTATCTACTTATAACCAAAAAAAGGAGAAAAAAAAAAAACTTGCTGCAAATTGATTTTAAACTTTTGTAGGATGAAATTCTTACCTCAAATTTTCCAAAATTAATTAGTCCAGGATAAGACAATACTCCTGGTTGTCCATGATACCATGAAAGTGCAAAATTGATAGTAAAATATGATACTAATGAGCAGAAAAACTAAAAAGAAAAAAATTCTATTAGTATCGTAAAAATACATATAATTTTATATATCGATATATAAACTTTAATAAAAGAATATTTATATCTAAATACAAAATAAATGATCATTTGGAATCTAAAAAGAGTCCCTTAAATTTAATTATATTTCTATTAAATCCTTTCAAAATAATTCTCTTTTGTGTAGTAACTTATTTATTGTAATTAAACAAAGTAGATAGATTATTTTCATCTTTATGAAGAACATTAAATTAAAGAGATTGCAAAACATAAAGATTCCCCCCCTCTCCCCCCCACACAAGCCTGTTTTCTAATCTTATTGTATAGAGCTACAATCATTTTGCAAAGAAAAAAAAAAAATTGTTGAGACCCGAGAAACTTTCATTGGCTTTACTGTAAGTCAACAGATAACTAAAAATGATTTTTGAAGGAATTGAAAAAGAAGCATAAAAAGGGAAATTATTTTTCTAAAAACATTCCACTATAAGCACTCAGTACTATCAATTGAAAACACTTGAGGTAGTAAATGCATGATATAAAAGTATAAAGTGATGCATTTATTTTTTCCCCCTAGTACCTAAACTTTTGTAACAGTTTATAATTACAGACTTTTCTGATTTTTTAAAATTTTAAATTACGATAATATACCTATTTATTAATTTTTATATAATTTATTTGAATAATTTTACAGAATCTAGTAAATAAATACTATGTTTTGGTTTATATTTATATTGTTATTTAACAATATTATTTTGGTGCGCCTAAACATTTGAGACAGATTGTATCATTTTTCCACATTCTGTATCAAATAGAGATTAAAACTGCAATTTGTTTTAAAAGTTAAGGTAATAATTATAAAACATATTTAAATATAAAATGCTACAAATATATATGTATGTATATATATATTTTACTCACTATTCTAACAGTTAAAGACTGATTCCAAAAACTAGCGCCTTCTTCTAAACTAAACAGAACACCACCTAAAAAAATCATAATTAGAAAGACTTCAATATAATTCAGTTTTAAATTAATATTTTTATAATATTGAAACAACAGCAGTAGGATAAGGACTGATTCTTAAAAATACAGACAAGCTTTGCAGTTATGAAAAATAGCACAGATATACGAATTAGACGAAACCTGAGAATGAAGTGTTTTGCTATTGTATGTAAGAGCATGCCCATTAGATGGGGTTCATTAAATTATATATGTTTTCTGAGAATGGAGCCGACAGAGGAGTGTCTATGTATAAATGTATACAAGTTTTACAAAACCAATATTCATTATGGGAAAAAATTCATTTTTAACTTTTTTTTTTTTTTTTTTTTGGCCCAATAAAAAAAAAAAAAAAAAAAAAAAAAAAAAAAAAAAAAAAAAAAAATCCTAAATGAACTTTATACAATATTCTACAACGTACCAGAATGGAATTTTAACTAGTAACTAGAATTTTAACAAGTAACTAGTTTAAAGAAAGAAAGAAAAATTAGAAATACTGACCAACAGGTGCTCCAAAAGCAGCAGCAACTCCTGCTGCAGCTCCGGCTGACACAAAATCCCTTTTTTCATGATCTTCCCTGAATTCTTCAAAAATCTACAAAACAGAAAATCATTCATGAAACACTTTTAAATTTCATTACAACATGAAAAAAATACAATTATAGAAATTTCAGAAGCCTTTATCAGTTTTAGAAAATTTCATTCAATATATATTTTTAAAAATGCAAGAATAGAAAGTATTGAACAAATCAAATATTCTTGGTAAGGAAGTAATGAAATATTGCACATAGTATGTGCATATGAACACAAAATTGAATACATTATATTGGCTATATATAGTGGAAAATTTAGGGCTAAGAAGGCAAAATCGATTTCTCTTACTGTTTCTTTTATTGGAAAGCACTGCAGCATATTAGAAAGATGGAATAATTATGATTTTTAATTACTAAAAGTTTATTAAAAATAGTACGGGGATGGGAACTGCAAAAAAGCAAAAAGACTGAAAATACGCGTGAACGAAAAATTGCACCTTATTGTATTCACACGCGCAAATGAAAAATTGCACCACATTTTGATCACACGCGTGAATGAAAAATTGCACCACAAGTAAGGGGGTACTTTTTGTTTAATGAATAGATGTTATCAGAAGCTTTATTCACTTTGAAAGATTTGAAACAATCAAAAAAAGATTGTGAAGCAGGAAAATCTGCTTTTGGAGCAGCAAAAAGAATAATTTGGAAGCAGGAAAGTTAGTTTTTGGAACTGAAAAATTCTATCCACAAGGCATTAACTTTCTTTTCTTGCCCCTTTGACGAAAATTGCATTTTAAAGCGATTTTTCGACAAAATTTGCCGTTTTTTCGCGATCTTTTGGCGAAATGTGCCGGTTTTTCGCGATCTTTTGACGAAATGTGCCGTTTTATCGCGATTTTTGGACGAAATTTGTCGTTTTTTCGCAATTTTTGAGGAAATCTGCCCTTTTTATCAGGATTTTGTAACAAAATTAGCCATTTTTTCGCGAATCTTTTGACGAAATTTGCAGGAAATTATTCGTTATTTCACTATTTTTTAGTGAAATTTCCTTTTTTGCGATTCGTTGACGAAATGCACCGTTTTTTTCACGATCTTTTGACGAAATGTTCTGTTTTTTTTGCAATCTTTTAAAGAAAATTACCGTATTTTTTAATAAAATTTACCGTTTTTCGCGAATGTTTCGACAAAATTTTCAGTTTTATCACGATTTTTTGGACAAATCTTGTCATTTTTTCTAGGAAAACAGACTTTTTTTCGGGATTGTATAACAAAATTAGCCTTTTTTCACGAATTTTTTGACGAAATTTGCCGGAAATTATTCATTATTTCGCGATTTTTTAAAGAAATTTGCCTTTTTTGCGATTTTTTGATGAAAATTACGCGTCCCGCGGGACGCGTAAGCCCCATTTTTTAGCGTCCCATCGCCGATTTTTTGTGTATTTTACGCGCTATAGCGCGTCCGCGGCATCCCTGTTACATATTTCTGAAATCCGCGAAAAAAGCGGAATTTTTGGGGTGAAAAATCTGAAATTTATCAAAATAACAAAAAAGCGGAAATCCGCAGAATTTCTTAAAATAACAAAAAAGCGGAAATCCGCCAAAAAGCGGAAAATTCCCATCCCTGTATATATATACTTTTGTAAATATAACCAAAGTAATTCAGATATTACCATACAATAAATACATATATACTTCTATATATTATTTAAACACTAAACTTACAGCCAGATGAACAATTATTATAAATCCATAATAAAAATGTAAAAATATCAACATTAAAAAAAAAAAAATCACCAATAATTTTAAATTTTAAGTACACCGGTTTCAATAGCATATACCATACTATCCTTAGTGAATAGAGACTCAGTGCACTGAGGATAGTATGCTATATGCTACTGAAACCAATATGTGTAAAATTTAAAATTATTGGAGCTTTTAATGTTGCTATTTTTTCACTTTTATTATATTGCACCAAGTTCCATCTTAATAATTATTATAACTCTTTATTATAATTTATAAAACTTCAAATTGCACCTATTCTTTTTTTTTTTTTTCTACTTTAGTTAAAACAAATATATATGCACATATTTAAATGAATTTATGTATTTCTATAGGCAAAGTTTTAAAAAAATTGTAAAATTTTAAGGCTATTTTTATATTGCACCAACAGACTTTGCCCACTATTCTAGTCAGTTTTTTCTAATGAACCTTCAATCAAAAAAAAAAAAAAAAAAAAAAAAAGGATATCAGAGAATTTGACTTTTTGTTTTAAATCAATATGGGCCTTTGCCTGGATTATTCTTCTATATTGCTAAGCACAATATGAGTGTCATTATTCTGATATATTTTCTAATGTGACAAACAAAATTTGGAAAGTTAAGAACTAACTCTTGTAGTTGATCATTTTTAATAGGAATTGTTCAGGAACAATATGGAGCATACTACAACCATATTTGAAAAACTATCTAACAATACAAGTTCCATCAAATGTCATCCAGTAGATTTTTTTTTTAAAGGTTAATCTTTAATAATCAGGTTCACCTGATTGTAGAGCTTTCACCCATAATTCTATAACTAAGCAATAATAAAATGATATGCAATATACTAAAAAATCATCCCTAAAATATTATCTAACTAATAGAGTGAGTTCATCAAAATACGTCCAGTAGAAATAGGTTAATCTTTCATAATTAGAAACATCTGTATATACAATTTTTTCTCATATTTCTATAACTAAGTAACATAAAATGATGCTTTATATACTAGAATTTTTCAAGAAAAATTATCTAACTAAAAGAGCAAGAACCATCAAAATCCATTCAGCAAAACCCAAGTTATACTAAACAAAATTTCTTAAACAATTCCTTAAATGAATGATATGGAATGAAATTCCTATTTGTATTTTATATGCATAGTAGATCAGAAAATAATGTTTATCTGTGAATAAATAAAAATTTTAAATATTCTAAACAAATGAAATGCGTTTTATGTTTTGTTTATATGAATGATATTTATTTTATAAACAATGTTTGAATGCAGTTATTAAATATCAAAGAGAAATCTTATACTATAATGCGAGCAAAAATTGTGTGTGTGTGTGTGGGTAAATTTTATCTCAAAAACGGCTCTAACGATTTTCGCAAAAATTTGGATTTTACCATTTTCGGGCACGAGAAGACCATTGGGCTAGGTCACATGTTCGAGAAAATTCGATTATTGGGTCGTTTTGGGTCATAATGGGTCAAGATCAAGCTATTTATATCTAGAGAACGGCTGGATCGATTTTAAGGAAATTTTCTATCCAATCGTTTTTTGCCACAACAAAACTATTGGGCTGGGTCACATGTTCGGAAAATTTCGATTAGTGAGTCAATTTTGGGTCATTATGGGTCAAGCCATTTTTATCTAAAAAACGGCTCTAACGATTTTGACCAAATTTTATATTGTATCGTTTTGGATTACAAGAAGACCATTGGGTTAGGTAACATGTTCGAGAAAATTCGGTAAGTGGGTCATTTTTGGGGTCATTGTGGGTCATACTATTTTTATCTAGATTTTTATCAATTTTGACTAAAAATTGCATTCTATGGTTTTCGGGCACGAGAAAAAGATTGGGCTAGGTTACATGTTCAAGAAAAAATTTCACTGGGTCATATTGGGTCATTAAGAGTCTGGGTCAAGCTATTTATATTTAAAGAACGGCGTGATGGATTATAACGAAATTTTGTATGCAACAGTTTTTTGACATGAGAAAACTAATGGGCTAAATCACATGTTTGAGAGATTTCGACTATGAGGGTCATTTGTGGGTCATGATGGGTCATAATGGGTCAAGATCAAGCTATTTATATCTAGAGAACGGCTGGATCGATTTTAAGGAAATTTTCAATCCAATCGTTTTTTGGCACAACAAAACTATTGGGCTGGGTCACATGTTCGAAAAATTTCGATTAGTGGGTCAATTTTGGGTCATTATGGGTCAAGCCATTTTTATCTAAAAAACGGCTCTAACGATTTTGACCAAATTTTATATTGTATCGTTTTGGATTACAAGAAGACCATTGGGTTAGGTAACATGTTCGAGAAAATTCGGTAAGTGGGTCATTTTTGGGGTCATTGTCGGTCATACTATTTTTATCTAGATTTTTATCAATTTTGACTAAAAATTGCATTCTATGGTTTTCGGGCACGAGAAAAAGATTGGGCCAGGTTACATGTTCGAGAAAAAATTTCACTGGGTCATATTGGGTCATTAAGAGTCTGGGTCAAGCTATTTATATTTAAAGAACGGCGTGATGGATTATAACGAATTTTTGTATGTAACAGTTTTTTGACATGAGAAAACTAATGGGCTAAATCACATGTTTGAGAGATTTCGACTATGAGGGTCATTTGTGGGTCATGATGGGTCATAATGGGTCATGGTCAACCTATATCTAAAGAACAGGTGGATCGATTTTAACGAAATTTTGTATGCAACATTTTTTTGGCACGATAAAATCATTGGACTAGGTTACATGTTCGAAAAATTTCGATTAATGGGTCATTTTGGGTCATTAAGAGTATGGGTCAAGCTATTTATATTTAAAGAACGGTGTGATGGATTATAACGAAATTTTGTATGTGACAGTTTTTTGACATGAGAAAACTAATGGGCTAAATCACATGTTTGAGAGATTTCGACTATGAGGGTCATTTGTGGATCATGATGGGTCATAATGGGTCATGGTCAAACTATATCTAAAGAACAGGTGGATCGATTTTAATGAAATTTTGTATGCAACATTTTTTTGGCACGATAAAATAATTGGACTAGGTTACATGTTCGAAAAATTTCGATTAATGGGTCATTTTGGATGGTAAAGGGTCTGGGTCAAGCTATGTATAATTAAAGAATGGCAGGATCAATTTTAACGAAATTCTGTGTGTAACAATTTTTAGAAACGAGAAAACTAATGGACTAAGTCACATATTCGAGAGCTTTCGATTATAAGGATCATTTGTGGGTCTTAATGGGTCAAGGTCAAGCTATATCTAAAGAATGGGTGGGTGGATTTTAACGAAATTTTGTATACAACATATTTTTGGCATGAGAAAATCATTGGGGTAGGTCACATGTTCGAGAAATTTCGATTAGTGGGCCACTTTTGGGTCATTCTAATTTTATCTAGACAACGTTTCGCGCAATTTTGATTAAATTTAGTATTTTATCGTTTTCGGTCACAAGAAAATCATTGGGTTAGGACAGATTTTTGAGAAAATTCGATCAATGGGTCATTTTGGATTATAAGGGGTCAGGGTCAAACTAACTATATCTAAAAAACGGCTCAATCGATTTTATCTAAATTTTGTATCTAATGTTTTTCGGCATGCTAAAACTAAAGAGCTAGGCCACACGTTCGAGAGATTTCGATTATAAGGGTCATTTGTTGGTCATGATGGGTCATGCTAATTTTATACAGAAAATGGTACTCACCATTTTGACTATGCTTTGTATTATATCGTTTTTGAGCAAGAGAAAATCATTTGGCTTGGAAACATGCTCGCGAAAATTCTATTAGTGGGTCATTTTGGGTCTTAATGAGCTAGGGTCATTCTAATTATATATAACAACGACTCAATCAATTTTACCTAAATTTTTAAACAAAAAGTTTTTGTCACGAGAAGACTATTGGGCTGAGTCGCATGTTAAACAAAATTATATTAGTGGGTCATTTCGCTTCATTGCTGAATGCTGCCAAGCTAATTTTATCTAAAAAATGGCTTAAACGATTTTGATTCAATTTTATATTCTACTGTTTTTGATTACCTGAAGACGATTGAGCTATGTCACATGCTTGATCAAATTTGATTAGTGGCTCATTTTGGGTAATACGGGTCAGGGTCACGAGAATATGGCAAAAGCCAATAACTTGGTGATATTTGACAAAATATTGGCGACATATGGCCAAAAAATCGACTATAAAAATTACGAAAACCAAAACACGTATTTGGAGCCAAATGAAAAGAATGCCACCAAATTTGGCTATATCTAGCAAAAAATATTGTCTTTCAGAATGTAAAGAATTTTTTTATACATTCTTAAGAGGATTCGAAATGCATGGTTAAACCAATCAGAGTCAAGCTAAAAAAGTGATTTAGATCGATGTCCTTTCGTTGTAAAATTTAAAATAAAATAAAATTTATAAATATGTGCATAAAAACATAGTTTTCTTATTGATTGTTTTCTAAATAATACTATTATAAACATGTTTTACAGTAATAATACAGAGTTAATGATACAGTGAAAATACTATATCGAGTTGAACACAAAGTTAATTTTGACCGAGCTAAGCTCGGTCTCCCCTGCTAGTTAAATATAATTTCTCATACAGCACAGACAGAACCTGAAGAAATTTGTAAATAAGAAATGTTGTATAAGAAGTTTCTGCATTTGAATTTGAATGGGATTAATAACTTTTTCTTTTAAATAAGACATCGTACTGTTTAAAAATTATATCTATATTGAACTATTTAAAATATGTTTATTTGAGTGATTTTTTACTTGTTCCTAAAAAATATTATATGATTCCTGATTAATGTAAAATACCAATTAAATAAATGATTTATCTTGACAGAAGGGCTAGTCTTAAAAGTATGCTCAATTGTACATAGCAATATGGTAAAGAGTTCATATTGAAAACATCAAATGAAAACCTCTACTTTTTCAAGCTCTTGCTTGCATGCAAATAATTTGTTGAAAATATCAGCAAAATTGTCACAAAAATAGATATACAAGCTTAAAAACATCACACAGGAAGTAAAAACAAGAACTACCTTTTCGCAAAAGAAATTTAAAAGTTACATATAATCATTGTTATTATTACAATTTAAAAAAATAAATGAAGAAATTAAAATGTATAAAAGGTATTCTAAGAAATACTTGATGCTAATAATAATAACAATTACTTTGCAATTTTTTTTCAGAGTGGTACTTTTCCCTTGCGAAATTCCAGCAGCTATCACAGCACCACAATGGATCATTGGCCCTTCCTGTAATAAGATATTTTTTAAAAAATCCATTAATTATAAGCGTAAATCAAATATTTAATGTGAATTTCAATATATAAGAAAAAACCATTAACAATGTTTTAATGCACAAATACATACAAACATAGCATAAAAGATCACATGAAGTGATTTTGAGGATTCCTTGATCCCCTTCCTCAGTGCAAAAGATTGAATTCAAAGAACTTTTTGGTATAGACACCCTCTTAATGTTGTAAGGGCTCTGTTCTATGTAATGCTTTAATTACTTTTATTTTAAATAGTACAAAATCAAATCTTATTGAACTTCATGCAAGGAGAAAAAAATTGAGATAAAGTATTTTCAAAGTTTTGAAGTTTAATTTAAAATAAATGTTAGAGTAAAAATGCACAAAAAAAGTGAAATACATTGTAATAAATCAATGCTAATGATAAGTGCTCTTATTTAAGTCGGTAGCCATTTAAACAAAGCTCTGGACTTTTGTGTTAGAGTCTGTTAGCTAATATTTTTCATATGGAATGGTTATTGTTGGTTACTGTTGGTAACTGTCAAAAAGTGAAAAGTTAATATGTTTTCTTTCTATTCATACATACAGTTTTTCAAAAATTAGCAAAGTTCTCGTGAAAAAATGATTTTGACAGTGGATAATTGCTTTTTCTGAATTATTTCCAATGCTGCAATAGTTTCTTTTGTCTTAGGACAATGGATTTACATTTCAAGAATGATGCTCTAGACTACCAACCACATATTGATTGCTCAGTGATTTCATTAACCATGAAGTCAGTTATATTTATGTCTTATTTTTAATGTGAACATAGCTAAATAAGTCTAATATAATGCGAAATAGTAAAACCAATGAATGTTTAAAATGTTTTTCACGTATGTTAAATTTTATTTATAGTTTTTTCTTTTTCATTAAAATTTATTTCAATAAACTTTAGTTAGCTTTTATGATTAATTGCATTCATTTCGCCACCATACATTTATTTCTTTATTTAATTATTTGAAATTAATATTTGATTTACAAACTTTAAACTTCATAATTTTTTGATTCACTAGGTTTAGGGATGAAAAGCACTAGACTTTAATTATTATATCTTAACCTCTGCTAATTCAAACCTACATTTAAAATTTAATCAATTAGAAAGGAATCCTCTTCAATGAAGACCCAACAACTTTTATCAGATTCACATCAACTATACAGTTATTACAGTGGCAATAGAAACAAAACTTGTATGTAAAGGAAGGGGGGGGGGGGAAGCATATCTGATGGTAATCTAGAGATTAAAATATAATATGAAAATCCATAGTATATGGATTGAGACTTGGCAAGTCTGCTTACTCTCATCAGAAACTCTGTTTGAAAATACTTATGAACACAAGACATTTTTATTGAATATTTATTCATAATAAACAAACTAATATTAAAAAGTGCAACCATCGCACCAATTTTACTAATTATTTTTTTATATTCATAGATTTATATCACAATAACTACATACTGTGTTCAATAACTTGCCTAAGACTATGTATGGTTTTAAACAGCTAGCAGAAATATATCCTTTATAATAAGCACCCCACTTTTCAAGCTTGAAATTTTGGAAAATAAGTGTACATTACAGAAAAGTAAAAGTGGTACTATCTCTACAAACTAAATATTAATGAATTACTTTATAAAAATATTATTTTTATGATTACATAATAATAAAAATAAAAGGTTTAGAATTCATTAAAAATAATAACAGGGATAGAAATTTCCTTTATTTAGTTCTCAAAATTTTCATTGAATTTGGAAATTCTTTGGCAAGTTTACACACAGAGTTATTTATAGCTAGCTAAGTTGCCCGGCCCCATAATTATGTTCTAAAAAAACCTGAAACTTGTATTGCAAAATGTCATGAAAAGACCCAATTTCGTACAGAATCCCCGCTGCCTACAGTACCGTTTAGCAGAAGTGCTGTGCACGCATGGCAAAAAAAAGAGTAGGGGGTTCTGGAATTTTTTAGTTTCACATTTCACTACTAGGGGGCGAACTCAACAAAACTGTTTCTGGACTTAAGAAAGATATTTAATGAAATTATTATTCGAAAAAAGGGGTAAGTACTTTTAAAATTTTACATTAAATAAGTATTTGTATCTGGGCTCTGAAAAATCTGCATCTAAAATGGTACGGTTTTAAATATTTGATCACGTTCTTCCAAAAATAATTATTGCCTCCCCTACCCATAACTGGATGTCCCCTACTCTTTAAAATCTAAAAAAAACGCTGCATATTTGATGCTCATTATTCTTTAAAATATTTACTATCTGTTAAAACTTTTTTAAAAGCTCCAAAACAATCGTTTTGTGATTTTTAAAAAATTTTTAATTAATTCATATTTCAGCATTTCTTTTCCTTTTTTAATAATTGCTAAATAGTTTTAAAAATTAAAACACATGCTTTTATA
Source organism: Maratus speculifer (assembly GCA_964019185.1). NCBI lineage: Eukaryota > Metazoa > Arthropoda > Arachnida > Araneae > Salticidae > Maratus > Maratus speculifer. The sequence continues at coordinate 249,562,665 of OZ025294.1, forward strand.
TCAAGTCAAACTAAAAAATTTAAAATCAGTTTTTTTTTTTTTTTTTTTTTTGTTATGTTGATTATTTTGGGGCTAAAATAATTTAAAGTTATATAAAATAATAATAATAATAATAATAATAGGTTATTTTATTTAAATAATTTAGTTTTGCTTGCTAATAGGATATATCTCTTCTTATCAAATAATTTACAAATTACTCCATATAATATCTGGTAAATATATTTAATGTTTAATAATATTTTAATATTTTTGAGGGGGTTTTGTTGTGTCGGCAAGGCGCCAGCCGATACATCAATATTTCCTCAAAAGATATTTAAAATATATGTGAAATTCTGATTTAAAATAATAATAAAAAAAAATAGATAATGTTTGTTTTGGAAGTTTATAGTAATGTATAATTTGAAAATATACAAAGATATTTCATATTTCAATATTTCAAGACGCACGTGGTCCGGACATCGAATAATGTATTCATACACAACAGGTGTCTGATGTTTTGACGGACAAATTGGTTTTCTTTTCATAAAACTTTTTTTGATAACAAAGAAAAATTGTAAACGGCAATGCCATTCATTTGTTTAAATAAATGAGAAATTTTGTTGAACAACCCAAATAACTAACATACATGTCGGACATCAAGTGGATTATTTTGCCTACACGGTGGAAATGAAGTGATTCGGCACGTGGATAAAAAGGGAGACACACGGAGATCGAGGAGGCTTTTGAGAGTTTGGCGAGTGACTGGAAGACGAGCGACTTCGGACTTCAGTGCGAAACGGCGACGGTGGAGGGAGAATTTGTCAAGCATGACGGAAGGAGCGAACGGAGGTCTGGAATTCGGCGAACGTCGAGGAGAAGGTGTGCTCGCTGAATGAAAGTTACTACTAAGAGGATGTCGGATTCTACAGAGATTCACCATTATCTTCCTAATGCGAATGTCCATTTTCAAGGTTTTGATAGTGATACTACTATGTAATTAAGGTACCAATTATGTTTCATTCTTCCCCGGGGTCGTAATTCATATGTGTATATCTTTAGCACATGTTAAATACTAGTATTATTTTTGTATTTCTTTAATGTTAATTTAATTCTCATTTAAAATTTAAATAAAATGTAAGTTATAATTTATTCCATGATTTAAGTCATTATTTACCTTTTCCCACAGCAGCTTATTTTTCTTTTAGAATGATTTTGAATATGCAAGTGATATTTTTAATTTTCACTATACAATCCCACTTTTGATATGATGATTGGAGATTTATTTAATTTTAGTTTATATTTATGTTGAAGTTCGGTAGAATATATTTTATTCTACCACGTGTTTGTGTCTACCCATCTTAACTTGGGGATCGACACAACACATTTTGGCTTCATAGTTACGATTTTCATATGTGTTTCAGTGATTGTCATGTGTCTAGAGTGTCAGGTAACTTTTAATTTCTCAAATTGCTTTTGATCCGTTTATCTGGCATTTTATTTTGATCCTTTAAACACTGAGAAAAAAAATATGCCGCCTTCAACTAGAATGAATAGTTAGTCACTTTCTGAATCTCTAAACTAGAAATATAGATGTCCAAACTATGCGAGTGGGGTAAACAACTAAGCTGAATAGGCGAAATGACTTGACATTTCTAGTCTCGTGTTTTCTGGGAGAGGAAACGACATTGAACCGTTTCAGTAGCGAGAAATTATCGCTTGATTTTAGAAATGGTTTCTTAAGCTATAATTCTAGCTACTAAATCAAATCTATTGCGTTCGCATCTATTTGAAGAGATTTTTAGATAAATTTGACAACAAAAATATAGGAAAACGCGCTTGAATTCTAGTAAGAGACTCTGGAACTCTCTAAGAAATGGAACTAAAATTTATAGGGATGACATGGAACTATTTTTTCTTGAGCCATTACTTAGATTCTATATGCCAGAACCATATTTTTTTCTCAGTGAAGCGTCGACTATAGCCTATGTTTACCGGAAATAGTGTAGCTTTCCAAAGGTGAAAGAATTTTTCAAATCTGTCAAGTAGTTTTGGAGCCTATTCAATTCAAACAAACAATCAAATCTTTCCTCTTTATAATATTAGTAGAGATTACCTCCAGGATTTTGAAGAGTAGTAATAAAAAAATAAAATAAAAACTAAGACAAATTCAACAAAAAAGAACATTTGAAAAAATACAAAATCAAATCAAGTTTTATTGTCAGCTGTTGCTGGTAGATAATCTACTTATAATAATTTGCAACTTTAGGAAGTGTAAGAACGGTTCCAGGTCGTACCACTCGCGAATCCACTGTAGATCAATGCCACGTTAGGCTTAGCTGAAAATTGGTGCTAAAATGATGCTTTTAAAATTTCTTCCACTTGAAATAATGTTTGTTCAGCATATTTTCATATAAAACATGTTTATGATACCCAATTATAATACATAAAGATATCAGGGGAAGTTTGAACTGATAAGTTTTTTATCGTTAGTACGATTTTATATTATGGCGTGAAGGCGACGTCTTGTTCTCATCTAACATTTTTCAGTGCTGTCATCTATGAACTAACAAAGGACTCGCAAACCTGCTTTTAAAGAGACCTTCTACTTTTCCGCAGAAATGCGAAACTCTGCTTTTTTGGCGACGAATTTTACTACCCCTGAGATCGATGCAAAGATACATTAAACTATATTGATATTTTTAAGGGGGGGGGGCATAACGGATGAAATAGAACAAAAAAGGGGGTACGAACCACACCAAATTAAGCAAATTTCTGCAAATGATCACAAAAAAAAAAAAAAAAAAAAAAATGTTGAAAAAAAAATTTCCATCAAAGGATTGCAGAAAAAAAGAAAAAAAAGATTTCTGTTAAAGGATTGCGGGAAAAGACAGGATTATTGTTAAAGAATCACGAACAAGGCGCGATTTTCGTCAAAAGATTGCAGGGAAAACGCGATTTCCGTGAACAGACTGCGGAAATATACTCGAATTTCATCAAAAGATCGTGAAAAATACTCAAATTTTATCGAATAATCGTGTAAAATACTCAAATTTTTCAGAAAAATCATCCGAAAATACGTGAATTTTGAAGAAAAATCTGGGAAAATATAAAAATTTTGTAGAAAAATCGGGGAAAATACGCACATTTTATCAAAAAATAGCAGAAACTAGGCGAATCTTGACGAAAGATCGTGAGAAATACGAGAAATTTGATGAAAGATCAAGGAAAATGTGCAAATTCTGTCAAAAGATCACGGAAAATATGCGACTTTTGTCGAAAGATTGTGGAAAATACGAGAATTTTGTCGAAAAATCGCAGAATATACGCAAATTTTGTCGAAAAATCACAGAAAATATGCCCATTTTTCCGAAAAATCAAGGGAAATAAACGAATTTTCTCGAAAAATAGTCGAAAATACGCGAATTTTCTTGAAAAACGGTGCTATTTTCTATAAGAAACTATTATTTTTTTAAAAAGTTGTTTTGTTTATATTAACTGCGTATAGATGGCGCCAAATACAAGTTTAAAAAACAAAACACAAAGCTTCTTAATTCATGCCTAAAAGAATCAAAGTAAATGTCTATCATATGTCTATGATTAAAGCCACTGCTGAATCATACTTTTAATAAAAATAATGTATTTTAAAATTTAAAAAACTTCAATATTTAATTTTAATGTTTTCTGAAATCTTCAGAAATTGAGTTTTATTTTGCTATTTATTATTATTGTTATTGTAATAAATACTGCTCTTTGTTTTGAAATTAAAATTTGTTCAAAATCTAAATATCAAATAAAAAACTTCATCATTTGTATTTGTAGAAATCTATTGTTATTTTTAAAATGTGCTTTTCTACAATACAAACTCTTCAATACTAAAATCTTCATTCTGTTTGTATTATTATGAAAATGAAATACAAGTGAAAATTCCGTCATTTTTGACGGGGTTATATACTAGTTTATAAATAAAAATTGTGTTTATATGCAAACAGAAAGTGTTTTCTGTCTTAGAATTTGCAAAATCTGAATCAGTGATGTTTACTGGGCATTTTACTGGACATCTTATAAAATACCTAACACATTGACCAACTGACAAGACAATTCTAGTGTGGTAAAATAAGTTTAAAGAATGTTGATACTACCATGTAGAGTAGAGTGTGGCAGGAAGTGGACTATCGCAATTGATATATGCTTTGTGACCAAGAATTCACACATAGAAACATGAAAGTTATGAAAGTAAAACTTGATTTATTTCTGTATTCTTTCTTTTTTTTTTTTTTTTTTTTTTTTTTTTTTTGCTGCATTTATCTTACAAGGGAACTTCTTTTGGTGTTGTGCACACCTAACATTGATTCTTGGTGCATTTTAAAGCCCTATAATAGAAAGTTTGAGAAAGGAAATTTTTTTTCAGTTAAAGCCATATATTATTTATTTTTATTTTTTATTTATTTATTTATTTTGCAGCAGCATAACTTTCTGAAAACGTTAATTTCAAGGCCACCTATCAGACTATTAACATAGGTTTTTTTTTTTTTTTTAGAAAAGCATTTAAAAATATAAATTACTTAATAATAAATATAAAATACTGAAAATAATTAATGTGCTTAAAAAAACTATGAATTCTGTTTTGAAAAATTATAGCATTTTATTAACATTTTTGATGAGGAAAGAGTTTGCATATTTTCAATAGTTGAGCTTTGTGACAACCCTAGCTGAATGTCATAGTCCCAAACTAAGGGGGTGTTCAGCTTTTACGTGTGCTAAGCGCACGCGATCAGGGGACACAGACATGGAGTGGGTTTCTATAGCGGACAGGATGTGCGTTCACTACTCGCTACTGTGCTACCGGTACTGCAACTATGCGCTCAATAACAGGTGGAGAACAGATCACGGATGTAATTACTTGTGGTGCCAATTATAAAGATAATCTGTTACAAAAGAATGTGAGCTCGCTGGCCGAATGATGAGAGCGCTGAGCTTGTGTAGTGCCTGTTTTTATTTCCTGCTCATTTCTTATTTATTTCTGGGGATATTCAATGTCATCTATTTTTCCTTTTATTTTTCTTTCTTACTTCGTTTTCAATAGCAATATACTGCTAATTTTGTGAGAGCAGCCATGTTTTTAGATCAAAACATTTGATCGCTTCACTTCACTTCATAGACATCGCAATCCATCTAGTTTTCACAAGTTGTGAAATGAGTTTTTGTAGGTATTAATTTATTAAGTTTATTTTTGATTGATTTAAGTTTTAAATGTTTAAATTAAATTCTTCTAGCTATTTTTAAAAGTAAATTATTAGAGAATCTTTTTGTAGGCAAATTTTTTTTTATGCAAAACATCTGTTTTGCATATGTCAAGAGTTTTTCATGAATGATTCGTGATTCTTTGCCGTGATTGGCTGGAAGGTTTCAGTGGGCATTTAAATAGTATTTACTTTTTGGTAGGGTAGATGTGTCTCTTGAGTGTGAGAAATTATGACTAGTGCAAATTTCTTGAGTTTAGTAGGATATTCATTTAGATATTATGTGATGGTGAAAGCATTTAAAATGAACTTGGTGGTTAGTGTTGGTTTAACATTAAATATTATCAAAAGTAAAGTTTTTTGTTAAAGATGACATTGCATGTCCTTCAAGAAATATGGAATTTATTTTGTTTCAAGAATTTCAAAGGTCTACAATAAAGGTGGTTTCACAAGGAAATTTCATGCCTACTTATTGTGAGTACACTATTTCATTTTCAAATCTAAACTACATTTCATTGTATTTTATCATACTCTGCTATTTATATAAGAGCTGGTAGACTTAACATTAGAGAAAAGATAGCATCAACAGCTTGCAACCAGACGATACGGGTTCGAGACCTTCGCAAACCAAAAGTTGGTTTATGTTTTTTTTTTATTATTATTATTGGTTGCTTTTTATTAATAAATAAGACATTTTTATTAAGGGTAAATTTTATATTAATAATACAGAAGCACACGTATTTCTATTATAATAATAAAATACTTATTTAAATACCAGAAAATAGGGTATTTGAAGAAGAAAGGGTACTTCTAGGTTATCCCGTCAACCAAAAAATTAACGCCAAACTATAAGATTAAATGCCAATAATGGATGATGTGAATGTTACATTCAATGACATTAAATGCAATTCACGTGTTTAAAATGTCATTAAGTGATTTTTATTTCGACTTTTTATTAATATTTTTATTAATATTCTACTAATTATTTGTTTTTTCGTTATTTAACATAAAAATTATGTCAACATGTATAATTTGGCTATTAGTTTGGCGATTTGTATAATTTGGCGAAATTGGTCGACGGGATAACCTAGAAGTACCGAAGAAAGTTTTACATTTGAACCCCTTTTAATATTCTAAGCATCGTTCTTAAGTGATTTACATATACATATTAAGCAAATGAACAACAACAACAAAAAATAAAAATAAATAAAGGTATTGTGCAAAAATATCCGTATACGCGTAAAAACATTTCTTGATGTTTTTCATTCATTCTTTCTTTCTTTTCTCTTTTTTAAGTACTTTAGAAGTAAGTTTAAGATGCAAATCATATCTTATAGTATTAAAATGCACAATGCACAATAAAAATATTATAAAAAGCAAAATGTAATAGATATACATTTTTAAAACTAAAAATATCTCATAGCTGCCAACTCTTCTGATTTTTTAGCCCGGAAAAATTTAATGGAATTTTTTGATTTATTTAATCAGCTGGTTATGGTGATTTGAAATGGTAAAATTTTCTGTAAAATTTTTCCGGGCCAAAAAAGCTGAAGATGTTGGCAGCTATGATATCTGCACCTATATATTTTTTAAGAGATATCTCTTTTAAAAATATTAGATTTGTAAGGAATAAAGTATATATTTTTCATTCTTTCTTTTCTTTTCTTCTTTAAAAAAAAATACTTTAGACGTAAGTTTAAGATGCAAATCATATTTTATAGTGTTAAAATACACAATAAAGATATTATATAAATAAGCTTTTTAAGAAAAAAATATCAACCGACTTCAAAAAAGCGCTAAAAAGAATTAAATAATTCTTTAAAATTCTCTAATGACAAAACGTTATCCAATAAGCACACATCGGATATCAGGTACCGGCCTAAAAAACGGTTAAATTTAATATCCACCAAACATAGATTTTAGAGATAATATTATTTTACAAGAGATGAATTGACATATTTATGATTTATTTTATGAATATATACATATAAAAAGTAATGAATTACTTTTTGAAGTTGGTGCCAAACAATCACAATCAATAATGATTATCCCCATTTTAATTATGGTACTAGGCATAATTTAGCTACAATTCTTAATATACATCAAATAGTTTGGCACCAACTTCAAAAAGTAATTCATTACTTTTTATATGTATATATTCATAAAATAAATCATAAATATGTCAATTCATCTCTTGTAAAATAATATTATCTCTAAAATCTATGTTTGGTGGATATTAAATTTAACCGTTTTTTAGGCCGGTACCTGATATCCGATGTGTGCTTATTGGATAACGTTTTGTCATTAGAGAATTTTAAAGAATTATTTAATTCTTTTTAGCGCTTTTTTGAAGTCGGTTGATATTTTTTTCTTAAAAAGCTTATTTATTTCCTACTTTTTAGTTATGCATACCGTAATACATAATTATGTGTACTGGCACACGATAACTCTTTGCAATGCAGTACTAATGTACGCACTTTGCTAAGTTCTGATGTATTCAGTTTACTTGTCACTGTTTGATTGTCAACTTTTCTGAAACCACTTACAATATCGTTTAGTATCGTTGTGAATCTTAAGAATTTCTTTGTATGGTAACTTTTTCAGACGAGATCTTCCACTTCGAAAAGCTACCGCATTTATGAAATCTTAGTCTGCATCGAATCCTACGGTCATCGAAAGTGGGTATCAAAAGGTGACAATCCATCAAGTAAAGTTCCTTACACATAAGAGCGCCACATAGTGCTTCCATATATGAGCACGCAGCAAAATGACTTCATATATTAATGTATAGTAAAATGTTTTTCTAGTGTAGTCAGTCAAAAGTTCCCCCTTCACTCAGAAAAAGTAAAAAGAAAGATTTTAGCAAAAATCGCACTATGCTTCAATCGATAAACAGCAACAATCTAATACCTATACAGGCAGTAATGGCATCGGAAATGAGCAGTGTCGATTCGACAAGGAATTTGAAATTCATAACGATTACCTGGCTGCCTCTGTAAGAGAGTGACAGCATTTGATTCCCAAATATCTCTTTTACAGACGCTTTTGTCCCAACTACACTGTTAAAAATTTGAAACTTTTGCTGTACACTGTTAAAAATCTGCTGCATTTTTTTGCTACGCACTCCAGCGCTTGTATAGAAAACGGTTACTTGACTGTATTAAGGAGCATTCTCATAGGTCGCAGTAGAGACATTATATACAAGCGGCGGAGTGCGTTGCAACAAAATGCAGCAGATTTTTAAAAGTGTATTATCACTTCACCGCTTATATAGAAAACGATTAGTTAAATGCATTATGAAGAATTCTCATTGATAAAAATAAAGATATTCTATAAAAGCGATGGAATGACGATGCAGCAAAAGTTGCAATTTTTTAACAGTGCATTGCATTGCCAGGCATTTTTTATTATGGAATTTGATGATGATTTCCTGGAAGAATTCGATTGTACTCGTATGAGAAGTTACCAAGATTGACGAAAATTACTCGCTCAACAAGATGCTTGGTGACTCGCTTTTGTCCAGAATCGTTTCAACCAATTATACACTGTTAAAAATCTGCTGCATTTTGCTGCAACGCCCTCCACCACTTGTATATAATATCTCTATTTCAACCAATGAGAAAGCGCCATTTCACGGCCAAGTAACCGTTTTCTATACAAGCAGGGGAGTGCGTTGCAGCAAAATGCAGCAGATTTTTAACAGTGTATACTGTGCTACATGTGTCGTCATATTCATATCGATGAATCCTACACTGTAAAAAATTTGACACTTTTGCTATATCATCACTCTATTCCTTTTATAGAAAACGATTACTTCACCCAATTACGAAGCATTCTCATAGGTCAAAAGAGAGATATTCTACAAAAGCAGGGGAGTGACGATGCAGCAAAAGGGTCACATTTTTTACAGTGACACTGTAATCGGAAATGAGCGGTGGCGTATTCGAGGAGGAATCTGAAACTCATTACCTATACCTGACTGCCTCTATAAGAGAGTGACAGCATTTTATTCACAAATATTTCTTTTACAGACGCTTTTGTCCCCATTACACTACAAAAACTTTGAGCCTTTTGCTGCATCATCAGTCCACCGCTTTTATAGAAAACGATTACCTTACTGTGTCATGGAGCATTCTTATTGGTCATAAAATACATATTCTATAAAAGCTGTGGTGTGACGCTGCAGCAAATGGGTAAATTTTTAACAATGTATCACGGAGCATTCTCATGGGTCAAAGGAGAGATGTTCTATAAAAGCGGGGGAGTGACGATACAACAAAAGGATAAAAATTTTTACAGTGTACACTGTAAAAAATTTGGCCCTTTTGCTGCATCGTCAATCCACCGCTTTTATAGAAAACGATTACTTCAGCCTATCGTGGAGAATTCTCATGGGTCAAGAGAGAGATATTCTATAAAAACGGGGGAGTGATTATGCAGCAAAAGGGTCAATTTTTTTACAGTGTACATTGTTAATAAATGCGAACCTTGTCCAGTTAGGATTTCACACTTTGAAAAGATCGTGTGTCTATGTAAGTGTAACTTAAAAACATGAAAAATGAACGTTTCTAATTGGTCGATTGCTTCGAAAAGATATTGAATTTTAATGTTTTAATTTTTTAAAAAGTTCTAATCAACAGATTTTTATGAAATTTGAATGGGACCACATGGGCCCCATACGCTTTCAAACAAAAAAAGAATTATCAAAATCGGTTCATAATTACGAAAGTTATGCGTGAACAACAAATACATACAGGTCGAAATCATAACCTCCTCCTTGAAGTCGGTTAAAAAAGCAAAATGTAATAGATGTACATTTTTTAAACTAAAAATATTAGTTTTGTAAGGAATAATAATAAAGTATGACTAGAATGTTTATAAATTTTCTCCTGATAATATTATATAAGTACATTGCTTATATTAAGAATTATATTAACATGACTTCAAGTGCCATTTGTTTCCCCTATCTTATGATGCATTTTAATCTGTTATCTACACATTATTAAATTATGCAATTATTAAATAAGAAATATCTATGCTAAAACCTTCTCTGAAAAATTTTCTAATTAACAGTGCAAATTCCACTGAAACACATTCAGTATACTAGATTAAAAATAAATCTTATAAAATGTTGATATCACATTCTTGGTTGATAACAGCATTTTATTTATCGCAAAAAATATGAAGCAACTAATAAATCCTTTTTAAATAAATAAATAAATAAAATTGTTAAAAAGTTAAAATTTTTAGACTCCCAATTGAATTGTTAAATTGCATCAATCAACCTACCAAGCAAAGCACAACCAATAAAACAAAAGCACAATATGCACAATCACGTGATCAAATCACCCATATATTTTTTTTTGAGTAGCGAGCATGATTTTTGATCAAGGTTGGTTGTCATATTTTAAATGCTGATAGGGCTTAATTAGATGAAATAGGTCACGTGATTCTTTTCCGGAATAGTTTAGATTTTATTTGAGTGACCACAGGTATGTATTTCTGTTACGAGAATCATGTTTTGGAACGATAAAGGTATATAGTATATGCATATACCTATTTTGAACCATAAAAATGATGCAATAATTGAATAATTTTAAAATTCCCTTCTTCGATAATACTTACTCCATGCATAATCTTCTGAGCGCGAGCACGCAAAAATTGTGTCAGCTGAACACGGCCTGAGGCAACTGAAAAATTCGTAGTGCCATATTTGGCAACTTAACCCCCTTTTGGCATGAAATAAAAAATAATAAAAATCTAATAATAAAAAAATTAAATTATAAATATATATATACAATATGATTTTAACAGTAAATTTTTATTGGCTCTTTAACTTTTCAGTATGGGGCTATAAAATGCATTAAGTCTTGATTCTAGGTGCGAGTAACACCAAAAAGGATACCTTGTTAGATTTTAACACCAGAAAAAATAATGAATAATACTGCATACATTCTTTGACTCCAATTATGGAAAGATACAATGATTTAACTGAAAACCATACTAAAAACATTTAAGATACTGAGATTTAATTGTATTTAAAAGGTTGTTGCAATAAAAATCTTACTTCTGAAATGAAAACTAGATACTAATAATAATAGTATGCATACAAAACAACAATATAAATTAAAAAAAACTATTTTACTTTTCCACAGGCCAATCCACCAGCTACAGAACTTATAACTCCTACAGCTTTCACAACCAAAGTCTTTAATCTAACAACTTCAGGGACCTTCACACCATTTAAATAACATTTAATGACCGGAATACCACTTCCTGCAGCAACAGGCTAGTAGAATAGAAATGAAACAAAATTTCACGATAAATTGACAAAATACATAACTGTTACCTTAGACTGATATTATATATACATATATATATACAATAAAACCTCCAAATAAGGGACACCTATGGGACCAGAAATTTTGTCCCTTAAATAGAGGTGTCCCTTATTCGGGATTTTTATTTCAGTGAAACTTCCAAATAAGAGACAGCTATGGGACCAGAACTTTTGTCCCTTAAATAGAGGTGTTCCTTATTTGGAGTTTCACTGTATATACCATATATTTTGGTATATGATGCATAATTTTGAAAAAAAGAAAGTTTATTAAAATTTACAGGTGTGCATTATAAACTAAGCATAAAAACAAACTATTAGCAGGCAAGAAAAGATGAGCATAGGAATTTAGAATTTGACTTTAATGAATAAGAAAAGAAGACATGATCAAATGAATGAATCGGTATACAATCCCAAATACTTTTTGTGGATTCAGATAGAAAGATGAACTTTTCAATTTTTTGTATTATTGGTTCAAATTTGTTCATATTTTCTTTATGTTTGTAGTAATTATTATACTTTTCAATTATTTTTATTAAATTTTCATGCTAAATGACTCATTAAAATGTTTTTAAAAAGGATGAGATTCATGTAATATGGCAAATAAATAAAAATAGAAAAATGGAGTCGGAAATTAAGGGTGCATATTCTGCATAGGAATGCACTGTATGCTATATTACATGGTGGAATATATGACATACATACAAGTAGGAGGAATGTCTCTTTCCACTGCCCTTCATCCATATACACTATTAAAAAAGTGAAGCTGACTATTATAATCTATATTGCATCTTAAAAGAATTTGTTTCTTTTAATATTATAATAACTTAATTAAAAGAAATTAAACATTTACATTCTATTGAAAAAAAACATTACAGTAAAAAAAAAAAATGCTTAAATTTATGTGTTGTGTAACTGTACATGTGAAATTGTATATAACAAACTGAAACTTTTAATTTAAGTTATAAGTTTAAATTTTTTATATATTATATATATATATATATACAGTAGACTCCCTTAAATCCGCATCCCTAAAATCCGCGAACGCCAGAAATCTGCACATTTTTTCAGATGTAAAAAATGAAATTAAAGATGGCACTGGAGTCAGCGGCTATCGCAATACAAATAATTCTTTAAATATATATACTTTTAAAATCCTTTTTAACTTCTTTCTTTTTTAAAATGTCAATTAAAATTCAGTGTGCTATTCAAATCAATGTCCTTCAATTTAAATTCTGCAGTGTTAAGTAATATGTTTCTTAGACGTACGATGATCGATATTTAATCAAATTAATCATTATCCTATTGTAGTTGCAGCGTAATATGACTTCAATGGCCGTTTGGTAGAGTTTGCAATTCGCGTGGCAGGTTAATTTTTGCTATATAAAATTATTATTTCAATAGTTCTATTATTATTTTCGTATCCTTGCTAGTTACGAAATGAATTTGGGATTTACATTCGGTTAACTAATTACGGTGATCAATATTTAATCGAAATAATCATTACCGTATCATAGTTGCAGCTTAATTTTTGCTGCATAAAATGAATATTTTTTAATTAATCAAGCTTTTTTTATTCATTAATAAAGGCAAAAATTTTTCTTTATAGATTGATTTAGATTGATTTTTCCGCATCCTTTTTTTATATTTAGAATTGCATCTTAATTATTTACTTTTATTTTAATGTTTTTCTAAAATTTTATTTTACTTTTTTTTTTAAATAATAACTTGTTTTTTAACTATTTACTTTATTTTAATACTTTTCTAAAATTTTATTTTACTTATTTTCTTTTAATAATAACTTGTTTTTTAACTATTTATTTATTTAAATATTTTACATAATTATTTTAACGTTTCAATTTATTATATACATTGATTACAATGATTAACTACCAATCAAATAAATGTTTCAAAAGTGTAAACAAATCAATGACCAGAAATCTGCAAAATTCTAAAATCCGCACAACCTCTGGTCCCAAGCTTTGCGGATTTGAGGGAGTCTACTGTATATATATATATATATATATATATATATATATATATATATATATATATATATATATATAAACCACAAATAGAAGGGGAAGGGAATAGAGTAATTCAATTTGCCCTTAAATTTAACAATACATCTGAAACCAGAGATAACAACAATAATTCAAAATTTGTTCTTAATTTTAATAAAATTATTTATCAGTGTTATACATTTATATTGTGATGTCTTGTAAAAGATCTTGAATGAAATTCTTTATTTTGAACACGACTCATTAGGAGTTAATATACAAATTATAATTGATCCTTTAAATAAGCTGCTTCTAGACAGAATGCAATCCAAATATCTGCATAAAACTTTTTCAAGAAACCACATATTTTTCTGTTAATGAGTTTTCTGACAGTACAACTCTACTAACTTTAAAACTCTCAACCTTTAAGAGTTCATAATTCAAAAATACTCAAAAACCTATTCCAAACTCTTAAAAGCACTTGAACTTCCATTGTCATTTATATACATGTTGCAAAAGAGTAGGATAATCCATTACGAAAGCAGAAAAGGAAGATGTCCTGAAAGCTCGGAAGAGGTAAACCACGATCGCCAGACTTTTGACCAAATATGTGTACACAGTCTGTGATTATGTTCTCTCAAATGCTGTTTATGTGTACTGTAAATAAATGCTGATGTTGAGAGTAACCTGAAATTCTTCAATTATATTGATATTTAAAGACAAAAAAAAAAAAAAAAAAAAAAAAAAAAAAAAAAAAGTGGTAGGAATAAAAGATGGGATTTTCAGATGCTAACCAAAATTTTAGGTTAAATGCTCAAAAAGTGGATTTACTTTAATTGAAATTCTTAAAAATATTTCACACATCAAAGGCACATCATAAATAGTAATAAAGAGACAAGATATAAGTTGTTGCAGAAATTTTTCTCAAAGCTTGCAAAACAAGTATCAAAGAATAATGTTTTCATGTTTTGTCTTTCTTTTAAAATGCATTACCAACAATAATGATGAATTAAAAGCATTATCAAAGAAAATAATCAATTCAAATGACTTAATGCTAATTGAGAGAATAATTCTAATCAAGACTAAAATATAATTAAATAAAAAAAAATGTCCTTATGACAATTTTTTTTTTTTTTTTTTTTTTTTTTTACATTTTTAAATAAGTAATAATAATACAATTTACTTCTGGTTCTCAAACTTGCTCATATATATATGTATATAAACAAATCACATTAAATTGATTAATCAAGAAAATTTTACAGAAAATTGTTCATAAGTATTTAATATGAATTACTTATGAATATGACTAATTCAGAAAAAAAAAAATCACATCAAAATTCACCAATCAAAAGATCGATGACCCTATTCAATAATACAGTAGACCTCTCATTACTGACACATTCAATTAACTGACTACGGTTAATGCATCTTTTCTATTACTTTAAATCTCAGATAATCAGAAGTCTATGATAGTTTATCTGGCATGTATGATTAATATCCAATATAATAAACATCAATTATACTACAAAAAGCTACAAAATGAAGATTGGATAAAGTATAATTACTTACAGCTACAAATGCAACTAATGCTGAGCCAATTAGAATGGAAATGCCACAGAAAAGCATCCAATAAAGATATGGAGTAATTAAACAGTCATAAGTAGAACAAGCATTAATTTCTAGATATGTTAAAGATAAAATAACTAAAGACAGTCATGACAAATTTAATAAATACTTGGCATAAATTATGGGGAAAAAATACAATTAAAAAAATATATAAGCATGAATAGGCTATTCTTTAAGGTTATGTGCAAATTTAATATTGAAGGAAAAAAAAAATAGTACTGACATAAAAAACAAAATAGAGATAGATTAAATATAAATTGGTGGATATTTTCATAAAATGGAGAACTATAGAATGCAAACAATTATGTATGTACTACCTATTCTCGACGCTTTATTTATT
The DNA here is from genome assembly GCA_964019185.1 of Maratus speculifer. Lineage (NCBI taxonomy): Eukaryota > Metazoa > Arthropoda > Arachnida > Araneae > Salticidae > Maratus > Maratus speculifer. The sequence continues at coordinate 249,578,187 of OZ025294.1, forward strand.
TTATCTACCTATATTTATAGCAACGACAAGCACTTAACATTATTAAGCATCAATTCATGTCAAGGACTAAATGAATCTGAAATTTAATGGAAATCCATGCATTACTTAAAGATAGAGCTGTTGCGTAAATCAAGAAAAATTTTAGCACAGCAGCACCACCTGTTGAGCAATTTGCACCAAAAACTAATCAGCATCAATTTATATCAGGGACTACCAGATTAAAAATTTTTATTAAATTCTGTGCATTAGTTCTTGAGACAGACTCACAAGCTGACATTCTGTAGAAACATGTTTTTTTTTTTTTTTTTTTCTTTTTCTGACCCCTAAAATGTGTAAATCTGTCAAAAATCAGAATTAAAATTTTTTTTACAAATCCAATGCTTTTTTCTTGTAAAGATAGAAGAAAGTAAAAAATAGGAACCACATATAAACTAATGAAAGTATTCTATAGATTATAAATAAGTTAACTATGAAAAATTACATTACAAATACATTTAAATAAAACAATACATAAGCAGAGATTATATAAAGAGACAAATATATTTTTAAATTAAAAAATAGTTAGATGTGGCAATTCCAAAAAAATTTTCAATGTATGTTAATAATTCCTGAAAAATGCAGCATAGCAGTGCCACTATTTAGGTTGTTTACACCAAAATCTAGCAAGCAAATGCTTATGCCAACTTCTAGTGAAATTAACTTCCAACTTTTATTCTAATAAAAACTAAAGTATACTAATTTATATCATATACTAACTGAATCTGAAGTATGATGAAAATCCATGCATTAGTTCTTGAGTTACACCTATTGGAAAATCGTGAAAAATGCAGCACAGCAGTGCCATTTGTAGGGGATTTTACACCATAAACAACATTAATCTATATCATGGATTAACTGAATATGAAGTTTGATGAACATTCATGCATTAGTTCTTGAGATATAGCTGTTGACAATCATGAATAATGCAGCATGATAGTGCCACCTTTTGAGCGATATGCACTAAAAAGTAGTAAACACCAAATTGTATCAAGTATTAACTGAGTCTAAAGTTTTATGAAAAGATGTGGATTATTTCTTGAGATAGAGCTACTGTGGAATTGCAAAAAAGGCAGCACATCAGTGCCTCCTGTTAAGCGATATGCACCAAAAACTAATCAGCTCCAGTTTATATCAAAGTCAAACTGAATCTTAAGTTTTATGAAATTCTGTGTATTAGTTCTTGAGATAGTGCCCACAAAACTTTTGTCACATACAAAGTGAAAATAGACATTTTCTAAAAACCATCAAATCATGTTCAGGACCTTTTAAAACATATAAATCCATCAAAAACTGGAAAACGAATTTTTACATGAATCCAATACTTTCTTTTTGTAAGGGTAAAAGAAGAAAAAATGCAATTCACAAAGTACTTTTTAACAAATGTTATGCATAACAGAGTTTTTCTAAAAATACTTCTGTAAACATTTTACCATTAATATTGTTTTAAGCATCTATTATCTTTTGCTTAAAGTCAAATGTACATGTATTATCATTTGTAATCTTTATTAATGTTCACTTACTTATAATATCTCACACACTTAACACACCACAAAACTTTTCTGCATAAAACTTCTTCCTCTTTTTCTTTTTTGCCCCAAAACTTTCTAACTTGATATATGCTCCTTGATAGATGCATTAATAACAATCAATTTTTGAATAAGCATAATTCATTTAATTTAAAGATAAAAGTATGTAGTTTTATGTAATAATGGTGTTACAACAAAAGGAAAAAATTATTAATGGACCAATTTTGTGTATGAAAAATAGATATAATTATAAATTAAAAAACCATTAACATAGTTTTTTTTTTTTTTTTTTTTTCAATCTTAGATTGAATACTTTTGCAATTTACAATGCTAATCTATCAATATCAGGCATAAAATATTACAGTATGTTTAAATCTTTTTGGGACACACCACACAGACTTTTCTCTATGCATGAAAAATTATGCTTTTGTAACATATTAAACATAAAAATTGGATATTTGAAAAAACTTTAATGTAACACAGCACATTCATGCATTTATAAAAAGGATACTTTCATTAATAAAATAAAATTTTTGTTCTGAAATCAAGTCAATTGAAATTGTGATGATAAATGCTATCAGTCCAACAAGAATTCCAATTAAGCATATAACAATCCATCGTAACATCTTAACTGAAGTAACTGACTAGAAAAAAAAAGAAGATAAAATTTAATTATGAAATAATATAATAGCAGTTAACTATTTAAAGTTTCAAGTTATATACATTAAATATTACAAGTTATATACATAAAATAAAATTCAGTTAATTTACAGCATTTTACAACTTACACTTATGAAATTACAGCAACACTTCCATTCTTTTTCACTTTTTAATAGCTGAAAAAGAGCATACAAAAAAAAAATAAAAAAAAAATAAAAATAAATAAATAAATAATGTGACAGTTATTAAATTTATTTTCATTCACAAAATATTATGAAAAATATCCTAGAATAAAAAATCTTCAACAGCACTGATATGCAATAATAACTTTTAAAAATAATAATAATCTATTTTCATAAAATAGATTTGACATAATTTTTCGATTTTTTACTTCCAAAAATTACTATCATTGTATAATAAATATGTATAAACATTTAATGAGTAATATTTTTATTAGCATGTCAAACAGATTTTCTGGAGTTTTCTTTTTAAGTGAGATAGTTGAATGTAATGTTTAATTAAGGCAATATATTGACTTCTATAGTATTATTTGGCCATCAAAATTAGTCATGTTCAGCAAAATACAGTCAAACAATGATAATTTGGCATGAACACATTATTTTGCCCATAACTTGCTCATTGTCTAGTGTAGAGATGTAAATTTTCCAGGAAAATATAAGTGGCGTAAAAAAACTGTTTTTTTGCCAGTTTTTTTCAGAAAAATACGGAAAAATTGATTTTTCATGACTGTTTCTCCCAAATAAATTATATTTTCTTAGAGAATATTAAATAATAAACATCTTTTCCCATTTATATGTATTAAATGAAAATTATTTTCACTTAATATTACAAAATAAAAAGAAAGTAGCAAAGCCTGCTTTTAAAAGTTTAGTTTTTTTTTTTTTCCACAGCCTAAGAATTTTTTTAATAACAATTTTAATTTTTCTTAAGAAAGGTGTTATAGTAAAAATAAAATACATTGACATGTTTCGGAACTGTCAAATAAGTTCCATAGTCATAATATAAATAAAACAAAATTTCAAAATATTTCTCGGACAATACAAATGACACGCGACAATGAGATATAAATAACAAAAAACACACGCTCTATTGCAAAAAATTAAATAAAAATATAGACTATGATCTAAAACTTAACTAAAAATAAAAATTTCAAACTATTTCACGGTCAATACAAATGACACGCAACAAAGAGATATAAAAAACACGCGCGCTATTGTAAAAAATTAAATTAAAATAAAAATAGACCATGATCAAAAGAAATTCCAACTTGGTTCATCCCATTCAAGCCCTCACGAGGAATTTATTCATTAATTCTAACCATAACTTAGGAATAATAAAAGAAACGGTATCATTGCAAACCAGATTATTTTCAATGGACTCTCTTATAATAAATTTACGATTACAATTAGATATGAAACATAATTTACTTTGATTAAACAATATTTATTTAAATTTATTAAATTATTTGTATTGTCCGAGAAATATTTTGAAATTTTGTTTTATTTATATTATGACTATGGAACTTATTTGACGGTTCCGAAACATGTCAATGTATTTTATTTTTACTGTAACACCTTTCTTAAGAAAAATTAAAATTGTTATTAAAATGTTTATATAAAAGGTGAATATTTTAAAATCTGATGATTTAAAAAATCTAAGAATTTTTATTAAACGCTATTGTTTGTTACATCATATCTCTGTTGAAATGATTTTTCAGTAACATGTTTAACTACCAACTGACCTAATGTAAAAACCTGAACCAATATGTCTGCAGTTTGGAATGAAATAAATTATGCATTCCATTTACATAAGTATAGTTTTTAAGTAAATGATACTAGTTTAAAGAAATTATTGCAGTTTTGTCATTATTATGAATATCAGTATTCAAAAATTCCATTGTTTAAAAAATGTATATTTTTACATTATTACTTTTTTTCCTTAGAATTATAATTTTATTTCCTTTATAAAATATGTTTAGTTTTGGTATAGCTTTCCAATCTCAACTCAAAAAAGTTTTGATTTAGTTTTATAATCTAAATTCAAACAAAACTAAGTTTTACTTTGGCTTACTCAGGTCTGCAACAAAAAAATAGCGTAGGATTTATTGACTGTTAGATTTTTACTCACTGAAACCAGAAATATATATATATATATATATATATTTTAAAAGTTTAATTTAATGTAATTTTTTTCTTTTAACCCTGAAATCTGGTATTCTGTTCTTGAGTAAGAAACCATATTGAATAATGTTTCCACATGATAATTTTATATTTCAAAGAGTGGAACTCAAAAGTTATGAAAACAGAGCACTACAAATAGAAAATGCTCACTATTTGAGGAATTAACAAAAGCAGTTACATTGAGAGATAAACTTCCACTGTGCTTTAGAAAACTACAAAAATTCAAAGTTTAATCAAGAGGGAATGTATAATTTGGAACATAGTTACTTGTAATAAAATATGGGTTTTTTTTTCATCACAGTTGTACTTTTCTAATGCAAACTGCCCATGTTTTGCAACATTACTGTACATTATGGAGGTAAAATGGACGTCAATTTTAGATTCAATACTTTGAAGAAACATTCAATTAATCAGCTATAACGAAATCTTGAAAAATGCAGTATAGTAGTGCCACCTATAGGGCAATTTACACCAAAAACTAAACAACATTAATATATATCAGAAACTGTCTGAAGCTGTAGTTTGATTAAAAAAAAAAAAAGAATCGTTCGTGAGGTAAAGTTATTGTGATAATCATGAATAATGCAGCATAGCAGCGTCATCTGTTGAGCAATTTATACCAAACAGTAATGAGCACGAAGTTATGTCAAAGATTAACTTAATCTGAAATTTTATAAAAATACATACATTAGTTTGAGATAGAACTATTGTGGAAATTATGAATAATGCAGCATAAAAGCGCCATCGGTTTGGCGATATACACTAATAACTAAACATCAAGTTTATATTAAGGTGTAGCTGAATCTAAAGTTTTGTGAAATTATGTGCATCAGTTCTTGAGATGCCCATAAAATTTGTCACATACAGACTCACAGAGTGACAAATATTTTCTAAAAACTATTAAAACGTGTTCAGGACCTTCTAAAATGTTTAAATACACCAAAAACTGGAAGTCAAATTTTTCACGAATTCAATACTTACTTCTTGAAAAGATAGATTAAAGTAATAAATGCATACTTCAAAATTTTATGTTGAATTTTTAATTTTATCATTTCCATTAATCGGCATATTATTGCAATAATTTTACACATGAATTAATTTTTACAAAGAGAAGTTGCATTTAATTATATATCTAAATATTTTTCATGTAATCAAGTTTTTGTGAAATCGTGAGCTTCTTGTATATACTTGTACAAAATATATTCAGAATTTTTGAATAAGAAATTATTACTATATTTAGGTTGCTATTTAGACATTTTTAATAAGGTTATTTACATACATATATGCAACTTAATAAGATTCAGCTGCTGTATGGCATGAGATTTTTTCTTCAATCACTGCACTTGCGAAAGATTCAATTTTTGATTAAACTTTTTCTGAAATGTCTATTTTCAAGAGAAATTTTGCAAAGCGTCTTGTGTTTCAAACAAGAAAAAAATATGAAGGATGTTTTCAAGTCTTCTCAAACAGATTTCTGCTCAGAGATCAGATTACCCACATTAAAATTTTCATGTGAGACACTCAACATAAAAATAAATAAAATAAAAAGCGTGAGAATGTCGCTATTACAAAATTTTCACTATATTATTTCATAAATGAAATTTCAATTTTTCCAGTTCGGAAAAATTTAAAAATAAGCCTTCGGAAAAAAACCGAAAAAAAAAAAAAGGGGGGGTTTCCCAATTTTTCCTTTTTTTTTTTTTTTTCTTTTTTTGAGCATTTCCATCTCTAGTCTAGTGCAAACTTAAAACTAAATATGGATAAAGAATTATGTATAAAGCTAAAAATATAAAATTATTAGAAGCTATACAGAAAATTTGACAAGATTGCAAAAATCCAGTATGCATATCACATTACCATAAGTTGCAAACTAAAACATGCTAAGTATTTGTTTCATTACAGGGTGTTTCGTAAACTTTTAAAAATTATGTACTGGTACAAATTAATTTAAAAAGTTATAATCAGTAGAGCTGAATTCTTTAAAAATGTATATTATGTATAAAAATTTTCCAAAGTTTTTTCTGATTTGCATGAATGGTTAACATACAATAATTATTTTGTTTCTAAGTAAAAAAAAAAAAAAAACAACAAAAAATTTAAAAAAAAAAAAACACAAGAACTTTGTCTTGCAATTTAATGTCTTCAAATGTTTGTTAATAATTTAAACATAATATTAACAAAATATATGTATAGAATAGTTGAAAAATTGCAACAAAACATGCAAAGAATGACACTCTGATGCATAAACAGGGCTTGAATTTCAGGGCGGGGTTCGCGCTCAAAATTTTGAAATCCCGCCCAAAAGAATAACGTCGACGGGAGGCTCCCGGCCAAAAAATTTTACATTTTGAAACTACAATCAACTCCCATGACCATTTTGCGAATTTTGTGATATTTTCATGTGACTGATTGACACATTTTGTGAGTTTTTTACCGCGAAAGATCATTGAAAATCACAATTTTTTCCGCAACCGATCGACAAATTTCGAAATTTTTTTCCAGCAATCGATTCACGAGTTTCGTTCTATTTTCCACGGCGAAAAAAAAAGGCGATTCTTTCCCGAATTTAAATAAATAAATTAAAAATTAACGCATTTAATTAAAAAAATTATGAAACAGTGATGCCACGGACGCGCTATAGCTCGTAAATTACGCAAAAAATCAGAGATGGCACACAAAAAAAGTTATTATGCGTCCCACAGGATGAGTGATTTCGTAAAAAACGATAAATATTGTTAAAAAATCGCGAAAAAATGCCTAATTTCCCGCACAATTCGTCAAAAGATTCGCGAAAGAATGGCTAATTTTGTCCTGTAGAACAGCAGTTTTCGTCAAAAAAAGTCGCAGGAAAACGCCAAATTTTGTCCAAAAATCACGAAAAACAACAAATTTCGACAAAAGATTCACTATAAACGACAAATTTCTCCAAAAGATCGCGAAAAGTGTCAACTTTCGTCAAAAAATCACAATAAAATTGCAGATTTCATCAAAAGATCGCGAAAAAACGGCAAATTTCCTCAGAAAATTCGTGAAAAAAAGACAAATTTCCTCAAAAAATTCTTAAAAAAGACAAATTTTGTCAAAAAATCCCGAAAAAATGGCAAATTTCCTGAAAAGATCGTAAAAAAAAGATAGCTATAACATGCAAGTTTCGTCAAAAGGAACCTCTCACCCTGGCCTCCCCCCCCCCCCCCCCCCAAAAAAAAAATATTGCCGGAAGTGCATATTTCTGTCAAATAAGCTAATTTTCTTGCTTCATTTCTTAAAAAATTATTTCTTTGCTGCTCTAAAATCCGTTTATGACAGTTCCAAATCTTTCTGAGTTAATGCAATTCCTGAAAGTAGCTGTTCATTAAACAAAAAGCACCCTTTTACTTAATTAAAGTTTTCGTTCTTTAAGAAAGAATATTTTTCGATAAATTTGACTTGCCTCTTTTTAAAATAAATGCGAACAATAGTGATACTTCTTATCTTCTATACTCAAATAAGCATTATTTTATAATTAAATTGGTATCTTAATCTTGTACATTTAATATGCAGAAAAATAATATTGGTTTTAATTATAACAATTAATTATAAATTATAAATATATCATATTAATTAGAAGTTTTATTAATTATTATCAAAACAATAATTAGATCTGTAAAAAAAATAATTAGCACTAGGAAAGAATTTACCACCAATAAAGACTAAACAGTATATATATATATATATATATTAACATTTTGCATAATTATTCTGAATTATTGATAAAAATTGTTTCAGTCATTTTTGTCATGTCTGCATTCTGGTAATTCTTTAAATAGAACATAAAATAATAGCAGGTTTTAAGCATTTTTTTCTCCCTCCCAAACAGCTAAACTCCCCTCCATTTGTAAATGTTGGTAGGGAGACTGCCCTCCTTCGAAAAATTGAATTTCAAGCCCTGATAAATTAAAATTTAGACGAATTTTAGATTGAAATTGTTTTTGCATAAATAACTATTATGTGTATATATATATGTAACAACTTAGCAGAATTCTAAAGGTGAATAAAACTTATACAGTGGTAACCAGAAATGTGTAATAAGAAACTACGAATAACCTACAACTGTCAGAGGAACTTACAGGTTTAATTCATAGTGATGATATGTTTATTTTATCCAATTTTGTTGGCATTTGGCCTAAGATTACAAAATTTAGCTCCTAATAAACATATTATAAACAATCCAAAATAAACCGAAAATTACGCATAACATATGAAAAGAAAAAAATTAAAAGGTGGTAATACTTCAATGATAAATAAAAAATCTAAACTACAGTCAATTTGACTTATTAATGGAGAGGGTGCAGAGATGTAAGTAGACTGCTATGCATACATAATATATATGTACATATTAAAAGGATAAAAACTAAGACTTTTTTAAAAATTAAAATTAAATTTCAAAGTGTTAAAGTCCCAACAAATATTTTTCAACTTTAATTCTGCTCAAAGCTATTTTGCCCCTGAAAACTTACTTTCTCAGTCCAGCATTTACTACTGTCAAACTTCATTTTAGGAGAATTCTTAAGATTAAAATTGCTCATCTAAGTGCTTTTTGCAGAGATTTGTGGTTAATGTTTAATATGTCACCCAACCCAGGAAATGTGTGGATCTTGACTACATATCAATCAAAAGCTAATCAACCAATTAAAAAAAGTGTTCCAATTTACAACAGTGCCCTATGTAGGAAATGACAAGTCCCATGATATTAGCAAGAATGCGTACAAAAACGAAAGAACTTCCAGATTTGAAAGGCCTGCTGAAACTATTTGATGTAACTTTGAAAATCACATAAATGACTCGTGAGACCTCCCATCGGACACATGCGTCCAGCAGTAAGATGAAATGGCAAAATAAATGAGTTTGATCCACCAAGAGGTTCCAGGGTCTAATTATCTGCATTTTATGTCACCACAAGCCAAGATTACGTATATACAAATACATTAAAAGAAATCACAAATATATGAACAAGTTTCAAAATTCTAAAAATGAACAAAATATGAACATTGGAAATCAGAAACATATAATAAGAATCTATAAATAACCTACAGAATTGTCAGAAGAGTTTGCTAGTTTAATGTATAGTATTTTTTTTTTTTTTTTTTTTTTTTTTTTTTTTTTTTTTTTGCATTAGGCCTAAAAGGGCAAAATTTAACTCATTATAACATATCAAAATTTTCAATATATAAATATTTTCTATATATATGTTAATTATATAAAACATTTTTATACTAAATATTTTAAAAATAAAAAACTATATTTGTTATTAAAAATAACTTTTACATTTTAGTTTTTTAACACAAGATAACTGGAACCTACTTTTTAATACAGCATTCAAACAAATATATATATATATATATAATCCTTTCACTGCATTTACAGACTTTTGGTGAATACAATTACTTTGCAATATAAGGTAAGAACTCAATTTTAAATTTAAATACATACAAAGAACCCTTTTTTTAATTTATTTTAATAAAAATAAAGATTTCAATGCAATTTAAATACAAAAATCAATATTTTTAAGAATTTGCTATTAACTTTTTAACAAATAAATGTTGATAAAAATTAATTTATGCTCACATCTATAATTACAGGATAGATGTGTATCTTTATCTATTAAAAAGTTATCGATAAAATTAGGGAATTGATAGATTGACATTTGGATAATATTGTATATCATGAATACATATACAAACCTTTGATCGTTTGGCTTGTTCTTCAACAAATAATGTGCTTTCACAGATGTCATAATCGAGACTCTATATTCAAAACAATATTTATTGAATTTAAGATAATAAAAAAAAGTATGTATTCATTCATATAATACTTGCAAAAATCTACAATAAAAAAACTTACTGTCAAACATACAATAAATAAATAAAAATGAAAAAGTATTTAAATTTCTCATTGATTCCAATTTCACTGCAATAATACATTATGATCATATAAATAGAATTATTAAACAATCTCAATAAATATTCAAAATCACTATTTAATACCCATCAAAATTTGACAGCTTAATGGTAAGTAACTGTATACAATAAAAATGTCTAATTTGATATTATGATACCTGTCTTCAACAGACTTGTGTAAAGCTAAAAACTTTCTGCACACATAAATATTGGTTTAAAAACTTTCTGCAAATTAATTTAATGTTTAATAAGATCACATGTTAAATTATTTTAACATAGGCAAAATTTGTGTTATTTATGCAATTCATGGACATCATGCTTTTTGAGCGATCTGTTGACAAAATTTGGGTTTTTCATAGAATTCATGGACAAAATTCACTTTTTTCGTGCACTCTTTGGAAGAAATTTGCATTTATTGTGCAATCATTGGACGAAATTTACATTTTTTGTGCAGTCTTTTGTCAAAATTCATGTTTTTCACATGGTTTTTTGTTAAAATGCACATTTTTACATGATTCTTTGATGATATTAGCAATTTTTTCAAGGTCTTTTGACAAAATTCGCATTTTTTTCATGATCTTTTGACAATTTTTTTTTTTTTTTATGACCCTTCTACACTATTTCACGCTTTTTCTGCAGAACTTTGACTAAATTCATGTTTTTCCATGATAATTTGACAAAATTGGAGATTTTTTTTTCTGCGAACGATTGATGAAATTGATTTTTATGACAACTATTTGTCAAAATTTGCAATTTTTGGTCACTGAAACTTCAAACATATGAATTTTTAAAGTTTTTGGTATCAAAAGCTTTAAATTTTCAAAAATTCGAAAATCAGCCCTGCTTTTAATTGTGCACTAATAGTAAATAATTCATACATAAAATTGGAGGAAAAAATTTTAATTTTTTGAAGTAAAACTAGTTGGATGCGCCAATCCCAAAACTTTCTGCTATCTCATACATACATTTTAATATTTCAAAATTTAGTTACACATGTTAATATTAATAATTATAAATTATACCAACTATGATTTTCATCTAAAATTTCTGCTTCAGTCAATTAATCAGGGTAAAAACGAGTTTCCGTCTCTTTACGAGTCGATGAACAATAGAACGACAAGCAGATTTTTTTCAAATTCAGGGAGGATCTACTCGCCATACCCGAAAAATTTAGCTCAGTTTTATGCATAACTTCATACACTTTTTGCTGGTAAAATAATGAAAATGGCAAAGATATCGCAATTATAGTGCCTCCTTCTGGCAGATTTTTTTCAAATTCAGGGATGGTCTGCTGACAGTAGCCAAACGCTTATACAAAAAATTTCATTCAATTCTCATAACTTCATACACTTTTCTGTGATAAAATATTGAAAATGGTACAAAAGTTGCTATTGCAGCGCCCCTTTCTGGCAGTTTTTTTTCAAATTCAGGGAGAACCAAATAGGCAAACATTTACACAAAAAAATTGGTTCAATTTGATATATAACTTCATCCATTGTTAGTCGGTACAATATTGAAAATAGCACAAAAATCAAGCGCCTCCTTCTGGCAGATTTTTTTTCAAATTCAGGGAGGACTAACTAGCCGTAGCCAAACACTTGCACAAAAAATTTGGTTCATTTTGATGCATAACTTCATACACTTTTACTCGACACAATATTGAAAATGGAACAAAAATCACTATGCAGTGCCCCCTTCCAGCAGAATATTTCAAAATTGAAGGAGGACCTGCTTGCCATAGCCAAAAACATTCACAAAAAATTTGGTTCAATTTTATGTGTACACTTTTCTTTATACAAGTTATCATGTTTGAATCGGACACACAAACAGACATTTTGTAAAAACATCTTTTTTTTTGGAATCTCTGACCTCTAAAACGTGTAAATCCATCAAAAACTGGAAGTCGAAAAAATTTTGATTACAATACTTTCTTCTATTGATAATAAAAGAAAGTAAACAAAAAATTACAAAGATAAAAATTGATTCTTTCCTAAAATTTTCTGCAAATTTCATAAAATTTACTGTATGTGGCAATTTAAAAAATCAAATAAACCTATTGGGCTGATAAAAAAAAATATATATATATATATAAAAAAATAAATAAATAAATAATAATAATAACAATAATAACTAAGGCAATTATCTTGATATAAAAAATTTAAAAGGTCTTGGGTGACAGAATATGAACAACTTTTGGTGGACCTGGCTGGGCCGAGAGTAAGTAAAAACGTGCAAATGAGTCGACCCCATTTTGATACAATAAAGAAATTAAAAACATCCAGTGTAGAAATCTGCAAAAGTGCCAGTCTGAGGCTAAATATTTTTCAATAATATATAGCCGGGTTATTCAGGTTCGGACAAAATACTTGCCCAACATAGCTGAGAAAAAGTTATTGTTTCTCAGTTATGTTGGGTAAGTATTTTGTAAAAATTTTAGTATTACTGCATGCTTGTTAACAGAATCATTGGAAATCTACATGGTTTGATAAATTATAAAGAACTGTGAAATTAAGAATGGACTGGACCCAGGCAGAACTTTTAGTTTTTATAATAGACCATGATAGCTTTATATTTGGACCAGGCCGAGCCTCCAAATTTCAGAATGTGCAGATCTCTACTTTACACATCTTAAAAATAGTGAAATGTGTTCTGAATTATATCCAGAGGTAGCTTATAAAAAAATTTTCCATACCGCAGTATTTATTTATTAATATATATTCAGTTTAAGTATCCAAGAAGATGCAAAGTCACAGAGCTTTCTCATTCCAAAAAGAAAAACACAGGATATTACTAAACAGCCTTTTTAAATAATTTGAAATCAATGCTACTTAATTTATAATCTAAAAATTACATAATATTTTTCATTAATTTTAAATACTTTTTCTGTTGAATGATGTTCTTTTATGCTGTACTTGTGCCCTTTTTCCTGTTAAAATAATACCCCTTATAATGACTAGCATTCTATCTTTTTATCCTCTGAAGTGAGTAGATAAATACAACTGAAATAAATCTTAGAAAGGACTTTAATATGGTTTGCTATAATTTCTATCAAAAATGGTAATGTTATAAATATTTAAAACTTTTTTTTTGATAATCAGAAAAACCTTAAAAACAGACCAAAATCTTACATAATTTTTTTTAGCTAACCCTAAACTTTAGAATTTTACTTTTAGTTAAAATGTCAATGAGTCAACATAGCTCTTTTAAAATAATATGTAATTGGTCGAAGATGTATATACTCAATCAGAAAGAATAAATATATCTTTTTTCGAGCACATAAGAATATTATCATTTATCAATAACATATTAATTTCCTGATTTTCATTATGTATTAGTTAACCAATTATTCTTAGTTCTTATTTCAGCAAGCATAAAATTGACTTTTATGTTTTATGATAAATTTTAAAATATGAAATAGTAATAACTAAAATCAACAAAAGACAACATTTTAAAACAAAAATTAAGACAAAAACAGTTCAGTTAACCTTCAGCTTGTAACATGATCATGGCACCTTTCATTAGGTAACTAAGGCTGAAATGACATATGATCCCTGTTACCAATGAAAGGTTAAGGGTGTATTTAGATTCAAACTGTTTATTTTCAGATTTATTTTTAAATTTATTTTAGTTCTCAAATGCATCAAGACTGGCCATTTTAAAGAGTCATAATGAGAAAGTAAATGCTCATAAAAAATTTTTTAATGAATTGAGCGTACAATGGCATCACATGACACTTTATACATTTCTTCGAAAATCACCTCAGTAAGTTTGGTGTTTCTGCTTTTAGAAATGTGTCTGAAATTGTATCAGAAAATGTTGAGCTGTTGAAGGTGGAAAAGCATTTTTCTCAATACACCCTTAAGCTAACTATTTATTATCAAATTATTTTAGATCGTACGATTATTTTTAGAAACACTAAAATTATTTTTAAAAATACAATGTACTCATGATATCTTTAAAATCTTAATTGTTGAAAAATTATTTTTACCCTTGTTATTACAAATTCATCCAATGATAAATTTAATTCTTATCGTGAAGAGTTTTCACTTATAATCTTCTTATATCGATTTTTATTCAAATGAATGAATGCTTTTGGTTAAAGAACAATTTCATAAAAGATGCTTTCAAGCCACGATACTGAATCTTTTAAAGAAATCCTATGAATGCAAGTTCATTTATGTATTTACTACTTCTTTTCAATTTAATTTTCTGCTATTTAAAAAATTAAAATTATCATTAAACTTGTATTTAGACTTATTGTCAACTATCATTATACTTATTCTCATCTATTATGATTAATTTTTTTAAATAAAATGATTCCATATTTTGAATTTTTATGCTTGGTAATGACTTTGTTATCTCAAAAACTTTCTATCTCGACGTTTTTTAAACATTCCTTTGACTTTGAGAGCATACTGTATTTATCAAGAAAAGATAAGGAAACATAAAATTGACTTACCTCATACTTTTGAGAGAGAAGATTTGACAGACTAATGGATATTTTGTGACTTGTAGAAGACCCACTATCCAAAAATACACTACCGCTTGCGTAAAATGAATCATATTGTTCATCATTCTAAGTTATGAAATAAAAGATAAATGTAGCACAATATTATGAAATTTATTTAATAACACTAATGAGCATAACATAACAGTAATCTGAATTAAAAATAATTTAAAGTAGATGACATCTGCTTTTTAAAAAAATGTCAATATTCATTTATATCCTAATATTTTATAAGACTAATCATTGAAACAAAACATTAAGATAGGATTCATAATTTAAAATCATGTTAATATATATATATATATATATATATATTAATTTTAAGAACAAATAATAACAATAAAAAAATAGATATAGTAGGTCTAGATAATGTTTGTTTGTGTAGGATGAAAACTAGTATGTGTTGATGATCATATCTAAGGCTGGCTCTAAATAAAAAAGCACACAACATGCAAATTTATCTAAAATAAAGTAGATTAAAAACAATCAATACATTAAAAAAATTGGCTTAAACAAAAATCCTAGTTTAAACCAAAATCCTTAAAAAACTGTTTTTTTTATAAATTTTGGATAAAAATTTGATACACTGGTATAAAAATTAGGCATTCAGCCTCAAGCCAAGCCTGCTTCATATTTAGTGTATATGTGTTCATTTTTGTACATAAGTGATTAAATTGTAGACTGCTTTTCCAAAAACATAATAAAATTTGAATTCATTTTCTTTCAGTTTGGGTTCGGTTTAAATGTTTCAGCAGGGCTGGATTCTACCTTGCAACTACTCTGTGCAAAAGTAAAAAATTGCACCCCAACATAATAAGCATTAAAACAAGAAAAGCTATATGGTCTTTTTTGACTTTTTTAGCGAATTTCAAAAACCAACAGTGCAACTCACATTTACAAGGGGACCACCAAATATGGTGCACACAGATTTTGATGATTTCAAAGTTTGTTGTAAGGGGCATATCACTAATTATTCTGGTAAAAGGGTTTCTTCAAATGGGCCTCAGTTTTTGAGAAATTGGGGGTTAAAGTTCAGTGTATATTTTAAATACCTATTAGTATAGCTTCGTGTGGATCTGTGGCCCTGCGGCAGCGTGCGAGTCTGTGGACCCGAAGGTTGTGAGATCGAGTCGGTCAGGAGCTTTTTTTACTTTTTTTAAAAAATTGTTTTTAAATGTTACAAATTTTGAGCAGAATCAGAAATTCTACAGCTTTTGATATTTTCTTAGTAAATTACATTTACATTTTCGGTTTTTTTCATGAAACTTTATTTTTTGCTATTGACAAAACTGCAGAACTAATTTATGCCTAGAACTTTTTTTTTATAATTATTATTTACATTTTTTTTTTTTTTTTTTTTTTTTTTTTTTTTTTTAAGCACAGTTCTGATGTAATAATTTTTCTTTTTCTATTGCTTTTTTTTATTTTATAGAATTCGAAACAAAAATTTTAACCTTTTTTCTATAAAAAATACAAAATAATTTTGGGAGCAATTTCTCAAATGTATTTTGGATTAGATAATTCAAATAATGCATATCTTCGAAAGAGTAATATAACATTAATGTAGTAATGCTAAAATTTAAGTTTTTACCAGTTATCCAAATTTTCAATAATCTGAAAATCATTTATCTCAAAATTTCAACCTTAATAATATTTATCGTTTGCACAAAAAAAAAAAAAAAAAAAAAAAAAGGAAATGGCAGATTATTTTTTTTTATTTATTTATTTTGTAACAAATCAAAACATTATGCGATTCAAAAAAATTTAACTGGATTGGAAAAATAGTCTGTGAGTGAGATAAAATTTGTGATACATACATATATATATTTTGTCTTTTTATTTTTTAAAATCGTCTGCTTTCCTTTCATCGGTAATATCAAAATAAAAGAAAATTTCTTTTTGTTGACCTTATATTTACTCTTATACAAATGATGATTAAACTTTTTTCTGTTCTTATCTTTTAATGCATTTTTAAATATATTTATCATGAATGAAATATTTAAGGAACATAAATTATTTAAATTTATACAAGTTTTTAAAAAATTAAACTTCAGACATAAATTAAATCCAACTTGCGTTTATATTAAAAATTTCTGAAAAAAATATTAATTTTTTTCGAAAAATTCAAAAACGTAAGGTTTAAAAGGGGACAGCTTACATCAAAACTGATTTAAAAAATCAATATTTGTTTTTAAACATTAAATGAAAGCTTGTTTAATTGTGAATATTGTAAAAACTCATTTTTACCCTTATGAATATTTGTAGTATTGTCTATATACCCAGTGCAATTACCATACAATTGATAACTTTAAACTTTTTTTTTTTCCTTTTATTATCGATTTATGTACATATTTTCTCCGCTTACACAAAATGCTAAGGCTTTTTCATTTTTAAATAATTATAGAGATTTAAAATTTTTTGTACATATTCTTTATGATATTGGTTAAATACATGCATGGAATTAGCTTTAAGGTTATTATTATTATTTTAAATAACAGTACATATGAAGATATGTTAGATTTCATCACTTTGCACTACATATATCAATAAAAAAATTATACTATATGTAATATTAGATTATCTAAATATCCAGACACATCTTGTGTAACACACATTTGACAATCTAAAAAACGTGATTGGGTAATCTAAAAATATTAATATTTAAAGTAGTATAGATATTAAAATATTTAAATTTAATTATACCTACTTTAAAAAAACTTTAATTAAATATGCAGTTTTATTTATTTATTTATCAAAAAGTTTGCTATTAGTTGATCACTGAATGCAATCAGTTCACCATTTGAACCAATTTTTTTTTTAAATAATAAAAAATGTTGTAAATGTTAACAGCCCCCTTAAAAAAATATCAAAAGGTTCAAAGCTGTGGAATTCCCAATTCTGCTCAAAATTTGTAACATATAAAAACTATTTAAAAAAAAAAAAAAATAATAAATAAAGCTCCAGACGGACTCGATCTCACAACCTTCGACTTTGCAGACTCGCACACTGCCGCAGTACCATGGATCCACAAGGAGAAGCTATACTAATAGATATTTAAAATGTACGCTGAACTTTAACTCCCGATTTCTCAAAAACTAAGGCCCATTTGAAGAAACCCTTTTACCAGAATAATTAGTGATATGACCCCTACAACAAACTTTGAAATCATCAAAATCTGTGTGCACCATGTTTGGTAGTCCTCTTGTTAGTAATTGACACAAATACTTATATTCATTTAAAAAAGCATTTTACAAACTCGCTGGAGTAAAATTCCGGCAAGTTTTTTTGTACGAACATTTGTCTGTCTGTGTTATTCATATGGCCCTCAAAAACCAGACATATTTCTTAGTAGCCCTTCTCTTCAAAAGGTTGGGCACCCTTACTTTAAATTTTAGGCGAAAGACCAGGGTTGGCGAGTTTTTGCCGAAGGTGGAAAAAGACGCGGAAAAAACCTGGTAAAAACCGTCCTGGCAAAAATTGGTTTTTGCCAAAAAGGTGCCAAAAATAGGCTGTCTATTTAATTTTTTTCCCCCAGAAAGAGAAAAAATATTTCACGCAAAAAAAAAAAAAAAAATAAAATAAAATAAAATAAAATAAATTGCATAATTAATTAAAAAATCAATATTATTCTAAATTTATTTTAACTTTTAAATTAAATAAGTATAATTATACACTTTATGAAAGAATACTAACTTTTATAACAAGATTATAAATGAAAAAAATTCCAATTTTATATAAATAAATTGAAACTTCTTTATTCATGTTTATACAATTATTTATAATTCACATAATAGAACTGTTGAGACTGAGTAAAGCATTTATGTTTATAGTTTATAAGAAATTCGAAGAAACAGTTATAGTAACCTAAATTTAAGTTAGTATAAAATTATATTTAAAGCAGAAAACTATTAAATTTCAAATTTTTCAGCAATATTTTCCTCACAACCTAAATTTTGCTGTTTTAGCATGGCATAGCAGTAAACAAGCTTTGAAAGAGAATCTGTTGATAACTTATTTCCATTCTTAGTATGCACAAATAAAAAATTTGAAAAGAATCTTGCTGGCAAATTTGAAGGTGTGCTACTAATGAACAGTAGTTTTTTGAAATTGCACAAGCTTAATTAATACTTCTCAACCAATTACATGCACTGACACTATTAATCACTTCTGCAAAATGTGAGCTAGGAAAGGGTTTTTCTTTGAGCTTAAAATTAATAATATAAGATATAAAATCGGGATTGATTTTAGATAACCATGCTTTACAGCTTTCTTTTTGTTCATAATTTAAAAGTTCATCTCTGTACTTTCAATGTAACAAATACGCTACAAGATGACATGGCAAAATCACTTGTTCAAATATCTTTTTTAGTTTTGAAAAATGTGGTTTTAACTCTTCATTTTTCAAAAGATTTAGCCATACATGACAAGCATCTGCTATGGTGGGAGAAGGGGAAATATAATACAAAAAGATAAAGTGACAACAGGCTACTTACTGAAAGTAAATCTAAATAATTTAACATTTTGTTCCTTTCTCGGAGAGTAAAAATGACACAAAAAAACCTAGTTTCCTAAAAAGCCATAACAGTTGTTTCAATATATAATTTTCAATTTAATTTACTTATTTTATCTTTAAGAAACTAGTTTCATCAGATAAATAGTTATAAAATAGTAGCAAAGACTTAGATATTTACATTTCTGAAGTCTCATGACATAAAGCAAAAATAACAAAATTGTATAAAATCTTTTGATAATTAAAAAATATATATACATATTAATGACTGATAAAATACTTTACTTACAGGGGTCTGTCTAGACTTTTCTCACAGGGTCCTGCTTTTGTTAAGTTGGGAAGTTTTTCTTGTCTTTGTGAAAATTCTAGACATAGTTTTGTGAATTTTAAATTATCCATGTTTTCAGGTTCTACCCCTCACATATAAAGAAACTAAGTAATATATTTTTTCATGAGTTCAATTGTTTATTAACAGGACAGATTTTATTTTTAAATGATTAAATTTGTGAAAAGTTCAATTTGAAGGAGAAACGTCTATTTCAGAGACAAATAATTTTATGAAGGGTCCTGTTTGAGGTTAAAGAATTTTGCAAAGGATCCTGTTTTAAAATAAATTATTTTATGAAGGGTCCTTTAAAGGACCTAAAATTTTCTTAAACATATCCCTGACTTAAGAAAAAAAAATTAGGTATGTAATTTTTTATTTTGTTCTTAAATTCTTAAGTAAGAGTGAATCCCACCTATTTTTTAAAGATTTAAATTATTTAATATTAATTAATTAGCAAATTAAATTAAAATATTAAATAGTATACTGTTAAATTTAATTGTTTATACCAGGGCTGTCCAACGCGGCGCCTGCGGGCACCATGGCGCCCTTTGCAGGCTTTATTGGCACCCTTTTGAAGATTGCACATTACTAGAATTTTTTTAAGAATAAAATTCCTTTTTAAAGCAAGGTTTTTTTAAAATCCTTCATATTTGCTTGAGATTATTTTTAATACATTTTCAAATGTATTTCACACATCAAAAATTAATATTTTTTCGCTGGCCCATTATCTGTTTTAAGACAGAAAAGGGCTTATCATTTCTTCTCTCAGAACTTTGAAATTTTAGGTGATTTTCTTTTTTTCTATAAAATTATGCGAAATTATTTCCATTCTCTTCCAGGCTCTCTTTAGAACCTCCCGTAGATTGATCACTATATCATGCCTGTCTTTGTTTCTGTACTTTTCATACCGGCTAATTTACAAATTTAAAATAAATCTACATTTTTGCTTCCCCAAAAAATCTAACAATATCGTTGGTTACCATTTTATTTTAACGTAAAATTTTTATCTTAATGAATATGCAAGATTTATTTTCTTCCAATAATTTTTTATATGTATACTCCTCACAGAAAAACGTATAACTCGAAATTTACAACGATTTATAGCTATTTTGAAGCGATTTTCTATATGGTAGTATTTCAGATCCATATAGGTCTTATGTCTTCTATAGCGAAATAAAATTGCATGTATGTTTCGGTGCTAAGTACCCTTAGATAATTTTGTTGCGTGTTTTGAGTCATGTTAATAATGGCGCCCTTCATTGTTTGACAAAAACTGAGATGCGCCCCCGCTTAGTAAAAGGTTGGACAGGCCTGGTTTATACCATTATTATCCTTATTAGCATGCAGATTTTATTACACATTAAAGACAAATAGGTTTTTTCCATTTTCCCTCTGGTTTTTTCCAGTTTTTGCCACTATCCTGGCAAAAATGCCATCCCTACGAAAGACTAAAATTTATCTTGAAAATTGTAGCCCTGAGGGGAACAAATTTTCATTATGAGAATGTTGGAATGGCAATATCTGTAGAAATATATTTTGTTAGCATTTAGTTTCTATGCTTAAAGTATTTGCTTACTGAGTGTGATTTTATTGTAATCAAGTACGACAAGTTATTTTAGCTTTTGGAGAATTTTTAAAATTTTGCTAAACCTGACTTGTGATGGCAGATAAACCTTTTGAAATTTCAAATTCCTTGAGGGGAGGGGCGATTGTACTCCCAGCAGGAATACTGAAAATTCCCTGTTTTCCAGATTTTCGCTGGTTTATAGGAACCCTGTATAAATCACATTTTTTTTTTTTTTAATAACTAATTATTTTGATTAACAAAAAAAAAAAAAAAAAAGAAAAAAAATTACATATTGCTGTTGTGTTTATTACACACAGATATATTATATTTTGAGATACACAGTGTAAGTATATATTCATTAACCTATAATTAGATCTCAGCAATTAATGAACATATTTCATACTGAAGAAAAGATCTAAACACTACTACAGTAGAACACCATCTACACAGAATAAATTAATATTTTTGAAAAATAAATAATATAATATAAATTAAAAATATATTTATGCAAGATGAGCATCTTCTCGAAGTGAAAGAAATCAAAATAATGCCAATCATTAATCTATACACCCTATGTTAAGTGAACAAAACAGATTTTTGATATTGAAAAATTTGCGAAGAGGTATAGAATGACCAGGGATCTGTCCAGGCTTTTCTCTCAGGGTCCTGTTTTTGTGAAATTATGAAAGCTTTTTTACATTAGTTGAAAGTCTAGTTCTAATTTTAAGAATTTGAATATATCATTATATTGAAGGTTTTTTAATAGGTTTGTAAAATACATAGGGTAGATGTGCCAGTAATGCACCCCCTTAAGGATTTTTTTTTTTAAATAATTTTTTATTAATAGCAGGCCTAGAAGTGACTTTCTTCAAAAATATTATAGGAAATATAGGAATTTTTTTGAGGAAAATATAGGAATTTATAGGAAATTTTATTTATACGTAATAACACCAACACATGTTTTAATACATTAACGTAGACTATTTAAAATTCATTCCACACTATTTCAGAAGTTTTTAACACACTTCAGAATTAAAATACTGGTTTCAGGAGTTGAACATCCCCCCCCCCCCCCAATATTCAACATTTTTTACAAATATTTTCTGAATCATCATCACTTGCAGAATTTGCATAAAGAAAATAATAATAATAATAATAATAATTCAAAAAAAGGTTATAAATGATTTTTTTTGTAATAAATTTATATGAAAGGAGTTTCAATAGCAAAAAAAAATTCAAAGATCTTAAAGAACCCTGAAATTTACAGCAAATTTTATGAAAAGTTACAGCAGAGAAGAGGGAGTTGGGGGGGGGGGGGGAAGAAGGGAAATCCTTCCCTACATTAATTATACATTTTCCAATGGCATACCCAGTTTTTTTTTTTTTTTTTTTTTTTTTTCCTGCTGTAATGCTTTGATGAAATTTTCATTTTCCCTTCAATACTTAGGGGAAAATTCTACACTTCTTGTGATCTCTTAACATAAAAAAGTTGTTTTTTTTTAAATTCTTTGATGAAAAATAAAAAAATTTCGCGATCTTTGGACAAAAATCGTTTGTTTTCCACGATTTATTGATGAAAGTCATGTTTTTTTCAAGATCTTTTAGCGAAAATCGCATTATTCTCGCGATATTTTGACGAAAATCATGTTTTTTCGCGATCTTTTGGCGAAAATCGCGTTATTCTCGCGATATTTTGACGAAAATCGCATTTTTCTCGCGATCTTTCGAACAAAATTGTGGTTTTTTTCATGACTTTTTGATGAAACTTGTGTTTTTCTCACGATCTTTAGACGAAAAGCGCACTTTTTTCGCGATCTTTGGAGGAAAGCCGCGTTTTCCTGGCGATTTTTTGACGAGAATTGCGTTTTCCTCGCGATCTTCTGACGAAAATCACGTTATTATTTCGCGATCTCTTGATGAAAATCGCATTTTTCTCGCGATCTTTTTATAAAAAATTTATTTTTTCACGATCTTTTGAATAAAATTGCGTTTTTTTTCACTTTTTGATAAAACTTGCATTTTTCTCGCGATCTTTTTATAAAAAATTTATTTTTTCACGATCTTTTGAATAAAATTGCGTTTTTTTTCACTTTTTGATAAAACTTGCATTTTTCTCGCGATCTTTTGATGAAAATAGTATTTATTCGCGATCTTTAGACAAAAATCGCGTGTTTTTCTCGCGATCTTTGGACGAGAAATGTGTTTTTTTTTTCGCGATCTTTGGATGAGGATCGTGTTTTTCTTGGGATCTTTGGATGAGAATCGCGTTTTTCTCTCGATCTTTTGACGAAAATCGCATTTTGGTAGCGATCTTTTTATAAAAATCACATTTTTCTCGCGATCTTCTGATGAATAATCACGTTTTTTTCTTATGAAAATAGCATTTATTTGCGATCTTTATATGAAAATAGCATTTTTTTTTTCGAGACTTTTCGACGAAAATAGTATTTTTTCACGCGATCTTTCGACGAAATTCCCCTTTTTTTCCGCGATGTTTTGACGATATAAAAAAAAAAATCGGAGAAGCGGAAAATGACAACAAAAAGGAAAATTGCGGATCCGCGGAAAAATCTCATGCCTGGGTGGAGGGATGAAAAATATAGGAAAAAATAGGAAATATAGGAAAAATAGGAATTTTTTTCAAATTTATAGGAATTATAGGAAATATAGGAACGCTGCGAGGCCTGTAATAGTTATAGTTATTATATTCCAATTTTTTCATATTATATTAATCTTTCAACAATATTTAATTAATCCCATAGTTACATTTCCCAATATAAATAAAAATATTATTTTAAATAATAGAAATATGTCTAAACACCCAAAAGTCCAGTAATGGACCACCTATGTTCCAGTAATGGACACCCTAAGTTCCAGTAATAGGCCACCCAACAAAAAATTACAGATAATTGTTTTTTCAATTGTATTTTGCTCCAAAACTTAATGAAAGCATACTAATAAAACAAAATATTAAAACTTAAGTTAGAAATTCATTGCAAAGATTTATAATGAAAAAAAAAAATATTTAAATTTAAGTTATGAATTTATTATAATCAAGGATTTATAATGTGGTTATAAAAACAAATATTAATGATATTTTTAAAAGTTTATTACATTAAAGTATTTATATTGTAAAGACATAAAACAAAATATTTAAATTTAAAAGATTTATAAGATAAAGACAACGTTTTAATGAAATCGAGTTTAGATAAAATAAAGGCAAAAAAAAAAAGTCGCCGATCTTCATTGATATCATTATCTAAATGATGTGCTGTGCAAATATGAAATATAAACAATAAATCTTCAATTTTATCATCACTTTCCGATAGTCCAAACTATTAAATACGGAATTTCAGAATGCATTTAAAATGATAAGTGTTCTTGCACTATCCAACCATTTTCTGATAATCATATAGCCCATCAATTTGGCACAGACTGATTCCACAATTTTTCTTGAGAGTTGCTTATATGAATATATTATCACCAATGGAACAATCTCATTATTTGCTAAAAAACATCCCATAACAGTGATTTGTTCTTTTTCGTTATTTGGTACTACATAATACACATCTTTAACTGATTTTGGTCCCAAAAATTTCCCCGTTTTAAAAGCACAAAAGAAAACCAGTTTTAACTGCATTGAAAATTCTCTCTGTATGCTTTAGAATTTGGAAGAAGATATGAGTAATATCTTCTTCCAAATATGATTCTACATTTCTGAACCAACTTAAAACAACTTAAGGGTGAAATGTAGTTTACTCTCCTTCGCCAAGGCGACTTTTTTTTTAGTGATAAATGTTTTGATATGGCAACACTGCATTTTCATTTTCTCCTCTCAGATCTTCAATATGGCAACCCTAAGGAGTGCTCCGGTTTACGTATTCTACCGATTTCTAAGCCGTTTCTGATTGGACGCTCTTTTTTGTTAAATGTTTTCTGATTGGAAGAAAGAGGAGAACTTGAAAGAGAGCTTTTAAATTTTTGAATATCGTTATTCCCACTTAGAAATTGCTGCCAGTAGCATTGTTTTTTGGAGTTGCGTCTTGCATTCAACGAGTGATTTTATTTTTTTTGCATTTTCCTCTTTTTATATTTACCATTCAGTAACTACTATAGAAGTTGTTGATTTCAGAAAGAATGTTGTTGATTGTTGGAATGAGGAAGTAAAGTATTCAAATGGATACTTTACGCTGTTGAAAGTTTGCGGGGAAAAGTATATGATTGACCAGTCAATCCGGAGCAAAACAGCGGCTCTGGGTAAGTAAAAATTCTCCTTTTTTTGTCTTTAGATTTGTATTTTATGTGCTTTGTCTCTTGGGCCCGCCACACACCAGTGAAACATTGAACGAAAAAACGTACGACATGAGACAATTTCACCCTGATAACAAAGTAAAATCCGGTTTGACTGCATCATGTTGCACGATTTTTGACGCATGTCTCTGTAGTGTGTGGCGGGCCTTGGAGCAAGAAGTTCCGAGAGACAAGACGCAAAAACGTGCCAATTTGGTGATTTTTGAAAATCGCGCCAAGAAGGAGAGTAAACTGCATTCGCACCCAACTTAATTTGTAACAACACACACTGATTTTGTCAAATGTTCTGCTTGCTTTTTGTACCAATTTTGGATGTCTTCTTAAAAACAACTATATATAAAGAAATTGCCTTTATTGAATTCTAGTGGGTAAAATTTAAGTATTAAATTTGATTATTTAGCTTTTCAATTAAATCAAAATATTTTATCTCAACTGAAATTACACGTTTAGTATTGGTAACTTGGGTGGTCCATTACTGGAAAATCACGAAATAAGCAATCCAGTAATGGACCACCCCTCCTAAAATCTTAAAAATAAATAAAATTTTGTTAAAGATCATTGGTATATGAACTTCAAAGTTTTATATTACTATTCAAACAAAAACATTAAATTTTTACAAGAAAATAAAGAAGATATAAATTAAGTAAGTAAAGTCAGCTCTTAGCATGTTCATTAAGATTTTCAGTAAAACTGTGAAACTTTACTTTCTGCTTTCTAATTGCTTTGATGAAAAGTGTAAAAAAAAAAAAAAAAAAAAAAAAAAAAATGGAGAGAGATTATACAGCATGCAAGGGGGAGCTAAGAAAAAAATAATAACTTAACTACCATTTATTATTTTTTTATAAACTAAAAACTATGAGGTGGCCCATTACTAGAAGGTGGTCCATTACTGGCACATCTACCCTATATTTTCTTTACAAACAAAAAATGTGACAGGCCAGATTTCACTTTTAGATGATTAAATTTGTGTAAGATTTAGTTTAGAGCTGGAAAAAAAATGTGAAAGGACTATTTTTAAGGCAAAGAACTTTGTGAAGGGTCCTTTTTAGCGATGAAAAGTTATATAAAGGGTCCTGTTTTGAGATGAAAAATTTTGTGAAAGAACCTGTTTTTGAAAGAAAAAAAAATTATGAAGAGTCCTTTCAAGGTCCCATTTTTTCTTAAACAGATCCCTGATGACATTATTAACATTTTTTTTTTTTTAATTGCAGGTAACAAATACAACCATTATATATTCGAATGGTTAAAGATATTTTTATTTATATAAGCAGCAAACATAGAAAAGACTGAACTAACAATAAATAATAAAGTTACAAAACATAATATTAAAAATTGAAACTATAGTTTAAATTAGTGCATTTGTTCAGTAATAGTACATTTATAAATAATGAATATAAAGTAATATATCATATAGATATTAAATCAATGAACATAGAGAGTTTACCATGATAGATACAGTCAAACATCTATAACTGTTAAATGCTTTTTACAGTTAGGCGCACTTATTGAACGTTTAAAAAATAAAAACTATTTTAAAACAGAATATCAGAGATCACAAAAAGACGTGATTTTACGCATGATTCATACTTCAGTTGACAGCAGCAGTCCTGAGTCACCAGAATGCTGTAATAAAGAAGTTCTTTCATCAGCAGGATGGGAAGAACGGTCGTGTATCGACCTATTTCTGATCTCTTGAGGCATTTTACAGTCATCAATTAAATCTTAAGAGTGTCACAAATTATATAAATTTAATAATTTCATATTAATGCAAAAAGTTTCATTACGAAAGAGGACGTCATGTGGCAATCACATGCAGTTTGTTTACAAAAAAAAATTAGTTAAAATGCAGTGGCAACAACAGAAAGTCATCGCAGTTTGCAAAACACCGAGCAAAACACGGAGTACAGAAACAGAAGGGGAAAGTAATATTAAAATTTTGCCATGCGGATTTTTTTAACGATAGAGGACGACACCGTAGATGGTGGGCTGTCGATCGATGCTTCTGCAATGCTTTTCAATGGAAAAAAATGTTCATTAAAAAAAAAAAAAAAAAAAAAAAAAAAAAACGAAAAATTTGAATTTTTAGAAAGTTGTAGAAATGAAAATCTGATTAATTGGAGTTTTCTTCACAACATACATATTTTTTTAAAGGTACTTGGCTCTTCATTTTCTTTTTTAAGCCATTTAAAATACGAGATCATTCTGACAAAAACCGAAGAACAAGCCATTTAAAAACATTGAATATCGAGGATTAAAATAATTGCTATAAGTTGAATACCGCAAAGAAATAGACTTGTGATTTTTAGGAATTAAGTATTAATCAAAAATTTTGGAGTAAATTTTAATTTCGCGTATAGTTTTTATGACCTTTGAACAATTTAATAATTCATAACTTTTAAGTTATGAATTATTAAAATATCCAATTGGATATTTATGCATTTAATGCAGGTAGAATTAAAACAAATTTTTATTTTAATTATTTGGCGGAAAAAAATTGTGTAAAAATTGTAAGATCTTCAGAATACACATTTAAAGTAAAATTTAAACATTGTTTTTTTATATATTTTTTTTATTTGTGACTGTGCAGTAAAGATAAATCTATTAATCAAAATTATTTTTAGCTCATTCAGGAATTTTTGCTTTTAAATCCCCATCTTCCTCATCCGGACATTCAGGCCCGTGTGAAAGGGAGGGTGAGGGGCAGGGCCGTAGCTAGAACTGATCTATAGGGAGGGGGGGGGGTCATGTTTTTTTTAGCCTCCGTTGCTATTTCTTTCAGACAAGCTAAAAAGCGTCGTGTCATCAGCCCTGAATTTTTTACTCAACCGATTTTGATAATTAATTTTTTTAATGAAAGCTATTAATTTGTAGTTGTGCCCATTTTAGCTATTTTTTAATTTATTTCCATTTTTATATTTAATTTTAAATGCTTTTTACGATATTTCTTCAAAATGGTGGCAACTCAGTTTAGCTTTTTTCTCGATAATAAAAATTTATTTTGCACTTATCACTTTCCAAGCTTTTTTCAGAAGCTTTATTTCATCAGTGAACATGTCCTCGCATTTAAAAGATAAAAGGGTACTACAAGGTTATCCCGTCGACCAAAAAATTATCGCCAAACAATAAGATTAAATGCCAATAATGGATGATCGTGAATGTCACATTCAATGACATTAAATAGGATTCACGTGTTTAAAATGTCATTAAGATATTTTTATTTTGACTTTTTATTAATATTTGTATTAATATTCTACTAATTATTTCCTTTTTCGTTATTTAAAATAAAAATTATGTCAATATGTATAATTTGGCTATTAGTTTGGCGATTTGTATAATTTGGCGAAATGGGTCGACGGGATAACAGAGTAGTACCGAAAAAAGTTAATTGTTTTTGTAAAATTTAACCACAATAAAATGATTGCATATAATTATGCACTAATTGAGGTAAAGAAATATACTTACTGAGAAATAATATTAATAATGTAAATAAAATAACAGAAAATAATTTATGATAAAAATTAATATCTAAAGCAAAATAAGAAAAAATTCAAATGAGGAAAATGATATCATTCAGCAATCAGATAAATGGGAATTTCAATATTATTACGGATGCCTTTTTCATATTACTAATAACAGTAACTTTTAAACAAGTTTAATGTAGATTCTGCCATTGCAGAATTGAGTTTCACCTCCGATTAGGGGAAAAAAATCGATAGAGGTTTTTTAGAAGGGTGATCCCGTTTAGATTGCAATGAACTAACTTCATTTTTCTTGTGTTCATCAATATAATAGCAAACAGAACGGCGTGAAATACCCAATTGATTAGCAATTTCTCTCTGAGACATTGGAATTGCGGAATAATAAAGAGATACAATTTGACGTGCTACTTCTTCATTGACTAGATTCATCAAAAACGGATTTTTTCTTTACTTTAAACGCTTTTTTATAGACTCTCAGTAAAAGGAAATGCAATTTAACAATAAAACGAGTGGAATCCCGTCGAATTCGAAGAGTGAAATGTTTAAAAACCCGATCAATTTGGTTTAAAAAAAAGCAAAATTAAGTACATTATTGAATCAATATATAATAAATATATTTATTAACTAATTTATTAACTATATTTATTAACTAAATGTCAAATTTGCCAGTTAGAATTTTGCATGCAAATATTGGCACATCTTCAGTAAAAACTGTAATCTGAGTGCCGGCGAAATCAAGAAATTTTATTTTATATGCACTCACAGAAAAATAGTTTTATTATTTAAAAAAAAAAAAAAAAAAAAAAAAAAAAAAAAAAAAAAAAAAAACTAATTTTATTTTTATTGTGACATTATTTTCACTAACAGAAGTCATCCAGAAGTAAAATCTCAATCTCAGTGTCCATAATGAAAAGAAATATTGAAATGTAATATCGGGCACTACTAGGTTATCCCGTCGACCAATAAGTTATCGCAAAACTATAAGATTAAATACCAATAATGGATGATCGTGAATGTCACATTCAATGACATTAAATACAATTCATGTGTTTAAAATGTCATTAAGTGATTCTTATTTCGACTTTTTATTAATATTTTTATTAATATTCTACTAATTATTTGTTTTTCGTTATTTAAAATAAAAGTTATGTCAATATGTAAAATTTGGCAATTTGTATAATTTGGCGAAATTGGTCGACGGGATAACAGAGTAGTACCTAATATCGTTATGAGTAAAAATGCGATGCTTTAAATGGTGATGTCATTTTCTCTTCAAATGTTTTTTAAAAGTTACTGTTACAGTAAAACCTCCATAACGGACACTCCCGAATAGCGGACACCTCTATTTAACGGACAGTTTTCCAATCCCCACTCCCAAAATCAACATTTTTGTATGTTTAACCTCCGAATAACGGACATTCCGAATAGCGGACAGTAATTTTGGCGATAAAGAATGAAAAAAAATATTTCTTAACGAGAAAAAGAAATGAAAAAAAAAAGTAAAAAGGCCTTTAAATTTATCAGGACATTGTATCATAAATTTTTTGACCATAAATAAATGTAGATCGTGAGCTGGGGAAAATTCCCCTTCCCCTCCATGTTCTGCGTTGAATTCAGGAAATTGCCCGGGAGAGACATCTCCCAGAGCATTGAAATGTCCCCCCGAAAAAGCTTGAGATTTTATTCTTTTAACCCCTTGGGGACGAGTGACACATATACATGCCGCAATAAGGCTTTAAAATTCTTGTTTATCCCCGCCAGTAAAATGTTCCTTATTTAATCGGAACATTTCTCGATTTAATAAGGTACAAATTTCTGTATTTAAAAACCGATGACAAAATATTTATAATTTCATAAAAGGCTCCCGTCGCGAAGGGGTTAGTGGTCCAGGTCCAAGTATCCTATCCCCCCCCTCTGCGCTCGGAACTCTATAATGTCCAAATCAAGGCTAACTGATTATGATAAGGGGGCCTTGGTCCAAATAACGTAACATTTAAAAACAAATTACATGAAATCACGAGCAAAAGTAAACTTTTGTAACAGATTTTTTTCATAAGAATGTAATAAAGAGTGGATAAAGGTGTGCACAATTTTATTTCAGTTTTATTGCTTAATTTTTTTTTTCTAATTAATCATATAATAGAAGTTTTAGGCCATATAAAAGTCAATTAAGGAAACATTAAGCATTTCTTAGAGATTTTTGAATCTTTGGAGTTTTCCCAATAGCGGGCACCTCCGAATAGCGGACAATTTCTCCGTTCCCGAGGTGTCCGTTATTTAGAGGTTTTACTGTATAGACCCCTTGCACGTGACGTCACATGCTTCATCTGGCGCCCAAACATAAGGCAAATGTGGTGTTTTCACATTTATAAAAATTGTAATTTGCGCTTCATTTTTTAAGTATTTAGAAAAATAATGCAAGAATAAGAAAAATCAAAATTAAACAGAAAGACCACAGTTGCTTTAAACGGCAATCGGGGAGTTATGATGGTTTGTTTGGGCTCCAGATTATGGCGTCATGTGCACCAGATAAGAGGAACAGCCGCTGTTGTGACGTCAATGCAAGGGGTCTATTAGTAATATGAAAAAGGCATTCGTAATAATATTGTAATTCCCATTTGTCTGGTTGCTGAATGCCACCATTTTCTTCATTTGAAATTTTTCTTATTTTGCTTTAAACATTAATTTTTATTATAAATTATTTTCTGTTATTTTATTTACATTATTAATATTATTTCTCAGTAAATATATTTTTTTTTTACCTCAATTAGTGCGTAATTATGCATATTTTTTTTCCCAACCGGGTTTTGCCATCTTGTAATCTAATTGGACAGAGCTGGCTGCGTCAAAGAGACTTTTGTTGGCGGGAAGGTATTGTGCTTGGCGAAAATCCTAATAGTAGAGAATTTAGGTAGAATGGGCGTAGAAAGGGAAGAATTCTTTTAAATTTCAATAGAGTTTTTGCTTAAAATAGGGATCAATGGCAAAAGTGATTATTACGAAAAGAAGATAATTTTCATTAACTTATGAAAAAGCGGGCGGGGGGGGGGGGAATCATCTGCGTTTCGACAATATTTTTAAAGAATCACGAGGAAGGATTAAAAGATGATAAAATGAAAATTTCTGAAGATAGGAGATTTATATAAGATTATTTACTATAACCACAAATTAGCAATATTATAAAGTTTAAGAGAAAAAAAAAAATAAATTTGCTACTTTTTTTAATTTAACACATTCTTTAAATTTTTATTATTTTTTTTATTTTAAATTTTCAATAAATTTATAATTTGGTTTAATTATAAGTTTATTTAATGGAATTTGTAATTATTCAAATAAATTATAAATTTTGCCTTTCTTAATGATTTTAAATTTAATAATTCTTATAATTATGAAACTCTGTATGCTATAAGGATTATGTGCTTGGAGAGAAGGAAATAAAATTGTCATTAGTTGGGGAATTGTAAAAGGTGTAATAATGTACTAAAATAAAAAATACGAGATATCATGTTAAAAAGAAATAATTACAGATTTTAAACTTTGCATAATTTTGTGGAAATAGGAATTTCAGAGAATGTTTTTAGAAAAAATGGAAATCAACAATATTTTTTAAAAAATTTAGATAGTTATTTTGTTGAAATGGCAAATAAATAATCGGTCGTCTAAATTTCTCTTGAAATTTCAATTTCTCCTGCCCATTTCTCGGCTTATGATGTAATTCTGAAATATTTATATTTAGAAAACATTTTCAATATTTGTGGAAATAATAATCAATCACCTAAATGCCCACTTAAAATTGCCGCTATTTTTTTTTTTTTTTTTTTTTTTTTTTTTTTTTTTACGCACAACAAAATTCAGTTCGTAAGTGGTACATCTAAGTTTTTTTTTTCCTTTTTTGTATGCAAATATCTTTATACACAACATCCGAATGGCTATTCTGAATACACTAAAGAAATTAATGTTTCTTTTTGAAAATGATTCTCAAATCGCTTTTTATTTTATTTTCAAGAAGAATAAAAACAAATAATTTGTACTTTTTTTCTTCTTTTTTTGGCCTTATGATGTTATTTAAAGAAAAATAACTTAATGCTTATACAAAACTCGAATATATTGTAAAGTATAACACAGTATTTAGCCATTTAAAAATGGACCTCCACTAAACAAAGCATCATACAAAATTCGAATATGTTGTTGAAATATAACACAGTATTTATCCATTAAAAAGGGAACATCTAAAACCCCCTATCCTTTCACTGAAAAAAGTTGAAGATCCAGTTATATAATTGTCTAAAACTGCTATATTTGTTGGATACTAAAAAATTACTTTAATGAGTTTTTATTCCTTAGCTCAGTACAGGGCCGTAACTACCGCCGGGGCAGACGGGGCACTGCCCCGGGGCCCCTAAGCCTGAGGGGGCCCCAGATTGGTGGTTAAAAAACTATTGATTTTAGTTTTTTTGTCTAACTTCCTATAAAATGCCCAGCATCTAGCTAAAAAATAATAATTAAAAAAATCAAAGTGCTAGAGTAAGTGTTTCAGCGCGTCCGAAGATATACTCCATACGCTTCGAATGCAAAAGCAGCTCTAGAGTAGACAGCAGAATGTCGAGCCGAATGTGTTATGTCGCGCCAGCATGTTTGCCGATCCCACCGAAGCTAGTATAAGGAAGATAATATAGGCTTCTGATTGGTTGAATAATATAAAAAGCATCTAAAAAATTCTAGAAAATCTTTCTTCTTTATCTATTAATAAACACATAAAATGGAAAAGAAAAATCAAAATCCATATTTTATCTTTTTAGGTTAATCATACTGTGTACATTTAAATAGCAGCGGGCGAAAAAAAAAAAAATAATAATGATAAAACCTGCGCCTGGGACAAAGTTTTAATTTGCCCTGGCGGGAGGGGCCTCACTGGTTTGCTCCGGGGCCCCCAAGTTTATAGTTACGGCCCTGCCTCAGTATCTTCATTTCATTAGAATCTGTTTCAACTTTGATAGTGAGTTTTTATTCCTTAACTCAATATCTTCATTTCATTAGAATCTGTTTCAACTTTGAAACATATGCGTAAATGACTGTAAATTCTTGCATTACAAAGTAGTAAAAATAACTTTGTTTGCCAAACTTAAATTACTACTCTCAATCTAGTTACTTTACTCAAAAAGAAAAAAACAACAACTCTAATTAATCTGAAATAACGAAATAAAATTATCTATTATAAAAATAGTCATTTTCAAATATAGTCAATTTGCTGTGTTATCAATAACAAACCTATTTAGAAAACATCGCCACGGACCAAGGCGGTATTGTAACTTTTCGACCTACTTTCAAAGCGCGCTTCGTAAAATACCATGTTTAAACTTTCTACACGGTTGTATTTGTAGTACGAAATCTCTTCTATGCGAGTAAAATTCGCAATTGTCCGATTGTTTCTTAAATTGTATATTATAATTGTATATTTTTTCATAACAACTAATGCATAAATTATACATATCCTGCTAAGATTGAATCGCATGGAACTGCAAATATTTTGTTTTAAAAAGGTTTTCGTCTTAAATAGTAACGTTTTTATGACCTGTAAAAATAGCCCGTGTATAACGGAAATTCAGCTGAAACAGTTTTCTTGTGATCTCTGCGAAATAATACTTTTTTAATAAAAACCTGCCTGAAACGAAAATTTATTCTGCTCCCTAAAAAGTCTATCTTCGCAGATTCCGCTACATCTTTATAAACTTTTGTAATTATATTTCAGGTTTTTTTCGGTTTCAGTTTCGGAGGGGGCTGCAGCCCCACCAGCCCACCCCCTGTATACGCCACTTGACACACGCAAACACGTGGACCAACAGACATTTTCTAAAAACATGTTTTTTGGAACCTCTGATCCCTAAAACGTGCAAATCTGTCAAAAACTGGAAGTCTAAAAAATTTCGATTACAATACTTTCTTCTATTGAAGATAGAACAAAGTAAAAATAAACATAACTTACCAAGATTCATTCTAAAAAAAAAAAAAAAAAAAAAAAAAAATCAGGAAATTTAAAGAAATTGGCTCTGATAAGGGTCATTCTTTTTTAAATTCATATGATGACATAGAATTTGTGAAAAAAAAAAAATCTTACATTATAAGAAACAAAAAATTAAAACAAAGAAGTGTTTTTCGCCAAGCACGATTCCCGTCAAGAAGCGTCGAATTCATGCCGAAAGCTCTGGCCAATCAGATTGCGAGACACAGTTTGGATGGCAAAACCTGGTTGGGAAAAAAAATTATGCGCGTAATTATACGCAATCATTTTGGAAAATAAATTTTTATTATCGAGAGAAAAGCTAAACTGAGTTGCCACCATTTTGAACAAATATCGTAAAAAGCATTTAAAATTAAAAATAAAACATAAAAATGGAAATAAATTAAAAAAGTAACTAAAATGGTCACAACTACAAATAAATAGCTTTCATTTAAAAAAAATAATTATCAAAATCGGTTGAGTAGAAAATTCAGGACTGATGACACGACATTTTTTAGCTTGTTTGAAAGAAATAGCATCGGAGGCTAAAAAAACATTTGAAGAGAAAATGACGTCACTATTTAAAACATCGCGTTTTTACTCATAACGATATTACATTTCAATATTTCTTTTCATTATGGAC
This sequence comes from Maratus speculifer, assembly GCA_964019185.1. Lineage (NCBI taxonomy): Eukaryota > Metazoa > Arthropoda > Arachnida > Araneae > Salticidae > Maratus > Maratus speculifer. Next base: position 249,613,892 of record OZ025294.1, read on the forward strand.
ACTGAGATTGAGATTTTACTTTCAGATGACTTCAGTTAGTGAAAATAATGTCATGATAAAAATCAAATTAGTTTTTTTTTTCTTTTTAATTAAAACTATTTTTTTGTGAGTGCATGTAAAATAAAATTTCTGGATTTCGCCGGCACTCAGATTACAATTTTAACCAGAGCTGCTAGAGCGTACCAACTTAATGCTGGAATCTGTCGTAAGCAAAAGGCGGGGTCAAGGCATATGCCATCTAGCGGCAGGGGTGCATAACTAGAGAATGACGTGGGTTTGACGTCATATATGCGCAGATGTTTATTATCTCCATATCTTTTGCGCATATTTTCTGAATTTTCTCTCAGTCATGACAAATTAATCAAATCTACGAGGTTTATTGCAAAACATTTTTGTTATAGTTTGTTTCGATAAAGTCATGTACATTAAAAAAAATAGTCACAATATCATTTTAATTTTATTTTGGGAGAAAAAGTACTCATTAGTACTCATAAGTACCATATCATGCTACGAAAAATATTGACTTTTACCCTAAAATTAAAATAATAATGAGACTTTTTTTAAATACACATATTTTTAATTAAAAAGATCTGTGTTTTTAAAAAAAGTCTCATTGTCATTTTAATTTTAGGGTAAAAGTCAATATTTTTCGTAGCATTATATGGTACTTATGACTACAAAGTTAGTACTTTTTCTCCCAAAATTAAAATGATATTGTGACTATTTTTTTAAATGTACATGATTTTACCGAAACAAACTATAGCAAAAATATTTTGCAATAAACCTCGTAGACTTGATTAATCTGTCATGATTGAGAGAATAGCTTGAAATTTATGAATGAATTTTTAATATGAACTCTCAAAATGGCTTTGTCTGTTAAAAAAAAAAAAAAAAAAAAAAAAAAAAAAAAAAAAGAAAAAGAATCTAAGCAACGATTTTAAGAAAATTATTGTCTAGAACGTTAAATATTTAAACAAATAAATTAACAATATTTCTTTATTTAACAAAACAACATTTAATACATACATTTAAAATTAAAGTTATTCCGAATATACGTATAATAAAATAGGTTTTTAAATTAAAAGAATGAAAAGTTTGCAAGTTAAATAATAAAAGTCGATACGACCAAGAAAACATTGGATTTTTATCGTCTGAAATTGGTAAATAAAAAATGCAGCTTGTTGTAAATAAAAGTTGAATATTTTATTTAGTATTAAATTCTATACATTTCTAAATATTGATAAATATTATATTATCATATGAAATACCACGGTGTATATCATTTTGTATAATTTAGCTCATCAAAAAATTACTAAAATGTGACACTATCTCAAAATTCTGCATTTATATAATAAGTACTTACAAAATTTAATGAGTCATTTTTCATTACATTAAAAGCGTAATTAAAATCGAACATATTTTAATCAGCGATATTTGTATCGCATAGTTAAAAGATATTTCATCTTAGTATATTTTATGTTAATATTTAGTCGTACTACACTTATTTATTCTATATTTATTTACAATATTTCAAATCTAAAACTTATTCTACGAAATATTTTGAAGTAACATTTTATAGAAACAAAAAAGTTTTGTTGCCATTTACACAAAAGAAACTGCCATAATCCTCTACTTAACAATCCTCTAGTTATGCACCCCTGCCGCTAGATGGCATATGCCTTGACCCCGCCTTTAATCTTGCGGACAGCTCTTCCATAGGAGTTGGAACGCTTGAAATATATACAGTTTTGATTTTAACTGAAGATGTGCGAATATTTGCATACAAAATTGTAACTGGCAAACTTGACATTAAGTTTGGAAATATATTTATTATATATTGATTCAATAATGTAATTACTTTTGCTTTTTTAAAACCAAATCGATCAGGTCTTTTAAGCATTTCATTCGTCGAATTCAACGGGATTCCACTCGTTTTATTGTTAAAATGCATTTCCTTTTTCTCAGAGTCTATAAAAAAGCGTTTAAACTAAAGAAAAAATCCGTTTTTGATGAATCTAGTCAATGAAGTAGCACGTCAAATTGTATCTCTTTATTATTCCGAAATTCCATCAATGTTTCAGAGAGAAATTGCTAATCAATTGGGTATTTCACGCCGTAATGTTTGCTATTATATTGATAAACACGAGAAAAATGAAATTAGTTCATTGCATTCTAAACAGGGTCACCCTTCTAAAAAATCTCTATCGATTTTTTTTTTTTTTTTTTTTTTTTTTTTTCTAATCGGAGGCGAAATTGAATTCTGCAATGGCAGAATCTACATTCAACTTGTTTTCGCTTCCTCTGAGGCAGAAAGATAATTTGGGCGCCTATTTACACTGTAGGTTAGGTACTATGTTTCTTATTAAACTGTTGTAATATCTTTATTTTATGCTAAGAAAAGTACATGATGATGAAAATTTTGAGTGTATAACTGGTGCAAAATTATACATTGTATTAGCTTCCCGTGTACAAATAAGATGAGGGAGTGTTGAAACACTTATTTTAGATTCAATTTAGTATTTCTGCAAAACTGTAAAAGGTCCCCAAAACTAAATTAGATTTCTGAACAGAATTTCATTTGAATTTCCGGAACAGAAATTCATTGAGTGACCTTCGAATCTTTTCCAGGAGGGGCTCAAAATATTTTAGGGGGGACTGAGCCGGCCATAGCGTCCCCTTAGCTACGGCCCTGGGGAGGGTAGCCTCGTCCGAGGAGATTGAGGGATCACCAAATTTATTCAACCAAAACCAATTTATTTTTTTATTTCCTCCTATCTTAACAAGAAGAAAGATTGGATTCGTATAAATTTTCGATTCAGGTTTTCGTCGGATTTTACATGTTTTAGGGGTCAGAGATTCCAAACAACATGTTTTTATAAAATCTCTGTCTATGACATATATTTTGTTGATGTTCTATCTCAAGAAAAAATACGCGGAATTTAATAAAAATTGATATTTAGGTAGTCCCTGATATAAACTATTGCTGATTAATTGTTGGCGTAAATCGCTCAACAGGAGGCGCTGCTATGGTGCTTTTTTTACGATTTACGCAACAGCTCTATCTCAAGAACTAATGCACGGATTGTAATAAAAATTTATATAGTATAGTCTGATAGGTAGTCCCTGAATATAATCTGATGATGATCAGTTTTTAGTGTAAATCGCTCAAAAGGTGGCACTGCTATGCTTCATTTTTTGCGATTTACGCAACAGCTGTATCTAAAGAACTAGCGCACGGATTCTAATAAAATTTAGGTTTAGGTAGTCCCTGATATAAATTGATGCTGATCAGTTTTTGGCGTAAATAGTTCAACAGGTGGCGCTGCTATGGTGCATTTTTTACGATTTACGCAACAGCTATATCTCAAGAACTAATGCACGGATTGAAATAAAAATTTATATAGTATAGTCTGATAGGAGTCCCCGATATAAACTGATACTGATCAGTTTTTGGTGTAAATTGCTCAACAGGTGGCGCTGCTATGCTTCATTTTTTACAATTTACGCAACAGCTGTATCTCAAGAACTAGAGCACGGATTCTAATAAAAATTTAGATTTAGGTAGTCCCTGATATAAATTGATGTTGATTAGTTTTTGATGTAAATTGCTTAATAGGTGTCTCTGCTATATTGCATTTTTTATGATTTATGCAACAGCTGTATCCCAAGAACTAATGCACAAATTTTAATAAAAACTGATACTCAGGTAGTCCTTGATATAATTTAAAGCTGATTAACATGTGGTGTAAATCACTCAACAGGTGGCGCTGCTATGCAGCATTATTTACAATTAATGTTTTGTAAAATGTACAAGTCTTTTGCACATTAAATAACTTTGTAATTAGACCCAAAACAAAGTCTGTGCTTAGTGCTTTATTATTCCACATAACATTTTAAAAACATATACACTAAGATCTATATACAATAAAAAATTCTCAATTCAAATATAATTAGAAGAAAATATCTTTATATTAAGCGTAAAAAACATCACTCACTTGTGGAGCACGGAATAAACTTAATTTTTTCCCTTCGCCTTTTTTTTTTTTTTTTTTTTTTTTTTTTTGACTTTCATAACCTGTTTTATATCTAGGAACACAGCACTTATATCCCATCTTAATTTATTTTATGACATATCAATATGAAATATAAACGAATAAAATAAAATATCTTTTGATTCGAAAATATGCATCTTAAGCATACAATCATATTGAAAGTCTGCTAAAATACCAGCTTACCACGTATTGCAAAGAACTTATTATTTACCACACTTTTTCACTTTATATTTTCGAAGAGCCATGCGCATGAAGTTCCCCTCCTGTTTCTTACTCCGTGTTGCAAAACAATAAAAAGCTTTTATTTTGCGAAAATTCTTTAATTTTTTTTTTAATTACTTCATTACTTTATTCCTTTCTTAAAACAAAATTTTAGGCTCATTTAGCAACAAATGTTGGCATATCAAGCAACATTAATTTGCTTGTTTTTATTTTTTTTAATTAAACATTTTTTTAAATTTGGCAACATAGTAGACTTTTGGTTTTGTTATTGCTCGTTTTCGGTACAAATTTAATTTGTATTCTAAAGGATCTTTTTCCAAACTCGGATTGGAGGGATTTGTTTTGCACGGAGGAAAAAATCTTTAAAATGGAAATTCAGATTCGTCTCTCAAACGTAGGTTATTTTGAAGCTATTCCTGAACAAGTCTTTAAGGACGGACCACCAGATGTTAATTTTATTAACTTGATTGCCTGGTTGAACTCCGAACTTGTTAAATTATGCAAGCTAGAAAGTTTTGTAAGTCGTGGCACTAATGGGGAAGATTCTCTTAGTTTTTTTGTCGAAGTTAGCTCTTTATTGAAAGAATTGTCTTGCCCGTACAAATGTTTAACCAAAGGAAATATATCTGAAAGGCTCATACTCCCAGAGCACAAAAGGTTGTTGATTTTATATCTTTGCGCAGAATTAGAAGCTGCAAAAATCCAGACCTTTAAAAAACCTCCAAGGAAAAGCGCTCCTGTAAAAGTCGAACTATATGAGTCAAAGACGGCCAAGGAATTAAAAAATATATTAGTTTGTTTGCATTTAAAGCCATCTGCGACTATAGCTATTCAACAAATATTCGATGTTATAGAAAAAAAGCTCAAAGATCTCAGTCAACCTTCAATTCCCAAAGAAGTTGTAGGCTGCCTTTTGTTTACAGGATGTTTAACTGAGAAACAGTGGTTTAACTTAGAATGCCTTTATAACGAAATGTATCAAGAATATAAAGTACGGAGGGGCTTAATGTTAACTAGACTAGAAGTTACAATAAAATCATTTACATGGTCAATTAGATTAGAAGAAAAATTCGAAAAAATTATGGCTGTTTATGAAAAATACAAAAGTGGCATTTTACTAGAACCAATGGTGAAGATTTCAGATATACTTGCTGCCAAACCGAGTTTAGCTCTTATTGAAAAAACTAGCTCAAAAGCTGTACGAAGGAATACCAAATCTTCTGTAAACAATGTACTTATTGGAGATGTGCCTGATAGAGGTGGACGTCCGGAAGAACAACAGCCACCTCCTCCTGAAGTTCCAAGTTGGCAAAAAAATTATTCACCATTTCAAAGGAGTAAGTTTTCCGACTTACCTTCAAGTAATAGAGGTCGAGAGAATGCAAATTGTAATCGAAATTATAGTGCTCCAAATGAATATTCCAATTCACATGCATCCATGAGTTATTTTTCAACTAAAGACGATATTTCAAGGAATAACAAAGGCTTAAGAAGTGGATCGAGAGGAGCTTTCGCTGCTGCAGTAAATCAATCTGTTTATCAGCCAGTATACCAATCTGCGTATAACCCAGGATATGAATCTGCTTATCAAAATGTGTATTTAGGAAGTCCAGAACTTGGATTTGGTGGTTATATGCATGCCGGTAACAATTACCAGCATTACGGTATTGGAAGTAACCAGATTAATCAGAGAGGACATGATCAAACAAGAGCGGCATTCCATAGATCTGGATTAAGTAAAAGAAGAGGATGTTCTGTCCATAGGTACTAATTAATCGCTATTGATGAAACTGAAACATTTTAGAAGCAAGAAATAAACTTTTGTTAACACGTTGAGTGCCAAGTCTATTTTGTCTGTCTTTCCGTTTGGGCAGCGAAATAAGATTCCTGTTACACAATCTACACAGTGTCTGTCATTCACCAATGACTGATGCAGCCTAAACGGAAAGTTCAGTGTAAGTCATGTGTGACTGACGTGGCGCTCATCGTGTTAATGCCCTAAAAATTATTGTTTATTGAGACTCAGTTGGGAAAACAGGTATACTCTCTGTTAGCATTTGCCACACTACATTTTAATATGTAACTAGTGTCATTTTCCTTCTTTTGTCATTAGTGTTTCAAGTAAATATAAGAACGCATAAAGGAAGTAATATACTTATTTATTTCTCTTTATTAGCTCCTGATGCTATTTCTTTCAGACAAGCTAAAAATGTCGTGTCATCAGCCCTGAATTTTCTACTCAACCGATTTTGATAATTGTTTTTTTAAATGAAAGCTATTTATTTGTAGTTGTGCCCATTTCAGTTATTTTTTAATTTATTTCCATTTTTATATTTTATTTTTAATTTTAAAAGCTTTTTCATGACATTTCTTCAAAATGGTGGCAACACAGTTTAGCTTTTCTCTCGATAATAAAAATTTATTTTCCAAAATGATTGCGTATAATTATGCACTAATTGAGGTAAAAAAAAAATATATTTACTGAGAAACAATATTAATAATGTAAATAAAATTACAGAACATAATTTATGATAAAAATTAATGTCTAAATCAAAATAAGAGAAATTTCAAATGAGGAAAATGATGTCATTCAGCAACCAGATAAATGGGAATTACATTATTATTACGTGTGAGATGAATCTCACAGTGTTTAGTTTATCGTATCTTTTTTTATTCTTTTCTTCATTTAAGCAGCGAGTTTTCCTTAAATTTAATTCTGTATTTTTAGTTTACGATCGCGCGCTACTTGTCCTCTCGCATCTGCGCCGCGATGTATTATGATGACGTCACTGTGGGCGCTGACACTCCTTCACCACACCCATATTGCGCCGACTTCGTCACGTAAGGGCGTTCTGCTAAGCGCGTAGAACGAATTAAATAATTCTTTTCAAATGCCTTTTTTTGCAATTTGCTCTTTAAGATAATGACGAAATATTAATTCTCTAATCAATTTAAACTTTGTTTCTTTTTACTTTTGGATTCCCCGTAGAATGCATTTAAATAGTAAACGCGGTTAATTTTTAAATCAGAATTAAGTTTGATGATATCGTAAGGGGATGTAAATTGAAACGTTAGCCCGCTGGCTTTGCCGGCCGCGCGCCGTGTGCGAACGGCGAATTGCAAGAAGAATTCATATTATAATTCCGCCGGATATGGAATCTTTACAAGTTTTTCCGTGTTCATTCTAAATTAATTATGCCTTGCTGCCTTTCCATGAATGTGATATTACAGTTTGATGAATTCATGCAACATTCTTATAATACATGGTCTTCAAAGGTTCTGGTGACCAAAGTAAATTTCTATGTTGTCATCCTAACAAAAGAATAAAATAAAGAAGATGTTATTCTCTTCAACAAGTTTGTATCTTCTTTGTACAGGGTCTTCTGTCTTCATTTCCACAGTCATCGTATTTTCAAGTAAGATTATTCCAGTTTATTTTATTTTCTTACATTAAATTAAAGTTCCACTATCGATCACGCTAACGAACTTTATTAATGACACAACGCACACCCAACGAACAATTTGCAGCACCACAATTGGTGCCGATGACTCTAAAGAACAATTAAGTTATTGCTTTTCAATGCATAAAAATAGAATTAAAAATTGCCGCAAATTCAATATTTTTGCCCTAAAGTCAATATTTTTTTTCGTTCTTTGAAATCTCAGAAGCGTTCCTGACTGAATCCTCTTGATGGAATTTTGAAAGTATTAAAAGAGATGAGAAATGCCAATATTAATAATTAAACAAAAGTAAATTACAAGTGCTTTACAAATTATTATTTTTAATATAAAATTTCAAGAGGTTTTATATTCTGCTAGTCAAGTGAAATAATTTTTTTGTTGTTCTATCTACAAAAGATCGATGTACTTATGATTCTAAAGACTTCACAATTTTTTTTTTTTTTCATCTTGCTGTTTCCAAATGCCAAATATTAAAAAAAAAAAAAAAAAAATCAAGAAATTTATTATTCAGATTGCATTACTATATTTAGAAAGTAATGAAGTTTTGAAGTTCTAAAAAAATAATTTCATACTTTTAAGAACATATTTATTTAATAAGAGGTTATATTTTTAGTTATATATTGGGTTTTAAAGTCTAATTATGGCACTCACATATAAAGATGAATTTTTTTTCCCCCTTGAAATCTGCGATAAATATTGTTTATATATTATTTCTTCTAAAAATTTTTCTTATGCATTTGATATGCAAAGAGGCTGAGATTCTTCATAAATATTCGTAGTTGCTATATCCTACATAATTTTCTTTGAAGACTTCTGTCCTTCTACCATATCAAGTTGTGTTTATTTTTTTTACTTTAAGAAGAAATAAGGAATAAACTTAAATTCAATGTTTCATCCTAATTACTAAAGAATTTTTACTCTGCATATCTCATTTAAAGATGTCAATTAAGAAAACTTACTTCTTTTCATTCATTTGTTTACCTGATGAAGTGGTCCTCAAGTATGTAGTTTAATCCATTTTTCGAGCCTCTTTAATGGTATACAGGTGTTGTGAAGAAAGTGCTAAAATTATTTTCATACATACCAATTAAAATTCTTTTGTTCCTGTTTAAACAATTTAATTTAAAGATTTGTGCTCATTTTTCCACTTTGATGTCTGATGAAGAAGTTTTAGTAATGATGCAGTAAATTATCCATATATTGCTGAGCTTCTCCTGTATTTCTCGAAGTTGGTTTGTGAAGCAAGATTATTATTATTTTTGTTTATAATCAATAGCTTTTGCAGAATGACTGATTGTGAAGATTTATGGAACTTTACTGTTCTGTAGTAGAGAAAATGCAAAAGATCAAGAACATTTTGCTCAATATCTAGTACTAAATTTTTTTTTTGTGTGCCAGTTACTGATATAGTGCCTTTTCTTTATGTAACCCAATTTCTACAAAGTTGAATATGCCTCAAATTTTTTTTCTCTCTCAAATTTCTGCAAAATTTTTTTTTATTAATTGTGAAGATATTTTATTAATGAAGAAATTATTTTCTATAAGCACCATTCATGAAAGGTATGTGTAACTCAAACTTGTTTTCATCAATAACATATGGACGTTTCTGCAGCTAAAATTTGATCAACTTCAAATAATTGTGTATTAGTGGCTCATCATGCATAATTACTTTGAAGTAAATATTTTTTCGGCTTTTTCACAGATTCGTCAACATGCATGGCATTCCACATCATCGTCATTCTTGATTCTCATGTTGCTTTCTAAGAGGCAATGAAGGCAACATTATTTTATTTTTATGAATTTCGAGTCAATTTTTTTGCTTGTGTAGTAATTCAATCTCACAGTGCAAAATTTTTGCTGAAGAACATGATTGGAATTTGTTGCAGGAATCCACAATTACTCAAGATCATATTATTTATTTTCAGGTATAGTGTTTTTCATATTTCAAGCCCAAAGCATTTAAAATTTAATCTGTGATATGCCTCATTTTTTTAACTTTATGCAAGAAATTATTTTTTAAAATTGATTATATCAAGATATATTTTTAAGGAAGAAAATATTTTTTTCTCTTTTCATCATGTATACAAAACAAGAAGCAGAAATCTGTAGTGAATATGTTTACCAGCGCATTTTTTTTTTATTTCAAGTATTTCAATTCACTGACAGTGAATTTCGCCAGATTTCGTCTTCAACTCTTCAACTCTTCATGATGTGTGGTATGTTTTAGTGAAATGTCTTCAGTGTTTTTGCTAAGTAAACATTAGTGCCTGCAATGTGTACCACATTCTTCTTCAGTGTGTTTTAATGCTCCTTAGTTATGATAAATATGTTCAGTTTGGTGAAAATACTTCCGCTAACTATTTTTTTTATAAACTATCTGACTAATTCAGCCAGTACTATTCTCTTACAACCGTTTGTTGTTTATAACAAGAGCTGCTTTACATCTGTACATTATACTATTTTTTTTTTTTTTCTCGTTCTACCTTTGTTCATTATTTAGTTAATTTTCTTCTACAGGGATCACAGAAATCTCTTAAAGAGATTGTATTCATCTGTATTTTATGTTTTTATATTAATATGTTTGCAGGATTCCTGGATATCATGTTATGTCAAGACTAATTCTGTTTATTCTACAATATTTTTCTGATTTTGACAGTTATTTAATTTTAATTTTTGACAATTCTTTAAAATTAATTTAAAAGTAACTTTTGTTTTAACTTTTATTACAAACATAGAAATTTTAACTTTACTTTGTTAAATTATGCAAGATTCAAGCTGAATATTTTTATGGTACACTTGTTTGGTAATTTTAAACGTTTTACTCGATTATGACATTACAAAGAGTTACTAGTATTAATGAAATTTAAGTCCTAGGTTGTCTGAATATACCAGATAAAATATTTTCAACTTTAGTTGCTTTCTTATTGCAGCTTAGTTTTGTAATTTTAAGTTATTGTTTTCCTAGGCAGTCAGAGTATATTGAGAAGATACTCTTGATTTATGTTGCTTTACTTTTGCAACTTTATAAATTTTGATTCATAAATGTACGATTAATCTTATTGAATTCAAAATTTTGGATGATTTTTTGTGGCTAAAAGAATTATTTAGCTATTGGATTATTTTTGTTTTTTTAAAATATATGAAAATTTAGATATGATCTTTTAAGAGCATATTATGTATACAAATAGTATACAAAAGAAAGCACAACTCTAGATGAACTTTTTACCAGCGCATTTATACATATTTTTAACTCATCTAGTGAATTAATAAAGTGTTTCATGACTTAAACAACCTGATTATGACTTAAAAATGTATGTGTACATATCTATAATTTTTAAATGTGTTCCATACTTCCAGTTAATGCTGTTATCATGTAGAGAGAAAGAAAATGATAATATCTTATGATTATAGATAATAATCAACAGATGATTATAAATAATCATCTGTTCAAAGTTCATTTTTGTATCTCTTTCTGTAACAGCAGCCTGACAGTTCTGATTCTGTATGTCTACAATGTTTAGTTATACCAGTGTACCATTTCAAATCATATTACCGAACAGTATACTTATTTTTTTTTAATATATTCTTGTCCATAATTGCTTTGGATGGTAACTGTGTTTCTGCATACAGCCGCAGGAGCCTTAAGAGATGAAAGTCACATGAAACTGTGTGCATCTATCAGTTTATACAGCCAAAAAAAAACTTTTGCATTATGTGATCGGAATTTAAAAAAAAAATATTTGAAAAATATGTAATATGTTATTTATATGTGTAAATATTTATGTATATATGTGTATCTATTTGTGTTCACAGATATGTTGATGGTTTATGGGGTAATCATTGAAATAGTTGTGAACTTTGTGTTTACATGTGTATAATTTTTTGTTTACAGCATTGTTAATGATTTCTAGTGATTGGGTGGAGACTATTAACATAATTGTAAGCCCGTTATCGAATCTCAATAGATTTATTTGTATAATACATAATTCTTCCTTTTTTTTCCCATAATGATTCTACAAAACATTTTTAAGTGATTCCTGGTACATGGTATGGTAATTAAACATAAATATATATTTCTCGATTGTGTCAAATTGTTACTTTTATGTATATGAAAGTAGTTTATTTTTTTGGTGATCACCATTCCCTCATTTTGAAAGAAAACCATGGTATATGTAAAGTTTATAGTTTAAGAATTCTTATAAGTGTATAGGCCTAATAAATAAGTATGACTATTAATATGTTTTAAACCTTTGTCATGACAGATCTTTTGATTGAAGTGACGACTTTTTGCTGTGGGGTACTTTGTGTGATTGAGTAGTGCACGACTCAGTTGCTCAATTTATCTCACATGTTGTTGGTTGTTTATTTTAATTGAGTGAAATTTTAATGTGTACACAAATGATGTCATTATTTTTATGAAATTTGAATTAATATATGGCCAGTTGAATTTAATATTAGAGTTATAGAAAATACTCTATTTTATATCATATATAAATTTTTAAAGTCCTAGGCAAAAGTCAAACCCACAAGATTTTTTTTGACTTTTTGTTGCTCCTGTATTTGCAATCTTTTCAGAAGTTTAATTCTGTTATTTGGTACCATAAATATTTAAATTATGACTAGTCAATGATCTCACTTTTGTCTGTTAACTTAAAATGCGTTAACATTTATTATTTGTCAAATATGATAATTTTTTGAGATCACATGAAAATTTTGCCATTACTATATTTTTGGCATTTTACTGTATACTTAATATATTGTATACTTTTTGACCTATGAATGTACTCTATGCAATGTATATTCTTTCTCTCTCTCACTTTTGGTCACCGGTCCTTCCTTTTTAGCAGCACTTCGACATTGATCTTAACTATGAAAATCGTTTAAATTGGCTTTTAATTGATTTTTTTTTCAGGCTGGCATTTCAAAATTTTGTCATCCCATTTTCTGTAAAAGGTCTTCTTCGTTTCACCTTTTACATCCCTGGTCTTACAAAATTTTGTTCGGTCTTTGGGGGTAATGTGAGATGAATCTCACAGTGTTTAGTTTATCGTATCTTTTTTTATTCTTTTCTTCATTTAAGCAGCGAGTTTTCCTTAAATTTAATTCTGTATTTTTAGTTTACGATCGCGCGCTACTTGTCCTCTCGCATCTGCGCCGCGATGTATTATGATGACGTCACTGTGGGCGCTGACACTCCTTCACCACACCCATATTGCGCCGACTTCGTCACGTAAGGGCGTTCTGCTAAGCGCGTAGAACGAATTAAATAATTCTTTTCAAATGCCTTTTTTTGCAATTTGCTCTTTAAGATAATGACGAAATATTAATTCTCTAATCAATTTAAACTTTGTTTCTTTTTACTTTTGGATTCCCCGTAGAATGCATTTAAATAGTAAACGCGGTTAATTTTTAAATCAGAATTAAGTTTGATGATATCGTAAGGGGATGTAAATTGAAACGTTAGCCCGCTGGCTTTGCCGGCCGCGCGCCGTGTGCGAACGGCGAATTGCAAGAAGAATTCATATTATAATTCCGCCGGATATGGAATCTTTACAAGTTTTTCCGTGTTCATTCTAAATTAATTATGCCTTGCTGCCTTTCCATGAATGTGATATTACAGTTTGATGAATTCATGCAACATTCTTATAATACATGGTCTTCAAAGGTTCTGGTGACCAAAGTAAATTTCTATGTTGTCATCCTAACAAAAGAATAAAATAAAGAAGATGTTATTCTCTTCAACAAGTTTGTATCTTCTTTGTACAGGGTCTTCTGTCTTCATTTCCACAGTCATCGTATTTTCAAGTAAGATTATTCCAGTTTATTTTATTTTCTTACATTAAATTAAAGTTCCACTATCGATCACGCTAACGAACTTTATTAATGACACAACGCACACCCAACGAACATTTTCAGCACCACATTACGGGTGCCTTTTTCATATTACTAATAACAGCAACTTTAAAAAAACATTTGAAGAGAAAATGACGTCACTATTTAAAACATCGCATTTTTACTTATAACGATATTAGGTACTACTCTGTTATCCCGTCGACCAATTTCGCCAAATTATACAAATCGCCAAACTAATAGCCACATTATACATATTGACATAATTTTTATTTTAAATAACGAAAAAACAAATGATTAGCAGAATATTAATAAAAAGTCGAAATAAAAATCACTTAATGACATTTTAAACACATGAATCGTATTTAATGTCATGGAATGTGACATTCACGATCATCCATTATTGGCATTTAATCTTATAGTTTGGCGATAATTTTTTGGTCGACGGGATATCCTACTAGTACCCGATATTACATTTCAATATTTCTTTTATGGACACTGAGATTAAGATTTTACTTTCAGATGACTTCAGTTAGTGAAAATAATGTCACAGTAAAAATAAAATGAGGTTTTTTTTTTTTTTTTTTTTTTTTTTTTTTTTTTTTTTTTTTAACTATTTTTCTGTGAGTGCATATAAAATAAAATTTCTGAATTTCGCCGTCACTCAGATTACAATTTTAACTAAAGATGTGCGAATACTTGCATGCAAAATTGTAACTGGCAAACTTGACATTTACTTTGTAAATGTATTTATTATATATTGATTCAATAATGTAATTACTTTTGCTTAAAAAAAAAAAAAAAAAAAAAAAAAAAAAAATCGATCGGGTCTTTTAAACATTTCATTCGTCGAATTCGACGGGATTCCACTCGTTTTATTGTTAAATTGCATTTCCTTTTACTCAGAGTCTATAAAAAAGCGTTTAAACTAAAGCAAAAATCCGTTTTTGATGAATCTAGTCAATGAAGAAGTAGCACGTCAAATTGTATCTCTTTATTATTCCGCAATTCCAATGTCTCAGAGAGAAATTGCTATTCAATTGGGTATTTCACTCCGTTCTGATTGTATTATATTGATAAACACAAGAAAAATGAAATTAGTTCATTGCAATCTAAACGGAGTAGCCCTTCAAAAAAACCTCTATCGATTTTTTTTCCCTAATCGGAGGCGAAACTGAATTCTGCAATGGCAGAATCTACATTCAACTTGTTTTTCTATTATTTTACCATATTAGAACAAAACTTATTGTCACGCTAATTAATAAATATGCTTCGATACAGCAGAAACTGTTTACAATTTAGTAATCGGGACAAAAAAAAAAAAAAAAAAAAAAAAAAAAAAAAAAAAAGAATAAGAATAAGAATAAGAAAAAAAGAAAAGAAAAGAAAAAAAATTCCATCGTAGCGCGTAGATGATTTTCCTCTTTAGACAAAGTTACTCTGTGTCTTTAGATTCTTCGGAACTTGAAATTCCGAGACTCTGACAAATTTTCATCTTATACCGAGTTTTTTGTATTACAATTAGTTGTTTTGGCACAGATGTCATATACGCACCACATTTGCACGTGCTTTTCTCCCCGCCAATTTGGCATTGCACATGTGTGCCAAGGAGAAGATCCGTTTAATAAATTTATAACTATTGTTAGGGAAATATACTGGGAAAAGTTCAAGATTTCACTGAAATGTGCTGATTAAATATACAACTGTATGCATTAAATATGGCTATAAGTATTAATATTTATGAATTATTGTAAAAGTTATACTTACTATTTTGTTACCTATTGAGCTTATTATTTATAACTGTTTAATTATTGTTTCCTTTTTTATTAAATTCATGTTTATTTACTATTATTTTTTATTTAAATTCTTTTAATTATATACTATATCAATAATTATTTATATCAAACTATAATTTATTTATTTTTATTTCCTTTTTTAAAATACTACAATCCACAGCTTTGCTACAATCTCTTTCATTTTTTTTTTCACATTATCTTATTTTTATATTGCAATAAAAAATCACGTTCTGTTACAGCATGCAATTTGTAACTTATATTCAAAAGCAAAATTTTAGACAAATTGGCGGGGAGATAAGCACGTGCAAATGTGGTGCGTATATGACATCTGTGCCGTTGTTTTTCTTGTTTGTTCCATTGGGAAAAAAATGATGCCAAATAAGTAATTGAATACATTATAATTAGAAGCATATATTGAATAACATTCCTGACATTCACTTAGTGTTAGATCAAAGGCGTCGCACACCATTGGCTATGATATGGGTTTCAAAGTGTAATAAATTTTTGCACAATAAAGTTGATTTAACTATCAGTTCAGTATTAGATTATGCAATACTTCTCTATCAGTCGGACATCAGTTGTTACATTACTTGAAAGCGCCAAATGTGGTAAGCTATTTATTTCATGACCAAAAAGCGTAGTAATCTAATTATTAATTTTTCTTCCTATTTTTTGGTATTTTAACGTTAGCCAAGCGCAAATTTGGTCGATAGTAGGTTTTATTTTTCCTGTTTTTAAATTTAAATAAAATGTTTTAATTTATAATATTACGCTTTAAAAAAAAATCAAATGAGTGCAATACGAATTATTGCGATATATTGTAATTGGCGGTTTATCACCTGTTGGCCAGCCAGTATAAAAGTACATTTTTCTACTTTCAAGCACGAGAGAAAGTTTTGTATTTTCCAATAAATTTTAGGGTTGATTATTTTGGTGTATGGAAATATCACCTTTTAGTCTTAGATTCACGAATCCCCTTTGTTGCATTCTTTCTTAGTCTACACAACTTCAAAGAGTGTTCTTTTGTTTTGATATGCTGCCATCACCGATATAATTCCGTAATATAAGATGTTGTGAGAAGAATTATCAAAAAAATGTTAACTTATTCAAATAAAATTAACGAATAATTTATTTACACATTATTTACAAATAACAAAACAATATTTACAATTAAGAACTCAGATATAGACGATCCGGTCCGATATTATGTTACAATACAGCAAATGTTTTCTGCGCACTCGGTCCACTTATTAAAATACTCTATATCCCTCTCATACTTCGTTTGTTAAAATAGATTTGTCGGAGATCACTCTTGATCTTCCCATGCGCTGGCTAAATACGTAAAGAGCCTCAAGCAATCTAATTCACTCTCTGTTGAAAACTTTGCCAAGGAAAGAATTGACTTTGGCGTCCACTCCAGAACTCGCTTTTTCTCAGCTGTCCAATGGACCACAAGCATATGCATATCTGACGTCAAAGAACGTCACGATGGATTATAGCTAATCAGTCTCTCGATTTATCTCACAAACGTTCGCCAACAGCCAACCAAATATCGCATCACTTGTGGGAAACATTGCAAACCCCGCCCAGTGCTTGTGGTCAATTCCTCTCAAAAACAGCTTATAGGGAAATCCCCTTTATCAACAGGGACCACGTCTTTTTATCTCTAAAAATTCTCCTTTCAGCTAGACAGCCCGGGACTTCATTGTTTACCTTATTTGAGGTATGCATTTTTGAATAGAGAGAGGAGCAGCCATTCATTGATGCAATTGGAATGCTCATATAATGTTAATTAAAAACTAGTAAATCTGCAGATCAAGAGCCTCAACGTCAGCTTTTCACTTTTTTTTTAAGACACACTTAGCGTAATATTCAACTTCCTGGAAACTGTAATTTAAAATTTTCGAATTACGTAATTATTTATGAGAATAAAATAAGAATAAGAAATGTGAAGCCATCAAAAGCCGTTAAATTAAAGATTTAGTTATGTTAGGATGTTCTGAAAAATTCATGATCTATTATTTTTGTTTTTTTATTATACCACAGTAGATTTCTTCAGGGGGGCTCCGCCCCCCCGAACCCCCCGTAATCTCATTAAATTTAAATTTCTAACTTTCTATCAATCTGCTAATGGTTATCGTATAGCTTGTATTTTTTTCTACATTTTGATTTATAAGGATAAGTGACAGTTTTAATAAGCATTTTTCATTATCCTCATACTTCTAGATACCTGCCCACCAAAAACACCTAAATCTGATGTATCAGGAACTTTTGAAAGTGTAAACTCAGTAATCTAGGGTTTTACAATTTTGTTTACGAAAAAAAGAAGTTTTGATTGCATTTTGTGGCAGTTATCGGGGACTGACAGATAGACACAATAAATTTTGCGTCGCCAAAATAAGCCTTCGCCGAAGTTTCGGCAATGATGTCATTATTCATGAGTTATTGCTGTCCATGTTTCTTGTATTTTTAACGACAACTATAAAATACCTGTTTTATTTCAATTATGACGTCAAATTTTATCAATTGAAATATTTGTTAAAAATATAATTATTTTTTATTTCTTTTACTTCTAATTATGCCCCCATTTTTGTCAGAAAAATTCTTATTAATGAAACAAATTTCCGTGTTTAATATTTAACAAAGTACTATTATTTTTATTTTAATTCTGAAGTCATATTTATTTTTTCTTAGTTTGGTTTTTCGAATGGAAATTGCACAATTGAAACTTATTGCCGTTGAAAAATTATTCCAGATTTTTTTTTTTTTTTTTTTTTTTGGCAACGATAAAGGAAATTCGTTAAATTTTATCTAAAGAATCGATCTTGATTCTGTATGAAAAAGAAGGAAATTTTGAATTATTAAGGAAAATATTTGAATAAAATTAATAAAATATAGCCTATATTCTTTTCTGGGCTATGTTATATTTATCCGGAAAGATAAAAAGCCATTAATTAATTCATCAGTTTTGACGTTGACTCAATTTAAATTTTCGTCCACGCTTTCAAATTTATAGCATTAAAATATAATAAGGATTAGGATGAATGGTTGCTTAGCAACCGTTAAGAGAAAATAAAGAAAATGAAATAAATACACTTTAAATAAGTAAATCTCTAAACCAAATTAGTTTATATTATTGGAACACATTTATAAAAAATCTCCAAAATTTGCAGTAATAACTTTAAAAATCTGACAAATGCAGAGACGAAATTCCAAAACATTTCGAATAATTTAACTGGTAAATTTCAGTATCCATTTATCATTGAATTCCATTAATGAAATGTGTCATTTTCTCTCAAGGAAAAAAAAAAAATGAAAATCATTGGATTTGCCATAGAAAAGCATTATTGCGCAAAATAAAATATTCTATATTTTCGGAACGAATGAATGAAATCTGACAAAAAACTATACAGCTTAATCCCAGTGCCTCACTAACATACCCACTTAATTTCAAGCCAATCGGATGTTTTTTGCGTTAGTTATCGCGGAACAGACAGACTGACTGACTGACAGATTGACAGACGGAAACCAAAAAATTTCGTGTCTCCAAAGTAAGCCTTCACTGACTTTTCGGCAATAACTCGGATCAACTTCAAGATGAGAAAAGATATTATTTTACACCATAGAAAACTGTACATCTTAAATACAATACATAAGTAAAAATATAATATCAGATGACTATAATCCTAAATATCAACCTGCCCATTAGCGTCAGAACCTGACACCCTTTACACATGCATTCCGGACATAAGAGAATGCACTGCCCCTCGCGCGCACACTTTTTGCACTCAAGTAGATCGAAAACTGACGCCAGGACAGCAATTTCCACATATTAGACGAAAAAAACCACTGATCTTGGATTAAGTTATCCCCTTGCCATCTAGACACACGGCAGTGTGTCAGCCAAGTTCACAAAGTAAAAGGCGACACACCGGCCGGGGTTATGCCACGAGGGGCTTATGCCACGGGGTTATGCTCGGGGCTCGAACCATTTCGAGCCACTTTTGACCCCTCAATAACTTAAATTCTATTTTACCTACACAATTGCAATTTTTCGTGTGGTGTAAGACCATCTTCTAATTTTCGAATCCTATAAATTTTTAAAAAAATCTTTTACCGTTTACGAGAAACTGACGTCTGAAAATCACTGTTTTTACCACTGACTCACTGACTCACTCATCAAAATGTTTGACTACTTCCAGGTGACTTAGGAAGTTGAAATTTGGTGTGGAGGTAGGTTATAGGTTCTATAAATAGGAAAAAATCAGAAATCACCATCAATTAAACATTAATGGTTGTTTAGAAGATAAATATTGAATTACAATGGCAGTTTATGAGAATTTCACAAAATACCAGAAATAGTGCCAAGTTGGCGCCACTTTTGGCGAGTATCGGGGCTAATCTCTGAAACTACCAAACTGATTTCAAAAGTAATGGTACCAAAATGATGGTATTTGCAACAGCTCAAACATAGACTATATCTTATGCCTGTGCCACTAACCCAAAGAGGGTTCAGAAGTAAAAAACATTATAAAAATGTGATTTTTGTTTTACTGAAGGGCCTAGAAGCACAAAATTTGGCATGTTAATGATTTATAAGATATAAATGTTCACTAATGACATTTGCTAAAAAATACCAAATTTAAAAAGGGTGGAAATCCGCGAAGAGCATTCTGAAAACGTTCTAAATAGCGATTTTAAAACAATCTCAGCAAACAACAAAACGATCTTAAAAGTAATGATATCAAAATGATGATGACATTCCTTGCTCCAACATAGGCTATATCTTATGTCGATGCCACTAACCCAAAGGGGGTAAAAGAGCAAAAAACGTTCTAAAAATGCGATGTCTGTACGTTAAGGGACTGGAATTATAAAGTTTGGTATTTTAGAGTTTATGGGGATTTAGCGAAATATCAGAAATAGTGCCAAGTTGGCGTCTCTTTTGGCGAGTATCGGGGCTAATCTCTGAAACTATGAACCGATTTCAAAATTAATGGTACCAAAATGATGGTATTCGCCCCGGTTCAAACATAGGCTATATTTTACTTGTATACCATTAACCATAAGAGGGTGAAGAAGCAAAAAACATTCTAAAAATGCAACTTTTGTATTTCTGAAAGACCTAGAAATATAAAATTTGGCATGTTAATTATTTATAAGACATAAATGATCTCTAACGGCATTTGCTAAAAAATACGGAATTCAAAAAGGGTAAAAATGTACGAAAAGCGTTCTAAAAATGTTCTAAATTGGGATTTTTAAGCAATCTCAGCAAACAACAAACCGATCTTAAAAGTAATGATATCAAAATGATGGTGACAGTCCTTGCTCCAATATAGGCTATATCTTATGTCGATGCCACTAATCCAAAAGGGTTAAAAGAGTAAAAAAATTTCTAAAAATGCGATGTCTGTATGTTAAGGGCATATTAGAAACATCAAATTTGGCATGTTCATTACTAATAATGATCACTAAGAACATTTGTTAACAAATACAAAATTTAAAAGGGGTAAAAATGCGCGAAAAGCGGTCTAAAAACTTTCTAAATAGCAATATTTAAGCAATATTGGGAATTTACGAACCGATTTAAAAAAAAGATGTCAAAATGATGGCAACAGTCCTTGCTCTAACAAAAGTATTGGATAAATTGCCAGATTACAATGGGAGTCTATGGAAATTTGGCGAAAAACCAGAAATAGCGGCAAGTTAGCATCACTTTTGGCGGGTAATTTTTGTCGTCAATTTGGCGATAAACATTTTTGGTCGACGAGATAATCAAGTAGTACCCAATCATATAAAAGAAACATCCTTATTAGTGGAATTTAAAGGAACATAAGCTGTCCTAATGTTAAAAATTTTAAATTTGACTGAAAAAACAGTGAATAAACGCAGGAAAAAGCTGTAAGATTAATTAATATTAAATAAAACTAATTAGGATGAGCGAAGCGAATCCTCTACTAGGCCACTCAAATTACAATTTGTCGTACACTTTACAAAAAAAACTATTCAATATTTTAACTTCAAATTAAACACAAAAATAAATTATGATCTGTAGATTTGCACAATATAATTTTTTTACAGTAAAACGTTAAAAAAATTATTATTTTAATTAATTTATTTTACACGCATTTCCAATACGGACGCTTTTTAGCAAATAAATAAAAAATGAAACGCGTATATTTTCAGAAAAAAAAAGTATAAATCATGGTGTAAATAATTATAGATAGAATCATGATTAATTTATTAAATAAAACATGTTTTCATTACTCTGCAAAATCGTTTGCACAGATGACACTTAAACACTTTAAAAGAATTGTATTATGGAATATTTTTTTTTTTTTGTAAACTGGCAACAAAATAATTGTAAACAAATAAAATTAATTGTTAAATTTGTTGTCTAAATGAAAAATTAAAAGAACTGCGTGAAGTTGTTGGCTCGATTCAAGCTCTTCATAAATGTACTAAAGCAAAGTTGGCCGATTCAGAAACGACAAATAGACTTTAACCATTTCTTACTTTATCATTAAAGAAAAGCACAAGCCACCAGACCAGATATCGCGAATAATCATGGATAAATTTGAATACTGCAGTAATTTAACTTATAAGAATTGGTGCGTACCGATTCCCCCAATAATTAAATTCTGGAAAAATGGAAGCATAAATTGTCAAGGAAAGAATTTCTTCTGCAGTTAGCTTTTGCTGTTACAATTCATAAATCCCAAGGTTTAACATTAGATGAAGCAATTGTAGATATTGACGATATAGACACCAGTTGGCTTAAAAACGTACGTAACGTTGTCGTGAGTGAAAATCCTTCAAAATTAAGCATTCAATAGAAATTTTCCTTACGAAAAATTCTACAATATCAAAAATTCTCATACGCTAACATGTATAAAAACGAAGAAATTAAAATAAAATATTTTACATTTAAAAATTCATAGTATCAACGAAAGCAGATTTGAAATGTTTTTCCAGAAAATAGGATTTTGAAGAAGTAACTTTCTTCAAGCTCTCTTCAAATATATTATTCTAAAATAGCTATCAAAGATTATCGGATGTTGATTACAAAGATTAGAAACATGCATATTTCAAACAACTTTAAAAAACACCAGTGGTTACTGGAAATTATAAAAACATCTTTAAAAGAGCTTTTAGTTGAAAATTTAAAAATATTTTGTAAAAGTTTGCTTCGAAAATATCTATTTATGCCAGTCTTACATCATAAATAAAAAATTAAAATGCGCCAAAACATAAAATAACGTTTTTGTTTAATAAAGATGCAAAAAAAATATAAAAAAATATTGTTACTTTCAAATATCTGTTTTATAAAATAATGTTTCCCGAATCCAAACAAAGCATGGCTTTTGCTAGTTTAATATTAAGCCTATTTATTTCAAAAAAGAAACAAATACCTACTTATTTGACAAAAAATAATGATATCCTATCAAAAACATGAATGTGAAAGAATGCCAAGTTTGATAAAGATTTCGCTAATAATAGAAGTGAGATCTAACTGCAAACCAAGTTCTTTCGAAGCTCCTTAAATCATAGCTCCTGTCATGCATAACATTCTTCAATTGCTTAAAATGATTTGGTATGTTACTTGTTATTCAATAGGGCGATATGGCAAGTTTTCAGCCACCAACTCTAATGCTTGAGTCAGAGCACAATTTAATCTAGAATCTGATTGGCAAAGATCTAGTGAATCGAATATTCGAATAAGTAGATTGAAGTTAAAGTATTGATAAATTAATTAAGTGATCAACTTTAAGTTCTGATCAATTAAATAGAGAAAACTTGCTAAGTCGCTCTATTGAATAAGGAGTAACATATCAAATCATTTTAAGCAATTGAAGAATGTTATGCATGACAGGAGTTATGATTTAAGGAGCTCCGAAAGAACTTGATTTGCAGTTAGATCTCACTTCTTTTATTAGCGAAACCTTTATCGAACTTGGCATTTTTACACATTCATGTTTTTGATAGGATATCAAGTTACTTGAAATATCCACCCCAATATTTCCCAAGTGAACCGGATATCCTTTTCTTTTGACATTTTGTATAGGAAAGGGGAAATTTTTTGAGGGATTCAAAATTGCACATTATTCATTAAATATCATCTACTTTAACCTATAAAAGAATTAAGCAACTCAAAAAATACAACTAACACACTTTGATTTTCAAAATGACTTAGTAAATGAATTAAAATCTATTAATACTTGCTTAACATAAAATTACAGTGATTTAATTTTTTTTCTTTAAACAAGCATAAAATTGAAATATTATTAAAATTAAAAATGAGAAATTATTCGGCCGGATACCGGATATTCGGTAAAATTTTGAGCCGGAAATCCGGTATCTAGTATCCGGCAAAAATCCACATCCGGTGCATCCCTATTAATTATACAGGGTGTCCCTAAACTAATGGTATATACGCTAGGGGGTGATAGAACACATCAAGACGAGTAATAGTAAATAGGAAACCACGGGTCCCAAACGTTTTCCAAAGGAGATAGCCGCCATTAAAGTTTGGGGGTCCAAAATTACAAATACACATAAAAACGGAAAAATTGGTCGATTGATTTGCGGTTTTCACTAAAACTATTCTTTATGTTGGTATTTTCTTGGAAATAAATTACAAAGATAAATTTTGTAAAAATGCCGATAGAGGGCACTTGAGACTTTGAAGTAATGAAAAACTATTTTTTGCCGTGATTTTTTGCATCTCATTAAATGGTTTCGTAAGCTTAGACTTAAACTTAAATATTGAGCTCAAAATCTGAATAGTTGGGAGTGGTTAAGTAGCACAAACTTAACTGTGTTCTGAGGGTTTAAATTTCAAATGATTATAAAAAACGAAAACATTGGTCGATTGATTTGCGGTTTTCACTAAAACTATTCTTTATTTCGGTATTTTATTGAAAATTAATTATAAAGATAAATTTTTTAAAATGCCGATAGAGGGCGCTTTAGACTTTGGAGTAACGAACAACTATTTTTTACGTTATTTTTTGAATCTGATTAAATGTTTTCGTAAACTTAGACTTAAATTTTGAGCTCAAAATCTGAATAGTTGGGAGTCGTTAAGTAACACAAACTGAACTGTGTTCAGAGTGTTCAAATTTCAAATAATTATAAAAAACGGAAAAATTGGTCGATTCGTTTGCGGTTTAAAATAAAACTATTCTTTAAGTCAGTATCTTCTTGAAAATAAATTTTAAAGATAAATTTCAAAAAATTCCGTTAGAGGGCGCCTTAAAATTTAGAGTAACCAACAACTAATTTTAACCGTTATTTTTTGTATCTAATTAAATGCTTTCCAAAACTTATTAAATGTTTTCGAAATCTTAGATTTAAACTTAAATTTTGAACTCAAATTCTGAATCGTTGGGAGGAGTTAAAAAGCGGAAAATGAAATGTGTTCAGGAGTTGAAATTTAACCCCCCCCCCCCCCCTCGAACACAGATCACTTTTGCGCTACTCAAACACTCCCAATGATTCAGAATTTGATCTCAAAATTTAAATCTAAGCATTTGAAAGCATTTAATGAGATTAAAAAAAAAAAAAAGGTTAAAAATAGTTGTACGCTACTCCAATGTCTAAGGCGCCCTCTATCGGCATTAAGGCGCCCTCTATCGGCATTTTGTGAAATTTATCTTTAAAATTTATTTTCAAGAAAACACTGATTTAAAGAGTAGTTTTAGCAAAAACCGCAAATGAATCGACTAATTTTTCCGTTTTTTATAATCGTTTGAAATTTAAACCCTCTGAACACAGCTCAGTTTGTGCTACTTAACCACTTCCAACTATTCAGATTTTGAGCTCAAAATTTAAGTTTAAGTCTAAGTTTTCGAAAACATTTAATCAGATGCAAAAAATAACGCAAAAAAAAGTATTTCGTTACTCCAAAGTTTAAAGCGCCCTCTATCGGCATTTTTTGAAATTTATGTTTATAATTCATTTTTAATAAAATACTGACATAAAGAATAGTTTTAGTGAAAACCGCAAATCAATCGACCAATTTTTCCGTTTTTTATAATCATTTGAAATTTAAACCCTCTGAACACAGTTAAGTTTGTGCTACTTAATCACTCCCAACTATTCAGATTTTGAGCTCAAAATTTAAGTTTAAGTCTAAGCTTACGAAACAATTTAATGAGATGCAAAAAATCACGGCAAAAAATAGTTTTTCATTACTTCAAAGTCTAAAGCGCCCTCTATCGGCCTTTTTTGAAATTTATCTTTATAATTTATTTTCAAGAAAATACCAACATAAAGAATAGTTTTAGTGAAAACCGCAAATCAATCGACCAATTTTTCAGTTTTTTATGTGTATTTGAAATTTTGGACCCCAAACTTTAATGGCGGCTATCTCCTTTGGAAAACGTTTGGGACCCTTGTTTCCTTTTCCTATTACTCGTCTTGATGTGTTCTATCACCCCCTAGCGTATATACCATTAGTTTAGGGACACCCTGTATATGAAAGTAGATTAATAGTACGTGGAAGAATGGCTTTTCGACATAAGTTGCTATAGTGCGAGAAGTACGGTGCGCCGATTCCCCAGTTTGATGGTACTATCACATCATCAAAAAAATTTCCAGATCCTGTCCCCCCCTTTTTTTTTATTTTATTTATTTATTTATTTATTTTCGAAATTTTTGGCATTAAATGAATCGATGTGATTGCGATCTCCAGCTTTTGAGGTTACTTTTTACTTTCTTCTATTTTTACAAGGAGAAAGTATTAGACTCCTGAAAAATTCGACATACGGTTTTCGATGGTTTTATATGTTTTAGAAGGTTCTGGACGCGATCTGATGAATTTTAGAAAATGCTTCTCTGTGAGCCTGTCTGTCACTCTCTGAGTCTGTATGTGACAAAATTTTTGTAGTCTCTCTATTTCAAGAACTAATGTACGGAAATTTACAAAGCTTTAGATTTCGTCAGACCTTAATATAAACTAAAAACGATTAGTTTTTTATGTATATCGCTCAACAGGTGGCGCTGCTATGCACCTTTATTCATAATTTACACAATAGCTCTATCTCAAAAAATAATGCGCGATTTTCAAAAAACTTTAGATTCAGTTAGTCCTTGATATAATGGACTAGAAGCATTTCTGACGTCAAAGAACATCACGATGGTTTATAGCTAATCAGCTGCTCGATTTATTCAACACGCATTCACCAAAAGCCAATCAAATGCCGTAATGCTTCTGGGAAATATCGCGAAATCTGTCCTGTGCGAGTGGTCAGTTTGGTGTTTACTATTTTTTTTATGCAAATCGCTCAACAGGTGGTGCTGCCATACTGCATTATTCATGATTATCGCCACATCTATATCCCAAGATCTAATGCACAAATTTCCATTAAACTTCAGGTTCAGATTCAGTTTGTACCTGATTAAAAATTGATCCTAGTTAGTTTTTAATATACATCACCCAACAGGTGGTGCTGTTATGTAGATTTTTTTAAAGATTTTTTAATAGCTTTATCTCAGAAACTAATGCTCGGATTTAAATCAAACTTCAAATTCCGTTGGATATTGACATAAGTTGTTCCTGACTAGATTTTGGTGTGACAGGCAGACCTAACCGGTTGTGCTGCTATGTTGCATTTTTCAGGAAGTATTAACATGTATAAGGTCGATGAAAGTTTTGGTATTACCACATCTGATTAGTTTATTACTGAAATCGACTTTATCTACTTGTTTATTGTGTGTTTTTGCATTTAACATATTTTTTTTTCGGAAAAAATTAAAGCTTTTGTTTTAATTTGACATATATAATAAATGTAATAAATATATATAAGTATATAATATTTATTTATAGGTATATATTTTATGTATTTATATGTGTATATATCTTTATATAATTACATCTATATATATATATAATAAGAGTTGTCTGTCTGACCACGGATAACGCCGAAATTATAATACCCAGGTCTCTGAAATTTATGTCATGTGTGGATGCTAACACTGGAAAGTACACTTCGCAGCCAGATTTTTAAATTTCAATTTAGATTTTTTTTGATTAAAATTTACTAGATAAGAGGATATTTGTAGCTTTCCACCATTTTGCATTGAGTAGGTCTCATTGAAGAAAGGAATTTTAAAATAATTCAATTATTGCATTATTTTCATAGTTCAAATCAACTAAAATTAACGACTGTATTTCTGTATCCTTCCAAAACATAGTTTTCTTAACAGAAATACATACCTTTGTTCCACAAAGATAAAATTTAAAATATTCTTTAATTTAAAATACTCTTTAATTAAAAATATTCTCCAGATAAAAATTTTTTATTTTATTTTAGTCTGAATGGAGATTTTGAATATTCGCAATTTGTCTGAATACATCTATGGTCCCGGGCAACGCCAGGCGGATCTGCTAGTTACATATAAAGATATATCTAATATACAGGGTGATTCATAAAAGATGGGCAGAACTTTAAGGGGTTATAGTACACTTAAAGACAAATAATATTAAATAGGAGATTAAGGGTCCCAGACGTATTCCCAAGGAGATAGGGGGCATTAAAGTTTAGGGTCCGAAATTTCAAATGATTATAAAAAATGGAAAAATTGGTCGATTCGTTTGCGGTTTTTGCAAAAAATTTTCTTTATGCCAGTATTTTCTTGAAATAAAATTTTAAAGTTCAATTTCAAAAAATGCCGATAGGGGGCGCTTTAGATTTTGGAGTAACAAACAACTGTTTTTTAACGTTATTTTTTGTATTTCTTTAAATGATTTCGAAAGCTTAGACTTAAACTTAAATTTTGATCTAAAAATCTGAGTCCTAACGAGTAGTTAAGTAGCGTAAACTGAAATTTGCAATTTGAAACCCTTCTCCCCCCAGAACAAAAATCAGTTATTCCCGATCTTTGTGTCGTAGATTAGGCTCTAACTACCGCCGCGTTTTGCTAAAATTATTCTTTATGTCAGTATTTTCTTGAAAATAAATTTTAAAGAAAAGTTTCAAAAAATTCCGATAGAGGGCGCTTTAGACTTTGGAGTAACGAACAACTATTTTATACCGTTATTTTTTGTGTCTCATTAAATACTTTCTAAAGCTTAGACTTAAACTTAAATTTTCAGCTCAAAATCTGAATCGCTGAGCGTGGTTCAGTAGCGAGGGGAGGAGGTTCAAATTTCAACTTCTGAACATAGTTCAGTTTGCACTACTTAACCATGCCCAACGATTCTGTGCTGTGATACGAGGCAAAAATACAACTTTCGTCAAGGACTGCATAGTCGGAATTCACTCATAAAGGCACTGGCACAGTTGGAAACGTCGCTCATGCAAACGTTAAAGCTCCATTCCTGACGCTAGTCACCGGGTGAAGAAGGAGACAGAAAGTATGCAAATGTCAAATGGGGAAGAAGAAGAACACGTATGCAAAATTTCGACACGATTCAGGCATAAAAACCACTGAACGGTGAGTCAAGTGTAAGTCGCTGTAGTAATGAATCGGAAGATGGTGCCCTTCACGAATAAGGAAAAGGCTGAGATGCATTTAATTTACGGAGCGGCAGATGGAAATGGTGCAGAGGCACAACGAATGTACGGAGAGCGATTTCCCAACAGGCGGTTGCCTAACTGCAAAACTTTCGAGCGCTTGCACAGACAGTTGTGTGAGACAGGATCATTTCTCGCTTCCCGGTCGAATGCAGGTCGTGCAAAAAATGACGAATCAGTAGTTGTTGCAGAAGCCATTCTGGATGTAGTAGCGGCGCAGCCAAGTACAAGTACACGAACAGTGGCTAGGCAGGTGGATACCTCACAGTCCATGACTTGGAGGGTACTGAAGGATGAACATTTGCTCCCGTTTCATGTGCAACGAGTCCAGAAACTGTCTCCAGGGGATTATCCAAATCGTATTGAATTCGCCCGCTGGTTTCTGCAGCAGAACGCGCTAAATTCACATTTTGGACGAACTGTGCTTTTCACCGATGAATGTACCTTCACACGTGAAGGTACATTTAACACACACAATGCACATGTATGGGCGGATGTCAATCCACATGCTACGTATCCACATGCTCATCAGAGACGCTTTTCCATCAATGTTTGGGCAGGAATCCTCGGAGACCACCTAATCGGACCGTACCTTCTTCCTGAACGCCTCAACGGTAAAACATACCTCACATTTCTGCAACATGTGCTACCAGACCTGTTAAACGTTGTTCCTCCACGCATCCGGCGGGTCATGTGGTTCCAGCACGATGGAGCGCCAGCCCATTACGTACGAGACGTCCGAAACTATCTGGACATCACATTTCCGAACAGAGGGATTGTTCGAGGTGGTCCTGTTGCTTGGCCTGCTCGCTCACCAGATCTTTCACCCCTCGATTTCTTTTTTTGGGGACAATTGAAGGCTCTTATGTATGAGACACCCATTGAATCCCCCGAGGAACTGGTCGCCAGACTTTCCGCCGCTGTAGGGGAAGTGCTCGAAAAGCCTGATGTTTTCGCGAATGTTCGCCGTTCCATTCTTCGCCGTTGTTCTGCGTGCATAACCTCTGGTGGTCACAATTTTGAACATTTATTGTAATTACATGTTAATAAATATGCTTTGGTAACATAATCCTAATTTGTGTCTTTTTACCTCGTATCACAGCACACAATGTGTGGACATGGTAAACTGAACTGTGCTCAGGAGTAGAAATTTCAAACCCCTCTCCCCAGAAACTTAACCACGTCTAACGATTCAGATTTTGGGCTGAAAATTTAAGTCTAAGCTTTAGAAAGCATTTAATGAGACACAAAAAATAACAGTATAAAATAGTTGTTCGTTACTCCAAAGTCTAAAGCGCCCTCTATCGGAATTTTTTGAAACTTTTCTTTAAAATTTATTTTCAAGAAAATACTGACATAAAGAATAATTTTAGCAAAACGCGGCAGTAGTTAGAGCCTAATCTACGACACAAAAATCGGGAATAACTGATTTTTGTTCTGGGGGGAGAAGGGTTTTAAATTTCAAATTTCAGTTTACGCTACTTAACTACTCGTTAGGACTCAGATTTTTAGATCAAAATTTAAGTTTAAGTCTAAGCTTTCGAAATCATTTAAAGAAATACAAAAAATAACGTTAAAAAATAGTTGTTTGTTACTCCAAAGTCTAAAGCTCCCCCTATCGGCATTTTTTGAAATTGAACTTTAAAATTTTATTTCAAGAAAATACTGGCATAAAGAAAATTTTTTGCAAAAACCGCAAACGAATCGACCAATTTTTCCATTTTTTATAATCATTTGAAATTTCGGACCCTAAACTTTAATGCCCCCTATCTCCTTGGGAATACGTCTGGGACCCTTAGTCTCCTATTTAATATTATTTGTCTTTAAGTGTACTATAACCCCTTAAAGTTCTGCCCATCTTTTATGAATCACCCTGTATACATACATAAAAACATTTACACTCATGTCCATAAATTAAGGATAATGTATATTTTAGCAAATAAAGGCGCGGAAACAAAACAAATGTGACTTCTTCGTCAAGCCCATACATTAAACAAAAGAAAAAGAACAAAAACGATGCTATATGTATGATAACATTAATAAAATCTACATTTATTGCTCCCTAGATCAATTACAAAAATTACCCCCCTTAAAAAAACTTAACATTATATGGTTGGTATAATGGTTAATAAATTGTATGCCTCCCAGAGAATGAAATACAGTCCAAGCAATGCCTAGGAATGCTGAGTATCAAATTATCAAGCTGATTTTGTGGAAGGTTACTCCAATCAGCAAGCAATGCTCTCCGATGTTCCGGCGCACATGTAAGAGGTTGTTGGCGGGCTGCAACCCGTCGGCCAAGCATATCCCATGCATGGTCTATCGGATTCAAGTCAGGCAAAAATGCCAGCCAATCCATACGGGTGATATCCTCAGCTTTAAGGCATTTATTTACGACGTTTGCTTGGTGAGGACGGCCATTATCATCCATAAACACAAATTCTGAGCTCATATCACTTCTAAACAGACGTACGTGTTCTTCCAGAATGATGTCCCGATAAATTTGGCCTGATATGTTTCCGGTTTGAACATGTAGATCTGTTCTGGAGCCCAGTATAATTCCACCCCAAACGAGCAATCCTGCACCACCGTAGAAATGTCGTTTAATTATGTTGTCTTGGTGGTGATGGATGCCTGGCGTTTTCCATATGAAAGTCAGACGTGAATCAGACTGCAAGCTAAACTTGGACTCGTCGGAAAACTTTACACAAGCCTTCTGTAATGATGTCGGCATTGCATGTTCTCTACTCCAGGCTAACCGTAGGCGACAGCGAGTTGTTGTGAGTGGAACACATTTTACAGGTCTGCAAGCATATAGACCAATACTTCCCAAACATCTGTACACGGTATGCCTTGAAACAGTCGTACCCGTGGCAAAAGATAGCTGACAAAACACGTCTGATGCTGTGTTCCGTCTTTTTCTTTTGGCAGTTACTGCCAAATAACGGTCTTCATTCATGGTTGTAACTCGGGGACGATCGGTGTATTAACGTCTACTGACATTTCCATCATCATGGAAGCGTTGCCAAAGTCTAGATATTACACTTTGGGCAATTCCAAGTTCCCCAGATACTTCAATCTGAGTACGCCCACATTCCAGACGGCCAATAATTCTACGTAAAATATCATCCACATGTGTCCATTATGTCGTAACTGTTCGGTTTTGGCTTTCAGAGGCTTAGAAAATGATTGTTAACTGTTTTACTTCATTGCCACCGTTCCTTATATACGGCTCTCTCACACTTTCGTCATTGTGACGTATTATCGGCGCCATCTGGTGGTTTTCTGAAATTTGCATATTAGTCTTGAAGATGTGTGTGATAATCCTGCAAGTGAAATTTTTACTTTAGAGTTTGATTTCTATGTGATTCTGGATTATCCTTAATTTATGGACATGAGTGTATATAAACACCGTATTTTTTAATATGTGACATGCATGAGGGGATGCTGAAAAGTTTCTGGCTTTGATTATTATAGTTGATACAGAAAAAAAAAATTAGACTCATTTAAAAGTTTAAAATCTTATTATGTAATTCTAATAATGTCGGGTGTTTCTGATTATTAGAATTTTTTCTGTGACGAATGAAAGCCGCAATGGTGGTTTCATCCAACAAGAAAATTTCATATCTTTGGAACAATTGTTCCAAAGGCGTCATGAAGGTTTTGTTCTTGCTGGAAAAGTCAGCAAAGAGGCATTTTATGGTTAAGTTAGTGATTGAGGAAGAAACTTGGCTTTACGTCTATGATCTGAAAAACGAGGAACAGTCAAAAGAATGGCATCACAGTCGATTTTCGCGGCAGAAGAAATTTGGCCAAAGAAATCGGCTGAAATGGTTATAGTGAGAGTTTTCTTGGACAAAGACGGCATTCTCTAGGTAGACGACGTGTTTCAGGAATGTATTGTAACTAGGAAACTTTATGTTAACCTATTGATCCATTTGAAGGAGCTCATCAAGGATAAACGGTGAGGGAAATTGACCAAAATGATCTTTCTGTTGCATTACAATTCACATCCACACACGTCCTATTTTGTGGCTGCCATATTGAAGGCCATGAGCTTCCAGTTGTTTCCATTCACCAGACCTAGCACTTTCAAACTATTTTCTGTCTCCAAACTTGAAAAAACACCTTAAAGTTTATTATTTTGAGGACATTGAAGATATCAAAGCTGCAACAACGATGTAGCAATAGCATCAGTCTCATGAGATAATATGCTGAAAAAATAATTTAACTTTTTAACGTTAGCTAATTACTTTCCAGTCAAAGTCAGGAACTTTTTAGCACCCTATCGTATAACGTTTATTAAATAAATGTATATTTATAAAAAAAATTTAAAAATCATTTTTTCCACCATCTTGAGAAATCTGATAAGTTGCTAAAATGGCTTTTTGTCGCCATTTTCGATTTTTTCACCAATCGGAACAGGATATGGAACTCTTCCCACATCATCGAGTAACGACTTGAAATTTTGGCGCATTAAAGATTCGAGTTACGACTTGAATTTTAGCACATTAAAGATATCGATTAGTCATTAGTACAATACAAATATTTCAATTTTCCTCATGATACCTTGGTACGATCTGAGCAGAAGGAGACGTCAATTCTTAGTTTTAGCTATACTATCACATCATCAAATTATTGCCAGAAAATTTAATACAGACATTCAGAATAAGAGCCTCCATGGCCGAGTGGTTAAGACGCCACTCTGCTAACCTGGAGGTTGTAAGTTCGAATCCCACGGGCTCCATTGCACACACACTTTGTGTAGAATTCCTGGTTGTATTTCTCTTGTGATGTACATTTCCTTGTGCTATCTCGTCCTTGTATATTGACGATGGCTTATAAGCAGACTTTCATGTCGAGCACTCAAATCAGATGTATGTTGTTCAAATAAATAAATAAATATCCAGAATAATAAAAAGCAACTATTTCAATATGCATAGCTTATAACTTTCCATGAGATCTGCAAAGTGGGGCATCAATTTTTAATTTTTGGAAGTAATCTCCTGTCATCGAATTACGGCCTGAAAATTTAAGCAGTTAAACTTTATTAGTAAAACACAAATATTTCAGTCTGTGTCGTTATATATAGGTACGACTTGAGAAAAGCTGAATGCAATTATCAGCTTTTATGGTTCCTGCACGTTATCGAGTAACGACCTGAAATTGTAACATATTAAAGGTAATGATTAGTACGATAGCAGGTACGTATCCACGGGGGGGGGGGGGGGGGCAATGGCCCTCCAAAAATTTTCGAGTTTGATTTGAAAAGTTCTTAAATGAAAAGGAAAATGAGAATTTTATTTTAAAATTTTTTTTATCTATATAATTTTTTTGAAGTTCAATGCACTTCACCCAACGATATTCCAACGCCATTATGCCATCACGGAAATGCAATTCTTAAAGTTTTCCAAAACAGTCGTCAGTAGCTTATTTTACTTCTACACTGTTAGATGTATCGTGAAAAGTTACCACTGTTTTTTAAGGCTATCTATTTTTGGGCCAATAAGAACGACTTAAAATGCTCATGGAGCGTTCACATTGGTCAGAAAATAGAAAGGCTTTAAACGGAGGTAATTTTTCACGATATTTTAAAAATTGCACTGTCGTGCAAAATCATTTTCAACAGTAAAATTTTGTAGTCGTGGGAATTGGAGAAAGTCACAATTAGCCATATCAGGCAAATAAGGTGCATTTTGCAACAGATCATGCTTCAGTTCATTCTATTTCCATGCAAGGAAATAACAGCTGACGTTACTATGGGTCAAATTACTCTGAGTCAGCCAAGGAAGAAAAGATAGATGGTGGTGTAGTGTGCCGTAAAATCGGTATGCAATCGGATGCTCGTTATCGCTCAAATTTAAGTGCCGTCATTCGACCCAATCTTGTGGTATATTTTATTTAATAGCCCTTATTTTGAAATTCAAACAAAAAAGTGATGTTTTGATAGTTGTATTTTTTAATTGCCTTGATATTTTTTTATGTTGAAGTAAATCATATTTAATAATTAATCTGCAATTTTGAAGCCCTGAAAAATTTTTCTCTTCCCTATAGAAAATATCAAAGTTCATGTTTGTGAATGCCATTTTTATGAAAAATGAAATCCCAATATGTTTGGAGTGGTACACGTCTGGTAAGCAACAACATCCCAAAATTCTTTTGGCATAAACTTATAGTATAACACTACCTGCTTATTAAAATTTATTTGTTTCCATGGGGCATTATTATTTTACATTATTATGTTGCCACAAAATACAGTCAAAATGACGTTTTTGTCCATTTTCCACACTTAATATCTTATTAGGATGAGCGAAGCGAATCCTCTACTAGGCCACTCAAATTACATTTTGTCGTACACTTTACAAAAAAACTATTCAATATTTTAACTTCAAATTAAACACAAAAATTAATTATGATCTGTACATTTGCAGAATATAATTTTTTTACAGTAAAACGTTAAAAAAAAATTATTATTTTAATTAATTTATTTTACATGCATTTCCAATACGGACGCATTTTAGCAAATAAATAAAAAAATGAAACGCATATATTTTCAGAAAAAAATATAAATCATGGAGTAAGTAATAATAGATAGAATCATGATTAATTTAATAAATAAAATATGTTTTCATTATTCAGCAAAATCGTTTGCACAGATGACACCTAAACATTTAAAAAATTGTATTGTGGATTTTTTTTTTTTTTTTTTTTTTTTTTTTTTTTTTTTTTTTTTTTTGCAAAGTGGCAACAAAATAATTGTAAACAAATAAAATTAATTGTTAAATTTGTTATATAAATGAAAAATTAAAAGAATTGAAGCGTGAAGTTGTTACCTCGATTCAAACTCTTTATAAATGTACTAAAGCAAAGTTGGCTGATTCAGAAACGACGAATTGACTTTAACCATTTCTTACTTTATCATTTGGATCTAAAGTAATGTTACGTTCTTATTTGTGGACCGAAAAAGATTTAGTGAATGGGACTTTAGACTTTATTGCACGTAATAAAGAAAATAACAAGCCATCAGACCAGATATCGCGAATAATCATGGATAAATTTGAATACTACAATAATTTAACTTATAAGAATTGGTGCGTACCAATTCCCCCAATAATTAAATTCTAGAAAAATGGAAGCATAAATTGCACAAGGAAATGAGCTGCAATTAGCTTTTGCTGTTACAATTCATAAATCCCAAGGCTTAACATTAGATGAAGCAGTTATAGAAATTGAGGATATATAGGCACCAGTTGGCTTAAAAACGTACGTAACGTTGTCGAGAGTGAAAATCCTTCAAAATTAAGCATTCAATAGGGAAATTTTCCTTACGAAAAATTCTACAATATCAAAAATTCTGATACGCTAACATGTATAAAAAAGAAGAAATTAGAAAAAAAAGTTTTACAGTTAAAAATTCATAGTATCAACGAGAGCAGAATTCAAATGTTTTTCCAGAAAATAGGATTTTGACGAAGTAACTTTCTTCGAGCTCTCTTCAAATATATTATTCTAAAATAGCTATCAAAGATTATTTGATGTTAATTACAAAGATTGGAAACATGCATATTTCAAACAATTTTAAAAAACACCAGTGGTTACTGGAAATTGTAAAAACATCTTTAAATGAGCTTTTAGTTGAAAATTTAAAAATATTTTGTAAAAGTTTGCTTCGAAAGTATTTTATTATGCCAGTCTTACATCATAAATAAAATATTAAAATGCGCCAAAACATAAAATAACGTTTTTGTTTAATAAAGATGCAAAAATAATATTAAAAAATATTTTTACTTTCAAATATCTGTTTTATAAAATAATGCTTCGCGAATCCAAACAAAGCATGGCTTTTGCTAGTTTAAGTTATAATACCCCAAAGTTTTTCTTATAGAATATGAAAGTGCACCACTAGAAAAATCTAAATAATATAGGAAAGCACGGAGGTATTGTTGCTGTTAGTACACTGTTAAAAGTGAAGGTGACAAACCGGTGGCATTTGGGACCCGGAGGTGAAAAGACCTTAGGGTCCATTGGAACCCGGGGCATTTGGAACCCTAGGGTGCCATAGGGGCTTGGATATGCGGTTGCAGTGCCGACAGGTCTCTTACTGGGTGATTGGAGCTAAATAAGGTGCCATGCACTTCGTATTGGCAGCAATGTGGCACCTCATCGGGTGACTGGAACCATGCGCATGCGCTGTGACGTGTGTCTTTCTGTTTTCTGTGACGGCAAGTAAAAGCTATGGCTATGAGTGAATGAAGGTGAGCTCGATGGCCGAGTGGTTAGAACGCTGAGTTTGTAATCAGACGTCGTGAGCTCGAATCCTTCGACGGCCAAAAGTCGGTTTGTATATTTTTTAATTTTTTATTATTGGACACCCTGGATTAAGGGTGCCATCTTTTCACCCTAATTAAAGGTGCCATTCTGGCTCTTTTAGGGGTGTCACCAGTGAGACAAGCCTTTCACCCCTAAAAGGTGCTATGTGTCACCATTAGTTTTAACAGTGTAGCTATAACCTGTTAAATATTCAAAATTTCCAAAATCTGCAACATTTAAAATAGTTTATGTCAAAAAAGCGCCTCAGTTGAATGAAAAAAAAGTGTCACGCAATAGTTGAACATATGTATACAAAAGCATGGAAAAGAAAAAGAAGTGGGGCCTCGTGATATTTTTTAATAAAAAAAAGACAAAATGTATAAAAAAAGCAATGTTCATCATCACATTTTTTCCCTAAGAGAAAATGAAAATCCCGTTTTTCTTTCGGAAGAGGCATCAAAAAAGAGATATTTCATTTACTCATAGAGAAAAATCATAGAAAGACGAAAGAGAATTTGGATGTTTAATTTTTTTCTTAGGGGAAAAATGTGATTGTGGACATTGCTTTTCTTGTAATTTTTGTCTTTTTTTCTCTAAAATTATCACGAGACCCCACTTCTTTTTCTTTTCCATGTTTTTCTACATATGTTCAACTATTGCGTGACATATTTTTTTTTCATTCAACTGTGGCGCTTTTTTGAAATAAACTACTTTAAATATTGCAGATTTTGGAATTTTTTAATATTTAACAGGTTATAGCTACTAACAGCAACAATATCTCCGTGCAGTGCTAGATTATTTAGCTTGTCCTAGTAGTGCAATTCCATATTCTAAAAGAAAAACTTTGGGGTATTATAGCTTAAATAAGATATTAAGAGCAGAAAATGGACAAAAACGTCATTTTGACTGTACTTTGTAGCAACATAACAATGTAAATTGTAAATAACAACAATGTCCCATGGAAACAAATAAATTTTAATAAGCAGGTAGTATTATACTATAAGTTTATGCCAAAAGAATTTTGGGATGCTGTTGCTTACCAGACGTGTACCACTCCAAACATATTGGGATTTCATTTTTCATAAAAATGGCATATTTTCTATAGGAAAGAGGAAATTTTTTCAGGGCTTCAAAATTGCACACGATTCATTAAATAAGATCTTACTTCAACATATAATAAAGAATACTGCCCAGTTAAACTGAAGGCATTGAGCTCACAGGCTACAAATACTAATTGCACATTAAAGCTTTATATTTTCAAGGGTTAATTCCGTTCGAAAAAAAAAAATTAAGAAGGGGAAACAGCTCTCCCCTTTTCTCTTTTTTTATACTTAATCATTGAACCTCCTATACTATCAAAGACATGCTTTATCATATAAAAAATCTATATCCAAAATTCAGAGCAAATTAGATAATTCTTAATAAAAACCCATTTAGCATTTATATAATTTAAAAAGAGTTATCCCCCTCTTTTATACTTAACCATTAAACTTCCAAAACAATTCAGAGATTTGAACGAAATCTGAAAATTCTGCTTGAAAAACCCATTTATATAAATTAAGGGGGGGGGGACATTAGAACCCCTGTTCCCCTTATTTATACTTATTCAATGAACACCTAATAACAGTCACGGAATCGCCTCATCAGAATGATCCTAATCTAAATTTTGAACGAAAACTTAATTCTGCATGAAAATCCCATTTATATCAACTAACGGGGGGGGGGGCATTAGAGCCCCTGTTCCCCCTATTTATACTTATTCAATGAACACCTAATAACAGTCACGGAATCGCCTCATCAGAATGATCCTAATCTAAATTTTGAACGAAAACTTAATTCTGCATGAAAATCCCATTTATATCAACTAACGGGGGGGGGGGCATTAGAACCCCTGTTCCCCCTATTTATACTTATTCAATGAACACCTAATAACAGTCACGGAATCGCCTCATCAAAATGATCCTAATCTAAATTTTGAACGAAAACTTAATTCTGCATGAAAATCCCATTTATATCAACTAACGGGGGGGGGCATTAGAACCCCTGTTCCCCCTATTTATACTTATTCAATGAACACCTAATAACAGTCACGGAATCGCCTCATCAGAATGATCCTAATCTAAATTTTAAAAACTTAATTCTGCATGAAAATCCCATTTATATCAACTAACGGGAGGGGGCATTAGAACCCCTGTTCCCCCTATTTATACTTAATCAATGAACACCTAATAACAGTCACGGAATCGCCTCATCAGAATGATCCTAATCTAAATTTTGAAAACTTAATTCTGCATGAAAATCCCATCTATATCAACTAACGGGGGGCATGAGCCCCCCGTTCCCCCTCTTATACATATCGAATGAACTCCAAAAACTAATCAGGAAAGCGCCTTGTCAGGATATACCTACATACAAAATTTCAAGTGGATCGGATATTTTTATCATGAGTTATCGCGTTACGTACGAACATACATACAGAACGGGCGGGCACATAAGCTCACAGGCTATGATAGCCTGTGAGCTAAAAAAATCAAGCAAATCAAAAAGTACAACTATCACACTTTGTCTGATTTTCAAAATAAGGGCTTTTAACACTTGTTTGGTGAACACTTGATTTTTTTTATATCACCCGTGCATTTTCTCTAAATGAAACTGATCTGCCTATATTTAAGCATTCTAAGAAGGCATTTAATTATATTTCGAATTAAAAACTTTAATAATAAAAAATTTTCACTTTTTTCGCAAAAGCAAAAGTGGTTTTGTTTGGACCTAATGTAGCAGATTTTAGGGCTACATTTTTGGAGTCATCTCCAGCCACTATACATCATCTCTATTTTTTTTTTTTTTTTTTTTTTTTTTACTCTATGGGATCAGCAAGAAAAATCTTTCCATTTTTTATGACTCCTATTGTACATGAGCACCGGAAACTTGATTGGTCAACGATTAATAGGTGTATTATATGATTGGCTTGCGTTGTCCAGACGATTCCTACAATGATCGCTATGACAAAAAAGTAATGATAGATTCATTGGTAGTAGTGTTTGTTTGTAAACGTGCCCTTTCTTTATTGCTACCACTCTAGTAATGATTGATTCATTTTTCTGATGGAAAATTATCTTCAACACGCAAACCAGGTATTTTTCCATGATTTATTTTATCCACTCCATTTGTGGTCGTCCCTTTCGATTGTTTCGAATCAGCCCCTTAAGTGAAAGAGAAGACCGAAAGCCCGACAGCTCTCATAATACACTCATAGTTATACAAATTTGTGCACCAAGAAATAATTGTGGGATCGTAACGAAACTTGGCATGAAAGTACATATCAGGTAGATATGCAAATGATTAGAAATGCAGCGTGATTGCGCATTGCGTAATGCCACGAGAGGGCGTTGAACTTCGTCTTCGAGTATAAAACTGGTAAGCAGAACTTGTCTGACTGTACCTTTTCTTTTGTAAAGGAAACGCTGAGGTAGACATGCCGTTACGCAGCCATCGAAGACGATATCAGCAGCTGTCAGGGCTGGAGAGGGGAAGAATCATTTGAAGGATGGAAGCTGGGTGGTCAGCTCGGCGAGTAGCTCATCAAGTAGGCCAAGATTTTACTGTGAGGAGGTGTTGGGACCAGTGGACTGAAGAAACGTCATTTACACGGCGACCAGGCTTGAGACACCCTCGACAAACCAGTCGTCGAGAAGACCGTCACATCATATGAAATGAACGCGTAGAGCAATTGCCTCATTGGCCGCTATCCAGAAACAGGCAGCATTTTCACTACAAGCCCCTGTGTCTTCCCGAACTATCGCAAGGCGCCTGGCTGAAGGACATCAGGTATCGCGGCGTCCAAATCAGTCTCAGCTTCGTATGAAATAAAAAAAAAAAGAAAAGAAAAGAAAAGAAAAAGAAAAAAAGCGTTTGGTGCGGGCCGATATTTTAGGAAAAAATTTAAGTCCCTGGTCTGGTCCGAATGCAGTTAATGGAAATTGGCCCGAAGCCGGCCTGGCGCGTGCAGCTCTCTAACTCAGGTATTGCCTCAGATATAAATGAAATAAAAACCACTTCAAGTATGAATCTTAGAAAACGTGAAATTAAATTACGTCACAAGTATGAATCTTAGAAAACTTTCGAAATTAAATTAATAGAAGTTTATCAGCAATGATGCAAAATACGACTGTTAAAGATATAGTTCAGGTTTTTCATTCACATAGAAAAAATTACTAAAAAATACCGAAAGTTTCAAGATAGTTTGCAAATAAAGTTCTAAGATGATTGGCAAAGTTTTAATGATTATCGTAAAAGTGCCAAATTTACAGATATGTGTTTTAAAGCACAAAATTAAAATGTTTGCTAATTAGCATTTTTTCAGAAAATTTTGGAAATTTTTCATTTCTAAATGAAATTTTAAAAATTAAAATTCATTTTTAAGATGTATTTTTCATCATGTTTCAAATGTGTAATTATTACAGGGATGTTTTAATTGAAAACTGCGTGATAAATAAATTACTTATGTAGTTATAAGCGCTTTTTAAACGTGGAGACATTTTTTCTCCTTTCTGACGTTATGACGTTCGGAAATTCAGTTCAAAACTCCAATTTTGACAGTATTTTCTGAAAGACCTTTTGCTTTTACCAAAAAAGGAAAAAAATCTTTCGCAAAATCAATTACAAAGTTTCTAAAGAATACCTGCTAATTGCATGCTTTTCCGAAGAAAAAAAAAAAATTATCAGACATTAACTTTTTACGATTTGAGAACATCGCTTAAAGTAATTTTTTCTGGTGCTGAAAAGCATCAGCCATAATAAATAAATAAATAAATAAATAAATAAGTAAGTAAATCATATTAAAACAAAAATTTCTTTATTGAACTTTATTGAATAGTTACCAACAACATTTCAGTTTCTTATATGATAGTTCAAGATAGAAAAAAAAAATGTCCTTTCACTACTGCAGTGTAGGGCTGAGAATTATAAATCTAAATATCTTTGCTAGAAGTAACCAAAATAAGCTCGCTATTAGGCAAAGGCAGAGACCAGCCCATTCCATTGAAGGAGGCCAACCAGCTCTAAATTCTCTGATTCTCATGTATTCTTCAGGAACGCCACGATCTAGAACCGTACTTGTGTAGAAACCATCGGATTTGACTCGTTTGAAGCGCATGAACACGATATTGAAAAGTCCGAAGACGGCTAAAAGAGAAAAGGTAAAAAAAAAAAAAGAACAGTTATGTATACTCATGTTCAAAATTAACTGAATTTGCATATTTTGTCGATATTCTTGAAAAGTGCTGAATGAAAGGTAAAACTAATGTTTCGAAACAAAGATGCAACTCTTTAGTGTTGAATCATGGGTTCTCGCTGCTGTTCATCTTTGCGCCAAATCGCGACAAAATGCTTCATTTTTCTGTGCGCTCTTCTTAAAGGATATCACTTTTTTTAAAACGATCTAAAATCTATGCTTAATTTAATATTTTATATTTTAAGAGCTAACGAACTGGAAATAAAAAATTAATGCTTTATATAAAATTAAGCTTAAATTTGAAAAAATATTTTGAAAACTAAGAAAAAAAGAGAGACATCCTATAAGAAGATTGTTCAGAAAAAGAAGTTAAAACTATTAATTATCTGAAGAGATTTTTTAAATATAAAAATGTGTCAAACACCCA
The DNA here is from genome assembly GCA_964019185.1 of Maratus speculifer. NCBI lineage: Eukaryota > Metazoa > Arthropoda > Arachnida > Araneae > Salticidae > Maratus > Maratus speculifer. The sequence goes on from OZ025294.1 coordinate 249,656,767, forward strand.
TAGACTTAACATTATGTAAAGGAATTCGGAAACTGAGTGACCAGCAGCCTTAAAGGATGCACCATATGAACAAATTTCGAGGGCAACGATTTTCAATAAGTGGACTCTTTCGAAAGACCTTGAGCATTGATTAAAACTTTTATGTTTTTTTTTAAAAAAATTCTTTTTATTTTACCCTTTCATACAAGATCATTTAACTATTTAACCTTTTGCTAATAGTTTACAATATTAGGCAAAAATGTTATATAATTGAAGTAAAAACACAGTGTTTTTATTTATTTATTTTTGTAATACATACCGGCTAAAATGTACATGACTCCAGTGACCATGATAGTACTGATTTGTTTCTTGATAAGGCCCAGTATTCCAAGAGGAGCTGATGTTCCTAGGAGAATCAAAGATACCATGGCACAAGACATCGCCAAATTGCGCATTCCTGGAAAAAAGAAATAGCATCGTTTAACGTTAAAAGCTTGACAATTGTCCACCAGGATGAATCATTAATAGCTCCATAATTTACAAAAACAGTTTTAACTATTGGCATACAAATAAAAATGATCAATTTTAGTTTGCATTTAAGACAAAAGTAATCATCATCTTATTAATATACTCTGATCACTATGTAAATCACATTGTGGATTAGGGATTTCCTTCTGTTACTTGAAGAGATCAGTGATTGGATTGTTGTAAGAAATTAAGCTAAGAGTTATATATAATTATAATAATTATACTGCGATCACAACTTTTATAAATCATCAGAAATCTAATCGAATTTCGTTCCAGATGAAACGTTTTCCTAAAATATAGATCACCAAGTTATAGTCTGCCTACGTTAATTGGCCGATGAAAGCAATGGTTTAGTCGTAAAAAAGAAAAACAAAGGTTATATGCTCTACGCAGAGGGTATACCTTCTATGCTTATATACCTTTTATGTATATACTAAAGCTTTTTTCAGAAACAGAGGGTATACGGTATTCCTTTAAAAAATCGAGAAGGTATATGGCGTATCCGCCATGTACCCTCCACTACACCCCTGCTTGAAAGGGTTCTCGATGTTGCGTGGAAAAACAGTTGCTAACAGACTCAATGATGCCTGAAACGCATTATTTACTAGAAAATTAGATTCTGGTAGTTGTTGCCACTGTTGGTTGCGACTGTCGCATTAATTATTGTATAAATTCATCTAAATTAAGCGTAATTCATCTGCCGAGTTATTGTGAGTGGAAGTGCAAGGACCTAGAAGGAAATTTCAAATTTGCAATGATTGAACTATGTATTTGTGATTGTTTATTCAAGTTGTAATTGCAGATTTTCAACTGCAATGTAATCCTTGGATCAGAAATCAATAACAGAATCTCATCATTCAAAACAATCCATACAGGCTATTTTAATGATTATTGTAGTGTAGTGTACGTTACATACCACAATTTTTGGCCACCAGTAATTTAGAACGGAATAATGTGACTTATTTTATTGGAGATATCTCATTCATTGAATAAAACAAAGCAAACTTTTCGGGGAAAAAAAAAACAAAAACAAAAAAAAACGGTGGCCAACTAGTAAATCAGTTATCAGCAATCTGACTAACACTACAAAAACCCGTAGAACTAGCCACTTGGTTGTAATTGTCACATTAATTAAAGGCAATTTCCGATTTACAATGATTGAACTATGGATTTGTGATTGTTTATTCATGTTGTAATTACAAACTTTCAACTGCAATGTAATCCTTGGATCAAAAATCAATAACATAATCTCATCATTCAAAATAATCTATACAGACTATTTCCATGAGCACTTGTGGTGTAAGTCACATGCTACAATTTTTGGCCACCGAAGAACGGGAAAATGTGAATTAGTTTATCGGAGATATCTCATTAATTGAAAAAGGCCAAGGAAAATTTTTGAAATTAACGGTGGCCAACTAGTAAATCAGATTTTCTTGATAATGATAATTTAAAAAATTTGTGATCATACAACTGTGAGCGAGAAGCGCTTCAACTACATTAAACTGATAATCGTCTAGTTATAATATTTAAGCATGCCATTATAAATTTACACTTTTAATTATTTCTAAACGATGTATAAGACAAATAAGTAATCCCAGCTATTTTCATATCTAGCTTATTAGAAAAACTTGTCTCTGCAAATTGATTACTGTAGTAAGCGGATTAAACTATAACCGTTTTGGTATATATTGTTTTATTTTCTAGATTAAAAATTCAATTATTAGTACATTTTAAATATACTTACTATCCACCCAAGAATCTTTCGATATGACTTTTTCATTGGAAAGATATGATATGCATTGTTCTGGTGTCTGCCCATCTTTCTTCATTTTTTCACGTGATGGCTCTAATATAGAAAAAAAATAAGAAAGTATTCTCTCTCTCTGTCTTTTAAGGTAGTCAAAATTTAAAAAGTATTCTTATTTTTAAAAAATATCAACAGATTCGATGTATTGTTAACTAAAAATAACATGGTATTTCAAATTAAATTAGACATTTCTGTAACGCTAGATAGACCGGGAGGCGGATACAGTGACAATTACCTCATCGAGTTCACGTAAAAAAATCTAGGATTAGTTAAATCTCGATTTGAGTATTAAAACGCAATCGGTCTGCCAAGTCATATCTTGGTGGAAAACACCTAAAAACTCTATTTTAAAGGTTAATTCGCAGGTTTATCACTGCGCTTTCTTGCACCCAAAAGTATGAAAACATGAAGCATTGGGAACAGAAAAACATAATGTTAAACCTATTAGTCAACCACTAAAATTGGGTTTTTAGGTGTTTGCCACCAAGATATGACTTTGACAGATCGATTGCGTTTGAATATTCGAATCGAGATTTAACTAATCCTAGATTTTTATTCGTGAACTTCATCAGGTGGTTGTCTGTACTGTCGTCTACCAGTCTGAGAGTAAAAACTATTCGTCATAAAGAGATTTGAGGTCTGTCTTAAAGATGATGATGAGAATTTTTAATATAGAAATTAAATTAGTTTTAAAAACCACCAATAGAGAGTTTATATCTTTACACAGAATTGTTGAATAATAAGAATAACAGATGAATAAAATGTGTAGCAACAATGTATAAAGTTTCTGCTCTACGCTTTTAAAAAATCGAAATAAATAAATAAATAAATAAATAAATAAATAAATAAATAAATAAATAAATCGGCTGAAAAAGAAAATTAAACTGCCCTGCATTTTAATGCATATTTTGAAAAACAGTTCGCGAAACACTTAAAATTCTTAGCAAAAAAGCAGATGACACAATCTCCCTCTCATGATAAAGCATTATGAATTATCAACCCGATTCATCAAAAACTGAACAAACTTCTGCTTATGTGTTCCTCCGATTATAGATTAAAAATACCGAACAACAACGTTTGACTTGCTTGATGTCTAACTCATTTGAAACACTTAGAAAAAAAAATCAAAGTTCTGTGACTGTCATTGTGCGCGCGGCAGCGCTCAACAATAATATGATTGAGCGATAATGCACACGGATTTTTCAATTTTTCTTTTTGCAGTAACTAACTAAATACTTATCCAATTTTGATGATTTTTTTTAAAAAATGTTTTTCTGACCAAGAAGCACAACATAGCACAAAAATTATTTTTTTTTTTAATGGCATACTGTAGGTGTACTGTAGAGTATTCTGAAAATCGGACAAAAATTTTGTGTCACAGCACTTTTCTCGAAAATTACTAAAGATAAAAACTTAATTTTTTTTTTTTTTAAACAAAAGACAAACTTTTTATCCCGGGGTAGTCATCGAGAAAACGTTATTTCGCTGGGCGGTTTTTCTGAAATTGCGTATTTTCCAAACTTGGTCTTAAAGGGGTATATCTAACATTCTATTGCAGATAAAATGTTGCGGTAAAGTTTATTTTAAAGATTTTGCGATGCTAATTAATCCTGCAAAAATTCATAGCTTTACGTTAAACAGTTTTTTTACAAGATGAAATAAAAGAATGGCAGTCATCAATCTAAGGTACTTGTGATCATCGGAGAGAAAAACCAGTTACACCATTCGATTAAGCATAAAAAAATACAGGATGCTTTTTTTTCTCTTATTTTTAACTTAATTTTTTAACGAATTATGAATTTTTTTGAAATTTTTGACATGCTGATTTTTGTCATTTTTTAACACTACATGGTTCGTACGGGTACCGTTATTTTTCCAGGTACACTACCAACATTTCTTTAAAGAAAAATAAATATAGTTCAAAAGCGCGAAATTTCGTCTTATTTAATTAAGAAATTTTTATAAAGAAATTCTGGTACGGAAGAATTTCCTAGTCATGAAATTCCAGGACGCGTACGAACCTTGCACTAGAACGCCCGGATGGAGTCGATTCGACTCCAATCATGTAACTAAATTTCAATTCGAACCAGAAAAATTTTCTTGAAATAATTTAAATCTAATCCACGCAAATTTACGTTAAATAAATCAATTAAATAATTTTGAATAAAAATTCTGGTGAGAAATATTATTTTCAAACTTGAGTAGAATTTCCGGGCGTTCTAGTGTTAATGAATCATTTACTGAATAATTATGCACGGTGTCTAGCCCTGGTGGCTGTTAAATTTGATTTTTAATTTTAAATTAGGCAATTTTTTGCACCATACCAAATTTATATTTTATCCATTTTTTTCATTTATTTATATTTTGTTTTTAGCACAATGGCATCAATGGCAAAAATGCCTGGCATACCTGTCAAATATTGGGGCCCTGTACTTTAACAAAGTGTATTTACTATAAGTATATACCGTATTTATTCTAATAGAATGCGCCCTCTAATAGAGCGCGTCTTCTAATAAAGTGCGCACCTTGGTGCTGATTGAAAAAATAAATATACGGAAACGATATAGTAGATAAGTAGAAAACGATTACTTAAATGCATTATCGAGGATTCTCATCGATCAAAATAGAGATATTCTATCAAAGCGATGGAGGGGCGATGCAGCAAAAGTTTCAAATTTTGAATAATGTACCACTCCTGTAAACTATAGCGCCAAGGATATGCACACTGTTAAAAATCTGCTGCATTTTGCTGCAACGCACTCCCCTGCTTGTATAGAAAACGGTTACTTGGCCGTGAAATGGCGCTTTCTCATTGGTTGGAATCATTGTAAACGCGGCAGCGCGCAACAATAATATGATTGAGCGATAATGCTTAAGCATAGGAAACCGCAAAAACACGGATTTTTCAATTTTTCTTTTTGCAATAACTAACTAAATACTTATCCAATTTTGATGATTTTTTTAAATGTTCGTCTGACCAAGAAGCACAACATAGCACAAAAATTATTTTTTTTTATGGCATACTGTAGGTGTACTGTAGAGTATTCTGAAAATCGGACAAAAATTTTGTGTCACAGCACTTTTCTCGAAAACTACTAAAGATAAAAACTTAATTTTTTTTTAAACAAAAGACAAACTTTTTATCCCGGGAACATTTTTTATTTCTATATATAAAATACAAAACAAGTTGTGCAGTATCCCAGTGGAATATGGAAAAATAGAAGGACTAGTGAAAAATGCTCCAAGGAGCAGTGCAAAAGCAGAATATGATTTTAATTGAGCATTAAAAAGTAATGGACAAGTGCTTCTGTTAATTACTGAGCATGAGGAAGGATAAGGGATCCCTTCTTGGCTACAACTCACTTCAATGCCAACTTTGAAAAAATCATATTTGCGCTTTTTCCGTGAAAACAAATCAGTCGCAGTTACTATAAAAATGTATAGTGTAAAGACGTAACCAGTAAAGATGCAGCTTAATTAGACATAAATGTAAAGGAAGGCGACATAATGCCAGATACCTAGTTCCTGCAGGTATCACATTCATGCACTGCCACCAAGCATACCCTAAGTGTATAATTGCACAGAAAATTGATTTGTAGTATAGTGCAGAGTGAACAGTGCAGTTAACATCAGAGATGTAGTACAGGCTATACGCCGTACACCTTCTGGACTTTTTAATAGAACACCATATACCCTCTGTTTTTCAAGAAAGCTTATAGTATACACATTCTAGAATATCCCTCTGCTTAGAGCATATATCTTATGTTATTTTTATGACTACACCCCTGGTTAACATCTAAAGCACGGTGGAAAATTCTACTAAAGAACCGCAAATTTCTTTTGTATGGAAAAAGCGCAAATATGATTTTTTCAAAGTTGGCATTGAAGTGAGTTGTAGCCAAGAAGGGATCCCTTATCCTTCCTCATGCTCAGTAATTAACAGAAGCACTTGTCCATTACTTTTTAATGCTCAATTAAAATCATATTCTGCTTTTGCACTGCTCCTTGGAGCATTTTTCACTAGTATGATATAGAATTGATGTACGATTCTTAAAGAAAAAATTACGAATTCTTTGATTGTAATAAAACATGGATGTTATTGTGGTATATTACGATATACGAACAGTAATTGATTGAAATAAATAAAGGCACTAAAGCAGCCGAAAGGGATTTGGATATTGAAAATTTTTCTCGCAGATGTAAGTTAACAGTAGTTTCTACCAAGAGCTTCTGGTCTGTAATGAGAAAAGAAACTGCATTCAGTTGTAAATAATTTATTTCTTGAAAGCTGAAAGTGTTTCGAATATGCGCATCCAATGGGATGGGTGTTTTTTTAGATGAAAAAAGAATCAAAGAAAAAAGAAGTTGCTAGTGCAGCCCGCCTTGATATGGAGAACTTTCTTGGTAAAGACAAAGTCTCAGAATTTATGATATAATGGCTTTGTACGCAACTGAAAAACAGAGTTATTATCATCAACAGCAAGACTCCATTACTACTTTAAGGCGTTTCAATCTTACTCTGTTTTCAGTAAAATAGTGCAGTCATACATTTCTTTGACACCTCTCAGTGCTGTATCAGAAAGAACTGCGTCTATACAAATAACACTTTAATTCGACAAGCAGTCGAAACTATAAAGAAAAGCCTTAGATTCAAGTATGTTTATTGTTCGTAACGGAATCGGGACAGCTTTTTTATGAACAAATTATCAAAGCCTGTTGTTGCAAGATTCTTAGAGAGCAATAAAAGAAAGAGAAAGCTTCCTGACAAAGAATCCTACGTAAATCATGAGTTTGTCAAAAATACTTCGCTAAAAACAGAAACTATCACTGAAGCATTTTGGAAACATTATAAAAAGACGCTCTATTGTATTAAAAATTTTAATCATAGATGTTGCAGCATTTAAAAAATATTTTATTGATGGAATTCGATTTTTTGAAACATAAAAAGGCAAAATCCGTTTCCCTATTTAGTCCCACTGTTTGGGAAAAAAAAAAAAAAACAGTAACTTATAAAAATTAAAAGATGTTTAACTACTGTAATTGTTATAGATTTGGCAATTTGGATACATGATAAAAAAAAAATTAACCTAGCTGATTAATTTATTCTCCTTTGGAGCAATGAAATGTCCCCCCCTCCCCCACCTAAAGATTGAGATTTTGTGTCTTCAATGGTCAAAAAGTGTAATCCCCCTCCCCCTTCCCGAAGTCACAGAAGTCCCTCATGGGAAGAAAAAAAAAAAAAAAAAAAAAAAAAAAGTGAGTTCATCACTGAGTGGGAGTTTATTACACAAATCTCGTGTAAGGAACGTAAGCTTGCAGAGTAACTTTTAAAAATCCTCATCATTTTAAAATGTTCATCTATTCTAAGGCAGTGCCTGAATATTTTTATTATCGCAAAAGATTACGACAATTACACATTTAAATATTAATTTTCTAAGCGTGGTGCAAAGTGAGTTACAGGAGCGGGTATCCATCTTATATATAAATTATTTGAAAGTAAAACAGTATCTTAGGGAAATTTAGCACCCTTTAAATTTTATTGCTTTTAATTACAACACCATCAAAAAAATGTCAGGAAGTAGATTTTTAGATATTAAACAGAGAAAATAATCAAAATTCACAAATGAGCTATTTATTGTATTTATTATGGAAACACTGCAATTAACATCAATGGAATTTTGCAAAGATGCTCGTAATCTTTGCTTTAACTTTGAATCTATCAAAAGTAAGCTAACAGTTGATGAGCTCAACTTTTTTTATGCGTTGATTTAATAGAACTTAACTAAATCTTCTCAAAAACTTAGTCTCCAAACTATTATTGTAAATGAAATGGCATAATTAAGATTTTATTAGTATAATTCAAATAGTTTTTATGCATAAATAAGTAGCACTGCCATTATAATTAAAACATTTAATATTTTTAAATGATTCTTTTTGCACTGGATAGCGGAGATTGATCTGAATGCAGGCCGTTTTTTACTTTTTTTGATTTCATTTACAGATATTTTTTTATGAGGGTGATTTCGCTTTCCAAACCGATTCTGAAAATGAAAGCATTCTCGTAAAAAATATCTGTAAACGAAATCGAAAAAGTTAAAAACGGCCTGCATTCAGATCAATCTCAGCTATCCAATGCAAAAAGAATCATTTAAAAATATTAAAATGCAACCGAGATATCTTTATAAATTTTTTCCATAAGATTAGCATTAGCGAACGGGTCTTTTCATTTGAGTGAAGAGGCCCCTTAATAGTAAAACACAACTTTTTCAGGATGAAAATGTTAATTGAAAATCTTGCAGCAGACAGACACGCTCGACATCAACAAATATCGCGATTGCATCATTATCTTACATGATGGATATGGTATACCAGTTAGCAAGTTGTACTATTTATCGACCAAAATCAAAATTGTTAAAAAGTATATTTATTAGAGTAGCTGCTAGCAAAGACTGAATCTTTTTTTTTTTTTTTTATTTATTTTTTTTTTTTTTTTTTTTTTAAGAAGAATTAGTTATAAAAATAATAGGATAATTCAAATATTTTAAGGAACTTCACTTCTGTTTTAGAATGTGTTTTACATAATTTCAGCTTTAAAACGTTATTTCTAAAATTGTGTGACCCTTTTTTAGGTGCGTTCGTAATTATGTAAATACGTAGCACCTATTGTTTTCGCTCAGTCCGTCCGTCTGTCTGTCTGTCTGTCCGTCCGCATATAACAACGCAAAAACTACCCAACCGAATCGTGTGAAATTTAAAATACATAATTATTACATAATTTTGTCGAGTCATTTCAATTTTTACGAAAATCGGATGGATAGATCAACTTCAAGGACAATATCAAAAGGAATCCGTTACATTACGGTCAATGGGGAAAAAAGTTTCAAACGCATTTTAATCATTTGAAATTTAAAACGTATATTTATTACATAATTTTGTCGAGTCATTTCAAATTTTATGAAAATCGGATGGATAGATCAATTACAGGGACAATCAAAAGTATTCCGTTACATTACGGTCAATGGGGAAAAAAGTTTCAAATGCATTTTAATCGTTTGAAATTTAAAACGTATATTTATTACATAATTTTGTCGAGTCATTTCAAATGTTATGAAAATCGGATGGATAGATCAATTACAGGGACAATCAAAAGTATTCCGTTACATTACGATCAATGGGGAAAAAAGTTCCAAATGCATATTAATGGTGTTACACTCATTTGAACATAACAAAATCGACATGAATCTATGAAATATGTAGTAAAAATACATTTTGTACAATCTGTGATGCAAAGAATATTTATTATTAAATTACAGGGCCACACAAATGTATTCCACTAAACAATGTTACACGGGGAAACTTTGTTTGAGGGGTGTTTTAATTATATTAAACTACTTCACATTTTATGAATAAGATACACGTTAATGAAGTAGAATAAAAATTACTCCCTGCATATTTACAGGAACACAAAGATTTCGACCACTATACTGTATCCAAAGTACGCTCTACTATATCAGCAAGATCTGAATATTTTAAAACTTCGTTATCGTACGAACGCACCTCATTTGCTACGCTTCACATGCAATTTCCAACTTGTTTTTCTTTTCTTTTCTTTATTTCTTCTTCTTCTTCTTCTTCTTTTTTATGATGATGACGATGATAATATGTGTGATTCCTATGAACTTTCATACCGACATAACCTTAATCACGCAAGTATCGAATATTCTAGAATCTGTTGTACAGTGGAAAATCTTAAAAACAAAAAACACTAAAAAACACAGAAATAATAATTAAAAAATATAATACCTATTGAATAAATTTTAACTTAGTTCTTCTAAAAAATAAGTTTTAACTATGTAAAAAATTGTGCAACATAATTTTATTCTTACGCATTTCATTAAACGTAACAAAGAAGGTGCAGCAAATTGATTGAACTTCCGATTACGTGATTGCTTTTAGAAACGGAATCCTGTTCATCGATCACTGTGAAAAAGTCACGAGACCCACCCCTTAGTCGGGCTTATCATCCTCTACTAGGCAGAGAAGGGGAAAAAATGTATAAAAGGAGTGAACATATATTTTTAGGTTCTGCCTTGAAATATTAATACCGTTCAAAGTAACTTCATATTTCATATGCACTATCACGCGAAGAACAACAGCCTTGTCATTGATTCTCCAAACATGACATTTCTCGATTTTTTTTTCTTTTAATGTTTTAGCAGTTTTTACAGTCCTGGACGTAAATTCTATTAAATATGAATCTGCCAAAAGAGACGCAGATCTGTAATCTTAGCAATATTTTAGGTTTTAATGATCTTCTTATACAGTTCTTGCAAAACTTATGGACAGGAAGGGAAAAATACTTCCGGTTAAAACCTACGATTGGAGAATATTTTAAAATTTGTTAAAATGAAAAACAAAATTTAACTAGATAGTAACGTTAAATGCAACACGCAAACATTCTTTTTTTATATTTTTTGCGGCAGCAAATGATTTTTCAAAAGTTTAAATAAAAAATTAAATAAGTATTCTAAAAGTATACCGGATATAAGCGGCGTTTTCTTTACAGGTGTGGTTTTGAAAATGGCAACAATGTTTCTAATCGTAGTCAATTTGACTGTTAACAGGGACAACTCAGGGGCTATTCTTATCAAACTTTTTGTTAATTTTGGACCTTCTCTCCCCCCCTAACGCTATCATACGATATAAATAATTCGTTGACCCCTCTCCCCACCGTTGATATCGTTATCAGTGTCTAACAAAATTAGAATCAGTGTCTAACAAAATTAGAATCAGTGTCTAACAAAATTAGAAAATAGACCGGCCCCGGACGACCCTCTCCGCCCCCAGAGTTTCCCACTCTTTCAAATATTTAATGTTAAAAATTATAATCATTTGAGCATTTAGTGAAAAAAATGCATTCAAAACGCAATAAACAGTTGATCTGAAGAATAAAGAGAAAATGGCTCCTCCCCTCCCCCAAACCAAAAAACATTTGTATAATTGCATAACATTTGTATAATTCTTATGTGTTATAAACTATGTCAAAGTTTAAAAGCGATTGGTTCTCTAATTTTCCTAATTTTAACAAAATTTTAAAAATAGTCCTTCCCCGGGCGAATCTCCCCTCCCCCTGAATTTCCCACTCTTTCAAATATTTAATGTTCAGAAATAATATTTATATGAGTGTTCTGTGAAAAAACGTATTCAAAACACAATAAACAGCTTAAGAGAAGCAAAAAGAAAAAAAATCCTCCTCCCTTTCCCTAACAAAAATTCACCTCACCTTAAATTTATAAAATTTATAAAATCTATAATAAATATAATTCTTAAATTTATAAAATTTAAAATACAGTGCAATATCATTAAAATGAATTGCAAACTATTTTTTCTTAGAGATTGTAATGGAACGGAATTCTTTTAAGCGCCTCTGTAAAAGAACTATAAATGCAACATACTTCATTTTCAATATCGAACGTGCAATTGTAATCCTCAATAACATACATCAATTCCCATGACATTCCGAGTACAGTTACGCGACTTAGAGCATGAACAGACAAATAGAATTCATAAATACTTTTCAACGTGTTGGAAAGTGTTAAAAATGCGTGTTGAAATACATTTCGGAAAGGAAAACAAACGAGTGCCGTTAGCACGAAGTTATGGGTTCGATTTTTTTGTTTACTGCGTCTATGTAGATCTTTCAATTTTCATAACCCTTTCAAATCAATCGATTCATTTAAATTAGGAAGCCATTTAGTAATGAAAAAGCAGATTTGGACAATTTCCAATGCATGCTGCAGTTATTATTTTCCTTTCTTTTTTCTTAATCTATTAGTTAAACAGAAGCTAAAAGAAAAGAAACATTAGAATTTAATAAATTAATACTCCCAAATGGATTGTATTTCAATGTTCGTTTTACTTTTGCAAGTATCAAATGATTTTGACATTTAAAATACTAGTTACAAAATTCAGAATTTACAACTCTGCTTTTTTATCTGTCTAAAAATGACTTTGATCTAAAGAAGCGTGTTTTATGCTAATTTTTATAATTCTTTTAATACAATCTTTTAAAAGTAACTCAATAGACAAGATTTACACCACAACAAAAATTTCTAAACTTTCGGACAGGTAGAAATATTTTTTACAAAATAAAATGTTACGGAAAATTTGACGAAATCAATAAAAACCAGATTGTTTCATTGCGATTTTGCCCTTCAAGGCGCTATTTCATAAGTACCGACAAACCAAAACATATTCTTAAAGCTAAAATCTTCTTATGATCTATAGTACAATAGGTTTTAAAAAATACAAGATTTAACTCTTTCAAATGCTTTATACTTTACTATTTATAATTGATGCAAATGCATGGAGACTATATTTTTTCTGCGTGAAAGGTAAATTAAATATCCGTATTTTAACGCAATCTTTTTAGAGCATTTCAATAAACCAGATTTTCTTCACTTAGAAAAATCTTGAAACGTTCGGATGGATAGATTTATTTTTTACAAATTTCTTCGAAAATCATCAAATTTTAGTTTCATGGGCCATATAGAAAACATATAACATATTTGATATCAGAATAATAAACACGGGCCCGAGCAAAGCCGGACAGGTAAGCTAGTTTTATACTAGGTTTTATAATTCTTTGGCTTAAAAAAAACCCCGCTGATTTTACCATAAAATTTTCGAAAAAAGATTAAACGTCTTTAAAACCGCACTTTAATTTTTTGAGCGAAGCGAAGGCTAATACACAGAGCAATATTACTTTTCGATTACTATATATATATATGAAAGATAAAACATATAAAAATGAAAGAAAATTTTAAATTTCGTTTACAATTAAGTTATAAGTACAATAGTAAAAAATTAGCTCTAAAAGTTTAAGTTAAATACATATAATGAAAACAAACATAGAAAAGTATAAGTTACTGTACGCAAAAATCAATAAGTTATGAAGGGTATATATTTATGTACCTATAAATGTATCTATCAAAATAAATGAATAAATAAATAAATAAAATTAATTAATTAATTAAAAATCCGAAGTCGAGTCTCAGATTAATAATTTTCTCATATTCAAATAATAATTATTTCATAAAAATTGTCGGAAATATTTTCAGTTTCTGACATCATTTTTAGTTATTAGCTCAGATAATAGCTTATCTGAGAAGAGGCAGCAGAACTAGAAATGTGCTACGAAAAAAGAAAGTAAACAGCCAATCAGACAGAGCCGTAGCTAAGGGGGCGCTATGGGCGGCTCAGCCCCCCTAAAATATTTAGAGCCCCCCCCCCTGGAAAAAGTTCCAAGGTCATTAAATGTTCCGAAAATTCAAATGAAATTCTGTTCAAAAATCTAATTTAGTTTTGAGACTCTTTCACAGTTTTGCAGAGCTACTAAATTGTATCTAAAATACGTGTTTCAACACTCCCTCATCCTATTGGTACATATGAAGCTAACAGAATGTTTAATTTTGCACCAGTTATACATTCAAAATTTTCATCCTCATATACTTTTCTTAGCATAAAATGAAGTTATTACAACAGTTTAATGAAAAACATAGTACCTACAATGTGAATATGCACTAATTTATCTTTCTGCATTAGAGAAAGAACAAAAAAAATATGAGCCCCTCCTATATTCCCTTGAGCCCCCCTCCCCCCAATATTCCCCTGAGCTCCCCCTATCGTACACTTCTAGCTACAGCCCTGCAATCAGATGGCAGTATTGATGCTAGTCGCCTTGTGAATGTGCATGTGTGAAATACGCTTTCGGGACTGTATATACGAAAATTGTGAAAACATTTAAAATCCATATCACAAGTGTAGAGTTAAAAAAAAACTATTTAAAATCTTCATTTTATTCTGATTATTTTACATTGATTTTCTGTCTGTCTTTTTTTTTTTTTTTTTTTTTTTTTTTTACCTGACTAAAAAAATGCAACTTTGTAAATGGTTCTGGTGCCATTACGTAAGTAATTAACATATTTGCTGCTGTCCAGTTTCGTATTTATGTGCGGAATGTTTTTATTTCTTAAATACCTTTTTGTCCACCGCACATCTACCAAAACCAAACAAAGTAGCCTAGAATGTTTTGTTCGTTTGTTACCATGGAATCTGTTTCAGAGTATTCAATCAGCGAAATTATCTTACATACCTAAGCAATAAAGCATTCTAAAATAACGACTTTCAGATTTATCGCTTGATTTTGAAGGAAAAAAAAACGTTAAAAATCTTTTTGCAAAAATGCATAACAACTAAAGAAAATTAGTCGTTGGAAGCCACCGTAATACTTACCCAACATGGGTAAGCATATTATAATATATGAAAATAAAATTCGTATAAACTATTTATAAAATGGATTACAGTTCCAAAATAAAATTTAAACCAAAATAAAATGAATATAAATCATTTTTCAAAATAATGAATAAATAATTTGAATGTAATATAAAATAATGTAGCATAAAAAAATTATGTTACATTATTTCATGTTATATTCATTCTTTAAAAGAAATAATTTCGAAAAGTTTTATATGCTACGTTTCATTAGAACGAGTATTTCGAAAGTTCGAAAAAATAGTTACGGATAACTAAGATTACTGAAATTTATATAGAGTTTGCTGAGTTTTTGTCGAGTTTTTTTTTTTTTTTTTTTTTTTTTTTTTTTTTTTTTTAAATTAAAAAAAATAGGAGAAATTTTATCATATTATTTTGTTTACAATTGATATTGGTTAACAATAACAAAAAATATATAATTTTTAACTCAATAAATAAAAATTATTTACTTACCCATCATATGTAGTATAGGGTAAGTCTTGCAATCGTTTTGAAAATCGAAAAAAAAATTTTGACGGATTTACACGTTTCAGATAGTGGAGATTCCGAAAAACATATTTTTAGAAAAAAAATTTTGCCGTCCGTCTGGCTGTCTGTCTGTCTGTCAGTCTGTCTGTCTGTAAACGCTCTATCTCCCGAACAAATTGAGATAGAGACTTGAAATTTTGTATGTAGTTAGTATGTAAGAATGGGACGAAGCCTATTTAATATCAGCAACCTCGATTATCCGGAACTATTTTTTTCGGACTCTTGAAAAATTCGTTCTGATGAAAGGTATATAAAAATTTTTGAATTTTTTTGTTCTAAGGAATGGACGTAAAAGGCAATAAAATAACACACATTTTGCATATAGAACGAAGTCGATCGGATTATTAGTTGCCGAGATATTTGTAATCCTGTTTTCCACATTCTTCGATTTTTCATGACCCTGCATTTCATACAAATTTCAATTCAGAAGTATATTTTAATTGGAAATGAGACGCTTAATCCGACGCAGTTAATTGTTAGTTAATAGAATTATTATTTTTGGAGTAATAAGGATGTTTCTTTTACGCAGTTCGGTACTACTTGAGTAGTTTGGCGTTTTATATAATTTGTTGAAATTGGTACATCAGCAGTTCTTTAATATAGCATTACTATGTATATTAACAATATTTAAATTTTGTTTATGAATTGCAATGCATTGTATAAATAGTTTTCACATGTTTTATTTTCATATACATATCCATGATGGGTAAGTATTACGGTGGCCCCCAACGACTAGTTTTAAAATGTGTCCTGGATCCGTTTAATAAACGTCATAATCTACCTACATTAACTTTTTTTTTTTTTTTTTTTTTTTTTTTTTTTTACTCGGATTAATTGATAGAATCAGAAATTTAAGATGAAAATTAAAGTTGATATTACATAGAATTAATGATATTAGTAGTAGGAAAACGACAGTACGGGCTCAAGCGCAGGTGGGGTTGTGGGGCCGCGCAGCATCCCTCCGGCTGCCCCACCTGCTCCTCCGGCTGCCCCGCCTGCTCCGCCTCCTGGCCCCACCTGCGGTGCCGCCGCTCGAAATCATACTATAAGATGAAGATTAAATTTATATTTGAATTTTGAACAATCGTAGTTTTAATGAGTATTATTAATTAAGTGAAACAATTAAAATCTCATTTTTTTAACCATTTTATTTAGATTTCTTCAACTACAAGATGAGATTATCAATTTAACACAAGAAAGTTAAACGTATACTTGAATTTTGCTTGATAGACATCTTAATGAGCAGTATTAATTAAGTAAAAACAATGGAAAATATCAAGTTTTATAGAAAAAGACTGATTTCTTACTATTTTTATCAACTTAAAAGAGAAAACTTAAACACACATTTCAGTTTTAAGTGGTTATCATCTTAATGAGTATCGTTAATTAAGTAAAAAACAATGGAAAATATCAAGTGTTATAGAAAAGACTGATTTCTTACGATTTTTATCAACTGCAATATCAGTGTATCAATTTAACTCAAGAAAGTTAAACATATATTCGAATTTTGCTTCATAGACATCTTAATGAGTAGTATTAATTAAGTAAAAAACAATGGAAAATATCAAGTTTTATAGAAAAAGACTGATTTCTTACGATTTTTATCAACTATATGATCAATGTAACGACTTAAAAGTTGAAAGTTAAACATGTATCCTAGTTTTTCAACAGCTATAGCCTTAATGAATATCATTAATTAAGTAAAAAAAAACAATGGGAAATATCAAGTTTTATGGAAAATGACTGATCTCTTACGATTTTTATATACTTAAGAGAGAAAACTTAAACATACATTTCAGTTTTTCAACAGCTATAACCTTAATGAGCATTCATAATTAAGTAAAAAACAATGGAAAATATCGATTTTTATAGAAAAAGACCGATTTCTTACGATTTTTATCAATTGCAACATCAGTGTATCGACTTACAAGTTGAAAGTTAAACATGCATTCTAGTTTTTCAACAGCTATAATCTTAATGAGTATCGTTAATTAAGTAAAAAACAATGGAAAATATCAAGTTTTATAGAAAAAGACTGATTTCTTACGATTTTTTCAACTCAAATTTCAGACTATCAATTTGATAGAAAGAAATTTAAGCATGCATTCCAGTTTTGGACAACCATTTCCTTCATGAACATTATTAATTAAGCAAAACAACAGAAAATATTAAATTTTTAACTGATTTCTTCATATTTTTTTTTTTATTTATTTATTTTTTAATATAAAATCAGAATACAGAACTTAAAATAGAAATTTAAACATATTTTTTAGTTTTTGAACAGTCGTTACCTCAAAGAATTTCGATAATTGAACAATTAACAAAGGAAACTAATGATTTTTTTAACGAAAAAAGACGAATTAAACGAATTTGGTTAACTTTTACTCTAATTGGAAATTTCATCGTACTTTATATATACCAACTAAGTAGAATTTTAATACATAAACGAATAATTTAAAGAAATCCCCAGCACGCAAATGTGAACCTGCAGAGCATTTCTTATTACGTCATATCTAAACTAAAACTTTTTTCTGCAACCCCTCCAAGCATGCATTCCAGGTAGGGGAACATAACAAAGAATTTTGACGTCACAACTTACAAAGGAGTACAAATGTTTACGTTCAAGAAAAAGTATCACATAGAGTGAAAAAAAAAGAAGAGATTTAAGTTATTTATCCATTCTAGTTTTATAACAGTTACTACAACATCTCCAAATTAAAATTTGGAAGTCATAATGAGTATAATTAATTAAGCAAAATAATAGAAATATTAGTTTTTCAGAGGGGAAAAGACGAATTTAAACAAATTTTATTAGTTTTACACTAGTTTAATAATAATTTTAAGGAGGAAAAAGACGAATTTAAACTTTTTTTTTTTAGTTTTACACTATTTTTTCTCATCTCCAACATGGATATATCAATTTTAACAGAAGAATTAAACGTATATTATAGTTTTTAACAACAAAATCTTAACAAGTATCATTAATTAAACAAAAATAAATATCAGTTTTAAAGAAAAGACGAATTTGAATAATTTTACACTAGTATTTTCAAAAGCAACATGGAAATATCAATACTTATTCACATATTTCACTTATTCACTGTATTCAATACTATATTTAATAAATTTGGATACACTTTAAGAATTTCCTAATCTATAATTAAATATTAGCTGTATATTTAATGTTACCCATGTTTTCAACATTAGTTCATAATCGTGAATTTTGTATTTTAAATACCATGTATTCAGGTTCAGATTATTTTCACTTGAAATCATACAGAATTTTTTAACAGAGTTTGTTTTTGAAATCATTGAAGCAACTGTATTTAATATTTTTAACACCAATTTTCTAAGATTTTCTAACATTTTCCGATTATACATTCTTCAGAAGTACATTTCTAAATGCTACAATCACTTTACATATCGAAAAGATATCATTGAAGCAACTGTATTTAATATTTTTAATACCAATTTTCTAAGATTTTTTAACATTTTCCGGTTATACATTCCTCAAAAGTTATTATTATGTATTCTAAACAATAGCAAATATTAATCTATACTAATATTATAAAGAGGAAAGATTTGATTGTTTGTTTGTTTGAATTGAATAGGCTCCGAAACTACTTGACGGATTTGAAAAATTCTTTCACCGTTGGAAAGCTACATTATTTCCGGTGAACATAGGCTAATTTTTAATTGATTTATACAAATATTTTTCTTAATAATTCAAAATTTCATTATTTTTCATACAGAATCAATTAAAATTTTTCCGCTAAAAAATAACCATTTTTCTTTCCCGTTGCCAAGAAAATGTAATCTGAAATAGTAATAATAAATAAATTAAGTCTTAGTAATTATGGAACAAAACAATTTGTATAATTTTAAAATAGAAAAGAAAAATAATGAAATAGTTTACTGATAAATAAACGACTATTACTGGATTACCACGTGAGGCATAAAATCACAATTTTGTTGTAATCGTGCCAACGTGATCCGTAGATGACATCTGCACCTAAATATTATTGGCAATATTATTGTTTATATAATTTGTTTACATTATTTGGCAATATTGATCTCCCATCGACCAAAAAACTGTCGCCAAAGTATAAGTTTAAATGTCAATAATGGATGATCGTAAATATCACATTCTTTTGACATTAAATATGTTTTGCATAATTGTTACGTCGTCAACTAATTTTAATCCGATGTTTTATCTCTATTTCTATTAATATTTTAGTAATTTTTTAATTCTTTGGTTATTTAAAATAAAAATTATATCCATTTGTATAATTTGGCGAAATTGATCGATGGAATAATCAAATGGTACCAATTGTTTCTTTACACTCTATCTGGAATTAGCGTACTTATTGAGCCTCCGCCAAGTCATATGCCAAGCAGTCATTAAATCTGAGTTTTAGCCTTACTATTATATCTTTTTCATCTGCAGTTATTTTACCATCACTAAAAAAGAAATTTTTTGAATGTGAAGGAAAAATCATTGTCATGAAAAAATATTTGCAATTAATTTATCATTCATTCTAATAAAAAAAAGGTACTACTAGGTTATCCCGTCGACCAAAAAATTATCCCCAAACTATCAGATTAAATGCTAATAATGGATGATCGTGAATGTCGCATTCAATGACATTAAATACGATTCACGTGTTTAAAATGTCATTAAATGGTTTTTATTTCGACTTTTTATTAATATTTTTCTTAATATTCTACTAATTATTTGTTTTTTTCGTTATTTAAAATAAAAATTACGTCAATATGTATAATTGGGCTATTAGTTTGGCGATTTGTATAATTTGGCGAAATTGGTTGACGGGATAGCAAAGTAGTATAAAAAAAAGAAAAAAAAAAGTGGATAAGTGTGATTGGCAATCGCACACAGGGATTCGTTTAATATCTTTTTCAAAACACTTTTTTTCATTAAATTAACAAATGAAAAATGGTTTTTCGGCGCTATTTTGGGATTTCTTCGCTAATCGCGCCAACCAGAACAAAATATTAACAGAATATTCCCCTAAATGTTGCCTTGATCGCATAGATTTGTTCATTTCTCTATCATAATCTGCAGATTTAGTAAAACTACACAAGTAAATAAAATTATGAATAAAAGTAAAATATTTCAAAGCTTAGCATAAATTTAAGGGAGACCAAATTGGTCACCAGAGGCGGATCTTAATTTAAATAAATAATCTATATATATAAAAGAAAGTTTGGATTTCGTATTAATCACAGCACAAAAAAATCTACCGAACCAAAAATCTTGAAAATTAGGGTAAAAATACTTCTAATAACATCGAGTGCCTCTAAGAAGGGATTTTCGAAAATTTCACCCCTAAGGGGGGTAAAAAAAATAACGAACTTTTAAAAAATTCCTGAAAAATGGGCTTTTGAAGTTATTTTTCATCTGATAACATATTTTAGTGTATTTTCTCATGCTGAATCGAATGTTACTAAGTAAATTCTTTTAAATCCAGTAGATCGTGAGCTGCTTCATATTTTCCTAATTTGGCGATGACTTCGGCGCAAAAACCTGAAATTTTCAATCCTTATGTATATAGATCAGATTTTGTAGTTATTTTTTAACTGATACCATATTTTAGTGTATTTTTTCATGCTGCATCGAATGATATTAAGCAAATTCTTTTAAGTTCAGTAGTTCGTGAGATACCATATATTTTTTTGATTTGGCGATGTCTTCGGCGGAAAAAAGCGGTAATTTTCAACCTATATATATAAAAGAAAGTCTGGATTTCGTATTAATTATCGTACAAAAAAATCTATTGAACCTAAAATTTTGAAAGCGAGTTCTATAATCAGTTAACGTGATTATGTAAGCTACATTTAATTATCTCAATATATATAAAACGCAAAGTGAAATTTCACTCCGGACGCTTATAACTTAAGTTCTACTAGATAGATTTTAATGGAACTTACATTGTTAGTTGGATAATTATTCAGAAATTTTGTAACAAGTGAAATATAGCATTCTACGTTGTTTAATTGAATACTTATGGAGATGTTTTAAATCAGATGAACACAATTACAAAAGGTTGGCTTTAATTTAAAGGTTCCGCTGAATGAATTTTTATGTGATTAAAATTGTTAACATGTTGAGCGCTACGTCATTCATTGGTGACTAACACTGAACTTTCCGTTTAGATGACTGACTTTTCACCGATGACAGACAGTCTAAAATACGATATAAAACTAAAAATTACTATGATATAAAAATTTCGTTTGATTCAAAGTTTCTTTAAAAAAACTGACCAGCGTAGCGGGCGAAGGCTGCTAGTTTTAAGAATAAAAAGACGAATTTAAACAAATTTTATTAGTTTTACACTATTTTTTCTCACCTCCAACACGGATATATCAATTTTAACAGAAGAATTAAACGTATATTTTAGTTTTTAACAACAAAAATGTAATAAGTATCATTAATTAAACAAAAATAAATACCAATTTTCAAGAAAAGACAATTTTTTACACAAATTTTCAACTTTGAAATACATCACTTACATACTGTATTAAGTATACAATTAAATACAATGGTTTCACCATTGCATACTGTATTAAAAAGAACAAAAATTTTGATACTTTTTTCGTAACTTTTTTTGAAATTTTTGCAATTTTTTTTTGCAATTTTTTTTACACTTTTTTTAACTAAAATTTTTCATATTTTTAACGTTGTGATTTTTTATTTTTTACTTTTGTAAAAACTTATTTTGAAAAAAAAATTTTTTTGTAAAAAATGTTTTTGAAAAAAAATTTTTTTGGAAAAATATTTTTTGAAGTTTTGGTTTTTGTAAAAAAATTTTTGTTGTAAATTTTTTTTTTTCAAAAACTTTGTTGTGAGTTTTTCACTTTGTGATTTTTGTTTTACATTTGTGTTTTTTCTTTTCACTTTTGTAATTTTTTTATACTTTAAATATTTTTTTGTTGGTATTTCTAGAAAACAGTGAAATTATTTTGTAAATTTGCATATTTTTTCATACATCTGCTTATTTTTGTATGTTCTTATGCATTTTTTAAGTTGTGAGAGTGTTGTTTCACTTAAAATGTTATGTGTATGTACGTGTGTGTAACCTATTTTATTAATGTAATAGGTTTTTAAAAAATAAACACAACGATATATGTATATAAAGGAATATTTAATGTGAGCATTTAAAGGATACATTGCAAAATAATATCTATACATTCATGCTGGTTAGAAGAATCACGGGTAACAAAATTACTTTTCAGCAGTGTGTATGTCTTCCAAATTTTAAGTTTGAGATATTGTGGTAAGTGTTATGAAAATATGATGGATATATAGTCTAAATATCTTCCTTTATGTCTAAATTCTTCAAACGTCTGAATAATTTTTGAATATCCTCACTAAGTTTACATATAACTGACGATGCTTTATATGATGATGTGTGCACTTTTGATTCACGCCTTCTTGAAAACAGCATTTGGTAATCTTCCCAAGTGTAAGGTTTTTCACCTGTATGGATTTTTGTATGTTCTGTTAAATTCGATTTACTTAAGAAATGTTTGTAGCAAATAGAACACATCTGTAATAGAAATAAAATGCAAACAATTAGGATTCTTTTCAACAATATAGGTAAAAAGGCATTTGTTAAAGTGTAGGCAGTAAGACAAATCATTTTATATTTACTCTAATTACGATTCATATACGAATTCTAGTATTTTTCATATAAGTACTTACATATGTATTATTCATTAACGCTACATGTGCTAGGGATGAATCATTCAGATCATTAATTTCTGAAGTTTGCTGCTGTTTTGGTTCATCTTGTTGAAACATCTTTATAACGCAAGAAATATATATTTAGTAAAGGTTTAATGTATAAATAATCGCTCATTTATTTATTTTTATTAAATACATATATATTGCAATCAAATTTCGCTGTACGTTTAATATAAATTATTTTTTTTTTCATTTATTCATATGTTAGAAATTCCTCTGAGGAGTACATATCTGATAATTTTTAGAAAAAGTATGAAACACAAATCTCTGTATGATGATAAGTATTGTGGTAAAATTCACATAGTTTGGTTTCGAAAATAGGTTATTTGAAATATGAACTGTTAAAAATTAAAGATTGTATTCATACATACTATGTATAATCAAAAACTATAAACATTTTATTAATATTTTAAACAACTAGATGGACGATAATTCAGAAATCGTTGAACTGTAAGATGAAACATATGATAATTTGATTAATAGTATAGATGGAAACTCAAGATTAGTCATGTATACTACATTAAAACTTTAAAGATAGTATTTATATTTTAAGCAACTTGGTGGGTGATAATTCAGAAGTGCGAGATGAAACATCTGATGAATTGATTAAAAATATGAGTAGATTAGTTTTAATACATTAGATGATTATAGAAGTAAGAAATTTCGTGTAGGGGAAATGCGTATACGATGAAAATCGAATTGAATCAATTGACTTCAACTCCCGTTCCAAGTTAGTATTTAACTCACTTGTGTAATGTGGAAATATAAAAGGTAAAGAATCAAGTTTGATGTAAATAAATATTGTGGTATTGGTTTAAAAACTAAAAAAGTATTGAATTTTACTGAATTAGAAAGTATAAAATTTGATTAAATAATGTTTTATGTATAAAAATTAAGTTTAAATGTGATAAAATTATGAAAATCAGTTTGTAAACTCTCATTTTTATAAGTACTACTATGAAAATATTCTTTTAATATAGAATTTCTGCTTATTGATGAGACTAAAAAAATTATTTTTTTGTTAATTTTGAATATTTATTGAGTGTATGTAATACTAGGATTAAAATCTTACAAATTCGGTGTTAAATTTTTCAAGAAATTGTGGTTTGTAATCCAGAAAAAGGTGTGATTTTAATAAATTTGTAAATATGTTCATTATTTTTTTTAATTATTTCTCTAACTGGTCATTCATTTGTTAATTTTTGTAATTTTTGTAGAAAAAATGATTTGAATTTTCGGTAATCTGTACTATTTTTTGTCCAACAGTTGATTTTATTGATTATTAGTATTCTCATTCGACAGTAATTTCACGTATGAAGTTATTAAATATTAAATATCTATTAATTTTCTTTACTGTTTCATATGATAGTAATATTTCTGAGGAACAGGTGTGATAACTACTAGACTTTGATTGGCTTGATTTTCTGATAAACGTTTGAAAAGAGTTGTAAGTATGTAATGATGTAATATCTATATACTATCGAGAGTCGAGATTGAAGTAGATAAGTATTGGAGTAATAGTCAATTCTTTGTTGAATTTCAAGAAATTGTGTGAGAACATGGTTTTTTACATTAAGTTTATGTAATTTCAGTTACAGTTTTTCGACAATCAACCTAAAAATGGATAATTATCATAGTTAAAAGCTATGATGAAAAGATCTAAGCAATATTAATGTTAAAAAGTTCGTCTAATGTTTGCTCTTACGTTGTGGAAATTTCGAATAGTTTGGTTTGAAATATGAAATGTTTGTAAAAATTAAACTTTGTATTCGTGTATGTTTTGCATCATTAAATTGTAAAGATAATATTCATATTTGAAAAATGTTGTTGGGTGTTTTAATAATTTTCTGATAAGTAGATAAAAACAGATGTGAAAATTCTGTGCTATTAAAATATATAGGATCAAGAATAAAGTTTGATGAAAATAAGTATTGTAAAAATTCAGAAATTTTGAAGTGTAAGATGAATCATGTCCTAATTTGATTAATTATATGGGTAGAGTAGTTTTAATATGTCAAGTGTCTAAAGCAGCAAGAAACGATTTTTTAGGTTTTCTAGAATAATAATAATAATAATAATAATAAAAGTATACTTTTGTTGTAAGATTTCGAATGCAGTCAAGACGTGAAAAATATAAGTATGAACCCTTTGTAAAGACATTCAAACTTTTTAAAAAGTTTAAGTTTAGTAATATACTGTAACAATATATGTAAGCGATGTATTTCAAAGTTGAAAATTTGTGTAAAAAATTGTCTTTTCTTGAAAATTGGTATTTATTTTTGTTTAATTAATGATACTTATTACATTTTTGTTGTTAAAAACTAAAATATACGTTTAATTCTTCTGTTAAAATTGATATATCCGTGTTGGAGGTGAGAAAAAATTGTGTAAAACTAATAAAATTTGTTTAAATTCGTCTTTTTATTCTTAAAATTAATATTTGCTATTGTTTAGAATACATAATAATAACTTTTGAGGAATGTATAACCGGAAAATGTTAAAAAATCTTAGAAAATTGGTATTAAAAATATTAAATACAGTTGCTTCAATGATATCTTTTCGATATGTAAAGTGATTGTAGCATTTAGAAATGTACTTCTGAAGAATGTATAATCGGAAAATGTTAGAAAATCTTAGAAAATTGGTGTTAAAAATATTAAATACAGTTGCTTCAATGATTTCAAAAACAAACTCTGTTAAAAAATTCTGTATGATTTCAAGTGAAAATAATCTGAACCTGAATACATGGTATTTAAAATACAAAATTCACGATTATGAACTAATGTTGAAAACATGGGTAACATTAAATATACAGCTAATATTTAATTATAGATTAGGAAATTCTTAAAGTGTATCCAAATTTATTAAATATAGTATTGAATACAGTGAATAAGTGAAATATGTGAATAAGTATTGATATTTCCATGTTGCTTTTGAAAATACTAGTGTAAAATTATTCAAATTCGTCTTTTCTTTAAAACTGATATTTATTTTTGTTTAATTAATGATACTTGTTAAGATTTTGTTGTTAAAAACTATAATATACGTTTAATTCTTCTGTTAAAATTGATATATCCATGTTGGAGATGAGAAAAAATAGTGTAAAACTAAAAAAAAAAAGTTTAAATTCGTCTTTTTCCTCCTTAAAATTATTATTAAACTAGTGTAAAACTAATAAAATTTGTTTAAATTCGTCTTTTCCCCTCTGAAAAACTAATATTTCTATTATTTTGCTTAATTAATTATACTCATTATGACTTCCAAATTTTAATTTGGAGATGTTGTAGTAACTGTTATAAAACTAGAATGGATAAATAACTTAAATCTCTTCTTTTTTTTTCACTCTATGTGATACTTTTTCTTGAACGTAAACATTTGTACTCCTTTGTAAGTTGTGACGTCAAAATTCTTTGTTATGTTCCCCTACCTGGAATGCATGCTTGGAGGGGTTGCAGAAAAAAGTTTTAGTTTAGATATGACGTAATAAGAAATGCTCTGCAGGTTCACATTTGCGTGCTGGGGATTTCTTTAAATTATTCGTTTATGTATTAAAATTCTACTTAGTTGGTATATATAAAGTACGATGAAATTTCCAATTAGAGTAAAAGTTAACCAAATTCGTTTAATTCGTCTTTTTTCGTTAAAAAAATCATTAGTTTCCTTTGTTAATTGTTCAATTATCGAAATTCTTTGAGGTAACGACTGTTCAAAAACTAAAAAATATGTTTAAATTTCTATTTTAAGTTCTGTATTCTGATTTTATATTAAAAAATAAATAAATAAAAAAAAAAATATGAAGAAATCAGTTAAAAATTTAATATTTTCTGTTGTTTTGCTTAATTAATAATGTTCATGAAGGAAATGGTTGTCCAAAACTGGAATGCATGCTTAAATTTCTTTCTATCAAATTGATAGTCTGAAATTTGAGTTGAAAAAATCGTAAGAAATCAGTCTTTTTCTATAAAACTTGATATTTTCCATTGTTTTTTACTTAATTAACGATACTCATTAAGATTATAGCTGTTGAAAAACTAGAATGCATGTTTAACTTTCAACTTGTAAGTCGATACACTGATGTTGCAATTGATAAAAATCGTAAGAAATCGGTCTTTTTCTATAAAAATCGATATTTTCCATTGTTTTTTACTTAATTATGAATGCTCATTAAGGTTATAGCTGTTGAAAAACTGAAATGTATGTTTAAGTTTTCTCTCTTAAGTATATAAAAATCGTAAGAGATCAGTCATTTTCCATAAAACTTGATATTTCCCATTGTTTTTTTTTACTTAATTAATGATATTCATTAAGGCTATAGCTGTTGAAAAACTAGGATACATGTTTAACTTTCAACTTTTAAGTCGTTACATTGATCATATAGTTGATAAAAATCGTAAGAAATCAGTCTTTTTCTATAAAACTTGATATTTTCCATTGTTTTTTACTTAATTAATACTACTCATTAAGATGTCTATGAAGCAAAATTCGAATATATGTTTAACTTTCTTGAGTTAAATTGATACACTGATATTGCAGTTGATAAAAATCGTAAGAAATCAGTCTTTTCTATAAAACTTGATATTTTCCATTGTTTTTTACTTAATTAACGATACTCATTAAGATGATAACCACTTAAAACTGAAATGTGTGTTTAAGTTTTCTCTTTTAAGTTGATAAAAATAGTAAGAAATCAGTCTTTTTCTATAAAACTTGATATTTTCCATTGTTTTTACTTAATTAATACTGCTCATTAAGATGTCTATCAAGCAAAATTCAAGTATACGTTTAACTTTCTTGTGTTAAATTGATAATCTCATCTTGTAGTTGAAGAAATCTAAATAAAATGGTTAAAAAAATGAGATTTTAATTGTTTCACTTAATTAATAATACTCATTAAAACTACGATTGTTCAAAATTCAAATATAAATTTAATCTTCATCTTATAGTATGATTTCGAGCGGCGGCACCGCAGGTGGGGCCAGGAGGCGGAGCAGGCGGGGCAGCCGGAGGAGCAGGTGGGGCAGCCGGAGGGATGCTGCGCGGCCCCACAACCCCACCTGCGCTTGAGCCCGTACTGTCGTTTTCCTACTACTGATATTAAAACCGTTTAAACGCCAATGTTCCCAAATGGGAACATTGCATTATTTGTAACACAAAACATATATTTTCCAACATAATAACGATGTCCTTATTTTTCCTATAAAATATAAAGTTGATTTGAACTTTTGAAAAGAAAATATTTATGTTGAAGCATTTATCATAGGTATTATGGAATATGTAAATTCAGTAATTTGCATAAAAAATATATTATTTGCTTTTACCATTTTCTCTATATTAATTACATTTTACCGTTAGGAACCTAAATGTTTTTGGAATTCGAGAAAATATTCAAGAACAATATACAATAGCATATAGCGGACAATAATTTGTTATACTTGCATAGGTTGTCAATCAGTAATCACGTTCCAAAATGCGAACAGTAAAATGAAAACGGCCAATAATATTGTAGAAATATATTTTTTGGTATTTGCTAAATTTGTATGCATAAATTAAAACATTTGAAGCTGTAATTTAGGAAAAACAAAATTATAATTACATTGCGATATTAATTCGGCGTCTAAACGGTTAAAGTATTAACATGCGTAACTACTTTTTTGAAATATTAAGATGTACGTATGACATAGAAAAAAGTTATGAAATTGGCACATCACACTAGTTTCAATATTGCATTTTCTGAACATGAGGCTTACATTAATAAGAAGAACTAAAATTTATTACAAATAAATCGTAATGCAAATTGCACTTTTAAGTTTTTCCGTTTATTATCCCATCATACGTAGTATAGGGTAAGTATTGCAATCGTTTTGAAAACCGAAAAATTTTTTTTGACGATTTACACGTTTCAGATACTGAAAAACTGGAGATTCTGAAAAACATATTTTTAGAAAAAAAAATTGCCGTCCGTCCGTGTGTCCTCTCTGTCTGTCTGTCTGTAACTGCTCTATCTTTCGAACAAACTGAGATAGGGACTTGAAACTTTGTATGTGCTTAGTATGTCAGAATGGGACAAAGCCTCGATAACCTCGATTATACGGAACTATTTTTTTCGGGCTCTCGAAAAATTCGTTCTGATGAAAGGTATACAAAAATTTTCGAAATGTTTTATTATAAGGAGAGCACGTAAAAGGCAATAAAATAACACAAATTTTGCATAAACAACGAAGTCGATCGTATTATTAGTTGCCGAGATATGTGTAACCCTGTTTTCTACATTCTTCGATTTTTCATGACCCTGTATTTCATTCAAATTTCAATTCAAAGATATGTTTTAATTGAAAATGAGACGCTTAATCTGACGCAGTAAATTATTAGTTAATATGATTATTATTTTTCGAGTTATAAGGATGTTTCGTTTACGCAATCCGGTACTACTGGAGTATTTTGGCGTTTTATATAATTTGTTGAAATCGGCTCATCATCAATTCATACTATGTACATTAAAACTATTTAAATATGCGTTTAAATTTTATTTTGGAATTGCGATGCATTTTATAAATAATTTACATGCGTTTTGTTTTTATAATTTATCTAAAACAATTTTTTTAGATAATGCATATTCATTTATATTATGCATATCCATGATGGGTAAGTATTACGGTGGTCCCCCAACGACTAGTTTCATTTTACATTTGAAAATTAGAATTTCTTAAAAACCCTTACTCACAAGGAAGGTCTCCATACTGGGCATACTCAGATTTTTTTTGAAAAAATTACAAATTAAACTACTCATGTATCTAATAAATGATCAATAAAATTGAGCGGCGGAATTACAGTACTAACTCTGGAAAAAAAAAAAAAAAAAAAAATAATAATAATAATAATAATTTGGAGTATTTGGCGCGAAAAGAAGGAAGTATCACCGAATTTGGCGAGCAGCAATTTCCCTCGCCAAAAGCAAACGATTTTAATGCATCTGAAAATTTCTTTTCAATCAATTTTTAAAATGCGTGTAAATAGAAATGAATTTAAATATGAACAATGAAAGAGCAATACTTAAATGCATTTTTTATTGCATATTTATGTTGCTTTAGCAGTAGTTATTTAATTTTATCACTTTAAAAACAACTTCATACATAAAAAATAAAAAATATATCTTCATATATTTAAGCGTATGACAAAATAAAGGCCAAACGAAGAATGATGCGGTATACATTATTATATATTTCAATATTGGAGAAGTTTTTGTTTCCATAGCAACGAAATAGACTCAACAGTGCTCAAATGGATTGAACTTAATTTCGAGGTTGAAACAATTTTAATTAATTTAAATTTTGTTGTAATTTATAAAATTTCATAGTTAATTTTCGTTATAAATATGACAAAACTATTAACTATTAACATAAATTAAAATTGACAAAATTAAAGTTATTTAAATAAAAGTTCTTTAAACAAGTTCAATGTGAAACATTTTTACCTTTAAAAGTATTTGCATAAAAAAAGTATTTTTTGAAATTTTATTTTGTCGCCAAACGATGATAAATCGCCAAATAAACGACATGTTTATTATTTTTTTATTAATTTTCCGTCGGGATTCCGCCGAATTTTTTTTTTTTATAAACATACAGTGTCTCACAAAAGTGATGGGACACTTGTGCTTTATAAAAAGAAACTGCAATAAAATAAATAAACAAACATGTACAAATTTTTTTTGGGTGTGTTTCATATTTAAAGTTAGTAACAATTATTACATAACATACATTTTGTCAAAATATTAAAATATTAATTTAGTAAAAATACAATTGTTCAGAACGGAGCAAAAAATGGCCCACATAAGTGATGGGACACTTACTTTTCCATCAAATATTTATCCAAAATTTTACTTTTTAAAAGGTTTTAATATTTTGTTGGATTTCCTTTTACTTTTAAAACATGATTTAATCTTTTTGGGATGGATTCGACTAATTTTTTTGTGATTTCTGGAGTAATTTTACCCCATTCTTCTTGAAGCACTGATTTTAGTTGTTGTATTGAAGAAATGGTGTGTTTGCGAATTCTTGATTCCAATTCTTGCCAAATATTCTCTATGGGATTTAAGTCTGGAGATTGTGGTGGTGTTTTTATTATTTCAGGACAGTTATATAGCAGCCAGAGTCTAACGTTCAGAGCAGTGTGCTTGGGGTCATTGTCCTGGTAGAATTTAAAATCGTTATGAAAGTTCAATTTTCGTGCTGAAGATTTCAAATTTTGCTTTAAAATATCAATATACTTGTACTGATCCATTATGCTATCAATAAAAACAAGATTACCAACTCCAGCGGACGACATACACCCCCATACCATAACTCCTCCTCCACCATGTTTTACTGTTGGTACCAAGTTCTGTTTGCGAAATTCTTCCCTGGGTTTTCTCCACACCAAGATTCTACCGTCAGAACCAAATATAATAAATATACTCTCATCAGCAAATATAACTTTATTCCAGTAATCAGAATTCTTATTTATGTTGGATTTTGCGAAAGCTAGTCTGAGTTTTCTATTCTTTTCACTTACGAAGAATTTTTTCCTGGCTACTCTACCGTGAAATCCAGCAGATCGAATTACCCTTCTAATAGTCTCAGGATTAAAAATTATTCATATAATGCTTGTAAATCAGCAGCAACTTTTGAAGCACTATTTCTTGGAATTTTTTTTATATTTCGAACGATAATTCGCTTTATTCCATTGGATAACTTTGATGGTTGGCCAGGTCTTCTTTTATCCTGAATCATATGATTCTTTTTATATCGTTTAATGATATTGAAAACTGTTGAACGACTCAAGTTAACTGTTTCAGCAATTTTTCTAATATATTTTCCACGTTCAATATGCAAATTAATAACTAATTTTCGAATTTCAGGCGAAGTTTCTTTTCGTTTAGCATTCATGGCTACACAGAGCTAAAAAACACAAAAATTCCAAAACAAACTGGAGAGAAATACTGCAGACGATTTTATAAATTATTTCCAATTGCTTTTACGTAAAAATAAAACCCCCAAAAATATTTTTATTGCTTATTCAGACGATTTTTGTTGCATATATAATGGTGTCCCATCACTTATGTGAGCTATTTTTTGCTCCGTTCTAAACATTTGTATTTTTATTAAATTGATATTTTAATATTTTGCCAAAATGTATGTTATGTAATAATCTTTACTAAATTTAAGTATGAAACACACCCACAAAAAAATGTGTACATGTTTTTTTAATTTATTTGATTAGTTTCCTTTTGTAAAGCACAAGTGTCCCATCACTTATGTGAGTCACTGTATATAACCACATGAGAAGAACATTCTGTATTTTTTTCAAAATTTTCTGAGTATGCCCGTATGGAGACCTTCCTTGTGAGAATATACATCTTAACCCCTTGAGGGATACTCCGATATATTAAAAGCCACCGAAATTTAATTAAGATTTTCACTAGAAAATCTTAATTAAGTTTTACTTTTAACATTTTGAGAGGAAAGAACGGAAGAATTACTTTTCCTTATTTTGAAATAATTCTTTTCTAAATTTCCGGTAAGAACTCACAAGGAAGGTCTCCATATGGGCATATTTCGAAAAATCTGAAAAAATTACAGAATGTTCTTCTCATGAGGATATATATGTTTATATATATATATATATAAAATCGGCGGAATCTGCGTATTCTGTTAGTAAAAAAAAATAATGAAAATTTCGTTATTTGGCAATTTATCATCAGTTGGCGATGAAAAGCAATTTCAAAAAAGTCTTTTTTTTATATCAATTGCATTTTAAAGGAAAAAAGTTTCATGTTCAACGTGTTTACATAAATAAAATATCTTTGGTTTTGTCAGTTTTAGTTTGTTTTAAGTATAATTTCGTTATATTGATATTTATATGTATTTATAGTAAAATTTAACCATCAAAATTTGAGATTTAAAACGAAATTCAAATTTAAATTAACTAAAATTGTTTTAAGTTCAAAGTCCAGCTGAGCATTGTCAATTAAAATTTGTTGGTATGGAAACATCTGGCTTTTATTTTTGAATACGCTTATATATATAAAAAAATTTAATGAATAAGAAATTTTTATAAATGAAAATATTTTTTCAAAAGGTAAATTAAATAACTACAGCAACAAATAACATATATATATGCAATTTAATACATGTATATGTATATAACATATTAAACTCTCTCATTGTTTATGTTTAAATTCATTAAATACCATTTACACGAATTCTAAAAATCCAAAACTTTTCAGTTGCATTAAAATCGTTTGTTTTTGGCGGGGAAAAGTGCTGCTCGCCAAATCGTGTGACACTTTCGTTTTTTCATGCCAAATATTCGAAAGTATTTAATTTTTTACATGTTTTCTACGGCAATTCCGCCGCTAATTCCTTTATTACATACATGAGTAGTTTAATTAGCATTTTTTTTTCAAAAATAGTCTGAGTATGCCCAGTATGGAGACCTTCCTTGTCAGTATTACACAAATGCAGTTGCTTCTCCCTTAACTCTTTCCGGCACGGGCAAAATCTGTAATAAAATGAGAAATTATCGACTGACACCGGAATTCACAAACGAATTTTTTGCATATTTTGAAATCCTTAATTTAAGCTTTTATCATAAATGCGAAATTTTAGTAAAATATTACTGGTGCCGATTGCAAGTTTGGAATTAAAATTAGGTATCCCAGACCGGGCACAGTGTGCCGGAAAGGGTTAAAGGATTAAAAGTCACCAACATGCAAAATTTCAAGTTTGTTGTTATCCAAGTTCCTGTTACAACTTTATCATAGAAATCGCAATTTTAGAACTTTTTTGTTTCTGAACACTCGTACACATATTAGAACATAATTTAAAAAAAATTAAAAAAAAATATTAAAAAATGTAATTTAACAAATTACAAACGACCATTTGGAAAATGGTAATTTCAAAGACTAAAATTTTAAACTTATAAATAAATTCTACATTTAAAAATAATAATAATAATAAACATAATTTTTATGATGATCAAAACGGTTTACTTAATAACAAAGTCCTGTATTACGTACGCCATGAATTAAACAATGTTCCTGGACCAATCATAAACAAATTTTAAATGAAATTTCAGTTTTACAATTTTTGATACCGCAAATTTTTAAACATCGCACATTTTCAATTTTTATACCGTCGTATAAAAAAAGAAAATGTACTTTTAAACGCCATTTGTTTGAAAGCTGTATCTCAATTTATTTCCGAATTATTGATTTTTTAGTAGTTTTTAATGCTTTTTTTTTTTTTTTTTTTTTTTTTTTGTCATCGTGGCAACAGAAAGATTCCATTTCTGGACTCTGGACATTAAATATGGACCAATCAGAAAGCAAATTAGAGCATCACAAGAATTCAGATATGTATCAGACATCACCAGACCGAAAGTGAAACAACCATTTTCCAAAAGGAGAGAAAAAGTGAAAAGAAAGAAAGAATTATTTTATTTTTATGAAGAGAAAGAAATAATTTTTATTTAGAAAACGATTCAATGAACTTATTCATTTCGTTTATCTATGCCTGTAACGGCAATTCTGTTACTATAATACTTTATAAGTGCCGTCGTAAGGCAATTCCATTTGCTGGACTCACAATGTTATTAATCTCATGGCGACGTACGTGCACAAATTTTTCAATTAGTTCCCATTTTCAGAAAGGAATGATTGAAAGAAAAATAGCATATTTAACATGATAAGTTAGATGAAAAATGTTTCAATTTGTAACAGTTTCTTCCATTTCTCGGCCCTTCATAATTTAGGTAAATAGTTTTTCATGCAGAATTAACCGATTTGTTTCATTTTTTGGTTATAGATTCATATTGATAAGATCCTTCCATGATTAATTGTAAGGTTCTTTTGATAAGTATGAAGGAGAAAAGGGCGATTATCTTCCTTTAAATTATATAAATGGGTATTTATTCAGAATTATCGGATTTGCTTTAAATTTTGGATATAGGTTCTTTCTCGTAAGGCGAATCTCTGAATAGTTTGGAGATTTAATGTTTAAACATAAAGGAAAGAACGGGGGACAATCCCTCTTGAATCATATAAATGGGTATTTATGCAGAATTATCCGATTTGCTTTACATTTTGAATGTAGGTTCTTTCTGATAAGGCGAATCTTTGAATAGTTTTGGGGTTTAATAGTTAAGTATAAAGGAGGGAATGGGGGGTAACTGATTTTAAATTATATAAATGGGATTTTTATTCAAAATCATCCGACTTGCTTCGACTTTGCGATATAGGTTTATTATATGATAAGGCATATCCATCATTAGTTTTGGGATTTCAATGATTAAGTTTTAAGAGGGTAAATGGGAGAGCTAATCCTCTCCTTAATTTGTTTCTCGAAGGCCATTATTTCTTGAAAAAATAAGGCTGTAATATACAATTATTCTGCATAATCTAACCTGTGAGCTCAATGCCATCAGTTTAACCGGGCAGTATTCTTTTATTTTTATTTATTTATTTATTTTTACAGTTTTTTCATTGGAATTCCTCTACTAACCCCTTATTATATACGTGAGTAGAATACGAGCAATTTTTTCTCAACATATTTTGAGTATGACCAGTAAGAAGACTTTCTTTGTAAGGGCTTTATTAATTCTAGACATTAAAACACGTGGCAAAATATGCATTATGCAGGAAATTCGCTTTTGCTACTCTTCTTGAACTGGTGTTATGCAACATCGTACGCTGCTAATACTCTTATAGTTTCTGTAATAGTGTTATGATGAAAAAAAAGTGATCAAACGCCAACTGTTATCGTCGTCGTCGTCTAAGTGACGTAACGTGGATGGTAACTGGCTCAAGTCACTGGAGACGTCGATATGTCTCCTTTTGCGACTAGTTGACAACAATTCATGATGGTCACAATTGGCCAGACTGATACAGCGAATTTACATTCATCTGTGATCTGTGACACTTTTTTACCTCTCTGATGTCACCGTAGCGTCCTATAGCAGGGTTGAATTCGGACAATTTTCTTCGGGATGGATATCTGTGACTCTGGGAGGAAATTGTACTTTTTCCCATTGAAAAAACAAAATCTGAAATTTTCCGGATGGGACATCTCACTGCTCTGGGGAGCAATGTTCCCCCAATCCACTTCCCTGAAATCAAAACTGTCCCATATAGAGTGTCTGGGATATTAGGGTTCTTTGTTGTTTCATAAAAGAATATTTTTATTGTGCACCTACCTGCAATATCAGGACAAAGCTTGTTCACTCCACCATATGCTGGAACAAGGTAAAAAGTTTTCTTTTTTGAGTCAGTAGATTTGTCGATTCTAGCAACTCGTCCCGGCAGCCATTCTACCGAGTGGTTGTAGGCTTGTGCGATTGTCTCCACTTGATCGGGATCGTAGCTCATGTACTCCCATTCATCGGACAGCAAGCTGAGTGTCAAGAACAGCGTAGCCAGTGCAGTCAAAAAGAGTGTAATGTACACGAAAATACACGTAAAAGTGAACATGCTATTGTAAATCGTACTACTGACATCGCCATTTAAAAAGGTAATCACGTTTGGCACTAAATTTTTAGGTATTATTTTTTAATTTTCTATTTTGAATGGATATAAAAGTTTCAAATGAAGTAAATTAATGTTTATCTCGATATATTGCAGCGAATTAAGAAATGTATTAGTCTTTTAATTGTCGAAGTCGAACTTCAGTACATATTTTTTATCATTTTTTACATGCATCACCTTCTATTGCTTTAGATAATGAGGGAGTTTTTCATATATGTGCTTTTTATGATATTTTTTATTTATACGATTTGTTTTTCCAACTAAAAACTCGAAAGTTAAAAAAAATTAAAGCAAGTACATGTCTTATTAATATAATTATGTCTCGTGTTCTTTTAATAATGTAACTAGTTTTAAATACTGATAGCTACCGTAATTTTATATGAATTTTATGTTGTGCCCTAATGACAAAATAGGTCGTTTCAATGGTTTTCTGCAAAGCTCTCTTTTACCGACTAAGACGTAATTTAATCTTTCTATTATAACCGTAATTTTTTTTTTCATGTCGATTTGAATGAACTTTGCTTTTTTGTTACCTTTCCAAGCCGATGTTCTAAATTAGGAACATTGATATGAAAAGGCTAATTAAAATAAATTATTATTATAAAATGCTAATTGAATTACTTTTTTACATTTAATTAGTGAATATGATTTAATAACTTTTCTGTGCAAATATATTATAACTATTTTATTAACTCATCATTCAAAAGTTTAAAATTAGCCGTTTAATAAATCATATTTTATAAATTAAACTGCCTTATAAACAAAACTTACTTCCATTTCTAATTTCTTTTTTAATCAATATTATAAATTAAAGTAAATTTACGCATTTTTTCACTAATAGAATTTTAAAAAATTAGAATGACTTCTTATTTAAAAAATTTCATAGATTACCTACATCCACTAATTTATTTAAATTAATTCTAGTTAGTTTGATTTATTAAATTTTAAGCACGCTACAAAATGATTATGACAAGGTTGCTATTTTGATCTTGCTAAGTTGAATAAAACATTTTCGAGTGAGTTCTATGCGAATTAAATAAGGCCCCTATGAAATTACTTGCTATAGAAAAAAAAAAAAATACAGGATCCAAGAATTATTTTTTTTACATATATAAACATGCAATTATTATTATTATACTGGCTCAACTATTGATTTTGTTAGAGATAGCAAAAGCTGAGAAACTCTAAATAATTCAGAGCCGAAATTTCGCTTAGCACATCTAAATTTCTTTCATAGAAAATAAGTCTCAGGGAGCTTGTTTGCTTTTAAAAAATTCCAGTTACGAGAGTGTATTCTTTGGTTTCTTGGAGTCACGGGAACAATTAGCATTTCCTTTTGTTATACCTGAAACGAAAATAAAAAAAGTTATTTTTTTACACTACTTTTAAGGTAGGTAGACATCTAGAATTTTTTTCTTTGAAA
This sequence comes from Maratus speculifer, assembly GCA_964019185.1. Classification (NCBI taxonomy): domain Eukaryota; kingdom Metazoa; phylum Arthropoda; class Arachnida; order Araneae; family Salticidae; genus Maratus; species Maratus speculifer. The sequence goes on from OZ025294.1 coordinate 249,694,688, forward strand.
TTTTTGAAGATGTTCAAGTACTATTTCTGCGCTGTACTAAGTACTGCATTATTCAGTCTGTTTAACATATAGAAAGAAACGCCATAGCAGTCATTTTGACTGATAACAAATGAAGATATTTCAATTCAAATTAGAATTTTTTTTTCTAAAATAAGTTAAATTTATACCAGAGAATAAGTTAAATATTATATATATATATATATATATATATATATATATATATATATATGAAAAATATTTTTATAACACTCGAGTAAAATTTCCGAAAATTTTAGTCATATGGAAGCATAGAACAAACTTAGGTGAACTTTTCCGAGAGGTAGAGAAACAAGTAGAACAAACATTTACAGTATTAGAAACAATGTTGCAATTTATTAATTCAGTTAAAAACACAGAATGTCTCAGTTCAATGCAAACTATGTGAGTCTGTATCTGGCAAAAATTGTGTGGGTGTTTTCTCAAGAATTGAACGTGATTTTAACAAAGCTTTAGATTCTGTTAGACCTTGATATATATTGAAGCTAATTAGTTTTTTGTGTATATCGCTCAACAAGTGGTGCTGCTATCCTGCATTATTAACAATTTCCACAATAGCTATATCTCAATAACTAATGTTCGGATTTTATAAAACTTTAACTTCAATGAGTTCTTGATATAATTTGCTGCTAGGAACTTTTTGGTGCAAATCGCTCAATAGATGGCACTGCTATATTACATTATTCATGATTTCCGCAATAGCTTTATTTCAATAATAATGAACAAATTTTCATTAATCTTCAGGTTTAGTTGGTCTTTAATGTAGATTAGCGTTGTTTAGTTTTTGGTGTATATCACTTTACAGGTAGCGCTTCTGTTCTAAGGTGGCATTTTTCATGATATAGCGATAATTATGTATCTCAAGAGCTAATGTATGATTTTTCATCAAACTTCAGATTCAGTTAGTGCCTGATAAAAATTGATCCTGATTCGTTTTTGGTGCACATCATTCAACACATGGAGCTGCTGCAGAATTTTTTAAGATTTCTGCTATAGTCCTATCTCAGAAACTAGTACACTAACACTGATTTTTATTAAACTTAAGATTCACTTAGAAGTTGACATAAGTTGTTTCAGACTAGATTTTGGGATAAATCACCTGACCGGTGGCGCTGCTATGTCGCATTTTTCAGGAAGCCTTAACATGTATGAGATAGAACCAAATTTTGGGAATGCCATATCTGACTAATTTTTGAGATAGAACCATTGCAAAAATAAGTGTATATGTATAAATAAAATCGCCACCTGTTGAGTGATCTACTCAGAAAACTAAACTGTATCTGAAGTTTGATGAAAATTCGTAAATTAGTTTTTGAGATATAGCTATTGCGATAAATCATTAATAATGTCACATAGCAGTGCCACTTGTTACTATATTTACCCAAAATAGTAATTAGCACAATTATCAAGGGCTAACGGAATATTAAGTTTTATGATATTCCGTCCTTTAGTTTTTGTGATATAACTGTTGCAAAAATCTTAAAAAAAAAAAAAAAAAAAAAGAAAAGAAAAAAAAAAAAAAAAAAAAAAGAAGCAGTGCTATTTTTTGGGATATTAAAAAAAAAAGGATTTAGAACCAGTTTATTTCAGGGACTAACTGAATCTAAAATTTTACTGAATTCCGTTCATTAGTTTTTGTGATAAATCGCCCATAAAATTTGTGTCATATACAGACAGACTCACAGACATTTTGTAAAAATATGATTTTCAGATTCTCTGATCCTTAAAATGTGTAAATCTGCCGAAAACCGGAATTCGAAAATTTTTCCATTTCCGATGCTTTGTTCTTGTTAAGATAGAAGAAAGTAAAAGGAATAAATTAGGCTTTGAGGTGCATAGCTACAGACAGAGAAATACCTTCCTGACAAATTTCGTAACTCAACGTCTAGTGCTTTCTTCAAAATACTGTGGCAGACATACACAATTTTTATCTTTATTATTACAAGGTATAATCCATCGAACTTCGATGAAAGAAAATATTTAAAAAGAAACTATTTTACTGATCCTTATATATATACAGTGTCTCACATAAGTGATGGGACACTTTAGCTTTACATAAAAAAAACTAATCAAATAAATAAAAAAAAACATGTACACATTTTTTTGTGAGTGTGTTTCATACTTAAATTTAGTAAAGATTATTACATAATATACATTTTGTCAAAATATTAAAATATTAATTTAATAAAAATACAAATGTTTAGAACGGAGCAAAAAATAGCTCACATAAGTGATGGGACACCATTATATATGCAACAAAAATCGTCTGAAATAAGCAATAAAAATATTTTTTGGGGTTTTATTTTTACTTAAAAGCAATTGGCAATAATTTATAAAATCGTCTGCAGTATTTCTCTCCAGTTTGTTTTGGAATTTTTGTGTTTTTTAGCTCTGTGTAGCCATGAATGCTAAACGAAAAGAAACTTCGCCTGAAATTCGAAAATTAGTTATTAATTTGCATATTGAACGTGGAAAATCTATTAGAAAAACTGCTGAAACAGTTAACTTGAGTCGTTCAACAGTTTTCAATATCATTAAACGATATAAAAAGAATCATATGATTCAGGATAAAAGAAGACCTGGCTGACCATCAAAGCTATCCAATGGAATAAAGCGAATTATCGTTCGAAATATTTAAAAAAATCCAAGAAATAGTGCTTCAAAAGTTGCTGCTGATTTACAAGCATTATATGGAATAATTGTTAATCCTGAGACTATTAGAAGGGTAATTCGATCTGCTGGATATCACGGTAGAGTAGCCAGGAAAAAATTCTTCGTAAGTGAAAAAAATAGAAAACTCAGACTAGCTTTCGCAAAATCCAACATAAATAAGAATTCTGATTACTGGAATAAAGTTATATTTGCTGATGAGAGTAAATTTAATATATTTGGTTCTGACGGTAGAATCTTGGTGTGGAGAAAACCCAGGGAAGAATTTCGCAAACAGAACTTGGTACCAACAGTAAAACATGGTGGAGGAGGAGTTATGGTATGGGGGTGTATGTCGTCCGCTGGAGTTGGTAATCTTGTTTTTATTGACAGTATAATGGATCAGTACAAGTATATTGATATTTTAAAGCAAAATTTGAAATCTTCAGCACGAAAATTGAACCTTCATAACGATTTTAAATTCTACCAGGACAATGACCCCAAGCACACTGCTCTGAACGTTAGACTCTGGCTGCTATATAACTGTCCTGAAATAATAAAAACACCACCACAATCTCCAGACTTAAATCCCATAGAGAATATTTGGCAAGAATTGGAATCAAGAATTCGCAAACACACCATTTCTTCAAAACAACAACTATACTCTGTTTCACCTTAACTTGGCAGTACTGAATATGCTACAAGAGCCGAATTACAGCCGTTGCCGTAGAAACCAGGGTTTGCTGGAAAAGCACGGGATTGCAAATAAACAAGGAACAGCCCCATTTTGGCGTGAAAATATAATGCGTGTGCAAAAATTGATATGTTTTGATGTTCTAATGAAATTAATTTTATTACATAAACATTTACTAAAATAACGAACATCATTATTATTCTTTTCTTTGTTTCACCATTTTTTTTCCAGTTTTGTTTCATATTATTGTTGATCTGCCCAGGCCCTTATTATTGCATGGGCAAATCGGGACTTTGCCCATAGGTCCCGAACCTTAAGGGGCCCTCAAATCCATAAATTAAATTATAAAGTATTTTTGTTCTTTTTCCAATCCCAACTCTTTCATATGTTGAAGTTATTAAACTAATCTTAAAGTAATATAACAAATTGCTACAGTTATATAAAAGAGTTTTATTCTGTACTAAAGGGGGAAAAAGTGTACATTTATTAATTAAGGTAGTTAATTTAGAATTGACAAACCTTAGAATTTTCTATTTAATCGAAGGTGCGGAAATGTTTATGTATTACATATGCACATATGAGTGACCATCATTTCTATTTGAATACCGTTGCAATGATTCGAAAGGGGCCCCCTAATTTATCTTTGCCCAAGGTCCCAAGACCCAATTATTCATAGTCAGGCCCTAGATCTGCCCGACTCACAAAATGCGAAAAATATCAAAAAATCCCGAAAAAATTTAAAAACTTTGCACAAATTCTGGAAAAAGATGGAAATTTTTACTGGAATAAGCTAAAAACTTGAAATCGAATTCCATGCATAAATGTCACATTTTTTTTTTTTTTTCTTAAAGAATTTTCAGTGAGATTTTTTTCGCTTGGGTGTGATTTTTTTTTTCTAATTGCAGAGGAAAGAGGACAAAATTTAAATTTATACTCAAAATTTAAAAAACTAATACTTCTTACAAATGTTAAAAAAAAGTCTCAAAAAGCAAAAAATTCTACAAATAACATTAAAAAAATAAAAAATAAATAAAAATAGAATTGCCGTCAAAATCGCTTGAGGTACTCCAAAAACAGTTATAACCTGCAGTAATTTTGCCGAAATTGTATCTGCTGTAATGTCAGAGAGGGCAAAAAATACAGAATACTTTGTGAAGTGATCTATCACTGTAAGTACATATTTATTCCCGGATTCAGACATACTTAAGGGTCCCAGGATATCGAGGCTTAACCGCTCCATAGGTTGGGTTGGTGTATCGAATTTCATCAAGGGAGATTTGGTAATATTAAAGCCTTTTTTTTCAATACACTTAGTGCAAGAATAGGAAAAGTTTTTAATGTCGCGATACATATTTTTCCAATAGAATTTTTCCTTAATAGTTCGATAATTCTTGAAAAAACCAAAATGCACTGTTTCTGAACCTTCCAAGACATAAGGAATTAATTTTTTTGGAATTACGATTTGTTCAAAATAATCATTCCGGGCCGCATGACTATTCCTATGAGACAAATGTTTAAGAATACCCTTTTCGAGGAAATAGTCATCCGTTCTCTCTGGACATGTTTGCGAATTATTTTCCAAATAATCGATGATAAGTTTCAAAGATGGATCTGCACGTTGCTCGAATCGTATTTTTTCGAGATCTGGAATATCTGCCTTAACAACGTTGACGGAGTGACATACATCTCTGGATAACAAATCGCCTAAATAATTAGTCGAACCTTTAATGTGTTCGAATTGATAATCATAATTCGACAATTCAAGTAACCAACGGGATAATCTATTAGCAGGTGAATCAAGAGTTTTTAAATATTTAAGTGATTTACAATCAGAAAGTAAAATAAATTTTCGACCATATAAGTAAACTTTAAAATGTCGAATCGCCAATAAAATAGCATATGCCTCGAGCTCAATAGCGGGCCATTTCTTCTCATGTGGTTTCAACTTACAAGAAAAATAGTTAATGGGTCTCAAAATTCCATTCTCATCTTTCTGTAATAAGGCTGCACCCACAGCCTCTAAAGAAGCGTCCGTATTTAGATAAAAGACATCATTAAAATTCGGATGTTTCAACATGACGTCAGATAGTAATTTTTGTTTAATTGTGTCAAAGGCAGTTTGAGCTTCGTCCGTCCACCGAAACTTAGAATATTTTTTCGTTAAATTTGTTAGTGGAATAACAATATCAGAAAAATTTTCTACAAACGATCTATAATAATTTGCCAAACCTAAGAACCGTTTTAATTTGCGTACCGTGGTAGGTACTGGGAAATGATTGATTGATGTGAGAGTCTCAGGTAAGGGTTTCAGTCCATTTTTGTCAACAACATGTCCTAAATATTTTATGCTAGGTTGGAGAAATTGACATTTCGAGGGATTTAAAGTTAAACCGTATTGCCGAAAACGGTCAAAAACTAATCTTAATTTTCTTATTGAATCATCAATGGTGTTCGCAGGAACAATAATATCATCGATATATGTAGCAATATTTTCTGGTTGAAGACCATTTAGTACTGTATCTGCTGTTTCTTGAAAGACCTGTGCTGAGTTTTTTAATCCAAAACAGAGGAATTTATAATGAAAATTTCCGTAAGGACTTGAAAACGCGGTTAACTGTTTGTCTTCGTCGCGTAATTTTATTTGGTGAAAGGAGGAATTTGCATCCAACGTACTATAATAGTTAGCACCTCTTAAAGAATTTAGAATATCAGAAATAAGTGGTAATTTATAATTTGAAGAAATTGTTACTTCATTTAATTTGCGAAAGTCAATTACAAGTCTAAATTTACCTTCAGTTTTTTTTTTTACTAAAATAAGAGGAAAAGAATAGCGGCTGTTAGATTTTTCTATAATGCCGGCCTCCGATAACTCTTTTATCTCATTTCGAAGAGTATCGCGTAACGCAACTGGTACAGGAAATGATCGGCATTGAATAGGTGAAGTATCAGTTAGTTCAATAGGGGGGGCTTCCAAAGTGCATTTTCCAATAGTTTTTAAGGAAGTACTGAAAATGTCGGCATATTCAAAAATGAGCGCCTCTAATTTTGATTTTGCTTCAATTGGAATATTAGATAAATTAAAGTCGGAAATTTTTAAATCTCGCCTCCGTTTGTCTGCTATAGAGGTACTTGAAGCAATATCGATATGTGAATCAATATGCGCTATCTTGGTATTTTTATTCAAATGAAGGGTAGAATTATGCGATAAATTATTAATAATGAGCGGAATTGTTCCTTCTTTAGTGATAGTAGAAACAGAGTGATGTAATTCTAAGTCGTGACGAGAAGGTAGGGGGTCTAATAATACAGGCGTACCAATAGGCAATTTTTGGCTAGATTTAATTTGAACAACTGCGGATTGCAGTGGAGGAATTTTAAGTTTGCGAATTAATTTTGCATAAGATTTTACATGTATGACATTAATTTTCTGCTGTCCAAATTTACATATAGGAATCTGATCACCCCGAAATGAAACCGTCTTATTATCAAAATTGATGTGACATTTAAATAAAGACATGAAATCGAATCCCAAAATAAAGTCATATTCGGGACTGAAATTTGAATGTGTGATTAAAAAATTAAAATTTAAACGTTTATTTCCGATAGTTAAGGGCATGTTTGCAGTAGAATGTAGTTTTATTTCATTGCCAGTCAGAGTTGAAATTTTAATGGAGGGATTTGTATTATTATTTTGTATGAGATATGGAGTTATTTGCTTAAAAGCGGAAAAACTACACAAAGAGGCACTTGCTCCAGAATCTAATAACCCATTAAAAATTTTATTTCCAATTCTAATTTCAATGATAGGCAAGGGACTGTATTTGCCTATAGTATATTCCGCTGTTCCTGATAAACAAGATGTGTTTGTTTTAACCTGAGGTGATAGGGGCCCTTTTGATGTTATCGACCCCGATTGGAGTTTAAAGGCTTGTTTCTATTATATTGGGTAGTTTGTGGCTGGCGAGGGGTAAATGACCTGGACTGATAAGGTGTATTACCAACGTAGTCTGTTGATCTCGCATTCTGCTGCGGATTGCGAATCCTGGGTTGATTGAAATGTGAATTTCGATTTCGCGAATAGCATTGATGGGATAGGTGGTTATTGCGATTACATAAAACACAGTGCAACGATGATGGTTGCGTATGTCTGGGTGCGAATGTAAAATTTCGCGGAGCACGGGGGGTATATTGGACACGTAAGTTTTGCATTTGCTCTGAAAGCGAATGAACTAGACGTTCCGTCATTTTATTTTGGTTCTCAACTATTTTATTTAATTTGTCTTCTATGTTGCTCTGTTGAGTTGAATTAAATGTATTAATTGGAACGATCTCAGACGCTGAAAACTGTGAATTAATTTCATCCAATTGAGCCTGTTCGACCGCTTCATCGAATGATTTAGGATTGCGATTAATAGCCAAATTTTTGAGGGAAGGTTGCAACCCTTCTAAAAACTTCGCGAGTTTTGTCTGGTCAACTATGGGAAGTACGTCTGGTTTAGAAATATTACCTGCGCCAAAGTATTTTGCGGTTAGATTTGCAACCTTAGTAGCGAAAGATCGGACAGATTCTCCAGGCGCTTGCCTACAATTTGAAAACAACTGCTGACGTTGACTTAAAGTGGTCTTTTGATCGAAATATTTTAGGAACTTTTCCTTAACATTTTTAAAGACTTTCTCCTGATTTAATTCTGGGTCATCAATGAAAAATTGCAATGCGGGGCCGCGGAGTTTGCTTTTAAAAACTACAATAAGTTCAGCATCATCCCACTGAGCCAGGGTCCCGATAGATTCGATATTATTTATAAAGAATGTTACATTCGAAAACAAATCCCCATCGAAATTATTAACAAGATTCTGATAGCCAGCGATTTTATTCGGTGTTTCTGACATTGTATATTTATCTATAAATTCCCTTTATAATAATAATAATTGTTTAATTATAATAATTCAAGAAACTTAATTGCACATATATACACAAGAAAAAAAAAGTATAATTATGCATCACACTTGACAATACATATAAAATTAATGAGAAAGGATGTGTATGTAGCCCAATAATCCATCATGATAAGCAAAACGGAAAAAAGAGAAAAAGACAGAAAAAAGAAGGAATAATTATGTTATATACGGATACATATATAATTAATAGGATATAATATTTCGGAACAGTGATTAAGTTTATACTTTTGAAAGAAACCACTAATTATATAAAACAGCAGGATAAAAAAAAAATATGTTTACACAAGAAGGGAAATCATTTCTTTTACTTTCCGCACATTGCACATGCTATATTCTTTATTGGAGAGAATGAGACCTTCCCGGTCAAAGTAGGAAACCATATATACATATATAATTATAACCCCGGCTAAAAATTCTGATTACAGGAAAAAAAAATCCTGATAAAAGGCACCAAATGTAAAAGCGCCCCAATTGGGGGGGCCGTGTATAGTGGTTATTAAAGAAGTAGAGAAATTTGGACTAAATTGGTTTATTAATTAAACGTATACTAATAAAATAAAACATCTACAATTTACACTAAAAGAGAGAGATGGAGATATATCAGTATGGACTTACCCAGGAGTATGTTGACCGTAGACTTTGGGGCCGATTCAATAGGCATCTTGGTCCTTTTAATGATGCACAACACTCACGCACTACTCTCTCCTTTACTTAGTAATGTTATATTATATTCATCGATTCATTATGTTTTGCTCTCGTGTCTATCTGTATATATATCCGAGTATATCAATCGCATCTCAAATGAACTCTGCTATTTGTTTCTAGATTAAAAGCGCGCGTGATTATGGTTAATTAGAATTTACGCGTATTTTTCTTATCGAGTGATTAAGATGTAGCTTTTTCTTTCTTAAGGGTGAGATGAACTTTATACTTAATTCTGATATCTGGATACTAGATTAAAGACTTCACGTGCCTAGAAACCTTATATAATTTATCGTATGAATGTTTATTTCGAAAACAGTTGATTACTTATATTTCTGAGTCCAAGATAATGTGACTGCGTCACACAAATTTTATTGAAAAGAGGAAAGCATTATTTTTATTGAGTTGAAACATTAAAGCCAAATTCTCCAAAAATCTATTTAAAACAGATTTTTTTTTTTTTTTACCCAACCACTGGGGGAAATCTAGAAAAAGCCAGGTACCACGCTATCAGGCTAAGTATCTCTCAACTTTAATGCATATAAAATTATAGATATTTGGGTGTAAAAACGTCATGATTTTTAAAAGATCAAATTATTTTATAATTTTTTGTTATCGCCCCCGCCTTTGCTTTAAAATACATAATTTCTGATAAAGAGTTTGTTTCATAAACAATTACAGCTTTAATTACTAATATAAAATATGTTACTTTAATTCTAAAAATTATAATTATTAGTTAGAAATTTCGAAAATTATATAAACTGCAAATTAGTAATTTCATTATTTATTAATATCCAACAACATTATGTTCGTAAAAATTCTATAATAATTATGGAAAACTATATTAAATGTAACAGATATTTACATTTATTAAAATAATTTAAAACTGCATTTAACACTAAATTGCTAACACTGCTTAAAATTAAGGGGCTACTTCACTCAAGCAAAAACACTCCAATTCAATACTATGGACGATTTTTTAAAAATATCTCGTTTGCATTTCAATATTTTATTGAGGTTTTTTTTATTCTTGCTTGGATAGTTCAGCTCAATCTTTACAAACACCCTTTTTAAAATTTTTAGGTTTTGTCAGTACGATTTCATTGGGGGGGGGGGGGGGGAGGGTTTCAATTTTCAGACTTTGTATCGAAAGTGAAATCATCCTAGCAAAAAAAGTCCTAAAACAAAAACAAGAAAGTAACAAGGGTCGTTGAAAAACTCGACCTCCAATGTCGAATTCAGGAGGTGGCCATTGGGAAATCCCTTTCCGGAACAATGAAATCCCCCCCCCCCTCCGAAAATTTTGAAATTATGGGTTTTCAATGGCCAAAAAATTGCAATTTCTTTCCAGTAGTTTAAAATATCCCTCCCCCCCCCCCCCCTCCGAAGCCGCAGAAATCTCTCCCGGAGAAAAATATCTGAATTCAACACTGTCGACCTCAGCTATTAAATGCAAAGTTAATAATTTAAAAATACGGAAAAGCAAATTAGATATTTTTTGTAATTTCTTCCGTAGAAGTAATATTAGCGAACGGGATTTTTCATGATTGAAGTAGCATCTTAATAATTATTAAACAATTAATTCTCCAAGTAGTAACATAATTTTAATATACAGTTTTATACTTCAGAACTTTTCATAAAAACAATAAGAATGCGATAAGTGAGAATGACAAGTTAAACAATTGACAGACGCTTAAAAAGCGCGCCAGATATTTAACCTTGAAGATTTGTTCCTCGCCAAAGGAGAATTTTTTACGCCAAGATTTTTACTTTATGCGTGCGCTTAAAATAGAAATTACTTTTGAATTAAATACTTTTAACAAAGAAATTACTTTGAATATATGTTACAAAATCTCGAATTTATTAATTTATAAACATAACCATGTAAATTTCTATGTATTTTCATCACAAGATTAAAAAATATCGGAGAACTATTTTTCACGGCGGAATGTTACTGTTTCTACCTTTCACAGTGCTGCCAAGTTAAGGTGGAACAGAGTATAAAATCGGTGCTTCAAGAAGAATGGGGTAAAATCACTCCAGAAATCACAAAAAAATTAGTCGAATCCATCCCAAAAAGATTAAATCATGTTTTAAAAGTAAAAGGAAATCCAACAAAATATTAAAACCTTTTAAAAAGTAAAATTTTTGGATAAATATTTGATGGAAAAGTAAGTGTCCCATCACTTATGTGAGCCATTTTTTGCTCCGTTCTGTACAATTGTATTTTTACTAAATTAATATTTTAATATTTTGACAAAATGTATGTTATGTAATAATTGTTACTAACTTTAAATATTAAACACACCCAAAAAATTTTTGCACATGTTTGTTTATTTATTTTATTGCAGTTTCTTTTTATAAAGCACAAGTGTCCCATCACTTTTGTGAGACACTGTATATTATAAATGTGAAAGTGTGTCCGAAAAATTGGAATGAAATTGGCTTCAAAACGGATGGATTAATGTCTTTGAATTTTTGTATATAGATAGATTATTGGCCTGAAATGAACACAGGCTAATTTTTTTTTTAATTTAATTATTTTTCTTAATAATTCAACATTTCACTATTTTTCATGCAGAATAAATTGAAAAATTTTCTATAATATTTAATCACCTTTCTTTTTTCGTTGCCAAAAAATAAAAAAACAGGAATAATTATTTCTCTTCTGTAATTAATTTTCAATTGAAAGATTTTCACGTGATAAAACAAAATGAAATAAATAAATGGACCCTATTCTGTTTTTCGGTTTGAGGTTAAAAACCGCAATTTTACCAATTTGTGACGTCAGAGGAATACTATTTTTCTTCTTATATCAAGCAGACGATTATATAAAATTTCTTTTATACTTAGAAGACTTTACAAGAATATAACTTCACACTTTACAAGAATATAAATATTTTATTAGTTTTTCCAGACATTAATCCAGGCTCGGACTGGCCCGCCGGCCCACCGGCCAGTGGGCCGGTGCGCCCTCGGTCAAGTAAATGTGCGCCCTCATCTACGTGAAATTAATAATTTAAAAAAGACAAAAAATAATAAATAAATAAATAAAATAAAACAAAAAAATAAAAATAAAAATATGACAAATACTAGAATAACTACAACATGGTTAAAAATATTCTTTATATATCTTTTTAAAAAACAATAATTTTGTAAGCATTAAAAAACCAATAAAAAGAATTTATTCCCTTTGCAAAGGAAAATAATTGTATTGTTTATTCTTGACAGTTTCTTTGTTCAGGGCAGCATCCAATCAAAATCTTTTAAAATCTAAAGTATATTTTATATGCTACCAATAGCGACAACGAATATGCAGACTGTCTGGCACCAAAGATCATCACTTTCGCTTCGATTTCATTTATTATTATTATCATTTAGTTTGCAGTAAAATCATTCCTTTCAAAAACGGGAGCTTTGTGTTTCCGTAAAGTTTAATGCTTTGATTTTAATTTATAAAACATAAGTGGTTCTTATTATAAGTATTTTTGTTATTAAATATATATATAAACAATTTTAAAAAGAATATTCTTTTCAAAAAAAGGTAATTCAAACTTTTTTTTTTCTTTTGCTAAAAATTTTATTTTAATATGAAAACAAAACTGTTTTAATATTGTATATTAAAAGTAACAATCAAAACGTTAAGTCCGTCACGGATTTTCATGGTCATGGTGGCATGGGCGTGCGAAGAGAAAACTGCGCCTGGGTCAATTTGGCGCCCTCTCCCTGCCAACTTTTCTTTGTAGCAGGCCAAAAAATGAAGTCGTTAGTATAAATTTGGCGCCCTATTGAATAACCGCGCCCGGGGCGATCGCCCCTTTCGCTCAGTGCTGTATATGGTAAAGTAGGGCTGATCAACACCGCACCGCACCCAGCCCAGGGTGCTACGGCGACCTTTGAATGTTCTCTTTATATCCCTTCCCAGGGCCGTAGCTAGAAAGGAACAATAGGAGGGGGGGGGGGGCTCAAGAGATTGTAAGGGGCGCTCATATTTTTTTTTCTCTCTCTCTGACGCAAAAAGATAAATTAATGCCTATTCACATTGTAGTTGTATTATGTTTTTTTATTAAACTGTTCTAATGAATTCCTTTTACGTAAGAAGAGTATATGATGATGAAAATTTTGAGTGTATAATTGGTGCAAAATTAAACATTCTACATTCTCTTAGCTTCCTATGTAAAAAAAGGATGAAAGAGTGTTGAAACACTTATTTTAGATACAATTTAGTAACTCTGCAAAACTGTGAAAGGGTCTCAAAACTAAATTAGATTTTTGAACAAAATTTCATTTGAATTTTCGGAACAGAAATCCATTTGGTGACCTTGGAATCTTTTCCAGGGGGGGGGGGGGGGGCTCAAAATATTTTAGGGGGGCTGAGCCGCCCATAGCGCCCCCTTAGCTATGGCCCTGTCCCTTCCATGTTCTATTCTATCCCGCTTAAAAAAAATTTCTAAATCGGTTTTTTTTTCTACTTTGCATTAGATGCATCTAACATAAAAATGATTTTCAAGTTCCCCGTTATGATCATATATATTATAAAGCAGAAGTTCTGAAACTTCCAAACGGGTGTTTTCAAAAACTACCCGATTGATCTTTTTGCAGATTATACCATTCGATAGGAAATATTTTTGCGGAGGTTTATGATACAAATATACAAGGATAAGTATGATTTTTGGTTATACATTTTATAGTTTTCGGTTATTTTTGATAAAAGGGTTGCCAGTAGTTATTTTTTGGCGAAAATTATCATTACTAAACAAATTTAAAATGATATATCTCTTAGAAATATTACAAACATCTTGCAAATAAAAGCAGAAAATAACTATTGATAATAATAATAATAATAATAATAATAATAATAATAATAATAATAATAATAATAATAATAATAATAATAAAGAAAAACCATTTAATGAGGCATGATATTATAAAAAATATTTTTCTTAAAAATAAAAGAAATATTTGTAACGCTTAAAAAAGAACTTAACGTGAAATATTACATTTGATGCTACATTTGGCGACTTATCCTTGCGTTAGAATTAAAAAAAATAACTTGAAAATTTGATTAAAGGAATTTTGAACGATATTTATTTTCCTTTTTTTTATTTATTTTTTTTTTTTTTTTTTACTCTTTTTTATCAAATTTCGATAGTATATAACTTACTCCAGAAAAAGGCAGATCTAATTATAAAAGTAATTGTGAGTTATATATTTGTTTCTTTGCGATTTTTTTTTACTTTTGACGGCAAAGAATTAAGCCAAAAGTGCATATGTCTAGCAATCGGTCCCAATAATGTTGTTTTTCCCAAAAGAAGATAATTTTTGGAGTATATTTTAGTATTCAATTGTAAATTCAATAAACATAAGTTAATATTTTAAAAATTGTAATCAAATATTTAAATTTTAGCTTTAGTGTGAAATTCTGCCACACATATATATATATTGTAAAATAATGTCATTCTTTTTCAAAAGTTTTTCACCTCAATTGTAATCAACAAACATACTTTTTTGCGCCATTTTGTCAAATTCTCTTCCAGGGGAAATTAGTTTTAAAATTTACAAACTGAACAAGGAAATCTATGCAATTTAAATTAAATTTATGCAATTTCGCGTTGTTACTGTCGATAAATTCAACAATTGGAAATAAAAATTGCCTGCTGAAATAAAATGGCACAGATGTCATATATGCACAACATTGGCGCGATTGCAACAAAAACGTCGATTTTATGTTCATATGGTAGCTCGGCTATTGTATATTTATTAATAAACTATTTACTCTTATTTATTTTTTTAAATGATGTAAATTATTTAATTTTAATTATTAACAAAACATTATTTATTTATTTTTATTTCCTTTTTAAAATAATAGAAAACAATTTAAAAATATACATGTAACTGATATTTTAAAATGAAATTTTCGCCAAATTGGCGTAAAAAAGGGAAAAAATGCACAAATGTGGTGCACATAAGGCATTTGTGCCACAATATTTTACAAGTTTGTTTTAATTAGTCATTTCTTCTTCAATTTTCTTCATATTTTTCCTGTGTTAGATAATATTTAAAATGATATTGGACTAATCTTCAATAATTGAGCACCGCCAAATAGCATATTTACTATATTATTGAAAGTTTTATTGGCACAGACATTATATATCACCGAGGTAACTAATAGACAATAAATTGGCATTATTTTGTCTGAGATATATTAACCCGACTATTAATATTTATTCATAAATAAAATGCTTATTTACTTTATAAATTGTATAAATTGTTTTGTTATATACTTTTTAAACATTTTTTTAATAAATTTTTATTACTATTTAAATAATTGTAAATAATTTAAATATACACATGTAACTGGTATTCGAAAACAATGTTTCCGCCAAATTAGCATAACAAATTATCGCGCCAAACTCGGTGCATACGACATCTTTGCCTTTTTGTTTATGTATTAGGGAAATTTCTAGATCATCATCGAGATCATAGAAAATTTGTCAGATTATTTTATTTGAGATTATTAAATTTATGGTTTTTCATTATGAAACAAACGAAGAAAAGAAAATTTACTATTGATGCAACTACAGAATTAACGACTGCTTGGCGTTATTTTTTAAAAAAATGAAAAAGGCGATTTTTTAATTATTTGTTTACTTTTTTGTTTACATTATTATAAACATTTTTCCATTTTTATATATGTATCACCTTGGCGCGTTTTTTTAAATCTGACATCAGTTTGGCAAACACTGCGTTTTCAAATACCAGTTACATGTTATATTATTTTTAATTATTTTCTATTATTTTAAAAAGGAAACAATAATAAATAAGTGAAGTTTAATTAATAATTATAGAACAAAACAATAAAAAAATAAAAAAATAAAAAAAAGTAAAGAAACAAAGTTTATTAGTAAATAAACAACAACAACCAGATTACTACGCAAACCATAAAATCACAATTTAGTTGCAATCGCACCAACGTGATCCATACATGGCACCTGACCAAAATATTATTGGCTATTATTTGGTACTACTTGATTATCCATTCGACTAAAAAACTGCCGCTAAAACTAAATGTCAATAATGGATGATCGTAAATGCCACATTCATTTGAAATTAAACATGTTACATGCGTTTGTTACGTCATTAACTACTTTTTAATTCGACGTTTTATTTGTATTTCTATTAATATTTTCGTAATTTATTGATTCTTTGGTTATTTAAAATAAAAGTTATATTCGTTTGTACAATATGGTAAATCGTTTTGCAATATGTATAATTTGGCGAAATTGATTTGTGGAATAATAAAGTAGTACCTATTATTTATTAAAATTCTATCTGGATATTTAAGCTGACAGAAGTGGCGTACTTTTCAAGTCTCCGTAGAGGCATTCGCCAAGTTGTCGTTAATTCTGTGTTTTAGCCTTATTATGTATTTTTCATCTGTAGTTATTTTACTATCCCTAAAAAAGCAATATTTGCAATGTGCAGGAAAAATATTCGGAATATCAATGATATAGAATTTAAAAAATATATACTTGCAATTAATTTACCAATCATTCAGGTTAAAAAAAATACTTTAAAATCGGCTAAGAAAAAAATATACACTAAATACCGACAGTAGAAAATTTTGTTTATGATGTTTATGTTGCAGTTTTAATTAACATTAAGCCCTATCATCAGAATTTTATCAAAAATTAACCATTAAATACTACTTCATTACCCCGTCGAAAAAAAAAAAAAAAAACTATCGCCAAGATATAAGATTAAATGCCAATAATAGATGATCGTAAACTTCACTTTCATTTGACAATAAACACGAAATAATTCTGATACATTTGTAACAAATCGTTATAAGCAATACTAATGTTTGACGCCAAAAATCATAATGGAATTGATTTCAAGCTGAAGTGCTTTAAAAAAGAAATTTTAAATCACCATTTTGTTTGAGTCAAGATTTGCCTGGAAAAATGGACTAGCGCAGCGGGCATAGCCTGCTAGTTTTTATTATACAATAAACTCTGTATACAGCGGAATATTTGATTTTGTCCGAATAGTTTTTACGTATAAAAATCTATTCCAAAGGTTTTAAAAGATATTTTGTTCGTTACATCGGGATTCGATATATAATTTACTTTGCTATTCCGACGATTGTTTTTATATAATTTACATGCTTTCCCCTTCTAATCAGAAATTTATTCTTTCATTTGATCGAACTAAATTAATAGATTTTCGAATCGATCCTAATTTATAAAATGATTAAGCTATGTTATTGATTAAGCTATTAAATGATTAAGCTATTTATAATAAGATAAAGAAAATAAACGTACCGACATACTGATAAAAGACATTTCGCATTACAGTAGAACTCGCTAATCCGAAATTCCGGTTAATCCGGACGGATTTTATATTTGAACAAATTAATTGATAAGATTAACTTAAGAAAATTTTCAGATTACAAGATGAATGTCGAGAAAGTCGTGTAGGAGTAAGAATTAAACAAAAAAAATGCAGTAAAGCAACTTTTTTACCGAAATTTGGTTGCAAGATTTGGTACAGCAAAGTGTTCCAAATTGGAAAGTTCACTTTGTAGCCTGAAATGGTTTTATATAAAAAAATGGCAGATCCTTAATAACATTAACAATCAAAACATCTTAGCTAATTAAAATAGCAAATAAAGCCTTTGTGCACAAATGTTTAAAGATAGAAAACCAACGATTATAAATGCACAAATAAAGTATGAGAAGGTAGCTATTGCTACCTTCTGCTCTATTTGCTACCTTCTCATACTTTATTTGTGCATTTATAATCGTTGGTTTTCTATCTTTAAATCTTAGCTAATGTATACATTATATCAAAACGATTGTTTTAATGTTATTAAGGATCTGCACTGTTTTGAACCCTTTTTGATTGACTACTTTGGGAATACTACTGTATTATTTTGAGAACAGTACTCTACGCAGAGATCTTACAACCCAGTTTGGGTCTTTTTTTTTTCTTTTTCAGTGAATACTATTTTTTTCCGAGAGTTGTGCCGGTTTATCCAGCAAGCCGAACCATCGGATGACGTACTAAAAGATCTTTACTGTGCTACTAAGTAACTAACAGTTTTTTTTTCTTTTTTTTAACGAAATTTCGGATTTTCCCAATTTTTGTAATCAAAATAATCAATGTAATTCAGATTAGCGAAGCTCTATTACATATTCTTACAGTCTGTTTGTTATTAATGAATATTATTGGCTTCCTATAAGATGATAAAATAATGAGTTTCGTTAAAAAAGTTGCGCCCTCCAAAAATTCAAGGTCTGCGCCCTTTACAATTACCCAGTCCGACCCTGCATTAATCCGTAATAAAAATGAACCTTTTTCTTTCTTTCGTTTCGAGGCTATAAAATTCAACTTTTTACCAATTGTGACGTCACAGGAATACTTTCCATTGAATTTTTAAAATATCAATGTAACGTCATATTTGAAACAAAGTCTAAGTTTTCGTTTTCATTTTTAATAACACAATGTAATTTTGAGTAAGTGCTAAAAAGAGACGACCGTGACGTCACATATTAAAAATAAAATAAATATGCTCTATGTTCCAATGAAATGAGATTGGATTATGATATCAAAAGTTATTATTTAAAGAAAATTAAGTTTATCGTCTGAGCGTGGTTAATATAAATATTTAATTTTAAAATGAAATAAGTTTTTTTAAAGGTTAAATATTAAATGACTAGAAAATGTTAATAATTTATAACGCAAATTTATCCATATCGTAAATGACGTAATGATCAATGAAAAATACTTTTTATCATTCTTAGAAAGTAAGAAAAGCTCAACTAATCATAAAAAAAAAAAAAAAAAAAATATATATATATATATATATATATAGGGACCGTTCAAGTATTACGTAAGCATATTTTTAGTCATTTTGTAACTCCTCCCCCCCTTTGTAAGAAAATATAAGCAAATGCTAGACCCCCTCCCCCTTTGTTTATGTAAGATTTTATGACAGTTTATACATCAATACTTGATTTATAAAAAGTTACCAATCCTTTACATTATTAATCCTACGTAATGCTTACGTAAGAATTGTCGTGACCCCCACCTCCCCCTTGTCAGAAAAAATAAGCAGACTCTGGACCCTCCCCTCCCCCTTTA
Organism: Maratus speculifer; assembly: GCA_964019185.1. Taxonomy (NCBI): domain Eukaryota; kingdom Metazoa; phylum Arthropoda; class Arachnida; order Araneae; family Salticidae; genus Maratus; species Maratus speculifer. The sequence goes on from OZ025294.1 coordinate 249,713,874, forward strand.
GTGCTACGTAATACTTGAACGGTCCCATATATATATATATATATATATATATATATATATATATATATATATATATATATATATTTGTGTGTTAATTCTTAAAATTGTTCAATTCTGAAAATATAAATAAAAATCACTTTAAAGATGCACTTTCGGGCTTAAAATCTAAAGATTTAATGTAATTGTGAGAAAATACATTCCCTCAGTCAACATCTCAATTTCGCATAATGTGCTCGAAGTGTACTGGAAACAGGTTTGTAAATGGATAGTAGTTCCACATTTTTTTAGCTCTTAAAAAGTAAAAATATGTTGTCACTTTTAACAATATTTTTTTTTCTATAATAAATTTCTATAAAGTTTTATTGTATGCAAAGCATATATACAAACAATACAAATTATACAAAAATGCCAATAAAACGCAGTTTTGTAGTAGATTTTTTCTAACACAGTTTTTTCGTTTTACGGAAACTATCCCCTTTTTGACAAGTGTTTACGACTCCAACCTGTCTGTATACCGGAAGCCGAGTGCCTGGGGTCTGCCGTCTGTTTGTCCGTGTTTTAACTTGAGAAAATACACTATATTGCCATTGATTATGGGACACTTGCGATTTTAGACATTTTACTAAATATCTAGAAAAATACATGAGGAATCATCTCGAAACTCTTAGTGTATAAATATAATAGTATAAGTCATACATCTCCGTGAAGATTTTTTCCCGAAACTCCAAAGAAGGCCGTCAACAAATTAAAAAAGAATGAATATCTTTTGAATAACCCTGTCAAAACTAATGTAGCAAAAGCGCTCAAACTCTAGATTGTGATTGAATGCCTTATTGTAATAAGCCTTGTTCATTTTTATGCAAATAGCATGCATACTCGCAGAGTAATTAAGGTTTTTATAAAAATGATCCCAAATTTTTCCAAGTTTTTTCCTTATAACTTTCAGAGTTTTTAATATAAAATATTATTTTTTTCAGAAAATATGACAAACAACATTGCACACAGTACCCCGTTAATCAGAATTAAAAAATAATGAAAATTGTATACAAAATGAGTTGGTTTACTAAATAATTTTTTACTGCGCATGCGTCAATGATATCAAAATTTCATTTGCATATTATATTAGCTAAATGTATAGAGCAACTTTTGTGAAAGTCACAAAATCATAACTTGAAAATTCTGACAATAATCGTCAATTGAATAAGTCGAAAATCCGTTATTCTCAAAATGAAGCAAAAACAAGAGGGGTTGTATCCATATATTCATTGATTAGTGTCAATATAGAACATAGGTTCCCAACCTTTTCTGGACCACCGCCCCCTTTACAAGAGAAAAAAATGCCAACGCCCCCCCCTCTTTTAAAATAGTTAAGTATACAAAATGTAAAAATATTATTGCACATTATCAACATTTTATCTGTATATCTATCTATTAAGAATCACAAAGTAGAAGTTAATTAAAACGACCATCAAATGTAGTAAAAAAATGTTTATTAAAAACTGAAAACTAAACTCAAAACCAATATATAATTTTTTTTAAATACCAAAATGGTTGAGGCTGATGGAGTTTTAGCAATTTGTTCAATGTCAGATTCCAATTTCTTTAACATCAGTCACAAATTGTCAGTTCAAAGATGTGTGTTCCTTTTCTTATACAATAAATTAGCTACTGCGCGGTACCCACTCTCAGCAAATCTGATGAAGGAAAAGCAATTAAAATTTTATGTAGTCTCGCTTACAATCCAGATTAGAGACCTGCATTTTTTTTAAATTAGGACTCTTTGTATCCATTTTTGAATTTTACTTTTAGTTACAGTTTGCTGCGAGTTCCACGATTTCCTCGTCTAAATATGATGATACTGCTATATCTGCATTTCTGGAGTAAATATTCCTGTTTTCACAAACTGCGAATAATGTGTCAAAGTGGCTGTATTCTCATTTTCTTAGATTTGTTTGAACAAAAAAAGTTTACCCATAGAAGCATCTGTGAACATCATCTTGCAATCATCTGATGCCTTATTAAACATATTTAGTGAATATTTAAATTGATGTAATTAAAGATTTTAAACAGATCTGTCAAATAATCGATGTCATCTCTTTAATGTAATCAGGTTTTAGTGTATTTTTACACCACTTTTTTCAATTAAGTATAATACAGAATAAAATATATTGAAAAAGATTCAGACAAATACTTTTTCAAAGTAAACGAACTTCTATATGCAGCAGCAAACAATTGTAATTTGTAATCCTTTGCGAGTCTGCCGCAAAGTGATAGTGGCAACTGCACTACAAATGAAACAATTGTTTCACTTTGTTGTGAAATGATTTTCACTATAAAGCTAGCTAAATATCTTGTCATTCAATAAATTGCGTCTATTGGTATTGACTACTGTCATATTAAAATGAAGCGACGTATACAGGTGTTCATTCAACAATTTTGAAACCAAATGATGATGATGTGTAACAGATTGTACAGAGAATACATTTAGTACTGCTTGTTTCAAATGTGTTAATGAAACCCTTATGATGGCCTGTCGTTGCTGGGGCATCATCAGTAGCAAGATATTATGAAAAGAAATTTCTCTTGGACTAATTTCATAGTATTAAATATCGATTTTCTCTTCGTATTAGTTTCCAAATTTTTTAACAAATAATAACTCTTGACATTTTTTTCTTTTATGAGCTTTTGTTATTTGGTAACGCTGACAATCGAGTTGAATGGAAAATTTACATGTGTTTAAATAACAGTTTGATGCTATTTCAAATCCTTTAGCCATCTATACTTCTTTGTAGCGAGTTATTACTCAGTATTTTTTCAGATGATATCTGGCAGTTTCTTATGCTGAAGAACATTTTTTTAATCTCTCTGATTGCCGGCAAGATTTCGTCATTTGTGTGCGGTTTTCATACTTTTCCGATTAACAATATATTATTATATGAGGCTAGTAGTCCGTTATTTTATTTAGAAGCAACAGAAAAGGTTTCATATAATTGACAGTTCTAAATTTTTCTTTTCTGGTCCTTGAAAAATAGGACATACCTTTTCCAGAGCTGCCAATCCTCTCCGGCTTTTTCGATACCAATATTTTAATTCAGAAAATGTTTTTTATTTAATTTTAACATTTGGGAAATATAAAATAACCATATTTTCATTAAGATAATAATGGTGTAATAATGGTTAAGATAATAATGGTGTAATAAAAGCTGGAGACTTGGCAGCTCTGCCTTTTCTATCAGCACGTATTTATTCAAATGCTTTTATAGCCTAGAAGGCTTCATTGCTTTATTTGTGCTTTATTTGAAAAAAACCTTTTTTGACAAATTAAGCACATAGATAACGAGTGATTTGTAGGAGAGTGCGTAGAACCATATTTCAAATACTCAATATTGTATTGCGGCCACTTTTTCCTTGATTAAGATATTTTGAAATAAATTTTTCCCTATTTAAATTAAAATAAATTTAAATTTGAACAAATTTATAGATATAAAAGTTTTTATCACTTTCACTTAAAAAAAAAAAAAAAAATCAATTGATTCAAATCACATGTTCGCTTAAAAATCTCTGTTCAGACATAGGTAGCCATATTTCAGAATTTTTTTAAATACAGGTTAATAAAAAAAAGAATTATGTTTAAAACTTTCATACAAACAATTATCGCGAATTTTGTACTCTACAAGTTTTGAATTCATAATGATTTTTAATGTGAGTCATAGTGATTTTTCGTGTTCAGATGTGATATTTTGACATTCATGAAAGAACTGCAGCTACAATGTTTTTAGTCTGATATAATAAAATTTTGTTCTCTGCGATTTTAGCCTTTTTTCGTCTTCCACGGCGATTTTCTTTTACACTAGTAAAATAAATTTAAGCTCAGATCTAGGTTCGCCTGCATAGATTTACATTTAAATTTGCAGTTAAGGTTTTCGTAACGGACCGGCAAGGCAGAGGAGGTCAACTATTTTCATATACTAACGAAAAAAAAAAATCCCAACACCAATAAAGACTTGTGCTAGCTAAAAGAAATTTTGTAGGCGTGTTTATACATTTGAAAGACGACATCGATTCAATTTTCACGCTTCGCGCATAAGTGTGGCGGTAGTAGCGACACTCATAACTTTCAAGTCAGGTTTGCTTTAAATGCGTACTGTAACGTCCGTGAGCATTATTTATCTTCGAAATTTGAGGAATTCAGATGAGGCTGACCAAGAATGCCTGTTAGAAGACAAAGAACCCATTGTTATCAGCTCACCGAGTTGGAAAGAGATCGTATAATAGGGCTAGGAGAATGAGCATTTTCTGTCCGCGATATTGCAGAAAGACTTGGCCGGAATGTATCCACTGTGCATAATTGTTGGGAGCAGTGGTCAAGAGATGATACTGCCTCAAAAAGTACGGGTTTCGGGTGACCACATGGCACTTCTGAGAGGAAGGACCGTCGTATTCGGCGTATGGCTGTGGCGCATCGTACTGTATCTGTAGCAAAAATTTGAACTGCATTTGATACCACAGTGACACAAAAAACTGTTAGAAGTCGGTTTCTTCAAGAGCAGCTCCAAACAAGACACACCCTGTAGCGTGCAATCCACTGACTCCAAGTCATTGCCATTTGCGACGCCAGTGGGGTCAAGCCAGAGCTCATTGAATGAGAGAGTGGATATCTGTTGTATTTTCTACTGAAAGACAGTTCTGTCTTTGTGCCAGTGATGGTCCTGTGCTGGTAAGAAGGACATCAGGGGAACGTCTACAACCAAACTGTCTGCGGGCGAGACACACTGGACCTACACCTGGAGTCATGGTCTGGGGAGCAATTTCCTATGACAGCAGAAGCACATTCGTGGTTACCCTAAACACACTGACTGCAAATATGTACATCAGTCTGGTAATTCAACCTGTAATGCTTCCATTCAAGAACAGCATTCAAGGGGGAGTTTTCCAACATGATAGCGCTCGCCCTCATGCCGCTGTTCTAACGCAACATACTTTACAGAATGTCGACATATTACCTTTGCCAGCGAGATCACCAAATCTGTCTCCCATTGAGCACGTATGAGATATCATTGGATTAGAACTCCGGTGTCATCCTCAGCCGCACTGACCATCACAGTATTGGCAAGGCACGTACAACAAGCATGGAATTCCGTACCACAAAGTGACATTCGGCACCTGTATGACACAATGCATGCACGTGTGCAGGATTGCATTCAAAATTCTGGAGGTTATAGCAACTATTAATGTAACAGCATTTCACATTTGAAATGCATTTTATTGAGCTTAAATTAACCTATTGTTAACTAGACAAATGCACTGTCTAAATTTCATTACTCTGCAATAAGTTTTTCTTTTTGTGTTGAGATTTTTTTCCCGCCAGTGTATAATTACTATATAATCAAGTAAGCCATGACCGCCCCCCTTGACTCTCCTAACGCCCCCCGTTTTTCTCCAGACCCGCTACCGCCCCCCTGGAAGGCTTCAGCGCCCACTGGGGGGGCGGTACCGCCCCCGTTGGGAACCTATGATATAGAATACACAATATGGGATGTACTACTGCATTCGGATAAAATCCCTCACTTTTTTGCTTCATTTTGGAAACAACGGATTTTGTCCTTTTTCTATAGACGATTACTTTCAGAATTTTCAAGCTATGATTTTGAGACTTTTACAAAAGTTGCTCTATACATTTAACTAACATAATATGCAAATGAAATTTTGATATCTTTGACGCATGCGCAGTAAAAAATTATATATTAAAACTACTCATTTTTCATACAATTTTTATTATTTTTTAATTCTGATTACAGGGTACTGTGTGCAATGTTATTTGTCATATTTTCTGAAAAAAAATATTATTTTATATTAGGAACTCTGAAAATTATAATGGAAAAACTTGGAAAAATTTGGGACCATTTTTATAAAAACCTTAAATACTCTGCGAGTGTGCATGCTATTTGCATAAAAATGAACACAGTGTATAACAATAAGGCATTCAATCATAATCTAGAGTTTGAGCGCTTTTGCTACATTAGTTTTGACAGGGTTATTCAAAAGATATTCATTCTTTTTTAATTTGTTGACGGTCCCCTATGGAGTTTCGGTAAAAAAATCTTCACGGAGATGTATGACGTATACTATTATATTTATACACTAAGAGTTTCGAGATGGTTCCTCATGTATTTTTCTAGATATTTAGTAAAATGTCTAAAATCGCAAGTGTCCCATAATCAATGGCAATATAGTGTATAGTGGGATTCATACGAAAATAATATATGTTATTGAGATTTGCCATAGCATGTGCGGCATTGAAAATGAACCAGGTAGCAGTTATAGCTGAATCACAGGAGCACTCAAAAGGAGAGTTTACATTATGGTCTAAGGTGAAAAAATCATTTGTGGTGTATTTTGATAATGATATATAATTTTAAATGTCATGAAATTTACATACATTTTTAAGATTCACAAGAACATGGCTACTAGCGAATATATTAAGTGTAGTACTATAGTGTGCATACAGGGAGCTCAGAAGTATTTCAATATATCATAGTCTGTGAAGAAAAACCATTTGCAGCGTATTTTAATAATGTTATTTTATTAAGGTTATTTTAATAATATTGAAATTGATATCAGTTTCTGAAGTGCACTAAAACAGGATTTCTGTAGAAAATGGGGTGCAAAGATTTAACATTCATTTACAAGATCACAGAAAAATGTTCGGTAATATAATGGTCTACGGGGAAAAAATATTCCCAACGTAATTTAATTGCGTTGCACTATTTCAAACATGATAAAATTAAAAAATTACTGAGATAATCAATACAATGATAAATACTGAAATTTACTACAATATACTAGCAGTTAAGTATGATTTGCATCACATTTGTTGTTCATTTACAGAGACGCATAAAAGATTTCGGTCCTGTGTCCAGATCTCAGATGTTGTATCCAAAGTATGGTCTATTAGAAAAGATTGCTGAAGAGCTTTTTCAATTATAGTATGTATTTTAAGGAAAACTAATGCATCCTGAAGTTCAGCTACATTTGTTATAATAAGAGATGTTTGTAGAATTTAAATAAATCATGTATCGGACTATACAATAAACTGGACATATGGTAACCTGTGCAATAGCGATTCCCGGAAATATGAATTAAATAATTTTAATCTTTTTTTTTTTTTTTTTTAATAATTTAAGCTAAATATGCGGTCGTATAAATATCTGCACGTAATATACAGGATTGAGCAAAATAATTCAAGTACGTTTCTGTCTATTATTAGAAATTGCTAAAGGTGAATTTTAATCTTCGTTATACTTTTTCTAACTAAGCAAAATTTTAACATTGTATTTAGAATATTTACAAACACATAGATCATATACATAGCTGCAGAAAAGAATGGGCCGGCAAAGTTATGTATTATGGAAATGTTGGATGTTTTTTTTATTACGTAGGTTTAACACATGATTTTTCTTTCTTTGATATGGAATTCTGAAATGCACTACAACATTATTTCTGTACAATTGGAATGCGTTACAGTTGTTCTACAGTATAAGTGCTTGCAATTTCATTTTCGCGATTGTTCATATTATCTAACACATTTCCCTTTTATTTGACTGAGTTCTTTAAGTCCCCTATAAAGAAAAAACTACTGCATAGACTCCCATAAGATATGTGTTAGTTATATATGTTTTAAATTATTGTTAATGAAACGTTTTGTTTAATTAAAGGGTTTATCTTTTTTTTTTTAATGCTACGTGAACGACGTCACGGGTAACAGCTAGCTTATAAAAAACCTGCAAAATTAGTTACAATAAAAAATGCACCTTATATTGATAAGTCTAACACTTAAACAAATGATATTTAAATTAAAGTTAACAAAATACAATTTCCACAAAACTCAGTTTTAAAAATTATTAAAATTAAACTTTAATCATAATGTAAGCAATTATATATGACAAAGATCTGTTGTTATGACAAAGTTATCAATTTAGGCGTTTAATCTTGGCATTCCAAAGTGAAAAATGGCAAAATTTATTCCACTTTAACTCAATCATAGAGTTTTTCTGCGTGAAATCTAAATGCGATATCATTTTCATCATCTTTAATTTTACATATGCACCTGTCATAAAGGAATTCACCTTTTTAAAAAAATGGTATTCTAATTTAATCATTTTAAAATTATTTAAATTCAAAACTTGAAGACTCGATTGCCATTAGGTGGAAACAGAATATTAGATTGTTTATATTCCTTTAGGTGTAATGAAAATTTTTGAAGTAATCTGCATGCAATAAGTATGATAGACAATATTCCTGTGGCGTCACATAATGTAAAATGGCGATTTTTATAGTCTCGAACTCAAATTAATGCAAAGAAAGTCTTTATTTGTGTGTCTAACTCTTCGTAAGTGAATTCAACCAGTCGAGAATCATTAAGTTTTATAACATAAATCGTTATTTTTTTGAACAAAGACTTCCAACCACACCATGCATACCGTATGTCATGGCTCTTATATCAATACACTCTAAATTTCTGTAAAACAGTGGTGTTTTATCATTGTAGGATTTCGATTGTTGGGAAATAATTATTAATAATGTTGGTGGCAACACCAAATTTGTATTGCTGGTTTGGCAACGTTATGTTGTTATTACTTAAGAACATGTAAAAACGATGTAAGCTGCGTTTTAGCGGTGTTCTAGATTCGATGTAAAAATATTACTCTAGAAAGTTTTTTTTCTAAATTGTTCTTCTATTGTAAATAAACTTTTCTTTCTTAGTCACTTAGCTCTTACTTTAAAAACTTAACATCGATCACGTTATTTTCGCAAGTGAAGTATTTTCACCTGAGAAGCATTACAAAGCAACTGCGGTCAAAATGACGCACTTCTACAAAACATGTTTCAGTCTTGAGAGTTAAAATACACGCTTTTTTAAAATAAAATTGTGTTTTAATTAAAAAAATACAAAAAATTTGTATCCGTTAATACATTCCTGTTTTACGATCTACTCTTAAACAACATCTATAAAAAAAGTATACATATACTTCATTATCGCTGAAGAATGCACAAACCCAGCAAAAAAGCAATGTCGTCATTCAAGAGGCAAACTGAATATCTATTGGTTCATGTGCTTTCATTTTTTTCTCTTTAGTAGCTCCATGTTTTATTGATATATTTTGAAATTTCGGAAAAAAGATTTTGCACACGGATTAATAAATTTGCATTCTTTCAGCTATTTTATACAAAATAAGTAAAAGCGGATAAAAAAAAAAAAAAAAAATCCTCACACAACTATTCTATTTTTGTAAAGAGAAAGAGTTGTTCAAATGTAAAGTAAGTTTGTAATAAATTAAAAATCATTTAGTTGATAAATAAAAACGAAATAAAATCAAAATTCATCGGGTTTTATAACAGACGCTATTATTATCGCACGTATTTTAATTTCAAATTTTTTCACTTCTTATAAGAAAAATGGCAATGAAAAGGTTCAGTGATCTGCTTCCCCCTCCCCCCCCCCAATTTTAATAGAAATGAAGTGCTTTTGTTGCTACAATTACAAAAGCGATATTAAAATACTCAAAAAAAAAAAAATTAATACCGCAAATATAAGTTAAGGTTTTGTTTTTTAACAAATTGCATTTAGAAGCGCATTTTTTTTACCTATACGATGGAGTAAAAATTGAAAATATGGGATGTTTCGAAGTTTAAAAATTTGCAGTAGGAAAAATTGCAAAACCGAAATTTAATTTCAAATTTCAAAGTGTTGCCATTCGCAAAATGACGTATGCGTTATGCACAAATACGTTTAGCCTTAATGACATACGGTGCCAGCAATAAATAAATAAATAAATAAAAATAAAAATCTTGACATTTGCGATTTTAGACATTTTATTAAATATCTAGGAATATATCTGAGGAATCATTCTGAAACTCCAGGTATGTAAACAAAATAGTACAGGCCATATGTTTTCGCGAAGATTTTTTTCCCGAAACTTGTAGGGTATTGTCAACAAAATGAAAAATAACGAAGATCTTTTAGATAACTCTGTTAAAGCTAATGCAGCAAACGCGTTCAAACTGAAGATTATGATTAAGGGGCTTATTGTAATAAACTGTGTTCATTTTTATGGGGATAGCATGTATACTTGTAGAGAAATTAAGGTTTTTATAAAAAAGGTCCCAAAATTTGCCAAGTTTTTAGCTTATAATTTGTAGAGTTCTTAATAAAAAACGATGTTCTTTAAAAAAATATGAATAACAAAATTGTACATAATACCCTGTAATCAAAATTAAAAAATAATGAAAATTGTATGAAAAATGAATAAGTTTACTAAATAATGTTCCTCTGCTCATGCGTGAAAGTAATCAAAATATAAATTGCATAATGTGTTAGCTAAATGTATAGATTAATTTTTGTAAAAGTATCAAAAACATAGCTTGAAAATTCTGAAAAATCATCGATAGAATAAGCTCAAAATCCATTGTTCCCAAAAGGAAACAAAAAGATGAGCTACATTGACCCTTATCAATAGATATCCGGATACAACCCCTCATCTTTTTGCTTCATTTTGCAAATAAGGGCTTTTGAGTTCATTCTTTTGACGATAATTTGTAGAATTTTCAAGCTATGTTTTAAGACTTTCACAAAAGTCACTCTATACATTTAGCTAACACATTAAAAAAATTATATTTTGATTGCGTTCAAGCATGTGCAATGAGATTATTTAGTAAACCTCATTTTTCATACAATTTTTATTCTTTTTTGTTTCTAATTATAGAATATTATGTACAATGTTCTTTGAGATATTTTCTTAAAAGAACATTGTTTTTTATTAAGAGCTCTGCAAATTATAAGCGAAAAACTTGGAAACTTTTGAAACCATTTGTATAAAAATCTAAATTTCTGTACGAGTATGCATGCTCTTTCATAAAAATGAACACAGTTTATTACAATAAGCCATTTAATTATAAGGTGAAACTTGAATACTTTTGCTACATTAATTTTGATAGGGTTATCCAAAAGATTTTCGTTCTTTTTCGATTTGTTGACGGTCCCTTACGAAATTTCTCGAAAAATTCTTTCTGAAAATATATGACCTGTACTCTTTTGTTTATACACCTGGAGTTTTAGAATAATTCGTCAAGTATATTTCTGAATATTTAACAAAACGTCTAAAATCGCAAGTGTCAAGATTTTTTTTGCTGGCACTGTTATGTATGTATATACCAAGTGTCCCAAAAATGACTGATGGATTTTAAAATTCAATAACTTGCAAACGGTGACAGCTATTTAAAAATTTTTTGCAGGAGGGTTATGTATAATGTACGGAGTTTTTTTTACCGTAATTTTTTATTTTAGTTCGCATCTCAAACAATAGGTGGCGCTGACAACGATTGAAGGCCAAGTGATCAGTGCTGAGCGAAGCATCGACCTGGCCTTCAATCGCCGTCAGCGCCACCTATTGTTTGAGATGCGAACTAAAATAAAAAATTACGGTAAAAAAACTCCTGATATTACACATAACCCTCCTGCAAAAATTTTTTAAATAGCTGTCACCGTTTGCAAGTTATTGAATTTTAAAATCCATCAGTCATTTTTGGGACACTCGGTATATGGGTCATTTTCAAAAAACTTGTACATTCTATGTCCCCCAACTTTAAGAATTTTTAATAACTAAAATAATGTTTTAAAAATAAAATTTAAGCATTTACATTACTTGTCTGACTGTTTAGAGTAAATGTGGGCTAAATATTATCAGAAATTAAAAATAATATTAGTGTAGTTATGGTTTCAATGTGTCAGCTATAGCTAAAATGCTATGTCCCCTCTTCTCTTTTTACTTTTTCAACTGCTATAAAATTATAAATCAATTGTCAAAAGTGTTAATTTTTTCAGTTGTGACAATTGTTGTATGTCTTATCTGTAGCATAGACTATATAATATATTTTTTAAAACTTGTTCTTTTATAAAAATGGAACAATTTATTGTTGTCCCCAGATTTTTTCCCTTCTGTTACTTCCACTCTGTTACCATATTTATTGTAATAAATTATTACTACTAAGTGTTCAACACAAGGTTCTGCAGTTCTTTGAACAGTCTATTTTTAGATGAGGCCACCATTTTTTAAATTATTAAGTTATTTTCACCGTGGTGTTGAACTAAAGCATTTACAAGATAAGGATGTTTTATTCAGTTTCCCCTCTGTTACCAGCTTATTTATGTGAAATTTATTTTTTTAATACTTTTATAAAATTTTAACTATAAGATCAAATGGTGCTTCTTAAATAAATAGGCTTGGTTTTTCTTGTTTTTAATTCACTTTGTGCTGATAAAATTATTTGTAGTTTTTTTCCCCTCTGTTACCATTCCCCTCTGTTACCATTCCCCTCTGTTACCATGCTTATGGTAACAGAGTGGAACAAAGTGTAACAGAGTAAGAAACTACTAGAATAAACAAGTTTATTTAAACATAGTTCTTGCAGGCTGCACATTCTCGTTTCATGTTCTTAGAACAGAATTAAAAATATGCATTTTTCTTTTTAAATATAAAATAGTAGTTTTTGTGGTGAGCTAGTTGCCATAAACATTAGGCTTTAATTTTCGCAAACGAAATGCTTCTTTAATTGTAGTTATTTATATTTATGAATCAATACTACTTATTTATGAAAAAAAATGCAGCGTGAAATACCATTATTTTCGAATATTAATTTTTGCAAAAGCCTTTAATTCTTGCTTGGTCTGTTTCAAATTTTAGGATATCTTATAACACATGACAAAAATGTATTAAAGAAGAAAAGATAATTATTTAAGTAGAAAAGAATTTATAAAAAAGATACACCGCGTCAAATACTATTATTTTCAAATAGTAATTTTTGTAAAAATCGTTATTTCTTGGGTTAAAGCGTCATCCAATTGGCACGCGAATTTGTTAAAATTTGAAAATCTAAGGTGAGCTGTTATAAATTGAAACACAGATTATAACAAATGATAAAAATTTATAAAAACAATGCCATGTGAAATACCAGTATTTTCGAATAGTAGTTTTTTTTCAAATATCTTAAATTCTGCCATGATCTGTTGGAAACATTGAAACTCATGATAGCTTATAATACATAATAAAAAGTTATATAAAAAATTGACTGGTCTAATCCTACTATTTTTTAATAGTATTTTTTGCAAAAATCTTAAATTCTTGCTTTAAAGCACCACTACCTCAACTAATATATGATGAGATCTTTTTTTTAAACTAAGCAGTGCGTTTGTCATAGCACATGATATAAATTTACAAAAGAGAATGCCCCGCCAAATACCACTATTTTCCAATAGAAATTTTTGTAAAAATCTTAAATTCTTGCTGGATATGTTTGAAACATTAAGATCGTATGCAATACATGATATAAACTTATAAAAATAATATGCCACATCAAATATCACTCCACTATCAATCAGTGTTCCCTTCGGTTACTTTTTTTCCACTCTGTTACCGTCAATTTAAGTTGGTTTATTTCACTAAAAAATTTATCAATCATCATTTTGAATAATTAATTGCGTAACTTTAACTAATACTTAATTTATGTAATATCTTTTTATAATTTAACTGAAAAAATGTGAATGCACATTTAATTAAAACTTATGATTTTTCCAAAAAAGTAACAGAGAGGAAATTCTTTGTATTTTACAAAAATAAAAATAATCATAACAAAACAACAGTTAGAATTTTCTGAAAGTAGCAATCATGTAATTAAAGGAAATGTGATATTTACTGTTTTAGGTGTTTTATTTTTTTAAATAAAAATTTTTGACTGTTGGTAATAGAGGGGAACATTTTACTGTTGCAAGTTCATACTTTATCTTTTATTTGACGTTCCAAATCAAAAAGTGAACGGCTGTCTTCAGTTTTATATACAAGAAATGTTTTAGTATCATCTAATATTTTTATAAGTTGCATTAAAAATAATTTTTTTTTTTGGTGAAAAATTTCCCAAATGTACAAGTTTTTTGAAAATGACCCATATAGATAGATAGATATATAAATACTTTTATAAATAAATCCAAAGTAACTCAGATTTTACCAAAACAAAAATTCAGTGGAAACTAGTATTATAGTATCTTTGGATTATCACTCTTTGAGCCCATTTTGGCATTGACTTAATTTTATTTTATATGTACGAGGTGGAACCCGTCGAATTTCGACGAAAGAAAATGTTTAAGGAACTGTTTCATTGATTTATAATAAACCCACAAAATAGTAACCCAGTAAAAAATGCATCTTAGATTGGTCAGACTAACTCTCAAACAAATATTATTTCTAAAAAAAAAATAAAAAAAAATAAAAAAAAATAAAAAAAAAACTTTGCCTATAAAACTTAGTTGTCCAAATTATTAAAATTAAATATTAATCTCATATGTAATCAGTAAAAAATAACAAAGATCAGATATTATGATGAAATTATCAATTGAGGCTCTTATGTTTGGTATAAAGCAAATTAAAAAAAAAATTCTAAATTGACATGATCATAAAATTTCCATGTGAAATCTAAACCCGTCATAATTTTCATCGTCTCAAAATGTACATGCGCACTTCTCATATTATTTTAATTTGATCATTTTAAAATAATTTGCTTTTTTTCATATAAAAAGACGTTATTGGATATATTCAGTATATCCATATATTCATTGTAATAAAGACGTATATTCATATAAATGGACGCTAAAAGCATTCAATTTTTACGGATTCAGTCTTAAACAACATATGTAGAAAAGTTTGCATATGACATCATTAGGACGGAATATTACGCAAACGCAGCAATGAATAAAAGATGAATAAAAACGCAATAAAACCAAAATTCATCGGATTTTATATCAGACGATTTTTTTGACATGATATTTTTATTTCAGTTTTTATCAATTTTAAGAGAAAGTAGCTTCTTTCTGTTGCCACATTTAAAAAATTCACACTAAAAACTATAAAAAAATTAATAACTTATAAATAAATTGAGATACAGCTTTCAAACAAATTGCATTTAAAAGTAATTTTTTTTCTCAATACGACAGTGTAAAAATTGAAAGTGTGCGATATTTAGAAGTATAAAATTTGTAGTACCGAAAATTGCAAAACCGAATTCCATGCGAAAGTGTTGCCATTCACAAAATGACGTATGCGTTACGCACAGATACGTTTGGCCTTTATAATATAGATATATATATATATTGTTGCAGCGTATATAGGGTTCTTTCGATCTTATGGTTAGACAACTTCAAACTCTTTTCTCTTAGAAAAGTAGAAAATAATTTATTTACAGATCTTCAGAACAACAGAGTCTTCGAAACTCACAAATATTACAAGATATTCCAAAATAACTGTTTAAATCTATCGAACAAGTACAAATATAGGTCGCAGAGACTCTTTATACAATGTCTCAACACTATATCACATTCAAAACAACGTAGATAAAACTCAATACATCAAGCAAACTTGCTTGGACAATCTCTAGTAGCTCACTCAATGACTGACTGGTAAATAATAACAACAACAGCTCGTATCGCTCTCCTTATATATAGTCTCGTAGCATGTGCTAGAAATTTCTAGAAAAACCTGGAAAACCACGGAACAACAAACAATGTATCAGTAGACCTAAGGGGGGTTACCATAAATAGGGAAGGGTTACCATCGCCAACAATCGCCAAGTTTGTCGCCAACTTGGCGATATATCGCCAAATTTGGCGACCAAAATTAGTCGCCAAAAGTGACGCCAACTTGGCGATATCTCAAATATTTCGCAAAGCTGCCATAGACATTCACTGAAAATAATAGACAAGTTTGCTTGATAACAGAGACAATGTAACAAAAACTAATATTAGTAAAGAAATGGAGCTTAATAAGATTATTTACATTATTTTACAGTACAAACACTAACTATTTACAAAATTCGTAACACTACCCCCTCCTCAAAGACTGCACGTCCCGGGCAGTGCAGTCCTTGAGTTAGAAAAAAACACTTAAAATAAATAAACAAATAAATAAATAAATAAATAAATAATAACAATAATAATAAAATTTACATAAATAAGAACTAATTACTATTTACATATTTACAAAAAGTGACTTTCATGACCATGGTCTGAAATTCAAGTTTCGAATTTCTAATCACTTTGGCCAAAATAAGGGGCTAGCCGGTTATAGTGTACGACCTTCGGTTTGGCGTGTGGCGATTTTTGTATGCGTACAACGACGTCATTCAGCCTGTTGACGACTGTGTAAGGACCGTCCCAGTTTCTTTGTAATTTTGGCGACAGTCCCTTACGACGTATCGGATTCCACAACCAAACTTTGTCACCTTCGTTGAACTCATGTCCTGTTGCCTTTGTGTCGTACCGTGTCTTCATCTTTTCTGATGCCAGTCCAATTCGGTTCCTCGCTAGACAATGAATCTCCTCAATCCGCGCCTGGAGTTCATCGACATATTCCTCAGGCGATGAAGGAGCATCAGGAGGACGGCCAAACAAAAGATCCGCAGGTAGACGAAGATCACGACCAAAGAGCATTTGAGAAGGGGAGTAACCAGTGGCCTCATGAGTGGCACTCCTGTAAGCAAGCAGGAAAAGAGGCAATTTCTTGTCCCAGTCCTGTTGGTCTCTAGACACCAGGAGAGAGAGGCTATTTAGGATGGTACGATTGAACCGCTCTACCATGCCGTCCGATTGAGGGTGTAGAGGTGTTGTTCGGGTTTTGTCCATGCCGAGTAGTTCACACATTTCCTTGAACACAGCCGAATCAAAATTTCTTCCTTGATCGGAATGGATTTGAAGAGGAACTCCGTATCTGGAAACCCAGTGTTGAATCAGTATGTCTACTACGGTTACCGCCTCTTGATTAGGAATGGCATAGGCTTCAGGCCACTTAGTGAAGTAGTCCATGACAACGAGGATGTACTTATTGCCATCAGATGTTCTAGGAAGTGGACCCAGGATGTCTAGGGCAATTCGTTCGAAAGGAGCTCCTACATTATAACGTTGCAATCGTCCACGGGTTCGCCTCTTAGGACCTTTACGTGCTACACAGGTGTCACAAGCTCGACACCACTTCTCCACGTCACTGCGAACATTATTCCAGTAGAAACGCTCTCGAACCTTTTGCAGGGTCTTCATTACACCAAAATGACCTCCTGTGGGACTACCATGCAGTTCTTGAAGGACCATAGAAATTCTCGACTTAGGGAGTAGTAGTTGCCATCTACATGTCTTTCCATCGTCAGACTCCCATTTTCGGTACAAGATGCCGTTCTTCAAATGTAAGGAATCCCAGAGAGCCCAATAACGTTTAGTCGTAGGATGGTAATGGGCCATGTCTTGCCAGCTGGGCTTCCTGTTGGACTCCTCTTTCAGCTCTAGAATTGGCTTAATTTCAGGATCAGCAAGTTGATCTTTACGCAGGCTCTCGTCACTCCACGGATCTTGCGATGATGTAGACCCAGTTGTAACTTGTCTTACTATAGGACCTTTGACATTAAATTTCTTCTCAGCCCGGTCGCAGTATCTACAATTCTCTGAGCAGGGTCTTCTTGAGAGAGCATCTGCATTTCCATGTGATGAGCCTTTTCGATGGCGTATCTCCATATCGTACTCTTGAAGCTTTTGTATCCACCTGGCTATCTGGCCTTCAGGGTTCTTAAAATTCAATAGCCAAGTTAGAGAAGCATGATCAGTTCGGATCAGGAACTTTCGACCGTAAAGATAGTGATGAAAGTGGTCTATGGCTTTCACTACAGCAAGAAGCTCTTTTCTTGTTACGCAGTAGTTTCGCTCGGCCTTTGACAAGCACTTGCTGAAATAGGCGATAACACGCTCCTGGCCGTCGATTTCCTGGGACAGTACAGCGCCAATGCTTTCGTTGCTTGCATCCGTATCAAGTATAAACTGTTTATCGATTTGAGGATACGACAGAATTGGAGTGGATGTCAAGGCCTCCTTAAGCTTTTCGAAAGCAGCGTCACATTCCTGTGTCCACATAAATTTTTGATTGGCTTCTGTTAATTTATGAAGTGGTCTTGCAATCATCGAGAAGCCTTTGACGAATTTTCTGTAATAGGTGCATAATCCTAGAAAACTTCGAAGCTGGTGAACATCTGCTGGACGATTCCAATTTTTCACGGCCGATATCTTCTCCGGATCAGTCCTAACTCCTTCCGCCGAAATGATGTGTCCAAGGTAGGCGACTTCATTACGAAACAAACTGCACTTCGAAGGGCTTAACTTCAAATTAGCTTCCTTTAATTTTTGTAGCACCCGCCTGAGGTTGTTCAGATGTTCATCAAAAGATTTTCCTATGATTATGATATCGTCTAAATAAACAAGACATGCCTCATATGACAGTCCCCGAAGAACCGTTTCCATAAGGCGTTCAAAAGTTGCAGGTGCGTTACATAGACCAAAAGGCATTACCTTGAACTGCCATAATCCTTGTCCCGTTGTAAAGGCAGTCTTCTCGCGGTCGTCGGGATGGATCTCTACCTGCCAGTAACCACTCTTCAAGTCTAAAGTCGAGAACCAAGTGTTGCCCGCAAGTGTGTCAAGAGTGTCGTCAATCCTTGGCAGAGGGTAACTATCCTTTTTGGTGACGTCATTCAGTCGGCGGTAGTCTACACAAAATCTTGTAGAACCATCCTTCTTTCTTACTAATACAATGGGAGACGCCCATGGACTTGTTGATGGTTCGATGACGTCATTTTCTTCCATATCTTTAATTAAATTCTGCACCTCTTCTTGCTTGGCAAAAGGTAATCGTCTAGGGTGCTGTTTAATAGGAGAGTGATCTCCCGTGTCAATTCGGTGTTGTGCCATTTTAGTTCGTCCAAAGTCTTCAGATGTTTGGGAAAATAAACTTTGGAATTCTCTAATTAAATTTTCCGCAGCTTCCAACTGTTTTGGATTTAAGTCTGTATTTTGTAACAAATCCTTGACTAAATTATCTGAAGATTTCTCAGAGTGACTGGAATTTTGACTTATGCACGTCACAGGAGCACATGACGCTATCACCTCTCCTTTCTTGATAGTCCTCGTCTTATCACTGATGTTAGCAATTCTGACTGGAATGGTCTTTTTCGAGAGGTCTACCACAGAAGAAGCCACCAATACTCCTGCTTGTGTACTATTGTCTTCTGGATAATCTATATGTCCAAATCGATAATTAGTTTTATTTTTAATTACAGCAGGAACCAAACATTCTGTTCTTGCATCTAGATTAATGTCTTCTTTGGCTATTACTATTTGTTTACATTCAATTTCGTTATTTAATCCAAAAAGACTTATTTCTTCAAATTTTGAGATCATTTTGTTATTTTTGAAATCAAGTCTGAAGTCAAACTTCTTCAGAAAATCTAGTCCGATTAAGCAAGGATCTGTTATGTCAGCCACATATGCCGTATGGTAATATTTCGTTCCTCCAAAGTTAATAGTTAAATTGGCCTTTCCATATATGCCTATCTTGTCGCCCGTCACAGTTTGCAGGGTAACGCATGGTGGAGTCCAGATGAGTTTACATTTCAATTTTCGAGCCAAATCTTCTCTTATTATTGTCACATTGGCTCCTGTATCGACAATCATACGGCACTGAATTCCGTTAATAAAGCCTATCACATATAATTCGTTATCACCGCCGCTCATTTTTGATATCTGGAGGATCTTCAGGTGGGGCTTTTCATTCTCTGGCAACCTCCGCCCCGCGAGATGGCCAAAATTTAGTTTCCCTGCTGACTGTTTGAATTTATCTCACGTTCGTGGATTTTGGGGCAATTTCTTCGGAGATGTCCTGTATCACCGCATCTCCAGCACGTGAGATTCTGTCTTCTTGAACTTGTTCTTCCGTATTTTAAAGCTTCAATTTCTTGATTTATTTTCCTAATTTCTTTCAAGACGTCGTTCTCAGTGTCTGAGCTTTTGTTCACCGTTGCCCCTCGGACTGAATGACGATCTCTTCGGCTGGCTTGTGTAGCTGCTTCCAACTTTAAGGCATATAGTAGTGCAGCCTTTAAATCCTGTACATCTGCCATTCGTACCGCTCTCTGCACTTCTGGATCTTTTATTCCGTCTACAAAATATTGCAGTGACAGCATTTCCCGTACATTTGTTGGACAGTCAATGAATGCTAAATTTGCAAGCCGTTCAATTTCCGAGGCAAACTCTTGAAGGGTTTCACTCGATTTTTGATGGCGGCTCTTCATTTGTATTCTCGTATAATCCTTGAAGAATTTTTCGCCGAATCTCATTTCAAGTGCACAACTTAAAGTCTCAAAATTGAGTTGCGTCATGTCGGGCAATGTTTGCAGCACGTCGGCGGCTTCTCCTCTTAAAGATGCTGCCAGTTGACAAGCTTTCACCTCGTCACTCCATTTGTTCGCTTCAGCTACAATGGTGAATTGGGTCTTGTAAACTTGCCAGGAACTCTTTCCATCGTATGTCGACAGCTTAATGTGCACGGGAGAAGCAGGCGGATTCCTAAATTCTTCATAATTACCACTAGACGCTGAAAGTTTCTTCTCAAGATCTTGTACTTTTTTATTTAGCTTTTCATCTACTTCACCTAGTATTTTCTCTTCAACGTTACTGATTTTCTCTTCAACGTTACTGATTTTCTCTTCAACTTTACAAACTTCATTCTGAATTTTCTCTTCTACTTCCGCCATTTTCCGTTCCATTTTCTGTTCAACATTACTAACTTCATTCTGAATTTTCTCTTCTACTTCCTCTATTTTCTCTTCTACCGAGCCTATTCTTCTCTCTACCGACGAGAACTTTTCTTCTAAAGTTTTCTTCATTTCTTCTTGGCCTTTATTAATCTTTTCAGTCACATCTTCTTGGCATTTGTTCATCTTTTCCGCCAACTCTTCTTGGCCTTTATTCATTTTTTCCGCCAACTCTTCTTGGCCTTTCGTCAATTCTGCCTTTATTCCATTAATAGCTTCTAACAGTTCTTTCAGTTGACCATCCATTGTTCTTGTTTTCGCCATAAGATCCCACTTCTGACACCAAATGTTGCAGCGTATATAGGGTTCTTTCGATCTTATGGTTAGACAACTTCAAACTCTTTTCTCTTAGAAAAGTAGAAAATAATTTATTTACAGATCTTCAGAACAACAGAGTCTTCGAAACTCACAAATATTACAAGATATTCCAAAATAACTGTTTAAATCTATCGAACAAGTACAAATATAGGTCGCAGAGACTCTTTATACAATGTCTCAACACTATATCACATTCAAAACAACGTAGATAAAACTCAATACATCAAGCAAACTTGCTTGGACAATCTCTAGTAGCTCACTCAATGACTGACTGGTAAATAATAACAACAACAGCTCGTATCGCTCTCCTTATATATAGTCTCGTAGCATGTGCTAGAAATTTCTAGAAAAACCTGGAAAACCACGGAACAACAAACAATGTATCAGTAGACCTAAGGGGGGTTACCATAAATAGGGAAGGGTTACCATCGCCAACAATCGCCAAGTTTGTCGCCAACTTGGCGATATATCGCCAAATTTGGCGACCAAAATTAGTCGCCAAAAGTGACGCCAACTTGGCGATATCTCAAATATTTCGCAAAGCTGCCATAGACATTCACTGAAAATAATAGACAAGTTTGCTTGATAACAGAGACAATGTAACAAAAACTAATATTAGTAAAGAAATGGAGCTTAATAAGATTATTTACATTATTTTACAGTACAAACACTAACTATTTACAAAATTCGTAACAATAGATAGATAGATAGATAGATAGATAGATTAGATAAATAGATAAAACAGTCAATAGCACATATTGGTGCATGTATTTGTGTAGATGTAGGGGAGACCGGGGTTAGTTGTGCCAGGGGCAAGTTGTGCCATCGAGCTTCCTGACTGACCCAATAGGTTGCAGCACCTGTCGCGTCATGTGAGTGAAGAGGTTCGTTGTCTCAATGTGCTGCGTATTTTTTGAAGTATAGCATCGCGTTGTTTTCGAGATAAAAATATTTATCTTGTTTTCTATCGTAAAAGTAAATTTTACGGCCTCCATTTGAATCGTCATTGCCACTAGCGACACTGAGGTATGTAAACTTCCTTAACATTATTTAAATGCCTATATTTTCAGCTGTTATTCTATGTATTCCATTTGTTAATCACGCCAATATTTCGGAAACTAATGAATAAAATTCATAATGGCGTAATGCGGGGCTAGTTGTGACGAAGTCTAAGAGGAAGTTGTGACATTTCCACCTTACACGAGTCACAGATTACAGCCCCTTGATGTGTCAGTATACGAGCCGTTCAAAAAATCCTACAATCAGGCTGTATGTGGATGATTGAAATTGCATCCTGGAAGCACTGTGTCGATCTACGACATACCAGGTATTGTCAAAATAAACCTTTCTAGTACTGCCGCTCCAAAATACATTCAAGCAGGATTTCGTTGTAGTGGAATTTGGGAATTTAATAGGAACATTTTTACAGATGAAGACTTCCTATGTTCCTCAGTAACTGATCCACCGTTATCTGCCGGAGATGAGAGCGTTGAAGACCATAATGACAATGAAAAAAAATTAGTAAATATGTAACTGTTAATAAACCAAGTACTTCAGCAATAACTTTAATCAATGATGGTGAGATTGCAGGACCGTCTTCAGAAGTAAGAAATCTCATTGAATTAGATGATTCTATGGCAACTGATAATAGCAATGTGTCAGTAGTAAGTCTTACAGAAATAAGACTACCTCCTAAAGCAAGACCTCGAAAAGGCAAGCAATCTATTCGTAAATGTTTGAAATCTGCCATTCTAACAAGCACACCTGTAAAACAGAAAATTCAAGCAGAACAAAAATCAAAAGAACGCAGAAAACAAATTGAAAAAGAAAAAAACAAAGAAGAAACTATATGGAAATTATACCTAGGTTATTGAAAAAAGGGAGAAGCAAGTACAGGAAAGCTCTGAAGATGACGAAAATTGCTTATGTCTAGTTTGCTGAGAGCAATACAAACTTTCTAGACCCGGAGAAGACTGGGTGCAATGCATAACATGTAAAAGATGGACGTATGTCAAATGTACAAAAAATGAGCCTTTTTATATTTGTATTAACTGTAAATCGGACGCTGAAACAAGCGATGACAATATAGCATATAGGCCTACACGATGTAGTAGGCTGCCCAATCAAAGATCAATATGGCCAAAGATTAGTGTTGGCTTACTTTTTATTTCTTTCCTGATTAAGACAGTTTTTTTTTATTGCTAAGTGTCTCTAAAATTATCTTTATAAAAGATGAAGAGTTTACAAATGCTAACAATTTAACTATTTTATTTTAATTTGATTTGCAATATTATTAAAACATAAAAGTGTTTTATTTTTTTAAGAACGTTATAAATGAATAAATTTCTCATTCTTGATTTAACATATCCCATTTAATCGCTTTCCTTAAATATTTGTATATGTTACAATGTACTTGTATGTGTCATTTATGTGTCACAATGTGCCCCAAGCATGTTACAACTTGCCCGTACCAGGGGTTAGTAGTGACAATTCTCGAGTTTACGCAGAATTAATTTTCTGTTATGAAAAACGTTAATAATGTTAATAGTAGTTTCATAAATATGTTACGCAAGACTTACTCTAATGATATGATACATTAAATCTTTCGCTTATGTTCAAATTTTAGGGCTAATATAAAAAATGTCGAAAATGTCACTACTAGCCCTACACTATTATAGTACGAAAAGAAATAGAAATATGCAACAGAGTACAGAAATAAAAGTTTAACATTTGATTTGTGAAGACGTATACTCACTTGTAAAGTTTATGCAGATCACGTAATTATATCGTGTTTATGCACAGTATGAATTTATTTTGGTCAAATTCTCTTTTTTAATACATACAACCCAGCTAACACATACTCATTTTAAGTTAGTTGTTTTTTTTAAAACTTATTTATCATTACAAGTATCAACTAGCAACACGGTTATCTCCATTAATCTAGTGTATTTTCTTTTTTTTTATGAAAAAGAAAAAGAAGGATTTTCCATTTAAAATATACATATATACAATGCGAACAAGTAAAATGAACATAGATTTAAATACCCTGTTGCGTGTGTCTGAGAAAAAATGCCGGAAAAAAGCATGATTCGCTTCATGTTGTGAATCACGATATTTCCTCATGCATTTAAACGATCCTTACATATTAATAATAAATGCATAGAATATAGCAGAATAATGCACTTTCTTCTTGACCTATAAAACGTAATATTTGGCTTAAATGAATAATTAACTGTATTTTGTATTTCTGAGTAATGATATAGCAAGTTTGAGACTCTTAGTTTTTGACATGAGAAATATGTCAATGAAACTTAGAAAAAATATTTCATTAAAATACATTCTAAAAAACAAATGTGTAAATTAGTTAATTTTACTCGTGTATATGTGTAAATTTCTAAAATTACACACCTGTCGCAAAATTTACGCATGTTTTTCAGAAGTTTAACTTTTTTTTTAATGTGTATTTAGCTTATGAAAGTAAGTATGTAATTTGTTATCCCTTGAAAAACTCAAACAAGTGTACAAATGTCGAAAAATGTTTATATTTACACAAATTTGTGTTATTCTAATTTAAATTTTAATTATATGTACAACACAAAAGTGCGTAAAATTTTTAAAATGCATACCTGTCATAAAATTTACACAATTTTATTTAAAAAAGTTACCTGTTTTATGAGTACTTAACTTGTGAAATCAAATGTGCAATTGGTTACCTCTTGATAAACTCTTACAATTGCTTAAATGTAGAAAAATATCTAAATTTACACAAATGGACATGTTACATATAATTAAGAATCGACCTAAACAGTTTTTTAAGAACGAAACAGCAATTGAAACCGAATTTCGGTAATCATCGTATTTTCAACCGAAAACAAAAATGAAAATGACCAAAAAATCTTAAGTGATTAATACATACAAAAAGATACACAATTAAATTAGTTATAGATATATAGAATCATATTTCTAACAAACAAATAGACATACATATATATGCATGTGTATGTATAAGGTTCAAACAAAATCAAAACGTGCTCCTTCCTCTTACTTCCACTCTCTCGAATCCCAAAGAAGTTCTGAAAATTTTATCTCCGATGTCCGATCGTTCTCTGTACCTCTGACAAAAAACTTTTTATTTTCATATAAAATAAAATGTAATTAATTCATCCGCAGAACAGAATGATTTTCAAACATACGAATTTCATATAATTAAACTAGTCGGATGGGGCAATCCCCAAACTTTCTTCTATTTCATGCATGTTAATATTTTAAAATTTGCTACCGCAGTGGCAAAATTAAATGACAATCTATGCTCATCGTGAGAATTCTAAAAGCATGCAATTGCGTGCGTTAGTTCTTGAACTAGCACTATTGTGAATAGCGGTAAAATTGCAAAATAAAAGCTCCATCTGTTAGGTAATTCATACCAAAACATAAACAGCAATAATATTTATCAAGCCACACCTGAATCTCAATTACTAAATTCAACTCAATTAAAAACCATCAATAAGCGATTTACGCTCGTATTAAGTAACGCTTATGAATTCCTTTGTGTAGCCCTGTATATGACCTATGACATTTATATAAACCACGTAGTATACAAAAATAGAGCTAAACATAAAAAACGGCATACCATTACTAAATAAGTACTTCCAGGATTGTCGCTAATAGACAGTACTGTACGGTGTATTTTGTGTGTCAACGTAAATGAATGATAAACGAAGTGCATTAAAACCTCTAAATAACGGACACCTCGGGAGCAGGGAAATTGCCCGCTATTCGGAGGTGTCCGCTATTGGGAAAACATGAAACATTAAAAAATGGCTAAGAAATTCTTAATGTTTTATTAAAGGACTTTTATATGTCCCAAAGCCTCTGTTTTATTATTAATCAGAATTTAAAATTATTTTTTCAAACAATTAAACTGAAATAAAAGGTTGCGTACTTTTATCCACTGTTTATATGAAAAAAAAAAGTATTTTCGAAAATTCTGAAGCAGTGTAATCGTAGGGGAGAGTGGGGATGAATGGGACAGGGGATGAATGGAACAACAGAAATTTATATAAGTTCCCCAAACATAAATAATTTGATAATTTACCTGACGGATGGTAGTACTGAGGTTATTCAACAGGACGTAGTTTCAAAGCAATATCCATAACAGAAGATCAGCTTTTGTACAAAGTATATTTTTCAAGAATCAAAGTAAGTTTTTCTGTTTAATCTTTTTAGTATTTAATTGATAAATAACCTTCTCAAAACCTTATTACTTTTTTTAATGTTAAAATGATATAATCGCTTGTTATACTTATGATGCAAATGAACAATATTGTCAGTGCTTACTAAGCCTAATCACTATTTTATATAACCATGTGGCTATGGGGATGAATGGGGCAGTGTTTATGGGGATGAAAGAGACTGCCCCATCCATCCGCAGGGCTATTCCATAATAAATAAAATTACATTTTGCCATTACCTAGAAACCAGATGTTAAGAGGAGAAAACGAGGCCACTGTCGTGTCCTAACCGATACACCAGAAAAACAATATTTGGAAAAAGAAATCGTAAAAAAAAAAAAAAAAAAAGAAAAGAAAAAAGAAACCAGAAACCAAGAAAAATGAATTGCCTACCTTCAAGAAATATTTTTAGTAAAGGTATGGGCAGTAGTGATGAATCTGACAATTTATCACTTCATGATGAAAATGAAAGTGATTTGAATATGTTTTCAACTTATATGGATCACCAAGTTTGCAGCTTCGATAATATAATAGAAGACGACTTTCTCCTAACAAAGATTTGTGGGGGAAATATATTTATTATTGCGTTGCTAGGGTTTTAAATAACAATAATGATAATCTTCAAGTACAATTCTTGAGAAAAAAAAGGATAATAATTCCTTATTTTACCATACCGATCCACCAGAAATTTATTTTGTTAATCTGGAGGATATTGTTATGAAACTTCCAAAGCCTAGACCTCTGGGAACTGCCAGAACCAAAGGACTGTTGTCATTTGATATTAGCTTCAGTAAATATGTAATAAAATAAAATATGTTTAGAATAGTTTTTTTACCTGTCCCATTTATTCCCAAAGTTGTCCCATTCATCCCCACCATGGGGATGAATGGTACAATATCCATGCATGTTAAAAGAATTATTAAAAATTTAAAAAACAATTGTTTATTGAAATTAGTATGTCAATAAGTTGCTAAATGCTGTAGTGTTCTTTAAGTAATATTTTTTAAATTAACAACTGTATACAGCTTAAGTTATTAGTAAAAATGTAAAAATTATCCCATCCATCCCCACTCTCCCCTATATACCAATTGATTCTTCTTCAGTAACTCATCATCAATATTAATAAAAATTTTGGCAGTTTCTTCATTCCTGATATATTTTATCAATTCACTTATTTCACTTAGTTCTTCATTTGTGTCGGAAATGTATGTTTCATTTTCTTTTAATGTAAAGCCTGCTTTTGTGGAACATTGCCATGCGCTTTCCGGTTTTATGTTTTTTACAGCTGAGGAAATGCAAATTATAGCATCGACAGTATTAACTAATTTTAGACAGTTCTCAAGTGCATTCATACAATCTAACTTTAAAAGAATGTAACGTAACAAAAGCTTTCAACACCAGGATTTAAAATTTCCATTGATCAAGTGGCTTGTATACATTTTACGTTATGATTGGGGAAAGTACACAATTTTAACATTATTGAATTTCAAATGCTTTGGATGAGAACTTTCATTTCTAGTCCATTCTCTTACATTTATCTGTAATCACAAAATTTGTGACACATTACCCTCATAAATTTAGAGGCGTTTTACATTTTTTTTTCTCGTTAAAAATAATTTTTCATCTTTTATCGTCAAAATTACTGTCCGCTATTCGGAATGTCCGTTATTCAGAGGTTAAACATACAAAAAGTTAGATTTTGGGAGTGGGGATTAGAAAACTGTCCGCTAAATAGAAGTGTCCGTTATGGAGGTTTTACTGTATTAATTATACGACAATCCAAGTATACTTAGCCGAGTTAGAGTAAGGACAGGCAGACGGAAAAACAAATCGAATTCATAAATGCTTTTCAAAATTGTCAGAAAGTGTTAAAAACTATGTTAGAATTTTTCAAAAAAGAAAAGGCCAATGCTTTATGTCTTGGATAAGATAACTAACTGGCTACTTTCCAATTTCCCGAATTGCATTAGGCCTTTAGTTCATTGCACGTATTAATATCGCAGTTAAGAATATTTTCCAGAGAATAAATTAAGCATTTTATGATAAATGGCCGGTAAGAATTCTCAGCTACAGCTTTCATTTGCTTGGAAACTTTTTGACACTTTATGACGCAGTTATGAATTCGGTTTGTCTTCGGTCTATCCGTGTTTTAACTCTCGTAAATACTGTCACATTGCTATGAAATGTACTAACATTTTTGGTGTTTACCAGGGCATTTTCGATATTGAAAATGAAGTGTGTAGCATTTGCGTTTTGTTTACTGGGAAAATTAAAAGAAATCCTTTACATGATGGTCTATGGTTGATTTTGATTGGCCCTGTAATGAAATTATACATCCAATGTTCATAATATTTGAAATGGTTCAACAAAATTATGCAACATCTATATAATTTAAATCTCAAACAATTTAGTTTGGTAGCTTTTGCTCTGTTATATGCGGGCAGACAGACTGATCGATGCCTATAAGTGCTACGTATTTATATAATTACGGACGCACCTAAAAATATTCAGAACTTGATGTAATAGTATACAGTATTTCGAATGCAGTATAGCAGTCGAAAACTTTTGTGTGTTCTGTAAATACTATCTGCTTTCTATTATACAGGAAATGACTTGTAGTATTCCTCAGCAACGTATATCAATTTCATAAAATGTTAAATAGTTGAAATTACAATTAAAATGCGCACCAAACGTTATTCCCCTTATACCACTATGAAATGGAATATTTTTGTGTGGCTCTGTAAATTAAATGTGCTTTTCACCACAGATTGCATAGAATGTATATTACAGTACATACTTCATAGATGCATATCAAATTTATTATGTTCGAATGAGTGTAGCACTATTAAAATGCACTTGAAACTTTTTTTAACATTGAAATTGAAATGACTCGATAAAATTACATATTAATTATATATTTTAAATTTTAACCGATTCGGCTGGGTAGTTTTTACGTTGTTATATGCGAACGGACAAACAGACGGAATGAACGACAGCTTACACGTTACATAATATATAATGACAAAAAAGCAAATTATACATTGTTGCAAAAATATAAACAATCTTTATATCTACAGGAAAAATAATTATAAATTTAAATCGAGTTGCAACCATATTGTCTGCAATTAGTGCAAGAATGCGACTTTAAATCGAACAAACTTAATCTTGCCTCATTTGAAGGTCTTTTTGTACCAAACTCGTTCAACAGCAGCTGGAAGCTAACTAACAGAAAAGTCAGAAGAGTATTGTTAAAAATTAGGGTAAAACTTACGAGATTTGATGCCATAAATATTTTCGATTAGGTTCAGATCAGGGATACACGCCGGCTAATCAAAAACAGTATTATTTTGAGAGTTAAACCAAGTTTTTGTTTTGTATGTGACATGAATAAACGTATTTTCTTGCTCAAATACATACTTTGGACCAGCTGAAAGTTCACTAAATAGCTGTAAATTGTTAAATGTATGTATGTAGCCTTACGCTCTTTGGCAACTATCAGGAACTCCAGAGGTGCTTGAGCATTAAAGTAAAGTGAAGCCCAAATCATTAAAAAGTCACCTCTTTGTTGATAACTAAAGAAAGTCCAAGGTTCTTTACGCAAGTCGTACCAATAGCATGTGCAACCATCTGAAACATCCAAATTGCGCATTGTTTACCTCACTGAGTTTCACTTTACACCACTTAAGTCCATATGATACTTGTTTGTAAGGCCACTGTATTGTCATCAATTTGTAGTGATATTTCAAAGGTGGTTGTTCTATCGTGTAAACTAATTTTTCTCTCTTTTTTTTTTAATTCATCTACAAATCATTTCCGTAGACACAGAATAATGTCCTGACACATTTTTAATGTGACTAGTAATCATCATTTGTGTAGATGCCATTTTATGGATCCTTCTGCCAACTCGTTTTCTGGTCACCCGAGGCCTTCTACAGGGTGTCCCAGAACTTCGTGTACAAACTTTGAGGGGTGGTAGAAAACACTTTTTGGAACCACAATTACATAGGAAAGCATGGGCGGAAACGTCTTGTTAACCCTTTCACAGACAGTGGTTTGTATAGGAAACTATAAAATTTTTAATACAAAATGAACATTGACGCCAGAATTTTAATATGATTTTTCCATTTATTATACATGTGAAATGTCTGGCTTTTCTTCTTTGCAAATACATTTTCCCGAAATTTCTGATATCATTCATATTTTTCCACATTTTAGCAATGGAAGTGCTTTGTCCGTGAAAAGCTCAAAGAAACACAAAGACACAGTTATGACACAATGCGGAAAGCAGTGTAGAACGCATTATTACACAGAAAAAAGTACAAGAAATGATTTAATTTTAAATTAAATTTAAAATTATGTTTCTTTAAAATCAAGTATCTTAGTAGCTATTAGAAATTGATAAAATGCAGAAAAATATGAATGACATCAGAAATCTCTGAAAAATCTATTTTGCAAGGAAAAAAAACACATTTCACATACATAATAATTGGGAAAATCATATTAAAATTCTGGTATCAATGTTCATTTTGTATTTAAAATTTTGTAGTTTTATAGACATACCATTGTCTGTGAAAGGGTTAACAAGTGAGGATGACGTTTCCGCCCATGCGTTCCTATGTAATTGTGGTTCCAAACAATGTTCTCTACCACTCCTCAAAGTTTGTACACGAAGTTCTGGGGCACCCTGTAGATCATAGGTTCCCAACCTTTTTTGGACCACCGCCCCCTTTACAAGAGAAAAAAATGCCAACGCCCCCCCCCCCTCTTCCTTAATAGTTGATTATACAAAATGTTAAAATATTGTTGCATATTGTCTACATTTTATCTGTTTAAATATCTATTAAGAATCACAAAGTAGAAGTTAATTAAAACGACCATCAAATGTAGTAAAAAATTGTATATTAAAAACTGAAAAATAAACACAAAACCAATAAGAATTTTTTTAAAAAATACTGAAATGGTTGAGGTTGATGGAGTTTTAACAATTTGTTCATGTCGGATTCCAATTTCTTTAACATCAGTCACAAATTGTCAGGTTCAAAGATGTCTGTTCCCTTCCTTAAACAGTAAATTAGCTACTGCACGGAACCCACTCTCAGCAAGTCTGATGAAGGAAAAGCAATTAAAACTTTATATAATCTCACTCACATTTCATGTTTGAGAACTGCATTGTTTTTTTTAAGTTAGAACTCTTGATATCTATTTCTGAATTTTACTTTTAGTTCTCGTTTGCTGTGAGTTCCACGATTTCCTCATCTAAATATAAAGATACTGCTTTATCTGCACTTGCGAAATAAATATTCCTGTTTTTACAAATTGTGATATGCCGCCTATGGCGAAGCACAGGTCTATAACCGTCTGTCAACCAACCAACAAACTGCGAATAATGTGGCAAAGTGGTTGTATTCTCATTTACTTAGATTTTTTTGAACAAAAAAAAGTACAGAAGCAGCTATCAGGTTTTTTTTGTTTTAATTAAATTCAACTCATCATCTTGCAGTCATCTCTGATGCCTTATTAAAATATTTAGAATGTTTAAATTGATGTAATTAAAGATTCTAAACAGCTCTGTCAAGTAATTGATGTCGTCTTTTTTTAATGTAATCAGGTTTTAGCGTATTTTTACACCCCTGTTTTCAATTAAGTATAATACTGAATCAAACATATTGAAAACGATTCATACAAATACCTTTTCAAAGACAATGAACTTCTAGTATATTCAGCAGCAAACAATTGTAAACATTTGCAAGTCTGACACAAAGTGATAGTAGCAACTGCACTACAAAGTGAAACATTTATTCACTTTGTTTTGAAATGACTTTCACTAGAAAGTTGGCTAAATATACTGTCATTCAAAAAATTGCTTCTATTCATATTGACTACTCTAATAGTGTAATGAAGCGACGAATACTGGTGTTCATTCAACAATTTTGAAACCAAATGCCGATAATGTGTAAAAGAATGCACAGAGAGTACATTTATTACTGCTTGTTTCAAATGTGTTAATGAAATCTTGATGATGTCCCGTCGAATTTCTCTTGGACTAACTTCATGGTATTAAATATCGATTTTCTCTTTGTTTCCAAATTTCTAGCAAATAATAACTCTTGATATTTTTTTTTCTTTTATGAGTTCTTGTTATTTGATAACGCTGATCCATCGACTGGAATGGAAAATTTGCAAGTCTTTAAGTAATAGCATGATGATATTTCAATGCCTTTAACGATCTATTCTTCTTTGTACCGAATTATTATTCAGTATTTTTTCTGATGATATCTGGCGGTTTCTTATGATGAAGAACTTTTTTTATTATCTCTCTGACTGCCGGCAAGATTAATTTTTCACCGTTTGTGTGCGATTTTTCATACTTTTGCGATTAACAATATATTATTATATGAGGCTCCTAGTCCGTCATTTTGTTTGGAAGACGACAAAAAAGGTGTGATATAGTTGATGGTTCTAAATTTTTCTTTCTAATCTTTGAAAAATAGGACATATCTCTTCCAGAACTGCCAAGTCTCCGACTTTTTCGATACCAATATTTTAATTCAGAAAATGTTTCTTTATTTAATTTTAAGAATTGGGCGATTTAAAATAACCATATTTTCACTAAGATAATAGTGGCCGGAGAGTGGCCTAAAAGCCGGAGACTTTGCAGCTCTGCTTTTCTCTCAGCACGCATTTATTCAAATGCTTTTGTAGCCTAGAAGGCTTCATTGCTTCATAAAAAAAAGACAAATTAAGCACATAGGAAACAAGTGATTTGTAGGAGATTGCGTAGATCCATATTTCAGATACTCAATACTGTAATGCCGCCATTTTTTCTTTGATTAAGATATTTTGAAGTCATTTTTTACCTATTTAAGTTTAAATAAATTTAAATTTGAACAAACTTACAGATCATAATAATTTTTATCACTTTCACTAAGAAAAAACAAATTTCTTGAATTAATTCAAATCACGGGTTTGTTTAAAAATCTCTGTTTAGACATATGTAGTCATATTTCAAAGTTTTTTGAAATACAGGTTAATAAAAAAGAATTCTGTTTAAAACTTTCAGACAACAAATTATCGCGAATTTTGTACTCTACAATTTTTAGATTCATAATGATTTTTAATGTGAGTCATAATGACTTTTCATGTTCCGCTGTGATATTTTGACATTCATTAAAGAACTGCAGCTACGATGTTTTTAGCCTGATGTAATAAAATTTTGTTCTCCACGATTTTAACAGTTTTTTGTCTTTCACTTCTAATTTTTTGATACTGGTAAAATAAATTTAACACTCAGATCTAGGTTCGTCTGTATAGATTTTCATTTAAAAATGCAGTTGCAATTTTCGTCACGGACCGGACAATACAGAGGCGATCAACTATTTTTGTTATATAACGAACCTATATAAGCAAGTAAGTCATGACCGCCCCCTTTGACTGTCCTAACGCCCCCCATTTTTCTCCAGATCCGCTACCGCCCCCCTGGAAGGCTCCAGCGCCCACTTGGGAGCGGTACCGCCCCCGTTGGGGACCTATGCTGTAGATCAATGTTTTGCTTTGAAATAATCACCCTTAAACGGTACTTAATAGACAGACTGTTTTGGACGATTCAAATTAGCTGAAATTTCTGAAACTGTCTTTCCAACCGATTTCAGCTTCCATGCTTCAGTTACTTCATCTGAATGATTATTTGTAACTCGCAACATCTTCACAAACCAATGTTATTGTGGGAAATATATTATAAGATATTTCATGCATGGGACGTGTTAAGTTTAAAATTTCCCTTTTTCTGAGAACAGTTGCAAAAAATTAAGAAAGTGTCTAAACTTTTGCAATGTGTGAATTTCACTTTTTTTTTTAATTAAATTAAATATTATCCCATACTAAAAGCATTATTTTCGTCCTAAAATGTTTAAAATATATTTAAAAATAAAGTATAGCCATTTGTACAATTCAAGAGCTCGTATTTTTTATTTAACCCCTTCGCGACGGGAGCTTTTTACGAAATTTTTAATGTTTTGTCACCGCTTTTTAAAATAAGAAATTTGTGACTTATTAAATCGAGAAAATGCTTCGATTAAATAAGACAAATTTTTCAGTAAATTTTACTGGCGGGGTTAAACAAGGGTTCTTAAGCTTTTTTGCTTCACGTATACGTGTCGCTCGTCCCCAAAGGGTTAAAGGTTAAATATCACTATAGTGTCTAAACTTTTTCTGAGCACTGTAGAAACATGGTTTAAACGTCATTTATAATACAGTAGAATCTCGATCCATCGTTTTTCAAGGAGTACTGGCAAAAAAAAAAAAAAAAAAAAAA
Source organism: Maratus speculifer (assembly GCA_964019185.1). Lineage (NCBI taxonomy): Eukaryota > Metazoa > Arthropoda > Arachnida > Araneae > Salticidae > Maratus > Maratus speculifer. The sequence continues at coordinate 249,748,461 of OZ025294.1, forward strand.
AAAAAAAAAAAAAATGAATACGAATTAACTTTGAAACACGGGAAAAAAACTATTTTTATGCATTACTAATGCATGCAATGCATACAGTATACTAAAAAATACTAATTTATTGCTTACTAAACTGTAAAAGAAATAAATCGAAGTTAAATTGATATTTATATTTAAAAACAATAATTTTGCTTCGTTTTCCGTTCGTTTTTTTTTTTTTTTTTTTTTTTTTTTTTTTTTTTTTTTTTATGAAAAAATAAATTTTCAAGGTATACAACTGTTTCTGTAATTTCGTATGCATATGTAAGAATTCATAGAGATTCAATGTCGTAATTGCATTAGACAGTTTTGGCAATGGAGGCACAGCTTCGTCGGCATGAGTGTTATCCTCTGCTTCATCACCATTATTTTCATTTTTTTGCATTAGCACACATTTCCTCTATGTGTAGAATACCACATGTTGCAACATCTTCATCAATGGAAACGTAATCACAACCTCTGTTAAATACAACTACTCCTTCACCTGCATTATTGTCGCCATCATTAACACAAACAGCATAAATGAGTTATCTTAGGATAAAATAAGTAATTCCAGTTTGTATGTGTCATATGGATTCGCATGATGTTCAATTTCATTTCAGTGAAGAGAAAATTTTTTACAACGATGAATGAATGCGGGAAAACGATTTTTGAAGAACGATGCTTGCGGGTTTCGTTAACATTATTTAAGCATAATTTGTACACTATCTACCAATAAGTGTTTGAAAAATTTCGATTTGTCATATTTCGATTTCATATTTCATAAAATATTTAATATATTTATATTCCAATTGCGCTGTATTTTTTCTAATAGATTTTGCCAATATTTCTGAAATTTGCGTTAAATTTGGTCAAAAACCCTGCATGATATAAACAAAAAACATACGAGAATTTTTTTATTTTTTTTAAAAGATCACTCTTTCTCCATGAATATGCATGCTATTCTTACAAAAAACAGTGTACATGTTGTGCAGTATCCACATATTTGTATTCTGCAGCGATAAATCGTTTCGTGCATTTTCATGTACAGGGTGATCCCAAATATTTCTGTTATTCTTTAATTTTTTGTCGGCCCCATAACTGCCCTGCTTATCAAATGGATGTTGATAAATATGAGGTCATACATAATCTTCATAATCCTGAAGTTTCAGAAGAATCCGACAAGTATATTTTTAAATATTTGAGAAAATGTCAAAAATCGAAATTTTTCAAACACTTGTAGATAGTATACAAGGACCGTAGAAATAAAACGATCATTGCGGGAAAACGATGGATGCGGGAACGATAGATCGGGGTTTCACTATATCAAGCATAAAAATCAGGGCATCAAGCATAAAAAACAAGGAAATTTTTAATGCAAAAAACTTTTTTTTTATAGAAAATTTGAAGATTTTTGTGCCTCGGAAACCTTTAACTTATTATTGTAATTCGGGTTAAATGTTTCATCTTAATGTGGCATTAAATACTAATAATAATAAATACACAATAGCTTAATATCTATTTCAAAGATCCCCGAAAGAAAATTTCTCACTGAATAATCCGTGAATGACCGAATATTCCCTACCTTCCCAGCCTATAGGCGCAGGAAGATTTCGAAGTTAATTACTAATTTCACCAAGAAAAACTAATTTGAGATTAGATACAAACCCAGCTTAAAAGTTTTATCAGGCCGCTTTACGCGAGTTTTCAATTTCATTTTTTTTTCCTGTAAGAATTAGTTTTATCAGAATCGTGATAATATGATAATTTTTTCTTGAATTCCTATTTTTTTATTCGTTTTTACTATAAGAATTGCTCTATCAAAAACTTAACAAATAAAAAGTTGTAGATAACATTAAGAAGATTTATGATACATTTAACCGGATTTCATATCTTGTGAATTGGCGGAGTCATAATTTTTTTTCTTCTTCAAATCCTCCCTTTGTTTATTTATTTATTTATTTATTGTTTTTATTTATTTATTTACTTATGGTAAGAGTTGGTCCTATCAAATGCTTGTCAATATAAAAATTGTAGATAGCTCTAAGAATATTTATAATAAATTTAAGTGGATTTTATATTTTGAGAATTGACGAAGATATAATTTTTTTTTCTCCCTCCTTTTTTCACCCCGTGAGCCCATTTTCAATTTTATCAAAAATCTGTCATGCATAAATTTTTGGCTCCTTTTCAAGAAGTAATAATAACTTTAAACTGATTTGATATGCATTATAATTAAAAAAAAATATGGTTATCTTTTTCGGTTTTTACAAAACCCCTGCCTATTTCCACCTCCTTGGTCCGATTTTGCCGATCAGCGACCTTGATGGGCCGAGATTTTTTTCCTTTGATTTTATGTATCAGTTTGGAAGATATTTGTGCAAATTATGAAAGTTATCGTGTCCATAAAAAAGTTGTATATATATATATATAGATAGATAAATAGATGGATTGCATTTTGAACTGACAGTTTCTCTGGGTTCTAGGGATTATGATCGGCGTAGATCTACAACTTTTTTTTTTTTTTTTTTTTTTTTTTTTCAGGAATTCAAAGGGGAAAATGTAACAGGTAGAATTTTTTACAAAATTACTTAAAAGCAGCTAAACATTTCTTTACAATATGTTGCCTGAATGGGGAAAAAATGTCAAGCATATTATTCCGAAGAATTATATTGCGAGATTATACGTATCTTTACTTATTTAATTTCACAGAGTGGCATGGCTTTTAAGATTCAAGTAGAATAAAATATTTCGTTAAAATTTTCAATTCATTTCAAATGCTTAAGCAGGTGTTTTAATACAAAACAAGTAAGAAAAATTATGCACCTAGCATACGTTATGAAACACATTCGAACGCAATAAGAATAATGTAACAAAACAAAAGACAAAAATTCTGAAAATTTTAATATAGCAAAAAAAAAAAAAATTCTTTTTTACTTTTTTAGTTTCTTTTAATTTCTGGAAATTTTAGAAGAAGAAAATAATTATAAAAAAACAAATATTATTTAGAAAAAATAAACTAAACATTTTTTAGGTTTAAGCGCAATTTTCCTTTTACACATATATTATAAAATATATGTAATAAATATATTAAATAATAATATATTATTAATATAATTTTATAATATATTAAATAATATATTGTAAAATAAATAAATAAATAAAATAAATGATTTTTACTATTAAAAATTTGTCCTTACTTAGTCTCAGAGCTTCCGCAAAAATCATTCTTGCTTAGTTAAACACCATTTTTAAGATGCATCATTCCTCTGCTAAAAGTATTAATTTCAGTTTAATTTTCTAGTTAATTGCAGTTAAAACTAATTTTTAAGTTTAAAGGCGAGAAAAACCCAATAAATTTATCTGCTATCAATACAGTTTGAAAGAGAATCTTTGAATTGTATTCTACATCAAATCGCCACAGTACAGTAAGATCTTCATAATATACATGTTTATGTAGTAGATGCCTCCATTTTTTGAGAACACTTTTTCAATACCAACATCTACATATTTATATGTTTTTGCCTCTGAATAGCAGCTATCTTGAAATAGCAGGCAAATTTTAAGCTCTAAGATGTTTGTTATTGAGAAGTTTTACTGTATTTTCTTTTAATCTTATACTATAATGTGAGCAAAAATTGTGTGTGTGTGTGTGTGTGTGTCTGTGTGGGTAAATTTTATCTCAAAAACGGCTCTAACGATTTTCGCAAAAATTTGGATTTTACCATTTTCGGGCACGAGAAGACCATTGGGCTAGGTCCCATGTTCGGGAAAATTCGATTACTAGGTCATTTTGGGTCATAATGGGTCAGGATAAAGCTATTTATATCTAGAGAACGGTTGGATCGATTTTAAGGAAATTTTGTACCCAATCGTTTTTTGGTACGAGAAAACTATTGGGCTGGGTCACATGTTCGAAAAATTTCGATTAGTGGGTCATTTTTGGGTCATTATGGGTCAAGCCATTTTTATCTAAAAAACGGCTCTAACGATTTTGACCAAATTTTATATTGTATCGCTTTGGATTACAAGAAGACCATTGGGTTAGGTAACATGTTCGAGAAAATTCGGTTAGTGGGTCATTTTTGGGGTCATTGTGGGTCATGCTATTTTTATCTAGAGATTTTCTGACGCAATTTTGATTAAAAATTGCATTCTATGGTTCTCGGGCACAAGAGAAACATTGGGCTAGGTTACATGTTCGAGAAAAAAGTTTAATGGGTCATATTGGGTCATTAAGGGTCTGGGTCAAGCTATTTATATTTAAAGAACAAGAACGGCGCGATCGATTATAACGAAATTTTGTATGTAACAGTTTTTTGACATGAGAAAACTAATGGGCTAAATCACATGTTTGAGTGATTTCGACTATAAGGGTCATTTGTGGGTCATGATGGGTCATAATGGATCATATCAAGCTATATCTAAAGAACAGGTGGATCGATTTTAACGAAATTTTGTATACCACATTTTTTGGCACGAGTAAATCATTGGGCTAGGTCTCATGTTCGAGAAATTTCGATTAATGGGTCATAAATGGTCATAAAGGGTCTGGGTCAAGCTATTTATATTTAAAGATCGGTAGACTCAGTCTTAATGATATTTTGTATGTAAAAGTCTTTTGACACGAGAAAACTAATGGGCTATCTCACATGTTTGAGAGATTTCGATTATAAGAGTCATTTATGGGTCATGATGGGTCATAATGGGTCATGTCAAGCTATATCTAAAGAACATATGGATCAATTTTAACGAAATTTTGTATACAACATTTTTTTGGCACGAGAAAATCATTGGGCTAGGTCACATGATCGAGAAATTTCGATTAATAGGTCATAAAGGGTCTGGGTCAAGCTATTTATATTTAAAGAACGGCAGGATCGAGTTTAACGAAATTTTGTGTGTAACAATATTTGTACACGAGAAAAATAATGGGCTAAGTCACATGTTCGAGAGATTTCGATTATAAAGGTCATTTGTGGATCATGATGGGTCATGGTCAAGCTATATCTAAAGAACGGGTGAATCGGTTTTAGCGAAATTTTATATACAGCATATTTTTGGCACGAGTAAATCATTGGGTTAGGTTACATGTTCGAGAATGTTTGATCAGTGGGTCACTTTTGGGTTATTCTAATTTTATCAAGACAATGTCTGGCGCAATTTTGACTAAATTTTACATTCTATCGTTTTTGGACACAAGAAAATCATTGGGTTAGGTCAGATGTTTGAGAAAATTCGATTAATGAGTCATTTTGGGTCATAATGGGTCAAGGTCAAACTACCTAAAAATTGTCTCAATCGATTATATCTAAATTTTGTATCTAAAGTTTTTCGGCGCGCAAAAATTAATGAGCTAGGTCACATTTTCGAGTGATTTCGATATAAGGTCATTTGTGGGTCATGCTAAGTTTATCTAGAAAATTGTTCTCACCATTTTCAGTATACTTTCTATTATATCGTTTTCGGGCAAGAGAAAACCATTGAGCTGGGACACATGCTCGTAAAAATTCAATTAGTGGGTCGTTTTAGGTCTTAATGGGTTCGGGTCATTCTAATTATATATAACAACGACTCAATCAATTTTACCTAAATTTTGCAACAAAACGTCTTTTGTCACGAGAAGACTATTGGGCTGAGTTGCATATTAAATAAAATTATATTAGTGGGTCATATCGCTTCATTGCTGAATGCTGTCAAGCTAATTTTACTTAAGAAATGGCTTAAACGACTTTGATTCATTTCATACTCTACTATTTTTTATTACCTGAAGACCATTGAGCTAAGTCACATGTTTGATCATATTTGATTAGTGGATCATTTGGGTAATAAGGGTCAGGATCACGAGACTATGGCAAAAGCCAATAAGTTGGCGATATTTGACAAAATACTGGCTAAATTTGGCCGAAAAATAGACTATTAAGATTACGAAATCAAAACACGTATTTAACACCAAACGAAAGAATGCGACAAAATTTGGCTATATCTGGCAAAAAATATTGTGTTTCAGAATGTGAAGAAATTTCTTATACATTCTTAATAGTATTCCAGATGCATAGATAAACTAATCAGAGTCGAGCTAAAAAAGCGATTTGGATAGATGTCCCTTCGTTTTAAATTTTAAAATAAAGTAAAATTTATGAACATGTGCATACAAACATAGTTTTCTTATTGATTTTTTTTATAAATACAGTAAAACCTCCATAACGGACACTCCCGAATAGCGGACACCTCCATTTAACGGACATTTTTCCAATTCCCACTCCCAAAACCGAAATTTTTGTATGTTTAACCTCTGAATAACGGACACTCCGAATAGCGGACACTATTTACGGTGATAAAGGATGGAAAAGTATTTTTTTAAGGAGAAAAAAATGATAAAAAAATTTAAAAGGCCTCTAAATTTATCAGAAAATTTTGTGATCACAGATAAATGGGTTGGGGAAAATCCCTCCCCCCCCCCACGTTCAGTGTTGAATTGAAGGTGTTTCCCAGGAGGGACATCTTCCAGAGCATTGAAAGATCCCCCCGGAAAATTTTGAGATTGTATGATTTTAGTCAAAAAGTGCAATCCTCCTCCCCGCCCGGAACTCTATAATGTACAATAATGTCAATTTGAAAAACAAATTACATGTAATCGCAAGCAAAAGTTAACTTTTGTAACAGGTTTTTTTCATTAGAATGTAATAAACAGTGGATAAAGGTGTGTACAATTTTATTTCAGTCCCACTGCTTAAAAAATAATTTTAATTTCTGATTAATCATATAACAGAGGTTTTAGGACGGATAAAAGTCAATTAATGAAATCTTAAGCATTTCTTAGCGGTTTTTGAATCTCTGAGGTTTTCCCAATAGCGGACACCTCCGAATAGCGGACAATTTCTGTGTTCCCGAGGTGTCCGTTATTTAGAGGTTTTACTGTAATACTATTATTAATAACATGTTTTACAGTAATAATACAGAGTGAATGATACAGGGAAAATACTATATCGAGTTGAACACAAAGTTAATTTTGACCGAGCTGAGCTCGGTCATACCTGCTAGTTGGTATTTAAATCAATAAAATAAATAAATATTTTATAAATAAACATCTTAACACCTTAATGACTTTGATTTATTTATATACATTAATATTTAAAAAAAATAATAAGGTTAAAGATCTAAAATTAGAGTAAAGGCAGAGAAAAACTGTAATTCAGCTATGTTTTATGAAGGGAAATGTGTATTTTATTTTTATTTTTCTTCTCAAAAATTCCGGGATATATTATTCAAATATTTTTGGTAATTACAATCTGGTTATAATTTTAAGACCCATTAGTACTTTTCTATTAATCAATATGTAATCCAGCAAATGTTTTGACAATAAATTCTATTTTTTTTTTTTTTTTTTTTTTTTTTGTGTGTGTGTGTGTGTGTGTGCGTGTGTGCTCTGTTTGTAATATTTTGATATGCAAAATTCATAGTCACCAAATGATATGCGAAAAATAATTAAATTAAAAATAGTTTACAATTGAAAAGCATTTCCAGTAATTATCGCTCATAGTAAGTACTGTGGCCAATTCTTTTTGTGTGTATCTGTAAATTAACGATAAATGTTAAGCACACCATATTCTACAGTAACCCTGTTGGTGTGCACCTGACAAGGAAGGTCTCCATACGGGCATACTCAGAAAAATCTGAAAAAATTACAGAATGTTCTTCTCATATAGTTACATATGTTTATAAAAAAAATTTCGGCGGAACCTCCTTATAACGTCCGTAAAAAAATAATAAAAATTTCGTTTATTTGGCGATTTATCTTCGGTTGGCGAAAAAACGAAATTTTGAAAAATACGCTTTTACGCTTCGAATACTTTTTAAAGAAAAAACTTTCTATGTTCAATTTATTTAAATAAGTTTAGTTTAAGTAATTTTAGTTTTGCATTTTTACTTTACTTTAAGTGTAAATTTGTCGTACACGTTTATATGTACTTATAACAAAATGAATTTAATATATTTTATCATTTAAAACACAATTTAAATTGATTAAAATTGTACCAAAATGAAAATTACACTGTTAAAAATCTGCTGCATTTTGTTGCAACGCACTCCCTTGCTTGTATAGAAAACGGTTACTTGGCCGTGAAATGGAGCTTTCTCATTGGTTAGAATAGAGATATTATATACATGCGGTGGAGTGCGTTACAGCAAATGCAGCAGATTTTTAACAGTGTTGCACAAACTACAACACCGCTAAAAATCTGTACCATTTTCTGCAGCGTCACTCCACCGCTTTTATAGAAAACGGCCAATTCACCGTGCTATGGAGCATTCTCATTGGTCAGAAGAGAGATATTCTATAAAAGTAGTGGAGTGACATTGCAGTAAATGCTGCAGATTTTTAACAGTGAAGTCAATTAAAATCAATTTTCAGATTCGTTAAAATCGTCTGCTTTTGGCGAGGAAATGCACTGTTCGCCAAATCCCGCGTCGCTTTCAGCTTTTCACGCCAATTATTCCAAACTATTTTATTTTTTTACATACCTAATAATGTAATTCCGCCGCTAATTTTCACTGATCCTTTATTACCTACATGAGTAGTTTATTTCGTATTTTTTTCAAAAAATTCTGAGTATGCCCCCAATGGAGACCTTCCTTGTGAGTGATGTATATCACTTCTAATATGTTTGAACTAGTGTAACAACATTAAAATGCACTAAAAGTAAATGTTTTCTATAGACCACAATGTAATGGAATTATTTTAACTGCTCCTGTAAACGATCTATAAATACTATACACTTCATTTTCAATACCGAATATGTCATAGTAAACCCCGATAACAATATCAGTTACATGAGAATCCGATTATATTTACATGAGTTAGAGCGCAAAGAGATAGACGGCCAGACAAACGGACTTCACACACTCTTTAAAACTATGTTGAAATGTGTCAAAATATGAAATACAGAAAAAAATAAGTTAAAGAATCTATATTCTACAAAAATGTTCAACTAATGCAGGAAAAAAATAAATAAAATTTTACAAAACTGCTTAGATCCATTTGCTACATTCATAGGTTTTGTTTTACCAATTTATATGTTTCTATTAATTTTATAGATGCCGAGTTAAACGGAAAATGTGAGATTTACTTCTAATTTTGACGAGATCGACATTCAATGAAATTTACATAGAACAATTTTTCAAAGAAATGTATAATTTATAAGTTCCTTGCATATCCTTATGTTATAAAAATGTTTTTTTGCTTACTTCAAGAAATTTAACGCTAAAAGAATTAGTTTTTAACACAATGCACCGTAAAAAATATTCGTTAATACACAGAAATTGTCCCGTAAAAATTTACGGAATAGTTCCGTTTTTCCGAAAAAACAGCAGAATTTCCGTTATTGGTATTTTGAGATTATAAAAACAGTAAGTTTTCCGTAAAATTTTCTGAAAACAGAGGAGTTCCGTATTATAACAGCATAAATTCCATAAATGACTCCAGTGTCGCCATCTATATCTGGGATAGAAAAATATTATAAAGTGGTTTTATGAACAGCTTTCTATAATAATTTTCTTTATTTCTTTCTGTTTTAATAATATAAAGCTAACATATTTTTACAATATTAAAAAAATAATAATAATTGCAAAATTTTATTAATCCCTTTTAAGTTTGAGATTAGTTAGTTAGTTTATTTTCAGTTAGTTTATTTCCATTATCATTTTTAAATAATGTTTAACACATCTATAGCATATTTTTTAAAATGTGCGTAGAATAATGGAAAAAAATTCTACTTTTAATTTTAATATATCTTAATAAAAGTAATAATAAAATATTAATAAAATAATTTTAATTTTAATATATTTTAATATTACTTTAAGAATATCCTTTCAAAAATAAAAAAAGTAAATAAATATGAATAATATTACAATAAACTTTTAAAAATCTCCTTAAAATAAAAAATAAAAATTTTTTAATGCATTAAACTCTTAATACATGTAATATTTTAAAGTCTAAAATTTATTTTTTATAGAACTGAAATTAAAAACTAAATATTCGAAATTATGGAAATAAAATCTGTTAGACATTTAGAACTGTACACTCATATAGAAAATAATTCTCACCAAATATTAATGCCGCGTTCAACATAAGGCCTTTGCTTTATAAAATCATTCGAAATAAGTAAAGATATTTGAAAGATCTGTATGCGTAACTATGGCGTAATGGTATTACACTACTGCAAGCTGCCATAGGACAGGTGCTAGGTTCGATCCCCTTCGAGGGTAAGTGACATTTATTCACTGTTGTTTAAATTAAATGTATGTGTTCTAATCTGATGTGTCTTTGTCTAAAGAATAAAAAAGCCAGTTTGTCCTTGAAAATTCTTTTTTGGCTTTCAAGCGAAAATTTTTATATAAAAAAATATGAAAAAACCGGAAATATTTTGTAAAAAAACGGAATTTTTTTCCGTTAAATAACGGAAATAGTACTGGCGTTTAGATTAACAGTACTGTTTCCGTTATTTAACGGAATTTTTTTTACATATGTTATTTAACATACATAAAAATAATACTTTAGGTAAAAGTAAAGCAACAATAAAAATAGACAGAAGTTCAGTAGATTTATATATTTAAGCTGAATATAAATTTTAATGCCTGATTTCTTCACATCGACAATCAAGAAATTAAATATTTTTCTGTTTCAGATTTTTAAGTTTTTTTTTATGTAATTGCTGTTTGAGGAATTGTTTTACATTTGAGAAGAATCCGGGTAGTAATTATGTTAATCATCCATGAATAAAAACAAAGATTTCCTTTATAACGCTTACTGATTGCTGTTATAAAGGGTATTATTACATATTTCCTTCACCATTAAATTTTAATGAATATGCTAATCAGAAGTTTTTCTATTTTGAAACATAAAAGTAATTCTTATTACAACATTTCTTCCAGTGTAATTTAAAAGCTTTCAATATTTCTATGTTATTTTCAGTGTTTCTTTTTTTATGCATCTACATTATAAAACTAAAAGAGATTTTAAGCAACAATACGTGTACATAAAACAAAATATTGTGAAAAAAAATATCATAAAATTAAATAATATTCAATAAAAAATATATTTATTTATTGAATAAATGTGTTCGTTGAAAAAAAAATACTTTGTGAAAAAAAGTTTCTATTTATTATTTAAATTCTATCTGAGAGTAATTTATTTAAAGTACCATAGATTTTATTTAATTTGTGAATTTTTACAAACACAAAAGTTTAAAGCGCAACATTAGGCACAGAAAAAGACCCGGATGATAATATAAAGTCTATGGGAGCGTTCTTTTCAAATATCTCGCTCAAATTTTAATATTTTTACATGATTTTTTTTGCACAAGATAGCTGAAGACGATCCACAACCGGCCCAATTTTTACTTTTTCAGTTTTGGTTTCAGATTTTTAAAAAAAAAAAAATTACTTTAAATTTCGAAACCGGTTTAAACCGGTTCTGACATTAAAACTATCGTAATATAGAAACATATACATAAGCAAAATCGAAAAAGTAAAAACTAGGCCGGTTGTAGAACGACCTCAGCTATCCTATGCAAAAAAAAATCATGTAAAAATATTAAAATTTGAGCGAGATATTTGAAAAGATCGCATCCATAGACTTTACATTATCGTCCGGATCTTTTTCTGTGCCTAGTGTGTGTGTGTGTGGGGGGGGGGGGCCTTAATATTTAAAATTGCCGCAAATAATGTAAAGGAAGTATATCTTTTATATATCCATACGTTGAAAAAATTTCTTAACATTGCATTAATTTTGTTAAAACCATAATTGTGTCCATTCAGCTTTATGAAATGAATACTTTCAAAAGATTATTTGCAAGAAAAAATAATCTGTGTCGTAAAAGATTAAAAAAGAAATTACTGTTAGAGGAAATGAAGTAAATGAAATAATTCTTCTGTGTCCATTCATTAGAAAAAAAGGAATTGCGAAATGTTATTTTTCTTAAAAACACAATTTTTACATCTTTTGTGATTTAAATGAAAGGAAATATTTTCCTATTGTTTTTGTTAAATTATATTGTTTAAGTCAAATTATATTGAAATAGATTTCAATAAATGAAACTCAAAATGGATTCGCCCAAGAAAAGAAAAGAAAAAAAAATACTTGAAGGTTGAGACATTCTTCACTAAAGTGCATCAAGCCATTTTATTTTCTCAACTCAAGTTTGAGATAAATTTCTGGCTTTAGAGGTGACTTTTTTTTCGGTATCGTAACAAGTCGGACATCTCAACCGTATGCTCTTTATTGTGTAACATAATTTTAGTAGTGCATTCATTAACACTTTCCAACAAAGTTGAAAAGTGTTTATGCTTTCGGTTTGTCTGTCCGTCTGGCCGCGCTCTAACTCTCGTAAATAATCTTGGATTGCCATGAAATTTTTGGAGGCTATTGACATATACCCTAGCACGAACCCTATTGCAAAATAAGTTTTTAACATGATTAGTATATTTACAGGGACAGTCAAATATTTTCATTATATTATGGCCTAAGGAAAAATATCGTTTCAAATGAATTTTAAAGATGTTACACCCTGTCAAATACATTCATATTTATATACATTTACGAAGTGCACTAAAATATGTTGTAATGAACTTAATTTCCAAGCCAACGGTAGATAGCGTTACTCGTCCTAGGTTCTGAAAGAAAATAACTTTCTTAAAGAACAATTCTGAGAGAGAGGGATTTTTTTTTTTCCGAGTTGAGTGTGAGCTCGGATTTTGTGAAGTGAAAAAGGTGCGGCATCGTTTCCGTGTTTGTGGAATATGTTATAAAGAATTGCAATTGCAATTTCAAATTTTTTTTAATTATTATTATCGTCTTTGTGATTGTTAAATGTGTAAAATAAATTTTAAAAGGACTTGAGAACGTGTTTTCTTTGAGTTCAAGTTCTGCATTGTTTAGTCAAGTCTCCTTGTTGCACTCTTACATACGAGAAGAATTGGTGGTCTGTTTTGGGATGAATTCCATGGTACAAGAAAGCCAGTGCTTAGAAAAGAGGGAAACTTGGCTACAAGCAAAGTAATCTAGTTTCATTTTCTTTTATTGTTAGTACCTTGAAAGTTTTTATTATCGAATTTTTAAAATCTGGATTAATAAATTCTTTTACATGCCTAAATTAATTTCAATCTTTTGTAAAAGTACGAGTTAATTGAGGTAAAATTCAAGTACTAACTAGTAAATAGAAACTTCTAGTAAATCTAGTAAAACTTCTAGTGAACTTTCTAGTAAATAGAAATAATTCTGATTTCTTTCTTAGGTTTATGTAAAACAATAAAAACTTTTTTAAATATCTAGATAAAATATTTATTATCATTTGAAAAAGAAAATTGAGTTGAATATTTTAAAGCTTATTCTTTTCATGTAAAGAATAAAATTGTTATGTGGATTATTATATATATATATATATATACACTTGCAAATAATTTGTTACGTTTCCATAAAACGTTTGAGAATTAAGAAAAATTCTCGCGTTTACGTAGTGCTGTTTGGTTTAATTTTCATTGCGTAATATAATTATTGACTAGAAATGATTTTGTCTATTAAATATGAAATACAGTTGTGAATTTCGAGAAAAAATATCTATCTTAATTGCATTTAGTTGGTATTACATATGCCTATTTAATTTGTTTTAAAATTTAGCATAGTGTTTAATTTACTAAAAATTTCGGTAAACTGGTATATTGTATTATTGAATATTGTACAATTTTTCGTATGTGATTGGGATTTCAATTTGATTGAAATAATAGGTCTAAACAGAGAATTTAATTGAAGTGTGTTTTAGAATTGATTCATTAATTAAATTTGTTACTTGCTTGAAATTTTGTTGTTAGTTTTAAGTAAGGGAAAATTGGAGGTTCTATAAATTATAAAATTCAGCATTCTGATTTTGTTTCGATTTCGCTAAAACCAAGATGTTTTATTTAACAAAGGGCTCCAAGAGGGAGGATTTACAATTAGTAGCGAGTGAGCGGCATTCAGCATGTAGGAAATTTAAAAATTGCAGTTCTGAAAAAGGTTATTCTAGAAATGGAAGGTTATGATGAAGATTTTGTAAAAGGAATTTTGAATTCCGTAATTGAGGATAGGAAAAAGAGAGAAGCGAGGGAAGAAGAAATACGTCAGGAAGAAAAGGAAGAAAAAAGACGTCAAGAAGAGAGGGAAGAAAAAAGACGACAGGAAAAAAAGGAAGAAAAAAGACGTCAAGAAGAGAGGGAAGAAGAAATACGTGAAGAAGAAAGGCAAGAGCGTATGGCTAAAGAAGCTCATGAACATGAACTAGAAATAAAGAAATTAGAGCAAAAAACTCTTGAACAGAACAATTTGTCAGGAAAAAAAAAAGGTGGATCTCGGACCAAAGATACAATTTGCATAAATTGTTCCGAAATTCGAAGAAAAATCTGATGAGATGGATCTGTTTTTGATTAATTTTGAGCTGAGAGCAGAGATGGCTAAAGTGTCGAAGACTGATTGAGTTGGATAATTGTTAGCTGTTTTACCCACAGAGGTCACAAATATGTTAGATAGGAAATCACCCGAAGACGCGATTAAATATGATTTCGTTAAAAGTCTTATATTAGAAAGATACAAGTTGAATAGTGAGAAACTGAAACAATGTTTTTATCGTCATCATAAAACACCCGACAAACCTTGGAGGAACCATGCGCAAGAACTCACTAGTTATTTTACCGCTTGGATTAAAGAATTGAGTGTTGACAATTTTGATCAACTTAAAGATCTAATTATTACAGAACAGTTAAAGTTTCGAGTGCCTGCGGAAACAAAAGAACATTTTCTAGATTCTTGGTTAAATTTTCTGACCCCTTTAGATTTTGCTAAAAAAAACAAAATAACTATGAAAATATCAAAGAAAGTTTTAAAAATATAGAACTTCCGAAAAAGACTTTGTCTAATTTTCCACTCCAGTTTAAAAACTGTATGACTGTAGAAAAAGACAGATATTTCTTAACCCTTCGTGACGGGAGCCTTTTATGAAATTTTTATTGTTTTGGCACCGGTTTTTAAAAGCAGAAATTTATGGCTTTTTAAATCGAGAAAATGCTCCGATTAAAAATGGCAAATTTTACAGTATAATTTTACTGGTGGCGATAAACAAGGATTCTTAAGCCTTTCTGCGGCACATATACGTGTCGCTCGTCCCCAAGGCGTTAAACTATGAAAATTTATTATAATCACGAACAAAAAATATATAATAATGTTTTTCGAGTCATATAAGATTTTGAAAAGCGTTCCGATATCTTTAGAAAACTCACAAAAGAATTCATCTTTGAAAGTCAAAGAATTTATAAAAATAAATTTTTATTAGCTGCTCATAGTTTTCGAAAACATTTCACAGGAACTCAGAAAATTGTGAGTTTCGTAAGCTATGAGGTCTCAAGTATAAATATTTTCATGTTCAACCAACATGTTTCTTTCAAAAAGTTTTTTTTCGCCAAAATTAGCCTTATAATACATTAATTTCCTTTTAACAATATTTCGTATTTATTCCGACTTGGGAAATTAAAATCCTATTATTAGATTTAATCTACTAGTCGTTATAGAAACGATATAAATTCTTAATTCACCTTAAAAAACATTTATTCTAATATGCGTAAATCTAAAAAATGGCTCTATATTAAAATATCCTTAAATAAACTTTATTTCTTAAAATTCCTGATAAAACTCACTTTTCCCTGTTTTTATCAACCTCTTTTTAAAAGTCTTATTAAATTTATTTTAAAAAAAAAAACATACTTATTCAAAACATCATTTTTTTTTTTCGCGTTTTGTATTTATTACGTACCAATGAATTCATTTCGTTTTCCCTTTTTTTAGGAAATTATCGACTGCGGAATAAATTCGAATTTTAACCACTTTTGATTATTAAATAAGTTAAATAATAATCTTTTTAATAAAATTATCGTTTGCGGGATACATTCGATTCTGCTGCTTGGATCTCGATGCCAGATGCTGGTTTCTGTTTACATGAAGGAATCGGGTCTGAGAATATCGAATGTTCTAGAGAGTTCTTTATCTTTCGCTATGACGGATGGTGGCTCTTTCGAAAGGAAGGTTTATTGTTTCAAGTGGATTCATTTCGCCGAAAAATTATGAGCATTTCTTTGATGATATGACTGCATATAATAAATTAATTTGAAGCAGCCAACGTGTTCATTCTTCGATTAAGCCACTACATTCTTCAACATTTTATTTCGCTAGCCACGACTCCTGTATCATAGAAATGGGAAACACTATTTTTTTTTTTTTTTTTTTTTTTTTTTTTTTTAACTTAATTGTATTATGACGATTTCTCCGGCTCTCCATTTTATAATGTCGCATTTTTAACTAAAAAAAAAATATATATATATTTATAGAATTAACAACATCAACATTAATATTAATATTTTTCTGTTACAATTGCATGCACAATTTCCATTATGCAACTGAAGATGTTTAGTTGTGGCTGATAGCATCCGAAAAACTTTTTTCCTGGTAGAGAGAACTAATGTTTGCAACTGTATTGTAAAAATAACTCGAAGACGTTTCCGAAAACGATGGGCAGCTAATAAAAATTCAGTTTTCTTCTTTCAAAATTCTTTTTTCAAAATTCTTCTTTCAATTTCGAAAATAAATTTTGAGATTTCTAAAGATAAAGAAAGGCTTCTCGAAATATTCAGTGACTTTGAAGCGGTTATCGAATGTTTTAGTTTGTGATTATAGTAAATTTCCGTAATTTAAAAGACATCTGTTTTTTGTTTTTTTTGACAAAGGTAAAGGATTTTCAAAAGCACGAAAAATTCGGAAAGGTCGCGATCTATAACGTTAACTAGCACTAAAATATTGGGTCCTAATAAGGGAATAAGTCTGAAATTGCGCGTCAAGCATAGTGACTATGACAAAGTTTTAAAACTATTCAGATCTTGGTGTAATAGTATACAGTACTTTCGATGCATTATAGTACCCGAAATCTTTTGTGTGTCCCTGTAAATACCATCTGTTTTCTATTATGCAGGAAGTAACGTGTAACAAACCTCAGCAACGCATATCAATGTTATAAAATGTAAAATAGTTTAATATGATTAAAACAAGCCTCAAACCCTGTTTCCCCCCATACCATTATGTGATGGAATATTTTTGTGTGGCTTTGTAAATTATTAGCAAATATTCTTTGCACCACAGATTGTACAGAATGTGTATTTTAATATATAATTAATAGATGCGTATAAATTTTATTTTGTTCGAAAGAATGCAGCACCAATAATATGCACATGGAACAATTTTACCCATTGGCCTAATGAATACTTTTGATTGTCTCTGTAATTAAACTATGCATCCGATTTTCATAAAATTTGAAATGACTCGACAAAATTATGCATTAATTATATGATTTAAATTTCAAATTATTTAGTTGGGTAGTTTTTGTTCTGTTGTATGCGGACAAACGGACAGACAGATGGATGGACGGTCTGAACGACGTTTATACGTGCTACGTATTTACATAATTACGAACACACCTAAAAAGATTTGTGTTTATATTCCACTCCGAACACCATTCAAACTAGGCAGTACGAAATCCACTAGGGCAATTGGGCAATTTCTGGCTATAAAATTATAAAACAATCCACGTTTTTTTTTTTTTTTTTTTTTTTTTTTTTTTTTTTTTTTTTTTTGTTTGTTTGTTTGTTTCTGAACACCAGAGCAAAACTGACCTGTACCTAAGTACCATTAAAATATTTGACAAATTTTGTAAAATAACAAAACAAATACGAGCTTCAGTTTTTAAAATTTCTATTTCCGTAGAAATGATGTATTTTTGTTCTGGATCTAAATTTTAATATTTAATAATAATTCGATTTCTGAAATAACATAAAAAACAAGTCGGAAATTGCACGGCCAGCGTAGCTAATGAGGTGTGTTCGTATTATAGATAAGTTTTAAAAATATTCAGTTTTTTGGTGTAATAGTACACTGTAAAAAATGTCAGATGTTTCTCAATATATAAAAATGTGCTGTAATCAAAAACTAAAATATACAGTAACCTCTTCTAACTCACCTAAAGTTTCGAAAACCGTTCCTTTATCTTTAAAAATCCCCAAAAAACTATTTATTTTCGAAATTTAAATAAAAATTTATAAAAATTAATTTTTATTAGGTGCCCGTCCTTTTCGGAAACGTTTCTAAGTAGCTTTTACAGTACAATAATCACATTTCTCAAATCAAAATATCACTTTTTCGGATGCTACCAATTCATACGAAAATATTTTGATGTTCAGAGAACATGTTTAATAGACAAACATACAATTTTAACAGTATTAACATTAATATGAAAGTTAACATTGTTTTGCTACAATTGCATGAAAAAATCAGTTACGCAGCTGAAAATGTTAACTTGAGAATTGATAGAATCCAAAAAAGTGATATTTTGATTTGAGAAAAGTGATTATTGTACTGTAAAAGCTATTTAGAAACGTTTCCGAAAAGGACGGGCAGCTAATAAAAATTAATTTTTATAAATTTTTATTTAAATTTCTAAAATAAATAGTCTTTTGGGATTTTTAAAGGTAAAGGAACGTATTTCTAAACCCTAGGGGAGTTAGAAGAGGTTACTGTATATTTTCGTTTTTGATTACAGTACATTTTTATATATTCAGAAACATCTGACTTTTTTTTTACAGTGTATGTAATATATCAGATACAATAAAGTAGCTGAAATGTTTTGTGTATCCCCGTAAATACTATCTGTTTTCTATTATACAGGAAGTAACTGGTAGTAAAATTCAGCAACTTATATCAATTTCACAAAATTTGAAATAGTTTAATATAATTAAATTGCGCCCCAAAATATGTTTCCACCTATACCATTATGTAACCCTTAAAATGAATAAATAAGAAATATTCTTTACCCAACAGGTTGTACAGAATGCATATTTAGTACATACTTCATAGATGCATATCAATTTTATTATGTTCGAAACAGTGTAACATCATTAAAATGCATTTTAAACTATTTTTCTCTTTGGCCGTAATGTAACAGAGTACTTTTAATTGTCCTTGTAATCAAATTATGCATCCGATTTTCATAAAATTTGGAATGACTGGACAAAATTATGCAGCAGTTATATACTTTAAATTTCAAACGATTTGGTTAGGCAGTTTTTGCTCTGATATATGCGGATGAACAGACGGACCAAACGATACTATAGGACCTAGGTATTTACATAATTACAAACACATCTAAAAATTTATATCATTTTAAAAGTTAATCCGAACGACACAGAACAATTTTTTTACCCAACTCCGGTAACGATTTTGAAAATTTCCCCAAAGCTAAAAAAAGGTCTTTAGAAATTAACAGCATAAATATTATCATTATTATCGTTTTTATTTTTTATTTTTTTCCCATTATTCTAAATTCAAAGTTTTCCCTTCGCAACCAAAGTGCGGCATGTAAACAAGATCATAGAAAATTTAAATTCCTCTATAAATATAATTTGTGCGTGATCTTTTTCAATTAATGATATATTCTGCTGAATCTTGTTCGATTTCTGATAAATGTGAAATAAATGTTGGCATAAGTTCACGTTTTTCTTTTTCCCTGAATACTCTTTTAACCTATTCCAATGTAGTTGAAAAGTGTTACGAATTCAGTTTGTCTATCCGTCTGTTTGTAGTCTGCCCGTGCTTTAACTCGCATAAGTATAGTCCTATTGTTATTGAGTATCACTATAGCATGTTTGGATTTAAAATGAAGTGTGTAGCATTTATGGTTCATTTACAGATACATTCAAAGAAAACTTCGTTACATGACATTCTACGGGGGGGAAAAAACATATTGAAATGATTATACACTATATGGTTCAATATACCGGTCACTTGCAATTTTAGACATTTTGTTAAATATCTAGAGAACTACATAAAGATTTATCATAAAACTGAGTCCTGAAGTGTGTAAACATAATCGTATAGGTCATATATTTTCGTGATTTTTTTTTTCCGAAACACCATAGGGTTCCGTCAACAAATTGAAAAAGAACGAATATCTTTTGGATAATCCTGTCAAAACTAATGTAGCAAAAACGTTTAAACTGGAAATTACGATTAAGTGTCTTATTGTCATAAACTGTGTTCATTTTTATGTGGTTAGCATGTAAACTCGTAGAGAAATTAAGAATTTTATAAAAATAGTCCCAAATTATGACAAGTTTTTTGCTTAACTTGTAGAGTTCTTAATGTAAAATAATGCTCTTTTCCGGAAATATGACAAACAACATTGTACACAATACTCTGTAATCAGAATTAAAAAATAATAAAACTTGTATGAAAAATCAGCAGGTTTTCTAAATTATTTTTCATTGAGCATGCGTGAACGCTATCAAAATTCATTTGCAAATTTTCTGAAAGTCTCAAAAACATAGTTTGAAAATTCTGAAAGTGATCGTTGATAGAATAAACTCAAAATCCGTTATTCCGAAAATGAAGCGAAAAAGATGAGGTTCTGAATCCATTTATCAACTATTAGTGTCAATATAGAATACACAATATGGCACATACAATATATTTGGATACAACCCCTCATTTTTTGCTTCATTTTGGGAACAATGGATTTTGAGCTTATTCTATCGATTATCACTTTCAGAATTTTCAAACTATGTTCTTGAGACTCCAACGAAATTTGCTCTATACATTTAGCTAACACAATATACAAATGAAATTTTGGTAGCATTTACGCATGCGCCATGAAAAATTATTCAGTAAATCTGCTCATTTTTCAAACAATTTGTTTTTTTTTTTTTTGTTTTTTTATTCTGATTAAAGGGTATTTTGTACAATGCTGTTTGTCATGTTTTCAGAAAAGAATATTATTTTATATTAAGAGCTCTGCAAATTATAAGTAAAAAACTTGGAAAATTTTGGGACTGATTTTATAAAAACCCTTATTTCTCTACGAGTATACGTGCTATCCACATAAAAAACAAACACACTTTATTGCAATAAGCCACTTAATCATAATCTACAGTTTGAACATTTTTGATGTATTACTTTTGACAGTGTTATCGTTCTTTTTCAATTTGTTGACGGTCCCCTATGGAATTTCGGGAAAAAATCGCCACGGAAATGTATGACCTGTACTATTATGTTTTCACACTTATATTTTTCAGGATAATTCCTCTTATATTTTTCTAGATATTTAACAAAATGTCTAAAATCGCAAGTGGCCGGTCACCTTTGGCAATACAGTGTATATATCGCTGACATGTGCAAGGTTCACTACAAGTTTCTTACTTTCGAACGTAGTGGGAATAGAATTTATTTTTCATTTACTGGAATATGCAAAAGAATTTGGCTATAAAGAAGAAAGTGAACAATAATTGAACTATTTAAGCATATACGAACAGTAATTACTAAAAATATGTTTTCAGTTGTGGTATGAAAATATACAACAACTTAAATATTACTGTGTCTCAATGTTTTTAAATATTACTTGGTGTGTATAAATTCTACAGATCGTTTACAGGGCTGCAGAACAGTTTTCAGCAATATTTGTTTGTTGGCGCAAATTAGTGAACGAAATATTTCAACAGTGCTATGCGTCTAACTGAACTAACTTTTAGCATTATACTATGTAATTCAGCACACATACATATTAGTAAATCGTTTAAAGAAATGCAAAAAAATCGTATTTTTTCCTGACAGTTCATTTTAATAGCAGAAATAGAGTTTTCAAAGGCATAATGCGTTTTTCAAAGTAATAATATTGTAGAAAACTTTTTCAAATCTCTTTGAATAAACAGGAGTTTTAGTAAACATATTTGGCCAGGCAGAGCTTGTTGTGCTCAAGCCATTTGGTAGGTCTCCCTGACCTCGTCAGAACTTGAACTTTTTCATGTTGACATCATTTTTCACCATATTAAAATACGAAGTTTTGTTATAGTATTCTGAAAGTGTTGGAAAGTGTTTCAGAAACTATGCCGCACGCATGATTTTTCGTTTTTGGTTACATTTCCCAACATAGTTGAAAAATGTTTACGCTGTTGGTTTGTTTGATCATTCTCTAATAGTCTAAGAGCCGATAGCACAAAAACCTGCGGTATCAAGCACGAGAAAAAAAAAACCCTTTATTTTATGGAAGAGTAGAGATGGGGGGGGGGGGGGGAATCTAATGATCCATGTCTGCCGGAAGGTAATTAGTGCATAAGCCAAAAATTAATACCACCAGTGGTTCACTCGTAGAGTTTATCACTGTGTTTGTCCTATGATCAGAGGTATGAAAACTTGCAGAATCGGGAGCAGAAAAACACAATGATAAACCTACGAGGAAACAATTAAGTATTAAGTTAGTATTAATTTTTGACCTATGCACTACTTCACTTCTGGCAGACATGGATCATTAGATTCCCCTGTTTCTACACTTCCATAAAATAAAGGCTATTTTCTTGCTCTTGATACCTTAGATTGTTATGCAGTCGGCACTTGGACTATAACTCCCATAAATATGCTTGGATTGCTCATCAATTTTAATCCAGTAGAGTCATGCTATTTCAAACTAAATGCTACTAAACATTGCTCGGTTTAGTGGGAATTCGGAATGGGCGGATTCTATTAATAATAATCAACGTATTGACTTGTTAAGGCGAAAATTAAGTGCGGGGACATCTGCAGTGATCTTCAACGACTCGTCACCCTCTCCCTCCCCGCGTTCCAAGAATTACTACCAGACTTACTGAATTTCTCTCCAATTATTATCTTTACAATCAACAAACGATAAATCAGTGAAAATTACGTCATTTTGATACCATCGTATCAATTTTTCTCTTTGTGTGTGTCAAGGTAAAAATACATTTTAAACTAAGCATTGAGTCACTTTCGCCAGAACAAGCTTTCCACACGTACTTATGTATGTATTTTTATGCTTGATCAGCATGTATTAAAATAGAAACATATTTTCTATTTCATTGTAATGAAAAAACAATGGCATCAATAAATTAAAAATGCATAAAAATAAAATAAGCCTAGTAAGAAATATTCTCGTGACGTCAGCGTAGATATGTATTTTTATTGGTTTATCAAAATAAAATACACGTGCATAAATATTGTTTACCTAAATGTAACTCGCAAATTAAACAATACTTTAAAAAAAACCACGTGTCTGAATGTTTTTCTTTTCTCTGCAACAATGGAAGTAATCCAATTGCCATTGTTTTGAAGAAATTTCATAAAAAAACTTTTCAAATTAAAAATAAAATATAAAAAAGGAAATAAATTTAAAATAGCTATAATAGGTACATCTTTATATGGACAGCTTTCACTAAATCGGTGAAGTAGAAAGCTCAGAGCCGATGACTAAAAAAGCAGTCTGGTCTTTTAAATATGTAGATTGAGGATGTTAATGATGTATGCACATAGGGCATTATGAAAAGTTCTTCGTAGCGCTTAAAATATTCAGTATTTTTTTTATTTTTCTCCCCCAAATTTTCTTATTAATTTCATGTGTGATAAAAAATATGCCATGATTCATGTAGTACGCAGTTGAATAGTATTTAATGTGCAGTTTTTAAAAAAACAAATAAAAAATTGGATTTGAAGTTCCCCTGCCCCCCTTAAACTCGAGTATTCTAAAATCTGAGTAAATATTTTTTCGAAAAACAAAGGGTTAATTACAAAGAGTTAATAAAATAAAAAATATATAATAAGGTCTTCATACTTATATTATGCATATGAATATTCAAAATGAAATATTTTTTTTAAAGGGAGATACAATTTATACATTCGATTAATAGTGCTATAAAATATAAAAAAGGGTGTAAGGTATTTTCTCACCTTGGAGCCGCAAAAATTTGCATAGTATAATCCTGCGTGTTTTATTTAAATAAGGAGCGCTGGGAATATGCAACCGATCTGAACAGTGGACTGTGTAAAACATTTACGTGCGACACCCCACAATGCTTTGCGAACTTCGACTTTTCCGATGACCACCAGAAACCTTTTCTCGCACGCATCATTCAACTTCATTATTGTACTGACCAGAAAGTTTTAGGAAACTCGGTTATTTATAATGGATTAAAAGGGAGAGTTTTTTTGTATTCATCTACGTGAACTGAGATTTTCCCGAAATTTAATTACATAGACATATTTCTTTCTCGTTGGATATTTTATGAATTCTCGGAAAGCATTTTTGGAATGTTCTAAATATTCTTTGTAATTCTCAGATTATCATAGAATAAACTGTCACTGCTCAGAGGGTTCCGTATAATAAATGTATGAATTATTAATTATATTATAAAAAAATCGTTTCTAAAAGAATAATAAGATTTTGTAAAGAAATATATAACGTAGTGTTGTGTTTTAATAATTTAGAGTATTTTATTGTGTATATAAACTAGAAAAATATGAATTAATATACAAGTTCAAAAATATATGAAGCCTAAATAATATCAAATATTGCTGTTCTGAAAAAAAAAAAAAATAATAATCTTATACGAATCTGTTTTTTATGAACTTAATTCGATATTGATAATAAAAGTAGTGCATATTTAAACTTCATTTGCATTTCATAAAACTAAATTTATTATAGTAATAATCTTTTCTTTTTACAGTTCAGTTAAAGCAAAGCACATGTTCAAGGTTTCAACTTGGCATTTTGCTAAGCGCGCTTCGAAAAGAGGTCGCAAAGTTGTAACGTCGTCTTGGTCCTTACCGCGTTTTTCATAGCTCGTTAATTAGCTTTCAAAGACACGGGAAACGCATTGAGAGGTCCACTCATTTCAAACAAGTCGCGAATCTCAGAGTATTTATGTAATTAATTCTAATTAAATAAGTTAGTTTTAAACAATTTGCGTTTATTGTTTTTACACTGCTGTTGGATATTGCATTATACAAATATATAATTAATAGTTATTATCTAGGCTTTCAAAGCCGATTACACAAAGATTTCTACGTCCCTGTTTTATGTGTGTCCAATCCGTCCGCGTTTTCAGGATCAATATCTCGGCTAATTATAGACAGTTATTATTTTTTTCTTTTCGAAAATTATTATCAACAATGATTTTACACTTCTGCTAAGATAGGTACTTTCAGCGTTCGTCAATACCGCTGTTGAATGCCCGAAAATCCAAATTTGTGTGTAACAGGAAAATGCGCTTTTCTCAAAAACTATGCAACTATATTAACTAATTTCCTGTCGAAATTGCAGTTTACTCCTGTAAATGGTGCGATAATTAACTGTTAAACAAAACAGATTTTCTTGTGAAATTAAGAAGTTTGATTTGTTAATTTTACGATGCATAACTGTAAATAGTGCAAGTTTTTACCGAAATTATCACAGTATTTTACAGTTGGAAAAACAGGTTTCTTATATTTTTCTCGTAAAAATCGCAATATATTTTTGTTAAAAAAACAGTTTATCCCTGTACATATAACTGTATTTAACTGTAAAAAAAAACCAGAATGTTCTTTACAATTTATAGATTTTTCTCGTAAAATTTACAAGTTTTCTTTGTAAAAATTACAATATATTTCTGTTATAATAACAGTTCATTCCGGTAAATATAACAGTATTTAACTGTTAAAAAAATGAGAAAATTTGATAAAATTTACAGTTTTTCTTCGTGAAATTTACAGGTATTCTTTGTAGAAATTACAAGATACTTCTGTTAAAATAATAGTTTATCGCTGTAAATGTAACGGTTTAAAAATGTTAAAGAACAGACTCTTCGTAAAAAAAATTGCAGTTATTCGCTGTAAATTAAACGGTTTTAAACTGGCGCAAAAGTTGCCAGTTTTTTGTCGTAAATTTAACGGTTTTTTTTTTTACAGTGTATGTTAACTGTATAACTATATTTTTCTTGCAAGGTTTAAATTAACATCTATTGCCTCTAATATTTTAAAAATTTTAATTTCAGTAGGCTCGGAAATAGTTGGGGGGAGAGGAAGAGGGATACATTTTTACACTGCATTTTCGACGATACCTCCAAAAATATATTATTCAAATTTAAAAGAAATGTATTTTTGAGTTTTACTATCCTATACAATATACAAAGAAAAGTTTTTTTTTTTTTTTTTTTTTTTTTTTTTTTCAAGTAACCTAATTAGCCCCTCTACTCCTAAGTCCTAAACATATTTATTAATATTTAATAGTCTTTAAAAATGTGGGTCATTAGCCTTTATTTACTTCCCCCAATTTGAACGTTTTGTGTTCCATAGTTTACGAGTAAAATGGCTGTGACAGACAGACAAAACAGTTAATGGTTCCGTTTTCAATTTTTAAGCACGGAATTAAAAAAAAAAAAAAAAAAAAATAGATGAAATTATGTGAAAAAAAAAGTAACAAATAAGATGTATATATTAAAAGCACATAAACTTGTTCAATGGTACACGTAAACAAAAACTTTAATATCGACTTGTTTGTACAAATAGAATGAATTTTAAAACGTCTAAGTCTCCATTATGGCATTATCATTTTAAAGAGATGGAATGGAGAGCGTGAGCAGAAAATCTGACTCGTTATTCAAAATGATTGCTCGATCAAAGAATTTTCTGATCTAACGACTACACTTCGTTTCCACGGCATTCATTTGCCTTTTTATTCATTTTACTATACCCTTTTCGCAGTGGCGTAGCTAGCGGGGGACGGAGGGGTGGGGGTCCGCCCCGGGTGTAACCCAATCTTTATTTGCAGATATATTCACATAATATTATAAGATTTGAAGGAAAAAAAAAAACCTGGAATAAAATGAAATTTCTAGCGCACGACGCATCAGAGTTAATTTTTTTTTTTTTTTTTTTTTTTTTGAGAGAGAGGGTGAAATTTTATATAGAATGGGGTGTCTAAATAAGATAAAATCCAGGGAACAAAAAACAACCTATCCAAAGAATGGGTAGCGAAAAGAAAACTTTAAAAGAAAGACTTTTCTTCAGACACCGCTTCGACTTATGCGAACTATAGGATAAGTAATAAGTTGCTTTTGTGTGTGTGTTTTTCTTTTTTATGCAGAAAGACGAAAAGTAAATAAGGAATGATATCATTTGTTATAATAAGTAAAATTGTGACTGAAAAAACATAATGGATTGGGAGGGTGACATCATGCTGGTGGGAGTGACACCATTTACATCCGCCCCGGGTGACACCCATCATAGCTACGCCACTGCCTTTTCTTGTGATATTTGATGTAAAGCTTCTTGGGGATTGTTTTTTTGTAGGTGTCGGGTGAAACACTGAATTTGGTAGCCGTGAGAGAGATTAATAGACGGTCGTTTTTCCAAACAGTTATTTCAACCTCTGTAACTTTGGCTTGGTGAAATTTGGGGGCTTCCTATCCGATCCCGGTTGTTTCTGGGCTGGAGTTCCTTCTAATAACGTTATACACTGGGAGACGGCAGCACAGACAATCACCTCATCGAGCTCACGGATAAAAATCTAGGATTAGTTAAATCTCGATTCGTATATTAAAATGCAATCGGTCTGCCTAGTCATATCTTGGTGGATAACACTTAAAAAACCGATTTTAATGGTTGACTCGTAGATTTACGATTGTGCTTTCCTGCACCCAAAATGGTGGAGCATGGAGGAAGCATGGGGGGGGGGGGGATGGAGATGGAGAGTTGGGAACAGGAAAACATAATGGTAAACTTATGAGTCAACTGTTAAAATCGGGTTTTTAGGTGTTTTCCACCAAGTTATTAATTGGAAGACTGATTGCGTTATGCGATTCGAGACTTAAATAATCCTAGATTTTCATTCGTGAACTCGATGAGGCGAGTGACTGTGCGGCCGCCTCCCGGTCGAGTATAGAACATCATATCCATTTCATCTAGGGATATTTTTGGTCAAAAAAGTGGTTAACAATAAACTTGTTCCCTGAGGAAAAAAAATCTATTTTACATAGAATGAATTATTAGTCAATTTCTGAATCCCTAAACTAGAATTATAGATCTCAGAACTATCCGAATAGGGTAAACACCATAACTGAATAGACGAAATGTTCTAGAATTTCTAATCTCTTGTTTTCTAGGTAACGAAACGGTACTGAATCTTTTCAGTAACGAGAAATTATAACTTGATTTCTGGAAGGGCTTCATAAACTTGAATTATAGTTACTAAAACTAACCTCATATGTTCGCATCTATTTGCAACATCATTAAAATGCATTTTAAATTATTTTTTTTTTCCATTTGACTGCAATGTAACGGAATACTTTTGATTGTCCCTCTAATTTAACTATGCATCCGATTTTCATAAAACTTGAAATGACTCGACAAAATTATGCAACAATTGTATATTTTAAATTTCAAACGATTCGGTATGGTAGTTTTTGCATTGTTATATGCGGACGGACAGACAGACGAACGAATGCACAGACTAAACGACGACTATAGGTCAGGGGCGTAGCTAAGGGGGGCGCTATGGGCGGCTCAGCCCCCCTTGGAAAATATTCCAAGGTCACTCAATGAATTTCTGTTCCGAAAATTCAAATGAAAAGCTGTTCAAAAATCTAATTTAGTTTTGAGACCCTTTCACAGTTTTGCAGAGTTACTAAATTGTATCTAAAACAAGCGTTTCAACACTCCTTCATCCTATTTGTTCCTAGGAAGCTAACATGTTTAATTTTGCACCAATTATACATTCAAAATTTTCATCATCCTATTCTTTTCTTAGAGTAAAATAAAGTTATAACAAAAGTTTAATAAGAAACATAGTACGAAATACAGGTCTTTATAGAAGAGCAGTGACATACAGGGTGCATGGTGTGATCGGAAGTCTTTGTCCTTTATTTACACACACATTGTATATACATATATGTGTAACACTGGTGCCCGGCTTAACTGAAAAGTATGCATTTATTCAGTGGCACAGCCAGAATACGCTTCTAGGGAGGGGTTTTGAGTTTCTGATAAAGGTGATTGCCAGTTATTTGAATCGCCGGTTAATAGAATCAGTATCTACTAATTAAAATATTCACTGTATAATACTTAAACTCAAAGAGCATCTGTGTGGCAGGAAACCATAATTTTTTTTAGCATAATGCGTCTAAGAAAAGCGACTTAGTTCAAATAACCAATTTTTACTTAACTGATTCATGTAATATGCACTTTCACAATTTTAAGTATAATTTTCGCCAATTAATTGAATCATTTTATTAAATAAAATCTGAATCAATAAAGCGACGGATTCTGAAATGTGCCAAGACATTTAAATATTAAGTTTGGTTTTGATTCATATAAGCAGCAATTATAGCGATCTTTCTCAGCTCTGGGAGGAGTTTTAACCCCAAAACCACCCCCTTGGCTGCACCACTGCATTTATTATTAAACAGATGCAAATATTTGCAGCAATATTATGCTTCAACTTTAGATATAGTTTCCTATATTTTATTGAAGAATTATTTCTTTCAAGAGAAGCTTCACTAACACACTTAGCAGCAATTGTAAAAAATGTGTTTTTACGCATGGTAAATATAGAAAGATAAACATTAAATGATTTTATGGATTAAAAATTGACAAAATGCAATTGGATTACAATGACTGAATAACCTGTTTTTCTAAAGAAATAAGTTCTATAATTTTTTGCAAGCTCTAAGGCATACAAATTTTGAAATATTGCGATTTATTGAAGAGTTTTGTGAAATATTTCGATGCAAATAGGGGTACAACTCACTCTATTAAAATAAAGGCAAGGCTCTGCATTTTTTAAAAATGATTTAGAAAGAATATAGTCAAGGTTACTGTCATCTAAAATGGAAAATATGCAGATGAAATAGGCTAGTCTAAAAATCTTTTCTTAGAAAATGCAAGCCAGTTTTTAAACACATTAAAAAAAAGCAACTGCAACATGTTTTTTAAATGAAGAGTTATAACAGTGTATTTTATCTTTTTTTCGGGGGTATGTATTTCACAGAATATCTCCTCCCCCCCCCCCCCTCCAAAAAAAGCAAGTTAAAAACTATTATGTATAAATAAAGACAAATTGAAACTACTAGTGTTACACAGATCCAGCAATTGGAGCTTTTGCCATTGGGCCACATGTAGAATTAGTTATTAAATTTGTAAACCGTTATTTTACAAAATTAATTTTATAAGCAAGTTGTTCTTGGAATAAAAAGATATTTTATGAATATTTTTATTAGATTTTTAAAAAATAAATAAATTTAATGGTTAAATTAATTTAAAAAATGAATTTGAGGCTTTTTAATATTTTTATTTGCTTGTCCTTAACAAAATGAATGCTTAATGTATTTTTAAACTAATACATTAGTGTCCAAATAATCGATCGTAAATAACGTTTTGGTCAGACACATATTGATCTACCTTTAAAAATAATACTATTACTTATAATTTCTTTAAAAATATAATAAACAAAGGTTTGTTTTATGACTATACCGCATTATTATTATGAATATTTACATGAAAAATTGCTATAACTGTTTATATGTTTTCTATGAAAGTTGTCTGTCTCATGGTATTAGATTATAAAAAAAATCGTTATATTTTGGTACAAATCTCAAGAATTCATTCTAAAAGGTTAATATTTGAAAGTTTACTTACCTTTAGTATAGACATATCCAGATCCCTTAGAGTAAAATTTTAATTGAAATTCCATCCAAGAATCCATTAATAAACATCGCGACAGTTGACATTTCTGGCGCATGCGCACTGGTAATTTCGCCGTTCCGAAGATACTGTACTGCTCATCGTGGATGGTTCATCCGGATTCTGGTATCCTCCGGACATCTTAATCTGACGTTTACAGGATTTGATGGTTATAGGATCTCCCGGATCTTTGTAGGACCGCGTAGGACGTCCGGAGGACGGTTTTGGCCGTATGGGTTAGAGCTCGAAATTTGCAATATTGTGGCTAGTTTTATTTTGTTTTTGTTTCTTTTTTTAATTGTATTCCACATATTCTGTAACAATGTCGCAACATGTTCACAAAACTAAAGTATAACTATGGCTACAGATTGAAAATAAACTAAACGACTATAAGGAATACTTTCTGCTTTCGAACGTCCGCGCCTAACTGTTTATTGATAAAAATTTTACATTTTATAATCTTTAAATATCTAAATTTAATAGTGAAATAAATAATTTGCAGCAATCTTTTAAAAAATATATTCAGACATTTTAAAAATTGAATTGATTTTTTTTTTTTTTAATTCAAGCGCGAGGCCCTGTGCGACCGCACCTCTCCCACATCCTAAGCACGGTTCTACTTTTCCTGAATATCGATAGAGGTGTGGTTAATGCAATTTATAGTTAATGCCGATTCAACTTTATTTTCCGAGAATAAGTAACTAAAATTTATTTCACTAGAGAACGTTCTAGTGATTTTTCATGTAGGTTATATGGGTTGAAGAGTAAATTTTAATTCGACCAATCACGTTAATTTGTGCCGGTATATTTGGCATTCAATGCAAGATGGCTCACAGTATAAATATGACCGAGCGTGGTTGTACATCCTGCGGTTATAAATACATAATTTACATTGTTTATATGAGCCATCGTAGTCAAATTGATAAAATTTATTTAGATACGGGTTGATATATTTCAAATATAAGTATTCCATCCTAAAATGGATACTTTTAAGAATCGCATCATAATTTTGTTTAATTAGTTCATCGTCCTGTTTATGAAATATTGAGGTTTCACAGGAACTCAATAAATAATAGTTAAATCAGCCACTTAAGAATAAATGAAATGATTTTCTATTGATTATGTTTAGTGCTCCACATTTACGTTGCTGATCGTTTGTACGCTGTGAACATCCTTAATTCTTCATGGCTCTGAAAAGTTTTTTACAACTACTAAGTTGTTAAAATGACATCTAGGTAAGGAGTAAGAAACGGCATGTAGATACTTTCATCTAATTTAATTTTCTTGCGTCGTTTTTTATTAGCACAATTTATTACGATCGTAGTATTTTAATTTTTAGAAATCAGTATAGAAAGTAATTCTTTCAATTAATGTAACTGATCGTTATTCTTAGTTTTATTATCATATCAAAATTTAATATTGTATAAAATTTTTTATTATCTGCTCATAAAATATTGCTAAATAATTGTCATTGGTGCTTATTCATTACTAAGCGCTATTTAAATTTGGTACATTTTTACTTTTTTTTACAAAATCAGGAAACTCAATATTGATACACGTTACGTTGGGTTGTATTTATGCATGCATTATTTATGCCGCTCTAAAAGTTTCACATGTTGGATAATTTATTTTTTAATATTTAGCGCAGAATTTAACTTCATCATATTATATACATTTTTTTTTTTCTCCAAAAGTAGCATTTTTTAGATGAATGTTTGAAATTCACTTGATGCAATAATGTGGATAGCTTTTGATCTTTAAGCGAAGTAATATGTGTAACACTAGTAGATAAATAAGATATTTCTTGTGTGATTTTGTTTTCTTCCTTAAATATATTCTCATTCATTGCAGCGGTGAAGGGTAATGGATGATTAAAATTTAATTTTTTGGGGGTTAAAAACACTTTTCAGAATATTTAAAAACTGATAAAATGCATACAAACCCCTTGTTAAATATATGATGGATACAAAGTAAAGTATAAACAGCCTAAAAATTTTTCCATACAACTGTTTCAAGGCTTCATAATAGCTCCTCCTTTTTTTTAACACAAACTTATGGGAAATTTTCTTTAGAAGCAATAGCAGTAAAGAAGTACATTACTATTGCTACTGCTTCTTCTACCTCCTTCCTTCTTTTTTTTTTTTTTTTTTTTTTTTTTTTATCTGCTGGAGATTGATAGAGAAGTTCTGTTATGAAAACTTTAAAAATGTTAAATTTATTATGGTTTCTTGTGCATTTTTAATATGTTTGTTTTCATGTGTCACACATTCACTAAACATGCTTTATGAACATATAAAACAATGAAATGGTTAATTTTCATTGCATAATTAACAATGGTTCAACATCACTCCCAGATAGTAATCCTGCCTGTTCTCATGAGATATTGTATTAGTTTTATTTTCCACACCACTTTACATCAAGTTCAAATATTAGCGTGAAAGCTAAAAAAAAAATGTCATTCACAAATATTATAAAAAATAAGACATTAAAAAGATGATGATAATCATATGTTGTGATGACTGTCACAAATGATAATCATAGTGACATAATACACAGTGTAATTGTGTAATATAAAGAATAAAGTATATATATTTTACAAGACACTAAATATAGAAGAAATTCATTAGCAGAATAAGTATAGTAGAAGATCTTTATAATATAACTAGCTGGAACCCAGCAAAACTTGCCCCCCTCCCCCCCCCCCCCCCCCCCCGAATATATATATATATATATATCAGTGGATTATTCTTTTTCATTGTATAAGAGAGGGAAAGTATGAAACACAATTCTAAAATTTTAATGTTTAAAATTTTAATTTTTGAAGTTTTTTCCCTCAGTGAAAACCAGCACTATTTTTTATGTAAACTCCAAATAAATAAAATAACTGTTTACACTGCAAATCTGTTCAACCTCTCAAAATCTCAAGGGATGTGCAAAGAGAAAATTGTGCCCGAGGCAAAGTCAGAATTTGGTGCCCCTCCCTCCCAACTTTTTCTTATGACGGGCCAAAAATGATGTTGGTAGTATAAATTTAGTGCCCCTTTAAATTTCTGCATCCAGGGCAACCACCCCCTTTGCCCCCTTCTTTTTTGCATGGCCCTGAACATTACCACCATATTCAGCACTGCAAGAGAGACAATTTCACAGATTTATGAAGTACTTATCATACAATTAGGACAATATATTCTTCAGGGATATGTTTAAGAAAATTTAAGATCCTTTAAAGGACCCTTCACAAAACATTTTATCCCAAAACAGGTCCCTTCACAATTTTTTTTATCCCCAAACAAGACCCTCCACAAAACATTTTATCCCAAAACAGGACCCTTTACAAAATCCTTTGTCTTTTAAATAATCATTCAAAGAATTTTTTCATAAATTTAGTCATTTAAAAATAAAATCTGGGCTGTAAATAAGCTGTTGAACTTGCCAAACAGCATGCAGTATACTCCCTCAAATCCGCACTGCTTGGGACCAGAGGTTGTACGGATTTTAGAATTTTGCAGATTTCTGGTCATTGCTTTGTTTACATTTTTTAAACAGTATTTTGAATGTAATTAATAATGCAATTGACACTATATTGAATGTTTACAATATAATACAGTGTTAAAATAAATAATAAAATAAAATAATAAAAATGTAAATAGCCAGGGTTGGCACGATTTAAATCAACTGATTTTTTTTAAAAAAAATCACTTGATTTAAATCAATTTTTTGCAATATCACATGAATGCACATATCAAAGGAAAATTTTGGATAAAATTTAGAAAATGTATTAGATAAAGATAGAATTACAAACTTTAAAGCAAGATATGAACAAGCTATTAATGGCTGTCATTTTGCTGAGGTTTTATTAAATCCCTTTGTTTTAAAACGAAATGAAATTTCTCTTAGTGTAGAGGAAAATAATGAAGGTTTGGCAATCATTAAAGAAAATCGTCCAAATCTTCTCACTACTGTAGAACATTTTGAAGCAAAAAATGGTCCATTCCGAAAATTACTATTGCTTGAGAAAAAAGTTCCTGATACAGTAAAACCTCCATAACGGACACTCTCGAATAGAGGACACCTCTATTTAACGGACAGTTTTCCAATCCCCACTCCCAAAACCTAAATTTTTATATGTTTAACTTCTGAATAACGGACATTATTTTCGGTGATAAAGGATGAAAAATTATTTTTAACAAGAAAAAATGAGAAAAAAAAAGTAAAAAGGCTTCTAAATTTATCAGGTCACAAATTTTGTGATCGCAGATAAACATACATTGTGGACTGAGGAAATTTCTCCTTCATGTTCCGTGTTGAATTCATGGGGTTGCCTGGGAGGGACATCTCCCAGAACATTCAAATGTCTATGTCCACCCGGAAGATTTTTGTATTTAATGTTTTTAATGATAAAAAAGTGCAATCTCCGTCCCCGCTTGGAACTTTATAATGACCAATAATGTCACACTGAAAAACAATTTACATGTAATCGTGAGCAAAAATAAACTTTTGTAACAGATTTTTTTTTTTATAAGAATGTAATAAACAGCAGTTAAAGGTGTGAACAATTTTATTTAAGTTTTATTATTTAAAAAATAATTTTTTTTTCTCATTAATCTTATAATAAAGGTTTTAGGACATATGAATGTCAATTAATGAAATATTAAGCATTTCTTAGAGATTTTTGTATCTTTGAGGTTTTTCCAATAGCAGACACCTCCAAATAGCGGACAATTTCTGCGTTTCCGAGGTGTCCATTATTTAGAGGTTTTACTGTATTATGAAAGATTATGATTGGTGGAAGTTCTTTTATGTAATGGGAGGTAAAGTGAGAATCGGCAATATTGAAATTGAATTTATTTACCAATTAACAACAGCTGTGGCTTCATCTGCTAGAGTAAAAATACAATTTTTGGCACAGATGTTATGTACGCACCACATTTGCACATGCTTTTTTCCCTCGCCAATTTAGCATTGCACATCTGCACCAAGGGGTAGATCCGTTTAATAAGTTTATAACAACTAAGAATGTATTTGTTAAAAATACAAGTTTATAACAATTGTTAGGAAAATAAAATGGGAAAAGTTAAAGATTTCAGTAAAATGTGCTGATTAAATGATACAATTGCATGCATTCAACATGGCTATAAGTATTACTATTTACAATTTATTGTGAAAATTATGTTTACTGTTTTGTTACTTATTAAGATTATTGTTTATAATTGCTTATTTATTGTTTCCTTTTTTATTAAATTCATGTTTATTTACTGTTATTTTTTATTTTAATTCTTTAAATTATTTTTTCTATATACTATATCAATAGTTATTTACATCAAACTATTATTTATTAACTTTTATTATTTTCTTTCTTAAAATACTAGAATCTCTTTCATTTTTTCACATTATTTTATTTTTATATTGCAATAAAACATCCCATTCCGTTATTGCACGTAATTTGTAACTTATATTAAAAAACAAAATTTTCAAGACAAGAATTTTCGCAAATACAGTAGACTCCCTCAAATCTGCACAGCTTGGGACCAGAGGTTTTGCGGATTTCTGGTCATTGCTTTGTTTACATTTTTAAAAAAATAATTTGAATGTAATTAAGAATGAAATCAAAAGTATAATGAATGCATACAATATACTAAAATATTAAAATAAGTAATAAACTAAAATAATAAAAATTTAGATATTTTTTAAAATGATTAAAATATTAAAAGGAAAGGTCAAGTTAATAATGTACAATTAAATATTCATTATAAAAATGGAAATGTATTTTTCCTAAATTATTCAATGAAACTTGCCTCATAAAGGTACATCACTAATTCACATCAGGATCATAAAATAATGAAACTTTATTTCAGGTTTAGCTAGACTTAATAACTAAAAAGCTTGATTAATACATAAATATATTTGGTAAGATTGTGATTACCAATGATATCAGCAATATCTTTATTTTTTCAGAAATGAATTATTTTTTCTTCATGAAAAAACATGAATTCAATAACCTTAGCAAAAATTATAAATTAAAAAATGTATGGAATTGATATAAAACAGAAAAAATCAGTTTTTGCATCTACATCTGAACTGAATGTTTCATTGTTTACATCTGTAAAATATGTGCATATTTTAGAGAGTTGCAGATTTTAGGAGTGTGGATTTGAGGGAGTCTACTGTATAAGAAGAGTTTCACAGAAACAGTACCCTGTGAGAAAAGTCCGGATAGATTCCTGTTCTTATATCTATACATCATATTCAATTAATAAAGAATAACAGTGAATAAAGCACTCATCTTTTCATTTGTGATAATGTAACCTAGGCACTTTTTTTACTGAGAGAGGCAAAAAGAGTGCAAATGTTTTTAATGAGGGCCAAAGAGGTTACTATTTTTTTTAATAAGGGGCAAGAGGGATGTTATATAAAGTGTAGGTGGGGTGCAGCTGCAGCACCCCTCTGAAAATGCCTGGGGGAAAACTCCGATACCCATTAAATGAAGAAAACAGTGCAAAATACTTGAATAATTTTATTTTTTAAAGTTTGGTTGTTATTGTATTCAGCAGTTTGTTGTTAGAGAGAATCATTTCCTCTTCTGATTAAGAAAAAAGTTTCATATGTAGATAATGTTGACATATTTATTTTTAACTATAATTAAAAGAAATCAGTCCAAATAATTGCATAAAATCAGATTCATTGTTCTAAATCAGCTTGATTTTAATCATGATTTAAATCAATTGATTTAAAAAAATCATTGATTTGAATCAGTTTTGTGTCAAACATGTCAAAAACTTTATTCACATTTTTTTTTTTTTTTTTTTTTTTTCTTTTTTAGCAATTATCAGTGTTATTAAATCAAGCTAAAAACTGATTAAGTGATAATTTATGTGTTATATAAATTACAAACCTGTCAACTGCTACTAAAAAAAAAAAAAAAAAAAAAAAAGTAGTTGCTATGATTTGGAACTATAAACTATGATGTTGCAAAAATAGGTGTTGTACTAAAATTTTTTGCAAAAAGCACAAATGTATTTTTTTTCTAGTTGTGATTTTTAATCGCAAAACATATTGAATGAGTCTTTCATAGATTTTAAAGCATTCTGTTGTGAAAGTTTTAAAAAAATTGGTTTAAAGTCTGAAATTTCAGACATAAAAAATGCTCAAAGGGGAATTTTTTTAATGTATTTATTTTTTTGAGATCTTTTGACAAAATGTGCAGTCTTTTTGATAATCCCTTGGCAAAATCAAATTTTTTTTGTGGTACTTTGGTAAAAATTGCACTTTTCTACGATCCTCCAAATGGCTTAAAATGTTGGAACAGAATCAATCATTATCTTTCGATAGATTGATGAAATTAAAAACTTTTCCACTTGTCTTTGGCAGGAAAATTTTACATTTTTTTCCTCAGGTCCAACTGACTTTGGAGTATTTTCTTGTGGCCAATTTGCAATTTTTCTGTTTTTTGTTGCAACAGTTTGAAGAATTTTGATTTTTTTTTTCCTTGTCATAAATGTTTGAATTCATTAAGTTGAAGTTCATTCCAAGAATGCAAATGCAAATGAGATATTTTTCTTCCGTAGGTTTAACGTTAGTGAGCAGGTGTTTTCTTTCAAGTAAAGTTGCCCCTTTAGGAAAATTATGAGTTTCTTTTGAAAAATATAAGCAGCACTAAACTAGTGTTATATATTAAGAATTAAAAAATAACAAATTTTTAAATTAATGTTAAGTAACCAGTATGCAAATCAGAAGATAGTAGAAATGTGTATAAATATTTTGCCACAAATTACAAAAAGAGAAAATCCTGTTATTCGAAAAAAAAAAAAAAATAAATAAAGAATTTCATTTTATTTAAATTTTGTTATAAGATTTGTTAGAAATGAAAGTTTTCAGATACAGCAGTTATTAATATTATTTGCACTAATGTAGAGTCCACAGTAGAAGATTTTTCATATTCAAAAATTTATTATTATTAAAATTACTATATAAAGTTATTTATTTAGAAAATATTTTAGAATTTTGTTGTATATGTAATTGTTTTATCATTAGATTTTGAAATATTGTGATCATGTAAATAATGCATGTGAAATGTGTATCAGACTTTAAATTATGAGCATAATAATTTTAGACTTCCATGTATTTTTAGATTGGATCGCTTGTTTCTTTTGTTGGACACTGGCTCATCCCCATTGACAAGAAAAGCAGCTGCTATACAGCTTGGAGAAGTTCAAAAGCTGCATCCTCATGAACTTCATAATCTGCTGTCAAAGGTATTCCTATTTAAAATGTTTCAATACAGCAGTGTAGGATCTCAACTCTGAAGTCAATGTAATCTTCTTAAAAAGTTATCAGCATGGGAAAAAAGGGATTTCACGACAAACTCCTAATTTACCAATTAAATTTTGAGAATTTACTCTTAACCAATGAAATTTAACCTGCCAACACAAACAGAACATAGCTCTCTTTTACGGTCGCGTATACTGAACTGGGATCCTGCATTTAAACAAAAAAATCCACTGAAGGGGAATTCTGGATAATTGAGTGATTTTAGAGAAGAAAGTATAGGTATTACACAACAGATACAGAATAAATTAAACACTGTGGTTTTCTTTTTAAGAAAAGAATTATTTTGAAAGATTACTGTTTTTTAGAACAAAATAAAATAAAGAGTATTTTAATAGAAATAACGTACCATCCTTACTTAATTAAAATCAAATTGATATATCTTAGAATATAAGAAAAAAAAAAAAAAATAGAATGCAATTTCATAATTTTTTTGTGCTAAAATAAGTTTCTCAAATTCAAAATAAATTTAAGTAGTACATTTTAAGTATAATAAATGAATTCCTATTTTAGGTAAAATGTTTAGGAATTACTTTCCTGTTGTTAAAATTTTCTATTGTAATATAGATACAATAAAAGATGTTTAATTATCAGTATCAAGGGGTTTGAAATATTATAATAACAAAAAATACATTAAGTTACTAAAAATTTAAAAAAAAAAATTGATAATAAAACATAAATTTGTTTTTAATTTTTTTTATAAAAGCATTAATTGTATATATACATATAAATTAAAAGTTATTTTCTTTATTCTGAAAAAATGTTGGTATTCGGCCTAAAATTTGACCAAATATTTGGCTATTCTGCCAAATCACTATTCCTCCCATTCCTACTAAAATGTATTGTTTACCTTTCTGTGGCAATTTAAATGGTAACTTCTGGTTTCAAAAAAATCATTTCTGGTTACATTTGGTATATAATTTGGCTTCTAATTGTTGCTAAACCAAATGTACAGTTTTTTTTTTTTTTTTTTTTTTTTAGAATTCTAAATGTTTGAACTTCAATATAAAATTATAAAATATTTTTTTTTTTTTAAATAACAATTTGTGGGTAGGCACATACCTTAACTGTTTATAATTTAAGAAATTTATTTAATAGTTTAAATTGTTTTCACAATTTCAATAAAAGTGTAATGTTTGTTTCAGGGTTGGGTTTCTTCCGGAAGAAACCTGTTTCTTCCAGGACAGTGGAAGAAACTGGAAAAACTGGAAGAAATGGACAAAACCACAAGAAACCAAAACTAACACTCCAAGTATATTAACTATGTAAAAGGATTAAAGTATAATTACATGAAATCTAAATTGGAAAATTAATTATTATTAAAAATACTATTTTTGCAAAGATAAGTTTTTTTTTTAATAACAAACTTTAGGTTCAGTAGAAATTTTCAGGGTGATGGATTTTTACTACTCTAGAGGTATAGGGATGGTTTTTTTTTTATTAATTACTGCATTTATATAAAAAGGGAAAAAAAACTACCAACAAATTATTTATTTTTTATATAAAAATGTATTTTTTCATATAAAAATAATACATATTATTTCATATAAAATATATTATTTCATATCATTTTAAACTGTGCAACACAGTAAAATTTTAAATTTTTAATTATTTATACTAACATTTAGCTTGAATATCTCCATGCTGATTTTAAAAGATTAATGTTTTAAAAAATATTTATGGGCATGTCAAAATGCTTTTAAATTATCCTGAAGTGTAGGACTTGAAAAGGAAAAAAAAAAAAAAAAAAAAAAAAAAAAAAAAAAAAAAAAAAACTTCATGTTTTGCTTTTATACAATTTAAGTTGAGAAATTGATTGCAGCATCCTACTGTTAAAAAACGTTTTTGCTATACTATATTGCATTGTACTGAGAAAATTAAGGATTTTAATGATTTTTTTATTACTGTGGATAGACTAGAACATGTTTCTAAGGCCAAAACCGAAATTAGGTGACCTTCTTACATTTTGGCTGAAAACGATAACATCCAAAGAAAATTTTAAGTAATTAAATTGTATGCTTTAAAGTAAATAATACATACAGAATTGTAAATTAATTAGTGCTACTAGGTTATCCCATCGACCAAAAAATTATCGCCAAACTATAAGATTAAATGCCAATAATGGATTATCGTGAATGTCATTTCAATGACATTAAATATGATTCACGTGTTTAAAATGTCATTAAGTGGTTTTGACCTTTTTATTAATATTTTTATTAATATTCTACTAATTATTTGTTTTTTTGTTATTTAAAATAAAAATTATGTCAATAAGTATAATTTGGCGAAATTGGTCGACGGGATAACATAATAGTACCAATTAATTATATGTATAGTATTTATTAATTATGTACAACTGTTAATTATCCAAAAACTATTTTCATATACAATAATAGACAAAGAAAGATTTTCTAATGACACAGATTTTCTAATTATATGAATTTCATTTAATTAAAAAATATTTTAGTTTTAGATATACACACCTTGATTTTTCTTCTACAATGATTTTTGTAAATAATCATTTGTTATTCTAGAACTTTCTCAATGAATATTTGAAACACTAATGTTGTTTAAACTAAAAATTTTATATGAGATGATTGATAAATATCATGACTGATAATTATAAACAATGAAGTTCATTGCAGTACATTCATTTGAGCCGATACCGTTCAAATCAATGACTAAATGTTGAAAATTTCTGAAGGAAGAAACAAGATTTTTGGAATACCGAGTGTTTCAGTCCGGCCAAATTTTCATTGATATTTTTGGCAAAACTCTGATTTTAGGCTGAAAACGAAACCGTATTTTTGGTCAATCTCTATTGAATACAGTAATTATTATACATTACTTACATTAATATAATTGATGCAAATTAAAATTTTTTATTTAAATGGGTTTCATTCTACCATTAGTAAAGAATCTCTACTATTTACTACTAGTTTCAGAAATTTAAATAATTAAAAAATATGTTAGTTAAATTGAAATGGATAATATTTAATTGATTTTGTGTATTTTGGATAAAATTTCTTTTCATTTAGCCAATGGTTGAAGATCTCCAGATAGGTGTTGTGTGTTATCTTGGCTAAAAAACTGATGTAATTATTAATTTAGCATATATACTTAATTAAATTTGTTTTCGTCCAGTGAAATTAATTTATGTAAGATTATAGGAAGGAATTTATTATATCTTACAAAATTGAAAATATTTAATAAATTCTTAAAGAAAAACAGTTTCTTCCATTTGGAAGAATCTTATTTCTTCCAGCCAGTTTTTTCCATGTTTTGTTCCGCGTTTTTTTCCACTGCGGAAGAAACTTGCCAACCCTGGTTTGTTTCTTTATAAATATATTTTCTTATTTATGATATTTTTTCTTTGCACAATTCATTGTAAATCTTATATAAATGTTTATTTTACGCATCTAGGTAAGGCGTTATCTCTATAGTTCTAGTTGGGATACTAGAATAGCAGCTGGTCAAGCAATTGAAGCAATAATAAGCAATGTCCCTTGTTGGAATCCTGTTGGCTCCACTGTAAAAAAGGGTAATTTCCTTTGTTTACTACTTTTTCTTTATAAGTTATGTATATATATACACATTTATATGTGTGTTATTTAAATGCAGTCATATGGAGAGGGAAATGCTCTCTCCTTCCAGAGCAAACATTCCATAAAAAAGAAAATAGTCCTAAATACTCCCTTCGCAAGTCACTCAAACCCGAAACATCGAATAATAGTCCAATCATCTTCAGGTCTCTCTAGCTTAAATAAAAAAGAAAAAGTTTCTAGAACTTTCCATAATCTTTAAACACGATTCTTTATGTAAACAGAAAATAATATCAAGTGTTGAGATTAAAACGGCAGAATCGATCTTATGCAAATGATAATTTTATTTAAATGATTACTATTTAACAAATTTCTAATTGAAAGTAATCAAAATTCGAATATATTCCACAGACAATAAATAATTTCACACACACATACACACACACAAAAAAAAGAGATGAATTTATTGATATGCAATAAATATAAATAAATAAAAAGAATGATAATTTTAAACAAATACATTTTTGGAATAAATTTTATAAGACTTTCTTAAAAAAGGTTGATAAAAACAGGAAAAAAGTGGGTTTTATTAGGAATGTTAAGAAATAAAGTTTAATTAAGAATATTTTTAATTTAGAGCCATTTTATAGATTT
Organism: Maratus speculifer; assembly: GCA_964019185.1. Taxonomy (NCBI): domain Eukaryota; kingdom Metazoa; phylum Arthropoda; class Arachnida; order Araneae; family Salticidae; genus Maratus; species Maratus speculifer. Next base: position 249,791,601 of record OZ025294.1, read on the forward strand.
ACACATATTGGAATAAATGTTTTTTAAGGTGAATTAAGAATTTATATCGTTTCTATAAAGATTAATAGATAAGATCTAATAACAGGATTTTAATTTAATAAGTTGAAATAAATATGGAATATTGTTAAAAGGAAATTAATATAGTATAAGGTTAATTTTGGTGAAAAAAAATTACATTTTGTAATATATATATGTATATATTAATATTGTGTACAAATAATTTTTATTCATATGTAGTATGGTCTATGAACGAATTTAACAAGCAGTACGATCATGTAATCAAATATATTTAAACAATTAGAATATAGATTGATGTTCAGATAAAAGTACTAGTTATAAACAATTTAATTATTTGGAAAAGTTTTGAAAATATATAATTTTGCATATTAATAATAAAAATATTTAAAAAGCTTTGTGATGTATATAGTTTTTTAGAATTTTACAGCAGTGCTTAAATCATTTTTTCAGCATTTGAAAAGTATCAGTGAGTCACCTGTTGCAGCTTAAAATGGAGATAATACTTAGTTAATGAATCTTATTTATTTGCTTTTAAAAAACAATTGATTTTTTTATTAATACCATATAGACTTGTGTATAAGACGACCGTCCCTTCTCCCTTTCCAAATTTTTAAGTAAAATTTTGGGGAAAAAAAATGGAATTTTCATGCATAAGTTGAATTACATTTCTGGTAATATGTTGAAAAGTATTTTGTAGTTGAGGATAAAAATATTAATAAATTTTCATTAAATTAGTAAAAAAAAAATTTTCTACATTCCTAGTTTGATTTTTTTTTTTTTTTTTTTTTTAAATCAATGTTTTAAAATTGTATAATTATGTAAACCACAGAAGTTTAAATTATTTTGAAATTTATTCATGGCAGTTTCATGATACTTAAAAAGAAAAAAATTCTTTCAACAATCTATTCAAGCTTTATTTACAAGGGTAAATGGCTTCTTAGACTGCTAAAATACAGTATTTTGTATTGTAAAATTTTTAGAAGCAATATCTAGAAGCATACTCAAGTGAAACTCTTTTTAAAAGGAAGATTGAAATGTTGAAAGGAATGCCTTTGTATTGAAGGAAATTATATCCCTAGGTAAAATGGGTCGACAACAGTTACAGCAAGGCTCAAAAAATAGCATTCCCGGGGAACCCAGAAATAATTTCTAGGAACGTACACTTTTTCATTCAGGTTCCCGGTCAGGAGCCTAACAAGTCGCCTGGCTGCAAACGATACCTCGTGCACGTTATAACGTGTCAATTACGCAAAAAATCGGAGGCGGAATGCAAAAAAAAAAAAAAAAAAAATGCAATAGCGACCCATTGGATGCGTAATTTTGTCAAATTATTACGGGAAAATCTCGAATTTCATCAAAGGGTTGAGGAAACGACACACATTTCATCAAACAATCACACAAAAATGGCAAATTTCATTAAAAAATTGACAAAATTCATTAAAAAATCGCAAAAAAGACAAATTTTGTAAAAAAAAAAAAAAAAAAAAAACTATGAAAAAATGGCAAAGGTAGTTAAACTCATGAAAAAACGACAAATGTTAAAAAAAATCGTGAATGAATGAAAGTTCCGTCAAAAGATTTGTGATAAAACAGCGAATTTCGTTAAAACATTGCGAAAGAACAGCAGATTTCGCCAAAAAATCACTACAAAATAGCAAATTTTTTCACAAATTTGCAAAAACAGCAAATTTTCTCAAAAAATTGCTACAAAAACAAGTTTTGTCAAAAAATCACTAAAAAAAATCTTGAAAAGGACAGATTTTGTTAAAATATCGCAATAAAATGGCTAATTTTGTCAAAAAATTGCAATAAAACGGCATATTTTGTCAAAATAATCACACACAAATTTTTCTGGGAATCTACACTTTTCATCTGGGAACCTATACTTTTTATGTAGGTTCCCAGCTAGGATAGGAACCTTAAAATTTTTAGAATTTTCATGCCCTGGTAACAGGGACATATTGTTGAGCTTTTTTGTGGTCAGTCCTAGTTAAATGACCACTTAACACAGTTAAACGACCATTGCTCGCTTTTCTCTCTCTTCAATAAGGGCCCACATTTGATTACTTAAGACTTGCCTATTTGCTGATTTTCTGAGAATTTTTTTTTTATTAACTAGTATGTAAATTGACATCTCATTTTCAACTCTTAAATTTTGTCTAAAATTCTTTGACTTATGCACAAGTATATTGGTATTTAAAATTTGCATTATGGTATTTCGTTTATTTACTTATTCATGGTATGTGAAATTTTGTATTTGTAGAAAATGACGCAGCTGAAATTAACGATTCTTCTTTGGCTGGGAGAATGAAGTTTTCTGAATTTGACATCAACAAAGTTATTAAAAATGGCAGTAATCTTCTTGCATGTGAGAGCTCAAGTGTGGAAGTGGATGGAAATATGGGTAATTAAATTAGTTAGATTATTCGTACAACTGTGAATAATTTATTTTGTGCATGTTAGTTTTATTCCCAATGGATTTGAATCTTCATAATAATTTACCGAATGTATTTGATCCTATTTTTTAATTCTTTAAGTGACATACAGCAGTCCCTTATGTTAAGAGTAACAAGCTCTCTGCATATTTCTCAATGTCTCTGACATCTCTTAATACAGAATAGCATGTATTGAGAATATTTTATTTTTATCAAACTTTATTAAAAGTAACTTCATTTAATTTATTTTAAATAGACTTACCTTTTTACTTTGGATTAATCCTTTTTATCCATAGTTTATTTATTATCTAGAATTTATTTAATTCACTTAACAACTTATTATTTAAACATCATTTTGCTTTACATTATTTATGTTTATGCATTTTACTAAACACCTGAGTCCAGTTCGGGAGCTACGAACATGTGATTTGCTTTCCCTTTGCCAGATGGTGGTAGCAAATTCATTGCATACAATTAGCAGACATAATTTGTTCCAACGAATCAATGCAGGGTCGAACCTTCCAGAAAGATGGGTGTATTGGCGCATTCATTTCCCATGGAGATATAAAAGATACTTGGTTCTCCAGTATCTTCACTTATTTTAAACTGGGATTTAGCCAGGTTACAAGATCATCAGTTTTTCATTTTGATCTCAGGATGCTGTAGTCTATGTTTGATGAATAAGAGCTCAGCTTATTTTTATAGCCTATTTTCAAATTAAATTATTTAGAATCATCTTATTTTGTTTCAGTTATTATTCTACAATACTTTTTGCTGCTTCACTGCCTTTATTTTATATAATTTATACTTTGAAATATATATATTGAAGATGTATAATATTTTACTGCATTGAACTTTATTTTTCTTTTGAATTTTGTTTTAATTTGAGGATAATAATAAAAGACTGATTTATAGAGTTAAATGACTTTTTATTTTAAAATCCTCACATGACTCTAATCAGGATATTTCAACATTTTTACTTTATTAATTATTCATATTTTAAACATCATTGCATCCTATCCAGCTTTCTACTGTTGCATTTGTTCTGCTTAGTGTTAATGTTTAAAGTTGGGATATTTGACGTAGGTCAATTTTGTAATACCTTAACATTTGTGAAATTTGATTAGTCGCAAAATAAAAAATGAGGAACATGAAGAAAATTAAAAACATTCATAAATATTGAACTTGGTTATTCACAAATTTTGTTTTGTAAAAAAACATTTTTTACAAAGTTAACTAGCTTTGTTTTACTAATTTCGTAAACTATGTGACATTGGACAGCTGTAATGTACTGTATAGCCTAAGTTTCAAGAATTCCTGCCCTTGTATTGAAGCAAACTATAAATTAGTAATTCTGAAAAATCCAAAACTTGACTTGATGCTAAAAAAAAAAAAAAAAAAAAAAAAAAAAATTCTAAAATTTTAAATTTTTATTGGAAATGAAAAATTGTTCAGAAAATTTTAAAGCTACAAGAACAATTGCATTTTTTGCCACTTTTTGTTTAAAAACTTCAAATCGATCTTGTTGAAAAAAAGTCCTCATTTTGGGCTTTGCTCATTAATCAAAATACTGTCTGCACTAATCAAGGGACTATCTTAAAAGCACTAAAAGGGCTGTATATACATCTATAACATTACGACTTTATGGGGGAGAGTAGTCTGGCATTTGATATTGTAACAGGAGGGAAAGGGGGATTTGACTTTTGGTACCATTATTATCATTTTTGATCCAATCAAAACTTTGTTTTTTTGGTAACATTTTCTTTATTTCTGTTTTTAAGGTTTGATATCTATTTTTATGAAAATACAAAACTACTATTAAAACCATTAAGTGATTATAAAACCCTTTCGTTGCAAAATATGTAATATCCTAATGCTTGCCATTCCTATTCTTTTGCCATATCTTCATATAATTCATTGTTAGAAATATCAAGTTCAAAATTATATTTGTTGTCCACCTCTTTTGTTTATAGAAATTCTGCTTACTTCTGTGCATGGGGCAAGAGCAAAAATCACCCTTGAATTCATTAAGTAACAAAAAGCTCATACTTTTAAATAGTAAATATTTCTATAAAGTGTTATTTGTATTAAAGTTATTTCATATAATAGTGATATTTTATTGATTTATTTTTATTTAAATCAGTAAAGTATGTGAATCATAAATGTATAACCTCATCTATATCATTGAAAGCATATAAAAAATTATAAAAATAAAAATACTCTTTTGACACTGATACTGATAAAGGGTAGGGTAGAGTAGGGAAGGGGGTTTGAGGAATGATAACATATGATATCATAAAAGGGTGAGGAGGTCCAAAATTGTCAAAAAGTTGATAACATTATATTTGTACAATTTCTAATTTAAAATTGCATTAATCAAACCAGCACTAAATGAGAGATACCTCTAACTTTCATGTTTATATACCTTTTTATGACAGAGTATTAAAATTTTTAAATTCTTTCCCTCCAGAAATTTTGAGTAGGTCCTTCTAAAAAAACATTTAAGCCTGATTTTCTTCTCTTTTTTTTTTTTTTTCTTTATTTCAAAAATATGTGAAGATTGGTTTCTTTCAGTGATTGTTTTTGTCAGCAGAAATTTTCCCCTGCTTACTGAAAATTTGGACTGGTTTCATGTAATGGAAAGAGCATAAAATTTTCTACATGTTGTCTATTCCCTCTGGTCATAACAGATCTTATATTTGTGAATTTCTGTGGTATATCAGTAATTTGTATAGTGTTTTTTACACCATAATGCGTTCATTGTTTATTTGTTTGCTATCTGAACTGTTCATTAATCAATCAATCACTCACTGGAGTTCATCCATTCATTATATTATATCATGCAAATCTTGTGGGTCACATATTGTCACACCCTCTCAGTTGTGACATCACACATTTTCTGTAACTATTACTTAGAGCTAAATTTTTGGCAAAGAAAAAGAATTACATAGCACCTTTTTACCTTTTGATATAAATATTTATGTTTTGCATTTTTTACTTCAAGCTGTTGCAATTAAATATATATATATATATATATATATATATATATATATATATTTTTTGTGAATGAACTTTGCCAAACTGCTTTCAAATAATGCCAACCTTTATTTTATTTTATTTTATTTCATAGTTTAGTGTGCATCCCAATGATTTAACCCATTTTCTCTGCTTCTCTCATTGGGTCATACTTTGTGAAACAGTGTGATCTGTCCTGAAGTGTGATGTAGTAATTCAGTGAAACCCTGTGTTATGTTCTAAAACTTCATTATTTATTATTCTGATTTCATTTGTTATTTTATATTTAATACCAGTTTAATGATTGTGGTTGATCATGTCTAAGATTTGAAATTTCTCTAAGTATTTTTGTATTTTTATTTAATAGATATTGATCCCCAAGAACATTTGGCAAAACAAAGAGAAATTTTGAATAAACATTTAGGACTCAGTTTTTCTCCACTTCTTGGGATCGACTCAAATTATTTATCTAATGAAGATTTTGAAATTCATCGGAGTTCTGCTGTACCTCAAATAAAGCAAGAGACAGTATGTATTTTAACAAATTATAATTTCTGATTATGATTTTGATTTTTCTGAAATAATCAAGCATAGTTTTTTTTTCATTAAGATACAAATTTAAATTTATTTTTCAAAATAACATAATTTAATTCTTTATGTCTTGATTTAGTTTATAAAAAGTTGTGCCTTTAATTTGAATGACATTATATCTAAATTCTTTATTTTAGAAGGGGAAAAACTCTCCATTTTTTTTATGGTTAATATGTATTTATGTTATATTTTACTCAATTTTCTGATATTCTTCTTTCAGCAATGGAGTATCATGCTATAAGAAGATTGTGTAATTTTCTTAGTGATAATTTTTAGAAGAATCAAAATTAAGAACATTATAGCTGAAAAAACATGGGGAGTAGACTGCAATATATTGAATTGCTCTGGGAACTTAAAACCCGCACTTTGCTTCTTTGTCGTGGTTGGTATGCTTTCGTATGTATCGTGCATCAAATTGGTTTAATGTAGAAATAAACAGTTTTGAATTATTCCGGGAAAGATAAAATGATGAAACTTTTTATGAGCTATAAATTGTAATAATTACACATTTGTAAGTTTAAAATTTGCCAGCAGAAACAAACGTGTGTAATTTTAGCTTATAATGAATTAGTATTGCATTAATTAAAGTTTGACCAAAAAATTGTTTTTGGCCAAAGATTTTAGTTTTGCCGAGAAATTGTGTTTGGTCAAAGTCTTGAATTTTGCTGAATATTCGTTTTCATGAAAAATTTGAGTTTTGTTGAAATTTAATGTTTGGCAAAATTGCTGATGAAAATTTGTGTGGGCCGAAATTTAACCAAAAATATCTGTATTTCAAAAATCTCATTTCTTCCTTCAGAAATTTTAAACAATACTCCTCATCAGTTCAAACAGTATCGGCTCAAATGAGACTATTTATTCCTATGAACTTTGTCGTTTACAATTATGAGTCATAAATGACTCAAGACATGAGTGTGAACTATAAAACAAGCAATGCATATATATGACTAAACTTTTTCATGTGGTCATTAAAAGCTGCAGACTTAATAGTAATAGAAAAATTTTAGTTTGAAACCCCAGAAGTATTTTTAATACTTTTTGAGATAATTCGAGCAGGACAGATGATCATTTCCAAAAAACATTATAAAAGATAAATCAAGTGTGTATACCTAAAAATAAATGATATCCATATGATTGGGAAATTCTGTGTCATTAATGAATTAAATGATTTCATTATCATTTTATATAAACTTTAAAAAGTTGTAGGTCTAAGGCATAGAGAGTGAACTTTGGCTATGCTTATAATTAATAAAAAATTATGTATATTAAAAAAAGTATGGTGTTTCTTTCTAAACCCCAGTCGGGGGTTTAATTTCCCGACTGGGGGGGAAATTAAACCCCCAGTCGAACAATTTACAGGGATGCCATTTTTCTTTTTCTGGTATGATCTGTAGAATAAAGAAAATTTAGAAATAAAGTATTATTATTATTATTATTATACATTTTTTTATAAATCAACCCTTAAAATATTTACAGTATATCAGAATTAATTGCAATATTTCCTCAATCTGTTAATTTATTCCCCCCCCCCCCCCCAAAAAAAAAAAAAAAAATATGTTGTGTTATTCCAGTAATTTATAGGATTGAAATATTGTAAAGAAAGACTTGTTTTGTGAGAAAATGATTAAAAAATTTTTGTAACATCTGCTTATAATAAAAGGAGTCTAGTATCATATATTATAAACTTATTTCTATAATTCATGAAGCATTTTTTAAATTACTAAAACTTTAAAGAATTATGATGTAACATGTGACTATCTTTTGATATATTTTTTAATAGCAATGTATTTCAGTCATATTTTATTTTAAATTTTTTTTCACAGGTTGATTCTTTAGAAAATGAAAACACATCTTTGTCACCTGATAAATCTAGCATAATGAAGCAGAATTTTATCCAGAATAAGAAAAAGAAGACTTTGTTTGATAATACTTCAGATTTTGCTAATGGGTAATAATTGAATACATTGTCATATGAGAAATATTATATGATAATTCTATAACCAAAATCATATATGCATTTGATGTCATTAAAAGCATATGTAAAGCATTAATAGTGGTTATTTTGTGCATTTCCTGTTCATATTTTGTTTTGTTTATATCTATTTTCTCTTTTACCATTTTTTTTAATAAAAAAAAATCTTGAAATCATTATATTTAGTTTATATGTCGCATAGGTTTTAAGATTATAAGTTAGGTTAAGAGCTCTTATTTTGAAAATCAGACAAAATAAAATAGTTGTATTTTTTAATTTGCTTGATTTTTTTTTTTTTTTTTTTTTTTTTTTTTTTTTTTTTTAATATGTTGAAGTAGATCATATTTGATGAATAATCTGCAATTTTGAAGCTCTGAAAAAATTTCCTCTTTTCTATAGAAAATGTCAAAGTTCAAGGTTGTGAATGCCATTTTTCGTGAAAAGTGAAATGCTGGTATATTTAGAGCACTACATCTCTTGCAAGCAACAACATCCCAAAATTCTTTCGGCATAAAGTATAACCATACCTAATTATTAAAATATGTTTCCATGGGACATTGTTACTTTACATTGTTATGTTGTCACAAAGTGCAGTCAAAATGACGTTTTTGTCCACTTTCCGCACTTACTATCTTAATTAAGCAATAGTACCCTAAACTTTTACTTATAGAATATGAAAGTGTACTGCTAGGACAAGCAAAATAATGTAGTACTGTACCGAGATATTGTTGCTGTTAGCAAATATAACCTGTTAAATACTCAAAATTTTCAAAATCTGCAACGTTTAAAGTAATGTTATTTCAAATAAGCGCAATAGTAAAATAAAACAATGTGTCACGCAGTAGGCGAATATATGTATAAAAACATGGAAAAGAAAAAGAAGTGGGGCCTCGTGATATTTTTATTTAAAAAAATGACAAAATTTAGAAGGAAAGCAATGTCTATTATCACGTTTTTCCCCTAAGAGAAAATGAAACGTCCTCATTCTCTTTCGGAAGGGGAAAAAAAAGGGGGATATTTCATTTTCTCATAGGGTAAAAACATAGCAAGAGGAATGAGAAAAGGGATTTTTCACTTTCTGATAGGGAAGAAATATTATCATTGCCATTCTTTATTTGAAAATTTTGTCATTTTTTAAAAATAAAAATATTATGAGGCCCCACTTTTTTTTATCTTCCATGTTTTTGTATATATATTCACCTACTGTGTGACATATTTTGTTTTACTTTCTGCACTTATTTGAAATAACATTGCTTTTGGGTTTGGTTGCAGATTTTGAAAATTTTGAGTATTTAACAGGTTATATCTGCTAACAGCAACAATATCTTTGTACAGTACTACATTATTTTGCTTATCCTAGTAGTACACTTTCATATTCTGAAAGAAAAAGTTTGGGGTACTATTGCTTAAATAAGATATTAAGTGCGGAAAATGGGCAAAAATGTCATTTTGACTGTACTTTGTGACAACATAACAATGTAAATTAACAATGCCCCATAGAAACAAATTTTAATAAGTAAGTATGGTTATACTAACAATTTATGCTGAAAGAATTTTGGGATGTTGTTGCTTGCAAGAGATATAGTGCTCTAAATATACCAGCATATTTCACTTTTCACAAAAAATGGCATTCTTAACCTTGAACTTTGACATTTTCTACAGAAAACAAGAAATTTTTTCAGTGCTTCATAATTACAGATTATTCTTCAAATATGATCTACTTCAACATATAAAAAAATCAAACAAATCAAAAATACAACTATCAAAACATCATTTTTTTGTCTGAATTTCAAAATAATGGCTCTTAAGGTATAAGAAGTTATAAGGGCTTTGGGTACCAGAAAATACCGAAAGACATAATCGCAGTTTTTTTAGCACAGCTTTTTTTCCCTATTAAATAAGACAACTATTGCTTTACATAAAATCTAGTATTCTTCTCCTGTGACATACGAACCATAACAAATCCTTTTGCTCAGTATTGTGTCATGTTTTAGTGGGAGACAGGAGCAAAAACTTAATATACCCCAAAATATTTTATCTAAGAGCATTAAAATATTAAGATCATAATTTATCAATGAGTTTTATATTCATTTTTAAAATATCAGTTTATGTGTTTGTTATAATAATAATAATAATAATAATAATAATAAAATAATGTGATTAATTTAGAGCTTTTTATTTTTATTTCTGGAACATGGAAAAAGAGTAATATACCGTATTTACTTGTGTATAAGGTGCACTTTTTTTCCAAAAAATTAGGGCAAAACTCCTAGGTGCGCCTTATACACGGAATAATTTTTTACTGTTGGATGCAGTCGAACGATATACATATGGAACAAGAAATTATTCAAAGAAGATATTAAAACTCTGAAAATGTTACTTAATTGAAGTATTACTGCATATTTATTTCATTCCTTGCAGTTTTTTATACAACAGAGCTAATGACATTATCTAAATGCTAATTAGCAATTCTCTTTACCGTCACTCATTCCTATTTCCTGTCATTCTCTTACAACCTGAAGTTTAAAAATGCATTTTCGTCTTGTTTTCAGGTCTGGTGTAATGTTTGTTTTGACTTTTTTTTTACTGAAATTCATTTTGTCATTCTTCATTAGCGTATCAAATTTATGCGCCTTATATACGAGATTTTAAGAAATCGCCATTTTTACTTGTAAAGTAGGGGTGCGCCTTATACACGCGTGTGCCCTATACACGAGTAAATACAGTAATATTTTTGGAATAAAGACAAAAAGTAGATCTTATAGGGGAAAAAATGGGCTATTTTCACCTTTCAAAATACAACATTAAACTTTATTTATATATTTGTCACATAAAAAAGGAAAAATTAAGTTATCACAATATTTTAAAATTTGTGTGTGTGGTATTAAAAATCAATGTTCTCTTAGATGAAATAGAATTTTGTGGTTGTGGATTTATGTAAAAAACAGCAATATCCCAAATCTATTCTTTTTGGTCAAATAGAGAAATTATATATGAGATCTAAATTCCTACCAATATCTTGAAATAAAATTAGTGAAGTGTAGACACATAATAATAGCCATAATATATACACACATACAAAGGGTTTATAGCCAACCACAGTAGATCAAGTCCAATTTAGGAAGAAAAAAAAAAGTTTACTTAGAATTTAGTTCACTCTTTATTCAGAAAATGGCTGTTTAGATTTTTAGGTATATAACTTTAAAATTTGCCTAATTTTATTTTGGAGACCCTGTGTTTTATTAAATTTGATTTCTAATCGTAATCATCCAAGATAATTGACTGAATTATTCCTTGATGTGACCCTAATGCTTACCTGAAAACATTTCTGTTACTAATTCTAATCACAATGATCACTTGCAGATCTTTTAGAAATAATCATCTGAGATTACTTAAGTAAATAAAAAAAAAAAAAAAGTGTATAAAATCTATTTTATTTACTCCCATATTAAACAAAATCTGTAAGCAGATTACATATATGATAAAGTATATTAAAACAGAGTTGGTTTTGGACCAAAATTTGTTTTAAATATAAATTTTTCAGCTACAATTTTTACGCCATCCAAAGTAAAATTTAATTTTCTTTCAGTCTTATCTTTATTTTTTAATTTAAACTATCAGAAGGGAAAATGATTAATTCTTTGATAATTAATTCCAGAATTACATCTTTTCTACAGCAGGCCATATGACACAGAAAGAGAAAAAGAGATAATTTTTTATACTAAGGTTTATAATCGCAGTACAAAATCTTTTTAACTATTGATTTTACCAATTTGGTTCTTTCGCATCCTGATGTTATTTCATACATTGATTCATAAAATCTAAATTTAAAAAATCAGACCACAACTTTCAAATTTATGGAAAAATCGATTTTTAAACTTTTAGGTGCTTTTCCGTACAGACAATTAACAGCAGTTTCTTAAAATTAGTAAAACTAAAGAACTGATCGCTTTTAAACTTTGATATAGTTTATGACACATAATAAAAATTCTATAAATTTATGGTGAGTTGATTTTTTTTTTTTTTTTTTTTTTTTTTTTTGAGATTGCAGGGGGGGGGGGGAGAAATCTTCTCTTTTTTTCCCCTAAATTTTTAAACTTATAAAAGAGGTGCTTTTCCCTATGGACAATTGACAACAATTGACAATTCCCTACAGTTTCTTAAAATTAGTAAAACTAAAGAACCAATCGCTTTTAAACTTTGACATAGTTTATGACACATAATACAAATTGCATAAATTTAAGATGAGTTGAATTTTTGTTGAGAGGGCAGGAGGGAGGGGAAATTTTCTCTTTTTTTCCGTGGATCAGCTGTTTATTGCATTTTCAATATCTTTTTTTTTTCTAAGTATTAAATAAGTGTTATTTTTTAATATTAAATATTTAAAAGGGTGTGAAACTCAGGGAGAAGAGAGGATTATCCAGGGAGGGTCTATTTTCTAAGTTTTGTTAAATTTGGGAAAACTAAAAAATTGATCACTTTTAAAATTTTAATATAATAATAATATATGCACATAATAAGAATTTTGTAAATTTTGGGTAAGTTTATTTTTGGTGGTTGGGGGGGGGGAAGGAATTCCATTTTTCTCTTTTTTTTCCTCCAGATCACCTGTTTATTGTGTTTGGAATGCATTTTTTCACTGAGCACTCAAATTAGTGATGAGCAATTTCGATTTTTTAAATCGATTTAATCAATACTATGGCTAACTCGATTTAATCGATTCCTTTGAAGGTAATATCATTTTCATTTTTCCTCAAATGTCGAAGATAAAGTATTCGAATGTGCTAATCCCGAAATTTCTATTTCATGCATGTTAAAACTTCCAATTTCACTATCACAGCGTCAAAATTAAATGATAACTTATGTCCATCATGATGATTCAATAAGCATAAGTTCATTGACGTATGTGCATTTTAAAACAAAATATTAGCACTTCATTATTCAAACAAATTGTTGAATTTCAGCTCACATGCTCTTAGATGTCTACTATCAAAATTTGAAATTCAAAGAGCATAAAAGACACTTTTTGGGCTGTATACAAAGCCTAATAAGGATCTATTTATGTAATAGTGCAACAGAATATGAAGTTTGATTAAATTCCATACATAAGTTTTGAAATAGAGCTATCACAAATATCGTAAAAAATGCAGCATAGTCTAATACATAATTTACACAAAAACCTAATCAGGAATATCTTATGTCAACATTTAACAGAATATTAAGTTTGATGAAATTATATTCATTAATTTATGAAATATTTTCGCTAACATTGTGAAAAAGGTATTGAAGTCAGGGTGTTGTACTGAAGGACATCCCTTTCCCGGAGCATTGAATGGTATGCCAGGAAGATTTCAGATTTTTAAATGCTTCATGGAGAAAAGTCCAACCCATGTCCCTCCCACACATATACAGAAATCTAGAATGTGTCTCTCCAGACCTGCAAAAATCTCTCCCGAAGAAGTTTGAATTCAACACCCCTTAAAAATGCAGCATAGCAGCATAACCGTCATGATTTACATGATAGCCTAATCAAGAGCAACTTATGGCAATGTCCAACAGAGAATTAAATTTGATGAAATTCCGTTCATTTGTTCTTGAGATATAATCCTTAAAATCATAATGTGTCATGAAAAATCATATCATATGTATCGTGTTGAATTTCGGGGAATCCTGAGGAGGAACATCTCCATCTAAAAAAATTGAAATATTCCTCCAAAAGATTCGATATTTTATGCTAATATACAAAACGTTCTAGCGTTCTCTGAAGTCTAGAATGTCTCTACGGAGCCACAGAAATCCCTCCCGGAGAAAAATGTCTGGGTTCAACAATGCTGATAAACGCAGCATAGCAACGTCCCCTCTTGAGTGAGCGACACTGAAACCTAATAAGCAACAACTTATGGCAACATTTAACTGAATATAAAGTTTCAAGAAAATTCTTGCATTAGTTCATGAGATAGTGATCTTGCAGTAATTAGGAAACATAGCAGCTCTACCTGTTGAACGATTTTCAGCAAAATATTTCCGCACCAATTTATACGAAAGTCTAACAAAATCTAAAGTTTCATCATATTCCAAGCATTAGTTAATGAAATATAGCGCCCATAAAATTTTTGTCGGAGACAAAAACAAATAGGGATTGATCAGAGAATAACAGACAGACAATTTATAAAAAAAGTCAAATTGTATTCGAGACAGTCGAAGACTTTGTAAACTGTTTCAGAGTTCCTATTTAGTGTGTCCCCCCCCCCCCCCCCACACACACACACTAACTTTTTCTTGTGATAGGCCAGAAGTGACGTTAGTAAAAATTTTGCGCCCTTAAATTTCTGCGCGCATTGACAATCGCCACCTTCAACACTCCTCCCTTTTTCGCATGGTGCTGAGTGGAAATTGTGAAAAATGCAACATAGCAGTGCCATCTGAGAAGCGATGTACACCAAAATGTGCACAACATCAATTCATATAAAGAATTAACTGAATCTGAAATTTGATGAAAATCCGTGCATTAGTTATTCAGATATAGTTATTGCATAACTCGCAAAAAATATAGCATAGCAGCGCCACCTGTCAGTCAATATACAAGAAAAATTAATCAGATTCAGTTTATGTCAAGGTCAAACTAAATCTAAAGTTTTGTGAAATTCCGTGCATTTGTTCTTGAGATAGAGCTGTCAGAACTTTTGTCACATACGGACTCACAGAGTGACAGACAGACTCATAGATAGATATTTTCTAAAAACCATAAAATTGTGTTAAAAATCTTCTAAAATATATAAATCCATCAAAAACTGGAAGTTGAAATTTTTCACGAATGTAATATTTTCTTTTTGTAAAGATACAAAAGAAAGTAAAAACGTAAAATCGATTTTGCCCATAAGATCGGCACAGCACAAATCGATTTACTATAGATTTCGATTTTGATTTTTAGACTTCGATTTTGATTTTTAAATTTCAATTTCGATTTTTAGATTTCGATTTCGATTTTTAGATTCGAGCAGAATCGATTTAAATTGAAACAGGAAATTTTTGATTTACTATTTTAAATCGATCCGCATTTCAGATTGAATCGATTTTTCTAATTTTATTGTTTTAATGGTAGTATTGATGCAAAATTTTGTATAAGGAAGGATTTTTTTTCTTTCTAGGCTAAATGAGTGTTGAATGCAGGTATTTTTCACCTTGAGGGTTATCTGCGATTCCAAGGAAGGCATGTTTTACATCTCTGTAAAAGAGGGGTAAATGGTAATTTGTGCATTTAAAAGCATAAAATCTCAATACTTCTAGGGGGGGGGGGGATGTTCCCTGTGGGTCACCTCATGAATTCAACACTAGGTACAGCCGTTATATTTTTGTTTAGAAGCCCAGTTATTTGGATTATTAATTTATTATGTTTTATTTTTCACATTCGTCCCTTCTAATCCCCCACCCCCTTTCTCTAATCCCCCACCCCCTTTCGTGCCAATCTTAACTTACAGGACTGTTCAAAATATGCATGAAATTTTAAAAATGTCCATGTCTTGTTCTATTTTTTTACAGATCCACATTTTGAATCTTTGACTAAGGATACATACGGGGTCACCCTTCCGCCCATTTGAGGTTTATCTGCGATGTGCCAGGAAGCATATTTTTTGTTTCTTCAATAGAAACAACAAATTGTTGTTGGGAGGGGGGAGATTTGCATCCCCCCTCAACACACACCTTAAAATTTCGCTCATTTCATTTCCTACCATTTTTAACTTAAAATTTTAAGCTACATGGAACCCCCGGGGCTGTGGACCTCCCCCCCCCTATCAGTTATTCATTTAATTTTGCTCATTTCTTCACTTCCTTTCAATCTTTAAAAGGCTATAACTTTGCATCTATGGGAACTACAGTGGGGAGAAAAATTCTAATGTAGCTAACTTTAACTTGCCATTCTTTTTTCTATTCCAGTTTTATAATTTTCCCTATAGGACCATTTTTGGAGGGGCAGGGTGGGGGGGGGGGGGGCTTTTCTTATTTTTTGATTTAATATGTCTATTGAAAGCTTATACTTCATACGTTACAAATCTAGCATTAAAAAATTTTTTGCATCATTCTGGGTGACGTTGCAGACCCATAATGCGTTAAATTTAAATTTATCAAACTTCTTGGGGAAAAAAACAAAAACATTGGTACATGTCAGCAAAATTGGGGTTCGAACTCGCAACTGTTTGATTGTGAACGCAATCCCTAAGCTTACTGGCCACGGAGCGCTCAGCAGTGCTATTATTTCTTTAGATTGTCATTTTTTAATTCGTAATATTTTTTGAATGGAATATCCCATTTGTATAGTTCAAAAAGTAATCTACAGGTATTGAAGCAGTTATGAATACAAAATGGATTAATACAAAGATATCGATAGCACAGTCTATTTTTTGTTGTCATATTTATTGCGATTTAAAATGTAAGAATAATTATAGTGAGGTAACTACAATTTGTACATATGATATTGCAAAGTTTTTTTTTTCTTTCATCGATATTGATATGTTATTTAATATTCTAGCTCATTTTTTTTGTTCCTTTAAGAGTATTTCCTGCACAATAAAATATTTCCTGATGATTCAAAAATTAAGACGTAAAGATTAAAAAAATACACATGTCAGAGGTGCCAAGTATTACGGATTTGCAACAAAAGTTACGGTGTTACGGGCATCGAATAAAAATCGCGAATTTCATCAAAGGATCGCTTGAAAAATTGCAAATTTCGATGTAGGATCTCGCGAAAAACAGAAAAGATTGTGTAAAATTACACGTATTTCGTCAAAATGTCGCGAAAAACGCTCTCATTTCGTCAAAAAATGCAAAAAACCCACAAATTTTGTCAAAAATTCTCTTAAAACGAGCACATTTCGTCAAAAGATCGCGAAAAAGCACACATTTCGACGAAAAATCATGAAACACGTGCACATTTCATTCAAAAATTGCAAAAAACACACAAATTTCTTTCAAAAATTGCAAAAAACGCACAAATTTCGTTCAAAAATCGTGAAAAACACACACATTTCGTCAAAAGATCGCGAAAAAAATGCACATTTCGTCCAAAAATCGCGAAAAATGTGAAAATTTCGTCCAAACATCGCAAAAAATTCGCAAATTTCACCAAGAGATCGCAGAAAAAAAGGAAGAATTAACTTTTGAAAAATTCCCCCCCTCCACCCACCCTTCTCTGAACTCTGGTTACTGATAACTTTTATTGAAAATTGGCACCTCTGACATGTAATTGTTTAAGTTTTCACTTTTGTCGGCACTCCCAGAATGCCAATAATTTTTTTTTTTTTTTTTTTTTCATCCTTCCTAACCTTTTGCCCCCCTTCCAACCCCCTCCCCAGGGTGGAAGGCATTAATTATGGTCCAGCTGATTGCCTAAGTTTTGGAATTACTAACTTTGAGCATATCTGTGAATATCGAAATATCGATTATAGAACTGAGAAATCGATTTTTTTTATGATCGATGCTGCTTTATTCAATGTCGATTTTAATCAATTCTCAAAATTTCCAAAATCGCCCATCACTAACTCAAATGTTATTTTTTGACATTAAATATTTGAAAAAGTGGGAAATTCAAAGGGAGCAGAGGATTGTTTGTTGAGGGGTCATTTTCCAAATTTTTAGTACATCCCTCGTGTAACATATCGTTAGAAAGGTTTATGGAAACTTCTCATGCACATCTGATGCCTTTCCCCCAACTTCTGGCTTATTTTTCAAAATTTTAAGAACATCCCTCATGTGACATATTGTTAGATACATCTATTATGACTATGGAGACTTATTAATATTATGCACATAAGGTGCCAGATAATGTAAGGAATTATTAATTTTGTATTAGCAATTTTGATTTGTTAATTTAAGGATAAAGTATCCTGAAATAGACATTAAATGAAACTCTATGTGCAATCTGCAATCACACTTACCCACTTGTTTGTGATTCCTTTATTGTTGACTCACGCTCAAACAATTCATATAAGCATTGGAAATTAGAATTGTAAAGCTAAGTGTCATTATGATGCTTAAAATAAATTTTATAGGAATCAGATGGAAAAATCTTATTTAAGTAATATCTTTAATCATACAAACATATAAAAAATTATTAAAATGTTTAATCAGTAACTTTTTAAAGTATGTCCTTATGGGAGTAATTATTTTGATTAACTTTTTTACAGATCTGACAGTGGACCTTTTTCTAAAAGAAGAAAGACTGAGAAATCAATTGAAGATTCATCTGTTGATTACAACTGTGAGAATTTGTGGGAAGAGGTTTGTTGCATTAATTTTATGTACTGATTATTTCACAGGATAAAAAAATAATTTAGAACTAGGAATTTTTATCTCCTTTAAGAGTGCTGGCGCTTCAGTGAAACAAATTAATAAATCATAAAATCTCAAATCAGCAGTCTTTAAACATTTTCAACTTGCAGAACTTTTTTAAAAAGTTATGATCTCCAGTGAAAACTTTTATTATAAGAAAAAAAAATCATACTTAGAAAAATTGCTTTGATTTTAATTCCTATGTGAAACTGTGTAAATTTAATGTATGCACAAAAAAGCATTAATACACATGTGTATTTTAAGAAATTATAAATTTGATTATACACAATAGTTATATTAATGACTAGATTTTCATCATTAGAAGGTTGATTTCAGACTTTTCTGTGATATAATAAATGGATAGTTATTTCTGCCAATATAAAGTAGAGCTCTCAGGGAATTTAAAAGTTGAAAAGATTATAAATTGATATCATATAGTTTCAATTTAAGATATTGTGAATTATTTTTTAAAGTAAAAACCAAAATCCATACAAAATTACTCAGTTCTTTCGATCATGTAAATAATAATAGAAAAAAACTTTTACCTTTTTAACTGTATCAATCCCTCACACAAGTTGTTTCCCTAATTAAAATGATTTTATCAATGCATTTTTTATAAATTTGTTTTTCTGCACATCTGTGTTATATATATTAAACGAGCAAGCATTTTCCCAATTATGAATGATATCGTAAACTACTGGGCCTATTTTCACGAAACTTGCCTTTTATATTAAATTGAGCATGAAAAAACAGATCTGAATAGGTGTGGAATTTAAGAAATTTTGTGTTTACAGGGTTAATCAAACACGCCGCTGAAAGGTCTGCTTGCTATCGATCAAAAAAATTGTCACACTGTTTCCATCAAACATGTTTTTTATACTATTTTAAGCACAAGGAACTCATCTAGCTAAGTTTCAAATTCGACAAAATTTGTTTTAGCTAATAAAGAACAACTCGACTCTCAAAATGATGATATATCTCAAAAATGGCTCTAACAAGTTTCATAAAACTTGGCTTCTATACCAATTCGAGCACAAGAAATTTATCTTTCATTTATTTTGAAACATTTAATTAAAAAATTAATCAAAAAAACTAATTATCGTAAAAAAATGCACTTATTTTGGCAAGGGGTATCTAGAAAATGGGTATAAAAAATGTATCTAACAAGGCAGTATAACAGTTTGGAAGCCTTTCATATACCGAGAAAGAAACTCCATGCTGTTTTGAGAGTATTTGTTTTTTCCAGAAGCACATACTCAGAAAAGAGAAAATTAACAAAAGAGATTAAGACAAAGACCTAAAACACATTTTGAAAAGAAAGTAGTCCTTATTCATGAATTTGTATTTTGCTGTTTTATGTAAAGGATAATACATTAACTTTGAAATAAAAAATGTATACATGTTCTTTAGGGGGAAAAAAATCCCAACTTTTAAGTATACATTTAAAAAATTCAATTTCTGCACCCAAGGCAATTACTCGCTTTGCCCCTCTCTTTGCATGGCCTATATTATAAATAGGATTATTAAGTTTCTTTAAATTTTATTTTCAGTCTGTGCAGTGGCCATTAGAGTCCTTTAGTGATATTTTAGTCCGTGATCTTCTCAATGCATCTTGGGGTAAAAGGCATGGTGCTGCAACAGCTCTGAGAGAAATTGTTAGATTGCATGGTAAAGGAGCTGGTAAAAGAGCAGATGTATCTGCAAAGCAGGTATGTAAAATGGTTAATCACATTTTGTCATGTTAATGATAATTTATACTCTTAATGGTATTCCTGTTGATTACATTATCAACTTGTTATTGACAGTATCATAAAAGAATTAATAATCTAAGTTTGAAATTTTTATGCACTGTTCCAATTCCAGATGGAGGATTTAAATCAAATGTGGCTAGAAGATTTAGCTCTTAGATTGACTTGTGTGTTAGCCTTAGATAAATTTGGAGATTTTATATCGGATCAGGTAAATTTATTTTTCTTTTATATTTAATTTTATTAACTATATTTTAGTAGAATGAAGTTTATTTCTCCATTCTTTCTGAAGTTTATCTATATGCTTTTTTTGCGAGAAATATATTGACATAATATAATATTTATGTAATTCATATTATATTAATTTCCATATTCTGTTTCTTTAAACTATTCATATTAAGACAAAATTTGCCCTTTATCATCTTATAACTATAGCAAGGCTAAACCTGATAATCAGGTAAAACTTATTCTTTCCATCGAATTAGAGGACTTAGTTGGTTATATTTTTATTAAAAATGGGAATTTTTTAGGTGACCAGCCATCACTGAATAAAAACAGATTCAAAGAGTAAATCTCGTTACTCCCTTCTTTCCATCATACATCTAATTACCGATTATAGAATTAACACTCCCCCTCTAAAAAATGAATAGTTTTTTTCTTACTTATTTATTGTTATTTTTAATGTTTAAAAAAGTTTAAAATATGTATAAGTGATGCAAAAAACATTTTCACCAAATTTGCTGCTTATTTATTCTTACGATATATATAAAGATTTGGTTTATTTATTTTATACTTTCATTTATTTGTGCATGGTCTTTTAAATGTTTTTTTTTTTTTTCTCTCTACAGAGAGTAGTGTTTTTCAAAGTTTATCAGTAGAGAAGTAGAATTTAATTTCTTCCTGTAATTTTTTTTTAATTATGCTTATTTATTTTTTTTAATTTAATTGAACATGTAGATGTTTTACAAACATCCATCATTTTCAACCGTTCCAACTAGGGGTGCACCGAATAGTGATCTTGACCTAATACTGAATGCCAACTATTCAGCCAATAGCCGAACTGACTATTCGGCTTGCTGAATAGTAATTGTTGGGCTGAATACTGTATATTCGGCAAGTCAAATAGTAACTATTTGGCTGAATACTGAATATTCGACTGTCCAAATACTTTTTATATTTCAATGTTTAAAGGTATTAAAATGTTGCTTTTTAAAACGATTGTATATAATATTTAATAAAAGAAATTTACGTTTTGATAAGCAAGAGTTATTTATAAGTACACTTAATATTGAAAAAAATCTGCCTTGAGTTATTTAAGAAGTACAACTATGAGACTTTTTTTAATTAATAAAATTTTAAATTTCATGGTCTCTTCTACAAATTAAAACAAACATTTTAAAATCAAAAAGAAATAATGAAAAAATAAAAAGAAAAACTTTACAGTCTCATGATTGTCCTTTTTAAATAACTCAAGGCAATTTTTTTCCATATAAAGTTTACTTATAAAAATCTCTTGTTTATCAAAGTGTTGTAACACTAGTCCACTCATAAACACACACATTGTTTTACTAAAACAATTATTACAAATAATATTATACATCGCTAAGATTTTAACATTAAATGTAGTTTTTACTGAGATGAGAAGTTAGCACAACTTAAGATAAAAATCTTGTTCCAGGAATTCTCGTGAAGCTTGAGTGGAGTGGAGAGGTGCCTGAGTAACGGTGATAAAAATTATAAAACGGTTGCAAAAGTTAGTTATGGCCAAGGCGCTACAGTATCCCCCCCCCCCCCAGTGTCTTCAGACACGGAATGAGAAGTTAGCACAACTTAAGATAAAAATCTTGTTCCAGGAATTCTCGTGAAGCTTGAGTGGAGTGGAGAGGTTCCTGAGTAACGGTGATAAAAATTATAAAACGGTTGCAAAAGTTAGTTATGGTCAAGGCGCTACAGTATCCCCCCCCCCCCCCCCCCAGTGTCTTCAGACACGGAATCTGATTCCCAAATGGACTTTTTTACCGGACTTGGCTATTTTCTCTTAGTTTATTCTTTTCTTGTTCTATCGTGTTTGGCTGTTGAAGGGTTTCTTTGGCTGTTGAAGATTTTCTTTGGCTATTGACGGGTTTCTTTGGCGGAACATCTTCAGGCATACTGAGCAAAAATGCTGGTTTTAGTCGGTCGAGACAAACTGTTGTCTCTTTACCTTTAATGTCAATTGTAAACCATTTGTCTGTACGGGAAAGGACTTTAAATGGTCCGTCGTAAGTAGGTTGGAGTGGTTTTCTGATTGCGTCATGTCTGATAAAGACGTGGGAACAATTTTTCAACTCCTGATAGATGAATGGTGTATGACGTCCATGGTTTGCAGGAGGTACTGGTTGCAATTTTCTCATTGCCTCTCTCAGGTTATCCACGAAAGGTTTAGGATCAGGGTACGAAGTTGGTCGCAGCCCTAAGAATTCACCTGGAAGTCTCAAGGTAGTCCCATATACTAATTCTGAAACTGTTGCACCAATGTCTTCTTTCAGGGAAGAACGAAGGCACACAAGTGGCAATGTATCAACCCATCGTTCTGTCATGTGGCATTTGATGGCAGTTTTCAATGGCCTATGCAATCGTTCTGCAATGCCGTTAGCCTTCGGGTTAAATGAAGTCGTTCGAAGCTTCGTTATTCCAAAATGTCGAGCTAGAGCCTTTAATAGTTCTGATTCAAACTGACGACCTTGATCGGTTGTTATGTATGTAGGCACTCTGAAGTGAGAAATCCAGGCAGAAAGAAATGTCCGTGCAACCGTTTCTGCTGTGATATCAGCTATGGGAATGACTTCGGACCAGCGCGTGAATCGTCTATCATCGTCAAGGTGTAGCAGTATCCTTGAGATGGTGGCAAAGGTCCAATTATGTCCATGTGGACATGTTCAAATCTTTCATTTGGGGGTCTTAAAGGATCCCAGAAGACTGGAGACATGACGTTGTACTTTAGATCTTTGGCATGCAATACAAGCACGGGACCAGTTTCTACAATCTTTGTTCACTTCTGGCCACACAAATCTACTGGTAATGAGTCTTGTTGTAGGCTTTATTCCTGTATGGGACAGATTATGAAGAGATTTGAATACTTCAAAACGTAGGCTTTTTGGAACGTAAGGCCTGATGGTAGTTGTTGAATAGTCGCAATAAATCTCTCCGTCTGGTAGAACAACTTTACGCAGTCTCAAAAAGTTTGCTCCGATAATGGGTGTCGAGAGCTCAGCAACTATAAAATTCCATTTAAAAACCCGGCGTAAACCTAAATTCAATTGTAATAATTTTGTACCGAAGGTTTTTATTTTTGACTGATTTGCGCCGTATAATTCAAAGGAGTCAGGAATGTGTTGGTAACCGTGTTGGTTTCTTTTTATTGGTACGCACGAAACATCACTACCAGTATCAATTAAATATTTCAGATTTGTAGCACTGTCATACACGCAAAGGCGGTTATTAGTTTTAGCTACCGAAACATCGCTACCACCCATGGCACTTGTTTGAGTGGTAGCGTCGTTTCTCGACTGGGTGAACGAGCAAGGTTGCCTACACTGCCTAGCAAAATGACCAAACCGATTATGGTAATAGCAATAATTTTGATTGTTTTCATAAGCCCGATTTTGGCTTGCATTCCTAGATTGGCCTCGGAATGTGAATCTTCGGCCCCTTGAATTATATTGACTTTTTTCTTCGGAAAGTTTCTCGACAATGAATGTCAACTTCTCAATTTGTTTTTGCATGTCTAAAATAGATGGCTGGCCTATTGCCGCAATTGGTTCTGATTTTGCAACAGAATATACCTGCTTGTTGTCTGCTGTAGTTTCGTATATCTTGTCGGCTAAAACCGCAAGTTCAGGTAAATTTTCGTTCGATACCAATAAGATGGCTTGAATATTTAGTGGTAATCTCTGTAACCATAAGCTCTGCAAAAAGTTATTGTTGAGTTGGCCTGCAGCCAAATCGCGCATTTGGCGGAGTAATGTAGACGGTTTACTGTCTCCCAACTGCAATTCACTCAGAAGTTTTTTTAAGCGTTTTCTATCCGAGTCCGCGAACTCTGCAATAAGCCTGCACTTTAATGTGTCATACTTATCCTGCTGGGGGGACTGTATATAAGGTCACTAACATAATTTAAACTTTCAGAGTCGATTGATGAAACTAGACTAGCATATTTAGTGTCATCGTTTGTAATTCCAAATAACTGAAATGCGGCTTCTACTTGTGAAAACCATAATTGAATATTTTGTTTCCAAAACGGCGGCACACGAAGTGCAATTCTATTAATTTCATTGCCTTGCATATCTAGCTATCTATAAATTTATGCTATCTATGCTCAATTATAATATGAATGTGTTTTATGTGCAATAACCTTAATAATAATATGAATTAAGCATGATAAAGTTTTAAAAAAACCTCTCTCGAATTTACAGAAAACAGAACTGACCTGATATTCATCTCTCATCAATCAAAAGTAAACCCTTTGATGTGCTATTATTTATTTCTTCATGAAGTTTTTTTTTCTGCTAGGCTAAATCTTCCTGCAGTTGAATCAATTCAGCTTCTAAAGTTTTTAAATTTCCGGGTCACCACTGTAACACTAGTCCACTCATAAACACACACATTGTTTTACTAAAACAATCATTACAAATAATATAATACATCGCTGAGATTTTAACATTAAATGTAGTTTTTACTGAGATCAGAAGTTAGCACAACTTAGATAAAAATCTTGTTCCAGGAATTCTCGTGAAGCTTGAGTGGAGTGGAGAGGTTCCTGAGTAACGGTGATAAAAATTATAAAACGGTTGCAAAAGTTAGTTATGGTCAAAGCGCTACAATGTAATTTTTTTTAGTAGTGTTTGTCAAGAAGAAACTTAGATAAAATCAAATGGTAGCAATTCAATAAAACTAACTTGTCTACATCCTTTGATTTAGCAAGGAAGTTTTTAAAAGCATCCTACTTCAATGTCTGGATATGGAATTGTAAACATTCAAGTTTTTCTTAATAAAATCTTGCAACAAACTTTCAAAATATGGTCAAGACAAACATTATTTTAACCTAAAGGAATATTTTAATTCATTTACTCCATCAATATTACAATACATATCAAATATATACTGGGTGCAAAACAAAGCGAAACTGAATGACTATTCATAGATTTAGCAATAGAAATTGTGAAAAGTTTTTAAAAATGTGTTTTAAAAGGTTTTATTAAATATTGAATTTGGTCAAATACTTTGATATTCGGCCTAACCAAATATTTGGTAACATGGCCGAGAATAGGCTGAATACTGAATATTTGTTGTATCCCTAGTTCCAACCATGTATCCATTTGTTTAAAAAAAGAAAGAAACAAAGGTATTTTAAGATGAATTTCAGGAAGTTGAAAACTGAGATGTCTAATCACCATAGGAATTTAAATACATTAATATCAATGGAAATACAGTGAGAAAAAAAAGTTGGAAGATGAAAACATGACCTTAACTTGCCTCTTTGGAAGAAACAGACTGGATATGATCAGTTGTTATTTTTTAAAAAATAGACACAATTTTATCAAAAATATATATTGCATCTCAAAGTATAAAAATTGGAGCTTAACTTTTAACTCAACTTTTATTAAATTTGTTAAAATCAAAATCATTCTTTTTTTTTTTTTTTTTTTTTTTTTTTTTTAAATAGAAATTACATTTATTTCTGCCAAAAAATGCTTTAAGAGATATAAACTTATTTGGCATTTTTAAAAAATTAAAAACTTTATTTAAAGGATAATCAAATTGTTAATCTTACATTATGGTTAATCCGTTATTTCAAATTCAAAAGAATGTAAGTGTTAGACCATTTAAATTAACTTATCTGGAATGTAAAAAATTAATTTTTACATGAGTATGTATGAATATATTTTCCTTAGAAAATTCTCCTTGTGTTTATGATTTTAGATCTTTATCATCTCTATGTTTGTTTCTTGTTTGAAAGAATATGTTACTTTATATGTTTAGCAAGAATGCATAACCTTTTTTCAAATTAGCAAATGGCCCACTTAAATGCAGCAAGTAACAACAATTCATGTTTTTTTTTAAACCTTATCAGCAATATGCTCTTTATTTAAAAAATATTATGGAATTTGTATTTTCTGAGTTTTCAATAAAAGAGAATGCTGAAATTTTTGCATCTACTATAATTATTTATTTAAATCATTTATATAGTTTCAAGGTGGTTTTTTTTTTTTTTTTCTTTTGTAGGTAATAGCTCCTGTTCGTGAAACATGTGCTCAAGTTCTCGGAACGGTAGCCAATATAATGAAACCTGAACAAGTTGAGAATGTGTTAAAGATCTTACTTCAGTTATTGGCTAGGCCTGAATGGGAAGCAAGACATGGAGGCTTACTAGGATTAAAATATATCCTGTCAGTTAGAAAGGTAATTTCTTTTTAATTTTTATTTATAGACAGAATTATTTTATAACTCACCTCTAAACTAAACTTGTGGTACAATTGGATTATAAATGAGTTAATTTAAGAACTCATATAAATTTTAATTATAATGTGACATGACTATTCATAGTTTTTTTTAAAATATAAAATTATCTATATTTTAATTAGTGGACATCATTGTTTATGAAGGATTTCTATGGATTATAACTGATATAATTTATATATTTCTGTATTCAACCCTAATATATCTTCATATAATGCTTTTTAGATTTCTAATAATAAATTCCTTCCAAGTAGTAAATGCATTAAGTAAAATTTCCCAAGTAAATTATGCTAGCAATTACAAGTAATATTATTTAGTTAAAAAATATTCACTTTAAGTATTTTGTTAAATATTTATACTAGGCTATTGGCCTCTCATCCAGCTCTTGCAATAACTCTAATAAAATCTGTAGATATGTCCCCCTAAAAATGTTTGCCATAAAATTTAATTATCAATATTTCAGAAAAAAATTTTAATACACAAAACAAATAGAAACATTTCCAATTTGTAATTTGCAGCTCAATGCATTTGTAAATGATATTTAAATTATTTAGTATGAAAGATGTAATCGATTCATTATTTCAAGTGATATTTCTCTTGTAAAAAGAGAAACTGAAAAAGTGTGAAATTAAAAAATTCATTCTAATCTATACTAATAAAATCTGTGTGTCTGTCTGTCTGAAGCCGATTACAGTTCGCAACACAGGCGAGTTGGAAGTCGCGAGAAGTGTATTTCTATTCGAAAAATTCTGGGAAAGTCATTTCGGGCATTTTCAAGACCGTGGGACCAAAATTAAAAAAGTTATGAATTAAAAACCGCTTGGAAAGCGGAACACAAAACGTCTCTTTTCCCAAACGGAACTCTCAAGCAGAACACCGCGCCACCTTGCGGTGAATGACTTGAACTTTTCCCCTTTGGCTAAAAGAAGAAGCAGCCGAAAACCTCTTTTTCTCCCCGCGCTAAGAGCGCTTTGTTCCGCATCAATTTTTTTGACTTGCTGTCGAATACTTACGGTAGTTTTTGCTAAAATATTGAACTTAGAAATAAAACAGGCCGAAATATGCCGAAACTTTTTTTGCGCATTTTTTCTTAAACCATCATGCAGACAGTTTTTAAAGTAGACAAAAACTGATTACATATTCAGAATCTGCGTAAAAGTCTGCTTCTGATGAACCAAAAAATACAAAAAAATGTCTTCTGGGCGTGTAGCGCCAACCGTGCAAAACGAAATATTTTTAACAGGATGATGGGTGCGAAGCGACCATGGCTCCGATCCACAATTTTTTTTTTTTCAAGTGCGCTTAGTGAAATCACATTTTTAACGGGATAATGGGCGCATAACAACCTTAGCTCTTTAATTTACTTTTTTTTGTGCTTGAGAATTCAAACACCAAGACTTGCTTATTAAATGATTTTTTTTTTGCTTATTATATACTGCTTAATATCGAGGTTTGTTTGGAAAAAGTGGCCCAGCTAGCGGGCGTAGCTCACTAATATATTAATAAACATTGAAAATTGAAATACAGTCGAACCTCATTAACATGAACATTCAAGTGGAAACTTTTTTCTGTTAATGTTAAAAGTAGTTGTGTTATCCAAACTAAAATATGTTACATACAACTGGATGGGGCAATCAGAAATAGTTTGTGCTAAAAGAAGTTCGCATTAACCTTGCTCGTGTTAACAAGATTTGACTGTGTATGGATAAAATTTAATAACTTTAATTGATTGTGCAAAAATACCTTTTTATCCATAGGACTGATGATCTGATGAATTTAAAAATTTAAATAAATTATGAGTAATCTTTTAATTTGTCAGTAATCAAATGATAGTTTGCTTGGTTCCCATATTAATTATCTTTCTGTAACTCTGTTCATTTAGAAAATATAATGGACAAATTTCATGTAGCTAACCTTAAATGTGTTTTCCCAATTATAATAAAGTGACAAGACATTCTTGTTTTTCCATAATTTCCTGTAAAATTGTAATTTGCTAAAAATTTTGTAACACAGTCACTAGTGCTAACTCATTTTTACCCTCCCCTAGTGTTTCAAAACTCATATCGTTTCAGTAAATTGCAATTTTATAACTTCTTCGTAAAGTAATATTTTAATATTAACCCTGTCTGGGAGAATCACTCTTATCCCTTTCATTACAACCATTATGAGTCATTGTTACTTCTTGAAAATGGCATTTTTGCACATAACAGTTTATGAATAAACTGTTTATAACTAAACAATCTATAAATAGATTGTTTCAATAAATTCCAGGTATTTTAAGGACAGAATCTAGGGATTTGCTTGATTGAAAGCTTAAAAAAAGATGTTCTTTAGCAATATTTTTCTGATATAAAAAAGATTTTTGCTCCAGGATTTTTTTTTTTTTTTTTTTTTTTTTTTTTTTTTTTGTGTGTGTGTGTGTGTGTGTAATTGATATTTTTTGAAGAACATTCCAAAAATTTTGAAATTATTTTGTTGAAAATAAGTAAAATGGCCACAATTTACAAAAAAGGTCTATTTATGAACTCTTTTTTCACATTTTGGTGTGTTTTTAAAACTATGTATTTTTCATAAAAATGGCAAAAATTGTGTAAGCTTCAATAAATAATTTTAACTTTATTTTAAAAATAAAAGTTATTTTAAGTAAAATGCATCTATAAATGCACCAAAGCAGTTTAAGCCACAGAAACTTTAAAGCATTCAATAGCTGTGAAAGGATATCAAATTCTACCAAACATTGTGCATGGATATTCAACAGATTAAAAGGAATTTATTCTATACAGTAGAACCCCGCAAATTCAGACCCCGTTAATCTGGATTTCCGGATAATCCGGATCGATTTGGTCATTTTTTTCTCAAGTTTAAGAAGCGATTTGCTAATTTCCATAACATTAACTTGTTTCGTTGTTGTATTCTGAATAAAAAAACTTTTCTGAAATCTTTTTGGAAGAATTAAGCAAAGTAAACATTTTTACTGTCTGTAAATATTCAAAGCGTTTAACATAAAAGTGATTTTCTGTAAATATGTTTTATTTTATTTCATATTTTCCTAATTCTCTGGATAATCTGGATTTTTGAAAATCCGGATTGGGTCTGGTCCCAGTTAATCCGAATTATCGGGGTTTTAATGTATATATCTATTTCTATTTCCAAAGCAGATATTAGTTAAGCATATCTTTATTCAGTACATCTTATTTATTTTCTTTAAATATATAATTCACATATAACAGTAAATGTTATAAATTATTACTGAATTTAGAAAACTTAGACAAGAATTAAATTTGTCTTCTCAACAAATTTTTACAAAAATTTTGTATGTAAAACTTATAAATACATTTATATTATTACAATGTTTAATTTTTTTTTAAACGTCATAAAAAATAAAGATAATTCCAACATAATGCTTAAAAAAAAAAAAAAAAAAAAAAAAAAAAAAAAAAAAAAAACTTAAGTATATGAAGCTTAAATTTATTAACTCAATATAACTCAATTTTAAAACAAAACAAAGTCTATAAAAATGTATGAATTTAAGTAATGCATGTAGTGATGCCTGCAGGGCTTTGAAATTCTGGTTCTCTGGTATCAAGCATTTCTTTCTTTCTTTCTTTTTTTAAGAAAAGAAAGAAAAAAAAACTGGGTTCACTTTTACATGAGTTATCCTTTTAGAAATAAAGCATTTTAAATACCTTTAATACAAAATATGCCTTTTTTGTGATATTTTAGTGGGGAAAAGCACCTTTCTTTTTTCTTCTTTCATATTATTGTGAAAATTTAATATTCTTTTCTTATTTTACCTTAAAAAAAATTTATTGCCTTCCAGGATTTAAAATCTGTTATGATACCATTAGTATTTGATCCAGTATGTGAATGTTTAAAAGATTCTGTTGATGATGTGAGTGCAGTTGCTGCTTCTGCCCTAGTGCCAGTTGCTAATGTGATAGTTAATACTTTACCAGACAAGGTGAGTATTTATTTATGGACAAAACAATGAACTATTTTGATATATATTTTTTTATTATTTGATTTCAAATGCATATTTATTTTTAATTAGCATGCCTTAGGTTTTTAAAGTTGGATTCCTCTAAAGTAGATAGTTAAGTTATCAGAAATTTTATGCATTACTTTTTATTTCTTAAGATAAAATATTGATGCAATTTATATATATTGTAGTATAAGATATTTGATACCATTTAAAAATGGGAGATTGTTGAGCATGTTTATCATTATATAGCTCACATGGATTTTATTTTATGTGTTGTGAATTATTTTTATGAAGCAACAACAATTGTACATTGTTCTTTAGGTCAAAGAGAAAGTGGAATAAAAATGTTTTTGCATGAGTTATGGAATACAAAAAATGAAGACAATATTTTATAAATTTGAAAAACATTATTTTTATCTTAATCTTGAAATTAGAAAGAAATGATGTTGTTGACTATCGATTATTCTTTGATAAAGTTGCTTGCCATATTGAATTAATTGCGAAAGAAGCTTCAGAAATCTTCACTCAGAATTTAAAAATTTGCATTTTAAATCCTGCTAATGGCATCACTATTTTAGCAAGTATTGTTTCAAATTACCAATATAAGTAATTGCTTTCTCTGATTTTTTTCCCCCCTTTGTAGCCTTAAAAAAGTTTTTTTTCAATCTTTTTCTGTTTTATGGTTAAATTATAATGATTTAAAAAAAAAAAATTCTTTTTAATGTATTTAACTGCCATTATCTGATGTTGAAGTATTGGCTCGAAGTTTATCAAAATGTATGTTAAAAAAGTTTCTTCACAAGCTGAAAATTGTTGATTTAAATAAAAGCTGTGTGAATTAAGTCAGGAGTTCAAACCAACATTGAATTTTATAAATTAAATAATATAAATCATATCTTGAGTAGAGCAGTAATGATTTCTGTAGTAAATATTTGATGAAATAGATATGCAAAAATTTTAATGAGATTTTGTTGTATTTTTAAAATAAAGTAGTGTAATGCATGGACTTTCAAAATGGTTCTTACTTTCGAAAAATCTATTATTAAGTCTTTAATTTCAAAATCTAATTTCACTTACCAGTTCAGATACATGACAGTTTAGTATTTCTGCTAAGTGAATTTCAATTATCAGAACTACATGTTTCATGTGGTACCACATGTTTTTTCGATATGTATATTAGCTAGTAATATCTGTAAATTAAATTTAAAACTTTTTTACCAGAAAAGATAATTCTGAATTTGTTATTTGAAATTTAATTCAACCATCTATTCATTTATTAATTAGAGTCAATTTACTTTCAGATTCCACTTGTCATATCATCATTGTGGGATGCACTATTGGATCTAGATGATTTAACTGTTTCAACTAGCAGTATATTACAACTGCTTTCCTCTCTCCTTTCATTTTCTTCAAATTATTGTTCAGACAGGTAAGAATTATAAAGCTATTAAAAAAATAAAAGCTTTGTATCGTGAAGTGGGGTAAGTGTAATCACATATTTTGACAGTTTTTTAAAATTGTCCCAATCAAGTGTGTATTTTTTTTTTTTTTTAATCTTTATTTAAGAGCCTGTTGTCTATATTAGCTCAAATCTGTATTTAAAAGGTGGTTTCGAACTTTGAGTTTGTTTGCTTCTTTTTTTCAACTGAAGTACAATGGTTAACTTTCCCCAGCATTCGAGAAAAATGGAATCAAGATCTTTAATCATCAGACAAAAGTATTATGCTATCATTGAACATAAAATTATGTTCAATTTTTAAAACTGTATTTAAAACAATTCATTGGAGCTTTGCTTATCTACTGTCACTCAAATATATTCTGAGGAGAAAAAAAAAAGAACCTGCTAGCTGGTATGGTTAGTTAAAATAAAGTTATTTATTAATAAGTCAATGGTTGTACTTGTTCTGTCATTTCCTTACCTTGCTTCACCTCAATACTTTAAGGTGATACCTTTATTTGTAAAAAAAATATTTGCATTTTTTTATTTTGGAAAAAAAAAAAAAAATCTTTTATTAATATTATGAACTGGTTCTTTATATTATATTTGATTAGATAATCTGTTAAACTTTTCAGTTCCTTGAGAAATTTTGAAGAATTAGTGCCACGTTTATATCCTTTTTTATCTCACAATTCATCAGGCGTAAGAAAATCTGTGCTGCAGGCTCTAATAACATTGACTTCTTCTGTGGTATGTTAAATTTTTATCTTATGTTTTAATTTAACTCTTGTTGTAATATTTAAAGTATTTATTTTACATTAACCCTCTCATCTACGATTTTTTTTTTTTTTTTTTTTTTTTTTTAACAAATTGGTTTTTAAATTAAAAGAATAAAAATATTTTTTAAAATTTCAATAAAAAATTTATTAATGCAATAAACAAGACCTTGATGTTTAAAAGATGAAAAAATAAATAAACAAAAACCTTTTTTAAAACATAGCCTTTTATCATTTAAGTTAGGAACCTCACATGTGATTCAGGGGAGCAAGAGGTTTTTTAAAAAAAATGTAACATTGCAATTTTTTTATTTTTAACTCTTAATTTTCAACTCATGTTTTAATTTTGTCCTCATTGTAATATTTAAAGTATTTATTTTACAATTTTTTCCCAACCTTAAATAATATATGCAATCATCTAAAAAAAAGGGGGGGGGGGGGAGACCGTTATTTAAATGTGTTATGCACACATTAGATAATACTTGTCAAAACTTGATAATCAACAATTTTAAGAATCCACAAGAAAAAAAATTCATATCACTAAAATTTCAGAAATTTTTATAGTATATTTGTTAGCAGTAGTTAATAAAAATCTTTCCTTCTCCAACCAGGCTGGGGGATTCGCTGCATATTAACTGTCTTTACATGGATACAAACAACAGAACATTAAAAGAAATTCAATTTTCAAATTTAAAAAAAAAAAAAAAAGAAAAAAAAAATGAAATGCAAAGGAATTTTTTTTCTGAAAAATTTTATAAATAAAGAAATTTTTGAAGTTAAAATTTTATTTGCATTCTTAAATATAAACACTTTATTGCATTATAATATATGTATGTAGATATACCACTGTTTCCTATATAGATATTTTTCCTTCTTTCTAATACCTCCTCCCCAGAAATTACTTACTTTTTTCATGCCAAATCAATAATTAATCATTAAAAATTAATAAATAACAATCACTAATTAATAAAAATATACCAACAATTGTAGATCATTTTGGTTTATTTAATAAATAATTAGATGCTAAAGCTTTTAATTTAAAATACAAAATGAGTAATGAAAAATATGTTGGATGTGGTAAATTTTCTTTAATAATAATGAATGAAACAAATTCTGTGCCTTTACTATTCAAATTAAAATACAGTAGACTCTCTCAAATACGCACATAATTTACAGATGTAAACAATGAAACTTTTAGTTCAGACGTTGGGGAAAATCTTGTCTTTTTTACTTTTATATCAAATTCTATATATATTTTAATCTAATTTTCATTAATATTACTGAATTCATACTTTTTCATGAAGAAATTTATTTCTGAAAAAATTCCAGATGTTGCTGATATCACAGTTAATTACAATATTTTTGCCAAATGTATTTATGCATTAATCAAGGCTTTTGATTATTAAGTCTGGCTATACCTGAAGTAAACCTTCTTTATTTTATGATTTGCAAGTGCACCTTTGGTAGTCACCTTTATAAAGCAAGTTTCATTGAATAATTTAAGAAAAATACATCTCATCTTTAAAATGAATACTTAATTATATATTATTGATTTTTTACTTAATCATTGCTTTTAATGTTTTAATCATTTTAAGAAATCATCTAAATTTTTATTATTTTAGTTTATCATTTTCCTTAATTATTTTTATATTTTTCTTTATTGTAAGCATTCATCATAATTTTGATTGCATTATTAATTGAATTCAAATTACTGTTTTAAAAAATAAACAAAGCAATGACCAAAAATCTGCAAAATTCTAAAATCCACACAACTCCTGGTCCCAAGCTGTGCAGATTTGAGGGAGTCTACTGTATAATTTATTTTGTTAAGCTGAGTTACCAGAACACTAATATCTGAGAAAAATCTTATGCTAAGAGTGGGATTCCAACCTTTTATAGTGGATGTGTCAAATACATGACCTGTCAAGCTTTTGTTATTTTAGCAT
The DNA here is from genome assembly GCA_964019185.1 of Maratus speculifer. Lineage (NCBI taxonomy): Eukaryota > Metazoa > Arthropoda > Arachnida > Araneae > Salticidae > Maratus > Maratus speculifer. The sequence goes on from OZ025294.1 coordinate 249,826,349, forward strand.
TGTTTAATTGTTGCTTGTCTGAAGAAAATATATTTTTCATGAACACATATGCACCAACTGTGGTCTTAGAGATGGCAAACATCAAAAGCCTATGCAAATCAGTATCCCCACTTGGGCCTATATTTCTTTTTAATTCAGATTTTTTTTTTTTTTTTTTTTTTTGTAATTAGTTATAATCCTAATGATTCTTCTCTTGTAAATGTTTTTGATATTTTTGTATGAGCATGCAATCACTTATGGATTACCTCAATGCACAAAACTCAGTTTGTAATGTGCAGCAACAGTATTTTATCTCTTATTTTGATTTTGTCAAGTGTATATATCACCATTAATGTTTGCTGATGTAATATGTTTAAATAGTTAACAAATGTTTTACAGTCTTGCTCTTCATGGTTGCCCAACATTTTACCATCTGCTTTGAGATTGTTATTTCAAAGAAGTTTAGTGGAACCTCTTCCTGAAATACATGATCTATTATACCATGTAAGTAGATTGCTATTTTATACATTTAAAACAGGATTTTTGTCATTCCAAATTAGATGTAAATTAGCATTCTTTTATTATAATAAAGCTGATTGTGAATAATTTAAATCTGGTAACTGTTTCAGGTTTGGAAAAATATGTTAACACAAGTTCCATTAGTGTGTGTTGTTTCTTCTTCTATTCAGTTTTTAAGTGCTTGGTTATCAATGATGATGCAGCCATCAAATGTTCCCATCAATCCAAGTACAAACACAGCTTGGCATGAAATACCCCATAAAGTAACTGTAAGTTTTTAATTAAGTATTCTCTATCTCATTGCAAATAGTCCTTCTAAGCATGATGGTTATGTTTCCAAATATATAATATTTTTGATTAGGATTTTTACTGGCAAGAATAATGAATATATTTAAAAAAATTAAAAACAAAATGTTAAATTTAACTTTTTAAAAGCCTTTCTTTGCATTTGTAAAGAAAATGCAAGTTAATTGTTTTATGAATTCTTCAGTAGATTTTTTTTACCAAATGAAATAAAAAAAACTATTATAGAAGTGTTTTTTAATGAAAGGGAGAATTTTTGAGCAAATACTGATTATCAATTTAATGCTGTTCAAATTGCAAATAAACATAAGAATGCAGAAAAATATACTTGCATCTACATGATTAAGATACTAGTATGAGAGGAAATATATGCAAGGAAATATCATACTAATTTCAAAATTATTATTAGCAAATTAATGGTGACAGCCTCTGTTTCAAATAAGCATTTTATGTTAGTACTACTACCTCTAGAGATATGGTAGACTGATAGACAAGAAGATTGGAATTTGACATGATTATTAATTTTATGATATGTGTACCAAGAAGAGGATTTCTAAAAAATTTAAAATGTCAAATGAATATTGAAATGGGCATATGAAATGAGCTTAAAAGCTCTAAAATACTTCCTGAATTATTATTTATTTAGCATTAGTGTTAGTTTTTCTTGTTAATTTAAGTCTCATTTCTGCCTAATGCAGTAATAATAAAGTTTAGTCAAACTGTGGCTTAATTAGTAACTTTTTAACTATTCCTAAAAGTATAATTTCTTCTAATAAATATTAGACATACAAATATCACTTGGCATATTTGAACTACTTTGCTAGCAAAGCTGTGGGATTTGCTAGTATAATATAATATTTATGTAAGATTATAGTTAAAAATATGTGCTCTGTGTCTGAGTTTTATTTATTATATAAATTATAAATGATATTACTGATGTGGATTGTCAGCTATGTTTTCGAGCAATATTTTCAGTCTCAATCTGCCATTGCTGCAAAGTATCATCAATAATATTATTTAATTATGTCTTTGGACTTGTTTGGATCAACATCTGCTCATGATTTCTATGTAAAGTCTTTTAATTTTGGTGTTGGCTTTGGATAAAACTTAAATATATATATATTTTTTTCAAATGTATATATTTTTAATAAAATTCACATTTAAACCACATGATGGCCTTCTTGTTTGAGGTACATTATATTAGTAAAAAAATTTTTTTACTGTCTGATTATATGTATGGCATGAAGCATTATCATCCATAAATATAAAATCACTATTTCTAAACTGATTTTCTAGACTGAGAATTGGTGAATCTTCTAAAATTGAAACACACATCTCTGAATTCTCATTTATTAAATGCAGTCATCCAGAGTCCTTAGAACACATACAGAGCCAAATAATGATTGAATATGTGAATTTACAATGAAAGTTAGGACAGTTTTCACTTTCCCTTTTTATTTTGCAACCTCTAAATTTTTCCTCCATTGTATTCAAACTAATACAAGTCTTGATCCATTGCTCAAAACCTCTTTACTCCAGTCATTAAAGGCATGTCACACTCTTCTTTTGTCTGTAACCTGACTTGTTTAGTAAATGCTTGGAATTTATTTTAAACATTTTTGTAAATTATTTTTATTTTTGTATAACTAAAGGACATCATTGCATATTACTATATTATTTATTTTGTTACTTCTTATTTTAAAGGAGAAATCTGCTTGTCGTTCTCGAAACTTCAGCATCTCTGGTTGTTCAAAAGGTATTCAAGAACAGTATTATATAGGTGGAAATGATTCAATAAACGATAGTCCAAAAGAAAGAGAAAAATGTGTTATTAGAGCTAAGCTGACAGCTGCTAAGTAAGTTCTAAAAAAAGTTTGAGCTAAATGTATTTAAAAATAACCAGAATTAAGCTACTATGTAAACATGGCACTAAGTTATATTCAATTCTAAACTTTTCTTTGTTGCATATCTTCCTTAATTTTACACAAAATGTTTATGAAAATGTTTTGCAATCATATAAATACTGTCATAAAAATTTGACTTAAGTTGCTCTTTCTGGTTGATAAATCCATGGTGAGTTACATTTTCTAAAAATTCTTATCCCTGTTAATATGTAAGAGCTTGATTACAAAAATGAGCTCTGACTTTCAGTAGCATAACATTATAAATGGTTTCACTGAACTCTGTGCTTCACAGTATGTGTAATTTACTTGAAATGTAACAAAAGTGATCTATTAAAACATGGTGATTATAATAAGGCATTTACTCCAGTAGGTATTATAAAGTCAATTTTAATTTTTCTTGACTACAATTCTTTGTTATTCATGTTAGCTTACTTAGTAGCAACAACATATATGGCCCATAGGGCCCGAGCCACTCAATAAATTTCTTTTTAGCCCACCCAGATCCCATTATTTTATTTTGTTGATTTATTTTTTAATCACTAGAAAAATAATTCTTTCATAGAGAATCATTTTCTTAGAAAACACACTAAGAATAGCTGTTACAGGCACAAGTATCCTAACACAACTCATTTAACTTAATCTAAGTAATCAAGTTAAAATATTTCCATTTCTATATGATAGAGATAATAAATGGTTTCAATGTATAGGTGTACTTTGCAAAGAAATTCTCTGTGAATATATTCGGGCTCATCCTTTTTATGTGTTAGTATATATTTGCAAGAATGCAAAAATAATAATGCTAGGCTTTCTATAAATACAGATTGGCTATTTCCTGACACATCTCAAAATTCATTTTTCATCTTGGATGCATGAAAATCACAGGTATTCAGAAACAAAGAAATCAAGTTTTTTTTTTTCTTTTTTTTTTTAAAGATTAAAATGATTTTTCAGAATATGTTGTCGAAGATTTTTAAACTAATTATTGACATGCATCTTTTTTTTTTTTGTCTTTTGAGTTTTAGTTTAGTGTCATATTCATAAAATAATAGTAAGTTGTAGAATCTATAAAATGATCTCATATCGGAACACAATTTAATAAAACCACATTTTATATTCTATCTAAAAAAATTTCAAATTCTAATTTCACTATCGTCCCGTCCCGTCTATCTCCATATCTTTAAAAAAATAAAAATAAAATGTCCATGTCATTTTTATCCTAAAATGACTCAAGCCCACCCAATATTTTTTGAAAGTTGATGGCACTGAGCTTACTTATAATTAATTTTTAAAAATGTGTAAAATTTGATTTAAAACTTATTCTAATGCATTTTCAGGAATTTGTCGAGACTTTCTTCCCAGGTTCTTGTTTTTATGAAAATGTGAACAGCTTTTTCACATTTGTGAAAAATCTAACCATAATTTTGTGAATTTAAAGTGGTTTTTATATTCAGGTGCTTGTTTATTCATTTTAAAGAAGATATATGTATGTAAAATACATACTTTTTTTTTAGATATGGGCCTGTCAGTGCAGAAATTGATTAACTCCATAAAACAAAAAGCTGAGAAATATGATGAAATAATGTACTTTGTTTTTAAAATTCCCTTTACAATATAAATTCAAAAATATATTGCAGAATGCATGAATACAGGTATAGCTTTTATCTAACAGTATATAAAATTAATAAGAAAGACTAGCCAAAAAATAATAGTCAGTAATGTTACAATTTTTATGTGACGGGTGCATCTAATCTACTTGGCAACTGAAAAAATATAATATAAAGTTAAATTGAGTGTTTAAATTTTTAAGTTTTTTATTGCAGAAAAAGTTATGTATTTTTATAAAAGATTTCCCATAAAAATGAATGTTGACATTTCTGTTATAATATATTGTTTGTGATTAATTCACCAGCAATATAAATAATGTCTTCTTCATCAGGTATATTATATGGAGACTCATCATTTCGAATTGCTGTCAAGCTTTTGTAGTAATCATGATTAACAGGAAGAATGAATTTTAACAGGTGTATCATGACTCTCCTTTTTTTTCCCCTTATCATAGTTCTATCTTTAGGATATAATAAAGGCTGATCTGCATTCTTTAAAATATGTGATCTACCTGCTACAGATTTCTTTATATTAAAACAACTCTTCACTCACTTGAAAACACCTGCTTCGTAATGGTAAACCAATGGGGAAATTTCAAAATTTCTTGTTTAAATTTGAATATATTTAAATGATTTTATATATATATATATATATATATATATATATAATAGCTGTGGTTGATCTTTAATATGACTATTTTTTTAATTTTTTGATTGCAGATTTCTTTTAAAAAGGTACTTTCAGATTTGAAACCAGTTCTGAAAGTGAAAAAGACTTTATTTAAAAAATGTGCAATACGAAATTAAAGAACTAAACAATAGCCGTATTAAAGATCAATCTTTTGCCTACCTCTCCTCCTCCTTCCCCCCCCCCTCCCCCCCCCCAAAAAAAAGGCTTGAAAATATTCAAATTTAAACAAGAAATTCAAAAACAATCTCCCCATTGGTTTAACATTATGAAGCGGATGTTTTCAGGTGAATGAAGAGTCCTCTTAATGGCATTAAATTCTGAATCTTCTGTTCTTTCAGTTGAGATTTTTTTTTTATCTGGGAGGTCACTGACCAAAACATTTTAGTGAATTTCTAACTTCCAGTTATTTTGATGTCACAGTAAAGTATTTTTCACACTATGCATCAAGTAAAAAGCTTTGAATTTTTTATCAAGTTGCTTTATTGCAACAATTTACATTAGAGTATGGAGTTAATCAAAATGGCCTCTGAAATAAATTGCTTATTATTCAGTGGCCAAAACAATTTTGTCATTTAATGGTATTAATCTTTATTATTCAGGAAAGCTATTGCAAATTGGAAAAGTTTGGATTATATCAAATAATCAGCACTTAAAATTTAAAAATTTTCAAAAAGTGAAGTTAATCGATTTTTGCATTGATCAGCTCATATGTAAAAATGACTAGTCAGATTTTTTAAAGAATTTTTTTTTAAAGTCAGAAACCAACTGTAGTTTTTAATCTCTGTTTTAGTAAAACAACAAAGAGGATTGTTTGATGTTGTCAGCTGGTAGCATATTTTTGAAACAAAAGAATAATTATTTGACACTTATTTCAGAACATTGAATATCTAATTTCTTTTGTCAAGGTTTTGTAGAAAGACATTAAAAATTTTACAAAAATTGAATTGTGTAATTGTCTAAAAATGGTACAATTTATTTAATGAGATTGTATGTGTATTATAGGGAGTGTGGGAGGAAAAAGCATTCAGCTGTAATATTATTTTTTATATAATAAGATTGTATGTGTATTATAGGGAGTGTGAGAGGGGAAAAGCATTCAGCTGTAATATTATTTTTTATTTAATGAGATTGTATGTGTATTTTAGAAAATGTGGAAGAAGAAAAGCACTCAGCTGAAATATTATTTTTTATTTAATGAGAGTGTTCAAAATTAACGGTTGTTAGTTGCCAAATGCAACTAAAGATTTGAATTTGATGATTACAAAATGATTCTCGTTCGGTCAAATTTGACACTTAGCTTTTTAAAAAAATATATTTATAAGACATTCAGTTCTGAAATTTAAAAAAAAAATGAGGTGTAGTAATTCGGACCTAAAATACATCACGAATTTCAGACAAATAGTCGGAGGAAAGATCAATTTCGTCAATCATTCGCATAAAAAATCGCCGATTTCTGTTAAGAATCGCAGAAAAATGTGAATTTTGTCAAATAATAGTAGAAAAACAAAAATTATTTCATAGCAAAAAAAAAAAAAAAAAAAAAAACACTAATTGGTACAAAGGATCGCGAACAGAAAGGCTAATTTCATCAAAGAATCGCTTTAAAATTTTGAATTCCATCAAAGAATGGTAGAAAAACGTGAATTTCCTTATAAAAATCGTGGAAAAAAAAAAAAAAAAAACTGCAAATTTCTCTGAATACTTGTGAAAAAAAAAATGCTCATTTCTTTAAAAAAAATCCCGGAAAAAACACACTTTGCCATAGTATTGCGAAAAAAGGCAAATTTCTACAAAGGCTCGCGAAAGCAAGTTAATTTTGTCAAAGAATCTTTAGAAAGATGCGAATTTTGTTAATGAATTGTAGAAAAAATGCGAATCTCCATTGCAATATGAAAAATCTGTTTATTCCATCAAAATTTAGCGAAAAAATGCAAATTCCTTCAGGGAATAACAAGAAACCCAGCAATTTTCACCAAAGGATTCCAAAAAGAAAAGCATAATTAACGAGGCGGGAAAAAGGAGGAGGGTTGGTATTCCAAGCCATTCCCTCTCTGCTATAACCTCTCAAAAAATCTCTGAATTTTAGAAATCTATTTTTATTCTGAATCACCCCTTGATTCACATATACATGAATTATGTTATTATTATTATTATTAGTTTTTTACTAAATTTAACTGTCATTACCAATGTTGGATAAAATTTTGTTTCAGTATTGCTAGGAAGTTGCCAAGTTTTATTTTAAAGATTAGGTGTGTTTTTTTTTTCTCTAAATATAGCAATAATTAGAAAAACTTTATACCAGTTTTACAGTTGCTTCAATTATTATAATCGTAGGAATTAATTTCTATAATTTTTAATAAAAATAAGTATTTGTGCTTTTCTAGAAAGTAGTATCAAGGATGATTATGGTCTGAATTTTCTGAAAACTTAAGCCAATCATTTCCGAAAATTACAAAAAATCAGTCATCAATCCGAAAATTCAGACATAAAATATAACGCAAATTTCGAAATATGGTTGCTGAAAAAAATCAATCTAGTCAATCACTTTAAGTAAAATGGCCAATTTTTTCAAAGTATCATGGGAAAAGTGAAAATTTCGACAAAGGATCGAAGAAAAAAAATTGTGAGAAAAATGGAAAACTTCTTCAACAAATTGTAAAAAACAGCAAATTTTGTCAAAAGATAGTTAAAAAACATGGCAAAGTTTTTCAAAAGGTCACCAAAAAAAAAAAAAAAAAAAACCAGTGTTTCATCAAAAGATTGTGGAGAAACAGCAAATTACATCAATAGATCACAAAAAAAGGGCTAAGTTTGTTGAAAGATCGCAAAAAAAAAACCGGCAAGTTTTGTCGCCAGATCGACAAAACTGCCAAATTTCGTCAATAGATCGGGAAAAAACACACAAAGTTCATCAAGAGATCACAAAAAAAAAAAAAAAACCCGGCAAGTTTTATCTACAGATCACAGGAAAAAAGACAAATTTCGTCAAAAGATAGTGAAAAATGCAAATTTCATAAAAGGGATGTGACCCAAAAAAAAGTGCCGGGAGTTTTTTCTGCCGTCGCTGTTGTAACCTTTAAGAAAATTTGATGTGAATTTCAGATTTTTTTTTCTTTTACTCAGAATCGCTCCTTAATTATATACAGCATTATAGTAATGTTAATATGAATTTTAGAAACTGCAACTAAAAATCTTAATTTGATGCCTAAGATGTTTATAGTAGTCGTCATTTGACACCTGCTTTTATCTGCCAATTTTTGTCACTGTTCAGTTGTAATATTTTTTATTTAATGAGATTGTATGTGTATTATAGGTAGTGTAGGAGAGGAAAAGCATTCAGCTGTAATATTATTTTCATTGTTTCATTTATTGATAAGTTAGATTTAATTATAAGTTTTTTGGTTTTGATTGCATCAATTTTCATTATTGTTTTTAAAGGAAATAAACATTATACTATTTAAATACTGAATTTGTTTGTGTATAATTTGGTTGCAAAAACCCCTCTTTCTCTTTTCCAGGTTCTTAGGCCTTTTGACTTGTTTTATTACCAAGCCTATTCCTGGTATTGTATATCCTTCTGAAGCTGAAACACCATTAGAATCATTTGTTAAACTTATTTTATTTCATCTAAGTTACAAATCAGCTTTACAAAGATTAGCAGTTTCACTTGTTTTGAGTGAGTGGGCTAAATGTGAAAATGGAGTAAGTTTTATGGTCTTCTAATGACACATTATTCTTAAGATTTTCGTATTTTGTATATTAATTTATTGCAAAAAACCAGTTTATCAAATTTATCTTTAAATATAATAAACTGATGTGTACAGGGATTGGTGCAAGTTTCTATTTCTTGCATCACCATTTTGTGAAAAGAAGAAAAAAAAAAAGTTACTTTTGAGAAATTTATGATTATTTTGTGAGAAATCAAATGTTGCAATGAAATTTCAAATCCATTTAATCAAATCCAAATTAAGTATCTGTTATGGTACTATTTTCGTTAAAGTTTTTATGCTATATTTTCCTTTATAGTGAGTTTTTACAAATTACACTTATCAAAGTTCGACCTTATTAGATGAAATTTTGTGAAGAGCACTCTTTTATTAAACAAAATTTTGTGAAAATGTTTCTAAGAATACCTAATTATTGCCTGAATCGATGCCTAGTATCAGTGCTTGTGAGTAGATTGTAGATAAACATTTGCACCTGGAGCTACGATATTTAGTACAAAGGTACAACTAAACCTGATTTTATATACTTTATAGACAGATTTGAAAATTTACAAGTTAAATTTTTTTTATATATATATATATACATTTTATTATATTGTATCTACTGTCAAAAAAGTGATCCTATTTCATTCTCTATATAAGAGGTGACCAACCCCTAGTCCAGTGCTCTAATGAATGTGGCATGGCAGAAAATAAAAAAATTACTAAAAATTATGTATTTCAATATAGTTCTTAAAATGTTGTTGGGAATTCCATTGGGAATGGGGTTGTCAATAACTTCATCAGACAAAGACAAAAATGTACGATGATTGTTTGAAAAGCATAATAGTAATTTTCTTTAATATCTATTCTTTTAATTCACTAGAGATGCATTTGAGAATTTAACCTGAGTGATTCATTCTTGTATATTCAATGTATTTATCATTTGGGTACCTTCCATTCCAAGATGATTTGAAATGTTTTGTATATCTAAATTGAATAAATATAATATAATCATAACATTTTGACTGCTGAACTGCTGAACTTAATACCATTCCGAGACAATTTTTAAATGTTTTGTGTATCTAAAATAAATCAATATAATATAATCATAAAGTTCTAACTGCTGAACTTAATTTTAAAATTATTTCTGAAATAAGCAAAATCAAACCTTACTTTCTTCATCACTTTTGCATTTATATTATGCTGTATATTGTATTTTCTAAGATACCTTTTGGTTAAGCCCATGGGACAAAGAGCTAAGACAGAAGAAAAACATGCATATTTTTTGCATTGGATCATCCCTGCTAGCTGTTTGTAACCAGTTTTTTTCATTCATCATTAATAATGATGAACCCTTGTCGGAAGAGGGGGAGTATAGTCATGGATAGCTCTATGGTTTTCACCAACAACATTAAGGGCATTGAAATACATTTAGGAAGGATCATAAGCAGTTGAAAATCATAGAATCATGGCTGCCTTTTTGCACGTTAGAGCTAATCCAGTTGCTTGCCTTCCTTCTCATTCTTGTATAATTCGATGGATTAGCCGGGCATCTGTGTTATGTATACATATGTATATGTGTGTACATATATATCCTCATATGTCATCATCATCATCAATGGTGCTACAGTCCATGAAAGATTTTGACCTTCCTTAATATATCATGCCAGACCTTTCTATCTCTGGCTTTTAATGTATAATTTATAATTTGGTTTTGTGCTAAGTCTTTTTCTGCCTCTTCTATCCATCTTTTCTGGAGTCTACTAACATTCCTTTTTGCTATTATCATTATATATTTTTTCTGTGTTTCGGCCATTTCTCATTCAGATTAAATGGCCTAGCCATTGCATTCTTCTTATTTTAATGGTGTTTGTTATGTCTTTTTTATTACACAGTTGTTCAACACATATATGTATATACACAAATATATGTATGCATATATAACACTGGTGCCTGATTAACTGAAAAGTGCTGATTTTCTTTTAATAGGGATGCACCGGATATCCGGCTCCTGCCGGATATCCTGCTTATTCGGCACTCAAACCGGATATCCGTTCCGGCCGAATATTTTAATATCCGGTTGCCGGATAGTAAAACATTTTTTAAATTTGTTTTATACATAAAAAAAAAAAAAAAAAATGTAAAACTAATTTGCTCCTTGACAACCTTATCTTATTAAAAAGCAATGTTAACAAAGATAAATACTTGTATATTTTCACAATTATGAAATTATAATGTTTATATGTAAATGAAGATATATTTAAAATATGACAATATTTTGTCAGAATTGTAAAACCAAAACTAGAATATATACTACAACTTCAATTTTTTTATTTTTCTTAAAAATTGTTCTTAAATTTCAGTTATGAAGTAATTTTACACCTCTCAAAAGTTTTATTGTAATTTTCACCAGTCAAAATTTAACTGCAATGTTCAATTATTCTGTCATAACTGTAATTGTAAAACCAAAACTATAATATCAATTACAGTTTCAACTTTGTTTTGCTTTCAGTTTTTTAATTGCCGTAATGTAGTAGTTGACTGTTATAGTTCTTCTCAAGTGTTTTGTTAATAATTTTATTATTAATTTGAGTTATGAATATCAATAAAAGAGGAAGATCTAAATATCTAATCTAAAAGTTTTATGAAGTTGCTGTTAATACATAAAAAATTCTGAGTCAGAAATGCGTACAATGGGGCCGTCTTATAAGTGCTAAAGTATTGAGGATTAAAAACCATGTAGAAAAATAAAGTTTCCAGCAAACTAAAGAGTTTATTTATGAATATTCATACTCCAGATTCAAAGTGTGTTTGTTTAGAAAATCAAGAACAAAATGGTGCTGATATTGAAGAAACCATTCAAATTTTGCTGGAACATCAATTGCACAAGTTAAGCAGTCTACAATAGAAAAAAATGTGGTAAAAACAAAAGAAAAATATACAAATTGCATTTTTTTTTTAAACATTTTAGTAAAAATTTCCAAAGCAATTGCATTACGCCTTGTTATAAGTCACCCAGTCATGTTAAAATTGTAAGTGATCATTTAAATAAAGTTCATTCTGAAACTTGCTCTGCAATGCAAAAAGAGCTTAATAGGAAAACTAACTCTCACTCAGAGTCAAGAGGAGTAACATACACAACTATCCCATTTTTGTTAATTATGTGTCAACAGGGTAATTTTTTTCTTTTTTCTGTTAGTTAATCGATACAACTCATCTATAAAAACCTCAAGTCACTATCTAAATCTGGTGATAGAGACTAAAGAAAAGGTAGAAAAAAATATGCATGTAAAGTTAGAAGTTTTATAAGTAAAAATGAAAAGGCAAAATAATGTTACATTTCAATATTTAATTATTACTATGTTTTTAAGTAACTTTGACTTAATAAGTTAATTGAAATCTATTAATGCTTGCATAATATAAAATTATAATAATTTTTTTCTCTTTAAACAAGCATGAAATCGAAATATTATGAAAATTAAAAATGAGAAATTATTCGGCCGGATACCGGATATTCGGTAAAAGTTTGTACCGGATATCCGTAATCCGGTATCCGGCAAAAATCCACATACATCCGGTGCATCTCTATCTTTTAACTGTTATCATTAGTATTAACACAATATATTTGTGCCCAAGAAAGAATATACCATTCAAATGCAGCTTGAGAATGCTACCAAACATAGTAATGAAATATTCCTTGTAAAAGTAATACTTTCCAAGTTCATATCTTTTAAAAGTGATGTATGTTTAAAATTTAACAGATGTAATTAATGTATGTATAAAACAACAATATAAATCCAGTTTAAGAATGTGTAAGAAAAGTTATATTTTTTAAGCTTCGATGAAGAGTTTCTTACAAAATGTGGCAGTAATAAAATGTATCAAAAATATCTATTAATGAAAATCTGAATTGTAATAAAGAAGGAATAATCAAAGAAATATAAGGGCATCCTGTGTATATATACTTAAACATTGTTATACTGTGAAGCAATATTAAAATGTGCAATTTTTTTTTCTCTCTTTTTTTTGGGGTTTAATAACGACTCTAAATATTTGGAAATTAATTATACTATTTTCCTAAAAAAAAAAAAAAAAAAAAAAATGCTTATTGTGATATTATTTTTACAGATTATTTATTGGCTAAGTATTTTTTCAAGTTGTTGATGATTAGCAACTGGAATTTGCTTAGCAATGATATTTTCACTATTCCTTAAATTTAAAAGTGTTATTAAAATTCTATTAGGTAAAAGATAATGATTAGTTGTGATGTTTTAAGCTTATCAGAAGACTTATATAAATCAGTAAATATATGAATATACCTATGAATGTAATTACTGATTACTGCTGTTTTTTAAGATATAATTGCTTTATCAGACCTCTCAGAAATATTTTATTTTTAGTTTCTTGCAAAAATATACAAATTAATGCATAAGTACTGTTTTAGGCTCCTCAGTGTCCTGCTTCTGTTAAAGAAAAGTGCCTTGATTGTTTGAATGAAGCTGTTTATTATGATGAAATAGCAGTTGCCTTTACAAGAATGCATCAAGAATGCAGAGATTTTATTGCACTGTTGAAACACTATGCTTTACCTATAGATGCAGTATTTCAATCAGGGTAAGTACATATAGTAATATCATTAGAATAAATAATTTATAACAAAAAAGCATTCTGGCTTTTAAAACATTTGCAATAAATTTCTGACTGTTCACCACTCACAAAACCAACAGTATAGCAAATAATGGAAATAAAGGACAGTACAGGACCATTACTAAAAGTGCATTTCTATTTGTCAATTTATATATAAAAGTATTTTTGAATGGTTTTTGTTTTTATTTGATGGTGAGTTTCATTAATAAAAAGCAAATTGATAACAAGAAATTTATTTGAGATAAATTAAAAATTTTGCTGAATAAATGTGAAGTAACTATTTTCATTCAAAGTAATCCATTATACATACTTGTTCTGTTTTCACTTGTACTTTTGCTGCAACCAGATCACAAATTTGTCATAATATAAGTGTTTGGTTTGCGTATGCTTCTTCTTGTATCTCAAAATACTTAATTCACTTAGTGATCATAGTCTCAACTTCTGCAGGACTAACTCCTGGTTTATCATTTCAAGATTCATCTGCTTCAGATTTCTGTGGATTCAGAACATTTTTAATTTTTTCATCATCTGTTAATTCTTTGTAACTGATATCATTCTTGGCACAATCAAGCTACTCTGATTTCATCTACACAAATATTTTTTAAACAGGGTACTTTTCGTACAAGCATTTTTCGTAGAATAGCATGTCTCAATTAGGTTACTGTTCATTTTAATTATTGTTGTTCATTTCTGATTAAAAATAGGATGACAGTTGATAGTAATGGATATTTGGAATTGTAGTTTTTGTTATTAAATTACTTGATAGCAGAAATTTTGCTTCACTCCAGCAAATAAATGTAATTTTTTTTATTCTTTTAAGGATAATTTTCTTTTCTTTTTAACCCACAAATGTAAAGCATTTTCATTATGGATGTATAGAAAAATAGTTGAAAATAGGATTGAATGCTTATTTTGGGATTCATGAGTCACTTTCATGCTCACAACTTTTTGTTTTTCAAGTTTAGGAACTGGAAAGTAAAATGTTAAAATTTTTATAGTTTCTTTTTCCATGAAGTGTTAGATGGCATGCATGAGATCTTGGGTAGTAATATGTAACATTAAGTTGAACAAGACTAAGGTGTAATTATTACTGTTAAAATGATATTAGTACATCTTTCAAGCATGAATTTATAATGCTTAATGATCCTGAATGTAGCTGTAAACATATGTCAATTTTGAAAAACGTGCCTCGATTGAGAAATGTATCTTATTTTCAGAATTTAAAACTATTTATTAAAATGTAACACTGAAACGTCCAAAGCTATCTGCTAAGTTATTTGCCTGAGGAATTACAATTTGAGCACTGCAAATTATAAAATAAATGGAAGGACGCTCACGGAGGTTAAAATCCACGATTGCAACACTCAAAGGGCAATTCCCTAAGCAAACTTGACCATGACGAGTAGTGACATAATAGCAAAGAAGTATTTAAAATATTTATTCTGTGAAATTAAGAATTAAAAGTTGCAATTAATTTACTATTTAAATTTTAAATTTTCTGAGAAGATGAAGCTAGGCTGTAAAAGAAAAAATTAAGAAACACTCACCCCAAAATCTCATGAAAGACATCCTTATAATGCAAACACTTTTTATTGAATATTAGAACAAAAATCAGTTGACCAACTGGTGTACATCACTGAAAATATATTTATGTTAAAATGTGGTGGTACTTGACTCATACAGTTCTATCCAGAATTGTTTATACTATGGAAAATTTTATTAATTTTAAGTACAATAGGCTATGAATGATACAAAACTTAAACAGTTCGTCAGATAATACATTGAATCACATAACCAGAGTTGAAGACACACAATGATAGATGGAGGCATCAAGATTGTCCTTCAAAGGGAATACGATGATGAACACAAGTCCATAGTGCAGCTACTGTTACCAGCAAATTTCAGTACTGGAACATCAGATGATGGCTACTTTGGTGAAATGTTTCTTTGTTGACAACCATAGCAGAAGTAATACTCTTTTAGGGGAATATCCAACCTCTATTATAAGTGTTCAACAGAGGATGACCGTGAACAACATATTGCTCCTTTAAGTGATAATTCAGTTGCTATTATTTTAATTCTTTCATGTAATATATGAATTTGAATTAACAATCAGATAGAGGAGGTAACATGATCAATTTATTCTGTCTAATATTGCTAGGATACTCTATGAAACCTCGATGGAACCCATAACTCTTCAGAGAAAGAAAAAAAAGCTTCTAGAAATCCAAAAGCTGGATAAAAAAGAAAGGGAGACAGGGGCCGAAGCCCCTACACTCCTAAGCTAAGTACAAAATAAGAACATGGCCGTGCGCACTACAGTAAAACCTCTAAATAACGGACACCTCGGGAGCGCAAAAATTGTCCGCTATTCGGAGGTGTCCGCTATTGGGAAAACCTCAGAGATTGAAAAATTGCTAATGAATGTTTAATGTTTCATTAATTGATTTTGATATGTTGTAAAACCTCGATAATATGATTAACTAGAAGCGATAATATTTTTAAAGCAATAAAACTAAATTAAAATTGTGCATGCTTTTATCCGTTGTTTATTACATTCGTACGAAAAAAATTGCTTTTACTTGCGATTACACGTAATTTGTTTTTCAATGTGAAGTTTTAACTCTGTCAGTAGTTTTAATCCTTTTGAATCATCTTTTTCTACAAAGAAACTGTATAACTGTAACTATATTTTTCTGTTTCTTAAAAGCATACTATCTCAAATCAAGAAGGGTGAAGGGGAGGGGGGTTGTGATCACAGATAGATATAGGGGGAGAGGATTTTCCTCAGCTCATTCCCACATTTATTTGTGATCACAAAATTTATTACCTGATAAATTTAGAGAATTTTTATTTTTTCTTCCCCCATTAAAAAATAATTTTCATTCTTTTTTGCCAAAATTACTGTCCGCTATTCGGAATGTCCGTTATTCAGAGGTTAAACATACAAAAATTCAAGTTTTGGGAGTGGGGATTGGAAAATTGTCCGTTAAATAGAGGTGTCCGCTATTCGGGAGTGTCCGTTATGGAGGTTTTACTGTATTTGAACAGGCTAGCTAAAAGGAAAATTTATAAAATGAATAACTTTAAAACTTATGATCCAAAACGAATGAAAATTATGGTAAAGTGATTTAAATTTAAGATGGAATCAGATTACAATAATTTTGAAAGAAAATAATTAATATTAAAAAAATTTTAAAATATTATTTTCAGAAGTTCTTTACATAACGGAAATTATTAGAAGTAATTATTATCAGAATATATTTTTTAATTTAATGATTTTAAAACGATGTTTACATTAATTAAATGATAAATAAACATTAGCTTTAATTAATTTATAGTATCTATTGATTACAAATTTATTAATAAAATTACTATAATTTAAGATATTTAAAGAATATTTTGGACTTTTGAATAATTTGATATTTACATTTTAAAGTGATAATAAAGTAACAATTTGTTATTTTTAAAAAATGATTATTAATTAGATATTCTATAAATAATATTTTAGCTAAAAATTCAAGTAAAATTTTAATTAAAGGAATTTATATGGGAAAAAAATTTAAAATGAATTATTGAATGTGTGTTCTGAAATGTTAATATAATTAAATTTTAATAAAACTTCAAGGTTAATTAAGACCATGCCTAACACTATCAAAATATTTTAGACAGCTGCTAACAATGCATTCAGCAACAATAAATAGGTGTAATAAATTATTGAAAAAAACTTAATTGCTTTTTTTCCCATTAAAGTTTATTCTTTGCCCAAGTCTATTGCATAAACCGCAAGTTCAATTAAAAGTGCAAGAATTTTTTGTGCATGTATTGTTAATAGTTACAAATTTTTTTCATTGTATGGATTGTTATTTTCTATGATAGTATGATTTTTTTTTTTTTTTTTTTTTTTTTTTTTTTTTTTTTTGGAGCTGTATGTACATTTTTAATAGTAAATTGGTATAGAAAATTCTGCTACTATGTTGAAATATTGAGATGTATAAGTAAAATGTTTTGTTATTTTTTTATTTTCATGTTTATAAAAAAATCTGTTTTCAAGATCTTAAAAATAAACTGTACCGTAAAATACTGTTAATCCGCCCCTCCAAACGTGGCAGAAAAATTAAAAACTATTCAGAGGTGGGCGTTTATATGGAATTTTTTCCAATCTTTTCACAAAATTTGCAGTTTTCTTTTCACGATATTTAATGAAATTTGCAGAATTTTTCACGATGTTTGATGAAATTTGTAGAATTATTCACGATGTTTGACAAAATTTGCAGTTTTTTCCACAATTCTTTAATAAAAATCACATTTTTCCTGCAATCTTTTGACAAAATTTATGCTTTTCTGTGCGTTTCTTTTGTGATCCTTTGAAGAAATGGGAGGTTTTTCGCGATTAATAAAATTCACGTTTTTTCAGTGGTCCTTTTTAACAAAATTCACTTTTTTAATTTGTATTTTTACCGCAATCTTTTGGCCTAATTTGTATTTTTACCATGATCTTTTGATGACATTCAAATTTTTTATTGCCATTTTTTGACAAAATTTGCATTTTTTTCGTGATCCTTTGACTGTGTTTTCTTTGTGAATCTGACGTATTCACATTTTTTTTTTTCTGCAATCTTTTGAAAAAAAAGGGCATTTTATGGGAATTTTTAAAGAAATACACGATTTTTCCATGATCTTTTGATGCAATTCGCATTTTTTAGAGATTTTTTTTACGTAAATCTCATTTTTTAGCGATCTTTTGGTAGTATTTTGTAAGAATCAACATAATTCAAGTTTTTTCCTGTAATCTTTTGATGAAATATTCGTTTTTTGTTGATTTTTCTTTCAAATTCACGAATTTTCGGCGATTATTTGAAGATATTTATTTTTTTTCACAATTTTTTGAAAAAATTTAGCGATTTTTTTTGCAATCATTAGATAAAGTTTCTTTTTTTTCACTGTTCTTTGAAATATTTTCCGTCTTTTAGCGATCGTTTGACGTAATTTGTTTTTTCCAGCAATCTTTAAAGAGGGGGGGGGGGGGGGGTGTTCTCAGAATTTTTTGAAATTTCAATTTTTTTTATAAAGCTAGGGGAAGGCGTTTGATTGGGAAGGGTATTTTACGGTAAAATATTTTTTACTGTTGCTAAAAATAGTCTTTATAAATGCAAATCTTTTATTTTAGGTCTGTTATTACTTTTGAGCAAATGATTAGTTTAACTACTGTAGCTTTTCAATCTGCTGTGTCTCAAGTCAAAATCAAGCCTAAAATTTTAGAAGTAAGTTTTCTTATTTCATTTTTTTTCCAGCAATATAGACATAACTGAAAGTAATTATTTGTTGTCTAAATAACTAAAGTGGTAGTGGAAATGGTTACAGGTATGAAGCTGGGAGTCTCATAAAAGTCATATGATTACCCCTCTCCTATAAAATACCATCTATATACACTGTGTTTCAAAATGATTTAAGCATCCAATTTTTCAAACATAAAAGAAAATGCTGTAAAAGACTCGGGAATGCTTGAAAAAGAGGCAAGACAGAGTTTTGTGAGATGAACAAAACCCTAAAAAGCACAAATATTTATGTTTTATTACAAAACAAAATGCAATTGAAGTAATCATTTTTGGTTACAGAAACTGCAATTCACCATTTTGAGGTATGGCACAATGATATGACAGTGACCAAAAATACAGATTAGTAACCGATGTGCTCATCAGATTTTTTAAAATTTATGTAAAAACAAGACCATGTATGGAACAGACCAATCCTCTTAACATATTTTAACCTAGTGGGAAGTTATAAAAGCTTTTAATTCTTAAATTGTGGCATATTTTTTTCATTTGAATAAAACTAATCAGTTCCACACAATGTTGAATTGAGGGATTTTTCTCCAGGGGTTACATTAAATAGTTCCAGGAGTGGGGGGAATTGGCCTTTTTGACCGTTAAAAACTCGAAATTTCAAATCTTAAGAGGGAGATGCATTTCATGCTCCAAGGAGGGAATTTCCCCCCCCCCCCCCATAGGTCATTTCCTGAATTCAACACTGGTTCCACATGTTCTCCATTAGGTTGAAATCAGGATAAACTTATGACCATAGTATCACATCACATCATTATTCAAGAATTATCAACAAGCGCTATTTGCTGGGTGGATATATACATTGTCCTGCTGAAATATTCATAAAGTTCCACCTGTTGCTTCCCTACCCCCCCCCCCCAAAAAAAAAGTAGTTTGATGTATTCGTTTGCCACACTCAACAAATAAAAAGCATGAAACCAAATCCTTATTCAGTACAAATCATAATTGATTAATCATAAATCATCACCTGCTGTAGTTTTACAAACATTTCAGGTATCTTGCACAGATGGTGTCAATAAAATCAACAGTCAGAACCATCTAAATTAAATTTCATTTCATCACAAAATATTACTCTTTCATATTCAGGGTTTTAGAAATGTGATTTTTTTGCACAATCTATCTAGGCGATTTTTCTGTTGCTTTTTAATCATACTGTGGCTGTTTTTTTTCTCCCTTGTTACTTTTATTGTCCTAGAGTTGCTGGCTACTCTTTATGAAGTATTTTTTCTGCTTTTTGACCAACTCTGGTAAATATCATGGAGATTTGTTTCATAATCATCTTAGAAAAAAATTCAACATTAGACCTTCAAGTCTTTATTTTTTTTTATTTTTATTTTAGTGATAATTCTTGCTAAAAGTTCTTGATCCTCAAAAGTCATAATTTTAGTTTCTCAATTCTGCTTAAACTGCTTTTTTGCTGTGTAATCATGTTGCATCATCATCTTTTTTATTGCAAAGTTTGACAATTTCCAAGCGTGCAAAGTGTCTTTCTACACTAAGGACATGATCATCTAGAATATCTTCAGTGAATGAAAATAAACCATGCTTTTCAGAATTGGATACATTAAAAATTTGGCTGTGTATTTGTTTCTCTACTACTCCAACTAAAATGTGAATTGATGATCGCTGAAGCAAAATCAGTTATTTGCATGGATCTTATGATACTATAATATCTATACGAATTGTGAAACTCGAATTAATTTTTGAAAAACTTTTTTTGTAAATGGTTATGAAATTTCTGTAATGATGATAAATAAATTACTTCATTATTATGAGAAAAAGGAATTAAAAGAAAAATGTTGGTATTATATGCATTTTTATTATCAATTTCCTATTAAGACTTAAAAACTAATAAAAAATGAATATATGCATTATCATGGTTATCGTCTGTTATCCAAATTGTTGAACAAATGGATTTGATTTTGTCTATTCATATAAATCTATTTGTTGTTTTTACTTTATTTTCTCTTTACAAAATGTATTGTTAAGAATATTTATATAACTTATCTTTAGATTTGAAATTTTTTTTTACCATATACCTGAAAGGTATGTAAAATGGAATTTCGGGATTAAAAATAAATAAATAAAATATCTGATATAACAAGCATCTATTGTAAACTATCTGTTGGGACAAATTAGTAAAGAAACATTAACTTTTTTATAATTGCAGGATCGCTTGTTGCATGGTAATGAGAAGCTTCTCAAGGTTTTTTTTTTCTTTCATAATCCTTTATGCCAATCAAATTTTATTGGTGTTATTCTTTTATAAAATCAAGCATCTTTAATTGCATAAAAATAACATAATTTGCAAAATGTAGTACACTTTCTAAAGAATTTAATGTAAAATTTTTTCATCACTTTTAATTGATCTACGTAGTAAGTATGATACCTTGCTTATGATACATTTTTAAAAAAGAATTAACATTATAAATATTTTTTTAATGTAGAATATAATTAAAAATAATGCTGTCCCTCTCCTTTTTCTTTCAAATAAATAAAATAAAATAAAGAGAGGTCTTATTAAGTGCAACAAAATGGGTTGTTATGTAAATAGTTATTTTAGTATAGTATTAAATGTCTTTGTAATTTTTTATGGGTGCTGCAATCATTTATTTAATTATTTTTTTACATTCAGACTCTAGAAGAAAGGCGTAAATCCCTTTTATCAGCTGTAACACAAGCAAGTCAAGAACAGGCATCTTTAACTGTAATGTAAGTTTTTACATGTAAACAATTTCTTAAATACGTTGAAAATTCAGCTATTTCTTTTAATTAAAATTTGATTAAATGATTTATTTAAAAATTTAACATGGATTAAAATTTTAATACAGCTGCATTTTATTTTTTATTTTAAGGGTACAAGCTGTTATTGCTGGTGCTTTAGTATCTCTGAAGCATCTTCCAGAAAAACTTAATCCAGTCATCAGGCCATTAATGGACTCTATTAAGCGAGAAGAAAATGATTTGTTGCAGGTGTGCTAACTTATTATTGTTTACATTGAAATATTCATGAATATGTCCCATATATTTTTAGAAATCTGTGTGGATTTAGTTTCTTTTATTGTGAAATCACTATAATTGTAATTTACTTAATTTGAACTGATGTTGTGATTGTACATAATTTTTACATGACCTTTTTAAAGTCATAAAAATATCTTCAAAGTGTTTAAAATTATAAATGTTTAAACTAATTGAAATTGAAAGAAATTATTACTAATTTATTTACATACATATTAGAACTGATAGAGACCAAGGTATTTAATGAGCTTATTTATGCAATATAAATGTGCATGTGTGCAACAATATAAGTTCTATAGTGATTTATTTAATAAATAAATAAATTAGAAATTTATAAAAATATAGGTTTTCATAGATTCTTGAATGTTTATTTGATCTATTTTGAAAAAAAAAAAAAAAAAAAAAAAAAAAAAAAAAAAAAAAAAATTGTTGTTAAAGTATGTTTCAAGCAGTAGAATAATTAATATTTTACCAATTTTTAGGAAAAATAACTCATAACATCTATAATTATTTCTGCGTCGTAAATTTAATAACTCAATACGTGAATAATTTTAATGTAACTGTGTATTGGTTCATATTGTGAATTAGATATTATATATAGGTAATGATTTTTAAATCTTTTTTTTGTAGATGTTGTCTGCTCATCACATAGTAAACCTTATGGAGCTGTGCTTGAAAAGAGAGCCTTGTCCCAATCCTAAAATTATAAAGAATCTCACTAATTTTTTGTGTTATGATATCAATAGTGTCAACCTTTCATCTGATAATTTTGATGTTAATTCTCCGAAAAAAGATTCAGAATTGCATATTATTACTCTACTAAATATGCAAAAGGTATGCATTATTTATTTTTTTATTCATTAAAGATTTGTTGTTTTTTTTTTGTTTCTTCATGTGGGCTAACCATAATATATCCATAAATGATTCTCATTTTTGTTAATTATAATGTATACTCCTTTATAAGACTCTAATTATCAGCCACATTTTCTAAAGTTTTTAAAACTACACATTCAAAAGAAACAGTATGTATGTCATTGGAGCTATTTTCAGGTATATAAGCTGCACAAGCTAAGGAAGGAGAAAATTAAGCTGTGGCAATTGAAATTTTCAGAACTTTTAATTGTAAAAATATGGAAATTTTTAAAATGGAGGATTGTTAATTTGTTATCAGGATAATGTTATTTTGAAATCATTCTTTGTTATTAAACAATTATAGGTACATAGTAACTAGGAAATAAAATATTTGGTTCCCAAAGATTAGGGAATTTTTTTTAAATATTTAAAAAAAAAAATAATGAATATATAGCAAAATTAGTGATATAATGATGATTGATTTACTGTTTCAAAAAGTTGGCGGTAAGTCCTTTTTCTTTCTTCCTATTTTTTGTTTATATTGTTTTTTACCTGTCGCACTCTTTGTGATCTCCTCCCTCCTTCTCACACTTTATCTCGACTCTGTCCCTTGTGACACGTGTTTGGATTAGCTGATGACGAGCTCTTATTTTTGAAGCTCGAAACGCGTCCTGATTAATTTTCTTTTTATGTGATTTTACAAAGTTATTTAGCTTATTTATCAATTTATTGCCAGTGATTACGGTGTTTTTCTATATTTTTAACTAATTTGGGTACTACACCGACCGTTCCTGCTTTTCACGTGTTCATGGTAAGTCCTTTTTCTTTCTTCCTACTTTTTGTTTATATTGTTTTTTACTTGTCGCACTCTTTGTGGTCTCCTCTCTCTTTCTCACACTTTATCTCGACTCTGTCCCTTGTGACACGTGTTTGGATTAGCTGATGACGAGCTCTTATTTTTGAAGCTCGAAACGCGTCCTGATTAATTTTCTTTTTATGTGATTTTACAAAGTTATTTAGCTTATTTATCAATTTATTGCCAGTGATTACGGTGTTTTTCAATATTTTTAACTAATTTGGGTACTACACCGACCGTTCCTGCTTTCCACGTGTTCATGGTATGTCCTTTTTCTTTCTTCCTACTTTTTGTTTACATTGTTTTTTACTTGTCGCACTCTTTGTGATCTCCTCTCTCTTTCTCACACTTTATCTCGACTCTGTCCCTTGTGACATGTGTTTGGATTAGCTGATGACAAGCTCTTATTTTTGAAGCTTGAAATGCATCCTGATTAATTTTCTTTTTATGGTGATTTTACAAAGTTATTTAGCTTATTTATCAATGAAAACTTATTTTTTTTTTCTGAATTTGGATTAAATTTAGGTGACGTAGAGAGTAACAATTATATATAGTTCATTTTTACTTAATGTTTTTTAGCTCACAGGCTATCATAGCCTGAGAGCTTATGTGCCCGCCCGTTCTGTATGTATGTTCGTTTGTGCGTAACGCGATAACTCATGATAAAAATATTCGATCCACTTGAAATTTTGTATATAGGTATTGTTTAATTAAAAAATCGTCTGCTTTTTATCCCAGTGCTTTTCCCTCTGCGTAGGGATAATATGTGTTTTTCCCTCTGCGCAGGGATATTATTGTTCTTTTATGTTTACTTTATGTTGAGTTTGTGAATCTCGACGATATGTGCATTGTGTTCCCTCAGCGGATTTTATTTGTGAAATGTGTTATTAAATTGTGTGAAAAGTGATTATACAGTCTACTGCTTTCTTCAAATATATCGACACAACATTTTGGTCGGCATCGCAGCCAGAGTATTGTGAAATTTAGGTAAAAAGTTAATAGAATAATTCGTGAGTGAAATTCATTCTAAAGTAAAATGAGCTAATTGGAATTGTGCCAAATAGAATAACGCAAGAAAAAAAATGGATAAGAAAATATTGACTGATAAAAAAGTTTTAAAATCTTCAATTACAAGAGTGAAAAATAAATTCTTCAAAACTGATTTGAGTGTGTGTGACTTAGAACAAATTCAGTTATTTAAAAAAGAAATTGAAAAATTAGATGAAGAGTTAAAGAATTTATTTAAATCAATTTTTTATGCATGTGAAGAAAAAGACATAGATTTATTTATAGAAGAGAAGGATGAACAACAAGACATCTTAGATGAATTAACTGTAAAAATTGAACGTGAAATTAATGCTAGAAAAATAAATACGGACAATCCAAAAAAGGAGGTGAGTGAAATGAAATTACCTAAACTTTCTTTACCATCTTTCATTGAAAATATTCATGAATGGTTAAGCTTCAAAGATTTGTTTACAGCAAGCATACACGAAAATGCTAATTTATCGCCTGCTCAGAAACTGCAATATTTAAAATTATCGTGTCATGGAGACGCGTTAAAAATTATAAAATCAATACCTATTGAAGATTCGAAATACAATGTAGCATGGCAGTTATTAACGGAACGGTTTTCAAATAAAAGAGAATTAATATATTCTCATATAAGAAGATTATTAAATTTTCCATTCGTGCAAGGCGATTCACTGGCAGCAATACTTAATTTAGTGGATATGACGAATGAATGTGTTCGATCTTTCGAAATCTTGGATCAGAAGGTAAGTGGCTTTTCAGAAACTTTGTTGATTTATTTACTTTTGCAAAAACTTGACTCTAATATTAAATTGCGGTGGGAACGGCAGTTAAAAAATGACGAACTTCCAATGTTAGATCAATTAATAAATTTTCTGAAAGATTATGCTCGTTCATTACAATCTGCTAAAGGAAATAGTGTTTATAAGAAAAACAGTTATCCTAAATTAACTGCGATGAATGTTTCTCTTAACAATAGTGAGTGTAAATATTGTTCTTCACCTAGTCATAAAATACCTAAATGTAGTGAGTTTCTAAAATTATCTGTTCGTGAAAGAGTGCAATTTGTAAAAAATAAAAATCTTTGTTTTGCATGTTTATCTGCTGACCATAAATTAACCAATTGTCAGTCAAACAGAGTTTGTTTAAAATGTAATTTGAAGAGTCATAATAGCTTATTACACTATGAAAGACGAGAAACTAACTATCCAGATATAAAAAACCAAGTAATGCCTCAGTCCTCGTACCATACTAGTGAGATTGCTCCTGAATCATCTAATAATACAAATATGTCCATAAATTCATGTCTTGGGGAAATAAATTCAAAATCATTTGGCATACTTGCAACTGCGCTAATTAATGTGAAAGATAATTATGGAGGCAATAAATTATTGAGATGTATAATAGATGTCGGAAGTACTAACAATTTTATAAGTGAGCGTGCAATACAATTATTAGGTATAAAAAGAAATTCTGCTAATTTACAGATTAAATGTTTGGGAATGGGATACTCCGAAGAGACACGTGGCGTTGTAAGATTGGAATTTTCTCCACATTTTGATAAACAAAACACACGATTAGGTACTTTTTATATTTTGAAAAAGATAATGAGTAATCAACCAGTTGTATCATATGATATTAATGCATTCAGTCATTTAAAGAACATAACACTAGCTGACCCTAAGTGGAATGAACCGGGACCAATAGACTTATTATTTGGCGTGTCATTATCATTATCTATGATTAGAGGAGAAAAAATATTTGGAAAACCAGGACTTCCTTTTGCAGTAAATTCAGATTATGGGTGGTTAATAACAGGAGATAGTGATACATTTTCAGAAAATAAACCAAATATTATAGTTAATTTTGCAAATGTTGAAACAGATTATGTAAAAAGATTCTGGGAGTTAGAAAACATCCTCTCAAAAGAAATATACACAAATGAAGAAAAATATTGTGAAGAAATTTTTGATACAACTCATTCACGCGATATTAATGGAAGATATATTGTGCGTTTGCCATTTAAAAAGCAATGTAAAGAATTAGGGGAATCAAAATCGTTAGCTATGAAAAGATTTCTAAATTTAGAAAAACGATTTAATAGAGATCCCGATTTGTATGAAAATTATTGTATATTTATGAATGAATATCTTGAAATGGGACACATGGAGAAAATACCAAAGAGTGAAATTCAAAAACCCGTTAATGAAATATATTATCTGCCACATCATCCAGTAATCAAGGAATCTAGTACAACAACCCGTCTTAGAGTTGTGTTTGATGGTAGCGCAAAAACTACAAATAATGTTTCTCTTAATGAAAATTTAATTGTAGGTCCTAGGGTTCAACAAGAGTTATTTTTTATTTTGTTAAGATTCCGCACACACGCTATAGCTATTAATGCTGACATTGCAAAAATGTTTCGTCGAATTAAAATATTTCCTGAAGATCAAAATTTTCAAAGAATTCTCTGGAAGGATAAATTTTCCGATGATATAAGTGATTATCGTCTTACTACAGTTACATACGGACTAATGTCTAGCCCATATTTAGCTACTAAAGTTCTACAGAAATTAGCGTTGGATGAAAAATTAAATTTTCCATTAGCGTCAAATGTTGTATTACGTGATTTTTACGTAGACGACTTACTTACAGGTGCATCATCTCCCGAAGAAGCTATAAAATTAATATCAGAGTTACAAGAATTAATGAAAAGAGGCGGATTTGAGTTACGCAAGTGGGCGTCGAATGACATTAGTGTACTAAAAAACATTCCTGAAAATTTAATTCAGTCTAAATCAGATTTATCAATTGAAAACGATAACTCAATAAAGGTGTTAGGATTAAAATGGGACTCAAATCTCGATGTCTTTAAAATTAGTGTCACCATAGAACCAACATTAAAAGAAGTCACAAAGAAATCCATATTGTCAGATATAGCAAAATTTTTTGATCCACTTGGTTGGATCTCCCCCTTTATAATTTCTGCAAAAATTCTACTTCAGGAATTATGGCGAAGTAATCTGACATGGGACGATCCAGTTCCACTTCTAATTAAAAATAAGTGGATAAAAATTCGGGAAGAACTCGCATGTTTAACATCAATTACTGTGCCGCGTTTAGCAATTATTCCTTCAGCTAACACATTTGAAATTCATTCATTTAGTGACGCTTCCTTAGTGGCATATGGTGCAGTTGTTTACTTAAGATCCTTATCAAATGATTCGGCTGTATCAGTTAGAATATTAGCAGCAAAAACAAGAGTTGCACCTTTAAAAACAATAACTTTACCTAAATTAGAATTGAGTGCCGCCCTGCTGTCAGCCCGTTTGGTAAAAACTGTTCTAGATTCATTGTGCTTGAACATTTCTAAAATTAATTGTTGGATGGATTCAACAATAGTTCTTTCTTGGCTATCAACCGAATCAAGAAGATGGCAAACTTTTGTTGCAAATCGTGTTTCTGAAATACAGCAACTTGTTCCTTCTGAGTGCTGGCATCATATAAAGGGAAAGGAGAATCCAGCAGATTGTGCATCAAGAGGTCTATCACCCTCGGAATTATCATTGCATAATCTGTGGTGGAATGGCCCCAGTTGGCTCAGTGATCCATCTTTCACTTCTCCAAAATCACAATTAGGGAGTGTTTTCTGTGACGAAGCTTTATTAGAACAAAGGAAAAATTATTTTTGTGCTACAGCCCAATTTAGTGTGGATATGCCTATTCTCTCAAATATATCATCATTTACTAAGCTAAAACGTGTTATTGCTTGGTGTTTGAGATTTCTTACGAATTCTCGTTTACCTGTTTCAAAAAGAAACTTCGGCTTTCTTACACATACAGAAATTCAGAGTGCCTTAAAGGTGATAATTAAACAAGTGCAAGAGTCATCATTTCCTGATGACATTAAATGTATGACTTCTGGTAAGTGTTTACCTCGCAATAGCAAACTGATTAATCTTTCTCCATTCCTTGATAAAGAAGGAATACTCAGAGTTGGAGGACGTCTTCGTCATTCAAATCTCACACAAGAACAAATCCATCCAATATTGTTACCAAAAAATCATCCAGTGACAGTGTTGATTATCAGATATTTTCACTTATCTTATTTTCATGCTGCCCCTCAGCTATTATTGTGTGTTGTCAGACAGAAATTTTGGATTTTAAGTGGATGAAGTGCTGTAAGAAAGTTCGTAAGGAATTGTGTAATCTGTGCTCGTGCTTCTGCTTCTACTGCTAAACAAATCATGGCTGATTTACCTACAACTCGAGTGCAACCTACCCGTCCGTTCCTTATTACAGGAATTGACTATGCAGGACCTATATTGTGTAAATTTAAAAAAGGCAGAGGTTCAAAATCTTTTAAGTGTTATATTTCATTATTTATATGTTTTTCTACTCATGCAATTCACATTGAATTAGTGACTGACTTATCTACTCAGGCTTTTTTAGCTTGTCTGAAGCGATTTATATCCAGACGAGGAAAGCCAAAAGAAATTGTAAGTGATTGTGCCAAAAATTTTGTCGGTGCAAGCAAGGAGTTGAAAGAATTGTATAAATTTGTGGCTTCTTCTCAGCATAATGAAGAAGTGACAAAATACTTAAGTTCAGAAGAAATAAATTGGCATTTCAATCCACCCTCAGCCCCTCACTTTGGAGGAATTTGGGAGGCTGGTATTAAGTCGATGAAATTTCATTTAAAAAGAACCGTTGGCAATTCAGTTTTGACATTTGAAGAACTTTCAACTCTTTTAGCTCAAATCGAAGCATGTTTAAATTCTAGACCCCTTTGTCCTTTAAGTTCAGATCCTAATGATTTACAGGCCTTAACCCCTGGTCATTTTTTAATTGGTGCTCCTCTTACTTCAGTACCAGAAGTAGATATTTCAGAGGTACCTGCATCAAGATTGACCAGGTGGCAATTAGTGCAGAAAATACAACAACACTTTTGGAAAAGATGGAGCAATGAGTACCTTTCGACCCTTCAACAGAGAGTAAAATGGTTTAAAGAAGAGCCTAATATTAAAATAGGTGATTTAGTTATAATAAAAAATGAAGGCCTCTCCCCTTTACAATGGAAATTAGCTAGAGTGATCGAAACTCACCCTGGATCTGATAAAAAGGTTCGTGTAGTTACCCTGAAAGCTGAAAATAGTGAATTAAAAAGGCCAATAACTAAGTTGTGTAAATTACCTTTAGAGTAAATTTTTGAAACCCTTTCGGCTTTCAAGGCCGGGAGTATGTTTAATTAAAAAATCGTCTGCTTTTTATCCCAGTGCTTTTTCCTCTGCGTAGGGATAATATGTGTTTTTCCCTCTGCGCAGGGATATTATTGTTCTTCTATGTTTACTTTATGTTGAGTTTGTGAATCTCGACGATATGTGCATTGTGTTCCCTCAGCGGATTTTATTTGTGAAATGTGTTATTAAATTGTGTGAAAAGTGATTATACAGTCTACTGCTTTCTTCAAATATATCGACACAACAGGTATATCCTGATAAGCTGCTTCCCTGATTAGTTTTTGGAGTTCATTCGATATGTATAAGAGGGGGAACGGGGGGCTCATGCCCCTCCCCTTAATTGATATAAATGGGTTTTTCATGTAGAAAACAGTTTTCGTTCAAAATTTAGATATAGGATCATTCTGAAGAGGCAATTCGGTGACTGTTATTAGGTATTCATTGAATAAGTTTAAACAGGGGGAACAGAAGTTCTAATGCCCCTCCCCTTAATTTATATAAATGGGTTTTTCATGCAGAATTATCAGATTTCGTTCAAATCTCTGAATAGTTTCGGAAGTTTTAATGGTTAAGTATAAAACAAGCGGATAAGTCCTCTTAAATTATATAAATGGATTTTTATTAAGAATTATCCGATTTGCTCTGAATTTTGGATATAGATTTTTTATATGATAAGGCATGTCCTTGATAGTTTAGGGGGTTGAATGATTAATTATAAAAAAGGGGCAAGGGGAGGGCTGTTTCCCCTTTTTTCGAATGGAATTACCTTTGAAAATATAAAGCTGTAATGTACAATTAATATGCGTAGCCTGTGAGCTCAATGCCATCAGTTTAACTGGGCAATATTCTTTTTATTTTATTATTATTATGTTTATTATTACTCAAATATAAGTATTTTTGTTTGTTATTTGAAGAAGTTTGTTAAATTATTAATTTGCTGTGCTTCTCTATGTCATATATATAAAAAATGATTTTTTCTTATTAGTATGCAGAAAGAACATATATTCGGCGAAGCAATTCTTTGATCAACAAGAAAAACCAAAATAACAATCAGTCAGAAGAGTCTTCTTCAGATGATGAGGTATGTTTTTGCCTGTACTTCCCTATTATATGGGTCATGCTGTTTTATTAAAATGCTTAGTACCTTTTGGTTTTAAAAAAGTAAGATTTTTTTACCAAAGCATATAAACAGCCTATCAAAACAAAACTGATAAATTATAATGCTGTGTTATGTTTGCATTGAAAAAAATTGCTTCTGCAGTGATATGTTTAGGAAAATTTTGGGTCCTTTAAAATACCCTTCACAAAATAATTTATCCCCAAACAGGATCCTTCAGAAAATATTTTATCCTCAAACAGGACCTTTTTACAAAATTATTTCTCTCTTAAATAGAGCTTCTACAGAATTTTTTCACCTTCAAACTGAACTTTTCGCAAATTTAATCATTTAAAAATAAAACCTGGCCTGTAAATAAACAGTTGAACTCACCAAAGATCATATTACTTAGCTTTTTCATATTGGAAGGTTAGAACCTGAATACTTCGATAATTTAAAATTCACAAAATTATGACTAAAATTTTCACAAATATAAGAAAAACTCCACAATTTCACAAAAATGGGACTCTGTGAAAAAAGTCTGGACAGACCTCTATTCTGATTAAGTATAATAAATAAAACATTTCAATTTGTATATAATAATAAATAAGTAGACTCTATATTGTAAATATAAATTGTATAATATTGAAAAAAATTACTTGTGTATATGAAATATTGTAAATAGCTTGTTAGAAAATATGTGTGAAAAGTGTTTCTTCTCTAGTCAAGGCCTTTATAATTGAAAAGTACATTTTTATACCAAATCAACTGAAGACATCTTAAAAAAACACTGCTGTCCAAAAATCACAGAAATTAACATCTAATTTTTGTTCTTTTCAGTGTTATTCACAACTCTATAAAACCATTTAATTTAAAAACAAAGGGAAAAAAAATCCATGTAGCAAACAAATGTTTAACACATCAGTTTTATAACAATGTTTCATTGCTGGTATTGACAAAATGTATTGGCTCAGAATTGTTTTGCTGAAAGCAATATCATTGTTATCAGGTGAAAAAGGTTTTTTTGTATCATTCAAACAGTGCTTTTACAGAGATTTTTCTTCTTTCTGAAAATTGTGAATTTTGAATGAGTGGTAATTTTGTTGAGAATCTGTCAATTTATCTATTTTTACAAACTTTTATTTTCCTTGTTCATCTGAGGCTGATAATAAATTTTATTTCCTGCTGTTAAAGACACAGAAGCTGAATGAACTTCAAGCCCGTGGAGCTACATATGTTTTGACTCATGCTGTTGAACATTTTGGTGTTGAGTTACCTTCAAAATTACCAAAGCTGTGGGAAGCTATATTTGAACCCCTTACAAAATATATCCTGCCAAAAGATTCAGGTAAAAATGCATATGAATAATATGAATACATTTTATGATTAAATTATAGTTTTTCTCTTATTTCCCTTTTTTTCTTAGTCTGGGGTTCTATTATTATTATACACAATTAATATTTTTAAAACAAAAACATTGAAATCCTTTTAAATTGTTAACTTTTTATGTTGTAGTATAAACAAGAAATCCTACAAAATATTTGTTTTGATAATTAGAATAACATGTTTTATGCTAACCATAAAATATTAATTACAGAAACTAACTATTATTCAATTCTTTCATACAAATTATTATTTATATTAAATTTTCTTAAAATATTTTTTCCTTTGAAAAGTGTTAAATGCATATTGATTTGTGAGTTTGTTAAACAGAAAATATTTAATTTTATCAGGGAAAATGTTTTCTGAAGATATCAACTTATATGAAGTTTTGTGTAGTCTGCAATTGTTAAAAACAGTCTGTTCCCATTTTCACTGCCAACTCCATTCAGAGGTAAATATTTCTTATTCTCTTGTTAATCTATTTTATTTTAATTAATTAATTTATTTATTTATATGTATTTTTTTTTTTGGGGGGGGGGGGGGGCAAATTATGTTGCTGCAAATTTGCCAAATATAGTCTATACAATAATTTCAAATCACAAAGTCAAAAGTCAGAAGATTGGGAGAGCCATTAGTGGTTAAAATAGTTCACTGAATAAAATAAAATAATACAATTAATATCTAATGTATTTGGAAAGGTTAATCCTCAAACTTATTTAAATGTTTTCATTATATTAAAACTTATCTTTCTTAAACTAACAGAGTTAAGATATTGCATGTTCTTTTTCTGGTTACAGAGTCGAGACATACATGTGTTCTCTGTCTGCATATACTGTCAATACTGACTTTTACATAAAGATATATGATATTATAACAAAGATAAAAATAAATTTAGGATAAGCTGATTGCAAAATCAATTGCAATTAATCTAATTCTAATATTATAAAACAAATTACATTAGCTATAAATTTTCATTTAATGACATTAATTAATTATGAGACCAATAAACTGATTAATAATCCCAAATTCATTATAAAATTCATAAATATTCATCAAGAAGTTCTAAATTTATTTAGTTACTAATAAATCCTCATTAAGACTCCAAAATCATTATAAAAGCTAAGAAATGTACATTAAATGACCTTCAAATCATTGTTTACTTATAAATATTCATTAAGAACCATGAATATAAACAAATTAGATTTTCTACTATAACCATTCAATCAATTTTATCATGTATGTTTCATAATAATATGAACACAGTTTGTTTTTCATGCAATAAATTATCATTAGAATTATATTATATAAATAAGATTGATTACATCTTCAGGGATCTTGTGCCAAAACAATTGTTATAAAATAATTATTCCGTGAATTGCATGTATCAGCAAACAGCATAATTCCGTTGAAAACAACTCTTATGTTTGTGCACAGATTTATATATGAGCAACTTACAATCACAGTAGATCAAATACATTTTGAAGATAAATGATATTGTTCATTTAGAAAGTGCATAAAATTTTTAAGCATTCCCATAGTGAATCAAGTATTTTTTCCCATACTTATATACAGCCATTCAAAAAAGTATGGTACACTAAAATATGAACATTTGGCAAGTATTAAACTTTAAGCTATTTATAAAAATATTAATAAAACTAATATCAAAACAACATTAAAACAGAAAAGTAATTTAACATTTGGTACATATTATATACATAATAACTATTTTACAATTCCAGTTTATTCTAGCTTTTTAAATATTATATAACCTTTAACAGACCTCCAAACAAGTTTTGAGCTTTTTTGAAATGAGAAAGTAAAAAAATATTTATCGCATCAATAAACATTAATTTACTATCACTATATTTTAAGTATATTATAGACATTAAATTTCAGCATATTATATCTTTCATGTGACAGTGAGAAGAAGCAAAGGTATCTCTGTGAATGCGCAAAATTGTATTATAAATCACTGGAAAAAGTGAGAAATCTGTTTGTTGTATAAGAGAAATTTAAAAATTTAGTAAGTCTAGTGTTTTTAATATTATTTCCAGATTCAAGAGAACAAAATAAATTTGAAAACAAAGGTCAGGATGTCTGATAATATTTAATGAATGCAAAGAGAGATGGGTTGTGACACAAGTTTACATTAATCTCAGAACTAACCCTGGAAAATTGGCCCTGGAAACTGAAAAAAGATTAAGTAAACTTACAAATATTGAAACTATCTGAATGATCTGAAATATTAAGAAAACATAAGTTTAATGTCAGAATACTTAGGAAAAAGCCCTTCATCAGCAAAACAAACTGATTTGTTCATAACATTTTCTAAAATTTCAAACACAATTTTGGAAAAATGTTTTTATTTTGATGAAAGCAAATGTAACTTTTTCAAATTGAATGGCAAATAAGAAGTTTGGCACAAATCAAATACACAATTGCAGACCAAAAATTTGTGTCATACTGTAAAATACAGAGGGGATAGCCAAATGGTTTGGGGTTGTATGGTAAGTTCTGGTGTAGGAAAGCGAGAACTTATTGATGCCACATATACAAACATGTCTATTTTGTCATCCTTAAACAAATTTAACACAAAGGGCAAATAACTTGGGAATTTCAATACATTTTAAATTGTATCAGAATAAAGATACGAAGCATACTGCTTATATTTTTAAGTTGTGGGTCCTCTAACATTGTCCTCGTATGATTCAGACCCCTGCCCAGAGTCAAAGCGATAATCCCATTGAACATCATTGAAATGATTAACCTTTCCCCTAGGCTTCTTGTAACATAGGGAGTCTCTCAGTAGCCAGTTTGTTTAATTTTCCGCAAAACTTTTTGGCATATTGCTGCTTGACAATTTGCTTCATTCTGGAAACCAAGCATCACATTTAAATTTGTGTTCTGTTTCATGAATGATCCGTGTGCTGCAAAGGCTCAAAGCCAACTGATTTCTATTAGAATTTATAGTTGACAGATCCCACCATGTGTATTGCTTGCATTTACCATCCATTGAGCCTTCTGCTTGATATGAAAAATTCAGTCTCATTAATTATCCCACAGACCATGTAACACATGTTTCTAGTTGCTACTCTTTCCTCTTCTTTTTTTGAACCTTATCCTCAGTATTTGCCAGTCATCCATTAAAGGTGATTAAGGGTGGGGTACATGGGGGGGGGGGGGGTCTGTCACTCTGAAATTCTGGAGATGTGGAAATGTTATGGCAGTAGTACTTAAGATGACAGCCAAATATGAACATTTATTAAAAATATGCATTTTAGTTATATAATTTTTAATTTTTAAACTAGTAATGAGATAAAATTGATTTTTTATTTATTTTATGTTATTTAAAACTGTGGGAATGAGCACTTTTCTTAATATTAAAAATTTTTGCTTTTTCAAATGCATTGTCTTGTTATCTTTCCATCCATTTGCTTCCTTTGTAGCTTGAAAATGTGATACCTCACATATGTTGTTGTTTGGAACACCCTCTTGCTTTTGTGCGACACAAAGCTGCTGTTTGTTTAGGAAGCCTGAGTAAAGTAATTACTGTCCAAGTTATGAATGTTGTTTTGGATAAAGTTCTAGGAATGTTAGGAGCTACTGATAATGATGTTCAGCGTAAAGGTGCTGTTGAAGGTATAGCATGTATCCTTTATGCATATTGAATAAAAAAAGTTTTTTTTTTTTTTTACATTCAGTGACATTTTTACATCTGCCATTTTCTTTCTGTGTGTAAAAAGTGTAAGCCAAATATTGGTTTTTAAATCTTTTTTTTTTTTTTTTTTTTTTTTTTTTCTTTTATATGAAAAAACTTTGAAAAAATATTAATATATAATGCATATTGGTTCTAAAAAATGTAATGTCCATTTAAATATTTTAGGATGTAATGTAAGTTGTTGAAAAATAGAGTAACAAAAAGGAAAAAAAATTATATTATCAGATTCTTTATAAAACAATACAACATTTATTTATTTTATTTTTGTTATTATTTTTATATAGGTGCAAATCTATTTTAACCCTTAGCGCTCTGCACGTTTTTGTACTTTATGATGGACGACTCTGTAGCGGAGCCAATGGAGCGCTAAAGGTTAATATTAACTACTTAATTAAAATCTTAATTTTAATGATCATTCTAATTAAGTTTTATTCTATTCATACATCAACATAGAGAAAATATAAGGAATAGCCAATTATATATGAACATGAAATCCTCAAAACATTAAACAGCAACATTATTAGCACTGGAAGTTCTCAGCATTTGGTGTTTCAAACAGTTTTGCTATCTTTTGTTTATCCCTAAAAATTTTTATTTGAAAAATTAAACATTTATTTAACTTTTAGCAAACAAGCTCTTGCTTTGCCTAACATATTATATATAATTATTTTTCTCTTATATATTCTTTTACAATAATGATTTAGTCAATGCCATTATTTCATTCTTCTTTAGTTCCAGTGTTTGCTACAAATTTATTATTGCAAAAGTAGAATGAGAAAATAAGACTTGTCTATTTTATTCTTTTACTTGCAGAAATTTGACTTGCTATGCTTATTTTATATAAAGAATGAATAATGTAATTACTGAAAGGAAATTATGACATTGTAAGTTAGATTCAAATATTATATTTAAATGAAATGAATTTATTAAATTTAATTATTAAATAAAAATTATTCTTTTTAACGTACTTACTGTACTTAAATCTTTTACAATACTCAGGAATTAAGCTTAGAAATAATTAATTAAAAGCTTTTTTCTGTATTCATAAGTCACTTGTAGAAACGTTCCAAATTATGTTCATCTTAGATTTTAATACTTTTTTTATGTCATTTTAAACATTTAGAAAATTTAAGATTTTAATCAATGATTTAAAAAAAAGTTGATTTAAATTAGGATTTAATCGTTGATTTAAATCAATTGATTAAAATTTTTGACCCCTACTGTGACACCCAGATTTCACAAATGGTAAGGTAATTTGTTAAAGTATCTTCATTATTGATAAAATTTTCTATAATCATTTTGGTCTAGATTAAATGAAACACTCTCTTTTTTTTTTTTTTTTTTTTTTTTTTTTGTCTGAATTAAATAGATTTCAAACCAGAGTTCTTCTATAGAAATCGTTACAGTTATCTTAGATCATTTTGTAAGTTCAAATAAGAACAAAGTTTTGTGTTTTTATTAGTAGCATTAATTTTTCTTACCTTTCATAGACATAATAGATTCTTTAACAAAATATTAGGTATCATTGAAGAATTAGGTTTGAATATCATTCCCTATATTGTATTTCTTATTGTCCCTATGCTTGGAAGAATGTGTGATCAGAATGAACAAGTGAGGCTTTTAGCCACTCATTGCTTTGCATCTTTAATAAAGCTTATGCCTTTGGAAGTAAGTTTTCTTTTATGATTATATTGTTTTAGTTTATTAATTTATTGTTTAACAATGTATTTTGGAAGACTTATTAAAAGTAAGAAATAAGTAACAAATGCTTGTTCCGTACTTTACTGCCCCACCAGTGGCTGAGAGGTTCTGACCTCTCAACTGGTAGACGGCAGGTGCTGGGTTCGAACCCAATCACGGCCGTCAGCTAACCATTCAGAGTTTTTGTGGTTTTCTTCGAACTTTGCGTAAATACGGGTTAGGTTCCCTTAGAAAAACCCCCACGAAGGGCACTCCCCCTGGGCCTATATCCCTAGAGTAGATAATCGGTCGACACAAAATAAAATTTTTACTTTACTCTTGAAGAAAAAGAGAAAAAAAAAAAAAATACGTAAAGAAATTTTATGTTTTAAAATTAATTGAAAAAAAAACTTTTTTCTTTTTTTCTTTTTTTTATTTATTTCTAAAAATTAAAAGACCAGACAAATTTATAAAATGTATCTGGAAAATGTTTTGAAACTAGAAGATATCTTTCGTATTTGTTGCTTCATTATCACACTAAAGGTGCTTTAAAACTGTGCATACATGGTCTTATAGTGTATCTGCACCTCAATATTAATGGTCCATAAGAACATTGACATTTTTCAGCATAGAAGAATGGTTTTAATTAGGGATGCACCAGATACTGATTTTGCCGGATACCGGATATCCGATATCCGATTCGCCTGCCGGATTCGGATATCCGGTACACTAAATATGTTTTTAGTTATGATGAATGTTTGTTTGTTTCTTTATCCAATGCCATCTCAAATAATAAATTGCAAACATGTTTCACACACAATTATAACATTTTCAATGTATTGAAATATATTTTTCAAAAACTATGTCTTTTGACTATCAGGGCTTGAAATTCAAGTTTTCCCAGGAGGAGAGAGTTTCCCTCATAACATTTGTAAATGCAGGGGAGTTAAACTATATAAGAGGGAAAAAAACATTTTTTTTAACCCTAATATTTTTTACTTGCCACTTAAATATTTACAATTTATACCGACATGACAAATTTCTATTGAAATAATTTAAATCAACAACTCAAGATAATTATCCAAATTGTTTATTTTAATTAAAACAAATGAAAAGAATCAAGCTTTATATATATCATATCTGTTTTTCAATTTTTACTCAGTGTTATGGACAATTAATAACTGAGTTGCTAAATGATTTAAAATGATTTAAATAATTTTTAAATTTAGATTTTGTTTGATTTTATGTGGTTTAGAATCTTTTATGGGTTACACTTTTGACAAACAGAACAGAGGAACTTTTCTAATACATTAAATTATTGGAAATATTTGTTTTTGATTTTTTCTTCTTAATTTTGTAAAATCTGGTGTGCATTAATTTTTAATTTGCTTGCGAGAATAATGCATGCAGGTGATTGTATCGTCAATATCTTTCTGTGATTGTACATCATTTAGCGGAAGTATCATCAATACCACAATCCCTGGCATTTTAGCTAATTGAATTAGGTTCAACTATGCATTGGAATTTTAAACCCATAAGGAATTCCGAAAATGACATAGTCAATAGATTTCTTCTATTACATGAGAAATGGTTTATTTAAAAAAGTCATGTCCTAATTTCTGTGAACTACGCACATCAACTACTTAAATGGTTTCCTTAAGGTTCATCATTTTTTTTTTTTTTTTTTTTTTCATTTGGAAAGCAGTTGTTGTTATCGCTCGAGAATGGACCTTGTGGTGTTTGCATTTTATTTTGTTTACGATTCGTCCAGGAATATTAATGTTTAATCCACGACATACGTAATATATGACTCTTATTACATAAATAATGTTTTGATCATAAAAATGATGCTTTTAATGATTTTCAATAACTCATTGGGAAACATTTAAACATCTTGCTTTGGGCAATGGATGTCCATATTTTATTTATTTATTTTACGTACTTCTTTAAATTTAGAAGAATTTTTATTTGAATAGGAAATCAAAATTTCATTGTTAATAAAGAAGAGAGTAGAAAAGTTATCAGGGTTCATACAGAGTTTGCTAAATGAAAAATAAGGACTCTGTAAGGACTTTGTAAGGGCTTCGTTAAAAGAAAAATAAGGACATTCTAAAGTTAAAAAAGAACAGTATTTATAATTACTTACATTAAATTTTAATCGTAATAGATTGAAATTTTACATAAAACATAATTATGTAATTATATAACAAAATGTATAACATTAGTTGGCTAGCAACTGTTTTTTAGCATCTATTTCTTTGGTCAGGGAGGAAATTTCTTCCTTTTTTCTTTTGCAAATTTTCTATAATTGCTCGATTTTATAAATAATTGAATATTTTTAGTTGATTCAGCTTTATCAGCTAATTCACTGACCTTATTTTCTAACTCCGATACTTCTTTTTCAAGAAGCCATATTTTTTTCTTTATGAAACCTAAGTCATCTTCAGTTAATTTCCTTTTATTTCCTGCAGAGGAAGACTGTTAACCATGCTACACATATCTAGTGAAATAATAAGACTACGATCAAACACAGATTAGTGGATTATAGAACAGATTGGCAAATTATTTGGCGAAATATCTTTTCTTTGTTATTCATTTCTCTATTTCAAAGAAAAGGAAATTTTAGATAGTGAATACTGATTATGATTGGTGTTTGTGGATACAAGGTTTCTACGTTGCAATCAGGAAACGAAAGAGGCAGCTTTAATGTCCAATCAGAAATGAGAGAAATATAACAAAGAAACTCGATTTTTTTTTCAGCTGCCACATTTGGTAAATTATGAATGTTTCAGGGTGTATTCAAAAAAATGCTTTTCCACCTTCAACAACTCAAAATTTCCCGATGCAATTTCAGACCCATTTTTAAAAGTAGAAACATGAAACTTGCTGAGGGGATTCTTGAAGAGACGTATAAGGTGCCGTGTGAAGTTATTTTACGCTCAATTGATTATAATTTGATTTATAAGCAATTATCTTCTCAGTAGGACCCTTTTTTTCGCTTGCAGATCTCACGCTGCGGAAAAATCGGTACAAAGTGCCGTTTTTGATTGTTTTTTTTTTTTTTTTGCAATATTTCTGCATTTATCACAGAATCGTCAATCATGGCACCTTGAGTAGTTTCTAAATAAGAGAATCTGTGAATTTGATGCATTTGAGAGCAAAATTGAATTCAAAAATAAATCGGAAAATAATCAGTTTGAATCGAAATACACCCTTCAGGAGTGATTCTGGGTGAATTTTTTTTTTTCGGAAAATCACATCGCATTTTCGGAAATCGACAGCATGTGTGCGTGTGTGTGTGTGTGTGTGGGGGGGGGGGGGGGGGGATTCTGCGAGTTACCCCCCGGGAAGGAAGATTTATCCGCGATCTTCAGACGAAATCGGCGACTTATCTACGATATTTAGCAAAATCGGCGATTTAGTGAGACTTTTTGTCGAAATTTTCCACGATCTTTTGACGAAATTGGCGTTCTCCCGTGTTATTTTTTTATGAAATTAACGTTTTCTTCGACGATCTTTAGGCAAAATTTGCATTTTTATGCGATCTTTTCTCAAAAAATACGTTTTATCGACGCGATATTTTGACAAAATAGGCGTTTTTTCCGTGATCTTTTGTCGAAATCGGCAGTTTTTCCGCGATTTTTTGACGAAATCGCCGCTCTTCCCCCCCCCTTTTTTTTTAATAAAATCGGCGTTTTCTTCGACAATCTTTAGGCAAAATTTGCATTTTTACACGATCTTTTCTCAAAAACGGCGTTTTATCCCCGCGATCTTTTGACGAAATCGGCGTTTTTTCCGTGAACTTTTGATGAAATCGGCGTTTTTTTTTTTTTTTTTAAATGATCTTTTGACATAATATTTTTAAGCGATCTTTTATCGAAAACGGCGTTTTTTTCCGCGAACTTTTAACGAAATCGGCGTTATATCCACAATCTTTAAACGAAATCGACGTTTTCCCGCGGTCTTCAGACGAAATCGACGTTTTATCTGCGATATTTAGTGAAATTGCTATTTTTCCGTGATCCGCACAGGAAATTCGCATTTTTCAGCGATCTTTTGACAAAGTTCGTTTACAAAAACATCGACGAAAACGTCATTTTCCCACGAAATATTGACGAAATGTGTGCCTTTTCGGTGATCCTTTCACGAAATTTGTATTTCTCCGCGATTGTTTTTTCCGAGCGCTAAACCGTATACAAGTTGGCAACTATGCAAAACGATAACCCAATTTCAAATTTTCGAAAGAGGATGCCTTAAATTTTTGGAAATTTCGGACGAGAATCACCCCTGGAATGTTTGGTGATTTTTTTAAAACATTTTATAGATCGCGTTAATGTTAAGCTCACGTTAAAAAATAAGGATTTTAAGGATCCTTATTAAGGACTATCGAAATATAAGGAGTTTATAAGGACTTTTAAGGTCCGTGCGAACCCTGATTACAAAATGTGCATGTGCAAATTATAAGATATGGAAAAAAAACAAATACAAACAGAAACATCGTATGAAAGATCATCTTTTAAATAAAAAAAGAGGTATGATTATTGAGCCCACTGATGAGGAAATGTGCGATGATTTTGAAATATGAAACATCTAATGTTGAACCATTGATTGTAAAAAAACATGTTTTCTTTTTTTCCAATGAGCAACACAAGATTTAATCTCATTTTGTTTAGTGCTAATTCCAGAAGCTCAGACTCTAGTGACCATTACTGTCCTTTTAGTTATTTCTTGCTTCGGCACAGTAAAAAAATCACAAAATATGTAAATCGGTCATAGAAAAAATATCGCTCATTTTGTCCACCATGGCAAAAGTAAATTTTTAAAAATTGTTGACCTGTCTGAAAAAATTTGAACTTAGAGGGCACTTGAACAGTAGAAAATATAGCGGAATTCGTCAATCAATCACAGTAAAATATGGTGAAATTTGTTAATCTGTCACAAGGAAATATCATGAAATTCGTCAGCCAATAACAAAGACAAAACACAAATTTTTCAGCTGAACACAGAAAAATAATTGTTAATTTCATCAGAATGTCGCAAAAACAAAAAGGGAAATTTGCCAATCAGTCGCAGAGTAAATAACTAAATTTGTCAATCTGTTGAGAGAAATAAATTGTGAATTTAACCAATTGGTCTACAAGAAAAAAAAAAAAAAAAAAAAATTGCAAATTTTTGTGTGACGAGCAAACAAGAAAAATCACAGTCAGACGCAGAAAAACAATTTTGTATAATTGTCGTAAGAGCAAACTGTGAGATTTGTCAATCGATAGTGGAAAATATCACGAAAATAGTCAGTCAGTCCTGAGACTTGATCGCCACTTCACAAAAAAAAAAAAAAAAAAAATTTTCAAAAAGTATTTTTTTTTTTTTTTTTTTTTTTTTTTGAAACAGGAATGTCTTGCCCACAAGATTTTTTAGGGCATGAATCCTGCCATTCCGTCCTGAAATTCAAACATTTAAATACTCTGCCTATTTGTCAATGAACTGCTGATAATTGCTGATAATTTGTACAATGAAATGCTGATAATTTTTAGAACAAATTTTACATGTTTATTAATATGTCTATAATTGTAAAGTACAGTAGAACCCCGCTAATCCGGATCGGTTTTTTCATTTTTTTTTTTTTTTTTTTTTTTCAAGTTTGAGAAGAGATTGGCGAAAAAGGGTTTTTTTTTATTCAGGATACGACGATGCAACAAGTTAATGTTATGGAAATTAGCCAATCGCTTCTCAAACTTGGAAAAAAAAAAAAAAAAGATCCGGATTAGCGGGGTTCTAATGTATTTTCATAAAGAAATACATAGCACCTTTTTAATAATGCAAACATAAAATGTCTTACTATACCAATGGTTGAAGAGTTATCTCCAAACATAGGTTTAATTTTTTTCATGTTTTAATTATTTAATACTGTTTACCTTAAGCTACATTTAATTTTAAGTTAAATCAGTTTAAAATTTATAAGCAAAAAATAAAAATAAATAAATAAATAAATAAAATAAATAAATAAATAAAACTTTTAAATATTTATAATGAAGTCACGGAAATAACTAGTTGGATGCACCAATCCCAAAACTCTCTTCTATTTTGTAGATCTCAATGTTTAAAAAAATATTACAAAATATTAATACTACTTCAATATTATACCAACTTTTATTTTAATCTAGAACTTTTGCTGCAGTCAATTAATTAGATTAAGAATGAGTTAATCTCGATCATGATATTTATTAAAATGTATTTTTGCTATTCTGTTATATATTAGCTGTTTGCGAATAGCCAGTTTTAGCAAGATACGGAGTTCCTATTGCTGCACGGACCGTTAATTCACTGTATAAAATGCTTATGAAAAAAAAAATTACAATAAAAAGAATATTGCCCTCTTAAACTGATGGCATTGAGCCCACAGGCTACGCATACTAATTGTATATTACAGCGTCATATTTTCAAGGGTTAATGCTGTTCGAAAAACAAATTAAGAGGGGGGATAGCTCCCGCCCATTACCCTTTTTTATACTTAATCATTGGATTCCCTAATCAGAGATATGCTTTATCACATAAAAAAACCTATATCCAAATTCATAGCAAATTGAATAATTCTTCATAAAAACCCATTTGTATAATTTAAGAGGAGTTAACCCCCTTTATACTTAACCATTAAACTTCCAAAACTATTCTGAGATTCGCCTCATCAGAAAGAATGTACATCCAA
This sequence comes from Maratus speculifer, assembly GCA_964019185.1. NCBI lineage: Eukaryota > Metazoa > Arthropoda > Arachnida > Araneae > Salticidae > Maratus > Maratus speculifer. The sequence goes on from OZ025294.1 coordinate 249,870,629, forward strand.
AATTTAAAGCAAATCGGATAATTCTGCATAAAAACTCATTTACCAAATTTAAGAGGGTTTGGGGTAATTGCCTGTATCCCTTTTATGCTTAACAAGAATTTCACAGCTAATTAGGGAAGCATATTATCCCTATGAACCTGTATTCAAAAATTAAAGCAAATCTGTTAATTTTGCAAGAAAAATCATTTACCTAAATTAAGAGGGGTAGTCCCACCAATCCCCCATTTATACATATCCAATGAAGTCTGAAAAAAATCAAGGAAGTGCCTTATCACAATGAATCTATATCGAAATTTTGAAGCAAATCTGTAAATTCTGCATGAAAAACCCATTAAACTAGATTAATGCGGGGGGAGTCACCTCCCATTTCCCCCCTCTTAGACTTATCCAATGAACTCGCAAAACTGATCATGGAGGTGTCCTCATCAGAATGATCCTATGTCTAAAATTTGAATGAAATATGAGAATTTTGCATGAGAAACCCATTTATCTAAATTAAAGGCGGGGGATTAGCCCCCGTCCCCCCCTCTTTATATTTATCCAATGAACTCCCAAAACTAATCGTGGGGGTGCCCTCATCAGAATGATCCTATGTCTAAAATTTGAATGAAATCTGATAAATCTGTATGAAAAACCCATTTATTGAAATTAAGATTGCAGGATTAGCTCCCAGTTCCGTTTCTTTATACTTATCCAATGAACTCCAAAACTAATCATGGTGGTGCCCTCATCAGAAAAATCCCATGTCTAAAATTTGAATGAAATCTGATAAATCTGCATAAAAGACCCATTTATCGAAATAAGGGGTGGGGAATTAGCCCCCTGTTTCATCTCTTTATATTTATCAAATGAGTACCTGATACTAATCACAGAGGCGCCTCATCAGAATGATCCTATACTTAAATTTTGAATGAAAATTGATAATTCTGGATGTAAAGCCCATTGATATAAATTAAGGGGAAGAGTATTAGCCCCCATTCCCCCACTTATACTTGTCGAATGAATTCCCAAAATTAATCAGGGAAACACCTTATCAGAATATACCTATATTTAAAATTTCAACTGAATCTGATATTTTTATCATGAGTTACTGCATTACGCATTTACATACATACATACAGAACGGACGAGGACATAAGCTCACAGGTTTTGATAGCCTCTGGGCTAAAAATCATTATTATAGTAGGGTAACATCCCCAGTAATTGGCACTTTAAGAATTTGTCTTTAAATTTACTTCAATTTTCATTACAAAGAAATAAGATATTTACTTGGAAATATTTTTAAATCAAAGAATGCATATCTGTGCATCTATTTTGCCCACTAAAAGCAAAAAATTTTGAAAAAGTATTTTTATAAAAATATATTTATAAAAAGTTGCTGAAATCACCAGTAATTGGCACCTAGAGCACCAATGTATGACACCTTATGATCCAGTAATTGGCACAAGTTTACATTAAAAAAAAACTTTACATTTTACATTGGGTTTAATCGCTTTAAATGAATTTACTGTAGATAAAGATGCCATATTTTAGGTTTTTGAGAGTAAGAAATCAGCATATTAGTCAGAAATGGGAACACTTTAAAACAATACAATATACTTATATTAATACCCAGTAATTGTCATGCTGTCCCTAGTAATTGTCATATGAAATTTTAATGGATTCCAATTACTGATAATATTTCATATTTTCTAATAAAAACAAATGATAAACAAAATTAGTCTATAACTTTAAAAGTTCTTCCAAAATAAGCTGTTTAATCTCAAATTCCTTGCGAATTCCTTATAATTAGAATAGGTGCCAATTACTGGGAACTAGCAAAATTGAAGCACCATTAATTGGCATCTATCATTAATTCAGAAATCTAAATGTTTGTGTCGAAAATACTTTTACACAATTAAAGTAACACTTTTTAACTAAACAAAACTGTTGTCAATTAAAATTTAAAATATATTATAAATCATATAATAATGAATTGAAAAGCACGCCTTCCTTAAACGAAAGTAGAAGCATTTGCAACAAAAATGGCTAATTTCATACAAGCCATAATTGTTACTCTTTCCTATGCACTATTGTCATCTAGTAGCAAAAATCAAAGTTATAATCTTTAACATAAATGAGCATATAACTGGTATATGGTCTTCCATTTTTAAGAGACTGGATATAAATCTTATTTTAGGACATGTTTGTAGGATGTGCCAATCACTGGTGCATGCCAATTACTGGGGGTGTTACCCTACCATCTTCCGGCGAAATATTTTCGTATTGAAAGAAGATCTGACAGCCTTTCACAGAAATGTATTCAAAGAAATTTGGTTCATTTCTATGCATAACTTCATACAGTGTTTGTTGGTATGAAAATGGCGCAAAAATTGTGATTACAGCACTGCCTTACAGCGAAATGTTTCCATAATGAATATGGACATGCTGGCTACAACCAAAAACAGAATATTTGGTTCATTCTATGTATAACTTCATACACATTTTGATGGTATGATCGTATGATGGCGACACTGGGACAAACGGAGGTTTTGAATGAACATGTTTTTGGGATATTGGATCCCTAAAACATGTAAATTCGTCGTAAAAAATTTATAACATTACTTTCTTCTATCAAGGATGGAAGAAAGTAAAAATAGGTCTGTTTAATTGTTTAACTTAAAAACCAATTAACCCATTGTTTAAATTAAAAGAAAGAAAGAAAATTAATAAAATCATAGTTTAATAACCAACTTCAAATTTTATAAAGACTAAAGACAGAAAACCAACATTTAGAAATGCATAAATAATGCATGTAAAGGTAGCAAACAGCCATTTTGAATCTATCATTCGCTCCCGTAATTTGGCCTGCGCTTCTCTGTCGCTTTGCTCAACTTAGCTTTCTCTAGCATGCTGAGTTTTGTCCTGATGAAGAATCTCAATAGTAGATTCAAAACAGCTGTTTGCTACCTTTTCATGCATTTTTTGTGCATTTCTAAATGTTGGTTTTCTATCCTTATACATTTTTGCAAAAAGGCTTTATTTGCTATTTTGACTTCAAATTTTGTTTTACAATCTGAAAGTAAAGATACAATTTTCTAAAAGATATAAACGTAAATTCTTGAATTTATTACAGCGTTTAAATATAAATCATAGGAAAGCTGGCAATTCTTTAAACTTTTGAGAATTACCTTTTACTCATTGATAGGGAACTTATTATAACATTTCATCTTTTGCATTGCAAACAAAAGTTTTTAGGCATTGTTTGGGATCAAACGATTACTGTTATTCATCTATATTTGCTTTGCTGCATTCTGCCGGATATCCAATCGGATATCTGATAGAGAAGTCGGATATCCGGTGATTGTGATTCGGATATCCGATGATATTTCGGATACTAAAAAATCTGCCGGCTATCCGATGCATCCCTAGTTTTAATTTGGATATTTCCAGTAATTTGGAATTTTTTTTAAACCAAAGATTATAGCTATCTATAATCTATCCCTCATAAGCAAAAAATGACAGTTCTAGCTTGAAACCAAGCGTAAGTTTCAATTATATTGTTTTATTTGTAATAAGAATAACCTAATTAAACATTTAAAAATAACACAGAATTTTATTTTTCCAACTAGCTTTTAAAATATTAAAACAGCGCTTTTCTCTATTTAAACACTGAAATAAAAAATCTTGCTGTTTTCCACTAGTGTTAAGATTTCAACTTTTTTTTTTTTCTATAATTTTTTTATGGGAAAATTTATTTTATAACACTGTTTTTCTTCTCCTCTAAAAGGGTGGTGTAAAAAGTCCTCCCTTACTTGATCCTAAATTATTAACAAGAAAAGAAGAAGAAAGAATTTTTCTTGAGCAACTAATGAATCCTAAAAAAATTGATACATATGTTGTGTCTGTACCAGTGAATGCAGAGCTTCGTTCTTATCAGCAGGTAATTTTTTGATATGTTCCTGTTGTAATTCTGATTTCAAATTTGCCTGATTTTTCGTGTTGTAATGTGTAATTATTCACTTTAGGAAGGTGTCAACTGGTTGGCATTCCTGAATAAATACAAGTTGCATGGCATACTGTGTGATGATATGGGATTAGGCAAAACACTTCAGTCAATATGCATATTAGCTAGTGATCATTATTTAAGGGAAAAAATGTATAAAGTACGTATAAGTTGAAGTTTTTGACATAATTTTCAATATTTTACCATTATTTAATATGTAATCATTTAATTCTAAATTGAAAGGTTTTTCTGTTCATAACAGCCATGTGTAAATAAATTTTTAAGTATAAAGAAATATTATTCTGTGTGCTGTTTTTCAAATTAGCAACAAATTAAAGTAATATTCTTTTCTAAAACATGTAAAAAATATTTCTCAAAATACTGAAAATTTTAATTTAAATTGGAAATATATCCACAAAAAACAAGTCAAATTAAAAAAAAATAAATGCTATCTGCACACTGAGAACTTCTGATGTATAAAATTATAAAAAAATGTTTAAATTCCTATGTGTATAGTTTTTGTTCCTCTGAAAAATTTTTAATGGAACTTTTTTGACCAACTATAACATTAAGTATCTCTTAAAGTAATAATTTGATTAAAAAATTGTCTGCATCAGCATGTTTATCAAACATTTCTCTATACTACTAAGTCGTTTTCATCATATTGGATGGTTATATTATTACTGTAGATAAAAATATTTTTTATTCATTATGCATGTTAAAAGAAAAAATCCTCACTGTTTTTATTAAAATTCAATTAGCCATGAATAAGTTAAAATACTTTGTTTATATTTGAAACTTGTTTAATTTAAATTCCATTTTATTACAGGAAACCCAAAAACCTGATTGTAAACCTTTGCCTTCTTTAGTTGTATGTCCCCCAACTTTGACTGGACACTGGATATATGAAGTTGAAAAGTTTGTCAATAAATGTTATCTGAATCCTATTCATTATACTGGGCCTCCAGCTGAAAGGATAAAGTAAGAAAAATTTTTACATTTCATATGTAAAACAGAATCAGTCATCTTAAATGTCATAGAAACTTATGTGAAAATCAACGTGTCAATTTCATCAATAATTTGGCCTATTGCCTATTTGTGCATAACATATGCATGATTTTATCAGTTAACTCTTTAAAAAAAAAAAAAAAAAAAAAAAAAAAAAAAAATCTGTTATTAAAATTTATATCTATATTTATATATTTTAATTTTTAAAATAATGCAAAAATCTAAGATGAACATATTTTACAATTTTTCTAAAGATATTTAATTACAAAATATTAATAAGCTTTAGAAAAATAGTTACAAGCCCTGCGGTTGTTTATGTTCTTCAAAATTTAGCATTTTTTTTTTTTTTTTTTTTTTTTTTTTTTTTTGGGGGGGGGGGGGATAAGGCATTTTATTTAAAATTATTTAATTAGATACATTAAAACTTTACATATATCTTAATAATAATAAAAAGAATTATAAACACTACACAGTAAATTTTTGTAATTAAATGTTCTGTTTGTGATTCTGTTATTTTCTTACACTACTTTTACAAATAATTATTTAATGACAAATTGAGAATTATAGAAAATAAAACACTAAAAACACCTACACAATAGTCATGGTAAAAAAAAAAAAAAAAAAAAAAAAGATTGGAGAAGCAGGTCATGTGATTTTTCAGCAGCATTTTCTCTTAGCAAATGCAAGCAATTTTAATGCATTTTAATATTGCTAATTAAAGGAGAGTTTAAATGGGCAGTATTTAATAAATAAATACAATTTTAAACTATGAAGCAATTTATTATTTTTTCTGCTATCATTAAATTTAATTAAATATACAGATAAATATACTTGACAAAACTACAGTTAAAAATAGGTATTTATGCAAGTTACACTTATTTAAGCAAATTCAGCATGAAAATGTTTTATCTTAATGAGTATTTGACATAAAAACATATTAAAAAATATATATAATTATGTTTTCTATTACCAACCAAACTGCCAAAAAAAAAAAAAAAAATCAGAACTTTATTATTATTATTTTTATTATTTATTTATTTATTTTTTAATGAATGTGGACGTTATATTGAGATTCTGACGATTTTTTTTTTTTTTTCGCTAAACATATATAGCCTCACAAGATGAAAAGCTATTTTGTACTGAACAGTGTTATAATACTTTACTAAAAATAGCTTTCATATTGTGGTCTAATATTTGTTGTACTTCTTTTCTGTTTTATTCGTCTTTATATATTTTTTAAAATTCATGTTTGTAATTGTTTTGTGTTGAATTTTTTATTATTTGCATCAACTGTCACTCATAAATTTTTTATAATTACTTAAGACTTAGGCCAAGAACGAAGAAGCATAACTTAGTAATAGCATCATATGATATTGTGAGAAATGACATTGATTTTTTCGGCAAAATTCATTGGAATTATTGTATACTTGATGAAGGCCATATCATCAAAAATGGGAAAACAAAGGTAACTAATTTTAAATATAGGTCTATTTCTTTTGGTTATAAAATGTTATTGGTAGTGTTTGTATGTAATGTGAAGTTTCTGTAGTTTTAGTGAAATGTATCTTATTACAACTTTTGCTTAAAAATACTCAATTTCAATTGCTGGAAAATCTTTCTTTTATTATTTCATTTTCTAGGTATTGCAGATATAATAATAATAATAAAGATGATTAAGTAAAATTTTAGAATTAAGTATTTTTCCCTTTAAAAAATCATTTGCATTGCTTTACTCTCCCTCCCCTCCCCCCAACATTTCTTTCTTTATGTTTCTTATTTTTACCATTGTTAATATAGTTGAGCCTAGTTTTAACAAATGTAATCTTTTTTAAAAGTAAAGTTTTTTCAAAAATAACATGCTTCGAATTTTTTTATGGCTCAATTGATAAAATAAATTTAATCTGTATAGGTAAGCTGTAGAATGTAGATGTGACAACTCCGACTGCCTAAATTAAATAATCGCAGCCAGAGCTGCTACAAAAAAGAACATCAATATCATAATTGATTCTAAATATATTCATAGAATAAAAATTAGGTAAGACATAAAAATTCTTTCCTCCAAAATTCCAAGTTCGCAAATCGGGTGTTCCGTATCCAGTTTTCCTAATTAAATTCTTGGGGGCTACATTAAAAACACAATTTCTTTATAGTCAAAAATAGTCCTTCTGCAGTTTTCATGTTTTAATAAAGACGATTTACTAGACAAATGCACACAAACATTATTTACAGAATCTGCAGTGACACTATCAATGTTACATCTTTTCACTATAAAACTTCTGACCAATCTACAAAAACAAAAAAAGAAAGAAAGTTAATAAACAAAAAATGTTCTTAGGTAGAATAAACTTTTCCGTGCATGCGCCGCACCTGTATGTCAGAGAGAAACAACTGAGATTCTTGTTTCACATTGCGCAATAATTTTAGCCTGGCAGGTGGTTGGATGGAAAGGAATATGAAAGTATTTCCAAATCCCAACAGTAGATGTGCTTATACCAATCATTAAAAAAATAAACTGCAATGTCTATTGCTTCTAATAATTAGTGCAATTTGTTTGTATATTTTGGAAATGTGTACATATGTTTAGGCTTTTCCAATTTATATTTCATGTATAATTTGTTTTACTGCTGTTTATATTGCTATTTTTAAATGTATAATTTGCTTTCTGCTGTTTATATTGCTCTTTTTTAATTTCTGCAATCAATGACATGTTCTATAATGGTTCTATATCAACATAAATGTATGTGCTTATGCCATTTGACATCACTCATAATTTAAAAGGCTTTATGGTATTTTCCCACTTTATCCTTTTATTGAATTTGTATGCTTGTTTTAGTATATCAGTCTTGCTTTTCATAACTTTCATACTTTATTAGTATTTAAATGTGCTAAAATATTAACGTGATAAACAATTTACTGTATTACAAATAATGCATTTATGATTAAAATTCAGTTTCTTGTGCAGCTGTGTCGGTTGTCATTATCATCTGTGATAATGTAAGAAATGTCAATAGATGTTGTTGTAAAAGTCACCTTTTTTTATAATTATTATTAAGACAGTTATTTTAAAGATGGTGTTTTAAGTAAAATCAATCAGATAAAATTCAAATGGAGGTTAAAAAATTAAATCTGTGTCAAATTAAGGTGTTTTAAAGTACACTGGAATGATTCAATTTCTAGTTAACTTAATTGTTTGTTGTTAATTAATATATCAGTTTAAAAATATTATTATGATAACATGAATGTTTGACACGAGCTGCCTCTAATTTGCTTGTTTTTAGGTTTTGCTTTCAAATGCTTTTTTGTTGCCATTTAGATTTAACTCTCTTAATCACCCTTTAAGAGCCCAGACTACTCAGTGAAAAAGACCCGGATGATAATGTTAAGTCTATAGGGGCATTCTTTTCAAATATCTCACTCAAATTTTAATATTTTTACATGATTTTTTGGGGATAGGATATCTGAAGATGATACAACTTGGCTACTTTTTAGTTTTTCGATTTTGGTTTCAGATCCAAATGAGAGACCGGGGCCCGAGAGCCTCTGTCCTCGAAAATCACATCCTACCTCTCTGAGTGCAACAGAAAATCTGTCACATAAATCAGAGAATTCAAACCTCTCGCAGGGATGCTACCCCCAATCAACCAATGAGCGATCAGGATTTCATTACATTGATCTGCGAGCCTGCAAAACTCTGAATGTTCTAGAATAATCTGGATGTGAAGATGATTCACGCCGTCCTCAAGATGGATGCTCACGTGATGCTAGAATGCTGTTTTGGGAAGGAAGAAACGAAAAAACAAAGATGGCTACTCGCAACACCGTAATTCGGTAGCGTGCGCCATTTGAATACTTTAAAATAAAGGCAACTTAAAAAACTGCATAGCTTGAAAAGTTACTGTTCAAAATGCTGAAAAATTTTGTTAAAATGATTTAGATTTAAGATAAAAGCCGATTATTATAATTTTAAGAGAAAATAATTAATATTAAAATAATTCTGAAAGATGTTATTTTCGGTAGATTGCTAAAAGAAATTATCAGAAGTTATTATATTTTTAATTTAGCAATTTCAAAATGATACAGTGTTCACTTTAATTAAATAATAAATAAACATTAACTTTAATGGATTTATTAATGAGATTGTTATAATTTAAGATAAAATTTTAAAAGAATATTTTGGACTTTTGTATAATATAATAACTATGATTTTAAAGTGATGATTAAGTAGCCATCTATTATTTATTTTTAAAAAATGATTATTAGATTTTTTTATAAATAATATTTTGGTTAAAATTGAAGTTAAATTTTATTGAAATGGAAAATTATTTATATGGAAAAAGAAAATTTTAAGTGTATTATTGAATGTTCTGAACTGTAAATATAATTAAGTTTTAATGAAATTTAGAGGTTGCTTAAAAACAGTGCCTAACATTTACCTAACAAAGCCTAACATCTGCTCATTCCCTAACTCATGTAAAAAAAAACTTTGATTGCCATATAATTGATATGTTATTGAGGTTTGCCATAGGCATGTTTGATATTCAGAATGAAGCATTTATAGTTTGTTTACAGGGGCACTCAAATATATCCTGTTAAATTTATGATCTGTGTTATCCTGTTTCAAACATTGAAATTGATATATATCCCTTAGGTGCACTGTAAGGTGCTTGCTACAGTATACATGGCATTTATCATTCATTTGCAAGGATACTCCACAGAATTTGATTGTAGTACTGTCTATGAGTATTAATAGGTGGAAATGCAGCTTCAATCAGAGTGTGCATTTTTAAATGTAATTAATTTTTTCCATAATACTTCGGATACATCAATAAATCACAAACAGGACTTCACAAAAGAATTCAAGTACATTTTCACTTATTGACAGGGCAGTTTTCAATATGTTATGTGTTTCCCAATCAAACTAAATTTTGCCATAATTTGTAGTATATGATGACCCCCAAAAACCAAGGAATACAAGTGACAAAAAAAAAAAAAAAAAAAAAAAAAAAAAACTTAAGTAAAGTGCACAGGTTATCTGGAAATAAGGGTATTTGTTTTTAGGTAAAAAAATGTCAGTAATTTTTCTAACTATCTGCTGCATTCTAGAGATCAATTACTTAAGCTCTTTAATTTACTGAGCTACTTAACTCTTTAATGTCTGCTTAAATTTTAAAATATTGTATTCCCCCTTTTTTTTCTTCTCAGTTATTGAAATTAGAGTTCTAAGACTACTATGAAATAAGCAAAAGTTTCATATTTTAACTTCTTTAGCATATTTTGCATATTTTTCTGACTGTAGATGGCAATTCCTAAAATTAGATTTTCAACTGTGTTAAGCATATTTCAAAATTGTTTACCTAGACATTATCTTTTACTTTATTCAGTGGTGAACTTATGTTACACTATTCTAAATTTATTGGAAAGTATTTCAGATTCTTTACTTGTATGATTTTTCTTCTGTGTTTATATATTGACAAAGCTTATGTAACAGTGCAAATTTGGCATGATAAAAAAAAAAAAAGCAATTAGCTTCCAGCTTTTACGCGTTTCTTTTCAGAAGAGATAAGTATATTTTTGATCAAAAATCTTTTTTAACAAATTTAATAAACAATCATACACATTTTATTAAATAAAATTACTGCATTGAAGTGTGTTTATTTGTTTTGAAATACAAAATGCTATATCATAAGGTTAATATGAAACATGTTTCTTTAAAAGTATCTCTTTTTTTTAAATACACTAGTAAATAAATAAAATATCTTTTTTTTTTTTTTCTGTAATTTTTGCTGTTGGATATAAAGTTTATCAATTATTTATAAAGCATCATATTTTTTCTAATTTATGTTTAGTTGGCTCAAGCCATCAAGCAGCTATCTGCCAATCATCGCCTAATTTTATCTGGTACTCCCATCCAAAACAATGTTTTAGAGTTATGGTCTTTGTTTGATTTTTTAATGCCTGGTTTTCTCGGTACAGAAAAACAATTTACTTCAAGATATAGCAAACCGATTCTGCAAAGCAGAGATGCCAAATCATCATCAAAGGAACAGGAAACAGGTCAGTGTCAACTGTCTATTAGGTTCTTTGATTTGTTATTTTCATTAAAATTTTTACTATGCACTAAGGAATTAGATTAAGGATTTATATATATGTATATATAATATGTATATATACATATATATGTTTTCAATCTAAACATGAAATTGGCATTCATTTATTTAGCTAAGGTGTTTTGAATTTTTATTTAATCACTTTCTTTCTCTTTCTTTCTTTTTTTTTTTTTTTTTTTTTTTTTTCCAAGAGGGATAATTTTTAAAAGCTTTTATTCTTTCCATATTATCTTTAAATTTTCAAATAAGCACAAAAACTAAACAATGGATAATGTCATTTGCCTTAAAAACTTTTTCTTTTAGTTAAAAAAATCCAAGAATGTATTGCAATTATGATACATATTAATAGAATAAATATTACTTGAATAAAAAAAATAATAGGCATCAAAAGTATATAATAAGGATAAAAGTGTTAATTTCTGAACTTATTCATTGTCCCATCATTAAAATTGAATGTTTGTAAAAGAAAATGTGGGCTAAAATTTACATAAAATTCATACAAAACTATTTTCAGGCACATATAAGTTTATATTACACAATTTACTTATTATAAATTTATAAAATAAATAAATGTAAATAAATATATACTGTTTCAAAAAATTACAGTAGAACCCCGATAATCCGGATGGGTTTTTTCATTTTTTTTTTTCAACTTTGAGAAGCAATTGGCGAAAAAGTTTTTGTTTTATTATTCAGAATACGACGCTGCAACAAACTAATGTTAAAGAAATTAGCCAATCGCTTCTCAAACTTGAAAAAAAAAGCGAAAAACCCGATCCGGATTATCAGGATTCTACTGTATATTAATTTATGATATATATATATAAAGGAGCACACGCTTTGATATAAATTACTGTATTTCGTTACATACTTTTTAAACTTCTTCTTTCTTTATTTATTTTTATGGGATGGGGAAAGGGGTTGTTTATTAAACATTTGATTATTAATTTAAGAAGTAATTTGGTTTTGAAAAAGTCTTAATACCTCATTTTTAAGACTTTTTGATATGTGTGGTAATTTTGATAAGTTTCCCAGCTCTTTATGTATAGTCTGTGATGACTTTTAATTATGAAATTTGCTACACATGTTGTGTAACCAGTATCAAATGATAGTGTTGTTTATTTGTCAGATATGCAAAGTATAAATTGCATTTTGTTTATATTACTGAATTTATAATTTCCATGTTTTTAGGTGTATTAGCCATGGAATCTTTGCACCGTCAAGTGCTGCCCTTTTTATTAAGGAGAATGAAAGAGGATGTATTAAAAGATCTACCACCAAAAATTATTCAAGACTATTACTGTGAACTTAGTCCATTGCAGGTAAAGTTGTTATTAACATGAGACACTGTGAATGTTTCAAAGATACTGTTCAAAATAAATTAATAAATGAAATTTATTTATTTAGTATTCTCAAAATAAATAAATAATGCTAATAATAATAATAAAATGCTAAATAAGTAAAGTGTTGTTAAATCAACCTAAATTAGACCAATCCCTCTGCTTGCTTTTCACAAATAACTTGAATGTCTTTAAAAAGAAAAATTCTTTAATTTGTTTATTTGTATTAGTTAATATTGCAACTGTAAAATTTGGATTAAAAAAAATTTGGAAGTCTTGACATTCATTGAAGCCTTATTACCTGATTAGAAAGTATTTTATTGATGTAACAATCACAATAAGTGCAGAAATATTCTACTATTTGGCAGCGTCTAGAAAGTGATTGGTGTGTCCTTTCGAAGGCTTTACATGTATCATCTATGAGACACTAGTTGATTCTGATGAAAACCTCATTGCAAGATTTTCAGTCATTGCTTCACATTTTCTGACCCCACATTGCTATCCTAAAATTGGTTCTTTATGTGTAATATGTCTTTCCTTATTGTTTGATCCATGGATTCGGGGACACCCTGTATAGTCAAAATAGGGTTAAAATATGCTATGTTACTATTTATTATTGTATATTGTATAACAGATGTTTTATATTATAATACAATAACGAAAATGTTTATTTTTACACTTTATGTATTGCAAAATGTATATTAGTCCATAGGATATATATATATATATATATATATATATATATATATATACATAATTTACACAATAAGCAATCTAACTTAAAATACTATACTTAGAAAATCAGGTTCATTTACAATGACATTTACACATTCACTGATTTGAAGATACAACTTATCTGCTCTCTATATTTGGAGCTTATTTCTTGGACATTTATATATGCATGTGATATTTTTAAATTTTTAACTTATCCTGAATCTTTCTAAATTCTATATTTCATTTACAATGCATATCATACCTTTATTCTATTTTACATTTCTTTTTTCAAAATCACGCATGCCAATATATTTTTCAGACCTGAACTCATTGGATTTCAAAATATTCTTATGTTTTATTATATGTTTTTTTGAAGGACGCATCAGTCTATTGATGCTTTCTGAGGACTGTTTGCTTCTTTTTACCATCCACTAAAAGGGATTCTGCTATTAGCTTTAAACTTTGCTCATTGTGACTTTTTGTATTCCTATGCTCTAACCAATGAATTGCTTTGCACTTTGCAAGAATGCAACTTTTTCTCACTTCTTTTCTCACAAAATCTGCAGTTCCAGTTTCAGTGGAATGTCAGTGACATAGGCAAAAATTTATGTAATCTGTATCTAATTATTGCTGTCATTTGTTATATAGATAAAGAATGCAGCTGACAATTTTCTTCGGAGAAACTTTGCTCATCAGCTGATTTCTGATTTCTTTTTAAATATTTGTCATTTTATGCAGATACCTGAAGTATTTGTTAATATGTGTATTTATCTTTATTTATGTTATTTTCAATGTATTTGACAATGAAATTCAAGCTTTTATTCATCTTACTGTTTTGACTTAACCCATAAGACAACAACATTTTTGTTGCAGAAACAACTTTTTTTTTCTCAAAATGTTTGTTTAAAAACTTTTCTATATAAAAAAAAAAAAAAAAAAAAAAAAAAAAGTTAATATAAGGGTATTTAAAAAAAAAAAAAAAAAAAAAGGTTTCTGACAGCCTCAAATAAAATTAATTAAAAAAGAAAGTAATTTTTTTTTTTTAATTTTTTTTTTTTTTTTTTTTTTTAGAAGTATATTAAAAATTTACGTTTAACATTTAAAATAACATATTAAATCATTACATATAAATCATATATTCCATAGATAATTTATATATATTTATTTAAAACAATACTTGAAAGGTTTCTTTTTTAAAGGTTTCTTTGTAATATTCCCATAAAGAGAGCATTGGCTGCTTCTGGTAGCATTTTCACTCTTTTTATGGATCAAAATATATCAGTATTCTCTTAAAATGAGAAAAAAATATATACAGGTGACATTTATCCATATTAAAAGAACTAAGAAAGTTTTAATATTTTTTATATTTTGATTACTAGTTCATGTTTAATGTGTTAACATGGTGGGTAAAAGTTTTTCAAATATTAATATTTTTTTAATATATGTATTTTAAGTAATTATTTATATGCTTGTATTAATTTGTTTGCAATATGTCATTTTTTTAATGGAATTGAAATTGCATTTTTACAGTAAAAAATAGTGATAACTTCCTTTCAATTCGGAGAAAGGGTCCCCTATGCTCGTGCTCCAGGAGCTTGTTTTTAAATAATTGCTGTTATTAAGAAAATGTCAATTGCTTTGTAATAGATCTTATGAATTTAAAAAGATATATAAAAACTTTTTTTTAAAAATACAGTTAATGTAGCAGTGTTTAATAGATTAAGTGTAATCTTGGGGAAGGCAGGAGGAGAGGGGGGGAGATTATAATTAATGACTATTTAGAAAGTATAAAAAGGTTGTTACTCCATTTTTGAAATTAGTTCTTATTTTAATCTACATTTTTGCATTATTTTCACTTAAATATTATGGCATTAATTGTTACAGTATAAGGTTTCTTAAATTGCAACAATAAGCAGTAAATAAAAATGTTTCTTTTGTTATTTAACATCTCTAGCATCCATTCTATTGCCTTTGTATTCAATTATTTTCTGGAAATGAATATGATACACTATCAGATTGTAATAGTTTCACCCATTATGCAGGTACAATTGTATGAAGATTTTGCTAAAAGTAGAGCTAAACAATCTGTGGAAGATGCTATTGTTGAAGGAGAACCTTCAAATTCTCATGGAACTTCGCATATTTTCCAGGTAATTATTCATTTATCGGTTACTCGTTTTAATTCTAATTTATACAATTTAAGGAATTTTCTTTTATTCTTTTGATAATATCTTAAATTTATTTAAGTGATTAGATTTCAATTTTTTCACGTATTTAATTTAGAATAAAAACTTGAAATTGATTTTTAAAATTCTTTATATTCCTCTAAACTTTTATAATTTACTATCCATCTTCACTGTGCAAACTTTGTTGCTCTAATTCAGGCATGTCAAACTCGTTGACCATCGCGGGCCAAATTTAGCATTGTATACAGAGTTGCGGGCCACATTAAAAAAGTATTAATGAATTTTATTTTTTTCACACCGAATGAAACTAAACATACAAATTAAAATGCAATCTTGTAAAATAAATAAATATATAAATAATAAAGTGAAAAACTGGAAAAATTTAAATAAGTCACCATAAAAATTTAAATGCAATATTAAGTTTATTATATTGATCTTAACTTTTCTTTTTTTAATTTTGTGATTGCTTCATTTTATAAAAGCCAATCGTTGTAGGAGCACAGTTATTTGCATTGTAGATCTATTTTTTAAAAGTCAAACTTTATTCGGTCAAGCTTTTCAGAATCAAATAAACAAATATAAATTATGCTCATTGTGCTAACAATATGAAGTGTATATTACTATTCTGTGTTAATTGTACAGATTTTGAAAAAAAATGTCAAGTTGGAAACATTGCAACCATGACTAGCGAAAGTGTGTTTATACAAAGTGTTTTTTCTGCATCAATCATGAAATAAATCAAGCATAGGGAAAATGTTGAAATTCCTTGGCAGGCCACAAATAAATTGTCGGCGGGCCAATTGTGGCCCGCAGGCCACGTGTTTGACATGCCTGCTCTAATTGAAGAGAGGGAGGTTTGTCTACTAAAATATTTTTGCATTGAAATTAAGTTCAGAGTAGCATGAAATTGAAAGCTATCTGAAATGAAAAGCTTTATTTTCCAAACATAAGCATTTATTTTGTAAGAGTGTTTATAGATAATTTTTGATGGATTAAGTAATTCTTAAAATATCTAAGAAATCTACTGATTAAAGAAATGAGTTTGTCAATTAATCAGCAGATAGACTTTTGAATTAGCAAAATTCTTAATATAACTTTTTTTTTTATTTTAGTAAAATGGCCGCCAATTAACTTAAAAAAATATTGATTACTGAATAAATAGTCTTAGAATTTGCATTAAAGAATGAGAGGAGGATAAAGAATTACTTTATTTAGTTCTTTACAATTTTCTGTAAATTAAAAAATTTGTTTGCAAATGCATTTCATGTAATCATCAGTATCATCTAATGCTGCAAAATAAACAATTTTCAGATTTTTTCTTAGTCTCTGCGAAAGAAAAGAGGCGCATTCTTTCCTAAACATTTCTCATTGTTTTATCCGAGCTTCACCCATATATACGTCTATGACTGTGACTGCATGTAAAATGCTAAATTTCTTCAAAAAAAAAAAAAAAAAAAAAAAAAAAAAAAAAAAAAAAAAAAATTCCAATCCAGATGATATAAATGTGTTGATACTATTGTATGGCTTTTTCAACTACATTACAACATAAAAAGTTAAAAACATACTCTTCATATTTAAATTTATCCAACCATTTCAGAAACATAAATGTTGATAATGTAAAAAGACATGAAATGAAATCTTTTGAATTAACACAGGAAAAAAATAATAATAAAGAACCATTAAATGAAATAATAAATAAATAAACCTACAAAAATAAATGTAACTGCATCCTTTTGCAAAGTATGATAAGTAACGGGTAATGATGTATCAAAGTTTTTAACATCTCAAATTTCCTCAAAATTAATATTTTTATAAATATATAGGCACTGCAGTATCTCCGGAAAGTGTGTAATCATCCGAAACTTGTGCTGTCAGCTAGTCATCCAGAGCATGAAAACATATTAAAACAACTTAAAGAGCAAAATTCTACATTGCAAGATGTCAATCATGCTGCTAAACTTGTAGCTCTTAAGTATGTTCCTTATAGATTTTGAATGTATTATTTTGATTTGAATTACTTTATATTATGTTTTATGAAATGTGTTTTTAACTAAATCAAATTGTTGTATTTATTTTGTAATGAATTTTTCTACTTTTTGCCAGACAATTGTTACAAGATTGTGGTATAGGGGTGCCAATTTCCATCTCTGAACAAAGTGAACCAACTCCTGTTGTAAACCAGCATCGAGCTCTCGTGTTCTGCCAACTTAAAAGCATGTTAGATATTCTGGAAAAAGATTTATTTAAGTGAGTTTCACAGCTTGAACTATTTTGTAAAGTCTTCAGATAAAATTCATATCTTTAATTTTCCTTTTTATTATTTTTCATGCAATTAAATAAAAATCAACACCCTAAAGTAGAATATGCTTAAAAGTACAGTTTACATTGTGGAAAAATAGCCTTTTTTTCTTTTTTGCAGAACATTTCAAAGTCAATTTTAAACAAAATTCGTCATTTAATTGTAAAAAAATCAGTGAAATTCAATTGTAAATCATTAGCTTCCCCCCCCCCCCCCAAAAAAAAATAAATAAAATAAAATAAAAACCGCAAACTTCTTTAATTGTTCATTTAAAATGACTGCAAAATTTATCAATTGGTTGCCAAAAAAATTTTGCAATTTGTCAATCTATCTTGAGGGGAAATACATGAAATTTGTTAGTTGGTAGTGAAAAAACACACAAAATTTATCAAACAGTCACAGAAAAAAGTTCATATATTTTTCCATGTTCATAAATTTTTCCGGTGACCAAGAAAAAGTGAGAAAAATTGCCATATGGTAGAAAGAAAATATCGCAAAATTCACCAATTTGGTAGAAGTAAAAAAGTCATGCATTTAAAAAAAAATCAAGTTCAAATGCAGAAAAAAATGCAATTTTTGCCAATCAATAGAATGAAAATATTACAAAATTTGGCAATCGGTTGCTTATAACTATATGTGAAATTTGCCACTGAATCATCTGGGAAAATTACAAAATTTTTTACTCAGTAGTGGAAAAATCCAATAGTTTCCTCCAATAATTACCCCCCCCCCCCCCCAAAAAAAAAAAAAAAAAACTTAAAATTTTTCTATTTGTACTGGGAAAATATCGTGAAATTTACTAGTTGGGTATGGGTAAAAAACTGAAAGATTTGTCACTGGATTATTAAAAAAAAAAAAAAAATGGTAATTTTGTCATCAGTCGCTTAAAAAACCTCCACTTTTTTGAGAGTAGGTTGAAAAAAGTGACAAAATTTGCCAATTAGTTGCAGGAGAAAATAAGCAAAATTCATTAGTGGATTATAAAAAAAAACCCTGCGAAATTTGTCGATCAGTAGTAGGTTAAAACCTAAAGATTTTCTCCAAGTTGTTGCAAGAAAACATTGCAAATTTTGCCTATTAGTACAATTAAAATATCATGAAGTTTGTCAATCAGTCACAGGTTTCAATGGATCGTTGAAAAAAAAATCATGAAATTTGTTAAGTCGTTGAAAGAAATAAATTTTTTCCCAATCTGTCGCAAGAAAAAAAAAAGTGAATCAACCATGAAAAAAAAAAGTTTCTTTTCAATCTGTCCTTAAAAAAAAAAAAAAAAAAGCTTCAAAATTTAACAATTAGTCCAAGTAAAATATCACAAATTTTGCCAATCAGTCATGATAAAATAAAAAGCGTGAATTTCATTAGTGAATTGTCAGAAAATGTGATGAAATAATTCAATCAGTTGTAGGCAGAAAATTGCAAAATTCAGCAATCAGTTGCAAGAAAAAATTGAGGAATTCTCCGACTGACTATGTGAAAAAATTTAAAAATATTGCAAAAATCTTTTATCAGTTGTGAGAAACACCTATAAAATTCATCATTCAATTGGGGTAAGATTGCAAAATTTGCCAATTGTTTCTTTTGTGTGTTTCAGCATTTTAAAATATAATATGTATTTCATATTTCTATCAAAGATGAAATTGCATTCCTACATATACACACACAAAAAGGTGTTTTTATCTCATACAAGCAGAACAGTTTTGATCAACTGAAAGTTTGTTGAAAAACATCACAAAATATTTTGCTTTTGGAGATCAGCACAGAAGTGGGCTGTAAATAAATGTCACCATTAAAGTAATTCTTAGAAAGTCAATAATAGATCATATATTAATTGTTTTTAAAGTTTTAATAATAATAATAATAATATTGTTGATGAAAAAATCTAAAATTTTAGGTTTTAAGTATTTTTTAGATAGTTCCGATGTCTTGAGATATTAATAAAGATTTATTTACAAAATATATGCATTACTTTTATGTATAAATAACTAAATATATATGAACATCAATTATTTGGAAATTAATTTAGAATATGTGGATTTGTTAAATAAAAACTATTTTGTTATTGTGACTTGATGGTAATGAAAAAATATTAATTAAATTATTATTAAATAACATTGACTTAGAAATAAAATGCATGGACAGTTCCCACTCCATTTTATAATATTTCAATAACATAATATACTTAAAAAGTTATCTCTGTACATTAAAAAGAAAAAAAGATATATATATGTTAATATAAAGATTTGGGTGTGGGTGGAAAAACCATTGAACACACAATATTATATGCTGTTATCATTTCTTTTGTTTAAAAGCATTTGTTTCTATATAAATGATGTTTGCTAATTGCATAGGAATGTGTTTCTATTTTCTCAGATTAAGGCTATTTTATTGAATATTATTTTGTTTTAAAATTGTATTTAAATCATCATTTCTCAAACTTATATGGTTATCAAACCTTTGTGAAATAGATTATAAAATAAATAAATAAATAAAATAAAATACTGCTATTTGCTAACACTTAAAATAGTCTTTAGCTGAAGGTTATTATGATTATTTTTAATAGAGATAAAGTATATAATAAGCTACAATTTTTTTTATTTATTTATTTATTTTGTAAATTAAAATTTAAGATTTGTAAATCAGATATACTTTGTGCAACAGTAAAATTTAAGTTTTGTAATAATTTTACTTTTGCTATGGTGTTGTATTTGGGGAACCCGATCCAAGCGATATCTTGGCAGCTAAACTCATCAAAACAGACGAGTCGGCTCAAATAGTATATTGCCCAGAAGCAGATTCCTCAAATACATATAGCAGCGCGTGTCGAATAGTGGAAGATTGCATTGTGCCGAAAGTTAAATTAGTTATTTCAATATACTATCAAGAATACCTGAAAAAAAAGGAAAAAAGTAAAAGTAAATAAACACTCACCCCATAGAACACACATATAGTATGCAATAACTAATGAATTTATTTTAGCAGAGTAGAATACTTCGTTGGCCAACGAGAGGTGTTACAGAAAAATTAAATGGAATTGAGGCTATTTAGCTAATTATACATCCAAGGTTTCTTTTTGTAAAATCCATATCATAGTACTGAATAATACACATGTTGAGGGCAGTCTTTGCCTACAGAAATTCAGTCTGAAAGCACGAAGAGTTCGTCAGTAGATGGGAGAGTTCTATTCTAATTTCAGGAAGAGAGCTTCCTCTCAGAAATGAACAGAAGACGTCATCGCAGGTGTCGCAGGAAAACTGACATATGCAAATTGGAGGTAAGGATTGTTAGACTATAAAAAGTATTCCCGGCGTTGATGAAAGTTTCGCTCGCTTGTCTCCTCTCAGAGATGTATTGAAGCCGCCATCACAGGAATATCTTGCAGTTTTTTCTCTATTGACAAAGAATTAAAATCATATAACTAGTGGCTGGAGATGAATTTACTATGAGGGCTACTATTCTTTATTCTTATGAACCATCGCTACTTGACATCGAAGCTCTTCGAGATTTTATTTGCTGCAGACCGGAAAATTGTATAACATACTAAGTGAAGAACAGATCGGACCCTCGGCCAGAGGCCGAGAGCCGCGAGAACGACCTCCTCTCTCTCTGGCTGAAAACCCTGAATCTGACCGAATCGCCCGCCAAAATTTCAGCGCTTGTCCGCGACACCACCGTCAACCAATCAGAAGCGTTTTCTGGAAGCTTCTACAAGGGGATTCCCCTAATTTTATGTGGGAGGTGTTAGAAATGGAAGTCACTAGAAGCATCTGGAATAATCTCAAGCATGATGACTCATGCCTGGTCAAAACGGACGAAGCAAGAAAAAAAATATGGCAGTGCGTGATTTTGAAAATACAGCGATCGTCATAAAAAAAATACAGAGATTAAGTTTAAATTTTGAAGTAGCATAAATTACGAATTATACTATTAAAAGAGCGGGCGATTACATGAAAATGATTTATATTTAAAATTAAGTCTGATTAATATAATTTTAAGAATGAATCATTAATAATAAAATAATTTAGAAAAATATTTTTTTTGTATATTGCTATTAGGTCAAATAGGGAAGCTGCGATGTATGAAATGAAAATACTGGATTTATAGAATATATTAATGAAATTATGGAAGATTAAAATTATTTTTTTTTAAAATTAGTATTAATTAATTAATTTTTCTTAGAATGTTGATCTGATTTTTTTTTTAGAAAAAAAATAATCTGAAAATCATCCCTACATCCTAGCATTACCTCCAGCCTCTAACAAAAAAAAATAAATAAATAAATAAAAAGAATGAGATCCTGGGATCTCAAATGCATACAACCTATGCAAAGAAAAATTAAACGTTTTTACAAACGATTGGACTGTGTGTAAGACTAACACTTTGACCACACAGCCCAATAAAAAAATATAACATTTAAAAGGTATAAAATATAAACATTAGAACAAAATATATTGATCTAGAATACAAATAATATATATATTTGCAAGTATCATTCAATACAACCAAGGGTGAGTGAAGAGGGGGAAGAAAAAAAATAATATATTCATGTGAACACCATTACATAGCATACAATTTTTATGTGAAATTTTCTTGATGTAACACCAATTCATTGAAATTTTCAGATTTGCACATTATGATTACATTATATATGGCTTTCATGAAAAAAAATATTATGTATCTAGTGAATGAATCATAGTTAATATACATATATATAGGACAATGCTGAATGGTAAAGCTGTGAAAAACATAAATAATCTATTTTTCAGAAATATTTGTAATAGAATGACAGAAAAAAAAAATTTGAAAATTAATAACACTGCATCTAAAATCTCTCTAGGTGTCCTAGATTCGAAGCAGTGAACCTAACTAATAATCCACAAGTGGAAGTTATAGACACCCATAAGGCATCATCAGTATCGTAAAAATTTTATGATGGACTGCACCGTGAGGGAATATCGGAGGGCCAAAATTCCTTGAATTTGGATTAATTCCCAAGCTAAGCCGAGTTGACCCTCTGCGTCTGCTTTGTCCAAAATTTCTAGAAAAATTTGAAAAATTCCAAGCGCAGCTTTCAGAGCAATGGCAAAGTTTTAAGATTGCTTGTTTTAAAATTTTAAGACAAATTATGAATTATTTGAAAAATTAATCAGAATTTTAATATTGAAATATTACCCCAGTATATAACAACCAGCAATAAATTAAAATTTATGCAAAGTAAAGTTTTTCCCTGCTTGTTTATATACTTATTTTTGATCAATATCTATTAAAGCAAGTGACAACCTACAATTAAAATTTGATTGAAATTACTGTATTATTTTTAAAAGATTTTTAATATTAGAATTTATTTAAATAAATTTAATAACATGCCCTACTAATTCTTAAGATAATACGTGGTAGCCGGCCACACATATCGAAAGCAAACTCGGGTTTGGCAGTCCCTGATTTGTTTACTAGTAAAGCATAAAAAAAACAAGCAGTTGTCACACTATTATTTACCCATTTAAAATTATAGAAGTCAAAATTTAAATACTAAAAGATTGAAAATTTAGAGAAATCTCAAAAAAAATCTGAATTTAAAATTAAAATAATAAATATAAACAAAGGGATCAACAATTAAAAGCAAAAATTATTAATTTTGTCCTGTAAGAAAAAATATTTAACATGAATTTATGTTATTTATTTATTCGTTATTTACTTCCATTGCTATTGCTTGCTTTTTTTTTTTTTTTTTTTTTTTTCTCTCTGTGTTATCACACATTCACAAAAATAAACACAAATGCTTTTATACCAAATTTTATGATTCTTTTGAATCAGTATTTTTCTTAAAACAAAATAACCTTTATATTCATTACCATAAATAAACAGTTTAAACCATATAAAATTAATATATAGAATATCATGTAAAATTCAATGGCAGGGAAATAATCTGAAAAAAGAGAACAAAAAAAAGATTTGTTTTGAAATTTAGATTTCATCAAAGTGTGCTGAACAGAAAATAACTTCAAAAGGTAAGTTGTATTGTGACTCTCTTAAATTCATTTAGTGATAATTATAAAATTAAATAAATATTTTTAAGATTATATTAATTAATCTTATCAAAGATATATTGTAAAAATGGTCATAAAGAAAAATTACCAACATAATTACTGAGGAATTTGGCAAAACTTCAATTAAATTAAATGGATTGGTTTTTCCAATCTCAATCAAAAAAGAAAAAAATAGACCTTAAAATCACCAGTAAGATAGTTTTGGCACCAAAATAGTCCAAAGTCAACAAACGAATCAAGCATAAATTGTGGTGACATGAGGAAACCACAGCCGCAAAATCTCTAATTGTGACATCATGGAAAAAGAAGAATTTCCGCAGAACTAACTGCCAAAACATCTAAAATCTCTTCTAGCCGCACTAATTGAGAATAAGTACGATCAAGCTAGGTAGAGAAAAAGTGACCGATAAAATATCCCAAGGTCTATAATTACATTATTGATGCATTTTATACATCTTTCAAAAATAATTTTCATCTATATTCATTTTATTATGAATATTCTTATTTGTTTTTCATTTTATATATTTGATTAGGGTACCCTTTCTTATCTATATATTTCAAATAATTATTAAAATATAGTTTTGGCCTCCTCAGTGAAATTGAATAAAAATTCTTCCAGTGTAAACAAATATTTAAATTGATATAAAGATTATTAAAGTTTGATTATTGCATAAGTTAAATAATAAAATATAAAGATATGAATTTTATCATCCCTCTCACAATACCATTTCGAGAAATCCGGAGGGTGGAGGAAAGAGCTATTTTTCCCTGTGTCACATCCCTAAAATCCGGTCAGTGCAAAGCACTTACTATTCTCCAGGCTACTGCTAAACGTTTAAATGAATAGACAGCCCCAATAATAAAATGAAAATGAATGACAAATATATCCTAAAAGTTCAAACTATTGAGCAAAAGAAAAGCATGAAATCATAATACACATAAAAAGCAAAATTGAATATAAATTTTATCCCCTATTACCCCAGAATATTTTTTAAAACTTTAGGGGGGGGGGGGTAAAGCTATAGTAAATAAATAAAAAAAAAATAAAAATATTTGAGGGGTATGAAAAATATAGCACTGGAGAAAATTAATTCAATAGTATTTTTTTTTTTTTTTTTTTTGAAAAATATTACTCAATATTACATACACAATAAAAAAATAGCATATTTTTAATTGTTCAAATTTAATATAAATATTTTATTGTTCAGTTTTTGTTTATTTTTTATTTTATCTATATTATTTATTATTATTTTAATAGTAGTACCACTACCATACACAACAAACATTAATGTGAATTAATCAGAGTGTACATTAAAATTATGCACACCATTTCCTGCCTGCAGGAAATAAAAACACATTACATTATTGTTGCAATTGATATGGAAAATATTACTATGGCACCACAAATATTTATTTAGAAAATTGACTATTTTTTTTTTTTTTTTTTAAATAATATTCCATAAATACTGTTATATATATAAAAGACGAGAGTACACATTTTTTTTTTTTTTAAACACATTATTATCAAAATATGAGAATATTATATTATTCACATGTTATAAAATGATAATTTGCTGATGTCCACATGAATTTGTCAGTAAAATAAAAATCATTATTTATTTCAAAAAAAAAATTTCTAAACTATCGCTAAAAATTTACTCTAAATCGTTGAAATGCACGATAGTAAAGCAAAAAATTATTATTTAACAAAGCTAAGTTTAATCTTAAAAAACTTAAATAAATTAACCATTATCTCAAAAGTAAAAAAAAAGGCTAGGTAAGATCCTAAACGGTAACACGGCACCAATTAATGCTATGGTGTTGTATTTGGGGAACCCGATCCAAGCGATATCTTGGCAGCTAAATTCATCAAAACAGACGAGTCGGCTCAAATAGTATATTGCCCAGAAGCAGATTCCTCAAATACATATAGCAGCGCGTGTCGAATAGTGGAAGATTGCATTGTGCCGAAAGTTAAATTAGTTATTTCAATATACTATCAAGAATACCTGAAAAAAAAGGAAAAAAGTAAAAGTAAATAAACACTCACCCCATAGAACACACATATAGTATGCAATAACTAATGAATTTATTTTAGCAGAGTAGAATACTTCGTTGGCCAACGAGAGGTGTTACAGAAAAATTAAATGGAATTGAGGCTATTTAGCTAATTATACATCCAAGGTTTCTTTTTGTAAAATCCATATCATAGTACTGAATAATACACATGTTGAGGGCAGTCTTTGCCTACAGAAATTCAGTCTGAAAGCACGAAGAGTTCGTCAGTAGATGGGAGAGTTCTATTCTAATTTCAGGAAGAGAGCTTCCTCTCAGAAATGAACAGAAGACGTCATCGCAGGTGTCGCAGGAAAACTGACATATGCAAATTGGAGGTAAGGATTGTTAGACTATAAAAAGTATTTCCGGCGTTGATGAAAGTTTCGCTCGCTTGTCTCCTCTCAGAGATGTATCGAAGCCGCCATCACAGGAATATCTTGCAGTTTTTTCTCTATTGACAAAGAATTAAAATCATATAACTAGTGGCTGGAGATGAATTTACTATGAGGGGTACTATTCTTTATTCTTATGAACCATCGCTACTTGACATCGAAGCTCTTCGAGATTTTATTTGCTGCAGACCGGAAAATTGTATAACATACTAAGTGAAGAACAGAATCGGACCCTCGGCCAGAGGCCGAGAGCCGCGAGAACGACCTCCTCTCTCTCTGGCTGAAAACCCTGAATCTGACCGAATCGCCCGCCAAAATTTCAGCGCTTGTCCGCGACACCACCGTCAACCAATCAGAAGCGTTTTCTGGAAGCTTCTACAAGGGGATTCCCCTAATTTTACATGGGAGGTGTTACAAATGGAAGTCACTAGAAGCATCTGGAATAATCTCAAGCATGATGACTCATGCCTGGTCAAAACGGACGAAGCAAGAAAAAAATATGGCGGTGCGTGAATTTGAAAATACAGCGATTGTCATAAAAAAATACGGAGATTAAGTTTAAATTTTGAAGTAGCATAAATTACGAATTATACTATTAAAAGAGCGGGCGATTACATGAAAATGATTTATATTTAAAATTAAGTCTGATTAATATAATTTTAAGAATGAATCATTAATAATAAAATAATTTAGAAAAATATTTTTTTTTGTATATTGCTATTAGGTCAAATAGGGAAGCTGCAATGTATGAAATGAAAATACTGGATTTATAGAATATATTAATGAAATTATGGAAGATTAAAATTATTTTTTTTTTAAATTAGTATTAATTAATTAATTTTTCTTAGAATATTGATCTGAATTTTTTTTATAAAAAAAAATAATCTGAAAATCATCCCTACATCCTAGCAACTTTATATACATTTATACATATACCTACAACTAGCTAAAAATTTTGGACATTTTTTGTATCTAAGTTTTTTAATTCATACTTAGATTTAAATGATTTATAACTTTAAAAAATATTCTTATCACCAACACCACTTTGTCTTTTTTTCCAGAGCTCTAATGCCTACTGTTAGTTACTTGAGACTTGATGGTAGTATTCCACCTGGTATGCGGCACTCTGTTGTCCATAGATTTAACAATGATCCATCAATTGACATTTTATTGCTCACTACTCAAGTTGGTGGCCTTGGTTTGAATCTAACAGGAGCAGACACTGTGATTTTTGTAGAACATGATTGGAATCCTATGAAAGATTTGCAGGTAGTTATAATACAAATTTTATTTTTAATTGCACAAAAGATCTAAGTTATAAATGTACTTTATGGACAATGACTCTTTTAAAACTTATGATTTTTATATGATCATATGTATTTATTTTTATAAATATTTTTTCTTAGACTCTGTTCAGAGCATGTGTTTCTTTTTTAGATTAAGAAAAATTTTTGTTTACTATTTCTTAAAAAGGGAAGAAGATTCACTAATGTCAGAACAATTACTAATTACATCACTGGGTCCTATAGGGGTGATAATTCTGTTTAAAAAAAAAATCACTCATTAGTTTGAAAATTTGGACATAAAAAATATCATGAATTTTAACAAGTAATCGACAGAAAAAAATCAATTTTGTCAATTGCTTGCTCAAAAAATCACCAATATCATCAAAGGATTGCAGAAAAAAACTCTAATATGTCAAAAGATCACAGAAAAATGTGAAATTAACTAAAGAATTTATCAGCCATTTAACATGTTCGCTGTCACCGATGCACTGGCACATCAGAAAAGGCACCTCCTGGTATGCCGACAACGTACTGGTGCGTTGATCAACTATGATAAGTTATATGCTCTGTGTTTAGTCGGCTTCTGAGGATGGAAATATCATTTTTAGTGACAGCGAATGTGTTAAACTTATGACAGAGCAGAGTATGCAGTGTTGTGTGGAAAACTTAATTTTTACAACAGTAATATGTTGAAAGGAGATTTATTAAACATGAAATAAAATGAAAAGCACAGTATAATATGACATTTCTTTGCAAACAACCAAATTTGTAAAATCAATAGTTAAAAAAATTTGTGATTATCAAACCCTAGTACAAAAAATTATCTTTTTTCTTTCTGTGTCACATGGTTTGCTGTGGAAAAAATACAATTTTAGAATTAATTACCAAAATAAAAGCGTTTTTCATGTGATTTATTTAATCCATTAATTTATGTTCCATACATAATTATTTTTATATATATTTAAACTTTGGTAACAATTAGAAGACGAAAAACAACAAAAAAAGTGAACTGATTATATTTTAAAAATAATAATAATAATTAAAATAATAGTCTCTTTCAAAATTTTATGATTTGTTGTATGACAAGAGGTATTCAGCTGAGTCAGAGGTATTCAGAGAGTTCACAAAATTTGAAATCTCTGTCTTAAATAGGTTTTGTGCCCGTACTCTGTGACAGACAGATAGAGGACAGAGACGAATAGGATTTCGTCAGATGAACGAAACCCTAAAAAAACAACCTGTTACTTTATTTATGGTAAAATGAAATAGAACTATAAAAACAATGAGAAAATAAAATAAAAGAATGTCCATGGGATAAATATAGTGCACCGAGACAAGAAATTAAGGAAATGTGATTTTAACATCAGACTACTTAATGACTTGCAGATAAATAGTGTATATTTATTTATGTGTCATCAAGTGAAAAGAAAAATTATACAGGAGGAAAACAGCTTATAATTATCTATTGAAGCTATCATTATTGTTATTATTATTATTATTATTATTATTATTTTCTGAACCAAACAAATGTATTTAGGTGTTATATTTGTTTAAACGGAAAAGGGGGATCTTACATTGATCAAGGTTAACTAATTATCTAGTAATCTAATTATCTAATGCATGAAACTTTTAACTTTTTCCCTCCAATTGGTAATGACTGTGTTGCTAATTATTCTAACTTATTTTGCAATATTAGGCTATGGACAGAGCTCATCGTATTGGACAGAAGAAGGTTGTCAATGTCTACAGGTTAATCACCAGAGGTACCCTTGAAGAAAAGATAATGGGGTATGTATTTAAGATGTTTCATTTTCTATAAAGAAGATTTTTAAATTAGCACATTATATTTTTATGCACTTTAGTTGCTATGACAGAAATCATTTTCCACTGCAACAAAAGTATTTTCTAAAAATAAATACATAATTAAATGTTTAGTTGATAACTTAAAAAATTTGGATACAAAAACCTCAAGTAGAATATTCACATGATGTAATTTCTTAAATTATTAATTTAATATTAGAGATGAAAATCTTTCATGGATCCATTCGATGATTTTTCATACCTTATTAAATTAGAATCCTCTCTTTCTTGCTTTTTGTTTATTCACTTTCTTTATGTTTTAATGATTTTTTTAACAACTTTCATCAGTGAAATCTGATAGATTTTGATGCAGAACTCCTTCAGTGTATTTCTTGTTTATGTTTTATAAGATTTTTCTCCCAATTTTTTACTATTGTTAAAGAAATTACGGCATATCATGTTTTTCTATGTTCAATCCTATGTTTCCTTTCATTCTTTTTACAGTATTTTTATTATTATTGCAGTATGAAATACATGATAAAATTCATTAATCAACTTCTTTGTATTAGCCCTTAGCTTTATTTCCAATATAGAAGAAAATCCCTGATAAATATATATATGCTTTCTCCACTGTTTATTTAAATTTTACAATCTTTGTTTAACCAAACATTTTAAAATTTACACATTAAAAAAATTTAAAAATACTAATGAATATTGCTGATAATTATTATGCAATCTATTTGATTAAAATAAATAAATAAATAGTTATATTATAGTATGAAAATTCTCTCTAATAGTCAAAATTCCAAATTTGAGTCTTTAAAGCATTTAAAGCTAAGATTCTGGGTCTAATAAAATTTACATTAATTTGGATTTATGACTGTATTAGTTTGAGGAAATCTTTCATTATCATTAACTATTTAAATTTCAGTGATTACTATTTTATTAAATAAAATTAACCCCAAGTTAGAAGTGAGAAGTGAAGCAAATTTTTTTCATTAATAACCCCCCCCCCCCCTCCCTCAAAAACTTTTGTTATCATGGCAGGAGTAACATTTTTCTGTTTACTTAGAACTATTTCCAGTAAGTTCATAATTGTAACAATCTGAAATTTATTTTATATCTTTTCTGTAGGCTTCAAAAGTTCAAGTTATCTGTGGCCAATTCTGTGATAAATCAAGAAAATACTAGTCTTCAAAACATGGGGACAGACCAACTTTTGGACTTATTTACTTTGGATAATAAAGGAGAAAAAATAACATCCAATTCAAAATCTGAAACCAGCAAGGACACTAAATTGAAAGGAATTAAATCTGTGTTAGAAAATTTGCCTGAACTGTGGGACACTTCTCAGTATGAAACAGAATATGATCTTTCAAATTTCTTGAAGTCTTTGAAGTGAACTCTTTTCACTTATTTTATTTGCTCAATCAAGTTGTTACTTGATCATGTCCATTGCTAATTTAATGTAACTCCAAATTTTTTTTTTTTTTTTCACCCTCATTCATTTGATTGTTTTGTGTCGCAATGTTTTGCACTGTCATTTTATATTTTGTGGATCACTTGAGAAGTGTGTTGTTATTATTTAGATGTTAATGTTTTTTCGCGTGCATGTGTTGTGCTTTTTTGCTTTTGTTCAGGCATATGATTTGTAAATAAACTGAAATTAACTGGGGGCAAGAGAGGGACTGCCCCTTCCTAGATTTTTAAATTTAATAAACTAAAGTTTCCTTTTATCTGTTGATTTTGAAAAGAATAGTAGAATTTATTCTGTTGAAGTAAGTTTAGCTAACTAAACACTAGTTCTCCTGACAAAAACTAAAATATAAAATTGGTTATTTTTTTTTTTTTTTTTTTTTTTTTTTTTTTTTTTTTTTTTTTAATAGACTTTTGGATTTTTAATATTTTTTATTTGCGATATTTCTGTATTGGTTTTTTTGTTGATATATTTAAAATTGTCTTTTATAGCAATCTCTGGGGGGGGGGGGGGGTCTTAATTTTCTTTCTTTCATATTACTTTCTCAATTTTAAAAATAGCCATACCAGCCCTTCAAATTAGCCAGTGTTCCATTTCTTAGTGAATTTCATAAAAATGATTCTTCAAGCAGGTATCTAAGAATTTTTCCTGGCACCTAAGAATTTTCAACTTTTGTCAGCCCCTGTTTATATACATTAGAGTTTATTCTTTGTGTTCCATTTTATGTTAAAATTTACATATTTATATACATTCATATAATTTACATTGGTTCTTATAACTTTCATATGAAAAAACATGTCACATTTTAAAAAGCATATAAAATTAGTTTTATTGTTATGTATTTTCATTTTGAAGCTATTTTCAATTATTTTAAAGCTTTCTTTTCATTTCTTACAAAAATAATCTTCACTAAATTAGTATAGATTAATATTGCTTTAAATGCAACTTTTGTATGATTTTTATTTATTATTTTTTTTATAGGGATAGGGGTATAATTTTATCGAACTTTATTGTGCAATTCATTTCTTAAAATTTCATTTTAAATGAAATCATAATATTTTATAGAGTTTTTTGATTTAACCCTTTCCAGCACAAAAAAAATTTGTTCCTAAAACGATGAAAAGATTGATTGACACTGTGATTTACAAACAACTTTTTTTTAATTCAAAATTTGTTACTTTAACTTTTCATTGTAAAAGCTAAGTTTTATTAAAATATTCTTGATGCCGTTTGGAATTAAAAGTATGTGGTCTCAACGTGGGACTACTTCATTAGAAAGGTTTAATTTTTTAATTTATAGAAGGATGTCTTACACATTTTCTCTTCTACTTATGGCAATGTGCTTGAAATTTTCTATTTTGAGGTAAAAAAAAAAAAAAAAAAGAAAAATATGACATTGTTTTACTGTTAGATTACATTAAATTGAGGATATTGCTGTAGAAAAATTTAAATTGATGTGTATCCATGATTATGATGCATAAATTGAGCATCCAAATTTTGATTTGATGAACATTTAAATAAAAGTATGCAAATTAAACCTTTTTTCTTTGCTGCTTTGGTCCAAGAAATTCAGATATGGTGTCAAAAGTGGTTGTTGCTGTTTGAAAATCCAAAGTTGTAGCTATATTTAATATATGTAGGTGATTTCTTATGACAAAGTTGGCATATACATTACAAAGACCATCATGCAAGTTAAAATCATACTTTTTTGTCTATTTTTATATTAAATCTCTAGTTATAGTCTTTGAAGGGGAGGGAGGGGGAAGAGGCCTATTTTCAAATTATCTTATATATGGTAATATTTATATCATCTGAGCATAGCTATTCAAGCTATCTCTCTAAAATTGATTTTTAACCAAAATATTTAAATTATTTTCTTTTAGATTTGAAACTAATTATAAAACTAAAACCTAATATACATTTATTTGTTCAAATTCTATAATTATTAAACATACAATCTTATTATGAAATTTTATGAAATATATATACACTAAAAAACAAGATTAAAAAAAATATACATGGAATAGCTTCTGTGAAACAGCTGTGGTAATTTTTCAAATTTTTGCATATATTTACTTCTTTTAAAAAATTTCATCCAAATCCTTTCTTTTGCCTTTAGCATACAAAGTTTAAAATCTTTAAAACTTTTTAATTTAAAGGGGAAAGAAGCCTACATTAATTTTAATTTTATTATTACAATGGGTAATAACCAAATTTTTATTATCCCTTTCCTCATAACAAAATTTTATTTTCTGCTTTTATCTTCCCCATCCTCAAAATGAACAATTTAAAACTCGTTAGTTATAAATCAATAAAAATTATATCCCTTTTGTTATTTTGTACTATGATAATATAAATTTATCTTATATTTTCTCTCCCATCTTTATATCCCCTCTCCCAGAAAGAAAATATACGTCTAGATATGTTTGGTTGTGTAGAGATAAATAATGCAAAACAAGATTTTTTTTACTCTTTAATGAAAGCAGGTATAAATTTTTGTTCTTGATTTTTTGTCTGTTTTATATAAAGACTATTTTTTTTTTCTCTCTCTCTCTTTCATAGTGGTAAGTTGTGTTTTTTTATGATATTTTGTTCAACTCTTGAATATTTCATTCATATTGACAACAAATATTTTTTTTTAAATTCTTTTTCTTGGGATAATTAGCTATGTCAATCAATTTACTTGAATCTAATGGAATTAATTTTTAGTTTGTTTTTTCTTTTAATAAACATTTTAAATTTGTATTTGTAAACAGTTTTTTTCCCACCATAAGTACATCTCATAGTAATAACTTTCATATCATGTTTAACTATATCTTTTCTTGTATTTCATCGTTAAATGTACATAATGGATCATTTTTTATCATGTCTGTTTGTGAATAATCGTTTGTAATTTTACTAGTTTTTACCGGTGGAAAATATTTGCTTATTAGAGTGTGTACAACACAGAGTGAGATCTTTGTACTTTTTTAGAGTACAATATGTGTTATTTAAACATCACACCAATGTCAGTGGAATGCATCTTGTAGAGCTTTAGCTGCGACTGTTTTATTTATGATTCTCTACTTATAAGCTCTGTAGCATTTATTTTGTGTTGTAATGTTGATTGATATTGGGTACTGTGTTTAATACACATTGTAGACTCTGTAAAATGTGATGTTATGAAAGTATTTTCTTAATAAATTTTTTTTACTTACTTATGTTTCAATCTTTTTCTAAATTCAATAGTAATTACACAATATACATAAAATAAAGAAGTACATTTATATATATACAGTTTTTTTTTTTTTTCTTTTTAACATTCTTATTAATTTTATTTCATCATAATCAGAAATATTGAATTTTTAAAAATGCTGATATACAAGAGTTTTTTCTAAAGGTGAAAATTCATCTTTTTATAAGACAATTTTGGGTGTTCTTTGGGTGATTTAAAAATGCAGTGAAGGTAGATATTATATATGCATAAAGGATATGGATGTCTAATAAATTTAACATTCAGACTTTGTTTTTGTTAACTCCTGAATGTAAAATTGTGATTGTAGCAGATACACTGATCCATAAAAAAAACTTTGTCATTCACAGCAGGTACATAGACTAGAAATGATTGTTTTTTAGTTAGTTCTAAAATTTCTTGCTCAACTATGCAACAATTTGACTCATTTTCTGACCCATTTTTATACATAAAGGCATAAAACTGTCAGACTTCACTATTGTAATGATTTGTAATTGAAAAGCATTTTATTTTTTTGATAAATTGTTATTGAGTTATAAACATTTCTTGTCACTTGATTACAAGTTTTTATTTCTTCTCAAGCTTCTACATTGGTTCAAAATCTCCACTTTGACTGTATTTTCTGAAAGACCATCTGTCTTTACCAAAAAAGGGGAAAATGTTATTCAATTAGATAGTTACTAAATAAGAATACCTGCGAATTTCATGTATTTACCCACAAAAATTAATTAAGGAATAATCATAAAGTAGCTTCTTTGGATTTGAAAAATGTCTTAAATGTTTTCATAGAAATGTGGAGGCATGCTATCTGCAATGCATCATACAGTGGTGATATGTTTTTCAGGATGACCGTATTAGTACCCAGAGTTGACAAAAAACGTTGAAAAACTCTTTTCTATGCTAAATACATTAATTTTAAAAGCTAAAATGCCATTGAAAAAAAAAAAAAAATCCTAATATAATATTATTGTGAAGAATCTACCCACTGGCCATTTGTCACCAATATACAGTAATGTGTTTTATTTTATTGCAGATTTTTCCTCATTGAATAAAGCAAAGATTACTATTTGAAAATAGTGGTGACAATGAGCTTGTTGGCTAGGTTATAATATATATTTGTTTTCAATGTTAATTTCATAATATATACAGTCGGACTTCAATTTAATGAACACTTGTTTACTGAATTTCACGATTTCACAACTTTTCCTTTTTTCCAATTAAAATGAAGGCAAAACCTCCTATTTAACAAATAATAAACCACAATAATTTTTTTTCAACAGCCAAAAAAAATTTTTTTTTGTTTGTTTGGATTAGAAAAATGTTGTATTGCTTTTTAAATGACATTCATCTTTCTGAAACAGAAAGACTTTTTATAACCAGGAATTTTTTAAGGAGAAAGATGCAGTCAAAGACTTCTTTCTCTAAATAGAAGCAGTAACCTTCTGTTAAAGGAAGGATTCACTGCCCACTGCCATGTGATGGTGTCAGAGGAAGTATGCTAACTGGTTTTTCTTCCATAAAAATCTCATAATTTTCCTTGTGATTTCAACTGAAACTTTATTGCAACAGCATTTCTCTATAACAACTGCACTTTTATTTTAAGAGAATGGCATTAAAAAGTTGCCAAAGAAGTAACTACTGTCAAAAGGGACAACCTTTTAAACACCAGAAAGGACCCGATGTTTGCCCAGGCATAAATAAATTCCTCCTCTCCTTTTTTAAAGCAATTTTGGACATTCTCTTCTCTGGATTGATGCAAAAATGCAAAGATAATATTTGGGAGCATGTGGAGGGGGAAGGGGGTTCTGAAAAGTTTAATAATCATTTTATCTACTCAAATCTTTGAAGCTTCTTTCTCAATTATTGTACAAAAGAGTCATCAATCAAAGGCAAGCTTTTAAAATAAGCATCAGAAAGTCATGTAATTGAAGTTCTTTAAAATTGCTTAAAAGGAAAAAAAGTCTGCATAAAATTCTGTTTGTTAAATAAATAAAACAAAATATATTATTCCGAATTCCCAATGTGTTGTACATTGATGCTACTTTCAGTGATAAAACTATCAAACCATTAAAAATATTTATTTTTAAAAATTTATTTCTGTACTTCACATAACTTCATCAGGTACGTTTAAATTTATATTTTTAGCAAATTGTAAATTGTCTTCAATTACTTTTTTAAAATTTAATGAATCTATATTTATTATTAGTTAATTTTTTAAATACTTTCTAAGTTATAAGACAATAACAATCATATGTACAGTTGTCTTTCATTTTATTGTTTAAATAACTATTATATTGTCAAAATTATACAAGTTTGGCCATATTGCATATTGTATAGATGGACATTTTTTTACTCCTTTTCCTATTTCTCACTTCTATGCCTGTTGCCTCAATTTTCCCTACAAATAATGGGATACACTTTCTAGTCATTTTTACTGTGAGAGTACTGTCCAGTGGTACAGATTAGAGATGAGTTCGGACTCACTTTTCGGAACCTGAGCCCAATAGTGTCCAATACAGAAAAATAATTCATAATACTTAAATCTAATAGTCTAATAGTTGTTCTAAATGAAATCTCTTTTCTAAACAACTTATTATATGGAAATAACTGTTAATGTGTTTCTGTAATGTTCTATTTACTATAAAAGATGTACACCTTAAATTATAATTGATTCTTTCCTCAAAACAATCTTTTGTAATTCTGCTGTTCCTAAAAATCAGCTTAAATAAAAAATAACACTGTTGCCTGAAAGATTTAATATTTTTAATGTTGTTTTCATGTAAAATATTATTATGATTCGCACACGATACAAGTCTGAAAATTTGCAAACCTTAAGTTAATGTCAATTGACTAAAACAAAAGAAAATATTCATTTCCCATTAGATCTCTAAAAAAAAAAAAAAATAATAATAATGATAAACAAACATTCCAATTAAATTTTATCTGAATGGTGAAATATAAAATAAACATTCATGCCGCCATCTATGCGAGACATAAAGAAACAAATACTCCAAATTTTCTTTTAAAGTACCCTTGCTACAAAAAAGAAAAGGAAAAAAAAACATTATTTCTATTTTTTCTTTATTTTGATCGAAATAGCATTTTAATAAACTGAACTGGAGTAAGTAATTTTTAAGAAAAAAGTTCTTTTTCTTTACAAAAATTAATGAAATCGTCAATTTTAGAAAGAATGAGCGCGGGTCCAAAGGCTAGTATAAGAATAGAGCTCGAGCCCATCTTATGCCCATTTTTAGTACAGATTAGTCTTCAGTATAACCTGTCAGGTGAGTTTCAAATAAGGCAGGGAATTCCTTTCTTATCAGTTTTGCAGAATATTAGATATTTGAATCATGGTAGATTGTTGAAACCAAAACATTTTTTGTTCAATGAAAAGTTTCACATTTTACACGAATTTGACAAGAATGTTGGACTACAAAATACTTTAGCTGAAAACTTTGAAATCTCCATGTTGACATTAGCTGTAATTGTTAAACAACGTGCAGAAATTGAAAAAGGCATCAACAAAATGTGGTAAAAAATTGTTAAGAATAAGGAAATCCTTGAAAGCTGCTCCTCTTTCTGTTTTTGAATCTGACCTACTGGAATGTTTCAACATTGTTTGCACCAGGATAATAACTATTTATGGGCCTCTGATCAAAGAAATAGTCCTTCAACTTGCCGAGAAAGATAATGTGAAAGAATTTTCTGCAGCCAATGGTTGATCGACCGTTTTAAGAAAAGATATGATGTAGTCCAAAAGTGCTGGAAAAATGCAGATATAAAAGAAAATTTAGTAAAAGATTTAGTAAAAATGTTGCTCCATCTGATTGAAAGATATTTACCACCCAGCATTTACTATGCAGGGGGAATGGAATTGTTTTATGACATACAACCTGATAAAATCTTAGCTATATCTGTAGAAATGAAAATTAGTTTGGCAGAAAAAAAAAACTCAAAATGAGGATTATGGTTTTGCTTGCAATTACAGGGTTCCCAGCATCAGGGAAAGTCAGGGAAATCACAAAATATATAGAAAAAGTAAGGGGATTTACAAATATTTTCAAAAAAGTCTTGCAGAAAAAAATTGAAATAATACAAAATTCCTCAATCAAAAAAAAAAAAAAAAAAAAGAGAGAGAGAAAAGAATTTTGAAGAACAAATGCAGAAAAAAATCGCTAATTTTCATAAAGGATTGAGAGAATAAGTGGCAAATTTCGTTGTATGCCTATTTAATCAGGGATTTGCCAGTCATGTTTTGCTGGGAACCATGAATTGATGCTGATGAAACTGACAAGTTGAAGCTATTTGTGATAGGAAGGGCAGTAAAGCTATGTCCTTATCAACAAAATACGCAACAAATGAAAAATCCTGGATGACTTCTTATCTACATATAAACTTTTTGACATCTTTAGATAAGCCTATAAAGATACAAAAGAAAAAGATCTTTTGTTTACTGATTAGTGCCCTGCACATCCTTCAATGTACAATTTAAAAAACGTCAAAATCATATTTTCCTTGCAAATTGCACAAGTATGCTTCTGTCACTAGACTTTGATATCATTCATTCTGTAAAAATTAATTATAGAAAGTTGGTTTTGAGAAGAATTACAGCATCATTGAAGGAAAAATGCACAGAAAAAATATAAAGCCAATTTTGGATGCTCAATATTTTGTGAGACAATCTTGGGACCAAAAAAGTTTCAAAAAATGCTCCTCAAAAAGCGGAATTTCTAGGCACACAAGTAGAAAGTAATGAAAATGATGAAGGTATCACCGCTTCAGAAGAAGTCATATGGAGAAAAGATGCCTAATAATACCTAAAATTCAATCTCATGATTAGACTTTAACAATTATGTCATATGTGATGACAAACTATTTGTGCAACTGAAGTTAATGAAATTGCTGATATTTCGAAAACAATGAATAGCGATTCTGATGCGGAAATTAATAATGAAACTTTCATTTAAACTGTTATTTTTTTCTCATGCTTAACATGGTTTGAAAACAGTGAAAACATATCTCATGGTAGGCTATAAACGATGCAGTATTTTCTTCTCTCCATTAAGTTGAAAAAGAACTTTTTTGAGTCAGGAATCAAAGAAACTGCCAAAAATATATTGCTTAGTACTTTAAAATTTGAAATGAACTAGTGTAAATTACTGGCTATATTTTTAGCTGTTTAATTAAAAGTATATAATTTTTAATTATGGATATTTTTGTGTAGCCGTTTATTATCGACTTTTCTATATGTGCAGAAAATGAACCTGATATTACGAATAACTTCCTATTTGTGAATAAAATTTTCAGTCCCAATGAATTCATTAAATTGGAGGCCGACTGCATATATGTATATATTTATATATATATTTATTTAATTAATATTAGTTAGTATTTATTAGTAATATTAGCTAATACAATACAATAGTAATATTTTAACACTGTCCAACATAGTTGAAGAGTCTTTATGAATTCAGTTTGCCTGTCTTTTTATGCTCGAATCGGAATGTAATTTTTATATGTTACAGCGGTTTAATGTAGAATATTCGGTATTGAAAATGAAAAAATGCTATAGCATTTATAGTTCGGTTGTAGAAAGAAGAGACACTTAAAAGATTTCCATTACATTATGCTATATGGAGAAATATAATTTACCGTGCATTATATTAATGTTACGCTATTTCAAATATAGTGAGATTAATATAATTCCCTGTAGTGTACTACAACTGTACGATCCTCAAAATAAGTATTAAAATAGGTGAAAGGTAAACTATTGGATATCAGAATAACTTTTTTTTTATCTATTGAAATTTTTCTGCTCAAAAAATAAGTTTTCATAGAATGAACCAATCGTTCATTAATCATGCAGTTGCATTGCACAATTCGAAATGAAATGTGTGTTAATAAAAAGTAGGTTGTAATAATTTTAATTGTGCAAACATTTTTAACACGTTGTTTCTGTGTCAATTGTTCATTTTTTTTTCTTTTCTAATATTTTATAGATTTACATTTCTAATTTGATAAATTATCCCCATTCACATTGATAAAATTTAATTAAGCTTAACTTTTTTTTTTCTTTTTAAATGTTAGATACACATTTTTTCCGCATGTATTTATTGATCTTGTTACAGCAAAATTATTTTTTTTCTAATTAATCAATTTTGTTTCAAGAGATCATATAAAATATTTTAAAAAGTCCATTTATTTATTTATTTAATGATAGGATTATTTCATTAATATAATTGCATTAAAAAGAAAAAAAAAACACTTTTGTAATTTATATTGCTTTCTGATATCTGAAAAAAAATTTAACGCGCATATCAACCTTAACTTTATATACACACACATACATGAGTTAGAATTAAAATGTTATGAATCAGTTTCTTAAATAATTAATTACTTCATTATAACAATTCGTATTCGATTCATGCCTCTTTCGCCGAATGATCTCCTGCTGTTTCTTGTTGGTTCCTACTAATGAATGGCGTGTGACTTCCTTTAAAAGCCGAAAAGTTTTTAGCCGAAAAAAAGGGGACTGCTAAAAATTAAAATACGAAACAGAGATAAGGAGTTTTCTATCTCCCACCCTCTCTCAACGTTTCCCTGTCTGAGTGTTCTTCTCAGTTTCTCTCTGTCCCATTAGGGTCACGAAGGTTATGCATTTACGACCGTCGTTATGTTTCAATGGCTATTTTATTTATTGCACACATGTATTATTTGCTTTCTCAGATTTAGATAATTTGAAAACATTAATACTTATTTTGGATTTGATTTATAAAAGATGATTATATAATAATTTATTAATTCAAAAAAACCAGAGTATATACACTATATTGCCATTGATTATGGGACACTTGCGATTTTAGATATTTTACTAAATATCTAGAAAAATACACGAGGAATCATCTCGAAACTCTTAGTGTATAAATATAATAGTATACGTCATACATCTCCGTGAAGATTTTTTACCGAAACTCCATAGGGGACCGTCAACAAATTAAAAAAGAATGAATATCTTTTGAATAACCCTGTCAAAACTAATGTAGCAAAAGCGCTCAAACTCTAGATTATGATTGAATGCCTTATTGTAATACACTGTGTTCATTTTTATGCAAATAGCATGCATACTCGCAGAGTAATTAAGGTTTTTATAAAAATGGTCCCAAATTTTTCCAAGTTTTTTCCTTATAATTTTCAGAGTTCTTAATATAAAATAATATTTTTTTCAGAAAATATGACAAACAACATTGCACACAGTACCCTGTAATCAGAATTAAAAAATAATGAAAATTGTATACAAAATGAGTTGGTTTACTAAATAATTTTTTACTGCGCATGCGTAAACGATATCAAAATTTCATTTGCATATTATGTTAGCTAAATGTATAGAGCAACTTTTGTGAAAGTCACAAAATCATAACTTGAAAATTTTGAAAATAATCGTCAATTGAATAAGTTGAAAATCCGTTATTCTCAAAATGAAGCAAAAACAAGAGGGGTTGTATCCATATATTCATTGATTAGTGTCAATATAGAATACACAATACGGGATGTTACGACTACTTTTGGATAAAATCCCTCATTTTTTTGCTTCATTTTGGAAACAACGGATTTTGTCCTTTTTCTATGGACGATTACTTTCAGAATTTTCAAGCTATAATTTTGAGACTTTTACAAAAGTTGCTCTATACATTTAGCTAACATAATATGCAAATGAAATTTTGATATCTTTGACGCATGCGCAGTAAAAAATTATTTAGTAAACCTACTCATTTTTCATACAATTGTTATTATTTTTTTATTCTGATTACAGGGTACTGTGTGCAATGTTGTTTGTCATATTTTCTGAAAAAAATATTATTTTATATTAAGAACTCTGAAAATTATAAGGGAAAAACTTAGAAAAATTTGGGGCCATTTTTATAAATACACACAAATATATATATGTATATAATACAATATGCATCATTTAAATGCATGAAAAAATGAATTAAAAGGAATATAATCAAAACCAATATACATTTAATATTAGTCATAAATCATTATATTATATCTTTATATTTTATGACATTATATCATTATATGAAATTATTAGATAATAATATTGCAAACTTATAATGGAATTTCCTATAAAGAGGTATCAGAAACCACATAGTATAAATCTCAATGATAATACACAAGGAGATATGCAACACAGCAATTATCCTAGCTAATTATATACACTATATTGCCATTGATTATGGGACACTTGCGATTTTAGATATTTTACTAAATATCTAGAAAATACATGAGGAATCATCTCGAAACTCTTAGTGTATAAATATAATAGTATACGTCATACATCTCCGTGAAGATTTTTTACCGAAA
Source organism: Maratus speculifer (assembly GCA_964019185.1). Taxonomy (NCBI): domain Eukaryota; kingdom Metazoa; phylum Arthropoda; class Arachnida; order Araneae; family Salticidae; genus Maratus; species Maratus speculifer. The sequence continues at coordinate 249,912,921 of OZ025294.1, forward strand.
CTCCATAGGGGACCGTCAACAAATTAAAAAAGAATGAATATCTTTTGAATAACCCTGTCAAAACTAATGTAGCAAAAGCGCTCAAACTCTAGATTATGATTGAATGCCTTATTGTAATACACTGTGTTCATTTTTATGCAAATAGCATGCATACTCGCAGAGTAATTAAGGTTTTTATAAAAATGGCCCCAAATTTTTCTAAGTTTTTCCCTTATAATTTTCAGAGTTCTTAATATAAAATAATATTTTTTTCAGAAAATATGACAAACAACATTGCACACAGTACCCTGTAATCAGAATAAAAAAATAATAACAATTGTATGAAAAATGAGTAGGTTTACTAAATAATTTTTTACTGCGCATGCGTCAAAGATATCAAAATTTCATTTGAATATTATGTTAGCTAAATGTATAGAGCAACTTTTGTAAAAGTCTCAAAATTATAGCTTGAAAATTCTGAAAGTAATCGTCCATAGAAAAAGGACAAAATCCGTTGTTTCCAAAATGAAGCAAAAAAATGAGGGATTTTATCCAAAAGTAGTCGTAACATCCCGTATTGTGTATTCTATATTGACACTAATCAATGAATATATGGATACAACCCCTCTTGTTTTTGCTTCATTTTGAGAATAACGGATTTTCAACTTATTCAATTGACGATTATTTTCAAAATTTTCAAGTTATGATTTTGTGACTTTCACAAAAGTTGCTCTATACATTTAGCTAACATAATATGCAAATGAAATTTTGATATCGTTTACGCATGCGCAGTAAAAAATTATTTAGTAAACCAACTCATTTTGTATACAATTTTCATTATTTTTTAATTCTGATTACAGGGTACTGTGTGCAATGTTGTTTGTCATATTTTCTGAAAAAAATATTATTTTATATTAAGAACTCTGAAAATTATAAGGAAAAAACTTGGAAAAATTTGGGACCATTTTTATAAAAACCTTAATTACTCTGCGAGTATGCATGCTATTTGCATAAAAATGAACACAGTGTATTACAATAAGGCATTCAATCATAATCTAGAGTTTGAGCGCTTTTGCTACATTAGTTTTGACAGGGTTATTCAAAAGATATTCATTCTTTTTTAATTTGTTGACGGTCCCCTATGGAGTTTCGGTAAAAAATCTTCACGGAGATGTATGACGTATACTATTATATTTATACACTAAGAGTTTCGAGATGATTCCTCATGTATTTTCTAGATATTTAGTAAAATATCTAAAATCGCAAGTGTCCCATAATCAATGGCAATATAGTGTATATAATTAGCTAGGATAATTGCTGTGTTGCATATCTCCTTGTGTATTATCATTGAGATTTATACTATGTGGTTTCTGATACCTCTTTATAGGAAATTCCATTATAAGTTTGCAATATTATTATCTAATAATTTCATATAATGATATAATGTCATAAAATATAAAGATATAATATAATGATTTATGACTAATATTAAATGTATATTGGTTTTGATTATATTCCTTTTAATTCATTTTTTCATGCATTTAAATGATGCATATTGTATTATATACATATATATATTTGTGTGTGTGTGTCGGCGGGGGAGGAGGGGGCAATCTCGAAAATACTCTTTCGCTGAACATTTATTTTAGCCTAGTTTAAAAAACAATTTCGATTAATACTTTTTAAATAAAGATTTTCTTTCAACGAAATTAATATAAAACAGTAATTAATATGTAAATAATTTTTTTACGCCATAGTATCCAAACTAAATGAAATGTATGCAATTTGATAATATGTTGTTAAAAAATCATTTACATAATTTTTTGTTAAGGTTTTAGGTAGCATGGCGCAAAAAATAAACCACATTGTTCAATATTTCAGTGAATTAATATAAGTTTAGTTCAAGTGATATACTTATCAATATACTGAAAGATTAAACGTATACTTTGGTTGTCTAAATTTTCTTTAGAAGACAAATCAAAAATAATTTATGTTAAAACTTAAAAAAAAAAAAGTCAATTCAAGTCGCATCAAGACATTATTCGAGTTTTAATACATCTTTTAAAACTTATATTTTCAATTTATGATAGACTAGCGGCCTTCGCCCGCTACGCTGGTCGGTTTATCTAAAGAAATCTTGAAGAAGTAGTTAGATAAGGTTCAGACATACATTAAAAAAAAAAAAAGCAAGTCGATCATTCAAAAAACGTTGGGAAATATCAAGTATTTACTGTAATTTTTTAAGAAAAACAAAGTTTCGAAAAAAAAAATTAAATCGAAAAAAAAATTACACTGACATATTAATGCAAGGAAATTTTCCCAGAGAGAAAATTCGCCTTGAATACAATATTTCAAATTCTTTTAATTGCTTATAGGCGTTAATGCCAACATAGTGAAAAAAAATTCCATGCTGGGAATCGAACCCGGGCCATCAGTATGGCGCACTGGCGTTCTACCGACTAAACCACATGGAACGACAGCCAGCTTGAAACTTTCTCATACTTAAGTAGACTGGCGAAAACATAACGATAGCGCGTTTTAAAATCGCACAGTGACATCTATTGGATTTTATATGTACTAAAAAACGTTATGTACTAAAAAACGTGAGCAGCGCACCTAATAGTTTCTTTTGTTTCTTTTTGTTACTTTTTTGTCTGTTGTCCGATTTTGATGAAACAAAGCCTATACACTGCCCGGGAGTGTGCATTCTTCATTAGTGAAAACCGCATAAAAATCCATTCAGTAGTTACGAAGATAACCTCGAACAAACAGACAGACAGACAGACAGACAAAAAATTCAAAAAATTTTTTTTTGTGTTTCATTGGTTTTCTTTTATCGCCCTGACTCCATTTTTGTCAATTATCTTCAATGTACAGACACACCGGGTCCTACTGTTTTATTATATGTATAGATGTTAATGAAAGAACTTTATACATATTTTTATCTTGAACAACATTTTTACACATGCAGTTATAAATAAAGAAAAAATAAAATGATTAAATAAATAATATATAAATTAAATAATAGCATAGCATCACTCAAGATTTGATATTATTATTTTTAAGAACCATTTTTAAAATTGTAGAGTGATAAGATTAAATGCTGCGAAAGAAACTTTTAATCTATTTTGATATCATTGCACTTTTTAAGTTAATGATCAAAAGATTTACAAAAACATACATTAAGGTATCTGCCTACATCAAATTGGCTGTTTTGGTGAAAATTTCCGAAATTTTTTTATTGTTTTATATGAAAGAGCAATCTTTTACGATTCCAAATCTGTTTTAATTTTATTCCTACTATTATTAGAAAAGGAGTTATGGCAATTTTAATAATCATCGAAATGGCCATTTTTGTGAAAATTTTCTATTTTTTTTTAAATTGTTTTTTATGAAAGAACACTTTATTCCGATTCTAAATCACTTTAATTTATCAGTTTTAATTTATAATTCAGGATATTTAGGACTTTTACCTGTATTCGAACAATTATGAGTATCAGTTGAACAAAATATGATCACAAACTATTTTAAAACCGATGATGAGTGAATACAAAATTCAAAAGTCACTCGCTATCCTCTGCAAAACTTACCAGGAAAACAAAAAGAGCTACTAAGTTAAAAATAGTTAAATATGAAGTTAAAAATGGGTTTGAATATAAATGTGGAGCACATTTTAAGTGTATAAATTAAATATATCAGATTTTTACAAGAAAATACATGTATGTGATTTCTGGAAAATTATTTTTTCGTTATTTCTATGTTCAGTAAGTTTCATTAGGTTTCAATAAAAAGTTCTTAGAATATTTCCGTAAAATTTTGTAAGTATGTTTTCAATTTCACTTACTATGCTCTGAAGTAGGATCTAAGCTATATGTGATAATTTAATTATTTTATAGGCACCCGAATATGAAAAAATGATAATTTTTACTAAAATATGTACTTTTTTACATATTTTGAAAATTTTCGGCTATTTTTGAAGATATTGTAAAACTCCTAGTTCAGTGTACAGATAAGTGTAATAGAAGTATGCAGCATAAAGGAAACTGAAATATTCTTATTTGAATTGAGTGTATGCTGTCTGGCGTAAACGTGAAATTTTGCTAAAAAAAAACAGTAAAAACCGCAATTTTTAAAAATATTAAAAAGATATTGCTAGAATTTTATGTTTTCTTATCATTCTGTAATACAATAGAACTAAAAATTATTATATTTTTTCAAAACTCCTTTTTTTTTAAAAAAAAGTGCTCCGCACGTAGGCAGTTACCTTAAAAGCGAGGTATTTCGACGCGGCTTCATCTCATGTTTTCATGTAAGTATGTATTTTTTTTTTTCATGAAAGTTTAAAGGGGATTTGGATACAATTCTATTTGCAATAGGTTAAAATTTCAGAGTGTTCGGGCTACAAGATTTTATTACTTTCTTCTATATTTTCAAGAAGAAAGTATTGGATTCGTGTAAAAATTCAACTTCCGATTTTCAATGAATTCATGCGCTTTAGAAAATCCTGAACACGTTTTGATGGTTTTTAGAAAATATCTATCCTTGAGTCTGTCTGTCACTTTGTGAGTCTGTATGTGACAAAAATTTTGTGACCGATGTATCTCGAGAACTAATGCAGGGAATTTCACAAAACTTTAGATTCAGTTAGACCTTCATGATAAGCTAAAACTGATTAGTTTTTGTAGTATATCGCTGCTGTACTGCCTTATTCACAATTACCACAATAGCTCTATCTCAAGAAATAATGTACAGATTTCCATAACACTTTAGATTCAGTTAGTCCTTGATACAATTTGCTGTTGATTACTTTTTGGTGCAAATTGCTCAACAATTGGCACTGCCGTTCTGCATTACTCATGATTATCGCAACAGTTATATCTCAAGAACTCATGCACGGATTTTCATGAAACTTCGGATTCAGTTAGTTTAAGATAGTGCAGTTAGTTTCAGTTAGTTTGGTGTTTAATTTTTGGTGTACATCTCCCTACAGGTGGCGCTGCTATGCTGCATTTTTTACGATTTTGAAATAGATGTATCGCAAGAACTAATGTATGGATTTTCATCATACTTCAGTTTCAGTTTGCACCTGATGAAAATTAAACCGAGTTAGTCTCTGGTATACATCACCCTACAGGTGGCACTTCTATGCTGCAGTTTTCATAATTTCTTCAATAGTTCTATTTAAGAACTAATGCACGGAATTTCATCAAACTTCAGATTCATTTAGATGTTGATATAAGTTGTTGCAGTTTGGATTTCGGTGTAAAACATACAAAAATTCGCGTTGCTGTGCTGCATTGTACATGATTTTAGCTATTGTCATTTCTCAAGAGAACTTCATATAATTAAAATCTCCATAATGGGTATAAATCGCCATTTAATTTTGTTACTGTGACAGCAAATTTTGAAGTATTAACATGTATGAGATAGAAGAAAGTTTTTGAAGAAACTGGCTTCTAAAAATATACAATCAAAATAAAAGCAAAAATATTTTTTTTTAAATATATCAAATTTGTTAATGTATCAATTGTCTTATAAAAAGGGGATAGCAGGGTTAAATTAGTATTTATGCGTATTAATATTTTCCTGGAATTGAAAATATGGACATTAGAAAATCGAATCAAAATCTGTAATCTAGAATATTACTTTTCCATAAAAGTAAATGGAAAATATATGTATATCATTTATGTTATAACATATAATTCATAACAGGAAATAGCATATAGGCTTCTTTTTAATTTCTTTATAATATAATTTTAATAAATGCCATCAGTTTAACTGGGAAATATTCTTTTTATTTTTCTGTGTGGATGCTAATTTTGTACAGCTTAAACACATATTTAAACAATATTATTGTTATTTACTAAAATCTAGATCCGAAAAAAAAAACTTTTTTTTTTTTTTTTTTTTTTTTTTTTGAAAAGCACAAAGAAAATTGGTTTCACCCAAATAAGTAAACAGTACAGAAAATTTAAACATTTTATAATTGTTAAACTTGATGAAAATAATATAAAAATATAAGAAACAGAAAAAGTAGCACATGTACTTTGTTACTATTGAAGGTGTAATATTTTCTTCGTATTTAATTATTATTATTACTATTTAATTTTGAATAAGTAAATTAATTATGCCTGAAAACTAAGAATTCCGAAAATAATTTGTACAAATAAGTAATTTGACATAGATTTCATTCAATACAACATTTTTTATAGTTGAACTAATCATTGATTATAAGGTTAACCCTCTCATGCATACGGGTCTCATATGAGGACAGATAATTATTGCATTATTAGGCAAAATAATTTAAAGCATTCATCTTTGGAGATTTGATTTGTGGAAAGATAATAGCTAGCATGCAGCACAATAATAAAATTATTTTAGAATGGGTCTTTCATTTATCATAAAAAGATTTTTTTTTTTTTTGAATAATGGGAAATAATGAAAAATAATTTATGCATGAGAGGGTTAATGTATTTCTTTCTAGGAAAAGGGCACTGAAAGTGAATTAAGAAATAACTGCAGTAAACTTTTCACAAACTCAGGAACAATTAAGTTTTAAATTCCTCATATGATGAGGAAGTAAAATGCATTTTTTCTTTAGATATAAACAGAGGTAACTTAATAATTAATATTTAATTTTACAAGGATTACATGTATTGGATTCAAGTGCTATATTTTAAGAGATTTCCTTTAGCTAAATGTCCTTAATACTAATAAATCCTTGTAATTGGTGCGGTTGGATTGGATTTTATTTTGTTTAACAGCTGATTTTTAAAGTCTATTTGTTGGCTTTCTTTTGAGATTGTTTCATTGTTGTGAGAAAATTTTCCGATTTTAAGAATGTCAATATATTTTAATATAATTCTTGCCTTGAAGAATTTATATCGGACACAGCGCAAATAAGTCTTATTTTTTATTTTTTTATCTTTGAGAAATAAATTACCATCATAAACAGTACAAACGTTTTTTCCTTAAAGAATTCCTAAAGCACTCTTCCATTTCTAAGATAAAGAATGAACAAAAGTTTAAAAATTACAACGAATGTTGTTACCCTTTTATTGGGCAGATGATACAATACATAAACAGGGTTCTTTCCTGAGGTTTTGTCGAATCTTCCCAGGGGTTTTGTCGAATCACCAAACGTGGGGGTGAGTTGGCAATATGCAACTCCAGTATGACCCCTTGTATTTTCCCCTCTTAATCGTTTTCGGGTTTAAAGTAACGAACTATTTAGGCATTTTTCTAACGGAAGCACTTAATTCATAGGATGACAGAATGATTGACATTCGGCGAATCCGGAATACATGTTCGTATTCAGCCCCTTTCCTTCTTTTAAATTTCAACGAAGCAGAATTCACTAAAATCTTTGTAAATTTTAAATTCACATCATTTATGTGTGGTTATCTGGAATATTCAGAATAACTATTCAAAATAAACGAAATTACAAAGAATTACAAGGAAATGAAAGCTTACAATAATGATATAGGAACGTTGTTATTTCCCTGCGCATAATGTTATCCTACAGTAAAAGAAGTTTTACAGTAACGATTCTAACTTTAAAAAAAACATTCTTTTCTCAAGAATACCTGCGTTAAACATTAAATACATTTGATTTTCAGATCTTTATTTATTGCATGTAATGTTGAAGGAAATACATTACATGTAAATCTCTATTGTTAACTTTGGGTTGACTTTGCATTGTTTGTTAACTTTGGATTTTTTTTACAATTTTTTTTTTTTTTACTACCCTCATTAGAGGTCCTTTATGCTTTAGGTATAAAACAAACTTGAAAATTGTATTTGAAGTGAAGAAACCAAACCTCGATCCAAACCCGATGTAAAAAATTCTGCCCCAAACTCAAGAAAACAATGACCCGCAATGAACCCCCCCCCCCTTTTAACTCTTTACGCCCTGATGGTTATTAAGTATTATGAAAATAACTTCTTGTAAAACTAATTTAATACATTGATTACCATCAATACAGTTTTGAATAAGTTATAGATATTTCACTTCATCTTGTTCCAAAAACATTATTGGTTGCACAAAGCAAAAATATTTTTAAAAATGAGGATTTCTTTTGCTTTTTTGCATATTTTTATTTACTTATTTATTTATTTATTTGACGTCAAAAGATTAGGAGAGGCAGAGTTTCGATTTGGAAATATTTCTATTGTAAGAACATTATATTTGTAGATTTCCTAATCCAAGAAAATATTAATAAAATAAAATAAGTAAATAACAGATTGATTGGAATTATAAATATTGCATAAAATCTCTATAAATTCAAATTATTGATACAATTAATTTCAATTGGCAAAATCCTAGTGAAACTTATTAAATGATGGTGTAAATCTAATGTAGTTTTGAAAATTCACGAAAAATGCTTTAGAAAGTTAAATTTTTATGAATTCAAAATTTGGGGCATAAAAAGTCAATGCAATTATAAATCACAAGTAAGAAAAATCATACGCTAAGCATAGATTATGAAACTCTTTCTAACACTTCCTGAAATCTTTAACAAAACCTCGTTATTTAGGAAAATAAGGTCACTATCTATAGCCAAATATGTATTCCAATGCTTTTGAACAGCCCTATATTTGATCTGTCGGTTGATATACATTTACTGTATAATTTGAAATTTAGTTTAGCAAAAAAATGCTAAGCAGGTTGAAATTTCTCTTTCAGCAATTTGTACCAATATATGGAAACATATTTTAATACTTTTGTTCAGCTCTGTAGTTTACCTAGTACCTTTATTGCACGCCAGTATTTAGTTAAAATTTATTTGAAACTAAAATTCTCTTAAAGCTACTGAAATCACATTCTAAGAAATTATCATTCATAGGCGCCCATGTATCCAATTCTTTGCGTGGCCCTGTATATCATTTTATCTATATTCTACAAGCATTTCTTAGTAAACTGAGTGCAGTTCAGCGCAAAAATGTATAACTTATTTACGAACTACCTTTAAGTAATTTATGCTTATATTCAGTAACACGTTTGCGAGCTCTTTTGTGTAGTCCTGTATATCAACTATAGCATTTATACACATCATATAATATGTATAGATTTAGGGAAATTTAAAAGCACGTATAATAATTAAAATACATTTCATCCATCCATCAGCCATCATCGGATACATATACAGCACTTCGGAAAGAATATACTGTTTGAAATCTTTTGTATGGCCCTGTAAATGCCATACACTTCTTATTACGCACTACTATATCGACTAACTTATATTAAGCCACGGTGAGATATATCAATTTTATTATTTATAAAATAGTTTAATATAATTAAAATATGTCGCACACAATCCCCCCTCCCCCCTGTTTGCCATTATGTAATGGAATTCTTTTGTGTAGCCCTTAAATGTATAATAGCTATTTTTTTGATCCCATATTTTATAAAAAGCATATATCAGTACAATTCGTAAATGCATATAAATTTTAACCTCTTTAACATTCATTTGAAACGATTTTTTCCCATAGGACGTAATGAATGGTAAAATTTTGACCGTCCCTGTAAATAAACTTATCATGCTAGAAACTTAATTTGAAATAGGGCTCGTGCTAGGATAAACGTCAATAACGTCCAAAAATTTCAGGGCAATCCGAGTACATTTACGGGAGTTAGAGCGCGGACAGACGGACAGACAAACCAAATTCATAAACACTTTTTAACTTTATTAGAAAGTGTTAAAAAGAATTTTATAATTTTACCACTAATATCAATTTTTCATATAAAAAATAATGTATCATATGTTCATTTATATTTGAAATTACAAGGTGACACCCGTCGAAATTTGACAGCATAAAAAAAACTTTGTAAGGAATTGTTAGAGGAATTTATAATAAGTAAACACAAATAATTTTAACAAAAAGTCAATCTTATACTGACTGATTCTAACTCCCAAAACAACTGTTATTTTAAACTGTATTTACTATAAAACTATTCTGCTAATTTTAACCTTTCACATTCTTGAAAAATAAACTTGATATTTTTAGCCTATTAACCTATTTAAAAATCAAATAACTACGTGATCTATAATCAAAGTAAGTAATCAAGATAAAATAGTCAGTTAATGCTATATTTAAATTTTAAAATTTACAGCATAGTTAAAAAGTATTTGGTTTGTCTGTCTGTCAGTTCTTCAACAAGGATGCTCAGACTGTCATGTAATTGATGGGTTTTCAGATTTACCATTGCATGTTCGGTACCGAAAATTAAGCCTTTGTAGTTCGTTTACAGGAAAACTCAAAGGAATTCTGCTACATTACGATCTACGGGGAAAAATCGCTTTAATGTACTTAATGATGCTATGCTGTTTCAAACCCACTGAAATTGAAGAAAATTACAAAATTGAAAAATACAAAAATAATTTTAACAAGAAGTTAATCTTATACTGACAAATTATAACTCCCAAAACAATTATTATTTTAAACTGTACTTACTATAAAACTATTTCTGCTAATTTTAACCTTTCACAATCTTGAAAAATAAACTTGATTTTTTTAGTCTATTAATCTATTTAAAAATCAAATAATTACGTGATCTATAATCAAAGTGAATAATCAAGATAAAATAACCAATTAATGCTGTATTTAATTTTTTTTTTTTTTTTTTTTTTTTAATTTTCAGCATAGTTGAAAAGTATTTGGTTTGTCTGCCTGTCAGTTCTTCAACAAGTATGCTCAGACTGCCATGTAATTGATATGCGTTTACAGATTTACCATTGCATGTTCGGTATTGAAAATGAAGCCTTTATAGCTCATTTACAGAGAAACTCAAAAGAATTCTGCTACATTACGATCTATGGGGGAAAATCGTTTTAATATATTTAATGATGCTATGCTGTTTCAAACCTACTGGGATTGAAGAAAACTAAACTGCACTGTAAAAAAAAGGGGGGGGGGATTTTGAAGCAGAAAAAATTGCTGATAAATAAAATAAAACACATAAATGCTGTACCTGTTAAAAGAAAAATCATTATATTTTTCTTATCCAGTCTAAAAAACATGACTACATCGTAAAAAAAATCCGATTAAATTACTAAAATGTTTCTGAAACTGGGATTCCTAGAATTTTTAATGTAACGGCAATAACAAAAATCCCTGTAGCAGGTATTTGTCTGCACTGTATATCAAAAAATCTGTAAGGTTATAAACAATCTTTTAGGAAAGTGAAATGGCTGGAATTTTTTATGTAACTGCTCCGGGTTATTGATAAAATTTTAGTAAGACTACTGTAATCGTAGTAGATTCTTTTGTAAAGCTACAGATATCATGTAGCTTTACAAAAACGAGTTTTGTAAATTTACATCTTTTTTTTATGCAGTGCACAGACAAAATTTTAGTCTATAAATTTACATCTGTAGAATTAAATTTTTTTTATAGTGTAAAATATGGTGTGGATAGGGGACTTACGGGGACACACAAAAGGATCCCATAGAAAGGAAAAAAGAAACATTAAAAAAGAAACATAAGAAACAATGATTCCGGTATTTCATGTACTGTTAAGAAGGGCGGATCCAGCCCACCTTCCAAAGGGGTATTCACGGCTCCTTTTTTGGGTAGGGGGGGGGCGTCCCGTATCTTAATAAGCAATTTTTATATTGAAGACAGTCCTCATATCCGAAATGACTAAATTCTTTATACTTTTGGGAAGTTTTCTTTATTCGTAACAAAAAAGTTGTATTAATATTTGTAAAAATATAAATATATACATTTCATTTTAAATATAAAATATTAAATACATTGGTTTTCAAAGCTAAAATTCAAGTTTTTTTTTTTTTTTTTTTTTTTTCAAATTAATAAAGTTCCAAATGCAAAACAGAGTTATAGATGAGGCATGAACGCCATTTGTTGCACAATATGAGAGAATTTTGTATTAGTGTATTGAAAATTAGAAAATGTGTTTTTACTTTCTTCTATCTTCAATAGAAGAAAGTATTGTAATCGAAAAATTTTTCGACTTCCAGTTTTCGACAGATTTACACGTTTTAGGGGTCAGAGATTCCAAAAAACATGTTTTTACAAAATGTCTGTCTGTCCGTCTGTCTGTGTGTGTGTGTCGCCATTCTACCATCAAAAAGTGTATGAAGTTATGCATAGAATTGAACCAAATTTTTTGTGAATGTTTTTGGCTGTGGAAAGCAGGTCCTCCTTCAGTTTTGAAATATTCCGCCGGATGGGGGTGCTGCAATCGCGATTTTTGTGCCATAATCAATATTGTACCGACCAAAAGTATATGAAGTTAAGCATCGAATTTAACCAAATTTTTTGTGTATGTGTATGACTATGGCTAGTTGGTCCTCCCTGAAATTGAAAAAAATCCGTCGGAAGGGGGCGCTGCAATCGCGATTTTTGTGCCATTTTTAATAGTGTACCGACCAAAAGTATATGAAGTTATGCATAGAATATAGCCAAATTTTTTGTGTATGTGTATGACTATGGCTAGTTGGCACTCCCTGAATTTGAAAAAAATCCGTCGGAAGGGGGCGCTGCAATCGCGATTTTTGTGCCATTTTCAATATTGTACCGACCAAAAGTACATGAAGTTATGCATCGAATTGAACGAAATTTTTTATGTAAGTATATGGCTATGGCTAGTTAGATCGCCCTGAATCTGAAAAAAATCCGCCGGAAGGGGGCGCTGCAATAGCGAATTTTATGCCATTTTCAATATTGCACCACATAAAAGTGTATGAAGTTAGTTCTAGAACTGAACTAAATTTTTTGTATATGATTATTTTTTGATAAGGCAAGTAGGTCCTCCCTGAATTTGAAAAAAAATCTGCCTATCATTCTATTGTTCATCGGCTCGTGCAGAGACGGAAAATCGTTTTTGCTCCGGTTAATTGATTGAAGCAGAAATTTAAGATGAAAATCAAAGTTGGTATGGTATTGAATTAAAATTATTAAAGCATTAAAATGAGTAACTATTTTTTTTTTAATATTAAAAAGTACGTATGAGATAGAAGAAAGTTTTGGGATTGGTACATCCATCTAGTTAATGTGTTTTTAATGTAATTGTTACAGATTCCTTTTTTATTTAACACTTTTCGATAAATTTAAATTGTACTTATTTCTTTAAATTTAAAAGCAGTGATATTCTTAATTTTGCTCTCCTACCTAACATATGCCCCTAGGTCATAGCCTTTTTGGCCTTATGAATAATCTATCCCAGATGATGACGTGATACATAATTGATTAATAACATAATAGCCATCACAGTTAGAATATTTTGATTAATTAATCCTCATGACGCCCATCATAATATGTTACTAATGTAACTAGTCGTTGGGGGCCACAGTAATACTTACCTATCATGCATATGCGTAATATAATATATGAAAATAAAATATGTAAAAATTATTTATACAATGCATTGTAATTCCAAAACAAAATTTAAACGTTTATTTAAATATAGTTAATATACATAGTAATGCTCTATTAACGAATTGCTGATGAACCCATTTCGACAAATTATATAAAATGCCAAACTACTCAAGTAGTAGCGAACTGCGTAAAAGAAGCATCCTTATAACTCCAAAAATAATAATCATATTAACTAACAGTTTACTGCGTCGGATTAAGCGTCTCGTTTCCAATTAAAATATACCTCTGAATTGAAATTTGAATAAAAAACAGGTCATAAAAAATTGAAGAATGTGGAAAACAGGATTACAAATATCTCGGCAGCTAATAATCCGATCGACTTCAATCTTTATGCAAAATTTGCGTTATTTTTTGCCTTTTACATCCACTCCTTAAAATAAAAAAATTCGAAAATTTTTATATACCTTTCATCAGAACGAATTTTTCGAGAGTCCGAGAAAATAGTTACGGATAATCGAGGTTACTGATATTAAATAGGCTTTGTTCCATTCTTACATACTAAGTGCTTAAAAAAATTCAAGTCTCTATCTCAATTTGTTCGTGAGATAGAGCATTTACAGACAAACAGACGGCATTTTTTTTTTCTTCTAAAAATGTGTTTTTCGGAATCTCCACTATCTGAAACGTGTAAATCCGTCAAAAAAATCGATTTTTAAAACGATTGTAAGACTTACCCTATACTATGTATGAATGGGTAAGTAATAACATGCCTATGAGGATTCAGAACGTGATAGTGACATATCTGATGTAAATTTGTTTACCACTCCACTGGTTTCTCAATATTTTGAAGCTCTTTTTCGTGAATTTGGGGCCATTTGTGATAATTTTTTTTTGAATTTGTGGCATTAATCTTTTCAGATGCTGCCTTACAGGTTATCAAACAAATCCAAGCTGTGAGCACTCTTCAAAAGTTTACCAATGCTCTTTTCTTTTCAATACTTCTTTTTGTGAAATAAAATTTAATCAAACAAAATATTTTTGTGTATTTGCTGTTTCTAAAAACCCAATTTCACATTAAATTTAGCGAAAATTAATTCCTGGTTTGTTGCAAAACCGGCCAACTCCGAAGTAAGTTGCAAAGGCAGCCAAATCCAAACTGAAAGCTTAAATAATTCCCTCCATTCATGTGCTCCTGCCACCATATTTTGTATTTTCAAGTATAATGTCCTGATGATTATAAAACAAAAAAGTTTTGGGGTTCCTATCTAATTTCGGCTAAGTGTGGTAAAAAATTAGTTTTCTCCCAAAATTTTATTTTTTGGAGATGGTCAGTTTTGCAACAACACATCTGTAAAATTACATTATTTTAAATTTTTTTAATTTTTACAGTGTACATGTATTTTAAATTGCATTTAAAATACAAAATACATTTTGAAAAAAAATACACTGTGTATTAAATTATATTTCGATAGCAAAACACAATCAAATTTAATTAAAATCGCTGAAATTATGAATTTGCGAAATAAATAAGCAAAACTGATTAGAAAATAAATAAGTCAATGCAAAAATCAATTTATATAGTAGACAAAGAGTAATATATGTTAAAAACGATACAGAAATATTGAAATTTTCGTGAATTTAATTCAGCTTCAGCTAAAGCATACATTTAAACTTTTATATACGTAAAACAGCAAAGCAAAATACACGAGACAAAATTATAATTAATCTCAAAGAACTGTAGATAATTACATTTATATTTATAATGCCTACATTCATAATTTTCTTTATTATAATACCAACTCGAGGCATTAGTTTAAATCTTTAAAAAAATTATAATAATTTTATTTATCATTAAATACATCGTCATTTATCATAATAAAAAAATGCAATAATAAAAAATCTATACATTATATGTGACATTTAAAATTTTTTAATTTTTTAAATGTCACATATAAGCATATTTTTTTTATTTCAATATTTCAAGATTTACAGTATTTATTAAACATGACGAAGATGTTGTGTTGTCTTTATGATGCCATAATCTACTAAAGTTTTGATTTCATCTACATCATCAGACTCCTCTGGATTTAGATGATTCTTCGAATTCAATGCCAAAGTTACCGAAAATTTTCAATTCAGACTTTCTGATTTCTTTGTTTAATAACAGGCATTCAGACTAAAATCTAGCATCTAGCACTTAAAATGACAAAATGCTTTTAAATGCTAAATGATCTTCTTAATCTCATCATTTTATGTTTAAACAAAGCATTCATCGTTTTTCCAAGTTTGGAATTATTGCTAAACTAAAACTGATTATATTTTGATTATAGCTAAAGTGTTTCGTCTGTAAATGTGTTAAATATTTTAGCTTCGTTTAAACAGTAAAAATTGTTGGTAACATTTCACTAAAAAATAGAAAAACCGTTCTTTCGAATCTTTGATCTGAGATTCAAATACGACAGTCGGAAATCCGGAAAAATGTATTTTGAATATTCTAAAAATACAAAATACTCGAAAAAAATATTTAAAAACAAATTAATAAAGTTCTTTAGTTTTATCAGTTTGAAGATAAAGTACAAATGTATTTTAAATACCGTATTTTCGGGTGTATAGTCCGCGGCTTACACAAGAAAAAACCTCCCAAAAAGCAGGTGCGGCTTATACACGGTGCGAGTTATACAAAGATTTTTTTAAAAAATTGGAAATCGTGATATTTTTTCTACAATCTTTAAACCTTAAAAAATTTGAAAAAAACATCGAAATTTGTAAATTTTTTTCGTTATGCCTTGAAATTTAGAGAGTTCTCCCATGTTTATAAAGGCTTTTTTTTACTGCTTAAATACAGTTATTTCTGGATTTGGAAGAACTGTCGCAACTATCGCCAAGAATTGCACTGATAGATGTATAATAGCCATTGTGTTTGTAGAGTACAAAATCCAAAATCCGGAACCCTTCTATTCTCGAAAAGTCTGAATTTAAGATTATTTTTAGTTTATTTTTCAAAAAAATAATCTACCGACCCTGTTGCAAAGAATTAAAAAAAAAGTGCGTGATTTATATCATTTCGGAACGATTCAGAGCAGTCGTTCTTTTTTGAAACGATTCCGAGGAATCGTTCCTTTACAGAGTCGTTTCATTTCGGAAGGAGTTCAAGGAATCGAACTTTTCCGGAGTCGTTTCATTTCAGATAGAGTCCGAGGAATCGTTCCTTTTCGGAGTTGGTATCTTATACCCTGTTCACACCAGAAACATAAGATATCTTAAGATCGCCGTGTTTGAAGTGGACCCTCCCGGAATTGAATGCCTGTTCACATTGAAAAACTTACCTATGATATCTCAGCGAATGTCACTGTATCTCTGAACTAAGCAAATGTAACGTATGTGCATACGCTTGAAGTAAAGACGGGCGCAACAGCCAATCAGTAAAAGCGAAGCTTTATAGCCAATGAGAGTGAGTGGTTGTTTCTGTATCTAACCCGAGAGAATTGAAACTCTCTGAGAGAGTTCCAGGCCTGAGGTATCTTAACTATCCATGGTGTGAACAGGGTATTACCCTGTTGCAAAGAATAAAAAAAGTGCTTGATTTATGTTATTTCGGAACGATTCAGTTTTCGAAACGATTTCGAGGAATCGTTCCTTTACAGAGTCGTTTCATTTCTGAATGAGTTCCAGGAATCGAACTTTTCCGGAGTCGTTTCATTTCAGATAGAGTCCGAGGAATCGTTCCTTTTCGGAGTTGGTGCATTTCGGATCGATTCCGAGGATTCTATCCTTTTGGGAACCAATGACCTAAGATACGTATACATTTTATGTTCGAAATTTTGAATTTATCACCTATTTTTTTTTCGGAAATTTTTTTTAAAAATATCACGCTTTTTTGAAAAAAAAAAATGCGCGTAAACGCCGCATCGCTTGAAATTTTATCTTAAAACACGTAAACGCCGCGGCGTTTCTTCCGAAAATTACGGTACTGATAATCTTAGTTTTTTAGCCCAATTACTGTAAATATTATGCATCACGAAAAAATTTGGTAAATTTGTGTTAAAAATTATGACTAATGGCTTCTAATTTCGAACCCTGGTCGAAATATACGTTCGTAAATGGTGTATAGCCCGCGGACTATACACCGACGCATCTCCGCAGGTTATACACGAACTTTTTTTACTGCATTGCTCGATTTAGGGGTGCGGGTTATACACAGGGTGCGGGCTACACACCCGAAAATACGGTACATGTATTTCCGATACTGCACAACTTAGATTTTATATAGCTAAAATTAACTAGATTAAAAAGTGAAAGAAGAATAGAATTTCTCCCTCAAATACGCATTACTTGTTATTGTAATTTTTTTTAATATATGAGTTTTCAGCGTGTTTCCGATCTTGTTTTCAAATTTACTTTAATTTTATGAATTATAATTTTTTAAATACATTTTCGAGAGCTTTAAAATTATAATTTTCTTTAAATACGTTGTTTTATTTTAAATTACATATATATACTACCTCTGACGGTAAATGAATTCAGAACGACCGATCTGACAATACAGGGAAAACAAAACGCTGCACCTGCATAGAGGCAAGTGTTGACTATCTTCCCCCACCGTTGTTCAGCTGAGCGTCATTTATGTTCTGCGTAAGACGTGCTTTACTAAGTTCTTGTTCAATATGTTGGTTCTTAACTGAGAACAGGAAAATGAACGAATAAAAGATCAATTTAAAGTTTGGTTTTAAGCTTTGCAAGACACCGAAAGAAATTCATGAGGGATGGTGCAAATTGTACACCTACCATACTCGCCAGATCTCAATCCTCCAGTCTTCTTCCTATTTTCACGACTCAAACTCTCTTTGAAAGAGATTTGGCCATATTGCTGACATCCAACGAAACGTGACGAAGCTTTTGAACTTCATCCCAAAATAAGACTTCTTGCAAATTTTCCAGGACATGTATAGCAGATCTCAGCGGTACATAGTTATAGGAGATGATTATTTTGAAGGATGGTACGGTAACTTTCGTTAATATAATATTTCGTCAACATTAATGCTACAGGACTATTCACCGAACTCAGAGGTACCATGTCAGAGGTAGTATATATTTTTAAAAAAAAACCATTAATTTCAATAAAATTATCTAAACGTATTTTTTATATTTTTATTGCACAATCCATAACTTGCAGACATGACTATTTCGTTGGGCCTAGTTTTGTTATTGGTTTTAATGTGCTAGGACGGGTTAGAATTTCGACAGCGATTATATAGGCTTAGGCTTTAAAATTTCGGCCTGTATAAACTTCTATGGCTTACCGCTTGAATTCACGAGCACATATCACTCACCCGCAAGAAAAGTGACACATCTCGGCAAAAGTAAATTTCACAGGAGAGACAAAAGAAAATTTGCATGGTTTTGCTGTAACATGAAATGACAACACTTAACTCTATATGCTGGAATAAAACAGTGCATAAAAACATAAAATCCATAAGAAGGAAAATCTTTGATGAATTTTGATGATGAGCTTGAGTACTTCCACATCCACACACAACCTCTGTGGTCACAAATGGACATAATGCGTAATAAACTGATTTTTCGCATAGCTACACTTATGAAACTATTTGTATAGAAAGACCCACCCATGGCAGATCTTTCAGTGGAATAAAATACAAAATGAATTTTTGCAAGACGTGTCTGTTTTCAAGCAGGTGAGCGATATGTAATTGGCAATAATGTTTTTAAGAACTGCATAGGTACGCATACTCATCTGCGTGTAGTGCTATTATGGCAATAAAAAAAGTTTTACAGTAATAAAAATTCAAAAAAAGTTTTATTCATTTGTATGCCACAGAGGAAAGTTTTTCCCTTACCGCATTGTTTTAAAAAGGCAGGGGGACTTCTCTGCTTGTTGTGTTGTTACGGTAGTACTAAAGATGTTTTGCAGTAAAGATTCTGTTCTTATTCCTTTATTACACACTTGTCTCTGGGTTTTTTTTTTTTTTTTCTGCTGCGGTTCTTTTAAAAGTACATAAATTATGGATAATCACTGTATAAATTCAGAATTTATTGGAATGTATTAAAAGTTCTAAAAATTCAATAAGTAAAATAATAGTAATAATAATAATAATGATTATTTCACATTTTATATGATGGATTTTTTTTTTTTTAACTTTTTTGTTAGTGTATTTTAATGCATTTCTTATATTTAAGGGGACAGTTTATCTTTTCATCAACTTTGTCTATTTTTAAAAAATAAGGTTCAAATGGTGCACTGCACTTTTATGTTCAACTAAAAGTGAATTTTGAAAGAAATTCTTTTTCAAGTGAATATTTAATTAAAAATTGATTTTTAAATGCTTTTTTTTTTTTTTTTTTTTTTTTTTTTTTAGAAATCCCTACTATTTTTAAAATATTCATATTTTTGTCCAATTTTTTACTCTCAAATGGGTACACTGAAGACGTATTATTATTAAATACGTATTATTATTATTATTGATATATATAGTAAACTAGTCGTTGGGGGCCACCGTAATACTTACCCATCATGGATATGTGTATGAAAATAAAACATGTGAAAACTATTTATACAATGCATTGCAATTCATAAACAAAATTTAAATATTGTTAATATACATAGTAATGCTATATTCAAGAACTGCTGATGTACCAATTTCGACAAATTATATAAAACGCCAAACTACTCAAGTAGTACCGAACTGCGTAAAAGAAACATCCTTATAACTCCAAAAATAATAATTCTATTAACTGACAATTAACTGCGTCGGATTAAGCGTCTCATTTCCAATTAAAATATACTTCTGAATTGAAATTTGAATGAAATACAGGGTCATGAAAAATCGAAGAATGTGGAAAACAAGATTACAAATATCTCGGCAACTAATAATCCAATCGACTTCGTTCTATATGCAAAATGTGTGTTATTTAATTGCCTTTTACGTCCATTCCTTAGAACAAAAAAATTCGAAAATTTTTATATACCTTTCATCAGAGCGAATTTTTTGAGAGTCCGAAAAAAATAGTTCCGGATAATCGAGGTTGCTGATATTAAATAAGCTTCGTCCCATTCTTACATACTGACTACATACAAAATTTCCAGTCTCTATCTCAATTTATTCGTGAGATAGAGCGTTTACAGACAGACAGACTGACAGACAGACAGACAGACGGACGGCAAATTTTTTTTTCTAAAAATATGTTTTTCGGCATCTCCACTATCTAAAACGTGTAAATCCGTCAAAAAAAATTTTCGATTTTCAAAACGATTGCAAGACTTACCCTATACTACGTATGATGGGTAAGTAAAAATGATGAAATCTAATACATCTTCATACACATTCATTTGAATAAAAATAACGAAAAATGTGAAATAATAAAGAATAGACACAAAAAAAGATTGAATGTCTATGCCAAATACAAAGAAAAAAAAAACAGCTTTAGTATTTTTAAAACAGGAAAGTGACGAAAATATGAACATGGGGAATTGCTGTGTAGATAAAAATGAGGTATCAAAATATACACAATTAAACAAGCTTTCACTTTATATTGAAAAAAAAAAAAAAAAACAGATTTTTTTTTATGATGTTAACTGTCCCTTTAAATAAGTTATTTCAGAAATTGTAGCCGTTGAAATATGAAAATTTTAAATAAGACTAGGTTAATATGCGTTTTAAAAATGTAGATTGTTTCAAATCCTTAATTATCCTTAATTTACTCTGGAATTAATACGTGTAGTATTTTTCGAGCTCATTCTGTGAAATGAATAAAAATGTCCGTAAGTGATTTTGCGTCGAATTTTCCCCAGCGCATAGTGGTTTCCGGCTGTAAAAGTACTTTTACAGTTCTTAAGGTATCCGCATACCTTCGGAAGAAGTTTTTTGAAAATTTCTCTTCTTATCCATTCTTTATAATGGCATTTACTTTAAAACTTTGAAAAATATATAAAAATTTTACCAATTACAAAGAAATATATATACACATATATATATATATATATATATATATATATATAAACATATATTGCGGCCAATACCCGGAGCCTGGCCAATTCTAGAACTGGCCGGCCAATACCCGAACTGGCCAAGCTTCCTGGCCAAAACCCGAAACACATGAAATGAATAGCATATTTTGGGTTTTGGCCGGCCAATTCGCGTACTGGCCGGGAAGCCTTGGCCAACACCCGAACTATGATGCATAGGTACCAATTTTTTGTAATTAAGATAATGTAACATTAAAATGCTCAGTAAAAAAGATTCCCATTGATTATATTGAAACGAAATATTTTTGTATACACAACTAAATTAACCAAAAAATAGTACACAATACCTTTTCAATATCGAAATTAATTGATAAACCAAATAAGATGACAATTACAAGTTAACGGGAACCTTTACTCGTGTTAGAGCACGGACAGGCTGACGGCTAGACTATTTGAATTCATAGACATTTTCAACTATGTTAGAAAGGATTAAGCCAAGTGCCTATATCTATTTCGAGAATTGGCCAATCGCATCTGACCAGTTCGCGAATTGGCCAATTGCATCTGGCCAGTTCACGAATTGGCCGGCCAATTCTAGGATTGGCCAGTCATTTTTTAACGTTGCTGGCCAATTCGGAAATTGGCCGGCCAGTTCTAGAATTGGCCAATTTCGGGTTTTGGCCGCAACATATATATATTTAAGAGAATAATTGCGAAATAATTTTTAAAAACAAAACACACGCTTTTATATCAGGTCGGATTAAAAAGTTTAAAATGTTTTTTTCGTTGAGTCAAAACCACTAAGTGTCTTTGATAGAAATCTACACCTTGTTATTAAACCAAATTATACAAAATAACTACTTAAAAGGTGCTGCAAAAATATAGATATTATTTATTTAATTTACCTGAGATCTTTAGACTGCTAACGCATTCATTATAAAAGGAACATAAAAGAAGATATTTGATGTTTTCTATTCCTAATCAAATATCTTCTTTTTATGTTCCTTTGATAATGAATGCGTTAGCATTCGAAAGATCTGAGGTAAATTAAATAAAAAATATCTATATTTTTGTAACACCTTTTAAGTAGTTATTTTGTATAGTTTGGTGTTTTTTTCGGTTGCATTGTTATGGTTTTCATATGTGTTTCAGTGACTGTCATGTTTCTAGAGTGTCAGGTGACTGTTAATTTTTCAAATTGCTTTTGATCCGTTTATACAGTGTTTTTGATTGGATCCTTTTAAGCGACGACATTTCAAATTGTTGAATTGTCATCGGTTCTCAATAAGTGTGCAAAGTTTCAATTTAATCTGATGTTTTAAAGTGGGTAAAAATAACGTTCAAAAATTCCGTTACATACATACATACATACATACAGGTGAAGCTAATAAAAGCATGTTAAAAATAGTCAAAATTATGTCAAATTGATTTTTCCGTAAAACGTCATAACTCAAAAATAAAACAATGTATTGGCATTTTGTAAATTGTATAATGGAAGACTTGTATAATGGACAGACTCTAGGATTTAGTTACACACATTATAATAGCATCTTTTTTTTCAGATGACATGGTAGTTAAAGTACTTCAGTAATGCAAAAATTGCAAAATTTATCTTTAGTTTGTCTTTTATGCACGTGTAAATAAAACTATTTAATATATTATCATGAGTGTTGTCTATTTCCTCCAAAGACATTTGCAAAAGAAGTACAGAAAATTTCGTGGAATATCATGCATAATTTTCTGTTTTAGTATGTTTTGCTTCTGAAAAACTTCATTTTGAAATAAAGCCAAAAATAATTTTGAAACGCAATTCAAAATCTGTTGTAATACGTACATATAATTTTAAACCATTGTAAATCGGGTTCTATTTTAGATACAGACAAAATTTAAGCAGATTTTGATGGACAAAATATTTAATTTTATTATTATTATTGCAAAAATGAAAAATTGAAAATTCTGCAATGAAAAATATGAACATGGGGGAAAAGTATTTAAATTTTCATTTTGTATGGATAATTGCTCTGGGTATATTAACAAAATTTACAATAACTCGCTTACAATAATTTACAATTGCCGTATGGGTAAAAATGGAGTAACAAAGTATTCACAAACAAGCTTTTATTTAATATGAAAAATAAAGAAAATAGACTTTTTACCCAATTTTGATGTAAACTGTCCCCTTAAATGAGTTCTTTCAGAAATTGTAGCTGTTTTAATATGAAAATTTTAAGTAAGACTTTAACTTTAATATGTTTTTCAATGTTGTAAATTGTTTCAAATCATTAATTTTATATGTACTGTGGAATTAATACATGTAGTATGATCCGATCTCATCCTGTGGAACAAGTAAAAATGTCCGTAAGCTGTATATTTTCCGTGCGCATAATGGTTTATGGCTGCAAAAGTACTTTTACAGTAACGATCCCGTTATGAAGGTATCCGCATACCTTCGGAAGTGATTTTTTGAAAATTTCTCTTGTTATCCATTTTTTATGATGGCATTTATTTTAAAATTTTGAAAAAAAAAAATTAGCAATTACCCAGATAGAAATTAGTTTTTAAAGAGAAAAATGGTAAAAAATATGCGGAATTGACATTTCGGCAAAACGTGATAGCTCGAAAAATAAAATCATGTATTGACATTTTGTGAATTGAATAATGAGCAGAATAACTTTCTCTAGGATTTAGATTACACACATTATAATCGCTAAAATTTTGTCTTATGCAAAATTTGTCTTAAGTTTGTCATTTATACACGCGTAAATATAAAACTACAGTCTCAGCAAAAAAAAAAAAAAAAAAAAAAAAAAAAAAAAATCTTGACACTTGCAATTTCAGACGTTTTGTTAAATATCAAGAAATAATGAGGAACGACTCTAATGTATGAGTAAAATAGTTCAGGTCATATATTTTCGCGAAGGTTTTTACCCAAAATCCAATAGGGGACCGTCAACAAATTGAAAAATAACGAATATATTTTGAATAACCCTGTTAAAATTAATGTAGAAAAAGCTTTCAAACTATAAACTGTGTACATTTTTATGCGGTTAGAATGCATACTCGTATAGAAATTAAAGTTTTTTATAAAAATGGTCCCAAATTTTGCCAAGTTTTTGCTTATAATTTGCAGAGCTCTTAATATAAAACAATGTTCTTTTGAGAAAATATGAAAAACAACATTGTACATGATATTCTTTAATAAATATTAAAAAATATTATTAATTGTATAAAAAATGAGCATTTTCATTGCGCATGCGTCAACTTTATAAACATTTCATTTGCATATTGTGTTAGCTAAATGTATAGAGCAACTTTTGATAAAGTTTCAAAATCATAGCTTGAAAATTCTGGAAATTATCGTAGAAAGAATAATATCAAAATTCGTTATTTCCAAAATGAAACAAAAGGATGAGGAGCTGTATCCGTATTCCACTGATTAGTGTCTACACAATATTGCACATATTGTCACGTAAATGATGTTTGGATACAGCTCCTCATCTAGTTGCTTCATTTTGGGAATAACGGATTTTAGTCTTATTCTATCGATGATAATTTTCAAAAATTTCAAGCTATGATTTTGAAACTTTAACAAACGTTGCTCTATATATTTAGCTAATACTATATGCAAGTGAAATTTTTATATTAATATATTAATATTTTTTATAAAAGTGAAAATTTATTTAGTAAACCTGCATTTTTTTCATACAATTATTAATATTTTTTAATTTTGATTACAGGGTGTTATGTACAATGTTGATTATTATGTTTTTTGAAAAGAACACTGTTTTTTAATAAGAATTCTGCAAATTATAAAAAATATATAATAATAATAAATAATAATAATAATAATATAAATAATAATAATAAAAAAAAACTTGGCAAAATTTTGGACCGTTTTTATAAAAATCTTATTTTTTCTGCGAGTATGCATGCTATAATCATAAAAATGAACACATTTTATTACAGTAAACCTCTTAATCATAATCTGCAGTTTAAACGCTTTTGCTGCATTAGTTTCGACAGGGTTATCCAAAAGATCTTCGTTATTTTTCCCTTTGTCGACGGTCTCCTATGGGATTTCTTCGCGAAAATATATGAGCTGTACTATTTTGTTTACACACCTGGAGTTTCATAATAATTCCTTATCTATATTTCTAGATATTCAACAAAACGTCTAAAATCGCAAATGTCAAGCTTTTTTTTTTTTTTTTTTTTTTTTGCTGTGACTGTATTGGGTGTTCTTAAATCAAAAAGGGTAACTTTGTGACATATGCTTTAATTTATTTTTGTTCGGAAATGCATGAAACTAGCAGGTGTTGTTATTAAGAAACTGTCTAATTGCACTCAATTTTCGGTTTTATCAAAAACACAATAGATTTTTTTTATAACAAGCCTTCAAAGTTGACGTTTATGAGCATATTTCCTGACGAAAGCAGAAAAACCGGTCGAAAAGCAGGAGAAAAAGTGTGATCACGTGATCGAAATAGCTTAGAACGGAATAGGTAATTTAATTATCATAAAATGAAAAACTAAGTTCGATTCGAAATCGCTTCCCTAGTCAGGCATTCCAATTTTATATGTTTCTGTTAAAAAATGAATTTGTAAATGTGTCAAAACGTTTTGCGCTTGTTGAGCGGAGCAGTTGAGAACACCCTTAATATATTATCAAGAGTGTTGACTATTCCTTCCAAAGACATTTGTAAAAGAAGCACAGAAAATTTCATGGCATTTGATGCCTAATTTAAGTGCTGCTGCTTCTCCAAATCTGTCTCCAAAACTAACAACCGAAACCCCTTCCTGTTCCGAAGATCGAAACTCCTGTGCGCCAAGCTCATACTGGTATAAAAACATAAAAACTCGTTTTGGCAGGACTGTTAAAAAAACCTGTTAAACTTGACTTGTAAAAGAAAAATTGTTTCTTTTTATATAAAAAAGGGGGATGTCATGATGTTATAATGTGAATGATATTACTTGTAACCATAGCTGTGTATACATTACCTGATTGCGTGTAACCTCTAACTGTGTTCCAAATGTATCATGTTATCATTTATGTGGTGTCGTCTATTAACTTATTGTAGTTATCGTCTATCAATTAGTAATATGGTAACGTTAGTATGAATCGTAAACATTGCAATAATTGGTGAATCACCTACGTTTATCTGCTTTGGAATTAAAATAATAAATGAAGTGAACACCTCCTATTAAATAAATGTATAGTAAGAAATTTTGCTGCTTAATTTCCCCGTGCTGAGTGGTTCTCGGCTGTAAAAGTACTATTACAGTAAGGACTCTGCTCTCAATATTGGTGAAAGTTCTTTAAAACGTTTATACACGATTAAGATTTTATATTATTTCTTTTCTGGTATGGATCACAGAGAAGGGGTAGGAGCCTGTATGGATATTTTCTTTTAATATACTATGGTCCATACATACTTTTTTTTTTCTGCAAAGTCGTACTGTGCCGGCACTAGTTTCATTCTATTCAAGACATATCAAATTGAGACTTTTTTTAAATTATTATTAAATTAGAAATCTTAAATTATGCATTTTAAACAGAAATCTGTAAAGTTACTAAAATTTTCTTTAGAAAGTAGGATTTCTAGAACTTGAACAAGAACAACAACAACAGACATTCATGTTACATGTTTGCATTATAAATAAAAAAATATGAACTAAATAAAAAGTTACTAAACATTTTTCAGAAAACTACATCGTAAAAGAAAAAAAAATGTTAAATTTACGGCAAAAACTGCTGGCAGCAATGTTGCCAGTAGTTTTTGCCGTAAAAATTGCAGTAAAATTAGATGTAGTAAAAAAATTTACATTTAATTTTAATATAATTTTTACGGAAAAAACTGCTGGCAACATTGCTACCAGCAGTTTTTGCCGTAAATTTAACGGATTTTTTTTTACAGTGTAGGATGCCTAAAATTTTTTATGTAACTGCGATCCGAGTTACAAATAAAATTTTAGTAAGATTTCTGTAATTTTAGTAGATTCTTTTGTAAAGTTGCTGACTTTTGTAGCTTTACAGAAACTAGTTTTGTAGATCTCCATCTTTTTTTGTACAGTGTACAGATAAAATTTTAATAAGTATACATGTTTCTCTAAGTTCTGTCGAATCACAGTTTCTTTTTACAGTGTAGAATTTTATGTTTTTTTCATTTTTTAAATAAATTCAGATTTAATATTAACACTAAAACGCCCGGAAATTTTGACCATGTTTGACAATAATATTTCTTACCGGAATTTTTATTCAAAAATTTTTAATTTATTTAGTTAACGTAAATCTGCATGGGTTAAATTTAAATTATTCCATGAAAAATTTTCTGGTTCGAATTGAAATTCAATCGCAAGGTTGGAGTCGAATCGACTCCTTCCGGGCGTTCTAGTGTTAATACACATGTGTGCTTGAAATAAAAGGGAATTCTCCTTCCTCTTGATACATTCGAGAAGAATTCACGGATAAAACGTGTTTTCTAAGATTATTGAAATTATTTGTCAAAAAATGCGAAATAATTAACATATTAACAATATTAACAATGTATATTAACAAGTTTCCCCGTTAGTATATCAACCATGAGCGCCTTAACCGATTTCGACTGCATATTAGAAGTAGCAGAAAGTTATGTGGTGAGGTATAGCATAGTAGTTTTCATTCTTTATTTAAAAAGAGATTACTTTCTTAGACTGTAAAAAAATAAAAAAAATCTGTTAAGTTACTAAAATTTTCCTCGGAAACTGGGATTCATAAAACTATTTATGTGACGGCAACATCAAAAATTCATGTAACAAATACAGATTTGCACTGAAAATCAAAAAATCTGCAATGTTACTAAGAATTTTTTAGGAAACTGGGATTCCTAGAACATATTATATAATTGCAACCCATGTTATAGATAAAATTTTAGTAAGGTAACAATAATTTTAGTAGATTCGTTTGTAAAGTTACAGATTTTTGTAGCTTTACAAAAATTAGTTTTGTAGATTTACATCTTTTCTTGTAAAAGATACAGATAAAATGTTTTAGATTTCAGCAGTTTTTAAAGTATTTTAGTTACAGATTTCAGCCCGAATAGGCCCGTGAAAACAGGCTTACCCACTCAAATACAAAGGAGCCCCCAAATTCACTTTTGAAAACTAATTTTTAGATTTAAAAAAAAAAAAATATATATATTCAAGGTAAAAACTGCATTATTCTTTCCTTACGATTTTTCTTGCTGTGATGCGATTTGTAAGCCTCAAAAGATATTTTGAAGTTCAAATATTATAAACTGTAGTTCCATATTTGCCATTTACAAAATTGTATTGTTATGTATACTTATAACTAAATTATGTATAATTATGTGTAATAATTATGCACATTAAAATACTTTTTCATATGTATATAGGTAGTTAGTTTAATATTAAAAGTGTTATTAACTCGAAATTTTGATGGTAAATTTTCAAATTACTTAAGCATATGAAAAGTAGGTTTAATAAAGAAAAGAATTGATTTAATAAATAAAATTTGTTAAATAAAATTTAATAAATAAAAGAGTAATAGAGGGCCCCTTATGTGACATCGGACTTTCCCTAATTCCAAGTTTTAAGAGGGTTTAAAGTTACATCTTATCAAATCATCATAAGGTCTTTTTAAATACTCAATTAAACATAGATATCTTTTTCCTTTTTGTATTTTATATACATGTAATATCAGTAAAATCTCTCTTTTAGACGTTGATTTTCTAGCGCCATTGGTGCATGAGAAAAGCAAAAACTTTTCGCAGCGTATACAAAAAGTTAATTTAACAGTTTCTTCAAATAATGCCACAACTACATTTTTAAAAGAATAAATTTCGATTAAAATCTTCCGCGCTACACAGAACAATTCGTTTAAGAGTGCAGAAAATTCACAATCATTAAAATCTCTCAGCATAAATGAAGCGCAAGGAATGACGCGGACAAAGTCCATTAAGTTGATAAATTTCGTAAGGAATTGAATTCACGAAAAACTCCGGAGGGAAAATTAAAGTTACTTAGGTGGAACTTTTGAACGAAATTCAGACTTTTCTTTTTAAATCGACAGTGAATTTTAAAAACTTATTTTTTTTCTCTTAACGGATGCATTAAAGATTTTCCAATGTCTTTAATTTAAAGTAAAACATATTCATATATTAAATTAATAGGGATAAATGTCGAATTAATTATTAAATATCGAATATAGTTTTTCTGTTAACTTTTAAAAGTATATGTCGGAGTTTCCTCTTCGCCCGCACAACTTTGAAGAAAGTCCGTAGTAGTTATTGCTGCCACCATCGATATTATTAGGTGATATCGGTCACCCACTGAGAGGATTGTGTAAATGAAAACCAACGCTGTCAATTAACTAAATTAACAGTTTATTTACACTTTATGAATAAATAAAACACTATTTACATTTATAACTCGGATGTAGGTGATCCGGTTCAACATTAAACTAATACAATAAATGCTGGCTATGTACTGTTCAAATTACACATTATCCCTCTCACTCTATACACGTTAGATTAACTTTACCGGAGATCAATTTCGAATCTCCCAACACATGGGTTCCCAGCCTACGCTGTCCGACCAGAGCACTACACTTAGGGACACTCGTCCACCCTGCTCTCTCGGTCCGAACTAACTCTCCCTCAGCAAAGCACCCCCCTTCTCCACTCTTGTTCTCCCCATTGTAAACCCCTCTACGGAGTTCCTCCGTTGCTCGCATTCCACGTTGTTTCCTTGATTCGTGGAATGTCCTTTATTTGCTCATCTTTCACAGCCATCACTGAACGACGAACACGCCCCTCTGTAATCTTCTTTTTCACCTCACTACACCTGTACATGTTCACTCCCGCTTTAGACAAAGAAAGAATTTCACCTTGAAACTTCAGTACACAGCCCATACAATACATAAAATATTAAGATAAAAAATAACATAAATTCCAGTTCTAATAGAAGATGTTTTCTCAGAACCTGACAGTATATTACTTTAATTTCATTATGTTTGTAATAGTGTTGCTTTATTAGAATACATTGTAGTGGATTTTCTATTACATGTCATAACGCAACAACGATTTTTGAGTGCCTCTACAAACGAACTATAAATGCTACCCACTTCATTATACGTGGCTCGTTTTCAAGGAAAGTGCCACGTGATCACAAAAAACTACGATTAATTTCCGAGTTAGAAATCAGGAGAAAGTTCTGATGCATAAATTTATAAATTTCTACCATTGCCCGATTAATCGTAACCCTATATATATATATATGTATGTTCCAATATTGCAAACTTCTCTTGTCTTGTTTTAGTTTGTTATTTTATGAGTTATTCTATATTCATTATAGATGATAAATAGTAGTATTGTATAATATTTCTATATGTATATATATATATATATATATATATATATATATATATATATATATATATATATAAGTTAAAAAACTTGGACGTATAAAATCATATAGAAACTGAATCACATAGTGAAATATATGTGCGAAAATTTTCTACTATGTAAAACGGAAATTGAAATGAGAAAAATTTCCATTTTACAAAACTGCAAACGTGTTCAAATTCACAAAACTGCATACTCATGTTATTTACAATCAACGAGTTTGAAAACAACAAAAATTATTAATACAATAAAATATAACTGTTATTAAGAATACTATATTAAGAAAATAATATTGAATAATTTTTTATGTAAATTAATGAAAACATAAGGTAATTTAATAAAATGAATTGAAAACATACACAGTCGATATTTAAAAATCAATTAAGCTTATATCTGCAAATTTTTTTAAAGAAGTGATATTAAATACTATTTTACGTGTCGCCATCTACTGTTGGAAAAAAAAGGATTTAATATTGCCAGATCATGCATGAAATGGAATATTTACTTTGAAAATATTCCATTAATGAATTCCACTAATATATGATATAATATACAGGATGCCCGAAAAGTCTGGAAACGGTCGAATAACTCGAGAAATACATATGAGATTTAAAACGAAAATATATATGTTAAGTGTTTTTAAATAAGCTACTCAGTGATACCGAATTTGACCTTCGCAACCGACCCCCTGGGGGGGGGGGGGGGGGGTCAGAGAGGGTCCAACTTTGAAATCTTAAATTATAACCCCCATTTTTTATTGCAGATTCGGATTCTACGGACAAAAATCCGTAACTTTTGTATTTGATGTTTATTTCGAACCCTCGTTTATCACGGTGTAATTGAGCATATTAAATCGATACATATTTCGGTTTTCCCAACCAGGTTTTGCCCGATTGGCTAGAATTTTTGACGTCAAATTCCTCGCCTTTTGCAGGAATAGCATTTCTTGAAAATCACCCCTGGCGATTATTTCGATAATGCTACGCTGTTAAAAATTTGATCCATTGCTGTAGCGCCACTCCACAGCTTTTATAGAATATCTCTTTTATGGCCAATGAGAATGCTCCATAACACAGTAAAGTAACCGTTTTCAATAAAAGCGGTGGAGTAACGCTACAGCAAATAATTAAAAAAAAAAAAAAAAAAAAAAAAAAAAAAAAAAAAACCAACATACACCCACATCAGCCGTATTTAGAAACCAATCTTTATTTCGAAACCATTTACTGGATAAAATAAAAATCCAAATAGAAAACTAAATTAATATATCCATTTTTAATGAATTTTTGTAGAGAAAAACATAAAAAAAACCCTATACACTGTAAAAAATTTAACTCATTTGCTATAGCGCCACTCCACCATTTTTATAGAAGACGGTTACTTTACTGTGTTATGAAACATTCTCATTGGTCATAAAAGAGATATTCTATAAAAGCTGTGGAGTGACGCTACAGCAAATGGGTCAAATTTTTAACAGTGTAGCATTATCGAAATAATCACCACGGGTGATTTTCAAGAAACCACTATTCCTGCAAAAGACGAGGAATTTGACGTCAAAATTTTGGCCAATCAGGCAAAACCTGGTTGGGAAAACTGAAATATGTATCGATTTAATATGCTTAATTACACCGTGATAAACGCGGATTCGAAATAAACATCAAATACAAAAGTATTTGGACAAGTATACTTACGTATTTTTGTCCGTAGAATCCGAATCTGCAATAAAAAATGGGGGTTATAATTTAAGATTTTAAAGTTGGACCCCCTATGATCCCAAGGGGGTCGTTTGCGAAGCTCAAATTTGGTATCACTGAGCAGCTTATTTAAAAATATTTAACACATATATTTTCGTTTTTCAATCTCTTATGTACTTCTCGAGTTTTTCGACCGTTTCCAGACTTTTCGGACACCCTGTATATGTTACCGTTAAAGCGTATAATCCATTATTACATAAAATACTTAGTTATTTCATGAAATAACTGACGGCGTCCGTTACCCTTCACTGCACGGTGTGCCATATATGGAACATACCGATAAAATCCTTCTATTTTTTAAAGGATTTTAAATTCAGGTTATCTGAGCTTTGTGCCATATCTAGAACACTTAAAGAAAGAGTTTTATACCAGTTTTTCTCACTTGATAGCAGTACCTCGCTAGTTTTTAAATTTTTATTAAAAAAAATATCCATCCCAGTCTGCATCGTATACAACAGAAGAATTTGCTTCACCCTTTTTTCCCCCCAAAATATTGAAAGTATCTCAAAATAAAATTTTAGACATTTGAGTACATCACTTATTTGTAATTAAGGTTGCTTAAAACTAAAATATTTCAGTACAAAAGCTTGAAATCTTGTTTTTGCGTTTGTGCCAGATATGGAACATAGAGCATAAAGATCATAAAACATTCTAATGAAAAATGGTGCGCAAAGGGCTAACGCAAGATTAAATCAATGCAATATTATTTGCATCTGATAATGATGATCAGTCTTTTGGGGTTTCTGATGATAGCTGGGAAGATTCAATATACATTCCTGCTAAAAATAAAACTGAAAATGTTATTTCTTCATATGAATGAGACGTTGACTGCACGATAACGACAAATGTGATCCAAGAAATGGATTCAACTGCCACAGGATATATAAGTTTTCATGTTAAATATTAAAGTAATTTTAAATTTCACTAAAAGTACTATATAAAAGTTAAAATCAACAAGTGAAATTCTACAATATTGAAGTTAAACTTTTTTTCCGCTGGAGGGATATTGCTATGTGCTGGGAGTGTGTGTGTATGTTGGGGGCGGGGGGGGGGGGGGAATTGAATTTCTAAACTAAACAAATTAAATTAATTATTCCAAACTAAATAAAACTGTGAGTGCATGTAAATGTTCTTGACGAATGCCGCCCCCCCCCCCCCCCCGGGAACTCTGCATTCAACACTGTATATCATATCATATATATTATAAAGCAGAAGTTCTGAAACTTCCAAACGAGTGTTTTCAAAAACTACCCGATGGATTTTTTTGCCGATTGTATCATTCGATAGGAAATATTTTTCCGAAGGTTTATGATTCAAATTTACAGGGAAAACTCTGATTTTTCGTACTAAATTTCGTATTTTTCGGTTATTTTTGACAAAAGGGTTGCCAGTAGCTGTTTTTGGCAAAAATTATAATTGCTAAAAAAATTAAAATGGCTATATCTATTAGAAATATTACAAATATCTTGAAAATAATAGCAGAAAATAACTACTGATAATATTAATAATAATAAAGAAAGACCGCTTAAATGAGGCGTAATATTATAAAAATACATTTATCTTGAAAATGAAAAAAATATTTGTAATGCTTAAAAAATAAATTAAGCGAAATATAACAATTGGTTCAACTTTTGGCGACTTATCCCTGGTGTTAGAATAAAAACATGAATTTCAGAAATTGATTAAATGAATTTTGAATGATAGTTATTTCCCTTTTTATTATTTTCTTTCTCTTTTTTATCGAATTTCCGTATAATATAACTTACAGCAGAAAAAAGCAGATCTGATTGTAAAAGACACTGTAAGTTGTGAGTTACTATTCGTTTCTATACCATTTTCATCTTGCTTTTATCGCCAAAGAATGTGTTTTAAGCCGAAAATGCACTACTGACTTAATGCCTGGCTTAGGTTCTTAATGGTCGCAATAATGTTTTTTTTTTTTTCAAGTTAAGATAATTTTAGAGTATATTTTAATATTCAATCGTAAATTATATAGATATGAGTATAATTCTTTTATTTCTTTTTGCAAATGTTTTCATTGTTAATTTAATTTTTCTTGCGCCATTTCGTCAACTTCATTTACAGGAAAAATTTCAGTTTTAAAATTTAAAAACTGAAGAAGGAAAGATTACCCCATCAATTAAAAATCTACCCCCAAATTCCAAGATTAAATGTCAATAATGGATGATCGTAAATGTCACATTCACTTGACATTAAGTATAATATAAATACTAATTATGTCATCAAGTGATTTTTAATTCGACATTTTATTTCTACTTTTATATATGTTCTTCTAATTTGTTTTTCGTTATTTAAATGAAAATTTATGATAATCTATATCATCTGGCTAATAGTTTGGCGATTTGTATAATTTGGCGAAATTGGTCGACGGTTTAACCAAGTAGTACTGAAGGAAAAATTTTTCAATTCAAAGTAAATTTATGCAATTATACGTTATTACTATAGATAAATTCAACATTTTGAAATGAAAAATTCCCGCTGAATAAAATTTACAAGTCTTTTTTTAATTGACCATTTCCTTTTCAATATTTCTTCAATCATTCGTGCAGGCTAACAAAAATGTATTTTAAATATTTTATTAGATAAAACGTAAATAACATTTTTCTATTTAAAAAAAAAAAAAAAAAAAAAAAAAATATTTTTTAAATCTAATTCTACCATTATGTGTCTTACAGGACAAAATAGCAGAATAACTTTTAAAAATGGTTTTATCTGTTAATTGTATGTTATTTGTTTATTAACCGACTTCAAAAAGGAGAGGAGGTTATCAATTCGACGCGTATGTATTTTTTTTTTTTTTTTTATGTATGTACACCGATTACTCGGAAACTATGCAGCCGATTAATTTGGTTTTGGTATTAAATTAAAGAGCTTACTCTCGGATTGGTACCACTTCCATTTCATAGAAATTGGTTCAGTAGTTTTTTAGTAATTAAGCAAAAACTATTAAAATTAGTGTTTTTTTTGCTAATTAAAACTGTTGAATTAGTTCCTACAATTGAGTGAAGTCAGGATGGCCGAGCGGTTTAAAGCGCCTTATTTAAGCTCTGGTTCTCGAAAGTGACAATGGGTTCGAACCCCACTCTTGACATACGTGTGTACAATAACTTTCCGTATTATAATTTTTACATATATATTTTACAAATTAAATACTAATTATGTTATTAAGAATATTTTTAACCGACTTCAAAAAGTAGAGGAGGTTATCAATTCGACGCGTATGTATTTTTTTTTATGTACGTTCACCGATTACTCCGAAACTATGCAGCCGATTAATTTGGTTTTGATGTTAAATTAAAGAGCTTACTCTCGGATTGGTGCCACTTCCATTTCATAGAAATTGGTTCAGTATTTTTTAGTAATTAAGTAAAAATTATTAAAATTAGTGTTTTTTCTCTAATTAAAACTGTTGAATTAGTTCCTACACTTGAGTGAAGTCAGGATGGCCGAGCGGTTTAAAGCGCCTGATTTAAGCTCTGGTTCTCGAAAGTGACAATGGGTTCGAACCCCACTCCTGACATACGTGTGTACAATAACTTTCCGTGTTATAATTTTTACATATATATTTTACAAATTAAATACTAATTATGTTATTAAGAATATTTTTAACCGACTTCAAAAAGTAGAGGAGGTTATCAATTCGACGCGTATGTATTTTTTTTTTTTATGTATGTTCACCGATTACTCCGAAACTATGCAGCCGATTAATTTGGTTTTGATGTTAAATTAAAGAGCTTACTCTCGGATTGGTGCCACTTCCATTTCATAGAAATTGGTTCAGTAGTTTTTTAGTAATTAAGCAAAAACTGTTAAAATTAGTGTTTTTTCTCTAATTAGAACTGTTGAATTAGTTCCTACACTTGAGTGAAGTCAGGATGGCCGAGCGGTTTAAAGCGCCTGATTTAAGCTCTGGTTCTCGAAAGTGACAATGGGTTCGAACCCCACTCCTGACATAGGTGTGTACAATAACTTTCCGTATTATAATTTTTATATATATATTTTACAAATTAAATACTAATTATGCTATTAAGAATATTTTGTATTTAACCGTTAGCACAGAGTATCAGAGATCTTTTATCAACTCAATACTTTATCAGTGAAAGAGTGCTAAATTAATTGACTTGCAAAAAGTAACATGACATTGAATAAGTTTCCGAACCTATTCCGTATTATAATTTTTACATATATATTTTACAAATTAAATACTAACTATGCTATTAAGAATATTTTTAACCGACTTCAAAAAGGAGAGGATATTATCAATTCATCGCGTATGTATTTTTTTAATGTATGTTCACCGATTACGCCGGAACTATCCAACTGATTAATTTGGTTTTGGTATTAAATTAAAGAGCTTAGTCTCGGATTGGTACCACTTCCATTTCATAGAAATTGGTTCAGTAATTTTTTAGTAGACAGTGAAAAACTATTAAAATTAGTGATTTTTCGCTAATTAAAACTGTTGAATGAGTTCCTGCCATGGGGTGCAGTCAGAATGGCCGAGCGGTCTAAGGCGCCTGATTTAATTTCTGGTGCTCGAAAGAGAGCGTGGGTTCGAACCCCACTTCCGACATACATGTACACAACAACCTTCTCCGTATTATAATTTTTACACATATATTTTGCAAATTAAATACTGATTATGCTATTAAGAATATTTTGTATTTAACCGTTAGCTCAGAGTATTTGAGAAATTTTACCCACTCAATACTTTATCAATGAAAGAGTGCTAAAATAATAGACTTGCGAAAAATAATATG
Organism: Maratus speculifer; assembly: GCA_964019185.1. NCBI lineage: Eukaryota > Metazoa > Arthropoda > Arachnida > Araneae > Salticidae > Maratus > Maratus speculifer. The sequence continues at coordinate 249,950,155 of OZ025294.1, forward strand.
ACGTTGAATAAGTTCACCGAGTAGGTTATAGTCAAGATAGTCGAGCGGTCTAATGCACCTGATTTAAGCTTTGGTTCTCGAAATAGAGCGGGGGTTCGAACCCCACTCCTGACATAAATGTATACAATAACCTGTTTCCGCATTATAACTTTTACACATATACTTTACAAATTAAATACTAATTATGTTATTAAGAATATTTTTAATTAACCGACTTCAAAAAGGAGAGGAGGTTATCAATTCGACGCGTATGTATTTTTTTTTTTTTTTTTTTTTTATGTATGTTCACCGATTACTCCGAAACTATGCAGCCGATTAATTTGGTTTTGGTGTTAAATTAAAGAGATTACTCTCGGATTGGTACCATATCCATTTCATAGAAATTGGTTCAGTAGTTTTTTAGTAATTAAGCAAAAATTATTAAAATTAGTGTTTTTTCGGTAATTAAAACTGTTGAATTAGTTCCTGCAATTGAGTGAAGCAAGGATGGCCAAGCGGTTTAAAGCACCCGATTCAAGATCTGGTTCTCGAAAGTGGCAATGGGTTCGAACCCCACTCCTGACATACGTGTGTACAATAATTTTCCGTATTATAATTTTTACATATACATTTTACAAATTAAATACTAATTATGCTATTAAGAATATTTTGTATTTAACAGTTAGCACAGAGTATCAGAGATCTTTTATCAACTCAATATTTTATCAGTGAAAGAGTGCTAAAATAATTGACTTGCAAAAAGTAACATGACATTGAATAAGTTTCCGAACCTATTCCGTATTATAATTTTTACATATATATTTTACAAATTAAATACTAATTATGCTATTAAGAATATTTTAACCGACTTCAAGAAGGAAAGGAGGTTATCAATTCATCGCGTATGTATTTTTTTAATGTATGTTCACCGATTACGTCGAAACTAGCCAACTGATTAATTTGGTTTTGGTGTTAAATTAAAGAACTTACTCTCGGATTGGTACCACTTCCATTTCATAGAAATTGGTTCAGTAATGTTTTAGTAAACGGGCAAAAACTATTAAAATTACTGATTTTTCGCTAATTAAAACTGTTGAATTAATTCCTACCATGGAGTGCAGGCAGGATGGCCGAGCGGTTTAAGGCGCCTGATTTAAGTTTTTGTTCTCGAAAGAGGGCGTGGGTTCGAACCCCACTTCTGACATACATGTATACAACAACCTATTCCGTATTATAATTTTTTACAAATATATTTTGCAAATTAAATACTAATTATGCTATTAAGAATATTTTGTATTTAACCGTTAGCTCAGAGTATCAGAGATATTTTACCAACTCAATACTTTATCAGTGAGAGAGTGCTAAAATATAGACTTGAGAAAAGTAATATGATGTTGAATAAGTTCACCGAATAGATTGTAGTCAAGATAGCCGAGCGGTCTAAGGCGCCTGATTTAAGCTTTGGTTCTCGAAAGAGAGTGGGAGATCGAACCCCACTCCTGACATGCATGTATACAATAACCATTTTCCGCGTTATAATTTTTACAAATTAAATACTAATTATGTTATTAAGAATATTTTTTATTTAACCGTTAGCGCAGAGAATCAGAGATCTTTTATCTCCTCAGTACTTTATCAGTGAAAGAGTGCTAAATTAAAAGACTTGCGAAAAATAACATGACCTTGAATAAGTTCCCTGAGGTGATTGCAATCAGGATAGCCGAGCGGTCTAATGCGCTTAATTTAAGCTCTGGTTCTCGAAAGAGAACGTGGGTTCGAACCCCACTCCTGACATACATATATACAAAAGCCTTTTCCGTATTATTATTTTTAAAAATTAAATACTAATTATGCTATTAAGAATATTTTGTTTTTAACCGTTAGCACAGAGTATCAGAGATTTTTTACCAACTCAGTACTTTATCAGTGAAAGTGTGCTAAAATAATGGACTTGCGAAAAGTAATATGGCGTTGTTCACAACTTAGATTGCAGTCAGGATAGCCGAGCGGTCTAAGGCGCCCGATTTAAACTCTGCTTCTCGAAAGAGATCGTGGGTTCGAACCCCATTCATGACGTCCATATATAACATACAGTATTTTTCCGTATTATAATTTCTTTAACTGACTTAAAAAAGGAGAGAAGGTTATCATCAATTCGACCGCGTATGTACTTTTCTTTTTATATATGTTCACCGATTACACCGCATCTATCCAACCGATTAAACTAAGTATTACGGTATAAATAACTAAAAAGTAAGAAATAAAATAAACTTTTTCAAAAAAAAAATATAACCGACTTCAATCAACGCTCTAAAAAGAGTTAAATAATTCTTTAAAATACCCTAATGATGAATTGTTATCTAATAACCACACATCAGATATCATGTACCGACAAAAAAATGGTTATAAGTTTAATACATAGAACTTAATATCCAGCAAACATGGTTTTTCGACAGAATATTTTTTACAATAAATTAATTTACATATTTTTGATTTAATTTATGAATATATACATATAAAAAGTAATGAATTACTTTTTGAAGTTGGTGCCAAACTATTATAAGTATAGTAAAAATTGTGGTTATATTATGCCTAATACCATAAATAAAATGGTAAAAACCATTATTGATTGTGATCGTTTGGCACCAACTTCAAAAAGTAATTCATTACTTTTTATAGGTATATATTCATAAATTAAATCAAAAATATGTAAATTAATTTCTTGTAAAAAATATTCTGTCGAAAAACCATGTTTGCTGGATATTAAGTTCTATGTATTAAACTTATAACCATTTTTTTGTCGGTACATGATATCTGATGTGTGGTTATTAGATAACAATTCATCATTAGGGTATTTTAAAGAATTATTTAACTCTTTTTAGAGCATTGATTGAAGTCGGTTATATATTTTTTTTAAAAAGTTTATTTTATTTGGGTGTTTGAATTTACTTTTGTCATGAAACAATGCGATTTTATACCAAGAAGGCATAAGCCGGCGCGATGTTCTCCTAAATTCTCTCACTCTCTTTTAAATGTGTGAGAGCATTTTTAGGATATTTTTTTATGTTTAATTGTAAATATATAAATAGCAGTTATAGCAAAAAAAAAAAAAAAAAAAAAAAAAAAAAAATGCGTATAATGTTTAAATTTTAGTATAAATGTCTTCCTCATCCAAACTGTAAAATAATTTAATTGCAACTTTCTAAAGTTTTGGCGCAGATGTCATATACGCTCCACATTCGCACGATTGCAACAAAATGGCGATTTTATGCCACACATGGTAAACCGACTATGGTTGTTTATTTATTAATAAATTATTTATTAACTTTTGTTTTGTTTTTTAAAATAATATAAATAATTTTGTTCTATAACTATTAATTAAACTTTTTTATTTATTTTTTTTTCAAATAAAACAAAATAATTAAAAAATATTTATGAAATTGGTAATTAAAAACCAAGTTCTCTAAATTGGCGCCAGAAAAAAATTGCGCCAATGTGATACATACATGACATCTGTGTCAAAGTTTTTTCTTATACATAAGTAGGGAAAATGCAGTATAAATACCGATTAAAGTTTTTTCCAAATGAAAATTTTTTCACGGATTTGGTCATATACTCATCGAGGTTTCTCACTAGGGCCAAAATGGTATTATTTGCCTCATATGGTAACTCAGCTATAGTTGTTTATCTGATGATAAGTTGTTTATTTACTTTCATTTTTTTTTCTTTTTTGAAATGATAGTTGTTGCTTTGTTCTACAGTTACTTTTTATTTATTGTTAATTGCTGTTTAAAATGATAGAAAATAATAAAATATACATAAATTTCTTTGCTATTCTAAAACAAGGATTTTGCCACATTGTAGTTGCAAGATAATCGTGCTAAACCTATTGCGTATATGATGTCTGTGTAGGAATCTTTTGGGAAATATGAAAAGTGTAAATTAGCTACTACTTGATTATCACGTCAACCAATTTCGCCAAATCGTTCGCCAAATTATACAAATTTACATAATTTTATCTTAAATAACTAAAGAGAAAATGTTTAAATACGAAAGAGCAAATAATTTTGTTTTCATTTTTCAGGAGGAAATTTTGCAATAATAAAGTAATTGTTGTAGTGATAATTTTAATGTATGTTTTTTTTTTATCGTTGGCAACTTGCTGTAACGAAAAATGTTTATTTTTTTTCCTGCTATAGTTTTGTAAGAGCTGGTTTTGCGAAAGCCATGTTAAGATGGTATTCAAATTTTTGAACCTTTCCCAATTATCACTCCCTTGAGCCGATTTTGCTCATTTGCAATTCCCACTGAGATATTAACCATCTCAATGTACTTGACGAGTTTGAAGACGATTCTTGCATAATTGTGCCTTTTATCGCGCGGACAAAATTTAATACATATATAAACTTTTTTGGTGGGAGTAGCTTTGGGTTCCTAGCTTCACATAATGAAAAGTTGTGAAGAAATTTTTCAGAAGTTGTACCATGGTAACGACTGTAATAATTAATATTTCTTCAGATAAGGGAAAATTTTAAATCCTGTTGCCATAATGGTCTCATTTCGCTTCCAAATGTGCACTGTTAGTAATAAACTAAAATAGTTACTTCTAAATAGCTAATTTAGCGCAACGTTTAAGATAATTTAATATCACTAAAAGAAAATCTAAATCGTCTGAAAAAATCTAAAACGGTGTCCAAATCGTTTTCAGCAATGAGCAAAGTGCTGCTGGAGGTCCAAATTAATTTAAATAGAAATTTAAATTCACCAGTTCGTTTCATCCACGGTTGATTTTGAAATATTGACCAGCGCCGCGGGCATAGCCTGCTAGTATATAATGAAAAGCATCAATTTCGAGAAAGATTGTTTATTCTTTCAGATGCTGCAGATATCCCTGCCAGACCCAGTGTTGACCGAAATAAGTCACAAAGGAAAGACAAATTCCTGAGGCACAAATAAAATATAGAGAAAGTAACTCCTTAAGTGCTGAAATTATGACTCTGGAGACTCCCGATCATTCCCCCTCCCCCTCCCCCTTTTTTTAACCCTGAACTTTTTAATCTTATTTCAGAAGAAACACGTATTTACAACATACTAAAGGATCTTTGTCAACATTTACAAATTTCCATTACGGGTATTAGTGGAGTGATGTTTTAGGTAACCAAACAATTAAAGAGGCAATGTCTGTTAAAGAATTTGAAAAAAAAAAAAAAAAAAAAAAAAAAAAAACGACAATTTTCACATTTTAATAACAATACTAAAAAAAATTCCTAAAGGCATGAAGAGCCGTGATGGACTTTTTGAATTAAGGTCTTTAATATAGTGTATCAGGGCATAACTTTGGAGAAAAAAAAAGTTTCAAAATTGATTTCTTTATTTTAAAATATGTTTTCCGAATATTCCAGTGTGGATTCAACATTACAGAAAAACAATTGCTTGCTCTTCAAAGGATTAAATACCTGCAATAACAATTTAATACATATTACACTCTTTTTGTATATATAATACATCAGTATTGTGAGCTTCATGCCACATTTGGTACAAAAAATGTAAATATCTCATCGTGTGCTTTGGGACACATATGGCACATACCACAAAAATCCATATTTAAAAAATATATATGAAGTTAAATTTTTTTTTCCTGCATTTGTGACTACCTAAAGAAATAAAATTATTTTTTTTTTCATAGAGAAAAGAAAAATCGTGCCGTGAAGGGTTAAAGTGTGTAAAATGATTAAATTCTACGATTTAACTAGTTATCTATATATTTAAAAGACCTGGCTGTTTTTTCAGTCATCAGCCCTAAATTTTCTACTCAACCAATTTTGATAATTATTTTTTTAAATGAAAGCTATTTATTTGAAGTTGTGCCCATTTTAGCTATTTTTTAATTTATATCCATTTTTATATTTTATTTTTAATTTTAAATGCTTTTTACGATATTTTTTTAAAAATGGTGGCAACTCAGTTTAGCTTTTCCCTCGATAATAAAAATTTATTTTCCATTATCACTTTCCACCAGTCACAAACTTTACTTCATTAGTGAACATGTCCTCGCATTTAAAAGAAAAAAGTTAATTGTTTTCGTAAAATTTAACCACAATAAAATGATTGCGTATAATTATGCACAAATTGAGTTGAAAAATGCATTTACTGAGATATAGTATTAATAATGTAAATAAAATAACAGAAAATAATTTATGATAAAAATTAATGTCTAAAGCAAAATAGGAAAAATTTCACATGAGGGAAATGATGTCATTCAGCAACCAGATAAATGAGAATTACACTATTATTACGGATGCCTTTTTCATATTACTAATAACAGTAACTTTTAAAAAACATTTGAAGAGAAAATGACGTCACTATTTAAAACATCGCATTTTTACTCATAACGGTATTACATTTCAATATTTTTTTTCATTATGGACACTGTGATTGAGATTTTACTTTCAGATGACTTCAGTTAGTGAAAATAATGTCCTAGTTTAATATAATAACGATTTCTAACCGTTAAAGTATTATAAACGGCACGAAAAAATCGTTTGAATCGATTAAAACTGATTTTAGTCAGTTTTGAATCGTTTATGGCTGGTTTCTATGTTATTGTCATTGCGAGTGCATATTTTGCAGATATCTGTATTGAACTTTTATAAATTTGTAAGAGGTATATTTATGTTAGCATATTTCACTTGAGATTATTCACAAATATTTTTGCAATTTTTTTAAACAATGATTTCTGCAACAATGAGACATCAATTGATATGTAAGAAATACTTTAATGGAATAGCGAATATTTTAATGGACTATTTGTTAATCCAGACTTATGATATCCAAGACTTTCAGGAGTAAACAAATTTATTTGTGCCATTAACTGTTTTCCATCATCTGTTAACAGTGGTGCCAAAACCTGCTGTCATATTTTATTTCCCAAGGGACATTCTGTTCGATATTTTTATAGCATCTGTATACAGTGGGATTAGATTATATAGCAATTAAATGAATGTCACATTACGGAAATCCTTGTTCTTAAAGATACTGAAAATAAAATAAAGGTATGTAATAAATTTTTAAATAATGTGCTTTTGCATTATTAATTTGAATATATATATATATATATATATATATATATATATAGATAGATAGATAGATATAAAATGTTGTTATTAAATAACAAAATTATTCCTGTCAGCATGTGATTTTTTAATAATATTTAAAATTATTATTATTTCTTTAACAAGCAGTATTTATATTCTAGAGTTTGGGATATAATTTTTGTAGTACTTTTTAAATAGTTTAAATTTTTTTGACAACACAACAAAGTAATCTAATAATTGTGTCAATCTGAGTTATATAAATTTATACAATTTTCCCTCACTACATTCTGTTACTTTTATTACTTTTAACTAATATAAAAGTAATATTAGAGTCAGGGACTGATTATCAACGGAGCACACTCCCGTCAGGGAAAAAAAATTCTTATTCATGACAGAAATTTCGAATGAAAAATGCGTTTAAACAAGGCGAATATTTCTATAACATTTTACTGGTGAGAGATTGCCCCGTTAGTAATCAAACCTTGATTACATTATATTTTCAGTTTTTATATATTATTTACTAAATCATCTCTTAATAATTTGAAATGTATTTTTCGAATGTCTTTAACTATTTAGCGCATCAATTAATTTATAAAACAGCTTTTTTAAATGTTAAATTGTTTATTTTATACTTTAACGGTTAGACAATCGTTGTTCTATAAAATAACTTGTTAAATCATAGAATCCTATAATTTTACACACTTTAATGGACTTGGCTAGTTATTTTATGAAATAAATGTATTATACGCTTTAACGGTAACATATACATTATATGTATTCATTGAAAGTTTAATAAATATAAAATTATCATTATGTTTATAATTTTAATCAACTACTTGAGAATTAATAACATATTATATCATGTAAAAAGTCTACATAATTATTTTATGTTATAAATTGAGAAAGGAAAAATACATGTATCATTTATATTATTTATTTGTATATTATATTTATGTAATACAAATGAATTTATATGAATTTATGCTTATTATATATTAAATGCTTAACGTTTTTTAAATAATTTTAATTGCATGTTGCTAGTTAATAATTGGTCTGTGATGTATTTAAAACTTACATCAATGCTTCATTGTTCCTTTTTATAATTCTATTAAGTATAAATCAAAATTTTAAGTAAAATTATTTATTTAAACATATACAATAGAATTCGAATAAAAGATCCTGATTAAACAAAAGTATTGCATAAATAAAAATGGTTTAATTCGCTGAAAATCCCTTTACCTACTCTTTACTTCACTTATAAAATATACTAGAAAATTATAATATGGCATATAAAAATTTTGTATCCAAAAATACCAGCTAAGAATTAAGGAGGGAAAGGAGGGGGACTTGGGAACTAAGGAGGATGGGGGGTTCACTTTTCAAAAGTTAAAGAAATTAATAATTTTATAATTTTTGTTTAATGCATTTAGATTTTTCTTGTCTATTTTGGCAAAATAACCTAAACATCCGATGATAAAAAGTATGTGTAAAAGGATTTATATTGCCTTTTTTTTTCATTTAAATGATTTAGTGTTAAAAGCAAGGCTTAAAGATTAAAAATAAAAGTATATTTTTCAAAACAAATTGTTTATAAATCCCTAAGACAAATTTATATTATATTTCTAGATATACATTGCAAGAAGCATAATAAGTAAAAAATATTTATATATCTATATTATAAAGGCCAAACGTATCTGTGCGTAACGCATACGTCATTTTGCAAATGGCAATACTTTCCCACGCAATTTCAGTTTTGCATTTTTCGCTACTGCAAATTTTATACTTCTAAACATCGCATATTTCCGATTTTTACACCGTCGTATAGAGGAAAAAATGTACTTTTAAATGCAATTTGTTTGAAAGATGTATCTCAATTTGTTTTTGAGACATTAGTTTTTTTTTATAGTTTTTAGTACCAATTTTTTAATTGTGGCAACAGAATCACTCCATTTTCTCTAAAAATTGAAAGAAAAAAAATAGAAATTAAAATGCGTAAACATTGCAAAAAAAAAAAAAAAAAAAAAAAAAAAAAAAAAAAAAAAATCGTCTGTTATAAAATTTCGTGATTTCGTTTTTATTTCGTTTTTATTCATCAGTTAAATAACTTCAAGTTTTCAGTTAAAGTGATTTTAAAATGACCAAATTAAAATACCATTTTTTTAAACATGGTGAATACGGATATGAGAAGTACGTGTTTAAATTTTGAGAAGATGAAAATTGTAACGGGTTTTATTTCGCATGAAATTCTATGATCGTGACAATTTGAAATAATTTTTGTCTTTTTCATTCGCATTTATACTAAAAATAAGAGTCTCAATTGATAAATTCATCATAATAGCTGATATCTGTTATATTTTACTGATTTTATATGCGATTAAAGTTTAATTTTAAAAATTTGGACAACTGAGTCTTATAGTTATTTTGTTAATCTTAGCTTAATCTTAGCTTAATTTTATTTTTTTTAGAATTAGACTGATTAATATCAGATGTATTTTTTATAATATTTGTAGATGCAGTTCTTACTGTAGGTAATTTGGTAAATTTATTACAATTCAATGAAGCAGTTCCTTCTTAAAAATTTTCTTTCGTCGAATATCGACGGGTTCCACCTCGTATACATGTAAAAAGTAAAAATTTGCACCAGCAACCACTTCTAAATTGGAAAATCACTAAGCAATTTTAATTTCTCAAGCGTCTCTTCTGGCATTTAAGAAGACCGTAGTTTGTAAAACAAACAGCGGTAAAAATTAAAAAAGCCACATTCATTTAATAAAAAAGTTGTATTTTTCAAAAATTAATACATTCTTAAAAGTAATACCTTTGTGTGCATATCCAAAGGACTAAGTTATATTTATTCTTTTTTTTTATTCGAAAAAAAAGTATTGAAAAAAAAATTTTTTTTGAAAAGATATACCGAATTTTTAACCATATTTTAAATTAAATTTTGCTAATAATAACAATAAAAAATATTTATATTATTCATTATTTGTATTATAATAATGGGTATATTATTTCTCCATCGCATTCTAATTATTAGTTGATTTATACTAATTTATACTAATTTAATTTCAGTTAATTTATATTGCTTGATTATCATGCGATTTAATAGTTATATTAAATGAAAAAAGTTTTATTATATAAATACATGAATATATTACACACACACATAATTAATATATATATATATATAAATTAATATATTAAAATATATATAAAACCACTAAAAATTACCAGCGAAAATTGTGAAAGTATCAATAAAAAAGAAATTTATTCATTGACAATAAAACTGTTTCCCTTAACATTTTCAAGATAAATTATAAAAACGTAGAAAAAATAGGAAAAAAGGATTAATGGAAATTTGTAGAAACAACAGATTTCACACTATTATTATTATTATTATTATTATTATTATTATTATTATTATTATTATTATTATTATTATTATTATATATAAAACCACTAAAAATTACCAGCGAAAATTGTGAAAGTATCAATAAAAAAGAAATTTATTCATGGACAATAAAACTGTTTCCCTTAACATTTTCAAGATAAATTATAAAAACGTAGAAAAAATAGGAAAAAAGGATTAATGGAAATTTGTAGAAACAACAGATTTCACACTATTATTATTATTATTATTATTATTATTATTATTATTATTATATATAAAACCACTAAAAATTACCAGCGAAAATTGTGAAAGTATCAATAAAAAAGAAATTTATTCATTGACAATAAAACTGTTTCCCTTAACATTTTCAAGATAAATTATAAAAACGTAGAAAAAATAGGAAAAAAGGATTAATGGAAATTTGTAGAAACAACAGATTTCACACTATTATTATTATTATTATTATTATTATTATTATTATATAAAACCACTAAAAATTACCAGCGAAAATTGTGAAAGTATCAATAAAAAAGAAATTTATTCATTGACAATAAAACTGTTTCCCTTAACATTTTCAAGATAAATTATAAAAACGTAGAAAAAATAGGAAAAAGGATTAATGGAAATTTGTAGAAACAACAGATTTCACACTATTATTATTATTATTATTATTATTATTATTATTATTATTATTATTATTATTATTATTATTATTATTATTATTATTATTATTATTATTATTATTATTATTATTATTATATATAAAACCACTAAAAATTACCAGCGAAAATTGTGAAAGTATCAATAAAAAAGAAATTTATTCATTGACAATAAAACTGTTTCCCTTAACATTTTCAAGATAAATTATAAAAACGTAGAAAAAATAGGAAAAAGGATTAATGGAAATTTGTAGAAACAACAGATTTCACACTATTATTATTATTATTATTATTATTATTATTATTATTATTATTATTATTATATATAAAACCACTAAAAATTACCAGCGAAAATTGTGAAAGTATCAATAAAAAAGAAATTTATTCATTGACAATAAAACTGTTTCCCTTAACATTTTCAAGATAAATTATAAAAACGTAGAAAAAATAGGAAAAAAGGATTAATGGAAATTTGTAGAAACAACAGATTTCACACTATTATTATTATTATTATTATTATTATTATTATTATTATTATTATATATATAAAACCACTAAAAATTACCAGCGAAAATTGTGAAAGTATCAATAAAAAAGAAATTTATTCATTGACAATAAAACTGTTTCCCTTAACATTTTCAAGATAAATTATAAAAACGTAGAAAAAATAGGAAAAAAGGATTAATGGAAATTTGTAGAAACAACAGATTTCACACTATTATTATTATTATTTTTATTATTATTATTATATATAAAACCACTAAAAATTACCAGCGAAAATTGTGAAAGTATCAATAAAAAAGAAATTTATTCATTGACAATAAAACTGTTTCCCTTAACATTTTCAAGATAAATTATAAAAACGTAGAAAAAATAGGAAAAAGGATTAATGGAAATTTGTAGAAACAACAGATTTCACACTATTATTATTATTATTATTATTATTATTATTATTATTATTATTATATATAAAACCACTAAAAATTACCAGCGAAAATTGTGAAAGTATCAATAAAAAAGAAATTTATTCATTGACAATAAAACTGTTTCCCTTAACATTTTCAAGATAAATTATAAAAACGTAGAAAAAATAGGAAAAAAGGATTAATGGAAATTTGTAGAAACAACAGATTTCACACTATTATTATTATTATTATTATTATTATTATTATTATTATTATTATTATTATTATTATTATTATTATATATAAAACCACTAAAAATTACCAGCGAAAATTGTGAAAGTATCAATAAAAAAGAAATTTATTCATTGACAATAAAACTGTTTCCCTTAACATTTTCAAGATAAATTATAAAAACGTAGAAAAAATAGGAAAAAAGGATTAATGGAAATTTGTAGAAACAACAGATTTCACACTATTATTATTATTATTATTATTATTATTATTATTATTATTATTATTATTATTATTATTATTATTATTATTATTATTATTATTATTATTATTATTATTATTATTAGCAGCAGCAGCAGCAGCAGCAGTAGTAGTAGTAGTCGTACTATTAGTAGAGTTGCATTTGATTTAAAAAATAAATAAATTCGAAAAGAAATTTATTTCTAACTATACACTTATATTAACATAATGGGTAAAAAATATTGATATATAAGAAAGTAAAAACTGGTACCTCAGAACAGCTATCAATTGGGAATTCTATACATACCGTCTCGATCTCATTCTTATTATTAGTTATTTACTATTACTAGATTATCTTATGATTCACTAGTTATATTAAAAACGTTTCATTATATAACTATATATGTTACAGGCACACACACACATATAATTAATATACTACAAGGCAGTTTAAATATTGTTTTCAGTGAATTTTAAATTTTGGTAAATATCGATGTTGCATTGGATTTATTTATAAAAAGTATTTATACATACATATGTATAAATATAAAGTAAAATTTTATTTTCCGGACTACTTTGTGATTGGGAAATTCTCCGAGCAATCACGGTCTCTCGAAAATCTCTTCTGGAATTTATAGAGAGCGACGGTGTTTGCAAAACAAACGGCGGCAAAAGTTCGAAAAGCCAGCAAAAGTCGCTTATGCGCATAGAACTCTGGGTAAGCTTTACTCACAGGTAAATACACGTACCTGACAGCGCTTAGAGCTCTTCCCTCTCTCATGATTGACTCGAAAACATGTGCTTCGGGACTGGAAAAGCAGATAAGAAACGTGTCAGGAAGGTAACTTAATTCATATTCAATCAGTTATTTTCCATTTTTGCATTTGTAAACATTGTTTGATCTGTAATCGGACAAAGAGTGTATATTTGCATTTGAGAAAAAAAAGTTTGCGTTTTTGGAGATGGAGAGGAAAAAAAAGATAAACATTGTCCGAAGAAGGAAACGTGAATAATACCCAGTTAGCTAATAAGATTTCGACTGCGTATTTAATACCACTTATAGCTCGGTAAATAATACACTAAAATTAACAATTATTAAACACTGATGTAAAACTCAATAAATGATAGATGGTATTTCAGAAACATGAATATATTTTCTGTTTGTAAGATATTATCAGTAACTATGTTTATTAACTTATTTATGTTATCTTATGACAAGAATTAATAAAATAAACATTACAGCTTGTACTTTCAGATTTTATTATTAATTTTGTGTTAGTTAAAAAAAATTAAAATTATTAAAAATACAAAACTGTTTTAAAGTATCTCTAATTTACAAAGGTTACTTTTAAAAATATTTTTATAAAATTATTTTCTATAGTATTAATCAAAAGAAAAGTTTCAGAATGAAAATGTACCATTTAAACTTTTTTGTAAATTAGTAAGATAAATTAAAATAAAACTATTTATGTTAATACCACTCGGAATTTTTTTAAAAATCTTTCTATTAAATAAAGTTTCGAACTTTAATCATGCAATACTTTCAAAATAAAATGTATACTTCAATAACACACAAATAATAATAATAATAATAATAAAACTTGTGCCTTCGAATGTGTTCTTTCTTTTTTCATATATCCGTTTTTCAGTTTTGAAACTTTAAGTAAAATTTACCATTTAAAAACGGAAATATTTTTATAATGTTAAAAAATCTGCTAAAATTATCTTTTAGATGCCGTTTCTATTATAGAGGGATGGAATGAATGATTTAACAACTGACATTGTTAGGTATCGTTTATTTAATACATTAGTGTAATATAACACGATAAATTTAACGAAAATTATTAATGATATAAAAATATTAATGTTTCTTTTTATGTATTGTGTAGATTAAAAAGCCTATAATGGTTCTTTTACTGTAATTTAAATGTTGTATTAAGTAGATTTAATGCACTACAGAAGAACATTTTTTAAAGTACTTGATACTATGAAATTGTTTTATTAAAGAAAATAACCTGTTTCATTTATCTGAAGAAAAAAAAATCATATTCGCAAAGCCATAATTTACTTTACTTTGCTTTATTTTTTTAATATTAAATATTAATGATTTTAAGTTCTTTAAATTTAAATAGTGTAACATCCCCAGTAACTGGCACATTAAGGATTTGTCTTTAAACTTACTTCTACTTTCATTACCAAGAAATAAAATATTTACTTGCAAATATTTTTAAATCAAAGAGTGTATATCTGTACATCTATTTTGCCCACTAAAAGCAAAAGTATTTGAAAAAGTATTTTTATTAAAATATATTTATAAATTTTTATAAAATATATTGTTGTAATCACCAGTAATTGGCACTTAGACTTTTACACAATTAAAGTAACCCTTTTCAACTAAACAAAATTGTTGTCAATTAAAATTTAAAATATACTATAAATCAGATAATAATAAATTGAAATTCATGCCTTTCTTAAGCCAGAGAAGAAGCATTTGCAACAAAAATGACTAATTTGATACAAGCCATAATTGTTTCTCTTTCCTAGGCACTGTTGTCATTTAGTAGCATAAATCAAAGTTGCAATCTGTAAAGTAAATGAGCATATAACTGGTATATGGTCTTGCATTTTTAAAAGACTGGATATAAATCTTACTTTAGAACATTTTTGTAGGATGTGCCAATCACTGGTGCCTGCCAATTACTGGGGATGTTACCCTACAAGGCGAAGTGTAATCACGTTTTGGCATAAACTTTAAGTCTTTTCCACACTTCTACTATTAGACTTAATCAAAAGTTTATTTTTTGTTTACTATCCTTGTTTGATTACTTATTAGCAAAATTCTGATCTCTTAAAAATGGTTTTTAATCCTTTCGGTTCCATTTTTTTTTCTTAGGAAAAAATACTTTTACGTTAATAAAATTAACACTAGCCATCAAATCAGATTAATAAGAGTTTAATGAGTATATTATTGTCTGAACCATAATGAATGCCGTTATTTTTCGCACCATTCAATTCTTATTCAAATGACAATAAGGAAAGCAAGAGTTTTTGAAGATATTTCGAAAATATTACATTACAACAAGATTAACTGATGCTACAACTTTCTAATACTTTTTGCGCTTTATTACATATGATTCTTTCAGGAAAATAATCTTTATTTTAAATTTAAAGAGCGAAATATATGTTTAAAATAAAGGAATCACAAACGGTACAAAGACAATCTAGCAAATATTTATTATTATTATTATTATTACTAAATGCCTAAAAATGAATGAAGTCATATCGTAAATGTATAGAGACATACTAACATTACTACTTATAAGTAGTAGCAAAGTCTTTGTTAAAACAAAATAATACTCAATTAAAAGACAAGCACTATTAATAGTATTACACCAGACCCGAAAGGGTTAAGCTATGGTTTTATTTTTCCATCTACAATCATGCCATTGCACTTTCCTCGGTATTCAGAACAAGAGGGGCTAAAGACCGTATTTCCATTTCAGTAAAAAGAATATTGCCCAGTTAAACTGATGGCATTGAGCTCACAAACTACGTATACTAATTGTACATTACAACTTAGCAATTGTTGATTCCGTTCGAAAAAAAAAAAAAAAATTAAGAAGGGGAAACAGCTCATCCCTTTCCCCCTTTTTATACTTAATCATTGAACCGCCTAAACAATCAAGCACATGCTTTATCATATAAAAAATCTATATCTAAAATTCAGAGCAAATAGGATTATTCTTAATAAAAACCCATTTAGCATTTATATAATTTAAGAGGAGTTATCCCCCTCGTTTATACTTAACCATTAAATTTCCAAAACTATTCAGAGATTTGAACGAAATCTGAGAATTCTGCTTGAAAAACCCATTTATATAAATTAAGGGGAGGGGCATTAGAACCCCCGTTCCCCCTGTTTATACTTATTCAATGAACACCTAATAATAGTCAGGGAATCGCCTCATCAGAATGATCCTATATCTAAATTTTGAACGAAAACTTAATTCTGCATAAAAAACCCATTTATATCAACTAAGGGGAGGGGCATGAGCCCCCCGTTCCCCTCTTATGCATATCGAATGAACTCCAAAAACTAATCAGGGAAGCGCCTTGTCAGGATATACCTATATATAAAATTTCAAGTGGACTGAATATTTATATCATGAGTTATCGCGTTACGCATGTACATACAGAACGGGCGGGCACATAAGCTCTCGGACAATGATAGCCTGTGAGCTAAAAACGAATGGTTTCATTCCTGAGAGAGTTGTAATATGCTCCTAGTTCCAATGATTTCATATATTTTTATTTCAATAAACAATTTTATATTAGTTGAGAGAGGTGTAACAAAAAATTAAAAACAAATATTATTGATATGTTTCGGCCCTATTATAATAAGAGCCCTAATCATAGTAAAACTATTATTATAAAGTTTAATTATGATTATGGTCCTTATAGAATAGGACCGAAACATGTCAATAATATTTGTTTTTAATTTTTTGTTACCCCCTCTCACAACTAATTTAAAATTGTTTATTCAAATATTTATACAAAAGGTGAAGTTCTTAAAATCTTGTGATTTAGGAATCTGATAGATTTAATAACTTTTTTATGCTATTTTTATTTGTTTTAATATTTTATTACAATGCAAAAAAAGTTTTTTTTTTTTTTTTTGAGAATACAAATTTTGGGAAACTAAAAAGAATGGTTTATTGTTAAAAAATAAGTTAAAAAACAAATAAGGACGTCACATGCATGTAATTATTTTCATTAGTATAAAACAACTTTTATTCTTGTTTACGCATTCCTTTTTAAACCAAAAATAACATATTAAAATTTTTAATAAGCTTTATATTGTAATCATTTACCGGTAAGAAAAAATATAGTAAAACAAAAAATGTTGCAATAGAAAAGACAATCGTTTTACGTTACAAGCATGTAATGATTTTTATTGGTATAAATCATAGGTTCCCAACGGGGGCGGTAGCGGGTCTGGAGAAAAATGGGGGGCGTTAGGACAGTCAAGGGGGGCGGTCATGGCTTACTTGCATATATAGGAATTATATAATGAAAATAGATGGTCTCCTCTGCATTGACCAGTCCGTGACGAAAATTTTAACTGCACCTTTAAATGAAAATCTATGCAGACGAACCTAGATTTGTGTGTTAAATTTATTGTACTAGTATAAAAAAAATCGAAATGGAAGACGAAAAAGGGCTAAAATCGGAGAAACAAGCGGAGAACAAAATTTTATTATATCAGGCTAAAAACATTGTAGCTGCAGTTCTTTCATGAATGACAAAATATCACAGCGGAACACGAAAAATCACTATGACTCACATTAAAAATCATTATGAATTCAAAAATTGTAGAGTACAAAATTTGCTATAATTTGTTGTTTGAAAGTTTTAAACAGAATTATTTTTTATTAACCTGTATTTAAAAAAAATTCTGAAATATGACTACATATGTCTGACTAGAGATTTTAAAACGAACCCATAATTTGTATCAATTCAAGAAATTTGTTTTTTCTTAGTGGAAGTGATAAAAATCATTATATCTATAAGTTTGTTCAAATTTAAATTTATTTAAATTTAAACAGGGAAAATTTTTCAAGATATCTTAATCAAAGAAAAAAATGGCGGTAGTACAATATTGAGTATTTGAAATATGGATCTACGCATTATCCTACAAATCACTCGTTGCCTGTGTGCTTAATTTGTCAAAAAGGTTTTTTTCAAATGAAGCAATGAAGCCTTCTAGGCTACAAAAGCATTTGAATAAATGCGTGCTGATAAAAAAGCAGAGCTCCCAAGTCTCCGGCTTTTAGTACACCACTATTATCTTTGTAAAAATATGATAATTTTAAATCACCCAAATGTTAAAATTAAATAAACATTTTATGAATTAAAATATTGGTATCGAAAAAGCCGGAGACTTGGTAGCTCTGGAAAATATATGTCCTATTTTTTTCAAAGATTAGAAAAGAAAAATTTAGAACTGTCAACTATATCAAACCTTTTCTGTCGTCATCTAAACAAATTGACGGACTACGAGCCTCATATAACAATATATTGTTAACCGCAAAAGTATGAAAACCGCACACAAAAGGCGAGAAATTAATCTTGCGGCAGTCAGAGAGATAATAAAAAGTGTTCTTCATCATAAGAAACCGCCAGATATCATCAGAAAAAATACTGAGTAATAATATTCGGTACAAAGAAGAATAGAAGACTAAAGGCGTTGAAATATCATCATACTATTACTTAAAGACCTACAAATTTTCCATTCAACTCGATGGATTAACGTTACCAAATAACAAAAACTCATAAAAGAAAAAGAATTGAAGAGTTGTTATTTGCTAAAAATTTGGAAACTAATACGAAGAGAGAATCGATATTTGATTTATTTGAATACCATGAAGTTAGTCCAAGAGAAATTCCTTTTCATAATATCTTGCTACTGATGTTGCTCCAGCAACGATGGAACATCATCAGGGTTTCATTAACACATTTGAAACAAGCAGTAATAAATGTACTCTCTGTGCATTCTTTCACACATCATCAGATTTGGTTTCAAAATTGTTGAATGAACACCAGTATACGTCGCGTCGTTACAGTATTAGAGCAGTCAATATAAATAGAAGCAATTTATTGAATGACAGGATATTTAGCCAACTTTATAGTAAAAATCATTTTAAAACTAAGTAAAACAATTGTTTCACTTTGTAGTGCAGTTGCCACTATCACTTTGTGTCCGACTTGCAAATGATTATAATTGTTTGCTGCTGCATACAGAAGTTCCTTGTCTTTGAAAAGGTATTTGTCTGAATTATTTTTCAGTGTATTTGATTCAGTATTATACTTAATTGAAAACTGAGGTGTAAAAATACGCTAAAACCTGGTTATATTAAAAAGATGACATCGATTATTTGACAGAGCTGTTTAGAATCTTTAATTAAATCAATTTAAACATTCTAAATATTTTAATAAGGCAGCAGATGATTGCAAGATGATGAGTTGAATTTAATTAAAAGAAAAAACTTCATTGCTGCTTCTGTGGGTAAACTTTTTTTGTTCAAACGAAACCTAAGTAAATAAGAATACAGCCACTTCACCACATTATTCGCAGTTTGTAAAAGCAGGAATATTTACTTCGCAAATGCAGATACAGCACTATTATAATTTTTAGACGAGGAGTGGAACTCACAGCAAACGAGAACTAAAAATAAAATTCAGAAATGGATACCAAGAGTTCTAACTTAAAAAACCAATAAGTTTCTCTAACACGGATTGTGAGCGCGATTATATAAAATTTTAATTGCTTTTCCTTCATCAGATTTGCTGAGAGTGGATTCCGTGCAGTAGCTAATTTACTGTATAAAAAAGGGAACAGGAATCTTTGAACCTGGCAATTTGTGACTCATGTTAAAGAAATTGGAATCCGACATGAACAAATTGTCAAAACTTCATCAGCCTCAACCATTTCGGTATTTTTTTTTTTTAATTCTTATTAGTTTTGCGTTTTTTTTTTTTTTTTTTTTTTTTTTGAGTTTTTAATAAACAACTTTTTACTACCTTTGATGGTTATTTTAATTAACTTATACTTTGGGATTCTTAATAGAAAGATAAACAGATAAAATGTGGATAATATGCAACAATATTTTAAGAATTTTTATAATTAACTATTATGGAAGAGGGAGGGGGCGTTGGCATTTTTTTCTCTTGCAAAGGGGGCGGTGGTCCAGAAAAGGTTGGGAACCTATGGTATAAATCAACTTTTATTCTTGTTGAAGCATTACTTTTTAAACCAATAATAATATTTTAAACATTTTAATAAGGTTTATATTGTAATGATTGCTTTATTTTATCATTAAGAAAAAATGTAGTAAAACACAAAATTTTGAAATAGAAAATAAAATCGTCTTCAATTGTTATATTTTGTAACTTTCATTAAAATGTTTATATTCTATCCAAATATTGCCTCAATTAAATGAGAAAAAATATACATCAATAATCATTTTGTCATTTTGTGAAAAAAAAAGAACTTAAATTGTACGATATATTTATAGTTTATTAATCTCTAGAATAGATAAACAATTAAAAAAGTCACTAAATAAAAATATTTATTGACTTTTATTCATAATACGCGGAGTCCATGTGAATAAAAAGTGATAGAGAGTCAAAAGAATTATATGGAGACAAACAGTGTTTGAGGGCATAAAACTAAAATCTGAGAAAGGCAACAGGGGTAAACAGGCTAATTTTTAGACAAAAGGTAAACTTCTGTTACTATTTTTTGCGGGGAGTGGAAGGGGGGTATTGCTTTAAATTTTTTTAATATTATTAATATTATATAATTTATCTTCGCATCATATTCATTAAGTATTTTTTGTAAATAAATAAAAATGGATCTAAAATTACTTCGACAATTGGGATAGTTTTGGAAGTGCGTGGGGGTAATTATTAGACAATGGAAAATGTATATCCATGTTATATGAAAACAAAATAAATTTCTTTATAAAAGGTAATAATCATTTAGTATATGATTGCATTATGCAATTCAAATAGGTAAATAATGAGCATTTTAACACACGATGGAAAAATATGTTTCATATTTCATATCACTGTTCATAGCATTTTATAAAAAGCAGGAAAGCATAGCAATAACTAAGAACATAGTTTAATTAGTAATTGTGGATATAATAGTAGAGTTGTAATGATAAAACATATGAACTTAAATGTAAATGAGATCAAATAACAAACTTAAGTTCCTAGACTAACATAAAGTAACCTATTATCCATCTGAACTAGAAAAACAAGCAACTTCAATTATTTTTCGTTAGTTACTTACAAAAACATCCTCATAGAATTTATTAAAGGTCACTATACCTCACTATACCTCATAGAATTTATTAAAGGTCTACATAAGTCAGCAACTTAATATTTGCATGAAATTTTGAAATTGTTCTCAGAAGTAGTCTGAACTGGACTGTAAAATATAAATGAAGTACGAACTTTCCCTATTTCTGAAAGTGAAGGACATCAAAAATTGGTGTCTTCATACCATTTCAAGAATTTCCCTTTCCTCAATGCTCAGGGTTCGTTCATGTATATCATAGGGTATGTATCATGATATATATGTTGGTATATATCCGATATTTAATTTTAAAATATCAAGATTTTTGACATTTTCAAATTCTTGATACTTATTTTTAAAATATTAAAATGTTTGATATTTTTGTATATTTGATATTTATTTTCAAAATATCACCATGCTAGATAATTTTAATACTTTCTTCGATCCAAAAAAGTGTAAATGAAATTTGCAATTGCTATTCACTGTTTCGTGATTGTGTGTAGATATACAGTTCATATTCAAAGTATTAAAATAACTGATAAATAATAAAATAATAATAATAATAATAAATTATTATTTCTTGTAATTGTTGCACGCAAATTCAAGTAAAATTATTATGTATGTAACATAAATTAATGGATTAAATAAATCACGTGAAAAACGTTTTTATATAATTTTATTTCATCATAATACATCATATTTACCCTCTATCTTGACATGCGAAGTAAAATATTTTTTTTTTATCATATATGTATTTCTGATACAAAGTAAACGCAATTAAATTTCTTATAAATTAAATCTGCGATGTTTTGATAAGTTTTTAACATCTACAGTACAATAAATTAGGTACACAGCTTTCTGAAACGCATCAAAATATTAGAATAAAATTTACATTGATTCAAAATATTAGAATATTTTATTTTACGCAACAGTATTACCTAATGAATATGAAGTAAATAGTTGTTAATATCTTGTAGCTTTCCCTTTCCCTTTCATAACAGCGTACAATCGTCGATGTAGAAACTTCAACTCCTTCTTCTTTCCATTTTCGGCATTTTCCATTTTTTGTGTACTTATAGCTGAGTAACACTTGTTACACAACAAATCACAAAATTTTGGAGAAAAAAAAACTATTATTTTAATTAAAATAATTTTTTTTTAAATATCATCAGTCCATTTTTTTTCTCATGGAAGTTTAAATAGATATGAAAATCATTTCTTTTTTTACGCTTCAAAAAGAAATGGAGTACTTCTGTTGCCACAATTACAAAATTGGTATTAAAAACTACAAAAAGATTAATATCTCAAAAATAAATCGAGATACAACTTTTAAACAAATTGCATTTAAAAGTACATCCCCCCCCCTATACGATGGTGTGAAAATTGATGATGTTTAGAAGTTTAAAAATTTGCAATAGCGTAAATTCAAAATTTAAATTTCATTTCTTGTAATTGTTGCACGCAAGTTCAAGTAAAATTATTATGTATGTAACATAAATTAATGGATTAAATAAATCACGTGAAAAACGTTTTTATGTAATTTTATTTCATCATAATACATCATATTTACCCTCTATATTGACATGCGAAGTAAAATATTTTTTTTATTTTATTTATTAAATTCTATTCATTTAAATTTCTAGCCGACTCTGATGACCAGTTTGGTCTCCCTTAAACTTATGCTAAGCTTTGTAACATTCTACTTTTATACATAACTTTGTTTACTTGCGTATATTCACTAAATCTGTATATTGTGATAGAGAAATCAAAAAATCAATGTGATTAAAGCAGCATTTAGGGGAAGAATTCAGTATTCTGTTCTGGTTGGCGCGAGTGGCGAATAAATCTGAAATAGCGCCGAAAAACCACTTTTCGTTTGTTAAGTTAATGATAAAATGTTTTGAAGGAGATATTAAACGAAACCCTCTGTGCGATCTGCGATCACACTTACCCACTTGTTTTAAATATTGTGTTAGAAATTTATTAATGCTTAATAGCGAACAATGTAAATAATTCGCTATATAACTTTGATGTTTACCATGTCGATACAATTCAATCATACGGAGTTTAATTGATTCAGGAATATCACTCATACGACCCATTTTAAGACAAATAAAAGGGAAAAGCTCATTTAAAATTTTAACAGATAAGAGCACTGGTTGTATTATTAAAATTGACATTACTTACGATAGAATTGCCGTTGGTAAAAATACCGGGACAAAATATTCAGAATTAAAAAAGTTTTCATTTGATATTAAAGGGATACAGTACCAATTAGTAAAAATGTCAATTTTTTTTTATTTTAACTGAAAGCTTTTTTAATTGTGAACATTTTGACACTTTGTTTTTACCTATACGACAATTATACATCGAAACAGTACAAATTTTGTTAATAGATCCAGCGCAATTACCCGTAGAAATGAAATCTTTAAGCTGATTTTTCTCCCTTTTCCTATTTTTACAACTTCTTTTTTGAAAAATATTAAGGCTTTTTTGCTAATTTAGATAGAGGTTTTAATTTCTTTTACTTGTTCTCCTTGGTGGGTATTTAATATTTTTGTGCATAGATTTAACATTTAAGTTTATAGTTACCTGAAAAAAAAATATATATTTAAGTTGAAAGTTTCTTGAATTTTCTTCATTTTTTTAATATATACACGAGACAAATAAATAAATAAATAAATAAATAAATAAAATAAATAAAAAATAAAAAAATAAAAAATAAAAAGAATATTGTCCAGTTAAACTGATGGCATGGAGCTCACAGGCTATGCATACTGATTGTACATTACAGCCTTATATTTTCAAGGGTTCATACCGTTCGAAAAAAAATTAATAAGGGGAAACAGCTCTCCCCCCTTTTTTTTATACTTGATCATTGAACCTCCTAAACTATCAAAGATATGCTTTATATAAAAAAAATCTATATCCAAAATTCAGAGCAAATCGGATAATTCTTAATAAAAACCCATTTAGCATTTATATAATTTAAGAAGAGTTATCCCCCTCTTTTATACTTAACCATTAAACTAACAAAACTATTCAGAGATTTGAACCAAATCTGACAATTCTGCTTGAAAAACCTATTTATATAAATTAAGGGGAGAAGCATTAGAACCCCCGTTCCCCCTGTTTATATTTATTCAACGAACACCTAATAACAGTCACGGAATCGCCCCATCAGAATGATCCTATATCTAAATTTTGAACGAAAACTTAATTCTGCATGAAAAACCGATTTATATCAATTAAGGGGAGAGACATGAGCCCCCCATTCCCCCTCTTATACATATCGAATGAACTCCATAAACTAATCAGGAAAGCACCTTATCAGGATATACCTATGTACAAATTTTCAAGTGGATCGGATATTTTTATCATCAGTTATCGCGCTACGTACGAACATACATACAGAACGGGCGAGCACATAAGCTCTCAGGCTATGATAGCCTGTGAGCTAAAAAGCAAACAAACTGCAAAAAAGAATACTGATTTTAAATAAAATCGTCTGAATTTAATCATTGATACTCCCAGTTATGAATTGGTGATAATTAAAGGAGAATTAATGTGAAGTAGTCTAATATTTTGAACCACTTGAATAAATATTATAATATTTTTACTTTTCAAAATCTTTTTTTAATTATTTTTTTCAAAAATGATATAAATTTTAAGGTAATAAATAAGTTTAATCAACAATAAGTTTTTAATAAAAATATCGTTAGCATATTTGCATTAAAATACATTAAATCACCAAACAATATTTCCAATTTATAAAAAAAAAGTAATTATTCTAATATTTTGAATATGAGTAGCAAATTTTCTGCTAATTAGATTTCCGTTTTGATGCTCAGTGTAAGTTTGAATTTTTTTTTACGGAATAAACTTTATTATCTAATAGATTCAGTTTTACAATATCTTTTTTTGCCATATTAAGGTCAAAAGTTGTAAAATACTTTATCAATAAATTTTTTACTTCAATTTTTTTCTTGAGAAATGGTGATATTTTAAATTGGCTACAATTCATAGTCAGATGCATTTAACTGAAAGAACTTATGTATATACAGGGTGTTTCAAAAATGTCCGTTATTTGAAAGATCATAAAAATTAGACGCGCAGCGTTAGAAATGCACCGTTTGTTGAAAAATGTTTGGAATAACAGTAAATTTTAAGGCATACAACTTTCGAAATTAGTCAAAATTTTCAACAGCAGACGACGCTGCAGTCAATTTGAAAGCTACAGTAGAAAACGCAATCTGTGAGTTTGCCATTCTGTAAAGCCTCTGTCTCTGCCCGCGAAGACACTCGCGAGCTAATGGGGAGGCATTCTTGTAATAACTCTTTCGCATTTTGACATTTTTAAATATTTTTTTTTTCATTGCATAGCTAAGGTCCCTCTCAAGATCGCTCCTTGATTATATTTTTTTATATGTCAAAATGCGAAAGAGTTATTACAAAAATCCCATTTAGCTCGAAGCTGTCTTCGCGGGCAGAGACAGAGGCTTTACAGAATGGCAGACTCACAGATTGCGTTTTCTACTGTAGCTTTCAATTTCATTGCTAGCAGCGCATGTTGAAAATTTTAACTAATTTCGAAAGTTGTATGTCTGAAAATTTACTGTTGTCCCATACATACGAGGGCGGTTCAATAAGTACCCGTGTTAGAAATGAAGACACCGTTTTTTTTCAATTTTTTATTTTTTATTTTTCAACATAGTCCCCTTTTAGAAGGATACACTTCTCCCAACGTTCCGGCCATTTTTCGAACCCCTCCAAAAAATAGGATTTGTCGAACTCTGCAAAATACGCCTCTGACTTCCTCGTTTGAGCTAATTTTTTTTCCCGCGAGCCATTTCTGCATGTTAGGGAACAAGAAAAAGTCGCAGGGTGCCAGATCGGGTGAATAAGGGGGTGCAGCAGCAATTCATAAAGCAATTCATGCAGTTTGGCGGCGACAACTCCAGATGAATGTGCTGGTGCGTTATCGTGAACGCGGCACCCATCGGGCCGAAAATTTTTTCATCCCCAACTTGTCATGCAAAATATGAATTGCCGTTCCGGTTGACACGCCTACGGCCTCTGCTACTTCGCGCACCTTCGTTCGTCGATCAACGAGAATCATGTAATGGACTTTTTCAATGATTTCCTTGGTAACCACATCTGGTCGCTCATCATCGAAAACGGAAGTTCGCCCACGTTTAAATTCGCTGAACCAATATCTAACTGTGGTCATAGATGGCGACGTGTCCCCATAAACAGCATCCAACTTTGCTTTTATCTCCTCGCATTTTTTCCCACCCAAAAACAAAAAGCGGATTACCGAACGATATCCATCTTAGCGAAAATCACGAAACACGTCTTACTCGAATGGCTGCCAAATCCAAACCAACCTATCAATCAGTCTGAAATTTTTATAGATGTCGTTTTATAGATGGCAGCACACGATGATAACAGCAACTTCCCTGAGAAACGTCCTTTGTCTTCAAACACGGGTACTTATTGAACCACCCTCGTATAAACATATTGCAACAAACAGTGTATTTCTAATGCTGCCCGTTTAATTTTTATTGATTTTTCAAATATACCGGTCATTTTTGAAACACCCTGTGTATATATATATGTATATATTATGTTATGTTAAGGGTTTCTTATGTAGTAGAAAGCTAAGGGATTCCGTTATACAAAATTTTCGTATTCTTTTTTTTTTTGCCATTTTAAGACCAATGTTGTAAAATATTTTAATAATTATTTTTTTATTCAGATTTCTTTTATTGCGATAATTTAAAATGACTACAGTTCATTTTCCAATGAATTTTGATTAATAACTCTTTTTTTTTTCCAATGTTAAGGGTTTTTTACAGAAATGTTAAGGGTTGGAGAAATCCAATAGATTTCCAACTTTCGTAATCTTTTTTTTTTTTTTTTTTTTTTTTTTTTTTTTTTTTTTTTTGACATTTTAAAACCAAAATTTGTAAAATATTTCATCAATTACTTTTTTAAATAAAAATTCTTTACTTGAGAAATTGCGATTTTTAAAATTAACTACAGTTCATTGTCCGATGGATTTAATTAAAAGAACTTTCATACATACTTATATATCTACACTAGCTGATCCGCCCGGCGTTGCCCGGGTCCGTATTAACAATATTAAACGAACTTGAAATTTGTATGATTTTATCATTAATTCGAAACATGCAGAGATGCATTGTTTGAAATACGTGACCGCTGACTGTGTGAAAAATCGGTTTACAAAACAACAACTAATATTAAGCTCTAAAAATACTCAAAATGAACAATGGGAAACGCGGGAGGGAATATGTGTCCAACAATTGAGTGATTTTTGTGTGAAAGTGTCGGTATTTATCCGTAAAAATGAATGTTAAGTCCCGTAGCCAATTATTTTTTTTTCCACATAGAATCCCAAGTGAAATATTTTGAATTTCAAGCTAATTATATCACTCTTAAATCTGACTATACCGTGAATGAAATCGATACTCGATGTTAGCTAAAAGGTTTGCATATGATATTATAATTTCAGAGCCTGTTAACAAAAATAAATGTATATTTTTAATCAAAAGATGAGTAATGTTCACTCTGTGGACAAATTCCTAACCACAAACTTTTGTACTATAACCATAGCCTGTGAGTAACCTAACTGTGACTTAACAGTACCCTATAAATTAAATATAACATATTTGTAACCTAGCCGTCACCCTTCTTGTAACCTATCCTTAATCTAACCATAACAACCATACCGTAATGTAACTGCAACCTAATTGCAATCTAAATGTTACCTAACAATATATTGGGTTCATGTCCATGGAAATTAGTTTGCCTTGTTCGGATGTTGTTATGGTTCTTTAGAATATTTTCGTCGGACTCAAATTTGGTTCGATTCAAATTTCAGGTATTTTTTGAAATAGGATTTTAACGTTCGGTTCGAATTCATGTCCATGGAAATTATTTTGTCTTGCTCGGATCCAGTTATGGTTCTTTGGAATATTTTTATCGGGATCAGATTTGGTTCAATTTCGGCTTTTTTTTCAAATGGAATTTTTGGGTTCGGGTCTTCTTGCGTGTGCACGGAAATTATTCTGCCTTGTTCGATTAAGAACATGTTTCACTGGAATATTTTTGTCGAGTTCAGATTTGGTTCAGTTCAGACTTCAAGATTTTTTCAAAAAAAAAAAAAAAAAAAAAAAGGTTCAGATTTGGTTTATGTCCATGGAAATTTTTTTGTCTTATCTGGATCCGGTTATGGTTCTTTGGATTTTTTTTTTTTTTTTTTTTTTTTTTTTTTTTTTGTCAGGTTCAGATTTGGTTCGATTCAAATTTCAGGTATTTTTTCAAATAGAAGTTTTAGGTTCGTATCGGTATCGTATTAGGGGTCAACGGAAATTATTTTGTCATACTCGTATCCGGTTATGGTTCTTTCGAATATTTTGGTCGGATTCAGATGTGTTTTGAGTCAAATTTCAGGTTTTTTTTAAATTGAAATTTTTAGGTTCGAGTCGGGTTTATATCCATGGAAATTACTTTGTCTTGCTCGGGTCGGGTTATAGTTCCTTGGAATATCTTTCTCGGGTTCAGATTTGGTTCAATTCAAATTTCCAGTTTTTCTTCAAATATAACTTTTGGGTTCGGGTCTTCTTGTATGTTAATGGACATTATTCTGTCTTGTTCGAATAAGGACATGATGCTTCACTGTATTATTTTTGTCAAGTTTAGATTTGGTTCAGTTCAGATTTTCAGATTTTTCCAATGTTTTTTCTGGGTTCGGATTGGGTTCAAGTCCATGGAAATTTTTTGTCTTATCTAGATCCGGTTATGGTTCTTTGGATTTTTTTTTTTTTTTTTTTTTTTTTTTTTTTTTTTTTTTTTTTTTTGTCAGGTTCAGATTTGGTTCGATTCAAATTTCAGGTATTTTTTCAAATAGAAGTTTTAGGTTCGTATCGGTATCGTATTAGGAGTCAACGGAAATTATTTTGTCATACTCGTATCCGGTTATGGTTCTTTCGAATATTTTGGTCGGATTCAGATGTGTTTTGAGTCAAATTTCAGGTTTTTTCAAATTGAAATTTTTAGGTTCGAGTCGGGTTTATATCCATGGAAATTATTTTGTCTTGCTCGGGTCGGGTTATAGTTCCTTGGAATATCTTTCTCGGGTTCAGATTTGGTTCAATTCAAATTTCCGGTTTTTCTTCAAATAGAACTTTTGGGTTCGGGTCTTATTGCATGTTAATGGACATTATTCTGTGTTGTTCGAATAAGGACATGATGCTTCACTGTATTATTTTTGTCAAGTTTAGATTTGGTTCAGTTCAGATTTTCAGATTTTTCCAATGTTTTTTCTGGGTTCGGATTGGGTTCAAGTCCATGAAAATTTTTTGTCTTGTTCGGATCCGGTTGCGGTTCTTTGAAATATTTTTATCAGGTTCAGATTTGGTTCGATTCAAATTTCAGATATGTTTTCGAATGGGAGTTTTAAGTTCGTATCGGGTTAATGTCCACGGAAAATATTTTGTCTTACTCGTATCCGGTTATATCTCTATCAAATATTTTAATCGAATTCAGATGTGGTTTGGGTCAAATTTCAGGATTTTCCAAATGGAATTTTTTAAGGTTCGATTTGGGTTTATGACCACGGAAATTATTTTGTATTGCTGTGATCGGGTTATAGTTCTCTGAAATATTTTTATTGGTTTCAGATTTCGTTCGGGTCATACATCGTTTTCTTTAAAGAAAATTTTTAGGTTCGGATCAGGTTTCATGCCCACGAAAATAATTTTTCCTTGTTCGGGTCAGGTTATGCTTCATTTGAACATCTTTGCGGGATTCAGATTTAATTCGGGTCAATTATCAAATCCATAGTTTTTTTCAAAAAAAAATTTTAGGTTCGGGTCGGGTTTATACTCACGGAAATTTTGTCTATCACGGATCGGAATGTAGTCTGTTTTTTTTCCTTGTTGGGATCGGGTTATGTTTTAATTAGTCTAAACATTAAGGTTATAACCAGTTTTGCTACTATTCTTTTTATGACAATTTCTGATAAATAATTTACTTTGCTATTTGATAATTTATTATGGTGTATGAATCGTTTGCGGATTCAAACAATTGTACCCCAAACAGCCATTTTATTTTCGTTTTAAAAACAAATTAAAGCCGTAATAAAATTTTAAATTGAATAGAATACATTTAAATTTAATCAATGACTTAAAAAAAAACCTCCTAGAAAAGTGTTGTATACTTTTTTTACTGCAATACAGCTAATCACTCATACATTCTAATGTTCGAAGTACCAAAAATCTGCGTACAACCATTAAGTAAAGAGAAATTAATAGAGTGGAAGCATAATGTTTTGTGGTGAAGCCTAAAACGTATCCCTAAAATCCGCTACATTAAGTCTAATTAAGCACCAACAAAACCATGTTCTTTGATATGCCGATCAATTCAAACTGGTTTAAACCCGTATATCTTTATTTTTGTTTTTTTATCGTTTAAACTGTTATTAAATAGATGACTAAAATTTCTTTTAAAAAATTATGATTTGTGTCATTATTGACTGTAATATACGATCGGAATGCATAAAAAATACAAATAGATCAATCATTGTCAAGAATTATTTGGTTATTTTTATCATATAACTTTGAAATATCAATATAAAAGCATCATTTAAGATTTTGTTTGGAAAGTTAACATTCTTTTGTTAATGACTTAAAATCGTCTGCATTCTGAAATCTAGATTTTAGATTAATATTTGTTATTTAAGTTTTCATTCATGATTTTCAAAGAATGTTTTCATCAATATATTTTATATACTTATATTTTATATTACTATATATTTTATATATTTTATATATATAGACATGCAATTATTAATATATTGTTAAGTCATAAACATTTTTCATCTACGTTATAAAGTAATAAAAAATTCTGAAAAAAAAAACTTTTAGTAATACAATTTTTAGTTGAAATCAAATGTTTTCAATATTTTATTTTATTTTGACATTTAATTATTTCTAATTTTCCAATTTCAATTTAAAAGCAAACATTCATTTTAATAAATAATATGATAGAAAAAAGACCATTTTAAAAAATTACTATTTCTTCTTAAAATGTGCTTCAACTGTAATTAATTTCTTTCAATTCATTTTATTAATACAAAATCCCTTCTTCGTACTTTTGATTGGGTCATTAAAATTTGAGCGATAAACGGTTTCATATTGCAAAACTTTTTTGCGGCTTGCTTCACCTCCACCTAACTTTTTCCTCCATGGTTTACAACAGCTGTGATAAAAAAAAAAATCCTCAGTTAAACTGACAGTTTGCCAGTCTATGAATTTTAAAGGTCTTTTGAAAAGACCCTCACTTTGAAAATGTTAAACACTCCAAATTTGTTTTTTTAATTCTGTCCCAGCTTTTTTTATTATTTCTGCGAAAATTTTATGCAACCAATCAACCATAAACAAATGAAGGGGAAAAATGGAAAAAAGGCGATTTTTTTATGAGAGTGATCTTTGGAATTTAAATAATTACTCATCAGTTAATAATTGGAATTTCGAAATTCTGAAGCTCAGGTGCATCAGGAGAGATTTGGGGCTACTCTCAAAAAAATTTTGAGCCTCGTAACATGCTATAGATTTTGATAGCCATCGCAGACACACACACAGACAGAGCGTTTTGTTCTTCTATTAGTATAGATATCGATTTTGCTATGGTAAGGTTTTCGTACCAGGATAAAGCTAATAGATTCAGTTTTACATAATTTTCGTACCGTAAAATGGGGTGAATAGGAACGAAACTTTCCGGCCATGCAAATAAATTCATTATAAATATATGTGATGATATTTTTAGCTGCCAATTTTTTTATAAGAAGGTAATAACATTTAAGAGTTGGAAAATTCAGTTTTGGCATGTTTGCATAACTACTGGGGTATATAAAAAACTTCAAGAGGATCCTCAAAAACCTCATTTTTTCGATGTCTTCAAAACTTTGTAAGTAACTACAGTATTTTTCGTATTCTAAATCTAAGAGACGGGATTTTTAATTAACAATAGACCTGTAAACGATATTCTGTATTAAATTCTACTTATTTCTAAACTACATAATGAGAAAATGAAAAATGGCCTGTAACATCAGAGGTTTAAGATTTACGGGGTGAATCGGAACTCGTTTCTCTCATGGTTTATTTTTCTATACAGTAATAGTTTCATGTAATATATGAAAACATATGTATGAATTTGTATTGTAACAATATTTTGTTTGTTCTAATTACTTGAAGAGTTTAAAGGTGCCAAGAAATTACTTGGTTAAACAAAAAAGTCAACGCCTAATCCAACACACATGTGGAACACACAATAAAAGAATTTATAATAGCAAATTAGTTAGAAAAACTGCACAGAATTATTCTAAGACATCCACAACATTGCACAAACCTCTCAAAATGAAAAACTAATTAAAAAAGTGAGGGATGCAAAACAGTACTGAGGGTTGGGGATGAGGGCGTATTAGTAGATCGTATTTAATACATGCAGCGATTGGAGCTACTCAATAGATTCACTGACCCAATGACTACTAGTAAAGAATAACACAGAACAGGGCGGCTAAATTTGTATTAAATTCTACTTCTACAATTCGAATATATTTTCTTAAAATAAATTTTAATTTTTCTTGATTTAAAAGTTGTTTTCTAATTTTTAAAAAGGCATATCTTTACTTGTATATAAAATAAAGGCTTGGTTTCACTGTAACTACGTGTTCCTATTCCTTCTTTACCATTATTACCTGTTTTTACTAACCGTATTAAAGTTTGAATAGGAATAAATAAAGATTATAGCATTTGTTCCGATTCACCCCTATCTGCAGGGTGAATCGGAACACCATTAAAAAAAAATAAACAATATATATATAAACAGTAAAAATGTTTAGTTTTTGCTTAAAAAGTAAAGAATAAAACAAGACTTAAGTTTCTAGTAGAAAAATAAAATTAATAAAAAATCAGTTGTTGCTTTTTTTTAACGTTAAAGTTGAAAAGTGTTCCGATTCACCCCATTTTACGGTAAATAATTTTTATATCTATCGAAACTTCCATGCAACAATGAGAAAAAAAAATTAAAATGGACTGATGATATTTAAAAAAATATTTTAATTAAAATAATAGTATTTTCCAAAATTTTATGATTTGTTCTGTAACGAGAGGTATTCAACTAGAAGTACATAAAACTTGAACGCTCTGACTCTGTATAGTTTTAGTCTACGGACTCTATTATAGACAGACAGACAGAGGACAGAGACGAATAGGTTTCGTCAAATGAACGAAACCCTAAAAAAATATATTTTTTAACTTTTCAAAAAGTCTTATCTACCTTTTAATTGCACTTCTACAAATAGCATATTCAAAGACTTTGATAAGCATTTTGCAATATTAAATCACACGAATGATTTAATATATTAATAAATGAGGCATCCTATGTTTAAGGTATAATAAACGATAAGACTTAAATAGCTTTGCAACTTTTCAATTTCATAATGGGTTCTATAGTGAATTTCACAAATAAATTGTTTATATTGCAAGAGAATCTGGTATGAGTATCTTTAAAGAGCAGAACTTAATCGCCTTCATGAATTTTCTTAAGTATCTAATTTAGAGAAGGTCTGTAAATTTATTGTATTGAATTTTTTCAGAGCGAGTACGTATTTTAAAAAATAATTCGTGTTATACATGTATTTTTAGATCTCAAAAGGTATCATAGAGACAAAGCTAAGAATAATCGATAAATTCACATCTAAGATTTAGTATGTTTCACATCTGTGCCATCCTTTCGGTCAATTTTTTGTGTTATTCAATGAAATAGTTTCTGGTAAGGAAGTATGAATAGGGAAGATGTTTGCTCTCCTAAATATTGAAAATGAATTAATAACATTTTATTTATCTCTGAAGATTTTAGAACTAAAAAGCGAAAAAAAAATATCCCAAGAAAGTTAAAATAATAAAAAGAAAAAGGGAACTTGGAATTTTTCATGAAGAGGTCCATCCAGTCCTGATTTTTTTTTTTTTTTTTTCATTTACTTTCTCCTATTTTTACAAGAACAAGTAATGAATTAATGAAACTTTTCAACTGTCGGTCTTCGACAAATTTACACATGGTGTTAACCATGTTTTAATTTTGATGTAAACTTTTTTTTTTTTTTTTTGTCTTTTGGCTATACAGGTGGCATTGCTATGCTGAATTTATCACAATTTCTGCAATAGCACTTAACTCAAGAAATAATGCACGAATTTTCATCTAACTTAGGATACATTTAGACGTTGACATAATTTTTTGCTGAATGGACTTTGGTGTTAATCGCCCGATAGGTGGCGCTGTTATGTTGCAATATGCACAATTTAAATGAATTTAGAGACGATCATACCTCATGAACTAATGCACCGAATTTAGAATCTTCATGATGGATATAAAATGCTATTTAATTTTGGCACTGTGATAAGAATAAACATACAGAAGAAAGTTTTGCGATTGACACCTCCAACTAATTTATCCATATTAAATCCCCTAAATCGCAAACAGCATTGTTGATTACGATTTTATGCAAAACAAAAAGCAGCTGATGATATATTTTAATAATTTATAATCCAACTATTCATAAAAATGCATCGAATAATAAAACATGCACCTGCATAAAATGCAGTATACGTCTTTTTTTGAGATAGAGACTTCACGCAGCAATAAGGCACACTTTCATTAAAATGTTGGTTAAATTCTTTTGTGATATCTTATCATAATTGCAACAGGCAGTAGCTTAATCTGTAGTAAAATGGACAAACTCGTATCCGCATAACGCTGACGTCATTTTGCAAACGTCCACCGCCTTTTGAATACCAGGCTTGACCTCTGACACAAAAATGGCAGTAACCGATGGCGGATTTTTTTCAGCATGTGTATGGCTCCTTGAATTTTGGTACCAATATATATTTTTTTAGTTTTTTTTATATTTTTCTCAGATTTGAGAAATCAAAGAAATACTTTATAAAATATTGGTATCTAAATTTAAGGTATATATGTTTTAAAAAATCCACTTTCGGCAGCCGCCATTTTTGTATCGGCACTAAGGCCTAATATTCAGGAGGCGGTGAAACAGCAACAGCAGACGATTAAATTTACTTTTTACTGGAATTTTTAAAACTTCTAAGAACAGCACATGTTCTGTTTTGGCAGTTTTGAATGGGGGGGGGGGGATATTTACAATTACAATTTGTTTGAAATCTGTATTGCGATTTGTTTGAAAACTGTATCGATATACTCAATTTTTATTATTTTTTAAATAATTTTTGAGCATGCTTTTTTTTAAAATTATCTCTATCGCGTCCAGTCTATTGCAAAAGGTAAATATGTTTGCACTCAAATTAATATAAAATAGCTCAGTATTTGTTTCCACCTGATATTCCGTAACAAAATTAATATATTTATCAGTCAGTGAATAAAACAATAAAGTATAAATAAAACAGATATTTAAGACACGGAACACGAACTATGTGGGGCTTAATCAACTGAAATGATTAAAATGAGAAAGGCTGTTTGTAAATTATAGGATCTTTGTCGATTTCTCCGGCTGTCAACTCCTGGCTCGAGGCCAATACGAAATATCGCTTTTAAAGTTTAAAAATTTTATTTTAACGCATTGTTGCTATTTTTCATATAAATATAATTTTTAATATTGTTAATTAGCGCTAAAAACATATTAAATATAAAACATCTGCCAGAATTATTTTAAACAAGAAAGAAAAAATCGTGCGTAAAGCATAGATTATGCAACACTTTCCAAAACATTCAATATTATGTAACAGAACTGAACCGTTTAATAAATTAAAATGTTATGTCTAATTCAAGATTATGGAAAGGTATAATACATTTAGAAATCCAATTTCAGCTGTTTCCAACTATATAAAAACAATTGTCCAAATTTTTTCAGCAGTCTTGTATATGATGATAGATTTGTATAGATTAACTTACATGCATGCCAAAACTTAGTTCACTTAAGAAATTCATACATCGTAGTTATAAATTCCCCTTCAGCAACCACCTGTAATGAGAAGAATGGTGAATACTTTTGTGCAGCGCTATATATTAAGTATAGGCTTTATATTTAACTAGTAACATGCAAAAAAAAATTAATTAAATTTAAAGCCGCATACGGAATTTTAAAACGTACATTCCAGCAATTATTACTCAAAGACAGTGCTATAACCGTTTACAGATAAAAAACCAACGATTATAAATGCACAAATAAAGTAAGAAAAGGTAGCAAACAGCCGTTTCGAATCTACTATGGAGATTCTTCATCAGTGCAAAAACTCAGCGAGCTAGAAAAAGCAAAACTGAGCTAAAGAGACAGAGAGACGCAGGCTTATATACCCGCTACGGAAACGCACAAAGGCTTTATTTGCTATTTTAGTGCTATAACCGATTTCTTTTGTATGAACCTATGAATAAACAAGTTGGAAATTGCACGTGAAACGAAGCACGTGTAGCAAATGAGGTGCGTTCGTATGATAACGAAGTTTTAAAAATATCACTCTCATATATCAATCTCATAAAATTGTAAATAGTTAATTATAATTAAAATGAGCACCAAATAATGTTCCCCCTATACCATTATGTAATGGAATACTTTTGTGTGGCCTTGTAAATCAATAAAAAATGTTCTTTGCACCATAGATTATGCAAAATGTATATTATAATATGTACTTTATAGATGCATATCAATTTTATTATGTTCGAATGAGTGTAACACCATTAAAATGCATTTAAAACATTTTTCCCCATTGACCGTAGTGTAACGGAATACTTTTGATTGTCCCTATAATTGATTCCGATTTTCATAAATCTTGAAGTAACTCGACAAAATTATGTAATAATTATGTATTTTAAATTTCAAACGTGTAAATGCATTTGAAACTTTTTCCCCCATTGACCGTAATGTAATGGAATACTTTTGATTGCCCCTCTAATTAATCTATGCATCCGATTTTCAAAAAAAACTAAATAACTCTACAAAATTACGTAATAATTATGTATTTTAAATTTCAAACAATTAAAATGCATTTGGAACTTTTTTTTTTCCATTGACCGTAATTTAATGGAATACTTTTGATTGCCCCTCTAATTAATCTATGCATCCGATTTTCAAAAAAAATTGAAATAACTCTACAAAATTACGTAATAATTATGTATTTTAAATTTCAAACGATTAAAATGCATGTGAAACTTTTTTCTCCATTGACCGTAATGTAATGGAATACTTTTGATTGTCCCTGTAATTGATCTATTCATCCGATTTTCATAAAATTTGAAATGACTTGACAAAATTATGTGATAATTATATATTTTAAATTTCAAACGATTCGATAGGGTAGTTTTTGCGGACGGACGGACTGAACGACAACTAAAGGTGCTACGTATTTACATAATTACGAACGCCCCTAAAAATGCTATGAATATCCTGTTCTAGCGGCATCGTAGCCCTCACACTGTTAAAGGTCTTTGACAAATCAGCTATTTTGCCTATTTCCAGTCATAATTAGTATGTACTCTGCATGTACTGCACATCGGGAACAATTTAGTAAAGTTAACAGCTTCCATCCAATCGTCTGGCCTCTGCGATCTGACCTTTGTTGAAAGTAGATAAAATTTTGCCTTTGTCCATGTTGCAGTGAAATGAACTACTGTTTGACTGTTTCTTACCCGAGTCATTTATATACCCTTTAAAATCCATCATTTCTATTTAATTATCGACAACTACATTTGTATGGGTGGTTTTCAATGTTTTGGTTTATGTGATTCGTGTGAACAGCAAGTTGTATTTTATATTATATAAAAAATAAAAATAATAACTATATCGAACTAGGACTTCCCTCAGAGGATATTGCTGAGAACATAAATTTAATAATAGTTTGCAAAAAGTAATAAAAAAATACCTCTTTAAAAAAAAATGTAAATAACAAATTACAACGATTATTTGGAAAACAATATTTTCATTCTTTTAAAATTTACTTTTAAATGCAACTTGTTTGAAACATGTATCTCAATTTGTTATTGAGTTATTAATTTTTTGATAGTTTTATTACTTTTTTTGGCATTCTGGCAACAGAAGTATTCCATTTCTAGACATGAAGCATGAACCCATTAAAAAACGAATGAAATTAAAGGCAGAAGCATTTCATTTTTCGACATTAAACATAGATCAATCAGAAAACGAATAAAATGAAATAAGTTGTGGAACTCAACCAATAAAAATATTCAGATATACTTCAGATGTGCCAATACTCTACCGAGAACAACTACTTTCCAAACAGTTAATTAAAAATGAGATGTTATTTTTAATTGATTATATAGTGCCACAAATTTATATATAAAAAACTAGCAGCCCGCCCTCGCTTTGCTACGGGAACAGCAAGTCGCCCAGTCTCGTTTCACTACTGACACCGCAAATTT
The DNA here is from genome assembly GCA_964019185.1 of Maratus speculifer. Classification (NCBI taxonomy): domain Eukaryota; kingdom Metazoa; phylum Arthropoda; class Arachnida; order Araneae; family Salticidae; genus Maratus; species Maratus speculifer. The sequence continues at coordinate 249,989,007 of OZ025294.1, forward strand.
TTACTACTACTTCATACCATTAAATTTAACTACTAAAAACAGTACCCTCCTTTTAGATAGTCGGGTAAAAAGTAGCCTGTATGTTAAACTAAAGTCTCAGATACCTTCATACGAAATTTCATAAAAATCGATCCATCCGTTCTTGAGTTATTAATGGTATAAAGAACCCGACTTTGTTTTATGTGTATAGATTATAATCAATAGTATTTGCAGCGGACGCGATGTAAGGTAATTTTAAGGTCATTTTTCTACACCTTGGGTTACATTATTGGTATTTTAGTAAAAATCCCCCCTGTTTTTTTTTTTTTTTTTTTTTTTTTTTTTTTTTGAAAATATAATATAGCCTATGTTCACCGGAAATAGTGTAGCTTTCCAACGGTGAAAGAATTTGTCAAATCCATCAAGTACTAGTTTCGGAGTCTATTCAATTCAAACAAATCTTTCCTCTTTATAATATTAGTATAGATGAGGAAAGTAAATGATAGAAATGCAAAATATTATTTAAAAATTCCTATACATGGTAAAAAAAAAATGGGAAAACAAACTATGCAAATAAGCCATGGATGGGAATAAAATAGGAAGTACGCAATGCATCAAAAGTAATGCAAAAAATAAAACGCTAAAATATCTTGAATAGGAATTTGAATTCTTTGAAATGACGTAAAAAATATAAACAGCGCAAAACATTGCACAAATCATGATGGTTGAGTAGAATGAGGGAGTTTTTTTACATGGTGTGTGGTCCCCGTAGATAGTTAATACAGAATAGTTCATAATATAATATCTACATCTGTTTTCTATGGATACGATGAGGTTCTCGATAAGAATTTAGGGAATTCTCTCTTTAAAAAATTACATATAAAAATCCCGAAAACGCCAACAAAGGAATGCAATGCGTCGTTCGAGTGTGTCACAGATATGCTCAATCGGATTTAAACGAATTGCGCATGCTTGTTACTACATACACTGTTTTCTTTCTTTTTAAACATGTTCTCATGAAGTTGAGCAGTATTTCACTGTAGCACATATTAAATAAAAGGAATATGCAATGCCTGTAGTATAAGATACGAACGAGATCTGAATATCTCTCCTGCATAAGCCTTGAGTTGTAAAAATATCACCACAAGTGACTTATAAATCTGTGCATATTTTTCCGAAAGACATGCTGGCTCAAATACGCCAATATGAACTCGATTATGCAGTTTTACCCCAAAAAGTTATTTTTTAAAAACCTGCTAGTGACAATTGAGAAAATGATAAAATTTCCAGATTAGTAAAGCTGAAAAATTACTGTCCCGCCTAATCCGAACCGTTTGTTATGGAATTCTTTTGTGGTTCCTTGTAAGTGAATAATAAATATTCTTTGTGCAGCATGCTCTACAAAATATATATTCCAGTGCTCCTCATAAATGCATATCAATTTCATTGTGTTTCGATGGGCGCGTAGCATCATTAAAATGTTCTTGGAATTATTTCACCCCATCAGCCCTAATGTAAGGGAATATTTTTGACTTCCCTGTATTCGAACTATTTATCCAATTTTACTAAAATTTAAAAAGACTCAACAAAATTTGGCAACAAATATATTTTTTAAATTTAAAATAATTCGGTTGGATAGTGTTTGTGATGTTCTTTGCGTACAGAGAGATGGACAATTCAGATGACGAATATAGGTACTACGTATTTATATAATTACCAATGTACCTAAAACTGTTAAATTTCAAAGCACATGCGAAATAGAAAACACATGACCAGCAATTATTGCTCAAAGACAGTATTGTAACCGATTTCTTTTGTATGTCCCTGTATACGGATTAAAAATGATATTAATGTCCTGTTCAAACGTAATCGTAATGACATTCATCGATTTATATAAGTTTCAATACTTTACAATAATTTCATTAAAATACTCTGTTAACGATTTTTCTTATCGACCATAATGTAATGGAAAACTTTTGGGTGCCCCTGTAAATAAACTATTAATATCAGATACATCATATACAATACCAAAAATGCCTAGGTGGCTCCAAATAAGATTTACCAATTGCATAAAAATCCGAGTATATTTATGGATGTTAGAGTGTGGACAGACGGATAGACAAAACGAATGAATTAACACTTTTCAACTTTGTTGGAAAATGAAAAAAAAGGCAACCGATTCATTTAATGCAAAATAAATAAATAAATAAATAAATAAATAAATAAATAAGTAGAATTTCATCAAAAAAGCCAGAACAGGATTTGGAACTCTTTCACATAATTGATATCGAATTATCGTTATTTGGCATGACATGGTAACCCGGCAATTGTTTTTTCTTATATTAATTTAATCTGTATTGAATCGTGTTTTTATTTATTGTTACTTCCTTTATAATATAATAGAAAATAATTCAAAAGTGATTTTTGCCAAATTTTCGCCAAAACAAATACAGTACTACTTAATTATCCCGTCGACCAGTTTTACCAAAATAACGTTAAACACGATACATATGTTTAAAACGTCATCAAGTAGTTTTTAATTCCACTTTTTATTTGTATTTTTATCCATATTTTACTAATTTATTTCTTTTTGAGTTATTTAAAATAATAGTTATGCTAACATGCATAACTTGGCTATTAGTTTGGGATTTTTATAATTTGACAAAAATGGTCGACGGGATAACCAAGTAGTACCAAAATTTCTGTCTTATTTTCATGGTATTTTTCCATTAATACCTTCACTTTGGCGTTTTTATAAATCTTGGTCCAATTTAGGCTTTAGAAAGTCAGATTTCATATCTGATGAATGTTTATGCTTATTTTTACACATAAATATGGCATAAATGTCATATATGCACCAAGTTGGCGTGATTTTTTCTGTCGCCAAATTAGTGAAAACTTTGATTTTGATAATTGCTATATATAATTGCGATATTGTTAATATTTTCGATTTATTGTGATATGTATATTTTTTATTATATTTTTATTATGTTTATTATTAGGATGAGCGAAGCGAATCCTCTACTAGGCCACTCAAATTACACTTTGTCGTACACTTTACAAAAAAACTATTCAATATTTTAACTTCAAATTAAACACAAAAATAAATTATGATCTGTAGATTTGCACAATATAATTTTTTTACAGTAAAACGTTAAAAAAAATATTATTTTAATTAATTTATTTTACAAGCATTTCCAATACGGACGCATTTTAGCAAATAAATAAAAAAATGAAACGCATATATTTTCAGAAAAAAAATATAAATCATAGAGTAAGTAATTATAGATAGAATCATGATTAATTTAATAAATAAAACATGTTTTCATTATTCCGCAAAATCGTTTGCACAGATGACAGTTAAACATTTTAAAAGAAATGTATTATGGATTTTTTTTTGTAAAGTGGCAACAAAAGAATTGTAAACAAATAAAATTAATTGTTAAATTTGTTATGTAAATGAAAAATTAAAAGAGCTGCGTGAAGTTGTAGCCTCGATTCAAGCTCTTTATAAATGTACTAAAGCAAAGTTGGCTGATTCAGAAACGACAAATAGACTTTAACCATTTCTTACTTTATCATTTGGATCTAAAGTAATGTTACGTTCTTATTTGTGGACCGAAAAAGGTTTAGTGAACGGGACTTTAGACTTTGTTGCACGTATTAAAGAAAATCACAAGCCACCAGACCAGATATCGCGGATAATCATGGATAGATTTGAAAACTGCAGTAACTTAACTTATAAGAATTGGTGCGTACCGATTCCCCCAATAATTAAATTTTGGAAAAATGGAAGCATAAATTGCTCAAGGAAATAATTTCTTCTGCAGTTAGCTTTTGCTGTTACAATTCATAAATCCCAAGGTTTAACATTAGATGAAGCAGTTGTAGATATTGAGGATTTATAGATACTAGTTGGCTTAAAAACGTATGTAACGTTGTCGAGAGTGAAAATCCTTCAAAATTAAGCATTCAATAGAAATTTTCCTTACGAAAAATTCTACAATATCAAATATTCTCATATGCTAACATGTATAAAAACGAAGAAATTAAAATAAAATGTTTTACAGTTAAAAATTCATAGTATCAACGAAAGCAGATTTCAAATGTTTTTCCAGAAAAATAAGTTTTTGAAGAAGTAACTTTCTTCAAGCTCTCTTCAAATATATTATTCTAAAATAGCTATCAAAGATTATCTGATGTTAATTACAAAGATTGGAAACATGCATATTTCAAACAACTTTAAAAAACACCAGTGGCTACTGGAAATTGTAAAAACATCTTTAAAAGTGCTTTTAGTTGAAAATTTAAAAATATTTTGTAAAAGTTTGCTTCGAAAATATCTTATTATGCCAGTCTTACATCATAAATGAAAAATTAAATGCGCCAAAACATAAAATAACGTTTTTGTTTAATAAAGATGCAAAAAATTATAAAAAAATATTGTTACTTTCAAATATCTGTTTTATAAAATAATGCTTCGCGAATCCAAACAAAGCATGGCTTTCGCTAGTTTATAACTGTTATTTATTACTTCAACTATTTTTCTTTTTGGTACTATTTGATTACTATCGACCAAAAAAGTATCGCCAAACTATAAGATTAAATGCTAATAATGAATAATCGGGGATGTCTTATTCAATCGCATTAAACACGATACATGTGTTTAAAGCCCCTGTCCTCGCTCGAGGAAACGCTCGCGAGCTAATGCTATTCCTATGGGGAAGCATTTTTCTAATAACTCTTTCGCATTTTGACATTTTTGAATATTTTTTTTTTTTTTGCATTGAATAGCTGAGGTGCATGCCGACAGCGCACCTTTTTTACTTTTTCGGTTTTGGTTGCAGATATTTTTTACAAAGTTACTTTCACTTCCAAAACCGGTTTCGAAATTGAAAGTGATTTTTAAAAAATATATCTGCAACCAAAACCGAAAAAGTAAAAAAGGTGCGCTGTCGGCATGCACCTCAGCTATCCAATGCAAAAAAAAAAAAAAAAAAAAAAAAAAAAAAAAAAAAAATTCAAAAATGTCAAAATGCGAAAGAGTTATTAGAAAAATGCTTCCCCATAGGAATAGCATTAGCTCGCGAGCGAGGACAGGGAGGCCCCTGTCCTGTCGATAAAATCTAGATTAAATGAATACAGAAAAAATAAATAAACAATTTATTAATAGACAAACAACGACAGGTGAGTTACCATGCAATGTAAATAACGATATTTTGGCGCTAATTATATAAAAAAATGTACCATATCCTGTTCTAAATTCCTTGGCAAGCTCTTTTTTTTTTTTTTTTTTTTTTTTTTTGCATTAAATGAATTGATAAGGTTGCGATCCTCAGCCTCTGAGGCTTTTTTTTAATTTTTTCTTACACTTTCTAACAAAGCTGAAAAATGGTTATGCATACGGTTTGTCTATCCGTCTGTCCACGCTCTAACACCAGTAAATATACACCGATTTATATGCAATTGGTAAACATTATTTAGGGTCTTCTAGACATGTTTGGTATTGTATATGAAGTATGTGGGATTAATAGTTTATCTACAGGAGCACCCAAAAAAATTTCATTACATTATGGTCTATTGGTGGAAATCCTTTGCAGAGTATTTTAATGAAATTACGCTATTCCATTCCAAATGTGTGAAACTTATATAAACCAATGAATTTCATTACGATTACGCTATAACAAGACATTCATAGCATTTTTTAATTCAGTTACAGGGACACACAAAACAAATTGGTTACAATACTATCTTTGAGCAATAATTTCTGGAAATGAGTTTTCAATTTTTGCATCTGGTTTTGAATTTAATTGTTCTTTTAGGTGCGTCTTCAATTAATATAAATATTTAGTACCTATAGACGTCGTCTGATCCGTCCGTCTGTCTGTCTATCCGCAAATAACAGCACAAAAACTATTTTACCGAATCGTTTGAAAATTTAAATATCTATTTGTTGCCGAATTTCATTGCAAATTTTAATAAAATCGGATACAGGGTTCAAATACAGGGACAGTCAAAATTATTCTGTTACATTACTGCCGATGGGATGAAATAGTTCCAAGTACTTTTTAATGATGTAAACCCGTAGAAACATAATAAGATTGATATGTCGGCAATCAAGATATATAGATATATATCTTATGGCAATAGATGGCATCTATGGCCATCTATTGCCATAAGATATATATCTATATATCTTTCTTATCTTATGGCAATAGATGGCATTGAATTTTTATATATGAAATTGAAAGTATGTTAAGTTAATAATATTAAAATATTTGTATCTTTCTAATAATAGTAAAAGAAATAAAGGAGGTAATATTTTTCATTTGCTTTTCCTGTTGACGTAAAATATATTTGATTATATTTATGCATATTTATATTTTGTAGATTCACGAATTTATTCTACAATTTACAACCTGATTAAATAATTTCTAATACATCTATTCCTCAAATTATCCTCATTTTACGGATATTTTGAAATTCCAACACTTTTAACAGTCATTTGTATTCGAACGCAAGGTGTTAAAAAACAGTTTTCGGTAGAAGTTAGGTATACACAACATCATGGTAAAAATAGTATTAAAAATATATACATACTACATATTACTATACATACATATATACTATAGATACATATTTGAAACATTTGTAAAAGCATTGGATATAGAATATGTGCGTGGACTGTTAAGTGACTTCATTGAGTGCCAAACCGATTTTTCCCAGACTGAGAAAAATAATCCTCTGTAACTAACTAATGAAAAAAAGAAAATGCTTAACATCATCGGCTTTTATAGATTTAAAAATGTGTAAATTTCTTTATGTTCTCCTTTCAGTACAAATCTTGCATATTGGCTGCACGCCATTTACAATTTGAGATTTAAACAATTTGGAGTGAAATCAATTTTCTAATATTGTCAATTATTTTTGACTATCACCAAATTCTTTTTCTTTTTATACTTACGTATAAAAATTTTAAATAAAACAAAAGACAGCGAAAAAAACCTTCTTAATTCCAAACATTCTGCCAAATTTCGTATCATTTTACATAGAGTGATTTTATAAAATTAAAGATTTCTATTTCTCACACATCGATCAAAACTGTGAAAAAAAGTACTTTTGGTAACAGTCCAGACAAACGTCCTAACAATGAAATGAAAACCATTGGCTACATTACAAATCTATTTTTTCAATTAACAGTCTACGTTCTTGCTTATTTTGTATGCAGTGCATATAGTCATATATAAATGTATGATTCCATAGATATTTCCATTTTCTTAGTGTTTACTTTATTTACAATTGCTTCTTTCATTTTTTATGATGATCTGTTTCCTTTTTTTTATATAAACGTTAATACTTAATTTTTAATTTGCATGAAAACTCATTTATAATTTGTATATTCACAATTGTTTATGATAAATCATTAATTTATAGTGATGTATAACGGTTATAATCGATTTTTTCATTTCCCAAGTATTTTTTTTAAAATTTGCATTAATACTTTATAACTACATAAAGTTATATATATATATATATATATATATATATATATATATATATATATAGGGAAGAGGGGGCACGTTTGAATTTTTTTTTTAAAAAATCGATACATTTCTTATTTGAATTACATTTTTTTCGTTTTAAGTATAACATAATAAAAACAATGCATTTCTTCAGCATATGAACCAGAAATTAAAAGTTTTCCATGTAAATTAAAAAAAGTTGTGAGGTTTTGAAAAGCTGAAAGATTTCTATCAAAGTTGATGTCAAAAATCATCGTTGAAACAACACAGAGTTTCCCTCCAGTTATGTTTGTTTTTGAAAACTTTTTTTATAATATCCTTGAAATACGCCAATATGATATCTGATGCTTCTTAAAAAAAGTCATTGATACTTTTTATGAAAAAAAAAAAAAAAAAAAAAAAAAGACTTAAATTCTGTTTTGTCTAGTTCGAAAACCAAAAAATGTTTGGGAAAGAGTAAATGAAAAAGTATAAGATTTGTTAGACAAACCTGCTAAACACGAATCATTATTGCCTATCTGGGATTTGCAATTATCAAATAAATGAACACTATCATCAATTTAGATTTGAAATTTCCCATCGCTGATACATCCAGAGATTTTAATACATGTGTGCCGTAAGGAAGAATTGTTAACAATATAAGTCCATGTTCTTTGATATTCTTAATTAACCTCTTTTCACATAGAAAAAATTCCAAAAATAATAATATTTAAGTACATCAACAACCATTTATTTCAAAGTTTTAGATGTTCAATGGTGCCCTAGCTTTTTTGTACAATGGTGCCCCGTCACATGGAGTTCAACATTACAACTGTTTACGCAATTCGACTGAAGAATTTGAATAAAACTAAAGATTACATCTTTATTTAAAAGTTGAACAATAAATCAAAATTTCAGGGATACAAAATTGTCAACAAAATCTTACAACTTTATTTTCTTAAGTTTAGATTCAAGCGGGAGGAAAATACATATCTTGCTTAGGCAGTATTGCACATAGGAAGTGATGCAGCTTAATATATTTATTGCACTGAAGCAGTAGTAATGTATTGCCGTATACATTTTTTTAAATAATTTATTTGAAGGAAAATATTGTGTTCAAAGGTGCCCCCAGTTCAAACGTGCCCCCCTTACCCCTATATATATATATAAGGCTGCTTTAAATCATTTATTAGGAATACTTAAAACGTAAAATGCTGCTCTAAATCATTTATGAGAAACACTCCATCGCCGTATCATCAGTCGTGTGGCATACGGTGTGCAAGCAAGGAATGAAATTTCTAGTATATTTTCCATTCAAATCAAACATAGACATCAAACGAAATCCTTTTTTTTTTTTTTTTTTTTTTTTTTAACACATTTATTCGTTTTATAGTATAGTAAATATTTCCACTAGCGCTCCAGTTAAAATTTTGTACCACCGTAAGATTCCGTCATAATAAAAATCTAAAAATAATGATGTTGTCACAACAGAAGCTCGCTTACTGAAGGACATTTAACCACCAAATGACAAAGTTCCGTTTAAAGCATGAAAAAAATGCAAAAATCTGACTCTCGAGACAGATTCATAAACTTCTCACTCGTATCATAAAGTGTGTAGGAATACAGGATTTACGGTCACGTTCTATGTTACTAATTAATTTACTACAAAAAATTTTTTAACCAATGCGAAATTAAAACAGGGGGGGGGGAAGAGAAGTTCTATGAGTCGTCGGAATAATCGTGACGCAATCCGGTATGCTCTCTTTCTGTGGGTAATCGAATGATTTTAGAAGATAAATAAAAAGGGTATTATGAAATAGATAAAAGAATAAAATTAAGTTAAGGGGTTTTAGAGAAAATTTTGCTTTAACAGATTAATGTTTTTTAGAATAAAATAAAATAAAGAAAGCGTAGATTAAAGATATGGAAATAAAATATAATAAATATGTTAAGATATTATTAAAAGACAGGGAAGCTTTAAATACTATAAAAATTGACGAATTACGGAAAATAATTAATGAATTCTTAGAAGCATATGTAATATCGTATATATATATATATACACTATATGGCCAAAAGTGACCGGCCACTTGCGAGTTTAGACGTCCATAAATCCTTTAATTAGTGTCAATATAGCATACACAATATTGCACGTGCTACTATATTTGGATACAATCCCTGATCTTTTTTCTTTATTTTAGAATTAACGGATTTTAAGCTCATTCTATCGGCGATTATTTTCAGAATTTTCAAACTATATTTTTTAGACTTTGACAAAAGTTGCGATGACATATATGCAGTGAAATGTTATTTAGTAGACCTGCTCATTTTTCCTACAATTTTTATTATTTTTTAATTCTGCTTACAGAATATTACGTGCAATATTCTTTGTCATATTTTCTGAAAAGAGAAATTTTTTGTATTGAGAACTCTGCAAAATATAAGCAAAAAAATTGAAAAAATGTGGGATTGTTTCTATAAAAACCTTAATTTCTATACGAGTATACATGATATTCTCATAAAATTGAACACAGTTTATTATAGTAAACCACGTAATCATAATCTGCAGTTTTGAAGCTTTTGCTAAATTAGTTTTGACAGAGTTATGCAAAAGATCTTCCTTTTTTTTTCTATTTGTTGACGGTCCCCTATGGGATTTCGAGAAAAAATCTTCACGAAAATATATGACCTGTATTCTGTTTTAGCACTTGGAGTTTCAGAATAATTCCTCATATACTTTTCTAGATATTTAACAAAATATCTAAAATCGCAAATGGCCAGCCACCTTTGGCCATATAGCGTATACATGATAGACTTTTTAATAGTCACATATTTAAAAATTAAAGCTAATAACACAAAACAATTCTAAACAGCTGATCAGCATTTGATACTTTTCTCTTTTTCTCTTATGAGATTTAGTCTCTGCCCAGAGATAAAGATAAAAATCAATTAAGAGATGGTAGAAGGTTGCCAGACGATAAACAAAAGTTTGAAAATAAAATAAAATATGAAAAATAACTGTGAAGAAATGGCGCTATCAAAAAATATTTGCTTTATTGCTTTTTCTTTTTAAGAGAAAAATAATTTGTGAAGAATTTAAAAGAAAAGAATGATTAAATTCAGTTTTGATGCCAAGCGTTGACAGAAGTTTTGTCAATAAATATCATTGTAACCGAAGCCAACAAAATTACTAAAATAATTTAAGACTAAAAGAATATTCCATCTGCAGTGCTGTATTCTATCAGTGACTTATTTTCCTTTTGCTACTGAACTTTTTTTTATTTTTCTTTTTTTGTTATGGATTATATCTATTTTTACTATTACAGCTTATTCTGAATCATATTTTTAAAAATAAAAGCATGTCTTTACAAATCCAGAGTAGTTGATTATTATTTTCTTTTGTTTACTTTACGAATGTAGTTTAAAAGAATTAGGAGGTTAGGAAACTTTTTAAAAGGCGGATAAGAATTGTGCAATCACATATGAAACAGCTGATATTGATTTACATTTTCTCGAAAACTACTAAAGCGATTTCTGTATTATTGTTAACAGATGTGGCTGTAACTAAACAATAAAATTTATTATGCGGAATTATTATATTATTTATATGTAATTAGTATTGCCAGCTCCACTGTCACTAAAAATGGTACAGGGAGGCAAAAAAATCGGGGCCCCGTGTCAGAAACGCGCCGACATTGTCACAGAAGGGCACCTTGCAGAAAACTTTCAGCCTCGAGCCACTAAACGTAGCTGATAGAAATACCATTTTACAGAATTTTTATTTTCATTTCAAATCAAAAGTGTTAAACCTTATTGTTCTATGTCACTTCCCTCGGAATATTGAGACCTTTATCGCTTAAACAAATTTTATTCGATTGACGCTACTTTTTTATGAGATATTTTTAGTTACTTTTTGACAACATGTGAAAGAGAAATATACCACAAAATTTATTTTTTAAAATAAAGTGGTGTGAATCGAATATAAATATAAAAACATACATAACTAGTCGGATGTAGCAATCCCAAAACTATCTCATACATCTTAAAATTTTGAAATTTTCTATCACAGTGCCAAAATTAAATGGCTATCTATCTCCATCATGAGGATTCTAAGGATAGGAAATTACATGCATTAGTTTTGGAGGTATGATTATCGCTATAATCGTATAACTCTTACAAAATTCAGCATAGCAGCACTACCTGTAGGGCGATGAACACCCAATATGCAAACAAAACCAATTAATATCAAGGATTAATTGAATCCGAAGTTTGGTGGAAATCCATGCATTAATTCTTAATCTAGAGCTCTTGCAGAAATCGTAATAAATGCAATATAGCAGCACCATCTGTGAAGCTATTTACATCAAAATTTAAACAGCATCGATTCATATCAAGGACTAATCGAATCTGAAGTTGGATGCAAATCCGTGTATTCGTTCTTAAGATAGAGCTGTTGCAGAAATTGCACAAAGTGTAGTATAGCAGCACCACCTATTGAGAGATTTACACTAATATGTAAAAAAGGTTAATTCATGTCAATGACTGATGGAATCTGTTGTTTAATGAAAATCCGTGCATTAATTCTGGAGATAGAGTTATTGCAGAAATCGCACAAAATGTAGCATAGCAGAGTTACCTGTTGAGCAATTTACACCAAAATGTTAAAAAAAAAAAAAAAAAAAAAAAAAAAGTCAATTTATATCAAGAATTAACTGAATTTGAAGTTTGAAGAAAATCCGTATATTAGTTCTGGAAATTGAGCGATTACGCAAATCGTGAAATAGGCTGCATAACAAAGCTACCTGTTGAGCACCGTTTTATATCAAGGACTAACTGTTAATATAAATTTTTAATAAATTCCGTGCATTAGTTTTGAGATTGAGCGTCCACAAAAGTTATGTCACATATAGACAGACAAAGTCACAGATTCATAGACAGACATTTTATAAAAACATGTTTTTAATGATTTGATCCCTAGCACGAGTAAATCCGTGGAAAACCGAAATTTTAAAATTTTCATGAATCCCATATTTTTTTCTTGTAAAAATAGAAGATAGTAAAAAACTAGCATAAAAGGCTTAAAGTTAGTAATGCGTATTCAGCGTTCGTCGAAGTTCCTTTACCTGCAGTTTATTCTGGTGAACTGTTTAAGATGACAGACCAGGTATCATCGTCTAAAGGTCGGCTCAGTAAATTGTGTCTACTAAATTTGTCCAGGATAACTTAGTTGGAAGGGCGTTCGCCTCTTAAGCCAAGCTCCTGGAATCGAATACCAGGCTGGACATTTTTTCACTCAATTGGAAAAATTACGACTCGTATGATTTCTTTACCAATCAGTATGACTGTAATGAAATAATTAAGTGTAATCTTGCATCTAACGTTTATTGGAATTTCTTTACATGCGGTTTATCATGTTAGATTATTTAATATGACAGACCATATATCGTTGTATAAAGGTTGTATGAGTGATTTGTGTCCGCTGGATTCATCCAGGATGGCTTAGACGAAAAAAACTTGTCCTCAGTTCAATACCAGGCTGGACACTTTATTCCAAAAATTTTATTTCATAATTTGCTAGTCAGCTATTTAAGGTACTTTATATAAAAATCTAGTTAAATATTGGGAAATTTCAGCAAGATATAAGCGGTATGGTGAGTTGCTTTATAAAAGCATCTTTATTTTAAGGGATTTTCCAAGCATTTTCAAACAGCTTATATATTTTTTTTTTGTCAAATTTTATTACTTTTAATTATGTATTGAATTATAAATAGACACCGTTATTATTAAAAAGAATTATTATTATTTTTTTTTTACATGTGCCCTGAGATTACAAAAGTTTTATTTCATAATTTGGTAGTCAGCTATTTACTACAACTTATACAAAAATCTCGTCAAACATTGCGAAACTTCAGAAATATTGTCCTATATAGTGCTTTCTAAAAGAATCTTAATTTTAAGGGATTTTCTCTACTTTCTCGATCAACTTACTGCATCTTTTTTTTTTTTTTTTTTTTTTTTTTTTTTTTGAAAGTATATAAATTTTTGAAGATATGTTCGGACTGAACTTGTAAAAGAAAGATAATTTGAAATTCTACTTATATCAATACTCTATACAATTTCAAAATGCATCTTACAAATGGCTTGCAGAAAACTCCGAAGGAAATTCGTTTATCTATATTCCCTTCAAAAATAAAATGGAAAAATGCGACTATTTCAAATGCTATTTCCGAAAATTTTTTGTATTAAGTTTCACTGCCAATAAACAGTTATTTTCAGAGAGTGTTTTGTTTCTAGATTATTCTTTTGAAAGATTAGCACACCAGATGATTTTATTTGGCGGAACATTGATTAATCCTTTTGATATGGGAAATAAATTTGTAGTGCTTCTGCTATTAGAGGTCATACGTATAAAGTGTCTGTACGGATTTTTTAAAATCTGGCCGCTAAAAGTTAAGTAGAATATCTACCAAAATTCTTAAAGACTCAAAGAAGTAAGTCTTTGTCGTTTGGGGGCCACCGTAATACTCCCCATCATGGATATGCATAATATAAAATATAAAAATGAAACACGTGTAAACTATTTATAAAATGCATTGCAATTGCAAAATAAAATTTAAACGTACATTTAAATACTTTTAACATACGTAGTACGATTCAAAATTTCGGGGAAAAGTTGTAAGAAACATTGCTCTGAATTCACAGTATCGAAGCATATCCACCTTCAAAGTAGTGACCTTGGGCGACGATACACTTCTGCAACAGTTCCTATAACTTCTGAAAGCACCGCTGGAAATAATTTTTTCGCAACCTCTCATAAAGCCTTCTGTGACGTTGTTTTTACCTCATCTGATGTCTAAAAATGGCGTCCCTGTAAATGGTTTACATTGATTAGAACAAGTAAAAGTCACACAAGGCTATGTCCACGGCTAGGAGGTGGGATGTGAAATCACATTAGTGCGAGTTTTGACGAGGAATTGTTTTAGCAGTTGGTATCGATGTAATGGTGCGTTGTCAAGCAGAAGGTACCAATGTGTAGCCTCAGCTAAGGTGGTCCAACACATTTATCGTCTTCGATGGATTCTCGGCCCTCTTTAAAACGTCGATGCTATTCATAAACCTTGACTTTCACAGTGGTAGATTTATCGTACACCTACCTTAGCATTTTTAAATTCTTTATTGGTGTTTTACCTAAACATTGACATAATTTAATGCTGCAACAGTGTTCAAGAAAAAGCCATCTTTCTTACATCGCAGGGAAAATGTAACTAACTTTTGAAGATATCAGATTCAGATTCAGATTCAGTTAGGTGGGGAGGCCTACCATATGGCTTGAGCTCAACAAGCCCCACCTAACATTTATTATTTAAAAAAAAAAAAAAAAAAAAAAAAAAGTACAATTATTTCACAAATGGTTGCCCAATTTCTTCTGGGCGAACCTAAAGTTTTTACAATATTAAAATGCATAAATTTCAAAATTTAAAATAGAAGAGTTAATTAAAACAATTAAGAGTTTGTTGTCTATAAAAATTTTTAGATGCACTTTTTATTTAGAAAGTTCAACTAAGTTCAACTATCCAGTACGGGCACATGAAATGGGCTAAACCAACATGAGTGAGTAGGGAAGAGTTGGGAGAATGCATTTCGAACGGTTTTACTTTAGGCACTTGCTTTCGTTGTCAAGAATGGTCGCATTCGCCAAATTTTTGAATCGTACATAGTTATGCTCTATTACGGAATTGCGGGTATTACTTGTTTATCCATTCGACCCATTTCGATAAATTATATAAATCGCCAGAATACTTGTAAATTATAAAAATTGACGCAAATTTATTTTAAATAACGAAAGAACAAATAAGTTAGTAAAGAAAAAAAAAATAATACGAATTAAACGCCAATTAAAATCATTTGAGGACGTAACAAACATGTGAAACGTATTAATGTCGGGTTAATGTGACATTTAATATAAGCCATTACTGGCATATAATTTTGTTGTTTTAGCGATAGTTTTTTGATCGACAGGATAATGAAGTAGTACCAAATTACAAAAAAGAACCATCCTAATAACTCCAAACATAATAATCGTAATAATAATAATATAATAATAGGCTTACCTTATACTACGTATAAGGCAAGCCTTTCAATCGGTAAGTAATAAAATAGAAAAATGGGACTATTTCAAATGCTATTTCCGAAAATAATTTTTGTATTACGTTTCACAGCCAATAAATAGTTATTTTCTGAAAATTATTTTGTTTGAATATTCTTTTGAAAGATTAGTACACCAGATGAATTTATTTAGTGGAACATTGATTAAGTCTTCTGTTAAGGGAAATAATTTTGCAGTGCTTCTGCTATTAAAAATCATATTTATAAAATGTGTGTGCGGATCTAATAAAATCTGGCCGCCAAAAGTTAAGGAATTGTGACTGTATGCTTTAGATTGTTTACGGTTTGTAGAATATCTACCAAAATTCTTTATTTGTCCTTTAAATTCGAAGAAATAAATAACATGTAAGACCTCATTTTTCTGTGAAGATTTAGTCGCGGAGACAATTAGGGTGCCAACAATTGTAATAAACAAGTCGGAAATTGCATGCAAAATGAAATAGCAAATGAGATGCGTTCGTACTATAACAGTTTTAAAAATATTCAGATCTTGGTGTAGTAGAATATAACTGTATAAATATCTGAAATCTTCTGTGTTCCTGTAAATACTATCTGTTTTCTATTATATAGGAAGTAATCTTAAGTAAGACTCAGAAACGTAGGGGGAATTCGGGCACATTGTTACATAGGGCACATTGATACACCCCCTCTGCTGCTCACAGGGTCATTACTGGAAGTTTCATAACAACTCCAGAAGGTGATGCTAGTGTACACAACTACATACAGAATGTTTTGGCATGATTAAGTTGTTTGACGAAATGGGACGGGTGATTTACTGTTTTTGTAGGTCAAAAGTAAATTTGAGTTGTACAATTGAAATGGTATTATACAACTGTTCCAGTATTTTCAACTGAAAAGAATACTTTCCCTGGAAAGTAAAGCTACTCTTTTAGAGTTCCTCATTCTTTATTGATAGGTAAATTATGAAATTTGGAATTGAGACTCATTTTATTCAAAATAATTGTATGGGGCATATTGATGCAGTCTATGTCGAGGCACATTGATACGTATTAATGTGCCCCATGATAGCTACAGACAGCCCAAATCCTTTTCTAGTTTATTTTTTCATTACCTTTTATTATTTATTTATTTTTTTACAATACACTCCTTAATCCAACCATTTTTACGCCAAAAATGTCTACTATTAGTTTTTATTGAAGTGAAGTAACTCTATCTTTTTTTTTATATTAGAACATTTTATAGCATTTTTGCAAACAGAAGACGTACGAAATTACCCAACATCTAGTGCTAGTAGAACTAACAAAAGAAAAGGATGGCAGCCTTGCAAATCTCGATTTTATATCAGTTTTCCCGAGAAAAAAGTATTTTTGACAGGAGAAATGTTAAGTAAGCGAAACAAACTGCAGCACAGCAAAGGATAATTGTATTATAAACAGAATCTTTAATATAATTATCCTTTATTTTCTGTTTATAAACCGATTTATAATCAGAAAACCAAGTAATTTTTTCATCTTTCCTAAGAAAGAAGATAATGCTGGGGTTGAAGTGCCAGATATGACAAAGTTACCACAGCCAACAATCAGACAAGGAACAGCTAGAACATCAAATCATTATTCATTTAATTTTGATTGCTTTAATATTACTTACAAATAAATTGTTGGTGATTTGAATTTCTATAAATAATTAAAAAGTGGTTTGCAAACTAATTTTATATGAAAAATATGCATTGGTGTTATTGGCTCCATTTTTCCTCAACGTATCAAAGTGCCCCATGAGGTGTATCAATCTGCCCCGAGGATGGGGCACATTGATACAAATGACTTATTTTATATTTTTAAAATTACATGCAAAAATACTGTATAAAACTACGATTGTATATTTTTATAACACACTACACAAGTTTTGCTGACACCACATGGAAAAATAACTTGAAATTTCTACTTGCTGGACATCAAACAATTCTTAGAAAAAAAGTGTATCAATGTGACCTGTTACCCCTATATCAATTTCATAAAATGTGAAAGAGTTTAATATAATTAAAAAGCACCTCAAACAATGTTTCTTCATATACCATTATGTAACAAAATACTTTTGTGTTGCCTTGTAAATTAATGAAAGTATTCTTTTCAACACAGATTGTACAGAATGAATATTTTAGTATATGCTTCATAGATGCATGTCAATTTTATTATGTTTGAAATAGTGTAATATCATTAAAATTCACTTGAAACTATTTTCTCCCAGTGGCCGTAATCTACCGGAATATTTTTGATTGTCCCTGTAATTGAACTATGGATCTGATTTTTGTAAAATTTGAAATGACTCGACAAAATTGTGCGAAAATTCTATATTTTAAATTTCAACCGATTCAGCGATAATTTTTGCGCTGTTAAATGCGGACTGAATGACGATTATATAGGTGCTAAGTATTTACATAATTACGAACGCAACTAAAAGAGGATATTTGCGGTCACCCATACAACAGAAAATTATCAAAATGGACTGTCACTGTAGCAAATGATTATATGAATGGTCCTGTCCAATAGGGTGGGCCGAAAAAAACTTTTTTTCGATTTTCGATTATGGCGGGTGCAGAAAAGTGGCCACTGGTGGCACTCAGTTCATACAAAAAATTTGAGATTTATTGGACATTTCCTTACCCTGCCGCAAACGGCTTAAAGTTTTGCAAAAATGTTCATTTTTGAACTTTTTTCGAAAAAAATTAAAAAATGTTAAATTAAATTTATTTTGGTTGTATTTACTTGAAAAGGCATATTTAATGTACCAAATGTTTAAATAAGACCTGATCATGCATTATTTAATATTTGTGTGTATTATAACTTAGGCTATTTTTATAGCTTTTTTGCGTATAATAGACAAAAGTTGTATTTGTTTGAATCGATCGTTAGTTTCTTCTGTATTATTTATGTCCCTTGGTCTTCTTTATATATTTTCTATGTGTCAAACGTCATATATATGAGGAAAAGACAGCAGTATACTTAAAAAACAAATCTGGAAGGTGAGAAAGTAGTGAAGCAGGACTCTAAGCGCGCGCAATGATTCGTCGTGATACTCAGGGAGTAAAGGACGAAATAGTTGAGAGCCAAAATGCGATAAAGGATTCTTATTGTTTATCCTTGCTAAATTATCTGCGACATTTGTTCAGTGTTTACGTGAAACCCTTTTGTGGTGATATACAGTGCTTTTTGGGTCGTTTAATATGCCATTATAGTGTTTTGTGCGTTTTATTACAACGAGCTTAGAAATGGCTAGTATAAAGGGCCATGACAATGCAAAGACACGTGAAAAGTAACTCTTTGGGGGCAACATGCATATTGAAAGAATTGCAATTGCCAACTTATTCTGATAATCATGCGCCACTAATACTGGTTGCTTCACCATGTAGAAGTTGTGACAGCAGAGAATACGAATCTGATCATCGATAAAACCATAGTCAGAAGAGAGAAATAGAAACTTGGAAAGAAGATAAAGGCAGAAGAAGTTATTGAAAGAAGGAAAATTAAAAGCATATTTTTTATGGTAGAAAGGATAAAAGTATATTCAGAAGAAAAAAAGAACAAGCAACAAAACAACATCACCGTGTTGTTTGAACCTGGTTAGGAATACTCGGGTCACTTGATACCTTGTTCCGGGCACTGAAAAGAAATAGCAAAATCATTATACAATCTTCCAAGTCATCACAAGTTAGACTTTTCTGAACTGACGAGGTATCAAGGTAACGGAACGAGGTATCAAGTGACACAAGTATTCCTAACCAGGTTCAAACAACACGGTGATGTGTTCCACGCCTTTCTCTCGACGGTGCTGCTTGTTATTTTTCTTCCTCTGAATATACTTTTATCCTTTCTACCATCAAAAATATGCTTTTAATTTTCCTTCTTTCAATAACTTCTTCTGCCTGTATCTTCTTTCCAAGTTTCTAGTTCTCTCTTCTGATTTTATTTTTATTGATGACGAGATTCGTATCCTCTGCTGTCACAACTTCTACATGGTGAAGCAACCAGTATTAGTGGCGCATGATTATCAGAATAAGTTGGCCATTGCAATTCTTTCAATATGCATGTTGCCCCCAAAGAGTTACTTTTCACGTGTCTTTGCATTGTCATGGCCCTTTATACTAGCCATTTCTAAGCTCGTTGTAATAAAACGCACAAAACACTATAATGGCATATTAAACGACCCAAAAAGCACTGTATATCACCACAAAAGGGTTTCACGTAAACACTGAACAAATGTCGCAGATAATTTAGCAAGGATAAACAATAAGAATCCTTTATCGCATTTTGGCTCTCAACTATTTCGTCCTTTACTCCCTGAGTATCACGACGAATCATTGCGCGCGCTTAGAGTCCTGCTTCACTACTTTCTCACCTTCCAGATTTGTTTTTTAAGTATACTGCTGTCTTTTCCTCATATATATGACGTTTGACACATAGAAAATATATAAAGAAGACCAAGGGACATAAATAATACAGAAGAAACTAACGATCGATTCAAACAAATACAACTTTTGTCTATTATACGCAAAAAAGCTATAAAAATAGCCTCAGTTATAATACACATAGATATTAAATAATGCATGATCAGATCTTATTTAAACATTTGGTACATTAAATATGCCTTTTCAAATAAATACAACCAAAATAAATTTAATTTAACATTTTTTAATTTTTTTCGAAAAAACCTCAAAAATGAACATTTTTGCAAAACTTCAAGCCGTTTGCGGCAGGGTAAGGAAATGTCCAAAAAATCTCAAATTTTTTGTATGAACTGAGTGCCACCAGTGGCCACTTTTCCGCACCCGCCATAATCGAAAATCGAAAAAAAGTTTTTTTTTGGCCCACCCTACTGTCCAATGGTCGTGTGCATTTGTACAAGCATAGCACGCATATTCGTGAAGATGTTAACGCTTCTGCGAAATGCTATTCAAATACTTTTTTGATTTAGGATACAGAGCTCTAGAGAGAACGAAATTTAATACTACTTTCCAAAAACATGTTAAAGAAGAACAGAAAATTTAAACATGGCTGCAAATAATACAAATTGCAATTAAAACATGACTATATTGAATATCTGATGAGGTATGGGCATTTGTATAAAACAATGTTTAACTGCGCAGGCATGAACTATTTCGAAAATTTGATTTCATAATTTGGTAAATTTAGGGCAATTTATACAAAAATCTAGTTAAATTTTGCGAAGTTTCAGCAAGTTATAAATAATATAGTGAGTTGCTTTCTAAAAGTAACTTTTTAAGGGATTTTCCACACGTTATCAAACAGGTTACTGTATCTTTTATTTATTTTTTATTTTATTTATTTACTAGCTGACCCGTCCGGCGTTGCCCGGGTCCGTATTAACAATATTAAACGAACTTGAAATTTGTATGAATTTATCATTAACTCGAAACATGCAGAAATGCATTGTCTGAAATACGTGGCCACTGACTGTGTGAAAAATCGGTTTAAAAAACAACTAATGTTAAGCTCTAAAAATACTCAAAATAGCGATGAGAAACGCGGGAAGGAATATGTATCCAACGACTGCGTGATTTTCGTGTTAAAGTGTTGATATTTACCAAAAATCACTGTTAAGTCACGTAACTAATTATTATTTTTTTTTCCACATAGAAATCCCAAGTGAAATACTTTGAATTTCAAACTAATTATATCACTCTTAAATCCGACTATACCATGAATGAAATCGATACTTGCTGGTAGCTAAAAAGGTTGGTATATAGTATTATAATTTCAGAGCCATTTAACAAAAGTAAGTGTTATTTTTAATCAAATCATGCGTAATGTTCACTCTGTGGATAAATTCCTAACCGTAAACATTTGCACCGTAACCATAACCTGCCTGTAACCTAACTTCGACTTAACAGTACCTTACCGTAAATTAAATATAACATAAATGTAACCTAGCCTTCACTTTATTGTAACATATCCTTATTCTAACCATAACATAAATGCAATTTAACTTTAACCTAACTTTAACTTAACCGTGACCTAACTGTAACCTAACGGGAAATTAAATATAATCAAAGACTTACCGTAATGTAATTGTAACCTAAATGTTACCAAATCATATATTGGTTTCATGTCCATGGAAATAATTTTGTCTTGTTCGGATCTGGTTATGATTCATTAGAACATTTTCGTCGGGTTCAGATTTTAGGTATTTTTTGATATTGAGTTTTAATGTTCGGGTCGTATTCATGTCCATGGAAATTATTTTGTCTTGCTCGGATACATTTATGGTTCTTTGGAATATTTTTGTCGGGAACAGATTTGGCTCAATTCAGATTTCGGCTTTTTCTTCAAATAGAATTTTGGTTTCGGGTTTTTTTGCGTGTTCACGGAAATTATGCTGCCTTGTTCGAATAAGAACATGCTTCACTGGAATATTTTTTTTCAAGTTCAGATTTGGTTCAGTTCAGATTTCGTGATTTTTTCAAAGAAATTTTTTAGGTTCAGATTCGGTTCATGTGAATGGAAATTTTTTGTCTTATTCAGATCCGGTTACGATTCTTTGGAATATTTTGTATCAGATTCCGATTTGCTTCGATTCAAATTTCAGGTATTTTTTCAAATAGAATTTTTAGATTCAGATCTCGTTCATGTCCACGGAAATTATTTTGTCATACTCGAATCCAGTTATGATTCTTTCGAATATTTTGGTCGAATTTAGATGTGGTTTGGGTCAAATTTCAGGTTTTTTCAAATCGAATTTTTTAGGTTCGAGTCGGGTTTATTTCCATAGAAATTATTTCGTGTTGCTTGGATTGGGCTATAGTTCTTTGGAATATTTTTTTCGGGTCCAGATTTGGTTCAATTGAGATTTCGGGTTTTTCTTCAAACATAACTGTTGGGTTCGGGTCTTCTTGCATGTTCACGGAAATTATTCTGTCTTGTTAGAATAAGGACATGCTTCACTGGAATATTTTTGCCAATTTCAGATTTCGTTCAGTTCGCGATTTTTTCAAAGAAATTTTTTGGGTTCGGATTGTGTTCATGTCCATGGAAATATTTTGTCTTGTTTGGATCAGGTTGCGTTTCTTTGAAATAGTTTTGTCAGATTCAGATTTGGTTCGATTCAAATTTCAGGTATTTTTTCGAATGGAAGTTTTAGTTTCGTATCGGGTTCATGTCCAAGGAAATTATTTTGTCTTACTCGAATCCGGTTATGGTTCTTTCGAATACTTTGGTCAGATTTAGATGTAGTTTGGGTCAAAGTTCGGATTTTTCAAACGGAGTTTTTTAGGTTTGAGTCGGGTTTATGACCACGGAAAATATTTTGTCTTGCTGGGATCGGGTTATAGTTCTCTGGAATATTTTTATCGGTTTCAGATTTCGTTCGAGTCATATTTCGGGGTTTCTTTAAAGAAAATATTTAGGTTCGGGTCAGGTTTCATGCCCACAAAAATTATTTTTCCTTGTTTGGATCGGGTTATGCTTCACTTGAACATTTTTGCGGGTTTCAGATTTGGTTTGGGTCAGTTATCAAATCCATAGTTTTCTACAAACAGAATTTTTAGGTTAGGGTCGGGTTTATACTAACGGAAATTTTGTGTATCACGGATCGGAGTGTGGTCTGTTTTTTAACCGACTTCAAAGAGGAGGTTATGATTTCGACCTGTATGTATTTGTTGTTCACGCATAACTTTTGCAAATATGAACCGATTTTGATAATTCTTTTTTTGTTTGAAAGCGCATGAGGCCCATGTGGTCCCATTCGAATTTCATAAAAATCTGATAATTAGAACTTTTTTAAAAATAAAAACTTTAAATTTCAAATTCATTTTGTAGCAATCGACCAATTAGAAGTGTTCATTTTGCATGCTTTTCTGTTACATTTACATAGACACACGATCTTTTCACTGTTAAAAGGTTGAAGTTTTTTCTGCATCGTCACTCCACCGCTTTTATGGAATATCTCTATTTTGACCAATGAGAATTCACCATAATACAATGAAGTAATCATTTTCTATAAAAGCGATGGATTGACGATAAAGTAAAAGTTTCAAATTTTTAACAGTGTTCAAAGTGCAAAATCCTAACTGGACGAGGGCCAGGATTCACATAAATTTTGCGCTGTTTGCGAAACGAGATTTATTAACAAGAAAATTTATTTAAAACATTGAAAAATTTGCTAAAATTCAGGCTTCTGATTCGTTAATCTGGTTTCGCTAACAGTGCAAATTCTACCTGGATTCCGGACAAGTTCTTTTATGCAAGAAACCGGAAATATAGCATCTAGGGGATATAATGTGGAAATCGGCTATCTCGGGGCGTGTTCAGAGCAACTTACAAAAGTAACCAATGTTACCGACCGATTGTAGGGCAGTACGAAAGCAAATTGTGGCATCAATGAAAACTATTCTGTTGAATTGTAGCTGACGTCACACTTCGCTTTGATTTTCATTTCGTACTTGTCTACACTGTTAAAAATCTGCTGCATTTTGCTGCAACGCACTCCCCTGCTTGTACAGAAAACGGTTACTTGGCCGTGAAATGGCGCTTTCTCATTGGTTGGAATAGAGATATTATATACAAGTGGTGGAGGGCGTTGCAGCAAAATGCAGCAGATTTTTAACAGTGTACAATCGGTAAGTGGTCGGTAAGTAACCGGTAAGTTGTGTTGAACACGCCCTCTGTAACACTTAAAAAAGCGCTAAAATGTTCTATTCTTTAAATGTGCAACAATGCTAATGAAATTTAAAGATAGGCGCGACATCTGCAGGACATTTTCTAAAAATGCAAGAATTATTGCTAGTCTAGATAATGTATCACGAAAATGCCGCAGATGTTGCTGTGATCGACACTTTGGAATTCAGTAGCATCGTTGCACATTTAAAGGATATAAATTTTTAGCACTGCTTGCATTGTAAAAAATTGAACCCTTTTTCTGCGTCGTCACCCCATCGCTTTTATAGGAAACGATTACTTCGCTCTATTATGGAGCATTCTCATTGGTCAAAACAAAGAAATTCTGTAAAAGCGATGGAGTAACGATGCAGCAAAAGGGTCAAATTTTTTACAGTGTCGATAGCAGATTTTCACTCCATGTATTCCAGACTCTCTCCTTCGAACAATGAAAAGTTCTCAAAAATGAAGGCTTATGATTGGTCAACCTTGTTTTGCTTAACAGCGAATAATCCTTCTGGATCCTAACCACTGTTGCAGAGATGCTAGTTTTTTTCCAAACTACGAAATCTTAGCTGGAACAATTCTCGTATCCACCAAAGTGAAAGATCCACATCGATCCAGACATGAGAATTCGATATCGAAAAGCTGAAAATTCATCTCTAAAGAGCCTTACACGTTAAAGCAAGAGTGCCTGTGTATCAGGGTGCTTGTTATGCCGGATTCCCAAAGTGATTAAAGTACATTGCTATGTGCTAGATTTACATTTAGACAAATATAAATGACGAAAAATTTTGATAAGCTTACCATTAAAGTTAAGCTATTTAACATCTTTCACCCATAAAACAAACTCGTTCAGGCGACTACCGCCAAGTTCTGGAATAAAAATTATTAAATTTTCTGTATTTTGGAAAACCGCGTTTATCAAAGAAAATTCTTAACTTCAAATATTACTACTTTCATATAGACGCATGCTGAATCATGGTGTGATTTTGATAATATCTTCCTTTTTAGTTTTTATGACTGAAAAGAGTATTTTAATACATACGAACATTTAGAATTACCTTGCTATGCATTGAATCATAGAAGCAACTTGACGCGCTCTGATTGTGTACGCGTACTTTAAACTGTAAAAAATCTGACCCTTTTGCTGCATCGTCACTACCCCGCTTTTATAGAATATCTCACTTTTGATCCATGAGAATGCTCCATAATAGGCTGAAGTAATCGTTTTCTGTATTAACGGTGGAGGAACGATGCAGCAAAAGGGTCAAATTTTTAACAGTGTACCCTGTTTAAAATATCTTGAAAAATTACGTCTGTTTTTAAAGACTATCTATTTTCTGACCAATGAAAACGCTCCATAGACGTTTTTAGATCGCTCTCATTAGTCAGAAAATAGATAGCTTTAAAAACAAAGGTAATTTTTCACAATGATTTAAACGTGTACTGATGAATTGTCAGCTTTTGAATGCCCAATTACGAAGTCTGTAGAATTCAATGTGGACCTTAAGGCACTACACTAGTCTCAGAAAAAGACCCTGATGTTAGTGTAAAGACTATGGAGGCGTTCTTTTCTCGCGTATCTCGTCAAATTTTAATATATTTACATGATTATTTTTTCATAGGTTAGCCGAGGATGATCTACAACCTTCCTAGTTTTTACTTCTTCGATTTTGCTTATGTATGTTTTATATAATGATAGTTTCAATTTCAGAACCGTTTAAACCGGTTTTGAAATTTAAAATATATTTTTTTTTAATCTGAAACCAAAATTGAAAAAGTAAAAACTAGGCCGATTGTGGAATATCCTCAGCTATTCTATGGAAAAAAATCACGTAAAAAATTTGAAATTTTATTGAGATATTTGAAAAGAACGCCCCCATAGACTTCACATTATCATCCGGGTCTTTTTCTGTGCCTACACTGTTAAAAATCTGCTGCATTATGCTGCAACGCCCTCCACCACTTGTATATAATATCTCTATTGCAACCAATGAGCAAGCGCCATTTCACGGCCAAGTAACCGTTTTCTATACAAGCAGGGGAGTGCGTTGCAGCAAAATGCAGCAGATTTTTAAAAGTGTAGTGTACGGCCTTAAAGTTTGCTGGATGCGATAAATTTCCTAAATGTTAAAGCTTAAATGGACAAGTTCTCGCATCCACTAAAGCGGAAATAGACATCGATACCAATCGACATCCTTAAGTTGTTGAAAAGATGAAAATCCTTTAGTATATATTTTGCTCCGGAGGAAAAAAATATCTCTACATATCAATGCAAAATAAAGTGCATAGATATGTGCAACAAAATTATCTTTAGATTCAGATTTGGTTACATGATTAGACACCAGAATGATTTCAGATTTTGTTCATGTAGGATTCCTCAATGTGAATATGACGTCACATGGAGCACATATACGATTGATTGAAATGATTCTGGACAAAAATGAGTCATCAAGGGGGTCCTTGTGGCCGAGTGGTTAAGACACCACGCTGCTAATCTCTTGAGAGCGTAGGAGATTGTGGGTTCGAATCCCACTGGCTCCGTTGCACACACTCTTTATGTGTAGCTCCCGGTTGTACTTATCTTGTGACGTAATATTTCCTTGTGCTATCTTGTCCTTGTATTTCCACGAATTTGTAAAATAATATGGATTATGCATTTATGTCTGTGTAGAAATAAAGGATCATTCGGCGTACAATCGAATTCTACCAGGAAATCATCATCAAATTTTATAATAGAAAATGCCTAGCATTGCGATACATTGTTAAAAATTTAACTTTTGCTGCATCATCACTCCATCCCTTTTATGGAATATCTCATACATACACTGTAAAAAAAAAAAAAAAAATTACCATTTTGCTGCATCGTCACTCCCCCGCTTTAATAAAATATTTGTCTTTTGACCCATGAGAATGCTCCATGATAGGCTGAAATAATCGTTTTCCATAAAAGTGGTGGAGTAACGATGCAGTAAAAGGGTGAAATTTTTAACAGTTTAGTTGGGACAAAAACGTCCGTGAAAAAAGTATTTGGGGTTTGAATGCTGTCACTCTCTTATAGATGCAGCCAAGTACAGGTTATGATTTTCGGATTCCTCGTCGAATCATCACCGCTCATTTCCGATGCCTTTACTGCATTTATAGGAATTAGATTGTTGCTGTTTATGTATTGAATCATAGAGAGATTTTTGTTAAAATCTTTCTTTTTGCTTTTTCTGACTGAAGAGGGAGCACTTTTGACTACACTAGAAAAGCATTTTACTATTCATTGATACATGGAGTCATTTTGCTGTTTACTCATATATGGAAGCGCTTTGCCGCGCGCTTATGTGTAAGGACACTTTACTTGAGTCATTGTCACCTTTCGATAACCACTTCCGATGTCCGTACGATTAGATGTTGACTTTAAGATTTCATGAATGCGGTAGCTTTTCGTCGTGCCATATCTGAAGAAGTTACCACATCCAGAAAACCTAAAGATTCACAACGATACTAACCAATATTGTAAGTGTCTTTTGAAAACTTGACAATCAAACAGTGACAAGTAAAGCGAATACATCAGAACTCAGCAAAGTGCGTTCATTAGTAAAGCGTTGCAAAGAGCCATCATATGTCAGTACACATAATTATGTATTACGGTATAAATAACTAAAAAGTAGGAAATAAATTTAAATTTTTCAAAAAAATGTGTAACCGACTCCAAAGAATAATAATGTATTACGGTATAAATAACTAAAAAGTAGGAAATAAATTTAACTTTTTCAAAAAAATGTATAACCGACTCCAAAGAAAAGCGCTAAAAAGAATTAAATAATTCTATAAAATTCTCTAATGACAAATCGTTATCCAATAACCACACATTGACTATCATGTACAGGTATAAAACGGTTAAATTTAATGTATAGAATTTAATATCCACCAAACATAGATTTTCCAGAGAATATTTTTTACAAGAGATTAATTTACATATTTTTTATTTAATTTTTGAATAGATACATATAAAAAGTAATGAATTACTTTTTGAAGTTGGTGCCATACTGTCTTAAGTATAGTAAGAATTGTGGATATATTATGTCTAGTACCATAAATAAAATGGGGAAATCATTATCGATTATGATTTTTTGGCACCAACATCAAAAAGTAATTCATTACTTTTTATATGTATATATTCAAAAATTAAATAAAAAATATGTAAATTAATCTCTTGTAAAAAATATTCTCTGGAAAATCTATGTTTGGTGGATATTAAATTCTATACATTAAATTTAACCGTTTTATACCTGTACATGATAGTCAATGTGTGGTTATTGGATAACGATTTGTCATTAGAGAATTTTATAGAATTATTTAATTCTTTTTAGCGCTTTTCTTTGGAGTCGGTTATACATTTTTTTGAAAAAGTTAAATTTATTTCTGTTTGGGATCGGGTTATGTTTAAATTAGTCTAAAGATTAAGGTTATAATCAGTTTTGCTACTATTCTTTTTATGGCTATTTCTGACAAATGATTTACTTTGATATTTGATAATTTATTATGGTGAATGAATCGTTTGCGGATACAAACAATTGTACGCAAAACAGCTATTTTATTTTTGTTTTTAAAACAAATTAAAGCCATATTACAATTTTAAATTGAATAGAACACATTTAAATTTAATCAATGATTAAAAAATAAACTCATAGAAAAGTGTTGTGAATTTTTTTTTTACTGCAACACAGCTAATGACTCATACATTCTAATGTTCGAAATGCTAAAAATATGCGTACAACCATACAGTAAAAAGAAGTTAATAGAGTGACCGTATAATGTCTTGGGGTGACGCAAAAAATGTAACTCTAAAATCCGCTACATTAAGTCCAAATAAGCACCAACAAAACCATGTGCTTTGAAACTCCGATCAATTCAAACTGGTTTAAACCAGTATTTCTTTGTATTTGTTTTTTACCTTTTAAACTGTTATTGAATAGATGACTAAAATTTCGTTTAAAGAATAACATTTTGTGCCATTATTGCATGTAATACACGATAAGAATGCATGAAAAATACAAATAGATCGATAATAGGCAAGAATTATTTGATTATTTTTATCATAGGACTTTGAAATATCAATATAGAAGCATCATTTAAGATTTTGCTTGAAAAATCAACATTCTTTCGTTAATATCTTAAAATCGTCTGCACTCTGAAATCTAGATTTTAGATTAATATTATTATTTAAGTGTTCATGCATGATTTTAAAAGAATCTTTTCATCACTATATTTTATATAATCACATGGAATTATTAATACGTAGTTAAATCATAAACATTTTTCATCTACATTATAAAGTATTAAAAATTTCTGAAAAAAAGAGAAAACTTTTAGTAATACAATTTTTTACTTCAAATCATATGTTTTCAATATTTTATTTAATTTTATTTTGGCATTTAATTATTTTTAATTTTCCAATTTCAATTATTTTAAAAGCAAACATTTATTTTAATAAATAATATAATAGAAAAAAACATTTAAAAAAATTACTATTTCTTCGAAAAATATGCTTCAGAATTCATTTCTTTCAATTCGTCTTATTAATACAAAATTCCTTCCTCGTGCTTTTGTTTGATACATTAAAACTTCAGCGATAAATGGTTTCATATTGCAAACCTTTTTTTTTCGGTTTACTTCGCCACCACCTATCTTTTTCCTCCATGGCGTACAACAGCTGTGATAAAAAAAATCCTCATTTTAACTGACAGTTTGCCAGTCTATGAATTTTAAAGGTCAATCCCAGCCTTTTTAATTATTTTTGCGAAAATTTTATGCAACCAACCAACCATAAGAGAATGAAAGGGATAAAAGCGAAAAATAAAGCGATTTTTTATGAGAGTGAGGTTTGGAATTTAATTAATTACTCAGTTAATAAATAAAATTTTGAAATTCTGAGCGTCAGGTGCATCAGGAGAGATATTGGGCTACTCTCAGAAAAATTTTGAGCTTCGTACATACCGTAGTTTTCGTTAACTATCGCAGACACACACACACACACACACTAGAGATGAGTTCGGGCTCGTTTTTCGGGGCCCGGGCCCGCCCGAGCCCGACGATTTTAAGACCGAGCCCGCCCGAAGCCCGAAAACTTTTTTGTCACCAGAGCCCGAGCCCGAGCCCGAGCCCTATACCAAAAATATACAAAATAAAATTCTATTGTATTTAAAAATTGTTTCAAAAGTAATATCTCATTTTTAAAAACTTCTTACATAGATATGATTTTTAAATGAAAATTTAAATTCATTCTTATCAAAATTCGTATAAAATAAAAATATACTTCATATGTAAAAGTATTCTCATATTCTTTCCTCCTTTAACAAGCAAATTTGATGGAAACGTTTTTGTTTAAGGAATAAATGCATGAAATTTGCAGAAATTACTATTTGTAAGCTAGCGAATCGAACAACGTTTTTCAATTTTCTGTAAAAAGTGTACATATTTCATTATAATGGATTATTTTCTCATAACAATCTTCCATGATTGACAGATACCTGAAAATCAACGTAAATTAAAAAAAGTGACATTGTTATTTTAAAGGTCATATGTTTTTATAGAAAAAGAGGAAACACTGATCGATTGCTTTCTGTTGGAATAACATGGTAATAAAATTTACTTACGGAGAAAAGTGACTTCGAGAAGGAACAACATCCTCAGCATTAGCAGAATTCATATTTATGATGACAAATGCATATAATAATCACTAAAGTTATTTTCATTAAAAAAAGACTATGTTTCATGCACAATCGAGTACGAGTATTAAATAAATTTGAAAACCTCCAGCTAATTCTTGTCTACCAAAAACCGAAGAAAATAATATCTTTGTGTTATGTAACTAAATCTATACTAATATTATAAAGAGGAAAGATTTGTTTGTTTGTTTGTTTGAATTGAATAGGCTCCGAAACTACTTAACGGATTTGAAAAATTCTTTCACCGTTGGAAAGCTACACAATTTCCGGTGAACATAGGCTAATTTTTAATTGATTTATTCAAATATTTTCCTTAATAGTTCAAAATTTCATTATTTTTCATACAGAATCAATTAAAATTTTTCCGATAAAAAATAACCATTTTTCTTTCACGTTGCCAATAAAATCAAAATCTGGGATAATAATATCTCCTCGGCAATTAATTTTCAATTGAACAGTATCCACATGAAAAATTAAAATAAAAATAATTCAAAGGAAAATAAATATGTCGTCATACTTGAAAAAAACTATTTTATTATATAAGACGCACAAATATCGGTTACGTTAATAAGAGGTTCTCTGCGAAAAATGGCGACATAGAAAGAATTAAATTATTATTAAAATATTTGATTTGGAAAAATATGATGTCATAATTTAAATAACATAGGAATTTTGAAATATTTGTTAAAGGAACAAGAGGCATGGATATATGTAACTAATAAAAATCAGTAAATAATGACGTCACATCTATACCCAATATTATAAAGAGGAAAGATTTGATTGTTTGTTTGTTTGAATTGAATGGGCTCCGAAACTACCAGACGGATTTGAAAAATTCTTTCACCGTTGGAAAGCTACACTATTTCCGGTATACATAGGCTATATTATATTTTTTTAAAAAAAGGGGGATCCTTACTAAAATGCCAATAATGTAACCCAAGGTGTAGAAAAATTACCTTAAAAAATCCGGTACTTCTCTATTATCCCGCCGACCAATTTTGCCAAATTATACAAATCGCCAAACTAACAGCCAAATTTTACATATTGACATAATTTTTATTTTAAATAACGAAAAAACAAATAATTAGTGGAATATTAATAAAAATTCAAATAAAAAAACGAAATTAATATCACTTAATGACATTTTAAACACGTGAATCGTATTTAATGTCATTGAATGTGACATTCACGATTATCCATTATTGGCATTTAATCTTATAGTTTGGCGATATTTTTTTGGCCGATGGGATAACCTAGAAGTACCAAAAATCCTTACATCGCGTGCGCTGCGAATACTATTGATTATAAAGCAAAATAATGTACTACGACTTAGCAGAACGTATAATTATCTTTAAAAAATGTCGCGACAGCATATGTCTAACTGTTATAGTTACGTCACAATAAGTGTTTTTGGCACAGATGTCATATACGCACCACATTGGCACATGCTTCCCCCCCCCCCCCCCCGCCAATTTGGCATTGCACATGTGTGTCAAGGAGAAAGATCCGTTTAATAAGTTTATAACAGTTGTTAGGGGACGTGCAACTCCGAAAAAAGTTAAAAGATTTCAGTGAAATGGGCTGATTAAATAATATAAATGCATGCATTCAATATGGCTATAAGTATTAATATTTACGATTTATTGTGAAAATTATATTTACTGTTTTGTTACTTATTAAGTTTATTATTTATAACTGTTTTTTTATTGTTTCGCTTTTTATTAAATTCATGTTTATTTACTGTTATATTTTATTTTAATTCTTTAAAATATTTTTATTGTATACTATATCAATAATTAGTTATATCAAGCTATCATTTATTTATTTTTATTTCCTTTTTTTAAAATACTAGAATCTCTTTCAATTTTCGCGTTATTTTATTTTTATATAACAAAAATAAAATAAAATTAATAATATTTTATTAATAAATTAATAGTATTTTATTAATAAAATAAAAATAAAATTGCAATAAAAATCATGTCCTGTTATTGCATGCAATTTGTAACTTATATCCAAAAGTAAAATTTTCGCCAAATTGGCGGGGGAAAAAAAAGCACGTGTTAATGTGGTGCGTATATGACATCTGTGCCGTGTTTTTTTATTTAAAAAAATAATTAAAATGCCGTCTCAGTAAAAGCTCTTTATTTTTACCTTGGTAGTAATCCTTATCAGAATAAATTACTTCATAATCAAGACTGACGCGATAATACACCATACGACTCAGGAAACGAATCGGAAGAGGAAAGAGCGCTATCCAAACAAAATGTGCCAATAAACGCAAAAATACACTCCACAACTGAAGACGACTCCACAAAAACAAATCTCCAATTCAGAAAAAAACACAAACTCCCTCCGAAACCAGAAACAGCTCAGCACAGTACAAAATTCGAGGTGACGAAGTAAACAAAAGCGAAATGGAAAACGAAACACCTTAGAGACTCGGTAGTTTTTATAATATTAATATTACATTTTTATAAAGGTTCAACAGACAAAAAAGTTATTTAAGAGAGTTTTTTTTTTTTTAATTAATTTTACAATGCCCAAAAGATCAAGATCTCAACTTTCTAGAAGTAGTTCCCAGGCAAGGGCATCAAAAAGACGCTGTGATGAAGAATCTTCATCAGAAACTCAAAATCGTCTTGCAAGTCAGAGAGAATACGCGTCGCAATCGCATGCCAGAGAGTCCAGTATCGAGCGTCGCAGCGGCTTGCTGAACAAAATTTGAGGACTTCTCAAGTGCGCGCAAGAGAGTCGAGTATTGAACGATCGCAACGGCTTGCTGAACAAAATTTAAGAACCTCCCAAATACGCGCAAGAGAGTCGAGTGTTGAACGATCGCAACGGCTTGCTGAACAAAATTTAAGAACCTCCCAAATACGCGCAAGAGAGTCGAGTACGGAGCGTTTGCAGCGGCTCGAAGAGCAAAATATTAGAAATGTACAAGCTCGCACTAGGGAATCGAGTTCTGAGCGTTCCCAAAGCCTTCGAGATCAGAGAGAAAGACAACAGACGTCAACGACTAGAGTTCGTAATCGAGTTTTAGCTCATAGTAACAGATCGGCTTTCAGATACGATCCACAGATTGATTATGCTCAACAGTCTTCCGTACAAATCGGAGCCATGAATAAGATCTGCTCTAAGTGTTCTGCCAAAAAATGGGCCGATGAACATAATGGTATGTGCTGTGCTTCTGGAAAAGTTTGTCTCCCGAATTTGCAAGAGCCGCCACAGCCAATAAAAGATCTTTTGACAAATAATCATTCACTATCTGTACATTTTTTAAACAACATACGTAGGTACAATAGCCTTTTTCAAATGACGTCGTTTGGCGCGAAAGAAATTAGAGAAGAAAATTTTATGCCAACATTTAAAATAGAGAGACAAGTGTATCATCTTATAGGTAGCCTTTTATCACCATCAGGCCAAAGTCCGCAATTTTTGCAAATATATTTTATTTCTGACGCAGATCAGCTATCGTTGCGGTCAAACATAGCTCCAACGCTAAAAATTGATTTAATCAACGAATTACAGGCCGCACTGAATAGCCACAATATATACATACGAAGTTTTAAACAAAACTTAGAAAGTAACTCTTCAGATAATTTAAAGTTAATTATTCGCTCCGACCGCCCACCGCAGACGGGACACCCGGGTAGGTATAATGCTCCAGCTGTAAACGAGGTAGCCGTTCTCTTGGTTGACGAAGAAAAAGGCCCAAGAGATATAGTGCTGCACGATAGAGACGGACAACTTAAAAGAATTTCCGAGTTGCACCGATCGTATGATCCTCTACAGTATCCCTTAATGTTTATAATGGGAGAAGACGGTTATTATTTGACAATTCCTCAGCAAGGTACAGCGCGTAACAAAACTGTAACGTGCATGCAATTTTATGCATTTAGGTTGATGGTTAGAGCTAACTGTTTTAATTCATTACATTATTATAGGGAATTATTTAGTCAATATATTGTCGATATGATGGCAAAAATGATATCAGAAAGATTAAATTATATATGTCGTAATCAACAGAGACTGAGGGCTGATGAATACATTCATCACAGAGACGCTTTAAATCAAAATGCAAATGTAGACCCATCAAATATAGGCCAACGCGTAGTCTTGCCATCTTCATTCACGAGTTCTGCACGTTATCTGCTTGAAAAAACCCAAGATGATATGACTTATGTCCAAAACTATGAGAGGCCAGACTTATTTGTCACTTTTACGTGCAACTCCGAATGGCCTGAAATTAAACTAGAACTATTATCTGGTCAGCGGCCTTTCAATCGCCATGACATAATTTCAAGAGCATTTCACTTAAAGATGAAGAAATTCATAAAATTATTCACGAAAGATGAAATATTCGGCAAAGTAAAATCTTATATGGCAAGTGTGGAGTGGCAGAAACGTGGTTTACCACACTGTCATTTGCTGTTTTGGCTGGAAAGAAAAATCCAGCCAGACGAAATTGACAGTGTCATAGTTGCGAAATTGCCCAATCAACAAAACGATCCGATGTTGCACAATATCGTAACTAAAAATATGGTCCACGGACCATGCGGAGAGCATAACTTAACAGCACCATGTATGAAAAATGGTATTTGTACAAAAAAGTACCCTCGACGTTTCGTCAACGATACCCAAACTGGAGAAGACGGTTATCCAGTTTATCGTCGCCGTGACATCGAAAATGGAGGACAGAGTGCTAAACTAAATATTAGAGGAAGTAGGTTCAATATTGATAATAGATGGATTGTACCTTATTCTCCACTATTGTGTAGGACATTTAACGCTCACATAAATGTAGAGTACTGCCACTCAGTTCAAGCCATCAAATACATTTGTAAATATATAAATAAGGGATCTGACCAAGCTACTTTTACCGTCAGAAACCCAAACGATGAAATGGAAAACTATGTGAATGGCCTTTACATAAGTACATTCGAATCCGCCTGGCGAATATTCGAATTTCCGATCCACGAGCGACATCCTACAGTCCTGCAGTTAGCTGTCCACTTAGAAAACGGCCAAAGGGTGTATTTCACCGCAGAAACGGCTGAACAAGTGGCCCAAAATCCACGTAAAACTACTTTGATGGCTTTCTTTGAGCTCTGTAATGAAGATGAATTCGCAAAGACACTTCTATACCACGAAGTTCCGCAATACTACACTACACATGGGCCAACAACAAATTCACAAGAAGGCGGCGTGGTGAGGACATAATTGGCCATCCGGGTATAAAAAAAGATGCTGCTTTAAAAAGAGTTTACGGTGTACATCCTTCTCAATCAGAGTGTTTTTATCTTAGGATGTTGCTACATCACGTACGCGGTCCAACCTTATTCGAGTATTTAAAAACCGTTGACGGAGTTCTCAAAGAGACCTATCAAGCAGCTTGCCGTGACAGGGGCTTGCTAGAAAACGATGACCATTGGGAAAACACACTGAGAGAAGCATCGCTTTCGCAATGTCCAGTACAACTGAGAGAGTTGTTTGTGGTCATACTTTTATTTTTTCAGCCGTCGGAACCATTAAAATTATGGGACCATTTCAAAGACGAATTATGTCAAGATATTAGACATAGACTCCGACTGCAAAATCAAGACTTCGCCTTACCATACAGTGATGACATTTATAATGATGGTTTAATACAAATTGAAAATAAACTTTTACAACTAAATGATAAAAACCTAAGTGATTTTGGATTGCCGTCTTCAGTTCGTTCAGAAAATAATGTGACAAATACAATGGTACAGCACTATAACACAAATAATTTGACCGCTTTTGTTAATGAAAATCTGCCAAAATTAGTTCCAGATCAAAGATATGCTTTTGACATTATAGTCGATAGCGTGAATAACAACAAAAACAATTTTTTTTTTGGATGCGCCAGGTGACACTGGAAAGACTTTTCTTGCAAATTTAATACTTGCTAAGATAAGACAATCTGGGAAGATAGCGATAGCAGTTGCTTCGTCAGGAATCGCTGCAACCCTTCTAAAGGATGGAAAAACTGCTCATTCAACTTTTAAACTTCCTCTAACCGTAAATCTTGAGCAACAATCTATATGTTTTATTCGCAAAAATGGGCCTCTTGGTAAATTATTACAAGAAGCCTCATTGATTATGTGGGATGAATGCACCATGAGCCATAGAGCACATATAGAGGCCGTGGACAGAACTTTAAAAGATCTTAGAAATTCCTCTGCTCTCATGGGCGGGATTACTTTTGTATTTTCTGGAGATTTCCGACAGACTCTTCCTGTTATTAACAGAGGTACGCGAGCATATATCATCAAAGCATGCTTAAAATCGTCGCCCTTATGGACTTCGATTGAAAACATAAAATTACGGACAAATATGAGAGCTCATCTTCATGGAATGACATATAGTGATTTTCCACAGCAACTTCTTAAACTTGGGGAAGGAATTTTCCCCATTCCAAATTTAAGCAAAAATTGTAACATCCTTCTGGATGAGTCTCTAGGCCAAATAGTCCATAGTTTAGAAATTTTAATAGATGCAGTATACCCTGACATCGAGAATTTACATGAAAAAGACTTTCATTGGTTGTGTTCTAGGGCAATAGTATCACCTAGGAATGATAGTGTCAACGAAATAAACAATCTGATTATTCAAAAAGTTCCCGGCCAAGTAAAAAATTTCAAATCAATAGACACCGTGACTAATATCGAAGACGCAATCCATTATCTACAGGAATTTTTAAATTCACTAAACCCTTCTGGACTGCCACCACATGAATTGATGTTAAAAATTAGAATTCCAATCATGCTTTTGAGAAATTTAAGCCCTCCGAACATGTGCAATGGGACGAGGCTACTCATAAAGGAATTGAAGGACAATTTAATTGTAGCAACCATTATCACCGGCCCAGCAGC
Organism: Maratus speculifer; assembly: GCA_964019185.1. Lineage (NCBI taxonomy): Eukaryota > Metazoa > Arthropoda > Arachnida > Araneae > Salticidae > Maratus > Maratus speculifer. Next base: position 250,026,902 of record OZ025294.1, read on the forward strand.
TGGTCAACTAGCTCATATACCGAGGATACCAATGATCCCAACTGATCTACCAATCCCATTTAAACGGCTTCAGTTTCCTGTAAAAACATCTTTCGCGTTAACTATTAATAAGTCCCAAGGTCAAACCTACGAATTAGTAGGGATCGACCTACGAAAAGAATGTTTTACTCATGGCCAACTGTATAACTGTATGTTGGTCTTTCGCGGGTCGGAGCTCCTGAAAATCAATTTATTTTGCTGCCACAAAGTAAAACAACATCTAATATCGTTTACAGGGAAGCTCTGACACAATAAATATAATGGCTTTTGTTTTGTAGGTGTAAAACTTTTTACAAACATTATTACAAAAAAAAAAAAAAAAAAAAATAATACTAATATCCGAATTTTTTTTTATAATTTTACACTTTTTTAGTAACTCCACGCACAAAGAAGATAGTATGATTGTGTGTGTAAAAATTTATAACTTGAAATTTTTCTTTAATCCCCGTGCGAAGCCGGGGCGGGCTGCTATAATCTATATCCATGAAACAAAGTCGTGTTAGTTACACCATTTATAACTCAAGAACGGGTGGATCTATCTTTATGAAATTTTGTATACAGGTATCTGACACCTTAGATTAACATATAGGCTACTTTTTTTCCGATTACCTAAAAGGAAGATAATGCTTTTAGTAGTTGAAGTTAATGGGATGAAGTGGTAGTAACAATTTGCGGTGTCAGTAGTGACACGGGACTGGGCGATTTGCTCTACCCGAAGCAAAGCGAGGGCGGCCCGCTAGTAATAAATAAATAAACGATCCCATTAAAAATTATGTTCTACAAACGAAAAGCCAACAAAGATTAAATTTATTGTTATGTTTGTTATGGACGCCATATAAATAGATCGTTGGAGGAAGTTCCGCAGATATAAATCTGTAATTATCACAAATTTTCATTTGAAACTGCAATGAAAAACTAAAATAAATAAACAAGCATTCAGTTCTCCCGTCATTTTGATAAAAAAGTATTAAAATGACTTGAAAAGGAATTAGTAAGCAATTTTAAGTGGAAAAAGTTATTTCAATCCTTTCTACTCATGAGTAAATAAAATTTTTTGGCTTTAGAAAAAATGAGCCCGGGCCCGCCCGAGCCCGAAGTCTAAAATAAAAATAGAGCCCGAGCCCGTGTCGGGCCCGGGCTCGGGCTCGGGCTTTCGGGCTCGGGCTGAGCCCGTCTCATCTCTAACACACACACAGACAGAGCGATTTGTTATTTTATTAATATAGATTTATATTTTGCCAAATTTTATTATTTTCAGTTGTGTGTCGAAATGTAAATAGATATTGTTATTATGGGAAAGGATTATTGTTATTTTTATGTTTTGTTTACATGTGCTCCTAGATTCAACAGTTTTATTTCATAATTATTTAGTGAGCTATTTAAGGCAACTTAGATAAAATTCCAATCATATATCGCGAAACTTCAGAAAGATAAGGGGCGAAAGAATGAGTAGCTTTTAAAAGTAACGTTATTTTAAGGGATTTTCCACACGTTATCAAACAGGTTACTGTATCTTTTATTTTATTTTATTTTATTTATTTATTTATTTTTACCAAATTTTATTATTTTCAGTTGTGTGTCCAAACTTAAATAGGTATTGTTATTATGGGAAAGGATTATTATTATTTTTATGTTTTGTTTACATGTGCTCCTGGATTCAACAGTTTTATTTCATAATTATTTAGTGAGCTATTTAAGGCAACTTAGATAAAATTCCAATCATATATCGCGAAACTTCAGAATGATAAGGGGCGAAAGAATGAGTAGCTTTTAAAAGTAACTTTATTTTAAGGGATTTTCCACATGTTGTCAAATAGCTTACTGTCTTTTTTTTTTTTGAGGGGGGGGGGCAAATTTTATTATTCCTATTTGTGTATTGAAAAGTAAATATGAGGGGGAGTCTGAAAGTAAGCTTCTCGTGGCGACTGTGGACAGACATGTATGAAAGATAAAAAATATAATGAAACATTAAAGATAAGACGTAACTTTATTTTTCTACATAATTTCCAAGTTACACATTTTTCATTCTCTTTTATAAGCTTCAATACACACACTGTTAAAAAAAAAAATTCAAGCGGTTACTAAAAATTTTTTAATAAATTTGTATTCCACAGAATTTTTTAGTAACCATTACAAGCATTTTTTTCCAAGTGAAACAAACATTTCTTTTGTAAACTGAACAAAAGAATTTTTTGTATAACTAACTTAAAACTTTTTAGTCTGAGCCACCAAGCAAATTTTAGTAATAGCTCCATAATTATTTTTAGTTAATTAAAAATTATATTTAGACTTCTGAAGCGGAAGATTTTCGGCAAAACCACAATAGATGGCAGCACCAAACATTGCTACCTGCTCTATTTTGATATATATCTAAAGGGAAGGGAAAGTCCAGAGATCATTACCCATGGTAACTGCTACGACAGGATTTTCATAATCCCTTTATTTAACGAGTACTTACATTGCATACATTCGGTGCATATTTGGTGGCGTTCAGCATCGAAGGACGGGTACTTTCAGCCTGGAGCTCGGTGCTATGACCACTAGGCTATCAGGGCCACACCAAGTGAGTTTTAGTAATAGCTATTAAAAATGTAAAGCTATTAACTCAATTCGTTTCTAGCTTTTTTCTAGTAATTCTTACAGATTCCTTGTAACCGAGTAAGATTACTAAAAAAATTTTGTAATTACAAGGATCACTAAAATTTTTTTATTAGATCGACCCCCCCCCTTTTTTTACAGCGCACTCCAGGAAAAAAAAATAGGACTCGGCATACGGAAGAAGCGTTGAACGGCCTGTGTTGAAACAGTTTGGCTTCCAAAGCTGCACTCAAACATTGCTGTAGTTGTAGTGGTCGTAGCTGTCGTCCACATCTCGATCTGTCCAATATTTGACGCTTCTCACTGAAATGGCTGCACCATCTGCGCACCAGTTGTTTCGACATCACATCGGCCCATAAACTTCCGTATGGCGGTTATGGATTTCTGCTCCCGATACTCCACGTACGTATCCATAGCGGACAACCGTGCACTCTTCCAGTTTTGACCACGAATTCAAAAGTCACTTTCTCTCCATATCTACCATGCCCAGAATGATGCAGAGCCTTGGTTTTACCAGGAGTGCTTTTTGAATCTTATAAAAGGGTACAAATGTTTCAACCCACTTAGAACTTATGTAGAAAAATATAGTTACAGCTTATCTTTAATGTTTCATTATATTTTTTGTATTTCGTACACGATTCTTGAAAATTCAATGATTTCATATTGAATGCTTCTTCTTGATGAATGGATATTTTCTTGATAAAGTAAAGTATGTAGTATTTCTAAATCATTTATGATTAATAGATGGTTTAAGTAAGAAATTTGTAAGTTTTAAAACTACATTAAATAAGTATGGTTTGAACAATAAAATTTGTTAAATTTCAAGTAAGTAAAGAGTGAAAATACACACGATTAAATTTGTTAGGTGTATTTTTATTTATTAATTTTTTTCATGCATAAAATATATTTGTGAAGGCATTAACAATATCTCTGATTTGAATTAAATTTTGCATGGTGCTTAGAAAAAAAGTTTTTTTGGCCCTAACTGAGAAACATTTTTAGATGACTATAGAATTTAGTGGGAAAATAGTACATTGTGCCATTTGATTGTAATTTGGAAAACGTGATAGCATTTTAATTTATAATTTTTGTTTAAATTTTACTGCTTTTCAAAAATATTCACGAAGAAAAATTCTTATCTTTCCACATCTCGTTGATTTCAGTGACATAAATAACGAAAGCACGCATCCAATTATAGCACTTTATGATTGCCATTGCATTTTTACTAAGTGTTAATTTTCTGAAAATGACTGTCAAACCGATTATTAAAGGAAATTATTGCCTCTTTTACTAGATAAACATTATAATAAGTTTTAGTTTTTATTTGATTTATACAGATTATTTTAAGCATATATTAAAGTAATTCTATCCCTCTTTCTAAAGTGGATTCCGTGTTTGCTTAACAACGTTACATTTATAAAGACTAAGGACAAATAAAATATACAACATATTTCTTCAAATATTACAATATTTTATTCGATATTACTGTTTTTACTGCGCGGTTTCTGTAATAATTAATAAAATTTTACGCCATACTTCTTTTTCCCCATTGTATGTAGCAGATTGTTGATGTTAATATAATTATCTGCTTAAATGACTGAAATGGAGAAATAATTTTTTTTAATAGTTTTGGATATTATTTTTATTATTACAACTATTTAATTTAATTTACAACCAGTTGAAATCACAATAGTGATCACATAAATTGTTTTTTACTTTAATCTATGATACTGTATGATATGCACACTGTATAATTATTTTGATAAAAATATCCTAAAATCGGATTGTACATGCAATAATATAAAATGATTATTTAAAACTAGCAGGCTAAGCCCGCTGCGCTGGTCTATTTTTTAAAACAAAACATGAATCAAACAAAATATTGAATATGATTGTATTTTTTAAAGCAACTTCACCTCGAATGCTCTTTCACATTTCTGAAAATCATACAAAACACCATTGTATTTAAAGATAGAAAATCAACGATTATAAATGCACTAGTGTGATATCTTCGAATAGTAGCACTTCCTAAATGTAGATGGCGCAACAATACCGTGATCTGTTTTGTGAGGCAATGCATGTTGGCCAAATAAGATCGGAGATGTAAGAATGTTTTGTTTTTCGGTTGCTGCGTGAGCGGCTCTTGTATGATAGTGTAAATAAATGATGGAACTATAAAGGTTGTTTCCCTGGTGGAATTACAGTACAAATAATTCGAACCCACACGATATTATAAAGTGGCGACTAAGATGGGATTATTTACCCATATTATTTTGTAAAGAAAAATATTGTGAAAAAAAAGTATACGCCGGAAAAAAAATGGCAGTTGAAAAAGAAATTATTTCACTGGGTCGGCTAGAAGAATATGACTCAAAGGTTCCTTGGACTATTTATGTTGAGAAAATGGATTTTTATTTCTGTACGAATAATATAAAGAATGAAGAAATGAAAAAGAATATTTTGCTTAGTTCTGTTGGTACGACAACATTTACGATTTTAAGAGACATTATTGTCCCGAAGACGTTAAAGGAGATAAAATATGAAGATCTTTTAAAAAAAGCTAAAGAACATTTTTCTCCTTGTCCAAGTGAAATTGTAGAAAGATTCAAATTTCAGAAACGTCTTAGAAAGCCAGGGGAAAGCATAGCTGAGTTTGTAAGAGAACTTAGAAGATTGTCTGAATTCTGTAATTTCGGAAACACCTTAAATGACCGCCTGCGTGACCAGCTTGTGTTCGGAATACAAGATGAAAAGATACAACAAAAGCTGCTCGATTGTAAGGAATTAAATTTCCAGACTGCGGTGGAGATCGCAGAATCTTTTGAATCTGCGGAAGCCGGTGTGAAATCACTACATATAGGCGAAAGTACAGCTGTCAACCAAGTGTGCGCTAGAGTGGAGAAACCGAAACCAGAAAAGTTCTCTCACCCATTTAAGCCCAAAGAAGAAAAATTCGCGTCTGAGAAACCTTGTTTCAGATGTGCGAAACACCACAATCCTAAAATGTGCCCTTTCAAGAATGCTGAGTGCCATCTGTGCCACAAATTTGGTCACCTAAGAATTTGTTGTAGGAATCGAAAATTTATGATGAAAAATGATAAACAGAACAAAAACAGTAAAATCAAAACTGTTCAAGAGGAATATTGTTTTAATTGTGTGGACAACAACTCCAATAGTGTAACATGGCAAAAAAATGTAAAAATAAATGGAGTGAATGTTAAATTTGAAATTGACACCGGGGCGGCGCATACGATTGTAAGTAAAAATGTGGCAGAAAAATTGTTCTCAGGTAAGCTACCTTTAATTAAATCTAAAGTTAAGTTACAAACTTATACTAAAGATTTTTTAACTGTATTAGGTGAGTTAAAAGTAGATGTTTTTGTTGATGAATATTGTATACCTGATTTAAAAATATTAGTTATTAAAGAGCAAGGTCCGAGTCTAATTGGAAAAACTTGGTTAAAAGCATCAAAATTATTTTGGCCTAATGTAAAAATGATTAAAAGTATTTCGAAAGATGATTTAATTAGAAATTTTCCAAATGTTTTTGCTGACGGGATCGGTACAATAAAAGGTCCTCCCGTTTCAATAAATTTGAAAAAGGATGCAAAACCAGTTTTTCTTAAGTCTCGACCTGTTCCGTTTGCTTTGAGAAGAGCTACTGATTTGGAATTGGAACGATTAACAAAAGAGGGTATTTTGAAACCTGTTGATCATTCAGATTGGGCTAGTCCTATAGTAATTGTTCCAAAACCAAATGGTACTGTTAGAATTTGTGGTGATTATAGAGCCACAGTAAACTCAAATACAGAAAACGATAACTATCCTCTTCCTAGGATGGAAGAATTATTCTCTAAATTATCAGGTGGAAAATTCTTTACTGTTTTTGATTTAAAAGATGCTTATTTACAACAACCTGTAGATAATGAAAGTAGTAAAATTTTAACTATTAATACTCATAAAGGATTATTTAATGTGTTAAGATTAGCTTTTGGCGTAAAGTGTGCTCCTGGAATGTTCCAGAGAAAAATAGAGAATATATTAAAAAAATATGAGTATATTGGGGTATTTTTAGATGATTTAATCATAAGTGCTAGGAATGAATCAGAACATTCTAAAAGAGTTGAAAGTGTTCTGAAATGCTTTTCTGAGCATGGTATAAGATTAAATAAGGAAAAATTAAAATTTATGGTTTCGGAAGTTTGCTATTTAGGACATAAAATTTCGCAGGAAGGAATTAGACCTATGCCAGAAAAAGTTAATGCTATTTTGAATGCACCTATTCCAAATAATGTGTCACAATTGCGTTCATTTTTAGGCTTAATTTCTTATTATAGAAACTTCCTACCTAATATTTCAGATGTCTTAGAACCTTTACATAGATTATTAGATAATAATGTTAAGTGGACATGGTCAGAAAAGCATGATAAAGCATTTCAAAAAGTTAAAGAATTATTATGTACATCACCTGTTTTAGAATTATATGATATGAACAAAGATATTGTTTTGAACTGTGATGCTTCAGAATATGGCATTGGTTCTGTATTAAGCCATATTATTGAGGGTAAAGAGAAACCCATAGCTTATGCTTCTAGAACTTTAAATAAAACGGAAAGAAATTATGCAATGATAGATAAAGAAGCTTTATCTGTAATATTTGGTGTTACTAAATTTCACCAATATTTAGCTGGTAAACAGTTTAAAATTATAACAGATCACAAACCTTTAATTAGATTGTTTGATCCTGTTAAAAAGGTACCTGATACATTATCACCTAGAATGCTGAGATGGTCGCTTATGTTAGCAGGATATGATTATACAATTGAGTATCGCGAAGGTAAAAATAATAAAAATGCGGACGCATTAAGTAGATTACCTCTCCCAGAAACTGTAAATATAGTTAGTAATCCTGCTGAAATAATGTTTGTGTCAAATAATAATGATTGGCCTGTTACTTCTAAAACGATTGCAAAGTGGACAATTGAAAATCCTGTAACTAAACAAATTTTAGAGTGGGTACTACATGGGTGGCCTCGAAAGGTTAAAGCAGAAGAATATCAACCTTATTTTCGTAGAAGGGATGAAATTTCCTGTTTAGAAAATTGTTTATTATGGGGGCATAGAGTAATTGTGCCAGAGGAAGGTAGAGAATATATATTGAAATTGTTGCATTCTGTTCATCAGGGTATGTCTAGCATGAAAGCTAAAGCTAGAGGGGTGGTTTGGTGGCCAAACATGGATAAGGAAATTGAACAAATGGTAAATTCATGTAGTAGATGCCAAATGTGCGCGAGGGATAATCCAAAAATGAAACCCTTAGAATGGAAGTCTGAATTACCCTGGGAAAGGATTCACATAGATTATGCAGGTCCGTTTGAAGGGAAATTTTTTTTAATAGTAGTTGATTCTTATACAAAATGGTTAGAAGTAGAAGTAGTGCCCAGGACCGATAGTAGAAATACTATTAGAGTATTAAGAAGAATTTTTGCGACATTTGGATTACCAGTAGAATTAGTCAGTGATAATGGATCCGCGTTCACAAGTGAGGAATTTGAGGAATTTCTTAAAAATAATGGAATTAAGCATACACCTATTCCACCATATCATCCGTCGTCGAACGGACAGGCGGAAAGATACGTGCAAACTGTGAAAAATTGCCTTAGGAAACTGGATAAAAATGACATAACATTATCAATTGCACGACTTTTGTTAGAAAATCATTCAACTCCTCATTCGGTGACTGGTAAAACTCCTGCTGAATTAATGTTTGGAAGGCCAATTCGAACAGCCCTTCATTTAGTATTACCATCAAAACCTAAAATACAGCAACCCCTGCACAAATTTAAGCTTCATGAATTAGTTTTCGTTAAAAATTTTGGAAAGGGGGAGAAATGGGTAAAAGGAAAAATTATAAAATTATTAGGAAGTAGATGGGTTTTAGTAAATAGATGTGACGGAATAATGTGTAAGCGTCATGTAAATCAGTTGAGACGTAACAGGGAGATAAGTTACGAAAAATCTGAAAGAATTGAAGAAAATGACCACAATAACAAACAAATGTCAGAAAGATTTGAAAATATGGGTTATAGTGGTAAAAATTACAATGTTTATGATAATTATGAAAGGGTTAATAAAAACCGTTTTTCTGGTATTAATGGAAAAATTAAAGACCAACGTGATAATGAGAATATAATGGAACCAAACAAATCTCAGCCTTCACATGATATTGTAGCAGGTACTGTTGTGAGTAATAAAAATGATGTTATGACAGATATATCTGTAAAGGACACTGTGACTAAAAATAATAATGAGGACTCGAAGAAAAGTGTTCCAGTTCGAAGAAGCAATAGACCAAGATTGCCTGTAGTTCGGTTGAACTATGAGGAGAGGGGTGTGATATCTTCGAATAGTAGCACTTCCTAAATGTAGATGGCGCAACAATACCGTGATCTGTTTTGTGAGGCAATGCATGTTGGCCAAATAAGATCGGAGATGTAAGAATGTTTTGTTTTTCGGTTGCTGCGTGAGCGGCTCTTGTATGATAGTGTAAATAAATGATGGAACTATAAAGGTTGTTTCCCTGGTGGAATTACAGTACAAGTAATTCGAACCCACACGATATTATAACTAAAAATGCATTAAAAGTTAGGAAACAGCTGTTTCGAATCTATTGTCGAGATTCTTCATCAGTGCAAAACCCAGCGAGCTAGAAAAAAAAAACAAAACTGAGCCAAAAATAAAAACAACAACAATGGAATCAATGCCCGTTGACACCAAAATATATTAAAATAATAATAAAGTATTATGTTGTTGTATCAGCTTATACATTTGATAAAATTCGGGCTTTTAAGAAAAAAAATATTTAAGTTGACCATTTATTGTAGAGTTTGATAGATAAATGAGGCAATTATGAAAAGAGCAATTTAAATATTGTCTATTCACCATACTTCTAAAATAGCGATCATTATGATCACAGAGATTGACCATTGAATTTAAATAATTTTCAAATGATTCATTTTCATTTGATAGTTTTTGAATTCTAAACTTCTCAACTTGAGGATATGGGTATCTGTGGAAACCTTAATACATCCTCTATCAATGTTATATTATATTTTGCAACGTACATCTGCTCTTGATAAATCTATTACAGTGTTCCGTTTTTGAATGCAGCAGAATAAATAAAGTAAATAAAGTTTTCCTTAGAAAAATAAGGTGAATGTTTTTTGAATGTGTGAAATTCATTTTTTGATACAGATGTCATGTACGCATCACGTTGGCGTGATTGAAACAAAATGAACATTTTATGCCTCTTATGGTAATCCAGCTCTGTTTTTAACTTATTAATAAACTATTTATTTACTTTCATTTGCATTTTAAAATGATACAAAATGTTATGCTCTATACATAGAAATGTAAAATAGAAAATAGAAATGTATCTGTCATTTGAAAACGAAGTTTCCGTTAAAGTGGCGCCAGAAATGTATCACCCCAACGTGGTGCATATATGACATTTGTGCCTCTTTCTTACAACATGGGTGTGTGCATTTGCACCTAAATTTAGTTATTTAGCTCTATTTTTGTAATATTAACTGGAGTTTGTACAATGTACGGTACTACTTGATTATTCTGCCGAAAAAAAATAATAGCAGATTATAGGAATAAATGTCAATAATCGATGATCGTAAGTATGATAGCAATTGATATTACACGTGATACACGTATTTTTTTACGTCATAAGTGCTTTTTAATTCGACTTTTAATTTGTATTTTTTATTTATGTTTATTGTTCTTTCGTTATTTAAAATGAA